>OY743152.1:5000000-7500000 GCA_963555695.1 Dasypolia templi
ATTCTATGTAACGATCATGTCTGCATGTGGTGATGCGAGCTCGTCCTCCATGTTGCTCTGCCAGGCTGCCAGTAATGCGGTAACGTGTCCAAAGTCGACTTATAACACTCGGCGAAGTGCCCAGAGCGATAGCTACAGCACGTTGCCGATAACCAGTTTCCAACATTCCTACGGCTTCGGTCATTTCTTCTCGGCTCAAATGACGTCTTCTCTCCATAATAACGTTGTTTTGTAATGTTTCGCAGAAGTAGGTAGGGCTTTTGATTTGTATGTATTACAACACATACACATTAACATTATTGCTGTTTTCGCCGAATTGTAATAAAATATTCTTTTATTTATTAATTATCAACTGAACAAGTACTCTATATCTAAAACTAGATTTAATCAGAACCTGTATAATTACAGCAATCAAACTAGAATAATTCGTTCTTTGAGTCAGAGGAAGCTCAATTTCCTTAGATTGAACTATAACATGAAGAAAGTTCCAAAGAGCAATTTTGTTATATAACTTTCGTATTCAAACATTCTATAGTAAGCTTTAAAGTTATTTAATTTAAATGCCATTTCAACTATTGTTATCCAAACTTTTTCAATGTCGGTCTTTAGAATAGCGGTGGTATTATGGATGAGCCTATGGATAGCAGAATTTGATTTGGCTTATTCTTGAATCTGTCGTGATAACGATAGTGAGGGTAAGTTGTCTTAGTTAGCACTTCGTGATATATCTTATTGCAAAATAATGTATGTGTCGCAGGCAGATTGCATTATTGGTCATTATACGCAATGCAATGTGCAAACGAGATTTAATTTTGTTAAGGACTTTATATAAGTCCTTAACAAAATTAAATCTCGTTTGCCAAGAAACAAAATATAAAGGCTGATTGAAGTTGATTCAGTAGCTATCATTGCAGCGCACGAATTTCAAATATTGGATAGATATTTGACTAATCTAACACTTTAAAGACCCACACACGAGACAAGTTTCTAGCCAGTGCGTTTGCTCGTTATTTTTTTCATGCAAAATGGTTTTAAATTCATATTAAAGTTTAGTAAAGCTATAATTACTTAATTGAATAAAATTACTTACATATTTTTAAATAATTAAATATTTAAGACACCTCTTCTGAAACACTTTTGACAAAAAAATCAAAGCTTATCATAACGGGATTTTAACATTTAAATTGTTATACATACGTGTATATAAAACACTTATTTTACACTTACAAAAAGTAAAACACACTTTATTTGCAAACATAATAACATATAACATAATATAATAATATTTGCAAATGCTTCAATATTTACATTTCACTGCATTTCGGAGATTATAACCACAACACCGCTAATTAGCAGGTTTAAAACATTCGTCACTAACTAACAACTTTCAATTAGGTGAATAGTCGTAACGAATTGCATCAACCTCACAGAAATCGAAATAATTTACTCAGTTTTCTGTGGTCTACCTACAAACTTTTATTATTTATGTAAACAAGATGAACGAGACAAGTATCGAATGATTATGGAACCACTTCAACTAATTTTATTAAAACAACAAAAATTGATCTGAAATCTGACTGATCTGGAATGAGACGAAATTCTAATCCTTTGTAAAACGCACACTTTGCAGGCAGGCATATTATAAGGGGATTACATCACTGATAAAAATACCTGGCTTAATGCTTGTCCTGCTCCACACCACAACTAATTAATTGACATTTGAAATATTTATTTATTTGTTTGCTCTCATGCACATCACATATTTTACACATATTACTTCCCGTCGGTTTTTCTACATGAACCCTGTCAGGGCACTGCAAACATATATGTCACATACACAATAAGTCATCATAATGGAGTCTAAACTTAGCAAAACAAATACTGTTGGAGCAGCTGAAGATTGTAAGAATATATTTGTATCATATAAACTCCTTTAAATTATATAGATGCATTGCACAGGTGTGAGTACTTTATACTATAGAGCTGCCATTTACCGGGTAATGTCATAGGTTGAATTGAATGTGCCCTGGCGGCTGATAGTATGTCATGCTCACTCAAATGTCTCGCTGACGGTGGCGCGTGTGTTGGATCATTTAGCTCCCTTCAAAATGGTTGAGCTGCTAATCCATGCGTCATGTTCGAGAACGGGCGACGTCAGTGGGGTTTGGTCATCTCTTAGCTGCCACGGCTTTTTAAATAATATTTTTTTTGGATTGTTTTTAATTACGTTTTGCTGCACTCTAGACGCTTTTAATGTGTATGGTTTTTGTACATCGTTCTCACCTATAGTGTCAACAATATATTATCAATATATTACGCGCTGATGTCTGAAATACAGATATTTTATATCTAATTCAGGCACAGATGTACAAATCGAATCATCGAAACTAGTGTTTTAAAGTGTAAAGTAAAGTGTACCTTGATAGAGAGAGAAAAGTAAAAATTTATCTATAGATCTATATATAGATTTTAATGCTGGATACTAGTTCAATCTAAACCAGCCTACGGTTGCGTTGGTTTGAAACTTTGAAGGAATCTTTTACTTCCTCGTTGCTCTTGTGCTCAGCAGTAGCGCTTGCGACCTCTAGACCAGTCCTGGAGATCAATCAGGTTGTTGGGCTAATTTAATTTAAAAGAGTGTCCGTTTAGTTTCTTGTCTGTTCTTCTCCATAGGTACCTAGTACGCTTTGGAATGGGCAACTAGCTTAATTTTTCTGACCGAACTTGAAAATTCAAAAGTGCTTGTAATTGGTTTATTTGAAATAAATACTTTGAGTTTGAGTTTGCTTTTCCATCGGGAAATAACTCAGGTGCAGTTTGGAGTCTAGATTTGTGCCCAATTGATGGCACTAGGCTCGCGTGCAAGTGGGTGCACTCATAATTACACCTCCACCTATCCTTTTGCTGAAAACCAGGCGAAGAATGATGTTTTAATTATTTAAAGACAAACCATATCCATACGTTTTGTGATCATTGCGTTATGATGACCACTAACACCACATAACTAACTTTACAGCTGTCATTCGAGTATAATGCCCATGACAAGCGCTAGTCAAGTGGGAGAGGTGTTCGTGTTAACTCGGAGCTATTACCGGACGTTTGCGCGAACTACGTACTGGCCTCCTAACGTGCCTCCGGACATGGGACACGGATCTAGTGCCATAAGTCACTCTGGAATCGATATTAAGATTACGTATCATCTCGAGCATAAATATAATGTAAAGTACATTTTCGCAAAGTTCAGAAATGCATTTCTCGTGAAATTACAATCTTAACTCGGAGAGAAGGCCTATTTCATTACAGTATGGTTTCGAAAATACGATGTTCGTAAGACCAAACAACAGGTACCTATTAATACTTTATAAGGAAATCGCTTTTGAATCTTACGTAAGTGCAAGGTATTTATGCTCGTTACTGTACCTAGGCGTACACATTAATTTCGCCATTTATCTATGAAAGTCCCATGTCAAAGGCCACAAATCCAGATCATGTTGCTAATATGAATTCATAAGCTACTTATCAAATGGCAAAAGTAAACAAGAAATAATGTGAACATTTGAGGAATCTTTTCTTTTCTGTTTTTCTGCCCGTGAATGAATTTTCAACCTTAGTTGAAATGTTTCTGGATCATTTATTTTCTTGAATTTCTTGTTTAATTGACAACATGGTTTATATCAAACATTTCCGCTTTATTGCTTTATGCATTGTAGCTTTTTTTTCATTAAAATTACAGTTCAGCAGGGCAGTCTTATGCAGAAGTTTGTATGCGGGAACCTATTATTGCAATTAGCCTTGCTATGGGGAAGACTTATGACCAGCTGTGGGACAACACAGGCTTACAAAAAAAAGTTTATTTATTTATTTGTATAATTACATCTACCGTTACATGATATAACCTAATGCGATAAATGCGCAACTTACTAAATCTTAGATACTAACATAAGGAATTTTATACAATGCATTTCTTGTGATTTCACTCAGAGAACAACAAAATAAGTCCGTCTCACTCGCTATGAGGTTGAGCGAGCGGAGTGTACGCGTCAGCGGCGCCTCCCCTAACAGGTTAGTCCTAGCGCTAGATTCCACTAGCAGTGGCGGCTGCCGTCGTCACCACACGTACAACGTAATCCTAATAACCTTTGCCCTATCAGCTGGACAATTGCCGGCTGATTATTATTCCGCGTCTGATCTAGCAATGGTCTTCAGATCTTCGTGTATGTCAGCAACATAGCTGCCTAATGACTGAGCACAACCGTCGTGTCATCTAAGTTATAGCGGACCTGAGCGGAAATATGTCTACTTCAATAGTTTAGTTCAGATGTTTATTTATTAATCGACTCGACTAACTGTTGCCCGCGGCTTTACTCGTACTTTTGGGGGAACTTCTTCATGTATCCGGATGAAATGTATTCTATGTTTTAATGCTAGACGTGGGATTTTTCTATGAAAAGTTTCGACAAAACGTTTTAATGATTGACTGAGCAAATATCTTTTACATATACAATAAAAAAGGTGAGAATGGTTACTAACCAACTTTTTATTCTTTATAGATCCTAAATGGTCATTCAAAATGAAAAATGTCAGAAGAAACATTTTCAAAGACCTATTTAATGATACCCCACTTGACATAAGCCGTCGACTTTCATTTTTTTCCCGTCGACTCCACAGTAATCAAAATTTAATATGGCGACCATATTAAATTTTGATAACTGTCAAGTCTTTAGTGACATTTACAAGATTTAGACAAATCGATTGAATTAAGAATCATCAAAATCAGACCACGCGTTTGGTCTCTAGAGTGCAACATACAAAGGCTGATAAACACATTACCGCCCTTTGTGTCGCGCAGTCGGGTAAAAAGACAAGCCCTGTGCCCGATAAAATCGCCCATCCGAAGAACTTTCGAAATTCTACATAAACTTTTATCACCTATTTAACTCTTTAAGGGCATGAATTTTCAAAAATCCTTAAGCTCACTTTATTATAAAGGGAACTCTAGCGCAAAATTTCATGCTTCTTGCCCAATCGTTTCAGTCTGTGCCTTTTTTTGTCATTGAATTTATGTTTTTTTTAAAGTAGATTTCCTATCAGAGCATTACTATGTTGGTACTCATTAATAAAGTAAATCCAAAAAATGGCATTGTTACTGATTTTCTCACAGAATCCCTCGATGAACGAGTCTGGATACCGCGTTTCACTTGACCCATTTTTTCCTGTCTCCGTCAGTCAGGTCATCCCATCCATCTTTTGGCGCTTTCAAGAATACTTCACATTAACAATTGAAGTCCAATCAGTTCCATCCATTAGGGGAGTTTGTCCTTTTTTAATGAATTAGAAAAGGACAAACTCACAGAAACACAGACACACACAGACACAGACACACACACAGAGACACAGACTCAGTGATATATCACTGTGTAGTTTTCGAAAGTAATTGTATTTTTCAGGTAGAGCATGTCGCGTAATTTTTGAGGATTGAGGTAATTATCTGATAACTGAAAAGCTTTTTTTTGGAAAGAAAATAGTTCCTTTAATGCCGATTTTATGTTATTAGTGAAAACACAAAAAAAACTGAATTATGGAAATTTGATTACAGCGAACTCCCAAAATTTTCAACGTTGACATGAAAGTTAAAGAAAGCCAACGGCAAATTGGTTTTCTTCCTTCCGCTCAAGCATTTAATATTAAAAGGTCAGTGTTTTTTCAATCGTAAGCTAAACAGTCGATTAACGTTTATCAATTGCTTACTTGGTATCTCTATAAGCAGCTAACAAGAAGTTATTTTATGAATATAATGCTCTTTCTGGCTTTATTGTATTATATCGTTTCGAAATTTCAAAGGAACGTATCGAACTTTAGGTTTCGTAAAAGGTAACTAAAGGATTAGTGTTGTCAAAGGAGATTGGCATCAATATAATATTATTTCGCTGTGCCCATCGACAATCCGTTTATTTTGGCTGAATATTGTAACGGACAGGCAGTCGCTCTTTATAAAACTGGAAGCCGATCCCAACATTGTAACATTGTTTGAAAAGGATTTAGCAGATGATAATGATTTTTTGCCGATTGTAATGAATGTATTGTAGTGTACAGATAAATACAGGATGTTAAATACTCATCACATATTGTCACTAAAGTGCAAAATGCGTATCTACACAGCGTGCATCCGCCCGAACATGACATATGCCAGTGCAGTCTTTGCACACGCCAAGCCCTATCGCTTCAATAGAATGCAGACCCTCCAGAACTAGTTCCTCCGTAGGATTACAGGCTCCCCCTGGTACCTTCGCAACGAGATTCTTCACGTTGACCTCAAGATTCCCACTATCCGCCAGTTCATGAAACGCATTTCAAAGCGTTTCTTCGAGACCGCCGCGAATCACCGCAACCCTCTGGTTGTCAAGGCCGCTAGCTATATTCTCTCCTCCATTAGTCAAGTCCGCCGTCCCAAGCATGTCCTCACCGATTCCGATGACCACATAACTCTCATTCAGGAGAGCAGTAGGGCCACCAGTACAGTGCACAAACACAGACCGACATTCCGACCTCGCCGCCGAGGTTCCTCGCGAAGATCCCGACGGAACTGTCCCCCCCGACCCTTGCTCGACGAAGTGCCAGCCCGCGCCGTAGCTGAGCCTGTAGCTTTAAATTCCCCTGATAATAATAATATAATCCAGATCCAGCCTGTCCCATCTTGCTGTCCTCCCGTCAGCGACGCCCTAAGCCGAGGTCCGTACCCCACAGGGGGTGCCCTTAGCGAGCGTTCGCTTAGTAAAGTAAGTAGTTTTACGCCCCTGGCTGGAGGCTTTGAGTCCGCTTAAGGCAGCCACAGGATAGTCCGGTTAAGTAGTCACGACCTCTCAAGGTCAACTACGAGATGCCATACAAAAAAAAACTCATCACATAACAGTCAACCGACTATTCAAAATATATTTTGCTATCGAGTGATACACTCTACTTTTCATCACCATGAGAAAATAAAAGGCGCCTCATATTTGTAACAACGACAAGAGTAACAACTAAATTGAAATTAAATAGTATTTAATAATAAAACAACTAAAAACTTACATTTACATTTAAGACATTTTCGCAATTATGAAAATTTATTGTTACAGTTTTATTAGGAATAGAGATTGTTGTAAATTTTATACTCTGCGTGTTTGAAATAATGCCCGAATCTGGCTCATTTGAGGAACATTTGACGGTGAATCTCGTTGTTTGGATGTAGATGAGCGCGGCGACAGTGGCATGGATGGATTAACTGAAGGTTGCAATTTAATGTTTTCCACGATGCGTTCATATGTTTTCGCCAATGGAATCTTCTCTAAACCCCTCTGCTCACTCGACCTCCATCCTCCATGTCGCTTGATAACAGTTAAGTCCGCTCCAGAATTTGTCAAAAGAGTAGGAGAAGTACGACGAAAACAATGTCCTGTTTACAACTTGATACCTGGTCAAATAAGTAGCGATTTCTTGTGGCATATTAGACATTTTATTTTTTCCTATAACTTGTTTGAAGCACTTGCCGTTTTGATAACGGATGAAAAACCGATTGGTCTTCATATCAGCTGCACGCAGGACCAGGTATTTCTGTACAATAGTTTTGTATTCTCCTCGGATTACGAAATCAAAATCAAAAATCAAAATCAAAAGTCATTTATTCAAATTAGGCTGAGAATCAGCACTTTTCGAACGTCAAAATTACATAAGACAGTCCCCCAAACAGCCCGCCCTTCACCACTTCCTAGTGCTTTAGCTGTGAAGAAGAAGTAGCGCAACAAAATCCCCAGAAGCACAGCTGTCTGTTCGGTTAGAAGAACTTGATTCTAAACAATTGCAAGTAATTACCGAAACGCCAATGACAAAAAAAAAAAAATGCATGTAAATAACACAAATACATAAATAAAGCCTTCGGGCCTAAAGGGCATGGCAGCTTACCTAAGCAATACTGGAATTATTATACAAACAAATAAAATAAATAAATGATCAAAATCAAATCAAAATCAAAATATTTTATTTCACATAGACCTACATGGGCACTTATGAAACGTCAGATTCTAGGTGCACGGTTCCAATTGGTCGTTTCCCATGGAGAAGAGCCGGCAAGAAACTCCATGGTTACTCTTTTAAAAATATGTCTTTTACAATGTTTTCCAATTACAGTGATTAACAGGTATGGGAGGACAGTGTAGGCCTGTCAACAGGTACCATATGTTAAACAAATAGACAATTGTCTATAATTTATAATCCACAGGGCCTACGACGTTCTCACATTTACAAAATATAAAATAATCTAATAAAGTAAAATCAAAAATTATTAAAAATTTTAGGTATATAATGTCAAATAATGAAAGAATTATGTCAGAGATATGTAAAAGTCCATATCTAATAATACAAAATTAAAAATTAAACACCATTATTTGGGAGCAGTTATTAGAAATTTACATAGTGATGCCGTTCATGAGGTACCAGGGAAGCCACATGTGCAGAAGGAATTATTGCCAAACTTTCTTGTCTTCGACGTAGTCTTTAATCTTATAGTACGCTTTTTTGATAAGGACACGTTTAATGTGGGCTTTGAACTTTCCATCGCTAAGTTCTGTAACCGACTTAGGCAACTTGTTATAAAAGCGGATACTGTTTATCAGAAATGATTTGCTTGTTTTAGTTAATCTAAATTTGGGTATAACAATTTCATTTTTACTACGTGTATTTATATTATGGAAATCGCTTCTTATTTTAAAAAGTTCTAAGTTTTTGCGAACATACAAAATACTTTCTAAGATATAAAGGGAAGGCAGAGTGAGTATATCAATTTCTTTGAATTTGTTTCTAAGAGACTCGCGAGGACCCATTTCATAGATCGCGCGGATTGCCCTCTTTTGTAAAATGAAAATTGAATCTACGTCAGCTGCTGATCCCCACAGCAGAACGCCATAAGACATAATACTGTGGAAATAAGCAAAGTATACCAACCTAGCTGTGGCTATATCGGTCAACTGCCTTATTTTTCTTACTGCATACGCAGCTGAACTTAATTTACTTGAAAGAGCTCTAATGTGAGCGCCCCATTGCAATTTAGAATCTAAAGTAATTCCTAGAAATACAGTTTCCGTAATAGCATCTACTTTCTTGCCATCAAGTTTTAAATTTAAACCCACTTGGGGTACATTTGGTAATGAGAACTTAAGACATGTAGTTTTGTTCGCATTGAGTAAAAGATTATTAGCTGCAAACCATTTCGAAAGAATAGCCAGACTATCATTCACATGTAAGACATCCGTATCTTTTCTATCTATTTTAAAAATAAGAGAAGTATCATCAGCGAATAAAATTATATCTGATAAGTTAGCCATCATGTAAGGAAGGTCATTAATATAAACTAGAAATAAGAAAGGGCCGAGAATTTAACCTTGAGGCACTCCCATCTTAACTAAGGACCCCGAGGACGTCGCCCCGTTAACGTTCACTGATGAAATGTAAACTGATGAATGATAAACTAGGACCATCAAAGTAAAATAAATCTACAGAACAATTACTGTAACAATGATAAAACCAAAGACAGCAAGACGACCAGTCACCACAAGCAGCACCCGTTCACGAGCATAACGCAAAGGTCAGCCATTACCCCCCTCGACCCCCGACGCTACCGCAAGCAGTGACATCTAAGGGAGCATGACGAACCTGCTGTTGGTTGCTCAGGCAAGAATAATATTATCAATTGTCGAGGTCGCTAGCTAACCAAATATTGCAATACAGCTCATTAAAAACATTGTAATGAGTAGATCATGTCAATAATAAATGAAGGAAACAAAATAATTGACTTATACCGTCAAATAAAAAATAAAAAAAATATATGAACTCATATACCCTGTCAGTTAGTAAGCTGATTCTGGAGAAAGAACACGAACATTGTCTTGAGTTAATCACAGCGACCAACAGTTCTTATCGTTTAAGTAGTCGTTAATGGAATAATATGCCTTTGAACAAAGGTTGGATTTTACTTGGGCCTTAAACGCATTAAAAGGTAAATCTAGTAAAGAAGAGGGCAACTTGTTATAAAAGGTTATACCAAGCCCAACAAATGAGTTATGGACCTTATGAAGCCGGTGAAAGGGAGCACGTAGTTTGTTCTTATTTCTGGTGTTAACATTGTGAAAATCACTGTTTTTAGTGTATAAGTGTATATTTTGCCTAATATATAAGATGTTGGCGAAGATGAATTGAGATGCCACCGTGATAATACCAATATCTTTAAAAAAATCTCTAAGAGAAACTCTGGCTCCTAGCTGATAAATTGCTCGGACAGCTCGTTTTTGAAGGACGAATATATTTTGAATATCAGCGGCTTTGCCCCACAGCAGAATACCGTAGGACATAACGCTGTGGAAATAACTAAAATAGACTAGCGAGCTGTATCAACGTCAGTGTATTGTCTTACTTTCCTGACGGCGTAGGCGGCTGAACTGAGCCTCCCCGCTAAGCTTGAGATATGTGGGCCCTACTGAAGTTTGGCATCTACCGTTATGCCCAGAAAAACCGCCGAGTCTACAGTTTCAAGCAGCTCTTTATCTAGGACGATGTTGGGTCCTAGATTTCTAACATTCGGTAAGGCGAACTTCACACATTTCGTTTTCTTGGCATTGAGAACTAGATTATTTGACGTAAACCAATCCGTAACCATTGAGAGTGCACGGTTTACGTCGTCAAAATCTTGTCTATTCCTGTCTACTTTAAAAATAAGAGAGGTATCATCTGCAAACAGTACAATGTCACAGATATCATTTAAATAGAATGGTAAGTCATTGATATACACTAAAAACAAGAATGGATCCAGTATTGAGCCTTGAGGTACACCTAACTGAACTGGTAGCTCGGAAGATTTCACACCATCGACATCTACACATTGGAACCTATTATGTAAATAAGAATTTATTACGTTGAGAGCTTCGTTTTGGACACCGTAATGACGTAGTTAACGCAAAAGCGTGTCATGGCGCACGCAATCAAAGGCTTTAGAGAGATCACAGAAAACTCCAATAGCATTTTGCGATCTCTCCCATGCATTAAATATATGTTTCAGCAGAGCAACACCCGCATCTGTAGTCGAACGTCCCTTTGTAAAGCCATATTGTTCATTATGAAGTAGGCTATTTAAGTTAAAATGTCTTAGCAACTGATTAAGTATTAACTTTTCAAATATTTTTCTAAATGCTGGTAAGATAGAAATAGGCCTAAAATTGCTAATGATATTTTTACAACCAGATTTAAATAATGGTATGACTTTACTACTCTTCATGACGTCAGGAAAAGTTCCTAGATCAACACATTTATTAAAAGTTATAGCTAGATAGGGGGCTACAATGTCTATTATATTACTTAAAAGTTTAATGGAGATGCCCCAGTAATCACCAGTGTTTTTAGACTTAAGAGTGTTAAAGACGTTAATTACATCACTAGGCGTTACATGTTCGAAGCTAAATAAGCGAGTACATTTTTGCACACTACTATTCAAAAGGTTCTCAGCTTTAGACGGGGACGAATTTAAGGAGCAAGTCGTAGTTATAGGTATGTTGGCAAAAAACTCATTAAATGCCTCAGCTACGTCAGCTGCCTTACTAACTAATTTGTTATCGACCATAATCTCAAGTTGATTTTCTTGTTTAACCGACTTACCCGTTTCATTGTTAATAATTTTCCAAGTGGTTTTTACTTTATTATTGGAACTTTTAATTGAATCACTTAAGAATTTTGATTTAGCAATAGCACAAATCTTTTTAAATAATTTTGAATATTTTTTTACATACTTTAGGAAAGGAGTACCAAACCTGTATTTTTTCAAACCATACAATTCGTATAGTGTCGCTCTACTTTTATAAATATCTGGAGTAGCCCATTGGTTGAAGCCAACGGAAGTGCCATTAATGTTAATGGTTTCGGTCTTGAAAATAGACTGGTATTCTTTTTGCACAACATCAAAAAGGGCTCCGTAAATTTCGTTAGGATTCTCGTGTTCTACTAACGCTGGTGTAATTCTATGAGCTAAATTATTTTTAAACTTTTTACAACGACTAGCTGTATAAGGCCTGCATTCAAGTTTATACGGTTTTTTATGTAATGTCATGGGGAAGCTAGCTAATAAACCACAGTGGTCGGACGTTAAGTCACTTAACACCAATTTATTTTTGGCATCACAATTACTAAATTTATTATCAAGACAAGTTGACGAAGATGCCGTGATCCTAGTTGGTTCAAAAAACAAGTTAATCAAATTATAAGACCTAAACAGATTGAGAAGTCTAATACTTAATGGAGTAACATCTAAAATATTAATATTAAAATCTCCACATAAAATTATTCTCTTATTACTTGATTTTAACCTATTCAGAGAATCCTCCATTACCGATTCAAAACTAATAAAATCACCAGAAGGGGGTCGATAAACGTAGATTACAACGAATTGCTCTAGTTCAACACAAGACAACTCAATAGTGCGCTCGATAGAAAGATTAACTAAATCTAAACGTTGTTTACATTTCAACTTGTTTGAAATAAGAACTAAAGAACCACCGCGAATAGCACTTTTTCTCACAAACGCACTTTGTACGGTATCATCGATAAACACTACTTCATGTTCCTTCAACCAGTGTTCAGTCAAACATAACACGTGAACATCATAGTTCTCCATAAATAAACTTAACTCTAACTCTTTGCCGGACAGACCCTGCATATTTTGATGTACAACATTCAACATATGCGGCTCACCCGTTGTCGCACCTAATAGTTTAAAACATTGGTCAATTTTTGTTTTTGTGTCTGTCAGCTTTACTAACAGTACTTAAATTATCCGAGTGATTTTCGACATCATCAACAGTTATTTAAAAAAATTCATTGCCATGACAAGCTCCATGTACATCGAAAATTAAAGCCACCTGTAACAAAACCGAATGTGAATAAGACAAGTATCTATCGAAGTACAGGTTACAATAAAATGCGCATTTTAAAACACTATGGTTATACTTTACTAATCCACCGTATAAATAGTTACTTACTTTTACGGCAAGAAAGACTTTGTCGGGTGCCTCAGTAAGGAAAGTCTCCACGTTTTTGACTGAGAACACTTTGGATTTTTTAGGTTTAAATCTATCAGACATCCTCTTCAGAAACGCTATTCATTTAAATGTTTACAGCTTTACGTCGTTATTAGAACTGACTGTTGATTTGAGCATTGAGTAGGTACTCCAAAGAGTGCAAGGTTGTGTGGTAGTTTTGTCTAAGTACTGGTAGGAGGCCAAAAATACAGATTCTGAAAAATTCTTGGCGCCTCTTGCATATCTCCATTCAATAAAATTACCATAGGCTTTCATATATTTCTCCCGGGATTTTAAAGGTAATAGATTTTTCATCACATTTCTTGTATCAGTTCTAATACTTTCAGGAGTTAATTCTATCCTTTCACTGTCACTTAAAGAACTCATTTTTCAAAACAAAACCATGATTTTATTGGCGCTGAACACTAAGATGTTCCAAAAAGTGCGCGGCAAAGATAATTGCGGCGCACTTATAAAGAAGATTAAAAACTCATTACTACCCGCTAAAAGTTTCTTTTAGAAAACACTATCTTTGGGTGCACTTAAACGCGAACCAAGTCGTCCTTTTCGAATAGATGGGATGAAAATTTAATTATCTGCCATATGTCAGCTAGCCACGCCAATATACCAAAACAAAACAACAAGAACAAGCAAATAAAATAAAAATGTAAACGAAACTTAATACATTCATAAAAGACTCCAGGCATAAAGGGCGTGACTTCTTACGTGTGCAATACTGGATTTTAAGTACACACTAATGATAAACGAGGATCATCGAAGTAAAATAACAACAGAACAATTACTAAACAATAACAAAACCACGATCACGAGCATAACGCAAAGATCAGCCACTACCCCCCTAGCCATATTATATAGGGAAGGAGGCAACCCGACCCCCGACGCTACCACAAGCAGTGACATCTAAGGGAGCATGACGAACTTGCTGCTAGTTTTGATTTTGGTGTGAATATTGCTGTTTGTGGTAGTGCGCAAAGTAACACATGCAAAATATTGTGCTTGCTTGTAGGGTATTTAAAGTTGTTATATAACACTAAAAAAACGTTAAAAATTCTGTAAATGTTGGAATTTTCACCTTCAATATCTCCGTAACCAGAAGGTTTCCCAGATGTGGTTCAGGACATAACAAAAATACAATGACGGGGACAATGAAAGAAACTAAGTAAACTAGTTAGTACAAGAGCCAGGGCTACACTGAAGTTTGTGTCTTGAAGTGAAAAATAAATATATTATATTATTAATGTACATGTGACTTTAGTATTTTAAAATAAATTACGGTTAAAGTTGAAGAATAGTTACCACTTTTTTTTTGTTAGTTTTTCAAAACTTATGTCTTCATTGGGGTAAAGTTTTGCTAATTATGATAGTACAACTCCAGGATCCCAAGTGAGATAATATTTTGGGGCAGGTGGTTTTGTACGGTATACTCGTCGCATGAATCGTTTAACCCTTTCGTCAGATACAAGTTTAGAACTAATTGGCAGTGAAAGCGCTTATCTGTTTATTATTCCTCTCTGAACTATACACTTACATGTCACATAATATTTCGGAGGAATTGTTCGTAGACACTTCAAGAGGCCATAAACTACGAATTAATTTAGATATCATTGTTCCATCAATCTCATGTAATTGTAAGTATTTAACTATTGGGCCCAGCACTCTTATTGCTTTTATGGTCTATGTTAGAGGTATTGGTTCCCTTCAAGTCGACCATTGTCGGTGGTTATTCCAACCAGCCCACCTCCCTGCAAAAGTTGATTTAATTTTCTGGTCTGTTGAGAACATCTGTGTAAGATTGGGTGCCCAGAGGGTTTCTGTCCTATTCCTAATTAGGGTTATGCCTTTGCATTCAAAAAGAACATGCGCAATGGTCTGCGTAGAGGACTGTCCGTTATGCCAGGCGCAGGCCATTCTTGTCCAGGCATAATAAACGTCTGGTTAGCTTGCCATCTAAGGATGGCATAGCTTCCCTGTACTGCCTGCATTCCGGTTCACTAAAAAAAGACAGAATATAGAGAATCGAAGCTTCTTCGGTTGATCATGATACAATTCTTACAAAATAGCCACCATGATTTCAAGGATGAGTCATGCTGTTTCATGGAACTGTTAGACAGTGACTTTAACATAATTTGAAGGGCTGAATTTGGTGTGCCTTTAACGAAAGACAGGACGCTCGACTCTCGCCGCGGACGGACGTGTTTCTGCGCTCTCCCGCTCCCGTGTTGTGTTTCGTGTTAATATTCGTCGCCGCCACGTGACGTCATCGTTGTCGCCCCGACTACTCCGATTTAAAATCAAATCAAGAAATTGATTTGATTTTAATAAATCAAAAAAGTGCCTTTTTCAAGGCAAATCTCGTTTCTTTAACAGACGTATGTGAGTAGCTTCACTCCTCGGTAAAACCACAGATTCGTGGTCCTCGGTTGAAACCTTACGGTGCCAACGAAGCCGAGTGGGGTGTTGTCCCAACACACCCGACGAACCCCTTCAGGGCGAGGCAGTCAATTGGACGGGTCCCAGAGTTAACCGGCCTTGGGGGATCTCCTAGTCGGCTCTGGTGTACAGTTTTCCTTCCACAGCTACTCACCTAGTGTCTTTAGGGTGTGTCTACACCCTTCGCGCTAGACTGGTCAGGGCCCCGTTCGCACAATAAGACTGGCGACGGGTTACAAGCTTAGGGCTCACCAATAGGTACACACCTCCCTGTATACACCCGACAGGGAGGGAACTCATCCCCGGGCCAATCCACCCGGGGAGTTAGGTATAGCGTTTAGGTAACGTTGAAATTTTTCTTTCCACCATTCCTTCCCAAAGATAGTTCCCGCTCCGATCATGGAGGACGCCGTCCTCTTGGCGTTCCTCGAAGAGGTCCTACTTAAGGACCCCGATTTTCTGGAGCGATATGGCTCAAAACTCCGCCAACGCTCCACCCCCACTCCGTCCCAGGGCGCACTCGGTGAGTTTAGTGACGCTTTAGAGAGCCCGCTTTCACCACCTTTTGCCGAACAAGGCATTCCGCCTTTTGTTCCGGATTCCAATGTTCCGGCTAATATCTCGGCCCCCATTGTTTCACCCGCTTTTGTACCTTCAGATAAAACTCCGGCCGCTAATCCGGCCACTATTGTCTCGCCCGCCTTTGTCCAGGCCGCCATTGTCACGGCCGCCATTGTTCCGGCCGCCATTGTCTCAGAGACAACGCAGCTGCGCGCCGCAGTAATAAACACGACTCGCCCGGAGAGCATGGACACGTCAGTCCCACTCTCCGACGATGAAGCCCGCACCTCCTCCTCCAGCGACGACGACTTCCAAGTAGTCGTTAAAGGAGCTAGAGCCCTAAAAAATCCTCCGCCCCCGCTGGCCCGGTCACCAAGGCCCAGAAACAGGACAACTTATCGTCCAGCTCCACTTCTGCCCCTAGTCCGCGGGCCAGTCGCCCCGCCAGCCCTATGGCTTGCCCACCCGCTCCTACCGCGAGGAAGCAAAAGCCTCCCCCCCCCATATACGTCCAAGACAAGTCCAAATGGACTGAAATTTCTAGGATGTGTGTTGATCGCAAGATCAACTACACCAACGCCCGATCCACCCTCCAGGGGATCAAAGTTACCGTCCCCACGTCTACGGACTTTAGGGATCTCTCCCGCGCCCTGCGTGAAAGGAACTATTCCTTTCACACGTACTCCCTTCCGGAGGAAACCCCCACTCGCGTCGTCATTAGGCGCGTTCCCCAAGAAATCCCCACTGAGGAGATTAAGGACGACCTTATTGCACAAGGCGTCCCAGTATCCGCCGTCCATCGCTTGCATAAAACGAGACAGGGCCTTGTATACGCCATGGTCCTTGTCATCTGTGACCCCACGGAAGGTCACCACCCGATCTTCAAGGTGAAGTCGGTGTGCTCGATCTCGGGCATCTCTATTGAGAAGCCCTACCGAGCCAACTTGATAGGCCAGTGTCATCGCTGCCAATTGTACGGTCACTCGCAGACCAACTGCTATGCGACCCCTAGATGCGTCAAGTGTCTAGGTGAGCATGGCACCGCCGACTGCTCTCGCCCTAAGGATAGGGAGCTATTTGCAGAGCCGCCGAGCTGCGTCCTCTGCGGCCAATCCGGTCACCCGGCAAATTATCGGGGCTGTCCGAAAGCGCCAAAGTCCTCCTCTCCGAAACTCGCGAAACGCGCGAGTGACCGCCAGCACAGGGAAAGCCCCTGGGGGAAGCTTCCCTCCGCGCAAATGCCGGAGCAGCTTAGCCCTTAAAGGCCCTCTCCCTGGGCAAACCTTACACACCTTAAAGCTCTCGCAGCTTCGGTGCCCTCTAAACCCGCTCAACCCGCTGAAGTTCCAGCGCTGATGGCTACCGCCATCCCAGCGCCTGCGGCAACTACCGCGGCCCCTACGGCTCCACCGGTTGCACCGCAAAGAGCCCCGGGCCGCGACAGCGCCCAAATCATAATCAGTACATACGCGGCCCTCTATTCCTCCGCCGCGGAAAAAATGGACGACGAAATCGTTGCTGCAAACGGCAACCCTCGTCGTCTTTTAGAAATCCTTAACGCGTATCCCGAGATCGCGTTAGTCCTGAAAACCTTAAAATTCTAATCTTCAATGGATAACACAAGGGTAAATTCCACCAAACCCCGATCCCTCAAACTAGGCTTTTTCAACGCTAATGGCGTTTCCGGTCAACGCGATGAGATCGCCGCTTTCCTCCGCGACCATCAGCTGGACATCCTCCTCATACAGGAAACCTTTTTAAAACCTCACCATCGAAACCCGAACATTGCAAACTATAAACTAGTTCGCAATGACAGGTCTCGATGCCACAAGGGTGGCACCCTAATCTACTATAAAAAATCCTTATACTGCATCCCTATTGACCACCTCCTCTCCTCTCTCACCTGGAGAGCTCTATCTGTCGGCTCGGCATGACCGGCCACCAACCGATCACCATCATCTCCGCTTATATCCCACCCGACAATGGTCCGGAGGATCCCATCTCGCTCCAAAAGGACTTCACTGCCCTCTTCGGTACAAGTGACTCCGTCATCTTGGCGGGGGATCTTAATGCCAAGCACCCGGCGTGGAATAGTAGCACAACTTCAACCAGAGGTAGGATTGTTTTCAAGTTAGGCGAATCCCTTAACTTTGACGTCATCGCTCCAATGAGCCCGACTCATTTCCCAGGAAATCCTAATCACCTTCCCGATGTTCTCGATGTAGCGCTGCTCAAGAATGTGAACCTCCGTTTGCAATCGATTGAGACGTTCCACGAGCTAAACTCTGACCACCGCCCTGTAGTCATGCATCTTGCATCCTACTCGGGCCCGATCGACCCCAACCGCCCCCCTCAGACCCAGATGATAACCGACTGGAGGAAAGTAAGCGAAAGACTGAAATCCACCACGTCGCCTCACTTAGACACCATCCCCGGTCACTTAGTGTTAGTCGCCGACACGACGGCCGCCGACTATGTGGGTCATTTTATTTTTTACTTTTGTTTTTTTATATTTTATTATCTCAGTTAATTTTAATCGTAACTTGGTCTGGCGGTTTGAGTAATTATGCGGCCTATCCAATGTCCTTTCTTTGGTATTGTTCGTCGAATCGTTGAGCTCCTTATGTTTTGAGTTGAGCTGTACGATTACTGACAAAAGCGTGCACTGACTGGACAGGTCCACTCAATCTGTGTGGTTATTTCCTCAAAAGACCATTTCAGACATCAATCCACATGGTCTTAACATGATCTGACCAAGATTATGTCTGGACTTTAAAAGAGACTGTGACCTCTGAGTTTGTTTCGGCTTTTCTTCTCAGAGTAGTCAGATAGGAAACGCCGACCTCATCT
This sequence comes from Dasypolia templi, assembly GCA_963555695.1. Classification (NCBI taxonomy): domain Eukaryota; kingdom Metazoa; phylum Arthropoda; class Insecta; order Lepidoptera; family Noctuidae; genus Dasypolia; species Dasypolia templi. The sequence goes on from OY743152.1 coordinate 5,018,954, forward strand.
AGTTTAAAAAAAAATGTTTGACGTGTAAATGTGTTTGTACAAACCCACTTATAGAAATAAAAATCATTTATCATTTATCGACTCGTTTACAGAGCACGTACAATCCGTATTGACGGATTGTTCACGGGAAGTTCCAGTGATGGAAGACCATCGCTGGAAACTACCTACTGACGTACGTGACCTAATAACCGAGAAGAACGCGGCCATCCGTGCCTACGACTCCTTCCCTTGTGACGCGAACAAAGCCCACATGCGTCATTTACAGCGTGCTGTAAAGAAACGCATAGGGAAGGTTCGCTCTGAGGGCTGGAACAAGATGCTCAGTGAACTCGAGCCCACTCTTCAAGCCTTCTGGCAATTACAGAGGAAATTGCGTTCCTCAGAAGAGGTCTCTATGCCTCCTCTCATCCGCCCCGACAATAGTGTCGCTTTCGACATTCCCGATAAGGCTGAATGTCTTGCTGACAGCCTAGAGTCCCAATGTTCTCCCAGCTCCCAACCAGTAGACCAAGGTCGACGCTGAAGTCGAACGAAGAGACTCCCTCCCTCCCGTCGAAGACCCTGATGATCCTCTGCCTCCCGTCACTCCAGACGGAGTGCACGACATCATTAAAGGGCTCCACGCTCATAAGGCCCCCGGTGTTCGGATGGTATTACCAATAAGGTATACAAACTCCTTCCTGCCCCGTTAATAATGCTTATGACCGCCATCTTCAATGGCGCTTTGAGCAACAACATCTTCCCACAAGCATGGAAAGAAGTCACCGTCATCGGTATCCCAAAGCCAGGCAAGCCAAAGTCTGAGCCCTCCAGCTACCGCCCTATTAGCTTACTCAATGTTCTCGGCAAAATCTACGAGCGGCTTATTTATAAGCGTCTCAAAGACTACGCCGAAGCAAAGAACCTCATACCCAACGAGCAGTTTGGTTTCCGTAGCCAACACTCGGGCACCCAACAGGTCCACCGTATCGTAGAGCACTTATGCGCTGGTCTGCAGCTTAACGCGACGACGGGTGTGCTATTCTTCGACATAGCGAAAGCCTTCGACAAAGTCTGGCACAACGGCTTGATATACAAGCTCTACCAACTAGGAGTTCCAGATCGTCTCGTGCTCATCTTACGAGACTTTTTGTCGAATCGCATCTTTCGCTATCGGATCGAGGAAGCTCTCTCGTCCCCTCATCCTATTCGCGCCGGTGTCTCTCAGGGTTCCGTACTATCTCCTCTCGCCTTCACGCTGTTCACTAGCGATATCCCAAAAAGTAAAAAGGCTCAGTTGGCTCTCTTCGCCAACGACACTGCCGTTTACTATACCGGTCACTGTCCCAACGCCATAGCTCGTACTCTCCAAACCTCCGCAAACGTCTTAGGTGCTTGGTTCCGGAAATGGAGAATCGAGGTCAACCCCGATAAGAGTCAGGCGGTTCTCTTCTCGAGACGTCGTCGACTCCCTCCCCCACTTCCCAGCCCGATCACTATGTACGGTAAGCCGATCCCCTGGGAGAAGCACGACAAATACCTAGGGGTGATCCTCGATGAAAACCTTAACTTTAAGGCTCATATTAAGGCGGTTCGCGCGCGCGCCTCCTCCGCTCTTAGCAGGCTCCAATTCGTGCAGACAGCCCGTAGTAAACTGTCCCTTAAATGCAAGCTCCGCATTTATACCGCAGTCATCCGTCCCATCATGACCTATGCCTGCGTTGTATTTGCGCACGCTCACCCACGTCATCTCCATAAGATGCAGACCCTCCAAAACCGTTTCCTCAGAAGGGTTACGGGTGCCCCTTACTACGTCCGAAACATAGATCTTCACGTCGACCTCAAAATGCCAACCATAAAACAGTTAATAATTTGATTTAATTTTTTTTGTTTAATAATTTGAATAATAATTTGACCAGTCAAGAGTGAATGCATCAACTTGGAAGGCTTCAGGATCACATTTCCAGGATACAAACTTTTCACATTTAGGTACCTACTGTTTATTCTTGAAGCAAACAAATCTATATCCGGTTCCCCAAAACAATATACTATTTTGCCATTTGGGAGAGCTCCCATTCAATGTTAATTTATCTTGATTTTCTATCTGCTTCATAGTTATCTTTGGTATAAAATATAAGATGTAAAAATCCAAATATTCCTTTCTTCGCACCATTGCCATATGTCTCTAGTGATACTATTTAAATGCGGAAACTGAACTCCCCCAACTTTGTTGATATATGCAACTGCAGTAGTAATACACTCACTCATAATAGCACCTCACAGTCCTGCAAATCTTTTCAACGGCACGGTTGGCGCAGTGGTTGAGCGATCGGCTGCTGCACTGCGTGTCGCGGGTTCGATTCCCGCACGGAATAAATATTTGTATGACCTATAAATAGTTCTTCCTGTTCGGGTATCTTGTGTATGTGAGTTTTCATGTTTGTGAACGCACCCACGATACAGGAGTAATTCCTAGTGTGGGGCAAGGTTTTTAAAACTAAAAAAAAAAAAAAGTTTATTTATTTATTTATTTATTTAATACTTTCGCACAAGCATGTACTGAGGCGGACTTAATGCCTTAGGCATTTTCTACCAGTCAACCTTTGGGTGATGCAGAGACAAACATTGGTAGGTGCAATTTATAAAAAAACATTTAGGAATAAATATTTAAATATAAAATACCTAAACTATATATATAATACATATATACCTAATTATAAATAAATATAAACACAAATAACTAAACATAAATAAATGAATATACTAAAAACAAATAAGACAAACAATTAGAAAACTATACCGTTATGATGATACTGCCAGCTTCTTGCGAATGTGTTCACGAACTTTAACTTTAAAGGCTAATCGGTTGGTTGCCATCCTGATTTCAAAAAAAAGTTTTTGTTCTTATTCTGACCAATGCTGTAGCATGGCTTGATGGGGGGTGGAGTTTCCCTGAATGGGATCTCATAACCCTCAATCCATTTTAGAACTACTGGGTCACTGGTCAGTTCACACCAGATGTTCATAAAGTACTTAATTCTACCTGCGTGTACCTGAGGGTCTATCTGCGGTATCTGGGCTTGGAACTGGTTGGAGCTGTCTTCTGAGTCTTCCAGCGTGTTTGTCTGGTCGAGGTTGTCTCTGACGCTGGTGTTGTTGAGGCTGGTGTTGTTGAGGCTGATGCCCGCCGTGAGCTCGTTGCTGTTGCTGGTACAGCGGCGGGCCTCTCCAGTTTATCTGTTTCTCCTGAGTTCCTGGTTTAAAAACTTTCTTTTCTGTTGTCTTTATAAGTGTACCTGCTTTTTGGATGGCCTGTGCAGTCCTAACTTTTTCGGCACAGACTGTTTCAAATAATTTTTAGTCTGATGTTGCGGTCCGTACAGCATCTTTACCACCTTATTAACACCAGCCATAGCAAAAATCATCTTGAAGAGAAGTCTTGGTAATAAATTTCAGCAGCTAGTTAAGGTGCATCGCTTATTTCCTCAACAAGGACTTTATTATTTATATTCCCCACCAGTACCTTGCTAAGCGACTTCCCCAGACAAGTCATGATCTTTCGAGTTAGGATGTGTCTGTGAATTATCCTTTTATCCCTTTTGAGGGTTGAATCTGAGAGTGATGCAGAAATTACCGCATTCATAGAAGGGGCCACTGCCCTTGGGAAATTGAGAGGTGTAGGATATTTCTTTATTATTGCCACTCAAGATTCTTTTCCGAGTCCAATTTGTTTATTTTTTGTCCAACGGAGTGCTAGTTCCGGTCGGATAGCTTTTCCAACTTCGGTTAACTCTTTACCTTCAGTTCCCAAGGCCTGTAGAAGTTCCTCCGGTAGATTGTCCTCTGAAACGTTGAACATAAAAGAAATAGACATTTCTATCAGCTTAGTGATAGCGCTAAGTCAATAGTATTCCAGTGCGGATGTGATTTTTGGCCTTGTCTACCCGCAGTGTGATACCGCTTGCCATGTATTTTGTGAGATTTGACACAGTGTCCACCCGCATTTGGTGGCGCTTTTGTGTTGATAACATATCCCACTATTGGGATCACCCAGGCGTTTGTAGAAGTGACATTGTGGTCAACACACAATGCACGAACTAGAACTCGTAAGTTGGGGTGTCTGTGGTGTACAATTTACATGGTATATACAATAAATACATACATACAACTTATTTTACTTTTCTATACACAATAATAGTCATGAAACAAATGCAAAGAACAAAAAGGTTATGTTTAAGGAGAGAGATAGGTAGTGTACTTTTATCATAATTAATACAATAGACAAATATTGAGCACGCCTTATCGACAAGGGCACGACATTCCATAACCATACTTCATGAACTGTATAAGATTTATCATAGAAACCCTTTGACTTTTGGCTTGAAACCCCGAGGGTGCAATTCCATACACGAACATGCATGTGTCAAACTGTCAACACATGCAGTCATACACTCGCGGCAATTCTGCATCAGACTGTTTAAAGTGTGGATCCGTAGCCGTCCGATTTATCAAATACATATTTACATCATTGATTTTAATTATTACCAATCATCGTTTGAGATTCAAAATTATTGTTCTAGTAGCTATATTCTGAAGAAAACAGAAGCTCCTCAGTAAATATTAACTGCCCTAAAAATAAGAGAAAAGTCATTATAGACTTATTTTAAGGGCATGCCCTGCTTTGACGGGGCTTAATATTGACACTGTAGTATAGGGTCAATATTTAGGTTAATCCTTCATTTTCTGCATAGGAATTGTATTTTTTGGCCCCTTAATACTTTCCGATTCCCCCAACTGAAGGAAGGGAATACCGTACCCAAACAAGCACGTGTCAAAGGATATGTAGCCGTCGCATGTATCAGATATACCTTTTCACAAATTGATTTACCGGCCGCGTGGGCCACGAAGCGCTCATCGATTTTACGCCCTACTTCGCTCTCACTTAATGAACTTTGCAGTGCCATAGATAAAAAACAAGAGCTATGTAGTTTGTGCTAAAAGTAGAAAATACAATGCTTAAATAAAATAAAATACAAGAAGGTTTCATGAAGTCATTTTTTGCGCACAAAAGCATTTCGAGTTTTGATTTTCTACGTTACTATTGGCAGGAACCAATCAAAAACAGCAACCTAATTGCAAAAGCTAATAACAGTTGTTCACAATTTGCTAATAAACTATAGTTATTGATTTTAAGATGCGCAATATCGAAACATGAGTAACGCCTAACCATCCGAGGCCAACTTGATTGATCACATTTATCTACTGTGGTTCGATAGCTCAAATTACGAGCGTGTCAATACAAACATCACTTGTGTTGTAAGAAAAACGTTTTGCCGATTTTAACTTATGTTTCGTCGCCAAGTACTATTCCTACCTTAGTAAACTTAGCGAAAGTAAGTTTACTAAGGTTTTTATAGACTAAACGAAGGATGATGTATATCGTTACACGAAAAAAAAAATGCCAGCTGACTTTTTTCCCACGCAATTTGTGAAACTATGTTTAGTACCAATAAGATATCGACCAAGGTTCGTCTTTCGTGATTGACAAACGAGACCCTCCTGGAAATAAAGAGCTTAAGCACAAGCTTGTCACATGCTTGACTTTTACCGACTTATGAGCATTTAAGTCAGGAACGCCCATAACAGTAAATTTAAAAAAGTTAGTAAAGCAGTAGTAGTCAAAATCAAATTCAAAATTCATATATTTAAGCTAGGCTGAGAATAAGCACTTTTTGAACGTCAAAATTAAATCAGACCAGTCCCCCAAAAGTTAAAGTAAAATATGCAAGTTGCTTGCATGTGTGTTTTTGGCTGTACCTCGATTATCGAACACGGTACCTTAGTTAGACCCTGGTATTGTTTAGCCCAAAACATAAGCCAGTTCAAGATCAACAGGATCAATCTCCTAGTAATTAAAATTAAATCCTTGTCAATTGTTCTAGGAATAGCAAAACTAATAACTGGTGTTCTAGTGACATAGGTACATAGAAAAACAGTTGTATTGAGTGATGGTTAAATTATTGCGTAGCCTATTCAATAAATAGGCTACGCAATGATTTACCCATCAACATCATCAAGATTTTACCCGATACTTGTAGCTTCGGGCAATATCAATAAAGTTCGCCTTAATAACTCTTCACAGAGTTATAGTACGGATACCAAAAGAAATACATACCTAAGTATGCAAGCAAATTAGAGATACATGGTCGTATGTTACTATAGAACCATATGTTATGTAATAAACCAACCAGTCTTACCAAGGGGTATCGTGTTACCAAGTAACTAGGTTGAGGAGGTCTGATAGGCAGTCGCTCCACGTAAATTTTAGGTACATCCGGTCAGACTGGAAGCTGAATCAAAACAATCTGCTTTGCTTTTTTCCATAGTTAGTAACTCTGACGAATGGCATGGGCATAAATATCGTCAACTTACACAGCTGTTTTAAAATGATTGAAAGTCAATATCACCGAATATTAATATGGTCAACTTACCCAGCTGTTTAAAATTATTGAAAGTCAATATCACCGAACATTAATATCGTCAACTTACCCAGCTGTTTGAATACCATTGAAAGTCAATATCACCGAACATTAAAAAGCTTGTACTTATTTCTAATGTTGTTTTTAAGTCACCTGTAAATGGGCAACACGTTATGATTACACCTATTAAATAACAATAAAACATCAGTATTATTGAAGTGTGCCTGTTATTATTTTTATTTACAAATTGTTTTGACACAATCTGTAAAAATAAACTTCGATACGCTTTTATTCGGATGTGGAAGCTTGAGTATGCTAGTGTTCTTATCTCTTTTGCACACCGTACCTACTCACAAATTTTTAGTGTTAACTTTCAAGTAGTTGAACTATTTTGAGATTTATGCTAGTTCATGTAAGTTAGTTTAAATACTAACATTAAGTTCATTAATTTCGGGAAAAGTTTCTATTTAAAATGAAACATTTTCATGTTTCTTCAAAAACTATATTATTTTATTAATTTAACCGTGGTTAGCAGAAATAATCAATTTGAATAGAATTCATGAAATGTTTTCTTTTGACAAGTAATGTAACTGACAAGTTCGGTCCATAAAATGTCCTCTATTATTTTATAAGTTCAAATGATGAAGGTTCACAGAAACGCACATATAAATAATCAGGCATTCAAACAGGTAGACATTTCACCGAATAAACCCCAATATTTCCGTTAATGTCGTCCAGACAATCTTGTTAGCCTTCGGGATACATCGGGTGGTTCCGGAAAAACCAGTGTGTATTTTGCGTCGGATATTGCTCTACCATTGCAGTGAAGAAAACCTCGCTTCGTGCATACTGCACCTCATTTTACACGTGCAGCCTGTGGGTAGATTACTCTCAAAAATCTTACAGCGCCCTTCGCATTCAATATAATAATGCGTTCCGCTTCTGTAGCGCATCAGAGATGTTTGCTGAAGCTCGTTTTTGATTGCTTCTAAGCTACGATGCGAAAAAGATGCGCCTTTCTGGTGCACCGGGTGCGAGCCATCCTAAACATTATACTGCGGTGTATCGCGAGCATGCTGAACTGCTTGTGTGTAAATCGCTGCTGCAAGCTTACCACATCGGTGTTGAGTTTGTAGCAGGGGTTCTCATTAACATGCAGCACAGCAGTGGTAGGATAAGTGTGTAGGTTAAGATTGCTAACAAAGTTATTAAGAAATATTGTTACTAACATATTTGAGTCCAAGTTACTTTGTAAATAAATATTAATAAAAGTATTTTTTTAAATGCTTAAATTGAACCCAATGTTAGGACATTTTATGGTAATTTGGTTTGGTGTAATATCGCTGTAAGAGGGATATTTTAATCGGTGTTTCACTGATCGTTAGTAGATAATGAATTCAAAGTTTTAATTTCCATAATTTGGGACAGCTTCATTAAAACAGTTCTAGGCATAGATTGTTATATGTAATGTGCTTTATTTTATTTAATAAGATTTGTTTGCTTTGTACTATAACGAACGATAGTTTATAATAACAAATTCCGTGTGGTCTGAACCAGAGTTAGTTGTTATTCGTAGAATTCGTAAATAACTTAAGTCTTACCTTACAATGATACGGTTATTTCAGGCCTATTTCATTTTATAGTGGAATAGGTACATGAAAAATCTCTGCTTATTCTCCCGGGTAGCACGGAAACAGTTTTAGGGTTAGCCGGCCTGTCGCCGCCGGCTCTTGTTGTCGAGATGTCATGCCTGTACCGCACCGGTTTCCTACAGCCCATGCGCCTTTACTTTAGTTTGTGCTCGGAATATTATCGGATACTCGAAGCCGACACGTTGAGCCGGCGTAATCCGGCGCTGCCACGTCAGTGTATAAAGCCGTTCTTGTGTTGTTGCAATGTTTGTAGGCGATTAACGAGTCTTCATTATCATATAGTCTTAGGAGGTTGGTGACTATATGTGGAGAGTATGTGTTAGTTCACGGTTTGGTCTACAACGTCACTAAAAATGGTATTTGATGTCGATGTTCTGATCCTATGCCTCCGGTCAAGTTGAACGGAATATTGCTGGTAACGGTATGTGGCGACCCTAATGCGATTATTGAATCAGCATTTAGAATATTGTAACGAGGTGCCGGTGGGCCGCTCGCCAGTCGCTTACGTACCACCGCCCTCACACCATGTTTGTCTGATAATATTTTCAGAGCGCGTCCGAACTTGCCGTGGAGGCGGCATTTGGACCACTTAGAGCCATCTTTACTAATATAAAACGAATCCTGAATGATGAATCACCTGGGCATCTAATTCCTCTCCTTCAAGCAGAATTTGATTCTGGCTTCGCAAGCTCGATATCGGAACGTCATCTTCGTTGTCATATTCACTGCTTATGTTCTGCTCAGTATCACTACCGCAACTGCGTCAGTCACACTCAAATGATATTCTTTTTTGCTGCTTTGGCAGAATCGCGATCAAAATACGTGACATGCGTCCACAGTCACGAGCGAATAGCGATTAGAGGAAAATTTCATAGGGATTTAAACACTTGTTCTCACGTATTCGTAAGGAATGGCATTGTATGGAAGCCACTGACACCGTCATATGGTGGACCTAGTCATTAACAGAAGTGAGAAGACGTTTGACATCCAAAGAGGCGAGCGTCAATCAACCGTATATGCCCGCAAATGTTATTGCGGAGGATAAGACATCAGATAGTGTCTTCGACAAAGATGACCAGTTAAACACGGTAGTAGCAAGGCGAGCAGAACTCGCTACCGCCTATGAACAAAACCACATGCTCTGGAAGAGAAATCAGAAACCCGTGCGGTTTCATTTCGTGTCATTCAGAATTAGTTAAGTTAGTAATTAGCGATATTGTATTTGTTATTGTAAGCAATTAAAGTAAGACAGAGTTAAAACTTTAGTTGAGTTAAATTTTTGAAGAAAGGAGGGGACATGATGTGGCGACCCTAATGCGATTGTTGAATCAGCATTTATAATATTGTCGCCAGTCGCTTACGTACCACCGCCTTAACCCGACGCGTCATATCTTCCTATGTCTATTTCATTCATTACATTGTATCAGACTGTATTAATTAAACTAATTGTGTAAAATTGGAGTAAATACAATTATCACATTACAAACAAGTTTATTCCTAATCTCCGTTAAACAAAACCCCTTTTAGATAATACGCACAACAGGTATATAAGGTGAAATAGGTACTTGAAGCATCTTTTGACCGCTGACCTCAAAAAATATGATATTGAAAGAGACAGAAGGGCGCTGTCGGTGAGATCGCTTGCAGGTTTGCACGTTGTTCTAGGGGAGTGCCGTCGGTTCGAACCCAGGCAGGCGCTTTACTTTGTGTAAATAATTTCATCACCACTGATCTCAAAACGGTGAAAGAAAATATCGTGAGGAAACCACCATGTCCTGGAAACAAAAATTTCAAGACATGTGACATGTACCAGCCCGCACTGGGCCCGCGTGGTAGATTATAGCCCACTCCCTCTCAAAGAGACGAGGCCTGTGTCCCAGCGTTGGGAACAATATTGGCTGATTATGCACACCACAGACTACCTGCAGTATTGTCTCTCTTTCTCCCTTAAAATCGAACATTTGAAAGACAACCTTTGGATGGACCAAAGGTTGTCTTTCAAATGTTCGATTTTAGCGATAAAACGGCCCATTGTGTCACTCCTTATAAAATGTCTACATTTATTACAGTATTTTTATGGTGTAAGTACGTAATAAAGAGTATTCTGTCCTTGGATAAACATAAGCGGTAGATAGGGCACAGTTTAACATCGCAATCACAAAACCTGAGCTCGGTGCACATGCAACGAAACTAACGTCTGTGATCACAGTTGCATACTTACACTTACTAATTGACACCGATTCCGATAGGAACCGACACAGTCGTGAGAGCGCAACCGCGTTAAGGCTCCCGCAAAACGGCGCGATGCCACAGCGCGACAAAAAGGCATCGCTTGTCGCGCGACAGGCGATGCCTTTGTGTCGCTCTGTGGCATCGAGCCAGTGTAACGAGACTTTAGCCGAATAAATATTTACGATTGTGAATGTCATTGAGTTAGCGTTAGCAAGAGTCGCGTGATGCATCGCAATGTGTCCCTCACGCTGTTTTGTGTTATCTATCTCGCTCTCAAAAAAATGACGAAGTAAATAAAATTATAATTTAAAAAAAAATACCATTTTTGGCTGTACGCGTGACGGCTACGCGTGACAAGTAGTCTCATGTGTCTTATTTTTGTTTAGGTATTAAATACACATGTAGATGTTTGATGCGTATTTAGATTTAAAAAAAATTTTAGCTCTATCGACATGCGCTATTTAGACAATGATCCACGAGTGACTAAGTGCAACGGTGTCTACGGACTAAGATCAGAAGGACCGCGCGATATGTTCAAGTGTCGTATCCACTGCTTTAAGTTTAAATACGATTCTTTCCAGGCACGGTTGAAGGCAATAGGCTCGCCCCCTATTACATGGGACTTAAGCATAACTGGCGAAATGCGGGTGTACTATAGGTACACATCTGCCTTACCCTTCTGAGATTACAGGCGTGATGTTATATATCTATCTAGGTATCTATCTAAAATATCGACAGATATTATAGTAAAACAGCATTATAAGGAAGTTAGGTACTTTGATTAAACTAACTCTGCTATGCTTACTATTAAAACCAGAGCAATTCTTGGAAGAGATCAAAAGCATTGCTCGTTATTTTCGTTATTCCAGAAATCTTTACTCAAAATATGGGAATAATAAAGTAATTTGGGAGTAATAGTAAGAAATGGGAATTTACCACATAGAATGTACTTAAGTCATTCAAGTCTAAAAGTGTTATGTTTTTTAAAAGTTGTGATGGTTTTGTTATGTTTTCCTATTAATATTATCGATTTCTCTTTCCTCATTTAATTCCTTTTAACAAATCATTATTTCATACCAACCTAAAACTCATTTTTCTGTTCGCCATCGAGCCAGAATAGCCAAGCACCTCAACCCATTACCCATCTGCACGATTGCGATTTTTTCGTACATTTTGCTATAAATCGATACCTATGTTCGACTATATCGCGCCGTAGTTTTATTATTCAGCTCAATGGATTGTGAAACTGATCGCAGATTCATTTTCCCTTTATATTTTTTCAAAGTTCACTAATTTCTGTCGGGCGCAGGTGTGTTCCAATTTTTTGAGTTCTTGCGCACACAGTTTTACGTCGCCTATGAGCCTCTTAGCTCTGCGTTCCACTGAGTCGGGCGCGGCAAGTTGGTATTTTGCTGAGCGATCCCAAATGTGGCTGCAATACTCCATGCAGGTTCGGACTTGCGCTTTAAAAAGAGTTAGAAGCTGTCCAGGCGTAAAGTATCGCTTCACTCTATTTAGAATGCCCAGTTTTTTGGCCGCAGTTTGAGCTTTGTGCTGAATGGTTGCACCAAAGTTGAGACTGGAAGTCAACTCCATGCCTAGGAGCTCAAGCCGATAGGTTACAGGAACAGGTGTACCCCGAAAAGTTGGAGTTTGGTCAAAACGACTCCTTTTTGCGGTGAATAGACAAGCCTGTGTTTTGGTGGCGTTAAAAGAGACCAGATTGTGATCACCCCACCGGGAGACAAGGCTTAAGGTCAAATCAGTCCGCTCTACCATGGCCTCTCTTAAGGAACGAACTTCACCCCCTCTGGTTTTCGGGCTGGACAAGTATCTCTCTGTAATAATACTGTCATCTGCGTACCCAACAATACCAGGTTGGAGTAGGTCATTGATGTGCAGCAGGAAAAGAGAGAACAGACCCCTGAGGAGCTTCGGCATCAATAATAATTATACGCTCAGAGGAGCAGCCGTCAACGACTACTCTAATCGATCGTTCACTAAGGAAGTCTGATATCCAGCTACAAAAATCAGCGGGGATGCCATAAGCTGGAAGCTTGCTGAGTAGGTATGCGTGTCAGATACTCTTCGGACCTCTTTATTATGAATTGCGATCTCCGGCATCGAAGAGTCACAACGAGGTACAGTAGGTGGTTGCTTGGAGCCAGCGTCCAAACGTGAATTACTTGCAAAGAGAGATGCAAATAAATTTGCCTTCTCACTTGCAGAGTGAGCCAGCGACCCATCTGGTTTCATCATTGGAGGTAAAATGGGACTACAAAAATTCGTTTCAACAGCTTTGGACAGGTACCAGAACTGTTTGCTTCCTGGAGGGTGCGATGCCAGCTTGGCCCCGATACGTCCAACATGGTCAAAACGCGCCCCACGTAGCACCCGTTTACAGAACTTGGCAGCAGAATAAAAGGCTCTCTTCCTCGCGCGAACCCTACGTGTTCTCTGCTGAGCGTAAGCCTCTCCCAAAGAGCGTCAACCATCCGTGTCCTGAGCAGTCCGCATCCATCCGCTGCCAGCCACCTTCTTCAAATCATCGATCCATCGAGCCGCAGTGCATCCCACACTACGTTTACCCAAACGCGGTCTCCACTCTCGCACATGTCTGCTCCTTCTCAAAGTATTCTTGCACAACCTCGAGGGTAGCGCTATTTACGATTATAGGTCTCGGGGTGATATGACCATTGTACATGACTTTGGTTTTGTCCAGATTCATCCCAAGACCTATGCGCCGTGAAGAATCGCTCAGGCTGTTCAGCATCACTTACCTGCTCCTGCAGAGATTCCGCCATGATGACAATGTCATCTGCAAATCGGAGGTGCGAGATGTACTTACCGTTGATGTTTATGCCCCGTCCTTTCCAATCAAGCGTCTTGAAAACGTCCTCCAACGCATTCGTAAACAGTTTCGGAGAGATGACGACCTAAGACAGGTCGTCATCTCTCCGAAACTGTTTCCTCTGTCACCTCGACGCAGTTGGATTGGTTTTGTGCTCTGTTTTTGTACTTGGACGGTCATTGTTGCGGCCTTATACAGAAATATCATCACCTCGATGTAGCGGCAGTCGATGAGACATCGCTGCATGGACTCCAGGACAGCCCAGGTCTCGACGGTGTCGAAGGCTTTCTCGTAGTCCACATACGCTAGGCACAGAGGCTGATTATATTCCTCGGCCTTTTGGATTATTTGGCTAAGGGTGTGTATATGGTCCACAGTGCTTTAGCCTTTTTGAATCCCGGACTGCTCCGGCGGCTGGAAGTCATCGAACTTTTGGGCGACGATTCGACGACGATTCGAGATAACCCTCGAAAACAGCTTGCACAACGCGTCAGTAATTACTAAGGAGCGTGTTATCGCCCTTTTTGTAAAATAATACCACCACGCTCCTGTGCCATGCCTCCGGTGTTATACCAGTGTGGATGACGGAATTGAAAAGCTTTACAAGCTCTCTCAAGACAGGTGTTCCTCCTACCTTGAGCAGCTCTGTGGTTATCCCGTCAATCCCTGGAGCTTTGTTGTTATGAAATTAATTACCTAATCTATATATATAACTAATACTATATATATAATAATAATCTATAAATATAATAAATTAACTATTCTAATCTCACCCATATAAATCTCCGTCGAATTTTTCGGCTTCAGCGAGTATCTCTGGCTTCGAGGTGACAGTGGTGCCCTGTGACGTTCTGAGTTTCGTCAGGTGACAACGGGCGGTACGAGGGTTTGCAAATACCTTCGAGATTTGTTCCGCGCTATGGCTTGCTCCATGACTAGAATATTTGCGCTCCGAGTATCGGTCGCATCTAATGAATTTCTTGACATCCCTGTTAAGTACCTGATGCTCAGACGGTGTGGCATTCGGGAGTTCTCGTCGTTTCCTCATCAATTCCAGAGTATCGCCGGTAAGTACCGACTTGCATCCACTACTTATTGGTCGAAAGTGTTTATAACCCACCTCGCGGACGGCCCGTAACAGGCCTCCGGTGGCATCGTTAATGTACTCAGTGGTTTCCAACATGGCAAATCGGTTGTGTAGTTCTAACTGGAAACTTTCGCAGCCATCTTCGACCTGGGGCAGCGTTGGTCTGACAGTCGACCTCGTCAAGACGCTCTTTTGACTTTGACATTTATATTCAGAGTGCTTCTAACCAGTCGGTGATCACTTCCGGTATTGACCCTGTTGATCACAGAGACATCTCTGAATATATGGCGCTTATCAGACATAACGAAGTCGATCTCGTTCTTTGTGTATCGGGGCTTCGCCAGGTCCACTTCCTTTGAGGCTTCTTCTGGAAAAAAGAGTTCATCAGAAAAAGCCCCTGAGCCTCAAGGAAGTGTACCAGCATTCGCCCCCTGTGATTTCTTCGCCCATAGCCGAATGTACCTACTTTCGACTCGCCACTCTCTTGTGTTCCCACTGTAGCGTTGAAGTCACCCATAACAACAGTGTAGAATGTTAAGCTTTCACTATGTCTTCGTACATGGCCTTGACTTCGTCGTCAGGGTGTGCGGACGTTGGGGCATACACTTGTATGATCTTTAAGGAGTACCTTTCTGTTAATTTCACCCTTGTCGACACACTGCCGCATTCCACAACGTTGCCCTTGAGTGGCTTGTGGATCATAAACCCGACGCCACCTTGGAATGATTGGTGTCCCTCTCGGAAGTAGAGCAAGTGGCCACTATCGAGGGCTATCGTCTCCTCCCCCTGTCTTCGGATCTCCGATAGTCCCACTACGTGCCAGTTTATACGACTTAACTCTACTTCCAATTCAGCGAGGTGCTCGTTCAGCCGCAGAGAGCGTCCATTAAACGTCGCCAGGTAAAGATTACGGTGTTGGTACCCCAGACTCTTACTGACTAAAAACCACCCCGGTGTTCCTTCTCACACCTACGCCGGGGTCACGGGAACACATTATTCTTCCACAACCCCGGCTGGTGCCGGCCCGCTTGCGCGGGCCCCGTCTCGGGCGGGGGGAGTGAGGTGTACTCCCCCCGCAACGTCTGTGGTCGGCGCGCGAGGAACACTACGCGCGCCGCCTTCTCGGGTCCTGATGTTGGGGGGCGACGGATGTCCCCGAATCCGTCGCCCCTGGACCCATTTAGGGGGGCTGGAAGAGGGCGTTGTCCGCCCTCCGCCTGCGCCCGGTGCGCCTGCTGCGGATCGGGAGAGTGGACGAGATCTCTCTCTCCCTTTCCGCAGCCTCCTTCTGCGAGATCACTGTTTCGCAGAAGGAAACCACCGCGTCCCAGGACTCGGCGCTGCCGACCATCGAACTCACTACGGTCGGCAGCGACAAGTCACTGCCTACTTCTGAGATGAGGGCACGGCGCGGCTCCTCCCAAGCGGCACACTCTGCCAGCGTATGCCACGCCGTGTCCTCCCGGCAGTCGACGCAGTGGTGACACCGAGCGTCCGGCTCCCTGTTTATGCGACACAGGTACTTCCCGAAGCAGCCATGCCCCGAGAGCACCTGCGTCGCCCGAAACGACAGGGAGCCGTGCCTCCTCCCGAGCCAGAGGTCGAGCACTGGCCGGACCGCCTCGATGGTGACGAGGCCGGCGGTAGGGCGTGAAAGCCTGTCCCGCCATTCCGCCACCAGGACCTCGCGGAGCTGCAACCGATGCTGCTCGATATGTTGCTGCATCGGTCGTTCGCCCCGCTCCCGCGCTGCCTCGCGCCACCGGTACAGTGACGCGAGCACCTTCGCCTCCAGGTCCCAGGGCGGTGATCCGGCCAGTGCACAACCCGCCTCGAAGGAGATCGTGCGATACCCCCGAATGACTCTGACGGCCATCGCCCGCTGCGGCTTGCGCAGGACAGCTATGCTGCCGGCCGTCAGGTCAGACGCCCAGATCGGCGCTCCGTAGAGCGCCATGGATCGCACGATCCCCATATAGAGCCGCCTACAGGCGGCGCTCGGGCCCCCCAGATTGGGAAGCAGCGTTGCCAGCGCCCCGGCCGCGCCCAACAACTTGGGCGCCAGCCGCCGGAAGTGGGGTCCGAAGTCCCACCGGCTGTCGAGCACCAATCCCAGATATTTCATGGTGGGCTCGACAGCGATCCGGACCCCCCCGACCACAATGTGTGATCCGGCCGGCGGCGCCCGCCGGGGGCCATGAAACACCATGGCCACCGACTTGTTGAGGGCCACCTCCAGGCCGAGGCGCCGTATGCGGCTCACCGTGAGTGAGACCGCCGCCGTCGAGAGCAACGCTGCCTCCCTTTTTTTTTTTTTTTTTTTGTTCCCAGGGTGGTAAATCCTCATGGATGTCCTCCGCCCTGGGGCGGGCGGAGGGGTCTGTCAGACTCTTACTGACTAAAAACCACCCCGGTGTTCCTTCTCACACCTACGCCGGGGTCGCGGTAACACATTATTCTTCCACAACCCCGGCTGGTGCCGGCCCGCTTGCGCGGGCCCCGTCTCGGGCGGGGGGAGTGAGGTGTACTCCCCCCGCAACGTCTGTGAGCGGCGCACGCGGAACACTACGCGCGCCGCCTTCTCGGGTCCTGATGTTGGGGGGCGACGGATGTCCCCGAATCCGTCGCCCCTGGACCCATTTAGGGGGGCCGGAAGAGGGCGTTGTCCGCCCTCCTCCGACGCCCGGTGCGTCTGCTGCGGGCCGGGTCGAGAGTCGAGATCTCTCTCTCCCTTTCCGCAGCCTCCTTCTGCGAGATGACTGTTTCGCAGAAGGAAACCACCGCGTCCCAGGACTCGGCGCTGCCGACCATCGAACTCACTACGGTCGGCAGCGACAAGTCACTGCCTACTTCTGAGATGAGGGCACGGCGCGGCTCCTCCCAAGCGGCACACTCTGCCAGCGTATGCCACGCCGTGTCCTCCCGGCAGTCGACGCAGTGGTGACACCGAGCGTCCGGCTCCCTGTTTATGCGACACAGGTACTTCCCGAAGCAGCCATGCCCCGAGAGCACCTGCGTCGCCCGAAACGACAGGGAGCCGTGCCTCCTCCCGAGCCAGAGGTCGAGCACTGGCCGGACCGCCTCGATGGTGACGAGGCCGGCGGTAGGGCGTGAAAGCCTGTCCCGCCATTCCGCCACCAGGACCTCGCGAAGCTGCGACCGACGCTGCTCCATATGGCGCTGCATCGGCCGCTCGTCCCGCGCCCTCGCTTCCTCGCGCCACCGATAAAGTGACGCGAGCACCTTCGCGTCTAGGTCCCATGGCGGGGATCCGGCCAGTGCACAAGCCGCCTCGTAGGAGATCGTGCGATACCCCCTTATGACTCTGACGGCCATTGCTCTCTGCGGCTTTCGCAGCACAGAGATGCTGGCGGCCGTCAGGTCCGCCGCCCAGATCGCGGCCCCGTAAAGGGCCATCGATCGCACGATCCCCACGTAGAGCCGCCTACAAGCGGCGCTCGGGCCCCCCAAATTGGGAAGCAGCGTTGCCAGCGCCCCGGCCGCGCCCAACAACTTGGGCGCCAGCCGCCGGAAGTGGGGTCCGAAGTCCCACCGGCTGTCGAGCACCAATCCCAGATATTTCATGGTGGGCTCGACAGCGATCCGGACCCCCCCGACCACAATATGTGATCCAGCCGGCGGCGCCCGCCGGGAGCTCGCCCCTCAGCACCCAGTCGTACCCGATGTTCCACAGGAGCGGTCCCACGACCGATCCCTGTGGAACACCGCACGACACTTGGCGCTGGTTTCCGCCATCACGTCCCATGTAGGTGACACACCTCCCCGCCAGATAAGCCCCAACGATGCGGCGGAGGTAGAGAGGCACCCGATGATAACGTAGTGCCTCCCGTATGCAGCTCCAGGGCAGGGTGTTGAAGGCGTTGGAGATGTCCAAGGACACCGCCACCACCACCCCGCCCCGGGACACTGTTTCCTCCGCCAGGACTCTCACCCTCGACACAGCGTGGATGGTAGAGCGCCCATGCCGAAAGCCGAACTGGCTCTCGTCCAGGTCCGGCCCCTCTCTGCACAAGTGGCCGACGAGGCGGGCTGCGAGTATGCGCTCGAACAGCTTGCCCACCTCGTCGAGCAGCACTATGGGCCGGTACGCAGACGGCGAGTCGGCAGGGCGCCCCACCTTCCTGAGCAGGACCAGGCGACCTGTTTTCCACAGACTGGGAAACTGGCCCCGCTCAAGGCACGCTGTGTAGAGTCCTCTCAGTTGGGGCTCCAACTCCTTCAGAGAGAGGGCCAAAGCCAGGCCGTGAATTCCGTCGGGCCCCGGAGCCACGTTCTTGGCCCGGAGCCGCATCACGGCCGCCCTCATCTCTGCCTGTGTCACCTCTGGGACGCTGATGGCGTTCTCCTCTGTAGACCCTGAGGCTGTGGGCAAAGCCATCGGCGGCGGGGTATGCTCCGCTCTTGCCGGGAAGAGGGCTGCGACTACCTCCTCCAGCAGCTCGGGTTGGAGACTCTCCGTAAGTGGAGGCGCCGCGGCTCGAAGTTTCCCTCGAACCGCTTTATACGGGCGCCCCCACGGATCCCCGTCTAGAGTCTCCAACATCTCCTCCCTGGCTCGCGTCCTCGCCTCGCCGATGGCCAGCCACAGAGTCTCCTTTGCCGCGCGGTACACCTCGTACAGCGCGGCTTCTTCGTCAGGGACCCGACGACGTCTTCTCCGGTACGGTGTTGGTACCCTGCCGTAGCCCGGGCATTCTTAGCACCCCCCACTGCACCGTTACTGTGGCCGGTACCATGGCCAGGAATAGTGCAGCTGCCGGGAACTAGGGGCCCTAAATCTGAGTTGTTGCTCATTTGAGGGGATTTACCATAATCACCACGCTTGGAGGCGGGTTGGTGACCGCAAATCCTGGAGTGCTTCCTCTCGTAGTGCTGCTGCCCACTATAAGGTCCGGCATTTAGGAGCATTCCAGCATGGTTCATGGATATTCCGCCATGTATCGGTAACCGGAGCTAGAAAGGATGGTATGTTATCACCTAATATTCCGGCTAATACCCCTTAGTCGCCACTTACGACACTCACGAGAAGAGATGAGGTAGTGTACTAGTACCCTCTAAGAAATATTCAGGAAGTTGGGAGCTGAATGGAAAAAAGAGGCATTGACAAATCTACGTTGCTCCGACGATATTGTTCTCTTTTCATCCTCAGCCACTGAACTTGAACGGATGCTCCAAGAACTCAGTAATGCAAGCCTTGAGGTTGGACTGAATATGAATATGTTGACCAAAATTATGTTGTAAGACCAAAGTTATGTGCAACGAAACACCTGGAACCATAAAAGTTTACGCGGAGACAATACAACATGTGCAGTGTGACAGTACATAAATTACCCTAGACTGATAAAATTATCGTTTTTCCTCATTGTGTTAGTGTTAAGGGCGGTTACCTCCTAAGGGGAAAAGGCTGCACTTCACCCCGTACGGCCCTGTAGAGCTCCTCACCAGTCTTGGTCACTCTCCCACCGATAATACAAATTAATTCCCAAATTTATAGAAGTCCTAACCCTAGACATTATTATTAAGGCTAAGTAATAATTGTAACAAATGTTAAATGAGACTTAGGAATTCACATGTGATATAAGAAAGCTAAATAATAGAGGGATGCAGAGTAAATTATTACATAAACTTGTGAGTAACCAAAACGCTAGCGTTTTTGATCAGTCGTAACTCACACGATAACTCGCATCTACACTCTGAGTACTCAGAGATAGACTTCCATAAAGTGACGCAAGCGGCTTTTCAGCGGCGTTACGTCGACATCATTTCATCATCTCTTTTGGAGTCATGGCCCCTAGCAGTTCTCTCGAACTGATAAACTTGTGGCGGCCTCTACACCGCTACATGCGAACAACGCATCACACTGACGCCACACAAATCCTGCATCGCAGAATCAGAGTTTACCGCGCAGCTAGCATATATACAACTTCCCGGCATCAATCGTTGGGTAGTTGCCCACCAGATATGTCATCCATCTGGTCGGAGGATCCCCCCTTTTCTAAAGAGTATGAGTGAACTTTACATCCTGTTCCTCATATCTCTTCAAACGTGACGAAGCGGCTTTTCTTCCGCGACCGTCCTTGTCTAGCAACGGAGCGGCTAGTTCTAGCGGCATTGCGTCTGCATCATGCTCTTAAGGAGACATGGTCCCTATCAGTCCTTAGACTGGATATGACATAGATGTGGTCACCCAAACCCCTGGAATTTCACCCTTTGCACTACAAGCATATTTGTTCATGTCAGTCTGACCGAATTATCAGTCTGAGATAAAGAATACAATATTCAAAAATTACTAGATAAGTAGAGTTGAGAATATGAAACTCAAAAATTATAAAATAGATTTTAAAGTCCAGTAGCAACGAATACAACATTAAAGAATTACAAGCTATGAGAGTGGAGAATCAAACTCAAGCAACATTAATAGAGTTATGAATCAACTCTCTTGATCAAGTCTATAGTCAGCCCCTATAGACTTGCCCTCCGCCTGCTGCAGATCGGGACAGTGGACGAGATATCTCTTTCCCTTTCCGCAGCCTCCTTCTGTGAGATTACTGTTTCGCAGAAGGAACCCACCGCGTCCCAGGACTCGACGCTGCCGACCATCGCACTCACTACAGTCGGCAGCGACAAGTCACTACCTAC
Organism: Dasypolia templi; assembly: GCA_963555695.1. Taxonomy (NCBI): domain Eukaryota; kingdom Metazoa; phylum Arthropoda; class Insecta; order Lepidoptera; family Noctuidae; genus Dasypolia; species Dasypolia templi. Next base: position 5,039,894 of record OY743152.1, read on the forward strand.
TTCTGAAATGAGGACACGGCGCGGCCCCTCCCAAGCGGCGCACTCTGCCAGCGTATGCCACGCCGTGTCCTCCCGGCAGTCGACGCAGTGGTGACACCGGGCGTCAACTCCGCACGACATTTTGCGCTGGTTTCCGCCATAACGTCCCATGTAGGTGACACACCTCTCCACCAGATAAGCACCAACGATGCGGCGGAGGTAGAGAGGCACCCGATGATACCGCAGTGCCTCCCGAATATAGCTCCAGGGCATGGTGTTTATGGCGTTGGAGATGTCCGTTTCCTCCGCCAGGACTCTCACCCGCGTTATAGCGTGGATAGTGGATAGAGCCCCCATGCCGAAAGCCAAACTGGCTCTCGTCCAGGTCCGGCCCCTCTCTGCACAAGTGGCCGACGAGGCGGGCTGCGATTATCCGCTCGAACAGCTTACCCACCTCGTCTAACCGCACTATGGGCCGGTACGCGGGCGGCGAGTCCGTAGGGCGCCTCACCTTCCTGAGCAGGACCAGGCGACCTGTTTTCCACAAAGTGGGAAACTGGCCCTGCTCAAGGCACTGTGAAGAGTCCTCTTAGCTGAGGCTCCAGCTCCTTCAGAGCGAGGGCTAGCGCTAGGTCGCAAGGCTACCCAACTCAAATGGGATTGGGCAGGACATGTTTGTCGCATGCCGACCAAACTGTGGGCCCAAATTACACAGAACTGGTGCCCTGATACAGTGAGGCAGGGTCGCGGCAGACCACGTAGGAGATGGCGGGACGAGCTGGACAGGTTCCGTGAAAACTGAAAGGCGGACGCGCGGGCTCGCGCTAATGTTTAAATAAATATTAAATCTGACTTCGTCAGCCAAGGTAAAATCTGCACCCACCTACATATTATAAGACAGCATCAAAACCTCTCCATAATATAAATTGGTAAATTGGCAACACATAAAGGTCAGCGGTACATTTTAAACATTATTCTGTCTCTGTCATCTTCAAAAGATTTTCGGAAACAGAGCGATGTTTTAAATAGGTACGTTTATTTTGCAAGCGGGCCTTACACTGCCCATCTCCTTGCAAATTTTTCATCCCGTAGGAGAAGAAAAGTATTCGTCAGCTAAGCTAAGCAGGCTAAGAGCCTCTAACCTGGGCATCTTTCCTGTGTTAACACATTTCACAATTGAGGCAACTCGTTTAGTGTCACTTCTTATATTTTGTACAATCCTAGAATGTGCTTAGATAAATTAGTTTGTACATCGTGATGTGAAATGGTTCCGTGTTTGAAGATTAACCGCCACTTTGTTTTGTAGTTGGTAGTACAAACGAGTTATTTTTTACGTTATTGCTGTTAACATTTTAATATTTTTACGCTTAGGTAATATATTAAAAGATGGTGTTATGAAGAAAGAATGTTGAACACAAATAAAAGTTAATTTTCGAGCTAAAACCAGTTTTTCTTCCTGTGTCCAAATTCCCATCAACGATTGATATTGCTACTACCTACTGCTGTTGTAAATAAGAGATAAAAGTGCGAGCTTTCTAAGCATTACCTTGCATCCGTTAAGCTTAAGATTGCCCCCTGCACTTCGTCCGGTGACGTTAACTTGGCTCTGTTTGCCTTTACGATTAATCAATTGCTTATGTAGAAAGAAAACTTTTTCGTAATATAATATTATCGAATAGAAATCCTTTGTATTGTTCGTCGAATCGTGAAGCTCCTTTAGTTCTGAGTTGAGCTGCACGATAATTGACAAATGCGTGCACTGACTGGACAGGTCTAACCAAAGGGGAATGCCCACCGTCCATAGACACTTCGACCTCGAGTGCACACATTTTAAAGTATATGGATAGGATAATATGCAATTTATACAATTAACTGGACAAGGAATTGTTTTACAAAAATGTTAGGTTTTTAAGATAAAATAGTTTTTAATCTTGACTAACGTAATTGCTTTACTATCATTGGATATTTAAGTTAGGGTTAAAATTTTTGTCGGAACCCATTAAATATGCTTATTTGATGGATAAAATGTCAAATCCGCAAGAATTAAACTCAGTAAGGCAACCGCGAACAATGAAAGTAGATTCTGTAGATTTTTGTGATTTGACACTTGACTGTGTCTTGACTTGACAGCCGGCCAGCATAACTCAATGTTGCCACATTAGCAAAACAAAAAAATCGATATCGACTTTTATTCGAATCATAATTTAATACAAAATTATAATCACTAATAAAACCCCACTAAAGATAATTACGTTTTTGTCATATTTGATCTTTATTGTGCTAAACATGAATTGAATTATTATTAAATTGTGTGGTAGCGTTTTTGTTATAATCCTATGTATTCATTATTATAATATCAACTATTAAATAGTTTGTCCATTTAATATCAAAAGTAAAAACATAACACCTTATATATTATAACAGTTCGTATAACAAGCATTACGGATGTGATTTTTTTTTTGTAATCCATAATCATGATCGATTATTTCGTGAACGAAATAAATAAGTATTGGCAACACTGCTGCTTTATCCACAACCATGAATGTCATTTATCGTTTCAGTACTTATTATTATTGCAAAAATATTGCAAACTTGTACGGATAAATGAATAACTTGTTAAATAAATAGAAATTACGACGTGTTTTTTACTTATACGTAAGTTATTGTGCCTTTAGGGCCGAAAACTGACATACCCCTTTGTGTGGATCTTTCCTCAAAATACCATTTCACATGATCTGGCCAAGATTATGTCTGGGCTTTAAAAGAGACTGACCACTTTGTTTGTTTTGGCATTTCTTCTCAGAGTAGTCAGGTAGGAAACACCGATCTCATCTAGCTTTTAAAAAACGATTCACGTGTAAAAGTGTTTGTACAAACCTACTTACAAAAATAAAATAATTTATCATTTATAACTGAAAAACTTCCTCCATGGGACCAATATCGTGATCGCTAAAAACTGGTCAGCCGTACCATCCCATGCACGCTGAAATTTTAGTGGTTGTTTTCTTATTTGACTTATAAAAAGGAATAAAAATGACAGTCTTTTAATTGTGAAACACAAAACTTGAATATTTTCGAATCGTTCTTCACTTTGTTTCTCACGATTGTGATGCATATTTTTTTAATTATTTCAAAACAATATTATCTATTTTTTTTATTTTAACTTTGGGAAAATCGTTCTGCCGCGAGAAAACAACCACTAAAATTTTACCGTTTATATTTCTGATGGAGTAGGTATTGCAGTTTTGTATGTGACAGCTGATATTTTTTCGCGATAGCGATGTTGGTCCCATGGAGAAAGTTGTCCAGTCGATGGTCTGTACCATATTCTTAAATATTAACACATCTTTCTCATACATGTTGTATACTTGCATTACGAATGGCAATAAAGATATTTAATAATATACCGAAGGTTATTAGAGAACTGCGAACCAGCTTATTTCAAAAACATCTCAGAGCATGGCTTATTGAAAATTGTTTTTATACTATTAAGGAATTTATGAGTTATAAGACAAACGGAAAAGTTGCATGACATGAAAATTAAATTTGATAATTTTATTTAAGACATTTGTAATTTTATTTCCTTTGTTGACATTTTAAAGTTGACTTATATACAATTTGTAATTTGATATGTAGACAAATCTTGATTTAGTACTTTTTTTTTGACATGGGTATCTAATTTTTTTTTTTAAATTGATTAAATTAGAACTATTACTATTGTCACAAAATCTGCATGCCGAATTTAGTAGGCGGAATATGAAGAACTATGTATGTGTTATAAAATCTGTAAGTATATATAGTAGTAGTATGTATATGTATAGTATTTCAGACAAATATCTATCTATCTATACTTTGTGCAAATTACAGGGCATACAAGTAAATTACGTAAGATATAAGCTGCCACCACAAACTCAACTTAGTCACAGAATTCGGCTGTCAAAATCAATAATGAATTAAGATGTATTGGACTAGCTCCAAGTTACTGCAGCTGGCTTAACTTGGCTTATAAAGATTTATTATTCACCGCTTGCCTAAGCATTAATTTTTTTAATTTCAACCTCGAACGCTGCGTAAAGAGTTTTTAAGTGTTTGTTTGAATATAACTTCTTGAGAATTTTAACGACCCTAAATAATATTTTTGCCGTTGACATTCAATATGGTTGCTTCTTTAAAACTGAAAGTATAAAATGAACTGTGTGATTTCGGTGTAAGTATGTGGCTATGAATGTTTTGTTTCATTCTCTTTGGGTTACTGTGTCGCGGAAAATCGGAATTAGACCATAGGTTCTCAACCTTATATTGCCTACCGCTTTGAGTATCCCATGTGCCTAGAGACACTACTTTTTTTAAATTACCATCTGGTGCGAATCTGAAACAAATCTTTTGCCACGATTGTATTGAAACGTAGAATATTAAATAGTCGCAAGATCCCATCTCAACGCCTCCTAATTTTGTTTGGGTCTTCTACTGTCTCCATGAAAGTCACAAACACCCATGAAAGGGCGTTATTACCTACGCTGATAACCTATGGATTAGACAAACGTCTGACGATTATTATGTTCGCTCAGTGAAACAATCAGAAGTAGAACTCGCTTAAACTTTTCCATTATCACTTTATTCCATACTGAAAGTCTGTAATTCTCAGAAACTTTAACAAGGATATGGTACAAAACTAAGGCAATAACATAAATATTCAGACCAGACTCACACTGTTGTCTAATTTGATTAAAATAAACTCCGTATGTAACAGAGTCGCTCGTCTCAAATGTCGAGTTATAACTTTGTATGGAAAGTTTGTTATGTTGTACTAATTTGAAAGAAAGAAAGAATAAACGTTTATTTGCGGTAACCATGATGCAAAAAAGAACAACACTAAAAAAAGAAGAGGTTATGGGAAACATGCGTCACATGCACGACAAAACGGCTATCATTCAACATAAAGCTGCGACCCTATGCAAGACAGAGCCCCATCGCTGGTTTTCAGCGACAACCGGCGCTGACGTTATGACGTGCACCGATGCAGCAAACAAATATTTAGACGCTGTACCGGTACAGCGTACTTATAAAAATTATAATAATTAATTTTAATTACTTAACAGATTTAAAAATTAAAGTGAAATGAAAAATAAATAACCAAACATGTAAGCTACGAGAATATCATTCTCGATAGTCGTTTTACGTTTTATTTAGTGGCAACATTTCATAACGTCATTATTGTCGTAGACCCAAAAGTGCTAGTTAGATTTCGGGAGCGGATCGATGATTGAAAATAAAAATATGAGGACTCGTTTAACTAAGAGTTTATTAGAATAAACGACCCGAGCTTACAGAGCTTGATGTAAGACTGACTATTCTATCTAACCTAATTAATACATAGTACTTACAACTAAGCTGGTGGTCACTGGCGCCTTCACGTCACGCCATGTCTGGCTTATAAGGGCAAAAATGCAGCCTACGAGCTTATGGCTCTACCACAGCGATAAAGAGGGTTCACAGAATGTATAGGATACCTCAGAAATAACCACAGTTAACCTTAAAAACTTATTTATTATTCTAATAACTTATATTAATCAAAACTTATTTCTTAAACCAATCACGACGGTACAACAATCCCACGATCGCTCGCTGCCAACTCCCCCGATAAAGTGCCCGATCTGCGCCAGGTCACCGCACCTGTCCCCACCAGTGTGCCCAGTGCAATGATTTTAATCTTCCGATTTTATTTAAATACGTATTACCGCCGTCAGTATGGCCAGTATGTATGATACCAAAACCAGCCAGACACAAATAGTATAGCCAAAGAGATTTCATTACAAGTTCATACATAATATAATGCGAAAAGACTTTTCCTCCAACCTAATGTTCCTTGTATGCGCTCCTTGCTGTCGTCATTACCACATGATTGCGATATAATTTGTTTATGATTCGCATACACTATCCAACTATTTGGACAAATTCTTTGTAGTTTCAGGAATTCAGACTTTATCTGACGAGGATGACATCGCGACAAATCGTGGTGATATTTCATTAGTTGTTAGATACAGGTTTCTTCCATTTTCAGAGCAGAGATATTCCTTGACTGTTATCTCTCGGCATGGTTGATCAATAGGACGATATTTCGGGCCTTCTACCAAAAGGTAAGGAAATTCAGGAATAACGACAAAGGTTTGATTCAAGGAATCCATAGGAAGGGAATACAATTTATAGTAATTATAAGTAACATTCGATATTAGCGGAACTTCATTAATAAAGTTAAATAGTATTTCGATTCTATGCTAAACAGGTCTATAAATATTTCTTGAAAAGGTGCATACTGAGTTTGTGTAAGCTGCAAAAAGGGTTTAATGGGTTTTCTATCGTATTTAGACATTTTACAACGGTTTCAAACAAATTTGGCCAATAATAGTTACGAGGAATACGTTTAACGGTTTCACTGATGCCACGATGACATGCCTTGCCTTCGTGTAATTTAATGACTATAGTTTTTTGTTCCTGCTCATCTTCGATGTAAACAGCACGCTCGGTACATTCATATAAATTAACCACGTCTTTCTTAAACAGAGAAATTATGATGTTACTGAAGTCTTTTCTAAGTTCTTCATTTTTTAAATAAACGTAATACTTAATTTTTGGTTTTATGTAGTAATTATAGTAAGTATTTAAAAATCCTGTGATGAGATTATAGTTATGAAGGGGCAAAAATACTTCTAACACCTTTTATTTGTCTCTAGATAAATCCTTTACTTGAATCTCATTACGAAACCAGCTAAAGACAAGTATTTGATTAGGCTTGGTATCTATTGCTACGTTTAAGATCGGTATTCCACTGGATTCGAGATCTTTGGCTGAATAGAAGAAGTCTCAGATGGTATGGGATAATGAGGTGATTTGTCAAGAACTGCCTCAGTTTCTGATATACTTATCGGACTAGCTGTAGCGGTTCATTCAGAGGCAGATATATAAATAGTTGTAGTCGTACGTCCGTACTATGTCTGGTCATGTCTTTATGTTCGTCTAAATTAACAATAATTGAACTGTTGTCTGAATTGTCGGTTCCTTTTAGGGCATTTAGGCGAATGCGAGATAATGCATCGGCGTTCACGTTTTGTTTACCATTTTTATATATAACGTTAAAATCGTATTCTTGTAAACGTAAACGCCAACGTGTTAACTTGCTATTTGGTTCTTTAAGTTGATATAATCAGACTAGAGGCCTGTGGTCAGTGTAGATGTCGAATTTGTGTCCGTTTGCGTCCGTCCTGCATTTTTTTGTGGCCCAGACAATTGCCAACAACTCACGTTCTTTTCAGTGTCTGTCAACGTTCGACTAGCATAAGCTATGGGCTTGTCGCCACCTATAGGTCCCTGTAATAAAACAGCACCAATAGCGACCTCAGAAGCGTCTGTGGTTAGTACAAACGGTTTATTCATGTCAGGATATTGCAATATAGGTGGAATATCCTGCCATTAATAAACCGTGAAAAATACATGTTCCTTACATTTTTCAAAGGCCTCAGTATACTTTTGATCCGTCACAATTTTCTTGCCCTTTTTCAAACAAGCTGACAAAGGTTGTGTGTGTTATTTTGGAAAAGTCTTTATTGAACCGCCTATAATAACCCCACAAATCCTAAGAACTGCTTGATTTCGGTCTGTGTCCGTGGTAAGGGATAGTCAAGAACTACCTGTATTTTGTCATTATTTGGTCGAAGTCCGTTTTTGGTCAGCGTATGTCCTAAGTTACAGTACTTACTTCCTGGACCTTAAGGTTAGTCATCGATTGTTATATCATTGAGTCGACGATAGTCTATAACCATTCTATACTTCACTTGACCGGAAGCATCGGCCTTTTTGGGAACCAAATGCACAGGTGCACTCCAGGGTGAGTGTGAATCACGGATCACATTGTCCTTGAGAAGTTTTTCTAACTGCCGTTTTATTTCTGCAGCTTGTGCTGGAGCTTGCCGATATGGTTTGATATAAATAGGATCTTCGATCTAGTGGTTCGTATATGATGTTTGACTTGATTTGTAAAGGTCAAGGGCAGCTCTTCACAGTAAAATATATCTTTGTACTCGTGGCATAGTTTACTAATAAGGTCACGCTCTTCTTGATTGAGGTGGTCAAGGCGCAATTTCTTTAGGTTGTCTGTCAGTAATGAGTCCATCTCTACATCAGTTGAATCAGTTATATTATATACTATACACTCGTTAGAAAAATAGGTAACCTTGAACGTAGCCATTATAATTAACGTCATTTCAAGGTTTATTGCATTCTGTATAACAGTAGAGGCTAAGTAATTTTCACATTTAACAATTGCAGCTGGCACTCGAATGCCTTCATGAAACTGTTGGAAATCTATTAAGGCATAGCCATCCTTTCGATTTACCGGTAATTTTTCTCGATGTTCGGTCCGCGGATTCAATCTAAATTCAATGTCAGTGGTATAGATTATAGGAATGGTGAAGCTATTTGCCTTTAAAGTCTAGTCCTTAAATATAAAATTTATGAGACCCGTCATGATTAAAAATAGAGAATATGGGAATTTCAGCTACCTCATAATGTTTACTAGTGGCATGTATGCTTGTAACTGTAAATGGTTCGTAGGATTTTAATTGAGCAAAATACTGATCAGCTTTCCTGGGACTTACAAAAGATTGTGTGCTTCCTGTACCCAACATAAACTTGCCGTGTATCTCAGGAATGTATATGTATGGATGGTTTAGGTTGGCATCGAAATTAAGTTCTATCATTTCCGGTGGGTTAGTATTGAATTTATTTGAAAATTTTGAACAGTTTCCGGATCACTGTTATTTTCAGTTGAATGCAAGTTTTCAGCAGTTTCCGTAAATTATGCGCTTGGCTCCTCATTAGCGGGACCACCTACAGTGTACATATTTGTATAGTCATTGTCATTGTTGTGTGTGTGTGTTGTCATTTATTATGCGTATTTGGAAGCTTATGTGGGACCGTGTTCAATGAAAGATGCGCGAACAGGGTTACAATAGTATAATTATTGAAATAAAACAAATGCGTTACAGCAAACAGTTAAAAAACGAAGTTAGTACTAGCAAAAAAGAAATCATTCTACTACCAGAAGGGTCACGATGAGATACTAGGAAGTTAACGTTATAAAACAATTGAAATTAACTAATTACGCAGACGAAATATATTAGCGCGGTGCGGATCAAGGTAGCTTGAACGCGCTGTGGAGGCCTCTAGTTTACTGGCTTGAGGGACGCTCTCGACTGCGCTGCTGCCGACGACAGCGGGGCAGTGGCGGTGCGGGGCGAGGTAACGGCCGAACAGGTGTGGCGACAAGCTCGTACGCAGCCCCGGGGGAGAACACACCCCGGCGCGCAACTATCGCGCTCCGACTAAACCCAAAGGGTAAGCAGAAACTTTGTGGACTCAAAAATACAACGTTAGTGTGGTCTTATTAACATGACGCCACACGTATAATCGTCGTGAGTGGGGTAGTAGTAATAATGTTCGTTATCCGTATAAAGTTAAAACCTTGTTGTTGCTTAACCGGTGCTGGAGCAGTTCTCATTGTCACGTCATTATCGTAGAAATTATTTTTTGGGCGATACGCCGAAGCTTGAACGGGTCTATAGCCAAATTGTGCGTTTGGGGGCCTGTAGCCAAATGGTCCTACTTGAGGTCGGAAGTCTAAGTCTCGTCTAGTCTAATAGCTGAGGCTGATTTCTTCTAGCAACGACTGGTGGTCCAATTGAAACCATTTGCGGTCGTGAACCAATTTGTTGACTCGGTATATTTGGACGTACACCATTTTGATTAGGTATACCAAATTTGAATTGAGTTTGATTTGTAAAAGGTCTGAAATTATTATTTTGTAAAGGGGGCGATGCGATAAATGACTTCGGATTGTGTGAATTAAAAAACAAATCCTTTATCGCGCGATGGTAACATAAAACCTTGCGGTCGTGTTGCAACCATTTTATTACATAAATTATATTGTTCTTGAAAGTTAACCTCTTCAAGGACATATTTTAAAGCTTCTTCCAACGTAGTAGGGTTTTTAATGCACCATATGTTCTGGTAAATTATACATAAAGATATGAAGAATTATACATATACATAAAGATATAAATTTTTTTGCTTCTCTTAGCGTTATAGAGCTGTTCTGATTCACTTTTTAAATTAATATAGCACGGATGTCTTGAATACGACTGCAAAACTGTAAGTATGACTCACTGTGTTTTATTTTTAGAGTTTCCAGCTCAATAGCTACACATTCTTCGCTCCTGGGATCACCAAAATGTTGGATCAACAAAGATTTTGATTCGCTGTAGGTTTCAAAATCACCTCTATCACTTATTAGGGCTGCCGCTTTACCCTTTAATTTACTTGTAATATTCTGCATTAAAAATTCATTTCGATCGGTAGTCCCTTGATACTTTTCAATAACGTATTCGCACTTTCTTAGAAATAAAATAATCAAATGCGTTTCACCACTAAATTCAGGAATTAAAGAGGAATGCCCATTTTTCACCTGACTATATATAGAAATGATATAAATCTTAAAAAACAGCAAATTAAATTTTATATTAATTACGCTTATCACAATGTTAAAATAAACGCAGGATTTTTTAAAAATTAAGTTTTTTGTTAGGCGTATTCTACTTCAAGGGTAAACATATTAGCATGTTTTGAACGCATCTCAACCACCATTTTCTACAACGTTCCATTTTACACACTGCTGCTTGACTTTATTCAACTCTGTTTCTGAGTTTCATACATTATTTTACGTTTTACTTACTTAGTAGGTATTTCTTTTTCAGTCAATGTATAATACAGATTATTTCAAGATAAATGAATAATTAAATTAATGAATCATGCAATATGTAATTAAGTTAGGACGATTGAAACGTATTTTTTGACGTTTGACATTTAATGCTCGACACTCAATATAAATTGACAATCATTGAGAGTCTAAGCAGTGACATAAGGGCAGCTGGTTTTAAGGAATTCACAAAGTAAAAAAAGACGTTTTAGAACATAAATATGTATTATTAAGTAAGTATTACTATTTTAGACTAAACTTCGAGTGTTAAATAATTCGTTCTAGCACATTTATTTCTTTATAACGGCAAATCCTAACCTAAAAAGTAACATTGATATTTTTGGACTTCGTAGCATTTCAATTGTGTAAATGACCATATAACATTATTTTCTAATATTACACGTAGTGTTTCTACTATACCTTATAACTATACATAAACTTTTATTTTCAGGTTTTGAAATGTATGGGAACTGGGCATTGTTCTTTAAAATATCCCGGGGTATTAACGATTCAATATGTTGTATAAAATCGTGTTTCGGTCCGAGCCGAATGGCCTGGACCGGTTGTCGCGGATACAGGAATCTGGCCATGATTCATTTTAAATAGAATCGTTTAGATAAGACAAAAGTTAAGCAACAATATATAATTTACTAAAAAAAAAAAAAATTACAAACTAAATTAAAATTCTAAAGAAAATCTTATGAAAAATCTTATTAAAATGTCAATATTTGTCGCTATAATAGCATGAAGATAATGTTCATTTATTTAATTAATCACTAATTAAATACTTAATTAATTTCTACCACAAAAAGTTTTTCACTCGATTTTCCAGATTTTATGAAATAATACAAAAAGTTAAAGTTTTATAAACATTAGTGTGGAGACTTAGAAAGAAAGTAGAAGGTTACTCACAGTCCAACCGCCTTATAACTTATCACCATCTCTGCTCATCCATGTGATCGTTACGCGTTATTTAAACTTATTTATTTGGTTCGAGGATTGCCAAGAACGTCTCACTGAGTTACGTACCACTCGCGAATAAGTTCCTTGGTGTTCTTTTTCACTTTTCAGAGTCTTTCCGCGAAGTCAACAGTTTACGGCAATCCTACCGGCTGCGCCAGTTAGATTTCGGGAGCGGAGCGATGGTAGAAAATAAAAATATGAGGACTCGTTTAACTAAAAGTTCATTTGAATAAACGACCCGAGCTTACAGAGCTTGATGTAAGACTGACTATTCTATCTAACCTAATTAATACATAGTACTTACAACTAAGCTGGTGGTCACTGGCGCCTTCACGTCACGCCATGTCTGGCTGATAAGGGCAAAAATGCAGCCTACGAGCTTATGGCTCTACCACAGCGATAAAGTGGGTTCGCAGAATGTTACTAGCTTCCTACATATTTATAATCTGTCACCCAACATTCACCAAAGAAAATATTATGATGTAAGCCTCATTGTAAAATGGCCTGTTATGTAATGTGATAATGTTATGTAAAAGTTATGTGTCAGTGCTTTAATCATTTGAGATTGTGTATTATAGGTAAACATACTTAATGAAAGACTTAATACAATTTATTTAACATTTCCAAAAAATAAATTCATATGCCAGGTAGCTATGCCGTATTCTGCTCTCTCGGCAGGGTGACTAATCATTCCCAGAAAAACAAACACTTCCACCACCGTAAAGATAAGAAACAAAATCATTTACACAAACATAAAAGAATGGAATTATGAAATAAAACAAAACAAATCTTTCAAAAATTACTCAAAGAGTATAAGAGGCGTGAATCCACAGATGTATACAATATTGCAAATCTTAGCGAAACGCGCCCTACGGGGCGAAGTCACTCCATTAATTCTTGACAATTACTCTTCCTGTTGTGCTGGTATCTTGGATGATCCTCTACCTGCTGAGTTATTAGTTAGAATAATAGAATTTCGTTAAGTTAATTATCTTAAGGAAGTTGGGCCCGGAAGATATCCCTGTGCATTGAGGCAGACAGACGGTGGTCCTTTCTTATTGGAACTTATTAAGCGTGATGAGATAATAAATTCAATTCTATTGGTAAACTTAACAAAAAAAAAAAATATATTAGCGATCTATAATTGATCCAACAGCATCTATATTCATCGAACTAAAATATGTAATAAAAAAACTAAAAGACACGCCTTAATCACCTACTAAAAAATATTTTAATTTATTTTTTGTGAGTGACAAAAGTGTGTTTTTTTTTTCTAGTATATTCATTTAATCAAAAGTTTTGCAGTTTACTAGGAGCAAGACCAATCATAAAACCCCAAACTCGAGTGGTTTACTAGTAGCCACCGAAGAGTGCCACTATCCACCTCCTGGCTCCATCATCAGATCAGCTCCAAGATACCAAATTGTATTTTTGTCATCCGAACTACATACACATTTCGATACGACAATTATGAAAAGTTTAAAATTGACTTCATAGATTTTCTCCATTATTTGTTAGTTAGTTTGTTATTACTGAAGCTAAAATAAACGTGTTAAAAATTAATTTTGAACTCCAAAAAAAACCTAAACAAGTATTCCCACATTTCCTACAAAACTGTTATTCTTACTATTTTTTAGATACCTGTTAAGGATATTGTTACATAAGGAGACGTAACTTGATATTTAAGTTTTATTTGATTTTAAAATTATTATTATTTTATGTCTACAATATTGCTTGAGTCATCTGTACATCGTTCTCACTTATAGTGTCAACATTAATCGATGTAACTAAGATATATGTAAAAACATTATTATTTAAAAGAGTGTCCATGGAGTTTCTTGCCCGTTCTTCTCCATAGGTACCTACTACGCTTTGGAATGGGCAACTAGCTTCATATTTCTGACTGACCGACTCCTTGACAATTCAACAGTGCCTGTAAATGGTTTAATTGAAATAAATGATTTGAGTTTGAGTTGAGTTTGAGTTTGAACAACAGTTTGAGTTGAGTTTGAGTTTGAACAACGTCGAACTCCAGTTATTACCAGATTAGTTAAGTCGTTCAAATACTCAGCCTGGCCAAAAAATAACGCGTTATGTTAAACCCAGACATTCTCATAAAGCTTTTTTAAAGGGCCAAGGAGAGAGCCTTGGTACCCCAAGGCTCGTTTTAATTATTACTTCGAAACGACCTTTCGTGTTTTGAAATCATTATTTTACGATGCCTACAGGGAAATGAAAATATATAAAACACCACAATTGATAAAATTTGAAATCGTTCTACAATGTTGGATGTAATTCCATTAAGTGATGTAATGAAAGTATACTTTGTTTAACTTTCTCGTCACACTTTAAAAGTTATTCATAAGTTGATCTAGAAATATAAAAGTTCAAAAGCTAGAGTTGGTTAACACTTACTGTAAGACGTATCGCTGCTAAATAGGCACAAATTCAAACAGCGGGCTGCTCTATATAAAATCGTGATGGAAAACCCCAGTGGCACGTTGTCCAATCTGTTAATCTACCTAGGCTATGCTATGCTGAGAATGGGATATACTCAGCATTCGGTTTGCTAACACTGGGTAGCAACGAGCCAGTATTAATCATTCAATATTGCATTACAAAATATATATATCTATAAATACTTATATATATAATACATATATATACATTTCCAATTCCCCACCGTCCTTGACTATTTAAGACAAAGCCCAAACGATACTCGACAACGATACAGATGAACAACACAAAAGGGAGGATTCCATAACTATTTGCAGCTTTACAAAGGAATTTATATAATCTAGGGACCTGACTATTTCAATGGGCTCTTTAGTTGTGACAAAAGCAATAAACTCAAGCAACGGAGCGTAAACTATCAATATGGAAGTAGTATTGGACATTCTAGTTTATGTTAGAGCGATTTAAGTTGAGAAAATACTATGGAAATATTAATACAACTACAAATTGATATGTTAGGAGTAATCGGCTTAATAAGGATTTGGAAAGTGTAAGTGTAAGGGTTTGATTCCCAGGTCGTGCAGTGTTATTGAGTTTTTCTATCTAGAATTTCTCAGTAGCAGCCCGGAGTCTGGATTTGTGCCCGGTTGATGGCAATAGGCTCGCCCCCTATTACATGGGACTTAAGCATAACTGGCGAAATGTGGGTGTACTATAGGTAGACCTCTGCCTTAGCCCTTCTGGGATTATAGGCGTGATGTTATGTGTGTCTGAAAGTGTAAACTACAGTTAATAAACGTTGAGGTAATCTAGTTCGAGTATATGAAAGTTTTGCCAATGTAAACTGAATCAATAATTGGGGCGATTTCTGACATAAGGATTTCATCAATTTGCCTCTATTTTGCTTTTCTTTTTGTAAGTAGGTATAATTTTGATCGCAAAATAAAAAGGAAAATTAATGACAAGGTGAATGTCCTTTTTGGTATATTTTTGTTTATTATGAATCTATATTATTACCACTATATTGTCTTAAAATTGTATCACCAACAACAACAAAAGATCGTAGGTACCTTTATTAGTTATTCTATTACGATTTCTACACATTACCTGCATTACGTCACGTGTTTGTACAAACCTATTTACAGAAATAAATCATTTATCATTAATTTTTGGTAATACGTAAGCGAGGCAAAAGGAGTATGGAAGGATCGCAGCAGGTGGCATTCTGTGGTTTCTGCCTACCCGCATGGGAAGAAGGCGTGAGTTTATGTATGTATGTGTTTTGGTAATGCCTCCTGTTTTACAGCAATGTATTTTTATTAGAATAATGACCAAAATCATTAGAGGAAAATATTATTTCTGGATGTTTGCTAAATTACCACATCAAGACACGCTTACAAGCAATGCGCTTCAGCGAAGAGGTTATTTCTTGACTTATCCGGAATCCTTTGAAGTTTTAAGTGGACGAATGTGTGCTCTTAAAAGCTTCTCAAACTATTGCAATATGCTTTCTAATCACAAGAGCAATATGAATAATAAATTGTACACTAAAACCAAGACACCAAACATTTAGAACACGCCCATCATGGGAACTTTTTAAATAACGCGATATCAATTGTAAAACAAATACCTACGTATTATGTTTCTGTGTGTAACCAAAGTAACCAAAGCCGGATGGTCCCATCCCGCCTTGAACCCTTGAAAACGTAAAAATAGTAATTTAAAGTAACAAATTATAACATAAAGAGGACCAAAACGGACACATCGAAAATAAAATGAGATTTGGCAACAAAAATAAGTAAAATAAGCCAAAGAAAAGAATTTCGTTAACCTGAGATTCTAATAACAAAATACCAGTCCACTCATCCAAAAAAATGAGATGAAGAGATTTATAGACTGCTTGTTTTGAGTTCCACACAATATCCGGGTATTGTGTTAAATTAAGGACGGCCATCATTCTAATGAGTATTCTAAGACTATCAAAACGCTTATCTATGTTAAATTATTTCAAACTTTGGTTTTCTTAGTGCAGACACCAGACTCTTACAAACTAATGTCACGTAATCATAAGCTTGATTTAATTATTATGATACATGATGTAATTTTTCGTGAAGAGTTAATAAATTATTTAATTAAGAAAAAAAAAGTGCAATATAAAATCTGAAACCTGTAATTAAAATGTTCAAAAGATACAGTGCCACAACCATCATTTCGGGGTTTTTCCTTATATTTTTATAACCAAATAGAGCCCAATTACGAGATAATTATAGCCAAAACCATTGACACCTTGAAAATGAACCTGTAACTGTCCAATTTGTAACATAACACTCAATTTAAACTATACAATTACAGCGTTTTAAGGTAACAGCCGTCATTCCAGTGCTCTGACCCAACTATATGTAAACACGATTTGTTTTGTACACTTTACCTACACTTAACGTACAAAATGTTTATTATTCTCTTTAACGAAGAATAGAATTTACAATACTTCGCTCGGTTTGCCGTGACAAATGTTTGGTTCCGAATAATTTCCGCGTTTTTCATTTCGTGGTGCGGTGAAAGATTTTTATCTGGAAAATGCTTCTGATATACGAATGTGTCTGACATGTTCTTAGAAAAAAAACTTATTACAGGATCTGGAATTAGTTATCATGTCAAAATGATTGGCCGTCCTTTGAGGTAGGAACTCAACCTTAGTTTGAAAGAAACTCAATTTGTTACAAAAATAGAAATAATGTATCATTGAGAAGTTGAAATCCACACCAAATTTACAAAACCCATTCATCTTCACACTGTCCCACTATCTTTATAATGATCTCACCCTGCCAATCTTGGTCAAGAAACAAGCTACTGCACTTCTCAGAGACATCGCAAAACATACGATGATTTATCTCTATCAGTTTACCACACAACTAAAGCGTATCCGAGGATGAGTTACGATCATCCTGCAGTGAACTAAGACACGCGGAGTAGAAACGAAAAATCTTTTTATTTTAAAAACTTTTAAAAACATGGCACTCGAAAAATATATGAGACTTTATGTTGAAAACCGTTTTGTATTCTTATTCAGTTTTGTATTCATTCGCTGGGTTGTTGGTTTATTTTATTTTGTATTTTTCCTTTATTGGCCAACCAACAATTGTTTACACTGTAAATAGTTAAAGTTAATACCATCATAATCTAAGGTTAGTGTAACAATTTCTTACAGGTTAGCACCGCATGCCCCATAAACATAAGGTGTGCTACAAGCACTAAACTATATAATTAATACAAAATAACTAAAATATACAAGGTTAAATTAACATTACGTGATGGAATATGCGGAGGCCACAACACATGTACCGACCGCATGAAAATTGTATCCGTGTAAAAAAAAACCCGCAATGCATGCTGGAAGTGGTGACCAACCATAGAGGATTCCTCGAATGGGTTCGGTAGAGTTGTACCCTATAGTATACTCACATTTCGCCAGTTATAGAGTAAAGGTAAAATTGATAGAACAAAACAAACAGAAACACAGCAAAATTGTTTTTAAATAAAATTAAATTAAAAACTTTAGTGTTTATTCTACGAAACTTGGTATATGAGTCAAAATGCACATCAAAAAGATCGCTGGAGCTATTCAGCAGTTTGCAAAGACGAGGAACGACAGAGTTTGCACCAAGTATTGTTCTGCGGAATGGAGGGTGCAAAGGAGTGATAGGACCACGAGGGAGTCTAGCAGGGGCCCGAAACGGAAACTTGGATAGTAAAAGGGGACAATCAACTTTACATCGGAGTAGCTTATATAAGAATAAGGAATCAATGATAAATCTCCGTTTCTCCAATCAGACCATCTTAAATAAAGATAGTCGGGCTTCATATGACCGTATCCGTTTTGAAATCCCGCTGGCATAGGCCAGATGCCAGAGGAATCTCTTTTGTAATCGCTCCAGTCGATGAATGTGCGTGGAGTAATGAGGTCTCTAAATTGTACTGCAGTATTCTAAGATACTACGAACAAGACAATTGTACAACAAAATCTTTGTCTGGCTACGCTTAAAACCAGCAACACTTCTTACAACAAATCCTAAGATTCTAGAAGCCTTTTTGATGACGCCCTCAACATGAGGTACAAATGTCAAGGCGTTGTCAAAAACAACTTCTAAGTCCCTTATTTGATCCACCTCTTATAAGATGGTACACACTAGCCGTCAACTTCTTTTTCCGGGTGTATTTCATGTGGTAACACTTTTTACGTTTAAGCTCATTTTATGTTCGTAACACCATTGAACTAACGAGTCTACATCACTCTGAAGTAATGTTATATCGTTTTCATAATTTAAGGTCGTTCGCAAACATTTAACATTCTGAGAATCTTAGGCAGTTCGGAGACGTTAACGAAAACATTGAATAGGACTGGTCCAACATGTGAGCCCTGGGGAACCCCTGAAGACGTCTTGTATGTTCCAGATTGGAAACCATTAACTGCGACAAAAAAGAAACGATTTTCGAGATAAGACTTTAGCCAGTTGTAGAGTGTGCCTGTGATTCCATATGCAGTTAACTTTGAAAGAAGTATATGGTGGGGCACGCGGTCGAAAGCTTTGCTAAAGTTTGTGTAAATCAAGGCCAATCTGCTTGCCGCAGTCAATGGCATCCGATAGCATTTCTGTAAAAGTGGCTAGGTTAGTGCAAGTAGACCTGGAACCCACGAAACCATGCTGAGAATAGCTCAAATAGAGTTTGAAGTGCGCCTGAATGTGTGGACAAACTAAGGATTCGAAAACCTTGGCAAAAGTTGACAGGATAGATATTTTTGACGTTGTGATGATGTGTTTTTCATCACTCTTATAAATTGGAATAATCTTTGCTTTTTTCCATAAGTCTGGGAAAAGACCTGAGCTAAGAGATTTGTTAATGATCAGTGTTAAAGGGGATACCAAAGCGGGGGCACACTTGTAAATAAAAATTGGTGGAATACCATCAGGACCAGCGCCTTTACGAATATCCAATAGTTTAAGCTTGTTCAGTAGGCTCTCGCGATCAATCACAGGTGCCATTAGTAGTAGACTGTTATTCTTCATATTTCGAAGAAAATCGGACTCCGGTTCACTACGGCTCGCTATCGCATCGCTAAACGCGGAGGAAAAACTAGACGCAAACATTTCACATATTTGTGGACCATCAGATGTAGATACGGTTCCGTTAGTCATTGTAGCTGGGTAAGAGCTAGAGCCACATTTTTTATCCTTTATGTATGCCCAGAAGCGGTTCGGTTTTTTTGAGATTTCATTTTCTATGTCTTTTAACATCACGCCTTGTTTACCCGAAGGGTTGGGCAGAGGTGTACCTGTACACCCACATTTCGCCAGTTATGTTTAAGTCCCATGTAATAGGGAGTTTAGGGCATCAATATTGCTAAGGGAGTTTAGGGCCGCAGTAACGATAAGATAAATTAGTTAATACAAGGTCTAATACTCGTCCAGTCACATTCATAATGCTATTAAGTTGTGTCAATTTATACATGTGGATAAAGTCTACTAGTACATTATAAAAGCTAGGAGGAGTATAATTATTCTCTGAGTCATTAACCAAGCTCCATTTTATGTTACCTAAATTAAAATCGCCGACAATACAGGCGTGCAAGTCCGTTCAAGTATGACATTATAACCGTCCAAAAAATTGTCAAAGGTACTACGTAACACTGGAGGCGGCAAGTAGACAGCGCATAGACCTATTCGACGAAAAGGTTTCATAAACGGTACTTCCTAGATCCTCGCATTGGCTTTCCCAGTGAACCATGCGTTTTGAACTAATTTTCTTTGATACGGCTATTAATACACCACCTCCATCCTTTTTCCTACCATCTCTATCTCTTCTGTATACAATATATCTATCGTCAAAAAGCTCCGTGTCTAGAACACTACTGTTCAGCCATGTTTCAGTCAATACAACAATGTCATAGCTCTCTAAAGATATTTGACGAAAAAAGTTATTAGTCTTCGTGCGTAGATCTCTTGTGTTTTAAATAGATTAGACACAATATTAAATAGATTTTCGTGTTTCTTCTCAGGTAGGCATTGAATTTCAATATTGATAGATCGTAGAGTTTGCTGCTCTAGCTGATCTGATCTACACGCACGTTAAGCTTATTGATAATATTGCCCATTTCAAGATTCTCTCTCTGCTGTTCTATGATGGTCTCCTTAGTTGAAGCATGCTCCTTTAGTAAGTCCTCATACTGACTATTCATAAATGTTATAGAGTCATCCATGGCAGCAATTTTCGCATTGATGGGCTGCCACTCTCTGTTCAGTATTGCAATCATTGTTTCGTTAAGTTTCGACAACATTATCGATAATTCAGTCTTCGTTGGTTTAAGCGTTTCTAGTTTAAGTTTATTAGCATTCGTTTTATGTGAATTATATTAGTTTTTCTTCATGGGTCTTATTTTAAATATTTTATTTGAGAAACAGAATATTGATTTCTGTATGATTCAATAGACTCAATTTCAAAGTAAAAGTAATCTGCATCAAATCTTCGTGTCGATGGCAAATTTAGTTTGAAAATTATTTTTTATTTTGGCTACCAGTACTCAGCAAAGCTTACTTGAAACAAATGCAACACTTGCAGTTGAAATTGCAAAATCAAATGCCGCATTCATTACAACTTTAACACCTTCAACATCTTATGGAAAAACATCAATAAAATTCACACGTATGTAATGTCCCTTGAGCGGCGGTAAGGAACGTCACCTACCGTACAACTCGAACGTAAAATAAAAAGTGAGAATAGAAGTTCTAACATCAAATAGTTATCGGTCGTAAGTTGGGAGCTTGGAATTCATGTTTGGTGAAGATTTAGGTACATTGATTTAATTCACTGCAGGTTTGAATATGGGTAAAATGTTTGGGTTTTTGTCTTCTGTATCTTTCTTTATAAGATAGTAGGTAGGGAACCGAACCTCATAGGTGCATAGCCAGCTAAGTACCTACACGTAGGTCAAGAGACTTATTTTATTATTTAGGAACAATCGGCAGCTATAGGTAATGCAGAAGACAAGTTACTGATTTAGTACAGAACTTTTGTATTACTCGAAATAATAAAAAAAACTGGATTTTAACAATCTATAAACTAACATACCAATGTGTGTACATAAATAAGCTTATATATTGATTAGAGAAGGTTCCATAACCCATAAAATCCACCCACTCGGTTTTACGTATTATGAATTTGTCTTTAAAATTGATTTTAAATTTTCATCAATATGGTCGAAGGGTGCAAATCTTTACATATTCCGCCCCGATGACGGCGTAACGATTCTATCGATTAATACAAAATTTACGATGCCTCGTTTTTGCCTTGACTTTGCATTGACAAAAACGAGGCATCGTAATAGAGCAAGCGGACATAAAAACTGCGCTTACCGCTGTATTATGTTAATGTAATGTTTTTATTTACATATTTTTGGTCACTTTTTCCGAAGACCATATTCGTAAATGAGGGATATAATAATTTCAAAGGCAGGTATTTATGGTTACTTAGACTAAAGTTTGCGGTATTCTGTAGGGATTCTTTGAATTATTTTTTGTGTGTGAAGCTTGAATTTAGGTACCTACAGAGAAATATTGGAATTTTAATGGTATGTTTAGTTTCTTCAATTTCAGTTTAATTAATTCGTCTGCTATAGGATTGTAATGTAAAAATAGACCATTCTCCACCATGAGGTAGCAGTATGAAGCAAAATACCTTACAAGATAAATTCTGACTCTCTTCAAGCATACGAAAATATCGAAATAATACCGAAATATCGACACCTTCATGCTAACTTAATGTAATATTTCCATACCACGTCGTTTTTGTTCGTAAATAGATAGTTTTTCATATTCAAATGCAAATCTCTATGTTCTCGACCAACAGTTTCAGAGGTTTAAGGTGGTATCCAAACAGTCGATTCAGCTGTCTTATATGTCAATAGCGAAACTGTCGTTTTTAGATTAAACGACAAAAAAAAATCCATCGTTGATAAACAAATCTTTGTTCGAAAAGTTGCGTGTATTTGCCCTAAAGCTGCGTTCACATCAAACGTATAATGGGCCGCCGACTGTGAGCGTCAAGTTCAAAATGTACGAAAAAACAAAGTCAGCCACTGACTGAGTGCGAATTTCACCAATAAAACTGAACGTGATCAGCACATCCAAACCGCGTCCAAGAGCTGTCACTGCTGTCAGTGTCAATAAACCGCAGCAATGATGACTAGGACACCTCTTGAATTTCACCCTGACTGTCTGTTGTTTTTCAAATATTCTCACAGTCTGTAGCCGACTATCGTTTTGTGTGAGCGTGGTCTTAGGATTACTTTTGAAATGTGTCAAAAACACGTAAGACTCTTGTATTTTCTTTGCCCCTCGTGTCACCAAAAGAAAGAAGGTATTATGATTGTCCCTTTGGACCCCATGGGACGTTTTATCATAATACTTACAGTTAATTTCAGTATCTCGAAGTCGTATTGTTATCTTTAGTAATTACAAAAGATTAATGTGATTTTATTTTCTTTGTAGGGATCCGTACCTCAAAAGGAAAAAAACGGAACCCTTATAGGATCAATTCGTTGTCTGTCCGTCTGTCAAGGCCATTTTTCGCAGGAACGCGTACAGGTATCAAGTTGAAATTAAAATCATTCAATCAAGTCTGCAATCTCGTGGAGCTGTGAAAAAAAAACAACGAAATTCTAAGTTATGTCAATCAAAAGATACGGCCGTTTTTGCCGCATATTTTGACACTCGCAAGGGAATAGAAACCTATAGGGTACTTCCCGTTGAGCTAGAATCATGAAATTTGGCAAGAAGCAAGGTCACACATCACAAGTAAAGGAAAAGGTCCGTAAATATTAGGTTGGGGAAAAGTTTGTTCGCATTTTTAAGAAAATTCAAAACTTTTCTTAACATAGTTTATTTACATTTAACTAAAGTATGTAGGAACCATTTTGTTCCATAACTTTTTGCATCTTGTAGGTAGGGACAGGATCCCATTGCTATAGAAATTTTGGGACTTCTGATCAAAATACCGCGACATGTGGTTTTGGCAGTCCTCTCGTGATGTTAACCTGACACTGCCTATAGAATTCTGAAGAGACCGAAACAGGTGGAAATCTGAAGGTGCAAGGTCAGGTCTATACGGCGGATGCATTAACACCTCCCAGCAAAACTCTCTTAATTTTTGCTGAGTGGCTAAAGATGTGTGAGGTCTAGCGTTATCATGATGAAAAACCACACCCCTTCTGTTGATTAATTCCGGCCGCTTTCTCTCAACTTCTTGCTTTAATCTCATCAGTTCTTCGCAGTAGAGTTCAGAATCGATGGTCCTGCCTGGTGGTAACAGCCCATAATGAATAACGCCCTTCCAATTCTACCACACACACAGCAACACCTTGTTGCGAGTTCACCCGGGTTTCGCCACAGTCTGTGAAGCCTGACCAGCCTTTGACCACGACCTTTTTCGCACGTTCTTGTCGTACGTGATCCACTTTTCGTCACCAGACGGACATGGTTCGGTTTCATTACGTCGTAATAAAGAATCGCAAATGAATACACGGTTCTTTGGGTTTCTTTCAGTGAGCTCGTGAGGTACCCAAATATCGAGCTTTTTTGTGTACCCAGTTTTTTTCAAATGCGCCAAAACTGTTTTGTGGTCAATTCACAGTTCTACAGCTACGTCGTAACTACTGATATATATCTTTCTCCACTTTTTCAAACTTTTTCATTTTATCCGTAATAGGGCGACTAGAGCGAAGTGCATCTTTGACATCAAAATTTCCGGATTGAAAACGCTTAAACCAAATTTGTGCTACTCTCACAGACACTGCACTAGGTCCATAAACATCGCAAATTTTTTCCGCAGCTTGCGTTGCATTTTTATCTTTTTTGTAGTAAAATTTTAAAATGTATCGAATTTATTCATTAGATTCACTCATCTTGACAGTACGAAAAACAAATAAAAATCACACATTTTCCTAGTTTGAATTTGGAATAATATTCCTTAAAATTTAAACATTCAATGATACCAAAACCAGCCAGATGCAAATAGTATAATATAGCTATATGCTAAAGAGATTTTATTACAAGTTCATACATACTATAATGCGAAAAGACTTTTTCTCCAACCTATTAGTAATTTTTTAGTTTAACAACATAGAAAAAAAAATACAAAATTACATTTGCAGTTGGAGAGTTGACCGTGACGAATGTCGATGTATGAGAGAATATGTTTTTCAACTACCATGTTAAGTTTTTCTGGGGATAAATTCATCCCAACTACGGAACCCTTCATTATGCGTATTCCGACACGTACTTGACCGGTTTTTTTTAGTTTAGGAACTGGTCATGGAATGAGAGAGAGAGTAGTTTTTGGGACGTTTTGAGTTGTATGCAAATGCAATTACGTTTTCAATGTTTACGTACATTCGATGTCTGCGCGTTGAACGGCCTGTTTTCTACCTTGAATAACTATCAATGGTGTGTAAAAAAAGAACTTGTGCATAGGGCCCATAAAGCTTGATTGAGCATTATAGTCAAGATTTGCATAGTCCTCACTTTAATTTAATTCAAGATTCAGCTAATGTATGTAAGGATTGTAGCAGGTGGCGTTCTGAAGTCTCTGCTTACCTCTTTATGTATGTATGCGCTTATCTTCTGCTTCATTTATTTTAGGATGATATCTAAAATCATATTGTTCGTCACAAGAATCACGACATGACGTTAACTTTAGTTGTATCACTGAAAGACTGCGACGTTGTTTTCAACAGATGTCATGCTCAATAACTCCACCAGCCATCGCTACGTTAAACATTTGAAATGCACGTTTTCAGCGTCGTTTTTTCATTAAACAAATCACAACTTTAGTAAGGACTTTAGTCCTTACCACTAAAGTAAGAAGTGAAGGGCTTAAAATATAGGTCTATGATGAATAAAACACATATCTAGGAGTGATGTAGCTAAGCATTATGCAAATAATATAATACAATTGAAAAATCTTTATTATGTACATCATATCATATAAATAAAGATTCAAACTCAAACTCTTTTTTTTATCTATTAAAACAATAACAGGTACTTTCGAATTGTCAAGGAGTCGGCCAGTCAGAAAAATTATATTATAAATGTACATTATATAAATATACTATAAATGGACGCTCTTTTGAATCAATATATTGTCAATTTGAATGTATATCTACATGTGTGAGATCGTCAACTTAAGTTAAAAGCGTCCCTAGTAAAAAAAATAAGACATGGGCTACCATGTCTTATTTTTTTACTTTAAGAGATTCAAATCAAATCAAATCAAATCATTTATTTGCATAGAATGCAGGTATTGTACAATAAAGTTGTTTTAATAAATATGGTGAGCCGGGTACATTCTGCCTGAGTGTTGGCATGCAAAATTTAAAAATGTCACTATCAATAAGCATACATGCATAAACTTATGAAATAGAGTGGTACCAATAAATTATTTAAACAAGTCAGAAGTGTATAAAACAATGTCAATAATATTAAACTGTTGAGATGTCACACATAGGGTCATTAAAAAAATCGCTTAACGTATAATAACAATTCTGAATCAAAAAAGCCTTAAGTTTGTTTTTAAATAATTGAAGGGTGTCACTTTTTATGCTGTCCGGTAGTTTATTAAATATTATTGGACCCATGCAGAAAACACTTTTCCTAAGTAGTGCTGTTTTATAGCCACCGGTAGTTAAGAGGTTTTTGTATTGACTTCTCACAGGACCTTTCTTGGAGTCCGAGACTTTAGCAAACAATTCTATATTACTTTTAACAAAAATTGCCATTTCAAAAATATATAACGACGGAAAAGTAAGAATTTTCAAAGACTTGAATAGAGATTCACAACTATCTCTAGGTTTAAGATTACACATAGCTCTTATACAGCGTTTTTGGGCTTTAAATATGTTATCTCTTAGGCTGCAATTACCCCAAAAAACGATTCCGAACCTCAATACCGATGCGACCAAACCATGGTATGCTACTAAACTAGTCTTTATGTCAACTTTTTTTGTCAGGTTAAAAAGAACATAAGCTGCAGTGCTTAGCTTTTTGCACACCTCTTCTGCTTGCGGTTTCCAAGTTAATTGATCGTCTATAAGAATTCCTAAAAATTTCGCGACCTTTGTTTTATTGATCACTTGTCCATTGTACTGTACATTAACGTTCGGTGGTATTGTACGTTGATGAAAATGCATCACGTTAGTCTTTGGTAAGTTTATTACTAGGTTGTTCTTATCTAGCCATTCAATAATATTTCCAAGGCTAATGTTGATATCCTGTTCATATTTATGAATATTTGTACATTTTATAAGAACTGTACTGTCATCGGCAAATAGAACCATTGGATTTGGTATCTGACGGGGCAGATCATTTATATACAGCAAAAATAGTGGGGGGCCCAAGACACTACCTTTTGGTACACCGAATTTAACAATTTTTCCATCAGATTGATATTTTTGTTCACATTTTGATTTTAAACAAATTCTGGAAATCTCCGTATATTGTGTGCGGTTACTGAGGTAAGATTTCAAGAGATTCAGCACGTTTCCCCTTAGACCGTATCTATTAAGCTTGTTCAATAAAATATCGTGATTGACACAGTCAAAAGCTTTAGTCATGTCGGTAAAAATGGCACAGATAGGTGTTTTATTATCTACATTTATCATTATTTCGTGTAGCAAATCATATCGATACTGGAAATATGAAATAACGTAAGGGACATTTTGTCGAAAATGAGTTATATATATCGTTGGATTCGGAATTTCTTGCTCTATCGATTGGTATATTTAAAATCTCTATATCTCAAAGAAAATGTCCTTTACATCACATATTTTTCGCAGACCTAGACCATTTTTGTTCTAGAAACTTGCTGTATAAGACATTTCAGATTAATATTTTTATAAAAACTACTGTAAGTCTCTCTAGACACAGTATTTGGTATTTACGTTTAAACAAAATCGAGTACATTTTTACAACAGGTCACATAAGTTATTCCATAATTTGAGATGTTTAAGTATTAGTACATTACATTAGTGTTTCCTGAGTAGGTACAAATACCATGTCCCTTACATTAAATTGCGACTCAAATTATTATAATCATATTGACCCTTACGTTAATTTCTCAGCATCAAAAATAACTGACCTGTCCTTTACATCACACTGGACTGCGTGATCCGTACAATTTCTCAAAACTTATCTAAACGAATAGTCGTCGTTAACATTGTTTACGGGCATCTAAAAGTAACAATAACACGGTTTGTGACACTACAAATGTTCATTTAAGTAATACATCATCGTTTTCATTGGTCTAACTGAAAGTAGTGATAGTTTTATCTGGATTATAAATATGATTGATGAAAAGTTATCTTGACTTCTAAACAGCGCGCAAAAATGGATGAAAATTAGAAACCACATAAACAGGTAATTATTTCTTAATAAGTAGTTTCGGTAATTATTATTTAGGCAGGGATGGAGATTAAAAAATGATCTATTTAGATAGAATAATCCTAATAAAAACAAACCTTCCATTAGGCAAAATATTTGTAAGTATGACGTATTATTTTGTGTAGTAAGAAGGTCATGTAAAATTTCAACTTATCGAGCAGTTAACGCAAGATGAATGAGTGTAGAAAGCGTTTTTTGTGATCGATCTAGGTTAACGCTTGCCACGTGTGTTCCGTGGATAGGTGACCATCCATTATATACCAAGACCCCTCCGTGCCTGGGAAAGCACGAATAAGTCGTCGGTTCTAGATTAAATAGATTTTTTTTGTAAGGGTTTTCTGGCTTACGTTACCTAGGTAAGTCCCTTACGTTAATTTTTGCTGTTATAAAACATTATTTTATTATTGTTATGACTAGAATTGTTATAAGAAATGCAAATATGTAGCTACAAAAAATAACATTTAACACTATTCATTTCATAACGATAAAATGTGCTATTTTTTGTTGAAGTTACTTTAAATCATTTGAAACTCACAATAATAAGGTCCCTTACGTTAAAATTTTAACCCTAGTTTAATTCACCGCTGACCTTTACGTTGTAAATTACGCTTTTAGACGATGGTATTCAATATTTTTTTTTTGTTAACTGTTTTTTTTGTTAAATCAGATGTTAATACCATTATTAAAAAGGAACCTTTTAACAATAACAAAATATTAGTAAGAAGAAAGAAAGAAAGAAAAAACGAATATTTAGCACAGACTAACCATCAAAATAAAGATAAAAAATAAAAAAGTGTACAGTGCGAAGTATGAAATTAGCAGTGTGCCTCACAGCTGCGCCAAAAAGGCCCAGTTCAGCTAAATAAATGCCAGACAACTAGTGCCTGACGCTGGTTTTCAACTGGACCTGAATTGTGAGGTAACGGATGTAAATCAGTTTTAAACTGCAACGTGACGCGTGTATGCATACATATAAAAATAAAATTGTTTCAAATAGAAATAGTGATGATTAAGTACATAAATAGAGTAAAATTGCAAAAAATATACTGATAAATAAGTGAGACGGAAATAAAGAAATACTGCAAAAACGAGCCGCAACAAACCAGAAGTAACAGACATCACTTCCAATACTATTAAAATCCGAAAATTCCAAGCGATTTACATCAACAGCATAAAGACGCGGCTCCTGACATTGATATCGCTTGAAAATCATATTCCATTTACACTACCACACAATACATAAAACACTGCAGTATTTTTTCAATGCAATGGTATTTAAACGAATCATCGCGTTACTTCAGAAGTAGCCAATATGCATGTTTGAACCAGTTGCATCTTCTGCTCATTTGATTCAGGTAGATGATATTTTAGGAAACGAAGATCTAGATGTTAGACCGAAGAAAAAACGTTGTGAGACTTCAAAATTTACAAAATAATGCATGGATTTTAAATTTGACGAAGGAAAAAAACAATTTTTCTTCAGGAAGGTCAGACCATTGGTCAGAAAAAGAAGAATTTTCAGATAGTTCAGTTAATAATAAGAAAAAGTCAAGAAGGAGGTTAAAGCAAGCTGTGAAAACAAATAGTAACAATAGACAAGAAGATGTAGTACCGAAGAAGAAAACAAAACCAGAAAAAAAATGAAAGAAAGAAAATGTTCTTATGTAACACACATGTGGCATAAAAAAAGAAGGTCGGAACTGTCGGAAGTTAAGTTACAGGATAATCTGTGTGCACAGGCTAAACTTCTAAGACAATGTTACGAAATATCTGATGAAAGAAGGCCCGTTCATATTTGATTATTACTGGTCGTCAAGTAATGAATAGAAACGCGATTGCAATCATGTAAACCTACACATACATCACGCCTTGTTTTCCGAAGGGTTGGGCAGAGGTGTACCTATAGTGGCTATAGTACACCCACATTTTGCCAGTTATTTTTAAGTCCCATGTGATAGGGGGCGAGCCTATTGCCATCAATCGGGCACAAATCCAGACTCCGGGCTGCTACTGACAAAATTCCAGATAGAAAAACCCAATAACACGTTGCCCGACCTGGGAATCGAACCCAGGACCTCATGGCTTAAACCTGAATCTTTATAATAAGAGTATAACTAAAGATAGGCTTAAAGACATCGACGATGATGAAACTGATAAAGATTTTGAGATTTTTTCAATTTCACTGTAGGCTTTCTATTGAGGAAGAAGTGAATTTGTTTTTTTGTTTGAATATTTATTATTTACTTAGGAAGACTGAATTGTTGATTTAGTTTTTTAATGTGCATTTTACGTTTTCTTTGGACAATAAGTCTATTTTTAGTAAACCAAAATAGCATTTTTTTATTGTTTTCTATTTTAAAAATAATTTAATAATATTTTAATTAACACTAAATGATTAAATAATTGTTACGCTATATTGTTTTGTATGTCATGAATGTATTAAATGCACTTTTTTTTTATTCGTTAACAGTATAAGCGATATATAGTACAACATTAGGAGACCTTTACTTTGAAGAACTCTTAATGTTTATTTCCTATAATGTCGCTTACATCAATGCTGTTCATTTACATCTCAAATTTTGTTAACGTATGCCAAACGTATTCATTATTATTTAACGTAAGGGACATGCTATCTTTAAAACTATAGGACTTATTGAATTTTTGCTATTTTAGCTTAAAAGAGTAAAGAAATCTAAGAAACTTTGTCATAGACACTTTTTACATAAAACATATAGTTAAAAAATTATAGTCATTTTGGTTAAGAAAAAAACTTATTTTTGCTCTCCTGAAAACCTTAGTTTTGTCCCTTACGTTATTTCATATTTCCAGTATCGATATATTGCTGTATTAATGTTTTTATTTTTTCTAAAGCCTGCTTGTTCTTTACATAGTATGTTGTATTTTGTCAGAAAGTTGTTCATTATTTCATATATTGCCTTTTCTACCACTTTGGAAAACACAGGAATTACAGCAATTGGTCTATAGTTAGCTATATCCTCCCTGCAGTTCTTTTTGTGAAGCGGTTTGACTATGACTGTTTTTAAACCGTCAGGAAATACACCAGTGCTGATGGCTAAGTTAATAATGTGACTAATATGTACGATTATGTTATTTGATACAAATTTTATAACTTTCGTTGCTACTTCATCATATCCTACGCTATTTTTATTTTTCAATGATTGTATTACCCTGAGTACGTCTTGAGGTACAACTGGTCTCATGAACATTGTGTTAGGGTTTTCTTGTAGACCATTTGTCTCGAGTGATGTTTTAGGTGAGTTTTTAATCTGATTAATGAAATAGTTGTTGAATACCTCTGCAATTTCCTTGGGGTTATTAACAGTCGTATTATTTATTTTTATCTGATGAATGGGTTCATAAGTACATACTTTATTGTTGTTAACTTGCCAGGACGCCTTTGATTTATTGAGTGAATTTTTAATAAAATTGTTATTTTGAGCCTTTTGAGTTAATTTTACAATTTTCTTGAAGCGCCGGGAGTACTTTTTAAATTTATTTTTGTTTTCATTTGATGGCCTAAGTCTGTGTTCCCATAGAAGATGATGAAAAGATTGTCAGTCTTTTAGTTGTATCTTTTCTAAAATATGGACTATGGACACTTATTAAAAAAGAGAGGCTTTGTTTGCTGGTGATAAAACAAAATATGATAAAACATTATTATAGGTCACAAATATATAGTGTGGTTTTTAAGAGTTCGGAGACGACAGAGCTATTGTCCTGTTGGAACAATGGGGGCTATCGTTTTTGTGCTCATCAGTTGCCGCCACTGGCGAGTAAGGACCTCTCAATACTTTTATTTGATGTTTTATAACCATAAATTCATAATATTATGTTTTTTAAACATTTTAAAACTTCAAATGAATATTTAGATTATTGGTAATGCTCCTAAAATTGGCAAGCATGCAGCAGACAAATATTATTCTTCCTTCAAATGCTACCAAATTAGATCCTTTTTTTACTTAAACTTTTACGCCATGGTTAATCAGAAATTTCTGCCTCGTTAGTCTAGTGGTCGCAATCGCTACTGCTGAGCATGAGGTCCTGGTTTCGATTCCCAAGGTAGGGCAACGTGTTATTGGGTTTTCTATCTGGAATTTCTCAGTAGCAGCCTGGAGTCTGGATTTGTGCCCGGTAGATGGCAATAGGCTCGCCCCCTAATACATGGGACTGAAACATAACTGGCGAAATGTGGGTGTACTATAGGTATACCTCTGCCCAACCCTTCGGGGAAACAAGGCGTGATGTTACGGTATGTAATCAGAAATTTATTAATTAGTTTTTTTTTTTCATTCATGATTTAAAACTGTTGTGAAATGTCTAAGTGCTACACTTAGACATTTCACAACAATTCTGAATCATCACTTAAAGTTCGTGATAGAAAATTTCACAAACTGTGAACGTCATTTGTCACCCAGAGACCCTACTCTACACTAGAACCTCTAGCGCGAAGTCAAGCGCGATAGCCCACATTTCCTAAATAAAACAGTTTATAAGATTAACAGTAGTAGAAGGTACATATTACAAACACACTTCGATTAACAGTAAACCTTTTTAAGCATTTCTATGGTTTAATATTTCTATGTTATTTATATATTTTCATGTTTATATGGTTTTATAAAGAAAGGGTAACAATCAAATGGCATTATCTCCGATAGTAAAGCACGTTTTCAGATTTATTCTAAGTCGACTGCTGTTTGATCTTCTACATATTTATGACTGTTTCCGCTTTAAGACTGCAGTTGCAAATGTAGGAATGAGATGCAAGCTTATTGCTTATGATCACAGAAATAATCCGATTTCTCAGTTCGCTTTCCAACTTGACTATCCGATTGGTTTTCTGTGCTAGTTTTATTTTATTTTATTTATAAATAACAAGTAGCATTCATCGGCCACTCGGTAAGATTTTTTTTTGGTAATTGACAATAGCGCATCGCAGCAAAAAATAAGGCTCAAAACAGGGATGTGTTTTCTGTTATTTGAATCGAATAACCACCTAACTAAAACAAAAGTTCCAGTTTCAATTCATCTTCATCACCATTTCTGCCAAAAAGACGTGAACTGCTGAACATATGGCCTTCCCCAAGCACCGCCACTGCGACTGGTTCTGTGCTTCCCGCATCCAGCGGATTCCTGCGGCCTTTACAAGGTCATCGGTCCACCTTGTGGGAGGCCTTCCAATGCTACGTCTTCCGGTACGCGGTCGCCACTACAGAATTTATTGGCACCATCGGCCATGTTTCTGCGAGCAATGTGGGCCCTGCCCAGTGCCACTGATGTTTGGAAACTCTGCGGGCTATGTCGTTCAAATTGGTTCTCCTGCAGATCTCTTCTATAGTGCCATTGGTCCTCACTGACAACACGAACTGGTAAATTCTTTCGTCTTGAAACACCGCAGTATGTGCGACGAGAAGATATTGCGTATCTTACCGAACGTTACTCAGCCGAGTCGGATTCGACAATTGACCTCTTTCTCGAAATTGGACCTATCCAACTGGACAGCTTGTCCTAAGTAAACATACTCATCCACAACTCCGAGTGAAGATCGGAGACGCTATCTCCGATATTCATGAGAGTGGGTGTTACATGGGAATTGGACATGTCCCGTGTCCTTTGTCTTGTCCATGTTCATTTTACGACCCACTCTTTCGGAAGCTCTACTGAGGTCATCAAGCATTGAACTGGACCTAAGTTACCTCTCCATAGTCTCAGCCATGATTACTATATCGTCGGTTTATATGATGAAATTGGTGTTGCAACCCGTTTCCAGTCCTTGAAGACATCCTCCAGCACAGCGGTGAACAGTTTTGGAGAGATAAGGTCTCCCTGTCTCACTTCGTCTGTCGCTGCACAAGGATAGGTTTCGAGGTCCGGTCCTGGAGTCGGACTGACATAGTGGCGTTTTAGTTCAGACAGCACCTCGATGTACCGATAGTCGATGTGGCACCGTTGAAGAGACTGCAGTACCGCCAACGTCTCCATCGAACCTGCCGCAGCGTTTGTATGTGGTCTACGGTTCTAAAGCTTTTACGGAATCCGGCTTGGTCGGGAGGCTGAAAGTCTTCAAACGCACACTCGAGACGGTTTCATGATGACCATTGAAAACAGCATGTACATCTTGCTTGTAGCTCAGGAATGAGATAGGCCTACATTAATTTTCTTTTAGAAGGCATTATCGCCCTTGATAAAGAACACCTCTGTTCCATGCCTGCGGCGTTTTGCCCTCAAGTATGACGGAATCAAACAGCTTTTAGAGGACCCTAAGAACTTTGGCAGCCTTTAGGAGTTCGGCCGTAATTCCGTCATCATTGTTGTTGTTAAGCTGCTCAGAACATTATAATCTCGTACAAGCTGACGTCCAGGTTGTCTTCGGTATTGTGTCGGGTCAATTAAATGGAAAAAAAAATGCACGGCTCAGTGGCTTTTTTTGGTATTTCTTAAGTTGATTGATATCCCTTTTTAATCTAAATATATATATATAAAAGGAGAAACTGACTGACCGACATATCAATGCATAACCGAAACTATCGCGATTAGGAACGTGAAATTGTGTACACGGCTTCCTTTTACAATGTAGGGGAGCACTAAGAAGAGGTTTTTGGAAATTCGACCATTAACGGGGTGAAAAGGGGGGACGAATCCCCCCAAACATGTCAAATATTTTTTATGTTTGTATGAAAAATTTTATTCCTTGAGTTAATAAACTTGAAACTTGGCTCTATTACTTATTTTTGTAAATTGTTAAGTTTGTCATTTATTGTTTTTCTTAACTACCTCCTAAAGAGGGTTTAAAAGTTTTTATGGAAGAATTTTAACGCAAGATCCGATTAACTCGAAACTCAGTATTAATACGTTTGATCTAAAATAAAGAGTTAAACGTATAAGTTTTTCGAGAACCTACCCCTATTGGGGTGAAAATGGGTAGTCAACTTTACCGGGAGGATTTTACTGCGGGGCTTGGTTGCCTCGAAAATTGGAATAAATAATGTTTTCACCACACTACCTATTATTTGCAATTTTTACCCATCGATTTCCGTGGGTAAAAGCCTTTTTTGTTATCTAGAGTGTAAAAGTGTTTTAAAATTCGAAGGCTTCCGATTCAACATTTACTCGAAGTTTTAAATAAAACCAAAGAGTTAGGAACAAAAAAGTTTTTAAGACAAAAGTTAGAAACGTTCAAAACCTGTCAACCGAAAATACCTGGTTATTCAGAACCGAAAATATCCGCTTTTTAATTTATTTTTATTGCTAACACTATAAAATGATGTAATTTTTAATGTTAATTTGAATAGTTCTAATCGTAATATACAGTAAAAGGTAATAAAAGTAATGGTTAACTATACTTAGTGTATCGAAATAAATAAATAAAGTGTATGAAGCATTTGTTTTGAACGTACCTTCTCACTAAGAAATGACAAAAAAGACAAGGCTGTATGGCTCACTTCCTTTGCCTGCATGAGCGAATTAAAAAACAACAGGCACTTGAAAGAAGCCTTTGAAAGAATCCCGTTGTGGCCTGCCTGTGTCCCACGCTAACATTCAAAAACTTTTACAACGACAAGTTTTTACAAATTTCTCAAAATGCGATGAAAATTTTACTCTGTCAGAATTAGTTGAAAAGACGGTTTTCTTTTACTGGTTTTCTTTCTTTTTTGCAAGTTCCTCGTAGTGTGGTGAAAATTGTTGTGTTTCACTTATGGGTAAAAGTTTATAGCGTTTCGTGATTTGAAACCTTCGCGACTTTTGTTTGTTTGTTTGGCATCTCGCAGGTCAACCTATGCGGTTGTCGTCTGCTTAAGCGGACTTGCCTGTGGATTCCCTAATAAATTAAGGCCTCCAGCCAGGACTTAAACTTATATACTAACTAAAACTAAGCGACAACGCTAAGGGCACCCCCTGTGGGAAACGAACCTCGGCTTAGGGCGTCGCTGGAAGAGGGCAGCAAATGACTAACTGGATCGGGATTGATATTATTTATGGACGAATTTAAAGCTACAGGCTCAGCGGCGCGGGCTGGCTCGAGCAAGGGTCGGGAGGGGGCCTTCGCGACGCTCAGGGTTCTTCTTTTAAACCACTCGCTTCGCTCGTGCTTTAATTCTAGAACCCTTCGCTAGCTCAGGTTTCAATCCAAGCACTCACGGCAAAAAACACTTTTACCCACATGTAAAACAAATAACTATTAACTCAAGTTATGGAAACACAATAAACCATACTCAAAACTCCACAATGTGGGTGTGAAAAGAGGGGATTCAGTTTACATGAAACATCATATTCACTTAGTTAAAAAACTAACAAATTGGGTGTGTTAAAGTTTGTATGGACGAACGTTAACCCGCGGTCCAAGAGACTTGAAACATGGTATTAATACGTACATAAATATTCCAAGTTTTTGACAGAAAATAAAAATTCTAAGTTTTTGGGTTTTTCAAATTACTTCTTTAAGTAATAAACTTCTTCATTATTAGTTTTTTTTTTTTACTATCTCTCAAAGGCGGATTGTGTGGTTGTCAAAATTGCTATATTAACTTGGAACTCGGTATTTATACTTAAGCCTGAAAATAATGGATAGTTTGTATTCTGTGTATAGTGGGTTTTCAAAAAAGTTAAGGGTGAAAAGGGATTCCCTTTTTCACCCTTACCTGGGTCGATTTTCCGTGCAGTTCATATAAAAACATCTTATTATTTTAAACTATAACCTTAGAAACGAAGCCCGAATATTTATGTAAAATAAATATTTGAAATCATTATCATTAACAGAGGTGGTGAAATTCAAATCAAGTCAAGTAAAATCAGCAGGCGCAGACTATTATGGGGTTTTGGAAATTCGATCTTTAATGGGGTGAATAGGCGAATTATTTCGTTCGTATGAAATGATTCTTATTTCTTGAGATAATAAACTTGAAAATACTTTTCATAGTTAATAAAAACAATCGCTATAATTAATAAACTGCTTTTTAAATGGGTTGGAGGGGTGTTGAACTTTGTAGGGGAAATTACGAAATCCACGCGGACAAAGTCGCGGGCGACGTGCTTGTCAGTAACGTACGCTCAAAATTTTTGAGAATTATGCGACGAAAAATATTTTTATTTTGGTCTGTTCTACGATTATATACATTTTATAACATGATAATATTTAATTATGTGAATTTTTTTTTAATAAGTCTTTTCTTTGAACATTAGACAATACACTTTTTTTTCTGGCTTGTTATATGTACCAATACGCCTAACTGTGCGACAAAATACTGAGCAAAATGTGTCCTACGTTGAGGCAGCGCCACTTAAATATTGACCAAAAAAAAATAACGAAGATACTAAAATACCTGTTCTTGTTTGTGCTAACGCTAGCTGAAGTCCCAATAAACTAACTGTTCAGCTTCTCGGTGTAGATAAAACGAGAGCCTCGTTTTCAGTTGCAGCTGCTCCAAAATCCGGTAGTTTTCGTCTATTTTTTGCCATTTCGGCGAATCAGAACTTTATTTTATTTATTTTCTGTTCGTGTGCCAAATTCTATGATGATTGGTCGAGTGAATGTTACAATAAATACTTTTGTGTTGTGCCTATTGTATCTTTCTACTATACGAGGTAAGTAGAACGTCCCAAAGAAGTTGACCATGATGACCTTGGACAGATCCCGCTAGCATAGCTAGCTATCCAAGGATGAATCTTATATATTTTTATGTTGGATCAAAATCGTGGGATTATATCATGATTTTTAATCACGATCCACTCTTGAAAACTTTTATCATCTAATGCCCATTTTTACAACTACGGTGGTCGGCTTCCGTGCCTTCAAAACACGTTCTTAATGGTTGTTATGAATGACGAATGGTGTTATAACCCTGGATTCATTCAGATCTTCGTGAGTTCCTCGCCCGTCACCCTAGAAAAGTGTATTGGCATAGATATGTTCATGGACACAACACAGATTCTCTAAAAGTCATGTTGACTTTTAGAAAATCTGAAGAAAGAATATATTTTTCCTTCGAATATTCAAATGAGATGAGGGTATCTTTAATTTGGATAATACGGATCCTATTGGCTATTGAAAAGACAACAGCTGGAACAAACGGCACTTCTTCTTTTATCTTGTAAACAAATAGGAACAAGAAAAACTTTATACTTTAACGAAATGGAGTTTAACGTACACGTACGAACCGGTAAAGCGAAAGTCGTGTCTCAAAGCGTCCTACACGATTTTAACTTTATTGTAAAATTTTCCGGTTTTCACGTCCAATGAGTTTTTTTTTCTACTTAAAACAAAATACTTCCAGTGCCCCCCTTTCAAACTGATTCAAGGGTACTTTAATGTACTACTCGTAGAGTCGCAGGACTCTACGAGTAGTGCATTAAAGTAACGAATTAAGGCTATTCAAAAACATTTAATTAAATTCTAGGCATTCTCGTATTTCAGAGTTCCAACAGTAAAGAAAAGCAGCATTACCTATTCTTGAATTTCCTTCCTATCTCAACGAATCCCATTAATTTTCGGCTTAGTCGAAGGATCACATGAATCGGATGTTTTAGCCAATTGGAACGAAGCTCCTTGGTGTTGGAAAAAGTCACTTCACATCTCTCATTATGTTAAATAATTAAGTGCTTTCCAAATTAATGAAAATGCCTTATTTATGTGTTGCGTTTGCACCGTTCTAGCTTACAGTTGTAGTAACTTTTAGTGCTTGGCTTTTGTTTTTAGAAGGTAAGTAATCGGATTTATTGCAAACTTGTACCTATCAACTGTTTTTGTGTTGTAGAAAATTGTTGCAAATATACTTCAGAAATTTTATTGGTCTCGCAGAGTAATTCAGTTGGTCTTAAGTGCAAACTAAAGGTTCTCGAGTCAAGATTGATTTATTTTAACAGAAAATAGAATTTTAAATATATAAACGAATGTTAGGTACTTGTAAGCGCAAAGGCAGACTAATGAACCAGTTTTATAAGTTAAGAGGGGTAAACTAAATTATATGTTTTTGTACGAAAGAGTCATGTCATTTCATCCATAAGTTATCTGGAATATAGATAACTTCATTTACAACATGTAACTCATTATTTCTACCTCACCAACTTTTTTTTTTTTTTTGGAATGGCATCTCGCAGGTCAACCTATGAGGTTGTCGTCTGCTTAGACGGACTTGCCTGTGGTTGCCCTAATAAATTAAGGCCTCCAGCCAGGACTTAAACTTATGTACTAACTTAAAAAACTAAGCGACAACGCTAAGGGCACCCCCTGTGGGGTACGAACCTCGGCTTAGGGCGTCGCTGGAAGAGGGCAGCAAGGGACTTGCTGGATCAGGATTTGAGTGATTTAGGGACGAATTTAAAGCTACAGGCTCAGCGGCGCGGGCTGGCTCGACAAGGGTCGGGAGGGGCGTGGATTTGGGCGTCGCGGCAGGCCTCGGCGGCGAGGACGGTAGGACGGCGATCGGGTTTTGGGCTTATGTAGTGTGCTGGTGGCCTTACTACTCTCCTGGAGGAGGGTAGTGGCGTCGTCGGGGGCGATTAAAGTATGCCTTGGTCGGCGAATACTGCTAATGCGGGAGGGAGTGTAGCGGGCGGCCGCTGAGATCAAGGGGTTGGAGTGTTTAATGCCACAGTCAAAGAAGCGCTTCGATAAGCGTTTCGTGAACTGATTTATGGTAGGCATTTTAAGATCGATGTGGAGATTTATATTACGGACATAGAAGGGGGCACCCGTGACCTTTCTGAGGAAACGGTTCTGGAGGGTCTGCATCTTATGGAGATGACGTGGGTGAGCGTGCGCAAATACAACGCAGGCATAGGTCATGATGGGACGGATGACTGCGGTGTAGATGCGCAGCTTGCATTTAAGTGACAGTTTACTACGGGCTGTCAGTACAAAGTGGAGCCTGCTAAGAGCGAAGGAGGCGCGCGCGAACCGCCTTGATATGAGCCTTAAAGGTAAGGTTTTCATCGAGGATCACGCCTAGGTATTTGGCTTGCGTCTCCCAGGGGATCGGCTTACCGTATATAGTGATCGGGCTGGGAAGTGGGGGAGGGAGTCGACGACGTCTCGAGAAGAGAACCGCCTGACTCTTATCGGGGTTTACCTCGATTCTCCATTTCCGGAACCAAGCGCCTAAGACGTTTGCGGAGGTTTGGAGAGTACGAGCTATAGCATTGGGACAGTGACCGGTATAGTAAAGAG
Organism: Dasypolia templi; assembly: GCA_963555695.1. Taxonomy (NCBI): domain Eukaryota; kingdom Metazoa; phylum Arthropoda; class Insecta; order Lepidoptera; family Noctuidae; genus Dasypolia; species Dasypolia templi. The sequence goes on from OY743152.1 coordinate 5,079,765, forward strand.
AGCCAACTGAGCCTTTTTACTCTGTGGGATATCGCTGGTGAACAGCGTGAAGACTAGAGGAGATATGACGGAACCCTGAGGGACACCGGCGCGAATAGGGTGAGGGGACGAGAGTGCACCCTCGATGCGATAGCGGAAGGTGCGATTCGACAAAAAGTCTCGTAAGATGAGCACGAGACGATCTGGCATTCCTAGTTGGTAAAGCTTGTATATCAAGCCGTTGTGCCAGACTTTGTCGAAGGCTTTCGCTATGTCGAAGAATAGCACACCCGTCGTCGCGTTACGCTGCATACCGGCGCACAAGTGCTCTACGATACGGTGGACCTGGTGGATACTCGAGTGTGTGGGACGGAAACCAAACTGCTCGTTGGGAATGAGGCTCTTTGCTTCGGCGTAGTCTTTGAGACGCTTATAAATAAGCCTCTCGTAGATTTTGCCGAGAACGTTGAGTAAGCTAATGGGACGGTAGCTGGAGGGCTCAGACTTTGGCTTGCCTAGCTTTGGGATACCGATGACTGTTGCTTCTTTCCACGCTTGTGGGAAGATGTTGTTGCTCAAGGCGCCATTGAAGATGGCGGTCATGAGCATTATTAGAGGGGCAGGTAGGAGTTTGTATACCTTGTTGGTAATACCGTCCCGACCGGGGGCTTTACGAGCTTGGAGCCCTTTTATAATGTCGTGCACTTCGTCTGGAGTGACGGGAGGCAGAGGATCATCACGGTCTTTGACGGGTGGAAGGCAGGCTCTCCGTTCGACTTCAGCGTCGACCTTGTTCAGGTGAGCTTGGTCTACTGGTTGAGAGCTGGGAGAACACTGGGACTCTAGGCTGTCAGCAAGGCATTCGGCCTTGTCGGTGCTGTCGAACGCGACGCTCTTGTTGGGGCGGATGAGGGGAGGCATAGAGACCTCCTCGGAGGAGCGCAATTTCCTCTGAAGGTGCCAGAAGAAGATGGTGCCTCTAAAGCTTGGTGAGTGGGCTCGAGTTCACTGAGCATCTTGTTCCAACCCTCTGAGCGAACCTCCCCTATGCGTTTCTTTACAGCACGCTGTAAATGGCGCATGTGGGCTTTGTTCGCGTCACAAGGGAAGGAGTCGTAGGCACGAATAGCCGCATTCTTCTTGGTTATCAAGTCACGTACGTCAGTAGGTAGTTTCCAGCGATGGCCGCTGGAGAGGCCGCAGGGGCCGCGGGGGCTACCAAAGGCGCTGGGATGGCGGAAGCCATCAGCGCTGGAAGTTGCGCGGATTGCGCTGGTTGCGCGGGTTTTGATGGCACCGAAGCTGCGGGAGCCTTCAGGTGATTAAGGTTAGCCCAGGGAGACGGCCTCTGCGGACTAAGCCGTTCCGGCATCAGCGCGGAAGGCTTACCCCAGGGGCTTTCCCTGTGCTGGCGGTCGCTCGCGCGTTTCGCGAGTTTGGGAGAGGAGGACTTCGGGGCCTTAGGACAGCCCCGGTAATTTGCCGGGTGTCCCGCTTGGCCGCAGAGTACACAGCTGGGAGGCTCTAAACATTGTTCCATATCTTTAGGGCGGGTACAGTCGGGGGTGCCATGCTCTCCTAGACACTTGACGCATCTAGGGGTGGCATAGCAGTTGGACTGCGAGTGACCTATAACTGGCAGCGATGACACTGTCCAATTAATTGAGCTCTGTAAGGCTTCTCTATTGAGATGCCTGAGAGCGAACACACCGACTTCACCTTGAAGATCGGGTGGTGACCTTCCGTGGGGTCACAGATGACTAGGACCATGTCGTACACAAGGCTCTGTCTCGCTTTATGCAAGCGATGGACGGCGGATACGGGAACGCCTTGTGCGATAAGCTCTTAATCTCCTCGGTGGAGATTACCTGGGGTACGCGCCTAATGACGACGCGAGTGGGGGTTTCCTCCGGAAGGGAGTACGTGTGAAAGGAATAGTTCCTTTCACGCAGGGCGCGGGAGAGATCCCTAAAGTCCGTAGACGTGGGGACGGTAACTTTGATCCCCTGGAGGGTGGATCGGGCGTTTGTGTAGTTGATCTTGCGATCAACATACATCCTAGAGATTTCTGTCCATTTTGATTTGTCTTGGACGTAGATCGGGGGAGGGGGCTTTTGTTTCTTCGCGGTAGGAGCGGGTGGGCAAGCCATCGGACTGGCGGGGCGACTGGCGCGCGGACTAGGGGCGGAAGTAGAGTTGGACGACAAGGTATTGGTGTCCTGTTTCTGGGCCTTGGTGACCAGGCCAGCGGGGGCGGAGGAATTAGCCTTCCTCTTGCCTCCTTTAACGACGACTTGGAAGTCGTCGTCGCTGGAGGAGGAGGTGCGGGCTTCGTCCGCGGAGAGTGGGACTGACGTGTCCATACTCTCTGGGCGAGTCGAGTTAGTTTCGGTGCGCAGCTGCGTCGGGTTTATTGTCTCCGAGACAATGGCGGCCGGGACAATGGCGGGCGCGACAAAGGGAGCCGGATTAGCGGCCAATTTAATTACTGCCGGGGCAGTAGCGGGCGAGACAATAGGGGCCGGATTAGCGGCCGGGGTATTATCTGCCGGGACAAAAGCGGGCGGAACAATGGGGGCCGAATTAACGGCCGGAACATTGTCTCCCGGAACAAAAGGCGGAATGCCTTGTTCGGCAACAGGTGGCGACATCGGGCTTTCGAGGGCGTCGCTGAAGTTTGCGAGTGCGCCCTGGGATGGAGTGGGGGTGGAGCGATGACATAGCTTGTCGCCATATCTCGCTAGGAAATCGGGGTCCTTAAAAAGGACCTCTCTGAAGAACGCCAAAATATAGGCGTCCTCCATGGTCGGAGGAGAAGCTAGTTTAGGGAGGGAATGGTGGAAATTTGTTCCCACGTAGACTAAATCCTATACCTATCTCCCCGGGTGGATGGGCCCGGGGATGTGTGACCCTCTCTGTCGGGTGTAGACAGAGAGGTGAGTACCTATTGGTGAGCCCTAAGCTTGTAACCCGTCGCCAGTCTTATTGTGCGAACGGGGCCCTGACCAGTCTAGCGCGAAGGGTGTAGAGACACCCTAAAGACACTAGGTGAGTAGCTGTCGAAGGAAAACTGAAAGAAAGAACATTACTCATAAATGTTATTATATAAATGTTATAAAAATATAATTTTATACAGACGTAAATAAACTGGAGTTTCTCAAGCTGACGCGTTTTTTTTTTAGTGTTTGCATATCTTTTTACAGATTAGTCTGACGTTTCTTGTCTTTAACGCGATACGAAGTTTAGTTATCAAAAAAGTATGTTCTAGCCGGATATTTCATTATGAACCTTAATTTCCTTTTTATGGAAACGAAATTGTTGTGTGACGACAAACGAAAGTGTTATTTCATTTAGTTTATGTAATTGTAATTTATGGTAGACATACACTTAATAATTCTACATGAGTAACTTTTCCGTTCGTCTCTATGGACAGGGATCTCGACCTCGAGCCTCGGCCATCGATATTTTCGTTGACTATGAATGCCAGGTATCAAGTACCTTTTTATATTTTGGAATGGATTTCCTTATGCTCTTCACACTTGGCGAATGAGAGCTGGAACGAGAAAAGTGTAACATTTTAACCGTAACAATAGTTATGTTACTTAATTAATGTTAGGCGCATTTTTCGGCCTCTTTTTAATTCATTAAAATAAGTGTACCTAGGTACTTCTTTATACTGAGCATGATTGTTATCCAAGTCGGGCAGAGTGTTACATATGGGGGTCGCACTCTACTACGTAGAACTCAAACTCAAAGCATTTATTCCAATAAACCAATAACAGGCACTTTTGAATTGTAAAGGGGTCGGTCGGTAAGAAAGATGAAGCTATTTGTCCATTCCAAAATTCCAAAGCGTAGTAGGTACTTAGGGAGGAAAACGTGGAAGAACCTTCTTGATCTCCTGTACTGGAACATAACTGGCCAAACGTGTATGTAAGTGAATGCAGGCGTGATGTTATGTTCTGATACTAGTTTAAAATAAAAACCCGGTTAACTCTGGGACCCGTCCGATTGACTGCCTCGCCCTGAATGGGTTCGGCGGGTGTGATTGGGACAACACCCCACTCGGCTTCGTTGGCACCGTAAGGTTTCAACCGAGGACCACGAAACTGTGGTTTTACCCAGAAGGGGCCTAGTGAAGCTACTCACAAACGTCTGTTAATGAAACGAGATTTGCCTTGAAAAAGGCACTTTTTTGGATTTATTAAAATGAAATCAATTTCTTGATTTGATTTTAAATCGGAGTAGTCGGGGCGACTACGATGACGTCACGTGGCAGCGACGAATAATAACACGAAACACAACACTGGAGCGGGAGAGCGCACAAACACGTCCGTCCGCGGCGAGAGTCGAGCGTCGAGTCTCTCCCTCACCAACTTTTATTTTTTTATTTTTATAAATGGCATCTCGCAGGTCAACCTATGAGGTTGTCGTCTGCTAAGACGGACTTGCCTGTGGTTGCCCTAATAAATTAAGGCCTCCAGCCAGGACTTAAACTTAAATACTAACTAAAACTAAGCGACAACGCTAAGGGCACCCCCTGTGGGGTACGGACCTCGGCTTAGGGCGTCGCTGGAAGAGGGCAGCAAGGGACTAGCTGGATCAGGATTGATATTAATTAGGGACGAATTTAAAACTACAGACTCAGCGGCGCGGGCTGGCTCGAGCAAGGGTCGGGAGGGGCTACCTCACCAACCATTCCATCATTTTTATAATAGCAATCTGAGCTGCTGTCAGCTGTTTCATATCAAGTTACTAACTCCGGCAAATTCTAAGTCCCGCTGTTCACTAACAGAAAAAGACAAAGTTTGTCGAAGTTCCATAATTTGGAAAATTTGAGATGTGCTGCAGTTTGCCAGTTCACATATGAGGATGTAATACTTTTTATTCATAGTGAAACTCTTTGGTTGGAACAGCATTTTTTTGTTTGATATCAATCAATCACCTCAACCCATCATAGTCCACTGCTGGACATGGGCTTCTCCCTAGCTGCGCCACAACACCTAATCTATTGCCTTCGGCATCCTGTCTCTCCCAGCCACCTTTTTAAGGTCGTTGATCCACCTAGCTGGGGGCGTGTTCCATTTGATGGAGATCAATTATTTGAAATTGGATTACAAAGGTAATTATTGAGTCATTTTCAAGATGTTTTTGACAAAACTAATAGTCTGAAAACATGATAGTAGTTTTGAGATATAAAATCGCGGGACAATAATTGTTCTCGATTAAAGCATTTTCTTACCTAGCTTCTACTAGGTTAATAATGATATTTAATAAATAACATTTTTATTTGATTAAATAAACTTTTATTCTAGCTAGACCATAGCCATCAATGAAAGACATTCTCAAATAAAACCTTTTTATTGCTATACATTCAGTGTACCATACATACATTCTTGTGACTTCCTTCGAGGTTCTCTGCCCCAGATTAAAAGCTCATGAGAGTACTTACTTCTACTGTTCGGAAAATATATTTATGCATGAACTATTGTGTTTCGTATTTACATACAAAATACTAGATCTGTTACTATGCATCTAAGCCTGGCCAAAGTCTTGAGATCTTCTCAAATGGGACTAGTGTGTCCGCTGGATACGTGATCTCAATAATATAATATCGTATATTTTGTTTGCGATACATATTTACTTTGTATGTTGAGAATAGCAGGAATTAAAAAAAAGAAGCTCGTGATAAAAGTTTTAATTATAATTTGGAAAGACAGCAAAAAGTCTTAGACAGTTCATTATGGAATTTAAATAAAAGGTTTACTAAGTTTCTCGTTTTTGTAATCAACCGTTCATGAAAAAAAATACTTTTAACTTATTTCTTCATTCTAGTACTGTCTATAAAGTGTGATTTTTATGATAAAGTTTAGGGTCTTCTTTGATGTTAAGGTTTCTGCAGCAAAACTTTACGATTCCCAGTAAAATGAACGTTCAAGGTGTGTGTGTTTATGATATCTATGAACTTTAACACACTTTTATAGATTCTGCGTAGAATTCCATTGACGCTGCAAGGATAAACACAGAACCTACACCATTAAAAGCAGTGTAAATAGCGCTCTAAACCGATTCCCTTCGCAATAAAACTTAACCTAACAATAAAGTGGAAATAAAATCGACGCATTAATGTAAGCAGCTACGAAAGCGCTTCAAAGCGTAACCCATACAAGAGCTTGCGTATCTAAGTAACGGAATTCCGGAAAAAAATACTAAAAGCTGAGACGCGTAACATGGCCGCTTAGGATAAAGATGCTGCCTTTTTATTGGACTCTTTAGTAGGTTTTGCTACAGTTCTGTTGAAGCAACATTGGGGATTTGTTGAAGAATCGTAGTTTGAAGAAAATAGTTTTGAAACTAAAATACACACTATCACTCTTCGCACTTGCATACAAAATGTAGGCTCATTAGAAGGCCTTTTCAAAGACTTCAACGACTGCTAACGAACATTGTCAATGAAATTGAAAAACATACCGAAACGTTAAAATTGTCTTCGTCCTCAAACGTTTGATGTGGAGAAATACTGTCCACCGGAGCGCAAAAATGGAAATGAAAGTGGTTATGAACTGGGTATGAAATCTTCAGATAATCACCTAATAACTCTTTTACCTCACACATTCAAAAGTCAGGACAATGAATAAAAAAATCTAAAATACATCTCCCAAGTAACCCTTAGTCAATTAAACCCGCCGTCCCACTACACTTTTTCTCAGATCATTTTAACTTTTAATTAAGGGCATCATTAACCGTAACGGAGGCAAGCAATTACCGCCGTCCATCGCAGCGATATGATGATGCAGCCAGTATGACAGACCTTTTATTTAACTAACTGAGACTTGTCAAATTAAATGAATGTATGACGCAAAGTGAATTTTAATACTTAATAATGTCTTATTTCAAGTGCATTTAATAATCTTTGTTCACAATAATAAATGCCCGAAGGTTGAAATAAGATTTGATTTAATTTGTATAAGCATAATCAGCATATTATTTTCCTACCTTTGGGCCACAGGCCTCCTCTTTATTAGGAGTAGGTTCTGCAATTTGGTCTTTTTGCGGCTCCAATTCTTTTCATCGCCGGAAAAACGCCTATCCCAATGATCTTCAAATGTGCATATTTTGATAATTGTCAATATCTTGAAAGAATGCCGACATTATCAATTTTGCAGTTTTGGTTTAAGCAACCCTCGGCTGCAACCCACCGCGTTGCATCGCATCACCAGCCCATCGTTATTATTATTTAATGTTATTACTTCGTTTTCGCTTGGCGTTCTTTCTGACTTTTTTTCGTTTTGCTCGTCTCCCAAGGATAGTGTCGCTTATAACTTTCTTCAAGAATTGGGCTCCAGTTAGCGTAAAAAGATTTTTTCCGACTGGTAGTTTCAGAAATTTGCGCGTTCAAACAATAAACTGTTTAGCTTTATTATATTAGTACCTATAGATATACCCTTGAACTGGTGAATGGATAATATTTTTTTCAACACACTTGCTCATAAAGTGGCTCTATGGTCACCGCAATTAGGCACAGAATGACACCCATAATCAAACTGTGTTTTTTCATTGCTATAGCTCACTGGTGAGTTATAGATATTTTTTTAAAATTTATTGGTAGAGTGGCGTTGTTCTTAAATCATTTTCTTCGTAACTAGTACTTGTAGACATTTTAATTAATAAATAACTATAAATTCAATAGTGAAAACGAATTGTGAAAAATGTTTCGCTATGGCGGGAAAAATTAATCAGTTTTCCTATGCACGCGCATTACGATCGGCCACAGACTTAAGGTTTATTTTTTTATTTTCCGCGCATAGGGTTTGCGCTTATTATGCCACGTACAAAATGGGGAATTAAAAGTTTTCTTCTATTACAGAGAAAACAAAAGTTATATTTGAGTGAAAGTTTTATTTATTAAACATGTACGAGTTAAAATTATAAGAGCAAGCAATAGGAACATTAATTTATTTGTTCTATTGGACACGATATTTTTTTGAATAAAATGAGTTTTTATTGATATTTTATTCACAAGAGTGTTGAAAAACGTCGTATGATACACGTGTGTATTGATAATGTGTAATCACCAATGTTAAACACTAGTACCATAATGTACTAAAAACTTATACTTCTTTGGAGATCGATTCCTGCTTCATAATAGTTAAGAGATTGTTAGCGGTTATTCAACTAAGCAATTACGACGATGCCATGCAAATCCTATCATAAGATGTATCTTCATGCAGAAACTATTGTTTGACTTTTTTCTTGCTTCTCGACTGAAGAAAGGCCAGTTTGTGGAATAATGGTCTTACCTATTAACGAGATGGTAATGTGTTATGGCCTATTAAGGAAACTCATTACTAAACGGGCATGTAATACCTGCTTGTTTAGGTACAGAAGTAATTTGTACGAATACTGTCATAACACTAAACTTTTACTTTACGAAGGTCTACGGGACTGTCTTAAATTCACATTTTACCTACAGACTTACGGGATACCCTGTATATAACAATGTCGCGTTAGTTACACCATTTATAACTCAAGAACGGCTAGACAGATTGTTATGATCTTGGATTTGTTTGATTTGTCTCTGCCCCGACTAGCAGAAAAACTCAATCGAAAAAAAAAACAAGAAACAATTTATAATGAAGATAATATTCTGAGGAGGTACGTTCGCCGGGTCAGCTAGTGTATAGATATAGATTATTTTTTCTGATTCTGGTTGCCCTGAGATAAAACACATATCATGTAAGTCATGTTTACCACTTCTATGTTAGAGGATTTGGTTTCCGCACTTACTCCTTCAAGTGGATCTTTGTGTGTGGGTCATGGCGGCCGTCAGTGGTTATTCCAACCAGCCCACCTCCTTCCAGAAGTTGATCAAATCTCCTGGTCTGTTGAGAACATCTGTGTAAGATCTGGGTGAGGGTTTCCTCCGCCTCCATGCAAGCCCTGCATAGGACAGTTGTCCGTTATATCTATTGTGTGAAGCAGTGACCTGTGATGGTCCCCGTAACCAGGCGCATGCACACTTTTTTCTGTACTGTGCGCGCAAGCCATTCCTGTCCAGGCATAGTAAACGTCGGGTTGGCTTGCTATGAAGCTTTATCCCTAGATGGCATAGCTTCCCTGAGCATGATTGCCTGCAGCCCGGTGTCGAAATCCACCAACTCTCAGCTTGTGTTTGTGAGTGGACTCCTGCAGTCACTTGCGTATCTGGTTAAAGGGGATGGGTATGACAGGTTCAGGTCCGCAGACTGCTGAGCTAGCCAGTCTACTAGCCAGTTCGACTTAGTTTAAGTCCGAACCCAAATCAAGAAATTCCAAAAATATGTCTGCTGATTTTTTTTATGTCACATCCATTTCGATGATAATTATGTGAAATTAACAGGGGCGAGACAAATGACTTGTCAAATGCCCATGTAACACCCACTCTAATGAAAATCGGAGACAATACACTCGAAGTTCTGGACGAGTATGTTTACTTAGGTCAAACTGTCCAGTTTGGTAGGTCCAACATCGAGGAAGAGTTCAGTGGTCGAATCCGCTTCGGCTGAGGAGGGTTCGAGAAGCTACGAAAGGTGATTGCCCACTTTTGGGCCCAACTGTTACAGAAGAAAAAGGATGTGGAAAAAATACTTATTTTATGATAAACCAAAATAAAAATAAATAATATAAAAAATGCAGTTGCTAAAAAAATATTTTTTGAAATGTTTTTTTTTTTTTGTTGACACAATGCACTTTGTCGTGAAATGGCTAAAAAGGCGTTGGTTCAAGTCTTTAAACAAATGTCACTGTCAACATAAAAATGTCATAATATGAAAAAAACATTGTCTCATTCCATCTGTGTTTACGCGTAAGTGAATGTGTTGTGTTGCGATATTCGTGTTTTCGGTGATTTATCCAAAGACTTTTGCTGGTTCACGGAATCTGGCGAATCTTGCTTTCACTAACTACCTCAGCGCGAAAACGGACTTTGTATCTGCTACTTTGATCGACTACGGCTTGTTATTTCGGACTTCGATACCCCATAACGTTATGGACATCTGCATTAATTGCGGTATTCCAACTTCTCGCTGCAATATAACGGGAAGACAAGCTTTAAATGAATTTATTTTCTTTATTTAAAACTAATCTATTTCTCCATTATAGTTCACCTGCAGGCTTAGCATGGCGTTTTCTGTTTCTACTCTACTGTAGAATAGAAATCGCTTTCTACGCTTCTCGAAATCTCTTTTTCGCGAGCACGAGGACACACTTAGACTCAGGTTGCTTTATAGACAGTGATTTTCCATAGCAACGGGTTAGTTGCTAGTGATGTGTATAACTACCCATTTTTACCGTACAATTGCGTTTCGTTTCTGTGTAGACAGTAGAAAACTTTCTACTGTCTACACAGAAACGCCATTTTTGTCTACTCTTCCGTCGACAATACGCTTCTCTAGGGCGCTCGTGCTAAGCCTGCTGGGAGTCATAAACTTGTCTACCCACTAAAAACTAGGTATCTGACATGGCATTTGAGATTATTAGGATTAATAAATAGATAGCAAGTACCTACCTTAATAATCATTATGTATAAATCTAACAATATTTTTACAGAATCCGTAACTGTATTTCAATTGCTACCAGATTGAGTATATTATGTTGACTGATTCAGTTTCAATTTCAATTGAATTTAAAACACATTTGTTAACAAATCGTTGTCATATTTCTAAGTAGGTACATTTAGGTACTAATGCATTAACCGCTGTACCTATATAATTCACTCTGTTCCGTCGGTTTATTTTATACGATGGAAACCTATCTTAACTATTAGTCATCTGAACATTACCAGACTGATATTTGCAAAAAACATTGATACCACAATCTCTTATAGCCTAACCTTAGATTCGACCCCATATATCTTGATTATGCAATTGTCGATCAAACCGAAACTAAGGCAGCTTAAAGCTGATATTTTAATCTTACAAATGAGACTAATTTGGAACTTGTAACGGTTCATCAAATTTTGGGCCCAACGATGTATGGGAGATGGTCGATGTCCTTTCTTCTCATTCCACATACCGCAGTGTCTCCAGACGAAAGTCTTTGACCAGTGCGTCTTGCCAGTGATGACATATGACACTGAAACGTGGTCGCACACCATAGGCGTTCTTAGAAGGCTCAAAGAAGTCACCCAAGGGTAATGGAGAGGGCTATGCTTGTAGTTTCGAAATGAAGAGATACGCAGGAGACACAAAGTAATCCAGAACCAAAGCACATAGCCCGAAGAATTGCCAAACTTATGACAGGGACAGGGCACATTGCAGATGAGGCCGAGAGGTTCTGGAGTGGCGACCGCGTACCGGAAGACGTAGCGATGGAAGGCCTCCCACAAGGTGGACGGATGATTTTGTGAAGAAGAACTTAAATGTTTTTGGTTGTTAACAATGATAAGCGCACAAATTTTCAAAAGCTTGTTTAACATTTATTGTCAAAGAAGTCTTTGACACAAAAACAAATATGACTACTCTGCCATTCACGCAGTTTATTTTTAAATAATCTCATATTTAAGGTCTTGAGATTACATGACAATGATGATGATGAAAGACTAACATTCACACATGTAAAACCCAAATTATCATTCATAACATAACGCTATAAATTACATAACGAAACATCAAACCTTGTTCCCCGAAGAGCAGAGGTGTACCTTTAGAACACCCACATTTCGCAGTTATGTTTAAGTCCCATGACATTAGGAGTGAGCCTATTGCTGACAACCGGACACGAATCCAGACTCCTGACTGCTACTGAGAAATTCCACATAGAAAAACACAATAACCCTCTTCTGAAAATCAAACCCAAGACCGCATGCGCAGCAGCAGCGTTTGCGACCACTAGACTAGCGAGGCACTCCGTTACGTAATAAAAGTCTGCAACAGGAGTACTCACTCACAAAATAAACCTCTTTATTCCAACCCTAAACTTTTCTGCTACGTTTCGAGCAAAATCAAAAACAGCGTTCAATTATTACAGAGATGCCCTTGTCCATTGACCAGAATAAGATTTGCAACAAAAAGTATCTGAATCAACTTTGCAAGACTGAAGCGACTTTTTCAGACTTATTTGATTGGAATTCAATAAACCAATTTTTTTAAGTTGGTTTATTGTGTTCTATTAATTGTAAATTGCAATCATTGAACCTAGTTGACCATTTTGAATTATAGAGTAAAAACTTATCTTCCATGATAATGTATAAAATAATACGCTATTTAAAATATTAATGAACAGAAACGCTAAAGATTGCATTATCGCAAAATTTCGGAAAATCAACAAATCCAAAGGCATAACTTCAAACGCGTCACATGCCAAACGGCAAAAATCTACGATTTTGTTGAAATTTCGCGAGAGGATACTGCAAAAATTATTCTCGTATGTATACAGTATTTACGCTAAGGACGGCCAAACTTTGGGGGATGAAGAAAGAAGTGGTCGCCCTTTGACGGCTGTTACGGAAGAAAACGTGCAAGCAGTAAAAATTATAATCCACGACAATAGGCGAGTTACGTATCAAGATATTCAGTTCATACCGCACATTGGATCGGGAAGTAAATCTTTGCGTGAGGAGGATAGTTACACGCTGGGTGCCGCACAACCTCACCAATGCTCAGAAGCAGGCCCGGGTGGAATGGTGTGATTTGATAAACTAATTTGAAGCAGGCTCGTCTCGGCGTGTTTACGACATAATTACAGGTGATGAGTCTTGCATTTATCATGACAATCCAGAAACGAAGCGCCCGTAGACGGTTTGGGTGTTTCAAAACGAATCAACGCCTACCAAAGTGAAGCGATCTAGAAGCGAGGATAAGATTTTGATCGCGAGCTTTTTCAATTTGACTGGCTACTTGGTGTCAATTCCTTTACGGAACCAAAAAAACATCAATGCTGAATGGTATACTAGCAAATGTTTGGCTGAAGTTTTCTCTATTATGAGCAACAAGCGACCAAACACAGGGCTCCGCGGGCTACTGCTCCACCACGACAACGCGCCTTCGCACACCGCGCAAAAAACGAGGGACTTCCGGGACAGCACACCAGTCACCCTCCTTAAAGCCCTGACCTAGCTGAGTGTGACTTCTTTTCATTCCCGATACAAAAAAATCTGCTCAAAGCAATACAATTTTCGTCGCCGGAAAATGCGCTGTCAGCTTTCCAGCAGGCTGTAAACGAGGTGTCTACGGCGGACTGGAAAAATTATTTCGAAAACTGGTTCAGACGCATGAAACTTTGTTTAGGGGCTAGTAGAGAGTACTTTGAAAAGATTTATTTAAAAAATATTTAGCTGTAGAACATTTATTTTTATTTTCAAAAGATTTTTTTCTTCAAAACAAATTACTTACAAGTTATAAAAAACGGGAAGAGCTACTACGGCATCAAAATATTTGTCCGCATCACCGTCAACAGGATAAAGGCTGGCAGCATTGCCACGTTAGATAGCGATGCTGATTATTTTGGTTAAAAATAGGCCAGCCCTCTGGTCACGTGAAGAGTCGGCCAACCTCTTGGCGATGTCCCGAAATGATCGATGAGCACTCTGACCCCAAGCCCCTAGTGTTTCAACCTCAAACGGATCGAACATATCTTAATCAAACAGAAAACCTCAAACAACGCAAGTATGAAAACCGTATTGGTTTTTATACTTGCGCTGTTAAGAGGTTTTCTGCTTCTGCAGCAGCCGCCCCAGCACTGTCCGCCGTCCTAGGAAGATGAAATGGGCAAGGGTGTCTACACAGGTTGCATCACCACACCAAAGGCCTACCTAAATTCCAACGCGTTATGGTCATTCTGTCTAGCCTCTTCCCATCGTTACGTGCCCAAGCCATTGGGTTCCAAAATAGCTGGCACCCCGGTGGTGAGAAGAGCCTGAAGGATGATGTCGTTTATGCTGGCGTGCCGTGCCATCTGACCAGTGCTCTTGCTTCAGGATAGGCCCTGGGGTCCAAGGCGGTCGACTGCTTCACCGCACTGACAGCGATGCCACGTAAGGAGTGCCCAGACGCAGACTTGTAGATCGCCGAAAAGTGACGTCACCCAGCATAGTGCCTATGACGGTTACGCCTGAAGCCAGAGGCTCGACTCTCATTCACCTACAGCCGGCAGGCGGGCCCGATCGGCAGTATTGGTGGACGTATTAATGAATTTATTCAGTACCAACCTCCAGAGCGGCTCATCTGTCCACTGTCTCTGAGAAGACGGGTTCTCGGGCTGAACCGTGTCCGAGCAAGCCACTTTCCACGCTTTCACCGCATCGGTCAAACACGGTACTTCAGAGTATCACCCAGTCAACCTGATCTGGGGCTAAGATTCTTGTGGTTGACTTTTCGGTGCGGTAGACCGAGGACTAGAACGCCGGTAGGCTTACAATAGAAAATTGGCGGACGCTGAGCCCAGCAAAACTAATGGGTAGGGTAGCTTGCAGCCACGCGCGGTCGTCCAATGCCACATTTAAAATGGATGTTATAGCACTTCGAATAAAATGATCGATTTTGTTTAAAACATGTGGCTGTTTCCATAAAAAGGAAGAGCGGAGAAAATACATAAAGTTTGGACCGAAACAGCAATATCTGATAAAGGTGAATGCCAAATGTAAATTAATTTTAGAAAGTCCATGGTTAAAATGTTAAATTAAAAGCTGTCTTCTAAAATTGGGGAAACTAGAACGAGCAGTGAACTTTTTTCCAAAACTTTGATATCTGGGGCTATTGAATTGAATTTCTGTATTGCCGATTGCCGGAATTGTCACAAAAGTAAATTTCGCATTTTGAGTTGTTGCGTTCAAGGAGTCCGATGGATTGGAACTGCTGCGAATTGAATTTGAAAATTGATTCAAAATATTGAAAGCTTTAAAATTATCACAAATTTAGACATCAATAAAATGTTATCATATAAACTGTTCATAGATATGTCACGGTAGTGCAGTCAAAAATATCTTACTACTCTTCAGAACGAAAATATCTAAATACTCTAGATTTCAATATATTAGGTGAAACTTAAGATTCGTAAATATCTATACAGCTTTGAATTATCAACTAAATACTGTTGGCGCCACTGTTTCCGGTGACCAAACGTAACGCCATTATCACGAGTCAAGCGACGCACTGTGGGATCGAGTGCTGCCATCTGCGTCGGACCGGACGTTAGAACGTTGCTGGCGAGTGATTGGCTGTTTGCATCGGCTGACACACTTGGCGGGGGTACACCAAGTCTTTTAAAAGACCCCGTGCGCGGTAAGCTGGACACTTAAAATGCCAACCATAAAACAGTTCATGAAACGCTTATCGAAGCGTTTCTTCGACTGTGGCATTAAACACCCAAACCCCTTGATCTCAGCGGCCGCCCGCTATACTCCCTCCCGCATTAGCAGTATTCGCCGACCAAGGCATACTTTAATCGACCCCGATGACGCCACTACCCTCCTCCAGGAGAGCAGTAAGGCCACCAGCACTTTACACAAGCGCAAAACTCGATCGCCGTCATACCGTCCTCGCCGCCGAGGCCCGCCGCGACGCCCAAATCCACGCCCCTCCCGACCCTTGCTCGAGCCAGCCCGCGCCGCTGAGCCTGTAGCTTTACATTCGTCCCTAAATAATATCAATCCTGATCCAGCTAGTCCCTTGCTACCCTCTTCCAGCGACGCCCTAAGCCGAGGTTCGTACCCCACAGGGGGTGCCCTTAGCGTGTAGTCGCTTAGTTTTTAAGTTAGTACATAAGTTAAAGTCCTGGCTGGAGGCCTTAATTTATTACGGCAACCACAGGCAAGTCCGTCTAAGCAGACGACAACATCATAGGTTGACCTGCGAGATGCCATTCCCAAAAAAAAAAAAATAAGCTGGACACTCTTGACGCTCGCGCTTCATCGTTAAAACATCAGTTATATTGTTCAGTATTGCCAAAATACTTATTGTAATTAATTAATTGGTTATAAATTTAAGGTGATTTAGTCAATTGTGTGACTACTTATTCTACTGTAAAGTAGTGATTAACATTACTCTTTACCATTAAATTTATTTTTGCTTGCCGGTGCAGAAGTACGAGTAATAATATGTTGCCGTTCCTAATAGGACTGTTCCAATCTGACAACGTTCAAATTCAAATATTTTATTTAATTATATATTTTATTATTTATAACATAACATCACGCCTTGTTTCCCCGAAGGGTTGGGCAGAGGTGTACCTATAGTACACCCACATTTCGCCAGTTATGTTTAAGTCCCATGTAATAGGGGGCGAGCCTATTGCCATCTACCGGGCACAAATCCAGACTTCGGGCTGCTACTGAGAAATTCCAGATAGAAAAACCCGATAACGCGTTGCCCGACCTGGGAATCGAACCCAGGACCTCATGCTCAGCAGTAGCGATTGCGACCACTAGACCAACAATATAACATATACACACAATAAAATACAAAGGGATACGTCATAATTACAATTTGAGTACAAAGGCTTATTTCTTAAGAAATTTCTTCCAGCAGACCTGCGAAAGGAGAGTTGAAAAAGAAATGTAGACAATAGTGTGTGAAAACAAGAAGAAAAAATATGAACAATGTGAAGTCTAAAACTAAAATAACGCAAATACATAATGCATGCAATAAATATATAAATAAACAAATATATTATTTATATATATGTCGTGGATGGATGGCGCCACAATACAGCGGACAGAGCACTCTAACAATTTGATTCATAAACGAATGATCATGTGATCGAAAACGCAAGCGAGCCCTACTGCTTGGACACGATCGTCGGTGGAGGGGATGCAGCGAGGACTGGCGGAGAGACCGAGTGTTGCGACACTCAACAGAATTAGGTCGAATTTGGACAGTCTTGGCATACGCTCAGTACCAACGCACGTGTCTGTTTCCGTTGCACGTGTTTATTTCGTTAGTCAGTGTATTCAAGTTATTTTAATTCGAATTATGTTTTCGTTCGAGTACCCACTACAGTGCCCACACTAAAATGTATCGGATCGTGAAGAAGACCCGATGTTTCGCATTTCGGCCACCCCTGATCCGACATATACATAATATAAATACTCACAGTTAAGAGGAAAAGTAATGCTCTTTTAATCGACATTTGAACACAGAAATAGTTTTAAATCACGAAGGCTAGGCGGAAGTGAGTTCCACAATCTTACAGCATGGACAGAGAAGGAATAAGAATAGTAGCTTGTTTCATGAGGATGAGGTTTAAGGTGCAAACTATACGGTGCGTCGCTAGAGCGAGCGTAAGAAAAACGCTCACGGAGGTAGGAAGGATAAGACGGGTTGTGTAAGATATTGAAGAGGAGACATAAAATCCGAGTGTTCCTGCGAAGACGGATTGAGAGCCACTTGAGTTCCTTGCGAAGGTGAGAAACATGGTCATACTTTCGAAGACCGAAAACAAAGCGAATCCACAGGTTTTGCAAGCGCTCAAGCTTGTTTAATAGCTACTCAGTAGCATCCAGGTAGCAGGCGTCAGCATAATCTATAATCGGCTGAATCTAAGTTTTTACCAAAGAAATTTTAGTTTTCAAGGGCAGGAGACTTTGAAGACATTTCAGCGAATGAAAGGAGAAATGTACCTTTCGGCATAAACACCCAGATCTTAAGTGGATTCGGTATAGTCAATGCGAACACCATCGAGATATAAAGGAATCAGATGGGATTAAGTTGGGTTTTATTTGTAGAACACTGGTAAACAAAAAGTAAAGATGTTATTACGAGTATTAATAAAATCTAAAATATGTTTGTCGAAATGAGAGAGACAAGCAAAAGTTTTTAAACAAAAGTTAAAGTTTTGTCAGAATAACGAAGAACAAATCAAGATGAATATTTTGGCAACAGAACATAAGAGAATTTTGGAAATCCACATAAAGATTGAGCCCAAAACCTGCGGTTCCGGTGAGCGTTAATGGCATGACTGAGCTTGAGGAGATTGCGAATATGTTTAGGAGGCACTTTGAGGTAACTTCACGGTTTCAGTCGGAGGAACGAGGTTATGCCACTGAGAGTAGATTGTCAGATGTTCCGATTGGTATCTCATTGAAAGAGATACGGAACATCATACAGTCGATGACCAGGGGAAAATCTCCGGGTCATGATAGCCTCAGCATCGAACATTTTCAATATGCTGGTCCGCATCTCCCAAGAGTCCTGTCTATGTTGTATAATCTTTGTGTGAGGCACTCGTGTCTACCGGCTGATTTGATGAAGACGATAGTTGTGCCCATCGTGAAGAACAAGACCGGGGATGTCTCAGACAAAGATAATTATAGGCCAATTTCGTTGGCCACTGTAACAGCAAAGGTTCTTGACGGTGTGCTTGAGCGGAGGGTAACTGCTCAGCTCAATTTACATGATGCACAATTCGGTTTTAGAGCTGGGCTGTCCACGGAAACTGCTATACTGGCGTTTAATCACACGGTCAGGTACTACACTGATAGAAACACACCTGTGTATGCTGCTTTCTTGGACCTCTCCAAGGCATTTGACCTGGTTGATTATAATATTTTGTGGTCGAAATTACAGAAACAAGGTTTTCCTAATGAGCTCATTAAGCTCTTAGACTATTGGTATGACCAACAAATCAACCAGGTCAGATGGTCGGGTGCTTTGTCTGAGGCGTATGGGTTGGAGTGTGGGGTGAGACAGGGAGGTTTGACTTCTCCGGGGCTCTTCAGTCTATACGTCAATAAGTTGATTGAGGAGCTCAGCGGCACTTGTATCGGATGCTCTATTGATGGCAAAGTTATAAATAGTATAAGTTATGCAGATGATATGGTGCTGCTTAGTCCCTCGATTGATGGACTCAGACGGATGCTTGAGATTTGTGAGAGATACGCCACGTCTCATGGTTTAACATATAATGTGAAGAAGACTGAGCTTGTGGTGTTTCGGGTAGGTACCAAAAAGCCTAGAACAGTTCCTCCGGTGTTTCTATATGGTGTACCACTTAAAAGAGTGTCGCATTTTAGGTACCTTGGCCATATAGTAAATGAGGACTTGAATGATGACTGCGAAATAGAAAGGGAGCGAAGAGCGTTGTTGATCCGATGTAATATGCTGGCCCGTAGGTTAACACGATGTACCAGGGAAGTGAAACTCACTCTGTTCAAGGCCAGCCATTCTACACGTGCAGCTTGTGGATTAGACATACGCAGAGGGCCTACAACGTTCTTCGTGTACAGTAATACAACGCCTTTAGGGTGCTGTTGGGGCTCCCGCGGTTCTGTAGCGCATCGGGCATGTTTGCTGATGCAGACACAGATAGTTTTCAAGCTATTATGCGAAAAAGAACAGCATCCCTGATGCGAAGGATTCGGGGGAGCACCAACAGCACTTTAAAGGTGATAGTAGATAAGCCTGATTGCCCGTTCCGGGGGCACTGGACCCGTATGCACAGCTGCAGGTCTGGTGCAGCGGGAAGTGTAGATATGTACAGGTTCATGAATTAGTTTTATGTGTGTTTTATTTTAGTTGTACTAACATAGTTTTATAAGTTATACTAACATCAATATGAATCACTTGTGTTCGATATAAATAAATAATAATAATATATTGTAGTCACATGTTTAGGATGTCACAGATTTATTGTAAGGCAAAGCTGTTTAGAATATTATGAAACTTACCATTACCTATATATTTTGATTAATGAACATGCTCAGATATTAAAGAACTCGACTGTACACAACAACAACTGTGTATAAATGTGGCATCCATATATGGTTTCGCTCAAACTTGTTTTTCATTTAAATTATAAAACCATTCACGAACTTTGTGCAAAGGAACCTTTTATAAAAAAGCCTCAAGCACGAGTACGCAGGTAAAAATTAAACTCAACTTTTTTAACCTAATTCTGTAAAACACTTTCAGGCGCAGTTTAACACACTAAAACTATTTTAAGACGCTAACCGCTCAACAAAGAACAAACCCTTTTGTAAAAATACTAAAACAACACCGTGGGACGGTGTAAATCCCAAAAGGTTATGTTCCAACACCATGAATTTAATAGCGTTTTCCACAAAGTAAGGACTGTTTAAACTGAGGTGATTCTCGCAGGATGCGGGACGAGCCTTCGCACATCGATTGTGTAAAGGCCGAACCCATCATCGTATCTACCTCCAATTGTGGCGTACTGGGGATAGAAAAATATATGAATCTTTTGTTTTAACGTCCCAATAAAGCCAAAACATGCAGCCATATTACGTGTTGACATCTATTTGTTTGACAGGAACAGATAGAATTGTAGTGTCTATCATCAGAAGCTATCTGCCTAAGGTATTGTGTTTGGCGATTGAACAGTCACGCGACTATTCGCCTCAGTTTGCAAACCTCCATACAAGTTAGTTTACACAATCGGCGCGAGCAAATTTCGGTTCCCCTCAGTTTGACCCAAGCTTAACATGTTAGGTTATTAGAGCGTGAAGAATTTAAGCTTCAGCAAAATGAGATAAAGTAATACGGGACTCGCGTGACAAAGGTGTTCATGCAGAAAACGTTACACCAAACGAATTTCAACCTTATCTTTAAAATCGAACAGTCATTTTTCACAAAAAAAATTACGACCTCTTTATTATTTTTTGTCAGACAACCTAATCGCCTCTGACCGCAACGTTGTTAAAATCAATGGTATAATACGGAAAGTGAAATCGTTTTTCCTATTTATAATATTTTTCCTGTAGATATTGTTTTAATTTTATTTTATTTTGATTGAGTTTGTAAAATACTGTTTGTAAAATGAAATGATGATGATGAGTGATTCCGTAAAGGCTTTAGCACCGTAGATCACATACATACGCTGCGGCAGGTTATTCAGAAGACCAAGGAGTATAATCTGCCTCTTTGCTTAGCGTTTGTGGACGAGAAAGCCTTCGATTCGATGGAGACTTGGCCTGTACTGCAGTGTTGACTATCGGTACATCGAGGTGCTGAAGTCTCTGTACGAAAATGCCACTATATCAGTCCGACTCCAGGACCAAACCTCGAAACCTATCCTTCTGCAGCGCGGGGTGAGACAGGGAGACGTTATCTCTCCGAAACTGTTCACCGCTGCACTGGAGGATGTCTCCAAGATTCTGGACTGGAAAGGGGTTGGCATCAACATCAATGGCGAGTACATTACTACCTTCAGTATGAGTGAACTTTACACCCTGATCCTCATATTTCTATAAACCCAATAATAACTTTACAAGTTTTCATGTCATGTAACTCACTAACGCTTGTCCTAATACAGAGCGTTTTTGACGGCCGTTATAATATGACGTTACCGCTCTTCTAGGAAACCGTATCCTTATTATATTCTTTTATAAATGTGATTTCCGTATTTGATGTTTCTTTTAAAATGTCGGCGTTTGTGCGAGTAGTTAACAGTTAAGTCGAGTGAAAAGTTGAGAAAAGATTACCTCTACATGGCTTCCGTCTGCCGTATTAAATTGCAAATTTAAGGATAGTGCATTAGCTTACTAGATAATTGACCACCTACAGAACAGGAACATACACACATAGTTAAATATTACATACTTAACTGTTTACCTAGATTTTGTAGGTTTTAGATTTTATTTTAGGTATCCATTAAAAACTTTCTTAACTAAAATGTATTGACCTTTTATCCTAACATTTTCTTTAACAGGATCTCAAAATTAATAAAACAACTTTGCTAATCAAGACGTTATCTAAATTATTATATTACCTACTAATTCAAATTTGATCGCATCTTGTTTACGAGGAAATGTAATTTAAAAATCTTCTAGGTATTTAAAATTTTCAAGTTAGGTTGCTTTCCGTTTCATGATTTTAATAATTCGGTTGAAAAATTACATTATTTTGTCGTAGATGAAAGTTAGATAAAACGGAGCAAGACAGTTTTTTCCAGAAGTGGTCATTGTATTAATGGTTCTGCCAGAGATATAAATCGATGGGTTCAGCAGCTTCAATATCATCAGGATTGTGCAGGAATAACAAGTTAGTTCAAACGTAAAAAGTTAGTTGTCCAGTTTTATTTCAACTGTAAAACGTTCAAAACTACAATTTGTCTGCGGTGTGTTTACCACCCATTGTTTCAATTGTCCCGATAAATTACTCTGGTTACAGTAAACATGTGTGAATTTATTTGTTTTATTTTCGTTTACAAAATCTCTCTTTGATCCGTTTATAGGGAGTATCTTTAACTGTTTTATCGATGTTACCGTTTACCGAGAACGCAGTAGTAACTACCTAATGTAGCAATTGTGGTCACAGCTGTAATACTTGTTTGGAAATATATTGACAAGCCCATCGATTCTGTAAAAGTCTCACCGTGAAAGCTTAGGTGAAGTGAGCTGTCATTTGACCTGCTGCCAGGGACCTGGATCAAATTATAACTTACTTCAAGATCGTTTCACCTAAGTTATCACTATACGTATACTATATCTTAATCCAGGTCGCGATCTATCCAAAGCGTAACAATCAAACATACAAAAAATCCAATAATTTCTAAGGCCTCACCTCCGTCATTATGTTTCCTGTTTTCTGTTTCCCTCAGTATGTAATTAACATGAAGGAAAGGTAAAGGGAATATTCGGATGTATCACTAACGCTCCGTATAATTTGATATTCCTTCGTGAATTCTGTGTGTACACGATGTTAGGCGGTAATCTAGACGGAGGGAAGGTAAATATTTGATATAAACCGTTCCTTTTAGTGAGAAGGCTCTGGTTTTGATGACAGCGGAGCATTATATTTCATTGCGCACACGTTCCTATGTTTTTGGTCGATTCTAGACATTGACAAATAACTTATAACTTACGCAAAAACATCATTTATCTATCATCGTTTTAGGTGAAAGACGTCCACCGCTGGACTAAGGCTTCCCCCAATGGGGGGTTGCCTTAATCGCCCCGCTGGGTTTTAAATACATAGAGAACGCTGCTGCCCATTCTCTAATAAGTCTCTTAGTCGCCTTTTACCACACCTTCGGAAAGAAATAGGGTTGGTGCTATTCTTTAAGTCCGGCACCACACGGAAAGCGAAAACATACTTAAATAATTCAGATCCGAAATCAACACGCAGAAAGCTCAGAGCTGGGCACACATGGGATGTTATGAACGAGTTCCTTTAACCCTCATTCACGCAATGCAAGTTTCATGTCTGTGTCATAAAAATTGAACTGACAGCTCTTAAACGTAGTTTATGTGCTGATCGCGTTCAATTTCATTTTTCGAAATCCACCCTT
Organism: Dasypolia templi; assembly: GCA_963555695.1. NCBI lineage: Eukaryota > Metazoa > Arthropoda > Insecta > Lepidoptera > Noctuidae > Dasypolia > Dasypolia templi. The sequence continues at coordinate 5,102,964 of OY743152.1, forward strand.
ACCTATAGTTATTTAAAGTTGGTATAAAAGCGAGTTTAGAAATTCTGTTTCATATCGCTGCTAGTTTTCACTTCAAAATCTGAAGCCGTGTCGACACGACCTAGTGGTCATCAAATCAAATTTCATGCTCCGAAAAACCTCACAGAATTTATTTTAGAAATGTAGGATAGACCTCAAATTGGTAAACCCGTTTCATCTGGTTTGTGAAAATAGTTCATTACCTGAATTCAAACTTAAAGCCAGACTTTGTTCAGAACTGCTGAAGGCAGTTTTCAAATCCAGTATAAAGCGTAGGAAATATTTCGAAGTTATCTCGTTGAGTCAAGAAATTTTTTTTTATCTTAGAGTAATGTGCACTGGAAGAGGAATAAATAAGTTTTCTGCACGGAAAAGCAGCCTTTTCAGTTGAACTATTTATATTACTTGAAAAGGTGAGTTTGAAATATTTTTTGCTGTATTATCACTGCAGGGCAAAGGCCTACAGTGGGACATCGCGATAGAAGGCTTCTCAGGCTTTTAATAATAATGATAATATCACGCCTGTATCCTATGAAGACAGGCAACAAGGACCGATTCTTGTGATAAATTGATATTTTTATGCTATAGTTTAAATTTGGCACTTCATTTGTGGGCATAGATATCTGCCAATAGACAAGTAATAAATAATTTATTGACGTTGATCAATGTGGACACATTTTTCGGGACACAACAACTTGTATTTTACAATAATTCAAACCACGATAGCCTATATAATTACAAAACCCGATATCTGTTCCAAAAGAGCCTTTAAATACTTGCACAATGCGACCTCTTATCAGTACGCTCGCCAACCGTATTTAAGGAACTCCCCAATCGAGACAATTCAACCAGAATGTCAGGAATTTCGCAATATAACATTCACAATAAATTTTCCATTAGCGAAGCCGTCTATCCGTCCGATCGATGGTACGCATGCTAATATACCTGCCACCAGATGTAAGAAATTGTTCCTATAGTTAATTTGATTACTAATGGCGTATTACAAGTATTGTTTATGCGTGTGTGAGTATAAAGGGATGTTTTAATGTTCGTATTTAAGAGAATATGTCTGGAATAAGAATGTACTCTTGTATTTTTTTATAATGCAGACATGCGTCAAGTAATATCAATTTTTAAAGGGGTGTAAGAATTAACACAAGTTTATTGAAACAAATTCTTTAAGTTTATGTGAAAAAACGCACATTTGACCAGTGGTTGTAGCGGTAATTTTAAGGTAGTTATATAGGTCCTGGAATGCTGAATGACATTAAATAAAAAAAACAACATTAATAAAAAACCCGTACCATACTTAACCCTTGAAATGTCTTACCATCAAATATTCATTTCGCAGTCTACATTTCATGACATCGGCTCATAACCGGTTTGGTTATAAAAATGTAGTCCGGACATATACCAAGGGAATTTGACAAACTGTTAATCAAAGTTTCAAAGAATTTTACCAGTCCATTGTGTTTTTTCATGACGTCATAAAATTATTTGATCAAACCGAAGGCAGGTAATATTCAAAGGTGTGTAGAGACTATGAAGAAACTTATAGTGCAACGACCAACTGCAATTTTGGGGTAAAATATTTATCATTTCAATAAAATGTATTGAGATGAATGACAATGAAAATATCTCGAACTCACTGACGTCGTGATCGTCGTAGGCTAGATCATTTCAGATTTAGTGTGAAGAGAAACATGTGTGGTGTGTAGTAACCAGCGATTTGTAACTCGTGTGTGTCAACTCAAACTCAATTCATTTATTTAAATAACACCATTTATAGGTGCTTTCGAATTGGCATGGAGGCAGAAAGCTGAAACTGGTAGCCCATTCCATAGCGTAGTAGTTTCTTATAGAGAAGAGTGGGTAAAAATCTCCTTGGACACTCTTTTAAATAAAAAAAGTTAGGTTTTTGCCCTGCTGCTCGATAGTTTACAAATTCACTGACAAAATAAATTACTCACACAAATGCAATCAGATTGTTCACACATATTAAACACGGCCAAATAAACTAGTAGTTGACCTCCGAACTCCCGAAATCATCCAATAACAGAGATTGGTCTTTCTCATTTGAGGAATCATATTTCCGATCACGTTTTGACTTCGAAAAAATACGTTAGCAATAATGAAAGTCGTAGTTTTATTTGGAAAAACAGGACGAAGTCGTATTAGAGAAAATGGGACAGAAATGGGTTCTATTAATTTTATTATGATGCTATTATTCGTTGCGTCTTCGCGAGTAACGGTGTTAGCACTTCGTCTCTCGTGTAGTCCTTGCAAAAAGAATGAGAAACTTTGAATAGATATCTGCTTTTCCGTGTGATAATAGCGTGCTAAATGAAGACTGTGTTTTAATTAAGACAATGTTGTGGGTTGTGCGTACAATAATGAATACCTAGATGAATTTATACGACTAGGATATAATTATGTAAGATGCATATAGGCTTTTTGGTATAAAAATAAACAGTCATCATTCTCATTTCTCAATTTCACCACATCTCTAAAAAGTCAACCCTAAAAACGATATTGTTAGGCCAACGAGTAACAAGTGTTTCGATACAGCCCGTGGCCTAAAAGCTATATATGTACTTTTATTACAATGTAGAAAGCTATTGGTTCAACATTGAATATGATTATGGACACAGTAACGAGTCCAAAAATACTGATGATAGGTAGTAGGGTTCTCTTCGTTTAGCATTATATTTTTTTTTCTTAATTCCATCAGAACCAGCGCCATTCATTACTCTGAGAAATTAAAAAGAAAATAACGTATTTGTATCTGCCAGTGAAATTAAACTATGAAAAAATCGAAGTTAAGCGTAACCCGGAACAGCTTCCACTAATTCATATAAAAATTATTACTGAGCGGTTCACGACGTGGTGCGTACAAATACATTTATGGCTTTTTCTTTTCCTATGAATTTAAGATCTTCAGGAAGTGGTACGGTTGCCTGAGGAACCATGAAGTGAAAACGTGTAGGGCCATTGTAAGCAATATTATTAATAACAATGCTACTAAATGCATGCCAGTAGCCTGGAATTTATGAAGATTTTTTTTATCTACCACGACTAATAAACGTAATGTGTCCTCTTAGACACAGTTTCATAGTGAGTCAATATTTTAAGTACTTCAATCGAAACAGTTTAGGTTATATCAAATTTCGAAACAGTTTAATCACCTTTATAACATAATCCCATCCCACCCGAGCTAACTTTTCGCCAAAAATAGCTACTTACAATCCTTTTACGGAAGATAAGAGATTCCAATTACTTTCCAAATTGCTTTCATTGCATCTATAAGTACGTTTTAAAGGCAACCTTCCACGTTTTAGAGGCCCCGATCCACGTTTTAGGCCCCCCCAAGAATGTATGAATATTTTTGTGACCGGATATTGCTCCCAGAAACCCCTTTCAGGCTTCCACTCTATATTTCAAAGGCTCCAGGAATTCACGAGATGAATTAAAGTCAGTGGTAACGAGAAATTAGAATAGGTAGAGTATTGTCTATTTACTCGACGTGTAATTTTAATACTTAATTGCTTTGATGAATATTCACTGTTTGAAATTACGTGTTAGTGATTGTTTACATGACTTGATAGTATCAGTGGAGTTCCTTTGTTCAGAGGTTAACCTGAGGGGTACACAATAAGGCAAAAATGGACGTAAGTAATGCGGTGTAGTAGTGAATAATAACAGACTATTATTGTCCTACTGCAGGGATATTGGGGGCGGGGCTTTCTTTTCCCTGTATAAGGAAGGCACGAGCATTGATCACGACTAACTGCCACTGACTTTTACCCTAACTTACCTTATATCTAATGTTACAAATGCGGAAGTAGGTTTGTTTGTTACGCTTTCACGCTAAAACGGCTGAAAGGGTTTGGATGAAATTTGACACACAGATGGACCATGACCTGTATATGGACATGAAGAGATATCACTCATACTCTTGGAAAAGGGAGGATCCTCCGACCAGATGGATGTCGTATCTGGTGGACAACTGCCCGATGATTGTTGTCGGGAAATTGTATATATGCTAGCTGCGCGGTAAACTTTGATTGCGCGATGCTGGATTTGTGTGACGTCAGTGTGATGCGTTGTTCGCATGTGGCGGTGTAGATGCCGCCACAGACATAGGCCTGGATCGCAGATAAAGTCGCGCGCAACAGATAGTATAAATATAGGTTTCCTCACGTTGTTTTCCTTCATCGATGGCAGCAATGTCCCAAGATAAACTTCGAAATTACATATGAATTGAAAACGACATTGGTACTAGGCCAAATTTGAACCTGCAGACCTAAACCGCTGAGCCATCACGACATCACGGTATACCTAAGTGCCAAAAGTTCAATGTAATGAGTAAGAATAAGTTGCCGGTCAGAGTCAGATTTTCTATACCCTTAAGTCCTCAAATAAAAGAGGTTCGCGATAGGATTTATTTGAAATAAAAGAACGTATTCCAAGTATGATGACGTTCAATCATATCTATGCGAAGCTTATTCAGATTACGAGGCTTAGAACCCGTGTTTTTACATTTCAGGGACGAAATAAAATTCCCCATGTACTCGTTTAGGTTCCGCGCTCCGTAATCCATCGTGTGCAAAACGGATGATAGGATATTCGTAAAACCACTTTGGTTTTACGAATATATTTTTCATAACTGGTTCCAGATTTTGGATATTTTTCCAAATTAAGCTGACTGAGCTAAATGCTATTATGGTCTTAGCTTTTTGTTTTGTGATAATGTTATTCTGTAATTGAAATTATTGAAAAAAAAGTGAGAATTTAGCATCCGTAACTACCAGTTCTACCGAATCAATAAAATAGAAATGATTCAATAATATGCTAACGTCCAAAAATACAAATTCTGTGATATTTACTTCATAAATTTTACCTCGGATAAGCTTCGATCAATAAAAGTACGAAGCGGATTAGGGTTAGTTACACAACCAAACTAAAGCTACATGACGAGCCTTGTGTTACAATTTATAATTGTATATGGAACATGACTGAATTTTATAAAATATGAAAATTTTGCCTAGGCAGGTTAAACTGAGCTAACAAAAACTTACATAAAAACCTTATTAACCTTGTAATGAAACACGAGTATCACACTTTAGTAGTACATACTTTACGTGCCTACAGAAAAAAAACCATTATCCTTTAAATATAAAACACAGGCTGTTTCATAGATCCGTAAAAACTTCAGTTACGGCTTAAATTATAAATATTTTTACAAGGTATTACAAGTGAAAACCGGCCAAGCGCGAGCCGGACTCGCCCACGAAAGGTTGCGTACCGCCGTTCAATATTTTACTCTCTTTTTTAAACACGTCTTTTGTATGGGGAGTCCCTTTTAGTATTTACTTTATTTTATTTGTTGTTGTAACGGCAAAAGAAATCTACACTATATCTAATATACCTATTATAGAAATTAAAATTTGGAAAATTTCAACTGTTTACCTATTACGGTTCATACAGCCCGCTGACAGACAGACGGACGGACAGCGAAGGCTTAGTAATAGGGTTCCGTTGGCATGGCACCCTAAAAAATATAATAACTTCACGTGCCAGATGTTGAAAACGGTTGTAGGAATATTACTGAAAACAAAAACTAATTAGGTACCTACTGAGAACATTAGGAAAAACATTGTAACCGTTCAACAATTTGCTACAAGTTGTATTGATCAGCAGGCTTTTGTGAAGCACATTACTAGTGTCCTAGCTACGCTTGCCGCGGTCAGTTTGTGGATGGGTGACCATAAATTACATAGCGAGACCCGTCTGTGGTCCCGGCTGTTATTAGTAGATCTTTGACAGTCGCATACTTTTGTGCAAGTAACAGGGATGTGTGTTTGCAGCTGTATGGATTACAGATACGGTTTTAAGACTACTAACATAATAGTCGGTGCGTTTAAAATTTCTCAAAGTACCTACTGAGAACCGAAGACGACCAATTGGAACCGCACCTAGATTCTGACGTTTCATGAGTGCCCATGTAGGTTATTTCAAAATAAAATATTTTTGATTTTGATATAAATATTAATTTCTTAGTTTGAAGATAAGAATATTCTTTTCATGGAAATAAAATTTAACAATCCACAACAGAGCGGCCATTTAATTTGAGCCTGCCACACTCCTGTTACGGTCAGTGAAATTACACGGTGTAACGGTCAGAGGCTCGATAAAGTTTCGAGTATGCTGAACTGTGACGTCAGAATATGGCAAGTTTAATTGACCGTGTAGGAGCACCCTTACTTCTACCCGAAAAGCCGGAAGTGGGAGAATACAGTTTTACCTATTGCAAGCCGCAAACCACAAAACGATAAATAGTAAAGGAGATTTTATTAACAACGGAATTACGAGTACATCGCTTAAACATGCAAGGTACTATTATAAAGTTATATAATTTATGTTTCTTAATGTTCACTGCACATGATTGTCCAATAATATGAATTATAAAATGTCAAAAAAATATTTTAATTAAAAGGTTTGAAAATGATAGATGTGCGTAATTTTGATTTCTGTAGTTATATCGTTATGCTTATTATTCTATTTATTATTCTTATTGTACTATTTATTCAAGAGCCACCAACTGAATCTATTTAGTTGGTTTAATAGCACACATACATATAGAAACTCACGCCTTCATGCCATGGGGGTAGGCAGAAACCACACAACTCCACGATCCTTACACACTCCTTTTGCCTAGCTTACGTTTATACATCTGGTCATACACGCACGCCGGTGCGAGTACTACACACCTGACCTTTCTGAAGAACATCCCCAATAAGGTCACTATATGTCTTCCAAGGGTGTCCCTTCCCGGCGTTTCCTCTCAGTCACATCTGGCTTGTAATTTTTTTTTGTTAGTATCCTTTTATTTATCCTCTCAACATGACCAAACCATCTAAGCATACTCTTTTCAATTTCTGTCACTACATCTTCTTTTAAACCACACCGTTGCCTTATCACATCATTCCTCAGCCTATCATTCAAAATCACACTACACATGCTCCGCAAGGAACGCATTTCCACAGCATGAATAAATGCTGTGGAAATGCTTTCATGCTTCTTTTGCAACACCCAACATTCACTTCCATACATAAGCGTAGGCACCAGCACACTATTGTGATCAGCCAGTCGTGCCTTCTTGGACATCAACTGGTTGGTCACAATTGCATGTGTAGCTCCATTCACTTTATTTCCCGCATACACTCTCCTTTCTCTGATCATCTGATCACAGTGGACAAACAATAATGTTTTGCTCATATCCGCCTTTACAAAAAACTCAAATAATTTTTAGGCAAATTACATGTACAGATTTAGAGAAATTAAATGATTCTTTGGCCAGTCAGTTATGTAAACAAAGTTTTAATAATATAGGTGACCCAAATGAATTCTACGCCAAGTTCTTTTCACTATTAAACACGCAATTTAATAAAACTTTTCCACTAAAGACTAAAAGTATTAATACAAAGTTTTTATTTAGTGATTGGGCCACTCCTGGCATTCGTAAAAGTAGAAAAAATCTTTATGAACTTTATGGCCTAAAGCAACATGTGACTCATACAAGCTTTCATCAGTATGTTGCAAGATATTCAAAATTATTCAAAAGTGTGTGCAAAATAGCTAAAGCTCTATACATTAGTAATAAAATAAAATCAGCTGATGATAAAGTAAAAACTACCTGGCAAATAATAAATAATGAAACAGGTAGGAAAAAACAGCGTATTATTGAATTTCATTTAGAGACTGCACGTGACCCTATCAACTCAAATGTAGATATAGCTCAGGAATTTGAAAACTTTTTTGTTAATGTTCCACTTAAAACTACTGAAGATTTAAACTCCTCACCCGCGCTTTCTGCTGCCTTAAAAATAGTGTAAAACCATGCCCTTTGGAATCAAATCAAATCAAATCAAAAGTCATTTATTCAAACTAGGCTGAGAGTCAGCACTTTTCGAACGTCAAAATTACATAAGACAGTCCCCCATAACGCCCGCCCTTCACCACTTCCTAGTGCTTTAGCTGGGAAGAAGAAGTGGCGCAACAAACTCCCTAGCAGCACAGCTGTCTGTTTAGTTAGAAAACCATTGAATTATATAATTATAAGGTAATCAAAGAATAAAAACCGAAACACAAAAAAAATAACATATTAAATTATCTGCCATATTTAAGCTAGCCACGCCAATATACCCAAAACAGAAACCAATAAAAAAATCAATGAAAAAAACAACATAACTTAATACACAAATAAAAGCCTCCAGGCATAAGGGGCGTGACATCTTACATATGCATTATTGGATTATTTTTATAGTAAACACAAATGACAAACCAGGACCATCGAAGTAAAAAAAGTTAACAGAACAATTACTTTAACAAAATCAAAACCATAGACAGCAAGACGACCAGTCACCACAAGCAGCACCCGTTCACGAGCATAACGCAAAGATCAGCCATTGCCCCCCTCGCCATATTTGAGGGAAGGAAGCAACCCGATCCCCGACGCTACCGTAAGCAGTGACATCTACGGGAGCATGACGAACTCGCTGCCGGTTGCTCAGGCAAGAATAATTTAAGATCAATTGTCGAGGTCGCTAGCTAACCACTTATTGCAATACAACTCATTGAAAAACATTGTAATGAGCGGATCATGTCAATAATAAATGAAGGTAACTAAAACTAATTGACTTATACAGTCAAATAAAATTAAAATAAATATACGAACTCGTATACCCTGTCAGTATGTAAGCTGATTCTGGAGAAAGAACATAAACATTGTCTTGAGTTAATTACAACGACCAGCTATTCTTATCGTTTAAGTAGACGTTAATTGAATAATATGCCTGTGAACAAAGGTTGGATTTTACTTGAGCTTTAAACGCATTAAAAGGCAAATCTAGCAAAGAAGAGGGTAGTTTGTTATAAAAAGTTATGCCTAGCCCAACAAATGAGTTATGAACCTTATGAAGCCGGTGAAAGGGAGCACGTAGTTTGTTCTTATTTCTAGTATTAACATTGTGAAAATCACTGTTTTTAGTGTATAAGTTATTATTATTTTCTTTTGTATAATATCACGTTACCAGCTGTTATTTTCCTTAAGGGTTTATAGTGTCCAAGTAGCAGTAGAACACTGACGCCTAAGTCACAGGTTTCCCTAGTTTAGGTGTCAGGGTTTCATCTCTTGTGCCCCTTTAATTATTGTGAACTTAGCTAGACATTAAGCATATTGTAAGGATTTGTATCAATAAACTATTTATTATTATTATTATTAAGTGTATATTTTGCCTAATGTATAAGATGTTGGCGAAGATAAATTGTGATGCTACCGTAAGAATACCAATATCTTTAAAAAAATCTCTAAGAGAAACTCTGGCTCCTAGTTGATAAATTGCTCGGACAGCTCGTTTTTGAAGGACGAATATATTTTGAATATCAGCAGCTTTGCCCCACAGCAGAATACCGTAGGACATAACGCTGTGGAAATAACTAAAATAGACTAACCGTGCTGTATCAACGTCAGTGTATTGTCTTACTTTCCTGACAGCGTAGGCGGCTGAACTGAGCCTCCCCGCTAGGCTTGATATATGTGGGCCCCACTGAAGTTTGGCATCTACTGTTATGCCCAGAAAAACTGCCGAGTCTACTGTTTCAAGCAGCTCTTTATCTAAGACGATGTTGGGTCCTAGATTTTTAACATTCGGTAAGACGAACTTTATACATTTAGTTTTCTTAGCATTGAGAACTAGGTTATTTGACGTAAACCAATCCGTAACCATTGAGAGTGCACTGTTTACGTCGTCAAACTCTTGTCTATTCCTGTCTACTTTAAAAATAAGAGAGGTATCATCTGCAAACAGTACAACGTCACAGATATCATTTAAATAGAATGGTAAGTCATTGATATACACTAAGAACAAGAATGGACCTAGTATTGAGCCTTGAGGAACACCTAACTGAACTGGAAGCCCGGATGATTTCACACCATCGACATCTACACATTGGAGTTTAGGTTTCAGCATACAAACCCCCAAGCTGTTATAAAAGCTTTTAAATATCTTAAAATTAAATCAACAGAAGATCTCTGGGGAATGTCTGTAAAAGTCTGTAGATCTCTCATCGAAACCCTTGCACCCTATTTAGCTTTCATATTTAACACCAGTGTAGACCACGGAGTCTTTCCGGATCTTATGAAATATAGTAAAGTGATCCCATTGTTCAAATCCGGTGATAGTAAAGAGCTCAATAATTATAGGCCCGTGTCAATTCTGCCAGTTCTCAGTAAGGTGTTTGAAAAGTTGGTGCTCAATCAAATGTTACGTCACTTTAATAAAAACTCCATCTTGCATGAACATCAGTACGGTTTCACTAGAGGACGTTGTACCACTGATACCGGTGTCACCCTAATAAAGAACATTTTTAGCGCCTGGGAGGAATCACAAGATGCCATTGGAATCTTTTGCGATCGATTGCGTAAACCATGAGACACTTCTGCAGAAACTGGAGCACTATGGGATTAGGAATGAAGCTCTTGATTTACTAAGATCATACTTGAAAGACACATATAAACGGCACAAACTCATTAGGGTCTGAAATATCAATGGGCGTTCCTCAAGGTTCGTTATTAGGTCCATTCCTCTTTTTAGTTTACATTAATGATTTACCCCAGTTACTTCAAAATCAACCAAAGATGGTGTTATTTGCAGATGACACATCATTGATCTTTGAAATAGACCGAAGGTCACAAAATCTTGACGACGTGTAACTCTATTCGTCAGGTCCAAGATTGGTTTACGGTACATAATTTGGTACTAAATGAGAAAAAAACCAAATGCATTCGATTTAAATTACCTAATGTTAGAAGTGATATTGAACGGAGAAAAACTGGAATTTAGAAATCAGACGGTTTTCCTAGGAATCACGCTAGACGAGAAGTTACGTACGACGTAGAAACCGCGCGTTTGGTTTATTTTAGCTACTTCCACAGCATTATGTCATACGGCATTTTACTGTGGGGTCGGGCTGCTGACATTGAATCCATTTTTATTTTGCAAAAGAGAGCTGTTAGAGCCATTTACAATCTACGTCGCCGCGAATCTCTTAGGGAACTCTTTAAGAAGATTAATATAATGACTGTACCTTGCCAGTTCATTTATAAAAGTATTATGTATGTTAGAAAAAATCTGCATCTATTTAATAAAATAAGTGATAGACATAATATTAACACTAGAAATAAAAATAAAATAGATCAACCATTTTTCAGACTATCTAAAGTACGTACATCTTTTATGGGGTACTGTGTGAAATGTTACAACATAATACCTTGTGAAATATTGCAATTAAATGAAAGAAAGCTTAAAACTCATGTTAAAAAAACACTTTGTAAACAAGCATACTACAAATTAGAAGATTATATCCTAGATAAGAATGCTTGGAAACATGCTGGTCCTGCTCCATAGGACAATCTAGAGGCTAGACAAAATCATATTATTTGCTTATTGTATTGTATAATTTGTTATTTTTACTTTACTCACACACTGACTTGTTCCTAGTTGGTATTTTAGGAAAATCATATATTTTTACAATTGTTTGTAAATATGTGAGCAAAATTTACCTATCGCGTGATTAATTTATATGCCTTTGCTTTACTTTTATTTCTTTTTACCAATTGTGGTATGGTATTTTTATTCTTGGTGCATCGTCTTCACATATGGAGGTATAATTGATGTATACAAAAGGTTGTAAAACGTTTTAAAGGAGTAACGGTGGAGTTTCTTGCCACTTCTTCTCCATACGAAACTACTTTTTGGAAGTGGCGCCTAGAATCAGTTCTGTTTTTAATGTAAATTTTGACGTTCAAAGGTGCCTTTTTATGGGCCTATTTGAAATAAATGCATTGACTTTGAATTTGACTTTTCGACATCTCCATAAATCTTTCCATCCCTTGTAAACAGACTCCCCAAATATACGAACTCACTTACTTCCTCCACACTCTTACCATTTATTTTCACATCACACACCGATACATCCTCTTCTCTTTCAAACACCATGACTTTCGTCTTATTTACATTTATATTCATTCCTTTCCTCTTATAGGCTTCATCCATCACAGTCACCATGTCTTGCAACTGTTCTGCTGACGATGCAAGTAGCACTTGATCGTCTGCATAGAGCAGGCATTTAACAGGCAACTCATTCATCGTCAATCCACATTCACCCTCTTTCAAATCCTTCAGACAGTTATCCATGTACAGGTTTAACAGGGTTGTGCAACCCTGTCTAACACCCCTCGAGATGGAGAACCAGTTCGTGTATGCCCCATTTAGCCTTTTTTTTTTTGGTTCCCGGGGTGGAAAATCTTCATGGATGTCCTCCGCCCTGGGGCGGAGGACATCCATGAAGATGAGGCGTCTGTCAGACTCTTACTGACTAAAAACCACCCCGGTGTTCCATCTCACACCTACGCCGGGGTCGCGGGAACACATTATTCTTCCCCGGCTGGTGCCGGCCCGCTTGCGCGTCCCCGTCTCGGGCGGGGGGAGTGAGGTGTACTCCCCCCGCAACGTCTGTGAGCGGCGCACGCGGAACACTACGCGCGCCGCCTTCTCGGGTCCTGATGTTGGGGGGCGACGGATGTCCCCGAATCCGTCGCCCCTGGACCCATTTAGGGGGGCCGGAAGAGGGCGTTGTCCGCCCTCCTCTTCTCGGATCGCCTCGATGGTGTTGAGGCCGGCGGTAGGGCGTGACAGCCTCACCCGCCATTCCGCCACCAGGACCTCGCGGAGCTGCAACCGATGCTGCTCGATATGTTGCTGCATCGGTCGCTCGCCCCACTCCCGCGCTGCCTCGCGCCACCGGTACAGTGACGCGAGCACCTTCGCCTCCAGGTCCCAGGGCGGTGATCCGGCCAGTGCACAACCCGCCTCGAAGGAGATCGTGCGATACCCCCGAATGACTCTGACGGCCATCGCCCGCTGCGGCTTGCGCAGGACAGCTATGCTGCCGGCCGTCAGGTCAGACGCCCAGATCGGCGCTCCGTAGAGCGCCATGGATCGCACGATCCCCATATAGAGCCGCCTACAGGCGGCACTCGGGCCCCCCAGATTGGGAAGCAGCGTTTCCAGCGCCCCGGCCGCGCCCAACAACTTGGGCGCCAGCCGCCGGAAGTGGGGTCCGAAGTCCCACCGCCTGTCGAGCACCAATCCCAGATATTTCATGGTGGGCTCGACATCGATCCGGACCCCCCCGACCACAATGTGTGATCCGGCCGGCGGCGCCCGCCGGGGGCCATGAAACACCATGGCCTCCGACTTGTTGAGGGCCACCTCCAGGCCGAGGCGCCGTATGCGGCTCACCGTGAGTGAGACCGCCGCCGTCGCGAGCAACGCTGCCTCCCTGTGCGAACTCTCCCGGGCCGTGACCAGCGTGTCGTCCGCGTAACACGTCAGATCCGCGCCCGGCGGGAGCTCGCCCCTCAGCACCCAGTCGTACCCGATGTTCCACAGGAGCGGTCCCACGACCGATCCCTGTGGAACACCGCACGACACTTGGCGCTGGTTTCCGCCATCACGTCCCATGTAGGTGACACACCTCCCCGCCAGATAAGCCCCAACGATGCGGCGGAGGTAGAGAGGCACCCGATGATAACGCAGTGCCTCCCGTATGCAGCTCCAGGGCAGGGTATTGAAGGCGTTGGAGATGTCCAAGGACACCGCCACCACCACCCCGCCCCGGGACACTGTTTCCTCCGCCAGGACTCTCACCCTAGACACAGCGTGGATGGTAGAGCGCCCATGCCGACTCTCGTCCAGGTCCGGCCCCTCTCTGCACAAGTGGCCGACGAGGCGGGCTGCGAGTATGCGCTCGAACAGCTTGCCCACCTCGTCGAGCAGCACTAAGATGCCCCATTTAGCCTAACACAAGCACTGGAGTCCTTGTATAAGGATTTTAGTGCACGTACTAGTACCAAGCGCCAGTCCACCCCGTACAAGGATAGTGTCGACCACAGTTCTTCCCTCCACACACTGTCATAGGCCTTCTCCAAGTCCACGAAAGCACAGTAGACTTTCTTATGCTTTGCCAGATGTTTTTCGGCTATGCATCTTAAGGAGAAGATTTGGTCCATACAGCCCATTCCCTCTCTAAATCCTGCCTGCGCATCCCATATTTTCTCATCTGTCACTCTTAACACTCTGTTTATCAAAACCTTCGCATACAGTTTGCCGACAACACTTCAAAGACTAATGCCGCGGTTGTTTTTACACTCCTGCTGAGAGCTTTTTCCCTTATATAGTGGTACGATTACAGCCTAACACCAATCATCCGGTACACGACCATTTCCAACACATATTAAAGATTAGGTACAGCAGGCTTGCCACCACCCCGTCACCGCCCTTAAGCATTTCAGGACACTCTGTCGTACCCTGCAGCTTTGCCGACTTTCATCCCTTTCAGCGCTCTTACAATCTCATCTATTTCTATATCATTCTCTTCATCTACTTCTGAGCTTGGGTCTTCAAAACTGGCGTCTGCCCAGTTACCCACTCCTTGCACACTATCCTGACAACTAAACAAACTTTCAAAGTATCCCTTCCAGCGTTCCAAGACCTTACTTTCTTCGCTCAGTATACATCCATCTTCTGCTCTTATAACATTCATACTCGATGTTCCTGTCACTCCGCGAGCCAATCTTACCTGTTTCCAGAACAGCTTAACATTGGCTCTGAAGTTATCTGAGAACTTCCTGTTATACTTTTCTTCCTTTTTCATTTTCACCATCTCTTTCACTTTAGTTTTCATTTCGGAGTATTTCTTCTTCACTCTTTCCAAATCATCAGTCACATTTGTTGCCTGATTCATCCTATTTTGGGCCTTACAGGCTAACACATTAAGCCAGGCCTCTTTCTTCTTCCTCACACCTCTTTTACTTCACCATCTGCCCAAGAATCATTCGTTCTACTTCCACACTTCCTCTGCGCCAGACCACATACTTTTGTGGCTACTTGAACCATACTATATTTTGCTATCTCCCATACTTCTTCTAGACTGTTATCATTCGGATCATCAAATATCTTATCCGTCTTCACTTTTAATTCCCTCTTATATTCCTCTTTTACTTCCAAATCTTGCAGTGCTTCTACTTTTATTCTGTCTAGAGCAGTCACAGGAACTCGAACTCGGTGACGCCAATGCCTGAACAGACCATCCACCCGACACATAACCAGATAATGATCAGTCCCTACATTAACACCCCGATATGCTCTAGTATCTGTGACTTTACTCTTCAATCAATTCATCCACAATCACAAAGTCGATCATGCTTCTACTGTCTTGCCTTTCCCACGTGTACCTGTGAACCTTTCTATGATTAAACATAGTGTTCATAACTGACAAATTCTTCCCTACACATTGTTCTAGTAAATTCATCCCGTTCTCATTCACTCTATCATCCCCGAATGCACCTAATACTTTTTCATACCCATTCCTCTTCACACCAACCCAACCATTAAAGTCTCCAAGCATAACAATCTTCTCGTTTGACCTAC
Source organism: Dasypolia templi (assembly GCA_963555695.1). Classification (NCBI taxonomy): domain Eukaryota; kingdom Metazoa; phylum Arthropoda; class Insecta; order Lepidoptera; family Noctuidae; genus Dasypolia; species Dasypolia templi. Next base: position 5,118,536 of record OY743152.1, read on the forward strand.
ATTCATTGACTAAATCCCTTAGACTGCCCCAAAATTCGTCCCTCTCCGAAGGTGGGCTTCCCATATCGGGTGACTAAACGCATAAAATAAAGATCGGGTTTAGACCCACCTTTGTTCTTACCCATAGAATCCTGGGACTCACACAAACATAATCTTTCACACATTTCATCATCCGCTCGGAGAGGACAACCCTCACACCCTGACAGGCTCTATGTGTCTCTTGAACACCGGACCAGATAGCGGTCAAATAACCTTGTTTGGATATGTCCACTCCCTTTCTATTCGTCTCATTCACACATAGCACATCTATCCTTTTATCCTTGACAATCTCACACACCTCATCCAACTTATCTTTTATACCTCCCTGTACATTCAGCGTAGCTAAGCGACATTCCGCCGCTCGCTTTTCGCCCCGCGGAAACAACTGACGTGGTGTGTGGCGAGCATCACCGCCACCTCCGAGTTGATAATTAGTATTTGAATAACTCATTTAGTTCCCACGAAAAGCAGTAGCGTATTATTCATGTAACAAGATCGTTGAAATCAACTTAGGTACAGGTCCAAGCTACTTCCTATCTAGAGGTAAATTCCATTAAGTCTATCTAGGTCCTGTCGAGCCAATTTAGCATTGAACATGAAGATGAAGTACATAAGTAATAGTTTTGAGCTTGTACGAATTATGCAGACATTCACGATGTGGTTAAGGTATGGTAAGTACTATAGATAGTTGGACACGAGAAGTGCTCGTATAATATTGAAATCGGATGTGGTTCACAAGAGCCATGCTGAATTTAAATCAGTTGACGTGTTGAGCTTAATTTGTTCTTTCTTTCTTCTTTTTCCAGTTTTGAAATTCAGGTGTCAAAAAACGCTCTGTATTTGGACAACCGTTATTGTATGACCGTTCACTTCTATCTTGGACAGCCAAAACTTTGGTGGTCCAACGCAACGTTTCATTAGTTTAATAAAATATAATTTTAATTAATCTAATCTAACTGACCTGTATGGCACTGCAGGTTAAATGCCTTCTACTGCCTTCTCCACACTATTCTATCTTTTGACAGTCCATCCTACTTGGCCTTGGTCCCCTGCAATGTTGTCTAGCGTTGAATGGGACCCACTCGATGCGAAAAATAAGAAAAAAATATAAGAATACGTACTATTAAAAATTAATCTTAAATGATTTTATTTCTGCAAGGATGTTTGTACAAACACTTTCACACGTCAATCATATTTTTGAACAAGATGAGGTCGGCTTTTTCTATCTGAGTACTCTGAGAAGAAAGGTCGAAACTTTTCCATTGTTGTTACACCTAAGTCAAATTATCAAACTATCATTGTTTTTCTTTTTCGCTTTTAGTCTATGAAGATTGCTTTTTGGTTTATATAACTTGATAAATTTTTATCAATGGGTTTAGCTGAAATATTGTATTTTCTATATAACTGAATTTCGACATCTAAAATAATAAATAAGGACACCCTCAGACTCGATCGTGGAGGTTTTAATACATCTTGGCTAAACACACATGCTAGTCTTATGACTGGCAGATGAGATGTCAGAATGAAGGAAAAAAACATAATTTTGAAACTTCAAAAATCGTCTTCAATAAATTCTCGAAAAGGAATATTTTGCCTATATATGTAAAGTGCTGAAGCATTTAAAAGGGATTCGGCGTCTGGGCTTCGTCAACAAACCATCTGCCTGGGAATTCTACGTTTGCACTCTGCAGAGTAACCATCTGCCTGGAGATTCTGCGTCGAGCTTTGTCGAAGGATACTGGCACTCTGAAGTGTCCCTTCGACACCTGTAGTGCTATTCTGTAACCATCTCACCGTGAAAACTTAGACAGGTATGACACTGACAGCTCACTCCGCGCAAGTCTTCACGGTGAGATTTTTACAGAATCGACATGCTGAAGACCCTCTTTCTTCATCTCCTCCTCTTCTTCCCTTCACGGAGCCGATTACGCCCACGAAGCCAATCTACAAAGATCCTCCAACATCCTCCGGGCAAACTATCCAGCTGTTCATCTTCAAGCCTTCTATATAAACTTCAGTGTCGTGTGAACAGTGTTTAGTGTGTTTATAGTACTGTACCTGTATTTTCGCTCTCATCCATTAAACTATCGGTTCCAAGTCTACTTTCATCCTTTTATGGAGTTAGGATCCAGTAGTTTGTTACAATATGTAATATATGCTGCAGAGCTAAGCTTTTTAATAATTTATATATATGAATTTAATATATGAAGGCCTCAAAAGTGGGGGTCCCCCACCCCCATTTTTATTACATATCTGGGTTATTTTTCCCGTAAATATCAACTCTCTGAATCCTATCACATAATTAAGGTCCTTTTTTTTTTTTTTTTGGGTGGGAAATCATCAAATGACTTCTCCCGCTCTGGGTGGAGCGGGAGGGCGCGTCAGACTTTTACTGACTAAAACCCACCCGTGTTCCTTCAGTTGCCTGTGCCAGGGCCACGGTTTTCTCTGTGGAATAACCCGCGACCCTGAGGCGTCGGCCCTATCGGACCCCGTCATTTTGTGCTGACATCTCTTTGAGGCGCACGTGGAACACAACGCGCCGTCGACCCGGGCCTGGTCCTTACCGGACGGCGAGCTGCCCATGGCTCGCCGTCCGCAAGCCCGCGCCTACGGTGGCCGGGAATCTGCTTGCGATTCCCGACGCCCAGGGCGTCTCCTGCGGCGACTAGGGGCGTGAGGGCGCAAGGCTCTCTCCCTCACGCGCTCCGCCTCCTCCTTTGCGAGCATTACTGCTTCGCAGAAGGAGGTGACGGCTTTCCATTCCCTCTCGCTCCGTACCATGGCCTGGACCAGGGCCGGACGCGAGAGATCGCCGCCGCCAATCGCCTCCGCGAGGACACTGCGGTGCTCCGCCCAAGCTGGGCATACCTCCACCGTATGCTCCACCGTGTCCTCCGGGCGATCCACACAATGGTGACACCCGGGCGTTTCCTCCCGCCTTATGCGAAACAGGAACCTCCCGAAACAACCGTGTCCGGTGAGGACCTGTGTCAGGCGGAAGGTGAGGACGCCGTGGCGCCTCTCCAACCACTCCTCAAAGAGGGGACTTACCGCCGCTATTGTGGCGTGTCCAGCACTGGGTTGCGACAATCGCACCCTCCATGTCGCCATGAGATCCCACCGGAGCTCTGTCCGCTGTACCGTGATTTGTCGCGGCAGCGGAGTTACACCCCGGCGTTTTGCCTCCTCGCGCCACTCCCATACGTGCGCGAGGGCTTTTGCCTCTAGATCCCATGGCGGCAATCCGGCAAGGAGGCTCGCCGCCTCGCATGAGACCGTGCGGTATCCCCGGACCAGCCGGATGGCCATGACCCTTTGGGACGCGTTCAACCTGCGGGCCGATCGGCGCCTCAAAGAACGCGCCCACACCGGTGCCCCGTAAAGGGTCATGGACCGCACGACTCCCGCGTAGAGCCTCCGGCAGGAGGCGTTTGGACCCTCAAGCCCACCCTCTTGGCGCCTCAAGGCAGCCCCAGCCCGCTCCAGTCTGGGAGCCAAACGTCGGAAATGCTCCACGAAGTTCCACCGGCTGTCGAGGACGAGTCCCAGGTACTTTATCGTCGACTCGACACCGATGTGAACCCTTCCCGCCGTTATCTGGGAACCCGACAGTGGCGCGTTCCGAGGACCATGAAAACACATGGCCTCGGACTTGTGCAGGGCCACTTCGAGTCCCAACTGCCGGATCCTATCAACGATTGTCGCAACCCCGAGTGTCGCTTGTTCGGCCGCCTCCTGGTGCGACCTCCCCTGTGCCAGGACCAGCGTGTCGTCAGCGTAGCACACCACGCTGACGCCATTCGGGAGGTCGGCGCGCAGCACCCAGTCGTAACCGATATCCCACAGAAGCGGCCCCAGGACTGATCCCTGTGGGACACCGCACGACATCTCTCGCCGGTTCCACTCTCCCCGGTGACCGGGGTAGATGACGGCCCTGTCCGTCAAATAGGGCTTGACCACACGACAGAGGTAGGTCGGCATCCGGTGATACCGCAATGCCTCCCTGATGCAACTCCAGGGCAGGGTGTTGAAGGCATTGGCGATGTCTAGAGACACCGCCAAGACTACACCACCCCGGGCAACAGCATCCCCCGTCTTGAGGGCTCGCACGCGCATGCTGGCGTCAACCGTAGAGTGCCCCCTGCGGAAACCAAACTGGCTCTCCGCCAAATCCGGCCCCACCCGCACCAGCCGCCCGACGAGGCGGTTTGCAATAATTCTTTCAAAAAGCTTGCCCACCTCGTCGAGCAGCACGATGGGCCGGTAAGCGGACGGAGAGTCCGCAGGGCGCCCCGGCTACTTAATGAGGACCAGTTTCCCCGTCTTCCAGCGAAGTGGGAACTGGCCCTCCTCCAAGCATGCGCTTAGGAGCCCCATAAGTCGAGGCCCGATAGCCTCCATGGCCAGAACCCAGGCTCTTCCAGGTAAGCCGTCGGGTCCTGGGGCGGTATTTTTGGCACTAAGCCTATGTACCGCCACTCTCAGCTCTACCTCGGTCACCTCCGAAGCATTGTCGTCGTCGTCGGCAGTGTGGTCCGCATCCGGCACCGCAGTAGGCGGAGTCATGGGCGGGGGAGTATGCTCCCCCCGCGAAGGGAACAAAGTGCTCACCACCTCCTCCTCCTCCAGCTGGGGCCGGAGACTCTGCGTCAGTGGGGGAGCCCATGGGCGGAGTTTATCCCGTACCATTTTGTAGGGGCGTCCCCACGGGTCCCTGTTCAGAGTCTCCAGCGACTCCTCGCGGGCCAGGGCCCTGGCCCGCACGATCTCCGCTTGGAGGGCGGTCTTCGCCGCTCTGTACCCCTCGTACAGCTCCGCCTGAATGGCTTCCGTATTCGGAGGGCGAATAGGTAGCCTGCGGTGCCTGGTGTACAGGTGTCGCGCAGCCACGCACGACTTGCGCAAAGCCGTCAGCTCCAGCGACCACCAGCAAACCTGGAATTAAGAAGGTCCTGAGAGGCGTTCCGGATTCCGTAGTGGTGCAGTTTCCTGATTAATGTTTCATGAAGACATTCGAATGCCTTGAAAAATCGTGCATTATACACATGTCCTGAAAGTTCAACTATGTTTTCATTCAGATACATTTTTACTAAAGGTAGGTAGCACTGAAATAGATCTTAAATTAGTAGAGTCTGATGTACTACTCGTACCTACTAAATTTTCATAACACGCGGCGACTTGTCATCAATAGCAAGTCTGTAGTCACTTCATCGGTTGCATGACCTCCCGTTTTGCTAATAATGATACTCCATGTCATTTTAACTACATTTCTATTATTTTTAATTTTTGAACTCAAATAACGTGACTTTGCCATACTTACTAACTTTATTAAATTATTCTAATACGTAATACTCAAGCAAAACTTTAACACCCTATTTCACCCCCGCGGAAATCCTTTCTTCTTGTGTCTCTCACATTCTGCTTTTTTATGATATTATCTATACTGGATTTGGTTATTTGGCTTCAGGTTTGCCAGTCAGTCAGTTACAAAATGATAGAAATCCGCTAACCTACTGATAAATTAATACAGCGCAAACCAAATAATATGTTTTATGCTGATGTTTCACAAGAGCAAACTCATGTAAGACCACGATACCCTCAACCCTAACTGGTCTCATTAATAGCTGTTGAAATCCAACCAGCATATGCCATTGTACGGGTCCACAAATAATTCAAGCAGCCCATTGTGGCTACACAGCAGTGACCATTGAGAATCGGATGTGGTATACCACACGAGTCTCTCGTTCATCTTATATAAGGAACGTCGCTCTACGTCGACCACGTTTTGAATAATGGTTTGACTTAATTGGAGAACTTTTCAATATACACTGGGCCGCAAAGAAAGCAGTTCGGTAACAAAAACCTCAACAACTTCCAAAATATTGGAGCTTGCTTTAAGAATTAAAGACAAGTTACACACAATTTCATAGTGCTTAAATCACTGTAATAAAAGTTCAACATTATAAAGTTAATTTTGGATAAAAGTAAGAAAAGTAAAAATAATAAAAAAATCACTAGATTTTGAAAAATGTGCTACGATTTCAAATATACAACTTTAACACATTTTTGTATTTGTATTGCCACCTCGACACTATGTTTATACAGCTGTTATAGGTACTGATTTTGATACAGATTTTTGAGCTGCTGCTGAGGAATATTCTCGCAATTCTCTATCAGTCCTTCTTTAAGTTCACGAAGAGTGATTGTAGGGGAATTTCGATGGCGTACACGTCGTCCCAGTTCGTCCCAGGCATGCTCGATGGGCTGCGTGCTGGCTACTCCACGCGTGTAATAGCGAAATGTTCAAGGTAGTAGGATAGTCAAATACTACACGAAGAACACAAAAATGCATAAAAATTTATGCCAAAATAATTGCTTCTTTCAGAAATACATAAATACTAAAGTAAGCTTTGTTAATTACAAACCAGTTCATGAAACGCTTATCAAAGCGTTTCTTCGACTGTGGCACCAAACATTCAAACCCCCTGATTTCAGCGGCCGCTCGCTATACTCCCTCCCGCATTAGTAGTATTCGCCGACCAAGGCATATCTTAATCGCCCCCGACGACGCCACTACCCTCCTCCAGGAGAGTAGTAAGGCCACCAGCACACTACATAAGCCCAAAACCCGATCGACGTCCTACCGTCCTCGCCGCCGAGGCCCGTCGCGACGCCTAAATCCACGCCCCTCCCGACCCTTGCTCGAGCCAGCCCGCGCCGCTGAGCCTGCAGCTTTAAATTCGTCCCAAAATAATATCAATCCTGATCCAGCTAGTCATTTGCTACCCTCTTCCAGCGACGCCCTAAGCCGAGGTTCGTACCCCACAGGGGGTGCCCTTAGCGTTGTCGCTTAGTTTTAGTTAGTATTTAAGTTTAAGTCCTGGCTGGAGGCCTTAATTGATTAGGGCAACCACAGGCAAGTCCGCTTAAGCAGACGACAACCTCATAGCTTGACCTGCGAGATGTCAAACAAACAAACAAACAAACTTTGTTAATTACATATGAAGTTATTTGTTTCTTTGAAAGTATATGTAGCCTCCGCCTTATTGCACTTTCTCTTCAATGCAAGCTTGGTTATAGCGCTCTCCTTTTCTTCTGTAGACTCTTTAATACAATCACAAAAAAAAAAAAAAAAGTTTTACTTCTGCCTATGTAATGAAATAACTTTAATTTATTTTTTAAGTACTCCTCAAATATTTTAAAAGTAATGGCAGTTTTTATTTATAACTGACCCGCTTTCTTTGCGGTCCAGTGTAGTTGTATGGAAAAGAGATCGTAGGTCAAATACTCAAAAGTCTCGAATTTTGCATTGGTTTATTGCTCGTGGAGTAGTGGATATCAAGTAAAAGAAAAGCCAAAACTACACACGCGGGAGCGTGTAAAGAAGAAAGAAAAAACGTTAATTTTCGGTAAACATGACGCAGTGATCGAACACAAACACCAAAAAGAACTAATTGGGGGAAAATATGCGTCACATCCACGCAAAACGGCCATCACTCAGATTAATGCTACGACCCTATGCGAGACAGAGTCCCAGCGCTGGTTTTCAGCGATAGCCGTGTCAAGCCAAGTTCAAAGAAAAAGAAGATGGTGACGCAGCAGCCGTGTGTTAGTTACATGAACCATTTGGAGACACTTTTGACCCCATATTAACTAAAAATCTATTAAACTTAAAGAAATAAATTTGGTTTATTTTTTATTACTTGCTCAAACGGTTATCGAGATATTAGCCTCTAAAAATCGTAATTTTTAACACTGTCAGACTGACATACATACCAAAAACCTAACCCCTTTACCAGATTTCCTAGAAAGTTCAAATTTGGCTATTTGTAAGCTAAAAGGGAAAAAAATCTGAAAACAGCAGATTTGAAATATTTGCCAAGCATTCGATTTTTATTATCACCGCCTTTCGAAATTATAACAACAACAAAACCTTTTCTATCGCAAGAGAAAAGAAAGTTCCATGATGAAAGGTCGATCTTATCGTGTTGAGATTACTTATAATTTATAAAACTTGTACAATCAATAATAACACAAACTGCAACTGGCAGCGCCGGCTCAGCGATCTGACGTCATTACGAACAGTTGTTGTAAAAATTGTGTTACGAAAGCAATGCATTCTTACACACTGTGGTTTACAAGAGCACATATTAAATTCCTGTTGTCTATAAACGTTTAATAGACACTTTGTATAAAATATGTACATTGTTACAAACAAAAAATGTAGATAGGTAAAAGTAAGGAAGGATTCGTCATCATATTTAACATAAACACAAGCCAGTCGGATAACAGATTGTTGGAAAACACTTCGTCTTCACACACCCGGCACATACATAAGTGGGTACACCTTACTTATCCTATTTGTTAAAATGACATACAAGAAAAGGCGACGGGGGTGTGTAAGCAGTCGCTGGGAAAAACGTAGGTGTTTCGCAACATTTTGCTTAACTTATAATTAATCATTAAGCTGGCGACTATTCCCCCCGCGCGGGAGTGCGGAGCTGGTACACAATTATGTGAACCACAAGGGAGTATAAAAACGTATTTTAACATATTTGAGGCTGAATGATGAATAAAAAGAATTTATTTACAAAAAGTAATGACATCTCATCAAAAACATAAGTCGTAAATGGGAGCCAAGTTCAATATTAAGAATATGCGTGGTTGTCAACTTCGCCGACAAAAGTACTGAGATCTAAATGGGTGCCAAGTTCTGTAATAATCCTCAAATCTATTTAGATCAATTTACGTATTTTGGAAATCGTGACTGTTTGGATGATCTATCAACGCATCGCTTAAACCACTGAACAGATTGGGCTTGGAACAAATTTGGCACACAGATAGTTATTATGACGTAGGCATCCACAATTTTTTTTTAATGAAAAATCGTATTCCTTGAGATAATGAACTTGAAACTTGGCACGAATACATGTCTAAGTAAATTATATAGATCGTACTTTTTTATTTTTCTATACTACACGTCAAAGTTGGTATGGAAGAATTTTAACGCGCGGTCCGATTAACTTGAAACTAGTACTTATACATAAGACTATAAATAATGTATAACGTGTGATAGGGTTTTTCTAAAATCGTACTCTGGAGGGGCACTGGGATTATTAAATTTTGAAGGGGAAGACTTTACTGCGTGGCTTGATTCACTTAAGGGGATGAATAATCTTCAGCTTAAGATATTTAAACGTACCGAAAGATTTTACAAAATTCCGCTTCTGTGTGGTGAAAAGGGGAAATATAGTTTATGTGAAAGATCTTATTCATTTGGTTTTTAATTAACTTGAAAATTGTCTAGAACACTTATACTGACTCGTATGTATAAATAAATAATCAAGATCTTAAACATTATTGCTACCATTTAAAGTGGGTGGAGGGGGTAGTGAAATTTGTAGAGGAAAGTACGAAATTCAAGTTCGAACAACTTAAAAAAAGGTCAATGCCAGATCCTGCCCCTGCCATTTACAGGAAATGTAAAATAATGAAAATAATTGTAAAGTTAAAAGGATCATTTCACAATACATTGTTTTCAGTAGAACTTGCCAATTACAAATCAGTGGTAAACGGAATTCAACCCCTGAATTTCCTACTGCGTTAGTTATTGCGCATGATATGCAACCAAAAAAAGTTTTAAATACCTGTTAAACAAAAACTCATATTACGATTATAATAGTTATGATAGTGCGTAACGTATATGTCGCTTAAACAGTTATAAACCTCACCCAACCTACAATCAATGTCATTATTGTTTTAAGATTTTAACAGAAACCGCAAGTTCTACAGGCATTAGGACAAATGTTTAGTTCTCAGTAATAACTAAGCTTTAAGATGCTGCATATTGCAGGCTTGTAAATGACTTTTGGATTTAAGTGGGGCAAAGTTCTATTGAGTTTCTGGCATTGTCCTTTAAAACACAATTTCTTGTTTTTTCTACTACACAAATTTTTGCTATTTAAAAATATAACTTTTAAAATTTGAACATTCAATTTTTTACACAAAGTAAATAACTTATAATTTTGGCTTAATAATAACCGACGAATTTCAACTCAGGGCAGTTCAGTATCATGTACTGATCCATGAACAGGTGGTGCGTCGATGTCCCTGCCACCATATTTAGATATTTATGTTTATGTATCTTTAGGATATGATTAAAGCATTAACTGCCTTAATATATACGGTTTACGTACCACGCATGTTATTTGCAAAAACAGAATACTACCTACCTATATTTTTCAATCTAAATGTCCGCCCCGTCTCAACAATTCATGTTTTATTCGTATACTTGTTAGGTTGAAAGATATTTTATTTGTCATATAAATATTGTTAATGAATAAACGACGACCGCTATTGTGAAAGTCGGCTATTAACAGTAGGCTCGGAAGAAAATTAAAAAGAAGACTTTGTAACAACTAGACAGCATCAATCGAACTTTATTCCCAGTTGAGTCGCGAGTCCACAAGACCTGAACAATGAACGCATTAAAAATATAATGAAACTTTTTAAGGAAGACGAAGGGAGAAAACGAAAAAAACATCATGGGCTAGACCTTATTTGCTGACAGCAGAGAACTGTTAAGTTAAAGTTGCAAATATAATAAGATCAAATACACAACAAGATAAAATTATTAAAACTAATCTAGAAATTAATCAAACTAAGGATACTCCTGAAATTGAATTGAATTATGATCCAATGAAAATCTCAGCAAAATTAAAACATTTTAAGCAAATAGAAGACCTAGCAACGCAAGGAAAACATATTCTAATTCTGTATTGTTGGGTATTATGTATAACTATACTTATTTTTATTATGATATTCTTCAAATTTCTTCAATCAAGTCTTGGAAGAAGCCATGGACTTCCAAATTAAGGGGGAATAGTCAACAAGACCTGAACAATTAACGCAATAAAACATAATGAACCTTTTCAAGGAAAACATAGGAGACGTTATGGCAACTAAAACAATTGGACATCAGTCTGCAATACTAATTACCCCTTGGACCACCAGGAACGAGAAAGTTCTAGTAAACAAAGACAAAGAGCCATTAGCAATCACGGCGGTATAAAAGACCTGGTCATCAGAGGAGCGTAAATAAATAAAAATTTCTCGTTGAAAAGCACCCTGAATTACATTACCTACCCTACACAGTAATCGGATAAAAACATGGAACAATATTTTTCTAGCGATAGCCAAAACGTGAAAATTAAAAATATTCTGCCACACTTTAATATTCCCATAAATAACCCCAAGACCAACATCAAAGAGTGAACCGGAAATTATTTCATGCATACGTAATTTTAAGTTCATAAATATTTTCGTTACATGTGGTCCTCGAGTAATTTTTCTGTACAAGGGGTGCTCTATAAAAAGCTGGCGTAACATACGACCTTTTAAAATGCTGCCCGTACGTACGACCTTTTTTAGGGTTCCGTAACCAATTAGCAAAAATAGCACCCTCATAATTTCAGGTGTCCGGATGTGATACAGCCATTTTACTCAGTCTCCGAGTAAAAAATATTTATATGAAATATTTATTTCTTCAAAAAGCCCTTAACAGTTTTCTTAATATATTTTTTTAATACTCTGTCTCCTAAACTACCTGTAAGTTACTCTGACTTAGAAGTTAGTGATTCTTCGTAGCAACAAAGCCTTACTTAAACAACCATTAGTGGTGGAAACTATAATTATAATTTTCTAAAAAAAAACTATAATTAAAAATGTCTATTAGTATGAAGCGTGTGTGTATTGAGTAAATGAAGGGTGTGAGTGAGTATGTATCGATTTTTAATAAAAATCACTGCAAATTACCCATTAGAAGATCATCAGTACTGGGCAAGCCACAATAGCGGCGGTAAGTCCCCTCTTTGAGGAGTGGTTGGAGAGGCGCCAAGGCGTCCTCACCTTCCGCCTGACACAGGTCCTCACCGGACACGGTTGTTTCGGGAGGTTCCTGTTTTGCATAAGGCGGGAGGAAACGCCCGGGTGTCACCATTGTGTGGATCGCCCGGAGGACACGGTGGAGCATACGGTGAAGGTCTGCCCAGCTTGGGCGGAGCACCCCAGTGTCCTCGCGGAGGCGATCTCTCGCGTCCGGCCCTGGTCCAGCCCATGGTACGGAGCGAGAGGGAATGGAAAGCCGTCACCTCCTTTTGCGAAGCAGTAATGCTCGCGAAGGAGAAGGCTGAGCGCGTGAGGGAGAGAGCCTTGCGCCCTCACGCCCCTAGTCGCCGCAGGAGACGCCCTGGACGTCGGGAATCGCAAGCAGATTCCCGGCCACCGTAGGCGCGGGCTTGCGGATGGCGAGCAATGGGTAGCTCGCCGTCCGGTAAGGACCAGACCCGGGTCGAAGGCGCGTCGCGATCCACGCGCGCCTCAAAGAGATGTCAGCACAAAATGATGGGGTCTAATAGGGCCGACGCCTCAGGGTCGCGGGATCCTCAGTACTATCACAGGTTAACGTTTGGAGATAATCTGTAAACAACTTTTATATTAAAATTTAAAGAACATAAAAAAAAAAAGGAAGTTATACATTTTTGTGCTAGAAACATAGAATTGGCATTTGGCAAAGGTGGAATGGCGTTCCAGTGGAAAAACATTATGCTATGCTTCAGTATTTCAGGCGGTTCCTTAGGGCGATGCACAGAGTGTTTGCGTAGCGTCGACAGGAGCACATGAAGTTGCCTATATGCAAACAACATAAAGCTGTACAGTCCGATACCTTCGCGAGCGAAAGAGCATTACCTTCAGGATATCTCTCTGGGCTCTATCAAGGCGGATAAAGGCATTTTGAGTGGCACCGGGCACACGGGCATGCAATACGTTAGGACCGGCCGGCAAAGGGCAAAATACCATATTTATACTTATATACTAATTTAAGCGTATCTTGACCAGCACAGGTTCGTTACTTCTTAAAATCATAGATTACGACGAATTCGAGACGAGACTTTGTCAATCAAACTCAAACTCAAAACATTTATTTCAAATAAACCAATTACAGGCACTTTGAATTGTCAAGGGGTCGGTCAGTCAGAAATATGAAGCTAGTTGCCCATTCCGAAGCGAAGTAGGTACCTATGGAGAAGATCGGGCAAGATACTCCATGGACACTCTTTTAAATAATATGGTTATAGAAAATTTGTTACATCAGTCTTGTTGAAATTAAACATGTGAGAACGATGTAGAAAGACCCGTAATGAAAAACTTAAAATACCATAAAAAAATCGGAAAAAAAAGCCGTGGCAGCCAAGAGATGACCAGTCCCCACTGACGGCGCCCGTTCACGAACATGACGTATAAATCAGCACCATTTAGCTCAACCATTTTGAAGGGAACTTAATGATCCATCACACACGCCATCACCAGCGAGACATGTGACTGAGCGTGACATACTCTCAGCCGCCAGGGCACATTCAAATCAATGACAGACGTGCCCAGAATAGGGTAGTTTTATAGTAGGTACATAGTGCTCACACGTGTGCTTTGGAATTATACATTATTAAAAGATTGAATTTATACAGTGCGAAGATAGTTTTTACAATCTTCAGCAGCTCCAACAAAATTTCCGAATACTAATCAATTGTTTAGGCGCCCTTGTGGAGCAGAACCAGCGTTGTGCCAAGCATTTTTGTCATAGATGTAATCCCTCAACTTATATTAAGCTTGGCTGCATAGTGTGCGTTTGATACAAGTTTTGAACTTCGTTCCATTCAGTTGGAGTATGTGGGGAGGTATTTTATTAAAACATATTAAACAGTACCCCATACCATGAAGGATGAATCTACTTTAGCCAGCCTGAAACCCGGTTGAAGCAATTGGTCCCTATTTCTAGTCCCATAGTTGTGTCTTTCACTTCTTTAACTGAAAAGATTTAAGTTTTTCCTTACGTACATGATGTTTTCATATATATATTGACAAGGTACGGTCATGATGTTAATATCTTTAAACAGTTCCCTTAAAGAATCGCGCCTGCGGAGGCCATATATTGCTCTAATGGCTCTTTTTTGCAGAATAAAAATAGACTCGATGTCTGCAGCGCGTCCCCATAATAAGATACCGTAAGACATGATACTATGAAAGTAACTGAAATAGACCAGCCTCGCGGTATATCTACATTAGTAAACTTACGGATTTTTCTTACAGCATATGCTGCTGAACTTAGCCGTCCTGCAAGAGATGTTAAATGGGGACCCCATTGCAACCTTGAGTCGAGCGTGATCCCCAAGAAAACCTTATCCATTTTGTTTTTTTACGTCTACTTATCTTAAAAATTCAAGAAGTATCGTCAGCAAATAACACCATTTGTGGTTGGCTTTTAATAAATAGGGTAGATCATTAATATATACTAAAAAGAGGAAAGGACCTAATATCGAGCCTTGTGGAACATCCATTTTTAATTTTAAACCAAGTGAATTGACACTATTAATTTGAACTTTTTGCCATCTATCTTCTAAATAAGATCTAACTAAACTTAGCGCGGTTTACCCAGTCCGTAATGATCCAGTTTTAAGAGCAAGGTTTCGTGATTAACGCAGACAAATGCCTTGGAGAGGTCATAGAAGTTCCTATGGCATCTTGGGCCTCCTCCCACTCTGTAAATATGTGTTTTAGTAAAGTGACACCAGCGTCAGTCATGCAACGACCTTTGGTGAAACCATATTGCTGTTAAAATGATTAAGCATTTGATTGAGCATTACCTTTTCGAACGCCTTGCTGAATAACTGCAACACGGATACTGGTCTATAATAATAAGTGACTTTTCTATCCCCAGATTTAAAAAGTGGTATACAACATAACATAACATCACGCCTTGTTTCCCCGAAGGGTTGGGCAGAGGTGCACCTATAGTACACCCACATTTCGCCGGTTATGTTTAAGTCCCATGTAATAGGGGGCGAGCCTATTGCCATCTACCGGGCACAAATCCAGACTTCAGGCTGCTACTGAGAAATTCCAGATAGAAAAACCCAATAACACGTTGCCCGACCTGGGAATCGAACCCAGGACCTCATGCTCAGCAGTAGCGTATTTCATTTAATCCTGGAAGACTCCTTGATCTACACACAAATTAAATATTAAAGCTAAGTATGGTGCTATAGTATCGATTATGGATGTACAAACTTTGATGGACATTCCCCAAAGATCTTCGGTCAACTTGATTTTTATTTGCCGAAAAGCTTTTATAACTATCATAGGGTTTATATGTTTAATTAGAAATTCAACCGGGCAGCCTGGAACGTTCGCTCTTAATAAATCAATTGAAACTTTTGGGTGAGGAATTTAAAGCCTCCGCAGTTTTAATTGGAATATTAGTAAAATAATTTACAAATACTTGTTACCGTTGGTCCGGTATGATCTGACGGCAGATAATTTACGATGGCTTTCTCTAAATAATCACAATCGCAGAAGACATTATCAATACAAGTAGCAGAAGTTGGAGTTACTCTAGTTGATTCTGTAAAAACATTAAATAAATGGAACGATTTAAAAAGGCTTAGTAATCTACTGATATTTGAATTATTTTCCAAAATATTAATATTTAAATCAACACAAATAACTGCGGCTTTGTTACTGGATGCAAGTTTCGCTAGGACATCTTCTATTATTGACTCAAATAAATAAAAGGTCTGATAATTAGGGGGTCTGTACACGCACACTACAACATGCTTATCTAGCTCAACACAGGATAGTTCGATGCAATGTTCAATTGATAAACCAACTATGTCATTGCGTTGCTTAGATTTTAAACAATTTAAGAGACAGTTGTTTTACCCGTAAATCTATGCTGCGTTCCACGCAGCATAAAGGTAAAACAACTATAGTTCTCATAATTAATTAGCATTTGGTAATCCCTTAACCAATGTTCAGTAAAACAAACAATGTCAAAACATTTAAATTTCTAATAATTTGGAAGAACTACCTTGAATATTTTTATGAAATAACTTCAAGGCATTCTGCTGACCTTCTTTTCGATAATTACATATTTTTGGGCAAGAAGATACCTTTTTGTCTTTAGGTATAAGTATATTCTTCCTGGTACCTACTGTTGTCTTACAAACTAGTTTAAATTATTATCCGGAGATAAGCCCAAGACTTCAATGTCATCACCAGACGGTGAGCACGTAGTGAGTGAGGGACATGGAACCTCCTTCGTACAGTTTGTAGAACTACATATAGCAATTTGTGGGTGCCAGTTGAGATGCTGATCAATGAGTACTCCTAGATAAAATATAATATTACAGAAGACGATTTAGTGACGAAGAGGCAGCTCACTGAGTTGAGGAGGTAGATACAAACGTGTGCTTTTAGGGTAAGGGGATTTGTCTTGCACATATTTGATCTATTGGCACTATAACGATTAAAATTAGTAAAAAAGTGTATTTTTGTGCATCGCTAAACATTGAATTTGTGAAACTACGCAAAATAATAATTAGGGGTGGCCTTTCGCGAGGTTCCTGTTTCGTTTCTGGAGGTTCCTGCTTCGCTTAAGGCGGGACAAAACGCCCGCCCATTATGTGAATCGCCCGGAGGACACGGTGGAGGTCTGCTCAGCTTGGGCGGAGCACCGCAGTGTCCTCGGGGAGGCGATCAGCGGCAGCTATCTCTCGCGTCCGGCCCTGGTCCAGGTCATGGTACGGAGCGAGAGGGAATGGAAAGCCGTCACCTCCTTCTGCGAAGCAATTATGCTCGCGAAGGAGGAGGTGGAGCGCGTGAGGGAGAGAGCCATGTGCCCTCACGCCCCTAGTTGCCGCAGGAGACGCCCTGGGTGTCTGGAGTCACCTGCAGGAGTCCTGTTATGATTTTTAGTAGGTATATTAGGGGTTAAAATGTATACATAAGTGTTATAAAATATTTATACTCAACTGGAGGGGTTTTTTTTTTAACACAGACAACATAAAATGAAAAAATATATAAAAGTTAAAAAGAAAAGGGGAGACCCCTTTTCTTTTTAACTTTTATATATATTGTTAAATATTGCACGGTGTCACGGAACCCTTCATGTGCGATTCCGACACGCATTTCCCCGGATTTTTTCTTACCAAAAAATATCAAGTCCCTATATCCCAGTACTTCTTATAATCGTTATGATATGCCCAGTCAAGTCCGCTTTAATTAAGAGACTTTCTCCTTACGTCGACAGCTTCAAATGGCTTAGAAATTGGATGGGCGAACAGACCACATACGGACGGTTTTGTTATTGTTATAGTTATCGTTCTGTTTATTTATTACACGTTGTGTTCGTTGGTCCTAGTTTATCATTTGTGAGAACTTAATCCAGCATTAACTATGTGAGCTTTTACGCCCTTTATGCCTGCCTTAAGAAATACTAACTAATTTTTCCAGAGGGACCTCAACACTGCGCATACGTAAATATTCATCCTGAGAACGGAACTCTTAAGTGTGGGTGGTCCGCACTTGGCCGGTTTTATTTTTATTAAACCTTTTTGTGCTCGGTCTCTGTCAGTCGCAGACGCTTTTGATCTTGTTCTAAAGATACACTTGTTTTGCCTAAGAGGGTCAAACGTTACGGAGAATTTATTTTAATAAAAGTATTGTTAGTTTTTGTGTTTGCAGATCGTATTTTTACTGTAGCAAATAGTTCAGAATCTATTTTATGGGATTTTTGAACAGCTTAGGTCTAATTATGGTATTTTTAGGGTTCCGTACCTCAAAAGGTAAAATCGAAATCCTTATAGAATCATTTCGTTGTCCGTCTATCCTGTCTGACTATCAGTCTGTCAAGACCCTTTTTCACAGGAACTCGTTAAGTCGCGTATCAAATACGTAGGTGTACGGTCCCTTGAAGCTCTAAAAACAACGAGGCTGCTAACAAAACGCAAAAAAAAATACGGCGATTTATGCGACATATTTTGGTACCAAAATACTACTAGGTACTAGTACTTCCCGTGGTCCTTTTTTTTTTTTCCTCGGTGGAAAATCCTCATGGAATTGTCAGACTACTGACTAAAAACCACCCCGGTATTCCATCTCACACCTACGTCGGGGGCTGCGGGAACATATGATTCTTCCGCAACCCCGACTGATGTATGGGGGGCGGCGGACGACTTCCCGTGGTAGGACCCACCTTACCATGAAATTTGGCAAGAAGCAAGGTCACAAAACAAAAGTAAAAGAAAACGTAAGAAAATCGTTAAGTTGTAGTTTTATCACATACAATGTTTTCGCCATTACAAACATACATTTTGCAGTTGGAGAATTGACCGTTACGTATATCGAAATAATTATGGTAGAAAAATGTTTTTCAACTACAAGGTTAAGTTAGTTCTTGTTTATTATTTAATAAATCTGGGGAAGGGAGGGGAGGGTAGAAGTTACATTACTTCAACCATTTTAAATAATTTAAGTCTGTAATCGTCAACCCTTCTTGAGCAAGCGTGGTGATCAATGCTCGTGCCTTCTCTGTATGAGAAGAGGCTTTTGCTCTGCTGTGGGCCAATCATAGGCTGGTATTATACACAAAATAATCCTTAACTTTTGTTAAGGATTATTAAAAAACCTTTATTAAATCTATGGTCTTCCTTTGCAGTTACTTATCAAAAGTACTCTTCGTAAATCCAATTCAAGTAATAAGTCTGTTGGCATTAAAAAGAAGCGATGATTTTGGTCCATTCAAACGAACATCTTTCTATGGAATCGAGCTCGATTTACCCACCTTGACCGTCCCGGAAAGGCCATGAAACCTTGATTAAGGCTAAGTCCACAATCATCAAATAAATGCCAAGCAAAAGGTTTTTTTTCTTAATAATGAAAATCCTTATCAAAGTAAAGGTTTCCCTTTGTTCCTATATCTTCAATATAATCTAGTCGCCGATTCGATCCTGACTCTAATCAAATCCTTGGTTCGTATTTGAATGTTGAAATTGAGAATTTCATTCCAATCAAGATTCAATTCTATTTTGACCTTAAATTAATCTACATGATAGAAATAAGCGTCCCTATCTGAGTGAATGAGAGAAGAAAAAAACATTTCAATTTTTATAAAACTTATTGACCATAAATCAAAGAAAAACAATTGGGTAAACTTTAATGTAAATTCTACCAAAGCTAATGCAAACTCAAATGCTACTTTATTCGATTCAAATCTTTGCCCTACTTACGAAGAAGGCGGTGCAATGAAAGGAATCCTAGGATTATCACGTCCAACACAGAAGCTTGAAATTTAATTGATTCAGAACCAATGGATTTTCAATTCAAACACTTAGAGCATAAGAATGAAATTCGTAATATTCACTAGGGAGAAAATGCCATTCTCCGGATCACAATTGCTTGGACCTATACGGAAGCGTAGAGAATTTTATGATACATGGATTCTTCTAAATCCATGGATTCGTAAGTTCGTGAAGTCTTTCCAGTTTTATTCCTAAATTGTTTCCAGAGATTTACATACGTATTTTGTGTAAAAGGTTTATTAATTACCACGTCATCCTGACACGAGATTGGAAATATAATTTATTTGACTTCTGAATTTCAATTTTGAGACGATCATGATAATATATATAAAAAATCAAATAAGAAATGTGTCAGACTTTTCAAGCTACAGAAAGCACTTTTATGTTGAGTGACAGTGTTTTTTTGTTAGTAGGTATGAAAGAAGTTATAGAATCGAAAGAATAAACAACCATTTATCAACATTAAACATTGACAAATCTGTTAAAACACGAGCTCCACACTCGGCTGATGCCACCGATAATCGCAATCCACCACTTAATTCGGGCGTAATAAACGGAGATTAAACGTGGAACTGAACACTCATTGCTAATGAACCGGCAACGCGCGCGGTGACGGCCCATGTCGCTGTAATCAAACATAATGAACGATGTTAATTGATATAATTGAGCCATAGTGCCGTCAGATGTAGGTACGTGTAATTTAAATGCAACTGTCAAAGTAATTTTGAGAGCAATTTGATAATCTGAGCTTTGCATTTTGTGTGAGTGATTACCAATCGCACTAATGTCCGATATAATGTTCATTTGCATAGAATGTAGGTATACAGGTGAGTTGTTACAAAATAATGTTTCGCTCCGGTACTTTCTACCATTTGGCATGCACAAAGTACTTGTAACTTATACAATTTCTAATATTAACTAGATCAAGCAATCTATGACATAGAGATCAAGAACATAACATAACATCACGCCTTGTTTCCCCGAAGGGTTGGGCAGAGGTGTACCTGTACACCCACATTTCGCCAGTTATGTTTAAGTCCCATGTAATAGGGGGCGAGCCTATTGCCATCAACCGGGCACAAATCCAGACTCCGGGCTGCTATTGAGAAATTCCAGATAGAAAAACCCAATTACATTTTGCCCGACCTGGGAATCGAACCCAGGACCTCATGCTCAGCAGTAGCGATTGCGTCCACTAGACCAACGAGGCAGCAAGAAGTTGTAGAAAATAATAAATATCTGTGCATGTGCTCATAAACAGGAAAATCGTATGTTGTGTTGGTTTAAGCTGTACTAATTGTGTCTTCTATACTATGTAATATGATTATAAATTAAAGACGCTTTTCGGGTATTTCTGTGTAAATGTCGATGTACCGTGAAGTCGTAAAACCTTGCGTAGCGGGTTGCTAGTCTAAAGATGAACAAATCATGAAAAAGTAACCTCTTAATAAACTTAAAATCGTCTCCTGGTATATATAATTCCACTGCATTTTATCAAATTATTGGTTATTCGTTTAGGCATTAAGATAAGCGGAAAATTAAAAGTTTTAGACGGATCAGAAGTTTAAAGTCTTGAACTGTGTAGCAGGGTGCCAAAAGAATTGCAAAATGGCGGCAAAAAGGTTAGATATTTAGTTCAAGAAACTATTGTTGCTAATAAATACTGAAAAGTATATTTTTGAAGGCTTTTTACCACAAAAGAGACAGTGCTGTATGCACTGGTGTAGTTATTTTTTTCTGATTCAACATGAAGTTAAAATAGTGAATTACTTCACTATCAAAACATACAAAAGCTTGAAATGGTGAAAAATAGACAGTCCATTTTAGATAACAGTTTTAAAACTGCGAACGTGAAATTCAAACAGCGTTTTGACGGCATTTGCATTTAAATCACAACTCACTCTCGATTTTACGGTACTAGTCATCGAATTTGAGAGAAAATTCAATCGAAACTGTGATTAAATGTGACCGAACAAAAACTCGAAATGATTTAAAGAGTTTTTTTGATAAGGACTAGCTTGGTAGCAAAATTGTTGCGCCACAGCTTATCATGGAAAGCCCATGCGGTCCAGGGTTAGATCTGTTGGTCGAGCATAGATCGGTTAATAATAGGTAAGCTCGCTTCTTTTATAGAACTTAAACATGACTGGCAAAGCATGCTCTTGTACTAATTAATATCTATGCGTTTTAGCATAGGAACCTACTAAACCAATAAAAGGATAGGCATTGGTACGCAGGTACGCACAGTAGATCGCGCACGTCAATGATAATACTTTGACCTTGAGCTAGCCTGGACGGATATTCGAAAGAATAAAATAAAAGCGGCCAAGTGCGAGTCGGACTCGCCCAGGAAGGGTTCCGTGGCAGCAAGAGTTGATGGAATGAAAGGTAAAGTGCGGGCTCGTTCAAACCAGTTTTCGGTGGAAATATGCATGTTTGCTCAATATCATTTTTGAAGACCCGTCCATAGATACCTCACAGGGTTTGATGTTTTTTTTGTTGAGTTTCAGTCCTAAATATAGGGAAACACCCAAATTTAAAAAAAAAAATATTTTGTGTGAAATTCTTAATGCGGTTAACAGAATACATCTACTTATCAAGTTTCAACAGTATAGTTCCAATAGTTTCGGAAAAACGTGGCTGTGACATACGAACGGACTAGACATGACGAATCCATAAGGGTTCCGTTTTTTGCCATTCGGCTAGGGAGCCCTATGCAAAAGGCCAGCTTATTATGTAATATATCCCGGAAATAACGCACACCACCATAGACCCTAATTATAATTAAAATAACCATAATACATACATCGTTTTTCTACTACTTAATACATTATAAAACATTGTTTAATTATTTAAAGAAATCTAAATGTCTGTGGTCACATAACAAATCCACGCACAGACACAGTCGCACACGCATAAGAGTCTAGCCTAGCAGGCACTTCGTCCATTTTGGTTTGTTTTGACTGTACAGCGGAAGTGTGTAATTTCTTAAGCATTGTGTGGGAAAAAAGTTTATTCAAGAACCCGAAATAATTGACTAATACGAGGTTGACACTGAAAGTTCTTAGAAAACTAAAAACTGAACAAACTAGCAAGTTAGTAGTTTTATTATTTATTTAAGTTTCAAAATAGTCTCCATTTACATCAATACATCGCTACATCCGATGGAACTACTGAGAAAAGCACTTTGCCCACTCGGCCTAAGGGGTCTCTTCGACGGCATTTTGAAACGCAGCCACTGCTTCCTCGGCGTCTTTAGAACGTTTTCCTCGAAGTTTATCTTTTATTTTCAAAAATAAATGAAAATAAGTAAGGTACGAGGTCGGGGCTGTAGGGCGGGTGACCCAGTAATTCCACGTCTGACGTCGCCAAGTAATCGATTGTTTGGTTGGCGGTGTGCGACGAGGCGTCGTCGTGATGAAGGAGGATCCTACTGCGAGGTCGTTTATCCCGAACTTTTTCCAAAACAAGTAGTAAACAATTGTTGGTGTACCACTCTGCAGTAACAGTTTTTCGATCCTCTAAAACAATTGTTGCGTAATGACCTGTCCTTCCAAAGAACGAAGCCACCTTCTTTTTTCCCACGCTTCCACCTCTCTTCACTTTAGTTGGCAACTCTTCAGAAGGAAACACCCAGACAGCAGACTGTATCTTAGTTTCAGCATCATAACAATAAATCCAGCTTTCGTCACCCGTAAGTATGTCGTATCTTTGAACCATTACACGACACTAATCAACACGACGGAGTTTTTGGGCCTCTGTCAAATAAAATTATGAGGTATTCACCGAGCACAAAGCTTCCTGACCGCTAAATGTTCATGGATGATTTTATGTACTTGACTCATACCGATGCCGAAGCTTGTACGAATCTGCTGATAAGTCAATCTTTTGTCAGCCTTTATCATACGCCGCACAACACTAATGGTATCTTTAGTCGTCGTCGTAGAAGGCCGTCCCTCACGCGACCACGTTAAAACTCATTATTCCAGTTCTAAACAGTGGCATGAGATGGGGCTTCATCGTGAAACGCCAATCGAAGTCTATCATAACTTTCTTGTTGACTTAAATGACATCGAAAGTCATTAAAAATCATTGTACAAAAAAAATCGCGTTCGATTCATGCTGACGTGACACAGACAATTTTGAATTTTCCGCCAAATCGTAAACAAATGACAAATAAATACAATACATACACAATATTATAGCCAAAGAGTAACATTTTCAAAAATTTAAGTTATTTTTATTATATCGTTTACAAAGTGGCCAGTTCTAAAAACTTTCAGTGTCGCCCTCGTAGTGGGTGGAAACGAAAAAAAATTAAGAATAAAAGTTTTTGTGATCGTGGCCGCGAAATTCCTCGAAATCGTGAAATCCTGCGGGGCTTGAGTACACAGGGCTTGGGACAAAAACTACCTATATTGAATATGACAGAAATTGATGCTGTTAAACAATTCTTGTCAAACAGCGTTTATTATGTACATTATTTCAGTTTCACCATTAACATAAACATTTTAAACTCAAACGTCAGCAGCTGGTAATACTGACAATGTAAATAGCGACCTTTTCTAAATTGGTTAACTGGTTTGATGTTCATAACCTACTTCTTAACGAGAAAAAAACTAAATGCATTACGTATACGACACCTCATGTTAGACAAGTAGAAACTAGTGTTCTTATAAAGGGTGAATAATTGAAACCCAAAAAAATCACAGTATTCTTAGGCATAACTTTGGATGCCGAGCTTCAATGAGCTCCATGAATGCCATATAGATAAATTGTCAAAGAAGCTAAGCTCTGCAGCATAAATGCTATCAGAAAAATTTGTAATTTACCTGACTTAGAAAAAGCCCGTTTAGTATACTTTAATTATTTTCATAGTGTGATGTCGTACGGTATTCTTTTGTGGGGAAATGCCGCCGATATTCATAAAATTTTTGTTTTACAAAAAAAGGACAATTGTGTAGGAAACTAACTGATTGGGAAATTATAAATAAAGAACGTGGAATGATGGGACTTGGAATTATTATATACTGTTAGAATATATTTTACAAAGAAGTACAGAGCTACAAATTGAATTGACAGCTGACAAGTGTGGCAGCTTATTGGTTGTGTTCTATTTCAACAAATTGGTTCAATTTATAAATGAAGTCCCAGACACTCCCTCATATACAAATTTGAAGAGATTAATATAATAACTGTGCCGTTTCAGTATATTTATGAAAATCTTTTGTATGCAAACTGTTTAAAAAAATACAGTGATATCCTTAATATAAATACTAGGGACAAACACAAATTTGTTGTCCCTACTACCAGGCTCAAGTATTTTCTTGAGCCGTTTGTGGTGGCTCGTTTAAATGTCAATGTATACGTTTTTATAATAAAGTTCCTAGTCACATTCAAGAATTAAGCCTTAATAAATTCAATTCTTTTTAAGCGGAAATTATGCCAGAATGCCTATTATACTGTCAAAGGCTATATTGAGGACAAGAAGGCTTGGGATTGAGCTGCTACAATAAATTTACACAGATAATCTTGATGTTTAATATGGTTGTTGTTTATTATTTTGATAACTATTTATTAAAATTATGAATTTTTCCATATTTGTATCTTTTACAGACACAATGGCATGTATATTTTTAATGTATAAAGTATAATATTACTTTAATTTTGTGAATGTGAGGAGTATGTGGGCCATTGTATTTTTCTTTTTTTCTTTCAGTTAGTTTTAATTATGGTCTGGCCTTTTGAGTACTTTATGCGGCCTATCCAAATGTCCTTACTCTTGTATTGTTCGTCGAATCGTTGAGCTCCTTAGTTCTGAGCTGAGCTGCACGATGATTGACAAATGCGTGCACTGACTGGACAAGTCCACTCAAATATGTGTGGTTCTTTCCTCAAAAGACCATTTCAGACACCAGTCTACAGGGTCCTCAAATGATCTGACCAAGATTATTTTCGGATTTTAACTTAATATTTACAATGACATGAAAATTTACTTTGTAAAGTGTTATAATATTTTAAATATTGTAAATGTGAAGGCAATGTCGATTTGTTATTTTATTTTCAAAGTTTATTTTTTATTTTTAAAGTTAGTTTTCATCATGGTCTGGAAGTTTGACTAATTTTTGCGGACTACCCAAATGTCCTCTCTTTGGAAATGTTCGTCGAATCGTTGAGCTTCTTAAGTTCTGTGTTCAGCTGCATGATTACTGACAAATGCATGCACTGACTGGACAGGTCCACTCATTCTGTGTGGTTTTTTCCTCAAAAGACCATTTCAGACACTAATCTACATGTTCTTCACATGAATAAAAAGCCATTCCATTTTATTTTTCCTTTATGTTGTCGTATTTCATTTGTATACTTACTCGTTAACCTTCCACTGCATTTTTGTATGCTGATTTTGAAAATGGAAAAATAACAATCACCAGCTTATTTTTGCGAGGTAAAGTAAGAAAATGAAGGGGACAAGAGCAAAGCAAGCAAGAACAAGTTTTTTTTGTAACTTAAATTTTGCTGACATACAATTGTTTTAAAGTGTAAGTTTAAGTTGCCTTAACCAATGTATGCAAAACTGTGTGACTGGGATTACTTAAAGACGATGACGTCTAATGGTTCATGCTTTTATTCCCAATCTGTCAGCAATTTCCACGTTGACGAGACTGTTTAGAGAGAGGCGAGTAAGTAACGATGCGAATTTCAAGCGTCCCGTTGTCCCGTTTATACCGCGTTTAAACATTCGCCTCGCGATTTGCGGCGGTATTCCTGTTGACAAATACCTACGTGGTAAACTGCTAATTCTTACAACCCGTTCGCGCTAAGTTTGCCGCTAACCGTCAGCAAAGCTAGAAAACTAAACAAATATCAAGAAAACTGAAGAATATTAAGGTGCTGAATAAGTAGTAATAAATGTTGTATTATAGGGTAAAAGCTTCAGTTTACAAACCTACTTTCGAAGTGCAATCTCCTCTCATCCTGGTTCTATTGATATTGACATATTTATCAACGTTAATCAGTTACACTTTTCATCAGGCGAGCTGGAGTTGCCTTTTACACAAGGGGCGTTTTAAAAAGGACCGTCTGAAAGGTTCTGTTTATTTACAATAGCATTTTTTTTTGTATTATACTGGATGCTGGAAAAAAAAAACTTTTTGCCTTTTGTGGTATAAGTTTTTTATTCTTGGTGCATCGTTTTCACATATAAAAATATTATTAATGTATACAAAACATTTTAGAAGAATAACGGTGGAGTGTCTTGCCCCTTCTTCTCCATACGAAACTACCTTTTGGAAGGGACGCGTATTGATTCTAAATAACATTTTAATGTAAATGTTGACGATCGAAATTGCCTTTTATGTGCCAACTTGAAATAAATGCTTAGACTTTAACTTTTCTACCTCCTTATAAAACCTGCTGCTCTAAGAACACCAATGCTGATTTTTGAGGACTTAAAAATCTCAAACTGATTTGTGAACCATTGTATACATAAACTTAACAGGCGTAGATATAAGTTACCCATTAGAAATAAATAATGAAAAAGTATTTATTGGGATAAACACAGCAAGTTACAATCAAAGAAATAAAACATAATACTGACAACGCAACGTTACGTCATCATCATCGCTTTAACTCGAAAACCGAATAACTGAGCAGCCTAATCAAAATTCTTCAATTTGTCATGTTGATCGCGTCTTCAATTACGACACACAACAGCCCCATAATAAGTGGCATTCATTAATTATTGTGATAAGGGTGCCTTTTAATTAGTGTCATTTAAATGTAAACAGAAACAACACGTCATTAAGGTATGGAGGGTAAAATTAGTTAGGCACTTATGGCCTGCTTTAACCGTTTATGATCATGTTACTTGTACATTCATACAAATTCTGTTCCATTTTAATGTCGGCAGTTGGAGCCTAGAAATTGCACAAATTCAACCAATCATAGGTTTTTAGTGGATGGCTTAGTTAGACCAATGAAAACAAATAACAAGTAACTTTTATATTCTAAATTTAATTTATGCAATGTGCGTTTTGTTTGTATTTTCTTTCTTTCTTATATTTGAAATGAAATAATTTGAAAAGTTCCAATAACTCGCTTTGAATTTTTCTTCCCTCGTTACTTAATAAATAGCTCGACGGCAGGAAACTACAGAGTTAACCGTACTTTTTACTAAATTAATTTTTTTACGTAATTCGACTCAGAACTCTTTGATTTATCATAGTTTTATTTAAGTTTTATTCTGAAAAAAAAACTTAATTAAGTCACGTATATGTCGGCGCATCATCGCCGTTGTTTGTCGAAGTCAGACATATTGGTTTGCACTAATATATCACACAAATACACGGTAATAGTGAATGGCAGGAAGATGTTTAAGAGAGTTCAAAGAAAATACCTTACTTCAACTCAGGGTGTTTATTCCACGGGCAGCGTATAAATAATGTGTTTCCATTCGCATTACAACAGTTTTTATACACAAAATTACCGCCAAACTTCCACGAATCTTTACCGCCAATTAGAATTTAGATAAATCAAGTGGGTATGTCAAAATAATTCCTTAACATTTTTAATAATTCAAGAGGATGTGTCAAGATAAATTCTTAATACCAACAAACTTAAAATAAAGTTAACCGGAAAAGCACAATATTTTAAATAAATCAGAAGGAAGTATTTCGATAGTTTCTTTAACATCAATTCAAACAGAAACAACAATATTATAAACCAAAAGGAAGTAGCTCAAATATAAACTTTAATATAAATTGAACCGGAAAAAACATTTTCAATAAATCAAAATAAAAACTTAGCATAGGTAGACTTAACCGGAAATACAAGTATTAATTTAATAAATAACATGGAAGTCAGATTGAGTACAAAATAATCGAAAACAAGTTAAAATTAAAATCAAATAATAGTTTGGCGCCCATATATACATATAAAGACAACTACACCTATTTTTCGCAAAGTGACGAAGTATACTTATAAGATACGTGATCATCTCAGCGGTGAGGAATCTGCGACTTATGGCGTCCCTCAGGGAAGCATTTTGGGGCCCACTATGTTCCTAATTTATATGAATGACCTCTGCAGAATGATTCTCCCTTATTGCAAGATATACGCGTATGCCGATGACACTGCAATCATCATTTCTGGACCTACGTGGTATATAGTAAAAATTGTGGCGGAAAACGCTCTAAGTCAGATCATGAAGTGGTTCCATGATGGTCTACTAACTCTCAACTTGGATAAAACCTATTAAATTCCATTAGCAATCCGACGAAATACTATGCCTCCTCAAGACTTTACCATAATTGCTCAATCATGCCAGAGTTTATCTAATACATGTACTTGCCCAACACTGGACAGATGCGATAGTGTCAAATACCTAGGTTTGCAAATTGATGAATGTCCTTAGATGTGACAAGCAGCTCGATATTATAACTTCCAGAATTTTGCGGCTCATTTACGTCTTCAAATCACTAAGAGAACCCGCGGATATGGGTACACTGAGTATGGTCTATTTTGCATTGTGTCAGTCTATAATTGGATATTGCATTACCGCGTGGGCCGGTGCATCAAAAGCCAACTTGCTGAGAGCTGAGAGACCTCAAAGAGCTGTACTAAAGGTTATGTGTAAATGACCATACCGATATCCAACAAAAAAACTCTACGAAGACTGTTAGACAACTGTTCTTTCTGCAGTCAGCCCTCAGGACTTCGTAAAATTAGGAAGTTCCGCCTAGAGGCAGCATGCCAATATGGCAGTTGGCTCAATTAGTATTTTTTTTTGTACGAAGGAGATAATCATCTACCTACCGTCTTTTGTTACCGGGAGCCATTTCCTTGGTAACGCCCCATTAACTAAATGTTGTAAAATAGAAGAAGATAACGTTGTTCTTTTATAAATAATCACAGTTTTTCATTCAAAACCCTCTCTAAAAATTATGATTTTATTTATTTATTTTATGTCTTTAGAAAACTTACAGCTAGGATACAAGTAGTTGACAGATAATGAAAGAAGGCCAATTAAAAGTTTTCACTGACAATAAGAGGGTAGCACAATAAACAGTAGACAGGCAAGATAAAGTAAGAATAAGTAAGCACTCCGAGAGAATTAAGAAAAGACTGAACAGGTTTTAGTGATTTTCAAAGAAGTTTATACACAGTATTTTTTTTAGTTTAGGAACATAATGGTGGAGAATAAATCTAGATTATCAACACTCTGACACATCGAGCCCTGCAAGCTCTTATCATATACGAGTTTTGCCGGTATATGCACCGCACAGAAGGAACGTACAGAGGTTGATGATTCCTTAAGGTAAAGGATGGAACACGCAGCCCAATTTTGCTCATCAATCCAGAACAGTCGGTTAAACCATTTGCAATTTTGTAGATAACCTTAGAAGAAAGAAAGAAAGAAAAATTGTTTATTCTTCACAAACAAAACGCACATAATAAAAATAAAATAAAAAACACAAATTACATCCAAATAAAGTAACCAAAGTCCTCGTATTCAGAATGTCACACAAAAATGACACGTTTTTATGTTTTGTCCATTGCCTGATGTCACTCAGCACCAAAGACAATACACATTGCTCTGTGTGTGTGTGTTGCGACACTGGCAAATGACAATAACATAACACCAACAATACAAACAAAAACAAGATTGCGAAGTGAAAAATGACTACTTTTCTTAACAACTATACAAGAACTATAATTAAAGCTGTGCGTCACATCTGTGCAAGAACAGGTCGTTGCTCAGCAAAATGCTGTGACTTCGGACCAACCTATCGTCAACAGCGCTGATTTTCAGCAACTACCTCTCGAATGACGTAATGACTTCCTGTGGTGTGACATAATAAATCGGGTAAGTATAATCATAATTTCCTTATATACCTACTTTGCGGCCGTCGCCGTGGAGCTGATGCTCAACGTTTAATTTTCCTGTTTTAAGCTCAAAGTGATTTGTCCTACAATTTCAAGCACAGTCCTTTGAGCAAAGCCCGTTCAAGAAAAAATATTCATACTTCAAAATAGTAGGTCTAAAACTTTACGTTTTGAAATACAGTAAAATCTACTTCTACTACAAAATTACCATTCGTTATTGGTTCATAAAATTGCACCACATTCTATCAGCACTAGGTACTTACTAGTCAAGAAACGCATCTGTAATACTAACACTAATAAGAGCACTTTAAAATATTCTAGTTCTATTCAATTGAGTGCGGCGGGAACCCCACAGAATACCGAATGAGAGATGAATTAAAAAACTCAGCATTCCAAGGTGCCATCACGTAGGGCTAAATAGAATTTCGTGGACTCTGAATCGTGGTTGATAAATGAACGAGTTTTCGGCTATCAGTGGAAATATTTTGCCCTCGAGAAGGGAGTCATAAAATTAAAGGTATGAAAGTCTGGTTTGGGAATTCGATAAATTATTAGTAATAAAAGTTAAGCAGCTATGTCGAAAACATGTCAACTAATTGTTCTTTGAAGGTGTAGGACTGAGTACGTCCACATTTCATGCAATAATGCAGTACTCGTAGAAGATGCGCCTATTATTTATCGTTTTGCGGACACTATTCCAGACTCTGGGCTGCTACTTAGAATTATATTCTTAGTTCTTTTATTAGTTAGTGTTGGAGTGCCTGCGCAAATTCTCTTAGCAATCATTAATGTATACGTGCTAAACTATCACCTTTTGTTAAGATCAACCAATTGTTCAAAGTCATTGTTCTAATATAAATCAAAACTCATACACGTAACTTGTGCCCGCTGCATTTTTATTCTAAACCCCGTTAAATTACGTACATATTGGTCCATCGAACCGGATTGAATTTAATCGCTTAGATCTGCTACTTCATATAAGTACATAAATTTGGAAGAACAAGAAATAAACAGTGGATTTATAGAAAAAACCAAACCTCGTCCTTAACTTTGAGGTTAAGAACCGGCAGTGTGGTATGTGGATATAAAACGGTGTTAAGTCCAATCAATTTATAATATCGTCACCCAACACTCAATCAGGTAGTATATAACGCCAATTAAGGAGTTATAAGGTTAGTCCTATTTATTACCGATTTTTATGTGCACCAAATTATTCGAGAATGTACCTGACCCTTTGCATTGTGATACATGGCGACCAGTAGAAACAATATTTTATTGTTAAGTTAACAGCAATTAAGTTGAAAAACATATTTATTAAAATATAGTAATGTTGATTAATCATATTACATTATTTCAATTAAATTGTCTAAGCCATGTTTAAGCATAGATAATTAGATATATGTAGGTACGTATTTCTATTTAGTAGGTAACATAATATTAAGAGTGTTAGATATTGATGATTGTTAACTGTTATTACAGTTAATTACCGTGTTATTAAGTTATTGTGTTGACCTTCATTAAAGTTTGGAAGTCATTAGAGTTTGTATAAAAATTAAACGAGTTGTTAAAATCTAGATAAGTACTTAATTATTGTCAGTGTTCATTGAATCATTCAAATCAGTAGTTATCATCTGCACATCAGTTAAGATTAATATACAGTACGTTGATACTTAGTTTTTATTGTTTGTTTACACATATATTGTATAAATTCCAGATTTACACCCGCCTCCAAGAATGACCGAGGAAAAGGAGTTAATAAGGAAGCGAGGTAGCTTCAAAGGCCGATTAACTGCCTTTGTCAATTATTTAGACGCACTGGATGTAACAACATTGTCTAGCTCCGATATAACGGAACTACAGATGCGCATAAGCAAGATGGAATTGTTATACCAACAATATGATGAGGTACAGTTGCGTATGGAATGTATTGTGGATGATATCAAGGCCCAGTTTTCCGAGCGTTCCGATTTTGAGTCGCTGTATTTTAAAGCACTGTCTAAGGCTCAGGAATTTCTAAACAGTCATAGTAATAAAGATAATGCATCTGTTTGTAGCAACAAAAGTAATTGTGGTAGTAGTTATAAGCCAGTTAGGTTACCCACAATTCAATTACCAAAGTTTAGTGGATCTTACAATAACTGGTTGGAGTTTCACGACACATTTACGAGTCTCATTCATTGCAATGATGCTATCGACGAAATCAACAAATTCCATTACCTACGAACGTCTCTGGAGGGTGCCGCTGCCGTGGTGATTCAGTCGATCGAGTTTTCTGCTAATAATTACTCTGTGGCATGGAACATACTATGCGAACGATTTGATAATAAGAGATTACTAATCCACAATCATGTTTCAGCCATTTTTAATATGGAGACCATTACAAAAGAATCCTCTGTCACTTTAAAGAATTTAGTTGACCAAATCAACAAACACTTACGAGCATTAGATACTTTAGGGGAGCCCGTTAAGTATTGGGATACTCTTTTAATTTTTATTTTTACTCGCAAGTTAGACAGCAGAACGTTCCGTGAATGGGAGGAGTGCAAAGGTCGCGTAGACAAAGACAGCAAGGTTACTTTCGATTCATTCCTTAAATTCATACGTGAGCGCGCCGAGCTAGTTGAAACTTTAGAGTTGTCTCGTAATAATCTGCCACAATCCAGTAATAAAACAGGGGCTAAGCTGAAGTCTATGGTTACCGTTCAAAGTGGTGTTAATTCTAATTTAGAGTCAGGTACAAAAGTCTGTCCCAAATGCAAGGGTGACCATTATTTAGGTGAGTGTGCGCAGTTTCTCGCACTAAGTAACGAATCACGTGTTAAAATGCTGCCAAGTTTCAAGGTTTGTTACAACTGCTTTCGTTCGGGTCATTTCGCGAACCATTGTAAAAAGCCAGGTTGTAAGCTTTGTAAACGCAGACATAATACATTAATTCATATCGCTGATTTTAAATCTAGTGCACAATGTAATAATAATGTAAAAAATAACTCGTCTGATAACTTGTCGCCACAGTCGGCTACGGCGTCTTCGGTGACTGAGACAAATAATGTTGCATTGTCGGCTAACGTCACATCTGGACACGGAACTGTGAGTCATGATGTGTTATTGTCAACCGCTTTAATTAAATTACATGATCGTAATGGTCGAGAACATGTTGTTCGGGCAATTCTTGACAGCGGTAGTACATCGTGCTTCGTGACGGAAAGACTATGTCGACAGTTAAATTTAGAGACTAGGCAGGTAGATAGATCGATATTTGGCATCAATAACGTGACTTCTCACGTAGGTAAAACGTGTCGCATTAACGTGACGTCATTAAACAATAGTTTCAGTACTGAACTTTTTTGTTTCGTTTTACCATTAATAACCAGTGATGTCCCATGCCGTGAGGTTAATATTTCTTCACAGAACATTCCCTCTGATATCTGTTTAGCAGATCCTACTTTTTACAAGCCCGCTGATGTCGATATTTTAATCGGTGCTGATGTCTTCTGGGACTTGTTAGGTTCACAAAGAATAAAGTTAGGCAGTGAGAAGCCAATTTTGTGTGAAACCAGGTTAGGCTGGATTGTCTCCGGTCCGATTAGTCGTCATTACGTTGCATTGGTATCTAGTAACATAAGGTGCAATTTTACCAAAGTCAACAATAGTTCTTCCGAAGATGGTTTCGATAAAATTCGAAATGATTTAACTCGCTTCTGGCAACTTGAGGAGGTAAATAAGAAATCTTCTCATTATTCGCCGGAAGAGAAATTATGTGAGGAGCATTTTATAAAAAATACGACCCGATTGGCCGACGCACAGACTGGTATTGGAGCCGAAAAGCTGGCCATTAATCGAAAATCCAAACATTTAAGCATAACGATGGCACTTGGTCCCAAAACAGGTTGATAAATGTGACGTCATTTGGCTCCATCCCCACTGCAATCGGCTATACCAGTTGGGTGTAACAACATTCAGTACGTAGCACTCGCTCGATACGATCGGACTTTGTTCACTGCGTTACCGTACTTCAACACAGTCGCGTTGCACTTTCTTATACTTTAAGTGATTTTAGTTGAAATTGTTATTATGGAAGTGTCTGAGCAAGGTATGTACTTTATATTGCACCTTTTTTACTTGTTAAATATTGTTACTTTACTGTATTTTTGCCTTCCTAAAAATACATCTAAAAATAAGTGCACTTTTTCATAAGTTTTAACTTAAATAGATATTTTAAATACATTATACTCATTAGTACTGCATCAAAGTTATGTCATATGATAAATTAGAATGTCTATTTTCACATTCCACTTCCAAAGTTTTCCCGAGTTTTCCCCAAAAAAAAAATAAAGGTAAATGTAGAGCCGCCATAAAAATTTTGCTTATTTTCTTTTTTATTGTTTCCCCAGTATCTCAGCCTTCAGTCATAACAATGACTAGAAAAGAATTGCACGAGCTAATAAGAAGAAGCCCAAAAAGGCTTTTTAGTGAAAAACTCAAAGATTTTGAAGTCAAATTATTGGAAATAACAAAGTGTCCCGCTGAAAAGTTGGCCGAGCTCAAGCAGGTCATTCGTAATTTCAAGGCTGTTTATAAGCGAAAATGGCTCACGTGTCACAGTACCGAGAGCCGGTTTTTCGAAAACAATGAAGACTGGTTAAGTAAAGAAATTATTTTACCTGCTAGAGAAACTTCAACAAATATAAAAGGGCGACCGACAAAAGAATTCCGGGAATCAAGTGACCGTTCAAAGCGGCGAAAAACAAAGGAGCTTAGGAAGAATGTGCCTGTTGATGAGCTGACATATGCTGCGCAAATGAGTCACCGGGCTGTAGGTAATAAAGACACGGCTAAAATGATTCAAGAGATAACCATGTCTCCAACTAGAGCAACAAAGATTCGCAAAGCAGTTGCTGTTAGTAGTCAACGTACTAATACGAAAAAACACTCCCCCGAAGAAGCTTTGGCAATATTTGTGGAAGCCAACTTAACCATGACCCAGTACGAAGTTATTCATCAGGCCAACAAAGATGTGTATCCATGTTATAAATATATTCAAATTGCTAAACGAGATTGTTATCCAGCACGTATTTTTCATGAAACTTATGCTGAAATTAAACTACAAGACTTGGTGGATCATACAACTAGAAGATTGTGTAAATATTTAGAGCAAGTATTACATGTATACCGCGGAAATCATACTAATGATTTTGTGCTGATTTTTAAGTGGGGATGCGATGGATCGCAACAAAGCCAATATAAACAAAAGTTTCAAAACGAAACAGACAGTGATGCCAGCATGTTTCTTAGTTCCCTTGTTCCTCTAAGACTGACATTTGATAAGAGAGTTATTTGGCAAAATCCTTGCCCATCTTCGCCTAGATTTTGTAGGCCGATTAGAATGAGGTTCATCAAAGAAAACAAGGACGTCACAAATGAAGAAATTGAACACATAGAAAATCAATCTAGGAATTTGCAACCAACTATTATCAGTGAAAGAATTGAAATAAAACACAAACTACTACCAACAATGGTGGATGGAAAAGTGTGCAATGCAGCCACTTACACAACATCCACAATGCGCTGCTATATATGCAATAAAACATCAAAAGATTTTAATGATTTAATTTTGCAAAACACGGAAGATCCAGAGACATTCAAATTTGGATTATCGATTTTACATGCGAGAATCAGATTCTTCGAATTTCTTTTACATTTGTCTTACAAAATAAAGGCAGAAGTACATAAAAGTCGCGTCACACTGAAAAATGATAAAGATAAAATAAAGTCAGCCAAAGAACATATTCAAAAAGAATTTAGAGAGAAAATGGGATTGCTGGTTGACATACCCAAAGCCGGATATGGTAATACAAATGATGGCAACACATCCCGTAGGTTTTTTAATGACATTAACGTAGCAGCTACCATCACAGGAATCGATATCGAGTTAATTCAACGATTTAAAATAATATTAGAGGTGATCTCTTCAGGTTTTGAAATAATTGTCGAAAAATTTGGTATATACACCATGGACGCAGCCAAACATTACGTTCAATTGTATGCCTGGCAACCAATGTCACCAACTGTCCATAAAATATTAATTCATGCTCCGAGTGTCATATCGCATGCCTTATTACCAATTGGCCAATTGTCGGAAGAAGCTGCAGAAGCCAGGAACAAACACTTTAGACAATACAGGGAAAACTTTGCCAGAAAATTTTCTAGAACAGAATGCAATGAGGACGTTCTTAACAGGCTCTTGCTAACTTCTGATCCATATTTGAGTAGCCTGAGTAGACACAATGTTAAAAGAAGCAGAATGGCAATTTCTAAGGAAGCCTTAGAGTTTTTAAATTCTGGCGAGCCTGAGGAGGGTGAGGAAGAATATTTTAATAGGTAGTAGGCTTATTTCTATGTGTAACTTTTGTTTTTAGATCTTTTTTTAATGAATGTTAAATTTTGTTAATAAATACCTCAATATTGTAAAAGATGTTTTTTTATACCTATAAGTAGGGGTGAGATTTTATAGTGTCCTAACTTTGATTAAATAGTTAACTGTGTGTGCAATAACTGTTACCGAGTGTATTTTTAGAAGTAATAGCATTATATTGAAAATATATCTGGTGTTAGAGTTTTCAGGCTCGCCGCGCGGGCCTCTAACTTGACCTAACGACTGCTTCCAGGGATAGCAGCCGAGACTGACGGCATAACGCCCCTTCCAAAGCACGGAGAAGTTTGAGAATTCAATTTTGAACACATAATAATCAGTCACCCATCTAAATAATGACAGTGCCAGATGTTGCTTAACCCGTACGATCGTAAAAATGTCAGAAAACGCCACTAGGCCAACGAACTCCTCAAATAGACACATCAAAAGCACATAAAAAGCAATAAATATTATTGGCCAGCTTTTCGACTCCAATACCAGTCTGTGCGACGGTCGTTTCTGTGTTCGTATTCCCCTCAAACAAAATCCGTCTGTTTTAGGAGATTCTATAAATAAAGCTGCTCATTGTTTACAGTCTTTAGAACGTAGATTAAAACCTAAATCTGATTTTACTAAAATGTATTACGATTTCATGTCTGAGTATGAGTCACTAGGCCATATGACTGAATGCAAACAATTCGATTTGAACTTGTCTGGTTATTTTATCCCACATCACGGCGTATTACGTGAAAGTAGCACCACTACGAAACTTCGAGTGGTGTTCAATGCAAGTTGTCCATCTTCATCTGGCGTTTCGTTTAACGATTTACAGATGGTCGGACCTACCGTTCAGGACGATCTGTTGTCTATTCTTCTTCGTTTCAGACAGCACAAGTATGTTTTGTCAGCGGACGTCGAGAAGATGTATAGACAAATAGTTGTCCACCCGTCTGACAGATATCTACAACAAATTTTGTGGCGTGGTAAGGTGTCCGACCCCGTTAAGTTTTATAACTTAAACACCGTTACCTACGGCACGGCTAGTGCGCCATTTTTAGCTTTTCGGTGCCTTCATCAATTAGGTGATGATTGTAAAAATCCGAAGGTTGCTGACATCATTAAGCATGATTTTTACGCTGATGACCTACTGTGTGGCGGTGATGATTTGGATGAAGTCAAATTCATTCGTCAGGAGGTAACGAATGTTCTGAAATCGGCTTGCATGTCATTGCGTAAGTGGAAGTCGAACGAACCTCAATTATTATCGGAAGTGGCTAAGTCTTTGCTTGATTTAAATATAGGTGCTAATGAACCTGACAAGCTGCTCGGACTAGGTTGGTATGCAAGTTCAGATGAACTCGTATTTCAAATAGGCTCAACTATATCGTGTAATAGTAACACTAAACGTGATTTACTTTCTGTGATTGCAAGGATATTCGATCCTTTGGGGCTTTTGTCTCCATTTGTAATCACTTTGAAAATGTTACTACAGCGAATGTGGTTAGATAAATTGTCATGGGATGAGCCATTGCCTACTGAAATTAATTTACAATGGCAGACTATTATTAAAGCTCTGTCTGTTTTAAATGAAATTCGTATTCCTCGAATTGTTGTTTGTTACTCATACCGGGAGTTGGAACTCCATATATTCACAGACGCGTCTGAACGCGCATATGGTGCGTGCGTGTATGTACGCAGTATTAATCACGAAGGTGAATGCATTGTTCGGTTACTTATGTCCAAAAGTCGAGTGGCGCCAATTAAACCTACCACAATTCCCAGGTTGGAGTTGTGTGGCGCGGTTGTAGGAGCTCGTCTGTATGAGAAGGTGTTAAACTCCCTTCGGCTTAAGTTCTCTCGCATATTTTGTTGGACTGATTCGACCATCGTGCTAGGATGGCTACAGATGTTACCTTCAAGGCTTCAGCCATTTGTACGCAATCGCGTCGCTGAAATCTTAGATCAGGCAGGTCACTGTACCTGGAGGCACGTCCCAACCGATAAGAACCCAGCAGACCTAATATCTCGTGGTGTAGATATTAGTCATCTGCAGAGTTTGGACATGTGGTGGTCTGGTCCTGACTTTCTCCAACAAGACTCACGTAGTTGGCCTTCGCAATTTAAATGTATAGAATTAGCCTCACTCCCTGAAACTCGACCTGATGTATCATTAAGTGTTGTTCTTGACGATAACGATACGGCATTAGTTATAGATTTTAAACGTTTTTCTAAGTATTTAAGACTTTTACGTTGCATGGCTTTTGCGATGCGATTCATCAAATTATGTAAACGACAATCGCCCGCTAGTACTTATTTATCTGATGAAGAATTAAGCAAGGCGTTAAAAATATTAATTTATCAAAGTCAACAAGAATCATTTCCCGAACATAAATTACTTTTAAATAAACAAAGTTTACCAAAAAAGAGCGTCCTATTAAAATTTAATGTGTATTTAGATGACAACAATCTAATACGTGTCGGAGGACGTCTCGATAATTCTGATTTTACTTATAATAAACGGCACCCTATAATTTTACAGTCCACTCATAACTTCACTAAATTATTATTTGATTTTGAACACAAAAGGTTAATGCACGCAGGCCCTCAGCTATTGTTAGCAACGATTAGAGAATCCTATTGGCCTATAGGAGGTCGAAATTTAGCCAAAGCCTGTTATCATAGATGCGTTCTGTGCCGACGTATGCAGGGTAAGGTGGTTACTCCATTGATGGGCAACCTGCCGCGACAGCGCCTTCTTCCAGGAGGGTATCCGTTCGAAAGCGCTGGCGTTGATTACGCAGGTCCTATTATGAGTGCTAGTCGTCAAGGTCGTGGATGTAGACTCGTCAAGGTGTATATAGCAATTTTCATATGTTTCACCACAAAGGCTGTGCATTTGGAGCTTGTGGGTGATTTGACTAGTCATAATTATTTATTAGCGTTATATAGGTTTATTTCGCGAAGGGGCAAACCCATCCACATATATTCCGATAACGGTACGTCATTTGTTGGTGCGTATAATGAGCTATCAAAGTTCTTAAAAACGAATTCCGAGTCTTTGGGCGGAACTATTGCTAATGATGGAATTAACTTTAACTTTATTCCCGCGTATACTCCACATTTTGGCGGTCTCTGGGAGGCGGGTGTCAAATCCGCAAAATATCACCTACAGCGAGTGTTGGGACATTGTAAGTTAACCTTCGAGGAGCTTAACACCACATTAGTCCAAATTGAGGCAATTTTAAACTCACGCCCACTAATGCCGCTGTCCTCAGACCCTGCCGATTGCACTCCACTAACGCCAGGTCACTTTCTCGTCGGCCGGCCACTCACTTCGTTGCCGCAGAAAAGTTACGCAGATCAATGTACAACCCATCTCAGTCGTTATCAACGGATTGAGCAGCTCCGCCAGCACTTCTGGACTAGATGGAGTAAGGAGTATGTTGCGGAGTTGCAGCAGCGGACGAAGTGGCGTTCATGTAAAGATGGTTTGAAGATGGATTCCCTGGTGGTTGTTAAAGAGGACAATCTCCCACCCCTGAAGTGGAGACTAGGAAGAATTGTTGATATTCACCCGGGATCAGACGGAATAGCCCGTGTAGCGGAT
This sequence comes from Dasypolia templi, assembly GCA_963555695.1. Taxonomy (NCBI): domain Eukaryota; kingdom Metazoa; phylum Arthropoda; class Insecta; order Lepidoptera; family Noctuidae; genus Dasypolia; species Dasypolia templi. The sequence continues at coordinate 5,158,671 of OY743152.1, forward strand.
ATTCGTACCTCAAATGGCGTCATCAGGAGGGCCTTCAACAGGATATGCCCACTACCCGTAATGTCAGATAAGGAGTCTGGTTGAAAGCACGACTTTCAACGCCCGGGGGCATGTTGGAGTGCCTGCGCAAATTCTCTTAGCAATCATTAATGTATACGTGCTAAACTATCACCTTTTGTTAAGATCAACCAATTGTTCAAAGTCATTGTTCTAATATAAATCAAAACTCATACACGTAACTTGTGCCCGCTGCATTTTTATTCTAAACCCCGTTAAATTACGTACAGTTAGTATAAACAGATGATAAGTAAATATACGATAACAATACGGAATATAATTCATAATATCACGCATAGTTTCCACAAGTGGTCGTGTAATGGGTATGGGCATGGGCATAACCTAAGCTTCAATTACATTACAGGTTTACATTTACCGATGCATTTGCCTAGAATGATTAAATGGTCATTTTCCTTTACAATGTGGTTATCGAGCCCTGTCACCATTCAACATTTATACGCTGAAACGAACTTTTCCACAACTGCTCAAATACACATTTTTTGATCGAATTGGATTGAGAGGAACGTTGGATACATCAAATTATCTTAATAAACTTAAACTCTTATAAATAAAAAGTTACAAATGCCTTGAGCCTACAACGCTCGTCCCAATTAGCTCATCAAAGTCAAAGTCAAAGCATTTATTTCCAGTAGGCACTAAAAGGCACTTTTGAACGTCAACATTTACATTTTAATAGTATTGATTCTAGGCGCCCCTTCCAAAAGGTAGTTTCGTATGGAGAAGAAACATAACATAACCGGTTTGCGACTCTGTATCACTCTGAATTTCTTCTTTTACTGTCAAATTTTTAACTTGAATGAATGATACGCAGATTATTATTTGATGCCTGAAAGAAATTCCAAAACAATGAAAATTACAAAAAAAAGTGAAAAGGCCGTGTAAAAATAGGAAAAAAATGGGGAGGAGAAATCTTTGAAAGCGGTTTCCCAAGATATAAAAAAAAGAACTCGAAATCTATCAAGAATCGCAGAACATACTTGTGTATTTTTAGATACCCCTGGGCATGAAGAATCTATTCTTTTATGACGGTCTCTATTTGGACCAGTCTGTATAATAAATCTTGCTATTGATCGTGACTTCCTCTGTGATCCAGGATGAAAGTAGCCAATGTCCCATTCCAGGCCATAGTCTATCGGTGTGCCAAATTTCATACGAATCCGTTCAGCCGTTTCGGCGCGGAAGTGTAACAAACAAACTTACTTTCTTATTTTATAAAATGTATATGGAAAGTTAGGATTAGGATAGTAACGAAGTCAACACTGTACATTTTTACAACAACATTACACAACAACAACTGTACATTTTGATGTAATTATAACTGGAGCAAGCTAACCAAGAGGATCGAACAAACGGGCAATTTCAGGAAATACTTAATAAATCAACTGCAGAAAATATTTTCTAAACTCATCATTTAAAAGTAGGTAAACTTTTAAGAAAATATTTTTTTCAATGTCTAACTAGATAATCCCTATCACATTTCCGAAGTTTTGTCAGCTAATTTAATTAGATCAGGTGTTGTCTTAGGTCCATAGTTCAAAGCTACAATAAACATAATCAGTCACAATTCCTTAGTGTTAACATGACAGGCTATTGCCCCTAGAAACTATTTTACGTGGTATTAAGTAAGTAAATAATTTACAGTAAAGCACTTAGCAAGTAACGTGTACGGCTTCAGTATTGGTTTGAGAACTAACCTCGTACATTTCTGCTGTCAAAAACGTGCCTTTAACTCTAAAACATAAAGTTTAAACTTGAATGAAGGTAGAACTCTGATTTACCTGTATTCGCTGTGACCTTAATTTAGGTTGGTGCATATTGCAGAATCTATCTACGTTTTGGATAGTTTTCAGTGAAAAATTGCGTGTAAATGAATGATTTCTAGAGGAGTTTCAATGCTGATAGTCCTTAAAAAAGTGTAAATGACCCGCTGTGTTTCTGGATTCAAGGAATCAATATTACCTTGACTAGTATTATTCCTAAAGATTTTGTAACACACATCGAACCGACCATACATATATTATATTATGTTGGTAGATCACACTCATCTACACAGGTATCCTAGTATTATGTGTCCCTAGATTATTTATTTATTGAGCTGAAAGTATAACTAACCCATAGACCACCCGTGCAAACCCTGACAATATTCATCAATCATTTATTTTCATGGAAAATTATACTTACCCGATTTATTATATCATACAGAGGGACACCATTACTTCATTCGAGAGGTAGTTGCTGAAAATCAGCGATCTTGACGATAGGTTCTTCCGAAGTCACAGCATTTTGCTGAGCAACGACCTGTTCTTGCACAGATGCGACGCACGGCCTTATTGTTCTTGTTATTGTCACAAATGATAGTAGTTTGTTTCCACTTTGCAATAGGAGTTTCGTTTTGTTTTGATTTTTTGTTTGTTCTCATTTACTAGTGTCGTAACATTTACTCAATGGATATTGTCTTCGGCTCCTGGCCGGGCCCTGAAATCAAAAAATGAACAAAACGCCAAATTTTAATTGGTTCGTTTTGTTTGTTCAGAATAAACGGTTTTTCTTTCTTTTTCTTTTCTTTCTTTCTTATACGCTTTAAATAGTGTGATCTTGACTTGGTCCATATAGCCGGCGAATTTACGGGTCAGCATGTTGCTACGGACTGAGAGAGTCCTGCGCTCCCTCTCTATGTCAACATCATTATTAAGGTAAGGTTGTGTCCAAGGTAAAAAAAAAACATAAACTGTGAAACCCTATCTAAGTTAACACCATTCAAAGTAATGGGTGGAACAGATTCAGGACACTTTAAGACCATGTACATGACTTTTTTTTGTAAATAAGTCCGTGTGACTAAGTCTGGGTGCCCCTGCAGTGGGACTCAGCAGCACCATGTCGCATGTCGTCCGCGTAGCTGATATTATTAACACTAATATCACCCATCCGACAGGCCTGCTGCTGAGTTCCACTATGATATCGTTTACATACAGGCTGAAGCTTTGGAGATGGTAACCCCCCGTGCCTCACGCTGTACTCCATCCAGCCTGTACGAATCGGAAAGAGTGTACCAATATTTAAAGATGTTCAACATAATCTAGCATAAATTAAAGTGAAATAATGTCAACAAGGCTACCGTTATAAAAAAAATATAAAACAGTAAAATGGAAAAATAACATGTCAATCAGTCAGTTATTCATCATCGTTTCGTACCCTTTTCAATTTGAATACAGTCTTGGTTTTCATAATATTAGGTACGCTGAATTTATATGCGTGCGGCGATGCAAACAAACCTTGTTGCAATAAGTGTGGTTTTACATTTAATGTAAAATTCTTACCAGGTTAATAATATTGAGTTGTGGGAATTACTTCGATAAAGGCTAGTTCATACTAGTGCGACGCGACAGCGCGACACAGAGGCACCGCGCGTTGTGCGACATGCGTTGCCATTGTGTCACGCTGTCGCGTCGCGCCTGTTTGTGGGAGTAAATCGTTCACGCTGCCACCACCCTATTGACTCCAAAATTGTCTTTACTTGTTAATATTATGGAAACAAACTTGGAATTCTCCTAAATTCCTTTAAAATTGCTCGCTGACAACAAGACACTAAAGAGAATCAAACACCATTTACTTCTGTTTAACAGAACCCTGTCAGACATCATAAACAAACACACCTGAAACTGAAAATCAGTCGTTCAAAATTTACTCTAAAACCCTGGATTACACCAGGCCTTATTAGACGCATCAGTCATCGAGACATTCTTCACGCTCAATCAAACCAGCAACCAAAAATGATGTCCTTAAAATTATTTACTCAAGATACAGAAACTAATGTAATGACATTCTGCGTAAGCGAAAGGCTGATCATGGCAGGAAGGAATTGGAAAGTAATATTCTAGAACCAAAAAAGCTCTGGCGGACTATCTGGAGCCGTTCCGACTTGCTGGAAGACTGCTGTCATCACCCCGATTCACAAGAGTGGTGCTAAGGATGCCCCTGATAACTACAGGCCAATTTCATTGCTTTCCGTGACATCTAAAATCCTCGAAAAACTGATAAACAATCGCCTCGTAAGCTTTCTAGAGAAAAACTCTTTACTCTCAGAGCGTCAGTTTGGCTTTCGGCGAGGGAGGTCTACTGAGTAAGCCGTGAGTCTGCTGACTGGCATAATCGCTTCAAACATCGACAAAGGCTACCTTTCAGCTGGTGTCTTCCTGGACCTCGCCAAGGCCTTTGACACCGTTGCAATACCTACACTGCTAAAAAAACTAGAATCCTTTGGTGTCAGAGGCGTGTCCTTGGATTGGTTCAGCAGCTTGACTGATCGAAATCAGCTCGTCAGAATTGAAGCTAGCGTCAGCGGTAGTCATCCTGTCGTCTTCGGGGTGCCTCAGGGTAGTATTTTGGGACATACCCTCTTCATCATATACATGAATGACATTCTGAGGCTTAATTTTGCACAGTTGGATGTGATCTGCTATGCCGATGATACTGCTATTCTTTTTCATGGTACTACTTGGGAAGAGACCCTGGATGGAGCTGAAAAAGGGATGAGCATAATAGCAACATGGCTGGAGCAAAACTTGAAGAAAACTAATTTCTTAACCTTTCACGTCACTCGATCTAGTAGACCAAACATTGACACACTTAAAATACACAATAGCGAATGCAATTTTTTTAAGATGCATTTTTTTAAGAGCTGCTGCCGTCTCCGCTACCGTTTGCAACTGCAACGCCATTGTCAGAGTAGAAACAACAAAATATTTAGGTGTTTTAATCGATCAGAACCTTTCCTTCAAAGCACAAATTCGAACACTCGCAAAAAAGACTCGCAAGTTCATTTATATTGCGAAACTCTTACGAGTCAGTGCTCCTAAGATCGTACGTTTACAGGTTTACACATCTCTATGCCAATCTGTCCTACAATACTGTGTAAGTGTCTGGGGCAGCGCCGCCAAGACATGCATGCTGGAGCTGGAACGGGCCCAGCGGGCTGTCCTCAAGGTACTTCTGGGAAGGCCGCGGCGTTTCTCTACGGACGAACTTTATACAAAATCCAGGGTTTTAGCTGTTCATCCTACGGTCACTTTTGTGCCTCATAAAATGTAACAAAAAACGCTCCAGCTGCAGTAACAGGGGTAGGAAAATAGCTGAAAGAATCCCACTTCCATGATCTAAAACCCTCTTTGCAACCCGGTTTTCGTCGTATTTACCCATACGGGTGTTTAATGATATAAGCAAAATATTCCCTGTTCCCAACAACTACTCTGAGGCCAAAACTAAACTAAAAGAATGGTTGCTGGGTCGGACATATGAGGAAACAGAAAGTTTACTTTGCACACTCTGATAGAATACATGCCCTCACTCACACTTCCACCACACACTTACTCACCTTAACTGTTTTCCATGTATAATCTATGTTATTAATTTTATTATAGTTTGTAGGTAATCAATTAATTATTTTATTTTATGTTTTTTTATTATTATTTTGTAATGAACATATGAATCTTGCGCTAGCAGAAACGTTGGATTATTAACTTGATGTAGTGTTTGGGTCACCAAGATACAGGCTGTGCCTAGTTTGGGGCCCGCTGCTTAATGTGTCTTTTGTAAGTGGGAATGTCATACCATGCTACTTGTATATTTAAGAACTTGTGGAGACTAATAATATAAAATAAAAGTAAATAAAATTTATTACAGGATTATTATCAAGTTCCTAACTTTTGACGACGATGCGTTGGAGGTGACCTAGGTAGAGCTGAGAGTGGCGGTACATAGGCTTAGTGCGAAAAATACCGCCCCAGGACCCGACGGCTTACCTGGAAATGCCTGGGTTCTGGCCTTTGAGGCTCTAGAGCCTCGACTTAGGGGTCTCCTAAGCGCATGCTTGGAGGGGGGCCAGTTCCCACTTTGTTGGAAGAAGGGGAAACTGGTCCTCATTAAGAAGCCGGGGCGCCCTGCGGACTCTCTGTCCTCTTACCGGCCCATCGTGCTGCTCGACGACATGGGCAAGCTCTTAGTAATAGTCATTGCACACCCGCTTCGTCAGGCGGCTGGTGCGGGTGGGGCCGGATTTGGCGGAGAGCCAGTTTGGTTTCCGCAGGGGGCACTCTAAGGGGGGCGCCATCATGCGCGTGCGAGCCCTCACGACGAGGGATGCTGTGGACCGGGGTGGGTCTGTCTTGGCGGTGTCTGTAGGCAGCACCAATGCCTTCAATATCCTGCCCTGGAATTGCATCAGGAAGGCATTTAGGTATCACCGGATGCCGACTTACCTCTGTTGCGTGGCCGAGGGCTACTTGACAGACAGGGCCGTCATCTACCCCAGTCAGCGGGGAGAGTGGAACCGGCAAGAGATGTCGTGTGGTGACCCACAGGGTTAGCGACAATCGTCGAGAGAATCCGACAATTGGGACTCGAAGTGGCCCTGCACAAGTCCAAGGCCATGTGTTTTCATGGTCCTCGGAACGCGACACAGTCGGGTTCCCAGATAACGACAGGAGGGGTTCACATCGGCGTCGACGTCGACGTTTGGCTCCCAGACTGGAGCGGGCTGGGGCGGCCTTGAAGCGGCTCCTGCCCAATCTAGGGAACAAACGCCACCTGCCGGAGGCTCTACGCGGGAGAAGTGCGGTCCATGGCCCTTTACGGAGCACCGGTGTGGGCATGCTCTTTGAGGCGCCGACCAGCCCGCCGGCCCAAAGGGTCATGGCCATCCGGCTGATCCGGGGAAGGTATCCACGGTCTCCTGCGAGGCGGTGAGCCTCCTTGCCGGATTGTCGCTATGGGCTCTGGAGGCAAAAGCCATAGCACACGTATGGGACTGGCCCGAGAAGGCAAAACGCCGGGGTGTAACTCCGCTGCCGCGAGAAATCACGGTACAGCGGACAGAGCTCGGGCGGAATCTCATGGCGACATGGAGGGTGCGATTTTCGCAACCTATTGCTGGGCACGCTGCGATAAGTTTCCTCATTGAGGAGTGGTTGGAGAGGCACCACGGCGTCTTCACTTTCTGCCTGACACAGGTCCTCACCGGACATGGCTGTTTCGGGGGGTTCCTGTTTCACATAAGGCGGGAGGAAACGCCCGGGTGTCACTATTTTGTGGATCGCCCGGAGGACACTGTGGAGCATACGGTGGAGGTCTGCCCAGCTTGGGTGGAGCACCGCCATTTCCTCGCGGAGGCGATCGGTGGCGGCGATCTTTCGCGTCCGGCCCTGGTCCAGGCCATGGTACGGAGCGAGAGGGAATGGAAAGCCTTCACCTCCCTCTGCAAAGCATGCTCGCGAAGGAGGAGGCGGAGCGCGTGAGGGAGAGAGCCTTGCACCCTTGAGAGAGCCTCGACCCTGGTCGCCGTAGGAGACGCCCTGGGCGTCAGGAGTCGCCTGCAGATTCCCGGCCACCGTAGGCGCGGGCATGTTGACGGCGATCAATGGGTAGCTCGCCGTCCGGTAAGACCCGGGTCGACTCGCGTTTAAAAGAGATATCAGCACATAATGACGGGGTCCGATAGGGCCGATGCCTTAAGGTCGCGGGAAATTCGAAAGAGATACCGTGGCCCTGGCACAGACAACTGAAGGAACACGGGTGGTTTTCAGTCAGTAAAAGTCTAGCACGCCCTCCCGCTCCACCCAGAGTGGTAGTCATTCATCAAAATCATTTGATTTCGCACCCAATAAAAAAAAAACTAGTTCACTTCTTAAACAGCGAATTCGTTGCCATTTTATAACTACGGCTGCATAAACAATATCTTAGTAGGTGGACCCAAAAGATGAAGCTAGTTCACAAACACGAGACATTTACTAAAAGATTCAACATTCCAGACTCTTAGACATTAATTTGGATCGTTATAGTTTATAGGGCCGACTGCCGTCCTAAGACTCAAATTAGTTATTAGGGACACATTAGAAGCTCCAATTAAAAAAAGAAATAGTCAGTTCATTTAGGCAAAACCTTACATAACATTATTTTATCACATAAAATAAAATTTATTTCACAATAGAAAAAAGAAGAAAGAAAGAAAAATGCGTTTATTGGCATTACAGCGAAATAAAAATTACACCTTAAAAATGTAAAATAAAACAGGAATGAGAAACAGGGTGTAACGTTCACTTATCCTCTATGGAAAAGGGAGGATACTTCGACCAGACGGGAGTTGTGTCATGTGTGTACATGGCAAGCTTATGAAAATGAATAAGATAATAAATAAGAAACGTAAAGTGCTCTTTTGCCTAAAAACCATAAATACCACACCAGATTATTGGTCACAAAGTAAGCAAAAGATTATGCAAGGAAACAGTCTGTAAACAGCCTGTCATTTTTCCCCACGTTTAGGGAATGGCGCAATGAAAAAAAACATTATGTGTGACAACCGAGTCGTTTCGAGTTACAACGGAGACGATTATTAGACATGTTTATCTTATTTTGTGGTTTTATGTTCTGTGTTATTTTCTTTGCAGATTGTTAGTCTTTTGCTGGGAAAGCAGGAATGTAGTTAACTGGCGGAATGGTATACACCTCCGCGTACCCTTTCGGAAATATAGCAGGGATGTAATGTTATTTTTGAGAAAGAAAGAAACCTGTACATTTAGTCAATCTGCTTCTTGCATAAAGTATGTTTTCTCTTCTTAAAAACTTTAATATATTCTGCCAGTTTTCTATTTATTTGCGAGACTAGCACTTCGCCCACGACTTCGTCCGCATGAAAAAAAAAAAAAAGTTGCTCATGTTCATCAGACATAATTTCGGCTTCAAATGCTAAAATAGTTTCGAAGCCTATTCAATACAAACAAACAATCAAATCTTTCCTCTTTATAATATTAGTATAGACAATACACTAGTGTCGCAGTGATTGAAATCTGCAGCAAACTCACGATCGATTTCTTCAATGTACTCGTAGTTGATGGCTATGTTATTGTTTCTACATTGCATTTCAGTACACCGACATAGTACGTAACTTTCAAAGGTTCAGGGCTTTAAAAAGAAAGTCATGAATAGCAATAGCAGCAAACATCAAACATATATCTGCCTAGCCTATTACAAACTATGTTCCTGTGTAACTGGATGGAGCTGAATACCAGTATTTTAAATGGAGTGACTGCCTAGTATCTGACCTCCACAACTCAGTTACTGGATAAAGCGATACCCGTTGGTAGGACTGGTTGTAAGGATTTTTGGGTTTTAACATCTGACATTTTTTTACAAACGATGAATGTGCAAAGATACACTTAAAGATGGCTCCATAGGTTATTTGAGGTATTCGTAAAACTATATACAATCTAAAGGCCATATTTCGTAAGTTATTTTAAGAACTCTTACGCTAAAAATATACGTTACATTAAAATCCAACTTAAAAATACAACGAATCGTTTATGGTAATAAAGTAAATATTTACTCGTAATTTTCACTGTGCACTCAGCTACCAAAAATAGAATCATGCCTTCCGATTTCTTAAGAAATTTCTTATGTAAACAGAGGAATCACTAACCATAACCTCTAAATGAAATCCGTACACTTACGGCTCGCTATTTATCATACTCAAAAACCCCTGAAGTCCTCTCAAGCCTTCCGTAGCCAATAAATCCTTTTTATTTTCCCATTGTGCTAGCGTTACCAATGTTAAAAAGGCGTTAGTGTATTGTTCCACTTTCACGGCTCAGTGGTATAATCAATCACCATGAAATTCACATGCTTAGTCATATCCTGACTTATAGAATTGAAGAAAAGAATCCATGCTGATAGAAAGGATGAACTGCCGTCGTTCGTTACCAGGTAAAGAACAGAAAGTTTATTCGCTAAATAAACTGTCAGTTATTTGCCAAGATTTCGGTGGCTTGGGAACCATTCTGTTTTGCAAGACGTAGTTACTGACAATATACATGATTTTTTTTGTATTCCAGTTCGAATATTTATGCCTACCTACAGCATTGCAGGTTATGGAATTAAGCACGATCAAAATGCAATCGTCACCAACGCCCGACACCGACCGCCTACATAAATTATTCAGTCAAGTTGCCAGTCGAGTAGCATAGTCGTATCATACACTCCTCGATATTTAGTTCCATCCATCACACTGCAGAGCCCACAATTATTTCGTTTACCACAAAAATATTCAAGTTCTTTCCAAGTTGTTTCATATTCATGAGCTGTTGTTATTGTCAAAGATTGCAGAGTTCGTTTGTCGGATAACGACCGAACATCAGCGATCACCCTTAAAAGGAATTTCAATTAAAGAATATTTTTATTTGATTAAAAGCCGAGCTGTCTCTAATTAAACAATCTTTATTGTCGGATAAAAACGTTCAACATTTTGGAGAAAGGGTTACTGGGGAGGATGACGGTCTGAAAAAATGGGCCTAAGCGAAGTTTTGGGCTTATTGAAATTAATTGTTATTGAATGTAGTCAAAGTTAAAGTCAAAGTCAAGTGTGGGAAATTGAAATCGAAAAGGATCGTAGCAGGTGGCGATCAGTAGTTTCTGTCTACCCCCATGGGAAGAAGGCGTGTGTTTATGAATGTATGGATGTATAAAATTCCTGTTCTTTAGACAAATAACAAATGTCTCTATTTATAACATAAATTTAAAAGTAATTGACCTACATCAAATTAAAAAGGTCTGAAATAGATTTTCCTACTTGAACTTTTCTAAAATATTTACATTTTGTGTAAGATATGTGACCTAAATGAGTTGTTTGCCGAGTTCTTTTCACTATCAAACACATAATTTAATGATTTTTATCCACTAAAGAACAAATATATTATATTTACACAAAGTTCATTTATTTAGTGATTGGGTGACTCCAGGTATGCCTAAAAGCAGGGAAAAGCTTTCTAAACTTTGTGGTCTAAAGCAAAATATGAATTTCATACGTACCTGAATACAAGCTTTTGTTATTAAAAAAAAGTGGGCAAAATTGCTAAAGCTCTTTATATAAGCAGTAAACTAAAATCAGCTGATGATAAGATAAATATAGCTTCTTTTATAAACATTTTATTATTTGCCAGGTAGTCCTGGCAAATAATGAAACAAGTAGAAAAAAACAGCGTAATACTGAACTAAATTTAGAAACTGCATATGGCCCCATCAACTCAGATGTAGAAATAGCCCAGTAATTTGAAAATGATGGCTCCATAGGTTTCTGTAGTTTTAAGGGGAATATTAGCAAAAATGCTGATATTCCCCTTACAACTTAAAACTACAGAAGCTTTAAATTCCTCACCCGCGTTCTTTACTACCTTACTTAGAAATAATGTAAAGGCATGCTCTTTGGGGTTTTGGTTTCAGCATACAAACCCCCAGACAGATTTTAAAGATCTTTAAATTAAATCAATAGATCTCTGGGGAATGTCTGTAAAAGTCTGAAGAACTATCTTCAAAATCATTGCGCCCTATTTAGCTGTCATATTTAACACCAGTGTCTAATAAAACTTCAGAGTGGCTTTCAACAGACATTTATATTTGGAAAGTTCGAGAACATCACATAGTTACAAGTATTGACACAGATGCCGCTACTAGTATGTAGACTTACTATGTAGTTCTTTTGATACATATTTAACAGTGTCGACCAAGGAGGTTCCGGATCTCATGAAACACATTAAAGTATTTCTTTTGTTCAAATCCCGTGATAGTAAAGATCCAGTTCTCAGTAAGGTGTTTGAAAAGTTGATGATGAATCAAATGTTTCGTCACTTTAATAAAAACTCTATCTTTCAGGAACTAAAGTACGTTTTCACTAAAGGGCGTTGAACCACTGACGCTGGTGTCAGCCTAATAAAGAACATTTTTAACACCTGGGAAGAAGCACATACGATAAGCAATACAGCTCTTGATCTACTAAGATCATACCTGATAGATAGAAAGATTAAAGTTCAAGTAAAACTCATTAGGGTCTGAAATGGCAATGAGCGTTCCTCAAGGTTCGATATTGGGTCCATTCTTATTTTTTATTCATTATTTTTTTTTTTAGGTTCACCAACAACTGATTACACTGATACAAACACATAATACATTTTTGGGAAGTAATGTAACAGCGCATCAGTTGCTTATAGGTAAACACCACATGCATAAAACAACAAATTGGGTAAATAAGCTAACTTACTTAGTAATATGCGCTAATGTCGAAAAGAGTTACATTTAAATAAAATGAATGAAATTTTGAGTCTTAGACATTAATAGTATTGGTTAAATTGATAATAATTAAATAAAACAAATGTACAAATTCATAATAAATTATACAAATTTATAAATTGTAAAACAAATGAATAACTTAGTAACAATTAGTAAATTCATAAAAGTGTTAACACGTAGTTGGCAAGTACATAAAATTGGCTCCCAAAACAGTTCTTCTAAAAGGTGGACAAAGGGGTGTCATGGCACTACGTGGGATTCTAGAGGGTGCTCGAAAATTTAAAAGGGTAAGCAAGCTGGGACCTTCAATTTTATGCTTAATGATTTTAAAGGCAAACATTACACCAATTACGTGTCTACGTTTTTCCAGAGAAGTCATGTTAAAATGCATAAGTCGCTTATTGTAAGGACGTATTTTTTAGCAACATCCTTGGAAAATGCAAGTTGCCAAGCAAAGCGTTTCTGGACACGTTCATGTCGCAATGAATGCGTTGCGTAGTGAGGACGCCAAACTACACTATTATATTCCAGGATGCTGCGGATGAAACTGTTATATACTAGTATTTTGGTTCTATTGTGATCTTTGTTTTGCAATTTCTTAGGACGAACCCTAACTTTTCAAGCTTTTTTAAAAATACTATTGAGATGTGGCGTGAAAGTTAACTTCTAATAAAAAAATTACACCAAGATCCTTTATTGTTTCCACTTCCTTAATTTTGTCACTGGATATATGATAATTGCTGCCTATTGGGATATTCCTTCTTGTAAATTTAACATGGTAACATTTTTGGGATTCAGTTCCATTCCGTCACTGAAACACCATAGAACGAGACGATTGAGGTCAATTTGCAGTAATAATGAGTCTTCCTCAGCCTTAATAACTCTCAAAAACTTAAAATCGTCAGCGTACATAAAAAAATCGGAGTGCATAAAATACCTTAGAATATCGTTTATAAAATAGATAAATAAAACTGGTCCCAAGTGTGAACCCTGGGGAACACCGAAAGAAAGGCATTGTAGAGCTGATTGATAAGCAGTAACGACGACAAAGAGAAATCTATCTGTTAAATACGAACTCAGCCACTCTAACCATTATCCAGTGATGCCGTAGGCGCGCAACTTTGCAATTAAAATTTTGTGAGAAACTTGGTCAAACGCTTTGCTAAAGTCTGTATAAATAACGTTAGCCTGATAGCCTGCATCGATAGCCTTTGTGAGAAGTTCTGTAAAAGGTACCAGAATTGTACTAGTAGAACGGGTCTTAAAAAATCCGTGCTGATGGTCACATAAATACATTTTTAATGATCCTGAATGTATGGGCATATCAGTGAATTGAAGATTTTGGCTAACGATGATAAAATTGAAATAGGCCTGTAATTGGCTACTACGACATTGTCATCTGATTTGTGAACCGGAACAACTTTTGCCATTTTCCACTTTGAAGGAAAAAACCGGTCGTCAACGATTTGTTATACATCAACATAAGTGAGTAAACCAGCTCAGATGAACATACTATTAATAATATTAACATAATATAATAAATACTGGAGGTATTTCATCTGGCCCAGCCCCTTTTTTTGGATCAAGGCTTTTTAATTTCTTGTGGAGGGATTCACAAGAAATAACTGGGGTATTTAGACACAAATTATTATTTTCAAGAAATTGCAAGAATTCGGAATTGTATTCAACCTGCATCTAGGCTATAAACGGCCGAAAAATATTCAGCAAATAAGTCGCATACTTTTGTTCCATAAAAAGTGGTTCCATCGGTCATGGTCAAGGGGTAAGCACTTGAACCTCCCCGTTTTGCCTTGTGATTATTCTAAAGTAGCTTTGTGTTAGATGCCAATTCGTCATCTAGATGGTTTGTATAATTCTTATAACAAGTAGAAGCGAGATTCTCACACCGTTTACTAATTAGTTCTAACTCTATCGCATCTAATGGGTTTTTATATTTTTTGGAGCGCATTCCTATATTATTCTTGTCGTTTAGCATTTTTGTCTATGTACGACTAAACCATGACGGGAATTTTCGGTTTATAAGTGTACGTAATGGCAAAAATTGTTTTATCGCAGTACCAAGCGTATCGTAGAAGACCTCAAGCATCTCATTAACACAACCTTGTCCACCTAATAATGAGTTCCAGTCTAATTCTTTAAAAAAGTTACGATTGTGATGATAATCCGCCATAAGGAAGTCAGGAGTCGCCTTTGCTAGACTGTAGGGGAGCCTGGGTTCCCTGTTAAATGAAATAACAATATCAAGAGGGGGTGATGTTGATCCACATTACTTAGAGGATACACACTTTCATTTACACAACATAGCGGTATTATGGAGAGGATAAGATCCAACAAACGTAAATAATTTGGTACTAAAAGAAAAAAAAAACATTTGCATTCGATTTCAACTACCTATTGTTAGAAGTAGCGAATTTGACATCGTTTTCCTAGGTATCACGCTGGATTAGAAATTACAATGGGGAGCACATATCACATCTCTTGCGGGGCGACTAAGCCTAAGACTACTGGGCTGCTGACATTGAATCCATTTTTATTTTGAAAAAAGAGAGCTGTCAGAACCATGTAAAATCTACCTCATCGCGAATCTCTCAGGAAACTATTTAAGAGATTCATAAAATGACAGTACCTTGCAAATTCATTTATGAAAATATTATGTATGTAAGAAAAAATCTACATCTTTTAAATAAAATAAGACAAAATTTTAATACTAGAAATAAAGATTACATAGATCAACCATTTTCAGATTGGCTAAAGTACATAAATCTTCTATGGGGTACCGTGTTAAACGTCATAACAAAATTCCCGTCATAAGAAAATTTCAAAATCATACAAAATCACTTTGTAATCAAGCATATTACAAATTAGAGGACTGCATCCAAGATAGGAATGCTTGGAAACATGCTGGTCCAGCTCCATAGGACAATCTAGTCTGGACAAAATCAAAATGGTTGCTTATTTAATTGTATAATTTTTAATTAGCCCACACACTGACTTATTTCTTGTTCTTGTTCCGTTCTTTTACAATGTTTGTTAATATAAATGAGCACACATCACGTGATTGACTTATTTGTCTTTGCTTCATTTAAAATTATTTATACTTATTATTTCGGAATAGTATTTTTATTCTTGGTGCATCGTCTTCACATATAAAACATTTACAAAATGTTGTAAAACATTTTAAAAGAGTAAAGGTGGAGTTTCTTGCCCATCCTTCTCCATACGAAACTACCTTTTGGAAGGGACGCCTAGAATAAATTATATTTTAAAGTAAATGTTGACGTTCAAAAGTGCCTTTTATGTGCGTGCCTATTTAAAATAAATGCTTTGACTTTGACTTTTAATGAAAGGTTCATTGCTAAGGTGGTTTATAATTTCCTTATCGTTTTATTGAGTTAATATTTTTTAAAGTCTATGAGGAGTTAATGCTTCATGAGTACAAGACCACAAACTTAGGTACCAACTGCCAATCACACATACTGCCATGAGCCAATCACTGGGTCAATTCACTTACTGATTACAATGTTAAAATAACTCATTCTTCTTTGTCTTGTTTGCTAAAACCAGTAATTGCATATTTTTTGTGTAATAACTTAAATATGTGTCATCGTGATGATAATGGAAGAAAAACCTCTCCTGATGCTCCTTCTCGCCCCTAAATGCCTCATTTATATGAAACGTTCAATAATGACACAATTTAAGTTTAACGACAGGCACACGGAGAAATCAATTTCCCCTAATATCCATACATCATTCCATAAATGATTACTACACTGATACCGCAAAAATTCCGGAAATTCATAATTGAAATTGTGGGAAGTGGGGAATGAAAGGAAGGTACTTGGATATGAAATTATCTGTGAGTAGGCCATGAAGATTCCCGCAGTGTTAGGAGTGATACATACCATACGTGGGACACTCAGACAATTTTGCGAAAATAAAATAAATGTTCTATAGGTAACATTTTTTTAGTTAAATATTTTCATAGTACTCTCCACTAGCCAAAAGTTTCATGCGTCTGAACCAGTTTTCGAAACACTTTTTCCAGTCCGCCGTAGACTCCTCGTTTACAGCCTGCTCGAACGCTGACAGCGTATCTTCCGGCGACAAAATCTGTATCCCTATGATCAGATTTTTTAAACTCGGGAATAAAAAGAAGTCACACGGTGCTAGGTCAGGGCTGTAAATAGGGTGACCCAGGAGTTTGACTGGCGTGCTGTCCAGGAAGTACCTCGTTTGGAGCGCGGTGTGCGAAGGTTCGTGGCGTGGTTGAGCAGTAGCCCGCGGAGCCCTGTGTATGGTCGCTTGTTGCCCACAACAGAGAAATCTTCTGCCAAGCATTGGGTAGTACATCATTCAGCGTTGATGCTTCTTTGGTTCCGTAAAGGAATTGACACCAACTAGCACGTCAAATTGAAAAAGCTCGCGTTCAAACTCTTCACCCCACTCCTAGAACGCTTCACTTTGGTAGCCGTTGATTCGTTTTGAAACACCCAAACCGTCGACTAGTGCTTCTTTTCTGGATCGTATTGATGAGATGCGGAGATGAACCTGCTTCAAATCTGTTTATCATACCACGGCACCATTCCACCTGGGCCTCCTCTGGGCATCGGTCAGGTTGTGCGGCACCCAGCGTGAAACTGTCCTCCTCACACAATAATTAATAGTATAATTTCGTGAACGCATCCCGATCCAACCTGCAGTATGTACTGAATCTCTTGATACGTAACTCGTCTATTGTCTTGGATTAAATTTTTCACTGCTAGCACGTTTTCGTCCGTAACGTCCGTCAACCGCGACCGCACTTGAATTCGTTATACCAACGATACACGGTTGCCTTAGAGGGGCCTTCATCCATGAATGCCATTTGAAGTCTATCGTACGATTCGTCCGGTTTCAGGCGCAACTTGAAATCATAGAAAAATCATAGCGCGAAAATGTTCCCGGCGCAGATCTATTTTTTTATGAGACGCGATCATTTAAATTACCTCGCAAACAATGTGTTGGGAAATTTTTAAATTGGAACGTATACCTATTTTTACTAACAAGTACCTATTTTTACGTATTTTCAAAATAGACTATAACTGGTCAGTCATACATAAACACTTTGTTTCGCAATACTTTCTGAGTGGCTGGGTAAATAACTACATATATCAATTGTCTTCTTCATAAAACATTAATCAGGAAACTGCACTACTACGGAATCCTGAACGCCTCTCTGGATCTTCTTACTTATGTGATAGGATTAAGAGACTTGATGTTAACGGGAAAAGATTACCCAGATCTGTAGGAACAATATGTTCCCCAAGGCACAATTCTTGGCCTATTTTTGTTTCTTATTTATATTCATGACTTGCCTTACCTCATAAAGGATAAGCAAGATATACTGTTGTTTGCAGACGACACTTTTCTTTTAATGAAAATCATACGTCAGCAGCGTGTTACTGACAATGTAAATTGTGCCCTAGCAAAAATAGTTTACTGCTACTAGCTACTTCTTATAAGAAAAAAATTAAATGTATTAAGTTTACGATACCTCATATTAAACAAGTAGAAACTAGTGTTCTCATAAAGCACCAATTTTAAAAAAGGGCTACATTGTGATTCTAGTGAACAGAGTCGTTCCCCAACTTTTGGGTGTAATTAATGGTGGTAAGACGGTTACTCAGAGGCGAGTTGTGAGATTTACAGCAAAACATGTGCTAAAAGTTTTCCATAGCATGCATCGTGGTAAGTCTCTTGGTTTTGACAGTCTCAGCGTTGAGTATCTAAGTAATGCAGGAGTTCACCTGCTGCGCGTACTCTCCATGTTTTACAATCTCTATTTGTGTCATGGTTATTTGCCGGATGAACTTACCAGAACGATCGTTGTGCCGGTTGTAAAGAACAAGACTGGGGATTTATCAAATAGTAGCAACTATCGGCCTCTATTGCTGGGCTACGGTATTGGCCAAGGTATTTGACAGCTTGCTTAATGACACCCTTAAAACTTATGTGGATTTACACGATGCCCAATTCAGCTTTAGAGGTGGACTTTCTACGGAAAGTGCTATCTTGTGTGTTAAGCGGGCTGTCGGGTACTACACTGAGAGGAGTACGCCGGTATACGCGTGCTTTCTGCATTTAGCCAGAGCCTTCCATACTGTTTTGTACGATAGACTGTGGATGAAGCTAGAGAGCGCTGGGGTGCCGGTAGAGGTTGTCTCAGTGTTTAGACAATGGTATCGGTACCAGCGAAACCAAGTACGATGGGCTGACACTTTCTCATAGGAATATGGCATGAAGTGTGGCGTGAGGCAGTGGGGCATTACCTCTCCTCTGCTGTTCAACCTGTACGTTAATAACCTCATTTGTGGGCTCAGCGGTGCATGTGGGTTGTGTTGTGGATGGAGTGGTACGATATGGGTCCATCGTTGGGCGCAGTTCGTAAACTTGTGGCGATCTGTGAGGCGTACGCGGCGGAACATGGGCTAAAATATAACTGTAAAAAGAGTAAAGTTCTGGTTTTTAAGAGTGGAAAATGAGGTCCACTTCATGTTCCGCCTATTAATCTTAATGGCGCAGCGCTAGCAGTGGTGAACAGTTTTAGGTATCTGGGGCAACTTGTGTTGCGCGTAGGTTTGCTCGCTGCTCGAGGGAAGTAAAAGATAAATCATTTTACGGTGTATTGCCAATCCTTTTACTCGAGCAGCTTGTGGATAAATTAGACGCATAGGGCTGGCTGCCATTGCTTTGCGTGTTCAAAATAACAACGTTTTCAGGATGCTGTTGCGGCTGCCTCGCTATTGAAGTGCGTCTGGTACGTTTGCGGAGTCGCGAACGGATGGCTTCCATGCGATTGTGCGCAAAAGGGTAACTTCCTTGTCGCTGCGTTTGCGAAGCACTAGTAACGGCATCCTGCAGATGATTGTATCTCGTGCGGATTGCCCTATCCAAAACAAATGGATGCGTATTGTTTTGGGCGCTCACTGACACATTGTTACGTCATAATCTAACACAATTTAAATTTTGATTTTATAGTTAATTATTTAATTTAATTTTACGTTATGTTAGTATTGTGTAAACTAATTTAAATTTAATTATATGAAATGTTAGTGTGTACGTACCAATTGATTCTAATGTAATTAAATGTATTGTATGGATTATAATTTATCTGAAATAAATGAATTAATAATAATAATAATATTAAAAATAGCTGGCAACACCAACGTCAACACGTCTCGAAATTTGTTAAAATTATTTTCAATTACTTATATTCATTTTAGACACAGTTTTTATATTTTCATAGTACCCCTACAAGCCTGAAGTCCAAAAAACAATATAAAAAATATAATGAACCAGAATAAAACAGAATTTCACGCCATAAACTGCCGAATCGGAGGTGACATCTGTCATGTCACCTCGGAACATTTAAATAATTAATAAGTATGAAAATGAACAAATGTTGACGAGATCAGCCGCACGTCAAGCACGCCCACCACCTCCGGACTCTTCGCCCAGCTCCGCCTCGCCGCCGCCGGTATCCAGCCCCACCGTGAGTGCTGTGACGACACCGGCCGCGGTAGTTGCGTCGAGCTCGAGCGACGAGTATTTTTCCCCGCCGACGTCACCAACACCTGTTCGTCGGCAGGGGAGAGGCCGGCCACCGAGGAGCTTGGGACTTAGGGGCCATCCGGCCCCGAGCCGGGTCCCCGCTGCCGGTGGTTGTGTGCAGCGCATGAGATGGACTCAGTCTATGAACGAGAACGTCATGCGCGCATATTATGGGTCTACAGAGGGGGGAACTCACCTCACTGCGTACCGTGATAGGATGCTGTCTCTTTTTCAGGAACTAGAACCAACCGTCAGCGTCTCGGCCCAACGACTGTCGGATCAGGTGCGGGTCATCCAACGCAATCATAGGTTGGACGCTGCCGCACTTGATAGGCTGCGCTCAGAGATACTGAGCAACCTTATCGTCTCGACTCCGGCACAAACCGCGGTACAAGCGTCAACGATTGATCTACCGCGGTCCAATCATGGTGTTGAAGAGGAAGATGATAGGGTTACCACAGTAAGTAGCCAATACAACGACCGATTGAGGAGCGCACTGGAGGATGCGTTTCGCGAATATAGATCCACTCCGACCGAACTTAGACCACGATTACCACGCCTACCTATGCACAAAAAAAATAGGGCGCTGGTGTGTGCCCTGGACTCGCAACTTAAGAATGTGTTCGAGAGCAGCGAGGATCTCGTTGATACACACTCGATCCTGTATTGTGCGGCTGTCGCGGCATGTCGTTTAGCTAACGTCAAGTTTCCAAACTGTGACGGAGCTGCTCGACCAAAACCATCCGTACCAGCCTGGCAATACAGGATCGAGCGTCGTATCGATGAGGCCAGGGTACTCATAGGCAAACTATACTGTTTCAGGGAGGGCAATACAAGACCACGAGTGATGCGCTTTGTGAGGCGGGCATTTTCGGGGACTGAAGTAAGCCCTCGAGAATACATGTCCCGTGTCACAGAGCGCATCGACTTCCTGAAACAGAAAGTTTGTGCATGGGCGAGCCGTATTCGGCGGTATAAGCGGCGGGTTGATCGATACACGCAGAATCGCATGTTCCAGAGCGATGAAAGGTGGGTATATAGAGCTTGGGAGCGACCTGAACAAAATTTGACAGACGTGTGCCGCCCAGATGATGCCGCCACAAGTGCATTCTGGCGCAGCATCTGGACAGTACCCGTCTGTCACATTGAGGCTGACTGGATGCAGGATGTCGAGCGAGTGTGTGAAACTATACCAGAAATGGAAAAAGTCCTAATTACGCCATCAGACGTTGCCAGAGCAGTCCGTCCCTTACCGAACTGGAAATCGCCAGGGCCGGATGGATTGCACAACTTTTGGTTGAAATGGCTAATTAGTTCGCACACTAGCCTGGCATCTCAGTTCCAGTCAGCCTTAGAGTCTGGGTCGCTACCGCAGTTTCTATTAACAGGCGTTACCTACCTGCTCCATAAGTCAGGTAGTCCCACGGAACCCAAGAATTATAGACCGATCACGTGTTTGTCGACGATCTATAAACTTCTTACATCCATTTTGAGAGTAAAAATTAATACACACATTGACAGTAACTCTATTATGTCTGCCTCTCAAAATGGATGTAGGAACGGGTCCCGGGGTACTAAGGAGCTACTCCTCATCGACATGGCCATTAGCCAACAGGTTCGTCGCTCCCGCAAGGATCTGTCGACATGCTGGATAGATTATACGAAGGCCTACGACTCGGTGCCACATACATGGCTTGTGAGGGTGCTGGAGTTGTACAAGATAGATGCAACTCTACGCACCTTCCTTAGTTCCTGTATGGGGCAATGGAGGACAGTCCTTCGCTATCCGGGGTGTCAACAGATCCAGGGGAATGACGAGCCTGTCTGGATTAAACGGGGAATATTTCAGGGCGACAGTTTGAGTCCACTTTGGTTCTGCTTGGCTCTGAATCCTCTAAGCACACTGCTGGAGGATTCAGGTCTAGGCTATCGGTTGAAGAGAGGTGGTGAGGTCATATCTCACCTTCTGTTCATGGATGACTTGAAAATCTTTGCCCCCAACAAATTGCAACTGATGGAGCTACTGAAGGTAACTGAAACATTCAGTAGCGCCATCAGGATGGAATTTGGTGTGGACAAATGTGCAATCATGCATGTTAAGCGAGGTGAGATTATGGAATCCGAAGGTATTCAACTTTCGGATTCCATACACCTCAGATCCCTCTCTTCATCCGAAAGCTACAAGTATTTGGGTATGTCGGAAGCGTTAGGCATCAACGTTATTAACATGAAGCAATCGTTGAAGGAGCGCTTCTTTGGCCGCCTGAAGAAGGTATTAATTAGTCTTCTTTCGGGCGGAAACAAGGTGCGCGCCTTCAACGGTTGGGTCATGCCGATTTTGCTGTACTCTTTCGGCGTACTCAAATGGACCCAAACCGAACTCGACGCCCTGGATAGGCGGGTCCGTACACTTCTGACCGCAAATCGGATGCATCACCCACGATCATCGGTGATGAGATTGTACATCCCGCGAAAGTGCGGGGGTCGAGGCTTTTTAAATGCGAAGACCCTCCACAATCGCGAGGTGTGCAGTCTCAGGGAATATTTTTTAAAAACCGAAATGGGTATGCACCGTGATGTGGTCGCAGTGGACAAGGGGCTCACCCCGCTCTCCATGGCTAAAGAGAACTGGCACAAACCTGTAGTACTTACTTCCGATGACCGCAAGGCGGTATGGCAAAGCAAGGAGCTTCACGGGCGCTTCTATCGGGCTCTTCATGAGCCTGATGTAGATTTCCTAGCGTCCGTATCCTGGCTACGTTTTGGTGACCTTTTCGGGGAAACTGAAGGTTTCGTCTGCGCAATTATGGACGAAGTTATCTTGACGAATAACTACCGGAGACATATTATGAAGGACGGGACGGTTGACGTGTGTCGGGCATGCCACCGTCCAGGTGAGTCCATCAGACATATTATCTCTGGTTGTTCTCGTCTGGCTAACGGCGAGTACTTGCACAGGCATAACCAAGTAGCCAGGATTATTCACCAGCAACTTGCTTTGAAATATAAACTTGTGGATTCTGAGGTACCGTATTACAAGTATGTGCCCGACCCAGTTCTCGAAAATGACCTTGTCACGTTGTATTGGGATCGGTCTATCATTACTGACAGGACTATTATCGCTAATAAGCCTGACATAGTAGTGATAGATCGATTAGCGCGCCGCACAATGATTATCGATGTTACCATTCCACATGACGGGAACCTCGTGAAAGCTGAGAAAGAGAAACAAATTAAATATCTCGACTTAGCACACGAGGTTGTTGACATGTGGAATGTGAGCTCGGCTGTCATTGTGCCGATTGTCGTATCGGCCAATGGCCTGATGGCAAAAAGCCTCGACCAACATCTCTCGAGGCTTTCGTTAGGCGGTTGGATCAAGGGCCTGATTCAGAAGGCAGTACTCCTTGATACGGCCCGCATTGTGAGGAGGTTCCTGTCTCTGGAGCCCTAACCACCAGTAGCTTGGACCCTGCTCCCGCTACCGGCGGACCACTATTTTTTATATTTTTAAATGTTTTTTTTTAAGTTGTTTTATAAAAATATTTAAAAATATAGCAAAATAAGGATAAAAATAAATAAAAGGCATAATAATATAAAAAATATTCCGTATCAACAAAACGTCTCGTTTTCTCATTTACGTAATTTTAATTCTTATAAGTTTTTTTGACCCAATTTAACAAGATATTTTTATTCTGAAGTAAACCTGAAACCTGCAAAACCAAAGAAAATTCAATAACGACATCAAACTACAACATAATGTAATTTTGAAACCAAAAACTACCGCATCGGAGGTGACATGACAGATGTCACCTCCGGTAAAACATCACTGATTATGAAACCAAAAATGAAGAAATGTTGACGAGATCAGCCGCACGTCGAGCACGCCCACCACCTCCGGACTCATCGCTCAGCTCCGCCTCGCCGCCGCCGGTACCCAGCGCTACTGGGAGCGCTGTGACGACACCGGCCGCGGTAGTTGCGTCGAGCTCGAGCGACGAGTATTTCTCCCCGCCCACGACGCCACCACCTGCTCGTCGACGAGGAGGACGCCGGCCGCCGGACGGCTTAGGACCTCGAGGCCCACCGGCCTCTGATAGGGTCCCAGCTCCCGGCGGAAGTGTGCAGCGCATGAGATGGACACGATCCATCAATGAAAACGTCATGCGCTCATACTATGGGGCTACAGAGGGGGGCAACAATCTGACCGCGTACCGTGTTCGGATGCTCTCTCTTTTTCAGGTGCTTGAGCCAGCTGTCAACGTTTCGGCACAACGACTGTCGGATCAGGTGCGGGTCATCCAACGTAATCATATGTTGGATGACACTGTGCTTGATCACCTGCGAAGTGAAATGCAGAGTAGCCATGTCATCACCCCCCCGTCGCAGACTGTTGAGGTACTATCACAGTCCAACACAAATCAAGCTGACGAGGGAAGTGATGATAGGGCTACAAACGTAAGCACCCAGTGCAATGAGGAATTGAGGAGTGCTTTGGAGTGTGCGATTCGGGAATATCGGTTCATGTCGCCCGAACTTAGACCACGCTTACCTCGTTTGCCCATGCATAACAAAAATAGGGCGCTGGTGGCGCTCCTGGATTCGCAATTATCAAACTATTTTGATGACTGCGAAGACCTCACCGATACTCATTCAATTCTGTACTGCGCGGCTGTAGCGGCATGTCGTGTAGCTCACGTCAAATTTACCAATGACTGTAGAGCTACGCGACCGAAACCAACCGTACCAGCTTGGCAGTGCAGAATTGAGCACCGTATTGGTGGGGCCAGAGCGCTCATCGGCAAACTAATCTGCTTCAGAGACGGCAATACTCGTCCAAGAGTGATGCGCTTTGTGAGGCGGGCGTTCTCAGGGACTGATATTAGCTCTCAGAACTATCTGTCCCGCGTCACAGAGCGCATCGACTTTCTGAAGCAGAAAGTGTATGCATGGGCTAACCGTATTCGTAGGTATAAGCGGCGAGTAGAGCGGTACACTCAGAATCGCACGTTCCAGAGCGATGAGAGGTGGGTTTATAGGGGTTGGGAGCGACCGAACCAAAGTGTGGCTGACACGTGCCTGCCAGATGATGATGCCATGTGTTCTTTCTGGCGAAGTATCTGGTCGGTGCCTGTCAGTCACACCGAAGGTGACTGGACTCGGGAAGTCGAGCGAGCCTGCAATCCAATACCAGAAATGGGGGCTATTACCATCTGGCCCCAAGATGTAGCTCGTGCAGTCCGTCCGTTACCTAACTGGAAGTCACCAGGGCCGTGCAGAACTTTTGGATTAAATGGTTTACCAGATCGCACGCTCGCTTGGCGGCCCAGTACCAGACGGCTTTGGAGTTTGGTTCGCTACCCTAGTTCCTAACAACAGGAGTTACCCACCTGCTCCATAAATCAGGTAGCACCGCGGAACCCAAAAATTATAGGCCGATCACGTGTTTACCGACGGTCTATAAAGTGCTTACATCCATTTTGAGAGCTAAAATTAACAAACATATAGACACCAACTCCATCATGTCTGCCTCTCAAAATGGATGTAGGAACGGGTCCCGCGGTACTTAGGAGCTACTCCTCATTGATATGGCCATTAGCCAACAGGTTCGACGTTCCCGAAAGGATCTGTCGACATGTTGGATAGATTACAAGAAGGCCTATGACTCGGTGCCACATACGTGACTCATGAGGGTGCTGGAGTTGTATAAAGTAGATGCAACTCTGCGCACCTTCTTGATGGCATGTATGGGGCGATGGAGGACGGTCCTTCGCTATCCAGGATGTCGGAATATCCTGAGGAATAGCGAGCCGATAAGGATCGAGCGAGGCATATTTCAGGGCGATAGTTTGAGCCCGCTTTGGTTCTGCTTAGCCTTGAATCCTCTAAGCACACTGCTGGAGGATTCAGGTCTAGGCTATCGGCTGAGGAGAGGTGGTCAGGTTATATCTCACCTTCTGTACATGGATGATCTAAAACTCTTTGCCCCCAACAATTTGCAACTAATGGAGCTACTGAAAGTAACTGAAAATTTCAGTAGCGCCATCAGGATGGACTTTGGTGTGGACAAATGTGCGGTCATGCATGTAAAGCGAGGGGAGATTGTGGAATCCGTGGGAACCCAACTCTCGGATTCCATAAACCTTAAAGCCCTCTCCGCATCCGAAACCTATAAGTATTTGGGTATGTCGGAAGCGTTGGGCATCAATGGTACTGACATGAAGCAATCGTTGAAGGAGCGCTTCTTTGGACGCCTGAAGAAAGTCTTAAATAGTCTTCTGTCAGGCGGAAACAAGGTGCGCGCCTTTAACGGTTGGGTCACGCCAGTTTTGATGTACTCTTTCGGCATACTCAAATGGACTCAGACCGAACTCGACGCCCTGGATAGGAGGGTCCGTACACCGCTGACTGCAAACCGAATGCATCACCCACGATCATCGGTAATGAGACTGTATATCCCGCGAAAGTGTGGAGGTCGAGGCTTTTTAAACGCTAAGACCCTACACAATCGCGAGATATGCAGTCTCAGGGAATATTTCCTAGAAGCCGACGTGGGGATGCATCGTGATGTGGTCGCGGTGGACAAGGGCCTCACCCCGCTCTCCTTGGCCAAAGAGAACTGGCGCAAACCTGTAGTGCTTGACACTAATGATCGCATGGAAGTATGGCAGAGTAAGGAGCTTCACGGACGCTTTTTCCGGGCCCTACATGGACCCGATGTAGATCTTCTAGCGTCCGTGACCTGGCTACGTTTCGGTGACCTCTTTGGAGAAACCGAAGGTTTTATTTGTGCAATTATGGACGAAGTTATGATGACGAACAATTACCGGAGATTTATTGTGAAAGACGGCACGGTTGACATCTGTCGGGCATGTCACCGTCCGGGGGAATCAATAAGACACATTATCTCCGGGTGTTCTCGTCTAGCTAACGAAGAGTACTTGCATAGACGCAACCTTGTAGCTAGGATTATCCATCAGCAACTTGCTCTGAAATACAGCCTTGTGGAATCGGAAGTGCCGTACTACAGGTACGTGCCCGACCCAGTTCTCGAAAATGGAAATATCACATTGTACTGGGATCGATCCATCATCACTGACAGGACTATTGTTGCCAATAAGCCTGATATAGTGGTGGTGGATCGAGTAGAGCGGCGCACAATGATTGTTGACATAACGGTCGCGCATGACGGTAACCTCGTGAAAGCCGAGAAAGATAAAGAAATCAAGTATCTTGATTTAGCTCGCGAGGTTGTCGACATGTGGGATGTGGACTCAGCAATCATTGTGCCGATAGTCGTGACAGCCAATGGCTTGATAGCCAAGAGCCTTGACAAACACCTGAGGAGGCTCTCGTTGGGCAGCTGGATCAAGGGCTTGATTCAGAGAGCGGTACTTCTGGACACGGCTCGCATTGTTAGGAGGTTCCTCTCTCTGGAGCCCTGACCGCCGGTAGCTTGGACCCTGTTCCCGATACCGGTGGGATACTATTTTTTATATTTTTAAATGTATTATTTTTTCAGAGTTGTGAAAGTATATTTAAAAATGTAATTTACAAGGTTTTAGATGTAATAAAGGAAATAATAATAACACGTTGGATAGATTATAAGAAGGCCTATGACTCGGTGCTTTATTTATGGCTCATGAGGGTGCTGGAGTTTTATAAAGTAGATACAACTCTGCGCACCTTCCTTATGTCGTGTATGGGGCAATAGAGGACGGTTCGTCGCTATCCAGGATGTCGAAATATACAAAGGAATAGCGAGCAGATGAGGATCGAACGAGGCATTTCAGGGTGATATGTTGAGTCCGCTTTGGTTCTGCTTAGCATTGAATCCTCTAATCACACTTCTGGTGAATTCAGGACTAGTCTGCCTGAGGAGAGGTGGTCTGGTTATATCTCACCTTTTCTGCATGGATGACCTAAAATTTTTGCTCCAAACAATTTGCAACTGATGAAGCTACTGACAGTAACTGAAACTTTCAGTAGCGCCATCAGGATGGAATTTGGTGTGAACAAATGTGCGGTCATGCATGTGAAGCGAGGGGAGATTGTGGAATCCGTGGAAACTCAACTCACGGATTTCATAAACCTTAGAGCCCTCTTCTCATCCGACACCTATAAGTATTTGGGTATGTGGGAAGCATTGGGCATCAATGTTACTAACATGAAGCAATCGTTGAAGGAGCGCTTCTTTGGCCGCCTGAAGAAAGTATTAAATAGTCTTCTATTAGGCGGAAACAAGGTGCGTGCCAGTTTTGATGTACTCGTTCGGCATACTCAGACCGAATTTAACGACCTGGATAGGAGGGTCCGTACACTGATGACTGCAACCCGAATGCATCACCCACGGACATCGGTAATGATACTGTATATCCCGCGAAAGTGTGGAGGTCGGGGCTTTTTAAACGCTAAGACCCTCCACAATCGCGAGAAATGCAGTCTCAGGGAATATTTCCTAGAAGCCGACGTGGGGATGCATCGAGATGTAGTCGCCGTAGACAAGGGCACCACCCCGCTCTCCTTGGCGAAAGAGAACTGGCGCAAACCTGCAGTACTAGATACTAACGATCGTAATGAATTATGGCAAGGCAAAGAGCTTTACGGGCGCTTTTTCGGGTCCTTCATGGACCTGATGTAGACTTTTTGGCGTCTGTATCCTGGTTACGTTTCGGCGACCTATTTGGGGAAACCCAAGGTTTTGTCTGTGCATATATGGAAAGTTATCGTGACGAATAATTATCGGAAATACATTGCCAAGGACGGTATGGTTGACATCGGTCGGGCATGCCCCCGTCCCGGTGAATCTATCCCACAGATTGTTTCTGGTTGTTCTCGTCTTAATAACGGCGAGTACTTGCACAGACACAATCTAGTGGCTAGGATTATCCACCAGCAACACACCTTGCAGTACAGCCTTGTGGAATCGAAAGTGCCGTACTACAGGTATGTGCCCGACCCAGTTCTCGAGAATGATCATGTCACATTGTACTGGGATCGATCTATCATCACTGACAGGACGATTGTAGCAAATAAGCCTGTTATTGTGGTGATAGATCGATGAGAGTGCCATGCAATGATTGTTGATATCACTGTCCCTCATGACGAGTATCTCGTGAAAGCTGTAAAAGATTTTAAAAGTATCTTGACTTAGCACACGAGGTTGTCGACATGTGGAGCGTGGACTCTGCAATCAATGTACCGATAGTCGTGACAGCCAATGGTTTAATAGCCAAGAGCCTCGACCAACACCTGAGGAGGCTCTCGTTGGGCAGCTGGATCAAGGGTTTGATTCAGAAAGCGGTACTTCTGGACACGGCTCGCATTGTCAGGAGGTTCCTTTCTCAGGAGCCCTAACCGCCGGTAGCTTGGACCCTGGTCCCGATACCGCAAGTTTTTATTGATATGTATTTTTCATGAAAATATTTTAAACTGTAAAAGACAAGTTTTTAAATGAATAAAGGAGGTAATAATGAAGGGTAGAGTGTTGAAACCCGAAAATACCACAGATTTCTTAGGTATATCTTTGGATGCCAAGCTTCAATGGGGCTCCAATAAAGAAAAGTTTCAAAAAGCTTAGCAATGCAGCACACGCCGTAAGAAAAAAATCGTAGTTTAGCTGATTTAGAGACAACCCGTTTAGTATACTTATCTATTTTCATTTGTAATGTGGTACGGTATTCTGTTGTGGAGAAATGCCGCCAAAAGTTAGACAATTTTTGTTTTACTAAAAGGACAATTCGTTCAATTTATATATAAAGCCCCATACACTTCCTCAGAGACAAAAGAGGGTTTTTCATTTATTTAATCACAAAATCCACTGCTCTTTAACAATTTCCCTAAACATAACTAAACTAATCTTACAGCCAATTACGGATTTACAATTTAGTAGCTACACTTATTAAATGCATCAAAAACAAACAGGATGACATGCTAGCACCATCCTACCATATCTAGTGTGTGCAGTGTGGTTGGGTGTGTAGGAGTGTGTGTGAGGAGTTGTAATGGTGTATGGATACTTTATTCAATTCTATTCGTTTTATACAGAAGTTTCTAAAAGTTTCTAAATATACCTTTTTTGGTGTTAAATAAATATCAATATGAGAGAATTTCCTGTTTAAATTTCTAAATTTCCTACCAATGTCAGATTTTCGATCGTAGTTTTACCACTCAGCTTCGTCTGGTACATTGAATTACTGTGTGGGCATAGTCCGTCGAGACGGAGCTTAGTACTTAAGGAAATGGATTTTAAACATTATATTTGCTGTATATAAACTAAGTACTGAGGATTCCAGATATTACTGCATTATTCTAAGATACTGCATATGTACGCAAAATAAAGTATTTTGGTGCAATTCATATCAGTAAATAATTTACACGTACGCATAATAAATCCAAAGTTAATAGGTGACTCGTTTACATGCCAATGTATACTTTTTATAAGAAACTGTCTAGCCACATTCTAGAACTCATCCATATTAAATTCTAATCTTGTATTAAGCGGAAACTATGCCAGAAAGCCTTTTAAAAAAGACTCAACGACTATACTGAGGATAAAAAGACTTGGGATTGAATAGCTCCAAAAATAACTCAGTGAAAGTTGATTTTTTATTTTATTTTGCTAGCTATTTAACTTTATTATTTTCTATTAGTATCTTTACCTTTTTATACAAACGATAACATGAATATTGACTGTTTTTTTTAATAAATTGTGAATGTGAGGACTATGTGGGTCATTGTTTCAGTTTTAATCATGGTAGATTGAGTAGTTTATGCGGCCTACCCAAATGTCCTTTCTTCGGTACTGTTTGTTGAATTATTGAGCTCCTTAACTTCTTATTTGTAGATAAATCTGTGAGTAGACAAATGCGTTCATTGACTGGACAGTTCCACTCAATCTGTGTGGTTATTTCCTCAAAAGACCATTTCAGACACCGACCTACATGGTCTTCACATAATTTGACCAAGATTATGTCTGGACTGTAAAAGAG
The DNA here is from genome assembly GCA_963555695.1 of Dasypolia templi. NCBI lineage: Eukaryota > Metazoa > Arthropoda > Insecta > Lepidoptera > Noctuidae > Dasypolia > Dasypolia templi. The sequence continues at coordinate 5,189,456 of OY743152.1, forward strand.
ACTATGACCTCTGAGTTTTTTACGAGTTTTCTTCTCAGAGTAGTAAGATAGTAAACGCCGACCTCATCTAGTTACAAAAATTAGATTGACGTCTAAAAATTTTTGTACAAACCTACTTCCAGAAATAATATAATTTTTATTTACTTAACTTGCAGGTTTTTAAGTTACTATTCAGATACTCATGTGACAACTTGGTATTGTGATCGGAATTACAAAATTTCTGAGCTTTCCAATAGAAATTTCTCAGTAGAACCCTGGGCGCCTGAATTTGGGCGCGGCGTATGGTACTTAAATATAGTTGGCGAAAATGAAATATGCAAAACTTAATAAAATCATAAATAAATGCAATAAATTTAGGAATCAACAAAACACAGTTCCAATAATATTAAACAAAGAAAAGAGCGTGGTTTTCTTAAAAGTTAATTAAATAACTATCAAATTAAATTAGAAGACAGTAAAAACATTTATGAGATTGATACTCAACGCTTGCAATCTGAAATTCAGGTACTGGAAGAGTCAATTCATTCACTGTGTACTAAGTATGTAAAACAAATTCAGGAGCACATCCTTGCTGCAAATGAGTTAGTGGACATGTGCAATTCTAAAGCAGTCAAAGTGGACCTGCTGACTCTCAGCGGCCCTCAATGTTCGTTGCAAAGGAAATCCGAACTTGGCAAGCTCCAACCTGAGGCAACGGAGAACCCGTCCCAGTCTGGACTTGCTCACGTCTCCATTCCCAATAAAGATTCACCAGATATTGAACAAGGTCCAGTGCAAGTAGTGCAGACGGAAGCTAGCTCTCTCCCTTGTACTAGTAAAGTTTGTTACTGCTCCATTATGTTTTCTGATAGTTTTGGAAAAGGGTTAGTAAAATTACTTAGCAACAACCTGAGTCATTCTTCTTAAAACTTCTGTATGCCACAGACTTCCTACACACAAATAATGTCTTCAATTATTAGGAATGAATATGATCCAAATGGCATTATTACAGTAGTTTTATGTAAAAGTTATAATGTAACAAAAGATGACATCACTGATAGTGTCACCAAATTACTATATTTAAATTGCAAGAAAATAATTAGTGTGCTTTCCCATACTTTGAGCACTTGTCAAATAGGCAAAACAACTACATTCACATGTTAAATAATTAAATGCATTTCTTAGTTAGTCACCTTTGACAAGTTTCTATTTTTTGACACCAACATTTTTGTTGATAAGCTAAGGTCGACTAGGGATACTGTGTCTCTGCCGATTAGTTTTAGACGTCAAATAGCTTGACTATTAGCTTTTATTATTAACCCAGACATAAGTAGTACGTCGAAGTCACCTTTAGTTAGCACCTCAATTAGTAATAGTACTTATGTTGAGGTGGTTGGCTCAGATAATTTAAACTAGTTTGTAAGACAACAGAAGGTACCACTAATAGTATAGTTCCACTTAAAAACAAAAAGGTATTTTCTAACACTACAATAGTTAACTGTAGAAAAGGGGCTAAGCATAAATCCTTGAAATTATTTCATCAAAATATTCAAGGTTTTAACTCCAAACAATTAGAAATTGAATTGTTTTAAAAAAAACAATGTTTGACATTATTTGCATAACTGAGCATTGGTTATAAGATTGTGAAATGTTAATTAATTACGAGAATCATAATGTGGCCAGTTGTTTTAACCGAAAATCAATGCTGCGTGGTGGTTCACCAATCCTAATTAAAAGTTGTATAAAATCCAAAGCTCGAAAAGACATAGTTGAACTATCGGTTGAACACAGCGTTGAACTGTCTTGTGTTGAGCTAGATAACCATGTTATAGTGTGCGTTTATAGACCCCCAAATTATCAAAACTTCTCTATATTTGGTATGGCCTTAAGCCTTATATTAACACGTAAAGTTTTAATAAGTATGTTGCTTCTTACTCAAAAAAACTTAAGAACACTTGTAAGGCAGCTAAAGCCTTATACATTAGCAACAAGGTAAAATCAGCAGACAATAAAATAAAGACGGTTTGGAAAATTATCAATAATGAAACGAATAGGATCAAAAAGCAAAATTCTGATTACATACTGGAGACGTCACGTGGTCTCATTTGCGATAACAAAATAGTTGCTCAGGAATTTGTGAATTTCTTTACCAGTGTCCCACTAAAAACCACTGAAATCTTAAATTCTTCGCCCTCGCTTGCTTTCGATTTAATGAGGGCGAATGTTTCAGCCTGCCCGATTGAATTTAACTTTAAGCATATTAACCCCTTAACAGTAGTAAAATCTTTTAAGCAAATCAAGATCAAATTGACCGAAGATCTTTGGGGAATGTCTATTAAAGTCTGTACCTCCATAATTGAAACTATAGAACCTTACTTAGCCTTAATATTTAATTTGTGTGTCGATCAAGGAGTCTTCCCGGATCTAATGAAATACAGTAAGGTAATACCACTTTTCAAATCCGGGGACAGTAAAGACACAAATAATTATAGACCTCTATCCATGTTGCCGGTTTTCAGCAAGGTTTTTGAAAAGATAATGCTTAATCAGATGCTCAATCATTTTAATACTAATAAAATCCTTCACGACGAACAGTATGGTTTCACCAAAGAGCGTTGTACGACCGACGCTGGTGTTACCTTATTAAAACATATTTTTAACGCGTGGGAAGAGGCTCAAGACGCCATAGGAATCTTTTGTGACATCTCCAAGGCATTTGATTGCGTCGATCACGAAACCATGCTTTTGAAACTTGAGCATTACGGACTCGGAAAACTTGCGGTCAGTTTAGTAAAATCTTATTTAAATGACAGACAACAGCAAGTTGAAATAAATGGTGTCAATTTACTTAGTTTAAAAGTAAAAATGGGTGTTCCACAAGGCTCGATATTGGGTCCTTTCCTCTTTTTAGTATAAAGTCAAAGTCAAAGTTGCTGACGATACTTCCTTAATTTTTAAGGTAGAAAGACGTGCTTCAAATTTTGACGATGTAAATAACGCCCTACTGCTGGTCCAAAATTGGTTTACTGCTAATAATTTAGTACTAAATGGAAATAAAACTAAGTGTATAAAATTTTCTTTACCAAACGTCAAGAGTAGTGATTGTGAGATAGTATTGAATCAAGAGAAACTAGAATTCGTCGATAAAACGGTTTTCTTGGGGATCACGCTCGACTCAAGGCTACAATGGGGTCCTCATTTAACATCTCTAGCAGGACGGCTAAGTTCAGCAGCTTACGCTGTCAGAAAAATCCGTCAATTTACTGATGTAGATACCGCGAGGCTTGTCTATTTTAGTTACTTTCATAGTATCATGTCGCAGTACGGTATTTTGCTTTGGGGACGGGCTGCAGACATCGAGTCTATTTTCATTCTGCAGAAAAGAGCCATCAGAGCCATATATAATCTCCGCAGGCGCGATTCTCTAAGGGAATTGTTTAAGGATATTAACATCATGATGGTACCTTGTCAATACATCTAAAAAAACATCATGTACGTAAGAAAAAAATTACATCTTTACAGTAAAAGAGGTGAAAGACATAATTATAGTACTAGAAATCGGGACCTATTAGTTCAACCAGGTTTCAGACTGGCTAAAGTAGACTCATCTTTCATGGGGTACTGTCTAAAATGTTATAATTAAATACCTCCCCACATACAGGATTTAATGCTGTGGGAAATTGGCTAAATGACAATGTCTTAACGTTAAATACCTCCAAAACTAAATACGTTTGCTTTAGTATAAGATCAGACATGGGGATCAACCACGACCATGCCATTATTCCACATGAGTGTACACCGCATGATTTGTGCTGTTGTACTAAACTAGAGCGGGTAAATACCATCAAATATTTAGGTGTAACCGTAGATGAAAATCTTAACTTCAAGGAACACATAAGAATTTTATCGGGAAGGGTTCGGAAACTCATATATATCTTTAAGAACCTGCGACACATCGCTGATCCTCACATATTGAAACGAATATACTTTGCTGTATGCCAGTCTCTCATAACATATTGTATATCTGTTTGGGGAGGTGCCCCGAAAACTACACTCAAGTCTATAGAGGTTGCCCAACGTGCAATACTAAAGGTCAGCACCTTTAAACCAATCCTTTTCTCTACTACCTCACTTTACCAGTTGTGTGGAGTTCTAACTGTGAGACAATTATTCATATTAAAAATAATAATTATGCAGCACACTTGTTCAAATTACGACCCCCAGATTGTAAATACACGCAGAAAATATATGGTTTGTACACAACACAGGTCTTCCAGCACTAAATTTAGTACAAAATTCTTTAATTTCCTTGGTCCCTTTATCTACAATAAACTCAATAAAAATCTTAACACGTATCCACTCAACACAAATCATTGCAGGACAAAGGAATCGGAATACCTACACGGTCTCACATATGATGAGACTGAGCAACTTCTATCTGTACCAAGTTATAAACTTAATTAATATTTATGTTAGCAAAGCTCATTATCTAAAATATATATTTATTATTTAAATAATTACTTTATCCGCGTATCTCACAAATTCATGTATTAACTCATAAAAAGCCAAAAGCACACTCACATGTAAACACACCCTCTCACACTCATTCATTCACCATATTACATAACACAAAGAGAGGTGCAGACCATAAAACATTAGACTATTATTTTTCCTTTATTTTAAAATGCTAGCATTTAAGAACTCTAATTTATTGTTACTCAAGGGTTTTGGCACTGTTAGCCGAAATACAGGTCCTTCCTAGTTCGGCTCCAGAAGCTAAAATTTTGTGTACTTTTGTTTTAGAATAGCATTTAACTGTAATTTAATCTAAGTACTGTATTTATGAAATAAACTGTATTATTATTATTTATTATTATTATACTTCAACTGAATTAGACAAAATTCAAATCCTTTGTCAAACGCACACTATGCAGGCAGGCATATTATAGGTTAGGGGATTACATAACTGATAAAAATGCCTGGCTTAATGCTGGTCCTGCTCCACACCACAACTAATTAATTGACATTTGAAATACTGTTGAAGCTGCTGAAGATTGTAAGAATATATTTGCATTATATAAACTCAATCTCCTTTTATTATATACATGCATTGCACAGATGTGAGTACTTTGTACTATCGAGCTACCATTTACCGGGTAATGTCATAGATTGACTTGAATGTGCCCTGGCGGCTGATAGTATGTCATGCTCACTCAAATGTCTCGCTGACGGTGGCGCGTGTGTCGGATTATTTAGCTCCCTTCAAAATGGTTGAGCTGAATTGTGCTGATCCATGCGTCATGTTCGTGAACGGGCGCCGTCAGTTGGGTCTGGTCATCTCTTAGCTGCCACGGCTTATTTTAATAATTATTTTTTTGGATTGTTTTTAATTATGTTTTGCTGCACTCTGGACGCTTTTAACGTGTACGGTTTTTGTACAACGTTCTCACTTATAGTGTCAACATTAATCGATGTAACTAATATATTTGTAACAACAATATTATTTAAAAGAGTGTCCATGGAGTTTCTTGACCATTCTTCTCCATAGGTACCTACTGCGCTTTGGAATGGGCATCTAGCTTCATATTTCTGACTGAACGACTCCTTGATAATTCAAAAGTGCCTGTAAATGGTTTAATTGAAATAAATTATTTCAGTTTGAGTTTCAGTTTGAAATATAAGTTCACTTTACACCTCTGCAGACTCAAAATACAAGATGTTATTTGGATGTCATAAGAAGGGTCCGCTAACGGCAAGGCTTTCTCATTGCAAAATGAAGTGCACTAAAGAATGGGTAAAAACGTCTCAGGTTTTTTATAAATCAAAAGTAAGTAGGTATAAAGTAAGTAGGCGAATAAGTTGGGTCATTGTATAGCCTTCACATACGCGTAAGTAGGCGTACGGTCCTCATCTCAAATAATTTGTCTCCAAGAAAATAATAACTGTCTACATTGTTCTGTCGGCTCGTTGAATTCCAAAGTACCCAGCAATATGTGGGGAGATAAATTTGTTAAAGGCTTTAGTCACTGAAATTTGTATGATTACAGGCAATATAATGTAATTAGGTAATAGGCTTCGATTTTGCTGATAAGTATAGGTAGGTTTTGTAGAAGAGTTTAGGTATGTGGTTAGTCTAAATAATGAATACCTACATCGGGTCACAACGTAGATACGATTTAAGAATTAGGACAATATTATTAAAATAACAGGGTACAACTAAATATGAGGCTATGACAAGTTTAATTTAAAAATTATCCTCCAAGTATACCGACTTAGTAAAAGATTGTAAAATCTACTGAATAATCATATTATTCTTGCCTGAGCAACCGGCAGTAGGTAGCGGTTGCGATAGCGTCGGGGGTCGAGTTGCCTGCTTTCTTTAAATATAATGGCTGGATGTGTGCTTAGTGCTCGTGAATGGGTGCTGCTTGCGGTGACAGGTCGTCTTGGTGACCATGTTTCTGTTATTGTTCTGTTTGTCCTGGTTTATCATTTGTGACTTCAAGTTACAGTATGTGAACACTAGCTTTTACCCGCGGATTCGCCCGCGCGGAGATCGGAAATTATCGCACGGGAAGTACCACCGGGATACAAAATACAAAATAGTTTATTATTACAAATATAAAATTTCATTTCATTACATTTAAACGTGTTTAAAACCTTCATTTAAGCAAACAATGCCTATATTAGGAGGCTCCGCTCTTTCACATCATTGTCGTACACTTATGTTATCTGGAGTTAATATGGTGTACTTTGACCTTAAGGGTTAACATGCAATGCAAGGACGTTATATATGAATTTAGCTTATATCCACTAATCTTAAGAAAATAAAATAAAAAATAACTATAAGTAAAGTTGTAATTTTTATTAAAAACATACATTTAATACGAGTATACAACTTTAAAAACTTATTGACAGTTTATGCTTGTGATGTGGTGTGATGTGTGGCGTGGTGCGTGTTGTGGTGTGAGGTTTATGGTGTGTGGCGTGGTGTGGAGTGTGGTGTATTGTGGTGAGATGTGGTGAGTGTGGTGTGTGATGAGGTGTGTGGTGTGGTATGGTGTGGGGTGTGGTGTATTAAGTTATTGTATTATATGTGATATATTTTGGTTACTCGACGTGTTCCAGGAGTGCTTCGGTTTCCTCATAGGTAAGTGGTTTTATCCCGTCTATTATTATATTTGTACAGTCGTGGTAACTTTTATTATTTACATAAATTTGTTTGTTAATTTTGATATAGAGCTGACTAGAGTGTTTATTGAATTGTTTGGATGTTAATCTAGTTTCTGAGAGCAGTGGTAGCCCAGTGGTAACGGCTGCGACTTACGAGTTGTTGGTCGTAGGTTCGAACCCAGACAGGCGCTTTACTTTGTGTAAATTATTTCATCACCACTGCTCTCAAAACGGTGAAGGAAAACATCGTGAGGAAACCGGCATGTCTTAGAACCAAAAATTCGAAGACATGTGACATCTACCAACCCGCACTGGGCCCGCGTGGTGGATTACGGCCCACTACCTCTCACAGAGAGGAGGCCTGTGTCCCAGCAGTGGGAACATGATAGGCTGATTATGCTTATGCTAATCTAGTTTTAGTTTGGGGAACTTGAACAACTGAAAGAGGGTAGGCCCTAAAACACTACCATGTGGGACGCCGTGTGACATCTATACCTCGTCACTGAAGTACTGTCCTATTTATATTCTTTGTTTTCTATTCGAGAGGTAGTCTTTGAGTAAACTGAGTGCAGTCCTTCTTATTCCGGCTTTTTCCACCTTGTCCACAAGGATTGGGACAGAGACGGTGTCAAATGCTTTTATGAGGTCTAAGAAAACAGAGAGGCATCTGTTTCCTTTGTCGAGGTGCTCAGCTACAAGAAAACTTAACGCAGTTACTGCATCTTCACTACATACACCTTGCCTAAAGCCAAACTGTGACCAAGATATATATTTTTTTTTTTAATAATTAGTTAATCTGTTATTTATATTTTTTTCAATGTAGCCGGTTTCAGTGGAGCCGGGAAGACACTCAATTGAAAACAGAGATTAGCAAGGTGAGCCAAAATGGGAACAGCTTCCTTTCTTATGTATTTTAAGAATCTTGTCGACACATTATCCCAACCTGGGGCACTGTCAGACTTCAGATTCATCAGAATACTTCAGTATCGTACGTATATAGAAATACGAAGATATTAAGTTGTGATCCCAATGTATTTGTTTGGTTATTGGGAATATTATTTACACCAGGATTAATTTTTTGAACAAGTTGTGTCCCAATATCAGCAAAATAATCATTAACTTAGTTTAATGACTCTATTGGGGTTGTTTTTATGTTTAATATTTCAATGTTTAGACTTTTTAATCTATTTGAGTATGTGATGGGTTTTTTAATTTTTCCAGAGTAATTTGTTGTTAGATACTGATTGTGCAAGTAAATTTCTTTTAATTTTTTTATATTGTAATAGTAGTTTCTGTATCTAGTTTATGTTATTTTGAATGTTTCGTTATGATGGTCATTGCGATTTTGTTTTTGCAATTTTTTTGATACAGCGACGGATGCCTACAGTAATCCACGGTTTTATGATGCGTTGACTGCTTGGAATATTTGTCGAATAACATGCTTTTGGAATAAATAACAAATTGAATAAATAAAAAAATTCTTTGGTTAGCATTATTGATAAAACTATCGATTAATTAATTTGGATCATTACAAAATAACATGTCTGATAATATAGAGATAAATGTTGTATCAGTCACCGTAGTGTGCAGAATAGCGATATATGCCGAAAACCTTTTGTGTATCTTAAGCATGAAATGGTCATTCAGCTATGTTCCCTAGTGGGAAAAGTATGTCCAGGAAGTATACCAAAAAACGATAACACGATAAACTTTAGAGTTTAAAGAGTCCTTAAAATATACAACCACGCCGTCATTCTGGTTCAACTGATGAGTCGTCATATACGAGTGATAGTTGTTTATTTGCGGAATCGCTTCATTAGCATGCAATCTACATTCCATTAGGATGAGAAAATCCGGTTTCAATTTAAGGGTAGATAAAGTAATCACAAAGGTGTCAAAATGACAGTAAATACTCCGTATGTTTTGAGATATTATGTTGAGGTCGCTTTTATTTACACAGTTTATGGAGTTCTGTACTGTTGCATTCCACCGTACGGGTAATTTCTATACTATCTATTTCGGAGACAGTATGTAGTATATTATCCATATATACTTAATGTCAATTGGATAACCACTAAGATTAGGTAAGTATTTAATTCAATGTATTTAGACAGGTAGCCATGTAGCTAACTAAAATGAGTGCTTCGTGTAGATACGTCGTGTGTAAGTATAATTGATATGTTTAGTATGTGTTTACGTATAGTGGTGTTTCGTTTTTTATCAAAACAGTTTAGCATAACGGCTGAGAAGCCATAATAACCAATAGAGTAAATCTTTAACCAATATTCAGTGTGAAATAATTTGGAATGATACAGTAATAATACAGTAATAATAACCTTTTCCCTATTAGAAGGAGACGATTTATATGGTTAAGGGGAAATAGGAATTTGTCTAAAAAGTTTCTGGACTTGTTCTTCATTTCGCACGATCATAGTTGCCATAGACCATATCTTGGATAAAAGTAGCCTTTGTGTTAATCCAGGTCATAAGCTATCTGTGTGGCAAATTTCATTAACATAATTTTAGTAGTTTTTGCGTGCAAGAGTAACAAACATCCATCCATCCATCCTCACAAACTTTCGCGTTCATAACATTAGTAGGATAGTACGAAGTAGGATAATACAGCACTGCATTACATATGCATGCCAACATGCCCTGTAAGCCTGCAGCATAGCTATTCACAACGGTTCAATACGATTTCGTTCCGAATCCAAATATAATCCATGTTATCAAAAGAGTCTTCTAAAGGCTGCTCCCAATTCAAAATCTATTTTTTTTCAGTTTAATTCAAGTATATATAGACGACCCCCATTCTACCGAAAGCTATATGCAAGGCAAAATAGTAATTGAAAACGTGTCATTTTTCATTCGAGAATTTATCGTATGGTTGTGTGGCGGCATCTACACCGCCACATGCGAACAAACGCATCACACTGACGTCAGACAAATCCTGCATCGCGCAAGCAGAGTTTACCGCACAGATAGCATTTATACAACTTCCCGACACCAAAACGTTGGGCAGTTGCCCACCAGACACAACACCCGTCTGGTCGAAAGATCCTCCCTTTTCCAAGAGTATGAGAGAACTTTACACCCTGTTCCTCATATCTCTTCAGTTGTGAATAGCTATACTGAAATTCATTTAGATTTTAAGTTTTACGTTTATATTATTTATTTGTGTTTGAGAATAGTTTTCAGTGCTTTTGTTGGTACATTGGCGTGTGCTAGCTGACATATGGAAATTAATTAAATTTTTCGTGTTTCGTAATGTTAATTACTTTGCATACCTACTAATGTACGGGATAAAGTTTTTTCGAACCGAACAGACACTGTGCTGCTGGAGACTGTGTTGCGCCACTTCTTCTTTCCAGCTAAAGCACTAGGAAGTGTTGAAGAGCGGTCGTTTTTGGGGGACTGTTGAACGAACGGTAAGTGCTAACTCTCAGCCTAATTTGCGTAAATGACTTTTAATTTTGAACTACGTATCTGTGTCACGGTAATTGAGACATGATTTTTTTCATGTAGTCATAACTTTTTTTTTTGTGGTTGTAATAGACTTAGACGTAACTGTAACTTTTGGTGTTATAATTTAAAGAAAATAGTAAAAATTTGTAGCAACTGGAGTTAAAAGACCGTCAGTAGATTTTCTCGTTTTTTTTTCTGTAAACTATTATGACAATTATGACGTCGACTTACAGGACACCCTGTAAATGCAATGTACATTTATGTACCTATAATTGGTTCTAGTAAATGACTTAATTATGTGTCGCAGCCTTAACCTGTAAGTCCCTGCATGGATTCTGTAACATAACATAACATCACGCCTGTAATCTCAGAAGGGTTAGGCAGAGTTCGCCAGCAATGTTTAAGTCCCATGTAATAGGGGGCGGGGGCTGTAACATTAAAATTAAAACCTCTGTTTTTACTTTCAAACTTCAAACTTTAGAACATGAGTTATGAAAATAAATCCTAAACTTTAACGCAAAAGTAGGTCTGCACTTTTGCTTCAAAGTTTAGGTTTTTTTTCTCTGACAGTAACATTCAATTAATTTAAACTCATCAGTTTTACGATAATTTGAAGGGAATAAAAAGTTGTAAATTGTATCCCTTTGAGCTGATATTTTTATTTTTGGGAATAAAAAGAAGTCACACGGTACTAGGTCAGGGCTGTAAGGAGGGTGACCCAGGAGTTTGACCGGCGTTCTGTCCAGGAAATCCCTCGTTTTGAGCGCGGTGTGTGACGGCGCGTTGTCGTGGTGGAGCAGTAGCCCGCGGAGCCCTGTGTTTGGTCGCTTGTTGCTCACAACAGAGGAAACTTCTGCCAAGCATTTGGTAGTATACCATTCATCGGTGATGCTTCTTTGGTGCAGTAAAGGAATTGAAACCAAGCAGGCAGTCAAATTGAAAAAGCACGCGGTCAAAATCTTCCCCCCGCTTCTAGATCGCTTCACTTTGGTAGGCATTTGGTAGGATTTGTTTTGAAACACCCAAACCGTCGACTGGCGCTTCGTTTCTGAATCGTATTGATAAATCCAAGACTCATCACCTGCAATTATGTCGTAAACACCCCGAGCCGAACATCCCCCAAAGTTAGTCGACCGCGCTTGAATACGTTATACCAACGATTCACGGTTGCCTTAGAAAGGCCTACAACAATGAATGCTATTTGAAGTCTATCGCACAATTTGTCCGGTTTCAGGCGAGACTTGAAATCGTAAAAATCATAGCTCGAAAATGTTCCCGACGCAGATCCATTTTTTAATGAGACACGGTCATTTAAAGTAGCTCGCAAACAATGTGTTGGTAAATGTTCCCGACGCAGATCCATTTTTTTATGAGACACGGTCATTTAAAGTAGCTCGCAAACAATGTGTTGGTAAATGTTGAAAATAGAACGTCATATTTTCGTAATACACTTTCTAAGTGGCCTGGTACCAATAAAGATTATATTGAGGACAAAAAGGCTAGGAATTGAACTGCCCCAATTTGTGCATACTGAATGTTGTTTTGGTTTGCTAACTTTTGTTAGCTTAGCAATTTGACGAACAATACAACAAAGAAAGTACTATTTTTATTAGTCCTAGTACCAAAGAGACGAGCCCGTGGCTTAATAATAACTTTAATAAACTAACTTTAATAAAAAATAATAACCACACGGTTCGATCGGAGGTTAAGCTATTATTGCCGCGGTCAGTTCGTGGATGGGTGACCATCTATAACATATCGAGACCTCCGTGCCTCTGAAAGCACGTGATTGGTCCCGGTTGTTTTTTGCACATCTTTGTTTTTTTTTGTTCAGTTGGTACGAGTAATCAGAAGCGCGTAAGTCTGTCCGTAACCAGTCTTACCAAGGGGTATCGTATAACTCAGCAACTGGGTTGTAGAAGTCAGATAGGTAGTCGCTCCATATAAGATACCAGCTGCATCCAGTTAGACTGGAAGCTGACCCCAACAAAGTAAGGAAAACGCTTGGCAGATTGGTTGAGTCCTAATATCAAAGAAATGGACTTTAATTTATTTTCTTCTTTACGTAGTTCTACCTACTATTCATAGTAAGATAAGTATTCTACTTACTGCCGAACCCAATAACGTATCTAATTTTGGCTTACTGGAGATAGAAAATCCTATCCATCGCTTTTTCAACGTCCCAATTAATACTGACGTCTCGTTATGATTTCCATTATAATAGCACATTCTATTAGACTTGGGAGGGAGCTGAAAAAACTTCATTGGTAGGGCTTGAAGTCTTGCTTTAAAAAAATAAAAATAAGACGCAGTAACATTCCTTTGAAGCGTCTTTTCATTTGTGCTGTTTTAAGTCAAGTCTGAACAGGAAAACACAAAACATCGGACAACCACGATGATTAATTGTCTCAAGCTCTTTTTTACAGAAAACCTTTGCCTACCTACTAAAACAGTTTGTTTTCTTAAAGTTATAAAAGTGGAAGTATGTATTGGTTATTATTAAATCAAAAGAGAGAAGATTAGGTGTTATATTTTGGGGTCACTGTAGTGAACGAGAAAGCATTTTCAGCTTCTAAAGTGCAGCTTCAAGCTCTAAAGTGCTGCCTGAGAGCTATATTTAGTCTTAAAGTAACAGACAGTTGCGTACCTTCAATTAAGCCTTATAAATTGTTGACCTTCCAATGCCTTTATATCCTTGAATAGGCAATATTTGTTATAACAAATCGATGTCTCTTTGCAACTTTAATAGAAACTTGAAAACGAAGTACACTTATGAGATCACAATACCAGAATCTACTAAGCACGGGCGTATTTAAAGCTAGCTTATTGAAAAGAAATTTGATTTGTATGGCTCCTGTAATCTTTAATAAAATACCTGACGAAATTAAAAGCTCACCGTTGCAAAACATTTTGACAGAATTACTTGTAGATAACTGTTACTATTCCGTGCATGATTTCTTAAATGTTTTTTTTTGTAATATGTTGTTATTCTATATTTAATGTAACATTTGCATGCTACATTAAGGCAGAATGTACATGGATCCTATTATTAAAATTTCAACTTATTTTTATGTACCTACATTCTAAGCAAATAAAGATGTATTAAAAAAAAAGAGACCACGGTTGAAAAGTCGAAATGAAAAGCAAAATCTCGTAAGTTTAAGTACCCCACGGTATACTTCTTGTAAGTCCTACAATCGGTCAGTATTGCTTGTTGCACTTTTGACTTGAACCCACATTAGCAACATAGAGCTCTTGCAGACGGCATACAATCGTTTGGTAAATTTTTTGTAGGAGCTAAATGAAACCGTAGAGATAAATTAAAACAACGCACACGTCCTAATAAACGCAGATCCTTCTAAAAAATCTAACCGATTACAGGACTGACAAAAGGTATGCCATGTGCAAAACGCGCTTATGGCTCATTTACACAGAGAAAGTTTCTCGATTCGATGATACTGAAAAGGTGAAATAAAAAAAACTTATTTATTTCATTTATAATTTATTTATTATACAAGAAACTCCCAACTATATAAACATAGGAGTAAAACACCAAGTGACAAGTATCGCCTATTAACATTCTACCCACAAAACCTTACTTACTCCGAAGGAAACTTACTCCGTGTAAATGGGCTATTACTCTCTATCGTACGACATAAACGCATGTTAAGGAAAATGAACAAATTGTATGAGAACACACACATGACGTGTGGCGTATCCTGTGTCAGCTTAATGATATCCTGACAAATGATACGGGGCGCTTTTATATCATAACGTCATAACTGAGCCCTGTTTACAAAAGGAGGTACATCAACTTCACGTTGTGGACGTGCATCGAATTTCAGTCCCTCGAAAAATTTGCCTTACCGTAATTATGGATTAATTGAAGGCGTATTTTGCTAATGCAATGGATTAACTAAATTAGACTGTTTCATTTGTACATATTATTTTCTGACAAACAGCTATCACTAAAATAATAATTATAACAGTAAAATCGTTTCGTTAATCGTAAATTCGTAAATAGTTTATTTAAACACTCGAAAGTTACAATATGGAGGTATCGTTGGTCCCAAACTAGGCACAGCCTGTATCTTGGGCACCATTAAGTATGTGCAACATTTGTGAATTTTTGCTAGATTTTGGGTAGAATGTTTGAGTAATTTTTAATTATAGTTAAAGATGAAATTGGCTACAATTAAGCTTGTTAGCCTCATCAAGACTACGAAACTAAGTGTACTACTCAACATATACTAATTTATGAATAATTAAATAAATTCATTTAAAAAATAAATATAAAAAAAAACTTCGTATAATTTCCGTTTTTGCTGCTGTAGTGTGCGTCGGTCTGTGTGTGTGTGTGATCGGGCGTTTGTGGTGCATTGTTAATTGAATTATTTAAGATTGCAAACACACCGGATTTCCAATTAACAGTAAGCATACAGAAAGGCCTTAACTAAATGACTGTGTACGCTCTACGAATTATCAGCTAATAGTAAAAAAAATTAAAAAAGAAGCACACAAATTACCATTGTTGGGGATCAAACTATAGCTACGGTTTCTTAGAAAAGTGGTGACCGCCACATGCGTCCGTAATGTCCAAACACAGCATGCCGATTGTGTTAAAATCTCACCGTGAAGACTTGCGTGGAGTGAGCTGTCAGTGTCAACCCGTATTCGTCAATCCCTAGCATCAATGGCACTGACAGCTCACTCCAAGCTCACTTCGCCAATGTTTTCGCAGTGAGATGGTTACAGAATAGCATTTTTTGACCCCTTAATATCAAGTACTCGTGAACATTTCAGATTTTCATGAGACGTCATGAAAATTTGTCATTTAGCGGACGCGCTATGAATGTGACGGAAACGGTCTTCTAGGAATCCGTAGCTTAAGGTTTGCAAAACAGTCGTCGAACCGCTAAGCTATTGCTTTGTTGAAAGGTGACTAAAATATCGCGAAATTAATATAAACGCATGAGAATAATTCAAAAGGTTAAATCTGTAACTATCTGCTATATTCGTACCCTATTCAGCCCAATTAAGTAACATAATAATTCGACTGTTGTCAGACACATAGCGTGTTCTATCTCATCTCAGTCTTATTTCTATTGTATGGGAAAAGTATTTTGCGATTACTGACGTTTCTAGAACTCAAACCAAGAAACAGGATAGATTGGCATACAAAAAAGTTGTGAAAATTGCCCATTTTCTTGTTGACTGTATATTTTATTTTAATCTGTGAATGCAAATTAAAATGTTTCAAAAAGTTAATGGCATTCTCCTAAGTCTGTTTTCTTGTAACATACTCGCCCTTATTGACCCATCTCAAAGGGCCACCTTTTATAAGCTATGATTCACTGCTTAGCTCCATAATGGTATAGCGTGATGGTAATCATTTATCACGTAAAATTGTTACTTTGCGGTATACCGTAGAATAAGAACATTATGTTATATCCGTTCGGTGGTGGCGGCCATTTTTCGGCCACTGCAAGACGTGGGTGACGCCCCTTTTGGGTGTTTTGGCGGGAAAACGGCGCGTGTGATTAAAACGACGATAACTCCTAAGTTATACATGGAAGCTGTATTATAGTTACGTCGTTAGAATCGTTAAATTAGCTAACATATTATGTATAGATTAGCCCAGTTCTGCTTGAAATCTATTAGTAATTATAATTTGTAATCAGGGTGAGGGATTTTTTCCCAATTTCTTGTGTAAAGTTGAACATAATTAAAAAAATAAACCATTATTTCAAACACTGTTTGTTCAATTTCTATAAATATACACTATTTCACAATAATACATTAAAAGTACAAACCATCCCTTACATTTTTTACAAGCTACAAGCTTAACAATAACATGACGTCATTTGGACGCCTCGAGCGCCTGCATAAAAAAGGGTCTGTTCATTGTTCGATTCCCAGAACACTAAAGGTTAAGTAGCTTGGGTTGTTATCTTAAAATAACAAATGGTCCACAGACTTATAACTGACAGAGTCTCAGCTCCTAGAAGTGTTTAGTTTAACAGTATAGACTAACCAAAACAAACACTTGAAAACAAGCGCAAAAAACATCCACTCAAACATTGAATCATAGTTTAAATTCTGTTGTATTTAAGTTTAAATATAAATTAACATTCTACATCTTGATGATGTTTACAAATCGATAAGCACAATTCAAAGGCATGCTATCATGGAAAAACATTACGAAAATAAATAAACAATTGAACCACGAAATGCACAAGTACCTGACTAGGAACGACAGAAAACAGATACGAAATTTTGTTCCGATTTTAGGTGGGATCGCAAGTTCCCATTTTTTTTGCCGTTGAGTCACTGCATGGGATAGCTGGATCCCAAATTACGTTTTTTTAAATAGTTTACTCTACTCGTTTAATCCTTATTTCTACTACGTGGATAACCTTCTTTTCCACCCATTTCGATCATCGCGGATTTATGTCAAAAACCCTTGTTGGTGGAGCAGACTGAATCAGTATGATTGTTTTGTTGCGTATTTTTCATATCAATGTTACGCTAATTGTTTACGTTATCTGTTAAAATAAATGCATGAAATGAATAATACGATACATAACGACGTACGTACGTATAAATTGTAATACGGGGAAATGCAACGCCGGCGGCAGCAAAATGGCGCCAACATAGCTCACGGTGTTTGTTGTAATAACAATTTCTATCAAAAATCTTTAAAAAATCAACAATGTAAGCATTAAAAACTGTTTATTACTTAATTATCCTTGCCCAGTCCCAGGCTGTATTGCCTACAGGCTGACCACCAGACTTATAGAGAACATCAATTTATTCAAAATTTGAACAAAATCTATCATTTTGTATTTGTGTGATGTTTGAATGTTTGATTCAGACAAACAGACAAAAAATCTAAAAATAGTATTTCGGCATTAGAATATGTTGTACACCGTGTTCTTCACGATATCCATATTTGCTTTTACAATTCAAATCTAACAAAGGAAGGAGTACTTATAAAGGCTTCGTTACAAAGATATTTATAATTTGATTTATATATTACATTTAATTTGGCCTATGTTGCCGCTTAAAGTGATCAATCGAACAAGTGATATTTGCATTTCATTTGCACGTACAAGAGGAACCCGAGAGTTAGCGAAGTTTTGTTGTTAATTGTAATTTGCTTTTGGGTTTTCGATTAATTTAATCAAACATTTTGATTCCAACATTCACTATACCGTACGAATATTCGGCTCTAAACCACGCCGCCCTGAACTAGCAATCAATTCAAGCTTCGCTCAAGAAAACAGATTAATAAACAGTATCATTCATGATCATAAAAACTCGGCGAGACGCGTGGGAGAATCGTGGGTGTATCCCATAATCTAGGGTGGAAACAGTGGAAAATATATTGTTTGCATGTCTTTTCTTTTTTTAACACCACTACAGAAAATCCCAAGGCATAATAACACCTGATCACTTCTCAAGAATTGTTTTTTGCCAGAGAATGAACCAAGAACTGAAGTAATCCAATACTGCTTCAAAAAATTATTTTTAAGGATGCCAATTTACAAGAGCGGAAGTATTCAATTCCAAAACTGAAAAGCTGTACTCCGTGCAAATTCAGAACCGTGAACAGCTCTTAGAAAGAATATCTCAGGCTGCTGAACAAGTGAGACAAATGTCACTGAGTTTAAATGGCAAAATTAGGACTCGTTTGAATATTTGAGTCGAAAAAGTAGTAGTGGTCAATTCGAAAACTTTAAATTAACTTTTTGCATACGTAGGTTTCATACTCCTCGAGAAGTTAGGCAGTAACTAGAACTAAAGTATACCCACCTATTAAATTTTATTCAATAGATTTGAGATAGAATTACTCAAGCTGAAACTACAGAATGGATTAGGATAATTATGGTAGCTTACTCCCCTTTCCGTCGTCGGAGGTCCTGCATTGCTCTAAGCCGAAACTAAATTTTGTTCTTTCCATTCTCATGTCGAGAGATAGTTCGGTGGAAAATTAAACCAACTAACTACGAGTATACACTATAAATAATTGATGGATTATGTTCAGTCACTAAGTATCGGTTGGCAAACGACAGCACCTTACAGCGCTCAGCAAAATGGGGTAATTGAACGTTGTAATCGTAGCATACTAGAGAAGGTTTAGTCACTATTTTCATATGGTTCTCTCTCAAAAGCTTTTTTGCAGGATGCAGTGGAGACAAGCGTCCACTTGAAAAATCGATTACCACACCGCGCGCTTAGCGGTAAAATAGCAATTGAAATATGGTTTAATAAAAAACCTGTCTCATTTGAAGGTTTTTGGATGTAGAGCAATTGTTCATTTTCCGTCAAGTCAGAGATGTAAATAGGACATGAAAGCTGAGAAACATATATTTGTAGGATATTCAGATGATCCTGGTACTTATTTTTTACGGAATGCGGCAAGTCTTAGACGCTTACTAAAGTCAATATATATAAAAAAAAACAAAATTTAATACCTCTACGCGTATTAGGAAAGGAGTAGTAAGTTTAAAATTGAAAAATGTATTTATATTAAAATGTAACAAAAAAATTACGGTTTTCGCAATTTTTCCTTTATTTGTGCTATAAGACGTTGCTTCGTACCAAATTTCAAGATTCTGAGTGAGGGAAGTATCCTGTAGGTTTTGATTCCCTTGCGAGTGTCGAAAATTTGCGGAAATTTGCGGCATAAACAGCTGTATCATTTGATTGCGTTGGCTTAGAAGTTTGATTTTTTCACAACTCTAAGGTACAGTAGACCTGAGTATTTGACATAAATTCCAGTTTGAGACCTCCACCCTTTCCTGAAAAAAAGGGTCTTGACAGTCAGACAGACGGACGGACGGACGGACAACAAAGTGATCCTATAAGGGTTTCGTTTTTGCCTATCGAGGTACGGAACCCTAAAAAAACAACTTCACTGGACTGAAGGATAATTTTGAGCCTATAGGTACTGTGAAATCTGATATTGACAATTTACTCTTACAGTCTCAATCGTCAGCAGTTTTAAGACAGGAAGTACTAGCCTCCTCTTCACCTTCATGTGAGCTATATGTTCCTAGCATAGATACTTCTTTAATGGATGCTGCTGTTGAAATCAATGAAGCAGATTCCTTAAATGAATCTAGTCGATAACCTTCAAGAGGTCTCAAACCACCCTGCTAGACGACGATCTAAATAACTATCTAGTTACGATTAACAGCAATTTGAAAGGTAACTGGATTTAAGCAATGAAAGATGAGTAAAATGCCATGTCAGAAAAGGCATATCGGTTTTGGAAGACAACCCAAATCTTAAAACGTGTATTTCTAGCAAGTGGGTCTTCAAACTGAAACGAGATGCGAAAGTTAACGTTGTATAAAGCGCGCTTAGTAGCAAAAGGTTTTCGACAAAGAGAAGGTGTCGACTACCATGAAAACTTTTTGTCCCGTTGTAGTTAGCGTTGTAGTAACTTAGTTAGCGCTTGCAGTGCACGAAGGTTATATGGATGTGGACACCGGTAATCAGCTTTTCTGAATGCAGTTTTGAGGAAGAAATCTTCATGACGCAACAAGGCTTTTTAAGAGACGGAGAAGAGTCGAAAGTGTGTCTTTAGGAACAGTTACTTTACGGGTTGAAGCAGGCTTCAAGAGCCTTTTTTTGTGGAAAATCATCAAATGACTTCTCCTTCTGTGGGTGGCGTGCTCAGCACTGGGTTGCGACAATCGCAGCCTCCATGTCGCCATGAGATCCCGCCGGAGCTGCAACCGCTGTACCGTGATTTCTCGCGGCAGCATAGTTACACCGTGCGGTATCTCCGGACCTACCAGATGGCCATGACCCTTTGAGACGCGTTCAACCGGCGGGATGGTCGGCGCCTCAAAGAGCGCGCCACACCAGGCTTCAAGAACTTGGAATACAAAGTTAAAACAGACTTGGTCAGTTCTTGGTTTGATGCAAACATCTGAGCCCTGTGTTTTTAAAAACAATGCGAACTTAGATTCCTTGGTTCTGGCTGCATACGTTATCGATTTAATAATATATGATGCTATGCTTGATTATTTCAAATGTCAATTTGTAAAATACATTTCAACAAAAGATTTTGGACAAAGTAATTTCTTTACCGGAATAAATATTTAACATGATGAAAAAGATACTGAAAAGATTTAACATGGAAGATTGTAAGGGTATTTCTACCCACTGGTCAAGAAAAAACTTGAGCCTGGATTAGGTGAATGTGAGTATCCTTACAGAGTTAATTGGCTGTCTAATGTTTTTGGCTGTTTACCAGACCAGATTTATTTAACTCTAAATTTGATTAGTCGCATTAGAATATTGCTAAAGTGTCTGCGATATCTGAAAGTGACAAAAGTTAGTCGTATTATTATATCACAAGAAAGAAAAAGATAATACAACTTTGAAGGGTTTTTCAGATGTAACATATTTGGCAAATTGATAGATGATTATAAACTGGGTTCTATTATTAACGTGCAGGTGGCCCTATTTCGTGGCAAGCTAAAAAACAGCTCACAGTGTCTTTGTCGTCCGCTGAAGCTGAACATATGGCATTGATTGCAGCAGTAAAGGATGCGTGCTTCTTAATTAAAAGGATTGATATCCGATTTAGCATTTAATTCGCTTCACATACTCGTAGTTTTGTATATGGATAGTCAGAGTGCACAAAAATAGCCATGAATCCGGTTATATATATATAATAGGACAAAACCTATGGATGTTGTGTTCTATTTTGTCCAAGAAAAAGTGTACGACAAAACCGTTGAACTTAGGTATATACCTAACGGCAGGTTGCCTGCAGATGTTTTGAAGAAACCTTTGGGTCCAACAAAGAGTCATTGTTGTTTGCAAATGATTGGTATATCCTAGTTTTTGGTAATGGTTTTCTTTACCGGTTTTTTATGCCTTTGTGTTAAGAGTGCAATACAATTAACTTTTTAAGGACGCATGTTGTATAATCATACTTATTAGGTTATGTGTGTTCCAATTTACAAAAAGTTATGGTTTGTACTATTTATTATATTGTTGTCAGCTCATTATTTTTACATAAATAGCTGTTCGGTTTTAATAAATAAAATTCAATGCTTCGAACATAATTGTTTAAATAAATAAAATTTAATACTTTGAACATAATTCTTTCAACAGATTCGTTCCCAGACTTCGTAGCAATTATTTTTATGTTGTTTAGTTATTCGATGCGACGTGTTAAAAAGTGTTTTTGAAACCAATTTACATAAATAAACTATAATTAATTACTATACTCCCAAGGAAAGACAATTAATTAGTAAGTAATGAAGTAATTCAACAACACGTAGCATCAAAATCACGAATACATCGACAGTACAGCCTACCCACATCAAACCAATAACCCGTGTCCCGACCTCAGCCACCCAGAATTGGGTTCCACTGTGTCATGTGACCGCAACAACGAAACCGGTTATCAATTCCCTGAACGAACCCTAAATTCAGTGTCCGAAACTTTTATACTCACCTCCTTAAAATATGGATACTATTACGAGTGCGTTCTTTGTGCGGAAGACAGAGGTGTGGTACGATAAACCTGGCACTGTTCATCTCTTAGCTGCTACGGCCTTTTTTTTTGTTCTCCGCTCTGCGGAGGGGTCTGTCAGACTCATACTGACTAAAAACCACCCCGGTATTCCATCTCACACCTACGTCGGGTCCTAGTGTCTGGAGGGCGGCGGTCGTCCCCGAGTCCGCCGTCCCTGGACCCATTTAGAGGGCGCCTATAATTTTTCGGCCGCAGAGGATAGGGAGAGCGGCCAACGACATGCCGACACTCCGTCAATGCGGGAACCCACCGGGGGGTGGGGGGGAGGTAGCTGCTACGGCCTATGTTAACTTATTTTTTTTTAAATCTTATACACACATCAAAAAAGTCTAAGTCAATACATACAAATTTCCATTTTACAATGTGTTTTCGCATTAGATCCTTAGTATATATTATTTTTTAATGCTTTTTTGAAATTAAACAACTATTGTTTTTTAATTTTTTTGATTTTAATAATCTTAATATTTACGAGAAAGTACTGTAAGTACGTAGTACAAAGTAAGGTGCCTAGTTATTAAATATTAAATGGTTGTACAAAAATTGCATAAATTAATACAAAGTGTGGCCTCATCTGTTATTGAGAACTTGCTGGCACCGATTATTCATAGAATCGATGATACTGTTAATATTATCCTGCGGCAATTGCTCCCAATGAAATTTTAGTAAGTCCATCAGTTGTTGGGTGGTTGTCACTCCATCCAAGTCCTTTAAAACACATTTCTCGAGCATGTCCCATGCATGTTCGATGGGGTGAGGTCTGGCGATTGTGCAGGCCAAGGCAATACCAAGATGTTTTACCTTGCCAAGTACGCCCGTGTGTACAAAGCTGTATGCGAACGCGCATTATCATGCATCAACGTGAATCGGAGACAAGCGTTTGTGCGAATGGACGGATCCTCAACGTAATTTACAGCGTTCATGTTAGCATTAACAAAAACGAGCTCAGTTCGTCTGTTCTTCATAATACCCGCCCATACCATAACTGTTGAGCCGTTGTATGGATGCACTTCCTGAACGCACCTCAGTCTTTCAGTATTACCAGGACGACGGTACACTCTTACCCTTCTAGTATCAAGCTTGAACCCAAATCGAGACTCATCGCAAAATAAAATTTTATCCCATTGTTCCCGGGTCCATGTAATGTGTTCCCTTCGCCATTTATTTTGACGAGAGCGATTCCCGTGACGTATCGGTGGACACCTAATTGGCCGTCGTGCTCGTAGGCCATTCTCATGCAGTCGATTTCGCACAGTTTGGCAGCTAACAACAATACCACTTGAATTTTGTAGCCTTAAACCTATCTCTCGGGCGGTTAAGATTGGCTGGCGTATTGCAGTCAGTGGTATGTAGCGATCTTGTCGTGTGGTTGTACACCTTCCTCGACCTGGGTGTTGCTCAGCAGGATCTCCCGTGTTAGTGTAACGCTGATGAAGATGGCAAATAACGCTTCTGTTGTCACCAAAATACCGAGATACCTGAGATTGTACCAGGTAAAAAAACCTATAAAAGTCAAAGATTTCACGATTATCACAGTCACCATTTTTCGAGCTACCGTGCGTCATAATGCCGATCACGTTACGTATTATGAATCGACTATATTTTCAAGAGTGTTTCTGAACATCCTAGTTATTTTGACGTTTCTGAACTGCGCGCGCTCCCGTTGTTCTGTCTGTTCATGTATATGTCTGTCACCTGTCACTCTGTGTCTTGATCTTCTCACGACAGAGTAACAACCTTTGGGTGCAGCAGCCTTTGGTTTCTCGGAAGAAAGTACATCGCAGGATGCTCTGTTATGGGAAGGCGTCACTCAGTGCGAGCCTTTGATGAAAATATTCCATCAATCGATATTTTCTTCTCGTGGAATACCCACAATCATGTAAGTGTGTGCTGTTGAGCTTATATTTTTAGTCAACTAGCTTGCCCTAGCTGCTGTTAATTGTTATTGCATTGTTCCCATGATGAAGCAAATTCCTCATAATTAATAAGTATGGGTGCAGTCTCACCTAGCATATAGCTACAACTATTTGCGTGTGTGCATAGTGTGACCGTTCTATTTAAAATAGTAGTGGGACGCTAACACACAAACAGTCAGCCGTAAATTATACGCCGAGTGAGATTGCGCCCTAATAATTACCAGTTATTATTAATACTATTTTACTAACCAAAATGTCAAACATTGTTACAGGATCGGAACACAAATCTGCAAGCACGTCATCCCTGTGATGCGAAATTAAATTATTAAACGTTTATTTTCTCTGCACAAGTTATGTACTTAATACTAATATTATAATGATAGTAGTGCACAAACAAGGAGCTAACTTTGTGAGAGACTGGTGCCTGAAGTAGGTTTATACAAAAACCTGAATTACAGGTCACCAGGGCCTTCCCGCAGCTAGACGCCTGTGATTTGGACCAACATAAAATGACTGACTAAGGTTTAAACAGAAAACAAAATTACCCAAACCAGAAAACAAAAAATTACCAAAGGTTTGTGGAAATACCAGAGTGTGTGTGTAACTAGTCAAAGTGAATAAAAGAGACTGATTGGAGAGAGTATGTGAGAGGTTTCTTGAGTGAGTGTGATGCGATTAAGGTTGATGGTATGAAGAAGCAGCATAGGGGATGAATAATAAGTAGAGAGAGTCTATCTGAGTGGGATTAAAACATTCTCAGTTCCCTGATAGTCTAGAGTTTTCAAATAGTTAGTGACTGAAATTTTACATTTGTGTTTAGTTTGAGGATATATATTTAGGATTTTATTTATCTTGTTGTAAAGATACGGTCCAAGAAAGAAGAAGAAATTACGTGAGTGTGCAGAACTGGAAGGTTGTGTTTGGCAAACTCTGCTTTTTCGGCGCTTATCCTTATACAGATTCGGATCGTATTGCAAAAAGGAGTGTTGTTTAAGCACCGTACGCAATATGAACGGTTGCCTAACAGAGAGCAAATCCCAGATTCTAAAAAGATCTAGGGTTGGGAATAGGTAGGGGAGACCGGCGCCAACTTTGAGAATGGCACGCTGAGCCCTCTCAACTTCAATAAGGTGGGTCTTGGCGGAACCTCCCCAAGATGTAATGCAGTACTCTATTAAGGATTGGGATAAAGAATTATATACCACCTTAATAACCCTCCGGTTTGCAGCGTGTCTAAGGGTTTTGAAGACGAAGATAAGCTTACGGAGCCGGTTCACAAGGACTTTAATATGCTGTTTGAAGGTTAGGAATTGGTCCAAAACGATTCCAAGGTATTTTATATGATCGATTCTTTGGAGAACAGGACATGAGCACAAGGGGGTGATGACACGATCACAAGCATGAGAGTAAATGCTAAGACATGATTGAGGAAGTTGATTTGACCTATGTGAAAAAGTGATATATATTCGTATCGTATATATATTCGTTTTATTGACGTGTCAGAATATTCGATCGGAGCCATTCGCAGACTTGGTTAAAACCCCCCTGGGCAGTGTCAAATACCTCCTCCCAGCTCTGTCCACTAAAAAAGAGCGCACTATCATCAGCAAAGGTCAAAAAAATTCCCCTCAGAAGCTGGAGCTGGCAGAGACTGTTGATATACACCAAGAACAACGTTGGGCCGAGTATACTGCCTTGTGGGACACCGAATTCAATACATGCCTCATCGCTCAACCTACTGTCAATCTGTATTCTTTGTTTCCTGCCTAAGGTAGTCCTTCATCAATTTTAAAGGAATACCTCTAACACCAAATCCCTCCAACTTGATGAGTAGGTGCGGGATAGAGACTGTGGCAAAGGCTTTTGCCAGATCAAGGAACACCGTCAAACATTGTTTCCTTTGGTCTAGGTTTGTAATGATGGAGTGTAAGAGTTCGTGAATTGCATCATTGGTTGACTTTTTACGTCGAAAACCATACTGATTCGGTGAAAGAAGTGGTTTCTAGGTAATTTGTTAATCGACGGTTTATTAGCCGTTCCAAGATCTTGGACAGAGTTGGTAAGATGGAAATAGGGCAGTAATTATCAACACAGTCTCTCTCCCGCCCCCCTTGTGGATCGGTTTGATAAGAGCTAATTTAAATGCCCTTGGGAAAACACCTGTCGCCAAACCAGTTTGCAAATGTGCGTAATAGTAGTGGTAAGAAAATTAATGTACCTCTTTAAGATCTTACCAGATATCCAGTCAATACCTACAGCGCACTTCTCCTTCAATTCATTGATAAGAAAAAATACTTCTTCCTCATCGGGTGGAAGCATGACAAATGAATTATGGTGCGGTTCAGCATCATATGACAATGGCTTATTTGGGTTAAAAATTTTCTTGCTCTGCAAGCTTTCTGCCCACGTTTGCAAATAAATTATTTACGCCATTAATAGCCTTATCTTTGTTTACGGATGCGATGAGACAAGAAGAGAATTCAACCGGTTTGCTAGAGCCACTAATCTCTCTAATTGCATCCCATAGTTGCCTTTTATTACCTTTTGCATTTTCAATCTCTTTCTTGTGGTAGTTTCGTTTTGCTTTTTTTATTATTGAGTTACCAAAATTTCGATAACGTTTATATGTCAATTTAATAATTTCATTTTCAGGATCACGCTTAAGCTTTTTATGTAGGTTATCCCTGTTTCTCATGCAACGAAGCAACCCTTTAGTGATCCACGGTTTGCTGACCCGTTGTCTTTTGGGTTTTTTTTTCAGATTGGAGTTATTATTTATTGCAGTGGTAACGTACGTAACGAGTAGGTCGGTTGCGGTGTTAGCATCACAACATTCTAGAATGGGCTGAAAAGAAGTATTCTGTATAGAGTCATCGAGAGATATATAGTCAATTGAATAGGCCGTTTTATTGCAGTAATCAGGGCGAGCATCCAGGTCCAAACTAATGTCAACAGTTACGTGATCTGTAATTGATGTTTCGAATACGAAGCAGTTAGCATCTGATTTTGTTTTTAGCATAATATGGTCCAGGCACGTACGTCCATGTGTAATTGCAGTGTGACCTGGGAGCAGACAGTGACTTGCTAAGACGTTTAGGTACTCATGCGAACGCTTGTCCGAACTGGTAGGTGCTATATCGATATTTATATCGCCGCAAAGAACAATATTTTTAAATCTACGTAATATTGCGAGAATAGAGTCTAACGATCTAATGAAGCGATCTAGTGTTCGCTTGACTCGGGGGGCGGTAGATTCCAATAATACAAGTTTCGGGATTTTATTTTAAGCAGAAGACAGTTGGCGTCACTAATCTCTGGTTCTTCGACAGATATTAAAAGTTTCTTGTCATAGTACATAACTACTCCTTCATTTTGGGTTCTATGAAAAGTCGTTGCTGCATAGTTATAGTTATCGAGCCTAGGTATGCTACGAGCTGAAGAAAGCCAACACTCTGAGAGGACTAATATGTCCCAGGATATTTCTGATCTTTGTAAAAGAGTGGTCAGATTAGGCATGTTACAATTAAAACTACGGATATTCTGAGACAAGAGATTGAGAGTGCAGTTACTTGTTGATATATAGGTTTTTACAACGTCTATGTCGCAATAGATTGCTTTGGCTATTTGAAGTGAATCAAGATCGGAGTGAAGAGACTCAATACTTTGCATTATTCTTTGAAATAATCGGCACTTCGTACTTGTGGCGGCATCTACACCGCCACATGCGAACAAACGCATCAATCCTGCATCGCGCAAGCAGAGTTTACCGCGCAGATAGCATATATACAACTTCCCGACAACAATCATCGGGCAGTTGCCCACCAGATACGACATTCATCAGGTCGGAGGATCCTCCCTTTTCTAAAGAGTATGAGTGAACTTTACACCCTGTTCCTCATATCTCTTCACTGGTGACACCGACGTGATCTGCATTATCTCTTCACTGGTGACCCCGACGTGATCTGCATATCCCTTCACTGGTGACCCCGAGTATGAACGTCAGCGCAGCCTTCGTGCAACTACTTCAGCGTGACGTCATCATCATCACTCCCGCAAGTCACACAGCCAGCCAGCAACCACGGCTTGAACAGTTGTCCTGACCATCAGCATGCAGCGCAAGCGCATACCTGGTCATCACCTTCAGCCTCATCAGCAACCTTGACACAGCACACTGCACATTCGGCCGGTCCACAAGCAGAGTGCTTTATCCCTCTCCTGGTCGACATCAGCAGTCAGCCACCCCGACTCACTGGGGCATCTTCGCAGATAGTTCCGACTCACCGCGAACTATGCGACACCCGGTTCCAACCCACTGGAACCCAACTGGCATTGGCAAGCATCGCAAGATACAAGACTTAGTCCAATAACGACCTCCGGTTTTCGGAGGGGAGTGATGTGGCGGCATCTACACCGCCAAATGCGAAAAAACGCATCAATCCTGCATCGCGCAAGCAGAGTTTACCGCGCGAGAAAAAAAAAAAAAAAGAAAAGCATATATACAACTTTCCGACAACAATCATCGGGCAGTTGCCCACCAGATACGACATCCATCTGGTCGGAGGATCCTCCCTTTTCCAAGAGTATGAGTGAACTTTACACCCTGTTCCTCATATCCCTTCATACTAAATATACACATACAGGTTGAAGAAATGAACCTTGATTTCCCGAACTACCTCCACTCCCACCACTTGCTAATCAAACGGTCGCTCATGAACCACCACCACCACTTCCACAAGCTGATAATCCTGCTGAAGCACGAAGGATTGACCAAATGAATTTTCTGCCTAGTTACATCTGCTAGACATTTCGAACCCTTGTTAAGGTAATGTTGCTAAAAGAACGCAATTATTACGTCCCCATCAGTTACCGAATATGCGTGATACATTTATTTGCAAATGAGTGGCATTTATTACCTGAGAGCACAAATGGCTCATCTTATTTTACTGTTCAGCAGTCAGGGGATTTGTTAAGATTTCTATAAAGAGATCCAGTGACTTTTGATTTTAATCATAAATAGATGCAATACTGTTTTTCATAAAATGACTCTAAAACAAATGGATGTAGATCATTTTTATAAGCAAATGTATATCCTACCTGCTTAATTAGATACCTAAGTAAATAAAAATTCAAGTGCAACTTATTTTAGCGTTTTATTGCCCATATTTTATATTAACCAACTGTATATTTTTTTGCAAAGTCGCTATATCCATAAATATCTAGACTACAAGCTCTCCGCTAGCGCGGCCTGCCTGCCTAGGCCTATTACTAATACAAGATGCAATTGAAAACTTACGCCACCTCGAAATAGGAGGTTCAGTAACGGTTACATCGTCATTTCCCAAATCAAAGTAATACATTTTTGAATTTGGCGCACCTATATGATGAATAAGTTTTAGTCCGTATTTTGTAGATTTTTAACTAATTTAAAATGTATGGAACACCGACATTGAGAGTATTTCATACATTTTCATTATAGAATTAGAAATTCACTTATATCGGTGTGAATGAACACACACTGTCGACGACAATGTCGTCAATAGATATTATCCATTGACGATCTTGTATTGTTTCGTCTATAAAACTCGGAATTGTTGATCATTGCTATTAAAAATGTTTAGGCACTTTTTTTGTATCCTGTTTCTAGTACCTCGCGTTTCAGCTCTGATCAGAAAACTTAAACTATTGTAAAGACATACTTGTTAGCTTTAATATGACGTTCTGTATGCCAATGTACATGAATTTTTTTGTGAGGGCACAGCTCTAATGAAATTCCGGCCGTGTCCTTTGTTCAAAACTTTTTTCAAATTATTGTTTCTTATTATTGATACAGAATACTAAATTTTGAGAAACAAAGAAAACGCTATAAAATTCGAAAAAAAGCATTCGCTTTTGAATTTGTGAAAAAAAAACAAATAATACTCGAGTTTTTTTTTACAACCAGCCAGTATGTCCGTCAGATCAAAAACGTTTACATAGGTATTACCTACTTGGTAAGAAATTATATAATAATTGATTAATAATTTGAAAAATGTGTTGCTTAGACTTTTTTATGTGTGTATTACGAACGCTTTTAACGTGCACGTTTGTCTAGATAATTCTGACATGTATAATTTCAAGACGAATGATGTAACTATTAAAATTTGGCTTTGAAACCTTTTTCACGAGTTAAATTCTATTTATTGGAGGCAAACTTGTAGCCATCAACCGGGTTCAAATTCAGACCACTAGCTGCTACTGAAATTTTCAACACAAGACCCATTTATTTAAATGAACAAAGAGCTGCTGAATATTTGCAGCTATTTCGAATATAGTCGAGCAATATCTTAGGTACAAAGCAATAAATTTTATAGCAGGTATAGTAATTCTATTCTATGTGCCAAAGTTTATCCAGAAAATATTTTTAAGCTCCATTCTGTCGATAGTAATTTAGTGTCGGATGAAGAATTTAATAAGACAGGTTTGGAGGGCGAAAATATAGATTTTTATGTTATGGATGGCAATTTAGATCTTGAAGGCGTAAGATTTTTTTTACTTTTCTCTCAGGATATTGAAAGAAGATTCGTAAATAATGTTTTATATATACATACTATCGGGGATAATGTTTTATATATAGATACTTAGGATACCACATAAAATCTTTTCATTTGTGATGATGATCACATTGATTGGCATCTGAATTGGGCTCAGGTACTAAAACTTTACTTTATGAGAAGTATCTACGGTACTTAAATATAGTAAATACTAGCGGCCCGGTACGTGCTTCGCTACGTAAAAAGTGAAATAATAAAAATAAAAAATTGGAAAATCAAATTCATTTATTTAAACAAAAAAATATTTTATTAATTGCTGGCTATTTTTCCGTACATGTGACTTTAAAAATTTTTACAAAGGAAATGTTAACACACTGAAAATAGGTCAATTATTTACCTGTTCGTGGATCAATCATTGGTATATTGATATGGTAGCCATCGTTACCTTTCCAATGCAATATTGGTTATTGTAATGCATCGTAACTACGATGAAGTTCCGAAACACGTTGCAATTGCTCATTTCTGCTATGAAGTACAATATCACTGGATTGAAACTGATCACCAAGAATTACAATTGCAACCTCATTAATTCTCGGTGCATTGAATCGCCTTGCATGTTCTCCAAAAGGTGTTATATCAGCCCTTATTACGATTTTGTGATTATCAGATGGCATACGATCGAGAGCAATTTTGAACAATTGAACTAATGCGTTATGCTGATGGAAAAACCTTTGTAGCTCACGAATAATTTCACGTCTTGTATTCGAAACAATTGCACAACGTTGATCCAATTCACGAATTTCATCACCAATAAAATAAACTTGCAAAAATGGATGATCAGCGTCGGTGTATGGCAATAACGAACCAGCTTGATGATAAATCTGGCCCTGAATCAATGTATGCAATTTTAGGTAGATGTTGGATCATATTTTTTAAAACTATCGAATACTTTATGATTCAAATTGATATAAACATGGGACAATCCTGTTGAAGTATTTACCTTAAACGTCGGCATAAAATTATCTCTAATAATTTTAGTAGCACCAAAAGAAGTCATTTGAAATTACGAATTGTATTGTTGAAAATGACTCAAAAACTGCTTCGACGTTTGAGATGTTCCAAAAATAAATGAATACAATAGTTCGGGTGGGGTTTCTAATGCTGGCAATCTCACTTTGCCATTAGCACAACACATCGGCCGGGCGTTTCACCTGGCAAGTTAGCCACATCACAATGTGGATATATTGCGTCCATCATTCCTATGTATCCGTACATACTATATTCAATCTGATTGTTGTAATTAAAAAAAGCACGCATCATTTCAGCCAAAACAGCACGGGGTATTCTTGATCACCGTGCAAGATTCAGTACAGGTACAGGGTTAAAGAACTATTTCGTGCATTACGTTCACACTGCGATGCATTAGCTTGTGCGCGTTCATCTGCAGTCTGTGATCGTCTTGCCACATCATTTGCATTACGCGTTCGCCGACCTATATTTGCTCGTCTGGCTCGTGGCTTTTTTGCCTCGTATAAAAAAGAATAAATCAAATTAAAAACAAATAGCTACATTAAAAATGTCATTAAATAATTAATTTTTAAATCGTCTTGATTCTATCTATTACAAAATAATAAAACACCCGTATGCACACAATATGTTTTTTCAAATAAAGAAACACACATACATACATGTAATTCACTTCAACGGTTCAAACCTTACCTTTTGTATGAATGCATGCATGATGCACTCAACAATATTTAAAAAAATATAAATACAAAGCAATAATTATCTTTGACAATTTGCTTTAATCGAAGCACGTCCAAAATTAAATGACTGCATGAATGACTTAACAACATTTTTTTTATGTCTAAATGAAAAAAGTTTCAATTTGACAGCACAATGCCCATTTAAAAAAAAAACAATTTGACAGCAAAATCCCCATTATCAAAATTATCCGCCATTTATTGAATTAATTTGTTACAAAAATGTGTTATATGAAGAACCGCTCCACCAATTTTGTGCAAACTTCACATAAAACATCTACTAAGTAGTCCGAACAAAGCCTAAACATTTGGTCTGGATAGGTGAGCCCGTTCTTGATTTATAAAATTACAACGAAAAGTGGCATTGATTTTTATATATATAGGTATGCAACTATTCAATTCAAATAAAATAATTTACTTTGGTTTAAAATTTTGTTAACTAGGTAAGCAAATTAAATAACATTTTTTGACATTAATTCACATGCATTTAAAATCATAAGTTAATCAAGTACCTACCTATTAATGCAAAAATAAAACATTTAGTTAGTTTTCATATTACCAGTTTCAAATAGCTAGTTAAAGTGAATGCCTACTATTTACATTAAAATTTTATACATTTCATCATCAACATCATAATCAGCATATAATGTTCCCACTGCTGGGGCACAGGCAGCCTCTCGGTGAGAGGGAGTGGGCCGGAATCCACCACGCGGGTTGTTTCTTCACTTGACAGTTCGAGATTGTTGACATCCAGAGATGCATCAAAATCAAACTAAAAGCATTTATTGCAAATAAACCAATTACAGCCACTTTTGAATTGTCAAAGGGTCGGTCAGTTAGAAATATGAAGCTAGTTGCCCATTCCAAAGCGAAGTAGGTACCTATGGAGAAAAACGGGCAAGAAACTCCATGGACACTCATCATCTCATTATTAGATTTGTGTTGGTTAGGTTGACGCCATTCGTTTTCTTTTAAGTCTGTAGGTAGAGTCTGAGGACTTTAGAAGTGTCACAGCGAGTTCATTTTTATGTCGTTTGAGTCGTTCTTGGTAATTCTTGTAGGACCCTTTCTACTACCTCCTTGATCGTATGGATTTATAGGTACTCTTGTACTTCAATGTTTAAACATTTTTATTACTTATACATTTAATTTTTATTGTTTACAACGGTACGTATTTTTTTTGTTAAGGTATAATAAACAACTACAACATACATAAGACAATAGTTAACAAACTTTTTAAGCAGTAATGTTGCAGTCCACTACATTATCCGCAAATAAATCATATTTAAATATCAGTGGTGGCCACTAGACGAGCATTACCAAAATTAACAAATATTAAAAACATTTAAGTAATTTACTATAAAGCTAGCTATACGAGTAGTAACAAAACCAAAACAGATAAAACAATTTCAATAACTTAAATTATGCAATTCATAAAAATAGTAATAAGATTACAATAAAGAAAATTTCTTTATAATATTAGATTAATATTAGATTAAGCCAGAGTTAGTGCGACAAGAATTAAGCGCGACCAGAGTACGAACACGAACCTGACCGCCGAAATAGGAACCGCATATTCTAACTGGGAGCGAACGAGCGTCTTATACAGATAGAGATCGGTTGAATATTATTTAAGGGGATACAGTTAAGGCTGTAATTGAAATTGAAGTTGAACTTGTTCTTAGTAAAGTGTAGTTACACTTCAGGACACTAAGATGCAGCTTATTGTCAATAGAGTAGGCAGTTAGTCTGTCCAGGTCCTCCTGAAAAGATTGGCAGTCGTCCATAGTACGTATCGCATGAAACGCCTTCAAGTCATCAGAGTACATCAAGAATTCGTAATTTTTAAAGCATTTTTTGATATCGTTGATATAAATAATGAATAATAGCGGTCCAAGAATAGAGCCTTGTGGAACTCTGGAAGTAATACTAACAGAGACCGACTGATGACCATTAACTACAACCCTCTGTGACCGGTTTTCGAGGTACGATACAAACCAATGCAATAAATTTCCGTGTATTCCATTGTAAGCAATTTTACTCAGGAGAATTTCATGATCGACCTTGTCAAAGGCTTTTTTGAAATCAGTGTAGAACACATCTACTTGCAAACGCCTATCAATACCTTCAAAAAGGTAATTAGCAAATATTAACAGGTTAGATGTCGTAGATCGGCGCTTAACAAACCCATGCTGTTCAGGAATGATAATATTATGTAGAATAGGGTAAATCTCGTTGTGAACCAGTCTTTCAAAAAGCTTTGACAGAATCGAGATAGGTTTATATTGTTTGACGTCATGCTTTGAGCCACCCTTATGCACTGGGGTAATGTTTGTTCGCTTCCACACCACCGGGAAGACACCTTCCTGCAGAGATCTATTAAAAAGGATATAGATCGGCTCACAAATACTATCAGCCGTAGCCTAAAAAAAGGCCGCCGGAAGACCGTCAGGTCCTGCCCCCTTAGAGGGGTCCAACCGTTTCAACTTGCTGAGTATTCTTGAAATATCGATATGCAAATTACTAATTAAGCTACCATTCTCTGCGCACTGCTGCGGTGGAGCCCACGTGGTGAGTGTTGGTGATATGGGCTCAAATACACACACACACATAACATCACGCCTGTAATCCCGGAAGGGTTAGTCAGAGGTGTACCTATAGTACACCTACATTTCGCCAGTTATGCTTAAGTCCCATGTAATAGAGGGCGAGCCTATTGCCATCAACCGGGCACAAATCCAAACTCCGGACTGCTACTGAGAAATTTTAGTTAGACAAACCCAATAACACTTTGCCCGACCTGGGAATCGAACCCAGGACCTCATGCTCAGCAGTAGCTCTTGCGACCACTAGACCAACGAGGCAGGCTCAAATACAGACAAGAAAAAGTCCGAAAACATATTGCAGACAACATCATGATCACTTGACTTGACATTCTGGTACTGCATCATGGACGGAATGCCTGTCTTACTTTTACGGTTAGAAATGTAATTAACTACTTAGGTAATAATATTTCTTTATCACAAAACCGTGAAGATACCAACAGTCCCCTTCTCATCACAACCATTTTCCTTCCCTCGTCCCAATTTATTAGGTGTCGGTGCAACATGCCTTGTTCTTCCATTCTTCTCAGTTGGTCAGTCGTCATATCGGTAACACCATTCTATCTGTAGAAAATTATGCAACTTAAAAAAAAGAGCATTACATTATTAATATTGAACACTCGTTGACTTCTGAAAACTAAAAATCAATTGAGTGCCTCTGATTGTTACATACACGAAAGTAGTATATTTGCTTCCTTCTTTTAAGAATATAAGATAATACACACACGTATCATAAATAATCCATAGTAAAATTAGTTCTTTATCTTCCGAAAACAACGTGCAGCTAATTAATTTTAGGCTAATAATATTTTCTCAAAAATGTTCCGATATTCGAGCATTATTTTGACATCCTTCTTCGAGAAAGAATCGAAAATGCTGTACTGGTCGGTTATATACAAGTAGGCGGCCGACAACGATAGTATAAAAGTCCTTATCTGTCATTTTTAGCGTATAAATTACTATGAAAACTCAACTATCGTGTGCTTTCGTGTAATTTAGAATTATAACGAACTTTATATTTCGGAACATGAAACCAAGGAGGTAATTTCAAAGATTTTATTTACACTAACTGGCTTGCAAATACAGCTGCTTAAAATAAAAAAAAAAAACCCGTGAAAAATTATTGTTGTTCATCATTGCTTCTGGAATTTATTGTTAATTCACTTTGTTTGAATTTCCGCGCAATATTTAGAAATACTCAAAGACATTCTTAAACCTCCAGATGAAAGTAATTTTATCTTCAGTACCTACCTACTTTTTGCAATTCTTTAGAATAAGGAACTTTATGTTCTTACCCTGCTAAATACTGATAACTTTTTAAAGCAAATTAAAATAAGGGTCATATTCAATTTCTTACATATGTCAAACTGAGTTTCTACTTAAAACAACAGTCGTACTGTGGCGGCATCTACACCGCCACATGAGAACTACGCATGACACTGACGTTACGAAAGCACAGTTTACCGCGCAACTTGCATATATACAACGATCCGACATTTATCGTCGGGCAGTTGCCAGCAAGACACAACACCTGTCTGGTCGGAGGAATCTCCCTTTTCCATAGAATTTGAGTGAACTTAACACTCTATACTTATACCTCTATAGTGCTATCCATTTTATGTACAATCGGGAAATTTAATAGTATAACAATACCCTACGTTAATTTGCCGTGTTTCAGCCATTTCATAGTCCTCAAACCACCTGTCAAAGAATGACTTAATATACGGCCAATTTAATTATTTAGTCTATTTGCTTGGCACTTACTTTCCAAAAAAAAATAACAAGGTATGGTTATATATGACGCTACTATGCGTTCGGAAATTCTTCTTTCTTTGGTAAAAATTTCTAAACCTTTTTTAAACTTATACTTCCATCTTTTCAGGTAAGCTTCGTCCTGATTACATTTTGCCGGCAGTTTTCACATTGGGTGAGTACATTTGAGGATACTGTGAATCTAAAATGACTTGTGATGGTTTAGTATTATTCATAACTTGCTCGAAATGTGTTAACAATGTTTAAATTAATATATTTGAATAACGCAGGCAAATATTTCGGCTCTTATAAACCTCTTTTCATAATTAAGTAACATATCGTTTCTAGATGCTTCGTTTTAATTTCCTTTTCGGAATTAATAGGTTTTTTTGTATAGTTTACTAGCCTGCAGTCATGAAAAATTTGTATAATTTAAAAGAAACAATGTCTAGATCAATGATTCAAAAAAGTCCCGTTTTAAAACGTCGTAGCCAAAACTTGCTGATTTTTAAGTATTTTGTATGGAAATACTCAGGACATTTAAAAATAAACTATTCGAAGGATCCCAGAGGCTGTCCACAAAATCGAGTTTAAAACGTTTTATTTTCGTTGATATTGGGTTTTGAACATCTTTTTTTTTTCCGTGTGGATAGGATAAGGAATACGATATTATGATAAGGATATCGGTATTGTGAACGAACGATATAATTATAAGGATATCGGTATTGTGAACGAAAGATACAATGATAAGGAAATCGGTCTTGTGAACGAACGATATAATGATAAGGATATCGGTCTTGTGAACGAACGATATAATGATAAGGATATCGGTCTTGTGAACGACCGATATAATCAATAATAATAATAATCAATAATCATATTTTATTTGTGTAACACAGGTAGTGAATACAGTTCTTAAATTAAAGTTCATAGGTCGCTATGTTATGCCAAGAGGCGTACAAATATGGTTGCATGCTATCAACTTAAACTAAAAACAATAAGGAAAAATGTCTACAGTCAATGCATTCAAATTAATAATCATAAATGATGTAAAATTAGTCACAATATTCATTCAAAAATTGTTTCCGCAGTCAAATAAATAACTAAGTCTACATTTATTTATCATTCAGAAATTCATCAGTCGTATAATAACATTTTTCAATTAATAACAGTTTTAATTTTTTTTTGAATTGTGTAATATTCAAATTTTTCATGACATCTGGTAATTTATTGTAAATGCGCGGTGCCATGCCTAAAACACTCTTTCTCACTAAGGCAGTGTTACAGCGCTGATTACATAAAGAATTTAAGTATTTAAGGATATCGGTCTTATGAACGAATGATATTATGATAAGTGTCGGTGATAAAAAAAACCGTGCATGTTTATGAGAGTAATCAATGCCCCGTTTTCCAAAAGATATTATTATTTAAACGTCGTAATTTTTTGTCTACCAATTACATAATAATGAAAGGGCGGGCTTATTGACCTTATGTTATATTTTTATCAACACTTACAGAAGGAAAACTAAAATTATTATTCTGGTACACTGGCCAGTGCAAAAGTCAATTACATGATCTACAAAAAATATTGTTATTACCTTACAAAGGTATATTATCTCCTTAATCTGCCCCATACAGGTCTAAAGCTCATAATGACATCAAGCATGTCTCATTTATAAGGGTCTTTCAGATCCATACGAATCCAGCATTCCTTGCGACATAAATGAACATTCCGCTGAGAATAGGGTCTGTGGAATGCAATTTGTGTCTAAAAGCTGAGAACAAAGAGTTAAACTACGTCTTAGAATGCGTGAAATCTATTTGGATTTGATTGTTTCAGTTCAGCATTGTATGCGAAGTAGGCATTATAATCTGCACCGCTCATACCTGACGCAATAATATACCTACTTTATGAAGATCTATGTTTTTTTTAATCAAAACGTACTAAAACTAAATTCGTTATTTCGTAGGATTTTCTTATTTCTATTACCTACTCAACAAAATTTGCATAAAACTAAGCAATTGTATTTTGAATTAGAGAACAAAATTTAGATATAAGTTTTAAATTAGGTATCCAATGGGGAAGGCAACTGTCAAATTGGCGCTGTATACGATTGTTCCAAATTATCTGTCAAATTGTATAGCATCTTATAAAATATGTTCACAAATAACATAGAAATTACAAAGTGTTGTGTAATTGGGTGTTAAAACGTAGGCCAACACAAATTTCCAATAAATCGTTTTAAAAGAAGAAAGTGGATAGCTGACAAGGATTAAAAACTGAGCCTACTATGACTACGAGGTTATGTCGAGATCATTTTTATGAAAATTATTACCAAACATTAAGTGTGAGTACAGGTGGGTGTTTTAAACGATAGTTCTTCTATTTAAGCTAGTATCTAAATATCTAAATTGTTAACATTACATAATATCTTTATATACATATCATTGTTCATCTTGTTTTAAGGTTTGCCTTGTGTACACAAACTTTTAAAGAAAGAAGCAGTACCAAGTCTCTTTTCATGGAACCAGAAAAGGATATCAGCCAGTGCTAGTGTGAGAGACGAAAGACATGCTAAGAGAAACATTCAAAAGAATCTTTCCCACATCAAAACCCACATCCTTCTATTTCTCGAGAGTGTTTCACAAATAAAACTCATAAATAACTTTTAGGTGTCTTTATTATATTATAATAATCTTTATACAGATATTTATTCATAATTTAATAACAATATAACTTTATAAAATGTTTTCTATGAACAACTCATCTTTCTCAATATAAATAAATTACAGAATTTTCTGCCACTGCAGTACATTTGTCCTTGTACTTGAAAATCATATAGGCAGGTTTTTTTAAACAGTAATTCCCCATTTTGACTCTGTATATAAGGTACAGATTCAGGGCTATTAAGTCCTGCGTATCTACACAGCGTGCATCCGCCCGATCATGACATATGCAAGTGCAGTCTTTGCACACGCCATGCCCTATCGCTTCAATATATTGCAGACCCTCCAGAACAAGTTCCTCCGTAGGATTACAGGCTCCCCCTGGTACGTTCGCAACGAGATACTTCACGTTGACCTAAAGATTCCCACTATCCGCCAGTTCATGAAACGCATTTCAAAGCGTTTCTTCGAGACCGCCGCGAATCACCGCAACCCTCTGGTTGTCAAGGCCGCTAGCTATATTCCCTCCTCCATTAGTCATGTCCGCCGTCCCAAGCATGTCCTCACCGATCCCGATGACCACATAACTCTCATAGTAGCTGAGCCTGTAGCTTTAAATTCCCCTGATAATAATAATATAATCCAGATCCAGCCTGTCCCATCTTGCTGTCCTCCCGTCAGCGACGCCCTAAGCCGAGGTCCGTACCCCACAGGGGGTGCCCTTAGCGAGCGTTCGCTTAGTAATGTAAGTAGTTTTACGCCCCTGGCTGGAGGCTTTGAGTCCGCTTACGGCAGCCACAGGATAGTCCGGTTAAGTAGTCACGACCTCTCAAGGTCAACTACGAGATGCCATACATAAAAAAAAAAAAACATAAGTCCGTTTCTGCTTACATGCCATGCTACGCCATGCCATGCCATGCCACCCTGGTCATCTATCTTGATGTCAACTTGATAGTTGAGTTTTTTCATTGTCTTCTTGACAAATCCTTTTATTTAAAAGTGATCATTGA
Source organism: Dasypolia templi (assembly GCA_963555695.1). Classification (NCBI taxonomy): domain Eukaryota; kingdom Metazoa; phylum Arthropoda; class Insecta; order Lepidoptera; family Noctuidae; genus Dasypolia; species Dasypolia templi. Next base: position 5,229,877 of record OY743152.1, read on the forward strand.
TAAATGCGGATCTTATCAATATAAGGAATCTGTCTTCATATAATTTTTCTGATGCATCTGTGTTTTGTTGAATCTTCAAAATGACAGAAATATTTCGTATTTAGTCAAATAGGAACTACCTACCATCACATAAAATCAAACCGATAAGAAATATTCACCTTTCAAAATAATCTAATACATTGTCTTTCAAGCGGAGGTAAAATAGAGTTAATATTTATGTCATGGTACATCTCCAATGGTAGAAGTATGATAGAGGGTTCTCTTGGATTTGGAGAGAGTTGTGGTGTACTAAAGTTAAAGTTTTTGTCATACAGCTCTTACCTGGAAAAATATAACCAATTATTCATCTCTCTTTAACTCCAAAGTAAAAAGAACTATTACTTAAGTAAAGTTATGCATTAGTTAAGCTGTTGTAAATATAATCCTGAATTTTGATTCAATAATTTTAACTTATATACATACAAAACATGACAGTATTCACCAACAACATAAAATTTAAAAATTTATAATAAATATGCATACTAACGACTAACAAGTTATTTAATTATAAAATTTTTCGTTCAAACATTGTAAGCGTATTGATTTCAAAGGTCTACGTTGAACTAGGTCTAGGCAAACAGCTCCTAAAAAGTTTTTTTCATGAGTCCTACCTTTCCACTTAATCAGCTTTTCTACGTTTAACAGACGCCCCTCTTCTCTTTAACACGGCTTTAAGTTCAAGCAAGCTCCAAGTAGAATACATTTTCGCGTCCATGTTATCAAATAAACTACACTAACCGCCCACAATGTTCGTTTTTTTCGTTTGTTTACACGATTCAAGAAATGTCATACTGACGCTATTGAGAACAACTGTACGCAGCGCCATCTGAGATTAGCTTTAACTTGCCATCCCCATTAAATAAAAACTGTATGCAATTAATCTACAGTTTCCTTCTCGCAACCGAGTCTTTAAACCAATCTTTTTGAGTACATAAGTTAATTTGTTATGTGTAGAGAAAGAATAATGTTTTATTCATAAGTGTTTTTATTCCGGAAGGAAGCTCTCTTTAATGTAAGGCTCTTTAATCTGCGGAAAAGGAAATTTAATTCTATGCAGTAGGACATACTAAAACTAGAACTTTGTATTTTATTAAAACCTTCTTCGCCTGAAACTCGTGTATGAATGAAATAGTTCTTTGACGTTGAAATCCTGAAAATGTACGAATTACTTCCAGTGGATTATGCTACCCTTGTACTTTTCGTTGTAGCGCTGGCTTTACGTAGACTGGCGCTACGGGCTTCTCGTAGAGCTACGGTTAATGTAGCGCCGTCTACGCTGGCTGTTTTAAGGATAGGTACGTCATAAGGCCGTAGTAGTTTTATATAAAACTATGAGAAGTCATTAAATTAGTTACTGAACGAAATATTAATTTTCTTTGCAAGTACGAGTATATCATATTTTGATTTAAAGTATGTCATAGTGTCACCTAATTTCTTGAAGTATGTTTTGCATTTTTGTTTCTGTATGTTGGCACCTTGTATTTGTATACTAATATAATTGGTCTTATAAAATACAAATTTCTCACCGTCTAGTCGACGATCTCGACCGATCTAGGTGTGGTTCTCGACGAACACTTCTCTTTTTCAGAGCACATTAAGGCGCCTCGTTCGCGCGCCGCCTTTGCTCTAGGTACACTCCACTTCGTCCTAAATGCACGTAGCAAATTGTCACTAAAGTGCAAATTGCGTATATACACAGCGTGCATTCAATCGATCATGACATATGCCAGTGCAGTCTTTGCACACGCCAAACCCCATCGCTTCAATAGAATGCAGACCCTCCAGAACAAATTCCTCCGTAGGATTACAGGCCCCCCTGGTACGTTCGCAACGAAATCCTCCACGTTGACCTCAGGATTCCCACTATCCGTCAGTTTATGAAAAGCATTTCAAAGCGTTTCTTCGAGACCACCGCGAATCACCGCAACCCTCTGGTTGTCAAGGCCGCTAACTTTATTCCCTCCTCCATCAGTCATGTCCGCCGTCCCAAGCATGTCCTCACCGATCACCGATGACCACATAACTCTCATTCAGGAGAGCAGTAGGGCCACCAGTACAGTGCACAAACACATACCGATATTCCGACCTCGCCGCCAAGGTCCCTCGTGAAGACCCCGACGTAACTGTCCTCCCCGACCCTTGCTCTACGAAGTGCCAGCCCGCGCCGTAGTTGAGCCTGTAGCTTTAAATTCCCTAGATAATAATTATCTAATCCAGATCCAGCCTGTCCCATCTTGCTGTCCTCCCACCAGCGAAGCCCTAAGCCGAGGTTTTTAGTTTTAGCATCTAATTAAAAAAAAAAAAATTACTTAACACATATAAAATACTGGATCTTTCATATTTCGTAACATCCATTACGCTAGTTTTTTACGAAAATACTACGTAGAAACTACTTTCATTGAAGCGGGCGAGGTCATGGCGGCGCGCTTAGATGTCGCGTGGCTTTTATGAATGATCAAAAGAAACCCGAGCCGCAGCGCCGGCACCGCACACGTGTGTTGCTTCAGTTGCCTCGCCCCTCGCCCGCCTCGCCGCTCGCCGCCGTGATTGATAGTCCCGCGCGAACCGCATGTTGCACTGCACGCGGCTTAACTAACGTGAAGCCACCGCGCTTCGCACAACAAACGCCAAAATATTTCAACCAGGAGTACCAGAACATGATGGACTGCTACAATGAGGGTGGACTTATTTTGCTCACAGCACAAGCCCCCTTCCGAGGGATCCTAGAAGCTGTACAGCAGCAACGGGACTACGGGGTCTACATGCCCCCAGGTGCAGACGGAGGCAGGCCTGATCTTACGCCGTTGGACTTCCATGTGTAGGCTAGGGATAGACCTGATTTATGGTAATGACGGCCAGACCATTTCTAGTGCGGAACAACAAAACGTGAGTTGTGAACGCTTGTGTACGCAGTAATGACTAAAGATAGAGACATTATTAAAAGTGCAAGGTCACATTATTTAACGTGCAACTCCAGGGCGAATATGTACAGCAATATTGGTGTAAATAGTGAAAATAAAAACTACGTCGTTATGAGGTATGTACATTTTAAATTGTTGTAAATAAGTTGGTTCTAATTTTAAAACACGCTTGCCTAATTATTGTTACAATAATTCGTTGCATACCGTATGCAGTGGGATAACTGATTTTCGCGTAAAATTGTCATGTTTCCACTAACATTGTTGTTTACCTACAAAAAGATTGGTCAATAAAACGTATAATCTAACCGTAATGCAGTTATTTTATGGTTACGAAGGTCTTTGCTGTTATTTTACGAAAAACATAGCAAGCTATTTATCCCGTTAACCACTGGGAGGCGAGAAACAGCGTGTACCTACAACAGTCCAGTCCACATCTGCCAATCTGGTACCATTATTATCTAAAAGATGTGTAACACTGTAGAATACTAATGTTTTAATCGCATCTAGGATCCTTTTCGTAAAAAAATAAGAAAATGATTGAAACGTCTTGATACTCGCTCGTAAAAGTCGTGAGCTTACTTAGGTCTTTAGCTGCTTATTCAGATTTACCTAGTTTACAGAAGGTACTGTTTTTGTAAAACTTCGAGGAGGGAATTCAATATTGTACCTACTTACATTTAGGTCGTTTTGTATTTTAAATTCAGATTTATTTTTATTGTAAGCGATAACTCTGTTATCAAAATAAGACGAGATCGAGTTACGAAGTCTACCTACGTTGGTTTATTGTTAACATCATAACGCCTGCATTCCCCGTAGAGATAGGCAGAGGTGTATTGTCGAATGTTCATTACATTTCACCAGTGATATGTTAAACTGAGAGAGACGGCACGCGCCACGCGGCTACAGACGGAAGGGCACCGCGGCCGCGCCTCGGCCCCGCCGCCGCGTAAAGCCGTAAAGGTAGAGTAGGCCGTAAAGGTTTTATGCAAAATATCTCAAGCAGTTTTAAATTATGATAATTACGTAAAACAAAAAAAAACATTGAGAAAAAAAACATTTTCGTTTCTATTGCTTCTGTTCGACCTATAGATGTCCCTCTTTAAATATTTCGTGTATGAATAGATACACCTTATATATGATGTCATCTTTTTATTATAATTAAATGTTATTTGTCTTATTGTGTGTTGTGCTAGGTCTTTTGTGTACACCGAATAAATGGTTTATCTATCTATTTTTCATATGATAATATTGTTTTGAGAGTAGATTTCCAAGAAATTTTGTCATAATAAATACGACCGCTATAAATCGCGCGAATCACACATACACATACATTAAATCACGCCTTCTTTCAATGGGAGAAAGCAAAAACTACAGATCACCACCTGCTACGATCCTAACATAGTCCTTTTGCTCGTTTACGTTCATGCATCGCGCAATCAGTAGCCAAGTAATGACATACAAGGAAGAAATCTGTAAAATGCGATCTTTCAAAAACCATCAACTATTTTAGAATAGCCTTACTTATTTGCTGAGAATAAAAATACATACAACTTTATATACAACAAAAAGTTTATAGAACCCGCCGAACAATTTACGGACGTTTCTCTGTTTGGTGTCATTAGCGCCACCTCTATGTTCATGCGCAAACTAGGTGGTTCCAAACACGTGTACAACACACGTGTTTGAAACCACCGAGTTTACGCATCGCAACGCCATCTCTGCTGTTCTAAAACTTGATATTTTGTAGGCCTCATAAACGTGTTTTTCTTTTTTAAATTGCATAAATATTTAATTGTAATATACCAACTTTTGTTTAATTATAAACACAAGGATCATGAGTAGGTACTTAACCACTTTAATTACATGCAACTGAACTGAGATCAAACATCAGCCAACTTTAACCGCCTAAGCAAAAAAAAAAAGTATTGCTGATTATTTTTTAATACTCCAGTTTTTTTTGTTAATACTAAATGATTTTCGCGCCAATGTTCACAACTGTCTCCTTAGAACTTCATGGTACAAAGAATGCATTTTTAGACGTCAAAGAAATATCTGCTTTCCTAGTACCTTCGATCCCAGCGCTGAAACCTTCAGTTCGTTCCCAAGGACAACGAACGCTTGGTGCCAGCTACAGTATTTTTATGACCTTAATAACGCCATCTATACTCTGTTTAGTAGTACTTAATAGAGTGTAGGTACTGTTTATAAATTTCAAAGTGTAATAAAATATTCATCGGATACCGCGTATTATACCTGTGGTATTATTATTGAGTAATGAGTGCCGATTTACAAAATGAAACTTAACGCGATCAGCACTTTTAAACTCAGTTCAAGAGCAGTGTCAATATTTCATAACAATTTTGACACTAACGGCTCTTGAACGCGTTTTTGATGTGCTGAACGCGTTCAGTTTTATTAGTGAAATGCGCCCTAAATGTCATTTTACTCCGTTTTGCAAAGAAAGTAAAGTCAAGGCAAGAAATCATTCATAATAAGGAAGGTTTTTTGATTCAAATGTCTAGAAAACAGTCCATGTTGCATAATCAGCCTATAGTGTTCCCGCTGCTGGGACACAGGGCTCCTATTTGTGAGAGGGAGTGGGCCGTAATCCACCATCGGGCCCATTGCGGGTTGGTAGATCAGATGTCACATATATTCGATACTAACTTTTGAAAGGGGCAACTAGAATCAATTCTATTTTTTTGTAAATGTTGACGTTCAAAAGTGTAAGTGCCTATTTGAAATAAATGATTTGACTTTGACTTTGAATTTTTCGACTCTAGGACATTCCTTCACCGTTTTGAGAACTTTGATGATAAAACAATATACAGTATAAATAACTAAATAATATTACTATGTCATCCGAGCAAAAACTTAAAATTATAAAACTTTTAATTTCGCGGTTATACTTGTAACGTTTTCTCTGCCCATTAGTTTTATGCTGCCCTGGTACTTTTTGCCCGAGTGCTGAAACCTTCAGCTCTTTTCTACGGACAACGTGGGTCATCGGGCTGTGTCATACGTGTCGTAGACGTCAAATGTAAATAGAGTTTTGATTGAGATGCTGTTACTTTTTTTCTGACAATTTACTTTAGTTAGTGTCTTAAATGTTAGTGTTAAAGTATGAGTTTTAAACGGTTACAATAAAATATGTATTATGTATTCTTTAACAAACGATCAGTATCTGCAAATGAACAATGCTTGGAGCTTTCTCCGAGGTTTACTGCTATGCATCCTTACCAATAAAACTAACTACTAAAAACTAACACCATATGCTTCCTTAGAACTTTTGTAAATGAAATTTCCGTTGTCCCTACTGCTACCTTGACCTCACTGCATGCGTAGCATGACCACATTCTCTATTCTATGAAGACAAAGTGAATTTTTTTCTTTCTTGAAAGACCGCGCGCTAGATATATTTGACACAGTCTTTCGTTTCCTCCGTTGGTCATCCTACGCGTCGGGGGGACACGGGGCTTGAATCAACTATTACTTGTTACCGTTCCCCAGCAACAAGATATTACAACAGAAAGGAAAATAAACACATTCCCGTTGTCGAAACCGGTGGCGCCAGAGCAGTAGGAATGACGAGAATACGCGAAACACGAGTAGTTTGGACCAAAATGCTGAAACTTATGTTGGCCACGGTGTCTACTACCGTTGCTACGAAGCTACGAGCAACCCGTAGCTTCGGCCTACGTAGTAACCGCATTCGCTCTTTGGAATTCACCAGTATAAATTTTTAAATTATTGTAGGGACTTGATAGTAGCTTGACTTGATGGTAGCCGTTTTGTTTTTCTAGTTGTACTTACTACTCATTGGTTATGTTCATGATAATTGCTTTGAACGTTAACACAGATATTTACAATTTAATTGTACGGCCCTGTTCACATAGCGATCATCAGTGAGATATTTTACTGTGTAAATACACTGCACTTTCATTTTTAAACCGTATAAAACAGTGTAATGTCGACGTGTGATTCAAACATTTTACCGAAAAAATATCGTACTGATTACCGCCGTGTGAACCGAACCGCATATTAGTTCGAAAGCGACGGTGTCGCCCATCTAGCGGTAGCAAGGTGAATCACAATCTTCAGTTGGTTGTAAAGTGACAGACCTAAAGGGTTGTAGGTGGAACAACGCACAGCTTAGTGTTGCTGCCACCCTACGTTAGATGTCGCTGTTAGTTTGAATTGTTTTGAAGCTTTAGGTACTTTTCGTAATGGCCGTTCTTAGTGACTTGGTGGTTCATTTAAAACTAATACTATCTTTTCAATCCAAAACGTAAACTCAAAATCCCATTTGGGATGTATTGCGTGTCATCCTAACTAATATTACAAACACGAAAGTAAGTTTGTTTGTTTGATACGCTTTAACTCCAAAATGGCTCTGTGAATTTGAATGAAATTTGACACGCAAATACACTATGACCATGACCAAGGACATTTTTCATCTTGGATCGCAGACAAAGTCGCGGGCAACAGCTATTATTTAATAAATAATCAAAATAAGCTAATTTCTCCTGCTCTTGTTTTAAATGCTCCTGATTTTTACTATTTGCATTTCCTGCGTGTCTCAAATAAATGTTTTAAAATAAATTAATAAGTAAAGGCCAGAATACCCACTAAATGCGTAAAACCATTCCAGCCTACTCAAAGGACATGGATATTGCTCCGATACAAGTTTGGCCCAGCACGGACACAAATAAAACAATATATGATATGATATTATTATTTAATAGTCCTGTGAATATTTTATTACTCCAGAACTCGGTGGTGTCGAGATTTAAGACATTCTAGGTTTATACTTCGTTATGACAGTTTGACGTTTAATACAGTAAGCTTTGACATTGTCGTGATAGTCTAGAGGTTAAGGCCTCATTAATCAAGCACGAGGCTGTGGTTTGAATTCTTGGCTAAGTACCAGTACTTATTCAATTCATATGTACTTTCTAATACTGACATCGGTGAATGAAAACCATTCCGAGGAAACCTAGACTTATCTAATATATAAAATTCTCGTGTCACAGTTTTCGTTGCCATACTCCTCCGAAACGGCTTGACCGATTTTGATGAAATTTTGTGTGCATATCGGGTAGGTCTGAGAATCGGCCAACATCTATTTTTCAAAAAAAAAAAAATTCAAAAAAAAAAAAATTTTTGCAAAACAACGTTTGCGGGGTCAGCTAGTAGTTAATATATATCTGAATCGCCAACGTGTCTTAAGCAAGCGTGCAATACTCGTGCCTTCTCTGTACGAGTAGCCCTGCAGTGGGTGGGACAATAATAGGCTGGTATTATTATTTTTTAGAATTAACTTTTAATAATTTTTAACTACGTGTGTACAATAATCTTTAGGTATCACATAGACCGGTCCTGTGCTTCTCGCATAAAGCAAATTCTCGCGTGGGGCCTACCTAAGTCTAGCAGTGGACTTTTTTGGCAGAATGATGACGATGACTATTATTTTAATTCGTTTGTTAGAACGTAATATATGAATGAGGGTGGTGATCAATGCTCGTGCGGCACGAGTCGTGCCTTCTCTTTATGAGAAGAGGCCTTTGCCCTGTAGTGGGACAAGCATAGGCTGATATTACTATTTAGTTAAACATTATCATGAAACAATGATATTTGCTTATTGTTGTTGACTGTCGTCGTTGACGTTGTTTGGCAAACTATGTACTGGAGATTGCGTTCTGTGAGCTCGTGGCTAACATGGGTGGCAAATAGAAAAACTTCATGCTCACAATCATGATAAGACGCAGTGACCTAAAATAAAAAAAACCTTAATAAGTAACAAATACACCCAACACCCTTCAAGTCTCCAATCGTGGAGTCATCCACTGTATTGTATCAGATTGATTTTATGTGAATCTAACAAATGGCTCCTTAAGCGAAGCGTTGCTATTTACACACAGTTAGTGCAGCGTCAGTTCTTCATTAGAAATAGGGTAAAAATCTGTTGTATGTAATCGAGTACCCAAGGTAAATTTAAATAAAAGATGAAGTCCGTGAGCGCCTGGGGTTGGTCGGAATAGCAGTGACAACAGATATCCAGATACAAAGCCAAAGGTCGTAACACCACAAGAAACCACAACAAATCATTAAAGATGCGAGCCACAAAAACCTATACACCAATAAATTGGCTACACACAAATACATAAACTGTCGTGTCAATACATGTCATGTTTTGACTTTGTCAAGACAATCGACATAAAACCCGTAACACACGTGCCTAGCTATAATAATGTAAACAAACATACATAAACTCACTGCTTTTCCCATGGGGGTAGGCAGAAACTACAAAACGTCCACTACTACGAAGGGTACTTGCGTACTCTTTTTGCTTTGTCTGCTTTCATACATCTAGTCGTACAGGCGCGTCGTATTAATAGAATATTGTGTTGTACACAAAAGCTGCCAAATATGTATTTATTAGGTATAGCTGTGCGTGTATATATTTAATCAGAAAGTATATCGTAAACGTCATAAAAATACGTCAAAATATGTTTTAAATTACTATACAAAAATAATACAATAATGTGTCCTGCACCATAATTGCATAACACATTTTCGTAAACGAATACGACTAATCTGTTTGGTTTTGACAGTTCAACAACATTCATTGCGTTATTTACATTGTTGAGCAGATTTTTTTATCGAACTCATGTTGCAATGAATTAGCAATCTGTTTCAAAACGATTCAGATTCCGATTGATCGTGTATTACGCAATTAGGGGGCGGCACTCAATATCTGCTTGTAAAGATACTTACTTGCTAATTAATTATGTTATGTTTTATTGAATTACTCAGTAGCATCCCGGAGTATGGTTTGTGACCCGATGATGGCAATATATTACATTGGGCTTACACATACCTACCTGGTGAAATGCGAGTGTACTTTAGGTATACCTCTGTCTAACCCTTCAGGCATTACAGGCGTGATGTATGTATCGGATGTATAGATAGGACGTGTATCACTCACTATATCGAAATGTGCGTTATTTTGAAAACATTTATATATCACTTCGTGTATACCTATCTTAAAAGAAGAAGGTAGTGTTTCCATTACTTTGAAGAACCAATTAATCTATTGATTTTGAATTAAAGAGATCAAAAAAACATTTCTTTCTTTAATTTTTGTTCCGTTATAACTAAACACGCATAAAAATATTAATTTTTCTTACTTTGTTATCTAAACTACAAGTAAATACATGTCGTTTCGAACAACAAAAATGTACCAATTACCATTTCATTTCAAACAATTGCAACATGAGTAAGTCACGGATGGACATAAATGATGATGATGATGATGAAAATAAAACAAACGAAATAATACTCTTTAAAATTTATATTTTCCACCGAGTTATGCGGAGAAACGCAAGCAATGATGGAAATTCAAATATTATAAGTTTCCGTGCTGGTCCGTGCTGGGCCAAAGAAAATCCATGTCCTTTAAGTTGTAATGTAATACTATCGATTCATGAGGAATTGTACTATTGATATCATAATCTGTTGTAAAGCATTATAATTTCAATTACGTTGTAGGTTAAAAAGCATCGCATTACAATAACTTCCGTTTTTCTTTTTAGTGCATCCACAAAAAGTTACTTCGGTGATAAGGCATTTCCCTTGCTTCAACAATGCTCTTAAAAACCTTCAACCATGACGTCACTTACACGTTTTCTCGTAGCGTTTCCTAGTAATCCTAGTAACCTCGTAGCTACGCACAAATGAATAGACTTTAAACAAATCGGCAATACCTATCTCTTTCTTTCTTCATTCACTGAAAATTTATAGTAGCCGTTTTTTGAGGGTTGTAGTAGAGGAGTACAGAAAGATGAGATAGCAATATTATCAACCCCTAAATTGCTCTTACCCTAGTACGTTTGACCGGGGCGCTGAGTCATTTTCTTATAAAACGTTTGATGTTGGAGCAATTTTGCCCCATCAGTCTGCTCAATGTCCTCGGCAAAATATATGAGAGGCTTATTTATAAGCATCTTAGAGACTACGCCGAGACAAAGGGCCTCATCCCCAACGAACAGTTTGGTTTTAGAACCCAACACTCGTGCGTACAACAGGTCCACCGTATAATCGAACACATCAACTTCGGTTTCCAACGAGGTTTGATGACGGGTGACAGCACCCGTCATCAAACCTCGTTCTTCGTTCTTCGACATAGCGAAAGCGTTCGACAAAGTCTCCGTTATCGCATCGAAGGAGCGCTATCCTCCCCCCACTCCATTCGCACAGGAGTCCCTCAGGGCTCTGTGATTTCTCCTCTAGCATTCACGCTATTCACCAGCGACATGCCCAAGTGCAGTGAGGCGCAGTTGGCCCTGTTCGCAGACGACACGGCCATTTACTACACCGGCCGTGATCCAGAGTCGATATCTCGCATTCTCCGAACCCAAGTCAACAAGCTTGGCGCTTGGTTTAGAAAGAGGAGAATCGAAGTAAATCCCGAAAAAAGTCAGGCGGTTCTTTTCTCGAAGCCGCGTCATACCCCCTGCCCCCCTCGTCCGATCACCATGTTCGGCAAGCCGATCCCTTGGGAGAAGCGAGCCAAATATAATAGGTGTGGTTCTTTACGAACACCTCTCCTTTTCAGAGCACATTAAGGCGGCTCGTTCGCGCGCCGCCTTCGCTCTAGGTAGACTCCACTTCGTCCTAAATGCACGTAGCAAATTGTCACTAAAGTGCAAATTGCGTATCTACACAGCATGCATCCGCCCGATCATGACTTATGCCAGTGCAGTCTTTGCACACGCCAAGCCCCATCGCTTCAATAGAATGCAGACCCTCCAGAACAAGTTCCTCCGTAGGATTACAGGCTCCCCCTGGTACGTTCGCAACGAAATCCTCCACATTGACTTCAAGATTCCCACTATCCGCCAGTTCATGAAACGCATTTCAAAGCGTTTTTTCGAGACTGCCGCGAATCACCGCAACCCACTGGTTGTCAAGGCCGCTAGCTATATTCCCTCCTCCATCAGTCAAGTCCGCCGTCCCAAGCATGTCCTCACAGACCCCGATGACCACATAACTCTCATTCAGGAGAGCAGTAGGGCCACCAGTACAGTGCACAAACACAGACCGATATTCCGACCTCGCCGCCGAGGTTCCTCGCGAAGATCCCGACGTAACTGTCCCCCCGACCCTTGCTCGACGAAGTGCCAGCCCGCGCCATAGCTGAGCCTGGAGCTTTAAATTCCCCAGATAATAATAAAATAATCCAAATCCCGCCTGTCCCAGGCGGGATTTGGATTATTTTATTATTATATCTTGCTGTCCTCCCGTCAGCGACGCCCTAAGCCGAGGTCCGTACCCCACAGGGGGTTCCCTTAGCGAGCGTTCGCTTAGTAATGTAAGTAGTTTTACGCCCCTGGCTGGAGGCTTTGAGTCCGCTTAAGGCAGCCACAGGATAATCCGGTTAAGTAATCACGACCTCTCAAGGTCAACTACCAGATGAGTCTCTGTTGCTGGTATGACAACATTTTTTTATGCCTGTAATTTTTTTTATATTTATTTAACACGGCTCATGGCTCGAACCACTAAGAAACGCATATATTCTCTATATAATGGGAAACGCACTAGGGACAAATACCTACCAGCGGACAGGTCGAATGCAAAAATTCAACAAATTCTAAAGAAACGCGTAAAATATCCGACTTCTATCTCGACACACAATGCGAGTGCTTAATCTGGCGACCGTAAGCGCATACTCGAACGGTTCTTAAAACAATTGAGACATTGTGCAAAAAAACCAGCCATTAGCCTTTTCTACGAAAGTGTGGGAATTTGGGCTGAGCGTGGTGTTTTAAGGGATTTGGGAGATTTTTAGGGATCTTATGTTTTAAGTAAGCCAGGCTAAGGGAGGATTGGTAAATGCCAAAGGCCGTGTCCAAGTGGGCTGTTGTAGGAGAGCGATTAATATTTAATAAATTAAATATACTTGGGTTTCAACACCGATAAAAACTAATCTAGTATTAGAAGTTGTATCTGTGTGTTTGTTGGTGCGACTGGGTGATTCTTTTATTAATATAATTATCCTACCCTGATAGAGTTATTAGTTATTATAAGTAGCATAGACGTATTGCTGGGAAGTTTTTTGCGCCACATTTTCTCATCAGCATAAACCCTAGGAAGAGGTGAAGATTGGGCTCTTTTGGGCTGTCTATAGACTTTCAGGAGAGTTGATCCACAACAAATGATGCTTGAGTTTTTATTCTCAACTCTAAAAGCCAGTAATTCTCGAATTTTGTATTCATTGGGTCCGACAAATACTAGGACTAAACTCTATTTAGTAATGAGTTTTGATTCTTAACTCAATTATCAAGTTATTCTTGAATGTTTTATTCTTTGTGTATAATATATAAGGTGTATCTATTCTTTTTAAAGAGGGAAAAACGATTTTTTTAAAGAGGGACATCTATAGGTCGAACTAAAGTTATAGAAACTAAAAAGATGTTTTTTCTCAATGTTTATTTTTTATTATTATTAACTTAATTGAAAACTGCTTGAGATATTTTGCATAAAACCTTTACGGCCTACTCTATGAACGAAAGACGCGGCGGCGGTGCCGAGGCACGGGCGCGGTGCCCGTCCGTCTGTAGCCGCGTGGCGCGTGCCGTCTCTCTCAGTTTAACATACCACTGGTGAACTGTAATGAACATTCGACAATACACCTCTGCCTATCTCTAAGGGGAATGCAGGCATGATGATGTTAACAATAAACCAACGTAGGTAGACTTCGTAACTCGATCTCGTCTTATTTTGAAAACAGAGCTATCGGTTACAATAAAAATAAATCTGAATTTAAAATACAAAACGACCTAAATCTAAGTAGGTACAATATTGAATTCCCTCCTTGAAGTTTTACAAAAACAGTACCTTCTGTAAACTAGGTAAATCTGAATAAGCAGCTAATGACCTCTGTAAGGTCACGACTTTTACGAGCGAGTTTCGAGACGTTTCAATCATTTTCTTATTTTTTTTTACGAAAAGGATCCTAGATGCGATTAAAACATTAATATTCTACAGTGTTACTTTTAGATAATAATAATAGAAAAATAAACAGCTGACGCAACACGAATTCGCATAAGGTAATGACTTCTGTTAGGTTACGAACTGTGCGTCGAGTCGTATCTGTCAGCTGATTGATAGGTACAGTAGGTGGTATTGTACCTATTTGTACAGATGTAAACTGTAAGAAGGGCATAGCGCAAATTTATTTTATCAAAAATCGTACCAGATTGGCAGATGTGGACTGGACTGTTGTAGGTACACGCTGTTTCTCGCCTCCCAGTGGTTAACGGGATAAATAGCTTGCTATGTTTTTCGTAAAATAACAGCAAAGACCTTCGTAACTATAAAATAATTGCATTACGGTTAGATTATACGTTTTACTGAGCAATTTTTTTGTAGGGAAACAACATTGTTAGTGGAAACATGACTGTTTTACGCGAAAATCAGTTATACCACTGCATACGGTATGCAACGAATTATTGTAACAATAATTAGGCAAGTGTGTTTTAAAATTAGAACCAACGTATTTACAACAATTTAAAATGTACATACCTCATAACGACGTAGTTTTTATTTTCACTATTTACACCAATATTGCTGTACATATTTGCCCTGGAGTTGCACTTTAAATAATGTGACCTTGCACTTTTAATAATGTCTCTATCTCTAGCCAGCACTGCGTACACAAGCGTTCACAATTCACGTTTTGTTGTTCCGCTCTAGAAATGGTCTGGCCGTCATTACCATAAATCAGGTCTATCCCTAGCCCACACATGGAAGCCCAACGGCGTAAGATCAGGCCTGCCTCCGTCTGCAGCTGGGGGCATGTAGACCCCGTAGTCCCGTTGCCGCTGTACAGCTTCTAGGATCCTTAGGAACGGGGCTTGTTCTGTGAGCAAAATAACCACCATGTTCTAGTACCACCCTTATTGTAGCAGTCCACCATGTTCTAGTACTCCTGGTTGAAATATTTTGGCGTTTGTTGTGAGTTTCACCTTAGTTAAGCCGTGTGCAGTGCAACATGCGGTTCGCGCGGGACTGAAAATCACGGCCGCCGTGATTTTCAGTGAAGTAGCACACGTGCGCGGCGCCGGCGCCGCTGCTTGGGTCTCTTTTGATCATTCATAAAAGCCACGCGACATCTAAGCGCGCCATGACATCGCCCGCTTCAATGAAAGTAGTTTCTCTTTCGTAGTATTTTCGTAGAAACTAGCGTAATGGATGTTACAAAATATGAATGAGCCAGTATTTTTATGTGTGTTAAGTAATTTTAAATTATTACATTTTTAAATTTAGATGCTTAGATAAAAAAAAAACGTTTTCATTTCTATAGCTTCTGTTCAAACTATAGATGCCCCTCTTCAAATATTTCGTGTATGTATATATTGATTTAAATAATTCGGTCAGACTGACAAGGACACGTCTTGCAGATATGCTTGTTTTGCAAAGAGTCAACTTCCAGGGGTTTGGGAGACCTCATCTATTTCATATCCAGTCTAAGGACTGATAGAGCCCATGTCTCCTTAAGAGCATGATGCCGACATAGTGCCGCTGGAACTAGCCACTCCGTTGCTAGACAAGGACGGTAGCACAGTTGCTGCAGGAAAAGCCGCTTCGTCACGTTTATCAGTTCGAGTGAGAACTTCTAATGACCATGTCTCCAAAAGAGCATGATGTCGACTCAATGCCGCTGAAAAGGCGCTTGCGTCACTTTATGAAAGTGTTGCTCTGAGTGCTCCGAGTATAGATGAGTGAGTTATCGTGTAAGTACCGACTGATCTCATACCTGTTACGCTAGCGTATGGGTTCATTATTATTATAATAATAAACTCTGCATTCCTCTATTATTCAGTTTTCTAAAATCACATCCAATGTAGTTTCATAAATATGAATTCCTAAGTATTTTTTACTATTTGTTTCAATTCTTTCCTTGCCCTATTAATAGGACAAGGCATCGGATTTCTTCATGTTTGGGAATTAATTTAAACGCTATAGGTGCGCGAGTGTCCAGTCTGGAGACAAGCTCTACAGGGCCGTACAGGTAGTTTGCGGTCTTTTCCCAAACCGACCCTAACTTAATAAATAACAAGACCGACCTTACTTATGTTAACATAATTAGGAAAAAAAAAACTGTCAGATGTTATTGACAAACAGTCACAATGGCTTGCGAAATTTTAGTAAAATTATTTGGAGTTGGAGTTCGAGCGCAGTATTTCTAGGCGTATAATTGGCAGACCATATTCGCAACACCATATCCTGTGCTTCAAAACTCAGATTACTGACGCTGCACAGTGATCAATTTCCAAAACTTAGGGGGCGAAACTGTTAAATACTGAAATCGTGTATTAAAGGTATAACATTAAATATATTAGTATCGAAAAATATTTTCACATAATTTAACTTGGTAATTATTATTTTATGTACTTTGTTACATCACTCCTCATCTAACACAACTTCTGGTTCTTGTAATAGATTAAGTACCTACCTCAATTGCCATTATATGTTTTTTTTGTTTTTCAGGTAATACTCGTATTCTTATGTTAAGTATTACAGGATCTGAAGATATGAGCAAAATATTCATTAGATCTTCATTAGTTTGATTTCTGGTCATCTTCCTGGTGTTATGCTCTCTGTAATATCTAAGATCTTTTTGGCAATTGGCAACAAACAGTTGTCGATGATATCCTTGCCGTAAATGAGAACCTTATGGACTGTTGGTGTCGTACGATACCACCTGTATAATTCAATATAAAGCGCAGCAGTTTCTTTCGCATATTCTGCAAATTTGTCACTGTTAATTTTGTACGGAAAACTCAATGTTTTTAAAATGACACTAAATCTTTTAATTAAAGTTTTATCTATGTCTTTAATATTTGATGTAATCTCAGGGTTTGCAAAGAAGCGTCTGGCATTATTGCCGTCATTGCTATTCCCAAATCCAGGTTTAGGGATATCAACAAATAACCTTAGTTGGTCTCGAAATTCGGTTTATTTTTTACAGCTAATTTTTTTTCGATTCTTCGATCGATACTTATAATGTTACCAAAATATAACAAAGTTGTTTATTTTTATTGTCTTTTGATCTCACTTCACTTAACTTTGGTCTTTGGCTTCACTGGTCGATGTTTTCACAAAAACTGTACTAATCATTATTTTAAAATTAGGCACCGTTACCTAAAAAAACACGTTTTTACTTTAAAAACCGGTTACCACCGGTAAAAATCTGCATATTTTTATATAGCTGATAGTCCCTGCTATATAAAAGAATCCAAATGATAGTCTACTAATTTGTACTTCAAACGTAACACAGTTCAAACTTAGAAAAGTTAGTAAAAATCAGTACGTAATATTTTATATTTTTTTGTTTATATGAAACGATCTATTTTATTTTTGTTAATTTACCAATAAAAAGTACAGGCCTTCCATAATGTGTACTACTTTTTTCAATTCACATTTTACACTAAAAACAAAACCAACTGAACTTGAATATGAGCGCAAAACAATGATAAATCAGTCTTGATATAATAGTTTTGCTTTCGAGATTACTTTGCCAAGGCATATCCATTAAACTACTGACTGCAGTGCTAATGTTTAAGTATAATGTAAACAAGTTACCTTCAAGTCGAAATAAAACCATTTTTCGAACTTCCAACATATTGACTAAAAGTAATTATGGGACGGACGGATCGAATATAATAACACAATTTCCATTTTTCTAATTCTGAAATCTTTTATTGTTTATCACCGTATCCGTAATGGCATAGTATCGTCAAAGTTTATCAGACACTACTAGTACTTTTTCAGCTGATGACGTCGTCTTTCGTCGTGCATCGTTCAAATACTGAAAGCCTGAGTTATGTTTGTTATCTTACAAGCTTTGGTTCCCTAGTACTTTCGACCCAAACAGTTCAGTTCAAAGCCGGTCCCTGCTCCACCATGTCGTTTTTGAGTTTATCCACATTTGTGGTAAGGTTTTTTAGATACCTTCATAGTTTATGATACTCTAGTAGTCAACAAAAAATGCCACCTCGGCAACACGACAGAGGTAGGTCGGCATCCGGTGATACGGCAATGCCTCCCTGATGCAACTCCAGGGCAGGGTTTTGAAGGCATTGGCGATGTCTAGAGACACCGCCAAGACGACTCCACCCCGGGCAACAGCATCCCCCGTCGTGAGGGCTCGCACGCGCATGATGGCGTCCACCGTAGAGTGCCCCCTGCGGAAACCAAACTGGCTCTCCGCCAAGTCCGGCCCCATCCGCACCAATGGGGAGAGGCCTATGCCTAGCACTGGGATGATGCAGGGTCACAGTTAAAGTGTAGTTATATTATATTGACCTCCGATTACTTACGTTATTGAACAAAGTTGTGGTGTTTATTCCGCAAATGCCACTACTAGTTGAAGTAATTTATTTCAGTGTCACGCGTACTTAGAGCCATAACACGATAACGATAAAACTCTTCATACCTCATGGTTACCTAGTATGTTTAAGCCGAATGCTCAAGTCAACGTGGCATTGTTGGACAACGCCCGGCCTAGTTTTGAATGGCAACGGTAATCGCCGCAAGTGGCCGCTACGAGTTTAGTAGCGATGTAGCCGTGTAGTCGCTGTAGCTCGGTACGACTTTCGTAGCACCATAACCTGCTTTACTAAAGTCAAAGTCAAAGCATTTATTTCAAATATGCACGTTTTAAGTCAGTTTTAAACTTCAACACTGCCATGGAGAGTCCTATGTTCTAGCAGTGGACTGCAATAACACAGATAGGCTTATGCAACGGATTGATCTGGTTTTGAACGTGTTGTTGAGTTTTTATTGATTTAAATAATATTTTTTTGGGTAGGGAAAATTAAAAAAAACAATACCAGAGCATAGCGTAATCAGTCTATGATGTTCCACTGCTGGGACACAGGCCTCCACTCTGTGAGAGAGAGTGGGCCGTTATCCACCAGGCAGGCCCGGGCGGGTTACTGTATGTCTTCGATTTTTAGGAAAGGCCGGTTTCCTCAAGATGTTTTCCTTCACCGTTTTTAAACCGCAAAATAACAAAAACCAAAATAACTAAGTACAAATGAGATTGTTTATTTTTATTTTTGTATTACTACGTAGATATAGTAATTTATTTCGTAAATAGAATCAATTCGTTAAAAATAGATAGTTGTAATGCTGTGCTATAAGTAAGTGCTTCACTTGTGTTACACCAATCAAACAATTTTATTAAACAAACAACGATAGTAGTTTAAAATGTGTATTTAAAATCGTCCTTCTAACATGTATATAGGTATAATTAAGTTAAAGTTATTGGGACCAGAACAGTTAATCACCTACAATTTAAATAAAATAGTAAGATATAGGTGCAACGCTATCCCTAAGAATTTAAAACACAATTCACCCATATCAGCAAATACTACATTCAAATCAGTAAGTTGCACATAAATAGTATCTATAATAAATATATCTGTATACTTAGCGTAGCTCGTGGAAACACACCTGTGAACAAAGGGAATTAGTAATTCAATTATTGGTAAATAATTATTACAATACACCATGTAATAGACCTATATTTATTTATTGATAGCATATTTAAGTCAAGGCATATCATTTATAAATCATTTATTTTCGCATCTACGCCACTGTAATTAATTATAATTATGAATTTAATACGATTACTCATTAATATATGTACAGTATACATAATTATGACTTTTACATAATCAACGAACACGAACCTTTCCCGATGCAAAAAAAAAAAAAATCAAGGTTGCAAGCCGCTTTCATGAGGCACACTGAACGCCATTATTAAAGTCAAAATTGCAGCTGGCACACTTCATCATAGTATGATGTTGAAGTTAGATGATGAGTTAAAATGTTAAGGACCACAGGTCAAACGAACCGGTCGAGCGAGGCGTGTAGGTATATGCGTAACAGTCGCGCGAAGTGCGTAGCAGTCGCGGGAAGTGCGTAGCGGACGAGCGAGATCCGTGCTTGCTTAGTGGGTGATCGCGAGTAAAATATTTAAAAAATTGCAAAATAATATTTAACATCAAGATTGTCTGTGTAAATTTATAGGAGCAGCTCAATCCCAAGCCTTCCTGTCCTCAATATAGTCTTGGACAGTATAATAGGCTTTCTGGCATGATTTCTTCTTTATAAAAGATTTGAATTTATTAAGGCTTAGTCCTTGAATGTGGCTAGGAAGTTTATTATAAAAACGTATACATTGACATTTAAACTAGCCACCAATTTTCTTGACCCTGATAGTAGGAACAACAAATTTGTGTTTGTTCCTAGTATTTATATTATGGATATCACTGTTTTTTTAAACAGATTAATATTTTTATGTGCATACAAAAGATTTTCATAAATATACTGAGAAGGCACAGTCATAATATTAATCTCTTTAAATTTGTCTCTGAGGGAGTGTCTGGGACTTAGTTTATAAATTGAACGATCATTTCCTCACAAAAGAATACCGTACGACATCCGACATAAAGTATACTAAACGGGCTTCTCTAAATCAGTTAAATTACGGATTTTTCTAACGGCTTATGCTGCAGAGCTTAGTTTTTTTGACAATTTATCCATATAACTGAGAGAACTTTTGATCGAGATAACTGACATCAGTTTACTCAAGGATAGGAAATAAAAGGAATTGTGCAAGCGCAGATTTAGTGGAATTGGAAAACAGTTGAGGGACTTCAGCTTTAAAGGGAGATTTGGCGAACGAAGTTTCGCATTAAGAAAAGTTTGTTCTTGTGAACCCACGTGTTTTCTAAGGGTATAAAAAGGTAGTTTATACAACCAAAACAAACACACCTCTATGGCACCCTCATGTTTTGTCTCAGTCTTATTACTGTTTTCTTTCCCTTTCAACGCTCCGCCCACTAAGCAACTTTGCCTCTTTCCCTCAACCTTGCCCTTCAACGCCCGCTTAAACTTATGTGTGCCTGGTACAAAGTAGACATTTTCCGCTCTAATCGGGATTTCCAGAAATCTATTAGCCAGGCGCGAATTAGTTTTTTTGCGTTTGTCGCTTATCCGTCCCCTTTATCCGTCCCCTTTATCCATGTCCCCCCGCAAGCTTTTCACGTATGTTTCCATTGCTAAGGATTTTGTAATCTCTGTAAAGTTATGCTGTACTAGTACTTTCGACTCGGAGCGCTGAAGGTTTCCCCTTCGCGTCGGTTTCACGTCCATGGTCGATACACCCCCGAGACGTCCCCCCTAGCTTTTCATGCGAGTTTCCAAGGAATTTTCTTAGTTATGCTCTCCTAGTACTTGTGATCGGAGTCCTGAAGGTTTCCTTACGCGTCGTTGCTACCGGCTACGTTCGCTGACGTTGCTAAACACCGGCTAATAATTGAAGAAACCTTGTTTGTTATTAAATAATTTATTACTTGTTACTTTGTTACAAGTATTGTTAAATCTGTAGGTTACCTACATTATTTGATCTAATCTCACATCGTTAAATTGGAATTAAAAACGAGTGTATTTTGACATACTATTTTTATTTCTTACTTTTTTTCTTATTTACATACTATACAGATACCGAAATTTAAAAATAGAATTATATTTTATCTCTTTATCTATGACAAATTATATTTTTTTAACAATGCGAAACAGGGCAAATCAATGAAGTTAAATAGTATCATCAAGAAGTATCAATCAATTACTATTTCTTAATGGAATGCATATTTTGGGTGCGCCATTTATTACAAAAAAGTTGTAAGCTGTGGCAGCGCCCGCTTTAGAGCATGTGCTGTGATGACTTAGGTTTTGGCGCCATTCATTTGTTTAATTGTACTGAATTTCGTGGGTGTTTTTTTTTATTCTTGCATGAAAATGTCTGGTACAAGTGAATGTGGATTAAATTTAACATATTTTGGGGTTTAATCCCAATGTCTCACACATTGGGATTAAACCCCAAAATATGTTAAATGTATTTAATGTAGTATAATGTCAGTAAGTAGATAAAGTAGGTATCAAAACACTCGTGTGAAACGATAGTACCCCTCATTATGCAACAGTTGCATAAACTACTATTACAGAAATAACTGATGTCAAGAAGTTTTGGTAACAGATCTAAGTGTATTGAATGCTATTTGCAAATAAAATACAATTAACTTAGTGAGAGAATACGTAAACAATGTGAAGCTATGCAACATGTTGTAAACTTATGACTATGTATACAAGAGCCAGTTTGTTCAAAAACACAATGAAGTCAACTTGGTAACATCATCTTAGGTTCATCGTCATCATTCCAGCCGAAAGACGTGCACTCCTGGACATAGGCCTCCCCCTAGCACGACCACATCGACCGGTTCTGAGCTTCCCGCATCCATCGGATTCCTGCGGCCTTCGAACAGTCATCGGTCCACTTTGAGGAAGGGCTTCCAACGCTACGTCTTTTGGTACGCGGTCGCCACTCCAGAACTTTTCGGCCCCATTGGCCACTTAAGTTTGGCAATTCGTCGGGTTATGTTCGTTATCTTGGCTCTCCTGCGGATCTCTTTATTTCTGATTCGATCACGTAGGGAAGCCACAAGTATAGCCCTCTCCATTGCCCTTTGAGTGACTTTGAGCCTTCTAATAAGGCCTATTGTGAGCGGCCATCATAGGTTATTGCGAAGCCGAAGCCTACTGAAGTAGGCTCGCAAGTGGATGCGCTCGTGCGTTTTGGCAGGTATTTAGACATGGTACTAATTTTAACAAGACAAACTAAGCGAATTGTGCTAAACTATCATACTATCATTAATTTGTAAAACACAAGAAACACAAGAAAAAACTTTTGTGTTTTGAGCTAAGAGTAGCGCTTTCAGTCACGATGCATTACTGAGTCCTTTATAATTTTCAGTTAGATTCTTTCCTTTGTCTTCCTGGGGTTTAACAAATTATTAAGCTCAGATTCTAGCTGTTGTTCAGTAGTTAAACTTGTGAGCTCCGTAACCGTCGAACCATTTAAACACCTGGTATTTGCGTTATAATTGTCAGATTTGACAGTTGTGGTTGTGGATTTATTTAAACTGTCGTATAATTCTTATAAATACACTGTAATTTCTTCGTTCCTTAATGTTTGAAAGGCTATTGCACCAAGCTTCCTTTAAAAAAACTGAGAAGGACTGTACAAGTATTGTAAGATACTTGCCTCAATCAGTCTTTTTTCTTAATACGGATGCGTAATAAATTGGCGAGACTTACGCTCAAAAAACTTTGTTGTAAGTCCAATTTCTCATGGCAGAAATTTAGGGCAGTATCCGCTGTTAAAAAAGTAGTGGCTCGTCTACACAGTGCTTCCAACGTCACTTTCATGATACCTTGATGAATTTGAGATTGATTCCAATGTAGTATACTCTGATTCAGTGAACTCTATTCCGGATCCGAAAAGTTCGAAATGGTATTCCATCCAGAGAAGCCATTCACAAAACTTTTACTGTCTGGAAGAAATCCGTCATCTTAATTTTTTTCGGGTGGTTTATAAGCTCTATCTTTACTCGTGCATTTGCCTGTTGAAGGTGTGCAAGCGAAATAATCAGATGATGAAGCAAGTCGTACTTCTTCATTTGGCAATACCATGTAATGCGTACTCTTAAGATGTTTATGAAGATCACTTGCATTCCCTCCTAAAGTCTTAAATATGATGTGTATGGTTTTGCATTACGCAGAAGCATTGTCATTGGCTCGCAAAAAATAGCACAATACCGAAGACTTATCATGCATCTTAGCAATTACATCGCAATGAGACATGCTTTTGCATAAAAAATAAAATCCCATTACCACACACCCAAACGTTAAAAAAAACACCATAATACCGCCCTATTCAGAATACATCCACAATAATATATAACCTCAAACTAGATAAAGGCCTCGTAGCCATGCCATAAACATTCAAAAAAAAAAACCTCAAACTAGCAAAAAGCAATATTGTGTCAAATAGTATGTAAAATCTACAAGATATTAGACGTAGCTAAATGATTGGTCACGCTGCGCTCGACTAGATACCGCACTCTCTAAAAACAATAGCTCCGCGAATGCGGCAACTCATTATTGTAGTGTCACTTGACATTTGTCAGTTGACATTGAGAACTAGTGTGCATAAAGAATTGTGTTACCAGCAGCTCAACTGTTACCCTAGTAATGGGGAAAATATTTTATGCTACGGTCTAGTTATGTTAAAGATATAGCTCAGAAAATACTCAAAAATGAACAATAAATTAAAAGCGAACGTAAAAATATACCCGTGTATAGGTTAGGCGTAGGTTTCTTGTTTAGAAAAAAGAAAGGTATGTATTTCAATGATTAGCCCTCATTTTTAATTTTACGACGATTTTTTTTTCATTTTTTGATCAGGTTCCTTGGGGAAAGTTGTTCAGTTTCATGGGAAGAATCAACCCTTGAAATAATGTCAGCTAACATTTTTACACCTTATGTGTATAGATTACAAAGATAAACATTAAATATTAAGTATACAATAACTAGGTTAGATAAATAAAATAGGATTAATTAAATACAAAAGCAATTAATTTACTTTGTAAAAATCTCAACCGCAGGGAACTTGACTCTTATATACGAGGCAACACTGAATGGCGTTTAGGGTTCATGTTATTTTATGTTGGAATTTCGAAATTATACGATACTTCTTGATGGTATATGATCCCAGTGCCCTTCTTGTTGCTTGTACTATTATTGTTACACAGTTTAATTACGCAAACTGGCATATTTTACTTCGGATTATGCCCGTGCACGTGCACGTCACAGACAGCTTGCAATGTGACTGGCTCGGGTACACCGACTTCGGCGTAGTATTCGTTGCCGCATTTGACAAGTACGCCGGCGGTATCTAGTCGAGAACAGCGAAACCAATAATTTATCAATGCTAGTAGATTTAGAATTTAGCAATCAATTAAATCGCTGTCATGCCATAGAATAACAACAAAAACTTAAGTAGGTAAGGTACAACATAAAATGCATGTAAAATACCACGACTCAATAGTCAAAATCAAAGCATTTTATTTTCAAGTAGGCCAGTTACAGGCACTTTTGAACTGTCGAAACAATAATAAGTATTTAGTTGATAACTCGTGCTTTTAACGTTTATTAAACATACCTTTTAATTGATCTGCTAACGAACACATCGCAGCTAATAACTTCGCACTTTCACAATGAAATTTATAACAGGAGTATGTAGACGAAACTTATGCCGTTCGTTAACAAGGTTGTTCAATCTCCACAGATAATACTAAGCTTAACAATACACTCGACAGTGTTGTCATTGTCATAACCATGTAACCATAAAAATGACTGTTGGTTTAGTAGAATATTTAATACTGTTATTTTGTGAGTCAAGTCTCAAAAGTCTCGTAATTCCGTGACCGAAAATGTTAGTCTCGAAAATACTAAAAAATCGTCGAGACCCTCAAAATTTTCGAGACCGCGATTCCCGGGATGAAAGCCGAATATGAGATTATTATTACTATGAGATTGAATAAACATTACGAAAAGAGGTAACTTTGTTTTTTTCTTTCTTTCCAGCAAAGTTAATCTAATCGTGTTATTAAAAGCAATCGCATGTCCACCAGGTCCTCAAATAAGTTTTTATTTTTCAGAATTGTATAAAACTGTTTCCAACGTTTCAAATGGATAAAAAAACTAGTATGTGCGGTTTGTCAGATCATAGTGCCTTAAGAGCTTTGAAAAGCAACCATAACAAAACAAATAATTGTTATCTACATGGGGGATATTATTTTACACTTCTTCCTTTACTCGTTTCTTCAGTGCTTAGGAATTTCCTCTGGCTCTTTATAGTTATGCTTTCCTAGTAACAAAGTATTGCATCCTCCCCCAAAGTGACTGACAAGCAGTCTTATAGTGAAGTTTTCTTGGGGTCTTGAAAGTTAACTTTCGTTACTTATCGTACGACAGATGGCGTGCAAACAAGCATTGCTGAGATTGCAAATGAAAATCGCGCGAGTTTTGGT
Organism: Dasypolia templi; assembly: GCA_963555695.1. Lineage (NCBI taxonomy): Eukaryota > Metazoa > Arthropoda > Insecta > Lepidoptera > Noctuidae > Dasypolia > Dasypolia templi. Next base: position 5,255,846 of record OY743152.1, read on the forward strand.
ACTAAAACTTACTTATGTTAGCCTAGTAACTGAATATTGGATTCTCCCCCAAAGGACCGCGCCTTTGCTTCAGATACGTTATGTTGTGATACTATTTTTCAATGGCAACGAAACTTTATACAGTCATGTCGTTGCAGCTTTTGCTACCCTAGTACATGGGGCCGGAACGCTGACGACTCTGGCAACGATTACGTCATCATTGACGTCACGGCCCACTTAGGCTACGAACACGCTACGCAGCTTCGCTGCGAAAGAAATGCCCTTTGTACGGCAAAACTACGTGTACACATACACGTGTGTAGGCACGGTCGTCAGTGTTGTATGGATCATTAAGGGAGCTTGTTGACGAACACGTTTTTTCTACGGCGCGGTTTATGCGCCGTGCAGTGCCGTGTACAAAGAGCCTTCGGGTGTCATGGGTCTTGGTTGTTAAATACGTGGTTGCCGTGTTGTTATCTTATTCCCACGACCGTGTGAACACAAAACTTTATGTGACACACAAGTAAGGTAGTGTGCAGATTTTATTTCAGTTTCCCAAGGTAGAAAATTTCCAATGTCGCTGAACTTTATGCTATCCTAGTACTTTTGATCGGAGTTCTGAAACCTTTGGTTGCTCTATCGTCGCAACGGGTGGAATACAGCGCCATATTGTGATGTTATTTTGTCGTGGCAGTTTTCATTGAATAAACTTGGTTGATATCTATTTTTTTTAAGTTTTGCAGAATCGTGTACTTACAATAATAAATATTTCCCTGATCCTTCAATATTATTATTGATTCTAGTTTTAAGTTTTCACCACAAGGTACACGTAGCTATTACCGACCCTGTTAAGATCATTTTAAAGTCGATGTTAATTTTTAAGTGGTGGGATTGTTTTCACACCCAGGTTTTGTTTAAATATTAAACTGTCGCTTGTCTAGTCTATATGTCTTACCCTAAATTTTCTTTAAAAAAAAAGGTAACAAGTCGAGTTTACGTATTATCGACAAATAGGAACGGCTATGAAATTTTTATGAAGCTATTGCCGAGTATAAGAAACGAGGAGACTAAACAGTGTGTTTTATTGTTTAAATAAGAACTAGTTAGTGTGGTTTCGTGAAAGAAATTAGCATGGATTAAGAAAGGCATGTAGGCTTGCATCAAGTCGTTACCACTTTCATACCAGTCTTCATAGGAAAAGCCACTTAGCACCAAGGTGCTATGCTATATGTCAAATAAAAGTAGATGATAACTGAAACAGCGGCTAACAAAGATTTAGGGAAATGATATGCTGCGTCGATCCCAAATAAATTGTTTTTTTTTAGAAATTAACTTTTTACATAACTCTGACATAATAGTATCAATATTTGACATTAAATACGTAGGTATTAATATAATTTTAATTTCTACTCTACATTATTAGCTTTTGATTTAAATTAGTTTTATATGGTACTTGTTGATAGGCCTACACTGTCCTCCCATACGTATTAACACTGTAATTTGAAAACATTGTAAAAGACAAATATTTTTAAAAGAGTAACCATGGAGTGTCTTGCCGGCTCTTCTCCATAGGAAACGACCAATTGGAACCGTGCACCTAGATTCTGACGTTTCATAAGTGCCCATGTAGGTATATGTGAAATAAAATATTTTGATTGATTTTGACAGTAGGAGGATGATGATGATTCCGACTAGCAGGAAATAACAATAAAAAAATTAAGCGTGTATCTTTTTATGTTGCTTTTATTTCCATTATCAAACCTATTATTAGAAATATAAAATATATAAACACACATAACATCACGCCTGTAATCACAGAGCTAACCTTACCCAGGTTAGCTATAGTGCCTTGTTCTTACATCTAGATTATTCTTATGTTGACATTAGTAATTGTGTGAAAATATTATGATAAATATTAAATATTTAAGTATTTTATTTAACAAGTGTGTCTGTGGTTTAGACACAACTGATTTTACTATTATTTGTATACGCTCGAGTAAAATGTAGCTAACTAACTGTCTTATTATAACATCCTATTGTTATCGAACCTACATTTACGAATAAATTTTATTTTATTTGTGCACCGTGAAATATATCTGATGGCATGGTCCTTTTTTTTCGGTTCCGGGGTGGAAAATCCTCATGGATGTCCTCCGCCCTGGCGCGGGCGGAGGGGTCTGTCAGACTCTTACTGACTATAAACCACACCGGTGTTCCATCTCACACCTACGTCGGGGTCGCAGGAACACACGATTCTTCTGAAACCCCGACTGGTACCGGCAGGCCTCTGCGGGCCTCCTCGGGTTGGGGGGAGGAGTGAGGTGTTAGACTCCCCCCGCAACGTCTAAGTGGGGCGCTCGTTGTACACTACGCGACGCCACCTCGGGTTCTGATGTATGGGGGGCAGCGGACGTCCCCGAGTCCGTCGCCCCTGGACCCATTTATGGGGGCTGGAAGAGGGCGTTGTCCACCCTCCACCTACGCCGGGTGCGCCTGTTGCGGATCGAGAGAGTGGACGAGATCTCTCTTTCCCTTTCCGCAGCCTCCTTCTGCGAGATAACTGTTTCGCAGAAGGAAACCACCGCGTACTAGGACTCCTCGCTGCCGACCATCGAACTCACTACGGTCGGCAGCGACAGGTCACTGCCTACTTCTGTGATGAAGGCACGGCGCGTCTCCTCCCAAGCGGCACACTCTGCCAGCGTATGCCACGCCGTGAGCTGGCGGTGCTCGGGCCCCCCAGATTTGGAAGCAGCGTTGCGAGCGCGCCTGCCGCGCCCGTCAACTTGGGCGCCAGCTGCCGAAAGTAGGGGCCGAAGTCCCACCGGCTGTCGAGCACCAATCCTAGGTACTTCATGGTAGACTCGACAGTTTTACGGGCCCCCCCGACCACGATGTGTGATCTGGGCGGCGGCGCCTGCCGGGGACCGTGAAAGACCACAGCCTCCGACTTGTTGAGGGCCACCTCCAGTCACAGACGCCGTATGCACCAAAACTGAATCTTCCCCATTGTGGAGTAGGGAAGATTCAGTTTTGGTGAAGAAATGTTGTAGTGTAAATTTAAGATGTCTATATGTTCTCTGCCGCCTTCTTTTCTCGGTAATTTTAACCTTTGTAAACAAAATCTTGGGTGATGTTTGCGAAACCTAGTCATTGTAGTGTTGATTTTCCATTGTAAGTTTCCGAAATTCCATTGGCGATGCAAAATTTAAAACAAACTCTTTGTTCGATATTTTTGTCCATGAAATTTGAAATACACACTTGATATGATCTAACTAAAAACAGCACTTTAATGAATCTTAATAACAGATGCAACTCAGACTTGGCGCCAAAATGGAAAACAGCCAATCTAACAACAAAAAAAAAGACAAAAGAATTTGGAACCATTAACAAATCATCCAATATCGATACTTTTTTGACAGAATGTATTTATTTGACTTTTTCTAATATATCTAACAGATATTGTGACTAATTGATGTAGCGATTAATATATTAATGAATGCATGTTAATATTATAAATTCGAACGTGACTGTCTGTCGCTCTGTTTGCCTGTCTGTTATTTTTTTTGCATCTTGACGTCTGAACAGATTTCAATGAAACATTCGGTTTCGTATTCGGTCATGCACAGGTAGACCATGACCTAGATTGTAGCTTAGAGGATATTTTTTATCCCGGTAGGCACGTTCCTATCTCCTTTCACTCTTTAACAACCCACCTTCTATTGAATAGAGTGAAACAGAAACAAGTTAGGGCTTATCCATTTTCCACCCCTTACCCATGTGGCTTTACGCGGCAACGATAGTTGGAGCAGGGCCCTTCTAACGTGTGCTGCCCCAGTACCTTTATCCGGAATCTTAAAGAATCCCGCAAATATGACGTCACTACACTGACGTCACTTGGTAACCGAATAATACGTATCTGAAATAAATGAAAAACTGTAATTTAAAGTTTTGTCGATTATTTGCAACGATAAATATAAATGTTTAAGAATCAAAAAACATTTAATATTCCCTGAAATATTTTCACACTCCGAATTTTTTTTTCCAGCTTTTCTAGTTTATTCTACCCTAGTATTTACACCGAAGCGCTTGTGTTTCGGGCTCGTTGCTACGTTGCAACATGAGGAGTTTTTGTTGAAAAATGGCTACGTGTAGTAGACTCAGCTCGTAGTACCGCTCTCTACAAAATGTATACATTATACAGTCTGTAGCCAGACTACTGGCGCCCTAGTACATTTAACCGGAGTATTGAGTTGTTCGGCTGCCACTCTTGAAGGGATGGGGCAACGCGAAGCCACGACAAAATGTATACATACAGGTGGTATGGCCATAGCCTTCTTAACTACTGGCGCCCTAGTGCATTTAACCGGAGTATTAAGTTGTTCGGCTGCCACTCTTGAAGGGCAGGGGCAACGCGAAGCCACGATGGTCTTATTTAGTGAATTTAAGTTATTATTTATATATTATAAAGTTTAAAACAGTTTTCTCAATACATATAGCTGCATCCGGTTAGGCTGGAAGCTGACCCCAACACAGTTGGGAAAAAGGCTAGCCAGATTGAAAAATGTTTCCCCATAATTATTTTATTTATATTTAACAACAAACTGATTACATTAACTATACAAAAACAAAAGGACACTATTCTCTGTATGCATAAACATGGCTTTTATCCTTATATGGTGAGGCGAGCAAAAGACCAGCTCACCATTTAGCCTGTAAGACGCTACGTGACGCACCTGATCTGCATGCTGTGCTGGCTCGCTTCTTTGTCCCTGACCATTACTGCCGCGGCAGAAAGCATAGGCTGTTTGCCGTGCCTCCATGTCGCACCGTTGCGCGTGCTAGCTATGTCCCCAGTACCACGTGCTCTAGCCGCGCTTACTCTTCTCTCGATCTGATCTCTTCTGAACGATCTGTTTGCGGACGAATGGACAAATATTTTATCGGCATGCCAGAAGTACGAGTAGTGAGAAGAATTTTTGAAAGTGTTGTTAACTTTTTATCAGAACTTGATGATTTTATAATTTCTCTTTTATGCGCATGTGTTATTACAAACTGCGTGTTAAATTTTTGTTTTAAACCGTTTTAATTAAAGAGATATGTATAAAAAAGCATATCGCGAACATCCAAAAATGTGCCCACAAGACTGGCATCATTGCCACGTTGAATAGCAATGCTAATTCTTTGGTCAAACAACGAGCCAGCCCTCTGGTTATGTACGTGGGATACTCAGAAAGTTTTGCAAAAATAAAAATAAAAATTCTATTGGTAAATGTTTTTTTTTTCAAAGTACTCTCCACTAGCGTCTATACAAAGTTTCATGCGTCTGAACCAGTTTTCGAAACACTTTTTCCAGTTCGCCGTAGACACCTCGTTTACAGCCTGCTCTAAAACTGACTGATGCATCTTCCGGCGACGAAAATTGTATCCCTTTGAGCAGTTTTTTTTTCCGGGAATAAAAAGAAGTAACACGGACTAGGTCAGGGCTGTAAGGGGGTGAACCAGGAGTTTGACCGGCGTGCTGTCCAGTAAGTCCACCTGGGCCTGCTTCTGAGTTTCGGTGAGGTTGTGCGGCTTCCAGCGTGAAACTATCCTCCACACGCGAAGGTCTGGATAAAATTTTTCATTGCTAGCATCCTTCTCCTTTCAGTTAGTCGGCCGCGCTTGAATTTGTTATACCAACGATTCACGGTTGCCTTAAAAGGGCCTTCATCTATGAAGAATGCCATTTTAAGTCTATCGATTATCATCTAAGTCTACGATTCGTTCGGGTCCCGCCGACACTTTACTTCACGAAATCGCAAAAAACATAGCGCGAAAATGTTCCCGGTGCAGATACTTTTTTTAATGAGACATGATCATTTAAATTAGCTCGCAAACAATGCTAAGGGAAATTTTGGAATTGGAACATACCTATTTTAACATACAAATAATCATATTCCATATTATAAGTCATTATTATCATTATATAAATATTATCATTATAATATTAAATTATGTACATCAAATGTACGTTAATCATTGTACAACACTGTATATTATTATTGTGCAAAAAACGTAGTACTAGGGATTCTTTTCTGGTTTAAGAAATGTCAAAAAACCTCAGCAGAAAAACTTCTATAATCTTGGAATTATGACAAATGATCGTCTGGGATCGGTGCAGCATGTCTTCTGTTCCTTGGAACTGGAATTACATATGATAATTAAAGTAAAACATAAATAATCATAATGTATTCAGCTATTACAAAAGTATTGATGATTAAAAATGTCTTAAAAAAACATTACAGCACAACTTACCATCTCTTACTTTTCCATTATTTTTATCTGTTTAACTAACATAAATACTGTTTTTGTTTAATAGCTAATTTCATATTATTATTAAAGTAAAAGGTCCAAGGAACAGAAGACATGCTGTACCAACCCCAATTAATTATATAGAGTCGGCGCAGTACGACATTATTCCGAGATGAGATATTTTGCTAAGGTTAACGTTTTGTTAGTTTACTGTCTATTGAGGGCTTTTGACATTTCTTAAACCAGGAAAGAATCTCTAGTCGAAAGTTATTGCGTAATAATTCAGTCACACGGAATAGACATACACACTGATACGAATTTATTTCAACACAGGTAAGCCTTCAGTAAGAGGGAGACAGCTATATGCTAAAACGGTTTAGGAAGTGAGATAGCAGTACAACAACATTGTATACCACGTGCTTTTCAATTCCAATCGGGGAAATACCAAAATACGAGTAGCTTTCCTTTTCTCTGCTAACGAATTCACGAAAAATGAGTTTTGTTTTGGCAATTTTTTACGCTCACATCTTATTAGGTTGTGCAACGACGCGTAGTCGCTACACGTCGTTCCTAGCGATCATCAGACGGCTGTCCGTGGCTTCTCCGCTCCGGCCATGTGCACTAGTCGAACACGTTTTAAGAGGTTATCGTTTCTAAAGCTTTGGAAATTGCGAAAATTATCAAGTAGGTTTTGATGTTTAACTTTGTTCTGCATAACTTTTTCCAAACCTAAATTACCTATTACACATTGTTAGTTTCTCATAAGATTAATGACTTATTTGGGAACATTAGCTAATTCAAAGAAAACAAAACAAAAATTTACTTTTCCTTTCAGCCGTTTTGGCGTGAAAAAGTAACAAACAAATATTATAAATACTTACTTTCGGGTCTATAATATTAGTTACCGTCAAACGCAGTGACCGTCAAACGGGTAAAAGGCTTCAGCGCTCCGGTTATTCGTACAAGGAGAGCACGTTAGAAAGAGGTCGTTTTCAGTGAAAGCTTTCGTGAAAGTTGGACTGGACTACACTAGCACTATTTTCAAAAAGGCACATAAAAGGTAAAAACCGTTCAGATTTGGCAATCAAAATTAATTTAAAAACAATTACAACAACAGTTTTTTTTACTATATCGCTGCTTAAAATCAAAAGGGCCACAAATAAAAAAAAATACAAATCCTTTTTAAAGCATAAATCGTAATAATTTTGTATATATTTTTATATTCGAAAAAGACACCTAGTAATTTCGCATTAAAAATGACTTAATCACACAACTGCCCCTTTTGCATTTTTACGCTTTGGTGTCTAACTTCAGAGCAAAGCTGCCATCTTCTCAGTTGCGACCCAGCTTTCAGCGTGAGTGCAAGTATTTTTTGTGAAAAAGGGCCACATTCCAAAAATTACCTCAACTTTGTTAGAAATTTATAGTAAAAAGTGCCACATTTTGAAATATGACCTTATTGAATTAAAATCACATGTAAGTATAACATTATATTTTAAGAAAAAGTGCCGTATTTTGTGATGTGTCCCTTTTGAATTAAAATAAAATGTGTTTTAATAATTATTGTATTAAAGATAAGTGCAGTATTTGAAATGCTTCTGTTTTGCCTAAAAAAATATAGTGATTATGGTAGTATTTTTATACGAAAGTGCAATATTTGTTTAGGTTGTTATTATGTTTTAAGTTTTAAATGAAATATTTTGTGCAAATAGTATATTTGCTAGAAGTTACTAAATATTTGCAAGGTCAGTGACAGATGAAGCAAAATGTTGGACCAAACTAATTATAAAATTAGTTTCCAAATTGTCTATAATTGTTTTGTCGTGTGATCATCATACTGTAGTACGCATGAATTGCGTCTGTCATTTTAACTCATAACTTTATTTATTTATTTATAGAATGAATAGTAGAGCTCGCCGGATTTTAAATATTATTGAAGCCAAAAACGGGAAATGTCAAACAACTTCCAAACGCAATTTAGCTCAATTCTCAAATTAGTTGAGCCCGATGAATATTTACCGCAGCAGCTAGTAATGTCTGATGATGTTCAAGTGGAACCTCACCACTCAAAATGAGGGCGATGCTGTTGATGAGGGTGATACTAAAATCTTCGCCAATTTATGTACCTGATCAGTAAATTACCTTGATTAAAACAGCCAAGAAAAAAGGAACACCATTTACAGTAAAGGAACTTACACATGAGTGTTTTATGAATTTAAAATCTCTGGCTGTTGGCAACTACACTACCAATGAAGATGGCGACAGGGTGAAATGGGCAGATCTCAAAGTTATTAAAACTGACCAAGATGTTAAAAACATGTTTTTTTATAAGACTTCCTACGAACGTGCGGAGTTTGCCCAAGTTACAACATTGAAAAGAAGGCATAATTCACCCGGAGCTGGTCTGCGAATTAAAAAAAAAACTTTATGCCAATAAACTACAAGTTTCCGGAGCGAAAAAACAAGGAATTTTAAACCTAATTGAAAAGAATGTGATTCCTAAGTATTATAAAACTTTTTATACAACTCTTTAATTTAAGTTTTCTCAAATGATAATAAGTTAGAATAATTACTATTATAAAGTTTTCTCAAATGATAATAAGTTAGAATAATTACTATTATAAACCAAGATTTGATAAGACTGATTGAAACCTATAGACTGGTTTCAGTAGAGGAATCATTTGAAATGTTAGTAATAAGTTTTTTAAGAGAAGTTACTGTGATGATTTAATTAGTATTAATCATTATTATTCTCATTGAAATGTAAGTCAAAGATTTACGTCGGCTTTTAATTTGTGATTTATCATAGGAGAAGATTTAATTTAGATACGAAAATAAGCATTTTAATAATTTGTTAACATGGTGGGCTAGAGATTTATAAACAATTTGAATTTTGTAAACTCACTTAGGTATATTTATTTCTATAGAAGTTGATTTAATTTTTAGTTTTTACAAGACATGGTGAGGTTAGGTTAATCCACTCAAAATACTGGATAACTTGATATTAGCTCTCAAAGCACATTTAAATTTTTTATGATATTTTTTTGTTTCTTTATTACCTACGTTTTCTATTTGATTTGTATTTTTTATGGTTGAATTTTTGTAATTTTATTGCAAGGTATTGCTACCATTTAGTTCTTATTACTTATTTTTTGCACTTTAAACAAAACATTATACGAAAAGACCTAATAAAACTTATTTTCAGTTTGAGTTGTGAATTGTATTTATAAAATTCATGAACGTTATGGTATTTTTTTATAAGCAAAAGGGACTTATGCGATGTTTTACTCAACTGGGTAAAACTTATAGTAGATATCAAAATATAGGCAAATAGAGGCTTAAAATATACATCCGATGATATATAACACATAAATATACAAAATTAGATTGATAAAAATATAAACAAAAAACCGCCCTAAAAATTTTGACGGGCTCTCCTGTAAAAAAATAACTTTTAGATTTATGGCCCCTTTGAATTTAAGCAGCGATATGCTAAAAGATAGAAGAACAAAAAGACGCAGCAAGCAAAGTAAAAAAGTCAGAACACAGCGGAAAGTGGTGTCAACTTAACGCTTATTTACTCGTAGTATGTAATTCTGAATGTTTTATGGATAGGTAAATAAATTTTACTATAAATTGTTCCTATTTATTCAGGAATTGTCAAATGAAAAAAAGTGGACGTTTTTTTTATGTGTGGCATTTTGTTTATTTGTGCTATATTACTTAGTTTGAAATACATAATGCGTAGTTGACGGCTATGTGATGTTTCTTTTTATAACGTGTATTGAGAGGCTTTGGACGGTTTTATGTGTTATTTTCGTGCTATCCCCATCACTTTTTCCCTCTTCCTCATTGGTTTACCTGTGTTGGAACAAATCATATCAGTGTGCAGTCGGTGTGCTTTTATAAAAGTTATTCCTGGATAATCTAACCTCTTTTTAAAGTGTTCTCCTAGTACACGTGACTGGAGCGCTGAAGCCTTCTGTCCGTTTGACGGTCGCTACAAAGCGCCCGTAGCATTCATTGAGTTTAATTACTTAGTTACGCGTCTCTATATTTATATTATGTAGTTACATCACTTATTGCTACGCCATTTGTCATGGAATGGCAGAGTAATGATTGGTTGAGATTACTTTCTTTATTGTTTTGTTGTGGGTAGTTATAAGTATTACTAAGACTAGTCTATAAGAACATTGTTACTAACAAAATGGACACCGTGATCTGAAATAAAGTATTTTATTTATATTTTCTGCTGAAAAACTTTTTTTAAATGTCATAAATATTAGAAAACTTTTACACAGTTTTAAAAACACAGAAAAAATTTAAATTCTCAAGTTTATTTGTATTTTTGAGCGATTTATCTTTTTCAAATTGTAAGTTGTTGTTAGTCCAAAATTTGCTATGGAAATAGTAAAGGATTTCAATAAACGCTCTCGTTTGTTTCCGATTCCGAATGCAAAAATGCAAATATAACCTACCTCAATGGCTTATTGCTGCCTGCAAGTTTCCATATCTACAGTAACGTTAACCTCTTCTAACGTGCACTCCTAGTACACATGACCGGAGCGCTGAAGCCTTCCTTCCGCTTGTGTGACGGTCGCTACGAAGGAAGGGTTCGTAGCAACGTAGCAACGGAATCAGTTTCATTACTTTGAAACTAATTTGATGTTGAAAGAGCAACCTAAGAGAAAACAGTTTGAAGTTACATAAAAAAGAAAAATTAAAATTGTCTATGGAAAAAATATTAGACTTCATACTAAACAACGATTTTATTTTTGTTATGTTTTCGTGTTTTGTTGTTTGGGCATACTTTTTAACTGAAAAAGGATTGATGTTTCATTTGATTGAAAATTGTTATAACAATTTTTCGAGAAAAACTTAAAATGATACTATGAAATTGTATTAGTCTCAATATTTCTATGAAAGTTTACCTAAATATTATTTATTTTATCTATCGCTTTCATCATACTCGTAGGTAAAATAGGTAACACCATTGTTGTGTTGTATTAACTCTTGGTGAAAAGCACGTGGTTGAGGTCAATGATCCCTCCCCCTACCGTTTCAGCCTATCAAAATGATTTACCTATATGCAATCGGTGTGCTTTCATGAAAGCTTTTAGTGGAAATGTTTACCACTCTATATCGTGCTCTCCTAGTACACATGAACGGAGCGCTGAAGCCTTTGGACGTTTGACGATCGCTACGAATGTCACTTAGCTAAGAAACAGCTATTTACTTTCAAATCTTTAATTATGTTTTTTTTTTGTTGCTGACTTTTTATAGGAGTGAAGTTAGGATGGAAAGCATTTTGAAAAATATTTGTGGTATTATTAATATCATAGAATGTTAGTGGAAATAATTCGGGTTCGAACATAAAAAGTGCAATAAACTGAAGTTGTTTCTTCAAGCATTTGATAAATAACTAATTCTTTGTTACTGTTAAACTTAATTAACTTCGTTGTTTATTAAGGCAATTTTTTATTTGCACTTGTGTTAAATTGAAATAATATATATAAAAAATAAGTAGCCCACCGGTATCGGAAACAGGTTCTTGCGCACACTCTCCGAAGTAAAATCTATAGAAGACCGACAAGCAGGCAACCTTGCGGCGATGAGCCAAGCTGTGAAGCTTGGCATCCACCAGTTATACGTCGCCAATGAGCCTCTTATCTCTGCGTTCCACTGAGTTGAGCGCGGCAAGTTGGTATTTAGCTGAGCCATCCCAAAGGTAGCTGCAATACTGCATGCAGGATCGGACTTGCGCTTTATGATCAGTCTTATTCATAAACTCGTCTTAAATTTTCATCAATTGCTAAGTAAATGATTACCCAAATTCTTATTCATAAACGCTATTTAGCGCTAAGAGATCGTTAAGGAATTGATTAGTAGCTGTCAAATTTAAACAACATCGGTAGCTTGTTAAGAGGATGCTAAGAGGCAATATGGCATGGCGGTTTTTATTTCAGTCAGCTGATCGATTCAATAGGATTGTTGTGTGCCTCGAGGTTATTTTCTTCCTAATATCGAGCTGTGCCTTAATAAATATGGTATTCGACAATCGTTTACGACATTTCAGAACGTTGCAGAAAAATTAAATAATTTTATAATGTCGGCGACGGAGGAAGACCTACAAAGCTCGTTTAAGTCCATTACGAGAATGATTACCTACATTACATATTATTTATTCGAAGTATACATGATGAAAGGATTTGTAGGGAAAACTCAATCTGGGTAGGCTCAGTAGGTACCTACTCAGGAGGTTTGAAGAGTACGAGTTCATGAGGAAGCTCATAGGAGATAGATCCATTACAAGAATTATTAAACATGTTCACACACACACGCACATACATATTCTTATTTCGAATTACACATGATGAAAGGATTTATAAGGAAAATTCAGGACTCATCAGGAGTAGGTTCAGTTGTTATCTACTCTGGAGGTTTCAACAGTATTAGTTCGTAAGGAAGCTCATAGGACATAGATCCAATGTGTTATCCCATGTGCCCCTTATCGTATGACGCTAATTCTAAGACCATAAAAACTAAAGAATAGCCACGTGGCACACAAATAAGAAGAGACATTTTGTAGAAACACTTTATTTTGATACATAATAAAGTAACATGTTTGTTATAAAAACTCTATTTTTATTCTTATAAAGACGTGGATTGTGCCATTCTTTTCTCATGCCACTCTCATATCTCATCAATTCCACGTAGCCTCAGCCCTAATGGTCTCCTCCCTCCCCGTCTTTGCAGGGTTGAATAGTATTGGTGCTAGGTGCTAATAGAGGCTTTCATAGCAGCAAACTTGTGCCTGTAAACAAGTATAATAATTGTTATTAAAATACACTGAAATCCCATTGCAACCGCGATAGGAATTAGGAAGTAATATACAGACATGAAAAAACATAGCTATTTTCGGCTACGGCTTTTACATTCATTTGGTCAGTTTATTTATTTATTTATTTAAACTTTTCGAACCCAAAGAGGTACAAAGGCGGACTTAATCCCTTAGGCATTCTCTACCAGTCAACCAAGGGTGGTGAAGAGATTAGATGGCAGGTGCTTTAATTGAAGGGAACGATGATGGAAGAAAAATAACTTAAAAAAAAATAAAACAACTTAACTAATGTGATGTGTGATGTAAATTAGATATTGTGTAACTTATAATACACATACATACATATTAAAAAGTATATACTTACAATACATATATACATATATATAAATTTAATGGTGAAAGGTGTTGAGCCGACTCTACGCTATTTGTTATGAAAATAACTCTGCAATTATCGCTTAAATGCATACCGACTGGTGGCCGTCCTGATATCAAGAGGAAGCGCATTCCAAAGAAGAATGGACTGAATATGAAAGGAAGAATGAACAAAGTCAGAAGTATGAGAAGGACAAAGCAGGAGAAGATTTTTGGAAGAACGCAGTTTCTTAGCGTGAGATGAACATAGATATTGGAAGTGAGACATAAGATAAGAAGGAGGAGTAAGTAGATATAAATTCAGGGATAAATACCTTTTCCTGTTTACTCCAATTAATAGAGCTAATTATTTTCATTGCTACCACATCAAATACAATGAATTATCGTAATAAATAATTTTTTTCAAATTAATATTTTCCGATCCCATTTTTGACATACGTCTGTTAAAGTCACGACCGATACAAAAATCGAAGGTTTGACAACTTTATTCTTAAAATTCTGTTTTGAAGTCGACTATTTTCATTATAATCTGTGTAGAACGCATAATTTCACCTCTATTCCGTTTCGCTACTAATCAACTGCTAACTAGCGTTTATAATTAAAGAAAAGTTAATCATTGCTTGAGACCTAACTAATTGCCTAGCTAAGCAGTGGCAAATCAATGATTAGCGAGATTTATTTATGAATAATTGCCCATCTGCCTATGTCGTTATCCCTCACGTTTAGTAGTTTATCTGTGCGTATGAAGTTTTCATCTGTGTATTTTCCAAGTGCTTTCATGAAGGCTTTCAGTAAAACCTCTTCACAACGTGCGCTCCTAGTACACATGCCCGGAGCGCTGAAGACTTTCTCCTTTCTTTTCATGGTTGCTACAAATGTCGCGTAGTAGTAACCAGGGGTATTCATATTTTTGACTTATGTTCGCTTGGAAATTATTATTGCTAATTCTATTTACACCAGGCAGTTAATTAAATGACTAACTAAATATACAAAAGCAAAAGGACACTTAAGAGTTGAAGAATCCTTCCGCATCGCTGTCATCTAACGAACAAAACGTGCCCAGAAGAGTGGCAGCATGGAAACGCAAATTCTTCGGCCAACCCTGCTCCAGCCCCGTAGTCACATGAAATGTATTGCAGCTTGCTTATTTACTGTTTTAATGGCAGTATAGCGACCGGTGGTATAAGTTTTACTGATAAGGTTTAGTTATGTACCATGTTTTTTCAGTACATTCCGTCGAGGAAATAAAGGATATAAGCATTTGCCCGCAACATCGCCCGCGTAGAGTTAAAAATTTGTTTGATTTATTACCGGGATAAAAAGTATGTTATGTCACAGGTACAACACACGACCTGAATGCCCATCTAAATCCGTTTACCCAATAAGACGTCAAAATGTAACAGATAGACAGAGTTATACATAGTTCGTATTTTAGTATTAATAATAATGTAGTTTTGATAAATATTAGTAGGTATGGTTAAACGGTAGCGAGTCTACTCATTGAAGTCATTTGTTTAGCGTGGCTGAGAGCCGCGCATAAACAGCGCGCACGCGCGAACTACGACTACCCTCTGTGTTCAGTATTCCTATTCTTGAAGCTTCGCTTTCAATTGCCTCGACACTGGCGCCGAGAGCAGTCGTGCCCCACTGTCGAGGTGGTTTAATATTTATTTGAAGGAACACACCTCCTTCTAATGTGTTTAGGGTTATTTTAAATTGTCCAGCTAAACTCCGCAGACTTTTTATTGTATCGTTTCGATATTGATCGCGAATCAATATCGAAATAATAAAATAAAAAGTTTTTTTTTGGGAGGTCAACCACCGCTGCGCGTTGTTCTGTTTTCTTATGTTTTATCGTGAGTAGATAACGATACCCATCACGTCTGTGAATTTACTCAACATAAAAACGGTTTTTAAATGATATTTTAGGTGACTGCAATAACTGCGGTCGATGACCGTGATGGTCATCACGCAAAATCAAATTAAATTTTTGTTTTATCACGTTTAGATATTGATACCCATTTCGCCTGCGGTGTTTTCAAATAACCCTGTAAAGAGTGTTGTCAAAAAAATATTTTTATTGACTCTAGTATTTTTTTTTACATTATTCAATTTCTACAAAATGTTACTAGATAATCTAATGTTAAAGTCCATAAACTCAGAAGAAAAAACTTAGTTTTACGTAATTTTGAATACTTTTGGACACTGACAGCTCTTGAACTCGTTCCGAGTTTTTTTAATATTAAAGTAAGATATTTGCGTGACCATTCACCATTTTTTTAATGCTACGGCTACATTGACGCGATAAAGCGATAAATTCTTCACATTGAAAATACACCAACTTTCCGTTTGGTCAGTCCGTTTTGCTTTCAAGCCCAACTTTTCAGTGCCTGAAGACATTCCTGCTGTACTATAATATACATGGTACTTATTAGTTCCAGTGTAAATATTTATTTTTGTGTATTTTTTTCTAATTATTTTTACTTATGTTAAATACCGCCTAAAGCGACGCCGGAATAAGTGCCAGTCAACCTGCCACATCGCTCGATGCTCAGGTGAGATGTCCTCATTGCTTCCAGCCACGCTTCTTTAAAGGCGAACGGGGGTTGCGGATACACTATGGCAAGGTTCACAAACCTCATAGTGTGCCTTTGTGCTCCCCAGCCACAACTTCAACACATTTAGACCAAACACTTTGCAAAAAACTTTCAAATTTAAAAAAATCTACCCCTGTTTTAAATAGAGTTCCCCGGGGCGCAAGACGGTCTGTAGCTTTAAGTTTCACACCCAGGAGAATTCTTATAACGCCTGGGAGCAACTACTCACCTTCCCTTATAGGATTCTGCATGTCCAAAAAGATTTGGCAACTAACAAAACATTGACAAACCTAATTAAAGACAACAAAAATTCGACTACCATTTTATATCCAAAATTACCTTTCCACAGTAACCTTTCACAAAGAGGGTTATGTTCATATGTAGAATCCAAATTAAGTGAAGGTGACATCAGGGGAGCGGCCAGGCTACTTTTCAGTAGCGATGTGGTGGCGCCCTACTCTCCAGAAACGCTTTCAGCCCTGGATAGCAAACATCCATCGCCTGCGGATAGTCTCACCTTTCCCGACACCCCTCTCCCTCCTGGTCCGGATTCAACTCCTTTAAATGTTACTGCCCCCCAGCTGATTGCAGCCGTAGGCTCCTTCCGAAGTGGTTCCGCCGGTGGCCTCGACGGCCTGACTCCTCAGCATTTAAAAGATTTATTGAGCTCAGGCGCCGGGGAAGCTGGTGAGTCGCTTTTGAAGGAGCTTGCAGCTCTTATTAACCTGATGCTCAATGGTGGTGTGAATGATTCCGTCGTCGATGTCTTGTACGGGGCCAACTTATGTGCCCTACGCAAAAGGGACGGCGGCATTCGTCCCATTGCCGTTGGGTGCACCTACAGGCGTACGGCAGCCAAAATATGCGGCAAATTGTACTGCTAAACTCTAAGCAACATGTTCCAGCCCCTACAGCTTGGCTTTGGATGCAAAGGGGGCAGCGAGGCTGCCGTACATGCCCTATCTAGTTTTTTAAATTCAAATAAAGGTGGGGTTATCCTCAAGGTTGACGTTAAGAACGCCTTCAACCCCGTTAACAGGGACACGTTGTTGGCTGAAGTAAAAAAGGAGTTACCAGAAATTTATTGTTTTATGTGGCAGTGCTACAGGAACCCATCAAAATTATTATATAAAGAAAACGTTTTGAAATCTGCAGTCGGATGCCAACAAGGTGATCCTCTCGGGCCAGTCATTTTCAGTTTAGCTATCCATCCCTTAATACAACAACTAAATTCAAAATTCAATGTCTGGTATTTAGATGATGGAACACTAGGAGGTGACGTAGACACTGTTCTAAAAGATCTTCAATTACTAAAACAGCATTTCCAATACATCGGCCTCGAACTCAACAACCCAAAGTGCGAAAATTACCTTTGTGAAAATACCGACAGACAATCGACCATACAAAAATTCAATTCAATAGCCCCAGATATCAAAATGTTCCCCAATTTTAGAAGACAGCTTTTCACAATTCGTCGACAAAAAAGTTTAACATTTTAACAATATTTCAGAAAGTATTTCTAAAATTAATTTCCATTCGGCATTAACCCTTATCAGATATTGCTGTTTCGGTCCAAATTTTATGTATTTTCTCCGCTCTTCCTCTTTATGGAAGCAGTCACACCTTTTAGAAAAAAACGATCATATTATTCGAAAAACTCTAACATCCATTTGAAATGTGGCATTGGACGACCGTTCGTGGCTGCAAGCCACACTACCCATTCGTTTTGGTGGGCTCGTTCCTGTCCTCGGTCCATAGCACCGAAAAGTTAACCACAAGAATCTTAGACCGTTCTCAGGTTGACTCGGAAGTGCCGTGTTTGACCGATGCGGTGTATGCCTGGAAAGTGGCTCGCCCGGACACGGTTCTGCCCGAGAACCCGTCTTCCCAGAGACAGTGGGATGAGCCACTCTGCAGGTTGGTACGGAATAATCTTATTAATACGTCCACCAATACTGCCGAGCGTGTTTTGCCCAAAGAGTAAGCATTGCCATCCAACGTGGCAATGCTGCCAGCCTTTTGGGCACTTGTCCCGTTGACAACGATGCGGACGTATTTTTTGTTGCCCTATGAGCTCTATCCCCCTTTCTTTTGTTTACATTTGTACATTATGTATATATTTTAGTGTTATCTTGTTGTAATTAAGATTTTGAATAATAAGTTTTAAGTTCTTTAAAATTATATAATGAAAAAAAAATGAAACGTAACATAAAAATAAGTGTTTTACGTAATTACTTTCAACTAACGATTGACGATTAAGTTAGTTTTAGTCGTGTAAAAAATTAAAATAATCGATAGAATTCGTTTTAGTATTCAACCGCTCACGTCCCGTCGATCCCCGTTGGGTTCGGTAATCGAAAATACATTCAAGCCCCGCTGGTCCCATTTGGGTTCCAACCGTTTCGCGCGGTTTTATGTCTAACAGTAAAATAAATAAAGCTTATATTAGTCTGTGGTTTGTGTCAGGGTTGAGCCAGATAGTTACTCTATTCAAATCAGTCGTTCGAAACCATACATTTGGTCGGAATATTTAAAAAAAATATGTAAAAGTCGCGTAGTTTGTCGTCGTGGGTGGTCTGTCAATGACGCATGTTCGATTTTTAGTGATCTTAAGTGTTTTTGTGTTTAAATTGACTGTGAGTGGATTAATATTTACTTTTGAATAGTTATTTCATTGTTGTGGATAGTTATTTGTTCGAAAAAAAAAAAAAAAGTTTTTGTGTGCAAAAAAGTTTTACGTAAACAAACCGTTTTTGAAAATTGTAAGTATTATTTCGTCATTAATTTACAATATTCAACTCTCGTATTACGAACACTGTTTTTATTTTGTAATATGGTATGTTTATTCAAGAACCCAAAACGATTTACTTATAGTGGGTGGAATCTAACAAAAAGTTTTTTTTTTTATCGCAACCGCGTAAACCGCGAATTTCCGCGATATCGCGAAATCTCGAGGGCGTAATGCCACATTTCGTTCGCCGGGTCCGGGGACGTGAAAGGTCAATCTTGATTAACATTTTGGTCGAAATAGTAAAGACAGACAGACAAGCATGGCACGGAAACTATAAGGCTTTCTTGTTTCCTACGGACCCCTAAAAAAGGACACGACGGTGTGTGTTACGTGAATATGTGAACGTAACGAGTAATATTTTCTGAGGTGGGTAGAGGTCGTGCTACTACGAATATGTTTATCCTTTGGTGGCTTCAATGAGCGCAGAAACCAGGCGATTAAACAGTTTGAAGGATTAAATGCTACCCTGCTTTTAGTTCTATAATGCGGGAGGCTTTACAAACTCAATACTAGCGTTATTAATATAAATTGCTACGGCTACTCAGATAAGCCTATCCTGCTTTAAGTCATGCAATGCTGAATCCTGAACAACGTTCAGTTCGATTGGCATTGCGTTAAGTTTAACAAAACTGCTAATGACGCGATCGCGGTGGCTGCCGCGACCGCTACTTCCAAGTTGGTCGCAGTTACTTGGCTAGTTAGTATTACACACTACGCGGGTTCAAAAATTTTAATTTTTCAAATTTTGTTTTTTTGTAAATACGAGTATGTTTCATTCATCAGCCAGTATAAAAGTATCACTTGATGGGTATGAAATGTGACGGCTGCGATGCCGATATTAACGACAAGTTGTTTATGAAGTGTTCTCAAAGAAAGTGTAAGAAGCTTTACCATCTCAAGTGTCTGGCTGTGACGATGGAGAAGTATGAGGCGTTTACACAGGAATACAAGAAAAAATGGGTGTGTCCAGAATGCTTAAGCGCTATTCCAAAACTAGGGAGTTCTGACACGCCAGTTCGAGGAAGCATAACCACAATGGATAACACTTTTACGGCTGGTGCAATCGACGCTAGTACGTAAACACTGAATGAATCAGAAATTGAACACGATAATAGACCATGGGAAGGATTACAGGAGTTTCGTTTGGAAATAATAGCGCGACTGGATGAACAAATTAAGCAGTATGCATTGCTTCAAAATAGATTTATCAAGACAGAGACTGAACTGCAAGATTTGCGAAAAATTGTGGAGGTGGTTCAAGAAAAGGCAAACAAAGTTGATATATTAGAAACAAAGATCAAAGACATATTAAAATCAAACGAACACTTACGAGCCCGTCTTACGAGGTAAAGTTCGAAGCTGGATAATGCAGAGGGATTTGAAGCGCATAAGGGCCAAGTATTGTCATCATTCGACATTCTTAAAAAAAAAAAAAAAAAAGACGGTAACTGACAATTCCACCGATATAATACCAATCAAAGAATGTGTGGCTACGAAAACCACAAGTTCAGTATCGGAGAACAAGACACTGCTATCAATAGACGAAGTGAGTAAAATGAGTACTAGCTTAGTGGTGGTAGCTGAAGAAGAGAAGAAAAGTCTGAATAGAGAAGAAAACTGGACAGTCGTAAATAGGAAGAAAAACCGATATCCTAATACAAACGTGAAAAGAGGAGGAAGTACTACTGTAAATGAAATTCAAGGAACGGAAAAAAAATACACGTCTGGCGTCTACGGAAGGAGACTGAAGAGAAAAAAAAATATACGTAAGAAACAAATGTGGATTGAATACACCAGTTAAAGTAGAACGAATTAAACATAAAACGGAAAGGGATTATGCATCCTTTATGATTGGAGTACCGGAGAGTACATATGACATATTATGTCAACCTGAAAATTGGCCAACAAATGTTGAGTTTTGTGAATGGGTTTGGTTTCTTATACCATTTCGAAAACCAAAAACCTCGGAATAAATCTACCCTAGACATATATTATCAGAACGTAAGAGGTCTGAGAACTTTATCTTTCAAAGTGAAGGCTCGTGAACATATTCGTGAGAAGTTAGTTAAATCATCTCAACGCTGATTTGCTGGATTCGTTTTCTCATCTACCTATCGTTATTTCTCCTGACAAAGTTTAATCTGTTTATATGTTTGTATTTAAGTATTTATGTTTTAGTAGTGTATACTTTTTCGAGTTATCTATCCCCTTTGTTGCACCTGCCATGTTTTGTCTCTGCATCACCCTAAGGTTGACTGGTAGAAAATGCCTCAGGCATTAAGTCCGTCTTAATAAATAAATAAATAAACTCGAGGAGTTTTATGTAGGCATATCAAGTTATAACTCGGATCTATTTGCTATCACGGAAACTGGCCTAAATGAATCAATTTGTGATACGGAATTAATCCCTGCTGGGTTCACTATAATGCGATGTGACCGAGCGGATGGACGAAAACAAGGCGGCGCGTGTCTTATTGCCACACCGCGTATCGAGCTGCGGCGAGTACCTGTACCTAGCGGAGCAAACATTGATGACCATGTTTTCGAACTAGTAGGTGCCACTGTTTATTTACGTAATAGTTTTTTATTTTTTATAAGTGTTGTTTATATCCCACCAAATAGTAGTGAAAATGAGTATGGGTTGTTGTTTAGAATCATTGAACAATATTGTAATAATTATCAGGAAGTGGCAGTGATAGGAGATTTTAATTTATATTCATGTACTACTAGCATTACTTCATATTATTAGTTTCTTATGACATATTGTGGGGTTACCCAGAGCAACAGAACTAAGTAATTGCATTGCAATGATCGCTGTTTGGACTTAGTATTGAGTACATTTGAGGAGGGGGAGTGTGTGAGTGTACTTGCGGCGGAGGCGGCGCTCGTACCGGTGGACGCATATCACCCGCCGCTAGAGGTGTCCGTTAGCCCGTGTTTACGTGCAAGTACCCCCTTAGAGCCAATGAGCCCATTGACATCGGAAGCGCGTGCACATGTCAGTTGGAACTTTAATAAATCCGATTTTTTTCTATTATATTCAAAGATCGCAGCCGTGGACTGGACTCCATTATATAACTTAGATTTAGATATGAGTGTAAAGTATTTTATGACACGATTTATTTAATTATAGATGCATCGGTGTTCCCAAGAAAAAGCGAAGCTGTGTACGCTTGAGGTACATTTATCCCGAGTGGTATACGGGTGAGATAATTCGCGACGTAAAGCTCAAAGCTGCTCTTCATAAACAATATAAATTTAGTAGTTTAGGAAATGATTACGAAACGTTTGCTCAGTGTAGGACCCAAGTAAAAGAGAAGATTTTAGTAGCACAGGATCCTTATCGCCAACGTTTACAAAACCAAATGTCGAGCGACCCGAAATCTTATAATAATATATTTTTATATTATTACAGTATGGCAGAGTTTATGAAAGACGACAATTTTCATCGTTTTTGAGATGACGATGATGTATTTTTATTTATTTATCTTTAATTCAGGCACATTACCCATAAATTGTAAGTACGACTTAAACTACGTCAGTATAATTAATTATGAAACAAACATAAATAAACCACATTAGGAACAATTATGTACAACTCAATGCACACTATATCTATTTTTCCACCTTTTGAAGACACCTGGCAACAATACATGCACTGCGCACAGGTGCCCCATCAGGTGGCCTTCAGTCTTACTAGCAATAATGCTCAGGAGACTATTGCCACTGCCTCGCATCCGACGCAATAGTTTCGCGGACCTTTTACGCATGACCGCAAAGAAGTCATCTGTACGCGCTGCTGAGAACATCCCTGACGCGCTGCAGAAACGTGGCAGCGACAGCAGTATCCTAAAAGCATAATTGTATTGTACACGCAGGGCATTAAACGTTTTTTGCGTGTATCTGGACCACAGACTGCAGGTGTAAAAAGCTTGGCAATATGCCCTAAACAGTGTTACCTTGACATTATTGTTGCACTTTGCAAATCTGCGGGCCAGCATATTGCATCGTACATCCAATGCCCTGCGCTCTCTCTCCATATCACAGTTATCGTTGCCATCTTCTGTAACCCAGTGACCAAGGTATTTAAACTGCGTTACTCGGTTTAAAGTTGCACCACATAGCGACACTGGCGGTACTACTTCTCCTGTTTTTCGCCATGAAAACTAACAACTGGCTTTTCTTGGCGTTATACCTTAGTCCATGAGCTTCAGCATAGCATTCACAAATTTTCAATAGCTTCCTGAGAGCGCTGATCGACGGACTCAGCAGCACCATATCGTCAGCATAACTGCTGTTGTTAAAAGATACACCATCAATCGTACATCCGATGCCAGTATTTTTGATATGTTATTGTAATCTATTGTACTTTTTTGTTGTTATTTTAATTTGGAATAGAAATTTTAATGACAGTTATTCATATTTTTGTTGACTAATTTATTTAGTGACTACTTTGACATTTAATTTTGATGAATATTATCACGGTTTATGCACCATCTCTTCCTACCAATTTGTACGCCACGATATGCAGATGAACATGTTAGAACTTTTCTGTACCTCATTAGTATCTTGCATGCAATGTATCATGTACAACATGTTTTTTTACTTACTTACTTACGAACATTTGATAAACATCTAATTCTTTGTAACTGTTGAAATTATCTCACTCCGTCATTTATTATCTTATTTTTCGCAACTGTGTAAAATGAAAATAAAATTTACACCTCCAGTAATAAATGGTATTCTTTTTATTTCATGAATATATACACAATTTGAATTTTAAATATGAGAACATAAAAACATTTAAAATATAAATAAACAAGTAGTCCACCGGTATCGGAAACAGTTTCTAAGTCACCGGCCGTGATACTGGATATCGTTTTGTTATTATTACCTTCATTCTATCTTGTACAGATCGGGGTAACGCACGTGGATGTTTTGTCACCCATTTGCCTATGTCTTTCTCCCTCACGTTTAGTACCTAGTTTATCTGTGTGTATACAACTTGCGTCTGTGTGTTGTTCAACGTTTTCATGAAGGCTTTCAGTAACACCTCTTCATAACGTGCTCTCCTAGTACACATGCCCGGAGCGCTGAATACTTCCTCCGTTCGTTTGACCAATTATAATTGGTCCGAGGGCGGTGTCAAGTCTATTTATTCATTGATATGCCATTTGTTTACCGTGGCTGAGAGCCGCGCGGATAAACAGCGCACATGCGCGAATTACGGCTACCCTCTCTCTATGTTGAGTTTTCGTATTCGTGAAGCTTCGCTTTCAGCTGCCTCGATAGGGGCGCCGCTAGCAGACGTGCGCCACTGTCGAGGTGGTTTAATGTGTACTTGTAAGAGCATACCTTCTTCAAGTATGTTCATTTTTATCGTGATTAGATAATGATACCCATCACGTCTGTGAATTTTACACAAACAAAAAATTTACCTGATATTTCAAGTGGTGCAGCCACTTGAAATATCAGGTAAATTTTTTGTTACAGCGTTCGATTATAAAAAGAAAAAACATCAAATTAGTAAAAAAACATTGTATCATATTTAGATATTGATACTCATTGCGTCTGCGGAGTTTAGCTAGCCAATTTAAAAAAAATCCTGTACGTCATATTCATTTACTAAGCATCTGATGTAGAACTTCGGAGATATAGTATAGAACTACTCAATGTATACAAACCCTAACACGTTACAAAAATCCCTTCTTAGCGGGCACATCACTTAATAACTTAGTTGCCAAATTTGAAGTTTGTAGGTTTTTTAAGTCTTGAGATTTCGTGATCAGTCTGTCAATCAGAGAGTAAGTGATATTTCGCTTTTTAAAGTAACAATAACGACTGTAAAAGACACTTAACGAAGCCGAGTGTCACGTATGTGTGTTGGCAAAACAAAAATTGATGGACGATTAAAAACTAAAACTAGCGTAATTACTTTCAATTAACGATTGACGACTGAATTAGTTTTAGTGGTGTAAAAAATCAAATAATCAATAGAATTAGTTTTATTAATTAGTTTCCGTATTCGAATTTGAAAAAACAATTGGTTGAGTTAGTAATGTGGAGTCTTCATTCATAAATATATACGATACGATTCCGATTTGGAAAGGGAGCGCAGAGCGTGGTCAGTCCGAACATGCTGGCCCTGCCTGTATGGCGCAAGAAGTCTGCCTCGTTACCTCGCAGGTTGCGTGGCAGTCCCAAAATGATTCTGCACTTGATAGGCACCCGGGCAGATAGTCCGCTTGTGTGGGCGTTAGTTGATCGATTCAATCAATTGATTTAATCAGCTAACGCCATGGTCTCAGCCATGAATACTATGTCGTCAGCAAACCAAAGATGAGTGATGTACTCGCCATTGATGTTCATGCCAACCCCTTTCCAGTCCAGATCCTTGAACACATCCTCCTGTGCAGCGGTGAACAGTTTCGGAGAGGTAACGTCTCCCTGTCTCACACCGCGCTGCAGAAAGATAGGTTTCGAGGTCTGGTCCTGGAGTCGGACTGAAATAGTGGCGTTTTCGTACAGACACTTCAGCACTTCGATGTACCGATAGTTAATCTGGCACCTTTGAAGAGACTGCAGTACCACCCATGTCTCGATCAAATCGAAGGCTTTCTCGTAGTCCACAAACGCTAAGCAGAGAGGCAGATTATACTCGTTGGTCTTCTGAATAACCTGCCGCAGCGTATGTATATGGTCTACGGTGCTAAAGCCTTTACGGAATCCGGCTTGTTCGGGAGGCTGGAAGTCGTCAAACCTGTACCAAAGACAAAAAAGTATCACCACACCTCTGTTCCATGCCTGCGGCGTTTTGCCCTCGAGTATGCAGCTTCTGGAGGGACTTAAGAACAGGTTTTCCGCCGGCCTTAGGAGTTCGGCCATAACTCCGTCATCACCCGGCGCCTTATTGTTTTTGAGCTGCTTCAGAGCCATCCTAATCTCGTACAAGTTGACATCCGTTATGTCTTCGGAATAGTGTCGGGTCAATCTAGCTCTTGGGTCGTTTACCAGATTCGTAACGGGGTTCCTTGTTGACGTGTATAACTGTCCATAGAACCTCTCGTAACAGCTCTGGTTTGCCGGATACGGTCTTGTCATCATCGGACTTCAGTTTCGCAAGCTGGCTCTGCCCAATAGACAGATCTCTAGCAAAGACCTTGGAGCCTTTGTTCCGCTCTGTCGCGTCCTTAATACGGTCTGTATTTAACCGGTGGAGGTCACTTTTCGAGGACTCAGAGATCCGTCTATTGAGCTGCCGGTACTTCAGTGCGTAGTCTGAAGACTGCAAAATCATCGCACGCCTGTACTCCATGAGCTGAAAAGAAACAGAGAGCCTCTTGTTTCTATTTGGACGACGGGTCTTGAAGATCTTGCACCCGATTGTATGAACAGTTTCTACGAACTCATCGTTAAAATCGTCCACGGAGCTCCCTAGGCATTCGAAACGATTTTAAAGTTCGAGCTGAAAGCTTTCGGGGTTTTGAACCTGGGTAGGTGCTGGGCGGCGCGTAGACTTCATCAGTCGAGACCTTTCCAGCTTGATATTTGAGTTCAATGTGCCTCTTCTTTGGGGGATGAAAAAAGAAGTTTTCGCCCTTTGACGGCTGTTACGGAAGACGACGTGCTGTGCTAGCAGTCAAAAACTACGTATGAAGAGATTCAGCACATACTGCAGGTTGGATCGGGAAGCCTTCACGAATTTTTTCAGATAGCGCGCGAGTTGAATGCAGAGCTTAGGAATGCGGTAGTGCTGAGACCTAATTATAATTATTGATGACCACAATGAGTAATGAATGTCGATAAATTTAAACAATGTTTTAAGTTTTTTTTTTTTTTTTTTACACTAGGTAAACATGATGAAAAAAAAAAACAATATCATAATTATCACATGTTTTTAATAATCATTTCACAAAACGGAATTTAAAAAAACATCTGATTCAGAAATGGCAGATATGGTTGAATCGGTGTCACTATCCTCGCCGTCGCTGACCTCAATGACGAATCGATCTATGGTATCTTCAATTAATCCATCTCTTTGCCAATAATTTTCTTCTAAAATTATGACGTGATCATCGAAGCCACGCCAATCTTCCTCTGTAACCTGAGAAATCGCCAGCTCCGTAACTTCTTTTAACCTTTTTAGGGATAAATCTGAAGTAACATTGTGATGCCGTACTATTCTTTTCACTTTTGCCCAAGCCAACTCAATCGGATTGAGGTCGATATTAACACAATAACACGGCAAACGTAAGATAGTTGACAAGGATGGCACAGCACTACACTGCAGGCGCGTGAGGTGGGGCGTGCGGATAGCGGGGGGAGATGATCCCGCTCTTTAACTCAGACCCCGACTGCATTCAACTCGCGCGCTATCTGTACAAATGCATCTTCGCGTGAGGAGGATAGTTTCACTCTGGCATCCAGAGTTCTGGCACACATCCTCACGGGTGCTCAGAAGCAGGCCCGGGTGGAAAGGTGCCGTGATATGATAAACGAATTTGAAGCAGGCTCGTCTCGGTGTTTTTTACGACATTATTACAGGTTTTGGATTTATCAGTCTTGGATTTATCAAAACGATCCAGAAACGATGCGCCAGTCGACGGTTTTGGGGTTTCAAAACGAATCAAAACCTATCAAAGTGAAGCGATCTAGAAGCGGGGGGAAGATTTTGATCGTGAGCTTTGTCAATTTGTCTGGCTACTTGATGTCAATTCCTTTACGGAACCAAAAAAGCATCAACGCTGAACGGTATACTACCAAATGCTTGGCAGAAGATTTCTCTGTTGTGAGCAACAAGTGACCAAACGCATGCCACCGCGGGCTACTGCTCCACCACGACAACGCACCTTCGCACACCGCGCTCAAAACGAGGGACTTCCTGGACAGCACGCCGGTCAAACTCCTGGGTCACCCTCCTTACAGCCCTGACTAGCACCGTGCGACAACATGTGTTCTTTTTATTCCCGAAACAAAAATCTGCTCAAAGGAATACAATTTTCGTCGCCGGAAGATGCAGCAAGCTGTTAACAAGGTGTATAAAGAGGACTGGAAATGTTTCGAAAACTGGGTCAGACGCATGAAACTTTGTATAGAGGCTAGTGGAGAGTACATTGAAAAGATTTCTGAGACTTTCTGAGTGTCCCACGTTTCAAACATAATTTAAATTATTCCATATTTGGTGGGAGCAGTGTTGGCCCAATGGTAACGGCCGCGACTTACGAGTTGTAGGTCTTAGGTTCGTACCCAGACAGGCGCTTTACTTTGGGTTAATTATTTCGTCTTAGAACCAAAACTTCGAAGACATGTGACATCTACCAACCCGCACTGGGCCCGCGTGGTGTATTACGGCCCACTCCTTCTCACAGAGTCGTGGGGTGTATCCCACCAGTGGGAACATAACAGGCTGATTATGCGCATGCTATGCTTATGCCATATTTGATTGTTGGATTATTCTAACATTTTTATAAAACGAGTAAATGAATAATTACCTCTACTGTGAAAGATATCGGTTTGCATATTATTTTATTTTTATTTATATTTCTTCATCTCTTCATCTTGACTCGACACTTAGCTGGCAACGCCTGGTCTCTTGTGTTAGTCAAAGGGTTAACGGTACTCTGTAATATCTTGAAGATAATAGAATGTATCGTCCGAAAAACTTTTGCCCGATTAGACGAAAACCATGCTTGTGCAGACTTTGATTTCTCCTAGTACACATGACCAGAGCGCTGAAGCCTTTTCCGCTCGTTTTACAGTCGCTACGAATGTGGCGTAGCCACGTAGCAATGAAACGAGTTTCACTTTTTTCTAATTTGACTATTAAGTGTTATTTGATGTTAGTAATTATTTCCGGTGCTCAATCACTAAATGCCGTATTTATGTTTTTTTTTAATGATCGTCATAAACGGTAGCTATATGCAAAAAGAAGTTTAATTCAATACGTTTATAAGCAACTGTCTGCTGTGCACATTTTATTTCATTTAAAAAAACAGTGATTGGAACACACACACTGCGTTCAGAAGTGGTTAGGCACGTTAAGAGTCCTATTGCTGTGAACTCGCGGTACGAATGTATGTGACACCACAAAGATCGCAGTTTCGCTTATTCGCATCACACTACACGAAACAAAAATATATTTCCGTCGCGTTTGTTAGACTCGCGTTATCATTAATGGCATTGCTAAAATTCGAGTTAATCTTATTTGAGCAGGTAGTAGTAGGCGCCAAGCGTTGGACTAAGAAGCAACCGGTTTAGGTTCTGATCTCATAAGATGCAGCGCAGTTTTATTGCCAATTTTTTTTATTTTGGTTAGCTATAAGAAAAATATTAAAACAATTCTTCTTTTTTATTTTTGTTGTTATTGTAATAAAGGGTATTGAATGAAAAATGCGTAACAAGTGATTACAAAAATAAAAACATATTGCTTCTTGACTGTATCAATCCATCAGTATAAATGTTATGCGCATTTTCATTATATGGTTATACCACCCATGGACTCAACGAGACAGGCTCGACCTAGTGTGGACTTCATAAGCAAAATGCTTCTTTTGTGTCTTACATATTTCAATTTTTTATTTGGATTTAAACCTAGCTATATAGTAATGTAGACTATAAGGAAATTGTAAATCACTGTTTATGGAAAATAAACATTAAACATTTATTCGTTATAATATTTTACATAGATAACAAATCGCTACGATGTCATCATGATACTATGTCAAGGAACGAAGAAGCAATTTGTTTTATTTTGACATGTGAAATGTTTAAAAAAATCGAGATTTCACCATAAACATTAAGCTTCCATAATGTATTTCCAAAATTTGTGATTTTAATAAGTGATTATGAAGGGCAGTTTGTTTACATTAAGTATTTCACATTCTAATTGGCCTTAACGAATATAGGTTACATATTGAGGTTAAGGTTGAGGTTGAGGCTTCTGTATAAATTTTCTTTAAGAGAAGAAACGAATCCTATTTTATTTATTTATTAATATACCAGGTTAAAGAGCAATATACAGGATAAACCATTCCGAAACGTAAACGTTCTTGTTTATTACTTTATTGTTTGCTGGGCTTCGGTGACCTTTATAGCGTGGAGTACACAGTGAACCTTTTGTTAATGACGTGTTGAATAATACAGCAAAATGTCCAGTTGGGATGAAACCATTTGTTTTATATTCATTCATCATTTGAAGGCTTATTTAAATAAGCCTCCCACTTCATAAATAAACACTCCGACAAGCAAGGATTCCTTTTCCTGACATCTATTAACCCACAGACTCACAGTATTTCTCTAGAACAAAGAATGTACTATAATAATTAAGAAATAAACACTAGCACGGCCTATCGATCCTTTAGTATAAAGAGTTTTTAGCAAGAGGTGCCAGAAAAGTTACCACAGGGATATCTGGCTTGTGGCAGCCAAACGTTCATCAGCATTCACTAATTTAAACAAATAATAATTTATATTCAGTAAAATATGAAATATTTAAATGACCGGAACATGACCGGAGCGCAAACTAGGCTAGACTTCAAGAAAACAAGCGGAGTCTGTCTACATAAATGTCACATAGCAATTTATTCAGTTACATTACATGTTATTTTACTCATTTAAGATAAAACCAACGATTGACAAAAAGTTGTCATCAAATAAATGTAACTAAATGCATAAAAAAATATACAGATAAATTAAAAGTTTTATTAAACTTTTAATAAACTCGACAACTTTTTATCTCTTCATTTCTGATTTGATCGCATAGGGAAACTCCATGCAAAGCCCTCTCCATTGCCCCCTTGACTTTCAACCTTCTAATGAGGCCCATTGTGAGCAACCACGTTTCAGTGCCATAGGTCATCACTGGCATCACGCACTGGTCTAAGACTATATACATATGAATGAAAAGTTTTATTAGGCAAAGACTAAGACAAAGAAAAAGCTCTACACATACAATGTCTGCCTACCCCTTAACATCTTTATTGTATTATGTAAATAAAGTTTTACCAATCGTTTATTCTGTAGATGTACAAGGATGTCTACGTCATAGATCTGCTATCTCACTCCCTAAAATTATTTCAACCTATTACTGTCTCTCTTACTTGAAGGGTTTACCTGTGTTGTCACAGAACCCACACGATTTACACACAGATATGATTTATCTGTGTGTAGTCCATATGTTTTCTGATACTGGAAAAACTAAACCTCTTCGTAACATGATGACCGGAGCGCAAAAATCTTCCCCCTGTTTGACGGTCGCTACGAATTTCGCGTAGACACGGAGCAACGAAATGGGTTTTAATAAAGTTTTACTATTGCTGATAATTGTTGTAATTTTTTTTCCAGTGTTACAAGGTGAAATTGAATTTTCTGGCGACACTACAGTGTAACGATATTTGATGACATAAACAATTAATCATTATTTTCACGTTATACTACCAGCAGCCGTTTACCCCGTAATCTGCTGTAGCTTTAATTGAATAGTTTAGAAAGTCTTTTTTATTTATTTGTTTTCTCGTTATTAGATAACGGTACCAAACATATAAAAAATATTGATTTAAAACAGTTTGTAGAGATAGGAGTATGCCTGTTGTTATTTTAATATAATATTGATCACTGTTGCATCATTAAATGTTAAGGAGTTTGAAGGGGCAGTTTTCCGTCATTTTAAGAAAATTGGCATTTTAACCTCAATCTCAATATGTCAAAAATGCCTCTAATTCCCCTACATATTTAACAAATTGGCATTAGTTGTCGCTGAGATGAGATGGATACTATATTTTAAAAGTTTTTCATTACGGGAATTAGCCTTCAG
Source organism: Dasypolia templi (assembly GCA_963555695.1). Taxonomy (NCBI): domain Eukaryota; kingdom Metazoa; phylum Arthropoda; class Insecta; order Lepidoptera; family Noctuidae; genus Dasypolia; species Dasypolia templi. The sequence goes on from OY743152.1 coordinate 5,287,531, forward strand.
TTAGACCTACCACTGTCCACAATCAACTTTGTTTACACGTCAGTACGACAACCTGTAGACGACGGTAAAATTATGTTTCCATGGAAACTGAAAAATTTACCTCTTGAAACGTGCTCTCCTAATAACATGATCGGAGCGCCAGCTACAGGCGACAGGCTGAAGCCACAGGCTAAATGAAGCTTTCCAGTCGTTTGCTACGAATGTCGCATAGCAACGGATTCAGTATCATTATATGCCTTTTTAACTCGTTTTAATTGCAGCTGTTTTCAGAAAAGTTAACGATTAACAAATATAACTTATTAAAGGTATATTTATTATCAATTATCTACATTTAATAGTTACCTGCGTATGCAGTAAGGCATAGTAGAGAAGTCTGTCACTCAAACACTTTTCATTCCTCAGTACTTAATTTATGTCGATTTAAACAGTGAAAACATAAATGTTAGTTAAGTTTTCAATCCATTAACTGTCTAGGTTCGTAGACCCACGCACGTGGGCGTCTTCATCCATCTTCTGTCTCATTCTTTCATCAGTTTAACCTATTTCTGCTACACTCTCGCTTAAAACTTTACTTGTGTTTGTCATAAATTATTTCTGTGTGCTTTCACGTTAGCTTCTGATCTGATGTAGTAATATGGTTAAAAAGAAATTTATTGGCCATTACCTGTTTAACTAAACTTTTTTACCAAATTCACACTTTTTTTTACCAAAGCATTTTTTTTTTCTTTATTAGAGTTACATAATCTTTTGTGTCACATGTTTGATTTCGTGTGTGTTTGTCTAAGAGAGCAGTGGTGACCATAGTGCGACCTAAAACTCGTGTTTTAGGTCATGGATTCAGACCCACGCAGGTGTTTTACTTTTTGCAATTTTTTTCATCACCATTAAATGATAAATGATAAATGATTTTTATTTCTGTAAGTGGGTTTGTACAAACACTTTTATACGTCAAACATTTTTTTTTAAACTAGATGAGGTCGGCGTTTCCTATCTGACTACTCTGAGAAGAAAAGCCGAAACAAACTCAGAGGTCACAGTCTCTTTTAAAGTCCAGACATAATCTTGGTCAGATCATGTTAAGACCATGTGGATTGAAATGGTCTTTTGAGGAAAGAACCACACAGATTGAGTGGGCCTGTCCAGTCAGTGCACGCATTTGTCAGTAATCGTACAGCTCAACTCAAAACATAAGGAACTCAACGATTCGACGAACAATACCAAAGAAAGAACATTGGGTAGGCCGCATAATTACTCAAACCGCCAGACCAAAATTACGATTAAAACTGAGAAAATGAAAAAACACAAAAGTAAAAAAAAAATGACCCACCTATTCTTAACATTCACAATAATAACAATAAAATAATACCTAGGTAAGTATTCATGTCATTGTTTATTTTACAGATCATATGAGGACCATGTAGGTAGGTCTCTGAAATGGTCTTTTGAGGAAAGAACCATACAGATTTGAGTGGGCCTGTCCAGTCAGTACACGCATTTGTCAATTATCGTGCAGCTCAAATCAGAACTAGGGAGCTCAACGATTCGATGAACAATACAAAGGAAAGGACATTTGGGGAGGCCGTGTAAAGTACTCAAACAGCCAGACCTTCATTAAAAGAAAAAAAAATGTAATAACCCACGTAGTCCTCACATTTACAAAAATTAATACAATATTATACTTGATACAGTAAATATATGCATGCCATTGTTTAGATAAAAAGGTACCGGATAAAACGGGGTGAATAGGGATGCAGGGGTGAATCGAAACGAAACTTTAAAAAGGATTTTAACATTGAAATAATATACATAGTTTGTTGCCAAAAGGGCCACTTAATCGTTAATACATATGAGGCATCTCTGGCAACAAACTATATTATTTCAATGCTAAAATCCCTTTTAAAGTTTCGTTTCGATTCACCCCTGCATCCCTATTCACCCCGTTTTACGGTACGTATATAGAAAAAAACATTAAAAGAAAAAAAGTAAATTAGTAAATTAAACATCAACTATGTCTGTGTAAACTTATTGGAGTAGGTCAGTCTCAAGCCTTTTTGTCCTCAATATAGTCTTTGACTGTATAAAAATCTTTCTGGCACAACTTACGTTTAATAAATGATTTGAATTTGTTAATGCTTAGTTCTTGAACGTGGCTTGGAAGTTTATTATAAGAGCGTATACATTGTCATCTGAACGAGCCACTATTTTCTTGATCCTTGTTGTAGGTACAACAAATTTGTGTTTGTTCCTAGTATTTATATTATGGATATCACTGTATTTTTTTAACAATTTTATGTTTTTGTGGGCATATAAAAGATTTTCATAAATATACTGAGAAGGCACAGTCATTACTTTAATTTCCTTAAATTTCTCTCTGAGAGAGTGTCTCGGACTGCAAAACTTATTGCATTTTGTCTTCTTTTCATTAAGAAGTAAATTATTAACATTGAACCAGTGAACTATTGAGAGCGCGTTATTTACATCGTCAGTAACCAGCTGCTGACGTTTAAGTTTAAACAAAAGTGAAGTATCATCCGCAAAAAACACTATATCATGATTATCCTTTATGATGTAAGGCAAGTCATTAATATAAATAAGAAACAAGAAAGGACCAAGAATTGAGCCCTGTGGAACTCCCATTATTAAGATTGATCCGGGAGATCTTTCTCCATTAACGTCAACGCTCTGAATCCTTTTACTCAAGTATGAAGTAAGAAGATCCAGAGCGGTGTTTCGGATCCCGTAGTGACGGAGTTTCCTGATTAACGTTTCATGAAGAACGCAATCGAATGCCTTGGACAAATCACAAAAGATGCCCAAGGCATCGCATTTATCTTCCCAAGCATTATAAATAAGTCCTAAAAGTTCAACACGGGCATCATTAGTTGAACGACCCCTTGTAAAACCGAACTGTTTGCTATGTAATAATTTGTGTCTGTTAAAAAATCTTTGCAGTTGGTCTAAAATTAATTTCTCAAATATTTTTTTAAAATTTTACAGAATTACCCCACAGATCTGCAGTCTTTTTTACATTTAATGTGTGAAAAACTTTAATTATATATTCAGGTTTTTCACACATTAAATGCATATTGATCTCGAAGCGATGAGTGGAGTGGGAAAATATCGTGAGGAAACCGGCATGTCTTAGAACCAAAAAGACATGGCATCTACTAATCCACACTGGGCCCGAATGGTCGTTTACGACCCACTCCTCATCAAGAGGCGGCCTGTGTGTAATACATTCAGACTTTAACGTTCCCACTACTAGGTAGTGGGAACGTTAAAGTCTGATTATGTATTATGTTCTCGTCTTAATCAATTTGTAGTATTCAATTTATACAATGTAGCAGCCATTCGACGAGGAAATGCTGTCTTCTGGGCACGTTTCCGAATGATAATGCGGACGTGTACTTCGACGACATCCATTTATTTTATATTTAGTCAATTAGTTTAATACGTGTAAATAGTTCATTTAGCAATACCTGTATTAAAGCGTTTTAAAGTAAATAATAAAAAATGCGAATTCTAATAATATTTGTAGTATTCACTTTATAATTAGTTTTTTATCGCGTCACCGGATGTTGATTGGGACAAAGCACGTGGTTGTCTACGTTATTTGCCTGCGATCTCGTTTCTCTAACTGTTTCAGCCTATCGCTGTATCTCTCTAACTTGGCTTTATCTGTGTTGATATGCAATACAAGTGTGCAGTATGTGTGCTTTACGCGAAAGCTTTCACTGAAAAACGAAACACTCTTTCTAACGTGCTCTCCTAGTACACATGACCGGAGCGCGGAAGCGTTCCGCTCGTTTTACGGTCGCTACGAATGTCGCGTAGCGTTTCATATGAAAATAACCTCATTCATTCATTTATCAGCCGAAAGACGTCCACTGCTGGACATAGGCCTCCCCCGAGCATCGCCACTTCGAACGGTTCTGCGCTTCCTGCATCCAGCGGATTCCTGCTTTTTATTTTTATTTCGTTGCGTTTTGAAGTAGGTTCTTCTATCTTCGTCAGTAACTATTTACATAATAAAACTCACGTCTTCTTCCCATAGGGGTAGGCAGAAACCACATAACGCCACCTGCTACGATCCTTACATACCTCCTTTTGCCTCGTTTACGTACATACATCTGGTCGTACACGCGTGAAACTAACTAACTATGTACCTTATCTTTTATCTCTTTTTGCAGCAGTGTAACGTTAAAAAAAGACTTGTTTTGTCTTAACCAAATTGATTACATATTAATTAGAAATTACGCTTTCGTTTAAAAAAGGAACTTTATGCAACTAAAAAGGTATAAAGGAGGGCTTAATACCTTCTCATTTGAATATGAAGACATTCCGTACGTGAAGTGATTAGTATACTGTGGCTTCGGATTTATTTCTGGGCAATAACAATGAGCTTGCCCCCTAAAAATTAATTATCACCTCACTTATACACTCAACTTAAAAACCTGCCTAACTCTTTGAGAAATAAAGCTGAGATACTAAGTTAAGTTTCTCCTATTATTTATTATGTTTAGTGTGGATATGTTTAGCGTTGTTAGTTTTTGTGTTGATTGGGAGATACGCACGTTGTTGTCTGGTTTCTTACTCTCTCACTGTGTGCCTCTTACTGGAACGATCATACATGTGTGAGTGAAAAATACATCTGTGTGCATTCATAAAGGCTTTCAGGAGAAACAGTAACCTCTTTATAACGTTTTCTCTCAAAAGATACACCAATGTTTCTTGCTGTTTCACGCTGGCTCCGCCCAAGTTCCAAGAAAGTCAGTATTCTGGTACATTCATCTAACGTGACTGTCATGCTCCACCTCACAGATGACTAGGATTGATATTAATTAGGGACGAATTTAAAGCTATAGGCTCAGCGGCGCGGGCTGGCTCGAGCAAGGGTCGGGAGGGGCGTGGATTTGGGCGTCGCGGCGGGACTCGGCGGCGAGGACGGTAGGACGGCGATCGGGTTTTGGGCTTATGTAGTGTGCTGGTGGCCTTACTACTCTCCTGGAGGAGGGTAGTGGCGTCGTCGGGGGCGATTAAAGTATGCCTTGGTCGGCGAATACTGCTAATGCGGGAGGGAGTGTAGCGGGCGGCCGCTGAGATCAAGGGGTTGGAGTATTTTATGCCACAGTCAAAGAAGCGCTTCGATAAGCGTTTCATGAACTGGTTTATGGTAGGCATTTTAAGATCGATGTGGAGATTTATATTACGGACATAGAAGGGGGCACCCGTGACCTTTCTGAGGAAACGGTTTTGGAGGGTCTGCATCTTATGGAGATGACGTGGGTGAGCGTGCGCAAATACAACGCAGACATAGGTCATGATGGGACGGATGACTGCGGTGTAGATGCGCAGCTTGCATTTAAGTGACAGTTTACTACGGGCTGTCAGTACAAAGTGGAGCCTGCTAAGAGCGAAGGAGGTGCGCGCGCGAACCGCCTTAATATGAGCCTTAAAGGTAAGGTTTTGGTCGAGGATCACGCCTAGGTATTTGGCTTGCTTCTCCCAAGGGATTGGCTTGCCGTACATAGTGATCGGGCTGGGAAGTGGGGGAGGGAGTCGACGACGTCTCGAGAAGAGAACCGCCTGACTCTTATCGGGGTTGACCTCGATTCTCCATTTCCGGAACCAAGCGCCTAAGACGTTTGCGGAGGTTTGGAGAGTACGAGCTATAGCATTGGGACAATGACCGGTATAGTAAACGGCAGTGTCGTCGGCGAAGAGAGCCAACTGAGCCTTTTTACTCTGTGGGATATCGCTGGTGAACAGCGTGAAAACTAGAGGAGATATGACGGAACCCTGAGGGACACCGGCACGAATAGGGTGAGGGGACGAGAGTGCACCCTCGATGCGATAGCGGAAGGTGCGATTCGACAAAAAGTCTCGTAAGATGAGCACGAGACGATCTGGCACTCCTAGTTGGTAAAGCTTGTATAACAAGCCGTTGTGCCAGACTTTGTGGAAGGCTTTCGCTATGTCGAAGAATAGCACACCCGTCGTCGCGTTACGCTGCATACCGGCGCACAAGTGCTCTACGATACGGTGGACCTGGTGGATACTCGAGTGTTGGGGCGGAAACCAAACTGCTCGTTTGGAATGAGGTTTGCTTCGGCGTAGTCTTTGAGACGCTTATAAATAAGCCTCTCGTAGATTTTGCCGAGAACGTTGAGTAAGCTAATGGGACGGTAGCTGGAGGGCTCAGACTTTGGCTTGCCTGGCTTTGGGATGCCGATGACTGTTGCTTCTTTCCACGCTTGTGGGAAGATGTTGTTGCTCAAGGCGCCATTGAAGATGGCGGTCATGAGCATTACTAGAGGGGCAGGTAGGAGTTTGTATACCTTGTTGGTAATACCGTCCGAACCGGGGGCTTTACGAGCTTGGAGCCCTTTTATGATGTCGTGCACTTCGTCTGGAGTGACGGGAGGCAGAGGATCATCAGGGTCTTCAACGGGTGGAAGGGAGGCTCTCCGTTTGACTTCAGCGTCGACCTTGTTCAGGTGAGCTTGGTCTACTGGTTGAGAGCTGGGACTCTAGGCTGTCAGCAAGGCATTCGGCCTTGTCAGTGCTGTCGAACGCGACGCTCTTGTCGGGGCGGATGAGGGGAGGCATAGAGACCTCCTCGGAGGAGCGCAATTTCCTCTGAAGGTGCCAGAAGGCTTGGTGAGTGGGCTCGAGTTCACTGAGCATCTTGTTCCAACCCTCTGAGCGAACCTCCCCTATGCGTTTCTTTACAGCACGCTGTAAATGGCGCATGTGGGCTTTGTTCGCGTCACAAGGCAAGGAGTCGTAGGCACGAATAGCCGCATTCTTTTCGGTTATCAAGTCACGTACGTCAGAAAGTAGTTTCCAGCGATGGTCTTCCATCACCGGAACTTCCCGTGAACAATCCGTCAAAACGGATAGAGCGTGCTCTGTAAACGAGTCTACTACTACTGCTACTACTGGGCGGTGGTCAGAGTTAAGCTCGTGGAACGTCTCTATCGATTGCAAACGGAGGTTCACATTCTTGAGCAGCGCTACATCGAGTATATCAGGAAGATGGTTGGGATTTCCGGGGAAATGAGTCGGACTCATTGGAGCGATGACGTCAAAGTTGAGGGATTCGCCTAACTTGGAAATGGTCCGACCTCTGGTAGAAGTCGTGCTACTATTCCACGGCGGGTGTTTGGCATTAAGATCCCCCGCCAATATGACGGAGTCACTCATACCGAAGAGGGCGGTGAAGTCCTTTTGGAGAGAGATGGGATCCTCCGGACCATTGTCTGGTGGAATATAAGCAGAGATGATGGTGATCGGTTGATGACCAGTCATGCCGAGCCGACAGATAGAGGTCTCCAGATGGGAGAAGAGAGAAGGTGGGTCAATAGGGATGCAATACATAGATTTCCTAAAGTATATTAGTGTGCCACCCTTGTGGCATTCGGGTTTCGGTGATGCGGTTTTAAAAAGGTTTCCTGTATGAGGAGGATGTCAAGCTGATGGTCGCGGAGGAAAGCGGCGATCTCATCGCGTTGACCTGATACGCCATTTGCGTTGAAGAAGCCTAATTTAAGGGATCGGGGTTTGTTACTGTTTACTCTCGTATTATCCATTGAGAATTAATATTTGAGTGAGTGTTGAACTTGCGCGATCTCGGGATACGCGCTGAGGATTTCCATAAGGCGAAGTGCGTTGCCGTTTGCAGCAACGATTTCTTCCGCCATTTTGTCCGCGGCGGTGGTGAAGAGAGCCGCGTATGTACTTATAATAATTTGGGCGCTGTTCGGCCCTGGGTTCCCTGAGGTTTCGCTGGAGAGGCCGTATGGGCCGCGAGGACTACCAAAGGCGCTGGGAGGGCGGAAGCCATCAGCGCTGGAAGTTGAGCGGGTTGCGCTGGTTGCGCGGCAATAGAAGGCACCGAAGCTGCGGGAGCCTTCAGGTGATTTAGGTTAGCCCAGGGAGACGGCCTCTGCGGACAGTGCCGCTCCGGCATCAGCGCGAAAGGAGGCTTTCCCCAGGGGCTTTCCCTGTGCTGGCGGTCGCTCGCGCGTATCGCGAGTTTGGGAGAGGAGGACTTCGGGGCCTTAGGACAGCCCCGGTAATTTGCCGGGTGTCCCGCTTGGCCGCAGAGTACACAGCTGGGAGGCTCTAAACATTAGTAGTTAAAAACATAGTTCCCTATCTTTAGGGCGGGTACAGTCGGCGGTGCCATGCTCTCCTAGACACTTGACGCATCTAGGGCTGGCATAGCAGTTGGACTGCGAGTGACCGTATAATTGGCAGCGATGACACTGTCCAATTAATTGAGCTCTGTAAGGCTTCTCTATCTAGATGCCTGAGAGCGAACACACCGACTTCACCTTGAAGATCGGGTGGTGACATTCCGTGGGGTCACAGATGACAAGGACCATGACGTATACAAGGCCCTGTCTCGCTTTATGCAAGCGATGGACGGCGGATACTGGGACGCCTTGTGCAATAAGGTCGTCCTTAATCTCCTCAGTGGGAATTTCTTGGGGAACGCGCCTAATGACGACGCGAGTGGGGGTTTCCTCCGGAAGGGAGTACGTGTGAAAGGAATAGTTCCTTTCACGCAGGGCGCGGGAGAGATCCCTAAAGTCCGTAGACGTGGGGACGGTAACTTTGATCCCCTGGAGGGTGGATCGGGCGTTGGTGTAGTTGATCTTGCGATCAACACACATCCTAGAAATTTCAGTCCATTTGGACTTGTCTTGGACGTAAATGGGGGGAGGAGGCTTTTGCTTCCTCGCGGTAGGAGCGGGTGGGCAAGCCATAGGGCTGGCGGGGCGATTGGCCCGCGGACTAGGGGCGGAAGTAGAGCTGGACGATAAGTTGTCTTGTTTTTTTTTGGGCCTTGGTGACCGGGCCAGCGGGGGCGGAGTATTTAGCCTTCCACTTGCCTCCTTTAACGACTACTTGGAAGTCGTCGTCGCTGGAGGAGGAGGTGCGGGCTTCATCCTCGGAGAGTGGGACTGACGTGTCCATGCTCTCCGGGCGAGTCGTGTCTATTACTGCGGCGCGCAGCTGCGTTGTCTCTGAGACAATGGCGGCCGTGACAATGGCGGCCGTGACAATGGCGGCCGGGACAAAGGCGGGCGAGACAATAGGGGCCGGATTAGCGGCCGGAGTATTATCTGCCTGTACAAAAGCGGGTGAAACAATGGGGGCCGAGATATTAGCCGGAACATTGGAATGTGGAACAAAAGGCGGAATGCCTTGTTCGGCAACAGTTGGTGAAAGCGGGCTCTCTAAAGCGTCACTAAACTCACCGAGTGCGCCCTGGGACGGAGTGGGGGTGGAGCGTTGGCGGAGTTTTGAGCCATATCGCTCAAGAAAATCGGGGTCCTTAAGTAGGACCTCTTTGAGGAACGCCAAGAGGACGGCGTCCTCCATGATCGGAGCGGGAACTATCTTTGGGAAGGAATGGTGGAAAGAAAAATTTCCACGTTACCTAAACGCTATACCTAACTCCCCGGGTGGATTGGCCCGGGGATGAGTTCCCTCCCTGACGGGTGTAGACAGGGAGGTGTGTACCTATTGGTGAGCCCTAAGCTTGTAACCCGTCGCCAGTCTTATTGTGCGAACGGGGCCCTGACCAGTCTAGCGCGAAGGGTGTATACACACCCTAAAGACACTAGGTGAGTAGCTGTGGAAGGAAAACTGTACACCAGAGCCGACTAGGAGATCCCCCAAGGCCGGTTAACTCTGGGACCCGTCCAATTGACTGCCTCGCCCTGAAGGGGTTCGGCGGGTGTGTTGGGACAACCCCCCACTCGGCTTCGTTGGCACCGTAAGGTTTCAACCGAGGACCACGAAACTGTGGTTTTACCCAGAAGGGGCCTATTGAAGCTACTCACGAATGACTGATAAAGAAATTTTGCCTTGAAAAAGGCACTTTTTGATTGATTAAAATCAAATCAATTTCTTGATTTGATTTTAAATCGGAGTAGTCGGGGCGACAACGATGACGTCACGTGGTAGCGACGAGTAGAAAACACGAAACACAACACTGGAGCGGGAGAGCGCACAAACACGTCCGTCCGCGGCGAGAGTCGAGCGTCGAGTGTGAAAAAAAAATGGGAGAGCCACCAAATCCACCAATAGTATCTATAGATACTATTTCAAAAGGGTGAGTAGCGGGACCTAAGTGAGACATAAGTCCAAATTTATATTTAGCTCTAGATTTGTTTTTTATACAGATTTCACAGGTGTCACAGATTTTTCTAATATTATATGTTAAATTTTTCGCTATATAAAACGGTTTATTTTTATTTTCCATTTGATGTATTCCTATATGACAGTAAAGATAATGTATGTTTTTTATAATAATTTTACTGAACTCCTCAGTCAATACAATCTTTTCCTTTTTTCCTACTTTTTTTGTTGTATATTTTATCTTTTATTATTCATTTATTAGTATTTTGCTTGATCTCTTAATTTTTTTCTTGATCGTTTTGAATGTCTTCTAATTTAATTAAGTTTACAACTTTTAAACCTTCGTCTTGGTTTTCATACGATTCCAAAACATGATTTCTGCTTAAACAATCTGCTTCTAAGTTGTATTTTCCTGGAGAATATACTACTTCGAAATTATACTGAGATAGATAATACGTGAGGTCCCCTAATTCTTCATCTGTCCTAGCTTTAATATTCATTTTATCTAGAGGCTTATGATCTGAGAAAACCGTAAACTTTTTTCCCATAAGCCAATGTTGCCAAAATTTTACGGCCTCTTTTATTGCTAAACACTCCAGCTATATAACTTTTTTTGGTTTTTGGGTATCATTTAGTTTTTTCGAAAAATATGCACAAGGTTTTTCTTCTCCATTATGTTGTACCTGTTTCAAGACAGCACCTATGTCCTGTATACTAGCATCCGTATAAATATGTATCGGAAGATCTGGGTCAAAGATTGTTAAAATAGGTTTTGAACAAAGCAACATTTTTAATGTATCAAAAGATTCTTGACATTTTTCTGACCAAATAAATTTTTGGCCTTTTCTTAACAAATTATGTAACGAATCTAATATAATTGATATGTTTGGCACATATTTACCATACAAATTAATTTTACCCAGAAACTGTCACACATTTTTTTGTGTTTTCGGAACAGGAAAATCTTTTATAGCAACTAAAATATCCTTCAGAGGAGTAATTGTATTATTTTTTATTATATGTCCCAAGTATTTTACTGAATCCTGTGCAAAGTTACACTTTGAGAACTTTAATCTAAATCCTTCCTTTGAAATTGCTTCCAATAATAATGATAAATGATTAACACGACTTTCGAACGTTTCAGAAAATATAATTATGTCATCTATGTAATTCACAGTGAAATCAGATAGTCCGTGTTTCCTTATAATGCTACTTAATACTCGCTGAAAAATCGCTGGAGAAGTCTTTAAATCAAACGGTAAACAGGTCCATTGAAAGTGCCCCTCTTGAGTAACAAATGCAGTTTTTTCCTATGTTCTATTTTCATAGGGATCGACCAGAATGCAGAATTTAAATCCAGTATTGAGTAAAATTTACATTTTCTTGTTTTGACCATTAAATCCTCGATTAATGGAAAAGGTTGTGATTGAGGCACCACAATTTTATTAAGATCGCGAAAATCTATACACAATCTTGATCTTCTGCCGTCTTCTTTTTTAAAGGCCAATGTTACCGGGGCAGCAAAAGGACTATAAAACTCTTCAATTAATTCTTTTTCTAATAATTTAGAGATTTGTTTTTCTATTTCTTTTTTATCATCAATAGTGCACCTATAAGGCCTTTTGCTACAGTATTTATCGATTAGTAAGTCAATATGTGCTTCATAGCCATTAACAGTACCTATACCATATTTATCTTTGGCAAAAAGTGATCTATATTTACAAATTAATTTATCTATCTCCGACTGTTTCTGAAGGTCTAGATGATTAATCGCAATATTAAAATTTGACACTTCTATGTGCTCATTAAAATTTATTTTATATTCATCATTTTCCTCCAAGACATCCAACGTATTTTTAATATTAATTTTTTTTTTTTTTAAACGTTGCCCCACACTAGGAATTACTCCTGTATCGTGGGTGCGTTCACAAACATGAAAACTCACATACACAAGACACCCAGACCCGGAACAACTATTTGTAGGTCATACAAATATTTGTTCCGTGCGGGAATCGAACCTGCGACACGGAATCTTCTTCTACCTTTCTACCTGAAAAGCCAGGAATTATTTTTGTACTATTGGTAGTTATTTCCTCTTTATTATCATTCTTTTTTATATCATGGATGTTTTGTGAAATGTCTAATTTTTCATTTTGAATTAGTTGAAAATTTTCTATACAATGTAATCCAATTAAGAAATCGTAATCGAAATTCTCTTCATCTATTACAAAAACATTAACATTCTTCTCGATTTTAAATATCTTTATCTTTAATGTTACGGTTCCAATAGATTTTTTTACACCATTAATCGTTCTTAATTTTGCATTATTCTTATAATTTTTTATTGGGTTATTTTTCAAAGTCAATAATCTCGAATTTATCACAGACACGTTCGAACCTGAATCATAAATTCCCATAATTTCTAAGGTATCATTTATTAATAATTTAATGTTGATTAATTGTGTAATTATTAGTTTTTTTTATCTACTTCATTTAATTCTATTTCTAATTGAGAATTATTTACACTCCTAATTTGGTCTCTTTTTGGTCCATCATTATTTTTACTCTTGAACCAACATAAAGCTTCAGGATGATATCGGTTTCCTTTATTTTCTTTTACACAGATTCGGCACGGTAATCGGTCTTTTTTTTTCTTTAACTTTATTTCCAAAACCTACCACATTATTTTTCAAAAAATGTTCTAGACCTCTGATGTTATATATAAATCCTCAGTTTCCTTTAAATTATTCCTATCAATTATATCCACTATGAAATTTGGTAGACCTGTAGCAATCAGACTGGCGACCATCCTTTGTCCGCATATGTTTCACAAAAGTTATTCTTCCATACTGACCATTCTGAATTTATTGTGTGTTTTATAAGCATGGAACTATACCAGTCAAAACATGAATCCTCCAAGAACAACCTTAAAACTTCAATCTTACTAAGATCATTATCTATTCCTAATCTAGTACATTCTGCTTCAAAAATTGTCATCCATTGGGATACATTTGACGTTTTTTTTAAATTTGTATATAACAAACTTCTCTGACAAACTCCTTATATTGTAAGATTTAGACATATCCTTCTTCATTTCAGCAAAATTCTCCATAAGCCTGTTGAAAACCTCTTCTGAAATTTCATTAGTAGCAGCCTGTTGGCGTGTTTCTGGTATCATTTTTTATTTCTGGTGCCACGGAAATCCATACTCGTCTTTTCTCGTGTCTCCTTTACAGTGTTACTTTTACTTTTTGAAAAACTTGAGTTTTTATAACTGTATCGTGCAATCTTACAGGTTGAGTTTTTTCCGGGATTGAAAAGGTATGTTTATCGGCATCGGTAATCGAAGTTATGCATATTATATTTGTTTTTGGATCGTCACTGGGTTTCACAACAAACTTGAATTGAAATTTTTCCATTGTGTTTAAAAACAGCTGTAGAAATGTTGTTTTATAATATGTTTCTATATTATATTGCAATAATAAACTAAATTGTGTTGCTCTGAAAAGATTGGACATTTATTAATTATTATATTTTACATTAACATTGTGTAAAATAGAACAAAACCAAACATAAACCTTACCTGAAAAGAGAAACAACATTTAAAGCTAATATTTACAATTATTAAATTATTTCTATATTTTACACGGTTATCATTTTGACTGTCATCTTGATATAAACAGTTCTATTGTTTAGTCCATAGAGTTATGTACTAAACATAGTTTGTATATCTCATAGACTATGCGAATGAAGTAAACCTTCATTTACATATACACAATTATATTTTTTAATATGAGAACATAAAAACATTTAAAAATATAAATAAACAAGTAGCCCACCGGTATCGGAAACAGTTTCCAAGTCACCGGCCGTGATACTGGATATCATTTTGTTATCATTAACTTCATTCTATCTTGTACAGATCGGGGTAACGCACGTGGATGTTTTGTCACCCATTTGCCTATGTCACGTTTAGTACCTAGTTTATCTATGTGTATACAACTTGCGTCTGTGTGTTGTTCAACGCTTTCATGAAGGCTTTCAGTAACACCTCTTCGTAACGTGCTCTCCTAGTACACATGCCCGGAGCGCTGAATACTTCCTCCGTTCGTTTGACCAATTATAATTGGTCCGAGGGCGGTGGCAAGTCTATTCATTGATATGCCATTTGTTTACCGTGGCTGAGAGCCGCGCGGATAAACAGCGCGCATGCGCGAATTACGGCTACCCTCTCTCTATGTTGAGTTTTCGTATTCGTGAAGCTTCGCTTTCAGCTGCCTCGACAAGGGCGCCGCGAGCAGACGTGCGTCACTGTCGAGGTGGTTTAATGTGTACTTGTAAGAGCATACCTTCTTCAAGTGTGTTTATTTTTATCGTGATTAGATAATGATACCCATCACGTCTGTGAATTATACGCAAACAAAAAAATTACCAGATATTTCAAGTGACTGCAATTACAGCGTTCGATTATAAAAATAAAAAACATCAAATTAGTAAAAAAAAAAATGTATCAAATTTAGATATTGATACTCATTGCGTCTGCGGAGTTTAGCTAGCCAATTTAAAATAATCCTGTACATCATATTCTTTTACTAAGCATCTGATGTAGAACTTCGGAGATATACCTAGTATAGAACTCCTCAATGTATACAAACCCTAACACCTAGGAGTAGAATTTCCTTTCTTAGCGGGCACACCACTTAGTAGGCAAGTACTTATTTGCCAAATTTCAATTATTTCGCGTTTTAAAGTAAGAATAACAACTGTAAAAGACACTTAACGAAGCCGATTGTCACGTATTTGTGTTGGCAAAACAAAAATTGATGGACGATTAAAAACAAAAACTAGCGTAATTTACTTCAATTAACGATTGACGACTGAAAAAATCAAAAAATCAATTGAATTAGTTTTAGTATTAGTATTATTAATTAGTTTCAGTATTCAAATTTGAAAAAACAATTGGTTGAGTTAGTAATGTCGAGTCACTGCATTCATAAATGCATACGATACGATTCCGAAGAAGTGGTCGCCCTTTGACGGCTGTTACGGAAGACGACGTGCTGTGCTAGCAGTCAAAAACTACGTATAAAGAGATTCAGCACATACTGCAGGTTGGATCGGGAAGCCTTCACGAAATTCTACAAGTGCATCTTCGCGTGAGGAGGATAGTTTCACGCTGTCACCCAGAGTTCTGGCACACAACCTCAGAAGCAGGCCCGGGTGGAATGGTGCCGTGATATGATAAGCGAATATTGAACAGGCTCGTCTCGGTGTTTTTACGACATTATAACAGGTCTTGCATTTATCAGTCTTGGATCGAACGAAACGATTACATTAGCTTACATTAGCTTTAACGATTAAATTCGCTTAAAACGATACTATTAGCTTTTATCTTATTAATAATAACTTTGACGTTCTAAATTATAGCACGGGAAAGTAGCACAGGGATACAAAGCATCCTTTGTTTCATATTCATGTTTTACACTATCTGTATGTCAAATTTCATCCAAATCTAATTAGTAGGATATTACTGATTGCATTAATTTATTTATTTGCATCACCGTGATGTACAATCGTGAAGTCTAATGCAAGATTCATGTTTGGATGCATGTTAGGTTTCTGCTCATAAATTGAGCACAACGTGTCGTGAACAGAATACCTTCTAATATGCATGCAACGTACTACCGGGGTAAAAAGTATCCTATGTGGTAAACCAGGAGATAAACTAACTGTGTGGCAAATTTCATCCAAAACCGTTTAGCCGTTCTGGCGTGAAAGCGTAATTAATAAACAAACTTATTTTCGCATTTAATATAAACAAAATATTGTAAAAAAAAAAGAGTAACGGTGGAGTTTCTTGCCACTTCTTCTCCATACGAAA
Source organism: Dasypolia templi (assembly GCA_963555695.1). Taxonomy (NCBI): domain Eukaryota; kingdom Metazoa; phylum Arthropoda; class Insecta; order Lepidoptera; family Noctuidae; genus Dasypolia; species Dasypolia templi. The sequence goes on from OY743152.1 coordinate 5,303,567, forward strand.
CTACTTTTTGGAAGTGGCGCCTAGAATCAGTTCTATTTTTTATGTAAATTTTGACGTTCAAAAGTGCATTTTATGGGCCTATTTGAAATAAATGCTTTGACTTTAATAAAGTTACAATTAAAGTTATAAAAATATATGGAAAATTATAAAATTGCTTATATATTAAATAGGCGAAAATAAAAGCCGGCTGCGGTCTGCACCTTGTTGTACATTGCTACAATAATGATAATGTTTCGATGTGTAAGCAAAGGGTCAGTTTTTATTTACACTCTACCTACACGACTATTACAAATCCGTCAAATCAGTTAAATAACCTTCATCTCAAAGAACCCATATACATTTATCAGTCTTGTCCTCTTTTTAGTTTGTCTCGATTATTTTATTTGGACACAAAATCTGCCCTTGATTTGATTTGTTCATTTCATCCACACGTTGTCGTAGGTCATTCTGTTCCTAACGTGAATATTTCGACGTTCAGTTAGGATAATATTGTAGTGTTATTTTTATATATTATTTGAATAGTCTTTTTTTAATAAATATGTAATTGTAATTAGTAGAAGAAGTTTGTACAGTGTATACATTTTATCCGTTTTAAAACAGCCATGAATTATAGAAAAGATTCATTAAGTGAAACTTTTGTTACATTGAAATAATAATACGTTTTTGTTTAAAACGACACTATTTACTGAAGTTATCTGAATTTATTTGGTCATTTCACCAAAAACCCTCCTCAAAAACTTTAAATGATTACACGGTTAAATGGTATTTTATTAACTTTACAGACTCACGGGTAATATGACCGATAAATATTATCGGTTGGTAACTTTATTTACTAAGAAAACGCATTTTCGATTCAACGATATACCGATTTAACAACTAGGAATACACTTTATAGAGGAGTGAATACTGAAAACAATTTGTGAAAATTCTGTAGGCCATTAGATTTATGTTGCCCTAGTACTTTTCTGTTTGAGTCACGGTAACGGCGCGGTATTCGGTGGAACTTCTTTGACTTCGATTATACTTAAGCGCCATCTACAAGCGTTAACGTAAACTCACGTTAATGCGTGTAGATGGTGTTACTAGTATCGAAGTACAAAACACATACACAGATTTTATGAGGCAATCCAAATACCAAAATATTATTTTTTATCAACACCATTATTATAGGACGGATTTTAAAGTATTCAGGAACTATGAAAAGCCCCGCAGCTTTTTATTTCAACTTAGTAGCCAGTATATAAATTGACAAACACTTTAAAATTATCAAATAAATCAACTTGATTCCTATTAGCCCGCGACTTCGTTCGCGTGCATGTCGTAAAACAATAATGTGTCGCTTAGAAAAAATGTATGTACCACTCCTTAATTTAAAAGGAAGTCTTCCGATTTTGCCTGGTGGGAAGCGCTACCTGGTGTTCTATTCAAAGTCCTTTAGAATGCAGTCACTGCGTCTTCAGGGTTTATAATGTCAATGCGACGAAGTGTCACTTTGATTTTTGAGAATAAATAATAATCAAGGCGCCAGGCTGCACCTGCCGTATTCAATAAATCGACTGCCTGTTGGAGATCCCAAATAAATAAATGACTAAAAACTTGTTTTAATTAAGAACATTCTTCTCTGTAAACGATGTCAGAACCTCTCTAAAAGAAAGACCTCCTACATACAGTTGCCCGTGTCATAAGCTACATTTGACATTTTTTTAAAGGTTAATGCAGTTTAAATGTGGTAAAATAAAACTTACTAAAAAAAACAGTACAACCGACTTCTATAAAAAAAATCTAAGTGCAAATAACTTTAATTTGGAAAGTTAGCAACGAAATATTTAAATTTGGAAGTCGGTAAATAAGTTTTTTATTATAAATTGTGGAACCTACGAAACAACAGTTTGTGTACCTACTTTTACATATTGTATTTTAAGAATAGGTAGGTATACTGTTTGTCATTCAGAAGTTCCGTGACAGTAAGATTTCTTCGCAGTCCATGATTAGTTTACCACTGTTAGGAACTTCAACAGCTACCTACCTACTGTGTTTCTTATTCCGTACGATTACCCATTCCAAAACAATAATCCTCCGAGTAAATTGTCAGTGTGACAAACAGACGGACAGGATGAAATTATAAGAGTTCCGTTTCTATGTGCCATTTGGCTACAGAACCCATAAAAAGACGAATTCAGAACTTTTTCCTTTTTAAAGTCGGTTATAAAGATGCCTCAAAGAATCTTCAGTTTTTCTTCGAAAGATTCCGGAGAGGTCTGAGTGAGAACCTGAATGAGATGATATCTCCAGATAGAAACCCAAAACCAAATATTCCAAGACCTATTTCCAGACTACTGAACTACAGAACAGGAAAAACTACGTGGGACACTCAGTAAGTATTGCGAAAATAAAAATAATTATTCTGTTAGTAAATATTTTTAATTACTCGTTTCAAAGTACTCTCCACTAGCCTCTATACAAAGTTTCATGCGTCTGAACCAGTTTTCGATACACTTTTTCCAGCCCGCCGTAGACACCTCGTTTACAGCCTGCTCGAATTCTGACAGTGCATGTTCCGGCGGTGAAAATTTAAAGACGTCACAATAGAGAAAACTTCTGCCGAGCATTTGGTAGTATACCATTACTACCAAATGCATCTTTGGTTCCGTAAAGGAATTGGCACCAAGGAGCCAGTCAAATTGAAAAAGCTCGAGATCAAAATTTTGCCCCCGCTTCTAGATCGCTTCACTTTGGTAGGCGTTGATTTGAAACATCCAAACCGTCGACTGGCGCTTCGTTTCTGGTTCGGATTGATTAATCTTAGACTCATCACCTGTAATGATGTCGTTAACACGCCGAGACGAGCCTGCTTCAAATGTGTTGTGCGGCACCCAGCGTAAAACTATCCTCCTCACGCGAAGATGAATTTCGTGAAGGCTTCCCGATCCAACCTGCAGTATGTGCTGAATCTCTTGATACGTAACTCGCCTAATGTCTTGTTTTTTTTTACTGCTAGCACGTTTTCTTCCGTTACAGGCTTCATAGGGCGACCACTTCTTTTTTCATCCCAGAAAGTTATTCCACCGCGATTGAATTCTTTATACCAACGAATTTATACCCTCCATATTTTGAAAATGGATCGTACCTTTTTTACTTACAAATAATCATATTTTCAAAATAGACTGTAACTGGCCTGTCTCTCATCCATAAAAACTTTTTTTCGCAATACTTTCTGAGTGACCTGGTACCTACGAAACTACTTTATTTCCGATAATCATACTACATTAATTTAGTTGAAAAACTTAGTACTAATAAACGAAAGGGTGTCCACTCTTCTGCGAAAAATCTAAACAACACGATTCAGAAAATGACGAAATTTGCTCAACGCCATCTATCGAATGCTCACCACTGTAAGACTTGCTCTGTATACAATTAACTTTTTAAATTAATCTGAACCAAATTTTATTTAATAAGTTGTTATGATTTAAACTAATAAATAATTATCTAAAATTGCATTCTATAACACTCAGCAGTTCAGAACACCACAACAATTGTTTTTATCTTACTTACATTTTCACAAAGTTTCAGTTGAAATTCTAAAAACAATGCAAAACTATTTTTGTAAAATTATAATCACTAGCATTACTTTTTTTAATAACACAGTTACCTATATGACGTGTTATACAATATTGTTTTCACATATATTAGTTAGTAGCATTTGGCGTCAATACGTGTATGTGTAATTTAAGTGTAAACTTATATTTTGATAGACTGAAGCGATTGCAATGAAACAAAATCTAATAATTACTCCGAGTTAAACACAATATTTGATAATAAAAGTTAACTATAATGGTTTCGTAGTTTTTTACGTGACACTTGATCTAATTAATCTCTCACATCCAAATGGACAAACAGATAGAAATTAAAAAAAAAATGGAAATTTCATCTCTTGGTTATCCTTTAATACCCAACTTATTTTTTTGTAAATATTTTCAATTTACAGAAACATCTCATCTACAGATTTATTTTATGGATAGATATAGAAGATCTATAGATAGATTTAGATAAAATAGTTTCCATTGTATATTGTTTACACTCATGGGTGATTTCTCTCCCTGAACGCAGCCAATGCATTTATAGTCTACCGGTTACCATGTGTGAATATGCTGAAGTCTATTTCCATTAGATGTATGTTGTCCTAGTACCTTCCAGTAGTGAAGAGACAGTCGAGCGCTGAAACATACCGTCACGACGACGAGAAGTGAGTGGAGTGCGAGGAAAATTCTCCCCACGAGCGCTGAAAACCTTCACTGAACTTTAATGCGACGCATGACGTGGCGTATCCTCTTAATGTATGATACCCTAGTACTTTTCCATCGGAGTGCTTTGGCCATCTTGACGTTTACGTCAATGCGTCACGTCACTTTGTTGAACTTAGTGCCGATATCACCAATGTAACTGAACGCGTTCAGCACAACTAAAACGCGTTCAAGAGCTGTCAGTTTCAAAATTGTTATGGAATATTGACAGTGCCAGCTATTGAACTAGGTTTAAAAGTGATGATCGCGTTCATTTTCATTGGTGAAATCGGCACTTAGTCGGCGTCGGGCTACGAGATCAATTTGCTACGCGGTTGCATATGCGTAGCCATAACGCTGCTTAGGCAACGCTACGCATCGTTATGATTACTACAGATGGAAAACAATAGTTGATGAACTTCTTTTGTTATTAAGCGTAAAGCTGTTGTTGTTTATATTAAATCGTTAACTTATTGCAACTTAGTAAGTTTTTTTCTCTCACAACAATGAATGGTGAGAAGGACGAGTATGCTCAGCGGTACACGTCGTCATCGCCTGTGCAGATACCATCTCACTCACACTTAAGACTGAGCGAGTAAACAGCTCAATCCTTCTTGCATACTGGTTTATCTGTTTGCTTTCAACTTGGTAAAATAGCTTTCACATAAGTTTCCACGATGAAAACGTTCATATCTTTTAGTTCATTCTTCCCTAGTACGTATGGCCGGAGTGTTCGAGTCTAGGCCCGATTCGACGACGGGCGCTTCGAGTGTTTTTTTTTAACTCAACTTTAATATTACGGTTTGTTGCTGCTGATAATATTTCAATATCAGTTAATGAAAAAATTGTGACTTTCTGAATAACTGACAACAACAAAGTCATTTTTTTTATATTATCAATAATATGTAAGGATGGCATCTGTGGCGTTCTCTAGTTTCTGTCTTCTCCTCATGGGGGAAGAAGGCGTGAGTTTATGTGGTGTGTGTGGTAAATTGTCTTAACAAAACACACATTGTCTGATACTGGCATGGATTTTATCATCTATAAAAGCCATGAAGACAATTTTAAATCAGTTTAAAAATGATGTGAAGAGTTGTCGTCTCTATATACAATTTCTGACCTACCTCACTGCATCCTGGAAAACTCCTTGTTAAACATGGCTGCAGTAACGTAAACTTCTTAAAACGTGCTCTCCTAGTACACATGACCGGAGCGCTGAAGCCTTCTGACACGTTTGACGGACACTTTGAATGTCGTGAACTGAAATAAGACCGATTTAATACCACCGAGTGTGTGTAGGCATTACTACAAAAGCAGTTATTTCTGCTAGTTGGCGTTGCCCTGAGTGTAAGAAGGACCTCGTTAGGGATAACAGGGCTGAAACTCCAGTCAGAGGCCCTGCGGAAAGTTCTCAAGCTGTGACGCCCGTTGAGCAAGCCTGCATGGAAACCAGTACGCCTAATACCTCGGACATTTGTTCCAAAACTGCACCTACGCAGACTGCGTGCCCTTCTAGTGTTGCCACTCCCCCGCCGTACAATGCCTCCTTAGTTGATGTCACGGCCCGGGAAATATCGCTGATCGCCGGCTCCGACATGAAATTAATCATGGAGGAACTGAGGGCGGTGCGTGTGTAGATCCAGGACTTTCGCAAGGATATGGAGTTAGAGATGATGGAGCTCAAAACATCCATGAACACCTGCAATACGCGCATTGACGGCCTAGAGGCCAGGGTGGACGCCTTGGAGCGGCGGGCTTCCTCTAGTCAGGCGAATACAGGGGCAGTGGACAAGGCCGTAGAAGAATTAAGGCGCGAGCTTAACGACAGGGATCAGGATCTCTTGGCGAATGATATTGAGATATCGAATATACCTGAGACCAAGGTTGATAACCCGATCCACATCATCAAGGTCATAAGCGTAAAGCTAGGGGTCAATATTGAGGAACGCGACATTGTTAGCGCGGAACGCGTAGGCGGGAGGCAGCTCAACGCGACGAGCTCTGCAGGTGCGACAGAAACTCGCCCGCGCGCCATTGTTGTGCGCCTGGCGCGTCGTGATCTACGCGATGATCTGCTGGCAAGCACGCGGGTGCGCCGCGGTGCGACGACAGCCGACCTTGACATGTCCGCATGCATGCCCCAGCGATTCTTCCTCAATGAACGCCTCACAAAAATAAACCGCCAGTTATTTCGAAAGGCACGGGACGCCGCTGGTCTCTTCGACTGGAAATTTGTGTGGACCAAGCGCGGCCGCATTCTTGCCAGGAGGAAGCCAGGCGACCCCACACAAAGAATCCGCACCGATGAAGACATCTCTCGGATATTTGGATCTGTCAATGAAACAGCCTGATTATTTTCTAATTTTATTATTCTTTAAGGTATTTTATGTTAAGTTCAAATTATTTTTTTCTAGTTGGGAGGATATGCGTCGCAACTGTTTCTGTCGGGTGCTTAGTCACAATACGGCAGATGTGCATAGTAAGTCGCCATTCAAGTTTTTATATATGTTTATATTATGTATCAATACACATAAAACACTACTTACAACATACCCAAATTATATCCAATTAATATATACAATTAATTTATACTCAATGGTTCTAATCTACCCTAATCACAACTACAATACATTATCACTCACAAGACATACATACAATCCACAGATGACAAATGCAAATGACTCCTAGTAAATTTATTAAGTTTGGTCAACTGAATGCAGGCTCTCTCGGGACTCATCAGGATGAATTTTTGATAGCCATGGGCAATCATGCTGTGGATATTATGGCTATCAACGAAACTTGGTTACGTAAGGGTGAGGAGGCCCGAGCGCCTAGTGTACCTGGGTACAAGCTTAAGCACATACCGCGACCTATGTCTGTACGAGGCGGGCGCGGCGGAGGTGTAGCATTCTACGTAAAAAATGGGGTTACTGCGCGGGTTAGAGCTCATCCTGATCATCCCAATGTTGAACAGCTTTGGTTAACCCTTAATGTAAACAAGAAAAAGTTACTGATTGGCACTGCATATCGTCCACCCTGGTTGGACTTAGACCTCTTTCTCGAGGGTTTGACTACTAGTATTGGTGGTTTGGCCCCCTACGATAATGTAATATTGTTAGGTGACTTTAATGTTAATATGCTAGATGTCAATAGCCCAAAGACTAAGCAACTTCTGGAGTTTTTTAGCTACTTAAACTTAAGTCAATTAGTCCAAACACCCACTCACTTTGTAGGTGATAGTAGTTCGCTTATTGACATTATCTGTACTGATGCTTCAATCCGTAATGTAGTGGTGAATCATATTAGTGAACTTGGCCATCACTCGTTTATCACATGCGAGACGATATTTAAGAAGGATAAGGCTAAACCTAGATTGGTCGTTTTTCGTCCGCTTACAGATATATTAGAGGATTATTTTAGTATTGATTTAAAAAATATACCCTGGTCGATTATTGGAGACATGGGAGATATTAATTCAATGGTGCAAACATTTAACTCCTTTTTGATCCAGTTGTTTGATCTCCACGCTCCTCTTAAAAGTAAGATATTTAAAACCCGCCCTACTCCATGGATTACTGAGAATATCAAACTGATGTCGGCTTTGAGAGATGAAGCTAGGAGCAGATTTCGTAAATCTAAATTGCCGGGTCATAAGGAATATTATCTGGATCTGAAGCACCAGTCAGTCGCGGCACTAGTTAGAGAGAAAACGGCATACTTCGGCAAAAGCATAAATGACCAAATTAAGGACCCGAAGCGGTTGTGGCGCAATTTAAAATCGGATGTGCTTCCTGACCATAAGCAAAGATTGCTGCCAAGTCACTTCAACAACCCGGATAATATCAATGCAGCATTCTTGGACGTGCCAGGTAATTCTGGTCATAATAGGACACAATTGTCCTACTTTGGGTCTCACAGGTATGGCCCAGCCACATTCACACTCACAAAAACCAATCCTGAATCTGTCCTCAAGATAATCAAGAGCCTAGGGTCCAATGCACAGGGTGTCGACGGTATAAGTCTCGATATGATATCTCTCACATTGCCAACTACCCTGCAAGCTATTACAGATATCATTAACCAGTCCATAGCCACGCGTACGTTCCCCGAACTCTGGCGGTGCGCTATTGTTCGCCCTATCCCTAAAAACAATAACCCGGTTAATATGAAGGATTTGAGACCAATCAGTATACTACCTTGCCTGTCTAAGATCTTGGAACGTGTGGTATACTCGCAGGTAATCCAATACCTAGAAACTTCCAACATTCTTCCTGACCTGCAGTCGGGTTTCAGAAAGGGTAGAGGGACTGCAACTGCTCTGGCTGATGTTGTGGGTAGTATCCTTGAAGCACGTGACCGGGGTGAGGGAACAATTCTGGCTTTGCTTGACTTTTCCCGGGCTTTTGACGCAATTAATACCACTCTACTGCTGTCAAAGTTAACTTTTTATGGCTTTGACAATGATGCGGTGGAGTGGTTTAAAAGCTACCTAACTGACAGGTCTCAATATGTGGAGATGCATAAGGAGGATGGGTCAACAGTGTCATCCTCCCTCCTCCAAGTGTCAAGGGGCGTCCCTCAGGGGTCGATTCTGGGGCCTTTGCTTTACATTCTGTACAGTGCAGATATCATAAAATCATTTGTCAACTGCAAATATCATATGTATGCCGATGATATTCAATTGTACATATCCTTCAAAGCGGATGAAACATCTTTGGCAGTGCAGAAATTAAATGAGGACTTGCATAGAGTGGTTGTATGGTCAGAGGAGAACTCTTTGGTTCTGAACCCCCTCAAATCAAAGTTTATGGTGTTGGGTTCTAAGAAGCAAGTTAGTGCAATACTTTCTGCCAACCCAGAGGTGATTATCATGGGAGAGAAAATTGAGAGAGTGGAGCAGGCATGCAATTTGGGTCTAATTATGGATCCAGAGCTGCGTTTTGAGGCCCATGTGACTCATGTTCTTCGAAATTGTTTTTATAGGCTAAAGGTCTTATATGGAATAAGGAAATACCTAAGCATACCAGTAAGGAAACAACTTGTTGACAGCCTCATCCTATCCAAGTTAAATTACTGTGACACAGTCTACGGTCCATGCCTGCTTTCAAGAACTGAGCGTGTAATCCAACGTATCCAGAATGCCTGTGTTCGTTTTTGTGTTAATGTCCCGCGAAGAAGTCATGTTACTCCATACATTAACGAACTAAAATTATTAAAGATGGTTGCCAGGAGGAAGCTTCATTTAGCAAACTTGTTGTTTGGTATCATTACAACTCAAAAACCACATTATCTCTATGAAAAGCTAACTTGGAAACAAAATCATCTAAAGTACAGTCTTCGCTCCATGGTAAGCCCACTGTCGGTGCCAATGCACAGAACTACTGCATTCAGGGGTTCTTTCAAGTTTGCAGCCACACGCTGTTGGAATGATCTCCCACCACCAATGCGATGCCCGAAAACAATACAAGCCTTTAAACTCCAACTCAAAAAGATACTCATACATGAACAAATTTCCCTTCAACTTTAACCATGTACTTTGGTATGGGTCACTGTACCTCCGGGGTCATGGCTTGCAAAATTTGGTTGGGGATCTCCTAGTGCGTGTGATGCTTGGCATTCACTCTTCTGTCTGTGGGGCTGTATTATTATATGTTTTACACCACAGCTCTCGACCCTTACACTTAGGAATGCCTCCTTGTTTCTGTAAATTGCGGAAAATACCTAATTATTCAACTGTCACACTACGGCTTGTCAAGTTAGTTCCTTGAACATAAAATTTATAATATTTCCTGCTTTATTTATCAATAATGCAAACAATTTTATTTCATTTATTTTAATGGTTTATTCTTTATAATCATGATGTAACATCATGATTATAAAGAATAAACCATAGATAATTTTTCGTACTTACCATTTCGTCTTAAAATAACTGTTTCTCCGTTGTCACCGAGTTTGTCATCTGAATTTCTTTAAGTAACACACATTTCACAAACACTATTTTACAATAACCATACCAACATAGTCACCAAACACATTGTTTTGTTTTGAAATTCCATATTAAAATTGAATACGTAATACGCCATCTAATTATTACGTAATTACTACCTGTTCTATCAATAACAATAACAGTATGTCAAAACGTCAAACCTATTTTAAATGACAGCTGCGCGACAGATTATCAAAGGCTAACGGCGCGTGAGCTTTCAATGCCCGGAATGTTACCATTTTTATAAATATTGTTTATTTTATTTTGTTGAACACTTATCCAGTTATTATGTGTATGTTTATTTTATTTTTTATTTTTATTTTCATCTTAGCGTTTGCTACACTGGTCGACGTCATTCAACGCCGGCTGTCGCTGAAAACCAGCGCTGGGGCTCTGTCTCGCATAGGGTCGTAGCATTAAGCTGAGCGATGGCCGTTTTGCGTGGATGTGACGCATATTTTCCCCCGATTTGTTCTCTTTGGTGTTTTTGTTCGATCACTGCGTCATGTTTACCGTAAATAAACGTTATTTTCTTTCTTTTCTTTTCTTTCAAATAGCTATCTACTATATCTATACCTGTTTTTTCAAAAATACGTACGGGTGCTTAATATTTTTTTAGTAAAATCAACGCTCTTATTATACTTTTTTAAACTATTAATTCGCGGACATTGGTGTGGGTTTGACACGTTTACCTAGTTTTTAACTTACTCTGTAACATTTTTTGGGACATGAAACAGTTACACATTACATATTCTAATGTGTAACGTTATATGTCCCAAAAAAGTAATTTAAAAAATTAATTAAATGAAGGTTGCGAGGCGAGTATTTACTTTATCAGCCTTATTTATAAAAATCTCGCTAACCATTAGTACCACTAGCCACTGCTTAGCTAACCAATTAGTTAGCTCTAAATCAATGCTTAACTTTATTTATAAACTAGCGGGTGATTAGTAGAGAAACGGAATAGAGGTGGAATTATGTATTCAGCACAGATTACGAGTATAATCAAAATAGTCGACTACAAAACAGAATTTCAAGAATAAAGTTGTCAAACCCACGATTATTGTATCTGTCGTGACTTTAACAGACGTATGTCAAAAATTACATCGGATTTTTTTTAATTTGAATATAATTATTTATTACGTTATTTGATTGTATTTGACATGGTAGCAATGAAAATAATTAGCTCCAATAATTGGAGTAAACTGGAAAAGGTATTTATCCCTGAATTTTAATTACACTTACTAATATAAACTGACCAAATGAATGTAAAACTGATGTAACATCAGTAGCCGAAAATAGCTATGTTTTTTTCATGTCCTAGATTGAATATACTCTTTTGGAAATGTATGTAGGTACTTGTGTCTATTATTATATATTACTGCCTAATTCCTATCGCTGTTGCAACAGGGTTTCAGTGTCTTTTAATAACAATTATTATACTTGTTTACAGGTACAAGTTTGACTGCTGCTATGAAAGCCACTATTAGTACTTAGCACCAAAACTATTCAACAGCAAAGACGGAGAGGGAGGAGACCATTAGGGCTGAGGCTACGTGGAATTGATGAGAAATGAGAGTGGCATGAGAAAAGAACGGCACAGGCCATGTCTTTGTAAGAAGAATATTGGAAATCAAAAATAGGGAATTTATAACAAAAATGTTACTTTTTCAAATATCAAAATAAATAGTTTCTACAAAATGTCTCTTGTTATTTGTGCGCCACGTGGCTATTCTTATAGTTTATGACCTTAGAACTGGCGTCATAAGATTAAGGACACATGGGATAACACATTGGATAATAACTATCTCCTATGAGCTTCCTCACAAGCTCATACTCTTCAAACCTCCTGAGTAGGTACCTACTGAGCCTACCCAGATTGAGTTTTCCCTATAAATCCTTTCATCATGTATACTTTGAATAAATAATATGTAATGTAGGTAATCATTCTCGTAATGGACTTAAACGAGCTTTGTAGGTCTTCCTCCGTCGCCGACATTATAAAATTATTTAATTTTTCTGCAACGTTCTGAAATGTCGTAAACGATTGTCGAATACCATATTTACTAAGGCACAGCTCGATATTAGGAACAAAATAACCTCGGGGCAAACAATAATCCTATTGAATCGATCAGCTGACTCAAATAAAAACCGCCATATTGCCTCTTAGCATCCTCTTAACAAACTACCGATGGTGTTTAAATTTGACAGCTGCTAATCAATTGGTTAGCGAACTCTTAGCGCTAAACAAAAGAAAATACAAAACTTAATTATAACACCTCTAACCCACCTGATTAATCTCAGCCTGGAAACAGGAGTATTTCCCGAACAGTGGAAAGTTGCAGCAGTAAGCCCGATACATAAATGTGGTCCTAAGGATAAACCTGAAAATTATAGACCAATAGCACTTCTTAGTATATTATCTTAAATCCTGGAAAAGGTGGTTAACACCCGCGTTGTAAATTTTCTAGAAAAAACATCATCTAATTTCAGAGCGACAATTTGGTTTTAGAAAAGGGAAATCAACTGAAGACGCGGCTTCGCTGCTAACAAACTCCATATCTTCAACTATAGAAAAGGGTGAACGCTGCATGGTGGTCTTCTTAGACCTAGCTAAAGCGTTCGAAACAATTTAAACAGAGCTACTCCTTAAAAAACTTGATGCAGCAGGGATAAGGGGAAAACCACTCAAGTGGTTTCACAGCTACCTCACCAATCGCCGACAGTATGTGAAATCTGGTGAACACTCAAGTGGACGACTCCCTATCAATTTTGGAGTTCCGCAGGGCAGCTTACTAGGCCCAACACTCTTTATAATCTATATGAACGATATACTGAACCTCACTCTTCCAAACGCAGAAATAATATCTTACGCAGACGACACGGTTATCACATTCCACGCACCTAGCTGGGAACAGGTCTACTGCCTTGCAGGACAAGGCTTAGAAACAGTAGCGCAAACACTCGACCATAACTTACTTACACTCAATTTAAAGAAAACCAAATTTATTACATTTTCCAAAACACAGTTATCTAGCCCTCCTCCCAACCTGACTTTAAAATTCCACACATTTAAAAACCACCTGAACACATCACGTGAAGTCTGCTCATGCGATTGTATTAACCGGACACAATCTATTCGTTATTTAGGTCTACTTATTGACGAAAATCTATCATTTAAAGCCCACATTCAATTTCTTTCTGGCCGGGTAAGGAAACTTATCCACATCATAAACAAACTAAGAAATCGCACTCCAAAAGACATAATGCGAATGGTTAGTTAGTTTAGTTTAGTTAGTTAGTTTAGTTTCGAAATACCTTCGGAAGCCTCGTTGGTCTAGTGGTCGCAATCGTTAATGCTGAGCATGAGGTCCTGGGTTCGATTCCCAGGTCGGGCAACGTGTAATTGGGTTTTTCTATCTGGAATTTCTCAGTAGCACCCCGAAGTCTGGATTTGTGCCCGGTAGATGGCAATAGGCTCGCCCCCTATTACATGGGACTTAAACATAACTGGCGAAATGTGAGTGTGCTATAGGTACACCTCTGCCCAACCCTTCGGGGAAACAAGGCGTGATGTTATGTTATGTGTACCTTCGGAAGGACCCGTATCGTCGTTGACGGAGTAAGAGAGTAGACCCCCTGGTTTGTTTAAATGAATTAATACACGTCACCATCTGTAGATGACACTACTTGTCAAAGTTCGTGCCACAAGCCTTCACTGAACTTCAATGAGACGCGTGTCGTGATATTTCCTCCTAATTTATGATACCCCAGTACTTTTCCAACGGAGAGCTGAGGCCAGCGTTTACGTTATTGCATACGTCATGTCATATTTGTCACGTCACGTTATTTAACTTTGTGGGCTTTGGTGCTACGAGATCAATGGGGATAAAAACTGCAACTTGCTCGCTTCAGATGTCACTACTATTGCGTTTCTAAGATTTTGACAGCTACCTGTCAGTATTTGTTTTGTAATCAAGCAACTTCTTTTACGCATAATTATTTAATATGCCCCTTCTTTTCGCAGCTGTTTTTTTGCATAAATTTACTTTCCAAAGATGTTAAAAGACGTAAACAGTAGGAGAAAGCTCTCTGAAATAAAATTAGAAACCCAGTATTCCTACTCTGATCACGGTTGTACCTGTCGCACGCCTACATTCTTCAACCACTATAGACTGAGCGCATATCTCTATCCTTCTTGTAAACTGGTTTACCTGTGTGCTTTTCACGTAGTAGTAGCTTTTACTGTCTCACTTTTATGATATTTTGACGGTCGTCACAGCGATCGCGTATCACAAATTCCAGATTATTACTTTTCTAAAAGTTATTTATTGAATTTCGATCGATTTAATATTATTATTAGTTTTATAGTCGAATTTTATTGATTAAGTGTATTTTATCCACATTCGAACTACGCATCATACTGAAATCATGCAAAATCCATCGCACAAGTAGAGTTTACAGCGCAACTAACATAAACGAGTATTCAACGTCCACACGACCAGACACGGCACGCGTCTGGTCGGAGGCTTATTCCTTTTACCTTCAAATTAACCTTAGCTACTATTCACTTCCTGAAGCGATTTATTGTTTGTTTATTTTTTGTTTAATTATGAGGATTCTGTTCTGTGGATTTTAAATAAAACTGGAGAAGAATTAGTTACAAACCAAGACAGGTGAAGACTGAAAATGTCAATTATTGTCGTCACGAGTTACCTATCATGTAGGTATCTACGATACAATGGCTGACCTACCACACTGTAACCCGAATTATTCCCCTAGCTATAGAAAGGTTAAGCTCTTCAAACGTGTTCTCCTAGTACACATGACCGAAGCGCTGAAGCCTTCCTTCCGCTCTTATCGATCAAATCTCTTATAACCTAACCTAACCATTTTTACGAGCTTTAGCTTTGCTTACGGACTTATTATTTAATCTAGCCTGGAATATCACAATGCATGTCGAACAACTTGAACAAATCTGCTTGATTTAATTTTGGTAATTTACTAACTAAATAAATAGCCTTACTGCTATAACATCTAAAAGATATAAATTTTAGAAAAGAAAAACTACCTCAAACACATTTTGTGATGCATACAGTTTCCACAGCTACTGAAACGTTACCTTCTTAAAGCGTGCTCTCCCAGCACAAATGCTCGGAGCGCTGAAGGCTTTTAATTCTTTGGCGGTTGTTACGAATTTCGCGTAGCGACGTAGTATTCAGTGTCATTTGTGGCTCAAAATGCAAACATTTTATTTGTTTTTTTTTTCATTTTTAAATAAATAAAGGGAAAATTAACTTAAATATGTGAATGTGAATCGGATTTGTTCATACAACCACATTTATCGTTACTAGCGAGGAGGGGAAATGCGTTGTAAAATCTGCCTACCCCCATGGGAAAATGGCATGAGCTTATTAATCTATGTAGGAAAATCAAGAAGTGATACTGTTTTTCACTACACTATCACTCTTGTGTAATTTCAGGATTAACGCACGTGGCTGATGAGGTTGTTGTACTGCTATCTCACTCTTTCAACCGTTTCAGCATGTAACAGACCCAACCACCAAACCTCCCCTCCTCGGACCAATTATCCTACCTATTCATGTTACTGAAGGTTTCACCTGTGTTGAAATAAAATCACTTCAGTTTGTAGTTGGTTGGCTTTCATTAAAGCTGTTAATAGATGTTTGACCTCTTCATAACGTGCTCTCCTAATACACATGACATAATAACGGTGCTCTCCTAATACATAATGACGGTGGCTACGTAGGCCACGTAGCACGCATTCAGTTTCATTACTAATAAGTAACTAAGTTGATGGTAACTAAGTCTACTCGCTTGTAGCAACACGTAGTGAGCTAGTGAATTACAAGTGTTATCAATGGCGCCACAAGTCAAATCCGACACACAACCTGCTTGGTTAAGTCGACGCGACTGTTAACGATGGGGTCCTGGGTTCATACCCCAGGTCGGGCTAAGCATTCATGAAATTTCCCATAAAGTATATCTCAGTTGCTGCTCGGTTGATAGTAATAGGCTCGCCCCTAGCACGACAATTAAACCCATTCGGGGTGTATCCTAGGTTTCCGCCTACCCCATCAGAGAATACTGTCGTGATGTTATGAAGGTTTGATAGCTTCTGAAACATCAACCTCATTAACCGTGCCTCCTAGTACACATGACCGGAGCGCTGAAGCCTTCCGCTCGTTTGACGGTTGCTATAAAATTCACATAGCCACGTAGCAACGGATTCATAATCAATACTCTGAAACTTATTTATAACTGAAAAGCTTCACTGAAAAGTCAACAATTATAAAAATAAAAACATTATGAATAGCTTAAAACATAAACAAAAGCAATGTGTTACACTTTCATTAAAAATATGACCAAAAAAGTTAATTATTTTGTTTCAGATATAAGTTCTGGTTGTGACTGAGCGTACTAAAATAAAACTTAACATGTTTATCGTGGATATATGACGATTGAATAATCTATCTATTTACCGCCTCTTTCTATTCTTAATAGATTGGGTAATAGATATTAAATACCGAGTGTAATATTGTATGTTTAATTAATTTACTAGCTGTGCCCTCCGCGGCTTAATTATTTACTAGCTAATTTAAAGAAACCAAGTAAGGTATTTGTTGAAAAAAAAAACACGGAAAACACGTGATTGCGTAGGTCATTGAATTGTTCTTTCACTCCTTAAGCATTTTGGCCTATCACTGTCTCCCTCTCACTTGAAAATTTACTTGTGTTTACACCATTTATATCTGTGGGCAGTCGGTGTGCTTTCATGAAAGCTTTCTCTAAACAGTTCTTCTTGCTAACCTGCTCTCCTAGTACGTATGGGGCGGAGCGCTGAAGTCTTACCCATTTGACGGGTCGCTACGAAGATCACGTAGCCATGTATGTAGGTCACGTAGCAACGAAATTAGGTTTATTACTATGTCTCTTTGTTTGGGGATGAAAAATGCTATAAATAATCATTGATTTCGCATAAACGTGTACCTCACGTGTTTTAAACTTTTACAGAAACAAAGAACAAAGAAAACACAAAATACATGTTAAGTGAAAAATAAGACAACTTTTTAATTTTTTGACAAAATTACGCAATTTCATGTATTTTTCCCATCGGGGAAATACCAAAATTCGAGTCGCTTTCCTTTTCTCTGTTAACGAATTCACGAAAAATGAGTTTTGTTTTAGCAATTTTTCACGCTCACATCTTATTAGGTTGTATTCCTTTTTTTATTTAAAGTATTTTATATGGTAGGGATGGAGGAGCAACGTAGTGAACCTGTAAGGGTTCCATTTTTTCCTTTTGGTTTGTTGTGGTCGCGGTCACAAGTTAATATAATTTTTGAAAATTTAATACAAAAAGTATGTAGAAATAGAAATTAAGAATAATAATCGATTAGATGACGCGAAACAGCTCGCATCGGCAGCTTCACCAGCCCGCAGCCCGTCGCGAAGCACCTCGCGTCGGCCGCTCCACCGGACCGCAGCCCGGTGAGTGAGTGGGAGGGTCGGAGGTAAAGACGAGAGAGTAGAACACATTCACGCACACAATAAGTCTATGATGACATGAATTCACTGAATTTTCACGGATGTATTTTTATTCATTATTTAAATTAAAACAAAAATGTACAAAACTCAGAAATAAAGATTGGTGTGATTGAGAAGAAGACCTACGAAAGGAAAGACCCCAAAAGAGCGAGTCAAAAGAACCTGGTTAAAATTCACAGCCGCCTTTTATAGTCCCTCGCTGACTTCTAGAAGTGACTTTTTAGTTTTTTCACATATAAATCCTAAAACTTTATATTTGTTTATCGGCCAGAAACAATAAATATGGCTTACAGTGAGAGCTTGGCTTTACGCTAGTTTTACAATAGCTTTACAATAAATGGCGTCTTAGCCATAAAACATAGAAAAAGAAAAACTGACAGATGACAATGTAAGATACAAAATTACAAATTGTTCAAACTAAGGAAAATAATAAGAGATCACATGAAATTAGATAGTTGGATGTGGAAAATAGACAGAGGCAACTAAAGGTTTGCTTTTCAGCAGTAAAAAAAATATCAGTTAAATTAATGTAAGTTATATATTATATATAGATATTATAGTATCACACAATTTTCATAAAGATTTTGGTACCTACTGGATCATAGAAAGAATTGCTGTGCACAACATGTGTTAAATAGATTATAAGATGTGATGTTGGTGAAACAAAATATCAAAATAACTAACAACTTACTGAAACTGAATCCGTTGCTACGTTGCTACGCGACATTCGTAGCGACCCTCAAACGTGTTGCAGCTTCATACAGCCTGTGGCTTCAGCCTGTAGCTGCCGCTCCGGTCATGTTACTAGGAGAGCATATTTGAAGAGGTTAATGTTCCGTTATAATGATCACTAGTTTTATTGAATGCTTTCAGTGGTTGGGATTTGACGTAGGTCACGCACAAACATGACAACAATGTTTTGGGGTTTATAAATAAATAAACATTGCTTACAGTTAAGAATAGTTTAAACGTCAAGTATGGTTAAGCAGACGTTAACCATTGCTTAACTTTTATGTCTCGATTAATTATTACGCAACAACTTTCTACTAGAGATTCTTTCCTGGTTTAAGAAATGTCAAAATACCTCAATAGACAGTAAACTAACAAAACATTAACCTTAGCAAAATATCTCATCCCGGAATATTGTCGTACTGCGCCGACTCTATATAATTAATTGGGGTTGGTACAGCATGTCTTCTGTTCCTTGGACAATTTACTTTAATAATAATATGATATTAGCTATAAAAAAACTGTATTTATGTTAGTTAAACAGATAAAAATAGTGGAAAAGTAAGAGATGGTAAGTTGTGTTCTATTGTTTTTTTAAATTCATTTTTAAACATCAATACTTTTGTAATAGCTGAATACAATATGATTATTTAAGTTTTACTTTAATAATCATATGTAATTCCAGTTCCGCCTGCGCCCAGTGCGCCTGCTGCGGATCGGGAGAGTGGACGAGATCTCTCTCTCCCTTTCCGCAGTCTCCTTCTGCGAGATGACTGTTTCGCAGAAGGAAACCACCGCGTCCCAGGACTCGGCGCTGCCGACCATCGAACTCACTACGGTCGGCAGCGACAGGTCACTGCCTACTTCTGAGATGAGGGCACGGCGCGGCTCCTCCCAAGCGGCACACTCTGCCAGCGTATGCCACGCCGTGTCCTCCCGGCAGTCGACGCAGTGGTGACACCGGGCGTCCCGCTTCCTGTTTTTGCGACACACGTACTTCCCGAAGCAACCATGCCCCGAGAGCACCTGCGTCGCCCGAAACGACAGGTAGGCGGAGTGCTTCCCTAATGCAACTCCAGGGCAACGTGTTGAAGGCATTGGTAATGTCAAAAGACACTGCCAAGACGACCTCACCCTGGGCCACTGCTTCCTCCGCCAGGACCCTCACGCGCACGATTGCGTCTATTGTAGAGCGACCGCGACGAAAACCAAACTGGTTATCCGCCAGATCCGGCCCCTCTCTTGCCATATGATGGATAAGGCGGCTTGCAATGACTCTCTCGAAGAGTTTGCCCACCTCATCCAACAACACAATGGGCCGGTAAGCGGATGGAGAGTCCGCAGGACGCCCTTCCTTTTTCAGCAGGACCAGCTTTCCAGTCTTCCACTGGCGTGGAAACTGGCCCCTCTCCAAACATGCGCTCAAGAGTCCCACTAATCGGGGCCAGAGAACCCTGATGGCCAAAACCCATGCACGTCCAGGAATGCCATCAGGTCCTGGAGCAGTGTTTTTGGCCTGTAGCCACTCTCAGTTCCATATGGGTCACTTCAGGCACGTCGTAATTTTCCGCGATGGGCATCATAGCAGGCGAAACCATATGCGGTGGTGGGCTAACCACTCTCTCTAGCAGCTGTGGCTGGAAGCTACGGGACAGTGGGGGCGCCAACGAGCGAAGTTTGCCCCTAACCAAACGGTAAGGAGGACCCCACCGATCCCGTTCTAGAATTGCCAGCAATTTATTATGGGCTTGGGCCTTTGCCCGCTTTATTGCCAGCTGAAGAGCCTTTTTCGCCTCTCTGTACACCGCATATAGTTCCGCCTCTCTTACCAGCGCTTCTGGTGTTCGTCGGCGCCTTCGTCGATGCCTGGTGTACGGACGTCGCACCGCCACGCATGCGATATGCGAAATTGCGGCACGTCTTGCGACCACCAATACACCTGGCGCCTGGCAGATGGAGACTGAACGCGGGGCATTGCAGCATCACAAATTTGTATCATGGCCTCCCGAAACCATTCTGCCTCCTCGTCAATATCCACAGGCCTGGCTGGTGAATCCAACCAAGCCTGCACAATCGAGGCCACCAGAAGGGCTTCCCGGTTCAGTCGTTTGAGCGCCCATCGCAAGCCATCCTGAACACCGGCTGGGGCCGCTTGGACCGGGCCGCTCGAAGTCTGGGCGGAGACGTCAAACCGGATGTTTCTGTGGTCCGACAACGTCTCCACCTCCTCCAATACATGCCAGTCCAGAACAAGGCGTGCGACATCGGGACTAGCAAACGATATGTCCACTATAGACCCAACCCTCTGCCGCACACATGTCTGAACGGATCCCCGGTTTAGGAGCAGTAGGCCTGACTCCACCGCCCACTACTCCAATAACACACCCGGTACATTCGTTGCTGGGGAACCCTAAGTCGTGGACTTGGCATTGAAGTCCCCCATGACAAGGACGGGATGAGGACGGCTTCGACTGATCACTGTACCCAACTCCGTGATGAAACTCTCAAAGTCGGCGAGAGGTCGATTGGGTGAGAAATATATCCCCACGACCATGACGTTTTCGACTAAGGCCGCTACAAAGCCCCGCCCCCGGGTGACGGTCTCAAGGGGCGAAGTGCCAGCGGCTGGTCTCGAGATAAGCGCCACTAAACCATCAATGTCACCCACCCAGTCATTCCTGGGAGGAACAAAGTATGGTTCGGCGACAATGGCGACGTTGATCAACCACTCCGCCATGCTCTGGAGCAAAAGGTCCTAAGCCATGGCGCAATGGTTGATATTGGCTTGGAGAAGACGAAGGTGTAGCCATTACTGGGTGTCCATAACAATCGCCTCCCCCTCAGCCCTTTCCAGGGCTTTCTTACCATCGGTCGGTGGGCGAGCTGACTTCGAGGGCCCAACTTTATTTGGGTCAGCTTTTTTATCCCTTGCTGCCCATGTGGTGGTCAGCCGACCTGTTCGATGCCGCACACACTACACAGTGCGGCCCGGCATCGCAAGAGTTGGCATTATGACCGGGCTGACCACAGCGGAAACAAAGACCACAGAAATCGACCTCTGAAGTTTGCCAGAAGCCTGACCCGTGTCAAAACCCTGCCCACCACCAGTCTGGGACCATCTTTTAAATTTCGAGCTGCCGCGACGGGACAGCTGACCAGTACTGTCCGTAGGCCGGAAAAGCCCGGACGATTTTTTCCCAACTTAACTTGGTCTAGCGGGCATTCTCTAGCCTTTGCAACAGCAGCTGCAACTTCTTCTGAGGTTGAATAGTCGTCCAGGTCCAGTATACGCAGATCTGCGCACTTGACAGGCCTGGAAACTCTAACGTCCTCTGCGTCCCTCGAGGCCTTTAACTTTTCAGCGAAGGCGTCCGCTTGAGGGCCGCTGTTGACACCAGGGTTCTCCAGCTTGACGACTCCGGTAGCAGCGTAATTAAACTGGAAACTGGCCCGTAATACCGATGTCGCTGAGCTCAAATTGAGATTTCGCTTTGAGGATGACCTCAGCGTAAGTCAAGCCTCGCTTTTGCGCTTCCGGTTGCATCGTCAGTACTACAGCCGTTGATCGGGGTGCACGAAGCCTAGCATTTTCTTTCTTTGCGGCGTTGGCCTTTTTTTGTGTAGATTTTTTCGCCTTCTTGGCCTTTTTCTTGGCAATCTTCTTGGCATTCTTCTTGGCCCCGTCTGTTTCCCACTGGCCTTCGCTAAGATCTGGCCCCGCGGAGATCTTCTGAGTGGGCACTTGGCTAGAAGTACCCAGGGTATTCGGATCTACCCTAACAGCCGTCTCCTTCCCATTAACCTTACTCTTTGAAGCTTCGGAGGCTGTAACAGGTACCGGGATAGGCTGGGTCGCTTGACTAGGCCGCGCTTTTGACTTTGGCGCTGAGATTTTTGCCGCATAAGTTGTTGCAGGAGCAATTATGCGGTCCGCAGCTAGAGGAGGTCGCAGTTGCTTTCCCTCAAAAACACAGAATCGGGCACTTAGACTCGCCACCTCCTGCCGAAGCTTAGCAAACTCTGACTCTTGAGACTGTGGTTGCCTGACCTCCTTACGTAGATCCCGGTGGTATCTAGCTATTTCTGCTTTGAGCTCGCTTATTTCCTTCTGGTCTCCGCTACTTGAGCTTCCAGCCGCGTGTTTTGTGCCAGGAGCCTGGTCGTTTCCCTTGACGAGGTGCGCCGAAGGAGAGCTTCAGCAGTCTCTACAGTGGAGGCAGTTACCTCCCTTAGTGTCTTTTTGTACACACCGCTGAGACCTTTGGATACCTTTCCGACTTTTTGTATAGCCGCATCGGCATCCGTCAGCCTCTGATTGAGGTCGCTGGCAGAGAGCTCGTCCACCAAAACCTCACCCAATACGACACCTGAAGCCGCAGACGACTCTGACAGACAAATTGCTCGACCAGCGGACTCCTTATTAGCCAGTTTTTTGCTAGAAAAGAATATAGAGACAAAGTTAAGCAATGATTAACGTACTTTTGATGTACATAATTTAACTTTAAGCAACGTTGTTTTTAAGGGCGACTTACCTGATTCTCAACCACAATCGTCAAAGACAAAGCACTTATTTCAAATAGGCACATAAAAGGTACTTTCGAACGTCAACATTTACATTAAAATAGAATTGTTTCTATTCGCCCCTTCCACAATGTTGTTTAGTATGGATAAGAATGGGCCAGAAACTCCACCGTTACTCGTTTCAAATGTTTTAAGATTTTTTTTATACATTTACTATATAATTATTTGTAAATACGATGTAACAAGAATAAAATTACTATACCACAATAAGTAAAAATAATTTAAAATGAAGCAATGACAGATAAATTAATTATGTGATAGAATGTATCTATCTGTCATTGCTATATTTTATTATATTGCTCACATATTTACAAACATTGTGCTTGATGCATTCCTTATGTGTTCATGACAACGGAAGCATTAACCTTTTCAAACATGCTCTTCTAGTAACTAAACCGGAGCGTTAGCTACAGGCTGAAGCCACAGACTGGATGAAGCTTCCACACGTTTGACGATCGCTACGAATGTCGCGTAGCAACGTAGCAAGGGATTCAGTTTCATTAATTGATTAGTTATCAGATTTTTGTCGTAAAAGCAATAATTTTATTAAAAACCCGTTCAGATTTAGCAATCAAAATTTATTTATAACAACAATTACAACAACAATTTTTTTTTTTTACTATAAGCTAAAAGATAGAAGAACAAAATGACGCAGCAAGCAAAGTAAAAAAGTCAGAACACAGCGGAAAGTGGTATCAACTTAACGCTTATTTAGTAGGTAATTCTGAATGTTTTACGGATAGGTAAATAAATTTTACTATAAATTGTTCCTATTTATTCAGGAATTGTCAAATGAAAAAAGTGGACGTTTTTTTTTTGTGTAGCATTTTGTTTTTTCTATTAGGTTTTAAGACCATATATTTGTGCTATGTTACTTAGTTTGAACTACATAATGCGTAGCTGACGGCTATGTGATGGTTCTTTTTATAACGTGTATTGAGAGGCTTTGGACGGTTTTATGTGTTATTTTCGTGCTCTTTAAACCATTTCCGCCCATTACTTTTATCTCTTCCTCATAGGTTTACCTGTGTTGGAATAAATCTTAACAGTGTGCAGTCGGTGTGCTTCTATAAAAGTTATTACTGGATATTATAACCTCTTTTTAAAGTGTTCTCCTAGTACACGTGTTTGGAGCGCTGAAGCCTTCTACCCGTTTGACGGTCGCTACAAAGCGCCCGTAGCATTCATTGAGTTTAATTACTTAGTTACGCGTCTCTATATTTATATTATGTAGTTACATCACTTATTTCTACGCCATTTGTCATGGAATGGCAGAGTAATGATTGGTTGAGATTACTTTCTTTATTGTTTTGTTGTGGGTAGTTATAAGTATTACTAACACTAGTCTATAAGAACATTTTTACTAACAAAATGGACACCGTGATCTGAAATAAAGTATTTTATTTATATTTTCTGCTGAAAAACTTTTTTTAAATGTCATAAATATTAGAAAACTTTTACACAGTTTTAAAAACACAGAAAAAATTTAAATTCTCAAGTTTATTTGTATTTTTGAGCGATTTGTCTTTTTCAAATTGTAAGTTGTTGTTAGTCCAAAATTTGCTATGGCAATAGTAAAGGATTTCAATAAATGCTCTCGTTTGTTTCCGATTCCGAATGCAAAAATGCAAATATAACCTACCTCAATGGCTTATTGCTGCCTGCAAGTTTCCATATCTACAGTAACGTTAACCTATTCTAACGTGCACTCCTAGTACACATGACCGGAGCGCTGAAGCCTTCCTTCCGCTTGTGTGACGGTCGCTACGAAGGAAGGGTTCGTAGCAACGTAGCAACGGAATCAGTTTCATTACTTTGAAACTTATTTGATGTTGAAAGAGCAACCTAAGAGAAAACAGTTTGAAGTTACATAAAAAAAGAAAAATTAAAATTGTCTATGGAAAAAATATTAGACTTCATAATAAACAACGATTTTATTTTTGTTATGTTTTCGTGTTTTGTTGTTTGGGCATACTTTTTAACTGAAAAAGGATTGATGTTTCGTTTGATTGACAATTGTTATAACAATTGTTCGAAAAAAACTTAAAATGATACTATGAAATTGTATTAGTGTCAATATTTCTATGAAAGTTTACTCCTTGAATCGAAGATAGGTATCTTGACGAAAGTTCGTTATGATATACTACGTAACTAAATATTATTTATTTTAACTATCGCTAAAATAGGTAACACCATTGTTGTGTTGTATTAACTCTTGGTGAAAAGCACGTGGTTGATGAGGCCAATGATCTGCTATCTCACTCCCCCTACCGTTTCAGCCTATCAAATGATTTACCTGTATGAAATCGGTGTGCTTTCATGAAAGCTTTTAGTGGAAATGTTTACCACTCTTTATCGTGCTCTCCTAGTACACATGAACGGAGCGCTGAAGCCTTTGGACGTTTGACGATCGCTACGAATGTCACTTTGCTAAGAAACAGATATTTACTTTCCAATATTTAATAATGTTTTTTTTTTTGTTGCTGACTTTTTTATAGGAGTGAAGTTAGGATGGAAAGCATTTTGAAAAATATTGGTGGTATTATTAATATCATAGAATGTTAGTGGAAATAATTCGGGTTAGAACATAAAAAGTGCAATAAACTAAAGTTGTTTCTTCAAGCATTTGATAAATAACTAATTCTTTGTAACTGTTAAACTTAATTAACTTCGTTGTTTATTAAGGTAATTTTTTATTTGCACTTGTGTTAAATTGAAATAATATATAAAAAATAAGTTGCCCACCGGTATCGGAAACAGGTTCTTGCGCACACTAACCGAAGTACAATCTATAGAAGACCGACAAGCAGGCAACCTTGCGGCGATGAGCCAAGCTGTGAAGCTTGGCATCCACCAGTTTTACGTCGCCAATGAGCCTCTTAGCTCTGCGTTCCACTGAGTCGAGCGCGGCAAGTTGGTATTTAGCTGAGCCATCCCAAAGGTGGCTGCAATACTCCATGCAGGATCGGACTTGCGCTTTATGATCAGTCTTATTCATAAACTTGTCTTAAATTTTAATCAATAGCTAAGCAAATGATTAGCCAAATTCTTATTCAGAAACGCTATTTATCGCTAAGAGGTCGTTAAGGATTGATAAGTAGCTGTCAAATATAAACACCATCGGCAGCTTGTTAAGAGGATGCTAAGAGGCAATATGGCATTGCGGTTTTTATTTTTTACTCTCCACTCTTATACCTCATCAATTCCACGTAGCCTCAGCCCTAATGGTCTCCTCCCTCCCCGTCTTTGCAGGGTTGAATAGTATTGGTGCTAGGTGCTAATAGAGGCTTTCATAGCAGGAAACTTGTGCCTGTAAACAAGTATAATAATTGTTATTAAAATACACTGAAACCCCATTGCAACCGCGATAGGATTTAGGATATAATATACAGACATGAAAAAACATAGCTATTTTCGGCTACGGCTTTTACATTCATTTGGTCAGTTTATTTATTTAAACTTTTCGAACCCAAAGAGGTACAAAGGCGGACTTAATGCCTTAGGCATTCTCTACCTGACAACCAAGGGTGGTGAAGAGATTAGATGGCAGGTGCTTTAATTGAAGGGAACGATGATGGAAGAAAAATATAAACAAAAAATACTTACAAAAATGTGATGTGTGATGTAAATTACATATTGTGTAACTTATAATACACATACATACATATTAAAAAAGTATATACTTACAATACATATATACATATATATATATATATAAATTTAATGGTGAAAGGTGTTGAGCCGACTCTACGCTATTTGTTATGAAAATAACTCTGCAATTTCCGCTTAAATGCATACCTACTGGTGGCCGTCCTGATATCAAGAGGAAGCGCATTCCAAAGAAGAATGGACTGAATATGAAAGGAAGAATGAGCAAAGTCAGAAGTATGAGAAGGACAAAGCAGGGAGAAGATTTTTGGAAGAACGCAGTTTCTTAGCGTAAGATGAACATAGATATTGGAAGTGAGACATAAGATAAGAAGGAGGAGTAAGTAGATATAAATTCAGGGATAAATACCTTTTCCTGTTTACTCCTATTAATAGAGCTAATTATTTTCATTGCTACCACATCAAATACAATGAATTATCGTAATAAATCTTTTTTTTCAAATTAATATTTTCCGATGCCATTTTTGACATACGTCTGTTAAAGTCATGACCGATACAAAAATCGAAGGTTTGACAACTTTATTCTTAAAATTCTGTTTTGTAGTCGACTATTTTCATTATAATCTGTGTAGAACGCATAATTTCACCTCTATTCCGTTTCGCTACTAATCAACTGCTAACTATCGTTTATAAATAAAGAAAAGTTAATCATTGCTTGAGACCTAACTAATTGCTTAGCTAAGCAGTGGCAAATCAATGATTAGCGAGATTTTTATGAATAAGGCTGGATGAGTTAAAAGCGTTACTTTACGCCTGGACAAGGCGTAAAGTATATAACTACTTCTTTTTGCGGTGAAAAGACAAGTCAGTGTTTTGGTGGCGTTAAAAGAGACCAGATTGTTGTCATCACCCCACTGGGACAAGGCTTAAGGTCAAATCAGTCCGCTCTACCATGGCCTCTTTTATGGAACGAACTTCATCCCTTCTGGTACACACCTGTTTATTGTATTGGTCAGGGAAATGAATGCACTTGTATGTTTTGTTGCCCATCGGCCTATGTCGTTATCCCTCACGTTTAGTATTATTTTTGTGTATTTTTTAAAATATTTATTTTTGTGTATTTTTTTTTCGCGTTTGCCCAGTTTCGCGTTGAAGTCCCCCATGACAACGGTCAAGTGAGTTTTAGAGCCATGCATGGCTCTGGAAATATCCTCATACATAGTCTCCACCTCATCGTCGGGGTGTGACGAAGTCGGGGCGTAAACCTGCACGACTTTAGCAGCGAATATCTTTCGGATATTCTGAGTATTTAGGTATGCCACCCTGGTCGACACACTCTCGATCAAAACTTCCTTCCACATTGTTGGCAAGCTAATTCAAATTATCGTGTCTCATTAAAATAATTATCTGCGCCGGGAACATTTTCGCGCTATGATTTTTCACGAGTTGTGTCGCCTGAAACCAAACGAATCATACGATAGACTTCAAATGGTATTCATGGGTGAAGGCCCTTCTAAGGCGACCGTGTATCGTTGGTATAAAGAATTCAAGCGCGGTCGACAAACTTTGGGGGATGAAAAAGGAAGTGGTCGCCCTTTGACGGCTGTTACGGAAGACGACGTGCTGTGCTAGCAGTGAAAAACTACGTATGAAGAGATTCAGCACATACTGCAGGTTGGATCGGAAAGCCTTCACGAAATTCTACAAATGCATCTTCGCGTGAGGAGGATAGTTTCACTCTGGCACCCAGAGTTCTGGCACACATCCTCACGGGTGCTCAGAAGCAGGCCCGGGTGGAAAGGTGCCGTGATATGATAAACGAATTTGAAGCAGGCTCGTCTCGGTGTTTTTTACGACATTATTACAGGTTTTGGATTTATCAAAACGAACCAGAAACGATGCGCCAGTCGACGGTTTTGGTGTTTCAAAACGAATCAACACCTACCAAAGTGAAGCGATCTAGAAGCGGGGGGAAGATTTTGATCGTGAGCTTTGTCAATTTGGCAGGCTACTTGATGTCAATTCCTTTACGGAACCAAAAAAGCATCAACGCTGAACGGTATACTTCCAAATGCTTGGCAGAAGATTTCTCTGTTGTGAGCAACAAGTGACCAAACGCATGCCTCCGCGGGCTACTGCTCCACCACGACAACGCACCTTCGCACACCGCGCTCAAAACGAGGGACTTTCTGGACAGCACGCCGGTCAAACTCCTGGGTCACCCTCCTTACAGCCCTGACTAGCACCGTGCGACAACGTATGTTCTTTTTATTCCCGAAACAAAAATCAGCTTAAAGGAATACAATTTTTGTCGCCGGAAGATGCAGCAACCTGTAAACAAGGTGTCTAAAGAGGACTGGAAATGTTTCGAAAACTGGGTCAGACGCATGAAACTTTGTATAGAGGCTAGTGGAGAGTACATTGAAAAGATTTCTGAGACTTTTGAGTGTCCCACGTTTCAAACAAAATTTGAATTATTCCATATTTGGTGGGAGCAGCGGTGGCCCAATGGTAACGGCCGCGATTTACGAGTTGTAGGTCTTAGGTTCGTACCCAGACAGGCGCTTTCCTTTGGGTAAATTATTTCGTCTTAGAACCAAAAATTTGAAGACATGTGACATCTACCAACCCGCACTGGGTCCGCGTGGTGTATTACGGCCCACTCCCTCTCACAGAGTCGTGGCCTGTATCCCACCAGTGGGAACATAATAGGCTGATTATGCGCATGCTATGCATATGCCATGTTTGATTGTTGGATTATTCTAAGATTTTTATGAAACGAGTAAATGAATTACCTCTACTGTGAAAGATATCGGTTTGCATCTTGACTCGACACTTAGCTGGCAACGCCTGGGTTAACCCTTTGACTAACACAAGAGACCAGGCCGGTACTCTGTAATATCTTCAATATCTGTAATATCTTGAAGATAATAGAATGTATACTTTAATTGTAACTTTTGCCCGATTAGACGAAAACCATGCTTGTGCAGACTTTGATTTCTCCTAGTACACATGACCAGAGCGCTGAAGCCTTTTCCGCTCGTTTTACAGTTGCTACGAATGTGGCGTAGCCACGTAACGTGTTTCACTTTTTTTCTAATTTGACTATCAAGTGTTATTTGATGTTAGTAATTCTTTCCGGTGCTTAATCACACAATGCCGTATTTATGTTTTTTTATAATGATCGTCATAAACGTTAGCTATATGCAAAAAAAGTTTGTTTCAATACGTTTATAAGCAACTGTCTGCTGTGCACATTTTATTTCATTAAAAAAAAACAGTGATTGGAATATATGTACAGTAAGCGTTCATAAGTGGTTAGGCACGTTAAGAGTCCTATTGCTGTGAACTCGCGGTACGAATGTATGTGACGCCACAAAGATCGCAGTTTCGCGTACTCGCATCGCACTACACGAAACAAAAATATATTTCCGTCGCGTTTGTTAGACTCGCGTTATCATTTATCGCATTGCTAAAATTCGAGTTAATCTTATTTGAGCAGGTAGTAGTAGGCGCCAAGCGTTGGACTAAGAAGCAGCCGGTTTAGGTTCTGATCTCATAAGATGCAGCGCAGTTTTATTGCCAATTTTTTTATTTTGGTTAGCTATAAGAAAAATATTAAAACAATTCTTCTTTTTTATTTTTGTTGTTATTGTAATAAAGGGTTTTGAATGAAAAATGCGGAACAAGTGATTACAAAAATAAAAACATTGCTTCTTGACTGTAACAATCCATCAGTATAAATGTTATGCGCATTTTCATTAAATGGTTATACCACCCATGGACTCCACGAGACAGGCTCGACCTAGTGTGGACTTCTTATGCAAAATGCTTCTTTTGTGTCTTATATATTTCAATTTTTTATTTGGATTTAAACCTAGCTATATAGTAATGTAGACTATAAGGAAATTGTAAATCACTGTTTATGGAAAATAAACATTAAACATTTATTCGGTTTAATATTTTACATAGATAACAAATTGCTACGATGTCATCATGATACTACGAGTATGTCAAGGAACTAAGAAGCAATTTGTTTTATTTTGACATGTGAAATGTAAAAAAAAAAATAAGATTTCACCATAAAAATTAAGCTTCCATAATGTATTTCCAAAATTTGTGATTTTAATAAGTGATTATGAAGGGCAGTTTGTTTACATTAAGTATTTCACATTCTAATTGGCTTTAACGAATATAGGTTACATATTGAGGTAAAGGTTGAGGTTGAGGCTTCTGTATAAATTTTCTTTAAGAGAAGAAACTAATCCTATTTTACATAACATAACATCACGCCTTGTTTCCCCGAAGGGTTGGGCAGAGGTGTACCTATAGTACACCCACATTTCGCCAGTTATGTTTAAGTCCCATGTAATAGGGGGCGAGCCTATTGCCATCTACCGGGCACAAATCCAGACTTCGGGCTGCTACTGAGAAATTCCAGATAGAAAAACCCAATAACACGTTGCCCGACCTAGGAATCGAACCCAGGACCTCATGCTCAGCAGTAGCGATTGCGACCACTAGACCAACGAGGAACGAGGGAATATACCAGGTTAAAGAGCAATATACAGGATAAACCATTCCGAAACGTAAACGTTCTTGTTTACTACTTTATTGTTTGCTGGGCTTCGGTGACCTTTATAGCGTGCAGTACACAGTGAACCTTATTTTAATGACGTGTTGAATAATACAGCAAAATGTCCAGTTTTGATGAAACCATTTGTTTTATACTCATTCATCATTTGAAGGCTTATTTAAATAAGCCTCCCACTTCATAAATAAGCACTCCGACAAGCAAGGATTCCTTTTCCTCACATCTCTTAACCCACAGACTCACAGTATTTCTCTAGAACAAAGAATGTACTATAATAATTAAGAAAAAAACATTAGCACGGCCTATCGATCCTTTAGTATAAAGAGTTAGCTATGTTTTCTGCTAAAAACTTTTTTTAAGATGTCATAATATGAGATCAATATTTATAAAGTTATATTACACATACCAAAAATGGTAATTCGTATTAACATATTATAGTTTATTTGTACTTTTGGAGCAATTGAACCTTTTTTCGAGTTGTAATAAAGCACTCCTTTGTTTCCCGATGCCGAAAAAAATAATGCAAAGATACAAATATGACCAACCTCAATCATTTGTTGCTGCCTGCAAGTTTCCATGGCTAGAGTAACGTCAACCTCTTCTAACGTGCACTCCTTGTACACATGGCCGGAGCGCTGAAGCCTTCCGCTTGTTTTGACGGTCGCTACAAAGGAATCACGTAGCGACGTAGCAACGGAATCACTTTTATTGCTTTTAAACTTATTTTATGAAGAAAAAAGAAACAAAAATAAGAGAAAACAGTTTGAAGTTACTTATAAGTAAAAAAAAATAATGGTCTACGGAAAAATATTAGACTTCAGTAAAACAACGATTTTATTTATGTTATGTTCTCTTAAGTTGTTGTTTGATGTTTCAGCATACTTTTTAACTGAAGAAGGATTGATATTTCATTTGATTGACAGTTCTATAATAATTGTTTGAGATAAACTTTAAATGATGGTATGAAATTGTATTAGTGGTAATAATTTTATAAAAATTTACCCTCGAATCGAAGATAGGTATCTAGACGAAAGTTTGTTATCATAACACCATTCTTGTATATTGTGTGGTGAAAAGCACGTGGCGGATGAAGTCAATGAACTGCTATCTCACTCCCCCAACGGTATCAGCCTATCTGTCTCTGCCACTTAATGGTTTATCTGTGTGACACGGATTAAACCTGTGTGTAATCGGTGTGCATTCATGAGAGCTTTAAGAGGAAATGTTTACCACTTTATAACGTGCTCCTTCTTCTACGAGTAGTACACATGAACGGAACGCTGAAACTTTTGTACGTTTGACGATCGCTACGAATGTCAAGTAGCTAAGAATCAGATATTTACTTTCCAATTTGTAATTAAGAATTTACCCGGATCTTTTTCTTGTTACTGACTTTTTACAGGAGTGAAATTAGGATTCAAAGCATTTTCATAAATATAGCAATATTTTTACGATTTAATTCGGGTAAGAACATAAGATGTGCAATAAACATCTTTTAATTGCCAGATTAATAGATATTAACATATATTTAATTAAATAAATTACTAAATAACTAACTACCTATACAAATTAATAAGAACACTCAGGAGTCGAAGTACTCGTCCGCATCGCTGTCATCTGGAAACGTGCCCAGAAGACTGGCAGCATTGCCACGCTGAATGGCAATGCTAATTCTTTGGCCAAAGAACAATCCAGCCCTCATGCACGTGAAGTGTCGACTAGTTGGTGAGAAATTTGTTTAAAAAGGAGACGCGCACTGGGGCCCCATGACCCGAGCGTTTCGACCCCAAACGGCTCAAAACTGTAGTTACCCATAAGGTTACAATATTTGCGCCGCTTGAGGGTCTCAGCAGCCGCAGCAGCAGCGCCAGCATAGCTCGCCGTGCTAGGAACATGAGATGGAGCAAGGGTATCGACACAGGTTGCTTCCCACACCAGAGGCCTACTCACCTTCCAAGGCAACAACGTCATACGGTCTGGTCTCTTTCCATCGTCACGTACCAAGCCGTTTGGTTCTAAAACCGCAGGTACGCCGGCGGTGACAAGGGCTCGACGAATAATATCGTTGATGCTGGCGTGCCGTGCTATGCGACCTGCGCTCCTGTAGCAGGACAGGACATGGTGCCCGAGACTGTCAACAGCTTCACCGTAGTGACACCGATGCGGAGCAACACAAGGTGCGCCCAAGCGGAGACATGTAGCGAGCCGAAACGATGAGTCATCCATTATTGTGCCTATGGTGGATGACGGGAGCGCCTGAAGCCACAAGCCAGACTCCCATTCTTCCACAGCCAGCAGACGGGCACGCTCAACAGTATCAGGTGACGTGTTTATCAGGGTATTGCGTATAATACTGCAGAGCGGCACGTCCCACCGTCTCTGGGAGGACGGGTTGTCGGGGAAAACCGTATTGGGACAAGCCATTTTCCAAGCGTTCAACGCATCGGTCAAACACGGTACGTCAAAATCGACCAGTGAAGAAGATAAAATATTCCTGGTTAATTTATCAGTACTGTGGACCGAGGAGATGAAGGCCGGTAAACTTATACTTGAAATTTTGCGGACACCGAGACCACCTAGGCGAATGGGAAGTGTGGCTTGCTGCCACGCTCGGTCGTCCAGGGCCACATTTAGGATCGAAGTTAGTGTGTTTCTAATAATTTGGTCTACTTTTCCTAAAAGTTGTGGATGTTTCCACAGATGGGAGGAGCGAAGGTTTTATGTAAATTTTGGTCCAAAACAACAGTATCGAATGAGTGTGAAGGCCGAATGAATGTTACTTTTGAAAAGTCTTTCCGAGACATTATTGATTTTTTTTAATTTTTCTTCAACGAACGTGGGAAAGGATTCGTCAAAAATTGGGGACTCTAGGAGGTGAAGAGACTCTCTTTCCGTAATTTTGATATTTGGTGCTACGGAACAAAATTTTGCTAAGGTAGTCGTCTGTCAGTGGTTTCGGGAAGAATAATTTCTGAGAGCTTGCTGAGAGCCGCGCGGATAAACAGCGCGCTTGCGCGAATTACGGCTACCCTCTCTCTTTGTTGAGTTTTCGTATTCGTGAAGCTTCGCTTTCAGCTGCCTCGACAGGGGCGTCGCGAGCAGTCGTGCGTCACTGTCGAGGTGGTTTAATGTGTATTTGTAAGAGCATACCTCCTTCAAGTGTGTTCATTTTTATCGTGATTAGATAATGATACCCATCACGTCTGTGAATTTTACACAAACTAAAAAAACCTGATATTTCAAGTGACTGCAATTACAGCGTTCGATTATAAAAAGAAAAAACATCAAATTAGTAAAAAAAATTGTATCAAAGTACAATGCCAGAAACTCAATAGAACTTTGCC
This sequence comes from Dasypolia templi, assembly GCA_963555695.1. NCBI lineage: Eukaryota > Metazoa > Arthropoda > Insecta > Lepidoptera > Noctuidae > Dasypolia > Dasypolia templi. The sequence goes on from OY743152.1 coordinate 5,338,259, forward strand.
CCACTGAAATCAAAAAGTCATTTACAAGCCTGCAATATGCAGCATCTTAAAGCTTATTTATTACTGTTAACTAAACATTTGTCGTAATGCCTGTAGAACTTGCGGTTTCTATTAAAATCTTAAAACAATAATGACGTTGATTATAGGTTAGGTGCTTTTTATAATTGTTAAAAAGCGATTTAAACAACATGTAAGTTACGCATTATCATAATTATTATAATCGTAACATGAGTTTTGGTTTTACAGTTATTTAATTTTTTTTTTGTTGTGTATCATGCGCAATAAGTGACGCAAAAGAAAATACAGGGGTTGAATTCCTTTTATCATTGATTTGCAATCGGCAAGTTTTACTGAAAAACAATGTATTATGAAAAGGTTCTTTAATCATTACAATTATTTTCATTACTTGACATTTCCTGTAAATAGCTGGGGAAGGATCTGGCATTGTCATTTAGATATTGATACTCATTGCGTCTGCGGAGTTTAGCTAGCCAATTTAAAATATGATGTAGAACTTCGGAGATATAGTATAGAACTCCTCAATGTATACAAACCCTAACACCTAGGAGTAGAATTTCCTTTCTTAGCGGGCACACCACTTAGTAGGCAAGTAGTTAGTTGCCAAATTTCAATTATTTCGCTTTTTAAAGTAAGAATAACGATTGTAAAAGACACTAACGAAGCCGAGTGTCACGTATTTGTGTTGGCAAAACAAAAATTGATGGACGATTGATCATAAGAAATCCCGCGGACTCGGTGCTATTTCAAAGCGACTTAGACCGGCTGACTAAGTGGTGTGAAGGCAACAAAATGTCTTTGAATGTAAAAAAATGCCATCACATAAAATTCACAAAAAAAAATATCCTGCAGTCAGTTTACAAATTGAATGGTGAGCAGCTTGAGGAAGTAGAGACTATATGAGACCTAGGCGTTCAGTTCGATGAAAAGCTAAGTTTTGTCAAACACATTGACCAAACTATATCAAAAACATCAAGGATGCTTGGCTTCGTTATGAGAGAGTGTAAAAACTACAAAAAACCCAACATAAAAAAAAATATGTACAACTCGCTAGTTAGAAGCCATCTCGAGTATTGCAGTGTGGTCTGGTCACCTGAGTATAAGGTCCACATCAAGCGCATCGAACGGCTGCAAAAACGTTTCTTGTGGCATCTTACATACTATAGTAATATGGGCAAAAAGCTCAATTCGTACCAAGAAAGACTTTAAGTATTTTAAGATGGTGTCGCTGGAGAAATGCAGAAATATGCTAGATTTGGTTTTCTTTAATAAGTTAGTAACGGGCTCTCTTAACTGTCCCGATTTGCTCAGTAGGGTGTTATTCCATGTGCCACGTAATCTGCCAAGAAGTTCTAATAGGAGGCTTTTCTGTCTGCCAAGATGTCATACCAACCTAAGGCAATACTGTCCACTGTCAAGGATGTATGCTGCATACCAAGAACACGAAGTGGATATTGACCTCATTCACTCATCGGTATCTACTCTAAAAAAAACCGTGCTTGCCATTTAATGGGTGTCTCTAGTCTAAAATCTAATCAAACCTAATCAAATTTTATTTAATCTAATTTAATTTATATTAATCTATGTTATATTTTATTTTCTTCAAACTTACTGTAATCAATTTAGCTTTAAAATCTTTGATATTTTATTTTTATTAGCTGTTTTAATCAATTAATTTTGTTATTATCTGCGCATAACGTAGTGCATGCTGTGCTTTTCTATAAGTAATGAGGCTCTTGGACTTAAGTTAGAAATGTACAAATTGTATGTAATAGTGTACTCATTGTTGAAAAGTCTAAAATAAATAAATAAATAAAACGACTATTACAAATCCGTCAAATCAGTTAAATAACCTTCATCTCAAAGAACCGTATACATTATTAATTATCGGTCTTGTCCTCTTTTTAGTTTGTCTCGATTATTTTATTTGAACACAAAATCTGCCCTTGATTTAATTTGTTCATTACATCCACACGTTGTCGTAGGTCATGGTTCCTAACGTGAAACAGAACTAGGAGCGCCCCACTAATGTTACCCTTCTTGCTTGCTCGCACACTGAGCGAAATGAATCACTCCGTCCCTCTCCATTGAGGGTGTACCTGTGCTTCAATGTCGGCAATACAAACAATGTAAGAAGGTCCATTTTTCGTTGCTTTTGAGGCAGTTTTCATGGCGAGGAAAGCATTTAGTGCTTTATTTTTATGGTAGCCTGATACATTTAAACGCAGTGCGGAAGACTTTGGCCACTATCGTCGCTACGGAACGCGTAGCAACGGTCTACGGATTACTTTCGTAGCAACGACGACGATATTTCGAGATTATTTAAACCAGTGAAAGTGCGGAGGTATATTTCGACGTTCAGTTAGGATAATATTGTAGTGTTATTTTTTTACATTATTTTAATAGTCTTTTTTTAATAAATATATAATTGTAATTAGTAGAAGAAGTTTGTACAGTGTTTACATTTTAACCGTTTTAAAACAGCCATGAATTATAGAAAAGATTCATTAAATGAAACTTTTGTTACATTGAAATAATTATACGTTTTGTTTAAAACGACACTATTTACTGAAGTTATTTGAATTTATTTGGTCACTTCACCGAAAACCCTCTTCAAAAACTTTAAATGATTACACGGTTAAATGGTATTTTATTAACTTTACAGACTCACGGGTAAGATGACCCATAAATATTATCGGTTGGTAACTTTATTTACTAAGAAAACGCATTTTCGATACAACGATATACCGATTTTGCGACTAGGAATACACTTTATAGAGGAGTGAATACTGAAAACAATTTGTGAAAATTCTGTAGGCTATTTCCATTAGATTTATGTTGCCCTAGTACTTTTCTGTTTGAGTCACGGTAACGGCGCGGTATTCGGTGGAACTTCTTTGACTTCGATTATACTTAAGCGCCATCTACAAGCGTTAACGTAAACTCACGTTAATGCGTGTAGATGGTGTTACTAGTATTGAAGTACAAAACACATACACAGATGTTATGAGGCATTCCAAATACCAAAATATTATTTTACTTTACTACTTCTTACTATCTTTTATTTATTCAATACCATTATTCTAGGACGGATTTTAAAGTACTCAGGAACTATGAAAAGCCCCGCAGCTTTTTATTTCAACTTAGTAGCCAGTATATAAATTGACAAACACTTTAAAATTATCAAATAAATCAACTTGATTCCTATTAGCCCGCGACTTCGTTCGCGTGCATGTCGTAAAACAATAACGTGTCGCTTAGAAAAAATGCATGTACCACTCCTTAATTTAAAAGGCAGCGTCTTCCGATTTTGCCTGGTGGGAAGCGCTACCTGGTGTTCTATTCAAAGTCCTTTAGAATGCAGTCACTGCGTCTTCAGGGTTTATAATGTCAATGCGACGAAGTGTCACTTTGATTTTTGAGAATAAATAATAATCAAGGCGCCAGGCTGCACCTGCCGTATTCAATAAATCGACTGCCTGTTGGAGATCCCAAATAAATAAATGACTAAAAACTTGCCTTAATTAAGAACATTCTTCTCTGTAAACGATGTCAGAACCTCTCTAAAAGAAAGACCTCCTACATACAGTTGCCCGTGTCATAAGCTACATTTGACATTTTTTTTAAAGGTTAATGCAGTTTAAATGTGGTAAAATAAAACTTACTAAAAAAAACAGTACAACCGACTTCTATAAAAAAAATCTAAGTGCAAATAACTTTAATTTGGAAAGTTAGCAACGAAATATTTAAATTTGGAAGTCGGTAAATAAGTTTTTTATTATAAATTGTGGAACCTACGAAACAACAGTTTGTGTACCTACTTTTACATATTGTATTTTAAGAATAGGTAGGTATACTGTTTGTCATTCAGAAGTTCCGTGACAGTAAGATTTCTTCGCAGTCCATGATTAGTTTACCACTGTTAGGAACTTCAACAGCTACCTACCTACTGTGTTTCTTATTCCGTACGATTACCCATTCCAAAACAATAATCCTCCGAGTAAATTGTCAGTGTGACAAACAGACGGACAGGATGAAATTATAAGAGTTCCGTTTCTATGTGCCATTTGGCTACAGAACCCATAAAAAGACGAATTCAGAACTTTTTCCTTTTTAAAGTCGGTTATAAAGATGCCTCAAAGAATCTTCAGTTTTTCTTCGAAAGATTCCGGAGAGGTCTGAGTGAGAACCTGAATGAGATTATATCTCCAGATAGAAACCCAAAACCAAATATTCCAAGACCTATTTCCAGACTACTGAACTACAGAACAGGAAAAACTACGTGGGACACTCAGAAAGTATCGCGAAAATAAAAATAAATATTCTATAGGTAAATATTTTTTATTACTCGTTTCAAAGTACTCTCCACTAGCCTCTATACAAAGTTTCATGCGTCTGAACCAGTTTTCGATACACTTTTTCCAGCCCGCCGTAGACACCTCGTTTACAGCCTGCTCGAATGCTGACAGTGCATGTTCCGGCGACGAAAATTTAAAGAAGTCACAATAGAGAAAACTTCTGCCAAGCATTTGGTTCCGTAAAGGAATTGGCACCAAGTAGCCAGTCAAATTCAAAAAGCTCGAGATCAAAATTTTGCCCCCGCTTCTAGATCGCTTCACTTTGGTAGGCGTGGATTTGAAACATCCAAACCGTCGACTGACGCTTCGTTTCTGGTTCGGATTGATTAATCTTAGACTCATCACCTGTAATGATGTCGTTAACACGCCGAGACGAGCCTGCTTCAAATGTGTTGTGCGGCACCCAGCGTAAAACTATCCTCCTCACGCGAAGATGAATTTCGTGAAGGCTTCCCGATCCAACCTGCAATATGTGCTGAATCTCTTGATACGTAACTCGCTTAATGTCTTGTTTTTTTTACTGCTAGCACGTTTTCTTCCGTTACAGGCTTCATAGGGCGACCACTTCTTTTTTCATCCCACAAAGTTAGTCGACCGCGCTTGAATTCTATATACCAACGAAACAGGGTTGCCTTAGAAGAGCCTTCATCCATGAATGCCATTTAAAGCCTATCATACGATTCTTCCTGTTTCAGGCGACACTTGAAATCGTAAAAATCATAGCGCAATAATGTTCCCGGCTCCGATCAATTTTTTAATGACGCGTCATAATTGAAATCTCGCAAACAACGTAAATATCCCTCCATATTTAGAAAATGGATCGTACCTTTTTTACTTACAAATAATCATATTTTCAAAATAGACTGTAACTGGCCTGTCTCTCATACATAAAAACTTTTTTTCGCAATACTTTCTGAGTGACCTGGTACCTACGAAACTACTTTATTTCCGATAATGATACTTCATTAATTTAGTTGAAAAACTTAGTACTAATAAACGAAAGGGTGTCCACTCTTCTGCGAAAAATCTAAACAACACGATTCAGAAAATGACGAAATTTGCTCAACGCCATCTATCGAATGCTCACCACTGTAAGACTTGCTCTGTATACAATTAACTTTTTAAATTAATCTGAACCAAATTTTATTTAATAAGTTGTTATGATTTAAACTAATAAATAATTATCTAAAATTGCATTCTATAACACTCAGCAGTTCAGAACACCACAACAATTGTTTTTATCTTACTTACATTTTCACAAAGTTTCAGTTGAAATTCTAAAAACAATGCAAAACTATTTTTGTAAAATTATAATCACTAGCATTACTTTTTTTAATAACACAGTTACCTATATGACGTGTTATACAATATTGTTTTCACATATATTAGTTAGTAGCATTTGGCGTCAATACGTGTATGTGTAATTTAAGTGTAAACTTATATTTTGATAGACTGAAGCGATTGCAATGAAACAAAATCTAATAATTACTCCGAGTTAAACACAATATTTGATAATAAAAGTTAACTATAATGGTTTCGTAGTTTTTTACGTGACACTTGATCTAATTAATCTCTCACATCCAAATGGACAAACATACAGAAATAATTACTCCGAGTTAAACACAATATTTGATAATAAAAGTTAACTATAATGGTTTCGTAGTTTTTACGTGACACTTGATCTAATTAATCTCTCACATCCAAATGGACAGACAGAAATTAAAAAAAAATATATGGAAATTTCCAGCCTTATTTATAAAAATCTCGCTAACCATTTGTTAGCCACTGCTTAGCTAACCAATTAGTTAGCTCTAAATCAATGCTTAACTTTTCTTTATTTATAAACGCTAGTTAGCGGGTGATTAGTAGAGAAACGGAATAGAGGTGAAATTATGTATTCAGCGCAGATTATAATCAAAATAGTCGACTACAAAACAGAATTTCAAGAATAAAGTTGTCAAACCCACGATTTTTGTATCTGTCGTGACTTTAACAGACGTATGTCAAAAAATACATCGGGAATTTTTAATTTTAATATAATTATTTATTACGTTACTTCATTGTATTTCATTGATAATAATTAGCTACAATAATTGGAGTAAACTGGAAAAGGTATTTATCCCTGAATTTATATACACTTACTAATATAAACTAACCAAATTAATGTAAAACTGATGTAACATCAGTAGCCGATTATAGCTATGTTTTTTTCATGTCCTAGCTTGAATATACTCTTTTGGAAATGTATGTAGGTACTTGTGTCTATTATATATTACTTCCTAATTCCTATCGCTGTTGCAACAGGGTTTCAGTGTATTTTAATAACAATTATTATACTTGTTTACAGGTACAAGTTTGACTGCTGCTATGAAAGCCACTATTAGCATCTAGCACCAATACTATTCAACCGCAAAGACGGGGAGGGAGGAGACCATTAGGGCTGAGGCTACGTGGAATTGATGAGAAATGAGAGTGGCATGAGAAAAGAATGGCACAGTCCATGTCTTTGTAAGAAGAATATTGGAAATCAAAAATAGGGAATTTATAACAAAAATGTAACTTTATTAAATATCAAAATAAATGGTTTATACAAAATGTATCTTGTTATTTGTGTGCTACGTGGCTATTCTTATAGTTTATGGCCTTAGAACTGGCGTCATAAGATTAAGGGCACATGGGATATCACATTGGATAATAACTATCTCCTATGAGCTTCCTCACAAACTCATACCCTTAAAACCTCATGAATAGGTACCTACTGAGCCTACTCCTGTTTTAGTTTTCACTATAAATCCTTTCATCATGTGTACTTCGAATGAAGAAAATGTAATGTAGAAAATCATTCTCGTAACGGATTTTAACGAGCTTCGTAGGTCTTCCTTGGTCTACTTCCCGCTGGCGTTTAAAAATGATTTAATTTTTTTCTGCGTCGTTCTGAAAGGTCGTAAAAGATTGTCGAATTCCATATTTACTAAGGCACAGCTCGATATTAGGAACAAAATAACCTCGAGGCAAACAATAATCCTACTGAATCGCTCAGCTGACTCAAGTAAAAACCGCCATATTGCCTCTTAGCATCCTCTTAACAAGCTACCGATGGTGTTTAAATTTGACAGCTACTAATCAATTGGTTAGCGAACTCTTAGCGCTAAACAACGTTTATGAATAAGAATTTGGCTAAACATTTTCTTAGCAATTGATTAAAATTTAAGACACGTTTATGAATAAGACTGTTCATCTCTTGGTTATCCTTTAATACCCAACCTATTTTTTTGTAAATATTTTCAATTTACAGAAACGTCTCATCTACAGATTTATTTTATGAATAAATCTAGAAGCTCTATAAATAGATTTAGATAAAATAGTTTCGTTTTGTATGATTGATTGTAGATTGTTTACATTCATGGGTGATTTCTCTCTCTGAACGCAGCCAATGCATTCATAGTCTACCGGTTACCATGTGTGAATATCCTGAAGTTTATTTCCATTAGATTTATGTTGTCCTAGTACCTTCCAGTAGTGAAGAGACAGTCGAGCGCTGAAACATACCGTCACGACGACGAGAAGTGAGTGGAGTGCGAGGAAAATTCTCCCCACGAGCGCTGAAAACCTTCACTGAACTTTAATGCGACGCATGACGTGGCGTATCCTCTTAATGTATGATACCGTAGTACTTTTCCATCGGAGTGCTTTTGCCATCTTGACGTTTACGTCAATGCGTCACGTCACTTTGTTGAACTTAGTGCCGATATCACCAATGAAACTGAACGCGTTCAGCACAACTAAAACGCGTTCAAGAGCTGTCAGTTTCAAAATTGTTATGGAATATTGACAGTGCCAGCTATTGAACTAGGTTTAAAAGTGATGATCGCGTTCATTTTCATTGGTGAAATCGGCACTTAGTCGGCGTCGGGCTACGAGATCAATTTGCTACGCGGTTGCATATGCGTAGCCATAACGCCGCTTAGGCATTGCTACGCATCGGTATGATTACTACACATGGAAAACAATATTTGATGAACTTCTTTTGTTATTAAGCGTAGAGCTGTTGTTGTTTTTATTAAATCGTTAACTTATTTCAACTTAGTAAAAAAACTTATTTTTATATTTTGTCTAGTGTGAGCGAGATAGAAGGAACACACGTATTAGCTTAGGTCATTGTACTGCTATCTACGTGTTCAATAGTTTCAGCCTATCACTCTATTTCTTTTACTTGAAGTTTTACCTGTGTTTACGCAATCTATGATTGGGAGCAGTCGGTATGCTTTCGTAGAAGACGACTTCTGGCAAAAAAAATCGAATATTTGTGGAAAAAACTGCTGATAATTTTTTTATAATTTATACATTCATCCTCACATTTTTTAATATCTTACATACTCGGATTCGGGTGATATAGACATAATGGTTAACTGAAAATTATATTAATGAGAAGGATACATTAAAAAAAAGATATAATTTTTAGCGACAGGAGTTAAAAGACGAGAGAATTTTTTTTTATATAAATGCCCGTAATATTTAAAATACATAGCAAACTTCCTCTTTTTCTGTTAACTACCTATCACCCGATTCCGACTTGACGTCAACTTACGGGACATTCTGGATATAGGAAAAAAGCTTTAAAACATTTAAGTGGGTTTTTTAAATCAACACATGTATCTTTATAAAGGGAATATATACCTTCACAATTTCTGCCTATGCCATTAGAAAAAGAAGTGAGCCTAATTAATTGTCGATAGTGAAATAAAATAAGAAACGTTCAATGGTTACTTATCTGTCGTTTGACATGCATTTTGTGTAATTTCAGGAGAAACGTACGTGGTCGTTGAGGTACCTTCTGTGTGCTTTCATGAAGCTATTATTGGTTAATTTACCTCTTCATAACGTGCTCTCCTAGTACACATGACCGGAGCGCTGAAGCCTTCCGCCTAGTGGACGGTCACTACGAATGCCGCCTAAAAACGTTGCAAAAAAATCAGGTTCATTACTTTGAAACTTGTCAATTTTGAAAGTTTTTTCTGGTACAAATCCGTGTGTGTTGTACATACACAGATTTGTAGTAGAAAAAACTATAGGTACAATGTATTATTTTTTCATACACTCATTCTTGCATTTTAAAACATTTTAGCGACAAAAAGAAACGAACCTAAAAGATATAAATGTGAAAATTTGTTAAAACTAAATACTTATTGTTTTTAAGCGAAGAATAAAGTTATTTCTGTATAACCCCAATGGGAAAAAGGCGTGAACTTGTAAAAGCTTAAAACGGTTTTCTTTTTCACTCAATATGCATTCTATGAAATGTCAGGATAAACGCACGTGGTTGTCGAGGTTGTTGTATTGCTATCTCACTCCCTCAAACGTTTCAGCATGTAACTGTTGTCCTCTCACTGAAGGTTCACCTGTGTTGAACTAAATCACATCAGTGAGTCTGTGTGCTTTCATGAAAGCTATAAAAGGACATTTTACCTCTTCATAACCTGCTCTCCTAGTAAACATGTCTGGAGCGCTGAAACCTTCCGCTCGTTTGACGGTCGCTATGAATGTCACGTAGTTACGTGCCAACGAATTCAGTTTCAATTCCATTTTTACGTGCATAATAATGTTATGTGTCGCAATTATGATCATTTTTTTAATGTTCAAGGGGACAAAACAATTCATTCTTTTCATTCTTTTTTTCTATAAGGGAACTGAAAGTTCTACTTTGGTGGGCTTGCATTCGATGTATATTTTATTTTAAAATACTTGGAAAGATCGTTTTCTGTTTTTGGAACGTACGTTAACATAACTATGTTGTAGTAAGTATCTAAAGAATATTTAGGCTATCGTCAATAAATAAATCATACAAGTAAGACTTAGCGCTTATCGTGGCATCTATCTCTTCTATCTTGTTAGTCTAGTGCGTATTTGCTGATCCTGGGATCGATCGAGCTTGGACTTTTCCCATAAAGATTTTCTCAGTAGCAACTCGAAGTTAGAATTTGTACCTGTTTGACACCATTTGACTTGCCCCTATATAAAAGGATTTAACTTAAAGGAAATGACTGTACTTCTTGGCTTACTCATGCAGTGAATACAGACGTGATGTTATGAAAGTCTGATAGCTGGCACAACCTCTTAAAACGTGCTCTCCTAGTACGTGTGGACGGAGCGTTGAAGCCTTCCTTCCGCTCGTTTGACGGTCGCTACGAATATCGCGTAGCCACGTAGCAAAGGATTCAGTTTAATTATTAAGAAACATAGTACTTGATCGCTGAAAAAGTTACAATTAAAACAGCTGAAAAATATGAACAAAAACAAATGTTTGTCTTACAATTTTAATAAAAAAATGTTTTATACATTTTTTTTCCGTTTTGCTATCCTTCTTTTTTTTTGGTAGGAAATCTTTCAATGACTTCTCCCGCTGTGAGCGAAGCGGGAGGGCGTGTCAGACTTTTACTGACTAAAACCCACCCGTGTTCCTTCAGTTGCCTGTGCCAGGGGCCATGGTATCTCTTTCGAACAACCCGCGACTTGCTATCATTCTTGCAGTTGACATTGGGCATAATTTTAAAAACGAATAAAAGCAAAACATGTTTATCGTGGACAGGTAGTATGATTACGTATAGAAAGTCAAATACTGACAGTTAATATTTTTATACATCTTATTTATTAATTTTGCATAGTGTGAGTGAGACGGAAACAATCCCCGTGGTCGCGTACGGTCTGTTCAGAAAACGTACCTATGAACGCCAATTTGTTGTGCCACTAAATTGAGTGCTTTGATTTGATTATTAGTATACATAAACCCGAAATTCTATTTTCAAATCTCTTTTAGACTAAACTTGATTCATGATAATTGAAGTTAATTTTTGAACCTTAATTTTCTACTATAATTTATTTTTCAATTAAAGTTTAATTATATGATTAAACAATGTTTTTCCTTTAGTAAGCGATTGTTTGTCTTCATTTTTATCAGAAACTTCGGAATAGATAGTCGGTCATAGAACTGCTCTCACTCTTTTAATCGTTTCAGTTTATCACTTGTCTCCCTTTAACTGGAAAGTTTTCCTGTGTTGACACAAAGCACGCTTGTGTGTAGTCCAACTTTCACGAAAGCTTTCACTGAAAATGACCTCTTTCTAACGTGCTCTCCTAGTACGAATGACCGGAGTGCTGAAGACTTTTATCCGTTTGACGGTCGCTGCGAAGAACGCGTAGCCACGTAGCAATGGATTCAGTTTTATTACTTCGAAACTCGTCCCTAAGTATGTTCTGACTAATATTATAGATCCGAAAGTAAGTTTATTTGTTTGTTACTTTTTCACGCCAAAACGGCTGATTGGAAAAGTAATGTTTTGTTTGTTTTCTTTGAATTAGCTAATGTACACAAATAAGTAATTCATCTTATGAAAAACCAACAATGTGTAATTAGGTAATTTAGGTTTGGAAAATGTTATGCAGAACAAAGTTGAACATTAAAACCTATTTGATAATTTTCGCAGTTTCCAAAGCTACAGAAACGATAACCTCTTATAACGTGCTTTCCTTGTGCACATGGCCGGAGCGGAGAAGCCTTACAGCCATCTGATGATCGCTAGGTACTAACGGATTCAGTTTTAACCCCAATTTATTATATCAAGTCGGCGCAGTACGACATTATTCCGAGATGTGATATTTTGCTAAGGTTGATGTTTTGTTAGTTAACTGTCTATTGAGAGCTTTTGACATTTCTTAAACTAGGAAAGAATCTCTAGTAGAAAGTTATTGCGTAATAATTTAGTCACACGGACTATTCATACACACTGATACGAATTTATTTCAACACAGGTAAGCCTTCAGTAAGAGGGAGACAGCTATATGCTAAAACGGTTTAGGAAGTGAGACAGCACTACAACGACATTGTATCCCACGTGCTCTTATCCTGACATTACACAAAATGCATGATATGTGAAAAATAAGACAACTTTTAAATTTTCCGACAAAAATACGCAATTTCATGTATTTTTCCCATCGGGGAAATACCAAAATACGAGTAGCTTTCCTTTTCTCTGTTAACGAATTCACGAAAAATGAGTTTTGTTTTAGCAATTTTTTACGCTCACATCTTATTAGGTTGTATTCCTTTTTTTATTTAAAGTATTTTATATGGTAGGGATGGAGGAGCAACGTAGTGAACCTGTAAGGGTTCCATTTTTTCCTTTTGGGTTACGGAACCTTATAAACAGATAATGTTTAAACCGGTACCGTACCGTTTAGCCGGTAGGCTAAACGTGGTCACAAGTTAATATAATTTTTGAAAATTTAATACAAAAAGTATGTAGAAATAGAAATTAAGAATTATAATCGATTAGATGACGCGAAGCACCTCGCGTCGGCCGCTCCACCGAACCGCAGCTCGGTCAGTGAGTGGGAGGGTCGGAGGTAAAGGCGAGTGAGTAGAACACATTCACGCACACAATAAGTCTATGACAATGTAAGATACAAAATTACAAATTATTCAAACCAAGGTAAAATAATAAGAGATCACATGAAATTAGATAGTTGGATGTGGAAAATAGACAGAGGCAACTAAAGGTTTGCTTTTCAGCAGTACAAAAATAATCAGTTAAATTAATGTAAGTTATATGAGTTTCACACAATTTTCATAAAGATTTTGGTACCTACTGAATCATAAAAAGAATTGCTGTGCACAACAGCTCCTTATGTGTTAAATAGATAAATAGATTATAAGATGTGATTTTGGTGAAACAAAATACCAAAATAACTAACAACTTACTGAAACTGAATCCGTTTCTGTGTTGCTACGCGACATTCGTAGCATCCCTCAAACGTGTTGCAGCTCCATCCTGTGGCTTCAGCCTGTAGCTGCCGCTCCGGTCATGTTACTAGGAGAGCATATTTGAAGAGGTTAATGTTCCGTTATAATGACCACATGCTGAAAGGATTTATAGGGAAAACTCAGGACTCATCAGGAGTAGGTTCAGTTTTTATCTACTCTGGAGGTTTGAAGAGTATTAGTTCGTGAGGAAGCTCATAGAACATAGATCCAATGTGTTATCCCATATGCCCCTTATCGTATGACGCTAATTCTAAGACCATAAACTAAAGAATAGCCACGTGGCACACAAATAAGAAGAGACATTTTGTAGAAACACTTTATTTTGATACATAATAAAGTAACATGTTTTTATTCTTATAAAGACGTGGATTGTGCCATTCTTTTCTCATGCCACTCTCATATCTCATCAATTCCACGTAGCCTCAGCCCTAATGGTCTCCTCCCTCCCCGTCTTTGCAGGGTTGAATAGTATTGGTGCTAGGTGCTAATAGAGGCTTTCATAGCAGCAAACTTGTGCCTGTAAACAAGTATAATAATTGTTATTAAAATACACTGAAACCCCATTGCAACCGCGATAGGAATAAGGAAGTAATATACAGACATGAAAAAACAGCTATTCTCGGCTACGGCTTTTACATTCATTTGGTCAGTTTATATTAGTAAGTAGATATAAATTCAGGGATAAATACCTTTTCCTGTTTACTCCAATTAATAGAGCTAATTATTTTCATTGCTACCACATCTAATACAATGAATTATCGTAATAAATCATTTTATTCAAATTAAATTTTTCCGATGTAATTTTTGACATACGTCTGTTAAAGTCACGACAGATACAAAAATCGTGGGTTTGATAACTTTATTCTTAAAATTCTGTATTCTAGTCGACTACTTTGATTATATTCTGTGTAGAACGCATAATTTCACCTCTATTCCGTTTCGCTACTAATCACCTGCTAACTAGCGTTTATAATTAAAGAAAAGTTAATCATTGCTTGAGACCTAACTAATTGCTTAGCTAAGCAGTGGCAAATCAATGATTAGCGAGATTTTTATGAATAAGGCTGGATGAGTTAAAAGCGATACTTTACGCCTGGACAAGGCGTAAAGTATCTAACTACTCCTTTTTGCGGTGAAAAGAGACCAGATTGTCATCACCCCACTGGGACAAGGCTTAAGGTCAAATCAGTCCGCTCTACCATGGCCTCTCTTATGGAATGAACTTCATTCCCTTCCTTGGTGATACACACCTGTTTATTGTATTGGTCAGGGAAATGCACGTGTATGTTTTGTTACCCATCTGCCTATGTCGTTATCCCTCACGTTTAGTAGTTTATCTGTGCGTATGAAGTTTTCATCTGTGTATTTTCCAAGTGCTTTCATGAAGGCTTTCAGTAAAACCTCTTCATAACGTGCGCTCCTAGTACACATGCCCGGAGCGCTGAAGACTTTCTCCTTTCTTTTCATGGTTGCTACAAATGTCGCGTAGTAGTAACCAGGGGTATTCATATTTTTGACTTATGTTCGTTTGGAAATTATTGTTGCTAATTCTATTTACACCAGGCAGTTAAATGAATGACTAACTAAATATACAAAAGCAAAAGGACACTTAAGAGTTGAAGAATCCTTCCGCATCGCTGTCATCTAGGTTAAATGCTCTAAGCTGCCATCCGGAAACGCGCCCAGAAGAGTGGCAGCATGGAAACGCTAATTCTTCGGCCAACCCTGCTCCAGCCCCGTAGTCACATGAAATGTATTGCAGCTTGCTTATTTACTGTTTTAATAGCAGTATAGGGACCGGTGGTATAAGTTTCACTGATAAGGTTTAGTTATGTACCATGTTTTTTCAGTACATTCCGTCGAGGAAATAAAGGATATTAGCTTTTGCCCGCAACATCGCCCGCGTAGAGTTAAAAATTTGTTTGATTTATTACCGGGATAAAAAGTATGTTATGTCACAGGTACAACACACGACCTGAATGCCCATCTAAATCCGTTTACCCAATAAGACGTGAAAATGTAACAGATAGACAGAGTTATACATAGTTCGTATTTTAGTATTAATAATAATATAGTTTTGATAAATATTAGTAGGTATGGTTAAACGGTAGCGAGTCTACTCATTGATGTCATTTGTTTAGCGTGGCTGAGAGCCGCGCATTAACAGCGCGCACGCGCGAACTACGGCTACCCTTTGTGTTCAGTATTCCTATTCTTGAAGCTTCGCTTTCAATTGCCTCGACACTGGCGCCGAGAGCAGTCGTGCCCCACTGTCGAGGTGGTTTAATATTTATTTGAAGGAACACACCTCCTTCTAGTGTGGTTAGGGTTATTTTAAATTGTCCAGCTAAACTCCGCAGACTTTTTATTTTATCGTTTCGATATTGATTCGCGATCAATATCGAAACGATCAAATAAAAAGTTTTTTTTTTTGGGAGGTCACCCAGCCCGATCACTATGTACGGTAAGCCGATCCCCTGGGAGAAGCAAGCCAAATACCTAGGCGTGATCCTCAATAAAAAACCTTACCTTTAAGGCTCATATTAAGGCGGTTCGCGCGCGCGCCTCCTTCGCTCTTAACAGGCTACACTTTGTACTGACAGCCCGTAGTAAACTGTCACTTAAATGCAAGCTGCGCATCTACACCGCATCATGACCTATGCCTGCGTTGTATTTGCGCACGCTCACGTCATCTCCGTAAGATGCAGACCCTCCAGAACCGTTTCCTCAGAAAGGTCTCCACATCGACCTTAAAATGCCTACCATAAACCAGTTCATGAAACGCTTGTCGAAGCGTTTCTTTGACTGTGGCATTAAACACTACAACCCCTTGATCTCAGCGGCCGCCCGCTACACTCCCTCCCGCATTAGCAGTATTCGCCGACCAAGGCATACTTTAATCGCCCCCGACGACGCCACTACCCTCCTCCAGGAGAGTAGTAAGGCCACTAGCACACTACATAAGCCCAAAACCCGATCGCTGTCCTACCGTCCTCGCCGCCGAGGCCCGCCGCGATGCCCAAATACACGCTCCTCCCGACCCTTGCTCGAGCCAGCCCGCGCCGCTGAGCCTGTAGCTTTAAATTCGTCCCTAAATCAAAGAAATCCTGATCCAGCTAGTCCCTTGCTGCCCTCTTCCAGCGACGCCCTAAGCCGAGGTCCGTACCCCACAGGGGGTGCCCTTAGCGTTGTCGCTTAGTTTTAGTTAGTATTTAAGTTTAAGTCCTGGCTGGAGGCCTTAATTTATTAGTGCATCCACAGGCAAGTCCGTCTAAGCAGACGACAACCTATGAGAGGTTGACCTGCGAGATGCCATTCCCAAAAAAAAAAAAAATTGGGAGGTCAACCACCGCTGTGCCTTGTTCTGTTTTCTTATGTATTATCGTGAGTAGATAACGATACCCATCACGTCTGTGAATTTACTCAACATAAAAACGGTTTTTAAATGATAATTTAGGTGACTGCAATAACTGCGGTCGATGACCGTGATGGTCATCAAAAAAATTAAATAAATTTTTTGTTTTATCATGTTTAGATATTGATACCTATTTCGCCTGCGGTGTTTTAAAATAACCCTGGAAAGAGTGTTGTCAAAAATATTATTATTGACTCTAGTATTTTTTTTACATTATTCAATTTCTACAAAATGTTTCAATAAACTCACAAGAAAAAACTTAGTTTTACGTAATTTTGAATACTTTTGGACACTGACAGCTCTTGAACTCGTTCCGAGTTTTTTTAATATTAAAGTAAGATATTTGCGTGACCATTCACCATTTTTTAATGCTACGGCTACATTGACGCGAAAAAGCGATAAATTCTTCACATTGAAAATACACCAACGCTTTCCGTTTGGTCAGTCCGTTTTGCTTTCAAGTCCAACTTTTCAGTGCCTGAAGACATTCTTGCTGTACATAGTACTTATTAGTTCCAGTGTAAATATTATTTTTGTGTAATTTTTTTTCGCGTTTGCCCAGTTTCGCGTTGAAGTCCCCCATGACAACGGTCAAGTGAGTTTTAGAGCCATGCATGGCTCTGGAAATATCCTCATACATAGTCTCCACCTCATCGTAGGGGTGTGACGAAGTCGGGGCGTAAACCTGCACGACTTTAGCAGCGAATATCTTTCGGATATTCTGAGTATTAGGTATGCCACCCTGGTCGACACACTCTCGATCAAAACTTCCTTCCACATTGTTGGCAAGCTAATTCAAATTATCGTGTCTCATTAAAAGAATTATCTGCGCCGGGAACATTTTCGCGCTATGATTTTTCACGAGTTGTGTCGCCTGAAACCAAACGAATCATACGATAGACTTCAAATGGTATTCATGGATGAAGGCCCTTCTAAGGCGACCGTGTATCGTTGGTATAAAGAATTCAAGCGCGGTCGACTAACTTTGGGGGATGAAAAAAGAAGTGGTCGCCCTTTGACGGCTGTTACGGAAGACGACGTGCTGTGCTAGCAGTGAAAAACTACGTATAAAGAGATTCAGCACATACTGCAGGTTGGATCGGGAAGCCTTCACGAAATTCTACAAATGCATCTTCGCGTGAGGAGGATAGTTTCACTCTGGCACCCAGAGTTCTGGCACACATCCTCACGGGTGCTCAGAAGCAGGCCCGGGTGGAAAGGTGCCGTGATATGATAAACGAATTTGAAGCAGGCTCGTCTCGGTGTTTTTACGACATTCTTACAGGTTTTGGATTTATCAGTCTTGGATTTATCGAAACGATCCAGAAACGATGCGCCAGTCGACGGTTTTGGTGTTTCAAAACGAATCAACACCTACCAAAGTCAAGCGATCTAGAAGCGGGGGGAAGATTTTGATCGTGAGCTTTGTCAATTTGTCTGGCTACTTGATGTCAATTCCTTTACGGAACCAAAAAAGCATCAACGCTGAACGGTATACTACCAAATGCTTGGCAGAAGATTTCTCTGTTGTGAGCAACAAGTGACCAAACGCATGCCTCCGCGGGCTACTGCTCCACCACGACAACGCACCTTCGCACACCGCGCTCAAAACGAGGGACTTTCTGGACAGCACGCCGGTCAAACTCCTGGGTCACCCTCCTTACAGCCCTGACTAGCACCGTGCGACAACGTGATCCGAAGCCACAGCATACTAATCACTTCACATACGGAATGTCTGCATATTTAAATGAGAAGGTATTAAGCCCTCCTTTATACCTTTTTAGTTGCATAAAGTTCTTTTTTTAAACGAAAGCGTAATTTCTACTTAATATATAATTAATTTGGTTAAGAAAAAACAAGGCTTTTTGTAACGTTACACTGCTGCAAAAAGAGTTAAAAGATAAGGTACATAGTTAGTTAGTTGCGCGCGTGTACGACCATGGAAAGAAGGCGTGAGTTTTATTATGTACTCGTACATAGTTACTGACGAAGATAGAAGAACCTACTTCAAAACGCAACGAAATAAAAATTTCATCAACATGCGAGCTCTCTAGCGACCGTCAAACAGGCGGGGAAGGCTTCAGCGCTCCGGTTATGTGTACTAGGACAACACGTTAGAAAGAGTTTATAATTTTCAGTGAAAGGTATCATGAAAACCACACAGACTGCACAGTCATAGACTGAAACCGTTGGGGGAGTGAGATAACAGGCAGATAACGTAGACAACCACGTGTGTCTCCCGAATCAACTAGTGTCGTGTAAAAACTAATTACATCAGACCCCACAAATTATAGACCTATTTCAGTACTACCTTCATTTAGTAAAATTTTTGAGAAATTAATTTTAGACCAACTGCAAAGATTTTTTAACAGACACAAATTATTACATAGCAAACAGTTCGGTTTTACAAGGGGTCGTTCAACTACTGATGTACATAGAGATACACCAGGAAATGCTGTCTTCTGGACACGTTTCCGAATGATAATGCGGACGTGTACTTCGACGCCATCCATTTATTTTATATTTAGTCAATTAGTTTAATACGTGTAAATAGTTCATTTAGCAATAACTGTATTAAAGCGTTTTAAAGTAAATAATAAAAAATGCGAATTCTAATAATATTTGTAGTATTCATTTTATAATTAGTTTTTTATCGCGTCACCTGATGTTGATTGGGACAAAGCACGTGGTTGTCTACGTTATTTGCCTGCGATCTCGTTTCTATAACCGTTTCAGCCTATCACTGTTTCTCTCTAACTTGGCTTTATCTGTGTTGATATGCAATACAAGTGTGCAGTCTGTGTGCTCTACGCGAAAGCTTTCACTGAAAAACGAAATACTCTTTCTAACGTGCTCTCCTAGTACACATGACTGGAGCGCGGAAGCGTTCCGCTCGTTTTACGGTCGCTACGAATGTCGCGTAGCGTTTCATATACAAATAACCTCATTCATTCATTTATCAGCCGAAAGACGTCTACTGCTGGACATAGGCCTCCCCCAAGCATCGCCACTTCGAACGGTTCTGCGCTTCCTGCATCCAGCGGATTCCTGCGGCTTTCACAAGGTCATGGGTCCACCTCGTGGGAGGCCTTCCAACGCTACGTCTTCCGTAGTAGAAAACTGATGAACGATCGCACAATAACTACCGTCCGTATACAGAGTGTTTTTTTAATACCTTTACCTCTTATTCTATTGAAACTTCGTAATACGCTTGTCCAGCTCAAGGTCTTTTGATCAGTTCGGCCTTGTGTTCTTATCATTTTGCAGCATTACGATTTATAAGCTAAATATTAATAGTGTTTAGTTAGTTTTTACACGACACTAGTTGATTCGGGAGACACACGTGGTTGTCTACGTTATCTGCCTGTTATCTCACTCCCCCAACGGTTTCAGTCTATGACTGTGCAGTCTGTGTGGTTTTCATGATACCTTTCACTGAAAATTATAAACTCTTTCTAACGTGTTGTCCTAGTACACATAACCGGAGCGCTGAAGCCTTCCCCGCCTGTTTGACGGTCGCTAGAGAGCTCGCATGTTGATGAAATTTTTATTTCGTTGCGTTTTGAAGTAGGTTCTTCTATCTTCGTCAGTAACTATGTACGAGTACATAATAAAACTCACGCCTTCTTCCCATGGTCGTACACGCGGGCAACTAACTAACTATGTACCTTATCTTTTAACTCTTTTTGCAGCAGTGTAACGTTACAAAAAGCCTTGTTTTTTCTTAACCAAATTAATTATATATTAAGTAGAAATAACGCGTCGTTTAAAAAAAGAACTTTATGCAACTAAAAAGGTATAAAGGAGGGCTTAATACCTTCTCATTTAAATATGCAGACATTCCGTATGTGAAGTGATTAGTATGCTGTGGCTTCGGATTTATTCCTGGGCAATAACAATGAGCTTGCCCCCTAAAAATAAATTATAACCTCACTTATACACTCAACTTCCAAATCTGCCTAACTCTTTGAGAAATAAAGCTGAGATACTAAGTTAAGTTTCTCCTATTATTTATTATGTTTAGTGTGGATATGTTCAGCGTTGTTAGTTTTTGTGTTGATTGGGAGAGACGCACGTTGTTGTCTGGTTTCTTACTCTCTCACTTTGTGCTTCTTACTTGAACGATCACACATGTGTGAGTGAAAAATACATCTGTGTGCATTCATAAAGGCTTTCAGCAGAAACAGTAACCTCTTTATAACGTATTCTCTCAAAAGATCACGCTGGCTCCGCCCAAGTTCCAAGAAAGTCAGTATTCTGGTACATTCATCTAACGTGACTGTCATGCTCCACCTCACAGAATACTGATTATGCACGTGGAAGTCGTTCACAATATTTTTTGTGACAGAATAGAAATGGAAAGAAACCATAATGACAAAATTTCCATTTTTAAAATTTTGTTTTTTGTAAATAAGTTTCATTCATCAGACAGTATAAAAAGTATGTAATAAGAAGCGCAACTAAATAGTCTTTGTTCTTTTTTTATTTCATTGATCTAACTCTTACAGTTTTGTAAATATTCGAACTTGTGTGACTGACCCGTTATTTTTGGAACCGAGTGTTTATATTGACAAGGTACGGTCATGATATTAATATCTTTAAACAGTTCCCTTAAATAATCGCGCCTGAGGAGGCCATATATTGCTCTGATGGCTCTTATTTGTAGAATAAAAATAGACTCGATGTCTGCAGCGCGGTCCCATAATAAGACATGATACTATGAAAGTTAATGAAATAGACTAGCCTCGCGGTATCTACATTAGTAAACTGACGGATTTTTCTTACAGCATATGCTACCGAACTTAGCCGTCCTGCAAGAGATGTTAAATGGGGACCCCATTTCAAACACCCACTTAATCCGTTTAAATCAAAGGCTTACCTGTGTTGGAATAAATCATCTCAGTTTGCACTCGGTGTGCCTTATAAAAGTTATTACTGGATATTAGAAGCTCTTTTTAAAGTGCTCTCCTAGTACCCAAGACCGAAGCGCTGAAGCTTTCTGCCCGTTTGACGGTCGCTACAATGAGCTCGTAGCATTAATTGAGTTTCAATACTTTGTTACGCGTCGCTATGTTTTCTGCTAAAAACTTTTTTTAAGATGTCATAATATGAGATCAATATTTATAAAGTTATATTACACATACCAAAAATGGTAATTCGTATTAACATATTATAGTTTATTTGTACTTTTGGAGCAATTGAACCTTTTTTCGAGTTGTAATAAAGCACTCCTTTGTTTCCCGATGCCGAAAAAAATAATGCAAAGATACAAATATGACCAACCTCAATCATTTGTTGCTGCCTGCAAGTTTCCATGGCTAGAGTAACGTCAACCTCTTCTAACGTGCACTCCTTGTACACATGGCCGGAGCGCTGAAGCCTTCCGCTTGTTTTAACGGTCGCTACAAAGGAATCACGTAGCGACGTAGCAACGGAATCACTTTTATTGCTTTTAAACTTATTTTATGAAGAAAAAAGAAACAAAAATAAGAGAAAACAATTTGAAGTTACTTATAAGTAAAAAAATAAAATGGTCTACGGAAAAATATTAGACTTCAGTAAAACAACGATTTTATTTATGTTATGTTCTCTTAAGTTGTTGTTTGATGTTTCAGCATACTTTTTAACTGAAGAAGGATTGATATTTCATTTGTTTGACAGTTCTATAATAATTGCTCGAGATAAACTTTAAATGATGGTATGAAATTGTATTAGTGGTAATAATTTTATAAAAATTTACTCCTCGAATCGAAGATAGGTATCTAGACGAAAGTTTGTTATCATAACACCATTCTTGTATAATGTGTGGTGAAAAGCACGTGGCGGATGAAGTCAATGAACTGCTATCTCACTCCCCCAACGGTTTCAGCCTATCTGTCTCTGCCACTTAATGGTTTATCTGTGTGACACAGATTAAACCTGTGTGTAATCGGTGTGCATTCATGAGAGCTTTAAGAGGAAATGTTTACCACTTTATAACGTGCTCTTTCTTCTACGAGTAGTACACATGAACGGAACGCTGAAACTTTTGTACGTTTGACGATCGCTACGAATATCAAGTAGCTAAGAATCAGATATTTACTTTCCAATTTGTAATTAAGAATTTACCCGGATCTTTTTCTTGTTACTGACTTTTTATAGGAGTGAAATTAGGATTCAAAGCATTTTCATAAATATAGCAATATTTTTACGATTTAATTCGGGTAAGAACATAAGATGTGCAATAAACATCTTTTAATTGCCAGATTAATAGATATTAACATATATTTAATTAAATAAATTACTAAATAACTAACTACCTATACAAATTAATAAGAACACTCAGGAGTCGAAGTACTCGTCCGCATCGCTGTCATCTGGAAACGTGCCCAGAAGACTGGCAGCATTGCCACGCTGAATGGCAATGCTAATTCTTTGGCCAAAGAACAATCCAGCCCTCTGGTCACGTGAAGTGTCGACTAGTTGGTGAGAAATTTGTTTAAAAAGGAGACGCGCACTGGGGCCCCATGACCCGAGCGTTTCGACCCCAAACGGCTCAAAACTGTAGTTACCCATAAGGTTACAATATTTGCGCCGCTTGAGGGTCTCAGCAGCCGCAGCAGCAGCGCCAGCATAGCTCGCCGTGCTAGGAACATGAGATGGAGCAAGGGTATCGACACAGGTTGCTTCCCACACCAGAGGCCTACCCACCTTCCAAGGCAACAACGTCATACGGTCTGGTCTCTTTCCATCGTCACGTACCAAGCCGTTTGGTTCTAAAACCGCAGGTACGCCGGCGGTGACAAGGGCTCGACGAATAATATCGTTGATGCTGGCGTGCCGTGCTATGCGACCTGCGCTCCTGTAGCAGGACAGGACATGGTGCCCGAGACTGTCGACAGCTTCACCGCAGTGACACCGATGCGGAGCAACACAAGGTGCGCCCAAGCGGAGACATGTAGCGAGCCGAAACGATGAGTCATCCATTATTGTGCCTATGGTGGATGACGGGAGCGCCTGAAGCCACAAGCCAGACTCCCATTCTTCCACAGCCAGCAGACGGGCACGCTCAACAGTATCAGGTGACGTGTTTATCAGGGTATTCCGTATAATACTGCAGAGCGGCACGTCCCACCGTCTCTGGGAGGACGGGTTGTCGGGGAAAACCGTATTGGGACAAGCCATTTTCCAAGCGTTCAACGCATCGGTCAAACACGGTACGTCAAAATCGACCAGTGAAGAAGATAAAATATTCCTGGTTAATTTATCAGTACTGTGGACCGAGGAGATGAAGGCCGGTAAACTTATACTTGAAATTTTGCGGACACCGAGACCACCTAGGCGAATGGGAAGTGTGGCTTGCTGCCACGCTCGGTCGTCCAGGGCCACATTTAGGATCGAAGTTAGTGTGTTTCTAATAATTTGGTCTATTTTTTCTAAAAGTTGTGGATGTTTCCACAGCTGGGAGGAGCGAAGGTTATATGTAAATTTTGGTCCAAAACAACAGTATCGAACGAGTGTGAAGGTCGAATGAACGTTAATTTTGAAAAGTCTTTCCGAGACATCATTGATTTTTTTTATTTTTTCTTCAACGAACGTGGGAAAGGATTCGTCAAAAATTGGGGACCCTAGGAGGTGAAGAGACTCTCTTTCCATAATTTAGATATTTGGTGCTACGGAACAAAATTTTGCTAAGGTAGTCGTCTGTCGATGTCAGTGGTTTCGGGAAGATAAATTTCACATTTTGAAAAGTTAAGGTCTAGGCCAATAGAACTGAATTTTTCTTTTAAAAAAGTTAAGTCTTTTATGACTGTGTCTACATCACCTCCTAGGGTTCCGTCATCCAAATACCATACGTTGAATTTTGAATTTAGCAGTCGAATGATTGGATTTATTGCCTAACTAAAAATGACTGGCCTAAGAGGGTCGCCCTGTTGGCAACCAACAGCTGATTTCAAAAGGTTGTCTTTATAAAGTAATTTAGAGGGATACCTGTAACATTGATATAGAAAACTGTAAATTTTGGGTATTTCTTTTTGAACTTCTGCCAACATAGTGTCCGTGTTTACGGAATTGAAAGCATTCTTAATGTCAACTTTAAGGATGACCTCACCTTTAGCACTATTGAGGAAAGTGGATAATGCATGTACCGCAGCCTCACAGCCCCTTTTAGACCCAAATCCCAGCTGTAGGGGCTGGAATTTGCTGGCCAGTGTTTCGCTGTAAAAAGCACAGCAAATTTTGGCTGCGATACGACGGTAAGTGGACCCTTTTTTTTTTTTTTTTTTGTTCCTGGGGTGGACAATCCTCATGGATGTCCCCCGCCCTGGGGCGGGTGGAGGGGTCTGTCAGATTCTTACTGACTAAAAACCACCCCGGTGTTCCATCTCACACCTACGCCGGGGTCGCGGGAACACATTATTCTTCCACAACCCCGGCTGGTGCCGGCCCGCTTGCGCGGGCCCCGTCTCGGGCGGGGGGAGTGAGGTGTACTCCCCCCGCAACGTCTGTGAGCGGCGCACGCGGAACACTACGCGCGCCGCCTTCTCGGGTCCTGATGTTGGGGGGCGACGGATGTCCCCGAATCCGTCGCCCCTGGACCCATTTAGGGGGGCCGGAAGAGGGCGTTGTCCGCCCTCCTCCGACGCTCGGTGCGTCTGCTGCGGGCCGGGTTGAGAGTCGAGATCTCTCTCTCCCTTTCCGCAGCCTCCTTCTGCGAGATGACCGTTTCGCAAAGGTGGTCTCCTTTGCGAAACGGTCCTCCCAGAACTGCGTCCCAGGACTCTGCGCCGCCGATCATCGCGTTCACGACGGCCGGCAGCGACAGGTCGTTGCCTACTTCGGTGATGAGGGCACGGCGCGGCTCCTCCCAAGCGGCACACTCTGCCAGTGTGTGCCATGCCGTGTCCTCCCGGCAGTCGACGCAGTGGTGACACCGGGCGTCCGGCTCCCCGTTTATGCGACACAGGTACTTCCCGAAACAACCATGCCCCGAGAGCACCTGCGTCGCCCGAAACGTCAGGGAGCCGTGCCTTCTCCCGAGCCAGCGGTTGAGCACTGGCCGGATCGCCTCGATGGTGCTGAGGCCGGTAGGGCGTGACAGCCGCACCCGCCATTCCGCCACCAGGACCTCGCGGAGCTGCAACCGATGCTGCTCGATATGTTGCTGCATCGGTCGCTCGCCCCGCTCCCTCGCTGCCTCGCGCCACCGGTACAGTGACGCGAGCACCTTCGCCTCCAGGTCCCAGGGCGGTGATCCGGCCAGTGAACAACCCGCCTCGAAGGAGATCGTGCGATACCCCCGAATGACTCTGACGGCCATCGCCCGCTGCGGCTTGCGCAGGAACGGTAAGCGGACCCTTTTTTTTTTTTTTTTTTTTTGTTCCTGGGGTGGACAATCCTCACGGATGTCCTCCGCCATCCAAATACCGAAGTCCAAAGACGCTGAAGTCGAACGAAGAGCCTCCCTCCCTCCCGTCGAAGACCCTGATGATCCTCTGCCTCCCGTCACTCCAGACGAAGTGCACGACATCATTAAAGGGCTCCACGCTCGTAAGGCCCCCGGTTCGGATGGTATTACCAATAAGGTATACAAACTCCTTCCTGCCCCGCTAATAATGCTTATCGCCATCTTCAATGGCGCCTTGAGCAACAACATCTTCCCACAAGCATGGAAACCTGTGGGATACCGTCATCGGTATCCCAAAGCCAGACAAGCCAAAGTCTGAGCCCTCCAGCTACCGCCCTATTAGCTTACTCAATGTCCTCGGCAAAATCTACGAGAGGCTTATTTATAAGCGTCTCAAAGACTACGCCGAAGCAAAGAGCCTCATACCCAACGAGCAGTTTGGATTCCGTAGCCAACACTCGGGCACCCAACAGGTCCACCGTATCGTAGAGCACTTATGCGCTGGTCTGCAGCGTAACGCGACGACGGGTGTGCTATTCTTCGACATAGCGAAAGCCTTCGACAAAGTCTGGCACAACGGCTTGATATACAAGCTCTACCAACTTCCAGTTCCAGATCGTCTGGTGCTCATCTTACGAGACTTTTTGTCGAATCGCACCTTTCGCTATCGCATCGAGGGAGCACTCTCGTCCCCTCATCCTATTCGCGCCGGTGTCCCTCAGGGTTCCGTACTATCTCCTTTCGCCTTCACGCTGTTCACTAGCGATATCCCAAAAAGTAAAAAGGCTCAGTTGGCTCTCTTCGCCGACGACACTGCCGTTTACTATACCGGTCACTGTCCCAACGCTATAGCTCGTACTCTCCAAACCTCCGCAAACGTCTTAGGCGCTTGGTTCCGGAAATGGAGAATCGAGGTCAACCCTGATAAGAGTCAGGCGGTTCTCTTCTCAAGACGTCGTCATCTCCCTCTCCCACTTCCCAGCCCGATCACTATGTAAGGTAAGCCGATCCCCTGGGAGAAGCAAGCCAAATACCTAGGCGTGATCCTCGACGAAAACCTTACCTTTAAGGCCCATATCAAGGCGGTTCGCGCGCGCGCCTCCTTCGCCCTTAGCAGGCTCCAATTCGTACTGACAGCCCGTAGTAAACTGTCCCTTAAATGCAAGCTCCGCATTTATACCGCAGTCATCCGTCCCATCATGACCTATGCCTGCGTCGTATTTGCGCATGCTCACCCACGTCATCTCCATAAGATGCAGACCCTCCAAAACCGTTTCCTCAGAAGGGTTACGGGTGCCCCTTACTACGTCCGGAATATAGATCTTCACGTCGACCTTAGAATGCCAACCATAAAACAGTTCATGAAACGCTTATCAAAGCGTTTCTTCGACTGCGGCATCAAACATTCTAACCCCCTGATTACAGCGGCCGCCCGCTACACTCCCTCTCGCATTAGCAGTATTCGCCGACCAAGGCATACTTTAATCGACCCCGACGACGCCACTATCCTCCTCCAGGAGAGTAGTAAGGCCACTAGCACGCTACATAAGCCCAAAACCCGATCGCCGTCCTACCGTCCTCGCCGCCGAGGCACGCCGCGACGCCCAAACCGACGCTCCTCCCGACCCTTGCTCGAGCCAGCCCGCGCCGCTGAGCCTGTAGCTTTAAATTCGTCCCTAAATAATATCAATCCTGATCCAGCTAGTCATTTGCTGCCCTCTTCCAGCGACGCCCTAAGCCGAGGTTCGTACCCCACAGGGGGTGCCCTTAGCGTTGTCGCTTAGTTTTTAGTTAGTATTTAAGTAGTAAGTCCTGGCTGGAGGCCTTAATTTATTAGGGCAACCACAGGCAAGTCCGCTTAAGCAGACGACAACCACATAAGTTGACCTGCGAGATGCCAAACAAACAAACAAAAACATACGCCATGACACGGCAAAAGGTGCGTGAGAGCATCTTTTGCGTGGCTCCGACCTTTTTTAATAAATTGCCCAAATCATGGAAATATAAAAAAAATCTGCTCTTATTTACATTTACATATTATTACAGTATAGCAGAGTTTATGAAAGATGACAATTTTCATCGTTTTTGTGATGACGATGATGTATTTTATGATTTGATATACTTTTTTTTGTAATTTTAATTTGGAATTGAAATTTTAATGACAGTTATTCATATTTTTGTTGACCAATTTATTTAGTGACTACTTTGACATTTAAATTTGATGAATATTATCACGGTTTATGCATCATCTCTTCCTACCAATTTGTACGCCACGATATGCGGCTGAACATGTTAGAACTAGAAAAGTACCTCATAATTGTCTTGCATGCAATGTATCATGGAGTACACCATGTTTCTTTACTTACTTACTTACGAACATTTGATAAACATCTAATTCTTTGTAACTGTTGAAATTATCTCACTCCGTTATTTATTATCTTATTTTTTGCAATTGTGTAAAATTAAAATAATATTTACACCTCCAGTAATAAATGGCATTCTTTTTATTTCATGAATATATACACAATTATATTTTTTTTATGAGAACATAAAAACCATTAAAATATAAATAAACAAGTAGCCCACCGGTATCGGAAACAGTTTCCAAGTCACCGGCCGTGATACTGGATATCATTTTGTTATCATTAACTTCAGTTAGTTTTAGTACCTAGTTTATCTATGTGTATACAACTTGCGTATGTGTGTTGTTGAACGCTTTCATGAAGGCTTTCAGTAACACCTCTTCATAACGTGCTCTCCTAGTACACATGCCCGGAGCGCTGAACACTTCCTCCGTTCGTTTGACCAATTGTAATTGGTCCGAGGGCGATGTCAAGTCTATTTATTCATTGATATGCCATTTGTTTACCGTGGCTGAGAGCCGCGCGGATAACAGCGCGCATGCGCGAATTACGGCTACCCTCTCTCTATGTTGAGTTTTCGTATTCGTGAAGCTTCGCTTTCAGCTGCCTCGACAGGGGCGCCGCGAGCAGTCGTGCGTCACTGTCGAGGTGGTTTAATGTGTATTTGTAAGAGCATACCTCCTTCAAGTGTGTTCATTTTTATCGGGATTAGATAATGATACCCATCACGTCTGTGAATTTTACACAAACTAAAAAAAACCTGAAATTTCAAGTGACTGCAATTACAGCGTTCGATTATAAAAAGAAAAAACCTCAAATTAGAAAAAAAAAATTGTATCAAATTTAGATTTTGATACTCATGGCGTCTGCGGAGTTTAGCTAGCCAATTTAAAATAATCCTGTACATCATATTCATTTACTAAGCATCTGATGTAGAACTTCGGAGATATAGTATAGAACTCCTCAATGTATACACACCCTAACACCTAGGAGTAGAATTTCCTTTCTTAGCGGGCACACCACTAAGTAGGTAAGTACTTAGTTGCCAAATTTCAATTATTTCGCTTTTTAAAGTAAAAATAACGACTGTAAAAGACACTTAACGAAGCCGAGTGTCACGTATTTGTGTTGGCAAAACAAAAATTGATGGACGATTAAAAACTAAAACTAGCCTAATTACTTTCAATTTACGATTGGTGACTGAAAAAATCAAAAAATCAATAGAATTCGTTTTAGTATTAGTATTATTAATTAGTTTCAGTACTCAAATTAAAAAAAAACAATTGGTTGAGTTAGTAATGTCGAGTCACTGCATTCATAAATGTATACGATACGATTCCCAAGAAGTGGTCGCCCTTTGACGGCTGTTACGGAAGACGACGTGCTGTGCTAGCAGTGAAAAACTACGTATAAAGAGATTCAGCACATACTGCAGGTTGGATTGGGAAGCCTTCACGAAATTCTACAAGTGCATCTTCGCGTGGGGAGGATAGTTTCACGCTGGCACCCAGAGTTCTGGCACACAACCTCAGAAGCAGGCCCGGGTGGAATGGTGCCGTGATATGATAAACGAATATTAAACAGGCTCGTCTCGGTGTTTTTACGACATTATAACAGGTGTTGGATTTATCAGTCTTGGATCGAACGAAACGATTACATTAGCTTACATTCGCTTAAAACGATACTATTAGCTTTTATCTTATTAATAATAACTTTTTAAAACTCTTTCATGAATATGAAACAAAGCATCCTTTGTTTCATATTCATGTTTTACACTATCTGTATGTCAAATTTCATCCAAATCTAATTAGTAGGATATTACTAATAACTTACTAGTACTGCATTAATTAATTTATTTGCATCACCGTGATGTACAATCGTGAAGTCTAATGCAAGATTCATGTTTGGATGCATGTTAGGTTTCTGCTCATAAATTGAGCACAACGTGTCGTGAACAGAATACCTTCTAATATGCATGCAACGTACTACCGGGGTAAAAAGTATCCTATGTGGTAATCCAGGAGATAATTTAACTGTGTGGCAAATTTCATCCAAAACCGTTATTTTCGCATTTAATATATACAAAATATTGTAAAATATTTTAAAAGAGTAACGGTGAAGTTTCTTGCCACTTCTTCTCCATACGAAACTACTTTTTGGAAGTGACGCCTAGACTCAGTTCTATTTTTTATGTAAATTTTGACGTTCAAAAGTGCCTTTTTATGGGCCTATTTGAAATAAATGCTTTGACTTTGACACTAATAAAGTTACGATTAAAGTTGTAAAAATATATGTAAAATTATAAAATTGCTTATATATTAAATAGGCGAAAATAAAAGCCGGCTGCCGTCTGCAGCTTGTTGTAGATAGCTACAATAATGATAATGTTTCGATGTGTAAGCAAAGGGTCAGTTTTTATTTACACTCTACCTACACGACTATTACAAATCAGTTAAATAACCTTCATCTTAAAGAACCATATACATTATTAATTTTCAGTCTCGTCCTCTTTTTTGTTTGTCTCGAATATTTTATTTGAACACAAAATCTGCCCTTGATTTGATTTGTTCATTTCATCCACACGTTGTCGTAGGTCATGGTTCCTAATGTGAAACAGAACTAGGAGCGCCCCACTAATGTTACCCTTCTTGCTTGCTCGCACACTGAGCGAAATGAATCACTCCGTCCCTCTCAATTGAGGGTGTACCTGTGCTTCAATGTCGGCAATACATACAATGTAAGAAGGTCCATTTTTCGTTGCTTTTGAGGCAGTTTTCAAAGGTGAGGAAAGCATTTACTGCTTTATTTTTATGGTAGCCTGATACATTTGAACGCAGTGCGGAAGACTTTGGCCACTATCGTCGCTACGGAACACGTAGCAACGGTCTACGGATTACTTTCGTAGCAACGACGACGATATTTCGAGATTATTTAAAGCAGTGAAAGTGCGGAGGTATATTTTGACGTTCAGTTAGGATAATATTGTAGTGTTATTTTTTATATTATTTTAATAGTCTTTTTTTAATAAAAATATAATTGTAATTAGTAGAAGAAGTTTGTACAGTGTATACATTTTAACCGTTTTAAAACAGCCATGAATTATAGAAAAGATTCATTAAGTGAAACTTTTGTTACATTGAAATAATTATACGTTTTTGATTAAAGGGACACTATTTACTGAAGTTATTTGAATTTATTTGGTCACTTCACCGAAAACCCTCCTCAAAAACTAAATTACACGGTTAAATGGTATTTTATTAACTTTACAGACTCACGGGTAAGTTGGTAACTTTATTTACTAAGAAAACGCATTTTCGATACAACGATATACCGATTTAACAACTAGGAATACACTTTATAGAGGAGTGAATACTGAAAACAATTTGTGAAAATTCTGTAGGCCATTAGATTTATGTTGCCCTAGTACTTTTCTTTTCTGTGTGAGTCACGGTAACGGCGCGGAATTCGGTGGAACTTCTTTGACTTCGATTATACTTAAGCGCCATCTACAAGCGTTAACGTAAACTCACGTTAATGATTGTAGATGGTGTTACTAGTATCGAAGTAAAAAACACATACACAGATGTTATGAGGCATTCCAAATACCAAAATATTATTTTACTTTACTACTTCTTACAATCTTTTATTTATTCAATACCATTATTCTAGGACGGATTTTAAAGTACTCAGGAACTGTGATAAGCCCCGCAGCTTTTTATTACAACTTGGTAGGCAGTATATAAATTGACAACCACTTTAAAATTATCAAATAAATCAACTTGATTCCTATTAGCCCGCGACTTTGTTCGCGTGCATATCGTAAAACAATAATGTGTCGCTTAGAAAAAATGCATGTACCACTCCTTAATTTAAAAGGCAGCATCTTCCGATTTTGCCTGGTGGGAAGCGCTACCTGGTGTTCTATTCAAAGTCCTTTAGAATGCAGTCACTGCGTCTTCAGGGTTTATAATGTCAATGCGACGAAGTGTCACTTTGATTTTTGAGAATAAATAATAATCAAGGCGCCAGGCTGTGCCTGCCGTATTCAATAAATCGACTGCCTGTTGGAGATCCCAAATAAATAAATTACTAAAAACTTGTTTTAATTAAGAAAATTCTTCTCTCTAAACGATGTCAGAACCAAAATATTTATGTTTGGAAGTCGGTAAAAAAGTTTTTAATTATAAATTGTGGAACCTACGAAACAACAGTTTGTGTACCTACTTTTTACATATTGTATTTTAAGAATAGGTAGGTATACTGTTTGTTATTCAGAAGTTCCGTGACAGTAAGATTTCTTCGCAGTCCATGATTAGTTTACTACTGTTAGGAACTTCAACAGCTACCTACTGTGTTTCTTATTCCGTACGATTACCCATTCCAAAACAATAATCCTCCGAGTAAATTGTCAGTGTGACAACCAGACGGACAGGACGAAATTATAAGAGTTCCGTTTCTATGTGCCATTTGGCTACAGAACCCATAAAAAGACGAATTGAGAACTTTTGCTTTTGTTTGTTTGTTTGGCATCTCGCAGGTCAACCTATGCGGTTGTCGTCTGCTTAAGCGGACTTGCCTGTGGATTCCCTAATAAATTAAGGCCTCCAGCCAGGACTTAAACTTATATACTAACTAAAACTGAGCGACAACGCTAAGGGCACCCCCTGTGGTGTACGAACCTCGGCTTAGGGCGTCGCTGGAAGAGGGCAGCAAATGACTAGCTGGATCAGGATTGGTATTATTTATGGACGAATTTAAAGCTACAGGCTCAGCGGCGCGGGCTGGCTCGAGCAAGGGTCGGGAAGAGAACTTTTGCCTTTTTAAAGTCGGTTATAAAGATGCCTCCAAGAATCTTCAGTTTTTCTTCGAAAGATTCCGGAGAGGTCTGAGTGAGAACCTGAATGAGATTATATCTCCAGATAGAAACCCAAACCAAATATTCCAAGACCTATTTCCAGACTACTGAACTACAGAACAGGAAAAACTACGTGGGACACTCAGTAAGTATTGCGAAAATAAAAATAATTATTCTGTTAGTAAATATTTTTAATTACTCGTTTCAAAGTACTCTCCACTAGCCTCTATACAAAGTTTCATGCGTCTGAACCAGTTTTCGATACACTTTTTCCAGCCCGCCGTAGACACCTCGTTTACAGCCTGCTCGAATTCTGACAGTGCATGTTCCGGCGGCGAAAATTTAAAGACGTCACAATAGAGAAAACTTCTGCCGAGCATTTGGTAGTATACCATTACTACCAAATGCATCTTTGGTTCCGTAAAGGAATTGGCACCAAGGAGCCAGTCAAATTGAAAAAGCTCGAGATCAAAATTTTGCCCCCGCTTCTAGATCGCTTCACTTTGGTAGGCGTTGATTTGAAACATCCAAACCGTCGACTGGCGCTTCGTTTCTGGTTCGGATTGATTAATCTTAGACTCATCACCTGTAATGATGTCGTTAACACGCCGAGACGAGCCTGCTTCAAATGTGTTGTGCGGCACCCAGCGTAAAACTATCCTCCTCACGCGAAGATGAATTTCGTGAAGGCTTCCCGATCCAACCTGCAGTATGTGCTGAATCTCTTGATACGTAACTCGCCTAATGTCTTGTTTTTTTTTACTGCTAGCACGTTTTCTTCCGTTACAGGCTTCATAGGGCGACCACTTCTTTTTTCATCCCAGAAAGTTATTCCACCGCGCTTGAATTCTTTATACCAACGAATTTATACCCTCCATATTTTGAAAATGGATCGTACCTTTTTTACTTACAAATAATCATATTTTCAAAATAGACTGTAACTGGCCTGTCTCTCATACATAAAAACTTTTTTTCGCAATACTTTCTGAGTGACCTGGTACCTACGAAACTACTTTATTTCCGATAATGATACTACATTAATTTAGTTGAAAAACTTAGTACTAATAAACGCAAGGGTGTCCACTCTTCTGCGAAAAATCTAAACAACACGATTCAGAAAATGACGAAATTTGCTCAACGCCATCTATCGAATGCTCACCACTGTAAGACTTGCTCTGTATACAATTAACTTTTTAAATTAATCTGAACCAAATTTTATTTAATAAGTTGTTATGATTTAAACTAATAAATAATTATCTAAAATTGCATTCTATAACACTCAGCAGTTCAGAACACCACAACAATTGTTTTTATCTTACTTAAATTTTCACAAAGTTTCAGTTGAAATTCTAAAAACAATGCAAAACTATTTTTGTAAAATTATAATCACTAGCATTACTTTTTTTAATAACACAGTTACCTATATGACGTGTTATACAATATTGTTTTCACATATATTAGTTAGTAGCATTTGGCGTCAATACGTGTATGTGTAATTTAAGTGTAAACTTATATTTTGATAGACTTAAGCGATTGCAATGAAACAAAATCTAATAATTACTCCGATTTATACACAATATTTGATATTAAAAGTTAACTATAATGGTTTCGTACTTTTTACGTGACACTTGATCTAATTAATCTCTCACATCCAAATAGACAAACAGATAGAAATTTAAAAAAATATATGGAAATTTCATCTCTTGGTTATCATTTATTACCCAACCTATTTTTTTGTAAATATTTTCAATTTACAGAAACGTCTCATCTACAGATTCATTTTATGGATAGATATAGAAGATCTATAGATAGATTTAGATAAAATAGTTTCCATTGTAGATTGTTTACATTCATGGTTGATTTCTCTCCCTGAACGCAGCCAATGCATTCATAGTCTACCGGTTACGATGTGTGAATATGCTGAAGTTTATTTCCATTAGATTTATCATCGGGCTACGAGATCAAGTTGCTACGCGGTTGCTTATGCGTAGCCATAACGCCGCCGCTTAGGCAACGCCACGCATCGTTATGGAAAACAATATTTGATGAACTTCTTTTGTTATTAAGCGTAAAGCTGTTGTTGTTTTTATTAAATCGTTAACTTATTGCAACTTAGTAAGTTTTTTTCTCACACAAAAATGAATGGTGAGAAAGACGAGTCTGCTCAGCGGTACACGTCGTCGTCGCCTGTGCAGATACCATCTCACTCGCACTTAAGACTGAGCGAGTAAATAGCTCAATCCTTCTTGCATACTGGTTTATCTGTTTGCTTTCAACCTGGTAAAGTAGCTTTCACATAAGTTTCCACGATGAAAACGTTCAAATCTTTTAGTTCATTCTTCCCTAGTACGTATGGCCGGAGTGCTGGAGTCTAGGGCCCGATTCGACGACGGGCGCTATGAGTGTTTTTTTTAAACTCAACTTTAATATTAAGGTTTGTTGCTGCTGATAATATTTCAATATCAGATATCAATATCAGTTAATGAAAAAATTGTGACTTTCTGAATAACTGACAACAACAAAGTCATTTTTTTTATATTATCTATAATATGTAAGGATGGCGCAGGTGGCGTTCTCTAGTTTCTGTCTTCTCCTCATGGGGGAAGAAGGCGTGAGTTTAAGTATAGAGGCTTTTATAGATGATACGATCCATGCCAGTATTAGACAATGTAAGTTTTGTTAAGACAAATTTAAATCAGTTTAAAAATTATGTGAAGAGTTGTCGTCTCTAGATACAATTTCTGACCTACCTCACTGCATCCTGGAAAACTCATTGTTAAACATAGCTACAGTAACGTAAACTTCTTAAAACGTGCTCTCCTAGTACACATGACCGGAGCGGTGAAGCCTTCTGACACGTTTGACGGACACTTTGAATGTTGTGAATTGAAATAGCTATCTACTATATCTCTATACCTGTTTTTTCAAAGATACGTACGAGTGCTTAATATTCTTTTTATTAAAAACAATGCTCTTATTATTCTTTTTTAAACTATTAATTCGCGGACATTGGTGTGGGTTTGACACGTGTACCTGGTTTTTAACTTACTCTGTAACATTTGTTGGGACATACAAGAGTAACACATTACATATTGTAATATGTAACGTTAAATGTCCCAACAAAGTAATTTCAAAAAATAAATAAATGAAGGTTGCGAGTATTTACTCTAACAGCCTTATTTATAAAAATCTCGCTAACCATTAGTTAGCCACTGCTTAGCTAACCAATTAGTTAGCTCTAAATCAATGCTTAACTTTTCTTTATTTAGAAACTCTAGTTAGCGGGTGATTAGATTAGAGAAACGGAATAGAGGTGAAATTATGTATTCAGCACATATTATAATCAAAATAGTGGACTACAAAACAGAATTTCAAGAATAAAGTTGTCAAACCCACGATTTTTGTATCTGTCGTGACTTTAACAGACGCATGTCAAAAATTACATCGGATTTTTTTAATTTGAATATAATTATTTATTACGTTATTTCATTGTATTTGACATGGTAGCAATGAAAATAATTAGCTCCAATAATTGGAGTAAACAGGAAAAGGTATTTATCCCTGAGTTTAAATACACTTACTAATATAAACTGACCAAATTAATGTAAAACTGATGTAACATCAGTAGCCGATTATAGCTATGTTTTTTTCATGTCCTAGCTTGAATATACTCTTTTGGAAATGTATGTAGGTACTTGTGTCTATTATATATTACTGCCTAATTCCTATCGCTGTTGCAACAGGGTTTCAGTGTCTTTTAATAACAATTATTATACTTGTTTACTGGTACAAGTTTGACTGCTGCTATGAAAGCCACTATTAGCACCTAGCACCAAAACTATTCAACCACAAAGACGGGGAGGGAGGAGACCATTAGTGCTGAGGCTACGTGGAATTGATGAGAAAAGAGATTGGCATGAGAAAAGAACGGCACAGGCCATGTCTTTGTAAGAAGAATATTGGAAATCAAAAATAGGGAATTTATAACAAAAATGTTACTTTTTCAAATATCAAAATAAATAGTTCCTACAAAATGTCTCTTGTTATTTGTGCGCCACGTGGCTATTCTTATAGTTTATGACCTTAGAACTGGCGTCATAAGATTAAGGACACATGGGATAACACATTGGATAATAACTATCTCCTATGAGCTTCCTCACAAGCTCATACTCTTCAAACCTCATGGGACCTACTGAGCCTACTCCTGTTTGAGTTTTCCCTATAAATCCTTTCATCATGTGTACTTCGAATGAAGAAAATGAAATGTAGATAATCATTCTCGTAACGGATTTTAACGAGCTTTGTAGGTCTTCCTTGGTCTACTTCCCGCTGGCGTTTAAAAATGATTTAATTATTTTTTGCGTTGTTGTGAAAGGTCGTAAAAGATTGTCGAATCCCATATTTACTAAGGCACAGCTCGATATTAGGAACAAAATAACCTCGGGGCAAACAATAATCCTATTGAATCGATCAGCTGACTCAAATAAAAACCGCCATATTGCCTCTTAGCATCCTCTGAACAAGCTACCGATGGTGTTTCAATTTAACAGCTGCTAATCAATTGGTTAGCGAACTCTTAGCGCTAAACAAAAGAAAATACAAAACTTAATTATAACACCTCTAACCCACCTGATTAATCTCAGCCTGGAAACAGGAGTATTTCCCGAACAGTGGAAAGTTACAGCAGTAAGCCCGATACATAAATGTGGTCCTAAGGATAAACCTGAAAATTATAGACCAATAGCACTTCTTAGTATATTATCTAAAATCCTGGAAAAGGTGGTTAACACCCGCGTTGTAAATTTTCTAGAAAAACATCATCTAATTTCAGAGCGACAATTTGGTTTTAGAAAAGGGAAATCAACTGAAGACGCGGCTTCGCTGTTAACAAACTCCATATCTTCAATTAAAGAAAAGGGTGAACGCTGCATGGCGGTCTTCTTAGACCTAGCTAAAGCGTTCGACACAATTTCAACAGAGCTACTCCTTAAAAAACTAGATGCAGCAGGGATAAGGGGAAAACCACTCATGTGGTTTCACAGCTACCTCACCAATCGCCGACAGTATGTGAAATCTGGTGAACACTCAAGTGGACAACTCCCTTTCAATTTTGGAGTTCCGCAGGGCAGCTTACTAGGCCCAACACTCTTTATAATCTATATGAACGATATACTGAACCTCACTCTTCCAAACGCAGAAATAATATCTTATGCAGACGACACGGTTATCACATTCCACGCACCTAGCTGAGAACAGGTCTACTGCCTTGCAGAACAAGGCTTAGAAACAGTAGCGCAAACACTCGACCATAACTTACTTACACTCAATTTAAAGAAAACCAAATTTATAACATTTTCCAAAACACAGTTATCTAGCCCTCCTCCCAACCTGACTTTAAATTCCACACATGTAAAAACCACCTGAACACATCACGTGAAGTCTGCTCATGCGATTGTATTAACCGGACACAATCTATTCCTTATTTAGGTCTACTTATTGACGAAAATCTATCATTTAAAGCCCACATTCAATTTCTTTCTGGCCGGGTAAGGAAACTTATCCACATCATAAACAAACTAAGAAACCGCACTCCAAAAGACATAATGCTAATGGTTTTTTTCGCAATATGCCAGTCCATTATACAATATGGCGTAACTATTTGGGGTGGAGCTGGAAAAACGATAATGATTGAGCTTGAAAGGGCCCAGAGAGCTGTTATTAAAGTTATCTTAAGAAAACCATTTTTCTACCCTACTGACTCCCTATACAAAGAGTTTCAAGTTCTACGTGTAAGGCAACT
Organism: Dasypolia templi; assembly: GCA_963555695.1. Lineage (NCBI taxonomy): Eukaryota > Metazoa > Arthropoda > Insecta > Lepidoptera > Noctuidae > Dasypolia > Dasypolia templi. The sequence goes on from OY743152.1 coordinate 5,377,274, forward strand.
ATTTATTCTCAATGCATACCTACGCATACACAAAACCCTAAAAATCCGACCTGACTATCACTCATTGACTTCCAAACGTGTCTTTCACATCCCGCTTCAACGAACCACATCTCTCCTTGCAAGACGCTGTCCCGCCTATGTACACACTTTTGTATATAACAAGGTCACCAGTAGTTTGCCTTGTGACCCAAAAGAACTCTCACTCTCTACATGCAAAAATGTTGTCAAACAATGGCTATTAAGTCTTTCGTATGATGAATCGGAAAGCATTCTCACAACACTCAACTCACTCTCGTAATCCTACTACCACCACAGACATTAACATCTACACACCACACACGCACACACTAACACACACCCACCCACTAACACACACACCCACACCTTACTTTAGCTCCTTAGCATTTTATTTAATTTTTTAATTTTATTTTTATATTTACTCATGATTATTTAACATTTTATTATATTGTTTAACATTTTTAGTCTTGTGCTTTGTTCAGTGCAAATTAAGCTTTTATTTTTGTTTATATTATAATTTATGATTTAAGTTTTCACTTTCATAATGATCTCAATATTAATTTAGTTTCATATAAAAGTTTACAATTACCTACTCTTACATATTCTCACAAAATTGTAGTGGTAAATAGAATCATGCATCACAACTCTGGTCCCCAAGATACAGGCGCCGCCTAGTTTGGGGTCCGCCGTAAAGATAAAAAGGAAGATCGCTAACAGTTACAGACCGAAATTAAGTTAAGTTAATTATAAGGTAATAATTGTAACTTTGATTCAATAAATTTATTATTATTATATTATCAACGTTTATGAATAAGAATTTGGCTAAACATTTCCTTAGCAATTGATTAAAATTTAAGACACGTTAATGAATAAGACTTTATATATGTATATTGGTAAATGTGTGCTTTCATGAAAGCTATTAATAAACATTTAACCTCTTCATAAAGTGTTCTCCTGTAACACATGACCGTAACGCTGAGACGTTTTGACGGAGGCTACGAATATCGCGTAGCTACTACTACTAGCGTCGCAATGAGTTTCAATACTTTTTACTGCTTTCTTTCGAAATTTTCTTATACTTTACACAATGAAGATCATGTTGGTAGTGTTCAAGTAAACAAACCAATGATTAATTTACTGTTTTAAAGCAGTCATTTATTAAATAAAATAAATCACAGAAAAACTATCAGAACTAAACATTTTAACAATCGTAAATCAATATGTATTAAAATTCACAGAATTCGTTACTATGTATTACTTTTTTCTGACCTCTCAATTTTAATTACCTTCATTGCTATTTTATTAGGTACTCAAACTGGAAATGTGTAAACAACAAGCCTTACGCAACGTGTTCTGTGTCCAGACCTTTTTGGAAGCAGTAATCATCACTTACGTTTGATTGCTTTAAAATGCTATTTTAGATCGGCTTTATAGATCGGCCTCGTTTTATTTTGATGAACTGTGAGTATTCACGGTTCTTCCTTCCGAGGAGTACGCTGTACGGCGGAGGGGTTGTGATGCGTAAGTAACGGGTGAACAGTTGTCAAAAGATGGGAGCAGTGTCCAGTATAGCGGAAGGCCTTCCCCCCTGCCCTATAACCAAACGCAAATGACAAATATCGGTCAGGGTACGGATTAGGATATGGACTCGTAATACAAGAGAAAATATCGTTCATTAATAGCGTAATTTCGCTTTGCTAGAATCAATTATTATATAATAAATATTAAATTTGATACTTGCCAATTCCATTAAATTTGATACTTGCAAATTTTCTCTTTGATGGAAATTAGATTACTACTCACTTACGAAATACTGCACGTATAACCAGTTTCTCCTCGGGCTCAGCTGCTCACAGCTCACAACACTCACCAAGCCTCCTATCTTAACTGCCCTGTCCTCCTGCGTCTATCCTTCCACGCTCGTCACTTCACTATTCACTTAATAACCAATACTCGCTCCCTTATGATAGTCCACGGATATAGGCGACCTGGTATCCACCGAGCCTCTAAACTTCACTAGCCTGGAGTCTCGTCCACTGTTTCTCCATTTTCGTTGTCATTCTCATCTTCTCTAAAAATCACCACCTTCAGCCCCATTTTTTTTTAATGTAACTTAAACCCAAATTACTGTTCATTCGCAGACTATGGTCGATGACAGTTTTTTTACGATTTCTCATTTGTTTCAAGAGTCCATTTGAGTATGGTTGGGCCCGCTTATCGTCGCCAGATGACGCACTAGCATTGTGAGTAGAAATTAAAAATCCGATATTTTACGCGTTTCTTAAGAATTTGTTGAATTATTGCTTTCGACCTGTCCTTGTACTTGTCCCTAGTTCTTTTCCCATTAAATATAGAATTTATGTGTTTCCGCCCCGGACCGAACCATGTGCTGGTTCGGGTCATACAATAATACATTCAGGAGGTTGGTATCAACTTGATGGTTCGGCCATCAAGAAGTCCTGATTTAACCCAATTGAGTAAGACTGGGATGAGAGACCTCCCATTGCCCTATGTAAAATATCTACATTTTATATCTGTAAGTTTTATGGTGTACTTATTTAGGAGTTTTCTATCTTCTTTATATCCCGATTCCCAGGTCGGGTAACGTGTTATTGGATTTTGCTATCTGGAATTTCTCAGTAGCAGCCCGGAGTATGGATTTGTGCCCGGTTGATGGCGATAGGTTCGCCCCCTATTACATGGCACTTAAACAAATCTAGCGAAATGTGGGTGTACAGGTACAAGTCTGCCCAACCCTTCGGGGAAACAAGGCGTGATGTTATGTTATGTTTGTATATTCCAATTTATAATTTTTAACTACACAAAATAGTTACTATTCCACTAAAGGCTCGTTCAGACTGGCGCGACATGGTACGCGAAAAGCACGCGACGCAATGGCACCGCGTGTCGTGCTACGAGCCTTAATTTGCAAAGTTATTCTAATGATTCTGATTTATTTAACGTTTAAATCAGGAAAATCTGTCTACTTGTTTTGAAGTTACGACGATTTCTTCATTTCTTCAAGTTTTATGTCGGACGATCTGACAAACTTGTCAATGTTGAAAACGGTCATAAGAAAGACATCAAATAGGTAAGTACTACCTACATTCATTTGCATAGGGTTTTAAAGTTTATCATTGTAGAGCATTACAAATCTTCAGCCACCGTGTTAACGAGAAAGAAACGAAAGACATTCATGAATGTCAAAATAGTACCTATACCAAAATTCGCGATTTTATACAGACGCTGATTCTGGTTTGTTTAAATTAATTAATACACGTCACCGTCTGTAGATGACACTACTTGTCAAAGTTCGTGCCACAAGCCTTCACTGAACTTCAATGAGACGCGTGTCGTGACATTTCCTCCTAATTTATGATACCCAAGTACTTTTCCAACGGAGAGCTGAGGCCAGCGTTTACGTTATTGCAAACGTCATATTCGTCACGTCACGTTATTTAACTTTGTGGGCTTTGGTGCTACGAGATCAATGGGGATAAAAACTGCAACTTGCTTGCTTCAGATGTCACTACTACTGCGTTTCTAAGATTTTGACAGCTATCTGTCAGTATTTGTTTTGTAATCAAGCAACTTCTTTTACGCATAATTATTTAATATGCAAAAATTTACTTTCCAAAGATGTTAAAAGACGTAAACAGTAGGAGAAAGCTCTCTGAAATAAAATTAGAAACCCAGTATTCCTACTCTGATCACGGTTGTACCTGTCGCACGCCTACATTCTTCAACCACTATAGACTGAGCGCATATCTCTATCCTTCTTGTAAACTGCTTTACCTGTGTGCTTTTCACGTGGTAGTAGCTTTTACTGTCTCACTTTTATGATCAGCCGTTTGACGGTCGTCACAGCGATCGCGTATCACAAATTCAAGATTATTACTTTTCTTAAAGTGATTTATTGAATTTCGATCGTTTCATTGTCAGTTTTATTGATTTAATATTATTATTAGTTTTATAGTCGAATTTTATTGATTAAGTGTATTTTATCCACATTCGAACTACGCATCATACTGAAATCATGCAAAATCCATCGCACAAGAGTTTACTGCGCAACTAACATATACGAGTATACAACGTCCACACGACCAGACACGGCACGCGTCTGTTCGGAGGCTTATTCCTTTTACATAGGGTATGAGTCAACTTTACACCCCGTTCCTCAAACCACTATAATTTAAAATATCTGTACAGAGCAGGAAGGGTTAATAATTATTTTTATGAAATATTTAGATTGTTGGTACTTCAAATTAACCTTAGCTACTGTTCACTTCCGGAAGCGATTTATTGTTTGTTTAATTATGAGGATTCTGTTCTGTGGATTTTAAATAAAACTGGAGAAGAATTAGTTACAAACCAAGACAGGTGCAGACTGAAAATGTCAATTATTGTCGTCACGAGTTTCCTATCATGTAGGTATCTACGATACAATTGCTGACCTATCACACTGTAACCTGAATTACTCCCCTAGCTATAGAAAGGTTAAGCTCTTCAAACGTGTTCTCCTAGTACACATGACCGAAGCGCTGAAGCCTTCCTTCCGCTCCCATCGATCAAATCTCTTATAACCTAACCTAACCATTTTTACGAACTGTAGCTTTGCTTACGGACTTATTATTTAATCTAGCCTGGAATATCACAATGCATGTCGAACAACTTTATCTGCTTGATTTAATTTTGATTATTTACTAACTAAATAAATAGCCTTACTGCTATAACATCTAAAAGATATACATTTTAGAAAAGAAAAACTACCTCAAACACATTTTGTGATGCATACAGTTTCCACAGCTACTGAAACGTTCCCTTCTTAAAGCGTGCTCTCCCAGCACAAATGACCTTTTGTCCAATCGCACCTTCCGCTATCGCATCGAGGGTGCACTCTCGTCCCCTCACCCTATTCGCGCCGGAGTCCCTCAGGGTTCCGTCATATCTCCTCTAGCCTTCACGCTGTTCACCAGCGATATCCCAAAGAGTAAAAAGGCTCAGTTGGCTCTCTTCGCCGACGACACTGCCGTTTACTATACCGGTCACTGTCCCAATGCTATAGCTCGTACTCTTCAAACCTCCGCAAACGTCCTAGAGAGATAAGAGTCAGGCGGTACTCTTCTCGAGACGTCGTCGAGTCCCACCCCTCCTTCCCAGCCCGATCACTATGTACGGCAAGCCAATCCCTTGGGAGAAGCAAGCCAAATACCTAGGCGTGATCCTTGATCAAAATTTAACGTATAAACTGCATATTAAGGCGGTTCGCGCGCGCGCCGCTTTCGCTTTTGGTAGACTCCACTACATTCTGACAGCCCGTTGCAGACTGTCACTTAAATGCAAGCTGCGCATCTATACCGCAGTCATCCGTCCCATCATGACTTATGCCTGCGTTGTATTTGCCCACGCTCACCCACGTCATCTCCATAAGATGCAGACCCTCCAAAACCGTTTCCTCAGAAAGGTCACGGGTGCTCCCTACTATGTCCGTAATATAGATCTCCACGTAGACCTTAAAATGCCCCCCACCATAAAACAGTTCATGAAACGCTTATCTACGCGTTTCTTCGACTGTGGCATAAAACACCCAAACCCCTTGATCTCAGCGGCAGCCCGCTACACTCCCTCCCGCATTAGCAGTATTCGCCGACCAAGACATACCTTAATCGCCCCCGACGACGCCACTACCCTCCTCCAGGAGAGTAGTAAGGCCACTCGCACTCTACGTAAGCCCAAAACCCGATCGCCGTCCTACCGTCCTCGCCGCCGAGGCCCGACGTCAAATTCCACACCCCTCCCGACCCTTGCTCGAGCCAGCCCGCGCCGCTGAGCCTGTAGCTTTAAATTCGTCCCTAAATCACTCAAATCCTGATCCAGTGGCGTCGCTGGAAGAGGGCTCTTCCAGCGACGCCAAGCCGAGGTTCGTACCCCACAGGGGGTGCCCTTAGCGTGTAGTCGCTTAGTTTTTAAGTTAGTACATAAGTTAAAGTCCTGGCTGGAGGCCTTAATTTATTAGGGCAACCATAGGCAAGTCCGTTTAAGCAGACGACAACCTTATAGGTTGACCTGCGAGATTCCATTCCCAAAAAAAAAAAATTACACAAATGACCGGAGCGCTGAAGGCTTTTAATTCTTTGGCCGTTGCTACGAATGTCGCGTAGCGACGTAGTATTCAGTTTCATTTGTGGTTCAAAATGCAAACATTTTATTTGTTTTTTTTTCATTTTTAAATAAAAAAAGAGAAAATTAACTTAAAGATGTGAATGTGAATCGGATTTGTTCATACAACCACATTTATCTTTACTAGCGAGGAGGGGAAATGCGCTGTAAAATCTGTCTACTCCCATATGTTAATCACTACTTTACAGTAGAATAAGTAATCACACAATTCACAAAATCACCTTTTATTTATAACCAATTAATTAATTACAATAAGTATTTTGGCAATACTGAACAATATAACTGTTATTTTAACTATGAAGCGCGAGCGTCAAGAGTGTCCAGTTTACCGCGCACGGGGTCTTTTAAAAGACTTGGTGTACCCCCCGCCAAGTGTGTCAGCCGATGCAAACAGCCAATCACTCGCCAGCAACGTTCTAACGTCCGGTCCGACGCAGATGGCAGCACTCGATCCCACAGTGCGTCGCTTGACTCGTGATAATGGCGTTACGTTTGGTCACCGGAAACAGTGGCGCCAACACATAGGAAAATGGCATGAGCTTATTAATCTATGTAGGAAAATCAAGAAGTGATACTGTATTTCACTACACTATCACTCTTGTGTAATTTCAGGATTAACGCACGTGGCCGACGAGTTTGTTGTACTGTTATCTCACTCTTTCAACCGTTTCAGCATATAACAGAACCAACCACCCAACCTCCCCTCCTCGGACCAATTATCCTACCTAGTCATGTTACTGAAGGTTTCACCTGTGTTGAAATAAAATCACTTCAGTTTGTAGTTGGTGGACTTTCATTAAAGCTGTTAATATATGTTTGACCTCTTCATAACGTGCTCTCCTAATACATAATGACGGTGGCTACGTAGGCCACGTGGCACGCATTCAGTCAAAGTCAAAGTCAAAGCATTTATTTCAAATAGGCCCATAAAAAGGCACTTTTGAACGTCAACATTTAGCCCCTAGCACGACAGTTAAACCCATTCGGGGTGTATCCTAGGTTTCCGCCTACCCCATCAGAGAATACTGTCGTGATGTTATGAAGGTTTGATAGCTTCTGAATCATGAACCTCATTAACCGTGCCTCCTAGTACACATGACCAGAGCGCTGAAGCCTTCCGCTCGTTTGACGGTTGCTATAAGATTCACATAGCCACGTAGCAACGGATTCATATTCAATACTCTGAAACTTATTTATAACTGAAAAGCTTCACTGAAAAGTCAACAATTATAAAAATAAAAACATTATGAATAGCTTAAAACATAAACAAAAGCAATGTGTTACACTTTCATTAAAAATATGACCAAAAAAGTAAATTATTTTGTTTCAGATATAAGTTCTGGTTGTGACTGAGCATACTAAAATAAAACTTACCATGTTTATCGTGGATATATGACGATTGGATAATCTATCTATTTACCGCCTATTTCTATTCTTAATAGATTGGGTAATAGATATTAAATACCGAGTGTAATATTGTATGTTTAATTAATTTACTAGCTGTGCCCTCCGCAGCTTAATTATTTACTAGCTAATTTAAATAAACCAAGAAAGGTATTTGTTGAAAAAAAAAACACGGAAAACACGTGATTGCGTAGGTCATTGAATTGTTCTTTCACTCCTAAAGCATTTTGGCCTATCACTTTCTCCCTCTTACTTGAAAATTTACTTGTGTTTACGCCATTTATATCTGTGGGCAGTCGGTGTGCTTTCATGAAAGCTTTCTCTAAACAGTTCTTCTTGCTAACCTGCTCTCCTAGTACGTATGGGCCGGACCGCTGAAGTCTTACCCGTTTGACGGGTCGCTACGAAGATCACGTAGCCATGTATGTATGTAGTCACGTAGCAACGAAATTAGGTTTATTACTATGAATCTTGTCTCTTTGTTTGGGGATGAAAAATGCTATAAATAATAATTGATTTCGCATAAACGTGTACCTCACGTGTTTTAAACGTTTACAGAAACAAAGAAAATATAAAAAAAAAAACTTAATAACATGTGAATGCGTTTTTTTAAACAAACAGAAAATGTAACTGATGTGATTTCTGCCTATTTCATGTGAAAGGGAAGTAATTCTTTATCTGTAGGGAAAATAAACTAGTTATAGTTCAGTTACTCATCTTTCTCTGACATGCGTTTTATGTAACCTTCAGAAGAAACGCTCGTTGTTGAAATGGTTGTTGTATTGATATCTCTCCTTAAATTGTTTCATCATGTAAATGTCCCTCTCTTACTGAAAGTTTACCTGTGTTAAAATAATATCATGTAAGTAGTCGGTGTTCTTTCATGTAAGCTAAACTTGGATATTAAAACCTCTTCGTAAAGTGCTGTCTCAATACACATAACCGTAGCAATGAAACATCTTGATGGTCTGATAGTCGCTAGGAATTTCGCGTAGTGACGTATCATCGGAATGAGCTGTAAATACTGTTTTTTTAAATAAAAATTAAGCTTTGTTTTCGTATGAAAACGATTAAACAACGGCCGTCATCAAAATCTGTAAATCTCACCAGTATTAGATATAAACGCGCTTTATTCAGCCACATAGCTTCTGCAATTTACCAGCGAATGACGTCACTGAGACATTCTTTATGAAAGTAAAAAAAAGTGAGTTTGTTTTCCCAGACAGAGTTTCTGAAACCGTAAAGTTAAATTTAAATCTCTCCCATTTAAATCCCTAGATTTGCCCTCACCGTACTTAGTCACGAGTGTCTATACTTATAAGAGTGAGCTCACTCATACATTACAAAATAGCGTTTCAATTACAATCAAGTCAAGTCACTGCGTCATTGTGTGTAAGAGGTAACAAAAAGGATGCAGCTCCCATAATTTTCATGACAGCCGTCACTGCGGCCGTTTTGTGGCGGCACCGTTTTTTTCACGTGGTTTCATCCATTTTATGTACGCGGATATACGATAAAATAACCTTAGAAATTTGAGTACTACGGAAACTTAAAAAAAAAAAAAAAAAAAACATCTAATTATTTTGTGTAGTGTGAGCGAGATAGAAGGAACACACGTATTAGCTTAGGTCATTGTACTGCTATCTACGTGTTCAATAGTTTCAGCCTATCACTCTATTTCTTTTACTTGAAGGTTTACCTGTGTTTACGCAATTTTTGATTGGGAGCAGTCGGTATGCTTTCGTTGAAGACGACTTCTGGCTAAAAAATTCGAATATTTGTGGAAAAAACTGATGATAAGTTTTTATAATATATACATTCATCCTAATTTTTTTTAATATCTTACATACTCGGATTCGGGTGATATAGACATAATGGTTAACTGAAAATTATATAAATAAGAAGGATACTTTAAAAAAAAAAGATAGAATTTTTTGCGACAGGAGTTAAACGACCGTCACAGGCAGCAGATTTTCTCGTTTTTTTAATAAATGCCCGTATTTTTTAAATACATAGCAAACTTCCTCTTTTTCTGTTAACTACCTATCACCCGATTCCGACTTGACGTCAACTTACGGGACATTCTGGATATAGGAAAAAAGCTTTAAAACATTTAAGTGGGTTTTTTAAATCAACACATGTATCTTTATAAAGGGAATTTATATCTTCACAATTTCTGCCTATGCCATTAGAAAAAGAAGTGAGCCTAATTAATTGTCGGTAGTGAAATAAAATAATAAACGTTCAATGGGTACTTATCTGTCGTTTGACATGCATTTTGTGTAATTTCAGGAGAAACGTACGTGGTCGTTGAGGTACCTTCTGTGTGCTCTCATGAAAGCTTTTATTGGTTAATTTACCTCTTAATAACGTGCTCTCCTAGTACATATGACCGGAGCGCTGAAGCCTTCCTTCCGCCTAGTTGACGGTCACTACGAATGCCGCCTAAAAACGTTGCAACAAATTCAGTTTCATTACTTTGAAACTTGTCAATTTTGAAAGTTTTTACTGGTACAAATCCGTGTATGTAGATTTGTAGGAAAAAAAAACGATACAATGTATTATTTTTTCATACACTCATTCTTGCATTATAAAACATTTTAGCGACAAAATGAAACGAACCTAAAAGATGTAAATGTGAAAAGTTGTTAAAACGAAACACATTTATTGTTTTTAAGGGAAGAATAATGTTATTTCTGTATAACCCCAATAGGAAAAAGGCGTGAACTTGTAAAAGCTTAAAACGGTTTTCTTTTTCACTCAATATGCATTCTATGAAATGTCAGGATAAACGCACGTGATTGTCGAGGTTGTTGTACTGGTATCTCATTCCCTCAAACGTTTCAGCATGTAACTGTTGTCCTCTCACTGAAGGTTCACCTGTGTTGAACTAAATCACATCAGTGTTTAGTCTGTGTGCTTTCATGAAAGCTATTAAAGGACATTTTATTCATAACCTGCTCTCCTAGTAAACATGTCTGGAGCGCTGAAACCTTCCGCTCGTTTGACGGTCGCTATGAATGTCACGTAGTTACGTGCCAACGAATTCAGTTTCAATTCCTTTTTTACGTGCATAATAATGTTACGTGTCGCAATTAAGATCATTTTGTTAATGTTCAAGGGGACAAAACAATTCATTATTTTCATTTTTTTTTATAAGGGAACTGAAAGCTCTACTTTGGCGGGCATGCAGTCAATTACTATTTTATTTTAAAATATTTGGAAAGATCGTTTTCTGTTTTTGGAACATACGTTAACATAGCTATGTTGTAGTAAGTATCTAAAGAATATTAAAACTATCGTCAATAAATAAATCATACAATTAAAACTTAGCGCTTATCGTGGCATCTAGCCGAATATGTAAAGACTACGTAGACTTACCTACGTAATCAATTAGTGCAAGTTATAGATGGCGCCACAAAATGTGATATCACAACCCTACACCACAACTAACAGCATAAATCATTGTTGTTTTCAAACTAACAAGTGCAGTGGGGTAATTCTCGATTTCTTTGAAGCTCTAACTCGGGTTCGAATCCACTTTTGACAAAAAAATCCTCTCAAAAGCTTTTGCCTACTTGTTAGTCTAATGCGTATTTGCAGATCCTGGGTTCGATCGAGCTTGGACTTTTCCCATAAATATCTTCTCAGTAGCAGCTCGAAGTCTGAATTTGTACCTGTTTGACAGCATTTGACTCGCCCCTATAACAAAGGACTTTAACTTAAAGGAAACTACTGTACTTCTCTGTTTACTCATGCAGTGAATACAGACGTGATGTTATGAAAGTTTGATAGCTCCTGGCACAATCTCTTAAAACGTGCTCTCCTAGTACGTGTGGCCGGAGCGTTGAAGCCTTCCGCTCGTTTGACGGTCGCTACGAATATCGCGCAGCCACGTAGCAAAGGATTCAGTTAAATTATTAAGAAACATAGTACTTGATCGCTGAAAAAGTTACAATTAAAACAGCTGAAAAATATGTACAAAAACAAATGTTTGTCTTACAATTTTAATAAAAAAAAAAAAAAAAAAAAAAAATTCCGTTTTGCTATCCTTCTTTTTTTTGGTAGGAAATCTTTAAATGACTTCTCCCGCTGTGAGCGAAGCAGGAGGGCGTGTCAGACTTTTACTGACTATAACCCACCCGTGTTCCTTCAGTTGCCTGTGCCAGGGGCCATGGTATCTCTTTCGAACAACCCGCGACTTGCTATCATTCTTGCAGTTGACATTGGGCATAATTTTAAAAACGAATAAAAGCAAAACATGTTTATCGTGGACATGAGGTAGTAGGATTACATAAAGAAAGTCAAATACTGACAGTTAATATTTTTATACATTTTATTTATTAATTTTGCATAGTATGAGTGAGACGGAAACAATCCCCGTGGTCGCGTACGGTCTGTTCAGAAAACGTACCTATGAACGCCAATTTGTTGTGCCACTAAATTGAGTGCTTTGATTTGATTATTAGTATACATAAACCCGAAATTCTATTTTCAAATCTCTTTTAGACTAAACTTGATTCATATGATAATTGAAGTTAATTTTTGAACCTTTATTTTCTACTATGATTTATTTTTCAATTAAAATGTAATTATAGTATTAAACAAAGTTTCTCCTTTAGTAAGCGGTTGTTTGTCTTCATTTTCGTCAGAAACTTCGGAATAGATAGTCGGTCATAGAACTGCTCTCACTCTTTCAATCGTTTCAGTTTATCACTTGTCTCCCTTTAACTGGAAAGTTTTCCTGTGTTGACACAAAGCACGCTTGTGTGTAGTCCAACTTTCACGAAAGTTTTTACTGAATACGACCTCTTTCTAACGTGCTCTCCTAGTACGAATGACCGGAGTGCTGAAGACTTTTACCCGTTTGACGGTCGCTGCGAAGAACGCGTAGCCACGTAGCAATGGATTCAGTTTTATTACTTCGAAACTCGTCCCTAAGTATTTTCTAACTAATATTATAGATCCGAAAGTAAGTTTATTTGTTTGTTACTTTTTCACGCCAAAACGGCTGATTGGAAAAGTAATGTTTTGTTTGTTTTCTTTGAATTAGCTAATGTACACAAATAAGTAATTCATCTTATGAAAAACCAACAATGTGTAATTAGGTAATTTAGGTTTGGAAAATGTTATGCAGAACAAAGTTGAACATTAAAACCTATTTGATAATTTTCGCAGTTTCCAAAGCTACAGAAACGATAACCTCTTATAACGTGCTTTCCTTGTGCACATGGCCGGAGCGGAGAAGCCTTACAGCCATCTGATGATCGCTAGGTACTAACGGATTCAGTTTTAACCCCAATTAATTATATAAAGTCGGCGCAGTACGACATTATTCCGAGATGAGATATTTTGCTAAGGTTGATGTTTTGTTAGTTAACTGTCTATTGAGAGCTTTTGACATTTCTTAAAAAAATCGTATCAGTTTGTATGTACAGTCCGTGTGACTGATTTATTACGCAATAACTTTCTACTAGAGATTCTTTATCTCTAGTAGAAAGTTATTGCGTAATAAATCAGTCACACGGACTGTACATACACACTGATACGATTTTTTTTCAACACAGGTAAGCCTTCAGTAAAAGGGAGACAGCTATATGGTAAAACGGTTTAGGAAGTGAGACAGCAGTACAACAACATTGTATACCACGTGCTTTTATCCTGACATTACACAAAATGCATGTTAAGTGAAAAATAAGACAACTTTTAAATTTTCCGACAAAAATACACAATTTCATGTATTTTTCCCATCGGGGAAATACCAAAACTCGAGTAGCTTTCCTTTTCTCTGTTAACGAATTCACGAAAAATGAGTTTTGTTTTAGCAATTTTTCACGCTCACATCTTTTTAGGTTGTATTCCTTTTTTTATTTAAAGTATTTTAAAAGGTAGGGATGGAGGAGCAACGTAGTGAACCTGTAAGGGTTCCATTTTTTCCTATTGGGTTACGGAACCCTAAAAACAGATAACGTTTTAACCGGTACCGGTTGTGGTCGTGGTCACAAGGTAATATTTTTTAGAAAATTTAATACAAAAACTATGTAGAAATAGAAATTAAGAATTAGAATCAATTAGATGACTCGAAGAGCTCGCGTCGGCAGCTTCACCAGCCCGCAGCCCGTCGCGAAGCACCTCGCGTCGGCCGCTCCACCGGACGGCAGCCCGGTCAGTGAGTGGGAGGGTCGGAGGTAAAGGCGAGAGAGTAGAACACATTCACGCACACTATAAGTCTATGATGAAATGAATTCACTGAATTTTGACCGATGTATTTTTATTCATTATTTAAATTAAAACTGTAATGTACAAAACTCAGAAATAAAGATTGGTGTGATTGAGAAGAAGACGTACGAAAGGAAAGACCGCAAACGAGCGAGTAAAAAGAACCTGGTTAAAATTCACAGCTGCCTTTTATAGTCCCTGGCTGACTTTTAAAAGTGACTTTTTAGTTATTTCAAATAGAAATCCTAAAACTTCATATTTGTTTATCGGCCAGAAACAATAAATACTCGTATGGCTTACAGTAAGAACTTGGCTTTACGCTAGTTTTACAATAAATGGCCTCTTAGCCATATAGCATAGAAAAAGAACAAACTGACAGATGACAATGTATTATAAAAAATACAAATTATTCAAACTAAGGAAAATAATAAGATATCACATGAAATTAGATGGTTGGATGTGGAAAATAGACAGAGGCAACTTAAGGTTTGCTTTTCAGCAGTACAAAAATTATCAGTTAAATTAATGTAATTTAAATGAGTTTCACAATTTTCATAAAGATTTTGGTACCCACTGAATCATAGAAAGAATTGCTCTGCACAACAGCTCCATATGTGTTAAATAGATAAAAAGATTATAAGATGTGATTTTGGTGAAACAGAATACCAAAATAACTAACAACTTACTGAAACTGAATCCGTTGCTACGTTGCTACTCGACATTCGTAGCGACCCTCAAACGTGTTGCAGCTTCATCCAGCCTGTGGCTTCAGCCTGTAGCTGCAACTCCGGTCATGTTACTAGGAGAGCATATTTGAAGAGGTTAATGTTCCGTTATAATGAACACTTGTTTTATGGAATGCTTTCAGTGGTTGGGACTTGACGTAGGTCACGTACAAACATGACAACAATGCTTTGGGGTTTATAAATAAATAAACATTGCTTACAGTTAAGAATAGTTTTAAACGTCAAGTATGGTTAAGCAGACTTAAATCATTGCTTAACTTTTAAGTCTCGATTAATTATTACGCAATAACTTTCTACTAGAGATTCTTTCCTGGTTTAAGAAATGTCAAAAGCCCTCAATAGACAATAAACTAACAAAACATTAACCTTAGCAAAATATCTCATATCGGAATAATGTCGTACTGCGCCGACTCTATATAATTAATTGGGATTGGTACAGTATGTCTTCTGTTCCTTGGACCTTTTACATAACATAACATAACATCACGCCTTGTGTCCCCGAAGGGTTGGGCAGAGGTGTGCCTATAGTAAACCTACATTTCGCCAGTTATGTTTAAGTCCCATTTACTTTAATAATAATATGATATTAGCTACAAAAACTGTATTTATGTTAGTTAAACAGATAAAAATAATGGAAAAGTAAGAGATGGTAAGATGTGTTCTATTGTTTTTTAAAGACATTTTAAACATCAATACTTTTGTAATAGCTGAATACATTATGATTATTTAAGTTTTACTTTAATAATCAAATGTAATTCCAGTTCCAAGGAACAGAAGACATGCTGCACCGACCCCAGACGATCATTTGACATAATTCCAAGATTATGGAAGTTTTTCTGCTGAGGTTTTTTGACATTTCTTAAACCAGAAAAGAATCCCTAGTGCTACGTTGTTTGTACAATAATAATATACAGACAATGTTAAGCACTGATTAACGTACATTTGATGTACATAATTTAACTTTATGCAACGTTTGATAATAAACTCCATGTATTGTTGTTTTTAAGGGTGACTTACCTGATTCTCAACCACAATCGTCAAAGTCAAAGCACTATTTTCAAAAAGGCACATAAAAGGTAAAAACCGTTCAGATTTGGCAATCAAAATTAATTTAAAAACAATTACAACAACAGTTTTTTTTTTACTATTACCTAAAAGATAGAAGAACAACAAGACGCAGCAAGCAAAGTAAAAAAGTCAGAACACAGCGGAAAGTGGTGTCAACTTAACGCTTAATTACTCGTAGTTTCTGAATGTTTTACGGATAGGTAAATAAATTTTACTGTAAACTGTTCCTATTTATTCAGGAATTGTCAAATGAAAAAAAGTGGACGTTTTTTTATGTGTGGCATTTTGTTTTTTCTATTAGGTTTTAAGACCATATATTTGTGCTATGTTACTTAGTTTGAAATACATGGTGCGTCGTTGACGGCTATATGATGGTTCTTTTTATAACGTGTATTGAGAGGCTTTGGACGGTTTCATGTGTTATTTTCGTGCTCTTTAAACCATTTCAGCCCATCAATTTTCTCTCTTCCTCATAGGTTTACCTGTGTTGGAATAAATCATATCAGTGTGCAGTCGGTGTGCTTCTATAAAACTTATTACTGGATATTATAACCTCTTTTTAAAGTGTTCTCCTAGTACACGTGTTTGGAGCGCTGAAGCCTTCTGCCCGTTTGACGGTCGCTACAAAGCGCCCGTAGCATTCATTGAGTTTAATTACTTAGTTACGCGTCTTTATATTTATATTATGTAGTTACATCACTTATTGCTGCGCCATTTGTCATGGAATGGCAGAGTAATGATTGGTTGAGATTACTTTCTTTATTGTTTTGTTGTGGGTAGTTATAAGTATTACTAACACTAGTCTATAAAAACATTGTTACTAACTAAATGGACACCGTGATCCGAAATAAAGTATTTTATTTATATTTTCAGCTGAAAAACTTTTTTTAAATCCCATAAATATTTGATAACTTTTACACAGTTTTAAAAACAGAAAAAATGTTAATTCTCAAGTTTATTTGTATTTTTGAGCCATTTGTCTTTTTTCAAGTTGTAAGTTGTTGTTAGTCCAAAATTTGCCATGGAAATAGTAAAGAATTTCAATAAATGCTCTCGTTTGTTTCCGATTCCGAATGCAAAAATGCAAATATAACCTACCTCAATGGCTTATTGCTGCCTGCAAATTTCCATATCTACAGTAACGTTACAGTAACGTGCACTCCTAGTACACATGACCGGAGCGCTGAAGCCATCCTTCCGCTTGTTTGACGGTCGCTACGAAGGAATGGTGCGTAGCAACGTAGTAACGGAATCAGTTTCATTACTTTGAAATTTATTTGATGTTGTAAGAGCAACCTAAGAGAAAACAGTTTAAAGTTACATAAAAAAGAAAAAAAAATTGTCTATGGAAAAAATATTAGACTTCATACTAAACAACGATTTTATTTTTGTTATGTTTTCGTGTTTTGTTGTTTGGGCATACCTGTTTAACTGAAAAAGGATTGATGTTTCATTTGATTGACAATTGTTATAACAATTATTCGAGAAAAACTTAAAATGATACTATGAAATTGTTTTAGTGTCAATATTTCTATGAAAGTTTACTCCTTGAATCGAAGATAGGTATCTTGACGAAAGTTCCTTATCATATACTGCGTACCTAAGTATTATTTATTTTATCTATCGCTAAAATAGGTAACACCATTGTTTTGTTGTATTAACTCTTGGTGAAAAGCACATGGTTGATGAGGTCAATGATCTGCTAACTCACTCCCCCTACCGTTTCAACCTATCAAATGATTTACCGGTATGAAATCGGTGTGCATTCATGAAAGCTTTTAGTGGAAATGTTTACCACTCTTTATCGTGCTCTCCTAGTACACATGAACGGAGCGCTGAAGCCTTTGGACGTTTGACGATCGCTACGAATGTCACTTAGCTAAGAAACAGATATTTACTTTCCAATCTTTAATTATGTTTTTTTTTGTTGCTGACTGTTTTATAGGAATGAAGTTAGGATGGAAAGCATTTTGAAAAATATTTATTTATATCATAGAATGTTAGTGGAAATAATTTGGGTTAGAACATAAAAAGTGCAATAAACTGAAGTTGTTTCTTCAAGCATTTGATAAATAACTAATTCTTTGTAACTGTTAAACTTAATTAACTTCGTTGTTTATTAAGGTAATTTTTTATTTGCACTTGTGTTAAAATGGAATAATATATTTAAAAAATAAGTAGCCCTCCCGTATCGGAAATAGGTTCTTGCGCACACTCACCGAAGTACAATCTATAGAACACCGACAAGCAGGCAACCTTGCGGCGATGAAGCTGTGAAGGTTGGCATCCACCAGTTTTCCGTCGCCAATGAGCCTCTTAGCTCTGCGTTCCTCTGAGTCGAGCGCGGCAAGTTGGTATTTAGCTGAGCCATCCCAAAGGTGGCTGCAATACTCCATGCAGGATCGGACTTGCGCTTTATGATCAGTCTTATTCATAAACGTGTCTTAAATTTTAATCAATTGCTAAGCAAATGTTTAGCCAAATTCTTATTCATAAACGTTGTTTAGCGCTAAGAGTTCGCTAACCAATTGATTAGTAGCTGTCAAATATAAACACCATCGGCAGCTTGTTAAGAGGATGCTAAGAGGCAATATGGCATGGCGGTTTTTTTTTTCGATTCAATAGGATTGTTGTGTGCCTCGAGATTATTTTGTTCCTAATATCGAGCTGTGCCTTAATAAATTTGGTATTCGACAATCGTTTACGACATTTCAGAATGATGCTGAAAAATTAAATAATTTTATAATGTCAGCGACGGAGGAAGACCTACAAAGCTCGGTTAAGTCCATTATGAGAATGATTACCTACATTACTTATTCTTCATTCGAAGTACACATGATGAAAGGATTTATAGGGAAAACTCAGGACTCATCAGGAGTAGGTTCAGTTGTTATCTACTCTGGAGGTTTCAAGAGTATTAGTTCGTGAGGAAGCTCATAGGACATAGATCCAATGTGTTATCCCATGTGCCCCTTATCGTATGACGCTAATTCTAAGACCATAAACTAAAGAATAGCCACGTGGCTCACAAATAAGAAGAGACATTTTGTAGAAACAATTTATTTTGATACATAATAAAGTATCATTTTTGTTATAAATTCCCTATTTTTATTCTTATAAAGACGTGGATTGTGCCATTCTTTTCTCATGCCACTCTCATATCTCAGCAATTCCACGTAGCCTCAGCCCTAATGGTCTCCTCCCTCCCCGTCTTTGCAGGGTTGAATAGTATTGGTGCTAGGTGCTAATAGAGGCTTTCATAGCAGCAAACTTGTGCCTGTAAACAAGTATAATAATTGTTATTAAAATACACTGAAACCCCATTGCAACCGCGATAGCAATTAGGAAGTAATATACAGACATGAAAAAACATAGCTATTTTCGGCTACGGCTTTTACATTAATTTGGTCAGTTTGTATTAGTAAGTTAATAAAAATTCAGGGATAAATACCTTTTCCTGTTTACTCCAATTAATAGAGCTAGTTATTTTCATTGCTACCACATTAAATACAATGAATTATCGTAATAAATCATTTAATTCAAATTAAATTTTCCGATGTCATTTTTGACATACGTCTGTTAAAGTCACGACAGATACAAAAATCGTGGGTTTGACAACTTTATTCTTAAAATTCATAATTTCACCTCTATTCCGTTTCGCTACTAATCACCTGCTAACTAGCGTTTATAAATAAAGAAAATTTAATCATTGCTTGAGACCTAACTAATTGCTTAGCTAAGCTGTGGCAAATCAATGATTAGCGAGATTTTTATGAAAAAGACTGGATGAGTTAAAAGCGATACTATACGCCTGGACAGGGCGTAAAGTATTTAACTACTCCTTTTTGCGGTGAAAAGACAAGCCTGTGTTTTGGTGGCGTTAAAAGAGACCAGATTGTCATCACCCCACTGGGACAAGGCTTAAGGTCAGATCAGTCCGCTCTACCATGGCCTCTCTTATGGAACGAACTTCATCCCTTCTGGTACACACCTGTTTATTGTATTGGTCAGGGAAATGCACGTGTATGTTTTGTTGCCCATCTGCCTATGTCGTTATCCCTCACGTTTAGTAGTCTATCTGTGCGTATGAAGTTTTCATCTGTGTATTTTCCAAGTGCTTTCATGAAGGCTTTCAGTAAAACCTCTTCATAACGTGCGCTCCTAGTACACATGCCCGGAGCGCTGAAGACTTTCTCCTTTCTTTTCATTCATATTTTTGACTTATGTTCGTTTGGAAATTATTGTTGCTAATTCTATTTACACCAGGCAGTTAATTAAATGACTAACTAAATATACAAAAGCAAAAGGACACTTAAGAGTTGAAGAATCCTTCCGCATCGCTTTCATCTAGGTTAAATGCTCTAAGCTGTCATCCGGAAACGTGCCCAGAAGAGTGGCAGCATGGAAACGCTAATTCTTCGCCCTGTAGTCACATGAAATTTATTGCAGTTTGCTTATTTACTGTTTTAATAGCAGTGTAGCGACCGGTTGTATAAGATTTACTGATAAGGTTTAGTTATGTACCATGTTTTTCCAGTACATTCCGTCGGGGAAATAAAGGATATAAGCTTTTGCCCGCAACATCGCCCGCGTAGAGTTAAAAATTTGTTTGATTTATTACCGGGATAAAAGTATGTTATGTCACAGGTACAACACACGACCTGAATGCCCATCTAAATCCGTTTACCCAATAAGACGTGAAAAGGTAACAGATAGACAGAGTTATACAGAGTACGTATTTTATTATTAATAATAATATAGTATTGATAACTATTAGTAGGTATGGTTAAACGGTAGCGAGTCTACTCATTGATGTCATTTGTTTAGCGTGGCTGAGAGCCGCGCATAAACAGCGCGCACGCGCGAACTACGGCTACCCTCTGTGTTCAGTATTATACTCGTACTATTCTTGAAGCTTCGCTTTCAATTGCCTCGACACATGGCGCCGAGAGCAGTCGTGCCCCACTATCGAGGTGGTTCAATATTTATTTGAAGGAACACACCTCCTTCTAGTGTGTTACGGGTTATTTTAAATTGTCCAGCTAAACGCCGCAGACTTTTTATTTTATCGTTTCTATATTGATCGCGAATCAATATCGAAACGATAAAATAAAAAGTTTTTTTTGGGAGGTCAACCACCGCTGTGCGTTGTTCTGTTTTCTTATGTTTTATCGTCAGTAGATAACGATACCCATCACGTCTGTGAATTTACTCAACATAAAAAACTATATTTTAGGTGACTGCAATAACTGCGGTCGATGACCGTGATGGTCATCAAAAAAAAATTAAATTAAATTTTTGTTTTATCATGTTTAGATATTGATACCCATTGCGCCTGCGGTGTTTTAAAATAACCATGTAGTGAAGAGAGTGTTGTCAAGAAAATATTTTTATTGACTCTAGTATTTTATTTTTTTACTTTATTCAATTTCTACAAAATGTTACTAGATAATCTAATGTTAATGCCTATAAACTCAGAAGAGAAAACTTAGTTTTACGTAATTTTGATTTTATTTGGACACTGACAGCTCTTGAACTCGTTTCGAGTTATTTTCTAATAAATTAATATTAAAGTAAGATATTTGCGTGACCATTCACCATTTTTATACTACGGCTACATTGACGCGATAAAGCGATAAATTCTTCACCTTTAAAATACACCAACGCTTTCCGTTTGGTCAGTCCGTTCTGCTTTCAAGCCCAACTTTTCAGTGCCTGAAGACATTCCTGCTGTACTAAAATATACATACTACTTATTAGTTCCATGCCTTTTACGCAAAGTTAATTAAAAAATTGCTTGAAAAGTGCTCCTGTCTAGAAGGCCGACGCTTCGCGGGTCTAGGCTCCCTTGCAACGGTCTTCAAAGCGGAAAGGCTCCACCCTGCACGCGCGCAAGATACATACCTTCACCTACGGCGGACGTTTTAATAGTGTTTTTCAGTGTTAATATTTATTTTTGTGATTTTTTTTCTAATTATTTTTACTTATGTTAAATGCCGCCTGTAGCGACGCCGGAATAAGTGCCAGTCAACCTGCCACTTCGCTCGATGCTCAAGTGAGATGTCCTCATTGCTCACAGCCACGCTTCTTTAAAGGCGAACGGGGGTTGCGGATACACTATGGCAAGGTTCACAAACCTCATAGTGTGCCTTTGTGCTCCCCAGCCACAACTTCAACACATTTAGATCAAACACTTTGGAAAACCCTTTCAAATTTAAAAAAATCTACCCCTGTTTTAAAGAGAGTTCTCCGAAGCGCAAGACGGTCTGTAGCTTTAAGTTTCACACCCAGAAGAATTCTTATAACGCCTGGGAGCAACTACTCACCTTCCCTTATAGGATTCTGCATGTCCAAAAAGATTTGGCAACTAACAAAACATTGACAAACCTAATTAAAGACAACAAAAATTCGACTACCATTTTATATCCAAAATTACCTTTCCACAGTAACCTTTCACAAAGAGGGTTATGTTCATATGTAGAATCCAAATTAAGTGAAGGTGACATCAAGGGAGCGGCCAGGCTACTTTTCAGTAGCGATGTGGTGGCGCCCTACTCTCCAGAAACGCTTTCAGCCGCGGATGGTCTCACCTTTCCCGACACCCCTCTCCCTCCCGGTCCAAATTCAACTCCTTTAAACGTTACTGCTCCCCAGCTGATTGCAGCCGTAGGCTCCTTCCGAAGTGGTTCCGCTGGTGGCCTCGACGGCCTGACTCCTCAGCATTTAAAAGATTTATTGAGCTCAGGCGCCGGGGAAGCTGGTGAGTCGCTTTTGAAGGAGCTTGCAGCTCTTATTAACCTGATGCTCAACGGTGGTGTGAATGATTCCGTCGTCGATGTCTTGTACGGGGCCAACTTATGTGCCCTGCGCAAGAGGGACGGCGGCATTCGTCCCGTTGCCGTTGGGTGCACCTACAGGCGTACGGCAGCCAAAATATGCTGCAAATTGTACTGCGAAACTCTAAGCAACAAGTTCCAGCCGCTACAGCTTGGCTTTGGATCCAAAGGAGGCTGCGAGGCTGCCGTACATGCCCTATCTAGTTTTTTAAATTCAAATAAAGGTGTGGTTATCCTCAAGGTTGACGTTAAGAACGCCTTCAACCCCGTTAACAGGGACACGTTGTTGGCTGAAGTAAAAAAAGGAGTTACCAGAAATTTATGGTTTTATGTGGCAGTGCTACAGGATCCCATCAAAATTATTATATAAAGAAAACGTTTTGGAATCTGCAGTCGGATGCCAACAAGGTGATCCTCTCGGGCCAGTCATTTTCAGTTTGGCTATCCATCCCTTAATACAACAACTAAATTCAAAATTCAATGTCTGGTATTTAGATGATGGAACACTAGGAGGTGGCGTAGACACTGTTCTAAAAGATCTTCAATTACTAAAACAGCAGTTCCAATCCATCGGCCTCGAACACAACAACTCAAAATGCGACCTTTGTGACAATACCGACAGACAATCGACCATACAGAAATTCAATTCAATAGCCCCAGATATCAAACTTTTGGAAAAAAGTTCACTACATCTCCTAGGTTCCCCAATTTTAGTAGACAGCTTTTCACAATTCGTCGACGAAAAAATTAAACATTTTAACATTATTTCGGAAAGACTTTCTAAAATTAATTTCAATTCGGCATTCACCCTTATCAGACATTGCTGTTTCGGTCCAAATTTTATGTATTTTCTCCGGTCTTCCTCTTTATGGAAGCAGTCACACCTTTTAGAAAAAATCGATAATATTATTCGAAATACTCTAACATCCATTTTAAATGTGGCATTGGACGACCGTTCGTGGCTGCAAGCCACACTACCCATTCGTTTTGGTGGGCTCGGCGTCCGCAAAATTTCCAGTGTAAGCCTACCGGCGTTCCTGTCCTCTGTCCATAGCACTGAAAAGTTAACCACAAGAATCTTAGCCCGTTCTCAGGTTGACTCGGAAGTGCCGTGTTTGACCGATGCGGTGTACGCCTGGAAAGTGGCTTGCCAGGACACGGTTCTGCCCGAGAACCCGTCTTCCCAGAGACAGTGGGATGTGCCGCTCTGCAGGTTGGTACGGAATAATCTTATTAATACGTCCACCAATAATGCCGAGCGTGCCCGCCTGCTGGCTGTAGGTGAATGGGAGTCGGGCCTCTGGCTTCAGATGCTACCGTCATCCAACATTGGCACTTTGCTCTGTGACTCCACATTCCGGCTCTCTACTTGTTTGCGTCTGGGCGCTCCTTGCGGGGCTTCGCATCGCTGTCAATGCGGTGTAGCAGTCAACTGGCTCGGACACTATGGCCTTTCCTGCAGCAAGAGCGCTGGTCGTATGGCACGGTATGCCAGCATTCATGACATCATCCGTCGGGCTCTTGTCACCGCCGGGGTGCCAGCTGTTTCAGAACCCAGTGGCTTGGCACGTGACGATGGGAAGAGGCCAGATGGAATGACCATAATGCCTTGGAAGTTGGGTAGGCCTTTGGTGTGGGATGCAACCTGTGTCGACACCCTCGCGCCATCCCATCTTCTTAGCACGGCAGTATCACTAGATGGGTATGAAATGTGACGGCTGCGATGCCGATATAACGACAAGCTGTTTATGGAGTATTCTCAAGGAAAGTGTAAGAAGCTTTACCATCTCAAGTGTCTGGCTGTGACGATGGCGAAGTATGAGGCGGTTACACAGGAATACAAGAAAAAATGGGTGTGTCCAGAATGCTTAAGCGCTATTCCAAAACGAGGGAATTCTGACACGCCAGTTCGAGGAACCACAATGGATATAACTTTTACGGCTGGTGCAAGCGACGCTGCTACGTAAACACTCAGCGCGGTAGTCGTCGCAACCCGAATGAATCAGAAATTGAACACGATAATACACCATGGGAAGGACTACAGGAGTTTCGTTTGGAAATAATAGCGCGACTGGATGAACAAATTAAGCAGTATGCATTGCTTCAAAATAGATTTATCAAGACAGAGACTGAACTGCAAGATTTGCGAAAAATTGTGGAGGTGGTTCAAGAAAAGGCAAACAAAGTTGATATATTAGAAACAAAGATCAAAGACATATTAAAATCAAACGAACACTTACGAGCCCGTCTTACGAGGTAAAGTTCGAAGCTGGATAATGCAGAGGGATTTGAAGCGCATAAGGGCCAAATATTGTCATCATTCGACATTCTTAAAAAAAAAAACAAAAGACGGTAACTGACAATTCCACCGATATAATACCAATCAAAGAATGTGTGGCTACGAAAACCACAAGTTCAGTATCGGAGAACAAGACACTACTATCAATAGACGAAGTGAGTAAAATGAGTACTAGCTTAGTGGTGGTAGCTGAAGAAGAGAAGAAAAGTCTGAATAGAGAAGAAAACTGGACAGTCGTAAATAGGAAGAAAAACCGATATCCTAATACAAACGTGAAAAGAGGAGGATGTACTACTGTAAATGAAATTCAAGGAACGGAAAAAAAATACACGTCTGGCGTCTACGGAAGGAGACTGAAGAGGAAACCTTACAAATATATGTAAGAAACATATGTGGATTGAATACACCAGTTAAAGTAGAACGAATTACACATAAAACGGAAAGGGATTATGCATCCTTCATGATTGGAGTACCGGAGAGTAAATATGACATATTATGTCAACCTGAAAATTGGCCAATAAATGTTGAGTTTTGTGAATGGGTTTGGTTTCGTAGAACATTTCAAAAACCGAAAACCTTGGACTAAATCTACCCTAGACATATATTATCAGAACGTAAGAGGTCTGAGAACTAAACTAGAGGAGTTTTATGTAGGCATATCAAGTCATAACTCGGATCTATTTGCTATCACGGAAACTGGCCCAAATGAATCAATTTGATACGGAATTAATCCTTCCTGGGTTCACTATTATGCGATGTGACCGAGCGGATGGACGAAAATAAGGCGGCGCGTGTCTTGTGGCCACACCGCGTATCGAGCTGCGGCGAGTACCTGTACCTAGCGGAGCAAACATTGATGACCATGTTTTCGAACTAGTAGGTGCCACTGTTTATTTACGTAATAGGTTTTTATTTTTTATAAGTGTTGTTTATATCCCACCAAATAGTAGTGAAAATGAGTATGGGTTGTTGTTTAGAATCATTGAACAATATTGTAATAATTATCGGGAAGTGGCAGTGATAGGAGATTTTAATTTATATTCATGTACTACTAGCATTACTTCTTAGTATGAGTTTCTTATGACATATTGTGGGTTTACCCAGAGCAACAGAACTAAGTAATTGCAATGATCGCGGACTTAGTATTGAGTACATTTGAGGAGGGGAGAGTGTGTGAGTGTACGTGCGGCGGAGGCGGCGCTCGTGCCGGTGGACGCATATCACCCGCCGCTAGAGGTGTCCGTTAGCCCGTGTTTACGTGCAAGTACCCCCTTAGAGCCAATGAGCCCAATGACATCGGAAGTGCGTACACATGTCAGTTGGAACTTTAATAAAGCCGATTTTTTTCTATTATATTCAAAGATCGCAGCCGTCGACTGGACTCCATTATATAACTTAGATTTAGATATGAGTGTAAAGTATTTTTATGACACGTTTTATTGAATTATAGATGCCTGTGTTCCCAAGAAAAAGCGAAGCCGTGTACGCTCGAGGTACATTTATCCCGAGTGGTATACGGGTGAGATAATTCGCGACGTAAAGCTCAAAGCTGCTCTTCATAAACAATATAAATGTATTGGTTTAGGAAATGATTACGAAACGTTTGCTCAGTGTAGGACCCAAGTAAAAGAGAAGATTTTAGTAGCAAAGGATCCTTATCGCCAACGTATACAAAACCAAATGTCGAGGAACCCGAAATCTTATAATAATATATTTATATATTATTACAGTATAGCAGAATTTATGAAAGACGACAATTTCATCGTTTTTGAGATGACGATGATGTATTTTTGACTTGTTATTTTAATCTATTGTACTTTTTTGTTGTTATTTTAATTTGGAATTGAAATTTTAATGACAGTAATTCATATTTTTGTTGACTAATTTATTTAGTGACTATGCATCATCTCTTCCTACCAATTTGTACGCCACGATGTGTACCTCATTAGTATCTTGCATGCAATGTATCATGTACACCATTTTTCTTTACTTACTTACTTACGAACATTTGATCAACATCTAATTCTTTGTAACTGTTGAAATTATCTCACTCCGTTATTTATTATCTTATTTTTTGCAATTGTGTAAAATTTTAATTATATTTACACCTCCAGTAATAAATGGTATTCTTTTTATTTCATGAATATATATATAAAATTTTAATTTTAAATATGAGAACATAAAACATTTAAAAATATAAATAAACAAGTAGTCCACCGGTATCGGAAACAGTTTCCAAGTCACCGGCCGTGATACTGGATATCGTTTTGTTATTATTACCTTCAGTCTATCTTGTACAGATCGGGGTAACGCACGTGGATGTTTTGTCACCCATTTGCCTATGTCTTTATCCATCAGGTTTAGTACCTAGTTTATCTGTGTGTATACAACTTGCGTCTGTGTGTTGTTCATCGTTTTCATGAAGGCTTTCAGTAACACCTCTTCATAACGTGCGCTCCTAGTACACATGCCTAGAGCGCTGAATACTTCCTCCGTTCGTTTGACCAAATTGTAATTGGTCCGAGGGCGGTGGCAAGTCTATTCATTGATATGCCATTTGTTCATCGTGGCTGAGAGCCACGCGGATAACAGCGCGCATGCGCGAATTACGGCTACCCTCTCTCTATGTTGAGTTTTCGTATTCGTGAAGCTTCGCTTTCAGCTGCCTCGACAGGGGCGCCGCGAGCAGTCGTGCGTCACTGTCGAGGTGGTTTAATGTGTACTTGTAAGAGCATACCTTCTTCAAGTGTGTTTATTTTTATCGTGATTAGATAATGATACCCATCACGTCTGTGAATTTTACACAAACAAAAAAATTACCTGATATTTCAAGTGACTGCAATTACAGCGTTCGATTATAAAAAGAACAAAAAACATCAAATCAGTAAAAAAAATTGTATCATGTTTAGATATTGATACTCATTGCGTCGGCGGAGTTTAGCTAGCCACTTTAAAATAATCCTGTACATCATATTCATTTACTAAGCATCTGATGTAGAACTTCGGAGATATAGTATAGAACTACTCAATTTATACAAACCCTAACACGTTACAAAAATCCTTTCTTAGCGGGCACACCACTTAAGTACTTAGTTGCCATATTTGAAGTTTGTAGGTTTTTTAAGTCTTGAGATTTCGTGATCATTCTGTCAATCAGAGAGTAAGTGATATTTCGCTTTTTAAAGTAACAATAGCGACTGTAAAAGACACTTAACGAACCGAGTATCACATAAGTGTGTCGCAAAACAAAAATTTATGGACGATTAAAAACAAAAACTAGCGTAATTACTTTCAATTAACGATTGACGACTGAATTAGTTTTAGTGGTGTAAAAAAAATCTAATAATCAATAGTATTAGTATTATTAATTAGTTTCAGTATTCGAATTTGAAAAAACAATTGGTTGAGTAAGTAATGTCGAGTCACTGCATTCATAAATGCATACGATACGATTCCGATTTGGAGAGGGAGCGCAGAGCGTGGTCAGTCCGGGCGAACATGCTGTCCCTGCCTGTATGGCGCAAGAAGTCTGCCTCGTTACCTCGCAGGTTGCGTGGCAGTCCCAAAATGATTCTGCACTTGATAGGCACCCGGGCAGATAGTCCGCTTGTGTGGGCGTTAGCTGATCGATTCAATCAATTGATAAATCAATCAGCTAACGCCATGGTCTCAGCCATGAATACTATGTCGTCAGCAAACTAAAGGTGAGTGATGTACTCTCCATTGATGTTCATGCCAACCCATTTCCAGTCCAGAACCTTGAACACATCCTCCTGTGCAGCGGTGAACAGTTTCGGAGAGATAACGTCTCCCTGTCTAACACCGCGCTGCAGTAAGGTAGGTTTCGAGGTCTGGTCCTGGAGTAAAATAGAGCCGTTTTCGTGCAGACACTTCAGCACTTCGATGTACCGATAGTCAATCTGGCACCTTTGAAGAGACTGCAGTACAACCCATGTCTCGATCGTATCGAAGGCTTTCTCGTAGTCCACAAACGCTAAGCAGAGAGGCAGATAACTGTCCAACAGCTCAGGTTTACCGGATACGGTCTTGCCATCATCGGTCTTCAGTTTCGCAAGCTGGCTCTGCCCAATAGACAGATCTCTAGAAAGGACCTTGGAGCCTTTGTTCCGCTCTATCGAGTCCTTAATACGGTCTGTATTAAACCGGTGGAGGTCACTTTTCAAGGACTCAGAGATCCGTCTTTTGCTGCCGGTACTTCAGTGCGTAGTCTGAAGACTGCAGTATCATCTCACGCCTGTACTCCATGAGCTGAAAAGTATAAACAGAGAGCCTCTTGTTTCTATTTGTACGACGGGTCTTGAATATCTTATACCCGATCGTATGGATAGTTTCTACGAACCCATCGTTAAAATCGTCCACGGAGCTCCTTAGGCACTCGAAACGATTTTGAAGTTCGAGCTGAAAGCTCTCGGGGTTTTGAACCTTGATCGGTGCTGGGCGGCGCGTAGACTTCATCAGTCGAGGCCTTTCCAGCTTCATAATTATTTGAGTTCAATGTGCCTCTTACCAGTGTGGGTCTGTGTCGCCCTTTGACGGCTATTACGGAAGACGACGTGCTGTGCTAGCAGTGAAAAACTACGTATAAAGAGATTCAGCACATACTGCAGGTTGGATCGGGAAGCCTTCACGAAATTCAACAAGCGCATCTTCGCGTGAGGAGGATAGTTTCACGCTGGCACCCAGAGTTCTGGCACACAACCTCACCGGTGCTCAGAAGCAGGCCCGGGTGGAAAGGTGCCGTGATATGATAAACGAATTTGAAGCAGGCTCGTCTCGGTGTTTTTTACAACATTATTACAGGTCTTGGATTTATGAGTCTTGGATTTATCAAAACGATCCAGAAACGATGCGCCAGTCGAGGGTTTTGGTGTTTCAAAACGAATCAACACCTACCAAAGTGAAGCGATCTAGAAGCGGGGGGAAGATTTTGATCGTGAGCTTTGTCAATTTGTCTGGCTTCTTGATGTCAATTCCTTTACGGAACCAAAGAAGCATCAACGCTGAACGGTATACTATCAAATGCTTGGCAGAAGATTTCTCTGTTGTGAGCAACAAGTGACCAAACGCATGCAAACGCAGCATGCCGGTCAAACTCCTGGGTCACCCTCCTTACAGCCCTGTCTAGCACCGTGCGACACCATGTGTTCTTTTTATTCCCGAAACAAGAAATCTGCTCAAAGGAAAACAATTTTCGTCACCGGAAAATGCAGCAGGCTGTAAAGAGTAGGCAGTTAGGTTAGGTGGGTGAGCAGCGGTGGCCCAGTGGTAACGGCCGCGACTTACGAGTTGTAGGTCTTAGGTTCGTACCCAAACAGGCGCTTTACTTTGGTAGATTATTTTGGGTAAATTATTTCGTCTTAGAACCAAAAATTCGAAGACATGGGACATCTACCAACCCGCACTGGGCCCGCGTGGTGTATTACGGCCCACTCCCTCTCACAGAGATGTGTCCTGTGTCCCAGCAGTGGGAACATAATAGGCTGATTATGCTCATGCTATGCTTATGCCATATTTGATTGTTGGTTTATTCTAAGAATTTTTTATAAAACGAGTAAATGAATAATTACCTCCACTGTGGAAGATATCGGTTTGCATCTTGACTCGACACGTAGCTGGCTACGCCAGGTCTCTTGTGTTATTCAAAGGGTTAACGGTACTCTATAATCCCTCTATCGTCCGAAAAACTTTAGCCCGCTTAGACGAAAACCATGCTTGTGCAGACTTTGATTTCTCCTAGTACACATGACCAGAGCGCTGAAGCGTTTACCGCTCGTTTTGCAGTTGCTACGAATGTGGCGTAATGTGTGACTGCATTTTGAAAATTATAACCACAACACCGCTAATTAACAGTTTAAACATTCGTCACTAACCAACAACGTTCAATGAGGTGAATAGTCGTAACGAATTGCATCTCCTCCTTCCATCTCACAGAAATCGTACACAAAACTAACTTACTCAGTTTTCCATGACATACCTACAAACTTTTATTATTTAAGTAAACAAGATGAACGAGACAAGTATCGAATGATATTGAAATACTTCAATTTATTTAATTAAATCAAATAAAATATATTGTTAATTTTAGGTATTATTAATAACGTAACAAAAAATAGATATATACCAATAATTAAATATTATTTGAAAATAACATCAGGCTTAATCCGCAGGCGCAGATGATATTCGAACTCAGGGCTCGCCATAATCGCTCCTGCCTCAGCACGGTAACGACTAAGCCAGCATGCCAAATGTTAAGTTAGTTGAAATTATGAACTACTATCAGACCATACATATGATATGTATCATGAAAAAGATTTTAGTTAATGATCTACAACAATCAAAGTAGATTAAACGGCAAGTAAAGGCAACCTATACTCGTATACTCGAAAAAATTGGGTTTCCATGGATACGGAAACATTAATCTCTTTAAACGTGCTCTCCTAGTAACACCGGTCCTAGTGACCGGATCGCAAGCTAGGCTAGACTTCAAGAAAACAAGCAGAGTCTGTCTACATAAATGTCACATAGCCACGTAGTAAATAAAGTTTTACCAATCGTTTATTCTGTAGATGTACAAGGATGTCTACGTCATAAATCTGCTATCTCACTCCCTAAAATTATTACAACCTAATACTGTCTCTCTTCCTTGAAGGGTTTTCCTGTGTTGTCACAGAAAACACACGGGTTACACACAGATATGATTTAGCTGTGTGTAGTCCTGGATATGTTTTCTGATACTGGAAAAACTAAACCTCTTCGTAACATGCTCTCCTAGTACACATGACCGGAGCACTAAAGTCTTTCCCATGTTTGACGGTTGCTACGAATGTCGCGTAGACACGGAGCAACGAAATGGGTTTTAATAAAGTTTTACTATGGCTGCCAAAAAGTTGTTTGTTGTTGTAAAATGTTTTTCCAGTGTTATACAAGGTGATATTGAATTTTCTGGCGACACTACAGTGTAACGATATTTGATGAAATAAACTATTAATAACTATTTTCACGTTATACTTACTACCAGCAGCCGTTTACCCTGTAATCTGCTGTAGCTTTAATTGAATAGTTCAGAAAGTGTTTTTATTTATTAGTTTTATTGTTATTAGATAACGGTACCAAATATATATAAAAAATATCGATTTAAAACAGTTTGTAGAGATACGAGTATGCCTGTTGTTATATTAAAAAATATTGATCACTGTTGCAACATTTCATGTTAAAGAGCTTGAAGGGGCAGTTTTCCGTTATTTTAAGAAAATTGGCATTTTAACCTCAATCTCAATAAGTCAAAAATGCCTCGAGTTCCCACATATTTAACAAATTTTTGACATTGGTTGTCGCTGAGATGAGATGGATACTACATTTGAAACGTTTTTTAATTACGGGAAGGGAGTAAAATCAAGTTTCCATGGAAACTGAAACATTTACCTCTTGAAATGTGCTCTCCTAGTAACATGATAGGAGCGCCAGCGACAGGCTGAACCTACAGGCTGAATGAAGCCACAGGCTGAATGAAGCCTTCCAGTCGTTTGCTACGAATGTCGCATAGCAACGGATTCAGTATCCTTATATGTCTTTTTAACTCGTTTTCTATTGAAGCTGTTTTCAGAAAAGTTAACGATTAACAAATATAACTTATTAAACGTATATTTGTTTTCAATTATCTACATTTAATAGTTATCTGCATATGGAGTAAGGCGTAGTGGAGAAGTCTGTTACTCAAACACTTTTCATTCCTCAGTACTTAATTTCTGTCGATTAAAACAGTGAAAAAATAAATGTTAGTTAAGTTTTCAATCCATTAACTGTCTAGGTTCGGAGACCCATGCACGTGGGCGTCTTTATCCATCTTCTGTCTCATTCTTTCATCAGTTTAACCTTTTCCTGCCACCCTCTCGCTTAAACCTTTACTTGTGTTTGTCAAAAATTATATCTGTGATAAATGATAAATGATTTTATTTCTGTAAATAGGTTTGTACAAACACTTTTACACGTCAATCATATTTTAAAAACTAGGTGAGATCGGCATTTCCTATCTGACTACTCTGAGAAGAAACGCCGAAACAAACTCAGAGGTCACAGTCTCTTTTAAAGTCCAGACATAATCTTGGTCAGGTCATGTGAAGACCATGTGGATTGATATCTGAAATGGTCTTTTGAGGAAAGTACCACACAGAATGAGTGGACCTGTCCAGTCAGTGCACGCATTTGTCAGTTGTCATGCAGCTCAACACAGAACTAAAGGAGCTAAACGATTCGACGAACATTACCAAAGAAAGGACATTTGGGTAGGCCGCATAAATTACTCAAACTGCCAGACCATGATTAAAACTAATAATTTAAAAAAAATGCATTAAAAAAACAACAAATCCACAATGTCTTCACATTCACAATAATTAAAATAGTATAATCCTTTACAAAGTAAATGTCATTGCTTAGATACAATCTATCAATGTCAAAGTGTAAATAAAATATGAAAATAATCTTCAATCATATGAGGACTATGTAGTCTGGTGTCTGAAATGGTCTTTTGAGGAAAGAACCACACGGGTTTGAGTGGACCTGTCCAGTCAGTGCACGCATTTGTCAATCATTTTGCAGCTCAACTCAGAACTAAGGAGCTCAACGATCCGACGAACAATACAAAAGAAAGGACATTTGGGGAGGCCGCGTAAAGTACTCAAACAGCCAGACCATCATCATTAAAAGACGAAAAAAAAAATGCAATGACCCACATAGTCCTCACGTTCACAAAAATTAAAACAATATTTTACTTTTTACAGTAAATATAAATGCATGTAATTCAAAATCAAAATCAAAATATTTTATTTCACATAAACCTACATGGGCACTTATGAAACGTCAGATTCTAGGTGCACGTATATAGAAAAAAAACATTAAAAGAAAAAAAAGTAAAAATAGCAAATTATACATCAATTATGTCTGTGTAAACTTAGCAGCTCAATCCCAAGCCTTCTTGTCCTCAATATAGTCCTTGACAGTATAATAGGCTTTCTGGCATAATTTCCGCTTTATAATAGTTTTAAATTTATTAAGGCTTAGTTCTTGAATGTGGCTAGGAAGTTTATTATAACAACGTATACATTGACATTTAAACGAGTCACCTATTTTCTTGAGCTAATGTGTGCTTTCACTAAAAATCTTATCTCTTTAGAACGTGCTCTCCTAGTACGAATGACCTGAGCACTGAAACCTTTGGACGTGTGACTTTCACCATGAATTAAATAATATATTAATAAAATTTTATGCATGAAAAAGTTTCATTACTTTTCAATCTGTATGTATCTATCTACACTTTTTTTTCATTATCTAAAGTAATAATATAGTTAAAAATACTAAATTTTTTACCAAATTCACACTTTTATTTTACCAAAGCATTTAATTTTTATTTTCTTTATTAGAGTTGCATAATGTTTTGTGTAACATGTTTTATTTCGTGTGTATTTATTTGTCTAAGAGAGCAGTGGTGGCCATAGTGCGACCTAAAACTCGTAAGTCGAGGCCGTTAACCAATGTTAACGTTCCCGACTTACGAGTTTTAGGTCGTGGGTTCGGAACCACTTTTTCATCACCACTGATCTCGAAGGGGTGAGTGGAGTGGAAAAATATCGTGAGGAAACCGACTTGTCATAGAACAAAAAGACATGGCATCTACTAGGTCAGTGGGCCACTGACCTCTCACCGAGAGGAGGCCTGTGTGTAATACATAATCAATTTGTAGTATTCAATTTATACAATGTAGCAGCTATTCAAAGTGGAAATGCTCCCAGTCTTCTGCGCACGTTTCCAAATGATAATGCGGACGTGTACTTCGACGCTATCCATTTGTTTTTTTATATATTTAGTCAATTAATTTAATACGTGTAAATAGTTCATTTTGCAATAACTTTATTAAAGCGTTTTAAAGTAAATAATAAAAAATTGCGAATGCTATTAATATTTGAAGTATTCATTGTATAATTAGGTTTTTTATCGCGTCACCTGATGTTGATTGGGACAAAGCACGTGGTTGTCTACGTTATCTGCCTGCGATCTCGTTTCTCTAACCGTTTCAGCCTATCACTGTTTCCCTCTAACTTGGCTTTATCTGTGTTGATATGCAATACAAGTGTGCAGTCTGTGTGCTTTACGCGAAAGCTTTCACTGAAAAATGAAACACTCTTTCTAACGTGCCCTCCTAGTACACATGACTGGAGCGCGGAAGTGTTCGGCTCGTTTTACGGTCGCTACGAATATCGCGTAGCGTTTCATTTACAAATAACCATCATTATTATATATATTAATAATAACATATATATATTAATAATAAAAATCATTCATTCATTCGTCAGCCGAAAGACGTCAACTGCTGGACATAGGCCTTCCCCAAGCATCGCCACTTCGAACGGTTCTGCGCTTCCCGAATCCAGCGGATTCCTGCGGCCTTCACAAGGTCATCGGTCCACCTCGTGGGAGGCTTTCGAACTTCCTTGCTACGTCTTCCGGTACGCGGTTGCCACTCCAGAACCTTTCGTCCCCATCGGCCATCTGTTCTGCGAGCAATGTGCCCTGCCCAATGCCACTTAAGTTTGGCAATGCTTCTGGCTATGTCGGTTACTTTGGTTCTCCTGCGGATCTCTTCGTTTCTGATTCGATCACGTAGGGAAACTCCAAGCATAGCCCTCTCCATTGGTTAAACTTTCTAATAAGGCCCATTGTGAGCGACCACGTTTCGGTCTCATCACTGGCAACACGCACTGATCAAAGACATTCGTCTTTAGACACTGCGGTATGTGGGACGAAAAGATATTGCGTAGCTTCCCGGACGCTGCCCAGCCGAGTCGGATTCGACGACAAATAACCTATTTCATCCTTGTGCAAATATTTTTGGTTATGTTTTAACTGTTTTTGTAACAGTTTAGTTTGATAAATATAGACTGCTCTTTTACAAATAAAATAATTTACCCGAACGTAACAACTAGATTAACTATACAGACGGTTTAGTTTAGCCCTGTTACCGTTTTGTTACCTTGTTTACCTCATATTACATAAAACTTAAAGACAATTATTATTGTCAACTCGTAGTTGCACACTCGCCCATGTCTATCCCGTTCGGGGAACAGAGGTGTTAAGTTATGTTCGTTTTCACCTGTTGAAGGATTGGGGTAACGTATGAGGAACGTATTATGCTATCTCAACAGTTTCAGTATATCTCTTTCACACTTGAAGGTTTCCTGTGTTGTTTAAAATCATAATTATCTGTGTGCAGTCAGTGTGCTTTCACGAGAACTATTATTGAACCTTTTAACCTCTTCTCCTAGAACATCATGACCGGAGCGCTGCAGACTTCCTCCGCCTGTTTGACGGTCGCTCATAATGTCGTGTAGAAATAGAGAGTTTTGGCTTTAAACTTGTCTTTTTCTTTCTTCGGTAGTAACTAAGGGTGGATTTCACCAATGAGTGAACGCGATCAGCACATAAACTACGCTTAAGATCTGTCAGTATAATAAATTTCTGTTGAATATTATGACTGACCTCGTTTTAGATATGCTGATCGCGTTCAATTTCATTGCTGAAATCGGCCCTAAGCTATTGTAGATTATTTTTGAATTTTCCAGAAGTAATTATATTACAACAAGAAGTCTAATGTTGTTATTTTCAAGAAACATTTGTAAAATCATTGACTACTTGTAGTGGTCGTAAGCATGACTGCTGCTGGTTCCATCGCCGGGTCAGGAAAGTGTTCTATAAGTTTTACTAATACTTATATTTTTCGTTATTAGCTCGTTTTCTAGACTGACGATTGCAAGGTTGCCTCATATTACTACATATTTGTAAAATTAAGACTATTTAAAACTGGCAATAAGTATTTACTTCACACATCTCTGCCTTCGCCTAGATTGTTATGTAGAGTTTCCATCTGTGTAGACGCATGTGAATGTTGACGTCGTTTTTCTGGTATTTCACTGCTTCAAATGTTTCAGGTTATCACTGTCACGTGCACTTGAATGTTTAACTGTGTTATCAAAAATAACATCTATGGTGTACTCCGTGTGTTTTCAGGAGTATTATTCCGGGAAATATTGACCTCTTGATAACGTGTTCTCGCTCTCGAGCGCTGTAGACTTCCGCACGTTTGACGGTCGCTATGAATACCGTGTAGCCAACTTATTTATGTTGAAAAAACAGTATTTATAAAATCAAATTACTTTTAATTTATTTCTATCATGGCTGCTAGAATGCCTTGTATAGATTTATTTCGAGTTCTTGAAATAGACAATATGCATATTTTTTAAATAAATATTATTATGAATCCATTTATATTAAAAAGTTGGTTAAAGAAAGTTTAAATAGCAACTGTCTGTTGTTCATGTTTATTTTTATTTTCTTTGTTGATAATTGTTAGTAACATAATTAAAAGAGCTTCGTAAACTATCTACGACAATCAACGTGATTTTCAAAGAAACCTGTATGATGACGCTAAAATAAAGTTTCCATGGATACGGAAAACGTAACCTCACCAAACGTGCTCTCCTAGTAACATGATCGGAGCGCCAGCTACAGGCTGAAGCAACAGGCTGAATCCACAGGCTGAAGCCACAGACAGAATGAAGCCTCTACTTGTTTGACGGTCGCTACGAATGTCGCGTAGTGACGTAGCAGCGGATACATTACTTTTTTGACGTGAATACGTAATTAAATTTGCTGTCATAGGAGACCATTGAAAATAGATGATAACAAAATCGGGGAATACAGTTTGTTGTTGCAGCTACATAATTAATTATCTATCATCTACATCCAAAATATAATTACATCACTTTCGGATGAAAGCGATGCGGACGAGTACCTAGTAGCCTATTTTTTTTTTTTGTGTATGGCATCTCGCAGGTCAACCTATGAGGTTGTCGTCTGCTTAAACGGACTTGCCTGTGGTTGCCCTAATAAATTAAAGCCTCCAGCCAGGACTTAAACTTAAATACTAACTAAAACTAAGCGACAACGCTTAGGTCACCCCCTGTGGGGTACGGACCTCGGCTTCGGGCGTCGCTGGAAGAGGGCAGCAAGGGACTAGCTGGATCAGGATTGGTATTATTTTGGGACGAATTTAAAGCTACAGGCTCAGCGGCGCGGGCTGGCTCGAGCAAGATTCGGGAGACCTAGTCGCCTATGTGTTCCTTTTGTTTTTATATTCATTTGTATACTTAGTTAGTTAGTCATTCAATTTATTCCTTGTGTAAACATTTTATTTCAAGATTTAAAATCATGTTATGTACCTATTTTATCAGAAGTGGTTATATAAATAAATAATTACATCACTCGAAAGCTTAAGAATCAAAGAATTTGTAACGTTGTGTCAGGACTGTGACGGCAAGACCTCTACCCACCTCAGAAAATATTGCTCGTTACGTTCACGCGTTCACGTATTCACGTAAAACACAAGGCCGTGTCCACGACATACCCCTTTTTAACTCAAGAATTGCAGGTACTTTTAGATAAAACCAACGATTAAAAATACTGTGTCATAGTTGTCATCAAATACTTAACAAAATGTTTGTACGGAAAATTATTATTTTTATTTAGATAGTGTAAAGGTAGCTAATGTCCATTACAATAATACATTGTAAGTTAAAGTAAAGTTGGTACAAATCTACACAACTTAACCACTTCAACTTTACTACAGACCTCAATTTTACTTCATCTGTGTAGGGTATAAAATCACTTAATATTTGGTTAAGGGGTTTACTCATCCGCCCCGACAATAGTGTCGCTTTCGACAGTCCCGATAAGGCTGAATGTCTTGCCGACAGCCTAGAGTCCCAATGTTCTCCCAGCTCCCAACCAGTAGACCAAGCTCACCTGAACAAGGTCGACGCTGAAGTCGAACGAAGAGCCTCCCTCCCTCCCGTCGAAGACCCTGATGATCCTCTGCCTCCCGTCACTCCAGACGAAGTGCACGACATCATTAAAGGGCTCCACGCTCGTAAGGCCCCCGGTTCGGATGGTATTACCAATAAGGTATACAAACTCCTTCCTGCCCCGCTAATAATGCTTATGACCGCCATCTTCAATGGCGCCTTGAGCAACAACATCTTCCCACAAGCATGGAAAGAAGCCACCGTCATCGGTATCCCAAAGCCAGGCAAGCCAAAGTCTGAGCCCTCCAGCTACCGCCCTATTAGCTTACTCAATGTCCTCGGCAAAATCTACGAGAGGCTTATTTATAAGCGTCTCAAAGACTACGCCGAAGCAAAGAGCCTCATACCCAACGAGCAGTTTGGATTCCGTAGCCAACACTCGGGCACCCAACAGGTCCACCGTATCGTAGAGCACTTATGCGCTGGTCTGCAGCGTAAAGCGAAGACGGGTGTGCTATTCTTCGACATAGCGAAAGCCTTCGACAAAGTCTGGCTTGATATACAAGCTCTACCAACTAGGAGTGCCAGATCGTCTCGTGCTCATCTTACGAGACTTTTTGTCGAACCGGACCTTTCGCTATCGCGTCGAGGGAGCACTCTCGTCCCCTCATCCTATTCGCGCCGGTGTCCCTCAGGGTTCCGTACTATCTCCTCTCGCCTTCACGCTGTTCACTAGCGATATCCCAAAAAGTAAAAAGGCTCAGTTGGCTCTCTTCGCCGACGACACTGCCGTTTTGCTATACCGGTCACTGTCCCAACGCTATAGCTCGTACTCTCCAAACCTCCGCAAACGTCTTAGGCGCTTGGTTTCGGAAATGGAGAATCGAGGTCAACCCCGATAAGAGTCAGGCGGTTCTCTTCTCGAGACGTCGTCGACTCCCTCCCCCACTTCCCAGCCCGATCACTATGTAAGGCAAGCCAATCCCTTGGGAGAAGCAAGCCAAATACCTAGG
Source organism: Dasypolia templi (assembly GCA_963555695.1). Lineage (NCBI taxonomy): Eukaryota > Metazoa > Arthropoda > Insecta > Lepidoptera > Noctuidae > Dasypolia > Dasypolia templi. The sequence continues at coordinate 5,416,928 of OY743152.1, forward strand.
CGTGATCCTCGATGAGAACCTTACCTTTAAGGCTCATATTAAGGCGGTTCGCGCGCGCGCCTCCTTCGCTCTTAGCAGGCTGCAATTCGTACTGACAGCCCGTAGTAAACTGTCCCTCAAATGCAAGCTCCGCATCTATACCGCAGTCATCCGTCCCATCATGACCTATGCCTGCGTTGTATTTGCGCACGCTCACCCACGTCATCTCCATAAGATGCAGACCCTCCAAAACCGTTTCCTCAGAAGGGTCACGAGTGCCCCCTTCTATGTCCGTAATATCGATCTTCACGTCGACCTCAAAATGCCAACCATAAAACAGTTCATGAAACGCTTATCAAAGCGTTTCTTCGACTGCGGCATCAAACATTCTAACCCCCTGATTACAGCGGCCGCCCGCTACACTCCCTCTCGCATTAGCAGTATTCGCCGACCAAGGCATACTTTAATCGACCCCGACGACGCCACTACCCTCCTCCAGGAGAGTAGCAAGGCCACTAGCACGCTACATAAGCCCAAAACCCGATCGCCGTCCTACCGCCCTCGCCGCCGAGGCCCGCCGCGACGCCCAAATCGACGCCCCTCCCGACCCTTGCTCGAGCCAGCCCGCGCCGCTGAGCCTGTAGCTTTAAATTCGTCCCTAATTAATACCAATCCTGATCCAGCTAGTCATTTGCTGCCCTCTTCCAGCGACGCCCTAAGCCGAGGTTCGTACCCCACAGGGGGTGCCCTTAGCGTTGTCGCTTAGTTTTAGTTAGTATATAAGTTTAAGTCCTGGCTGGAGGCCTTAATTTATTAGGGAATCCACAGGCAAGTCCGCTTAAGCAGACGACAACCGCATAGGTTGACCTGCGAGATGCCAAACAAACAAAAAAAACAAAAAAAAAGTTAAGGGGTTTACCTGTGTGGTCATAAATTATATCTGTGTGCAGTCCGTGTGATTTCAGGAAGTCTAGCTTTCACGCTTTGTGTTCTCCTAGTACGTACACACGACCAGAGCGCTGAAACCTTTGAACGTTTGGCGTCGCCACGAATGTCATGTAGACATTAAAAAGTTTTATTTATTTCCAACCTGTCTCCTCTTTTACTTTTTTCTAGGTTTCCTACGGTCCGTATACAGAGTGCTTTTTTAATACCTTTACCTCTTATTCTATTGAAACTCCTTAATACGCTTGTCCAGCGGGCCTATTACGAACTTTTAAAAAACCAGGCAAGTTCCAGGCAATTCATTTCACGGGCTGGTTAAATTTCGTATTATGACATTCCTAGTTCTGAGCGACTTCATGCTGGGTAGTTTGTCTATGGCTGGCTTATAATTCTCTGACGTAACGTTCAGTAACCCAATTATATATTTATAGGGAAGTTACGGTTTTGTTTAAATCACGTATAAATAGTTTATGATAAAAATAATAAATACCATATATTAAACTAGTTAGTCTAGTATAGTAGGTGAAAATATGAACGCAATTTATATTGTGCAATTCTAAATTAAAATGATTTATATAATATTTCCTGTTTGCAAATTGTAACGCGAGGTTTGTCAAACATTAGTTAACAATAACATTATGAAAGAACACTATCGTATTGTTTGTTTAATGGAAGGATCCATTCTAAGATTTACGGAGTACGAGTATAAACAAAAAGATGTCGAAAGTGTTATTGAGTATTTCAATTAATATTCATGTTTTTAACATGATATAATATTAAATACAATGTAAGTTTTATTTTAATAGTGGATGAGCGTTCTCGCCCTCGCCTCGTCGGCGCGTTACCTAACTTATGTTCAGCTGGAAAAATTGTTGGAGTTTTTATACTACTTCCAAGAAGTGAAGAAATCTCAGTGATTTGCATCTAATATAGAAAATGTTGGCTGGGACATTGAATGAGAGCCTATATCACCAGTAGGGCGTTGGTAGGAGCCAGTAGCATACTATGATAATGCATCCAAAACCTAAAATGAGAATAATGTTTAGTTAAAACTTTAAGTAATGTTCATACTTAATAAAAACAACTACCTTAGTCTTCACGGATAAATCCGTGGATTTTGTAACCCCGTTATGGGTTAAAGGTGAACACCAAAAGGAAAGGCCGTTGTTAGGATTTCAATAATACGTTTATTATCCTTTTATTTATTTAGTGGAAAGTGTATTTTACTATTCTTAGCCTTGCGTGCGATCATACGTCTCATGACATGTGAGGCCTCAGCTGCTCACAAAGATTCAGTCCCAAGTCGTGAACTGCACATCATCCATGTCGAACGCATTAGATTGGTCACGAAGTCGTCTCCTTTTATTACTTGATTCACAAGTTTGCCGAGAAGAATCACTTTCCAGGAACTCAAAAAGTTAATTTTCGTCACACATGATTATATTTTCTTATGTTATACAGAAAATACTCCCAAACAATTCAATAAAAGCTCCTCTGAAGCAGCGTAAACTGAATGGATTATGAGGTTACTTTTTGACAGTTCTAATACGGAACGAAATGTCAAACGAACGTTCGGAATACGGTATTGCCAGGCAATATTCGGCCAGAAGTCGGCCAGGGTGTCACGTGACCGCTGACTGGCTTGTTTGACGAGTTCATAATACGAAATTTCAAGGCAGTTCAGTTTACGCCGTAAACTGTCTGGAAATAAGAGTTCATAATAGGGCCCCAGCTCAAGATCTTTTGATCAGTTCGGCCTTGTGTTCTTATCATTTTGCAGCATTACTTTAGCTAAACTTTAAAAGTGTTTAGTTTATTTTTACACGACACTAGTTGATTGAGGAGACACACTTGGTTGTCTACGTTATCTGCCTGTTATCTCACTCCCCCAACGGTTTCAGTGACTGTGCAAGTGTGTGTGGTTTTCATGATAGCTTTCACTGAAAATTATAAACTGTTTCTAACGTGTTTTCCTAGTACAAATAACCGGAGCGCTGAAGCCTTCCCCGCCTGTTTGACGGTCGCTAGAGAGCTCCCATGTTGATTTACATAAACTCATTATATAAACTCAATCTCCTTTTTATTATATAGATGCATTGCACAGATGTGAGTACTTTGTACTATAGGGCTACTATTTACCGGGTAATGTCATAGATTGACTTGAATGTTCCTTGGCGGCTGATAGTATGTCATGCTCACTCAAATGTCTCGTTGACGGAGGCGCGTGTGTCGGATCATTTAGCTCCCTTCGAAATGGTTGAGCTGAATGGTGCTGATCCATGGGTCATGTTCGTGAACGGGCGCCGTCAGTTGGGACTGGTCATCTCTTAGCTGCCACGGCTTATTTTAATAATTAATTAGCTGGATTGTTTTTAATTATGTTTTGATGCACTCTGGACGCTTTTAACGTGTACGGTTTTTTGTACATCGTTCTCACTTATAGTGTCAAAATTAATCGATGTAACTAACATATATGTAAAAACATTATTATTTAAAAGAGTGTCCATGGAGTTTCTTGCCCGTTCTTCTCCATAGGTACCTACTACGCTTTGGAATGGGCAACTAGCTTCATATATCTGACTGACCGACTCCTTGACAATTCAAAAGTGCCTGTAAATGGTTTAATTGAAATAAATGATTTGAGTTTGATGAAATTTTTATTTCGTTGCGTTTTGAAGTAGGTTCTTCTATCTTCGTCAGTAACTATGTACATAATAAAACTCACGCCTTCTTCCCATCCTTACATACCTCCTTTTGTCTGGTTTACGTACATACATCTAGTGGTACAAGCGCGCAACTAACTAACTATGTACCTTATCTTTTAAATATTTTTGCAGCAGTGTAACGTTACAAAAAGCCCTGTTTTTTCTTAACCAAATTAATTATATATTAATTAGAAATTACGCTTTTGTTTAAAAAAAGAACTTTATGCAACTAAAAAGGTAAAAAGGAAGGCTTAATACCTTCTCATTTGAATATGAAGACATTCCGTATGTGAAGTGATTAGTATGCTGTGGCTTCGGATTTATTCCTGGGTAATAACAATGAGCTTGGCCCCCTAAAAATAAATTATTACCTCACTTATACACTCAACTTCCAAATCTGCCTAACTCTTTGAGAAATAAAGCTGAGATACTAAGTTAAGTTTCTCCTATTATTTATTATGTTTAGTGTGGATATGTTTAGCGTTGTTAGTTTTTGTGTTGATTGGGAGAGACGCACGTTGTTGTTTTAGCCTATCACTGTGTGCCTCTTACTTAAACGATCACACATGTGTGAGTGAAAAATGCATCTGTATGTGTTCATAAAGGCTTTCAGGAGAAACACTAACCTCTTTATAACGTATTCTCCTAGTACAAATGCCCGGAGCGCTGAAGGCTTCCTTCCGCTCGTTTGACGCTGGCTACAAATGTCGCGTAGCTACGCGTTGACAAACACTGGAGAGTTAAGAATTTCAATTCATAGCTATGAATTGATTTTCATAACTGTCCAGTGTATGCCTGGAACTGGCTGAATGTTGCTTGCTAGCTTTACTAGTTGGCTTAAGTTTAAGCTTAAGCTTTATGACTAAGGTTAAAGTTAACTTTTTATCATAATTCTTATCCCTTTTGTGTAATCTAAACATCCAAATGTTTACTTCATATTTATCTTGTTTCGTAGCAGTTATTTTTTCAGTATATGAACATTTCGTATCCCAACTAGCATTATGTGTAAATTTATATCAGTTATTTCATGACAAATTAAAAGTGTATTTAAAATTGTTCTTCACTCCCTCGTAGTTTTTTGCACAATGTGATACTGCTGACACACGTGGATATCTACGTCATCTATCTACTTTATCGCTCCCTCAACCGTTTCAGCCTATCACTGTCTCTCTTGCACTAGAAAGCTTCCCTGAGTTGTGATAATTTATGCTTGCGTGCAGTCCGTTTGCTTTCACAAAATCTATTACTGGATATTGACACCTCTTTATAACGTGCTCCCCTAGTACGAATGACCGGAGCGCTGAAGCCTTTCGTCGCGTTTCAGGCGTTTGGAGTGCGCGACTGAGTGTTATCTATCTAGCATGTTCATTTTTGCGCTTTTTTAGAAGCATGGGGAGTCAGCAGTGTTCTTATCTACATATATAGTGTTTTTGTAAGGGCTGATTTTTCCTACATAACATATCTTTTATCCGTTGAATAAAATTAACGTCTGACTGACTGGTTCAAAAACTTAAAAAACTCGGTAATATTTTCCAAAATCGCCCCAAAAAACGATAAATTAAAATTCTTAGTTGTTAGTAACTCAAAAATAGGCCAATGCCTGACATTAAAAACGTTCAAATGCAAGCTGCAATCTAATCTCAGCGACAATCAATGTCAAAAGCTTGTCAAAAAAGTAGGGAAATTTTGACAGATTGAGACTGATATCAAAGGGGTGATTCTCGTATTTGTAAGATGGTTCGCATTCTAATATTATTATAATTTGATTGTCGCTGGGGTGAGACTGCGACTAGATTTTGAACGTTTTTAATTACAGGAATTAACTTTCTGACTGTGAACGTTCTTAAAATTACGGGATTTGCCCCTGAGAATTTTAATTTAGATTGTTCTATTTTTCCTCGGAATTTACCGATTAACCGAGGGAATAATATTTCTATACATTTATTTCAAAATAATTTTTAGACGATCTTTAATTCAGCGACAATGAATCATAGCAGCTACGTCAGTGTATACTTGTAGCAGCGGTGCTGCAAACTGCGCGTAGCATGTAGCTACCCCGTAGACTGTCCTCGACCGTGGCGCCAAAGACCTGCGCACTCGCGTGAAAACTTACTAGGCAAGCATAAACTTAACGAAATGCATTTTTTTTTTTTTTTTGGTTGTGGCAAGCGGCCTTAGCCATTGTTGCCAGTGTCGAGTGTTGCGGAAATTAAACGTGGGAAGAGGGAGGTTGGCATAATATGACGGGATATTTTTTTAGGATGGGCAATATATAATTATATGTAATAAAATTATAACAAATTGTACTATAAGGAAATGTTGTGAAAATAAATAAATTTACTAAGAGACGCTACATATGACCTATTAGACAAAGAAAGGATGGAAGACAGATTACAAGGAAGGGGAGCTTTTTACACAATAAGGAAGTCATATAATGGAAAGGAATTATATTTCGAGCAATTAAAAAGAATATGGACTAAATCACCAATTTCTCCGACACCACAGTCACAGAGGGGGGTATCAAAAACCCCTATTCTGTTAAGATGCACAGCTGAAGAGCAATGGCCAAATCTTAGTCGAGCAAGAATGGAAGTAATTTTCTTATTAAGTTTTAACTTGCTGAACCACGGTTTTAAATTAATGATGGGTTGAAGTAATTTATAGAATTGACCCTTTGTTTTCTCACAATCCCAAACCTGAGACCAACTATTAACCATAGCCGTTACTGGAATTGATTGCAACAAATCCCCACAGTATACATTCGGGATCCATAGACCCTGCTTCGCAGCCAATTTTGCCAGCTGGTCCACTGTCATATTGCCTTCTATTCCAGAATGGCCTGGAATCCAAGCCAATGCGACAGTTAAGCCTAATTCGTAGCAGTTCTTTAGTAAGGATTTGATCAAAATGATAATAGGGGACAAGTTGCCCCTGTCAAATGGATTAGAGAGAAGACATTGAAGACTACTCAGACAGTTACTAAAAATAATTGAATTTTGAATTTTTTCGTTAATTATGTATTTAATACAATGTTTTATGGCTAAACACTCGCCGGAAAAAGTGGAGAGAAATGAAGAATATTTATACAATTTAAAGTGTCCTGTGTGATGTCGAATAAATGCAGCACCTATAGTTGACGCTGACTCATTTGCCTCATATTTCGAAGCATCAGTATAAAAGACCTCAGACCCTTGTGCATTCTTTAACAGAAATGAGGCAAGTTTACCATTAGGATCTGAACTGTTTTTCCCTATACCGGTGGTCAGAAATATTTTAGGTTTAAATATAAGGTCATCATACTGAACCGAATAAATCGGATGTACAGGATATGTTTTGATATTGCGTTCGACATGTTTTAATCTTTTTATAGCCTTCTATGTTCGGTATGGGACGCGACAGTCAAAAGTGATTCCCATCTGATATTAGTTTGTAAAGATCTTTAATTTTAGGAATTAGAGGATGAGTACTAGATTGAAACACCTTAATTAAGTAACGGTCACACAGATATTGACGTCTAAGATGTAGGGGAGGGTCAGCACATTCAACCTGTAATGCCATAACTGGAGTGCTCTTCGTTGCACCTATAATAATGCGGAGACATTTAGATTGTAATCGATCTAATAAAAGCATCTCCGTTTTACTGACTAAAGGTAGCGAACACGTTCCAAAATCTAAAGTACTTTTAACCAAAGCATTATATACTAGTCGTAACGTAGAAGGATGAGCCCCCCACCAAACACCTGCAAGAGCCCTGATCAAGTTTATACTTTTTTCACATTTACTAATAATATGTTTAATGTGCGAGGCACCATTAAATTTAGAATTGAGTTCACACCCGAGAAATGTTACTTCGTTAGAATTTGGAAGAGTAAAACTATTGACTTTTATAAAAACCGAAGGAATATTGCGAATGCAAGTAAAAGGGACAACGACATTTTTCTTCACCGACAGTTGTAGGGATCATCGAGCCACTCTACCAGACTAGTCAAAGATTTTTCGACATTATTAGCCGCTGTTTCAAGTGATGAATGAGAGAAGTAGACTACAATATCATCAGCGTATTTTAGGATTAAGCATGGATATATAACTGCTTCTAAATCTTTTGTATAAATATCATACAATAATGGGCTTAAAACTGAGCCCTGGGGAACACCGTTCAACCGGACAACCAGCAACTCGAACTGTTACAGTCCTATCCGAATATAAATAAAAAATAAAGTTGGAAAACTTTGAAGGAACTTGTAATGCTTCCAGTTTTAATTTTAAAATGACCAAATCCACGTTATCATAAGCCGCCACTATATCCAAAAAGCCGCTACCATTGATTTATTCTGACTAAAGGATAACAAAACATCTGTAGTAAAAATATTTAAATTGTCTGCTACTTCCTTTCCTCTTCTAAAACCAAACTGAGACTGGGGTAAAATATTATTGTGTTCAAAGTACCATTCAAGCCTCATTTTGACTAGGTGTTCCGCAAGTTTTGCAAACACGCTAGATAAAGATACCGGTCTGTATGATGAGGGATCTGAAGGATCCTTATTAGGCTTTAAAATTGGGATAAGAATATGCTTTTTCCAAGAACTGGGAATAATCCCGGAGTCTATTATAGTGTTAATAATATCTAAAATAAATGCTAAAGTAGCATCTTTACAATTAATAATAAAGGAATATGGAATGCCATCCTCTCCAGGAGCAGAATCCGACACGCGTTTTAAAACTAGCTTAAATTAATTTATTGAAAAGGGACTATTCCCAGAAACGGATGATTGACTGTATATGTAGGGGATTTGATTTAAATTAGGAACAGAAGTAGGGGCAATTTTAGAAATAAATGGCGTAACCCAGTCGAGGGAGAAGGAAGATTGTGAACTGATAGCTTTGGAACATTTGAAACGTTTTACATTTTTCCAAATTAATGAAAGCGGGGAGTCGGGAGAAAGAGAAGAACAGAAACTATGCCATCCCTCTACTTTCTTTTTCCGCAAAAGCCTTTTGGTCGCAGCTGTTGTATTATAAACTGCAAAAAAGAATGCATGTCAAGGTTATCTTTACATAAATTCTCTGCCTCTTTCCACTTTTTTACAGCTTCAGTACAATCCTTATCCCACCAAGGCGGCGAAGGGATTTTACCATTGGAAAGACATTTAATGGGAAAACAATCATCTGCTAGTGTCAACATTGTTGATGTCAACAAATGATAACATTGTTCAACATTTTCTCGAGAAACCTGCGGAAACTCCATAACTCATCATAGTATAGCTCCGGGTTCATTTAACCCGGAGCTATACGATTCGCAGTCACAATTATTAAGTTTGTATTTTAATAAGGGAGGCAGTGGTGGAATTCGGTAATTCGACGTGGCTTTTGAGAGGAGAATTGGATACTGGTCGCTGCCATGTGAAGTATTCAAACGTTTCCACGTAAAACTGGGGAACAAAGATGAAGAACATAATGAAATATCGACATAACTCGGAGACTGACCCGGAACAAAAGATCGTGTAGGAGACCCATCATTAAGCACACATAAGGCCAAATCATAAATAAGTTCTGCTATGCAAACTCCAACACCATCGTCATTAGGAGCACCCCAAAGACTATGATGAGCATTGAAATCTCCTAATACTATAACCGGAGACGGAACTAATTGAATAATGCGCTTCAAAACCGATATAACAGATGGATCCTTACGAGCTATATATGTATATAGACACATAAGTTATGCCACCCATACGAATGGCAACTGCATTCAATATATCATTGGAAAATGATGGCAGTTGGATGTATGAGAAAATACAATTTTTCCTAACTAGAAAAGCAGAGCCACCCCAACCATCAGCTCTGTCATCTCTAATTATGTTAAAACCTGAAATATGAAACCTAGAACTTGGTTTCAACCAGGTTTCGGATATAGCTAACAGAGAAATGTTAAATTTGTTTGTTAGATAAATAATTTCAGATGATTTGGAAGCTAAACTTCTACAGTTCCACTGAAGAACTTGTTCCATGTTTTAAATGATTGTAAATAGAAAGAGTAATATCGTTAATTTTACTGCAACGTGGTCCGGTAAACAAGAATTTGAAATAATACTTATTAATGTGGCTAATAAATTATTGATGTCTTCATTATCTGTATTTTTAACATACTCAGCACTATTTAGAAGAGCACCACCATTAATTGAAGATGGAACATTGTATTCCTTAATTAAATTATTATGAGCAACTTTATCATAACCTTTTTGTAAAGGTTTGTTTGGTTTTATTTTTCTTGTTATTGTTTTTGTATGTGAAAAAGACTTTAAAGGACTAACACCAGGAGGTTTAGTTTCTGAAATGGCTTCAGTGGAAACCACCTCTGAGAATAATCTTTTGCTTGGTTGAAATAATTTTGATGCCTCTATGTATGAAACATTGTTAAGTGACATGTGTCTCTTAATCTTTGTTTGTCTCTCATATTCTGGACAGATTTTATTTGTGCACATATGAGCACCTGAACAATTTAAACAATTAAAGTCCTCAATAGTGCAGTTAACGCCATCATGGTTATCACCACATTTGAAACAACGTGGTTGGCTGCGACACTTAACACGAGTATGTCCAAATCTACAACAATGAAAACATTGAATAGTAGGAAAGAAATATTGTTCTACTGGTATAGAGGTAAAAAAAGAATAAACATGTGATGGAAGTTTCTGACCGTCAAATGTAAGAATAACTGTCTGAGTTGGGACCCAAACAGAACCTTCAGAAGATGCAACTTTATGACTCATTCTTCTTGATTTAAGAATAGCTCCAAAATCTGAGGGAACTTGAATATTTTCCACAATTTTTTCATGACTCCACTCTACTGGAATACCCCTAACAATACCCAGTTTGTTGATATTAAAGGTAGGGATGTAAGCTCTGTAATCATGTTGTGTTAGGAGCTCATTTGACAAGAACAAATTTGCCGCCTCTGCTACTTGAAAATAAATGGCCAATCTACTGCGGCCCACCCGTTTAATACCGTCATTCAAAATATTTCTTAAATTATTCCTAAACAAAAAATGGCCGAACTTAATAGGGTGTAGATTAGTTTCACTGCGGGGATCTGCTGCAACAGACTCCACATGGACTAAATAAGGACCATTGTCCTTTTCAGTATAAAAATTACGGCTATGGATAGGATGCTGCTCTGAATCTAAATCGGTATTTTTATTTTTGGAAACAATGGCTTGATCTGAATGAACAGGATTCTGCATGAGGATCGACTTTTGTTTTGAAATATTTGGTAGATGTTTGGAAGTGTGCTTGAAAATTGGTGTACCTAGATTTTTTTTCGGTTTTGGTCCTTTACTACTAATTGTAGATGAAGGAGAATTGAATTTCTTCAAGTACTCTTGAGAAACCGAGGCATTAATAAATTTATCCGCTTCTATCAATGATATTAAGGGATTTTTGTCGGGAGGTTCCGGCTCAACATCCATATTTACATACAGTTAAAAATTAAAGAAAAAAAACTTACCGTTATATACACCTACTATACAATTAAACACTAATCTAAGGTATATAACAAATTACTACACTAAATAACAAAAAACATAAATTAAAATATTTTAAACAAATTATTTTGACCGCCCTTTTCAAAAGCCCGCCAAAAAAAAACAACAAAATGCTTATAACTTCAGCAGTTGTCAACATATTTCTGAACTATTCGATGTCAAACACCGGTTTTGAAAAGCTCAAGCGATAATGAAAGTGATAATGCATCGGCAGTTGTGCGTAAATTCCTAATTATGCCAGGTTTTTTGCTAATCTAAAAAAGCAAAGTTTGTAATCACGCCATTTAAACGGTTTAAATATTTTAAATTTTTTTGTAGATTATATTTAAAATGTAAATAGAAAACATCACACATACCTCAATAGGCTTGTCCAGATGTTGTCTAACTATTAAAATTCACATGAATCGGCAGATAATAAAACCATTTTCAAACTATTAAAAAAAAACGAAAAAGAGAGTAAAGGTAATTTTAAATATTCGTCCAAATAACCCGACACAAACCTATAAGAAAACAAGAAGAAAAATCACTATCCAAACAGTACTTTTTTCTTTCTTTCTGTTTAGGGTAATTTTTCCAAAGCCAGGTAACCTTATCCGGGGAATAATTTCAAATGTTTTATAGTTTTTCCACACCAAAACTGTCAGATGTATATTTTATAACATGGATAAAAGACAACTGACGTCGTAAAAATCAGCCCTTACTAAAATAAATAAATATGGTTGGGGCATATTTCACAAAATTTTAAAGCACACCTCTTCTGGTCTATGTTACCCTCGTACTTTTCGGCCGAGTATTCGATTCTTCGGCTGCAAGCGCCGAGTTGCTACGGACAACGTGAAACGACCGAACTCATCAGACTGAAACTTTACACTAACACACTAATTACTGAAACGGTAAGCTTTGTTGTATCATCATCACGATCTGTAGCGTTTGAAAATTCATTATATAAAAAAAAAAATTGCTGAGTTTGCATTTGCGTGCTACTATAGATGGTCTCGTGTAGGCAATAATATTATTTTATCTATACACAACGCAAACCAGACGCAACACAGATAAAGAAAAACAAGTCCAAACCAGTAAAAATGACAGTGATTCCTACTTTCGCGCTAAATAAATCCCGTAGCGTAGATTGCTATCATACTACGAAATTCGTGGCAATACGAAAGACATAGCCGTGACGTGACGTAAAAGCGATGACGTTACCTTGGTGACAGGCTTCAGTTTTCCAACACAAGGTACCAGGATAAAATAAGGTTCTAAGCGGTGTAAGTTTAAATGCCACCACGTGCGTTAAAAGCCTTTCTCGCTCTCTCCACCGCATTCACTGAAACACTAGCCTTGTCTCTCGTACTATCTGCGAAATACATATGCTTGTGTTTTATGTTACTACTAGCGTGTGCTTACGTAGCGAAGCACGTACCGGGCCGCGCATAAAGTAAAAAAAAAAAAAAATGGAACATCAAATTCATTTATTCAAACAAAAAAATCTTTTATTCATTGCTAGCTATTTTTCTGTACATCAACAGTACTGTACAACAACTCTGTACAACAACAACAAACAGGTCAACATACGACCTGAAAATAAGTGCAAAACGTGACTTTAGGAAACTATACAAATGAAATGTCAACACACTGAAAATAGTTCAATTATTTACCTGTTCGTGGATCAATCATTGGTATATTGAAATGGTAGCCATCGTCACCTTTCCATTGCAATATTGGGTACTGTAATGCAGCGTTACTACGATGAAGTTCCGAAACACGTTGCAATTGCTCATTTCTGCGATGAAGTACAATATCACTGGATTGAAACTGATCACCAAGAATTACAATTGCAACCACATTAATTGTCGGTGCATTGAATCGCCTTGCATGCTCTCCAAAAGGTGTTCTATCAGCCCTTATAACGATTTTGTGATTATCAGATGGCATACGATCGAGAGCAATTTTGAACAATTGAACTAATGCGTTATGCTGATGGAAAAACCTTTGTAGCTCACGAATAATTTCTCGTCTTGTATTCGAAACAATTGAACAACGTTGATCCAATTCACGATATTCATCAACAATAAAATAAATTTGCAAAAATTGATGATCAGCGTCGGTGCATGGCAATAACGAACCAGCTTGATGATAAATCTGGCCTTGAATCTTAACATGTATGCAATTTTAGGTAGATGTTGGATCATAATTTTTAAAACTATCGAATACTTTATGATTTAGATTGATACAAACATGGGACAATCCTGTTGAAGTATTTCCCTTAAACGTCGGCATAAAATTATCTCTAATAATTTTAGTAGCACCAAAAGAAGTCATTTGAAATGACGAATTGTATTGTTGAATATGACTCAAATGTGCTTCAACGTTTGAGATGTCCCAAAAATAAATGAATAGAATGGTTCGGGTGGAGTTTCTAATGCTGGCAATCTCACTTTGCCATTAGCACAACACATGCCCTGCCACATAATTGCCATGCACATGCGTTTCACCTGGTAGGTAAGTTAGCCGCATCACAATGTGGACATATTGCGTCCTTCATTCCAATGTATCCGTACATCTATAATCTATCTGACTGTTGTAACTAAAATAAGCACGCATCATTTCTGCCAAAACAGCACGACGTATAATTGATGGCAGTGCAAGATTCAGTATAGGTCAGGGTCAACTGAGCTTGTGCGCGTTCATCTGCAGTCTGTGATCGTCTTAGTAATGCCACATAATTTGCATTACGCGTTACCTATATTTGCTCGTCTGGCTCGTGGCATTTTTCCCTCATAAAAAAGAATAAATCAAATTAAAAAAAAATTGCTACAATAATAGTGGTGTATATGTGTGCATGGAAATATATATGACTGCATACTTCAATGAATATAAAAATGTCATTAAATAATAAATTTTTAAATCTACTTGTATCCTTGCTTCTGTTACAAAAGGATAAAACACCCGTATGCACACAATATGTTTTTTCAAATAAAGAAACACACATAGGTACATACATGTAATTCACTTCAACAGTACAAAACTTACCTTTTGTGTAAATGCGTTTGACAATTTAATTCAAATAAAGCCTGTAAACGATATGAAACACCGACGGCTCGCAAAAAAACTTAGAAAAGTACACCCACACATATACATATTACATTTGAACAATTCAAGACTCACCTTGTCTGTGAATGCATGCACTCAACAATATTTAAAAAAATATAATCACAAAGCAATAATTATCTCTGACAATTTGCTTTAATCGAAGCACGTCCAAAAATGACTGCAGGAATGACATAACAACATTTTTTTTATGTCAAAAATGAAAAAAGTTTCAATTTGGCAGCACAATCCCATGAATTACATAACAACATTTTTTTATGTCAAAATTGAAAAAGTTTCAATTTGACAGCACAATCCCCCATTCAAAAAAAAATCTATTTGACAGCAAAATCCCTATTAACAGATTATCCGCCACTTATTGATTTCATTTGTTACAAAAAATGTGATAAATGAAGAACCGTTCGACCGATTTTGTGCAAACTTCACATAAACCATCTTCTAAATAGTCCGAACAAGGCCTAAACATTTGGTTTGGATAGGTGAGCCCGTTCTTGAGTTATAAAATTACAACGAAAAGTGGGATTGATTTTTATATATTTAAATATTGTTCCAAACACAAGTGATTGTGCACCAACCCTACACTACTGCAACTTTTTGTAAAATTTTCCTATACAGACACAGGATTTAACACAGTTAAATTAAACACGTGGCTAACAAGAAACTTTACAGTAGGTATTCTATTTATTATTCAAATTACTTAAATCTGATAAGTTTTAGTTATAGTTTAAATGGGTCTCTTGAAAATCATGGCCAACCAAATCATGCTGAGTTCATTATGCGCACTGTTAAATAGGCTCTTGCGTGAGTAAATGCGTGTATGAACTATTTATTTATTTAAATCCATTTGGCAGTAACACTTCTTCTTCATTCTCCTTCTTAGCGTGTCGATGGAAATCTAAATGGACTCGGCCCAGAATTCGGATACGTCTTCGACGCCATCACCAGAGTCCATTAGTTTCTGTTAAGCTAGTAGTATAGTCGAACAAATAATTCATTTTTAAACGTACATACAAACATAATAAAACTCACGCCTTCTTCACATGGCTTGAGCAGAAACTCCAGAATGCCACCTGCCACGATTCTTCCATACCACTTTTGCCTCGATTTTTGATAAACGTAATGTATACATTTAATAAAACAAGAAAGAAGTAAAAACTGTACATTTGGACATAAAAAAAAGTAATTGTTTAGAGGTGTGGGAACGATTCTGATGCCGAAAACATAGTTTTTGAATTGGTCTGCTTGCCTAGATGTATGTTTCGGATTGGCACAAAAACGGCTGAACTGATAGTTTATAACATGGAATAACACGTTTTGATCCCGGTAGTGCGTCCCTGTGGGATATTATCCATCATCCACGCGGGCTAAGCCATGGGCAAAAGCTAGTAGGTAAATAATAAAACATCTAACAAACCAGAGGGCCTAGACAAATGGCATTCGCTTCGGAGCGATTCTACATCCGCTATCGTTTCACTATGATACTACACTATGACCTATGATTACGTGACATTTCGATAGCTTATGTCAACCGCATACATTTTTGGCTTTTCTACTAGCTTCATCGCTTATCGAATGTTACGAATGTTACTTTGTCTATGCCCTCAGGACTGCCTGAGTTTATGTTTTCATCTAAAAGAAAAACAAGTCCAAACTACTAAAAGTAACGGTGATTCCTACTTTCCTGCTCCATCCCGAAGCGTAGACTGCTACCACGCTACGAAATACTCGTGGCGCTACGAAAGACGTACCCGATAAAATCTTTCGTAGCTGGTTGCTACGAACTGCTTCATGACGTAAAAGCAATGACGTTGCCGCGGTGAAAGGCTTTGGCTTTTCGACACAAGGTACCAGGGTAACATGAAGTTTCAAACAGTGTACGTTTAGAAGCCACCACTTGCGATTAAAGCCCTTCCCTATTTCTCCATCACATTCACTGAAACACTCGCCTTGTCTCGCGTACTATCAGAGAGCACGATATACCATTGCTTGTGCATTTTCTATTATGGTTGTGCTCACGGAATAGTAAAAATCCAATCCAAAGTATTGTTTCGACGGATTTTCACAGACAGATAGACACACACAGAATACATTTTTTTTTTTTTATAACTCATATATTTTTATCGATTCAGCGAGGTTGAACACGACATGTCGTGAGCAGATTGCTTTCCGACATCCGCGAGAACGAAGTCAATTACAAATTTTGTAATGTAAAGTTTTAAAAGAAAGAATTCAAACTCATTTAATCTGATAAGTTTTCATTACAACTTCTACGGGTCTCTTGCAAACCGTATAGTTTGAAATGCTACGGAATTCGTAGCAACGAGCTACAATTTAGCTACTGCGGAGCTTTTTGTAACGTTTTGTCGTTCATGCGACCTTAGTCTGTTATTCTGCATGGCCCAGCTTTTCACTGTGATAACGTCATATCCGACGTCACGTAGCACACGGCTACGAATATCGTAGCGCAATAGCGTCGTAGCTCCGTAGCACTGTCTACGTGTATAGTAATTCGGGGCTATGTCATGTCAGCCGTTACCAACCGATATTATTTAAATCTAAACGTTTGTTGTTAAAGGCTTATTATTAAATTCATACTAAAATTACGTCCAGAAACTTCAAAAGTACGTTTACGTAAGTATGTGTATGTTGTACCTACTAATAAATAAACACAACATGTTCGGTTCACGCCATGAACGATTGTTGTGAAAAAAATAATTTCAAAACAACAATCTTTTTAAATTGCGGGCTGAGTGCAGCGTAAAAATTAAAATATAGTTTAAAAATAATAAAAACCCGATTTCATTCGTAGTCAGTAAGAAATGATAAAACAACTTCCAGAAAAGCTTTAGCTTTTCACATTGCCACGTTTTGTTTACTGATCTAACTTCAAAGTTTCATGACACCACGTCCACCCATTATTGCTTATGTAAGCCTAGTACTATTTATCGGACCACTGAAACCTCTACGGCAACGTAAACGTCACGTCCAACGTCACCAAGCGCCCCCACAACGAAGCCTTTTCATAACCCTAAAACACGGCATGTTGCGTTTTATGCTACCCTAGTATTTTTTCCTGCGATGCTGAAACGTCCCGCAACGAGTGCCAAGACGTCATGACGTGTCTGATTACCCACTTGTTATTGCGATTATCAAGCAGCACCAATGAAAACACATTTTAAGGTTTAATTGACAAAATTAGGAAACAAATCGGTACTCTCTAATTGTTAGAAGTTATTAATGGTATTAAATATTTGATTAAAAACGTCAACATAATGTTTTTGCTATTAAACTATAGATTAAAATGCTGGACAATTGTTTTTCTAATCCGTTACCAAAAGTCATGCTTGTGGTGTCAATGAATTTCAAACGGAAGCTTTCGAGCGACTTTCATAATCCATTTTCTTCGGTTTATGCTATCCTAGTACGTTTCCTCGTTTCTTCCACGTTGAAAACGTCATTGTGACAACGAGAACGTCACACATCGCTCGTCGTAAAAGTTTCACTTGATTTTCGCGCCTATCGTCGGCGGAACTTTCGCTCAATTTTCCTTCAGAAATAGAAATATGAATAATTAATAATACTCAATTTAGTTAAATATTAAACGCTATAGCTAGTCATATGCATTTCAAGTCACATAGAAAGCTGATGCTTTTCAGGTATTTTCAGGCAACTGCGGACCAGTTAATGTAGCTTATGATACTCTTGTACCTTTTAGCGATGAGCTGCTGAAACCTCTCACATCGAAAATGCATACAGCGCCTAACGATTTCTCGAAACTTTCTAAAGTCGAGAAATACCATGAAAAATAATATAGCTTGTGCCTTTAAAAGTTTTGAAAATAAGTTTTGTAAACCTGACGTTACACCGGAAATTTAATGAAAACTGTTTCAAGAGAGAAGATATTATCCTTGATGAATTTTCACGTGACTTTCACTGTTTACCTTTTGCAGTTTATGCCGCCCTAGTTCCTTTTCCCGATGAATTGAAACTCCTGCATCGAAAACGTCGCTGCCCACGCCTTAAAGTGAAAAACTGTATATTCAATTTTCGATTTTCTATTGCTACTAACTTCATGTTAATTGTAATGTAGTTTGTAGTTAAGTAGTTTATTAAACGTAAAAGACAAAAAACTTTGATTTGAAATACCTTTTGCGCTCTCGTCTACTTGGCCGCCGTGTTGGAGTATCTGGCTGCTTAGGTCTTCGAGTTGGCCGGAAACGCCGCGAGAGACAAAAAGAAGACCGATCATCCCGCGTCATCATCGCAAAAACGGCATTGTCATCGTCCTAACAAGTGACAATTAACTTTCACTCATTTATCTATCGCCAAAGAAAGCCACCTGTGTTACCAACAGCTTATGTTATCCTAGTACTTTCCACTGGTTTGTTGCATTCTTCCCGCAAGTTTACGTCACCGCTCTGACGTCATGTCACAGGAGAACGAAAACAACGCCATCTATAACGAGCCCTAAGCCATGAAAAGTTGGACGCAAAACTGAAACAGTTCGGCCTTAAGTGAACAGATGGCAACACTTTAATGTTATTGTTTTTTTTTGCCAGTGAACTATCTTAATTTTCCTATTTCAATTTTCACTCTAGATTTCATCTTGCCTTCATTTGATTTAACTATAAATAATTTTAGAGAGCAATACTTACTTACCCCAGTATTCTATATTTCACCATTTTCTATTTTGTTGAGTACCTGGTACTTGTCGACTGGCCTACATACCTCCCATACTTAATATCACTTTAATTTTAAAACATTGAAATGCAAAAGCCAAGTATTTTTTAAAGACGTGAAGCTTCTTGCCCGATCATCTACATAGGAAAGGACTAATTGGGACAGTGCACCTAACACTTCTGATGTTACATATATATGCCCATGTAGGTTTATGTAAAATAAGATATTTGGATTTTGGATTTTGAAATAGTATACTTTTTTACACGTATGTTAAAATTTAAACAAAATGAATTCGAAAGGATAAATATGTACAAATCAAAACGTTTCTTTACACAACACTTATCTTAGTGTTTTAAAGTCTGTAGGTAAAATGTTATTGATAAAAATAAAATATAAGTCAACGGCTCGCCAGCAACATATAAAGAGGTTTTCGTTGTGTGGATAAAACCAATTTGTTTATATGTTAAGTGTTTTAGAAATTAATAAATAAAATATAAATAAAAGTTTTTCTATTCAACCTGTATACCCACAATTGGGCAAGGGGCTCTTCCATTGCTTTCCAATGTTTTTTGTCCGTTGCCTTCTCCGACCAAAATATGTAACATTATCTTATAATATTACTTATACTATTTTAAGCATACTAACTATTTATTTCTGTCCAGGTTCTAGTTCAAACTAAAACTTTTCTAATCAGTCGACGCTACGAAACACGTAGCGACGTCATAGTTCTATACTATTGGTAAAAGTTTCGTAGCAGAAGGTCCTTACATTTTATGTTTTCCTAGTACTTAAGACTGGATATGAAAGTCTTCGGACCCGATTGTGGTGTCGCTGCGGAAATGGAACGCGGTTCCGTATACGGGCCCGTCCGTAGCTACGGCATTCGTATCAATTTTATACTGGCTCGCCCCCTATTACATGTGACATAAGCTTATCTGGCGGAATGCGAGTGTACTACAGGAACATCTCTGCCTAACCCTCAATAGTTATAATTTTGAAGTCTTACCTAACATATAAGTGTTTTTTTTAACCTCGTGCTTTACGGTCAGAATTCATTTATTTCTAAAGATTATAAATCACTTGACAGAAATAAATACTAAACATTACTTAATTATAACATTGATGTCCAGGAGTAGCATGGGGTTCTAGTGTTAGCATTACGAAAATAAGAAGGTAACTGCTACCAGTTTTGTATTGTCTACCGCCGCCGTGCGGCGCGTTGACGCGGACACCGTACGGTAACTCGTTATCTTTCTTATAAGTTTGAAATCTAAGGACTCGTTTACACTACAGTCAAATAGATTAAATGAGTTTATTTTTATTCATGACCTTTTAAGATGTGGCATTTTAGTAGTTTTTTAAATAGTAATAACGATTGTGTATTTTTTATATCTTTTGGTAATGAATTATAAAGTTTTGCTCCCTCATATGTAATTGTTTTTTTTTCCATAGTTAGTTCTAGCACTAGGTATGTTTAGGTCTTGTGCACGCCTCAGAATGCGTTTTTGTACCTGCATGGTTTTTGTGAATGTGATGTGTGTGTGTAAGTCTTTGGAAAGAATTTTACGAACTAAAATACATGTGTTATATAAATATATTTCATAAATGTTAAATAGCTTGGTTTCTTTGTAAACTTTGTGTGTGGGGGTCAGATAGTGGTAGTGAAATAGGACTTTTATAATTTTGTTTTGCGCTCTTTGTAGCTTTTCTAGATTGGTTTTAGCTGCTGAACCCCACATTTCTATAAGATATTCAATGTGAGGTTTCACCAGAGAATTATAAATAGTGTGGCGGACTTTAAGAGGAAAGCACTTCACAATTCGACGTAACGCCCCCGTTAGGCGTGATATTTTAGAACAGGTTTTCTCTATATGTGGTTTCCATGTAAGTTGATTGTCCAGAATAAGTCCGAGGTATTTCTCCTTATTAACTTTATTTAAATTTACTCCATTAATACTAAGAGGTTTGTGGACTGAGTTTTTTTTGTTTTTAGCTGCAAATATGATATAGTTGGTTTTGGATGTATTAACGGTTAACAGGTTATTTAGAAACCATTTTTCCAAGATTATAAGATCCTCTTGTGCGTCCTGTATTATTGAGTCAATTGAGTGACCATAATAGAAAAGGCAGGTGTCATCAGCATATAAAGAAATATGACCTTTCAGGCCTATCTTGTCTATATTATTAATGTAGATAAGGAATAAAAGGGGACCACAAATTGAGCCTTGAGGTACGCCGCAGTTAATTACCTTAGGTGCGCTAACATTGTCACCAATTTTGACGACCTGCTGGCGCCCCTGTAGGTATGATTCAAAAATTTTTAAAGCATTTCCGGTTAAACCGATCGAAGCAAGTTTATTCATTAACAAGTTATGGCTAACGGTATCAAACGCCTTTTTTAGGTCGATGAAGATCCCTAAAGCTATGTGTTTCTTGTCTATGTTAGTTTTAATAGTTGTGATTAAATCTGTTGCTGCTGAAAGAGTATTGGATTTTGGTCTAAAGCCATATTGTCGTTGAGAAAGGTAGTTAAATGAATTTAAATATAGACTAAGCCGATTGTGTAATAGATTTTCAAAAACTTTGGATAGTACAGGCAATACTGAAATAGGTCTATAATTTCCAGGGGACAGTTTGGAGCCAGCTTTAAAAATAGGGGTAACTTTGGCGTATTTTAATGTGTCAGGGAAATGACCTTCGCTCAAACATTTGTTGATGCATTTGGTTAGACTAGGTAATATGAGATTCTTTATACATTTGAGTGATTTGACACTGATACCGTCTATACCTGTGCTGGTGTTTGCATTCAAGTCATCAATTATTTTCCTTATTTCATCTGCCGTTGTTGGTGATATCTGGGAAAGTGTAGCTGCATTTACGGTTTTGTTTAGAGTGATAGTGTTAGTCTGATTATTATGATATTTAACAGGTATCTGATTAGCTAGAAGTGTACCTATACCTGAGAAATAGTTGTTAAATCCTCCGTTTTAAGACAAGATAAAGAACATGGATTTTCTTTGACCCAGCACGGACAAAGATTTAATGATATTACACAAAAAACGTATATTTGAATTTCAATCATGGGTTTTATTTCTCCGCATAACTCGGTGGGAAAATATCAATTTTTAAGAGTAATATTTTGTTTGTTTTATTTTGATTTCCATCCGTGAGTTACTAATGTTGCAATTGTTGGAAATAAAATGGTAATTAGTACATATTTATTGTTCGAAACGACATGTAATTTAGATAACAGAGTAAGAAAAATATATATTTTTATGCGTGTTTAGTGATAACGGAACTAAAATTTAAAAAGACACATTTTAATTATCTCTTTTATAAAAAATCAATAGATAAATTGGTTCTTCAAAGTAATGGAAACAATACCTTCTTCTTCTAAGATAGACGAAGTGATAGATAAATGTTTTCAAAATAACGCACATTTCGATAAAGTGGTCCAATATACATATCCTATCTACACATCCAACAGGCCTGTAATGCCTGAAGGGTTCGGCAGAGGTATAACTACAGTACACCCGCATTTCGCCAGTAATGTGTAAGCCCCATATTGGCATCAACCGGGCTCAATTCCAGACTCCAAGATGCTACTGAGAAATTCAATAAAACTTATCGTAAATAATTAGCAAGTAAGTATCTTTACAAGCAGATATTCAGTGCAGTACATATTATTGTATTATTATAATACGGTAATTTAAAATATATTTTTGATAAAATAAACACACGCACAGCTATACCTTATAATTACATATTTGACACATTTAATGTACAACACAATATATCAGTGCTATTAATAAGACGCGCCTGTACGACTAGATTTATGGAAGCGGATAAAGCAAAAAGAGTACGTAAGTCGCCTTCGTAGTAGTGGGCGTTTTCTAGTTCTGCCTACCCCCATGGGGGTATACATAAACTCACTACTTTTCCCATGGGAAATGAGTGTATGTATGTTTGTATACATATAGCTAGGTGCGTGTGTTACGGGCTTTATGTCGATTGTCTTATCCAAGTCACGACATGACATGTATTGACATGACAGTTTATGTCATTTGTATAGCCAATTTATTGGTGTATAGGTTTTTGTGGCTCGCGTCTTGAATGATTTCTTATGGTTTCTTGTGGTGTAACGACGACCTTTGGCTTTGTCTGGATCTGGATATCTGTTGTTACTGCTCTCCCGAACCCCGGCGCTCACGGACTTTTGATCTTTTTATTTCAATTAACCTTGGGTACTCGATTGTGAACCACAGATTTTTACCCTATTTGTAATGGAGAACTGACGCTGCACTAGCTGTGGTATAGCAACGCTTCGCTTAAGGAGCCACTTGTTGGATTCGCGTAAAATTCAATCTGATCATCATAGAATACAGTGGATGACTCCGCGATTGGAGACTTTAAACATTTTAAGTTACGTCTTCAACATGTCTTAGAAGGTGTAGGGTGTATTTGTTTATACTTATACTTATGAAGTGGTCGCAATCGCTACTGCTGAGTATAAGGTCCTGGGTTCGATTCCCAGGTCGGGCAACGTGTTATTGGGTTTTTCTATCTGGAATTTCTCAGTAGCAGCCCGAAGTCTGGATTTGTGCCCGGTAGATGGCAATAGGCCCGCCCCCTATAACATGGGACTAAAACATAACTGGCACACCTCGGCCCAACCCTTCGGGGAAACAAGGCGTGATGTTATGTTATGTTATGCAGGTTTTTTATTTTAGGTCACTGCGTCTTATCATGATTCTGTGCATTATGAACTTTTTATATTTGCCACTCATGGAAGGCACGAGCTTACAGAGCGCAACCTCCAGTACCTAGGTGGCCAAACAACGTCAAAGACGACAGTCAAGAACAATAAGAAAATATTATTGTTCTAAGAAAATATTAAATTAAATAGCAATATCAGCCTACGCTTGTCCCACTGCAGGGCAAAGGCCTCTTCTCATACAGAGAAGGCACGAGCATTGATCACCACCCTTATTCATATATTACGTTCTAACAAACGAATTAAAATAATAGTCATCATCATCATCATTCTGCCAAAGAAGTCCACTGCTAGAAATAGGTAGGGCACTCGCGGGAATTTGCTGTATGTGAGAAGCACAGGACCGGTCTATGTGATTGATACCTGTAGAATATTGTACACACGTATTTAAAAATGATTAAAAGTTCATTATAAATAATAATGATACCAGCCTATTATTGTCCCACCCACTGCAGGGCTACTCGTACAGAGAAGGCACGAGTATTGCACGCTTGCTCAAGACAGGTTGGCGTTTTCAGATATATATTTACTATAAGTCCAGGTTTTCTCGGAATGATTTTCATTCACCGATGCCAGTAAACTTAGAAAGTACATATGAATTGGAAAAAGTCACACTGGTACTTGCCAAGAATTGAATCCACAACCTCGTGCTTGGGAAATGAGGCCTTAACTTCTAGAATATCACGACAATGCAAAAGCTTACTGTATTAAACGTCAAAATGCCTTAACAAAAGTTTAACCTAAAATGTCTTAAATCTCGACACCACCGAGTTCTGGAGCAATAGAATACTAAAAGGACTATTAAATACAAATTTGCCTTCATATTATACCGTGCTGGGCCAAACTTGTATGGGAGCAATATCCATCTCCTTTAACAATATATTCCGCTCACCATTTTACTGGGATCATAATAAAATATTTATATATCATAATATGTTTCAATGCTTAATTTTGCGTAGGCACAGAAATTCAGTATAAGTGGTAACCACGGGTGGTAACAGAAAACGTTTCTCTACTAGATCTGTTTGTTTATGCGACCCTAGTATGTTTGGAGCGCAGAACTTTTCGTTCTCGATCGTCGCTATGAAAACAGAACAAGGAACGGCGCGCTGCTAGCAACGAGTTTCGTAGCGCCATCTGTATGAAAATTAAATTTCATACTTGCTACGAGCGTTCAAGACTCTACAATAGTATCTCTCTAATAGAGTCATGTTCTCGCTACGAAGTGTTACGAAAATTATAAATGCGGCCATGCTACTTTCAAATGGAGCTTACGTTTGGTTGTTGGTATCACTGGTTGTCACAATAGCGGTTCCAACAATCTCGAAGATGCAAGCAAACGGTAATATCTATATTTTTAATATTAGTTCTATTTTAGAAGCAACACTAAAAATATATATTACGGTTTGCATTAATGTGTTTAATTGTCTTGTAATTAAGTTAGATAGAGCCTTGAAATACAAGTAAAACAAATTTTAACCCAGTTAAATTTTTGGTGAACCGCCATTGCAAAAAAACTTTGAATAATATTAATCAAAGTTTGCGCTAGTAAACTACGTTTAATTTTGTTGAGTAGGATATTAACGTTTTTGGGCAGAAGCTTTTAGTCTTTCAAGGAAAAAAATCATTACAAAATTTATAGACCTATCTATGTATACTCTATGCATAATAGTCTCGTTGTTGTAAAAATGTATTGTTTGTTAATTTATTAACATAACAAATCACGCCTGTAATGCCCGAAGAGTTAGGCAGAGTTGGTCCAATTAGTACACCCATATTTTTCACAGTATGGTAGTTGTAAAGTAATTAGAAAATATTTGAATTTACTGTTATAAAATCTTAATTTCAAAAAGCAATTTAAAAACTTTTGCTATTGCTACATACACCAATAATAATACATTGTTTGCCAACAAATGCTTGTGTTTGCCGTAGTGATAATTGTCTGCTTCTTAGAAATCATGTGATCCTAGTACCAAGGCCCGAAGCGCCAACGAAAGTCTCCACGTCCGACCACCCCCTGAAACAAAAAAGATTTTTTAAATCGGTCCACAGTAAATTGTCGGAGATATCGCTTTCCAAACATGCATAATAATAAAAAAATAGATGAATTGAGAACCTCTTTCTTTTGGAAGTCGATTAAAAATCGCTTTATCTGCCAGAACTACAATTTTTGTTACTTATATAATTTCTCGTACATTTCCGAGTAAATCCTCATAGATTCATATTGATGCTTCCTATAAAATCTTTAAAGTAACCTACATAACAAATGGATTACAAGTGATTCTATTTAGCCGGGTTCGATTTACAGTTCAGGCAGCGGTACGTCCGCCCAGGTTTTAGAGAACTTGGAGAAGGAGAGTCACGTCTAAAATGGCGGATCGTATCGCGATAAAAGTTAAAAGTTATGCTTGTGTTAAAAGGACTGAAACTAACTGTCGAACAAGAATCTCTGTAACATAATGTTTTTATTTAAAAGAGTGTCCATGGAGTTTCTTGCCCGTTCTACTCCATAAGGTCCTCGTCTTGGAATGGGCAAACAGCTTCACTTACTAACTCAAACTGAACAAGTCCTTGTTCAACTGCTTTGCTACCTGTAATCTGCCACCTGCAAATGCTTTAATCGAAATATATGCTTTGAGTTTGAGTTAAGTGTTGTGTGTGATTGAAAACCAACTACAAAAAACTATTTACCATCAACGAAAGATTACGCCAGAGGCTGGTTGGAGACTACTTCCCTACACAATGGGCTCCCCTGTTCTGTCATACATAATATGAAATGTTTTCTAAAATTCGGCCCAAGTTTTGACTCGCGCGGAGTCGCTGTAAAATTCCATACAACTGTTTCAAACCAACATAGAGCGCGTAGTTTTGGGTTGTTATTTTTTTACTAACCTAATCATGATACACTCGATACACATTATATATTTTAAAACATAAATGTATTTAAGTGGCAATCCATCGCACCACAGCTTTACAATTTGAATAACATGAAACAAAATTATTAATTTATTATTCTCAAGACATACAAAGGATTTTTTTTCAAAAATGTCCTAAACTAAAACATAATCTAGTAAGAAACATGATTTTATATTCAGTTAGTGGTAAAGTAATAAGTCTTGTACAATATATTTGAAACACTATTATTGAATCTCAATTTCTAGTTTCCATAACGATGAACTTCGGTCTCCTAAATATCATGAGATCCTAGTACCAGTGTTCGAAGCGCCAATGCCATTCGCCACGGCCAAGGCTACGAAACTCAAATGTTTAGTGCGGCGCCATCTGCACTCAAATGAATGAACTATAACGATAAGATCTTCTAAAATAACTAACTTTTCGGAAGTATTGGAAGGTGCCTCAACCTTGCCGCACTGAAACTCAACGTTCGCAGATACACCGTGTTGAATGGAGTTCTTATTAACAAGCAGACTTTTGTCAGCTTGTTAAAAATATTTTAATTATTTTTAATAAATATTACTTTTGTAGTAATTGCAGAATTAAAACTCAAGAGTTTCTGAGCTCATGCTTAACTTTTGCTTAACTACGTCCAAATGTAACTATAGGTAGTTACATTTGGACGTAGTTAAGCAGAAAGGACTCAATCCACACTTTGAGCAAAATTGAGTTAAGTATGCCATCGTACTCCGGAGCGTCGAATCTATCTTGTAGTGAAAACCCTATTTTCAAAATGTACACGGAAACTAGTTTTTCACACTACCCCGACTCAACCCACAGTATGAAGAGCATACAAAATGTATTTGCGGAACGAACTCAGTCGGCTTGAATTGTTTTTGAGTAATGACATTTCTATGAGTATGTTCTTAAAGTCGATAAACCAGAATAAACTCAAACAGTTTGGATCCTTTCTAAGAATTTGTTTTGATTGGAAATATCATTTTATCAAATAACTGAAATGACTCAAACTGGTTGGGTCGTTTCTGTGATACAGGTTTACTGACATAAAATATTTATTTTTGTTTATCAGAAACGACACAAAACACTTGAGATATAAGGTAAATATTGTATCGGATGGGTCGAACATCGTTAGTGAGTTAGGACCCAGATACAGTGTAGGCTAGTCGAGAAATCTGGGGTTTACTATAAATAATAAATAAAAACTGAGCAGTGAGTGAATAATGAGCAGTGGTGGCTTAATAGTAACGGCCCGACTTGTAGGTCGTGGGCTCGAACCCAGGCAGGCTCTCTACATTTTGTAAATAATATCATCACCACTGCTCTGAAAACTTAAAAAAAAACATCGTGAGG
Organism: Dasypolia templi; assembly: GCA_963555695.1. Lineage (NCBI taxonomy): Eukaryota > Metazoa > Arthropoda > Insecta > Lepidoptera > Noctuidae > Dasypolia > Dasypolia templi. The sequence continues at coordinate 5,444,926 of OY743152.1, forward strand.
AAACCGGCATGTCCTAGAAACAAAAACTCGAAGTCGTGTGACATCTACCAACCCGCAATGGGCCTGAGTGGTCGATAAAGGCCCACTCTCAAAATATAGAAGGCCCGGTGGGAACACCATAGCTTATATTTAGTAGAAGAACCCGGAATTATGAGGCTAATAGCAGCCCAAGTGCCTAGAAGTGCAAACAACAATAAAATCCGACTCGGATACGCAATCCAAATTTAAGTTTTCCGACAGTGGTTTGAAATGATTAAAGTTTAGCAAAAGCTGAGGATTATGGTGGAAAATCAACAGTCAGAAAAACAGATTTTGAAGAACAGCACAGCAACGCTGTCACTTACTTGTTCCAACAGAAACACAAAGACAACAGTTTGATAAGTTTTTAACATTGGGGTCATACGAAGCTCAGCTATTATTAGTTTTAAATAATTTCCAAATATCTAACAAAGCTTTATCATATATTATTTTTAGCCTATGTTATACCACTACAGGGCAAAGGCATCCCTTTCTCTTTTCCACTCTTCTCTATTTTGAGCTAGTGTGTACTAGTCCTGTCTGTAGGTGTCAAGCTCGTCCCGCCATCTTCTCTTGGGTCTCCCTCGATGTCGCCGGACGTTTTCGGGGACCCACATGGTGGTAGATTTGGCCCATGATTCGTTCGACATGCGGCAACGTGTCCGGCCCAGTCTCACTTTAGCTTGGCTGCTTTTTGTGTGACGTCGGCGATTTGTGTTTTGGAGCGCAGCACTGTGTTCCTAACACGATCCGTTAATCTGACTCCAAGAATGCTGCGCTCCATTGATCGCTGTCAAACCTCAAGCGTGGATCTCCGCTGAACTGTCAAAGACCAGGTTTGAGCGCCGTAAGTGAGGATAGGCAGTATGTACATGACCATTAGTTTTCGTTTATGGTAAATTGGTAGGTCTCCTTTCATGAGGATTTTCATCGACCAAATAGCTCTTCCAGGCGTTTTCGGTGCGTATAGTGAGTTCTTTTTCTTGTCTTGCCCGGAATGAGGCTATTTGGCCGAGGTAGATGTATTCTGGAACATATGAAACTTTCATATCCACTACATACAGTTTGGGTTGGAAGCTGTTGGTCATGAGTTTTGAAATCCAATCTCGAGGCTTGCCTTATTTAGATCACTTAGCATTTTGCTTAAGTCAGCTGCCGAAGATGAAATACGGGATATCGATATAATGCAGGATATCGTCGGCGAAACGCAGGTTGATCAACCTTTTTTCGCCGAAGAATATGCCTTTCTCTGCCCAGGTATCATGAAGGCTTTTAAAAACTTCTTTAAGGGTGGCAGTGAACTCCTTAGAGGATGATCATATAGCTCAACCAAAAGCAAAACCGGTAAGAAGAAAACTAGACAATACAAGAAATTATTATATTTGCGAGAATGCCGTTTGTAAGCAATTTTTTTTTTCTTTTTCAAATATCGCCTAAAAGTGTTGACATGTGTTTGACAAAAAGCGAATAGATTAAACTTACAACGACAAGAGGGATCAAAAGCAAGGTGGTTGCAATAGGACCCCTGCAGAAGATTTCGATTTTGTTAGAAAAATTTAATTAATTCCTTCCCAAAATACGAATCCCATTGCAGGAGAGAACAAAACAATGACAAGCAATATTTAAAACTAGGTACGACTGTCCAAAAAAATTATAACATATACGTCTCGTTTCCTACCCTGAAACGCGTATTTTATACGAATTTCAATCTCCGCTGTAAATCCTTGAGGTGTTGTGTACCAGAAGAAAAAGATTTGTTGATCCAGCAAAGAGATATTCATCAAATGAGAGCGGAAGATCTTCGTAATCAAATGGCACGTGCTAAAACAGATCCTAACATAGTATTTTATAAACGTCAGTTATGGGTTTATAACTTTTATAAGAGCCGACGTAATTCCGTTGGCTCTAACGATCAAGGGCGATGCAATATCTGGGTTGAAGGGGAAGCCGGACGAGGAGCCCAAAAAGTTGGCTTATGCCTCATTACTTTCATTAAAAATGATCTGAGGGATAGCGTAGAGAATTTAGTTCTTTGGAGCGACTGCTGCGGGGGACAAAACAGAAATATTAAAATAATCCTCATGCTTCCATACTTAACAGCCACCCAAATCTTAAAACGATAACTATTAAATATTAAGAGACCAGCCATTCCTTTTTGCCTTATGCCACTGATTTCAGTAAGATTGAATGTGAGCAGCATCACGAGCGAATTTGCACTGGAGAAGAATACAGGAATATCATGAAAATCTGTAAAATAAAACCCCCCTTCAAGTTACTAGGATCAAAATACAAGATTTTTTAAGTACAAAAAAAATTTTGAAGTTCTTTGGCCCCAGTCAAAAACCATTCCTCAAGCAAAGCTCGAATATCTCAGATTTATGTTTACTCTAATACCCGAAGACGGTCACGCATTTTATAATAGCCGTAAGGCAAGCAGCTCTATCAACGAGGATGTTGATGGATACGGGCCAAATCTTGACTTTGACTTGGCGATGTTTTTTTATTTTTTTTTATTTTAACAATCACATTATTCCGTTATTTTGTTAATTTTATGATTATAGTCAATAAGTATATAACCTGTTTTTTTAAATAACTTATTTTCTAATCTATGGGTAGTTTTGAGTCCATTCTGAGAAAGTAAAAAAAATGCCTGTCTTTACAAACTTGTAAGTTTAATTGTAAGGACTCAACCCACATTTCACTTAATATCTCGAAATCTATTGCAAAATATATCACTATTTTGATGGACAAATAAAATATAATCTTTGTTCTTAATAGTAACGAGCAAAAATTAAAAAAAAACTAACATTTTGTTGGAGAAATTACAGCTGAAACTTCAAACGCCCATAATTCAAAAGTGACTTCAATAAGTCCTTTCTGCTTAACTACGTCCATATATGGAGGATCAAAAACCTTATTTTTAAAATATTTAACACAACTTGCTATTTACACTAGGTACTATAACTACAAGCCGATTTTACCAATGAAACTGAACGCGTTCAGCACATCTAAAACGCGTTCAAGAGCTGTCAGTGTCAATATTCCATCGCGTTCAATTTCATTGGTGAAATTGGCACTGAGGTGTCGAAGTAAGTACTCGTCCGCATCTCTTTAATCCGGAAATGTGCCCAGAAGACTGCTATCATTGCTACGTTGAAAAGCAATGCAAATTCTTTGGCCAAAGAACGAGCCAGCCCCACGTGAAGTTTCGACCAGTGGGCTAAAAATTACCATAAAAAAGACGTGCAGTCGGGCCCTATGAGCCGAGTGTTTCGATCCCAAACGGCTCAAAACTGTAGTTACACCCGCAGTAGGGTTACAGTATAAACTCAAGAATTGAATTTTGTCATAGAAAGAAAATATGCTTTTCTGGATTTCTAGTAGGTGGTAGGTAGTAGTGTAGTTTTATTTCTGGTCTAGTGGTCGCAATCGCTACTGCTGAGCATGAGGTCCTGGGTTCGATTCCCAGGTCGGGCAACGTGTTATTGGGTTTTTCTATCTGGAATTTCTCAGTAGCAGCCCGAAGTCTGGATTTGTGCCCGGTAGATGGCAATAGGCTCGCCCCCTATTACATGGGACTTAAACATAACTGGCGAAATGTGGGTGTACTATAGGTACACCTTTGCCCAACCCCTCGGGGAAACAAGGCGTGATGTTATGCAATCTAATTAAAAGAACTAGAACTATATTGTGTATTATTCAGAATCGCTTTCAGAGCTGTTTACCAGCCTTCAAGCGCGTTGCCATAGCGATAAACTTGAGCTCCTGACATTTCATGCCACCCTGGTATCTTTAACCGGCGCATTGACGAGTTTTGCAGCGCCATCTAGGAATACTCTATTATACTAATCTTCTAATATATAAAATTCTCGTGTCACAGTTTTCGTTGCCATACTCCTCCGAAACGGCTTGACCGATTTTGATGAAATTTTTTGTGCTTATCCGGTATCTATGAGAATCGGCCAACATCTATTTTTCAAAAAAAAAAAAAAAAGAAGCAAAACAACGTTTGCGGGGTCAGCTAGTAATAACATAAGTTATAAAATATTAAGAAGAAGTTCTATTTAAAAAACTAAAACACGGTGCCACGGCCTTTTGATGCATTATCCGTTTTGGTTTTAGTTTAGGGATGACTACGCTACAAAATAATTTCGTACTTTGTGACAAGGACTATGATGTGGTTCGGATCGCTTGCAAACATATCCGACAATTGGTTGGTTTAGATTAAAACTAACTTTCATAAGCGTCAAAATAAGTAAGTGATAATTAATGAGTTCATCTTATTTTATCAAATTACTTAACCGTTTTTGTTAGGATCATCAACGCTAAATTTTTCGTAGACACAGTTTGTTTATGCGATCCTAGTATGTTTGGAGCGCAGAAGTCATCGTTCGCGATTGTCGCTAGGAAAACACGAAAAGGGATGGCGCGCTACGAGCTACGAGTTTCGTAGCGCCATCTATAAGAAAATAAAGTTCACACTTGCTACGGATATTCAATCCTCTTTTGCTACAAAGTGCTACGACAAATGTACGTGTGGCGCCACATGCTAATTTCATGCAATCTGAAAGCAGGCTCTTCACTCGAGTGAAGAGCCTGCTTTGGCTAATTCACGTAACAAAAGAAGTTCAGATACAGTGCAGTTGCAGTGAAGTTTCGATCAAAACAATGTTTTTCGTATTCTCTACCGCTATCAGATACGCTCGCGTCAAGTTCGCGTCACGCGAGCGCATTATCGGTATAGAGACTGCGCGTCATCGGTGCGTGATTCTGAACGCACCAAGATCGGTATTTTACGTCTCAAAATGACACCTTTTAGGTTTCAATTCGAATGTAAGTGTTTAAAAGTAAATATTATACGTTTATTTGTTTAATCCTGTGTTACCTTTTTAGTGAACATGAGTTACAAACTTGGGTTGAGGATTTTATCCCTCGCTGCCGAAATAGATGGCCGAGAACGTCGTCAAACCCTGAAGCCATAGGTTTTTTGTGGATCCATTCCGTATTTCGGATCGGGAATTCCATCATTCACACACATTCACATTTTATGGTCTGAGCAAAGACTTGACTCGGCAATTGATTGGAAAGCTAGAGGCATGAATTCCGAAGGAGAAAAGGAAAGATGGGTTGATTGTACAAGCAAAGGTTAGTCTCCCCACAATCTTACTGCCTGCACCAAGTAGAGCAGCGATTCTCTCCTGTAAAGGAGATAAAGAAGTGGGTACGCCGGGCCCTCCAACTGTACCTTGTTGATTATTCCAGATCTGCCTAATTCGGTTGAGCAAGCCGCTCTTATAGTCGATGTACCACATAATATTACAAATCTAGTTATTTACCCAAGTATAATGTACCGATAGCGATACACATAGATGCAATATCGATATGATCTAACAGACCTTGTTCCACTTTTTGGGAGTTCTTGGATCCCCGTCTGCCTCGGCCTTAATATATTGGCGCACTCTGACCAAAGGCGTGGTGTCAGGGCACTCGCTTCTCTCGATTTTACTCTGCCACGGGCTAAATCCCTGTGGCCCTCCAAATACTCGACCAGCAGTTCCATTTGCCGCACAGACACACGTTTGCGTGAAGTCTACTGAAGAATCAGGATGAAACTCACATGAAATTAATTTAAACTGCTACTACTTCGTTTAATTCACTGTACCTACATCCTTAATCATTTTATTATAATCATCATAATATATACTTACCATCAACTTACTATCAATTATATGGTAAGAAAAAGCACTAAAATCAGTACTGGTTATATTCATTTTAATATAATCAATTCTATTCGATTACTTAGTGAGATATATTTTTTCTCTCATGTGGCCACACCGTAGGTAAGTTTGGTAGAGTTTGGCATGGTTTTGGTTGCCGTGCAGTTGACGTGCAGTATACGCGCAGCTAACGCGCATTTCAAAAATTACGAGAATACCCTTTATCACTCAAACCTAAACTTAACTGCTACTGCTCTGCAACTTCATCGGCGCGTCATGAAATTACGTGAATTAGCCCTCTGATGGGATTGAATTCAATGCATGATATAATTCTGTTTTTTTTTTCTTTAACATAATAGCAAGATTCAGTTAAATCTAAGAGAAAAAAGTTTTTTAATAAATGTGTGTACGTATGAATAGGTCGGGGATTTTATTTTTCGTGTTTTATATATTGGCCATACAAATTCTTTCCTTTTTGTGTTTTTTTTCAGAATCAGAATAATTTATTTGTAAAAAATAGGTTAAACGTTATAAGTCTTATCTATTAATTAAATGTCGTGTTAATTACATGTGGTTTCCAGTGAAAGCCTGTTATCGGATTGGATTGAACCTGTGGAAGTGAGTTTTCATGATATTTTTCTGAATTTTTTGGCTTTTACATAGTAATGGCAAAATTCAGTCACATCCATGAGAAAAGAAGTTTTCGCTCACGTTTCAAAGTGTTTTTCTTTTTTTCATAATATTTTTTCAAAAACTTCGTGGTGAATAAACTGAATCTACATTTTTTGCGCATGGTAACATAAAGAAGAATATCTGCCGCGATTGTTCCCATGGCATTGCATTTGACCACCGATTTGCTTTCATAATAGAGCATTGAATGATTCCGCTACGTTTGGGGTTACGAGCATAGATTTACCGTCTTATTCATAATAAAGCCATTCGCTTAATAAACCTTTTTTAGCTATCGAACTGTTTTGTCCCTTTCTGTCAAGTTAAAATAAGTTTGACAAAAAGGGACAAAACAATTTGATTCTGTGTAGTTCATTATGCAAATGGCTATATTAAGAAATAGTATTTATTAAATTTATGATTACGAGTCATAAACTTTGTTAGCGCCATCTGCAATGAACGATTCGTTAAGTAAATATTGAAAGTAATACAGAAATTTACTATTTGAATCTCAATTTCATGCATGTTTCTATGGCATTAATCGTTTACTTCTTAGATAACATGCGATCCTATTACCAATGCTCGAAGCACCAACTAATTTCGCCGCGGTCGAGGCTATGAAGAGCATATTTTCAGTGTGCCATCTGCACTAAAATGGATGAAGTTACGACTTTAGTACCCCTTGGTTATCTGAAATATCCAATTGCGGAGAGTATTGGAGGGTTGGAGTAACATCGCCGCACCGTGACTCAACGTTTGCAGAGACATCGTGCTGAATTGAGAAATACCTAACGAGTAACTAAGCTGACCATTTTGGAATGACTAGTCTAAGGTACTAAACATTGGATAGGGGCTCGTGGCTACATTATAACAGCCGCACGAGTTGATCTTCATGGTTAAGCCAGGTAAAAAACATTGGTTCAGTCGTAAATCATATTTTTGCAGTCATTGCGAAACTCAAGACTTGAATTTTTAAGTCAAGGAAATAATACTTTCTTGGAATTCTCAATCGCTAATTTAGCGAATAACTAGAACTAAAGCGAATTCCTTTTCTTATTTTTGCAAATCGCTTTCTTGACTTTTTACACCAGCCACCTCACGCGTTGCCATAGCGATGAACTTGAGCTACTTACATTTCATGCCACCCTGGTACCTATGACCGAAGCATTGACGAGTTTCGTGGGGTCGTGGGCGCTAATTGAGACGACAATTGTTTTTTTAGCGCCGTTTAGTAATACTATTATTTATTATTATTGTTAAGTTTCGAATTTAGCTTTGCAGTATGCTTAGTATGTGTGATGTACTTACTAATTCCATGAGTTAATGTAGTTATAAATGGAGCAAAATCGTTTCGATTTTACCCCGGGGATGAATGATAGGATAATTGCATCAGAACTGACTTTTGAATTGTCAAAGTCTATTAGGTACCTATGGAGAAGATAGGGCATGAAACTCTACAAACACTAATTTAAGTAAAAAAAACTATTGTTACAAAAAAATAGTCAAGTACGTCATTCATGTTAAAATTATACATGTAAGGACGACGTAGAAAGACGTGCACGTTAAAAAGAACATTAGTGAAGTGATTAAAGGTATGGCAAGACGCAAATCACCTGGACATGATGGCATTAGCATTGAGCATCTCAGGTTTGCTGGACCTCATATACCCAGAATTCTTTCTATGCTTTTTAGTTTCTGTAACAATTATTCTTACTTACCAACAAACCTAATGAAAACTATTTAAATTGGTACAAACCAATAGTTAAAATAGAACTGGTGAATGTTCTGATAGAAACAACTAAAGACCCATCTCGTTGGCTACAACAATTGCTAAAGTTTTTGATAGTCTGCTTGAGCGACAGTTAAAATAACATCTAATATTGCATGACGCCCAGTTTGGCTTCCGGGCTGGGCTGTCCACTGAGGGTGCATTCCTGTCGCTCAAGCATACTGTCAGATACTATACAGACAGAGATACGCATGTGTATGGTCCCTTCCTTGACCTCTCCAAGACTTTTGAGCTAGTTCAATATGATATATTGTGGGAATAACTACATAAAACTGGGCTCCCAAGTGCCTTAATTGGTTTAATTTTAGTTTTGAAACAGCAACCAAACTGATCAAGTCAGATGGCCGGATGCTCACTCGGATGTGTACAGGCTGCTGTGCGAGGTGAGAAAGGGAGGACTAACCTCACCTGCCCTCTTCAACTTGTACATAAACGAACTTATTAAAAAGCCAGCTGACACACAACCTGGTTGCTATATTAATGGACAGTGTGTGAACAGAGTAATTAATGCAGATGATATGGCTTTACTTAGCGGCTCAATAAATGCTTTAAGAACATTGCTGACTACTTGTGAAACTTATGCTAACATGCACGGTCTTCTTCTTCTATATAACAAGAAAAAAAGTGAGCTTCTGTTGTTTAAAGGTAAATGTAAGTTACCCAATGTTGTTGTGAGGCTCTCACCAGGGTGTAACATTTTAGATATTTAGGACATATTATGACTGAAGGTCTGAATGATGATGCTGACATACCCGGAGAACCTATGACATCCTCAGTGTGTAATATAATAATGCCTTCAGAGTGCTGTTGTTGCTGTTCCGATTCTGTAGTGCATCAGGCATGTTTACTGAAGCTCGTACGGACGATTATGTCGCAATCCTGCGCAATAGAGCTGCCTCCCTGATGCAGAGGAGCTGCGACAGTGACAGCAGCATTCTGAGGGCAATTTATGAAAGTATTGATAGTCCAATGCGAAGGCACAGGGGTCTTTGCATACATTGTAACCTCGGGTGCTTTTGCATTGGATTTGTTTTGTTTTGTTGATTATAAGAATTTAAAACTATTTTTTTCCATTGCTTTTTTGTGATATCATGTTGTGATAATTAGATAAGTAAATTGTAAACTAAGATCCCACTCTAAATGTATGTAACTCTTAACTCCATGCATACTTATCTGAATTAAATGAATCATGAAAAGTTATTTTTATTATGATTTCGTTTATTTAATTTCAACACAGTTGCTCATAAAGTGGCTCTTATTACAGCAGTGTATTAAACACGCGTGCTTTTTACGTTACCTTACCTCACTCGTGTTTTAAATTTGGCGCCCGTGAAGCTACTTGTTTTGCCATACCGCCTTGCAATCATCGGTAATAAGTACTACAGGTTTGCGCCAGTTCTCTTTAGCCATGGAGAGCGGGGTGAGTCCTTTGTCCATTGCGACCACATCACGGTGCATACGCATTTCATCGTTTCAAAAATATTCCCTGAGACTGCACACCTCGCGGTTGTGCAGAATATTCGCATTTAAAAAGCCTCGACCCCTGCACTTCCGCGGGTTGTACAGTCTCATTACCGATGATCGTGGCTGATGCATCCGGTTTGCGGTCAACAGTATAAGGACCCTCCTATCCAGGGCGTCGAGTTCGGTCTGAGTCTGAGTGATTATGCCAAAAGAGTACATCAAAACCAGCATGACCCAACCGGGTCCTGCTGGTGGCGCACCTTTTTTCCGCCCGAAAGACGACTAATTATTACCTTCTTAAGGCGGTCAAAGAAGCGCTCCTTTAACGATTGCTTCATGTCAGTAACGTTGATGCTATCAGTTTGTGCATCATCTGTATGCAGATGACTTGCAGTTGTTCTGTCAAATGAAAGTTGACGAGTTACCTGACGCTATCCACAAACTAAATTTGGTCAAGGTTTTGGTAGTACATATATTGAATCAGTGTTCGCAACATTATGTTATTAATAATTGTTTACCCGGTGCCAGTATTGCCAATTAAAAAAATATGATGTACATTGCAAACTATAAGTCAATTATTTTGTTATCTTCATTAATTATTGACATGGTCTACTAATTACAATGTTATTTTAACGAGCTGTATTGCAATAAGTGGTTAGCTAGCGACCTCGACAATTGATCATAATATTCTTGCCTGAGCCATCGGCAGCAAGTTCGTCATGCTCCCTTAGATGTCACTGCTTGCGGTAGCGTCGGGGCTCGGGTTGCCTCCTTCCCTCAAATATGGCGAGGGCGGTAATGGCTGATCTTCGCGTTATGCTCGTGAACGGGTGCTGCTTGTGGTGACTGGTCGTCTGCTGCTCGTCGAGCTGACGAACGGCAATTAATTAGGACCTAGGCTTGCACATTGATAGTACCCTGAACTGGCGTACTTTAGTCGCCCGGGTAAGCCAGAAGGTTACCCGAACGTTACTGCCTCTGTTCCTATAGAAAAAAATATTACAATCGAATACGAAGACCATGCTTGTGCAATCCATGACGAGGAGTAGGAGACATACCTTACCGGGCTCTAAATCTTATGCAAAAACGTCATCATTACATTGTCATTGCAGAACTATAAAGAAAAGAAGAAAATTTCATGTTTTGCGCCAGGGACTAAGATGTGGTTATCGTTTGCAAAGTAATTTAAAAACCGTTTGGTTTAGACCAAAACTAATTTCCAGAAGCGTCAAAATAAGTGATGGATAAATTAATGAGTTTATCTTATTTCGTAATATTTCATAACTGTTTTAATTGGGATCATCAATGCTTAATTTTTCGTGGGCACAGAAGTTCAGTCTACGTGGTAAAGGAAAACGTTTTGCTACAATTCTTGTTTATTTATGCAACCCTAGTATGTTTGGAGCGCAGAACTCTTAGTTCGCGAGCGTCGCCATGAAAACACGACAAGGGACGGCGACGTGGCGGCGCGCTACAACTTTTGTAGCGCCATCTGTATGAAAATAAAGTTGTTACTTGCTACGGATATACAATCCCCTACGCTCTCTCTTGCTACAAAGTGCTACGAAAAATCTACGTGTGGCGCCACATGCTAATTTCAAGTTTCAAGTGAAGAGCCTGCTTTCGGATGGGCTTGAATTCAATGCATGATATAATTCTGTTTTTTTCTTCTTTAATATAATAATGGCAAGATTCAGTTAAATCTAAGAGAACAAAGTTGTTGAATAAACGTAATGAATAGGTCGGAGATTTTATTTTTCGTGTTTTATATACAAATACATACAAATTGTTCTCATTCTGAAAAAAAAAACATACTGTTATGAACAATATGTTTTTTTTTCACAATCTGAATAATTTATTTGTAAAACATAAGTTAAACGTTAAAAGTCTTATCTATCAATTATATGTTGTATTATGTTTTGTCATTTATGACACAAATAAATATGTGCAGATTATATAAAAGGATGATAAACAAAATTCACCATAGAAAACAAACAAATAAAAAATCAAAGTAAAAGAAAACACGTGCATGCAATACATTAAATTATTTACAGATACAGTAGTTACAGTGTTTTACCATGTAAGTAACAATCAAAGGTATAGTAACATTTCTCAACGAATTATTTAGGAAAACACTTTTTTTATGACACTCTTCATAAGACATCGACACCTAAGAAGCTCTTTTTCAAATGATGTATTCCATTTTGTCTAACATAGTGGTTTTTATATTGAGTACGGATTGGGGTCTTCTGAACTGCTGTCAATTTAGTAAATAAATGAGGATTTGATTTTCCAAACAATGCATTGTTTATTTGCATTTGATTATAATTTCGAAGTGCCATTTTGCTCAATAACTCAATCTCCAATGAGATTGAGTTATTGAGCAAAATGGCACTTCTGTAGAAGTTCTGTAGAAGTTTTGGGACTTCTAATCAAAAATCTGTGACATGTAGTTTTGACAGTCCCCTCATGATGTTAACCTACACTATCTACAGAATTCTGAAGAGACCGAAACAGGTGGAAATCGAGGGTGCATGGTCAGGGCTATATAATGGATCCATTAAATTTGCAGAGTGGCCTGGCTTTATCATCATGACCGCATCTTTTTTGTTGATCAATTCCTTCCGTATTTTCTTAATTTCTTGCTTGAGTCTCATCAGCTGTTGGCAGTAGAGATCCGAATTGATGGCGGTAAAAGCTCATAATGTACGATGCCCTTCAAACCTCACCACACATAGCATGTTATCACCTTATAGCGAGTTTTTTCTTTTTTCTTCTTACGTCTCAAAAACGTAAAAACCATAACCATAATAATAAATAGAAAAATGGCACCCACGAAAATACCCTATGCAACCTTATGCGCCAAGTATTGAAAATAGTAGAGGACTGGTGCAACAGACACCAGCTATCTGTCAACCCTACAAAAACCGAACTGATTATCTTCACAAAAAAGAGTAAACTGACAACACTACAACTATCACGCATCTTTGGAACTACCCTAAGCCTATCAACCGAAACCAAATACTTAGGCATATATTTGGATTTATAGATGGATTGGGCATAACACGCCAACTACATCACTACAAAAGCCAGCATATCTCTGTGGCAGTGCAAGCGAATGCATGAAACTGGGGGATTAACCCTAAGGTCACCTACTGGCTATACACTACAGTCATTCGACCAATTATCAAGTACGGCTCGTTGGTCTAGTAGCACAGCCTGAGCACAGCCCAAAGAAATCTCGATAAACTGCAGCGGTTTGCTTGTGTAGCAATCACTAGCTGCATGAGAACTACACCCACTGCTGCCCTACAGGCAATGCTTGGGCTGCCACCCCTACACCTCATCGTGCGGGAGGAGGCGACCCTGGATGCCTGCAGGCTCCATATATCGGGAACCCTAACAAAGATTCTAGGGTCAGGCACATACGCATAAAGGAGGCTGCGGTCAAACGACAACCAATCTTGGCATCACCCTGCGACAAAACCCCGAAGCGACACTACTTTCAAAAGCACTACAACATCGTACTCTCAGAAGAACAGTGTGACTTCTCAGGCCCAAATGAGCTGAGAGTATACATCGACGGTCCAAAGACCGGATCTGGGACCGGAGTGGGGGTCTTCGCACATGACCTTAACATAAACTTATCATGACTATCCAGGTATGTTCAACACCATCTAAATCAAAATGTCTATCAGGCGGAGTGTGTGGGCATTATACAAGCGTCGCATGCCATAGAAACCAGGAAAGTTACGGACACTCATATACACGTACTCTCCGACAGCGCCTTAGTCCTCCAATCATCTGACACGCCCTCCCGCTCCACCCACAGCGGGAGAAGTCATTTGATGATTTCCCACCCAAAAAAAATCCTCCAATCATTGAGGAAAAAATTACATAATACATACTTACATAATCAGCCTATTATGTTCCCACTGCTGGGACACAGGCCTCCTCTCTGTGAGAGGGAGTGGGCAGTAATCCACCACGCGGGCCTAGCGCGGGTTGGTAGATGTCACATGTCTTGGAATTTTTGGTTCTAAGACATGCCGGTTTCCTCACGATGTTTTCCTTCACCGTTTTATGAACAGCGGTGATGAAATAATTTACACAAAGTAAAGCGCATGTCTGGGTTTGAACCTACGACCACGTAAGTCGCGGCCGTTACCACTGGGCCACCACTGCTCTCATTGGGGAAAAAATATATTACCTCGAGTATAATACTAGAATGTCACAATGCTCTAGAACGAGTAACGGTTTCCAACCGCAACACAGTGACACTGCATTGGATAAAAAACACAGCGGATCACTAGACAACGACGCAGATGACGAACTAGCCAGGAGAGCATCCAGCACGCCGGCCTGAGGGCCTGAACCCCTCATACCCATCTCCTTCAACCAGATACGCAGGTGGCTGCAGGAGTCCACCCACACACAAGCCGAGAGGTGGTGGACCTCGGCACCAGGCTGCAGGCAGTGCAAGGAAGCTTTGCCATCCTTAAATGGCAGGCTAATCAGACGTTTATGACGCCTGGACAAAAATGGCCAGCGCCTGGTGACGGGAACCATCACAGGACACTGCTCGCTAAACAAACACTTTCACACAATAGGCATAACGGACAGTCCCCTGTGCGTAGCTTGTATGGAGTCGGAAGAGACCGTCACACATGTGCTCTTTGAGTGGACAGGCGTTACCCATATTAGGACAGAAACCCTCGGGAAATCCGGATCTTACACAGATATCCTCAACAGACCAGAAGCTTTGATCGGATTCTGGAGGGAGGTGGGCTGCTTGGAATAATAACCACCGACGGCAGCCATGGCCCACGTACAATGGTCCATAGGAAGGACTAGGTTCGGAAACCAAACCCTCTAACATAGAACATAGATAGATAGAAGACGAAAAAACTTTTTCCCCGTTTTTTTTTTTCTCAGTTCATTTTAATTATGATCAGGCAGTTTACGTTATTTATGCGGCCTATTCTTATGTACTTTCTTCATTATTGTTCGTCCAATCGTTGAGCTACTTAATAAAAAAATGCGGCGCCATCTGCACTCAAATGGATGAACTAATGAAGATGGCACCCTATGAGTAACTAACTTTGCTTTGAGATTGGCGGGTTGTAAATCCTAACACCACTGCACCGATACTCAAAGCTTGCAGAGACATCGTGCGAGAAATAATTTGTAACTAAGCTGATCATTGTGCAATTACTATTGTATTGTTTACCGGCTGGTGTGTCTGCAACTCCACCGTCCATGTCGTGAGAATTATGAATTATGAATTTTGTTCCATGTTATTCAAATTGGTAATACGTTGTGGTATGCCACTTAAATGGATATTTTAAATGCGTAGTGGATAGTATATGTATCAAGTGTGTTATGGTTAAGTAAGGAAGGATTTATCAACAATTTCAAAACAACCCTAAAACTACTCATTTTTTGTTGGTTTAAAACAGTTGTAAGGAATTAGACAGCATTCCTGGGCGACTCAAAACTTGCGCCTACTTTTGAATAATAATTCGTAATAATGAAACAACCTATAAATACTGCCTGATTAGTGTTTCGCACCCAGCTAATTACTTACAATCCTTTGTTACGTATGTGTTTTAAAGATAAAAAAATAAAGGAAGCATCAATACAAATACCAAAATAATACAAATTTATGGTAAGGGAAATATTTACTCATAAATAATACCTAAAACAGCTTTTTCCTTATTCTCAGGATTTGTTTAAAAGAGGTTCCGTCAGGTATTGAGCGAGATAGACAGTTCAACAAATGTTCGAGGATTTGCTCGCAGATGTACGAGAATTTGTAAAAAATCTATGGTTGTACTGGCAAATAAGATGCTTTTGATGAATAAATGAATGATGTTCTTACTCATAGCTGTTAACACTACATAAGCATGAGATAAAATATAGTACACTAGCTTTTGCCTCCGGCTTCTACCGCATGGAGATAGAAAATTATACCACGGAAAAGTAAGACCGCGATAAAATTTAATGTATCCTTTATAAATTAAATCGAGGTTATAAACTCATATAGGGTTCAATTCAAAATTAACATATATTAAAAAGAAAAGCTCTTAAGTATCTACTAAAGTTTCTAATCATATAATTCAATCATGATTCGAAATTCACGTAGCGTCCTAAATCAATTATGACCGTCGAAAGTTATTGTTTTTTCCCTCAGGAACATTACCTTTTTTCTCGGATTAAAGGTACCCTATGTCCGTTTCTGTATAAATGCAATTCATCATGATAGGATCAGTGGTTAAGACTTGAAAAGGGAACAAACAACCAGACTTTCTTTCGGATTTAAAATATTAGTTAGGATAGTTAGAATTACTGCAGCGGCCGACAACAGAGGCATTAACTGACGAATGTGAAAATATGGGCCGAGGCGAAACCAAGACACACATTTTTTTTTTTTTTTTTTTTTTTGTTCCCGGGGTGGAAAATCCTCATGGATGTCCTCCGCCCTGGGGCGGGCGGAGGGGTCTGTCAGACTCTTACTGACTAAAAACCACCCCGGTGTTCCATCTCACACCTACGCCGGGGTCGTGGGAACACATAATTCTTCCGCAACCCCGGCTGGTGCCGGCCCGCTTACGCGGGCCCCTGCTCGGGCGGGGGGAGTGAGGTGTTAGACTCCCCCCGCAACGTCTAAGAGGGGCGCGCGTGGAACACTACGCGCCGCCACCTCGGGTCCTGATGTATGGGGGGCGGTGGACGTCCCCGAGTCCGCCGTCCCTCTGGACCCATTTAGAGGGGCTGGAAGAGGGCGTTGTTCGCCCTCAGCCTACGACCAACCCCTTGCCCCTTGCGACGGGTCTGATGAATGGCCCCGTCGCCTACCATTTTTCGGCCGCAGAGGATAGGGAGAGCGGCCAACGACATACCGTCACTCCTCTTCCCCTGCGGCCCCACCGCGTCAGCCATCGTACGGTGGCGACCCCGTTAAGGCCGCGGAAGGTAGGGAGAGCGGCGCACCGCAATACCGGCACTCCTCTCCCGCCGCGGCCCCACCACAGTTGCGATGTCGCCCACAACACCGCAACCTTGGCCGCTACGTCGTCGGCTTGTCTACTAAAGCCCTGACGAGCGGCCCCTCCTCGGGTTCCTCTTAGCTTCACCGTGGGGTCCAAACCACGGCTACTGAGCCCCCCCGCCTCGTCAATGCGGGAACCCATTGGGGGGGAAGACACACATACGTTAGCCCATTAATGCCGGGTTGCGGCCAAGGCTCCTAAAGTACTTTTCTCAAGGAAAGATTCTCCGAGGAAACTGATCTGTCTTCATCGAATATCGGACACTGTGGCTGGATTTTGAAACTGATTTCTTCTGATCACTACGCTGCTGAGTTTTGCAGTTCTAAAACCAAGTTTACCCTAACTGGTTTGATCCACTTAACTCACGCGTCAACAATATTGTACTTCATCAAGTATCAACCCTTTGCCTCAACAAAGGTAATAAAAGGGGCTGGTTGTAACAAAAACCAATTTTTGAGAACATGCGACCAATTCACTATTATTCCCGGGGGTCTGATAGACCGGTTGTTGGCCAAAAGTTTTGATGAACTCATTTATATTGACATTTCAAGGGTTATGCGAAATGGTTTGGCGAAATGGGGGTGTACTATAGGTTAACCTCTGCATAACCCTTCTGGGATTACAGGATTGGTGTGATGTTACGTTATGTTTTGTTGTGTTCAAGGGTTATTTTTAGTTTAAGCCAAGGGTGCTTGTTAGTTTGCCCTGGTTGACATTTTGATAAACTGGGTAGCTGTTGGAGCAGCCAGATTTTTATTACTTTACGTTTTTTTAATAGTTTCAAATTATTATCATTTACGCTATAAACATGGATTCAGTACATGATTCTGAACCAACTTTTTTTTTTGTTTGGGCCAGGGTCACTTTTCACTTTTCACTCGGTATCTTTTTCGAACAACCCGCGACCCTGGCAGGCATCGGCCCTAATGGACCTCGTCACTAAGCGCTGACATCTCCATGAAGCGCGCGTGGAACACGACGCGCCGTCGACCCGGGCCTGGTCCTTACCGGACGGCGTGGTACCCGTTGATAGCCGTCCGCAAGCCCGCGCCTACGGTGGCCGGGAATCTGCAGGCGACTCTCCACGCCCAGGGCGTCTCCTCCGGCGAATAGGGGCTTGAGGACGCAAGGCTCTCTCCCTCACGCGCACCGCCTCCTTCTTGCATTTGCTTCGAGCATTACTGCTTCGCAGAAGGAGGTGACGGCTTCCCATTCCCTTTCGCTCCGCACCATGGCCTGGACCATGGCCGGACGCGGGAGATCGCCGCCGCTGATCGTCTCCGTAAGGACACGGCGGTACTCCGCCCAACATGGGCAGACCTCCACCGTGTCCTCCGGGCGGTCCACATAATGGTGACACCCGGGCGTTTCCTCCCGCCTTATGCGAAACAGTAACCTCCCGAAACAACCGTGTCCGGTGAGAACAACCCTAAAACAGGCGGAAGGTGAGGACGCCATGGCGCTTCTCCAACCACTCCTCAAAGAGGGAACTTATCACCGCTATTGTGCCGTGTCCAGCACTGGGACAATCGCACCCTCCATGTCGCCATGAGATCCCGCTGGCGCTCTGTCCCCTGTACGGTGATTTCTCGCACCAGCGGATACCCCGGCGTTTTGCCTCCAGATCCCGTCCCTGCCACCCTGTATATCGTATCTTGTTTGAGTTTTCTTGCACAAATCTTCACGTGTATGATTCCTTCTTACTAGATGATTTCTGTCAGCGTAAAATTAATAAACTAAAATCGAAACGCCGGTAGTATATATATACTTTTTTACGAACCTTGACTTGTTCATGCTACTTACATATTTAAATAAACAAATAAGGTCAACTTCTCTGTTCGTCGAACGCCATACCAAACTTATCGGATGAAAAGTTATCAAGTCCGTGACTGGAGAACAAAAGTTTTGGTCTTAGTCACTTTAGGGAGGGCACAATGCTTTGAACGAGCTTAATTTGAGCTTACCAGTAGGAACAAAAACTCCAGTTTACAAGGAGATTATTGATGATCAATGCATGCAAGCATCTTGGTTAGTAAGAACTAGTCTATAGAAGAAACACATTGAAATTCATAAACTCACGCCTTCTTTCCATGGGGGAGGAGAGAAACGCCACCTTCTACGGTCCTTAAATAATCCTTTCCTAAACTTTATGTCGCTTAACTGATTAATTACCTTTGTATATGTTGAGTAAATGTGGTAAGTAGGGTGAATAGGTGTGTGTATGAGTGTTAATGAGGTATGCGAGGGGTGTTTGTGACAAGTGTGTTGTGTGTAGTTGGAGGGAGCGATGAGTATTTTACACTTCCACGAGTTTCTATGTTTCATCATAATTTTGTGATTTTAACCAGGAGACAAGATCCATTTTGCATTTGTTCGTGGTTAATGGGTAGATGTGTAAGCTTTTGTTTAGTTTGTTGAATATTTTCTTTATAAAAGAAAATGTACTACAAATTAAACAAAAGCTCACAGTATTTGTAATGACGACTTGCAGCTACGGTTCTACGAGACTCATATTACAAACCCTATTTGAGCGGCGCGTAGAACAGCAATTAGGATCAAAGGGAAGTTGGCTGTGTTTGCGAAGAATAGTTCCGAGGATGAATAAGTGTCTGACGGTGAGGACCTGACAGAGGGTATTTAGAGAATATGTCGAATGTTGGATCGGTTTGTCGTTATGTCATTATGTCTAAAATAGCTCATAATTATTCACAAGGTACATTTCAAATCATATGCCATGTGCTGTTTATCTTTATATTGTTTTTATTATCGATTAGCTAAATCTAAATTAACTAACTTAATTACCTTTTAAGCACTTCTTGCATGGAACATTATTCCATTCTGTACCTAGAGAAGGGCGTTGATAGCTGCGTTACAGTTTATACTTTTGATGGTATCATCGTTTTAAATTGTTTATTTATTTATTAAAACATTATGCACACGTAAGAAAATACTGTACAAAGAGCGGACTTAATGCCTGAGGCGTTTTCTACCAGTCATCCTAAGGGTAATGCAGAGAGGCACGCCACAATAGCGGCGGTAAGTCCCCTATTTGAAGAGTGGTTGGAGAGGCGCCACGGCGTCCTCACCTTCCGCCTGACACAGGTCCTCACCAGACACGGTTTTTTCGGGAGGTTCCTATTTCGCAAAAGGCGGGAGGAAACGCCAGGGTGTCACCATTGTGTGGATCGCCCAAAGGACACGGTGGAGGTCTGCCCAGCTTGGGCGGAGCACCGCAGTGTCCTCGCGGAGGCGATCGGCGGAGGCGATCTTTCGCGTCCGGCCCTGGTCCAAGCCATGGTACGGAGCGTGAGAGAATGGAAAGCCGTCACCTCCTTTTGCTTAATGAGATTAGACTGATCTTATTCTAATCTTACCTTCTACATAACTAGGCTTTCAAGGACTGTAAGTTAAAAGATTTGCAACTGATCTAAGAAAATACTTGTGGGTAGTTACTTATTAGATGAAGAAAGTTTATACTGCGTAGGCGCTCCAAAATCCCCAAATCTCTGTTTCAATATCTAATCACATTGCTCATAAACTTCAGCAGAAGGAATTATTAATTGACGCCAATTGCCTCCAATTATAAATTTCTAAACAAATCCATTTAAACTTTGGGTTTGAAATTAACTCTTTGTCTTAATGTTGTTACCCATATATGGAATGTCGGAAAGTGGATATGTTTCCTTTGTTTACCTACGATTAAGAATTAAACAGATTAATCTAAAACCTAACTTTTTTTTTTCAGGTAAGGACAGAAAACACGACAGGAGTCCAGTACAAAAAGGTCTGATGAAATCCCACTTGTAGGACAACTAGTGATGTTCCTTACTTTTTTTTTGTTTTGTTTTGTTGGCCTTTTAAAGTCGCCCGGGCTTTGAGGATAAGACCGCAGAATGTGGAATTTTTGTGAGAAGCCAAAATGTCACAGCATTTCAATGGCGTACACGACGTAACTAATTACAATCTGGTTAGTAACGCGTCTGTAGTCGCGTCGTGTGTGGACCGCCGTTGAAATACTAGGTGGTGTGATATACTGGCTACCAACATATTCAAACTAACTACTTACTAGGTTCAAATAAACGATTGAAGAGATAATAAGGCATATCCACGTGAATATGAAAATGTAATATTAAAAATCCTGACAACTTTTAAATCTATCTCGACGTTTCAAGAAGTTAAACTGGATCGACGTATGGAAACGTGCAAAACTTGTAGTGATTACAAAGTTCGTATGTAGTATCAAAAGTTTTACCTTTGTGATGGGTCAAGGTCTTACCGTGAGCGAGAAGGTAAAATAAAATAGAGAGGTAAGGTGATTTACACTAACTTATTAAGGAACACCAAATGTAAGACTTGTCCTTTTCCTGTATTCTCACGTTCTACGGTAGGTAAGTCGTTTCCACTGCCATTAAATTGTCAAAATAACGAACTGCTTAGAACTAAAACTTGCTCGGGGGATTTCTCATGAAATTATTATTACCATGCCAACGTCCATACTACGTTGAATACACCTGTTCTCGTCCGATCACCGAAGTTAAGTTCTCAATGATCCAGATATCAGATGAAATTATTATTACGATTATTTTATTATTATTTATAAGAAGAACAAATATCATATAATTATTTTCTGTGATAAAACTGTCAACCCGCAATACTTTTTCCTCAGATAAAAGTTATTTGTTTTTTTTTTTTAAACTGCTCTAAGACTAGTGAACTTGTATTAATATTGCATTTTTAGGTACTGGATACGTACCAAGAAAAATATCTACAATATTATATTTATTGAATGTCATATATACGCTTTCTAAATCTGCGGCTATTCTTTTAAATTCACTCCTTGTTAAACCTATTCCCTTCCCAACAAAATTGAATAACGTCTACTTCTGCCGCAGCATACGTAACTGACAAGTTCAAACACTTTATCCCGGGATCGAATCCCGCGGGATTTTCGTATTACCGCACACTGTTTTTCTTCACTGTAACCGGGGTTAACAGGACAGGACAGTGATGGATTTATAAGAATTATGAATAAGATGTTTATTTACTATCACATTGTAGGTAATTTTTAGGCAATAAATAGCGTCTTTTTCCATGATTTCAGGTCACATAAAAGTTTACTACAAATTCGTATGACGTATAAAAATTCTGAGGTATAGCGTTCTATGTTAGAGGGTTGGGTGTCCGCACTTAGTCCTTCATGTGGACAATTGTACGTGGGCCACGGCGGTCGTCGGTGGTTATTATTCCAACCATTCTTTTGAGGTATAGCGTTTCCATTAACAAGTTCACTGCGGGAAGCTCCTCAGCAAACTTTCGGTATATGCGTTACCAGGTTGTATCGACCCAGTTTGTACTTTAGCCCTGGTGCGTAGGGGAGACCGGGTACAAAGGTAACATATTGTACTTTTACCTTGATTTTTATTTAGGTGTTACTATATTGATGAAATATATATACTCTGTTCATGTTCTTTACATTCGTATTTTGATTTACCACGTTGTTACATCGAAAGTAACATGTTGTTGGTCGAAAGTAACTGGACAAAGGGATTGATAATGAATATTAAATCAACAAATTATTTATTAGATAACTTGTTTTATATTATCAGAAATAAACATTTTCATTTTAAATGTTCATAAATTATATATTTAAGAAAACCAATCAATATTATTGACTCCTTGTCATATTCTATTTTAGTTTGATTATTGAGATTTAACAATATATGATAATCAATTTTTCTAATCATACTATTCAGTAGCAGTCTTATATTCAGACTCGCAATTATGGCGCACACAATTAGCTTCATCATAGACGCATTCATTCATACCCATAGGGCTATGTTACTTTTGAACCCTACCACATTTTTGATAAAACATAAAAGATAACCTTAAAACGGAACGTGCTAGACAAAAGAGAATTAAAACACTGTGCAATCAATCTAATCCAGAATTAGTATGCAAATGTTCAGATTATTATCATCCTTTTAATACTAGGTGAACATTAAATACGTGAACGTCAAAACAATTACTTTTGATTTGAGAAATCACGTCAATCGGCGTCCTCTCACACAACCTAACAGCGCACGCCGGGCGCGGCGACTGAATGCAAGTGAGGGGGGCGCCACCAGCTATCACCTGGTGGCAGCGAAGCATTGATTTGACTATTGGATAAACCTTAGGCGCATTTGTTACTTTCGACCCGCCGTTACTTTTGTACCCGGTCTCCCCTACCAGTGCTCTAGAGCACGGTAATTTAACAAAATTTATATGTTCGATATTTCACTTGCTTGTCTAAACACTGCTGTCGTAGATAAATCCGATAATTATTTATGTTAAAAATAATATCCGGCAACAGCAAATTACTACAAAAATTTTAGTGATGTGCTAAAGAAACTCGATACTATAGTCGATATGCGGTCTGTTTCTGAGTTATTAAAACAGCGTGCAGAAAAAGGGCTATGAACGATATAGAAGCGAAAGAGGTGTGTAAGGGGAAGGACCTTGTCATGTCGCGCTCGGTTTTCTCTACCTACCTGCAAGGGATTTGGCGTGAAGATATAGATAGAAAGAATACAATATTATTGGTATGTCAAAAGGACACGTATTGACAGGACAAATGTAAAAATTCGGATCAGCTGACGGACGCAATTTGTATGGGAAGGCCGAAAGACCGAAGTATTTGTTTAAACTATCAACACTCACTCAGAATACGTGTCCAAATGACGAACTCACCTTCCAGAAACACCCCGGACACACCTTCCTATAAAAATATATCACAACTATTAACAAGAATAATAATCGTAGATGTACTCAAAAGCGAGTAGAAAAAAATTAGGTAAAATTTTAGGTAGAATGAGTAAATTACTAATTATGTGTTAGAACACATTATTGTTGCGCGTCGAAGCATATTCGTATTAACACATTTTGGATGGTCAAATATGAAAACAATAAATAAAAATTAACCAAACAAACTCTATAGTATCGATATGCCTCTAACGTGCTTCGTCAAAACACGACAAAGATAGAAATATTTTCTACCTATACACAACTAATCTAGAGTACATACCTGTTGCAAATAAACCTAACTTTCATTGCGGTACCAGGTTTCTGATACCAGTTCTAATAGACCTGGTAACCAGGCCAGGTCTAACCGACCTTTTTTTTTTTCGGGTGGGAAATCATCAAATGACGAAAGGGCGTGTCAGAGTTTTACTGACTAAAACCCACCCGTGTTTCTTCAGTTGCCTGTGCGAGGGCCACAGTTTTCTCTTTAGAATTTCCCGCGACCCTGAGGCGTCGGCCCTATCAGACCCCGTCATTTTGTGCTGACATCTCTTTGAGGCGCGCGTGGAACATGACGCGCCGTCGACCCGGGCCTGATCCTTACCGGATGGCGAGCTACCCATTGCTCGCCGTCCGCAAGCCCGCGCCTACGGTGGCCGTGAATCTGCGTGCGACTCCCGACGCCCAGGGTGTCTCCTGCGGCGACTAGTGGGGGCATGAGGGCGCAAGGCTCTCTCCCTCACGCTCTCCGCCTCCTCCTTCTCAAGCATCACTGCTTCGCAGAAGGAGGTGATGGCTTTCCCTTCTCTCTCGCTCCGTACCATGAACTGGACCAGCGCAGAACGCGAGAGATCGCCGCCGCCGATCGCCTCCGCGAGGACACTGCGTTCCTCCGCCCAAGCTGGGCAGATCTCCACCGATGGCGATCCACACAATGGTGACACCCGGGCGTTTCCTCTCGCCTTATGCGAAACAGGAACCTCCCGAAACAACCGTGTCCGGTGAGGACCTGTGTCAGGCGGAAGCTGACGACGCCGTGGCGCCTCTGCAACCGCTCCTCAAAGAGGGGACTTACCGCCGCTATTGTAGCGTGCCCAGCACTGGGTTGCGATAATCGCACCCTCCATGTCGCCATGAGATCTCGCCGGAGCTCTCTCCGCTGTACCGTGATTCCTCGCGGCAGCGGAGTTACACGGCGTTTTGCCTCCTCGCACCAATCCTCCAGATCCTTTGGCGGCAGTTCGGCAAGGCGGCTCGCCGCCTCGCAGGAGACCGTGCGGTATCCCCGGACCAGCCAGATGGGCATGACCCTTTGGGACGCGTTCAACCGGCGGGCTGATCAGCGCCTCAAAAAACGCGCCCACACCGGTGCCCCGTAAAGGGCCATGGACCGCACGACCCCCTCGTAGAGCCTCTGGCGGAGAGTCCGCAGGGCGCCCCGGCTTCTTAATGAGGACCAGTTTCCCCGTCTTCCAGCGAAGTGGGAACTGGCCCCCCTCCAAGCATGCGCTTAGGAGCCCCCTTAGTCGAGGCCCGAGAGCCTCCATGGCCAGAACCCAGGTTTTTCCAGGTAAGCCGTCAGGTCCTGGGGCGGTATTTTTGGCACTAAGCCTATGCCGCCACTCTCAGCTCTACCTCGGTCACCTCCGAAGCATCGTCGTCGTCTCTGGTGTGGTCCGCATCCGGCACCGCATTAGACGGAGTCATGGGCGGGGGAGTATGCTCCCCTCGCGAAGGGAACAAAGTGCTCACCACGTCCTCCACGAGCTGGGGCCGGAGACTCTGCGTCAGTGGGAGCCAATGGGCGGAGTTGATCACGCACCATTTTATAGGGGCGTCCCCACGAGTCCCTGTTCATAGTCTCCAGCGACTCCTCGCGGGTCAGTGCCCTGGCCTGCAGGATCTCCGCTCGGAGGGCGGTCTTGGCCACTCTGTACCCCTCGTACAGCATCGCCTGAATGGCTTCCATATCCGGAGGGAGGTCTAACCGACCTGATATAAGTTTTTACATGAATCTAGTTGTTATTGGCGAGACAGTCCCAAGGACATATTTTTCTCTTTTCTATGCCTTATAATTCCTATGATACAGCTTCTGCACCAGCAATAAATTTGTCTCTTTCGCCCCCACACTGAATGAATGGTACGTACCAGGTCTCAAGTATCTGGTAACGCAGTGAACGTGTTAACCATTGTTCAAAAAAGGAAACCGAAACAATAAGAAATAAGTGTATACAAATGGTAATAAGTGTATACAAAAGATTTTTACAATGCAGATGTGAGTGAAAACACCGAGAGGAGACGCCCTAGGAGGACATATAGTGACCTTATTGGTGATGTTCTTCAGAAAAGTCAGGTGCATAGTACTCGCAACTGGCTGCGTGTATGACCAGATGTATGAACGTAGACGACGCAAAAGGAGTATGTACCTAAGGATCGTAGCAGGTGGCGTTCTGTGGTTTCTGCCTACCCCCATTGAAAGAAGGCGTGAGTTTATGTATGTGTGTGTGTTAATCATTATTCTTAGCTTCATTATTTAAATTGTGTCAGTTTGAATTTGTCAAAATCTTTAAAAAAAGTGTTCACATTTGATCAGTATCACAATGAAGAAC
Organism: Dasypolia templi; assembly: GCA_963555695.1. Taxonomy (NCBI): domain Eukaryota; kingdom Metazoa; phylum Arthropoda; class Insecta; order Lepidoptera; family Noctuidae; genus Dasypolia; species Dasypolia templi. The sequence continues at coordinate 5,471,024 of OY743152.1, forward strand.
GATAAAATAAAGTAACTTAATCAATAATCTAGGCCTCTAAAGGCCGCCATAATCAGTATAAAACAGCTAAACTCCAAAATTATTCTTAAACCTAACTAATTATAATTATTATTTGACAAATCCCCGTCGTCTTCAACACGAACCCAATGTGTTCTAACTTAACTATTTGAACTTGCAAACGGGCGTGAAATGTGAGCTGACTTCTGTAAAGTGTGTTGAACTTGTTTGGCAGAGTTTGTTAATACTAGCTTGTTCTACGGCGACGTCTGCGCTTTGAGACTCGACCTACACAGTTATTTACTACACAATTATGCATAATTATCTCTAGACAACAGAAAAAAGGTTTTATAGGATTATAGCCATTGGCGTGACGGTAGTTTTTAGGGACTTCAGGAGTTTTACTGAGCTTGAGCGGCACAAGAGATAAGATAAGAGATAGATTATAATGTTACTAGAATGTGCTGAGCCATACGATCATGTCTTGCTGATACTTTATTATCTATGAATGGTTATACTAACCACCAAACTGAGTACCAAAAATTCGAAAGTTCTTCCAATTTATGCTGCGCGTACATTTATAAATAAATATCAATATTTACTTTATTACATAGCCATATAGCCGGAGTGCCAATTCATTAAAACTATCCATCAGCGACACAAAATGTTTTTCCCTCATACATGTCTGGAAATTCGAGCATTATTTCTTATGTTACAACTCCACTAATATTATAAATCGAATATGCTGTACTCGTCAAATACATGCGAGCAGCGGCCGGCAATGTTAGTATGTAGTGACCGTCGTGTAAATCGAACGAACTTTATACCTCGACCCATGGCAGCCAAGGACGTAACTTATGAAAGATTTATTTAAATCTTGAAATGACTTATCAAACATAGCTTTCTATAGTGAAAAAGTGCCTCAGCTTCGCCTCGGCCCACATTTTCACATTCCTCCATCAATGCCTCTGTTGTGGGCCGCTGGAGTGATAAACTAAAAAAAGGTTTCATTTGTTCCTTTAGCCCAACTCCATTCCATTACACTGTCATGTCATATCATGCCAAGATTGTTAAAATGGCAAACTGAATCAATTTAAAACGGGTCACAAACAGACACAGTAATTAAATGAAAGATAAAGCCTCCATTTTGTATGAGGCAACTTCAAGAGAGTTCCCAGTGAAACATGTAAATGAGAACCTATACAGAGGGATTATATTACGTGACTCCCTAGTTCAGCTGCTTTAATGCTATGCTGATGAAATATTAAAATAAGACCTCTTTTACTTTACATGGTATAGAAAACTGGGGCTACGTTGAAGGGATTTTTATGGAAGTATTTATTGGTATATGAACATAAACCAACATGTTTTTTTTTTGGACGATTCGCACGCCGCCCCTATATTATGTGATTCTCGACGAACACCGCACTGTCAGACGTTAGCCACGCCACGCTCAGTTCTAGAATCTTTTTCCCTTGGTTGTAACTGTATATAGTTTCATTACATTAGTATTAAGCAACCAATAGTGCAACGGCGAGTTATAACTCACGACGTTTTACTAGTTAATCTGCATTTTAACCGCTGGGCTTTGTTGTGCAGACACTGAGATTCAGTGTTCACCACTAGCTATCTTTTCGAGTTGAGCAGAATATAACATCAAACCATCTTGCTGCCATGAGCGGGGCATGGCAATTTCGTTCGTATTATGGTTCCCGCATTATAAATTCTAATACCATGCAATACTTAAGCGTGTTTTGATAATATCAAACATAAAGTTACGAATTCTTGGAAGAGGCTTACTAAAGAGCTTACTCAGTCCATGGTTCAACATAAATACTGCTATGAAGTGAAAATGTTCGTTGCTTTTTATGTGAACTTGTTTAATCTAAAAAAAAAATAACAAATTGTTGCATTTAGGTACTTATTTATTAAGCCGTGTTATAATTTTATTTATTTTAAATAATTTTTAATTTTGCAACACGCAGTGAGCCATGAGAAATAAGAATCTGTTAAATGTTGAAGTCAGTGACACTTAAACATTTAACAGTTTCTTGTTTCTAGACTTGAACTAAGGATCTTGCACTTAATACGATGTTTTAAGTGAAGAGCAACAGTATGGTTTCATCAAAGGGCGTTGTACGACCGACGCTGGTGTTACCTTATTAAAACATATTTTTAACGCGTGGGAAGAGGCTCAAGACGCCATAGGAATCTTTTGTGACCTCTCCAAGGCATTTGATTGCGTCGATCACGAAACCCTGCTTTTGAAACTTGAGCATTACGGACTTGGAAAACTTGCGCTCAGTTTAGTAAAATCTTATTTAAATGATAGACAACAGCAAGTTCAAATAAATGGTGTCAATTCACTTTGTTTCAAAGTAAAAATGGGTGTTCCACAAGGTTCGATATTGGGTCCTTTCCTCTTTTTAGTAAATATTAATGACCTACTCCATTTATTAATAAATCAACCACAAATGGTGTTATTTGCTGACGATACTTCCTTAATTTTTAAGGTAGATAGACGTGCTTAAAATTTTGACGACGTAAATAACGCTTTACTGGTGGTTCAAAATTGGTTCACTGCTAATAATTTAGTACTAAATGGAAATAAAACTAAGTGTATGAGATTTTCTTTACCAAATGTCAAGAGTAGTGATTGTGAGATAGTATTGAATCAAGAGAAACTAGAATTCGTCGATAAAACGGTTTTCTTGGGGATCACGCTCGACTCAAGGCTACAATGGGGTCCTCATTTAACATCTCTTGCAGGGCTAAGTTCAGCAACTTACGCTGTCTTTCATAGTATCATGTCTTACGGTATTTTGCTTTGGGGACGGGCTGCAGACATCGAGTCTATTTTTATTCTGCAGAAAAGAGCCATCAGAGCCATATATCATCTCCGCTGGCGCGATTCTCTAAGGGAATTGTTTAAGGATATTAACATCATGACGGTACCTTGTTAATACATCTATGAAAACATCATGTACATAAAAATTACATCTTTACAGTAAAAGAGGTGAAAGACATAATTATAGTACTAGAAATCGGGACCTATTAATTCAACCAGAATGAGATAAAATTCAAATCCTTTGTCAAACGCACACTATGCAGGCAAACATATTATAGGATAGGGGATTACATAACTGATAAAAATGCCTGGCCTAATTCTGGTCCTGCTCCACACCCCAACTAATTAATTGGCATTTGAAATACTGTTGAAGCTGCTGAAGATTGTGAGAAGATACTCGTATTTGCATTATGTAAATTCAAGCTCCTTTTTATTATATAGATGCATTGCACAGATGTGCGTACTTTGTATTATAGAGCTACCTTTTACCGGGTAATGTCATAGATTGACTTGAATGTGCCCTGGCGGCTGATAGTATGTCATGCTCACTTAAATGTCTCGCTGACGGTGGCGCGTGTGTCGGATCATTTAGCTCCCTTCAAAATGGTTGAGCTGAATGGTGATGATCCAAGCGTCATGTTCGTGAACGGGCGCCGTCAGTTGGGACTGGTCATTTCTTAGCTGCCACAGCTTATTTTAATAATTATTTTTTTGGATTGTTTTTAATTTTGTTTTGCTGCACTCTGGACGCTTTTAACGTGTACGTTTTTTGTACATCGTTCTCACTTATAGTGTCAACATTAATCGATGTAACTTATATATTTGTAACAACAAAATTATTTTAAAAGAGTGTCCATGGAGTTTCTTGCCCGTTCTTCTCCATAGGTACCTACTGCACTTTGGAATGGCTTCATAATTCTGACTGACCGACTATTTGACAATTCAAAAGTGCCTGTAAATGGTTTAATTGAAATAAATGGTTTGAGTTTGAGTTCAAGTCTTGCCCTAAGTTTGCCGCCGACCGTGAGCAAAACTAGCAAATATTGAGAAAACTAAAGAATGTGTAGGTGCCGAATCTGTAATAACCACACGCGCTTAGGATGACCCTGTATTCCGGTTGTCCCCGTAGGCCATGTTTCCGTTAAGCGGGACAAAGGGTATTTAAAGTAATTTAAAATTGTGGCTAGTCATAAATGACTGCTGGACTCTTCTTGACAAAATTTGTTTGTGGAATAGTTTATACCCGTAAGCTACATTTATATTGTAAGTACTTTTAATCCGGTAGTACCCGCGGGAAATAAAACCCACGCGGGCGGAGCCGCGGGCTGAAAGCTAGTATACAACAAAATATACTACTACTGTCTACATTAAGTTAGTTTTTAGTGTCATGTGTATGGTTATTTAGATATAACGTATTTTTTAATTTTATGTGTCTTCATTAGTATAAGGCACTTTCTCTTATAGTTTTTACGCAACGGAGACAACAGGCATAATTCGAAAACATATACAACGTGTAACAGAATAAGCGAAAGACCTGAAAGTAGTTTGCTCAGAATCAGCTTCTGAATCCATTTCCGTCATTATTTATATGTGTTAATTTTTCCCGGAACAATCTTTAATTTACCTGAAATTAGTACCACCGCGTCGTAACTAGGTAATACAGTATTTTATTTAAGAAAATTTTAAGCCTTATCACAGAGGAATAAAGCCTTTTCAAATGCACGACCGAATTTGCATCCTATGTGTAAAGCGCGTAAAAAAAAGTCAATTTAAGGAAACTTAAACCTTGTTCCAAAGCAGTACGTCTTATTTAAATGCAAAACCGAATTTGTAGTCCGATCATAGCTTTCTTACACACATAAGCATTGCTTTTTACTTTTTATTACATTTAATCTTGTCCTGTTAAAAAAAGAAGTTAATTTAAGGCAATTTAGATCTTATCTCAAAGAAATAAAGCTTTTTAATTGCGGGACCAAATTTGTAGATCGTTTTACACATTCGTTTGTTTAGAAAAGCCAAAATATTAGAACATTTGTACGAGTAGTACTTCTTTTGAAAATGAAAGATTAATGTGAAAGAGCGAGATGTATAAATTTGCCGACTTACAGCTTTGACGTTTGACATGCAGACGCACGCGCCGCTACTGCCCGCCTCACATCAAAGGTTTAGTTATTCTCCGGCAGCGACAAGTGTTCCCGAATTTAATTTTTGTTGCTGTCAAATTTATTTGTTTACGCGCGCGATGGCATTCCAGTACACCAATATTCAGTACACGGAGATGGTGAGGACACTGGCTCGTTGCAACGATAATGTCGATTAGCGTGTCGAGAGTTCAACGAACGATATGATACTAGAGTGAGCGCCAGGACAATGTTAAGTGCAACTCAGCGTCTGAGGGACAACGGTACCTTTCGTCCTAACTCGGCAATAGATATTGGGGCAAATGTGCGCACTACTCGCTTACAAGCAACAATATTAAACTATTTTGACGAAAACCCAGAGAAGAGCACAAGAGAAGCAGCGCCATTATTCGACTGCAGCCACATGTACGTGTGGCGAACGTTACGCGCTGATGGTGAACTCCCGTATCACCTGCGACGTTGTCAGGAGCTGACGCCGGACGACTACTTGCCACGTCTGGAATTTAGTAGATGGCTGTTAGAGAACTGGCAAGGAAACATCATCTGGACGGACGAGAGCACCTTCACGCGAGTTGGCATTTACAACCAGCATAACCAGCATTTGTGGAGACATGGGAATCCACATGCATGCCGTGTTGATTCGTTTCAGCACAGGTTCTCCGTGAACGTGTGGGCGGGCGTCATAGGTACACGCGTACTCGGCCCTGTTTTTCTGCCGAGGTTAACTGGAGATACCTACCTACAGTTCTTGCGGAAAACATTGCCCGAGTTATTGGAGGACGTCCCGCTCTTCTTTTAAAGAGACGTGTTTTACCAACACGACGGTGCTCCCGCGCATTTCTCATGGAACGTTCGGCAGCATCTTGATGCGGAATATGGGTCCCGTTGGATTGGTCGTGGAGGGCCAGTGCAGTGGCCTCCCAGATCGGCTGATCTAACGCCTTTAGACTTTTATTTGTGGGGTCGAATAAAATCGCTCGAGTGTAGAAGACCTCAGACAAAAAATTGAACTCGCCTTTGGTACTGTGAAAAGTGACACTGAAGTACTAAATAAACTAAAATTTAACATAAGAAAGCGTGCAATAAAGTGCATCGAGCAACATGCAGCGGTGGACATTTTGAAAGTTTACTTAAAAGGAGTCGAAGAATTAGTGTAGTGTAAATAGCTCAAAACTGTAAGTAATTACTTGTATCTTTACCGAATTTAATTAGTGTAAATATTTATGATTCAAATCATTCATACACGCCGACTCAGAATATGATATCGCAACAGTTAAGTACGCATCAGAGATAAAGGCTCGAACAAACAGGCACGACGGGACCGTGGGAACCAACTTTACTTTTGAGTATACTGCGTCATTTTGGTGTCCAAAACGAAGCTCTCAACGTAGTAAATTCTTACTTACATAATAGTAACCAATGTGTAGATGTCGATGGTGTGAAATCTTCCGGGCTACTAGTTCAGTTAGATGTACCTCAAGGCTCAATACTTGGTCCATTCTTGTCTTTAGCATATATCAATGACTTACCATTCTATTTAAATGATATCTGTGACTTTGTACTGTTTGCAGATGCCACCTCTCTAATTTTTAAAGTAGACAGGAATAGACAAGATTTTGACGACGTAAACAGTTCACTCTCAATGGTTACGGATTGGTTTACGTCAAATAACCTACTTCTCAATGCCAAGAAAACGAAATGTGCAAAGTTCGTTGTACCGAATGTTAGAAATCTAGGCCCCAACATCGTCTTGGATAAAGAGCGGCTTGAAACTGTAGACTTGGCAGTTTTTCTGGACGTAAAAGTGGATGCTAAACTTCAGTGGGGACCACATATATCAAGCCTAGCGGGGAGGCTCAGTTCAGCCGCCTACGCCGTCAGAAAAGTAAAACAATAGACTGACGTTGATACAACTCGGTTAGTCTATTTTAGTTATTTCCACAGCATTATGTCCTACGGCATTCTGCTGTGTGGCAAAGCCAGAGTTTCTCTAAGAGATGTTTTTAAAGATATTGGTATTCTCACGGTGGCATCACAATTCATATTCACCAACATCTTATATAAGGCAATGTAACATCTTATATATTATACACTAAAAACAGTGATTTTCGCAATGTTAACACTAGAAATAAGAACAAACTATGTGCTCCCTTTCATCTGTTTCATTGTGCTCCCTTTCATCGGTTTCATAAAGTTCATAACTCATTTTTTGGGCTTGGTATATAACCTTTTATATCAAACTACCCTCTTCTTTGCTAAATTTGCCTTTTAATGTGTTTGAAGCTCAAGTAAAATCCAACCTTCGTTCAAAGGCATATTATTACATTACATACGACTACGTAAACGATCAAAATAGTTGGTCGCTGTGATTAACTCAAGACAAAGTTTGTTCTTTCTCCAGAATCAGCGTACCTACTGACAGGGTATATGAGTTCATGTATTTGTTTTTTATTGGACTATTTAAGAATTGTTTTTAGTTGTCTTCATTTATTATTGACATGATCTACTCATTACAATGTTTTAATGAGTTTTAATTGCAATATGTGGTTAGCTAGCGACCTCGAAAATTGATCATAAATTATTCTTGCCGGAGCAACCGGCAGCAAGTTCGTCATACTCCCTTAGATGTCACTGCTTGCGGTAGCGTCGGGGGTCGGGTGGCCTCCTTCCCTCAAATATGGCGAGGGGATGATGGCTGATCTTTGCGTTATGCTCGTGAACAGTTGCTGCTTGTGGTGAGTCGTCTTGCTGTTTTCAATGGCATTTCCATGACATAAAAAAAAAATATTTTGTGGTTCTGTTCGACCACAAAATGAATGGAAAAAAAGCTATTTGATTGGATCTGAATGAGTTTACGAGTATGCTTTGTGTCTTTGAAGTACATTTGTGTAAAATCTCTAGCAGTTAGCCTATGTTCTTAAGCTAAGTACAAAAGATCATTTACCGTATTGTAACGAAACGTTTAGCCGACTGGCTAAACGTGGTTACAAGTTAAAATGATTTTTAGATTATAAAAATACAAAAGTAAGTAAAAAGATATTAAGGATTAGAAATGATTAGTCGGTAGTAGCTCGAGGCGTCGGCCGCTCCTCTGGCCCGCAGTCTGTGGTTGAAGCTCGCAGCAGCCTCTCCGTGCTCACAGTCGCGAAGCAGCTCACGAATAAAATAAGCTCGCGTCGGCCGCTCCTCCGTCCCGCAGTCCGTCGAGTGGGAGCTTGCAGCAGCCTCTCCATCAGTCCGCAGCCCGTTGCGAGGGAGCTCGCGTCGGTTGGTGTTTGTTCCGGCAGCGGTGTCTCACGCCACGTTTATTATTTCTATGCAAACCGTCTCGAACTCCTCTCGTGGACGCAAGTGGGAGGGTCGGAGATGATCAAGTGAGTCCAACACATTTACACACACTAGATGTTTATAATAAATTTACTGAGAATAACTTCTAGAAAAGGATTATATTTAAATAGCTTTTTAGAAAAACAAACTGATGAGTAAGAAAAATTGCAAAATGAAAGAAGCCAAAAGACCGAGTCAAAAGACGGAATCAAAAGAACAGAACCTGGTGAAAAGGATCGGATGGTTTATATAGCCTCTGGCCGATCGTTCTAGAAGCGACTTTTTTAGTTTTCAATCCAAATACTTCTTAATTGGTTATCGGCCAGGAACTATAAAGATGGCTTACAGTGAGAACCCGGCTCAACACTAGTTTTACGATACCTTTACAATAAAATAGACGACCTCTTAGCTCTATACCATAGAAAAATAAAAACTGACAGATGACAATGTTAGATAAAAAATGTCACAATCAATAAAAGGAAAATAATATGAGATCACATGAAATGAGATAAATGGATGTGGAAAATAGACAGAGGTAGCTAAAGGTTTGCTTTTCAGCAATACAACAATATCGGATAAACAAATGTAAGTTAAATGAGTGTCATACAATTTTCATAAAGACTTTAGTACCTACTGAATCATAGAAAGAATTGCTGTGCACAACAGCTCCTCAGGTGTTAAATACATAAATAGATAAGATGTGTTTTTGGTGTAACAAAATACCACATTTCCCCAACAACCCCGGAAAATTTTCAACTCATTGAAAATTTTGATGGTTAAAATAATTCCTTGACCTAACATACAATCTCTTTCATTCTTTCAGCAAACTCTCTCATTCAATCATACATACGGAGGGGATATGGTTCACATTCGATGACGCATACTCCACAAGGAACTATTTAATTAAATTACGAAGGCTTATTTTTTTAATTAGGTGTCGTAACCCGCACCTGTTTGAAAACCCATATTTAAATTATTTACAATATGTACAAGGCATTAAGAAAACCAAGTTTGAGATAAAACCCGGTTTTAAGAGTTTAAGAGAAAACCCAAGTTTAAGAGAAACCCAAGTTTAAGAGAAACCCAAGTTTAAGAGAAACCCAAGTTTAAGAGAAACCCAAGTTTAGAAGAACGTTAAAACTAAATGGCTTTTTTATAGAGTTGCCAACCGCTCGAAAGAGTATGGCTAAAGAACCTATATACAATCATAAGAATAAAGTAAATAAATAATGGTATTACAAAGTTAGCCTAATAGGTTAAGTGCTTATGAGAGTCTTAGCGGGTTATAAGAGGTACTAAGAGGGTTATACTAAGAGTGTATAAGAGGTACTAATAAGGTATAGAGCGATATACTCAGTGTCTAAGAGGGCCAAAGAGGTACTAAGAGAGGGTTAGAGAGGTACTAATAGAGGGTTAGAGAGGTACTAAGAGAGGTTTAGAGAGGTACTAAGAGAGGTTTAGAGAGGTACTAAGAGAGGTTTAGAGAGGTACTAAGAGAGGTTTAGAGAGGTACTAAGAGAGGGTTAGAGAGGTACTAAGAGGATTAGAGGTAGTATGAGAGGGTTTCGGAGGGTTCTAACATTAGTAGTAGATTTATTTTTATTTTAAAGGGATTGATCGTCTAGGGATCCCTTTAAGAGAAAGGTACTCCTATTAGTAACTAGGTAAAGTAAAAAGTTAAAAGTAAAAGGTCTAGTGATAAATAATTACGAAGTTTTGAAATCAGAAAGGTTATTCCAGAATTGTCTATACTAGTGGTAGTAGTTTTTTAGAATTTTGAAGGAAAAAAATCGAGCCCACGCTATGAAAATAGTTAGATATCGCGCGTGAGGGCGTTAGAGTCAAAAATTTCAAGATAGTGAGAGTGTATGTTTGAGGAGGGTTTATAGACGTTTTCGCCTAATGAGTGCACGAGATAGAGTGTATTATAATAGAGGGTGTGAGGTTCAAGAAAGAAGGGCGCCAAACTGTAACGTAACGGTTAGCCGACTGGCTAAACGTGGTTACAAGTTATAATAATTTTTAGATTATAAAAATACAAAAGTAAGTAAAAAGATATTAAGGATTAGAAATGATTAGTCGGTAGTAGCTCGAGGCGTCGGCCGCTCCTCTGGCCCGCAGTCTGTGGTTGAAGCTCGCAGCAACCTCTCCGTGCTCACAGTCGCGAAGCAGCTCACGAATAAAATAAGCTCGCGTCGGCCGCTCCTCCGTCCCGCAGTCCGTCGAGTGGGAGCTCGCAGCAGCCTCTCCATCAGTCCGCAGCCCGTTGCGAGGGAGCTCGCGTCGGTTGGTGTTTGTTCCGGCAGCGGTGTCTCACGCCACGTTTATTATTTCTATGCAAACCGTCTCGAACTCCTCTCGTGGACGCAAGTGGGAGGGTCGGAGATGATCAAGTGAGTCCAACACATTTACACACACTAGATGTTTATAATAAATTTACTGAGAATAACTTCTAGAAAAGGTTTATATTTAAATAGCTTTTTAGAAAAACAAACTGATGAGTAAGAAAAATTGCAAAATGAAAGAAGCCAAAAGACCGAGTCAAAAGACGGAATCAAAAGAACAGAACCTGGTGAAAAGTATCGGATGGTTTATATAGCCTCTGGCCGATCGTTCTAGAAGCGACTTTTTTAGTTTTCAATCCAAATACTTCTTAATTGGTTATCGGCCAGGAACTATAAAGATGGCTTACAGTGAGAACCCGGCTCAACACTAGTTTTACGATACCTTTACAATAAAATAGACGACCTCTTAGCTCTATACCATAGAAAAATAAAAACTGACAGATGACAATGTTAGATAAAAAATGTCACAACATTCAATAAAAGGAAAATAATATGAGATCACATGAAATGAGATAAATGGATGTGGAAAATAGACAGAGGTAGCTAAAGGTTTGCTTTTCAGCAATACAACAATATCGGATAAACAAATGTAAGTTAAATGAGTGTCATACAATTTTCATAAAGACTTTAGTACCTACTGAATCATAGAAAGAATTGCTGTGCACAACAGCTCCTCAGGTGTTAAATACATAAATAGATAAGATGTGTTTTTGGTGTAACAAAATACCACAGTATCAAAGACAATGTTCATTCTTACGTTGCCGCGTTGGTGAGATCCAGACTCATAAAGGTTCACAAATTGAGTCACACGGCACATCAGCGTTGAAAGTATGCAGCAGTTATAACGGAGGAACTAAAAGGCTCTCAACTCAATCTCGACCCACAACGTACCAAACCCAGCAGAAAAACATACTGGTTGACATATTGCAAAAATATGACAGACGCGAAATATATGTCAAAAAAGGCTGTACCCGTGCTGATAAAATATTCTAATGCATTCGATTTTTGATCAATTTCCGCAAACCAGCTAATGGTGTTTCACGAATACCACTTGGCACCCATGCCGTTGAAAACAATTAGTATTTACAAAAACCAGCAAGTACATGTGATTTACAACTCTGTTAAAACTTACCATATGAGCTAAAGTTGTGTGTGAGACTCGACGCTCGACTCTCGCCGCGGACGGACGTGTCTGTGCGCTCTCCCGCTCCCGGCCCAGTGTTGTGTTTCTTGTTATTTTCTTCGCAACCACGTGACGTCATCGTAGTCGCCCCGACTACACCGATATAAAATCATTATCAAGAAATTGATTCTGATTTTAAATCAATTAAAAAGTGCTTTTTTCAAGGCAAATCTCGTTTCTTTAACAGACGTTTGTGAGTAGCTTCACTAGGCCCCTTCTGGGTAAAACCACAGTTTCGTGGTCCTCGGTTGAAACCTTACGGTGCCAACGAAGCCGAGTGGGGTGTTGTCCCAATCACACCCGCCGAACCCCTTCAGGGAGAGGCAGTCAATTGAACGGGTCCCAGATAACCGGCCTTGGGGGATCTCCTAGTTGGCTCTGGTGACAGTTTTGCTTTTCAGCTACTCACCTAGTGTCTTTAGGGTGTGTCTACACCCTTCGCGCTAGACTGGTCAGGGCCCCGTTCGCACATTGAGACTGGCGACGGGTTACAAGCTTAGGGCACCACCCGACAGAGAGGGTCACACAACCCCTGGCCCATCCACCCGGGGAGATAGGTTGTTAGGTGTAGGAAATAGGCACAAATGAGTCAATTTCTCATTTAACATATTTTCCCGCTACCATGACGGACACTATCATCCTGCTAGCATTCGTCAGGAATGTCCTCCTAAAGGACCCCGACATCCTCGCCAAATATGGCAAGGAAATTGTTGGCCTACGCCAGTGCTCCACCCCCACTCCGTCTCAGGGCGCAATCGCGAACTTCAGCGACGCCCTCGAAAGCCCGATGTCGCCACCTGTTGCCGAACAAGGCATTCCAGCCATTGTTCCGGCAGCTATTGTTCAGGCAGACAATGTTCCGGCCGCTAATTCGGCCCCCATTGTAACACCCGCCTTTGTCCCGGCAGACAATACTCCGGCCGCTAATCCGGCCCCTATTGTCTCGCCCGCCTTTGTACCGGCCGCCATTGTCACGGCCTCTATTGTTCCGGCCGCCATTGTCTCAGAGACAACGCAGCTGCGCGCCGCAAACACGACTCACCCGGAGAGCATGGACACGTCAGTCCCAATCTCCGAGGACGAAGCCCGCACCTCCTCCTCCAGCGACGACGACTTCCAAGTCGTCGTTAAAGGAGGCAAGAGGAAGGCTAAATCCTCCGCCCCCGCTGGCCCGGCCACAAAGAAACAGGTCACGACTACATCGTCCAGCTCTACTTCAGCCCCTAGTCCGCGGACCAGGCGCCCCGCCAGCCCTATGGCTTGACCACCCGCTCCTACCGCGAGGAAGCAAAAGCCCCCTCCCCCGATCTACGTCCAAGACAATTCCAAATTGACTGAAATCTCTAGGATGTGTGTTGATCGCAAGATCAACTACACTAACGCCCGATCCACCCTCCAGGGGATCAAAGTTACCGTCCCCACATCTGCGGACTTTAGGGATCTCTCCCGCGCCCTGCGTGAAAGGAACTACTCCTTTCATACCTACTCCCTTCCGGAGGAAACCCCCACTCGCGTCGTCATTAGGCGCGTACCACAAGGAATCTCCACCGAGGAGATTAAGAGCGACCTTATCGCACAAGGCGTTCCCGTATCCGCCGTCCACACCCCTAGATGCGTCAAGTGTCTAGGTGAGCATGGCACCGCCGACTGTTCTCGTCCTAAGGATAGGGAACAATGCGCGGCCCCTACGGCCTCTCCAGCGAAACCTCAGGGAACCCAGGGCCGAAACAGCACCCAAATTATATTAAGTACATACGCGGCTCTCTTCACCACCGCCGCGGATAAAATGGCGGAAGAAATCGTTGCTGCAAACGGCAACGCACTTCGCCTTATGGAAATCCTCAGCGCGTATCCCGAGATCGCGCAAGTTCTACACTCACTCAAATATTAATTCTCAATGGATAATACGAGAGTAAACAGTAACAAACCCCGATCCCTTAAATTAGGCTTCTTCAACGCAAATTGCGTTTCAGGCTAACGCGATGAGATCGCCGCTTTCCTCCGCGACCATCAGCTTGACATCCTCCTCATACAGGAAACCTTTTTAAAACCGCATCACCGAAACCCGAATATTGCCAACTATAAACTAGTTCGCAATGACAGGTCTCGATGCCACAAGGGTGGCACACTAATGTACTTTAGGAAATCTTTGTATTGCATCCCTATAGACCCACCTTCTCTCTTCTCCCATCTGGAGAGCTCTATCTGTCGGCTCGGCATGACTGGCCATCAACCGATCACCATCATCTCTGCTTACATTCCACCAGACAATGGTCCGGAGGATCCCATCTCTCTCCAAAAGGACTTTACTGCCCTCTTCGGTATGAGTGACTCCGTCATCTTGGCCGGGGATCTTAATGCCAAACACCCGGCGTGGAACAGTAGCACGACTTCTACCAGAGGTCGGATCATTTTCAAGTTAGGCGAATCCCTCAACTTCGACGTCATCGCTCCAATGAGTCCGACTCATTTCCCCGGAAATCCCAACCATCTTCCCGATATACTCGATGTAGCGGTGCTCAAGAATGTGAACCTCCGTTTGCAATCGATAGAGCCGTTCCACGAGCTTAACTCTGACCACCGCTCAGTAGTCATGCATCTTGCACCCTACTCGGGCCCAATCGACCCCAACCGCCCCCCTCAGACCCAGATGATAACCGACTGGAGGAAAGTAAGCAAAGACTGAAATCCACCACGTCGCCTCACTTGGACACCATCCCCGATCACTTAGTGTCAGTCGCCGACACGACGGCCGCAATCGACTCGTTTACAGAGCACGTACAATCCGTATTGACGGATTGTTCACGGGAAGTTCCGGTGATGGAAGACCATCGCTGGAAACTACCTACTGACGTACGTGACCTGATAACCGAGAAGAACGCGGCCATTGTGACGCGAGCAAAGCCCACATGCGCCATTTACAGCGTTTTGTAAAGAAACGCATAGGGGAGGTTCGCTCTGAGGGCTGGAACAAGATGCTCAGTGAACTCGAGCCCACTCATCAAGCCTTCTGGCAATTACAGAGGAAATTGCGTTCCTCAGAAGAGGTCTCTATGCCTCCTCTCATCCGCCCCAACAATAGTGTCGCTTTCGACAGTCCCGATAAGGCTGAATCTCTTGCTGACAGCCTAGAGTCCCAATGTTCTCCCAGCTCCCAACCAGTGGACCAAGCTCACCTGAACAAGGTCGACGCTGAAGTCGAACGGAGAGCCTCCCTCCCTCCCGTCGAAGACCCTGATGATCCTCTGCCTCCCGTCACCCCAGACGAAGTGCACGACATCATAAAAGGGCTCCAAGCACGTAAGGCCCCCGGTTCGGATGGTATTACCAATAAGGTATACAAACTCCTTCCTGCCCCGCTAATAATGCTTAAGACCGCCATCTTCAATGGCGCCTTGAGCAACAACATCTTCCCACAAGCATGGAAAGAAGCCACCGTCATCGGTATCCCAAAGCCAGGAAAGCCAAAGTCTGAGCCCTCCAGCTACCGCCCTATTAGCTTACTCAATGTTCTCGGCAAAATCTACGAGAGGCTTATTTATAAGCGTCTCAAAGACTATGCCGAAGCAAAGAGCCTCATACCCTACGAGCAGTTTGGTTTCCGAAGCCTACACTCGGGCACCAAACAGGTCCACCGTATCGTAGAGCACTTATGCGCTGGTATGCAGCGTAACGCGACGACGGGTGTACTATTCTTCGACATAGCGAAAGCCTTCGACAAAGTCTGGCACAACGGCTTGATATACAAGCTATACCAACTAGGAGTGCCAGATCGTCTCGTGCTCATCTTACGGGACTTTTTGTCGAATCGCACCCCAGTGGTAACGGTCCCGACTTACGAATTGTAGGTCGTGAGTTCGAACCCAAGCAGGCGCTTTACTTTGTGTAAATAATTTAATCACCACTGCTCTCAAAACGGTGAAGGAAAACATCGTGAGGAAACCGGCATGTCCTAGAACCAAAAATTCGAAGACATGTGACATCTACCAACCCGCACTGAGCCCGCGAACGGCTCACTACCTCTCATAGAGAGGAGACCTGTGTCCCAGCAGTGGGAACGTTATAGGCTGATTATGAGCACTCTCGTCCCCTCATGCTATTCACGCCGGTGTCCCTCAGGATTCCGTACTATCGTCTTCACGCTGTTCACCAGCGATATCCCAAAAAGTAAAAAGGCTCAGTTGGCTCTCTTCGCCGACGACACTGCCGTTTACTGTACCGGTCACTGTCCCAATGCTATAGCTCGTACTCTCCAAACCTCCGCAAACGTCTTAGGCGCTTGGTTCCGGAAATGGAGAATCGAGGTCAACCCCGATAAGAGTCAGGCGGTTCTCTTCTCGAGACGTCGTCGATTCCCTCCCCCTGTTCCCAGCCCGATCACTATGTACGGTAAGCCGATCCCTTGGGAGAAGCAAGTCAAATAACTAGGCGTGATCCTCGATCAAAACTTTACCTTTAAGGCTCATACGGTTCGCGCGCGCGCCTCCTTCGCTCTTAGCAGGCTCCACTTTGTACTGACAGCCCGTAGTAAACTGTCACTTATATGCAAGCTGCGCATCTATACGGCAGTCATCCGTCCCATCATGACCTATGCCTGCGTTGTATTTGCGCACGCTCACCCACGTCATCTCCATAAGATGCAGACCCTCCAAAACCGTTTCCTTAGAAAGGTCACGGGTGCCCCCTTCTATGTCCGTAATATAGATCTCCATGTAGACCTTAAAATGCCAACCATAAAACAGTTCATGAAACGCTTTTATAAGCGTTTCTTCGACTGTCGCATCAAACACCCAAACCCCTTGATCTCAGCGTCCGCCCGCTATACTCCCTCCCGCATTAGCAGTATTCGCCGACCAAGGCATACTTTAATCGACCCCGATGACGCCACTACCCTCCTTCAAGAGAGCAGTAAGGCCACCAGCACTTAACACAATCACCTTTTTTTATTAAATAAACAGCTATTTAACTTGGTACGCAACAATAAATCGAACAATCAATACAGAATCGATATCATACTTTTTTATGTAGGTAGGTAGGCACATTATACGCAATAGAAAAATTCGTCATCCCTAGTATTGACAGGCGATAGTGAAAACTGGGGTACTCTATATACGGAAACATAAAAGTACTAATTATTGTTCAAAAAACTATCCCATTGTAAATACTATTTAAGTGTTTTTTTAAAAAATATTTTCATTTTAGGTACTGCATGCTGTTCAACTATTTGAGACATGAAACAGTTCGCTCTCCGTGGGCAATCTCTTTTTATGGGACCACATCGAGAGCATTCTTTCAAACAAAAAAATAATTTTCAAAATCGGTCCACAGTTGACAGATAAATCGGTGGACTTATTTCAAATATACATCCTACAGTAAATTTTATTACAAATTATATTTGTTAATTACTACATATGTATAACTGCTCCGTTTTGGAAATCGGTTAAAATAGCATAAGATTCTTTATTTAAATGTTATTTACTAGTTGCTCCCCGCGGTTTCACCCGAATAAATCTTGATCCGGTAGAAGTATCTGGATAAAAAGTATCTCAAGATAAAATCTGTGTGCCAAGTTTCATTAAAATCAGTTCAGTAGTTTTTGCGCAAAAGAGTAACAAGCTTTCATTCATCCTCACAAACTTTCGCGATTATAATATTATAGTAGGATAGTATAGTCCTTGTAGTTCTATATGGTCATGAAATAAGAAATAAAAGTGCTTATAAGACTCCTCAAACTAATAAAGTGTTCTAAACAAAAATTAAAAATTATTTAAGCAACTAGTATTATCATCATGAACTATTTCATTAAGTATTATCAGTCATTAATGTCCCAATGCTGGGCAAAGGCCTCCTTACGCTCATTCCAGGGCTAGCCAAGGACCAATCTTTATTTAAGGAGTCCAACTCATCCCGCCATCTCCGTCTGAGGCTGCCGCGATGTCGTTTGCCATTATTACGTACGGCAGATGTGCCCAATTTTATTTAAGCCTCGCAGCATTCCGAGTGACGTCAGTTACACGTACGTATATATCATGAACTTTGGTCTTATTTTTCATGCTCAAGGCATTTAATTAAGTGTCACTCTAAGATGTAAATGGTTAGCACTCGATGCATCCTAGAGGCGGTAGTTTATATTATACTTGAAGACAACATCAACATCTATCGTCGATTTAACAAGGTTATGTAAATGTAATCAAGGGTTTACTTGCGGGGATTTTATAATTCTTGAATATTGAAAATCTTTTGTACATAATTTTCCACATAATAGAAGTTATTAGCGTATTTCAGGACCAATTTGTTATACCTAGTTACCAAAAATGATTATTATTTTATAATTATATGTGCGGAAAGTAGAAAGATGTAACTTATCGTAATATGTAAGTGAATTCACATAATATCTAACTAATAATGTTATGTTAAAACTTCCGTTAGTTGTTGAAAAAAACTAAGTTTTCCATCAACATTTTTTTCAGCAAAAATATTGTATAAATATTGTATCAAAGTAATTGGCAACAAAAACAATGCATCTATTGCATCTAAAATAATACTTGCCCAAGAAAAAAGGGAATTAATGACTTCTGAAGGCTTAATTAAAAAGCATCCAGTCTTGCAAACATTCCAATTTATTATTTTCTTTATTCTTAAGTGTTTTTCACTTTCTGTATAGTAAATAATACTTGGCGTCTGAAAGTAGCCAAAACCTCTTGGCAAAGTTACAAATGTGCAGTCAACGGATAAAATACTTGCCGAGAATAAAATAAAATATTAATGAATGGAGATATTATTCTTATTAGGCTGAATGTAGAAAACGTGTAATTCTAAGTTAAAATCTATCATGGTGATTATCTATGGTCATTAAAAGGCGAAAGTAATCTAGTCATGACTAAATAACGGCGAGAAATATTTAAAATAATATCTTCTACTGGAAAATATTTTTGAGCAAAAAGTGTTTAGAAACTTTTTGCAACTTGTAGTAAGCACAAATAAAAGTAAAAGTAACAATACAAGCACAACGCAAGTTTAAAAAAAATATGGAGATAGAAAAATCTAGTAGTTTGAAAACTTCAAAGAAAGGTCAGCACCTTTCTTTGAAGTTTTCAAACTACTAGGCTTCAAGGAAAGCCTCAAACGTGGCCAGTCTATAAAAAACTTATTTCAACACGGAATCGCATGACCTCGACAGGTTTACTCATGACACTCTTCTAATTCCTTTCCCCCGTAAAGGAAAGCAATTCCAAAGGTAATTCATACTTAGAACTCGACACAATATCACTCTTGATTTATTTTCTCAACATTTCATGTCAGACATTTTTCATCCAACACTCGAGTAGAAATAAAAACTTTAGAGTACGTTAAACAGAGTATGACTGCCCTTTTAACGATGCAATAAAGGTGACATTATGATATAAATAAATATTTTCACTGGCTTTTGACGCTACATTCAGCCAAAGCATTGTATGTAGTCTGTGGTTCGTTTAGGATGAATGAAATGTGAGGGGTCAAATGTGTTATGTTTTAGTTTTAGGGAGGTTAAAATATTAAAAGACCATCATACACATTGGCAATGACAGTAATTTTAGTGAGCTGAATATGTTGCACAACATGATATCACATAATTTTTAATATAAATTCACTTATTTTCCAATTGATAAAATATACAACTTTTATTTAAATAGGGACTACATCTTAACATGCTTCTAAATTTTTATGGCAGGATCTTTTTTTTTAATTAATGGAGACATTATTTTCAATATTTTAGAAGTAATGATATTTGCCTGGCTGGGTATACTAAAAGAAATAATTAGTGCCCTAAGTATATACTCAAAAGCAAATATTTAATCGTAGCACTAAATAATTAGTTCACAAAAAAGCCATTCTACAAAACTTTAAAAATCGCAAGCATAAGCATAGCATAAGCATAATCAGCCTATAACGTTCCCACTGCTGGGACACAGGCCTCCTCTGTATGAGAGGTAGTGAGCCGTAATCCACCACGCGGGCTCAGTGCGGGTTGGTAGATGTCACATGTCTTCGAATTTTTGGTTCTAGGACATGCCGGTTTCCTCACGATGTTTTCCTTCACCGTTTTGAGAGCAGTGGTGATTAAATTATTTACACAAAGTAAAGCGCCTGCTTGGGTTCGAACTCACGACCTACAACTCGTAAGTCGGGACCGTTACCACTGGGCCACCAAAAATCGCAAGCCAACAGTTTTCCTCACATAACTTTGTTGTTGAATCTAAGTGTGAAAATCATGTCTTTGTCTACAGTGATAATTCCGTTAGAAGGAAAACGTTCCAGCATTTAACTCCGCAATCCTAACTTAGCCCCAAGTGTTGATGAAGATTCTTTTCTATTTAAACTTCCTGTTACTTGTGGCATTGTTTAGGTTTACTTTGTGAAGTCATATTGTTTATACGAGTAAAAAAGTCAGCAAGCATTAAGTGGACTAGTAGCCGTAAAGTGTATGTTATCTCAATGTCTTTAATAGAGAAGTTTAGACTGCCTGGAAGTTTAGAAAGCTCGACAAATTATAAATTACACAAAGCCGCTTCTGGTGTCTATCTGCGTGACCGCTTTGTTCTTCTAAACTACGCAACAGATTTTGATGAAGTTTTCACCAACATTTTGAGAATTTATTTCGGAAGGTTATTTAACATTAAACATTAAGGGTGTTTTTAAAATTAATATTAAACTTAGAATTAATAAAGAATTCTTTATGTTTTGTCAAGCCGTCAAGACCGTGCGAGACAGGAGCGGGTAGCATAAGGTATATCCTCCAATTTCAATAAAATACTAAAAGTTGTCTAATTCAGTTATGTTCTCTTGGAGGAGCACAAGTTCTAAACTAACCCTTACAATGTTTAGCTGTGTAGTTAAATGGAAATAGAAAGAAATCCACAGACAAAATGTGGTTACGTGGCACTTGGCTTGTAACCTACTCCTCTATGCGCTGAATAGCTTAGAATTTATTAGTATTGTGACCTTGTCAAAGCTACTCTTTGTTCGAAGTCATGTAGTGACGTACCGCAGATTATTGGAAGCTAGGCTCAGCGAAAATGCCTGGAACGATCCTTGACTAATTCATTTTCTAAACACAGAAATTTAATGAAATAAGCCAAACGGTCAGAGTTAGGAGTCCACCACAATCTTTGCACAATTTACGGAAACCCATGCTTAACATGAGTATAGCAATACCTATGTGTGTCCAGTCAGTAAAAAAAAACTTCATTTGAAATCTAGATATTGTGATATTGTTAACGATCGGATACTTAGAATAGAGTATTACTCATGTTATAGAGAGTGACAAAAAGGCAGAGAGCGATGTTACCAAATTAATTATAAATGATTCATAAAATAATTCTATATTTTCAATGAAATTCAAATTTATTTGAAAATATTCAGCGCTGAAGAGACTAGCTCAGATGTTTCCATAAGATTTACGACCTGAACTTGTCATAAATTACAATTAATACGCCGCAAAATTTCGGTTGGCTACTACGAGTGGAAAATCTGTTAGTTTTTACTGACTATTTTTGGTCTTAAAAGACTCAAATGCTATAAAATGTTTGATCATTGATTGATATGAAAAATCAAATCTACTAAAGGGTATCGTTTAACTAATAGCTGTCGTGAATAATGATATTTTTACGATTCCTTTCAGTTCATTTAAAGTATTCTACCAAGGAAACTATTTTAATATCAAGTTCATAAAACATTAAATGGCACTCTGCTAAAAAACGCCTACTCAATTCGTATTTTTTTCACAATTAAAACTAAGACAAAGGACTTTTCCAAGTGGATTGTTCAAGAAGATTCATTAACACAATGGTGAAAGTCAGAAATTAAGTCGATAGCTAAAAATGTTATGAATGAAAATCGTTGTCTTCATTTTAAAAGGATAGCTAAAGGATGTCTGAGTTCGGTGTGCAAAAACACGTCTTATTTTTATCTAATTTAGAGATTAAACCTAAGGTACGCCAGCATTTTGGTCTCTACACGTTGGCTCAACATTAATTGTTTGCGGTACCCGAATAATGGTTATAAAGGTAGATACTTTGTAAGTACGTGATACATAAAACCAAGTAAGTAGGCTTACTTGTTATATACAATACCGATATTATGTGAGATAGACGAATGAAATCGAGACGAGTAAATAAAATAAACAAATAACAATACCTAAAAAAATAAAGTCCCAAATTTGTCAAACTAAAACATGGTTCAACAACCCGTCTATTCTCTAACATTGTATACAGAGAATCGCTTAAATAGCCCAATCTTGCTTACAATAAAAAGACTAACAAAATATTTACTAACAATATTTCGAAGTCAACTTTATTAAGCACTAGCGACAAGCACTTGCTTCGCTCGGGTACAATCTACTGATGTCGCGATAATTTATGTCAAATCATCGAGCTTTCTGTTCTATACTTCAGATAAATAATATGTAATATTTTAAACATATAAACTTTGAATGATTTGGATTAATTTGCTCAAAATGATGATAAAACCGAATCAAAATTCGTTCCAGAGTTTAAAAGAAATAAGGGAACACACACACAAACACAGGCACAAAAAGCGACATAAAGTTTATATCGCGATATCAAGTTTGTTTAGCATTTGTTCCACGTCGAGGTTTTTGCATAATCTCCATGCAGCGAAAATGACGTGTATTGGATTTCCATGCATATTGTACGAAATTGTATTGAAGGATAAAAGTTTTTTTTTATAGCTTAAACTTTCTTCTGTTGTTTATGGCTGTTGGGTCTTTTGAATTTTTAATAATATTAAGCCAACTTGGATTTATCTTTTTCATTATTTAAGTTGATATACGCATCCTTCAGAGAAAATATCATACAAAGTAATAACTTAGTAGGCCGAGTTTTTTAGGGTAGCAGGAGACTAATTGCGCGAAAGACATTTCCGCGAATGGACTTTTGCGGAAACTTTGAAAATGTGTCTTTCGCGAAAATTTCTTTCGTGCAAGTGTACCAGATCCCTTTGTTTTATGAAATTAAAAGCGATAACAGGCATTAATGTTTTCTCAAATTCACTGACAATTCCTATAGTGGGACGATTAATTTAAGTCTTGTCATTTGGACTGCCTCGTTGGTCTAGTGGTCGCAAGAGCTACTGCTGAGCATGAGGTCCTGGGTTCGATTCGGTCAGGCAAAGTGTTATTGGGTTTTTCTACCTAGAATGTCTAAGTAGCAGCCCGAAGTCTGTATTTCTGCCCGGTTGATGGCAATAGGCTCGCCCCCAATTACATGGGACTAAAATATAACTGGCGACATGTGGGTGTACCATAGGTACACCTCTGCTTAACCCTTCTGGGATTACAGGCGTGATGTGATGTATGTTGCCATTTGGAGCCATAAACTTAAGCGAATCATCCATCATTTCTTTGTTTTCAACTTAAAACCTTCAGAAAAGTCAACATTTTTCAACCCTATAAAATCAACCCACACATTTCGCTTCTGAAAGCACAAGCAATATCTCTTAAATTACAGAAATGCCCCACAACATCGAACATTTTCTTTATATTATTCCTCTGGAGGCCTTGACCATAGCATAATGGATGTCCTCGCATAAAACAGGCTTACATCCTTATTGGCAAACCGATGTTACTGCCAAGTACACATAGAACTAAGGCTGGATGTCCTTTGTGCTCGTAGATTATCAATTGGATAGTCAGTTGATTTCATAATTTTATAACTTTTGGCATTTTACTTGCAGCGAATATAAGCAATTTTTTTGCTTTCCGTTAATATTTTGCGTACTGTAGTACTGTAGGTCCTTAGGTCCAACTGCAGGCAGAAATAAAAAAGGCTTCCAATAAAACTAGATGTTGTTGTTCAAAATCTGTCCTCCTCTGCCCTAATCTGTCCTCCTTTGTTCTCCTAGACACCTCTCAGGAGGAAGTTGAAAACATACTGATGTCTCTCGACTCTGGGAGTGCACCAGGGTGGGACGGAATTCCTACCCTTTTCCTAAAACAGGCCAAGGAGATCTTAGTCCCGCTGTTCTGTGACCTGGCCAACCTATGCTTTAACACAGGTATCTTCCCCTACCTTCTTAAGCGCTCCGTTGTTACCCCTGTGTATAAGAGTGGAGATAAAGACGACGTTAACAACTATCGGCCAATTTCTGTGTTGACCTCCATTTCTAAAATCATTGAGAAGCTCTTGAACTCTAGAATAGTTAACTACCTAACTAAGAATAACATTTTATCTTCCTCTCAATACGGTTTTAGAAGGGGAATATCGGCCCAGGATGCTACGGAGGAACTTGCTTCTGTGATAACCAAAGAAGTAGATAAGGGGAACAAATGCCTAGTGGCCTTTCTTGACCTCAGGAAGGCCTTTGATACCGTCTCTATCTCTAAACTTATACACAGGCTGGAGAACCTAGGATTTCGAGGTTCTGCTCTCTCTCTTCTCAGCAGTTACCTTCAAAACAGAAAACAGGGGGTAAAAGTGGAAAACTATCTTAGTGATGAAGAGAACGTGACGTATGGAGTCCCTCAGGGCAGTGTCCTCGGCCCGACGCTTTTTCTGATTTATATTAATGAACTCTGTAACCTTATTATCAACGGTGCGAGGATACTGTCCTACGCGGATGACACCGCTATTATCTTCTCTGCCAAAACATGGGATAAAGTTAGGATGGAAGCTGAGAGGGGACTGGCTAGAGTTAGTGATTGGCTAAGTGAGAATCTACTTACTCTAAATACACAAAAAACCAACTACGTCTGTTTCACTAAATACGCGAACTCTCAGCCTGGGCCTGATTTTAACATTAGAATACATTCTTGTCGTACCCCAACCCAATCTACCTGCAGTTGCCCTGTGATTCATAAGGTAAATTCCGTCAAGTACCTAGGTATTGTAGTGGATCAAAGGTTAAGCTGGTACCCTCATCTCGAACTAACTATAGGGAGGGTAAGAAAGCTCATATGGGTTTTCAAATCTTTGAGACACCTTATGAATGCAGAACTACTGAATAAAATCTATATCGCACTAGCCCAATCTGTAATCATTTATTGTATCTCGGTATGGGGTGGAGCAGCTAAGTCGAATTTTATAGATCTAGAGAGGGCACAAAGATCCTTGATTAAGGTCATGTACTGTAAGCCGTACAGGTTCTCTACTGAAACCCTTTACGCAAGCTCTAAGCTGCTCTCCGTTAGGAAACTCCACATACTACACATGGTACTTAGATATCACAAAATTCTACCCTTTAACCATGCTAAACTTAAAAAAAGACGGTGTGATATAGTAGCCCCTACATGCCCAGCACGTTCAATTTTTGCTAGTCGCCAAAATGTAGCTCAAGCCCCACGCGTCTATAATAAAGTAAATCGCATACTTAACATTTACCCTATGCAGCTGTATGAGTGTAAGAAGACATTGACGGAATGGCTCTTCCCACTTAAACATGATGCCGTGGAAGACTTTTTGGCGACTCTGGGTTGAACGTCTTGCATATAGACACACACGCATACACACACACTCCAACACATCCTCATTCATACAAACACACACCCCAGGACACATCCACACTCATTCACACATACACACGCCCACTCACACACGCACCCACACATACACACACATATTCACACAAAATATACATCCACACACTCATAAATACACGTATAAACATTAATTTATACAAAACACACTCTAGCTTCACATTGCCATGAACACGATTTTTCGATTTTAATTTTAGTATTAGTTTTATAGAAAAATGTGTAACTTATACCTAATTAGCACAACGAAACGAATGTTAATCACTCTAGGAAGAGCGAGGTTTATCCCATCACAAGTATCTTCGGATTACTTTCTGGGAAGCCCCGGCAACTTAATTGTATAGATTTAAGATAATAAACACATTTTTTTTTTTTTTTTTTAAAAGGTATCCATGATAAGAAAAATATACATTTGAACACCATTATTATTGAAATCAAGTTCTTTGCGGCGGTAGGAGTAAAATTATAAGAAGTTATGACCCCTCCTTTGTTTGTTTGTTTGGCATCTCGCAGGTCAACCTATGCGGTTGTCGTCTGCTTAAGCGGACTTGCCTGTGGATTCCCTAATAAATTAAGGCCTCCAGCCAGGACTTAAACTTATATACTAACTAAAACTAAGCGACAACGCTAAGGGCACCCCCTGTGGGGTACGAACCTCGGCTTAGGGCGTCGCTGGAAGAGGGCAGCAAATGACTAGCTGGATCAGGATTGGTATTAATTAGGGACGAATTTAAAGCTACAGGCTCAGCGGCGCGGGCTGGCTCGAGCAAGGGTCGGGAGGGGCGTCGATTTGGGCGTCGCGGCGGGCCTCGGCGGCGAGGGCGGTAGGACGGCGATCGGGTTTTGGGCTTATGTAGCGTGCTAGTGGCCTTACTACTCTCCTGGAGGAGGGTAGTGGCGTCGTCGGGGTCGATTAAAGTATGCCTTGGTCGGCGAATACTGCTAATGCGAGAGGGAGTGTAGCGGGCGGCCGCTGTAATCAGGGGGTTAGAATGTTTAATGCCGCAGTCGAAGAAACGCTTTGATAAGCGTTTCATGAACTGTTTTATGGTTGGCATTTTGAGGTCGACGTGAAGATCTATATTACGGACATAGAAGGGGGCACCCGTGACCCTTCTGAGGAAACGGTTTTGGAGGGTCTGCATCTTATGGAGATGACGTGGGTGAGCGTGCGCAAATACAACGCAGGCATAGGTCATGATGGGACGGATGACTGCGGTATAGATGCGGAGCTTGCATTTGAGGGACAGTTTACTACGGGCTGTCAGTACGAATTGGAGCCTGCTAAGAGCGAAGGAGGCGAGCGCGCGAACCGCCTTAATATGAGCCTTAAAGGTAAGGTTCTCATCGAGGATCACGCCTAGGTATTTGGCTTGCTTCTCCCAAGGGATTGGCTTGCCGTACATAGTGATCGGGCTGGGAAGTGGGGGAGGGAGTCGACGACGTCTCGAGAAGAGAACCGCCTGACTCTTATCGGGGTTGACCTCGATTCTCCATTTCCGGAACCAAGCGCCTAAGACGTTTGCGGAGGTTTGGAGAGTACGAGCTATAGCGTTGGGACAGTGACCGGTATAGTAAACGGCAGTGTCGTCGGCGAAGAGAGCCAACTGAGCCTTTTTACTTTTTGGGATATCGCTAGTGAACAGCGTGAAGGCGGGAGGAGATAGTACGGAACCCTGAGGGACACCGGCGCGAATAGGATGAGGGGACGAGAGTGCTCCCTCGACGCGATAGCGAAAGGTCCGGTTCGACAAAAAGTCTCGTAAGATGAGCACGAGACGATCTGGCACTCCTAGTTGGTAGAGCTTGTATATCAAGCCGTTGTGCCAGACTTTGTCGAAGGCCTTCGCTATGTCGAAGAATAGCACACCCGTCGTCGCGTTACGCTGCAGACCAGCGCATAAGTGCTCTACGATACGGTGGACCTGTTGGGTGCCCGAGTGTTGGCTACGGAATCCAAACTGCTCGTTGGGTATGCGGCTCTTTGCTTCGGCGTAGTCTTTGAGACGCTTATAAATAAGCCTCTCGTAGATTTTGCCGAGGACATTGAGTAAGCTAATAGGGCGGTAGCTGGAGGGCTCAGACTTTGGCTTGCCTGGCTTTGGGATACCGATGACGGTGGCTTCTTTCCATGCTTGTGGGAAGATGTTGTTGCTCAAGGCGCCATTGAAGATGGCGGTCATAAGCATTATTAGGGGGGCAGGAAGGAGTTTGTATACCTTATTGGTAATACCATCCGAACCGGGGGCCTTACGAGCGTGGAGCCCTTTAATGATGTCGTGCACTTCGTCTGGAGTGACGGGAGGCAGAGGATCATCAGGGTCTTCGACGGGAGGGAGGGAGGCTCTTCGTTCGACTTCAGCGTCGACCTTGTTCAGGTGAGCTTGGTCTACTGGTTGGGAGCTGGGAGAACATTGGGACTCTAGGCTGTCGGCAAGACATTCAGCCTTATCGGGACTGTCGAAAGCGACACTATTGTCGGGGCGGATGAGAGGAGGCATAGAGACCTCTTCTGAGGAACGCAATTTCCTCTGTAATTGCCAGAAGGCTTGATGAGTGGGCTCGAGTTCGCTGAGCATCTTGTTCCAGCCCTCAGAGCGAACCTCCCCTATGCGTTTCTTTACAGCACGCTGTAAATGGCGCATGTGGGCTTTGTTCGCGTCACAAGGGAAGGAGTCGTAGGCACGGATGGCCGCGTTCTTCTCGGTTATCAGGTCACGTACGTCAGCAGGTAGTTTCCAGCGATGGTCTTCCATCACCGGAACTTCCCGTGAACAATCCGTCAATACGGATTGGACGTGCTCTGTAAACGAGTCGATTGCGGCCGTCGTGTCGGCGACTGACACTAAGTGATCGGGGATGGTGTCTAAGTGAGGCGACGTGGTGGATTTCAGTCTTTCGCTTACTTTTCTCCAGTCGGTTATCGTCTGGGTCTGAGGGGGGCGGTTGGGGTCGATCGGGCCCGAGTAGGGTGCAAGATGCATGACTACAGGGTGGTGGTCAGAGTTTAGCTCGTGGAACGTCTCAATCGATTGCAAACGGAGGTTCACATTCTTGAGCAGCGCTACATCGAGAACATCGGGAAGGTGATTAGGATTACCTGGGAAGTGAGTCGGGCTCATTGGAGCGATGACGTCAAAGTTAAGGGATTCGCCTAACTTGAAAACTAACCTACCTCTGGTTGAAGTTGTGCTACTATTCCACGCCGGGTGCTTGGCATTAAGATCCCCCGCCAAGATGACGGAGTCACTCATACCGAAGAGGGCAGTGAAGTCCTTTTGGAGCGAGATGGGATCCTCCGGACCATTGTCTGGTGGAATATAAGCAGAGATGATGGTGATCGGTTGATGACCAGTCATGCCGAGCCTACAGATCGAGGTCTCCAGATGGGAGAAGAGAGAAGGTGGGTCGATAGGGATGCAATACAAAGATTTCCTAAAGTATATTAGTGTGCCGCCCTTGTGGCATCGAGACCTGTCATTGCGAACTAGTTTATAGTTGGCAATATTCGGGTTTCGGTGATGCGGTTTTAAAAAGGTTTCCTGTATGAGGAGGATGTCAAGCTGATGGTCGCGGAGGAAAGCGGCGATCTCATCGCGTTGACCTGAAACGCCATTTGCGTTGAAGAAGCCTAATTTAAGGGATCGGGGTTTGTTACTGTTTACTCTCGTATTATCCATTGAGAATTAATATTTGAGTGAGTGTAGAACTTGCGCGATCTCGGGATACGCGCTGAGGATTTCCATAAGGCGGAGTGCGTTGCCGTTTGCAGCAACGATTTCTTCCGCCATTTTGTCCGCGGCGGTGGTGAAGAGAGCCGCGTATGTACTTAGTATAATTTGGGCGCTGTTTCGGCCCTGGGTTCCCTGAGGTTTCGCTGGAGGGGCCGTAGGGGCCGCGGGGGCTACCAAAGGCGCTGGGATGGCGGAAGCCATCAGCGCTGGAAGTTGAGCGGGTTGCGCTGGTTGCGCGGGGATAGAGGGCACCGAAGCTGCGGGAGCCTTCAGGTGATTTAGGTTAGCCCGGGGAGACGGCCTCTGCGGACTGAGCCGCTCCGGCATCAGCGCGGAAGGAGGCTTTCCCCAGGGGCTTTCCCTGTGCTGGCGGTCGCTCGCGCGTTTCGCGAGTTTAGGAGAGGAGGACTTCGGGGCCTTAGGACAGCCCCGGTAATTTGCCGAGTGTCCCGATTGGCCGCAGAGTACACAGCTGGGAGGCTCTAAACATAGTTCCCTATCTTTAGGGCGGGTACAGTCGGCGGTGCCATGCTCTCCTAGACACTTGACGCATCTAGGGGTGGCATAGCAGTTGGACTGCGAGGGACCATATAATTGGCAGCGATGACACTGTCCAATTAATTGAGCTCTGTAAGGCTTCTCTATTGAGATGCCTGAGAGCGAACACACCGACTTAACTTTAAAAATCGGGTGGTGACCGTCTGTGGGGTCACAGATGACCAGGACCATGTCGTAGACTAGGCCCTGTCTCGCTTTATGTAAGCGATGGACGGCGGAAACTGGTATGCCTTGTGAGACAAGGTCGCTCTTAATCTCCTCGGTGGAGATTTCCTGTGGAACGCGCCTAATAACGACGCGTGTAGGGGTTTCCTCCGGAAGGGAGTAAGTGTGAAAGGAGTAATTCCTTTCACGTAGGGCGCGGGAGAGGTCCCTAAAGTCCGCAGACGTGGGGACCGTAACTTTGATCCCCTGGAGGGTGGATCGGGCGTTAGTATAGTTGATCTTGCGATCAACACACATTTTGGAGATTTCAGTCCATTTGGACTTTTCCTGGACGTATATCGGGGGAGGGGGCTTCTGCTTCCTCGCGGTAGGAGCGGGTGGGCAAGCCATAGGGCTGGCGGGGCGACTGGCCCGCGGACTAGGGGCGGAAGTGGAGCTGGACGATAAGTCGTCCTGTTTTTTCTGGGCCTTGGTGACCGGGCCAGCGGGGGCGGAGGATTTAGCCTTCCTCTTGCCTCCTTTAACGACTACTTGGAAGTCGTCGTCGCCGGAGGAGGAGGTGCGGGCTTCATCCTCGGAGAGTGGGACTGACGTGTCCATGCTCTCCGGGCGAGTCGTGTTTATTGCTGCGGCGCGCAGCTGCGTTGTCTCTGAGACAATGGCGGCCGGAACAATGGCGGCCGTGACAATGGCGGCCGGAACAAAGGCGGGCGGAACAATAGGGGCCGGATTAGCGGCCGGAGTATTATCTGCCGGTACAATAGAGGGTGAGACAATGGGGGCAGAGATATTAGCCGGAACATTGTTGTGCGGAACAAAGGGCGGAATGCCTTGTTCGCTTGCAGGTGGCGATAGCGGGCTCTCAAGCGCGTCGCTGAAGTTAGCGAGTGCGCCTTGAGACGGAGTGGGACTGGAAACTTGGCTTATTTTGGCGCCATATTTCGCCAAAACTCGGGGTCCTTTAATAGGACCTCTTTGAGGAACGCCAAGAGGACGGCGTCCTCCATGATCGGAGCGGGAACTATATTAGGGAAGGAATGGTGGAAAGAGAAATTTCCCTACGTAGCCTAAACCCTATACCTAACTCCCCGGGTGGATTGGCCCGGGGATGAGTTCCCTCCCTGTCGGGTGTAGACAGGGAGGTGTGTACCTATTGGTGAGCCCTAAGCTTGTAACCCGTCGCCAGTCTTATTGTGCGAACGGGGCCCTGACCAGTCTAGCGCGAAGGGTGTAGACACACCCTAAAGACACTAGGTGAGTAGCTGGAAAGCAAAACTGTCACCAGAGCCGACTAGGAGATCCCCCAAGGCCGGTTATCTGGGACCCGTCCAACTAACTGCCTCGCCCTGAAGGGGTTCGGCGGGTGTGAATTGGGTCAACACCCCACTCGGCTTCGTTGACACCGTAAGGTTTCAACCGAGGACCACGAAACTGTGGTTTTACCCAGAAGGGGCCTAGTGAAGCTACTCACAAACGTCTGTTAATGAAACGAGATTTGCCTTGAAAAAGGCACTTTTTAATTGATAAAAATCAATATCAATTTCTTGATAATGATTTTATATCGGAATAGTCGGGGCGACTACGATGACGTCACGTGGTCGCAACGAGTAGAACAGGAAACACAACACTGAGCCGGGAGCGGGAGAGCGCGAGACACGACCGTCCGCGGCGAGAGTCGAGCGTCGAGTGTTATGACCCCTCCATGCGACTTTTGTTATATAATAAAAAGAGACAGAATGAGCGAGGGATAGTTTTTATGGTTATCGAGGGTGCTGAAGTCAGTAGTAAGATCCGAATAAAAAATCCAAGATGGCGGCTGCGAAAGTTAACAAAATTTTCTATGGTTAACGAGGGTTCTAAAGCTGATAGTGAGGTCAAAATTAAAATCCATACTAAATCACCATATGAATTAATTACATTCGGAGTTGAAAAAAAATCGTGTGGAACTTCGTTCCTGACGAGGTCAGGAACACATTTTTTTTTTGTCATGCGCATTTTTATCTTCATAGATCTATGTGAAAGAAAGTGCAATAAAAGATCTGAGACTTGTTGAAAAAGGACGTCACGGATAGCATTTAAATATTAGCACGTATTTCATATTACTTTACGTAAATTTTTATATCTGTACACTTTTGGCTACGTAGCCAAATATTTCTATAGTCTAAGAGCTGCCTTAGACCTTGCATATAACATACCAGATAACATCAAACTCAAACTCAAATCATTTATTTCAATTAAACCATTTACAGGCACTTTTGAATTGTCAAGGAGTCGGTCAGTCAGAAATATGAAGCTAGTTGCCCATTCCAAAGCGTAATAGGTACCTATGGAGAAGAACGGGCAAGAAACTCCATGGACACTCTTTTAAATAATAATGTTTTTACATATATCTTAGTTACATCGATTAATGTTGACACTATAAGTGAGAACGATGTACAAAAAACCGTACACGTTTAAAGCGTCCAGAGTACATCAAAACATAATTAAAACAATCCAGCTAATTAATTATTAAAATAAGCCGTGGCAGCTAAGAGATTACCAGTCCCAACTGACGGCGCCCGTTCACGAACATGACGCATGGATCAGCACCATTCAGCTCAACCATTTTGAAGGGAGCTAAATGATCCGACACACGCGCCACCGTCAGCGAGACATTTGAGTGAGCATGCCATACTATCAGCCGCCAAGGCACATTCAAGTCAATCTATGACATTACCCGGTAAATGGTAGCTCTATAGTACAAAGTACTCACATCTGTGCAATGCATCTATATAATCCACACATCACGCCTGTTATTCCAAAAGGGTAGCAGAGGTGTACCTATAGAACACCCATATTTCGCCAGTTATATTTAAGTCATATGTAATATGGTGGCGATCCTATTGCCATGAACCGGGAATAAAAATATTCAGACTCCGGGCTGCTACTGAGAAATTGCCTGATCTGCTATCGATCGAACCCTGGGCCTCATGCTCAGCAGCAGCGCTTTGCGACCGCTAGAACCAACGAGGCAGTTAACCATAAAATATTTATTGGTTTTTTTTCTTTATGTTCATGCAAATATAAGGATTGAAATCAGTTGGGTATGCAGTCGGCCTGCAAATTACTTTGCTTGAATAAAATAAGGGATTGGATTATCTACTCAAGAAGCGGTTCACGTTTTAACCCTCAAATGTAGGAATGATGGCAGTCGTTTTGTTTATGTGTGGTACTTTTCTTTATATTTCATGGAGTAATTTTTATATACTTTTTGAAACATTAGCATTTTTTGTTGTACTATGCTAACTTATTGCTTCATAAAAAAAAGCCATTTAAAAACCATTTTGAATAGCAGCGAAAAATCATGTTTGGAAAATTGCGATACCTCTTCTATTCACTCCTCTTCCAAATGGTTCTCATCTTTTTATTTATTTTCCTGCATTTTAATGTTCAGTTTTTTCGTGCTGTCTATAGTAAGGATCGAATAAAAAATACTGCTGTTCTCTCATTGTGTTCCAAGATCACAAAGATACGACAAAATGAGATACAATGCATTTCTTATAAATTATACCGAATGGTACTTATTGTCTTGGCGCAATTTAGTTGTAGATTTACAACACAAGTGTGAATTTACTTCTGTATGTGCTGTTTTCACGCCTTATTTATTTTTATTCCATAAATGGTTTGATAATTACCTCAAAGCTCAATAGGGAATTATAATACAAAAATTACAAATGCATAATACTGAGAATTGAAGTTCAAAAGAGGGATCAATTAAAACTAGAAGAACTCGTCCCTCATTCAAGATAACTTTTGAAAACCTCCATCGAATTATGTGCGAAATCCACAAAAAAAATCTTCATACAATGATGTAACACAGTTTATGCGCAGATTAAGTCGTTCTTTCCTGGAGCCAAAAGTACAACTTTATCTCGTGCATTTACGAAGGCTTGCGGTTTCAAAGCCTGGCTTCAGCTCAAAAATACTGTTGCTTACAGCAAAAAACTTAGGAAGCTTACCATTTTATATTGAAATTTAAGCACGTTGTTGAGTTTTAACTTGACGATAATAAATTCTTTAGAAATGCTGTAAAATGCCTTTTATCGTTAAACGGCGCGTCCTCAACATAAAATACACAAAATAAAAATTGGCTTCTCTTAGGAGGTACGGCTACGGTTTACCTATTGTAATAATAATTCCGTTTTTATGATGAAGCATTTAGGGCGGATTTTACCAATGAAACTGAACGCGTTCTAGAGCTGTCAGTGTCAAAATTGTTATGTAATATTGAAACTGCCAGCTTTTGAACAGGGTTTAAAGTGCTGATCGGCATTTTAACGCACTCTAAAACCAAAACCCCCAAAATCACACCTGCATCACACAATCCTTCCAACAATTCATTACAATATTCCAACCTACAACCAAAAACCCACTCAAAAAGATTAACACACGTCCAACATGTACCATACGGCACAAACGCTATCCCAGTTAGCTAGTTATCCCTAGTCCCTCCACAGTCCAAGCAGCTCGGAATAAGCCCCTTTAACTGAACAATGCAGGGTGCGGTCGCGAAAAATCTCCGACGGCGACGTTCAGAAAACGACAAGTACATAAGCTTCATGTTCACTGAAATTCAGATTGCATTCCGGTTTAGTACTGTGACGTATTTGCATAGATTTCTTGGAAATGGGTAGTTGTTCTCTTTATTTGGTGAATATGGATTTTTTCGGAAAGTTGTAGCAGAAAGTGTAGTGGTTTGTGATTAATAACACTAGTGAACATCGATTTTTACAATAAAATCTGATGAAAATGAGTGTCGCAGTCAAAACGGCTTTGGGACAGAATGCTATCTAAATAAGAAAATCTTTATAGTTAGAAACCCAGTATTCTGCGAAGGCCCCCTCCCGACCCTTGCTCGAGCCAGCCCGCGCCGCTGAGC
This sequence comes from Dasypolia templi, assembly GCA_963555695.1. Classification (NCBI taxonomy): domain Eukaryota; kingdom Metazoa; phylum Arthropoda; class Insecta; order Lepidoptera; family Noctuidae; genus Dasypolia; species Dasypolia templi. Next base: position 5,505,768 of record OY743152.1, read on the forward strand.
CTGTAGCTTTAAATTCGTCCCTAAATAATATCATTCCTGATCCAGCTAGTCATTTGCTGCCCTCTTCCAGCGACGCTCTAAGCCAAGGTTCGTACCCCACAGGGGGTGCCCTTAGCGTGTAGTCGCTTAGTTTTTAGTTAGTATTTAAGTTTAAGTCCTGGCTGGAGGCCTTAATTTATTAGGGCAACCACAGGCAAGTCCGTCTGAGCAGACGACAACCTCATAGGTTGACCTGCGAGATGCCATTTATAAAAATAAAATAAAAAAACTGCGAAGATCACAAAATTGCGAAAATGGTGTGATAGGACAGTGCGACTGCAATAATACGAGTATATGTCCAACGACAAGAAGCGGCTAGATTACGGTACGCTTCTTGTCACGTTTTCTGACCCGCTCAATTGCCTTCGTCGCCTCATGCACGGAAAATATAGATAGGTACGGTGCCTATATGTTTTGGTTATGTGGCTTTGGGCAATATACTCACTGGATTGTGACATCTGGATACGTAATAAAAGTAGAGTGACTTCTTTCTAGAGATATTATTTAAGTAGGGTCGTTTATCAGCAGAATCCACTGCGCTGTATCATCGAAACGTGATGCGTGTTTTATTTTATTTCTTGATTTATTTGGCTAGAAGGTATATCGGTACCTTACAATGAAGCAAGATTCAAAAGCGATTTTCTCCTTAATTTCGACTGTTCACTTAAATGACTTGCTGGTTCTTCGGTGTTGGGCAGGAATGCAGGCTTGAGTCGGTCTATGTTGATGTTTACTTGTCGATCTTTGTTATCACTGTATACACCTTGTTCTGTCCTTTCAAAACACGATATGGACCTTCGTAGGTCGGCGTCAGCGGTCAGCGGTAGGCATCGGTACGTGTGAGTACATTGAGCGGCGATCGATGCTGCGGCGGACGGCTTGCATCTTTTTCATTGCGTTGGTTATGACGACGCTGAAGTGTGTGTGTGTTTGCGTATTTCTACGCTTCTCCACACATTTCGCCGGGTAGCCGTAGCTGTTTACTGTATAGTGCTTCTGCTGATGACACATTCGTGTCTTCTTTTATTGCAGCGCGAAGTCCCAGTAATACGATGGGCAGTTCTTGTGTCCAGCTTGAGTTATGTAGTCGTGCCGTCAAGGCTGTTTTGAAAGTATGATGTCATCTTTCAACTATTCCGTTCGCCTACGGATGGTAGGCATTCTATTCATCAGTGTTTTGAATAAATGAGATTCGAACTGCCTCCCTTGATCGCTTGTGATCCTTTCTGGGCAACCAAATCACACTATCCACCCTTCGTAGATGGCCGTGGCGATAGTGCTGGCTTCCGTTCGCTGACTGGGAATGCTTCTGGCCATTTAGTTGCTCGGCTGATGATTGTGACACAATACCGTTTTCCCTTTGTAATGGGTAATGGTCCGACGATATCTACGTGTATGTGCGACAGTCGATCTACTGGTGGGTATTCTTCTAACGGCGATGCTGTGTGTCGCTGTACTTTAGTTCGTTGGCAGGTTATGCAACATTTGGTCCACATACTGACGTTTTTGTTCATGCTTAGCCAGAAAAGCGTTGTGTGATCATCTTCCTAGTTGCACGGGTGCCAGGGTGGCTCAACTCGTGCATGGCGTCAAAGGTTTTTCTTCGTATCTCTGATAGCAGGTAAGGTCGTACGGGGCCACTTGATGTTTCGCACAGAATTGGTTTAGTTGCGTTGAGTGGACGTAGCCGTTCGAATCGGAGCGAGTTATTTTTCGTGACGTCAGTCAGTTGCCTGTCGCGTTGTTGAAGACGAGCTAGCTCGTTGTAGTCGATTGGTGATGGAGTGGATATTGCTTCGATTCTTGATAATGTATCGGCTACAATGTTGTCCTTTCCTTCAATATGGCATATCTTCATGGTGAAATGACTGATATAGTGCAAATACCTCGTGCGTATTGGTTTTTCAGTCTTGCTGTTTAACCGCAGTAGTGCGTGGGCTTGTGGTCTGTGTAAACAGTTGTTTATAAACCCTCAAACATGCGCCGAAAGTGCCGTATTGCCAGGTTGATCGCCAGTACTTCTCGGTCGAAGGTGATATTTTTTTTTTGCGCTTCTGTTAGTTTTTTTATGAGTAAAAACCTAGTGGTCTATAGCTGTTTCCGACATGTTGCTGTACCGTGTCTCCGATACATGAGTTTGAGGCGTCACACATCAGTGATAACGGAGCGTGAACTCGGTTTTGTCATTTTTCTTGCAAGTTCGTAATATATTTGTATAGTTTTGCTTGAACGTGTGCCGCGTGCGGTATGTTTTGTTTATAGAAGTTCAATATACCGAGGAATCGTCGTAGTTCTTGAATTGTCGTTAGTTCAGGATATTCGGATATTGTCTTCACACGATCTTCTGTTGGTTGAATTCCGGCTTCTGTTAATATGTAGCCAAGGAATTCCAGTTTTTTGTGTCCGAACACGCATTTCGACACGTTTATTTTTAACCCATGTTCTTTGAGTCTTTTGAAAAGATCTTCTAGGTGACTTATGTGGGTTTCTTTGTCTGATGAGGCAATAAGAATATCGTCGACGAATAGGAAAACGTGGTCCATGTCACCGAGAACATTGTTGATGTGTCGTTGGAAGGTTTGCCATGCAACGCTGGGCAAACTTTCCAACAATTCAAAAAGCCCAAACGGAGTAATGAGTGCCGTCTTTTCGATGTCATCTACCCGTATTTGCAATTGATTAAATGCTTTCCTTAAATCAATCTTCTAGAAAATCTTCATCCCTTCGAGATGGTACTTGAAGTCACGAAGTCGGGGTATGGGGTACCGATCCGGTTTGGTGACGGCGTTTAATCTTCGGTAAATCGCCACATGGTCTGATTTCGCCACTTTTCTTCTCAACGAGGTGGAGTGGACTTGCCCAAGGTGACTTTGATGGTCGGCATATTCCTTGTTCGAGCACGGCTTGAAACTCCTTCTTCGCTGCTTGCTTTATATGTGGCGGCCACGGTCGTGCTTTATTAAAAACGGGCGGCCCGTGCGTGACAATATGATGTTCAACTTCGCTGTTCTTCATGTTGTTGAAGTTCGGGGAAGTTATCTCGGCGTACTGTTGATGAAGGTTGTGGTACGGGTCGGTGAGGTTTATAGTGAGCACAGTGGGGGCAGACACACTGTTTGCAATGCAACCGTCGATTGCCAGTCCTGTTTTCTAATAACAGGTTTCCTGTCACGTAGGTCAACGAGAAGGTCGTGATGGCGCAAGAAATCGGCGCCCAAGATCGGTCGTTTCACGGCAACTACGATAAACTGCCATGGTAGGGGGCGGCGCAGACCAAGGTTGAGTTCCAGCTTCCTCTCGCCGTATGTGTGTATCGGGGTGCCGTTCGCTGCATACAGCACTTCTTCCGCCTGTTTCATTCCTTTTGTGTTGGGAATTACCGACACGTTGGCTTCGGTGTCCACAAGGAATCTTAAATGATTGAGGTTATCACAAACGTGTAGACGGTATGGTGATACTTCGTTAACCTCGGGTCCCATCGCAGCCAAGGTCGAGACTAGTTTTCCTGACGCTTGAACTTGCACGGAGATCTGCAGTTGCGTGGTTCTTTGCCGTAGCGTGTGTGGTAAAAACAGATATCGCCTGACATCTGCTGGTAAGTATCGGGTCGGCCTCGGGATTGTGAACGTGATCGTGAGCGGAATGATCTGAATGACGGTCTTTTTTGCCTTGATCTATCCGTTTTCATTGCTGCAATTTCCCGCATGAGTTGCATAATGGCTTCTCGAAGGTCTGGCTCTGCCTGCGAGTGATTGTTGTCGCGTCGTGACGTAAATGCTGACGGTTGTTTGCATGCACAAACCGGATGGCCTTCTCGGTTTTGCTCGTGCAACTTATCGGGCACGGCTGCCAGCATGTCGAGTGTGGCTTCTTCGTTGACTGATAGTACAGTACCCGTGGAGGCAGGCAGGTGTCTCATCCACAGTATATTTAGGGTGGTATCGGGCATCTTGTCACGTGCAGCCAGCACGTGACAAGATGCTCTCATGCTACGTAGAAGCTGGGATAGCTTGTGGTAGCGGTGGGTAATCTTTATTCCGGCAAGTGAATTGATTCACTTATTCCGACTCCGGGTCCGGTACCGGTTCACCTTATTTATTCCTTTGGCACCGTTTGGCACCGGCACTCACTCGCTCATTTTGGTTCCCCGGTTTCGCAGAACATTTTATTCATTTGGTTCACTGGATCATTTGGCACATTTTGAATTGAACAGTTGGTTAGTTAGAGCGATACGACGTGTTCCGAGTACTTCCGAGTGACTTGAGCGAGTGAACGAGAGTGAACAGTGAACGCGCGCTCCGGAATCATTTGGTACCGCGGTGCCGGTAAGGATTGTGAGGAATAAATAAGGTTTACGTATCCGCGTTCGGTACCGGCTCCTTTGGATCAGTACCTCCGGAGTTACCCACCGCTAGCTTTTGGTCTGCTAACTCCATCTCGGTGAGCAGTTTTTGTAGTTCATTTGTCTCTGACTCTTCATAAACGGACAGCAGTCTCTTCTTAGCACCCTCGTAGCGGCCAGCGCGTGTCTTGCTCATATTGATGTCGCTTATTTGCTCGACGGCCGTCTTCTTGAGGTGAGCTACTAGGTGGCTGAACTTCGCTTCATCGCTGGGTTTCTGTGGGTAGACTACCGTTTCAATTTGTGCAAACCAGAGAAATGGTTTGTCTAGCCAAAACGTTGGTATGCGTGTCTTCAAGGAGACGATCGCTACTTCTTCTTGGTTACCATTATAACGCTGTAAATCGGGGTCATCACTTTACCAGTTGTCAGGAGATAAAATTAAACAATATTCCGATTCCGTGACTTATATTTTAAGAGCTGGTTTAAATATAAAAATTTTCTATTTTAATAATATACAATTTTTCTAGTTAGAGGTATGAGACAGCTTCTAACATTTACGTTGACCAATCCCAGACGGGCAGGTTACTTTTGATCGCGATATAAATAGCGCGCGTCGCGTCGGAGCGTTAGTTCTCATTTAGTAGATTTTCCCCGTTACCATGACGGACGCCAACATCCTGCTAGCATTCGTCAGGAATGTCTGTGTTGTATTTGTGCACGCTCACCCACGTCATCTCCATAAGAAGCAGACCCTCCAGAACCGTTTCCTCAGAAAGGTCACGGGTGCCCCCTACTATGTCCTCAATATAGATCTCCACGTCGACCTTAAAATGCCAACCATAAACCAGTTTATGAAACGCTTATCCAAGTTTTTCTTTGACTGTGGCATAAAACACCCAAATCCGGATTTCAGCGGCCGCCCGCTATACTCCCTCCCGCATAAGCAGTATGGGGGCGATTAAGGTACGACGCCACTACTCTCCTCCAGGAGAGCAGTAAGGCCGCCAGCACTTTACACAAGCGCAAAACCCGATCGCCGTCCTACCGTACTCGCCGCTGAGGCCCGCCGCGACGCCCAAATCCACGCCCCTCCCGACCCTTGCTCGAGCCAGCCCGCGCTGCTGAGCCTGTAGCTATAAATTCGTCCCAAAATCACTCAAATCCAGATCCAGCTAGTCCCTTGCTGCCCTCTTCCAGCGATCCTCCCTAAGCCGAGGTTCGTACACCACTGGGAGTGCCCTAAGCGTGTAGTCGCTTAGTTGTAGTTAGTATTTAAGTTTAAGTCCTGGCTGGAGGCCTTAATTTATTAGGGCACCACAGGCAAGTCCGCTTAAGCAGACGACAACCTCATAGATAATATGTTGACCTGCGAGATGCCATTCCCAAAAAAAAAAAAACGAGCGTTAGTCGTATGCACTCACAGCGCGTGGACGTTGATGCTAGCTGCTACAGTGTTGATAGAAATTTTATGGTAGGTATTACGGACGTAACATTCTCGAAACCATACAAATTTTACGAAACAGGTCTATTCACAATGTTGCAATCGTTATATTACGAGAAAATCAATTTTGGATGTTGCAAAGTTGAAAAGTATTAATGCTCGTGAGTGTAAGTAGGAACAAAATATCTAATCAAAAATCGTCTAGACCAACGATAAATAAAACGAGCTCGAGCTATACAATTTCAACCGCCAAAACGACGAATCTGTTCCAAGGCCGACATAGTAATTTTCTCAGATCTCAGATAAAAATATCAAAGTAACGTTTATTTAATTAACCCAAGAAAACCTAAAATAAACGCTTAGCATATGCGCTCTACACATGATATTATTAAACCAGTTTTCATAACAAAAAGGGAGCTGTACTCTAAAAATAAATAAATACATCTGGAAACATAATAGGACAAAGACTTTATTTATAAGTCTTACATCCGTCATGTACAGACTTCGGGGCTTCAGGTAGTATAAAAACCGGCCAAGTACGTGTTGGACCACGCACCATGAAGGGTTCCGTAGTTGGGATGAATTTATTCCAAGAACAAACTTAAATTTGTAATAATAAAAAAACGTTCTCCCATACAACGATATACGTGGCGGTCAATTCTCCAACTGCAAATTTAAGCATGTAATCGTAAAACATTTTGTTTTGTGTCATCCAACTACAAATTAAATTAACGATATTCGGACTTTTTTCTTTACCATGGCTATTGCCAAAATTTGGATTTATTTCCGAGTATCAAAATATGTCGCATAAATCGCCGTATTTGTTTATTGCGGTGACTTAGAAGCTTTGATTTTATTAGAGCTCCAAGGGACCGTAGACCTACGTACACATTAATTACAACTTGTTACCTCCACACGTTCCTTAGAAAAAAGGTCGTGACAAGCTGACAGACAGTCGGACATCGAATTGATCCTTTAAGGGGATCCCTTTTACGCTTTTGAGGTACGGAACCCTAAAAAACATTTCATAGCCATCGATCGCACGTCAAATCCACAAACACAGAAGAAACTTTCTTACTCAATTTTGCTTAGGACGTGAATACAGTAAAGATGAACACATATTTCTCACGTAACAAAACCAGTATAAGCTCGCCTGTTTTAATGAAACTCCGTACTACGCTAGGCCAGCTTAAAGTCAAATTGTTACCACTAGCGTGCTGTCGACTGTCCTCATCATCATTGGCAGTCTTGTTCCACCCACTGCTAAGTACAGGGCCATTTCCCGTTTGTGTTTTGACTGTATATAGTATTAAATATATCGTGAGCACCTAAAGTGGGATACACAGGCGTGTATGTGGTAGATTCTAGATTCTAGGACCTATTAATCATCGTCCACTCTCTTACGATACTTTATTTACATCGTGCATATTTTAGCCGGTTCAGTTATTCATGTGCATGTTAGATGCACCGGATACAAGTTCCATTAGGGTTCTGAGATGCGGTCGAAGTTTGGTCGATACCATCTCCTACTAAGTAGTTTCGTATTATCCTAGACTTAGATATAATCATCCCATTTATCTACTCTGTATCATAAATGGCCATTAGTGCATAGTCTACTCTATGAGAAATAAGCAGCGACATAGTCCAATTCAGTTATTTTAATTGAATCTATCAAATCTTGCTTTGACAAATCTTAAATACAATATATAAGCCTACACTAATTTATATAACTGGCTTGTGCCCGCGAATTCGTCCGCGTGAAATATCTTGTTCCCCGACCCACCCTATCGCATCGCGTCACCCGCTCGCGCTATTCATCATCATCATCAGCCTACAGCAGTCCACTGCTGGACATAGACTCTCCAAATGCACGCTATTTAGTTTGATTCTCGGCAACTCTCATCCAGCTGCTACCAGCCACCCTGAGAAGATTGTCGCTCCACCTAGATTGAGGGCATGCTACCCTACGTTTGCCGATTCGCGGTCTCCACTCAAGGTCACGTCTACCCCAACGGTCATCGGTTCTGCGACTCATAATGGCCGGCCCATTGCCACTTCAGCTTGCTTATTCTATGAGCTATGTTAACAACTTTGGTTCTCTGCCGGATCACCTCATTCCGGATTCTATCCCTCAGAAAGAATCCAGGCATAGGTCGTTAAATAGCTCGCTAAGTGACATTGAGTTTATGGACCAGCCGTACCGAGAGTGTCCACGTTTCGACTCCGTAAGTCATAATTTAGCCCGATCTATTACGTACTTCGTTTTCGCTTAGCGTCCATTCTACCTTTTTTCCCTCTGCTCGGCTACTAAGGGTCGTAGATGTTAAACAAAAGAGTTTTTCAAACTCGACTGGTACACATTTTTCCATCATTGAAGCAACCATTCCATTCGGAAGTTGGGGTCTCCAAAATGGCCGTTTTGTAGGCGTCCACAGCTTCTTCAGGTGATGAAAATCTCTGTCCACGCAATTTATTCTTTATTTTAGGGAAAGTATAGAAATCATTAGGGCTTAGGTCGGGGCTGTACGGCGGATGGTCTAATCATTCTATGTTTTATTGCTCTAAAAACTCTTTTGTTCTGTGTGCGGTGTGAGAACTCGCATTTTCGTGATGGAGGATGATGCGGCGGTTGCAGTTCTCTTTACGGAGTTCCGAAGCGACCTGTGGCAAACAAATGCTAGCATACCATTCTGCATTAACCGTTCTTTGTCCCTCAAGAAGAATACTCGTAACATGGCCGGTTTTGGAGACAAACGTGGCCACCATTTTTTTGCAACACTCCGTGAACGAACAATTTTTGTTGTCTTTAACTCATTTTCGAACACCCAAACTCGTGTCTGGTTTTTTGTTTGGGGTTCGTACGCGTATATCCAGGATTCGTCACCTGATACGATGTTGTATACAGCATTTTAGGATCCTGCGTGGCATATTTCGAGAGTTTTGATGCACCAAGTAACGCGAGCCGCTTTTTGCTCTTCACAGAGCGAATGCGGTATCCATCGGGAAAACTCTTTTTACACCTAATTGTTCATGCAAGATTATTTGTATTTGACTCATGCCAATGTCTAAAGTTGCCTGAATTTCGCGGTATGTCACATGTCAATCTTCCTCAATCAGCTTACGCACAGCATCAACGTTTTCTTGGGTGACTGCAGTTTTTGGACGACCTTGACGGGGATCATCACTGAGCTTGACACGTCCACGTTGAAATTCAGCAAACCAGCGATAAATTGTGGTTTTGGTTGGGGCTTCATCACCAAATGCAGAAATCATCCGGTCAACACACTGCTTTTGTGTTAAACCACTTCGAAAGTCATAATAAATCATAGCTCTTGAATTTTCTCGAGTCAATTCCATTTTCTCAACGACTAGACAAGTTTGACAAAACCTTGTGACAAGACCGAGAATCTTTTTTAAATCACTAGATGATATTCGATTTTTAAAACCAAGGAGTTTTCAATTTAAAAGATTTTAATATGACAGGAACAGTGGAAATATTCCATTCCCGATACTTTTAGTGCAGCCCTAGTAGTTCCATACTTAAGATAAATAAGTATTCTGGCCAATAAAACAATGGAATAATATGTTTCATACAGTGTCCTCCCTTTTCACCAAGATAATACTTGTTTTGAAAAAAGCGTTTGCACGTTTCCATTATTCATTGGTAATTTTCTAACTATATGTGTGCCAAATTTCAACCCAATCCGTTCAGCTATTTAATCTATGCGTTAATAGATCACCCAATCAGTCACGGCTTCCTTTTATTTTATATACACAGCATGTAACGGAAACCCTGTCCGATCCTGAAGGGTATTATTTGGTATCGTAGTGCGTACACAAATACGTAATCATTTAATGGATACGAGATAATTATTTTTCCCCAATGAAAACAATTAATTTAAAAAAATTAAAAATAATCATACCAAAGGCAACACTGATCGCTCGACAGGGTCCACCAGAGTTCACCTACAGTTTCGTGTCAAAGAAGCCGCCTGAGCGCGGCGGTCTTTTGTCGCATGCTGCCAAAGAAACGTAGGACTAAAGACATCTACGTTCTGCCTACGCGTAGGTATCAGCTGATATTTTATTGTAGGCTTACGCACAATGACCCCGATTTCTGACCTTCTGTTTATCAAGAAACAATTATTATTGAGTTAATGTGATGTGCTTTTGGCAATGTACCCACTGTAGGTATCAGTTTATTAAAACATTTACTTGTTACATACCTCTATCTATCTAGAACATTAGTACACATTCGACACCTTTTTATTAAATTTGCACGTACTCTACGCAGCGCACATGTGTACGATTTGAGTGACTCGAAAGCTTCCACAATCCGAGCTGTTACTTCGATTTCCGAATCACACATTTACTCACAAATAAAAATTAACATATTCAAATATTCCTGTACGATACGTACGGACATCCGATCGCAAGCTATCTCCACGTGAGACTGGCAAAGTGTCCAAACAAGTAGCGACCAGTCGGCTACATCAAAGGGTCGAGGACTCGTTATGAGTACTTACAATGCGGCTAGAGCACGGCGGTGTCCTTAGAAATAAAAATAGGCAAAAAATAAAAGATTTCGCCGGCCGGTGGAGTGTTGTCAACTTATGAAAATTTACCATATTTAGTGTTACATTTCGCATGGTAACTAAAAATAAAAAAATCAATAACTTTTGGTTTTTATGAGTTACTTTTTTTTTACTATTTTTTATAGTACGTATGTTAAACCAGGAATACGCCTTTTTTGGATCGGACAGGGTTTTTGTTACATATTGTATATAATAGGTGGGGGGAAAAGTTTCAAATTTTTTTAACATAGTTTATTTACATTTAACTAAAGTGTTTAGGTACCATTTTGAACGATAACTTTTTGCCATCTTGCAGGTAGGGACATGATCCCATTGCTATAGAAATTTTGAGACTTCTGATCAAAATACCGCGACAATTGGTTTTGGCAGTCCTCTCGTGATGTTAACCTGACACTGCCTAAAGAATTCTGAAGAGACAGAAACAGGTGGAAATCTGAAGGTGCAAGGTCAGGACTATACGGCGGATGCATTAACACCTCCCAGCCAAACTCTCTTAATTTTTGCTGAGTGGCTAAAGATCTGTGAGGTCTAGCTTATCATGATGAAAAACCAAACCCCTTCTGTTGATTAATTCCGGCCGTTTTCTCTCAACTTCTTGCTTTAATCTCATCAGTTGTTCGCAGTAGAGTTCAGAATCGATGGTCCTGACTGGTGGTAACAGCTCATAATGAATAATGCCCTTCCAATCCCACCACGACCTTTTTCGCACGTTCTTGTCGTCCGTGATCCACTTTTCATCACCAGTTATCAGCTTCTTCAAAAATGGTTCGGTTTCTTTACGTCTTAATAAAGAATCACAAATGAGTACACGGTTCATTAGGTTTCTTTCAGTGAGCTCGTGAGGTACCCAAATATCGAGCTTTTTTGTGTACCCAGTTTTTTTTAAATGCGCCAAAACTGTTTTGTGGTCAATAGTTCTTCAGCTACGTCGTAACTACTGATATGCCGATCTTGCTCCACTTTTTCAAAAATGGCATCCATTTATCCGTAATAGGGCGACCAGAGCGACGTGCATCTTTGTCATCAAAATTTCCGGATTGAAAAATTTGTGTTACTCTCACAGACACTGCACTAGCTCCACAAACATCGCAATTTTTTTTCGCGGCATGCGTTGTATTTTTACCTTTTTTGTAGTAAAATTTTAAAATGTATCAAATTTCTTCATTAGATTCACTCATCTTGACAGCACGAAAAACAAATAAAAATCACACATTTTCCAAATTTGAATTTGGAATTATGTTCTTTGAAATTTAAACTTTCAATGATACCAAAACCAGCCAGATACAAATAGTATAGCCAAAGAGATTTTATTACAAGTTCATACATACTATAATGCGAAAAGACTTTTCCTCCAACCTAATATATATTATGTACAAAAAAAGAACGAAATTCCTTGCGCGATACTCGCACGAACACACACTCTTAAATAATAGAAAGAGAGACTTATAGAGAGAGAAAGTATGAATTTAATACGCGTTTTAATACTGAGCCATCTGGTGTGTATAAGTTTTTAGAAGCCCTCATAAAGTTGTCGCCATCTTGGATTTTCATTTTGACACCACTATTGGCTTCAGCACCCTCGATAGCTATAAAACGACACCCATGAAGAAAAATTTGAAAGTTTCGAAGCCGCAATCTTGAATTTCCATTTTCACCTCACAATAAGATAGGCCTAGAAATAGAGATAAATAGTTTTCACGGTTTTCGAGGATAAAACTATCTCTCTCTAACGATTTTTCGTTACGTGACGATTTCTACCAGTCAACTCCTACCGCAAGCCGAGTTAAGGCAAATGCTCAGATGTAGCAAATTACAGCTCTGTTTTACGTCTTATGTTGATCAAAATGCAACTTTGGGCATCCGTTCCACCTAAGAAATTTCGTATGAAATAATCTCAAAAATTCTTAGGTGGACCAAATTTTCAATGTTTGACGATTGAAATGAAATTGGTGATTATCATTCAGTGAATCTATAATTCCTTCAGTCGCGAAACGCATATTGATTAACATACGACGTAAAACCCTCCCTCTAACAGAGAGGAGGCCTGTGTCCCAGTATTTGGAACATAATAGGCAGATTATGTTATGCTATGTACGACATAAAACAGAGGCAGCTCTGTTTTGCAAAAAAACAAGTACAAAAAAAATTGGAATGCTACCGCTGCGGATTCTCCTTAAAGAACTTCGTTACAAAAAGGAAAGAGTTGATTGGGCATAAAAAAATCGTTCGCATTGCTGTCTTTTTTTTTAAAGACTATTACTTTTTTCTAATGACAGCTTTAGTCGTCATGTCGATCGCTTCCTACATCTTTACAAAGCAACAGCGATCTAAGTAGACGCGATATAAATTCCTCATCAATTGAACTTGTCAGCTGTCTATTTTCATTATACCCAGATTTGCAAGCCCAACGAGATAGGTTTTACGGTACAGCGGCCGTTGTTTGAATAGCTTTGTTGTGCTAAGCGGGCTTCGGATTAGAATTAAACGATTAAATCGGTATTGTAGTTCGTCAATAAAATTAGAGCTGCCTATTGTGGTGGGCTATTTTAGGTTCGGAACTAAATTATTATCCCTCGTGATGTAAAAGTTCTGCACAAATATCTAGGAAGTAGAAAATTTTGTGTTGCACTCAAATAATGGACCACCTCTTCGTCGTCATACGTGGGTATTGTCAAAGACTTGGTAAAAGACGGATATAGAATCTGAAAAACAGCATCGTATTTTAAAAGAAAAATGTCGATCTGCAGTTAACCTGTCCACTGTCTCTTTGACGCACTATCATAAACTAGAATTCGAGCTTTGCATAACTGAAATTGGCGGTGATTTTGTAGTAAGATCCTATCAGCAAATTAGAACGGTTACTTCAACTCAAAGAATAGTGTAACTTAAGAAATCCGCAATTTTATCGTGTATTCGGTTTGCCCTACATTCTCAAATAGGTTTCCAAGTCACGCCTGTTTAGAAATGAAAATTACATTCCGAAAATAACGAGGAGATTTATCGCCTTTTTTTTCTAAACAATGAACATAATGTGGATTTACCTTTCTCAAAATTTAGTTTAGATGTTGCATTATTCGTCCAATGTGGGGAAATGGTGAACTGCAAGAGGAAGCAGACTATTCTACACCTGTCACGATTTTCAGATCAAGTTTGTGATTTTGAACTATTCAGATCACTTTGATTTGGTTTGAGTAAGATACGAGTTCTAAAAGTCGTTGGTCAATCGTTCGTTTGAAAAGTCTCTTTAAAGTGTCATTATACCGAAACTGACTTAGAAATTAAGGTAAAACATGATGGCCTTTCCTATAGTAAGCTTTTAATCAAACTCTTAACTTCAAAATATGCAAACTATGGAGAGTAAAGTTTAATGTTTAAGAATAATGTGTAAGATAAGCTTGTGTGTCATTGTATAGAATATAATAGACAGCAAAGTTGACACTGCTTGGTAGTCTGCTCAAACTTCACACGCTATCTAAGCTATAAGGTTAAGTGCATTGGCACTGAGATTGTATAAGATTATACCCCGCAAGCATAGCAAAATCCTATATTCTTCAATATATTTAAGTAACGAGTTTATTATAGCGTTACATGTCATTGGACAAATTAGTCGATATTGTGAACGATTTCTAGCTGTCATTTTAATCTATGGTAGATTCTGCTTTTGAAAAGTCAACTTTTTGATGTGTCACTTCGCGACCCATATTCGTTGGAAGTGATGGCTTCTAATTTATTCATTTAAATCCGGTTGCATCCTGGAAAGTTATTAGCCATATGATGCCATAACGGATGATGGACTGTTCGTTAGGTATTACTGAATCTATTGTGGTACTCCTGTCACCAGAGCTATACTTCGTGGTGCACTGAGGAGGATCGACATGATTTTATTGGAATAAACAGTAAGTTCTTTCCTTTAATCGATAAGTTCCCACGTGGTTGGAAATTTCGGGAGAGCGTCTACTCATCGTTTCCGAATTTTAATTGCAGCCTGCTACGGTTGGCGTAATTTTTTTATTCCGAGAGATTTGATTTTTCCAGAGGAAGTTACCTTTTTCCTCGTGGAATATCGCGTCTGCGTTACCACTACAATATTTGGTTGCGCTGAATCGATTGGAATTATAATATTGTCATTTCCTTTCTATTTTTTTGTTGGAAGATATTAATGGATAAGGCTGGTTTTGCAACTTCCTTTTCCTATCCCTTTCCTGCACATAGCCTTTCGTTCGCGTGTGAGCAAGACGGCTACAACAAGTGGCGCCATCTTGCGCAATCTCTTCGCTACACTGGAACCAAAGAAAATAGGGCGATTGTGTGTCGAAAAGGGCCGCTCGCGCGCAGTAACTCTTGTGTTCGAACTCGAAGAAACAGGGGAGATTCGCGAAAATAGGAATCGTATCGTCGATCCAGGCCTCCATCGCATCAAGTTAGGTATTGTGCACGCTTTCCTTTGTACAAACTGACGCCATTCACCTAATTACAGTCCAAAACAGTTTGGTATGCGCCATCCCATCTTTGTAAAACCAACCAAAACTCGTATCGTCGAATATCGCATAAATGGCGCATCCAATATTTATTTTGAGACAGACTTCTGCTGAATAACTTATTATTTTAAAAAAACTACAAGATGCAATAACAAAAATAATAGCAATGATAATATTAATAACAATAGCAATAATATTAATAATGATAGCGTTAATAATAATTTAATTTTCTTCCTAATCCTTAAGCGGAAAACTTTTAAGCTACTGGCTGTAATAAACTAGAAACGTGCAAGGTTATATTTGTTTCATTGATCTACTTTATAAGTTACTCCCCTGCAGGTTAAAAGTCTGATTTCTTCGACGTGACTATCTGGCTATTTAAATATAGTGTGCAGCTCCACGGCGCCCGAAATTCATTGTTTGACCGTTTTATTTTTCATATAGGAGAACAAACAACATTAATTTTGTTCATCATACATATCTTTTACCTTACATTTGCCTATGTGGCCCAATATAAAAAATACACAAAAAAAATATTACAATATTCTTAAAGTTGTGACGACATAACGGATGACTTCTTCAAGATAATCTTTATTTTCACCTAAAGCTTGACTAAAAACAAGAAAATATTATCATAAGCTGGCCCAATAGTGGTCGGAGATTTAAAATAATGGTATCTACTTACACTTTAAAAGTATTTCAATTCAATAGAAAAACTAAACTTCATTTTTGCCAAAAAATTATGATTGACTGAAAACAAGAAAATAATCATAAGCTGTCTAAGCTGGAGCCTAAATTCAGTTGCGTTTTGGCATCTTATATCATACGACGCCAAAACTCACCGAACTGGTGATTGGGAAAGTATGTAGTGTCCGTATGAATTGAGGAGCCATGTCTCATATTTAAACGCAGATGAAAATGAAAAATGTTTATTTGTCCCAAAACAGTTACATGGATTATAAATGAGACATCCAACGTTAGTAATTGATAACACTTGTGTTGGGGCTATCTCGCTGTTTCCCTTAATTATTAAAAACATTGAGACAATTGTTAACAATAGGAGACTAAAAATTAACTGTAGGAAAAAAAAAAAAATGTAAATGACCTATAAACTTTGCAGCTCTTTCTGTAACTGTAGTTGTATGCCTATGTGAAACTGTATGTGCGTCTATTCCACAGGGTTTTTGTTGTTGTATGTGTGTCACACACACACACACACGCACATACACGTGTATGTGTTTGTGAGTGTGAACGTGTATGTCTTCTTTAAAGTGCCGATGTGTTCGAAGCGCAATATATAAGTTAAATTCGGTGAGTACTGACATATTTGATAACAAAGAAAGTCAAAAGAAATTGTTTAACCAAGTCTAGCCAAAACTTCCTCTGCTTAGCTTCCTCGTACGTTACTAAGTTTTTTTTTTGTTGTTGCCACTCCGTTATTACCTTTTTGCTTACGTGTGAGACCTCATGGTGGAACCTTAATTTTACATTTCTTTTATTATAAATGAAGGCTGATTGAGTTGCATACTGACGTCGTGCAAAAGAAGTTCGGACCCTTGGGGAGTAAGCTATATCATTTCGTCTTTTGTCCTGGCTGTCTTGGTTAAATGGAATAGCCTTTAGTAAATATGGGGTAGTAACTAAGAAATATAGTTTTCCTACTGAAAGTAAGCCACTGATTCTATATAGATCGACTGTGGGGTATCTGTATGGTTTATAGTACATAACTTATGTAAGTGACCTTTGGGCTCTTTCTAACTCAAGAAATGTTGTTTTAGTGGCTCCTCCCCAGACTGGTAAACATTATGTAATAACGGATTGTGTGAGCGGAATGTAGATGCTATTTAGTGTTTTATTATTTTATTAGCTATTTAGTATTTTAATTTTCTCAACCGTGACGTGACAATCTCAATATGCGAATGCCAAGTTAAACACTCGTCAGCTATAACTCCCAGGTATCTTGTGGACCTTACATGTTTAATAGCTTGACAATCACAATTTTGGTCCAGGTGGTCCGCACACTTGTGGATTCGGATTTTAAAATGATGGCCTGGCTTAGACCGTATACTAGGAGAAAAGCAAAGAACAAAGGTGACGAAATTGTTAATGGAATTAGTAAGCGTCTACATATGACACCGTGATAGATACTGACGAAATAATTTACTAAGTTTTATGAAATCAAGATTCTGGCCTATGGAGGCCGGGCAAAAAAATCGTCATTAATGAAAATTCTATTGACTATTTTATTGATGACATAAAATACTTATGGCTATTTATCTTTTTCTGGCTTGACTGGACGTTTAATGTTGCCATGTATTAAAAATCTTGGGCAAGTAACATAAAAAGCTTTGCTTTTCGTATTGCAATAATATACATAGGAAATACATTTCTGCGTCAGAATTTAATAAATGTGAAAATAAAAATCATTGTTTGTGGTAAGAATATAGCGGTCATCATTTTGAATACATAAATGAAATCGCAGTATAATTCCAGTATGGCAACTACGTTACCAAAAAAAAAACATGACATTTTATCAGTCAACCTACCGGCCTACTGACAACATAACAAAGAGTACTATAATTAGACAACATAACACAACTTGTCGTTCGTTGCTTGCGCGTTTATCTCGTATTTTGTGTTTCATTCCATCGATTATCCTTGATTTTCTAATTTATCAACTGCTTCTGCTTATGGACTCTGAGATTAACTGTTTTCTGTGTGACTAGTGCTTGCCTAGGGATTCTGATTATTTTATTTTACGGCGACATTTTTTCTGAAACTCTGGGTTACGATTCTGCCTGATACCTTGGACTTTGTTGTGTGTGAATCCATTTGTTAAAACGATTGGAAGCTGTGTAAGGCCTACACGCATCATGTGTGTCAACTGCAACATATATGTGTCAATACATTGCGCCGATACCCAGCATTGGCACTTAACATGGGAGCCACTGATTTAATCTGCAGCTGGGTATATCCACAAATTGTAAGTATTTCTGGCGACTAGTCAAGTTACAAGATAGTGATTATCTTCATTGCTTATACCTATATAGCAAGCATAGAACAAAATAATTTACCCTCGTTGAAAACATTGTCTGATTTCTGTTAGTTGCAATCAATGTTGTTAAAAATCATGATTTTAAAATAATTTAATATGTAGACATCTAAAGCTTTGTACTAAATAGGTGACGAACAACATATTGCGCTTCTACCATAAATATCATGAAAAACAATTTGCAAGTTTCAATGAATAAACATTATATTTAATTAAGAGTATTATACTTTTTTTTTCTAGATTTTGGAAGATGACTATGTCTGCGAGGCATGTGGAGATCTTGCAATGGCTGCAGTTAACTTGCAAAGAGAAGTTTTGGGCAGTGAAGAAGCTCGACCAAGTACAATGTGGCATTCAAATGTGTGCCTTTTATGTGGCTGTTCAAGTTTTTATGTGTTTAGTTGGACGACGAACTGTTGGATGTTGCGCTCATACAATGACTGTAGTATGGTATCTAGGATGGGCCAGACATCAAACAAATATTTTAGCACCCGCAGGTTTTCTTGATGACATTGTAATTAGGGATGATGAGGAATAAATATAAAAAAATATATTTTGTATTTTTTAATCTAACCTACCTATGTCCTACCACTACCATATAATCAATCAAATATATGTATAACTGTCCTAAGAAAGTTAGCTAAGATTATTAAATAAATATACCTTTGAACATTTATTTACGTAGGTACTTTATTTATTTATTTTATTTTTTGCGTTGAGAAATGCATACTGCACCTATCAAGGAGAGATAGTTCAGATATGTGGGACTCCAACTCACTAAAACTCCACGGTGTCCTCCTCTCCGCTTTAGGCGGGAACACGGGCACGTGTTATCATTCATCCGCAAACCCGCCGCGGCTGTTCGTCACCGGACCCTCCTCTGGGGAATACCCCCCATCACCGGCGCACCAGAACACATGGCACGAGTGACCAGCCTAGGGACCAACACAGCCCTGGGCACCAGACAACTCCGGTTCTGTCTGGGCAACCAAGGAGACCAACCCCTTGCGACGAGTCAGATAAATGACCCCGTCGCCTACCATTTTTCGGCCGCAAAGGATAGGAAGAGCGGCCAACAACATACCGACACTCCTCTTACCTTGCGGTCCCACTGCGTCCGCCATCTAACGGTGGCGACCCGCAATACCGGCACTCCTCTCCCACTGCGGCCTCAGTTGCGATGTAGCCCAAGCGGCACCGCAACCTTGGTTGCTACGTCGTCGGCTTTTTGGCAAAAGCCCTGACGAGCAGCCCCTGCTCGGGTTCCTCTTAGCTTCACCGTGGGGATCAAGCCACGGTTACTGAGTCCCCCCCGCTTCGTCAATGCGGGAACCCACCGGGGGGATTTACGTAGGTACCTACGTCGCATTTGGGACGCAGACCTACGCACGTCGCGGTCAGCTAGGCTTATACTTAATACGTTGTCGGTCGTTTATTTTACTCTACATATACATCTATCAGTGATATTAAAACTATTAGGTAGGTATTCCTATATTTATTTTTCGATTAGGGTCTGTTGTTGACAAAACATAACCTCTTGAACTTCGAATTTGAATACCTTTAATTCCCGACCTCCTATAAAAGTATAACTGAAGACAAAACTGTTCAGGAATACAAACTCTGTATTTTAACAATTTTTTCATCAGTAGACGCAAAAAAAAAATGTCAACAAAAATTTGTTCGGGATCTTGCCAATGTTCTTTAGTTGAGTCATCTATTTATAGCAACTAATTCTTGCTCGGCATTATTGCACGCTGCTTCCCACTTGTCCCCAAAGTAGACAATGGCCGTGTCGTCTGCGTAGGAGAAGATGTTTCCCGCACCGTTTCGTGGGTTGCACAGATTGTTAATATACAGTAGTAACAGTGGTGGGCCGAGGACCAAATACAATGTCTTCCTCCTCACTATACTGCGATACTGCCTTATTTTGATTTTATTTTGAATTATTATTAGTGTTAAATTTTTGTTCATTATTTAAGTACTGGTTGCTGAAAAAGATTCATCTGAAAATAAAACTTGATCAACGTTGGAATAATTTGTGGTGGGTGACCAAAAATACCACTAACACTAAATTTTTATATCTTTTAAAATACTGAATGTGCAGGATGTTGAAGTGCACTAATATTTTGTAGAAATCTACAAAATATAATATGCTATTGTTATCCGATTTGCTCAACTGCTTTAGTAGCTACGTACATATATATTTCCTAGAGACCGTCAGGATTGAGGAGGCACATAAAATGTGTTCAATCTATTACATACCTTTTTTTTTTCGGTGGGAAATCATCAAATGACTTCTCCCGCTCTGGGTGGAGCGGGAGGGCGTGTCAGACTTTTACTACGACTAAAACCTACCCGTGGTCCTTCAGTTGCCTGTGTCAGGGCCACGGTTTTCTCTTTAGAATTACCTGCGACCCTGAGGCGTCGGCCCTATCGGACCCCGTGACTTTGTGCTGACATCTCTTTGAGGCGCGCGTGGAACACGACGCGCCGTCGACCCGGACCTGGTCCTTACCGGACGGCGAGCTACCCATTGCTCGTCGTCCGCAAGCCCGCGCCTACGGTGGCCGGGAATCTGCAGGCAACTCCCGACGCCCAGGGCGTCTCCTGCGGCGGCTAGTGGGGGCGTGAGGGCGCAAGGCTCTCTCCCTCACGCGCTCAGCCTCCTCCTTCGCGAGCATTACTGCTTCGCAGTAGGAGGTGACGGCTTTCCATTCCCTCTCGCTCCGTACCATGGCCTGAACCAGGGCCGGACGCGAGAGATGGCCGCCGCCAATCGCCTCCGCGAGGACACTGCGGTGCTCCGCCCAAGCTGGGCATACCTCCACCGTATGCTCCACCGTGTCCTCCGGGCGATCCACACAATGTTGACACCCGGGCGTTTCCTCCCGCCTTATGCGAAACAGGAACCTGCCGAAACAACCGTGTCCGGTAAGGACCTGTGTCAGGCGGAAGGTGAGGACGCCGTGGCGCCTTTCCAACCACTCCTCAAAGAGGGGACTTACCGCCGATCAATTACATACCTAGTTTTTCCATTTTATTTTGTACTACAAATCTCTAATTTGTGAGACACTCAGAAAGTTCAATCAATAACTTTTGGTTTTTATGAGTTACATTTTTTTTTTTTTTTACGATTTTTTCTAGTACTTATGTTAAACCGGGAATACGCCTTTTTTGGATCGGACAGGATTTTTGTTACATATTGTATAAATAATATAAATGTTTTAAATATATTTGTATATTTGCGTTATTTTAGTTTTAGACTTCACATTGTTCATATTTTTCTCTTCTTGTTTTCACACACTATTGTCTACATTTCTTTTTCAATTCTCCTTTCGCAGGTCTGCTGGAAGAAATTTCTTAAGAAATAAGCAGTACCTTTGTACTCATATTGTAACTATGACGTGTCCCTCTGTATTTTACTGTGTGTACATAAATAATTAAATAAATAAATAAAGTTTTGCGAAATTATAAATAAATGTTTTTTTATTTTATTGTTTCAACTAGCCTCTATACTACGTTTCATGCGTCTGAATCAGTTTTCTTAACACTTCTTCCAGTCCGCCGTAGGCACCTCGTTTACAGCCTGCTCGAACTCTGACAGCTCATCTTCCAGTGTTCATATTGATAAATCTAAGACTCTTCACCTGTAATGATGTCGTAAACACGCCGAGACGAGCCTGCTTCTGAGCATCGGTACGGTTGTGCGGCACCCAGCGTGAAACTACCCTCCTCACGCGAAGATGCAAGTGTTGAATTTCGTGAAGGCTTCCCGATCCAACTTGGAGTATGTGCTGAATCTCTTGATACATAACTCGCCTATTGTCTTGGATTAAATTTTTCACTGCTTCCACGTTTTCTTCCATATCAGCCGTCAAAGGGCGACCACGATCCCCCAAAGTTAGTCGACCGCGCTTGTATTCGTTATACCAAAGATACACGGTTGAAATCGTAAAAAATCATAACGCGAAAATGTTTCCGGCGCAGTACCATTTTTTATGAGACACGATAATTTAAATTAGGTCGCAAACAATTGGAACGTACCTATTTTTACTCACAAATAATCATATTGTCAAAATAGACTATAACTGGCCAGTCCCTCATACATAAAACTTTTTTCACAATACTTTCCGGCCTGGTATATTATTTACTTCTAAATTATACAAAAAATATGTTTGAATTGGCTGATTAACGAAATACAGCGCGGTGAAATTTATGAAGTTTTATGACAACATTCAGCCGTACAATACCCAGTTTTTTACTACCACTAAATCGAAATTTTAAAAATATCCATCGGCTAGTTTTAAAGTTATAAGTTGGCTCCTCAATCCAGACGTCTGGATTAAGGAGCCACATTAAACGGCTTGTAACTTTTTATGGGTTTTACTACACATCCAGGATCTTGCCTACAAAATCTGCTAATTTATTACTAAATATTAGTAGTATCTGCGTTTAAATATGGGACATGGCTCCTCAATTCATACGGATTATTAATTTACCATCACACAGTAGCTTCTTTTGCTTCTTGCGAAGTCACGAATTTATTGGTTGTGGTGACCCCACAAGCATAACAAAATCCAATATTCTTCATTTTATTCTCAAAATTTGTGACGACATAAAGGAAGCCTTCTTCAAGATAATCTTCTATTTCACCTAAAGTATGGTTGACTAAAAACAAGAAAGCCAAAGAAACCTGCATCCATCTGGTGGCTAAACAGTTCTATACTGTCTTTATCTAAATATCAGTTATTTAAAAATTACTTTCATACACAAATTCAGTTAGAGTTTGAATAGACTTTAACGACTGGCTAAATAATATTTGAATAAATACGTTACTTTACCTAGACACAAAGCCTCGATTACATTAACTAGATCGAGCCGGACTTGTAATGAATTTTACAAACTTAGTTAAACACCACTGGCTAGGAGGTTTTAAAGGCTAAACTACTGTAGTTAAGCTGATGACTTTCAAACGGTTTTTTTTTAAATATTATTTCCTTTACATAGAAAATTAGAACAGAGTTTTTTTGTGATTTTGGATTAGTCGTCAATGGCAAAATAACTATTACAATCGTTATTTTTTTATACCATCACGAACTATGGCGATCAGGAGTTCAAGTGAATTCTTTACACACATTAAGATAAGGGAATCTGGTTACCATAGTCGATAATCTCGACTTTAATCGATAAAAAGAGATTATCAATAAGAGTCGAGATTATCGACTTCGAACCCAAGTCGGCCGGAGTAACAAAATCTCAACAGATTCATGAGTTCATGGACGTTTTAGATCTCAAGTACGTATGCTGCGTCTCCCCACAGACCACCTTCCATCGTGCGCCGCATGCCTTGTTTCATAATCATATAAATTCGGTAATTATACTTCGCTAACACATTTTGAATTTTATGCAATTAAGGTAAAAATAAGATATACAAAATAATTATTATTTTGTATATCTTATTTTTGCTCAACAAAATATTAAAAACTTATTAATTAATTTCGTGCGAGTCGCCTACAGATTTTTTTTTATTATTTAAGTGTCTATTCGCCCGTTTCTTGCGGATCGACTAATAAGCCGAAGTTTCTGCCATCGATACGGTAAGAATATGCTAGACTGTGTAGTTAGGCAGGGCTGATTACCCAAGTGTAGGGCCGTTTACTATACCGGTCACTGTCCCAACGCTATAGCTCGTACTCTCCAAAACTCCGCAAACGTCTTAGGCGCTTGGTTCCGGAAATGGAGAATCGAGGTCAACCCCGATAAGAGTCAGGCGGTTCTCTTCTCGAGACGTCGTCGATTCTCCCTCCCCCTTCTCAGCCCGATCACTATGTACGGCACATTTTAAGGAGCATATCAAGGCGGTTCGCGCGCGCGCCTCCTTCGCTCTTAGTAGACTTCAGTTTATACTGACAGCCCGAAGCAAACTGTCGTTAAAATGCAAACTGCGCATCTATACCGCAGTCATCCGTCCCATCATGACCTATGCCTGCGTTGTATTTGCGCACGCTCACCCTCGACATCTCCATAAGATGCAGACCCTCCAGAACCGTTTCCTCAGAAGGGTTACGGGTGCCCCTTACTATGTCCGAAACATAGATCTTCACGTCGACCTTAAAATGCCAACCATAAACCAGTTCATGAAACGCTTATCTAAGCGTTTCTTCGACTGTGGCATCAAACATTCAAACCCCCTGATTTCAGCGGCCGCTCGCTATACTCCCTCCCGCATTAGTAGTATTCGACGACCAAGGCATATATTAACCGCCCCCGATGACGCCACTACCCTCCTCCAGGAGAGTAGTAAGGCCACCAGCACCCTAATTAAGCCCAAAACCCGATCGCCGTCCTACCGACCTCGCCGCCGAGGCCCGCCGCGACGCCCAAATCCACCCCTCCCGACCCTTGCTCGAGCCAGCCCGCGTCGCTGAGCCTGTAGCTTTAAATTCGTCCCAAAATAACACCAATCCTGATCCAGCTAGTCATTTGCTGCCCTCTTCCAGCGACGCCCTTAGCCGAGGTTCGTACCCCACAGGGGGTGCCCTTAGCGTGTAGTCGCTTAGTTTTTAGTTAGCATTTAAGTTTAAGTCCTGGCTGGAGACCTTAATTTATTAGGGCAACCACAGGCAAGTCCGCTTAAGCAGACGACAACCCAATAGGTTGACCTGCGACATGCCAAACAAACCAAGTGTAGGGCTTCCGAATCCATAGCTAAACTGCTCGTTCAAAATTAAACTAATCGAGCGTGAAATAATGTTTAGTTTTTAATTACACTTATTTGAAATCATTGTTTCACATTTTCGATCATGCAACGTAAATAATTATAATTTATAAAAAAATTGTAACAAGTATGGAGGAAAGGGGACCTTTAGATCCCATGATCAATAAAATTTATAGCACGCAAGATTTTTAGATGAAACGTGATACGTACATTTTATTAGACGTTGACTATAAAAATCCCATAAAACCGATAAGACTGTGCCTTACAGTATGTGCGTTGATGTATATGTCACTGGTCACTTTCCAATTTTGGCGATTTTGTGGCCGTCGTGAAACGCTGCATTGGTATCGATGAAACATTCACAAAAAAAAACATGTGTGCGTTCAAGGGATGCCCGTCTTAACACTTACACCGTTACTTACTCGCACGCACATACACTAGTATATAACTGAAATTTTCCAATATCAGATATCGTCAGATTGACGTTAACATTGTTTAATGGAAAAGCTGTAAAATATTCAAAATTATTACACATATAAAAATCTGCCCGTGGAAAAATCAAACCTTGTTCTGCCTAATTTGCCTGCATCTTCCATGTTTAACTTCCCTAAATTTATATTTAAGTCAAACGCCTAACAGAAAAGGAATCATGAAAAATTAATTTTTCTTAATAGAAATAGCCGTATCACATAAACGTTTAATCGTATTCATGCAATCAAGAGAGACCACCAGTTGTCTACCAAGCACATTCTATTGAAAGCCTCGGTTTGATGGTCGCATAAAATTTCATAGCTTTCGAATGTTATTGCATGGAATGTTAAGTCACGGACGTGTATGTATGACAAGCGGTATATGAAATGGAAACGTGAGGAAGCCTGTTGGTCTACTATGAAAAATCTCACCGTGAAAATTTTGGTGAAGTGAGCGGCACTCCACGCACACTAGCTGTCAGTGCCACTGATGATAGGGACCAAGAAGGGGTGACAGAGCTTACTCCACGCAAGTCTTCACGGTGAGATTTTTACAGAATCGACGTGCTGATTCGTTTTTGCGTTTGTAGAGAATTTTCAACGAAAGAGCTACCTAATAAAGCCTGTTTTTCAAACTTATTCTTCGATCTAGACAGTATATTTAGATTTATGAACTCTAAGTTTTTATTTATTTTTGGCCACATTAGAGAACAGTTTATTGATAATGAAAAGTCTATAGAATTTAAGACATTTTTTATTGTAACAATGCCTATACGATGAAGACAAAGATTCAATCTTATAAATCGAGCTTGCATGTAGCACGGTCGTTTAATAAGATTGAATCTATCTATTGAACAAAAACAAAATGAATCTTTATTTAATTTGAAAATCTTTTAGTACCTACTCATAGGTAAAACAAAAATAAGATTTTGTTACTGTGTGTAACCTAAACCTTACTGAACTAGTAACTCTGAACTGAAACTGAAAGAGACTGCGAGTGCAGGCCATTTTATACACTTTATAGGTAGTAACCTATAAAGTGTATAAAATGGCCTGCACTCGCAGACTCTGAAAATAAATTGCTGATGTCTCTGATACTGAACAGTCTCTATTTATCATAGAGTGTAACAAAACTGAGCGAGAGCAGTGGTGGTCCAGGGGTATCGGCCGTGACTTACGAGTTGTAGGTAATAGGTTCGAACCCAGACAGGCGCTTTACTTTGGGTAAATAATTTCATCATCACTGCTCTCAAAACGGTGAAGGAAAACATTGTGAGGAAACCCGCGTGTCTTAGAACCAAAAGTTCGAAGACATGTGACATCTACCAACCCGCACTGGGCCCGCACTGGGCATGCGTGGTGGATTACGGCCCACTCCCTTTTACAGAGAGAAGGCCTGTGTCTCAGCAGTGGGAACATAATAGGCTGATTATGTTATGTGTAACAAAACTACAGTACCAAAAGTATTAGTCAACTCCACTTTAAATAATGTACTTGTACATAATTCACAAAAGTGTCATGTCCACAAACACACGCACACATGCCAGTATATGTGTGTGACGAGAACGAAAATCTTTGCCATTTGACGGCACACACAATAAAAATAAAATGTTTTAAATTCAGTACATAGTAAAATCTCTATGTAAATGTACGAGTAAGACTGTCACAGTCATTGACCATTCGATCTGCGGCCGGTGCAACGGAGGCGGGGATATTGTGCGGTTTTGTTGCAGTCCAAAACTCAGAGGGATGAAGATTAGATTTATACTATTATCTTTCGCATAATATTGTAAAACGAACTTCAAATATTTGGATTATATTAAGGAATGTAAAATTATCTTCTGTATTAGGCAAACCAACATTACCCATACCCATGATTTGCTGACTTTTTCATAACCAGGTTTCAAACTAAGTACAGGGCACTCTTACAATAAAATAAAAAACAAATTATCAAAACCCCAAACATACCTGTGGGGTAATGCGTAACCCACTAACAGTAGCAATTGCTTTCATTTTGACACTTCAACAAGATTCATTGCGTTATTTACGTTTTTGATCAAACAAATTTTTCGAACACATGAAGCAATGGCTTAGCAAATACTTCAAAGTTGCGCAATTAGGGTGCTGAATCGAAAATGGCACTGCTATTTCTTAAGCAATTACGGGTGTCACACGAGCATCTTTTGTGTTCATAATCCAAGGGTCCATGAATTCGGTGTTCGGTTCATCGCGTTCATCGGACTGTGAAGTAATCTGTTCCGGTTCAAAGGGTCCGGATTGCGCAGTTTGCGTTTAGATGGACCTTGGACTTATTTTGATCTTTGCAATGTGATAAAATACTCTGTCGTCATTTGTTTTAGCTCACTGTTCTTGCGATTCCTGCGTGTTCCTTGACTAAATAATAATTTATATTCCCCAGCCCTCTTCTTGTATTCCTAATTTATTTGATGGTCTCATTTAAATTTCCAAATAAATAAAATAAAAAATTTCATCCGTATCACATTAGATTTATATTCTTTTTCAATATTTTCTGCCGTCTTCTCAGTTTTCACTAAACTACCAATACAGGTCACAGTAATATGATCTTTAACACAACCTAGTTATCTTTTCTTTAGTATGATCCTACCTATATACCTTTCGCTTAACTTTTCACTATAAGTTCCTCTCCGAGTTTATCAGGATTTCTCAAAAGTCTACCTAACTCTCGTGCGCTACTACCATGACTACATCTGCAACTGACATATTATTACTGACTGTAATCCATCAACCCTTGCCTTTCTTGCCAGATGTTTCTATTTCAAGGTTAAAGAAATTGAATTTACAGAAAAGAAAAGTATTCTCGGAGAATACTTTTCTTTTCATAAAACTCATTTTCCATACCAATAAGACGAATAAAACGATACGGAATTCAATTATTTAATTCCAATCCTAATAAATTTAGTTTAAAAACTCAGCTTTCCTCACCATTATTCAGAAAACAAGTAAGAACTTGCTAACATAATTATTTGCTGAGCTAGTTCATGAAAACATTCCGAAGCTGGTTCGAAACGATCAATTGTGGCCCCATTCAATAGGGTGAGGATAGCACTGAACTTATCTGAAATAATATAATCGTTGAAAGTTGTATGAACGATGTACCTGATATTTTAGAATATTGAATTAGGATAGTTTGTAGGTATTCAAAATGAAGGATTAAGAGTAACCAGGGACTATTAATCCTGAAGTAACAAACCAAAAAAGGGTAGGTACCCAAAATTGACTTTACGCTCTGGAGAATAATATTCATCACGATCACTATCACTTTTGAATTCAAACACTTAGCATAGACAATAATGCAAAATTTATTACATAATCACCTCAAAACTGGCAACTTGGGTCAAATTACACTAAAATTATGCGAGCTATTTGCCACACGAGATAAATGCTTGAGTCAATTTGGTAAGAAAATAGGTTATTTTACTGTTGTCTATTTAACTACATCAAAAAGTTATTTCTGAAATAATACCATCAAAAACAGTTCGCAAATCCGGATCTTCTGTTTACAAAGTAAAGTAAATGTTTTCATAGTCTGCACGATTTCCAACTACTTTTCCGCGCAGAATAAACATGGAACGATTTCTTTTACTACGTTCGTTGTTAAAAGTTTCGTTAGCCATCAATCCATTAGTTCCTTATCTGCCAAAGACGAGAGCAAGTTCTTCCATAGATATGTCGAAACAGTTTTATAAGAAGTAGGATTATTTGAAGACATTTTGACGTAGGAGTTATGTTTGGTGAAATACAGTTAACAAGTAAGCCTTTTTTTTTTTTTTTTTTTTTGGGTGGGAAATCATCAAATGACTTCTCCCGCTCTGGGTGGAGCGGGAGGGCGTGTCAGACTTTTACTGACTAAAACCCACCCGTGTTCCTTCAGTTGCCTGTGCCAGGGCCACGGTTTTCTCTGTGGAATAACCCGCGACCCTGAGGCGTCGGCCCTATCGGACCCCGTCATTTTGTGCTGACATCTCTTTGAGGCGCGCGTGGAACACAACGCGCCGTCGACCCGGGCCTGGTCCTTACCGGACGGCGAGCTACCCATGGCTCGCCGTCCGCAAGCCCGCGCCTACGGTGGCCGGGAATCTGCTTGCGATTCCCGACGCCCAGGGCGTCTCCTGCGGCGACTAGGGGCGTGAGGGCGCAAGGCTCTCTCCCTCACGCGCTCCGCCTCCTCCTTTGCGAGCATTACTGCTTCGCAGAAGGAGGTGACGGCTTTCCATTCCCTCTCGCTCCGTACCATGGCCTGGACCAGGGCCGGACGCGAGAGATCGCCGCCGCCAATCGCCTCCGCGAGGACACTGCGGTGCTCCGCCCAAGCTGGGCATACCTCCACCGTATGCTCCACCGTGTCCTCCGGGCGATCCACACAATGGTGACACCCGGGCGTTTCCTCCCGCCTTATGCGAAACAGGAACCTCCCGAAACAACCGTGTCCGGTGAGGACCTGTGTCAGGCGGAAGGTGAGGACGCCGTGGCGCCTCTCCAACCACTCCTCAAAGAGGGGACTTACCGCCGCTATTGTGGCGTGCCCATAACAAGTAAGCCTACATAGCCAATTAGAAAATCTGTACTTAACCAGAAATCGGACTGTTGCTGATAATTTGGTAGTGGAAAAACGGAAAAAGATTTCCGACAGGACGACTCGAAGTTCACTCGCTCTGCAGTCGCCCTTGCGGCCACTAGAAAAACCAACAATCGAATATGTACTTTTAACAGTGGTAATGTAATTAATTACCTACTTCCACATCAAATCTCTAATACAAAAATATCATGTACCTATTTCATACTTATTTCAATACCTACCAGATGATTTGCTTTGTACCATCTCGCTCTCAATCCAACAGCATTTAACCCGTAATATGCCTTTGATTACGTACTGTAATGAGCATGATTGAATAGACACGTCCAATCCAATTATCACATCTGTTGCTAATGCGTTAATTGATCTATTTTGGAAATATGTAGTACAAATTTCAAAATGTATGTTGATTCCAGATACAGAGTGCATGGCATGGAAATAACAGACTGATCATAAATTAGAATAAAGATATGATTTTATCGCTTTGTTTTTGCAAGACTAATCAGTTGAAAAATATTGCTTCAAAATCGTTTTGTTGACACATGGTTGGTTCTTACCCTAAAAATTATATCGCTGACACGTGTTTTTTTTTGGAAAACAGTCGATGTTAGGCGTATTTGGTTCTATCTGTATAACTAAGATTCTTTTGGTTGAAGTGTCCATTGGCATTGGTGTTGCTTATTTAAATAAGTATTTTGTGCACGGTAACTTGATGCGTAGTTGAAAATTGATACTATAAAGTTTAAGAATTCTAGATTGAGGACATTTAGTAATTACATGAGTTGGTCTAAGAAAGTTCTTGTATCTCGGTCTTTCGATTTTCCTAACTACCACGTTAAGCAAAGGAGGGATTTGAATTGTAATTAAATTCCTCTCAAGATTCCAATGATCATATCCAATTAGTTCATTTTCATAAATCTGTGTAACTATAATTGCCGTTATAATTTGTTATCAGCAATTATAGATGACAATACGGGCGGGACACAAAGGCTTTCTGATTACGACTGTCTCATTTCTGTTAATGTAAATGTAGAACTATGCCTGGGACAGAATAGCTAGTTTAAAACCAATGCTTATCTGGATTAATCAGATATATAATTTACAAAACAATATTCGCTCAAATATTTTGTATTAATATGCCAAATGCGAAATAATAACAAAGGTTTCTGTTCAAATTTTTTAAATGCGTGATATCGATACAAACAAACCTCAGATTTTTTGGTCTTTCAAAAGACTGACGACATTTTTAAAATGATGTAACTTACAACATTCAATTTAACTTAAGATTCTGTTAAGCTTGAGTCACTTAATTAAGTCTGTAACAATGATTCTACGTAGTTACTAACGTTGATCATAAAACATGTGAAGCAATCAGTAACGAAGACAAATGTACGACACACAATCTAGTGACTTTGAACAGCTAAATGTTCACCGACAAGGGACAAAGACCTTTGAATACAATATTTAATTAACAAGAAAAAATTATGGGGTTCCTCGCCGTCTCCTACCCAATTGCTAATATATTGAAATAACTCAAATTTTATGAAAACACAAACCTTCTCTTGAGGCTTGCTGCCTCATACTTGCGGACCAGTTCCTTAAGATAAAGGTTTTCCTTAAGATAGAGGTTTAAAACTGCTTTTTGGGTTAGAAATGTACCAAAATTATTGCTAAAGCAACATTGACGATTGGTGTTGCTAAACATTATGAAGAAAGCTGGACTAAGTTTTGATATTACCGTCATGTAGTTCTCAATATCAGGCAAATATATTCAACTGTTAATTTCGTGACTTTGCATTTCAGTTTGTTTGCTACATTTTTCTCAAAAATTACCTTAGGTACCAATTTATGAGATTCATATTAATTGAGAAGATAATTTAATGGTTGGATTTCAGGTACAACAAGTTAAGTATGCTTATGTATAACGTAAAAACTTGTTTGTGTGTTGGATGTTCAAAGTCAACTAGTCGCCGAAGTGACGAAATGTCAATGAACTAAAACTATCTGTTGAGCAGTGATAAGGGGCTGCATTTAATGCATCTAGTGGGATGCAAAGTCAGTTATGAGATGATTGATCGTTTTCACAATAGATAGGTTTTGAACTAAATAATTGATGTAAATTTACTGAGTGTGTTTCACAAGAAATAGAAGCACAGACAAACTTATCATTTATTAACGACCCGTCCCTGCTTCGCACAGTTTTTACGACTTGACAACGCATCAAGATTTATTAATTAAAATGTAAGAATAATATTAATGAATTAGGTTAGGTACACATATTTTTTTTGAAAAACTTATACACCTTCCGGAATAAATGCGTGGCGGAGTTTAGAAGAACAACGCAGTCACACAGATAGACAAGATAATCGACTTTATTCAATACTATGGTACTGTCAATAATAAGGCATAAATTAATGATGACATTCAAATTATATCACGATAACAATCACCAAACGTATATCAGGGTGTCAATTCAAGTGGTGAAAATATTTCTCATTAAGTCCGTATTTTGATACCATTAATGTGACTTCCCTATCATGCCAGGATATTTAGGAACTTGAAATAGATGAGTTTTTCGAAGATATCAAAACGTTAAAAGTTTAAATTGTTGTTAGGTAACTTAATGTCGTAGAATTTACAGCTTTCAACTTGGGAGACAAGTTAGAGTATATCCAAATAAAGCAATTAATACTTGGAATGACTTCTGAATCCTATAACGTAGAGGCAGAGAAGTTGTGGCGTAGGTACTCGTACGTCTAATGAACGGCTATCCCAACATTGCGTATTATTTAAACTAAGTGCTATAAAAAAAAATAGGAATCTACTATTAGGAAAAATAGGAATAAACTAATTTTTTTTTTTTTTTTTACAAGAAATGCCTATTGCTTGCAGATAAAATCAGTACCCATTTAGATTTTTACTAAGTCCTAAAGCAGTTTTTGGTGAAACACGTTTACGTAACTAACCAACCATTTCAAGAAAGACCTTTTGTTTTAGAAACTTTGCTAGTTTCTGAACGAAATAAAGGGTAACTTGAGTAGTTTGACGGAAGTTGTATTGCTTTTATTCCAGCCTGTGCTGACTCTTTTGTATCATGAAAATACAACAGAAACATGGTTAATACCACTCTTGAGAACATCTTCAAGTTCTTGACAGAGAAAAATATCCTAAATAAATATTCGTGTAGAAAGAGCCCAAGACTAACGAATCGCTCAAGAAAAATAAAATCAGACAAATGTTTTAATGGGATGGACCATACTTAAGAGGTACTTTGTGTTATAGGTATTCTTAAGCATCATTAGCGTGTTGATAAAAAGTTATTAGGTAGGTACCCGTTTTTTGTCCTAAAATCAGGTTTTAAAATAAACTCTAAAGTTACGGTTTTCTAGAAGAGCGGCTGCCGCGACTGCTATGAACATGACGATAGCGAGTTTGACTTTACGGTTTCAAAAAAGGCTTTCCAGGAAAACACACCAACTCTTTCATCAATAAACGTTTCAGGGAAGTTGCAGACGCTATGTGGCGGCCACCACTCTCCTGGGAAACCGTATGTTAATGCCAGTGGTGTCAAATACGGTTGTTGCAAATGTCGTCAAAGTAATTACATTTAAACAAAAACAAAAGATCTACAAATATTGCGCTATAATTCAGTAATGCCCACTGAAACCTAATTAAAATGTGACCAATTTATGTGTCAAGTTAATCAACTAAATGTAATTTTGTTCTAATTATTTGCTGCAACTCTATTATTATTTATTAATTATAGTTGCGTTTCAAAATATATTTTGACTCGAAAAGGCAGACTGAAACGTTAACAAGGACGACATTCATTTGTATCGTGATTTTTCGCACGGTATCGTTTTGTAATTCACTAATTTAGCGATAACTTTTCCTTTATTAAAAACTCAATAAAACCAATAGTGTACTGAAAATCCTAACTTTAATATTATAAATGTGAAAGTAAGTTTGTTTGTTTATCACACTTTCCCGCCAAAACAGCTGAACGGATGCTGATGGCACACAGGCAGACCATGTAAGGACCTTAGTAAGGACTTGGGCTACTGTTCATCCTGGATCGCAGGCGAAGTCGCGGGCAACAGCTAGTTTACTATAAGTCCAGTTCGCCCCGCTTATGACATTCCGTGTTCGCCCCACATTCTATTTATTTTTGCCCTGAAAATAACCGTGGTTCATTTTCTCTACATTTGAAACCACTACAAATCATTTACACTTTATAATATCACGAACATAATGCAACACTTAGAAAATTCCATACAATACCTTCGCTTCCATCTGTCCCTACATCTGATAGTCTACCACGTACATTTGTACAGCAAATCACTTTACACAAAGTCGGCAGCACAATTTCCAATCTCATTCATGTCATTTAGTTCCTTTCACGCCGTTTTGAATAGGTAAGCTTTCAACGCTATTATTTTGTCTGCCCCACTTTATTTTCACTGTCCAGGTGCCGCTTGTGTTTTTTTAAAGACATTTTTAAGTGTGGTGTACTTTGTTTTTTTACATTAATGCGTCCTACATACACATAAAAACTCACGCTTCTCATGAAGGTAGCCAAAAGCGTACGCCATCTGCTACGATCCCTACAGACTAACGTTTTATACATATGAATATTTTATATAGAATGGCAGGAAGAACAATTGGTAGATCCTTGTCGAGTTTTAGACGTTAACTGTTAGTTTAAAAAAAAAACAGTCAAGTGCGAGTTGAACTCGCGTGGCGAGGTCTCCGTACGATGTTACCCACCAAAAAAAAAAACATGTAAAGAAGGTTGCCAAGACTTACATAGCGCTTTCATTGTTAAAAAATATCGGATATAATGAATAGCCAAGCCCCTAATTCTACAATGCTTAACTCTACAAACGTTACCTAACTTTTCGCCTGTCAGCGAAACTGGAGCTGCGACGGAAGACGTAACGCAAACGCGAAACAATGACCGCGATGTGCAAGCTGTTTGTGCCACAATTACATCACAGGCTCCAAATACAACGCCAAAGACAGCCGCGTAAGGAAACCCACGCGGCTTCACGCCTTTGGCAAAGTTCGCAGCTGACCTCTGCTGGTGCGGCATCGGTTGCTGAGACACAGACGCGGCAGGCGCTTCTGCTAAAACCAGTAAAGTGGATAAAGACAGCTTTACTCTGGTTGAGAGCCAAAGGGGTCGTACGCGACACAGCTGCAACAAACGCGGTCCTGCTCCTGCAGGTGAGGATGTCTTAGCTGCCTCCTGTACATTTCCCGGTTAGACCCACGGATATCGAGAGATAAGCTCCTCCAGTACATCATTAGGAGGAACAACGGTCAAATTGGTGCCGAGGAACGTATGCTAAAGCTGTCGCGGTTGGAGTCAACCAGGACTACAAATTTTAAGTCCTACGTGTTCCAGGTTCCTGCGATGCAAAATGCTGTCTTCCTTAGCTCAGATTTTTGGTCGACCGTAGTTGTACAGACGTTACAGGGAAGAACGACCAAAACCAAGCTGCCAAGTGTAGTGTTTTTTATGATTTT
Source organism: Dasypolia templi (assembly GCA_963555695.1). Lineage (NCBI taxonomy): Eukaryota > Metazoa > Arthropoda > Insecta > Lepidoptera > Noctuidae > Dasypolia > Dasypolia templi. Next base: position 5,541,050 of record OY743152.1, read on the forward strand.
GTGGTTTGTATAATTATGTATGTTGGGTTATGGGTTATTTATGTTATGGGTCTTTGTTGCCTGAATTCTTTGATGATTTATTATATTATTATTGTTACTCCTAGCATAGTAGTGTAAAAAAGGTACTTCTTGCACGTCAGCAGTTACTTTCTTCATGGCCAACGAAAAAACATGTAGGTTATACATATAGGTTATACTTAAGCGGTTTACTAAAAGTCACTGTAGAGTTCCACTATCCACCTCCTGGCTCTATCATCAGACTCTCAACACCAAGTGCACTACTAAATTGGAGTCATTAAAATAAATCGTATGACCCATAAGTCGAAGTAATTATTAGTAGCCACTGAAAACTTCCACTTTCCACCTCCTGGCTCCATCATCAGACTCTCCCCAATCTATTGAACTCGTCAAAACGAATCATATAAGCCCATACTTGGGCAGGTTACTAGTTACCACTGAAGAGTTCCACTAATCACCTCGTGGCTTCATTGTCAGACCCTCGACACCAAGTGCAATATATTGGACTCATCAAAACAAATCATATGACACCAACTCGAAGGGTTTACTTGTAGCCACTGACGAGTTCCACTATCAAATTCCTGGCTCCATCATCAGACCCTTGGCAACAAGGGCAATATATTGGACTTTTCAAATCATATAAGCTCAAACTCGAGCGGTTTACTAGTAGCCGCTGAAGAGTTCCACTATTCACCTCCTGGCTCCATCATAATATCAGTTCTGAGATACCAATTATAGTTTTGTTATCCGAACTACATAAGCATGTCGAAAAAGTATTGGGAATGGATGATTTGTTTATGTATCCAAATTCTTTTTTTTTTGTTAGATGGGCACAACTGTTTTCCATATTGACGCGGAGTTTAAGTTGCATCTGTTATTTGTATAAATTAAATCCAGTACTGTTTTTAATAAGATCATATCGAGTGTGTATTGCGAATTTCATAATGGACAAAAACATCGAACAATGAGTTTGTCTTAAATTTGGCAATGCCAATGGAATTTCGTGTTCTAGCCACTGAAAATGTTACAGAAGGCTTACGGTAAATTTACTTTATAAAAAACACGGACTTATGAGTGGTACAAAGCGTTCAAAAACGGTCGAGATGTTTTCATTCGGTAGAAGATATCAAGGAGAATTCGCGGCGAGCACTGAACTCAATTCCGAAAAAAGCGTTAAAAAGTTTTGATGATTGTATTATTCGTTGGCGTAAGTGTGTCATCAAAAGGAGCATACTTTTAAGGCGATAAAATAAATTTGGATGAATAACTAACATTTTGTGTATTATTGATCTTTTTCCGGTACTTTCTTGACAGAGTATTACACACAAACTTTTTTGGTACGACAATTAAAAGCAGGTTAAAATTGAGTTCTAGAATTTTATCGCATTGTAAGTTTGCAAGTACGCACAATATTGAAAGATTTACCATTTTTTTAAGACGACAGATATTTTATAGGTTTTCCTGTAATTTGTAAGTAGTCAACTAATTTCTGTTTTTTTTTTTCAACATTTCAGGCTTGTTAGTATTGGAGATAAGGTGGGGGGAACGGTAAATTTTATGGAACGGCCAAGAAGAACGAAAACTTGAAAGTTTTCGTTCTTCTTGGCCCGACTTCGTCCCCTGGGCGTATGCAGTGCTACGCGAAGCTTCTTCAACAAGGTATTGACGATTCCTGCTGGAGCTGTCCCCTCCGAAGACCGCAACAGAAGAGCTTCGAGTTCGTAGTTTTTTGAGACCGTTACTTTCGAAATTAAGACGAGATCCTTGAAGGACCAATGTTACATGTTAAACTTGAAAGTTTTCGTTCTTCGTCGACTTCGTCATCGTTTATCCAGTGGATGGTTTAGACATTTTGTGAGTTTGTTCCAATTTATTACTTATTTATTAATTTACTTAGTGAGACTATTCATATGTTTAACTACAACATTTAAGTGAGCGTTTTAATTTATCTTCAAGTTTTTTAGTGGCAATCATTCTTATTCATAGCCTAATATTTCTCTAAAGTCACGTACGAGTATATGCTTATAAAGTTAAAATATAACATTTATATTTAGGTAATCCATCTGTTTACGCCATTCCTTCACTTCACTATAACAGCTGAAACCTCGGCGACGTGCTTCCTTGTTATCTTTGCATCAGCTGTTCCTTAATTCGCACCTAGTCATTCATAATCAAAACTCATTAGCTTGTTATATTTCGTATTGCTTTTATACACTGGTTTGTTATCTCTTCTCTAATACAATTATTATTGTGAGTTTCATACTGGTGCTGCTATGGATGTCATCATAATCATAACTCTTTATTTATCTCAACATCATATTGCAGACACTGGTTAATAAAATAGAATGTACAATCTTAAATAGCAAAAGGAGTCTGTGATAGAAGGGTCCTGAGTTACAGATCACCCGGCTCTCATAGATAGGACATGTTAATTTACTAAACGGTTAGAGAGGCAAGATATTATTTAAAAAAGTTTAAAATTGCAATTAAGTATTTAAGTAAAAGTAGTACCTACAAAATTAACAGAAAAGTTTAAAAAATAGATAAATAGTTCAATTGTTTAATTAAGATACTCGTAAAACTGGGCAAACTTGAAAATTATATTGACTAAAATCCAATTTGACTAATTCATAATTATCAATTGAAAGCGGTACTTACAGTTACTACTAGTAAACTAAATTCAGAAGTAAAAGATTTAAAGTCAAGCAAAAAATTCACAGAAATATACAAATTATGCATAACGTGACAAAATACAAAAATAATAAGCTTAACAAAAAACAAAGGATGGAAATGGGGTAATGAAGAGTGTTGTGTGTATAATGTTTAAGTGATTTTACGATACGGGTTTTAATAAGTTTTCAGTAGCAATGTAGTCAAGGTTTAATAGCCAAATGCGTTGTTTTCTTTTACAGATAGCTTTTGTATGCATGCCGATCGATATTTGGTTATTAATTTAATTATACACAAGAGTGTCAATAAAACAGAAAAACTTTCGGAAGAAATTGATGTTATAGCGGGTGATTGAGCAAACATTTGTTGCTCGTCTATTTTGTGTTGGGAAATCGTGATCTAAGGAAATTACAGTGTATTTTTTTTGTACAGTTATGAGAATAAACAACTGTCGGACCGTTAGCACTTTGCAGTGTTGGTAAAGTTGGAAAGTTGGATATAGGATTGGGAAAAAGCAACACATTTTTAATATAGCTCTTTGAACTCTCTCTAACTTGATCATATAAGTTTTAGAGGTATCGCCCCAAATGGTAATGCAATATACCAACAAAGATAGGAATATTGCAAAATAAACTATCTTAATAACTGATGTATCAGATATAAGTCTAAGATTTTTTAATAATTGTGTTGTTGGAAGCTGAGACTGTAATCTATGGTAATGCCAAGATATTTGATAGACATAACTTCATAACTTCACGCCTTGTTTCCCCGAAGGGTTGGGCAGAGGTGTACCCATAATAACACCCATATTTCGCCAGTTATGTTTTAAGTCCCATGTAATAGGGGGCGAGCCTATTGCCATCAACAGGGCACAATTCCAGACTCCGGGCAGCTACTGAGAAATTCCAGATAGAAAAACCCAATAACACGTTGCCCGACCTGGGAATCAAACCCAAGACCTCATGCTCAGCAGTAGCGATTGCGACCACTAGACCAACGGGTTTTTTTTACCAAAACGTACGACGAGGACGTGGTGTTCCGTCGCTTCCGCGGACAAGTACCACAGGATAGAACAAGAACAAGCTAGGGAAGTGCTACTCGTACTAACATAATTTTAAGTTATTTATATTAATAAAAAAATGTTTTATATTTTATTTATGTTAGTTGGTAAGGTATATGTCTATGGGTCCAGAAATAAATGTTTTATTATTATTATAAAACAGGACAAGAGCAATGGTTTATGAAATTACATGAGTGGGCTTTTAAGTTGAAGCTTATCGACATTGACAGTAAGCAAATTAGAATGTTATATACCAATTTGCATTTATACACCGTATCAAAACCTTGCTGAGCATACTTTATAACCTCATCCCACGTGTTAGCATCGAATATCAAGGCAGTATTGATGACACTAATTGTTTATGCGTTGTTAATGGATTAAGTAATTGGTTGTTTTTCTTTTGGAACCGAGGTGTTGTGAGCTGTTTTTGCTCTTCTCTTATGTTGTACTGGTTACTTGAGTTTTCGATGTGTTGTGATGTTCTTGCGTTGGTTGATTCCTGCGTTAGAATTTGCTGGTTACTGTTGTACTGGTTGTCGTCAATTTGTCCACCAGTTATCATAGTGCTGTTCATTGTAGAAAATATGTAAGTTGCCTGGCCGGTAAGTAAATATTTCAGTGTGTTTCCGCTGTTCGTGTTATTCGTGTGAACAAACCCGTTTACAAGGTAGAATTCCGACGCTGCAATAAGGATGTCTTCTCCTCCCCAGAGCGCCTCATTAAACTGCATGGTTACGTATTTTGTTATCATTTGTTCCTGAGATAGATTATTGTTATGGAGAAAGTCCAATATTATTTAAAAGTGCTAAGCATATTTTGTCAGCGTCTCGATTTATCGACAAATTTCTGATAAGTGGTCGAAGGTCAGACCCAATACACTGTTATTTGGAGAGCTAAGGCCCTAAATAAACAATTCCAGCCCCTTTTCATTGGTAATATTATGGCCAATGTAGAGTTTTTGTTTTGTTTAAACTTCAAAGACAAAAACACAGAAATATGACTAAAACGTTGACTCATTCACACATTGACTGAAACGTGGGCAAAGCAGAAGGGGAGGCATTCGCCCAGCAGTAGGACGCTATAGGCTAGCTTAAATTAGAAGATGTGTCCCACTACGCTGGGTTTTTGCAATGACAATCGATTTTTTTATGTACCAATAGTAGAAGGGGGCATTACCATATCCAATAGAGCTGAGACCAGCTGAGGGTTCTTCATCAGATACTTCAGACCTTCGATTTTTGACATCAAATGAAGCGGCCCACCAAGTTGAATGTTTATTGTAAAGGATACCGCCTTTACAATAAATATTCAACTTGGTGGGCCGATCTCTAATAGTTTGTTTGGGCTCTTGTGTTTTCTAATCAGGGTCACCAGGTACAATTTTTCGAAATTCACCAGATCTTCGATTATCCTAGTTTTTATAGTTTTCCCTTAAAGTGGCCATTAAACCCTAACTCTGTACCGGATTTCAGATGTCGAGTTTATGGCAAGGACTAGTTCTATTCTGATGATCATGAGTGAGTGAGTGAGTGTCATAAATGCGAAACTTTGCTTTCGCTTAACTTCGGACCTAAATGACCTACAGACTTGAAATTTTGGTTTTTAAGTATGTGATTATAGCTTACAGGATGACGAAAATTACTGCGTTCTGGTCTTATCCAGAGGTTCTCAAATAGAGGCCTGAAAATGCGGCGAAATGGTTCCAGTAAAGGATGGTACGGCAGTGTTTGCTTCGCGCTCGACTTGGCTTGGCTTGTGCAGTTCACACAACTTTCTGAAGAAATTTATCTTTTTGTGAAGCTTTACAATTCAGTGTAAAAAAAAATTGTTTCTATTCAAACGAACCCTTGCTTGCCATATTTTTGTTGCACAAAATTAGTAAAAGATAGCACAGCTAAGGAATTCATTCATTTGTTAGACGTATTTCCTGGGAATAATGCCACAATATTAACTTATAATAGATTATTGGTCAGTCAAGGCAACAAGTATTACGGGGAAAAATTCTGTGCGAACACTTAAAGCTGGGAATCAAACTCAGTCCCATTGGCTTATTAGCCTTTTTGGCCTTACCAAAAACAGTTAAACTGGAAAACGCAATTTGATCACATCAGATCCAGGCTTTACTCACTTTTGGGTTCATTACGCAAATTGTTCATTGCCTTCCTCATCGAGTGCCCCAGACCATTTACAACTCGATAGTAAAGCCACGTCTGATGTACCTTATTGAAATTAACGCGCCAAAAAGTAACAAGGACCTACAGATCGCTTAAAATAAACTTATTAAACTATTATTTCACTATGATTACCTTACACCTACAGTTAAAAATTTACAGGGAAACGAAACTCATGAATATTAAACCACTTCATGCATATTGTATTATTTCACAATGATTACCTTACACCTACAGTTAAAATTTACAGGGTAATGAAACTCATGAATATTAAAAAACCTCATGCCTATTGTACCAGCATTTTATAAGAAAAAATCTAAACAAGTCCATTCACACACAATTAGGTACACTTTAAAAATACATCAAGTACATAATAGCAGCAGTCGTAGGAAGGATCACACTTGACTACCGCTAGTGAAAACTGTCAATGGAGAGAGAACAATTATTTTTGCGGGGTGCAACCATACAACGTGTCGTTTTGCATCCTCGTCAAATTTCAGGAGGCTGTTATGAAAGACATAATAGTCAAATAAAATTACGATACCTGCTCAATAATTAATACATACTTGTTTTTTTGTTTATTTAAGTTTGAAAGTTTTTCAGAATAAACCACTTTCAAAGAACAAAATCGCCCCGCTGCGTATGCGGTAGGCAATGTCGCACTGCTATGTCAGATAACAGGGCAGTTACAGTGCGGTATCACACAGGCCGCGTTTTAACATGCGTGTTCCACAAAAATCGATTTCCGAAATAAAATGTATTAGTGATTCGTGTCGAGAATCATTAGCATACTAACCTCCTTGAATTTGACGAGGATGCAAAACAACACCTTGTATAATAAACTACCTACAACTACATAGAGGTAAAGAATGCGAACTCGTTTGAAATTTTCAAAATGAAATTTAAGAAATCACATTCTAAAAGAACAATCACTACTACAATAAACAGACTTGCCCTACTGCTGCGTTGCTTTATTGTGGCACCGGGTTCGCTTTCCTTATCTATTAGGAATATTTATTGTGAGGAATATTTAGTGTGTGATTATTGTGACGGTAATTATTTCTTTTGCGGGTGAATCGAAAAGTTTTAAGTTTGGTGTTCGTTTGTAATGTTATTTGCGTACAAAATGAAATATTATGTCGTACTTAAATATTTTGCTATAAATTAAAACAATAGCTGCTTAGTTTCTTTAACCATAGAATGGATGGATCTCACCAAATTCGAAGCTCAGAATCCAAAGCAAGCAGTTCCTAGTTGCAGGTAGGTGCACAGTTCCAGAGAATTTTATTTCGTGAACCAGGGCACACCATCAGTTTGACACTTATCACTCCGTTGTCCGAAACTAGAAGCAGAGCTGGCACACACGTGTCGCACACGCTTTTGTTATGTTTTTTGTTCTGTATGTGAAATGGATTGGGTCGTGAGACGTCCTAGAGAGTGGTTGTGCCGAAACAACCACTCAAAATCAAAACCAATAGTCATTTATTCAAATTAGGCTGAGAATCAGCACTTTTCGAAGGTCAAAATTACATAAGACAGTCCCCCAAAACGCCCGCCCTTCACCACTTCCTAGTGCTTTTGCTGGGAAGAAGAAGTGGCGCAACATACTCCCCAGCAGCACAGCTGTCTGTTCAGTTAGAAAAACCATTGAACTATACAATTATAAGGTAAGCAAAGTAAGAAAAAATTGTAGACAGAAAATCATATTAAATTATCTGCCACATGTTAGCTAGCCAGAAAACAATAAAATCAATGAAAAAACAACATAACTTAATACACAAATAAAAGCCTCCAAGGAAGTTGGGGTCTCCAAAATGGCCGTTTTGTAGGCGTCCACAGCTTCTTCAGGTGATGAAAATCTCTGTCCACGCAATTTATTCTTTATTTTAGGGAAAGTATAGAAATCATTAGGGCTTAGGTCGGGGCTGTACGGGGACGGTCTAATAATTCTATGTTTTCTTGCTCTAAAAACTCTTTTGTTCTGTGTGCGGTGTGAGAACTCGCATTGTCGTGATGGAGGATGATGCGGCGGTTGCAGTTCTCTTTACGGAGTTCAGAAGCGACCTGTGGCAAACAAATGGTAGCATACCATTCTGCATTAACCGTTCTTTGTCCCTCAAGAGGAATAGTCGTAACATGGCCGGTTTTGGAGACAAACGTGGCCACCATTTTTTTTGCAACACTCCGTGAACGAACAATTTTTGTTGACTTTAACTCATTTTCGAACACCCAAACTCGTGAATGGTTTCTTGTTCGGGTTCGTACGTATATATCCAGGATTCGTCACCTGATACGATGTTGTATACAGCATTTTAGGATCCTCCGTGTAATCTTTCGAGAGTTCTGATGCACCAAGTAACGCGAGCCGCTTTTTGCTCTTCACAGAGCGAATGCGGTATCCATCGGGAAAACAACTTTTTTACACCTAATTTTTCATGCAAGATTATTTGTATTTGACTCATGCCAATGTCTAAAGTTGCCTGAATTTCGCGGTATGTCACATGTCGATATCGTCAATCAGCTTACGCACAGCATCAACGTTTTCTTGGGTGACTGCAGTTTTTGGACGACCTTGACGGGGATCATCACTGAGCTTGACACGTCCATGTTGAAATTCAGGAAACCAGCGATAAATTGTGGTTTTGGTTGGGGCTTCATCACCAAATGCAGAAATCATCCGGTCAACACACTGCTTTTGTGTTAAACCACTTCGAAAGTCATAATAAATCATCGCTCTTGAATTTTCTCGAGTCAATTCCATTTTCTCAACGACTAAACAAGTTTGAAAAAACCTTGTGACAAGACCGAGAATCTTTTTTTAAATAAATAAATGATATTCGATTTTTAAAACCAAGGAGTTTTCAATTAAAAAGATTTTAATATGACAGGAACAGTGGAAATATTCCATTCCCGATACTTTTAGTGCAGCCCTCGTATAAACTAGGACCATCGAAGTAGAATAAATTAACAGAACAATTACTTCAACAATAACAAAACCATAGACAGCAAGACGACCAGTCACCACAAGCAGCACCCGTTCAAGAGCATAACGCAAAGATCAGCCATTACGCCCCACGCTTTATTTGAGGGAAGGAGGCAACCCGATCCCCGACGCTACCGCAAGCAGTGACATCTAAGGGAGCATGACGAATTTGCTGTCGGTTGCTCAGACAAGAATAATTTATGATCAATTGTCGAGGTCGATACTTATATCATGCCAATAATAAATGAAGAAAACTAAAAATAACTGACTTAAATAGTCAAATAAAATAAAAATAAATATATGAACTCGTATACCCTGTCAGTAGGTAAGCTGATTCTGGAGAAAGAACATAAACAAACATTGTATTTAGTTAATAATTACAGCGACCAACTATTCTTATCGTTTAAGTAGTCGTTAATGGAATAATATGCCTTTGAACAAAGGTTGGATTATACTTGAGCTCTAGACGCATTAAAAGGCAAATCTAGCAAAGAAGAGGGTAGCTTGTTATTAAAGGTTATACCAAGCCTAACAAATGAGTTATGAACCTTATGAAGCCGGTGAAAGGGGGCACGTAGTTTGTTCTTATTTCTAGTGTTAACATTGTGAAAATCACTGTTTGTAGTGTATAAGTGTATATTTTGTATAAGATATTGGCAAAGATGAATTGTGATGCTACCGTAAGAATAACAATATCTTTAAAACATCCCTAAGAGAAACTCTGGCTCCTAGGTGATAAATTGCTCGGACAGCTCGTTTTTGAAGGACAAATATATTTTGAATTTCAGCAGCTTTACCCCACAGCAGAATACCGTCGGACATAACGCTGTAGAAATAACTAAAATGGACTAACCGAGCTCATACAAATCAGTCCAGCCGTTTCGGAGGAGTTTGGTAACTAACATTGCGACACGAGAATTTTATAAATTAGTAGATAGAAGTACCTACGTCTGTGTAGTCTATACATCTGGAAATGCAGAGGTTGCGTCAAGTTTCAAGGATATTTTCCAGGGTAGGTATGTTAATTTTTAGGGTTTCGTATCCAAAGGGTGCCAACGGAACCCTATTACTAAGCCTCCGCTGTCCGTTCGTCCTCCGTCCATTCGTCTGTCCGTCAGTGGGCTGTATCTCAAGAACCATCATAGGTAAACAGTTGAAATTATCACAAAGTGTGTATTACTATTGCCGCTAAATCAAAACAATTTTTTTAAAAATTAAAACGGGTCCCCATGCAAAAAACGTGTTTTTTTCGGTATTTTTGCCTTCTGGTACGGAACTCTTCATGAACGACTCCGACTCGCACTTGGCCGGTTTTTTATTCCAAGTTTGTTCTAAAGCATCTGAGCTCCTCCTGTCTTCAACTGTTCCGCAAGCTGATGCCAAAACATTTTAATACGACTTAGATATCCATATACTTACCTACTTTTCTATATTATAATGAAGAAGACGAACCATATTGTTTCGAAAAGATTGATGAATCTTTTACCGGTGTAGAACTAAATCTATTTAGTTTAAATGTTAATTAGAATAAAAGCCAACATTTAACTACTACACAAGTAACATACAGTCTTTTCTATATTTACAGGTAATTGCAGTATCCGTTACTTGAAGTAGAAGTCTTTATTGCAAGGCGTAAAATGGTAAATTAAACTTTATACAAATTCTCTTTAAGTTTTTAATTAGTGCAGCAACTATTGAAGGAAACTGGAGACGACCAAATCAAAATTTAAGTTACTTTCATAACGTACATATACCATTGTCTTCTTAAATCTTAACCCTGAAATAAATTTATGGAGTTTAGCATGACCCGTTTATAGGTCAGTTTTGGGTGATAAGCGAATAAGCAGCAACATTGCTGTAGATATTTACCACTGACTCAAAAGAGCTTCCCAAATCGGAGGCAGTCTATGAGCTTTTGTTTTGATTTTGAATGACCGTCTGTACGTACCCTCGATTTTGTTTGAAACACAGTACACACCGCCGCGCATCGCCCTCTGCGCTTTGTGGGTAGCCTCCTTACAAAACGTGTTTATGTTTCTTTTGAAAAGAGCTCTGAATTGCCTGCAGGGAATCGAGGGTAAGCTCTACATACTTTGCCACTGCGTACATAAAGATTAATCTAAAATTCACGGTGTTTTTTTCGCTCAAAATCGTTTACATAGTTATCATAATATTCTACAGGTACTTGTAAAACTTTATTCTTAAGTAATTCATAATAACCTTACACAGATTAGTAGGTCTGCAAAACCCTCCAATTTAACTTGTTCCTTATCTAACCTAAAAAGATTGGTAGTTTGAGATAAGTGGGTGAAAGGTACCTACTTTCCTTTTACGACAGCTAAAAGGATTGGGGAATGAGGATGGAGTGATAATAACGGTGCCTATTATAGAATAGTTATACAGTATACTACACTTTTCGTGAAATAAATGACACATGTCCAATGTTTCGTATCGAATTATCTGAATTTATTTGAGGCCGCTCAATTTTGTGTTTTCTTTCGTATCTATCAATAGGGATTATGTCTTTTTTTTTTAACTAATACAAAATATTTGTTTCCAAATGCTGCTAACAATAATATAAAAAGTGTTATATCTTAAACAATTGCCAAGTAATTAAGGTTTTAAAATAAGTGTCAGACAAGGTCAGCACTACCATAGAAGGGACGTCACGACTATGTAACTTCATACTAGCGCCATACATTGTCCGTACCTCGGGACAAGGACGAAAGATTATTCCTTCAACCGTCCTTGTCCCTCCAAAAACTTTAAAAGCGTGTAGCGTCTTTATATTTACTTCGATTTAACCGGTTTTTGTCAATTACTTCATTTTTACAATGACTTCTTTGAAATAACCTACCTGTCTACCCTGTGAAATAGCAAGGAAGTATTCTAGACAAGTATTAAAGAATATTCATTTAAAATATCATTTATTCGTAGTATATTAATCCTCAAACAGTTTAGTAACACCATGAATGTTGACCTGAATAAAGGGATATATAAAGGATCTTAATAATATCTAGAAGCGATACAATGTTCGCCGTTTTAAACAATATTAAGTACTAAAGACTGTCCAGATTCGACTTAGTAAACCTACTGAAATTCGTATTAACTTTTTTAAATTTGTTGTGTGTGAACACTACATTATGGGACAATAAAATCTTCAGAAATACAATAAGTCTTACAAAGGAAATCCCTTGTCGTTTTATATAATCAAACTCTGTAGTAGTCAGCTTAGTAAGTCAGTGTTTTCCACCAAAACCCTGAATTCATTTATTGAGTTCATTAAGTCATTTAAGAAAACCGCCTCGACTGCCTTATTGGTCTAGTGGTCACAAGAGCTACGGCTGAGCATGAGGTCCTGGGTTCGATTCCCAGGTCGGGCAAAGTGTTATATGGTTTTTCTATCTAGAATTTCAGTAGCAGCCCGGAGTCTGGATTTGTGCCCGGTTGATGGCAATTGGATCGCCCCCTTTGACATGGGCATAACTGGCGAAATGCCACATTTCGCCAGTGCCTAATTCTGGGATAACAGGCGTGATGGGATAACAGGTGTTATGTGTGTGTAAATGTGAGTTAAAATTAAGCATAATTTACAGTAGGTATCTTTCGTCTTAAGTTTTTGGTCCAAAAGTACATCGCAAATCTTATATTCGTCTAATAATACGATCGTCTCGATAATCAATCAAGTGACAGACTAAAAACTTAGCAGTGACCCAAATTCTGTTTGCACACTGTGCCCTTATCGTGTTACAGATGAAAGACAAACTGGGGTCTTGCGTCGATTAATGCAGACTGTCGGTTTGAGGACACACAACCAGTATTATACTTTGATTAGTTACTGATAGAGTTGATTTAAGATTGGCGTAATTTCACGTTTTCGCTTAGTAGTTGATGGATGATATGCACAATTGAGGATAAGTCCTAGATCTTATAAGCTTTAAGGCTTATCCAATATCCGTGTAAGTACTGTCACTGTTCGAGTAGACACTGTCATAGGACGTGCAAGGAATTAATAAGACGATTTTCATTAGTTACGTAATTATTTTCCTGAAATATTCTATAATATCCTGAAATTAAATACATGTAAGCTTAGAGTTTTACATTGATTTGGTTTCGAAATAGCCAGTCAGTTGCTGACCCACCCACGCTAGAACTAAAAGTTAACTGAAGGAAATTCGTACCTAGTGTAAGCAGGCGTAGGCAACAATGCAGGTATTAGTTATACAATGTTAGGCGTAATGCACACGGACATACGAAACGAGACGAAGACTAACTGGACTACGGGTTGTCTCTTTTTTGTCTGACGTCAGATTACGCCATGTCCGCGTCAAGTTCATGCCTCATCCACGTATGTTGGAATGCTTTGCCCTCACAGAAAAATGCCGTTTAATAAAGGATGGCTCAATTAATGAAAAAAAAAATTGATGAGATTCTTACTAAAGCCGACGATAAGCTACGATAACAGACGTTACACTTTTCGTTCATTTTTGCCTTTAATACAACAACCTTCACTCGAAGTCAAAAGTGGGAACACAAAATGCAAAAGTGAACATTGAATTTAATAGTGAACCAATCCAACGATGTTGGGTTTCGGAACTCCACATCTTTCAGTCACCTACCGAATGACGAAAAATTTAATAAAAGGAGCGGATGAACGTTCATTCCTATATACCGAGTTGTATGTTTCATTAAAGCTACCAATCAACTTTATTATCTGTAAACATGGCATATACCTACAATTGCTTAGAATGTACATACAAAGTAATATATTACATTATAAAGTAATATAACAAAGCGTGTAAAGCATATTTACATTGCTCGTTTTAATTAAGATACATTCAATTAAGGAAGGGCAAGATAAAAGTCAAGCTGAAGATATATTTGACTATATCGAACAAAACAATGTTGTTTGATACAAAAGAGGTTGTAGACATGATAAAACTACGAACTTCATTGGTGGCATATAATATTACCCTTTGGTATACCCTTTATATCAAGATACATCGATTTCAAACGCGACTATAAGTCTCTATCATATAAACTAGAGGTTGACATAAAAATATGAGGGTCAAACGGCGGGATTCTGACACGATTCACAAACTCCTTTATCTTGTAAGAAATGTTTTGAAAATGTTTTAACGTCTCAATATAATTTTGGTTTGCGTGATATTTTATACAAATCAGTGCATAAAAAGCAGTAACGCAAAAGCTCTTTAAAAGTATCATCTGATGAAAAATATTCGCCGATTTTCACCTCTCCAATCCAAATTGGGCTCCCCTTTATAACATCCAATACTCGTTGAAAATACCGTTGAAATTTCAAAATGACTGTTTATTAAACTCGTCTGCGTCGGAAACACAGACGGAAACAGAATAACTCCCCTAATTTTCATTAGCGGAAAAACCTTACGGATGAAAAAAGTCGGCATTTATAATTCGCCGGGGAATCCGGGAAACGATTAAATTAACACAAAAGGCGAGGAGAGCCGAATTACTGCAATAAAGCCATATTATGTTATGACTCCGGCACTCAAATCATAGCTATTAGGCGAAACGAGTCCATTATTAGGTATCTAATCCGCTTTACAATGATTAAAAACGTAAAATGGGGTGAAGGGGTAAAAATAGGTATATCTATCAACTGAGATCATTCTGTGCTAGTTAGTTAGTTCGTGGAAAAGGATTATTCCAGCGTTCGTTACGGCGCAAAAAATCCGCTTAAAGTAACTCCGTCGAGTTAAATCATCGCAATTATGAATGCCACGCGCCACGCTAAAGCTGCTTCAAGCGCCGTTTCCATTCAAAGTTTTACTCTTCAAACTAGTAGAATGAAGATAAAGAATTAAGTAGCAATAATGAGCGTTTTGGGTTTGTACGGGCGCAATGCAGTTATAGAAGCAGTTGTAAGGGGGTCGGCGTGAGGCGAAATCGCCAGACGCGCCGATAACGCTTTAGCGAAAGCACGGGCCGCGGAAACGTGAGCGATCGTAGTTACGTAAACGTGTCGCGATTTTGCGTGAGCGGTGGTTTTAAATGCAAGCAAGTGTACTCAAGTGAACTAGTTTAGAGATTCGTGTGTGCATTTCTGTGGATTATGTGAAGGTTTGTTATATTTTTTTTCCTACATACGATAAGTTTTTGAAATTTGTAAGTTTAACTCAATTGAAAGTTTGGTCATAATATATAGGATGCTACATGGTACCTTTATTTTAATCAGCATTGGGAAATAACGAAATAAATTGTGGTATTCATTTAGTTTACATGCGAAAACTTTTTCGGCTTTCATAAGCAAGTATTTCAGTATTGCCTTTTCCCAAATTTTTTATACAAATATGCGAGAGAGTTGTTGAATAGTTGGTATAAGTAATGTTTTACTAAATACTATACATTTAAACTTTTTTGGTCACATGCGTCCAAAACAAAAGTCTGCTAAAATTCTACATTTTAGTGCCAAAAAGAAGAATTCACATCTTCATTATTTAAAGCGGGCTTTACACATAGATTACCATGTAATATAAATTCGTTAATTTACGATACATGAATGAATATAATATATATATTTAATATTGCGACTACATAAAGTTCCTTGACATATTATCATTCAATAACATAACATAAACATAAACTTACACCTTATTCCCATGGGGGCATGCAGAAAACACAGAAAAAAAACTGTTTATGTCATACATTAACATAATTCTTTTTCAGTAAGTGTATCTTCCTAACCTTCTTTCAGAGTCCCTTCTTATCAATCATGATTTATGAAAATACATAGGTACCGTACTATACCGTTGTATTTCTGCCTATATTCTCAGTTAAGAAGTAGAATAATCAACCAGATTTTAAGCTGTTGTTATAATGTGTTCTTAATTATCTACTTAATTAACATCTTAAATTTATTCACTGACATTCATTGCACAGCCTAAAATGCTTGGTCTTGAAGTTTGATATTTTGGAAGGTAGGATTTTGTAGGCAAGTTTGTATGGATGGGAAATTTGTCGTTCTTCATTTTCGCCGATGGGAAATACCATCGAGCATTCGGCTGTTTTATTAAAAAGTGTCAGATTTTTATTTTTGTGACGCAATATTTTATTATCACATACCAAACATATTGTATGTTAAGTAATATTATCATACCAATGAAAAATTAATGAAAATATACTCAACAATATGACGACATAAAATATGATGCTCACACTTCATTTACATAAAAACCTACTACATTACTAAGCGTAATAAATTCTCTAAATATGGAGATAATCGTATTTGCGTAGCTGTGAGCATCTGCGGGATTGGTTCAGCGGAATTCTATTACCAGGTCAAATTCCTATATTCGGCACTCCGTATCTCCGGCACATACTTCCAGTGTGATATTACTTCCATTCCTTTTTGCAGATGGATGGTATTGTCCCGAAAAAGAATGGGTTGATTTGAAAATAGGCCTAAAACTTGTCTGCATTTTCCACACTTAAATCTGAAGAGCTGGTCTTTACTGGACACAATAGTTTAGTCTTTACTCAAAATAGGTTTTAATTAAACCTACCTAAATTTCGACAATATTGACTCAGGTTGCGCGTAGGTATTAGCTGTGTTTAAAAGTAGGGTAGAAAATAAAGGAAAAATAAAGTAAGCTGGCTGCTTTTTCTGGCGATGATCCCACTTTGGCTTACCGATGTTAACGCAACTGCACCCTCGCGGGGATTAGTTTTTATCTACTAATTTATATAATTCTCGTGTCGCAATGTTTGTTACCAAACTCCTCCGAAGCGGGTGGACCGATTTGTATACAATTTTATATGCATATCGGGTAGGTCTGAGAATCGGTCAATATCTATTTTTCTAAAAAAAGCAAAACAACGTTTGCGGTGTCAGATAATATATTTATATATCTCTCTAGCTAGTAGAGATAGTGGGATCATTAATAAAAAAACAAAAGGTGTTGCTAGGTGGGTCTGTTGATCTCATAGGTTATCTGATTGTGCAGTATAGACTGTTATTTTGGAGGATTTTAGCCGGTTCGATTCCCGAGTGTGCAAATAAATTTTAGAAAATCTTTGAAAGCAGATTTATTTCTTTAAAAAAATAAATGAATGTTTCCTATAAGTAAAATTTGCTGTCTCCAGTATTTAGAGTACTTTCTCTCCAGACGAGTTTAAAAATTCCACCATTATATATACTCGTAGAAGATGTACGAGGTTGCATTTGTGACGAGAAAATACTTTTCTAAATCTAATATCATCTTTTTTAATAAGTTAATTATGATGAGTGCCAAACGAAATTTGGATTATTGTGTCCATTACGACCTGTTTGCCAAGGGTAAAGCGGCCGTGTCTATTCGATAGTAAAGTGAAGATAGGCCCTTGTAACATAATTGAGTATGAAATTAATACTGTGGTGAATATTCGACACCTGAATTAGTCTGATCGAACATAAGGCGTGTAATTGACGGGGTTATAGTAATTTTATTATGTCTATAGCGATAAATAGGTGTGACGAATTTTCCTTTTGGAAAGCTTATTGTGGAGTGAAGAATAAGATGTCATGGATTTTTATACCTACTGAAGACCTGTTATAGTTTCCCGATTAATAAGTAAAATAAACAAGATAGGTAAATTAAAAATACTACTGAATTTTCATTTGCATGCATTTATCTGCTTCATATGTTAACCGAAGCTTTTCCAGAGGTAGTCGAATAGCACACGAAGTTTTAAAATCAATTTGACATGTAAATTAAACATTAATAGTTAAAAAGTTGAGCAGAATGCTATGCAGGTGCTGAAAAATTCTGAATATTGTGTGTGATTTCGTAAATTTCGTAAACATTCGCTTTCTCCGAACAATTTGTTGTACTCAAGAGCGGAGTTTGCTTACCACGCCTGAGAGACATCGATCACTATTGGTTGACAGGTACAAGCAGCCTGTGATGGATTGATCAGTTTCGTCTCATCCCGCTTCTAGTAATCGCAAATTATTTTTGCGTAGGTTCTTTCGCGAGCTAGGATATTGCAAATACTTTATCTAGATTTGTTGGTCTTTTAATACAAGGCGCGGACTTCTAGAATGTGGAAGGTTTTTTCTAACACTATTTCAAGAACAAAATTCATTTAAACTACTATAACTTTATGAGTAAAGCTACGAATAACTTCTATCATTCTGTTCGTGTCAACATCTATGGGAGTAAAATCGCTTGATCCCAATATAGTGAAGCGTTCAAGCATTTTGTCAACATGCTCACTGGCTAACCTAATATTTAAGCGAATTGTATACTCGGAGGTACAGTTGAACGAGGCGGAGACCCTCCTTGCCGGATTGCCGACATTGGATTTGGAGGCAAAGCCCTCGCGCACGTATGAGAGTGGCGCGAGGAGGCAAAACGTCGGGGTGTAACTCAGCTGCCGCGAGAAATCACGGTATAGCGGACAAAGCTCCGGCGGGATCTCATGGCGACATGGAGGGTGCGATTGTCGCAAACCAGTACTGGGTACGCCAAAATAGCGGCGGTAAGTTCCTTCTCTGAGGAGTGGTTGGAGAGGTGCCACGGCGTCCTCACCTTCCGCCTGACACAGGTCCTCACCGAACACGGTTGTTTCGGGAGGTTCCTGTTTCACATAAGGCGGTAGGAAACGCCCGGGTGTCACCATTGTGTGGATCGCCTGGAGGACACGATGGAGCATTCGGTGGAGGTCTGCCAAGCTTGGGCGGAGCACCCCAGCACCCCCATATCATCGCGGAGGCGATTGGCGGCGGCGATCTCTCGCGTCCGGCCCTGGTCCAGGCCATGGTATGGAGCGAGAAGGAATGGAAAGCCCTCACCACCTTCTACGAAGCAGTAATGCTAGTGAAGGAAGAAGCGGAACGCCTTGAGTTCTCACGCTCCTAGTCGCCGCAGGAGACGCTCTCGGCGTCGGGAGTCGGCTGCAGATTGCCGGCCACCGTAGGCGCGGGCTTGCAGACGGCGAGCAATGGGTAGCTCGCCGTCCGGTAAGGACCAATCCCGGGTCGACGGCGCGTCGTGTTCCACGCGCGCCTCAAAGAGATGTCAGTACATAATGACGGGGTCCGATAGGGCCGATGCCTCAGGGTTGCGGGGTGTTCGAAAGAGATACCGTGGCCCTGGCACAGGCAACTGAAGGACCACGGGTGGGTTTTAGTCAGTAAAAGTCTGACACGCCCTCCTGCTCCACCCAGAGCGGGAGAAGTCATTTTTCCCACCCGTAAAAAAGAGGTATAGTTGAACATTAAACACAATTTTCAACCTAGTAGGTATACCGATACTTATATTATAAAGAGGTAACATTTGTTTGTTTGTTTGTAAGTTTGTATGTAGGGGTAATCAATGGAACTACCGGTCGGATTTGAAAAAATATTTTGCATATCATAGCTCAATTCTTAAGGAAGGCTATAGGAGCCGAGCAAAATGAAAACGAAGTGCGATGTGACGGGGTGGGGGAAGAAGAAATTTCATGTGGACGAAGACGCCGGCAGAAGCTAGTGTTATAATATGTATCAAACCACTTTTCTCTTGAGCACTCTAGAGATAACTTCTCATACGCAAAACGTTCGCATAGATAGAATGCAGACTGTGTCGGCTTCAGCCGAGTCATCTATTCACAGTTAGTCATCCCGCCATATCAGGACACAGTTTTTATCTGCAATAAATTTCACTACAAATGTAAGCTTCAACCATTCAAACTGATAATTCAATATATTCGCAAAAGTCTCAAAAAACTTTTTTTCGTTATATTCGGTCGTAAATTTTACTTGATGAATAGCTGGTCTCGTATTGTTTTGAATGTATTCATAAATTGAGGGAAAAGTTCCTTACATATTTTGTGTTATAAATTGGTGTTTGATTTTTCATGACGTGTTTAAGCCCAGGCACATTTATATTTATTATAGTTATAGTTTTAATAGGTTAATGCGTATCTATGAATGAGTCTTGCTCAAAATTAATGTACCTACATCTGCTGCAAAAAAGTGTGCTTAGATACATTTAAAAAGTAACAATGTTGTATTTAATCATACAAAAAATTAAATACATACATGTGAAGGAATAATATAAAACTATAGAATAACGAATAATAAATAATTTAAGCTTAATTAACAACACATTTTAGTCAACGTTTTTAGAACAATTAAACTTTTGCCAATATCTAATTATAATTATAATTTATCATTTATTTTCTCTTCACAAAGTGCGTACAACAAATGTCTCAGCTGTATTCCGGCTTTGTGAGAGACTGGTGTCTGATATAGGTATTTGGAGAAAAGCTTCCACCTCATCAGGCCCCCTCGACGGCTAGAATTAGCTTTACATAGATACCGTGCCGGAGTCAAAGTTAAACAATATGCATAACAAAAATAAAAACTAATTAATAGTAAACAATATGCTTACACAAATTAAAGACAATAAAAAACAATAAAGAATACCTACCTATAATTCTGCAGAAGTCAGACATGAAGTCATGTCAGACGATGTGTGAGTGAGTGTTTATCTTGTATGAAGTGTTAGACTGTAATGTATGCGAGTAATTCAGATGAGCAGTGTGTGAGTGAAGCTGACTTTTGTTGAGTGAGTGCAGTAAGAGTTGTTTTTCAAGGAGGTGAGGAACAGCTATGTATGTGTGGGGTTGGTTGAAGTACGTTTAATTCCAGAACGGTCAAAAGTGAGAATCTTTTTCGAATATTTGGTGAGAATTTTTATCATAGCCTAGGGTTTTTAAGTATTTATTTTTATTTCTTAAATACAGCTTGATCGAGTTTTTGGATATAGGTTAAAGAATTTAATGCCCAAGGAACCAAAAGAATCTTTTAGGGAGTGTGGATTTGAATTGAGCCGTGGGACATACCCTACCCTTTCGTCGTTGTCTTTGAGTAGTTTAGCGTCAAACTGCATTCTAGAATGCTTTTTCAGTAACGTACTTAGTATGAACGTTTGTCTGACAGTGGGAATGTCCCATTCTTTATATAGGTCAGTAGTCGGAAGACGAAAGGCGAGACCAGCTCCAACCTATATGTAGTAGTGTAACCTGTATCTAGTTTGGCACGCTGTGCCCTTTCAACTTCGATGAGTCGTGTTTTTGCGGCCTCGACCTCCCCATGATGTGATCCAGAAATCCATAAGTGATTATCATAATGTGTGGTAGTTTTTCGATCGACCGAGTGTCTTAGAGTTTTGAAAATGTAAATTACTTTTCGTAACCTGATCACGAGGGTTTCCATGTGCAGTTTAAAGAAGAGATATTGGTCAATAGTCACTCCAAGGTATTTCATATTCTCGATCATTTCAATAGAGTTTACCAGGTCGTGAACTGTATCATTGGTACTTTTGCCAGTTAAAACCAAATTGTGAAGACGAAAAGAGATTATTGGCTTCCAAGACCTTAACTAGACGTTGATTTATAAGGCGTTCCAATGTCTTGGACAGAGTAGGTATAATGGAGATGGGTCGGAAATTATTGGTACATTCTTTTTTTCCAGCCTTATGGACGGGCATGATAATTGCTATTTTAAAAGCCCGAAGAAAAACCCCTGTTTTTGACCTACTTTCTACCTCATACGTGTTAAAACTGATTAAATACGATATGTCACGTTAATATTGCGTATTTTTGTGAATTACAGACCTTGATTAAATGTAGTTTCTGTATTTATTTGATTTATATGGAGTTAAAATAGTAAAAAATGCGAAAAACAAAATGAGTCATCTTCATTTACTTTTTAGATTTTACTTTTTAGTTACTACTCTATCTGAACGCATGTGTTTAATTGTAACACGGGCAACGCTAGCTTCAGTCTGATTGGCTACTGGTCTAGCGTCCCCGCCATAATTTTTTGCGTGAAAATAAGTAAGAACGTGTTTTTAGGTGAGACTACTTTTACGTTGCAAAAAAATATGATATTTTTTTTTACAATATGGTAAGTCTTGATTTATTTATCTTACTAGCTTCCACCCGCGGCTGCGCATGTGTGGTGTTTATGAATAATAGCCTATATCCTTCCCCAGGCTTCAGATACAGTTCAGCGGATTAGCCGTCAATCAACACAGCCCCGCTCGGCGCGCCGACCAGGCTGCCGTTCTTACTGTGGTAACTTTGAAACTATCCTTCCAAACTACTTAGTGTTCAAGACAAATGTTATCTACGTTAAATATCGAAAGCGATAAAGGTATTAATTTTGTATCTATACCGCTACATGCGAACAAACACAAATCCTGCATCGCGCAATCAAAGGTTACCGCGCAGCTAGTAGCCGTCGGGTTCAACCCCGATAAGAGTCAGGCGGTTCTCTTCTCGAGACGTCGTCGAGTCCCACCCCCCCTTCCCAGCCCGATCACTATGTACGGCAAGCCAATCCCTTGGGAGAAGCAAGCCAAATACCTAGGCGTGATCCTTGATCAAAACTTAACGTTTAAACAGCACATTAAGGCTGTTCGCGCACGCGCCGCTTTCGCTCTTGGTAGACTCCACTTTATTCTGACAGCCCGTTGCAAACTGTCACTTAAATGCAAACTGCGCATCTACACCGTAGTCATCCGTCCCATCATGACCTATGCCTGCGTTGTATTCGCGCACGCTCACCCACGTCATCTCCATAAGATGCAGACCCTCCAGAACCGTTTCCTCAGAAAGGTCACGGGTGCCCCCTTCTATGTCCGTAATATAAATCTCCACATCGATCTTAAAATGCCTACCATAAACGAAACAATCGTCGGGCACAAGTCCGTTTAAACAGACTACAATCTCATAGGTTGACCTGCCATTCCCAAAAAAAAAAAAAAAAACAATCGTCGGGCAGTTGCCCACCAGATACGACATCCATCTGGTCGGAGTATCCTCCCTTTTCCAAGAGTATGAGTGAACTTTACACCCTGTTCCTCATATCTCTCCATACTCTAAAACCTGCATTGTAAAGAAAGTATCTAATAAAAAATAGCCCACTGTTTTGCTTATAATATCTTCCACCTAAAAGTTAGATATCGCGAGTAGTTGTCGCGGACTTTTAATTAAAACTGTTAAAACAATCCCACCATACATTATGTTCGTTTCAGTCTTACGATTTAGGCAGCGCACGTCAAGATAGCTCTCAGGGGGCAGGATTATTTCCGCCTTTCTTGATAGTTATCGTTATATTATGGGCAAATCACACAAAATCTTTATAAATTGTAGTATAAGTTTGATGTATAAGCTACAATCAGAAATATTGCTGTTAAGTTTCATCAAAATCTGTTCAGTAGTTTTTGCGTGAAAGAGTAACAAACATCCATCCATCCTCACAAACTTTAGCGTTTATAATATTAGTAGGAAGTAGGAATTAGGATTTACTTGCAGTTTCAGTTTGTAAAAAAACATTGAATTCTTAGAACCCTGTTTTGTCCAATTCTTATTTCAATTTATTAACGTCTTTTTATAAATTTCGTTACATTACGAAAAGTACAGTGTATAACTGATGTATACAGTTAGAACCTGATTAAGCATACTGTAAAGTAGTATATCATTAAAATTCTTCTAGTAATGCTTTCAGAAACTATGCTTAAAGGCAAAAAGCTTACAGAGAAAAACAAAAAAAGGATAAACATGAAAACCCAGATACATAATTATGATAAAATCCCAGTTACAAAAAGCTAAAATATATTTATACAGAGGAAATTATAGAAGCGCTACGAGCAAAATGGAGACAAGTGCTGAAAGGGAACCTTTTAATATAAATAAAATTAAAAATGAATATTCCTTCCACAAACATCATAACAAAATACAAGTAGCTACTTAATACAATAAATAAATAAGAGGATACAATAAATACTAACATTAAAAAAATCACAGATAATAGATTTAATCAATTAGGTTACGCCTGTGTAAAGCAAGCTTTATGTTTAATAACTAGTTACATCTCAGGACTATACCGTAACAACCTTTTCGTTACTTAAACTGTTTTGAATAGTACTCATAATTATAAAGATTTATTCCTAGATGTTTTTTAGAAATTGCACCTACCACTGTTTGTCTCTGCATCACCCAAAGGTTGACTGGTAGAAAATGCTTAAGGCATTAAATCCCTGAGTACATTCGTGTACGTGAAGCATGTAATAAAAAAATAAATGGGGACCCACAAAAAGGAAGGTCGTTTAGGCAGTGGCAGGGACAAGAAAAGGCTCTGAAAACTAAATGTATTACATCAATTATTCAGTATATTTCTCTTCTCAGATAAAATAATCTTACTAGAGCTCTTACAATCTTTATCTTGGATAGGCGTTCGAATATTGTTATTATTGACTATTTAATAAAATAAAAAAATATAACCTCCCATTAAAATTTTACCATTTCTACCATAAGCATTCTAGAGACTTCTACGTTAATATAAAAACAGTAATTGTTCATTTTCCTTCTCGGTTTTATATCAGATAAATCAGACGGTATTACCGGCGGGACGACATTCGATTCACACCTAAAAAGCCTGCATGTTTCTTCCTCTGAACACTTTTCCTTTCATGTAAGCAGAGGTAGGAAGCCGATTTATTTTCGTGTCAAATTCTATTGAAATGTTTGGAGAGGTTGTTGGATTCTCTGTAACACAACTGGAAATAAAACCTTATTCTTAAATTTTCATATACACTACCAGTTCTTGAGTTTTCTAAGCCAATAAAACTTAAAAAACAACAACAATTTGCCACAAAACGTTACATGTTTTATCACAAAAGCAGTTCCAATAGTATGTAAACATTATTGGAAAATATGTCTTTAACGATAGACTAAATATGTCTTTAACGATAGACTAAAAAAACAAACAAATAACTTAATCTGCCTAGCCTTTTCCTAATTATATTGGGGTCAGCTTCCAGTCTTACCGAATCAAGCTGAATACCAGTACTTTATATGGAGCGAATGCCTATCTGACCTTCACAACCCAGTTACTGGGTAACATGATAGAGATAAACTACGTTGACATGGTGCGCCCCTCCATACTAATAATAATGAGTCTAGTCGAGCAACAAATTCTTGCATTTTTTTTTTGTTGGCCATCTCAATACGCACAGCATGCGTGCGTATTATGAGTCTAGGTGGCGCTCAGTTAATACTTTCACAAATACTTTTAAACGTTTCGAATTTTGGATGGGCGCCTTATGTCACCGTAGTTTATCTCTACCCCTTGGTAAGACGGGTTGTCAGAATTTTTGCCCTCCGTAACTATCCCTAACGACTGTCAGAGATCTACGAATGACAGCAGGGACTGCATATGACATATCGATATATGTCATGGATAGTCACCCAGCCACGAACCAACCGCAGCATTCGTAGCTAGATAGTAGCGTAGATCGATTCGTGCAGCTGTTATCATTTAGCCACGAAAAGCTATAAAGTATTAAATAAATATACGATTTTAAACAGCTTAATAAATAACTAATTTTTTTTATTGGATATGATTAAAAAATAACATGGTTAGTAAGGCACAACTAAATCGCAAATAGTTTTATCTTTACTTTCATCAACCGAAAGTTAATGTAGTTTTAAGCTTTTTTTTATTTCAGTTTCTTTGTCTTAAATATAATCAACAGGTTCAATCTTAATAGCCTCGTTAAGGGCTTGAGCATTTATTAAAAACTTAATTATCATTTAGTTGATGGAGTTATTTTACATTTGTGTTTTTTTTTTAAATAGATATTATTTAAAACATAACACAAAATAACGATAATATCCAACCTCGGCGTTGATGAACCCAGATCGCAGTACACCGCAGTTACGGTGGAAAAATCAATGTTCAAATAACAGTGACGTAAGCACCTGACTCACAGCCGGCGATTAACGAGAAGCGAGTATAGCTAGCAACTAAAAACAAGTTGGCGAGCAACGAGCATCGAATCCGCGAAGGCGAGAAGCGATTTCTCGCTGGTAAGCGTATGTACCAAGCGTGAGTCTTGCGGCATATTGCTACACCAAAACCACATCTTTATTCTATTTATATACATATAACATTTGGGAGCTGTTGTGCCCAGCAAGTCTTGCTATACTCAGTACATAAATGATACCTATTTGAAATCGTATGACACTCATTTACCTAACATTTTATATGTTTTATAACACTGTTACCGATGAAAAGCAAACCTTTAGTTACCTTACCTCACCTGTTTTTACTTCCAAATCTGTATTCCACTGCTTTCTAGAAAATCTTAGAATATTTTCATTCATTGACATATATAGTGTCAATTGTCATCTGTCCGTTTTCTTTTTTTATGTTGTCACCGAACTTTTCGGCTTGTGATATAAGGTCAGGTCGTAAGCAGCTTTATTGTTTCTGTTCGACAAAAATTTATGTTTAAAAAGAAGTATTTTGAAACTAAGAAACATCTGTAAGTATAAATACGGGCCTTCACCCCAAATAAAATAGTCTACCTTTAATCTTCAAAGCACAACAAACAGTTTTATTTATCCCGGTGAGCCCCTGCGACCAACTCATAGTACTTCTCTGTATGATGGAGTAGTATACCATCCCAGTGAGCACAGGCGACTAGCTCGTAGTCTATCCTCGGATATCTATTCATCATGGTTAGATACTAGGAGGTTCGGCGACGAGGGATTTCATAGACTGGACCCCAAGGTTCCTGCTGTAGGGCGTGAAGATGCTAGAGCCCCGGTAGACCGCGCCGACGTCAAGATGCTGGGTGGCGTCAGTAAGGCTTTGAAGTCCCACAATTACCTGCCGCTACATGATCCTGATTACTCAACATCATTACTGCCGACTTGAAGCTCCTACTCATATTTATATATTTTACGTTTTTTTTTTATATCATTCTCTTTTAAAATGTGATTAGCGCCGGCAAAACGAGACGTTGCAGCCTCTCAGTGAGTATTCTGCCCACCAAGCGATCGTCGCTCGGCGAGACCCTTCTGTGATAGCTTTTTTCGCTGCGACAAATGAGTAGGTACTCGCCGGCGGCAGTGTGAATAGTCAGTAATCAACTAATAATTGTAACTGTTTTAGTTAAGTCTACAAGTGTTTTTACGTTTCTTAAGCGAGCCAATCGTTGATAGCTTATTCCACGTAGGAGGTGCGACAGCCCGTTATTTCATTTATTTCATTTCGTTCAATTTTCAAACAGTGGAATTGAAAGAACAGTGTAATACTGGTACGAATGCGATATGAATACTGCACAACTGTTAAACATACCAATCATTAACTTCGCTTAGGTATTCAGCCGGCGCCTGCGTTTACCAACGCCAGTACGATAATATCCCAAATATAAACACTACGTTTTCTTTCATTCTACAAAATATCCGATACGATCCCAAATAAACTACATAAATTAGCTTAATGACACGCATTAAACAGTAACTAATCGCAACAAACTAATTTATTTCCAAACTGATTCCAAAAACAGCATCATTCAAAGAGAAACAGACACCTGAAAGATGCTCTAGTATTTGTAGAAAACAGACGTGAAAATAGTGATATAAATAACTATTAATCTCGACTAACTAAAGATCGTAAACTTTCCAAATCGAAATTCTCGAGTCAAATCCGTTCAACCGAACTGGGATTTACAGTTCTCCGGTTATTTTTAGTTACCGCAAACGGATCTAACACAACTACAGAACATATTTTTGATGTCTATCACATCTGTGTTTTCTGAATGGTGAATCCGACTGTCGCATATCATAGAGTATTGACACTTTAAGATAACCTTTAAAGTGTATTTATGCGGGAAGGGTTATACAGCATCTTACTGCAGTAGAACTCCCAGTAGGACCGCGGTCGATACCATTTGATCGCAATTGGAATCATTTTACAGTCAACTTAGATTACATTATGCCAATAATTAAATGCGCTGGTTTCAGGTGCTCTAAATCTTAACCATAGATATGAATGAAAAGCCAAATTCACAAATGATATAAAACATTTCTTGATGAGTAGTACCCACGTAACCTTTGTATCTCTTGGCGAAAATTACAACTAACAGAACAACCGTTGACAAGGTCGCTGGATGTAATCCCGGATTATGTAGGACAGCATCCACAAGAAACTGGACTGAAATCTACCACTGCAAAGGTCAGGTCGGAAGGCTACGTTATGGATTTATGACTTGGCAGTAAAAAAGGGTTATGATCTTTGGCTCTAAATCATTAGTGATAACTTTTCTGTAAGTTCAAACTCATCATATGAGTAAGTACTACTTTGTCCATGTAAATGAATATTATATATAAATAGGTAAATTTGTTTGTCAATAAACTGTTAACTTTATATAGTACTAGTTTCCGCCCGCGTGGTGTTTGATGAAAAGTAGCCTATGTCTTTCTCCGGGTTTCAGACAGTTCCGCGGATTAGCCGTGAAACATCACAGCACCGCTCTGCGCGCCGGCCAAACCCAATGACTTAAGACAGATCGCTACTGATGATGGACAGTATAATTCTATCCGTCCCTGTCAACCAAATCGCTGTCAACACGTTATAGGGTCGCATACTATGGCTTTATTGGGACATTAAAACCAGAGATTCATAGCGTTTTCTACGAGTATTCTCATTTTATATATATTAGTCTATGACGAGTATCTCCAGTACGCCAACATTGTAGATAGACACGTTATTGGGTTCGGCCGTTATTGTGGTAACTTTTGAACCATCCGTCCAAATTACTTAGTGGGAAAGACAAAGTTTATCTACATTAAATACTAAATGTGATAAAGGTATTTAATACGATAAGAATTAAACTAAATACTCTGAAATGTGCATTGTAAAAAGTATCTCATTTAAATGTATTTTTGGCTCACTATTTTGGCTATAATAGCTTCCACATAAAATGTAGATTTAAAATGTCGCGGACTTTTATTTAGACAGTTTAAATGAAACAATCCCACGATACGGTTTAGGCAGCGCACGCCAAGATAGCTCTCAGAGGGCAGGAATTTTTCCGACTTACTTGATACTTACCGTTATTTTTTGGCCACATCACACAAAACCTTGAAAAATTGTAGCCTATGTGTTATTCTGATGTATAAGCTACATAACTGTGAACTTTAAATAAAATCTGTTTAGAAGTTTTTGCGTGAAAGAGTAACAAACATCCATCCTTCCGTCCATCCTCACAAACTTTTGCGTTTATACATAATATTAGAAGGATTAGGAAGATAAAACAAACTTGCTTTTCGTCTCTGTATGTTTGCCAGCTAAATGCTTCCTAACTACACAATGGATTTTGGGTTTCTCCATCATTTAGAGACTTTATTCCGGAAGTTTTATGTGTGTTATACATTCATATTTAACTTCGGAGGATATAGCACTTAGATCTCGTTTTTTTGAGACACCACCATATCAATAGATCGTAGCCATGTAAAGTACGAATACGGAATTGCCCTAAAAAAATCAATCACTATACAGGGTTACATAGCCATTACATAGCCGTCAACTACGCATTTTGTACAACAAACTAAGTAACATAGCACAAAAGTAATTGCTGGTAAACAAATTGTATTTTTGGTGTGAAAAATCGCTATTTACGGTAGAGCACAACGTAACGCACGCAAAATATTGTGCTCAAGGGTGCATGCAACGGTACAGGTCGTGGGGGTATTTCAAGTCGTGTTATAACTACAAAAACTGCCGTAAAAGTTGAAATTTTGATCTTCCATATTTCCGTTACCAGAATGTTTGTAAGTATCGTCTAGTACAAAATAAATATTACAATTACGAGACTCTCGGATTCGCTAAGGGTCTTTTTACACCCGTTATAAATTGTACCTTACAACCGATTTGTCCTACAAAACAGTAATATCACTCGATTTGTTCAACCTACCGAAGCAACTATAAACAGTCTTGAAACTGACTACAAACTTAATCAGAGCCACAATAGATGTCAATCTTGAGTGTATTAATTGAAGCCTGATATTGATTAGATGCCAAGACGCTAGATGAAGCAATAAAGCATGATAAAGACGATGCGATTTAATTGTTTGTGGTAGTTAAATCATAAATTGTAGCAACAATAAAAATTGCATCGTCTGAACAATGCTTAGACGAAGCAAATCATTTTGGTTGCTTCAATTTTACTGTATTCCGCAACAAAGAAACTTGCATCATGTAAATGGGACGTTACTTAGAAGCGAAGGCTGTAAATAAGGAAACTAAGGCTGTTAATAAGGCGTTCAGCGTGCACGTTGGTTTATCACACAATTAGCCAGTAAGTTGTATGATCGACTTCTTTTCTTGGTAAACACTATCAATCAAATACAGCTCCGCTAGCTCCGCAGCATACGCTGTTAAAAAAATTCGAAATTTAACTGATTTAGAGACAGCCCGTTTAGTATACTTTAGTTATTTTCATTGTGATGTCGTACGGTATTCTTTTGTGGGGAAATGCCACCGACATTCAGACTATATTTGATTTGCAGAAAAGAGCTGTTAGTTCAATTTATAAATTAAGTCTGAGATACTCTCTCAGAGAGAAATTTAAGGAAATAAATGTAATGACTGTGCCTTCTCAGTATATTTATGAAAATCTTTTATATGCCCACAAAAACATAAAATTGTTTAAAAAATACAGTGATATCCATAATATAAATACTAGGAACAAACACAAATTTGTTGTACCTACAACAAGGCTCAATAAAATAGGTGGCTCGTTCAGATGTCAATGTATACGCTTTTATAATAACCTTCCAAGCCACATTCAAGAACTAAGCCTTAATAAATTCAAATCATTTATTAAACGTAAGTTGTGCCAGAAAGCTTTTTATACAGTCAAAGACTATATTGTGGACAAAAAGGCTTGGGACTGACCTGCTCCAATTTTTGCATACTGTTTTTTTGTTTTTTACCTAACTTTTGTTTTATTTCATATATGACAAATGCGTGCACTGACTGGACAGGCCCACTCAAATCTGTATGGTTCTTTCCTCAAAAGACCATTTCAGACACCTACCTACATGGTCCTCATATGATCTGTAAAGTAAACAATGACATGAATACTTACCTAGGTATTATTTTATTGATATTATTGTGAATGTTAAGACTATGTGGGTATTTTTTTTTTCTTTTGTTTTTTTATTTTATTATCTCAGTGAGTTTTAATCGTAATCTTGGTCTGGCGGTTTGAGTAATTATGCGGCCTACCCAATGTCCTTTCTTTGGTATTGTTCGTCGAATCGTTGAGCTCCTTATGTTTTGATTTGAGCTGTACGATGACTGACAAATGCGTGCACTGACTGGACAGGCACACTCAATCTGTGTGGTTCTTTCCTCAAAAGACCATTTCAGACATCAATCCACATGGTCTTAACATGATCTGACCAAGAGTATGTCTGGACTTTAAAAGAGACTGTGACCTCTGAGTTTGTTTCGGCTTTTCTTCTCAGAGTAGACAGATAGGAAATGCCGACCTCATCTAGTTTAAAAAAATGTTTGACGTGTAAAAGTGTTTGTACAAACCCACTTACAGAAATAAAAATCATTTAACATTTACAGAAACAAATCTTGATGATCTTCTGCTGATTGATTACAAAAGTTTGTGATTTCAAGAACCACTTAATGGAATCTTTCGTCTAGATAAAGATTTGGAATTGATTGGAGCCGCGAATACATACGCCGGTAACTTGCATACAAACATGCAAGCTCCATACTTTAAATTTTATCATCTTTATCATCAGCAAACAACAGTCCACGGTTAGACATAAGCCTCTTCAATTTCACACCATTCAGCTCGATTCTCGATGACCAGTCTACCTGCAACCAGTCATCCATCTGCTACTTGCATGCTTCTGTGCAAGTTACAGGCGTGTGAATTGTCGTTTTTTGTAGATTACGAATCTTGTCATGCTCTACACTTTATTTACATTTAACCAACACATATTCTGAATATGACATATTTTGTTCTCAACCGATATGGTGCCAATTTTAGGAAACCTATGGATTTTGGCTAACGTATTGCCAACCTTTGAATTTCGCATGAACAGGTTTCCATCGACCCAAATCACTTGATACTCGAATAAACGTTGCTGACCATTTTAGGTGAAAACTGGATGAATAAAATATCCTACTAATATTATATAAATGCGAAAGTTTGTGAGTGTGGATGTATGTTTGTTACTCTTTCACGCAAAAACTACTGAACGGATTTGGTTGAAATTTGGCACACAGATAGTTCATAATTTGGATTAACACATAGAGTACTTTTGATCCCGATACTCATACGGGAGCAAGATTTATGCGGGTGAAACCGCGGGTAGCAGCTAGTTTTTAATAATCTGAAGCGTGCAAAGTGAAATATAACAGGGAATCGACGCTCAACTTATTACCATGGATTCAATACAAACATGATTCTTAACTCACACAACAACAGTTTTGTTTTATAACCGACGATTTTTTTTAGCGCTAAAATCATGTCATCATCATCATCATCATCAGCCTATTTTAGTCCACTGCTGGACATAGGCCTCCCCTAATGAGCGCCATTGCGCCCTGTCTTTAGCTTGACGCATCCAGCATCTGCCTGAAATCTTTCGCAGCTCGTCATCCCACCTGGCCGGAGGGCGTCCTACACTACGTTTGCCGAGTCGCGGTCTCCACTCAAGAACTCGTTTACCCCAGCGGTTTTCGGTTCTTCGCGAGATATGGCCGGCCCACTGCCACTTCAGCTTGCTAATTCTTAGAGCTATGTCGATAACTTTGGTTCTCTGTCGGATGCATTCGTTGCGAATTCTATCCTTCAGAGAGACTCCGAGCATAGCTCTTTCCATAGCTCGCTGAACGACTTTGAACTGGTGGACCAGCCCTAAAATCATGTGCTAATTTCATATTTATAGTTTGCGCGTCCATTTCCCTGTCACTATGTATGACTGACTTTATTGTACACAAGAAAAATACATTACAAAGAAAATAAATGAAATACTACGAAACAAACAATAGTCACTTACTGAGATGTCAACCTTGAAATGGACAGTAATTGCCTGGACACAAACTAGGGTTGTCAGGTGCAAATAAAAGTATAAAGATAAAATAATGTACTTTAATAATACTCGTACACAGATATATACAATAAAATTGAGTGTCTGTTTGTAATGTCAAATTATCGTATTTTTACAAAATGCGTATAATATGGTACTTGTAACAAAAAAAAAAATTTTTTTTCAATTTTTGTGTCTGTCTGTCTGTCTGTTGGTTCCAGCTAATCTGTGAAACGGCTGAACCGATTTTGACGGTCCTTTCACTCACAGATAGCTTACTTTTTGTCTTGGTAACACGTTCCCGTGTTATGATTTCCTACATACACGCGGGCGAATAAGAAGGACATAGGTACATAACAAATACATGCATCAAATTAGCAGTACAGAATAAATAATACTATAGAGTATTCCAAAATAGTAACAAAGCCGACATTGCATTGCTTAAACAAACAGAACATTTCCAAAGTAGTCTGCATCACATCATTGTTAGGTTAATTAACTTTTTTATTCGGTCTTACCACAAAGATCTTTGATTACGAGCCACACCAATGGCCAATGGCCAATTTCGCCATTAAAACTAGTTTACCATCATTAAATTTTATTTTTAACCAACCAAACCGTAAGTAAGTTCCAATGAATACGGTCAAAGTGTAAACATTTCAAAAATAGGGTTTACAGATAGACAATCGAATATAGATGAATTGGTATTCGGTTTCTACGTAGGTACTATCGAACAAAGAATTTGGTATACAGGACAAAATATTTATCTTTTCACTACACAGCCAATAACCATTTTCATTGGGAGCGTAGTATCTTTTTAATAGACTACAAAAAAGGAGAAGTTCTATGTTCGTCTATTTGTATTTTCAGGTATGTTCATCGATATACAGACTAGTTTACATAGGTACCACAACTAAAAAGTGAAAAAAGTTTATTGTTTAAGAGTAGCATTATGAGCACTCAAGTGATGTAAGAGGCTTGACACGTCACCTGTTGAAAAGTAGTTACAAGTTATAGCAGCCTGTTTGTCAATCTCTTTGTTCGACTGTAAATACTTACGCAAGATACGAAAACGATTTTCACTTCAACTATTGATTTAAAAAAATGTTTTTTCGAACATATTTTCGAAACAATAGAAATAGTTCTTTGCAAACGAGAAAGTTGCACACATCATTTCATGAGAAAATTGCTTTTGAATTTTGCATAAGTGTAATGTATTTATGCTCGTGTCTGTACTTACTGAGGCCTGCGGTTTGCCAGCACACTTCATGTTTGATGCAAACGTCGAATAATTCCGCAGTCTCTCTATTTACACAGCTCTTGGGTAGCCACCAAGTATCTGCATGGGTCCTGACTTAAATTAGCATTTGAGAAAAAACTTATGTATGTTCGGATGGGTCTGGTTTTGAGTTGAGTTGTTTATTGATGACGTTAGAATTGACTACCTAATTTAATGAGTAGTTTTAGAAGTGTTTTGTTTAGAGTATATTAACTTACTTGAAGCGTTGCATGGTGCATGATTTTGATAAAATGGTCTAAGAAACGTAAATTACTTTTCAGACACTTGTAATACAATTAAATTGTTTGCAATCGGGAGAATCCCTTATAGCAAATAGTTTGCTTGTGTTAGGATTCTCCGCCCTTCCCCAGGTAATTGTTATTGAATTATTGGGACTGTTCAAGTTAGATAAACTTTTACAAATAAAAACAAAAATAACAGAAAGAACCGTAAATACAGTTGGTATAATAATAATAATAAATCGTTTATTAACCAAATAGTGTTCTTACTTATCATTTTAAATAAATAAAAAAAAACTCCTAAAATTATGGTTACGAGGGAAACATAATTTTAATATATTAACTTGTGGGCTCCACACTAGGTATGTTTAATTTATCTTGTTAGCCATGAATTATTTCCATGGCCTTAGACTCAATAAGCATCTACCGTAACATTAACAAGCATGATTTGCAGGAACAATAATACACAGGTTACCATGGATTTAGTTCATGATTCTGAACCGCTCTGAGTTGAAATTTTTCGTCAGATATTTAAAAAATAAAATTGTGCGTGTCAGCTCCGATGCATGACTGGAGTTTACTTCTGAAAAACGATTGTCTTAAAATATTAACTATAGGCAAAGGAAGTAAAAGAACTTGGCTGGTCGTCTTGGATTTTTATTATGGCTTCACTATCGGCTTTAGCACCCTCGAAAACTATGGAAACGACACCTATGACAAAAAAGGGGATGCCCGTTTTTGACCCAAAAGGCACATTAACATACTAAACGTAATTTTTATTTACTTAACAAGTTATTCATTTATCCGAACAAGATTGCAACATTTTTGCATTAATAAAAAATAATGAAAAGACAAATGGCATTCACGATCGTGGATAAAGCAGCAGTGTTGCCAACACTTATCAAATTCGTTTACGAAATAATCGATTATGTTTTCATGTTTTTTTTTAATTATTATTATCTCATCCGTAATTATTGTTATACGATCTATTATTATATAGGTTATACGGTGTTATGTTTTTTCTTTTGATACAAAATGAACCAGCGAATTAACTTCAGTTGGGTTTCAGAGGTGATTAGGATTTCGTATTAAATTGTGATTCGAATAAATTCGAGTAAATCTTAAACAACCTATATTTTGTATAAATCAATTCCTTGACCAGTTAATTGTTGAAATAGCATATTATCCTATCCATATACTTTAAGTGCACTCGAGGCCGAAGTGTCTATGGACGGTGGGCATTCCCCTTTAAAAAATCCGCAGCTGCCATCTTGTATTTACATTTTGACCTCACGTTCGGATTTAGCACACTTTATACCTACGAAAACGACACCCATGACGAAATTTTTTGTCTTGAATTTACATTAGAGAGCGATATATGAGATGCGCGAGTATGGTGCGCAGAGAAAAACCATTAAATTAAATTCACTTTTTTGACCAAAATGTAAGTATACAATGTATGATCTTAAAACTGTAATGGCCCCTTTACAGTCTACCATAACGGCTTTACTTTTTGTTTACGATTGATTTTTCTACACATTTATATTTCATACCGTGCGCTTTATATGAAACGATTCTTAGAGTTAACTCCAATCCCACCAAAAACATTCTGTAAAAAACTAGCCAAGTCTCGATGGAGCTGCTCTAAAAAGTAATGAAATCTAGACAAAGTCGTGCCAAGTCTAAGGTTCCTTACTGCGATTTCTTTATTATTATAGTTAATGTTGTGTGACTTGGCCGTTGAACATTACATGATTAGAAGTCCGTCTATACTGGAAATAGTTTTTTATACTGTTTGTTTCAGGCTCGCCTATACATAAGTATTATTGAAATACGCAGCTTTATCAAGCCTACAATTGACTGGTTATTGAATCAACGTTTTTCAAGTGGCAATTTTCCATCGTCAATGGGTAGCGGTTCTGGCGACAGATTGGTGCAATGGTGTCATGGAGCACCTGGTTTTGTACCCTTCAACGGCCGATAAACTTAAAAAAATGCTGTTTCATAAATTTTGACCGCGTAGCACGCGGATTACGCTTATCTATGAAACAGCAGTTTTTTTTTTTTAGATGCCATTTTTTTTTGCGACCGTGAATTCTAGACACCCCTTTTTTTGTGGGAAATCATCAAATCTTCTCCCGCTCTGGGTGGAGTGGAACGGCGTGTCAGACTTTTACTGAGCCAGACGCTGGCAGGCATCGGGCCTATCGGACCCCGTCATTTAGTGCTGACATCTCTTTGAGGCGTGCGTGGCACACGACGCGCCGTCGAACTGGGCCTGGTCCTTACCGGACGGTGAGCTACCCATTGCTCGCCGTCCGCAAGCCCGCGCCTACGGTGGTCGGGAATCTGATGGCAAATACCGACGGATATTCTCGGCGTGAGGGCGCAAGGTTCTCTCCCACGCGATCCGCCTCCTCCTTCGCAAGCATTTCTGTTTCGTAGAAGGAGGTGACGGCTTCCCATTCGCTCTCGCTACGAACCATGGCCTGCACCAGGGCCGGACTAGAATCATGTGCTGAATTCATGGTTATTACAGTTTGCGCGTTGACGTCCCTGCCACCCTGTATCTGTTGCATTTGTTTACATTTGTTACACTTGGTGTGTTTTTTCAATACGTTATTTAAATCAAAACAGGCAAAACATTTGTTCAATACGAATTTGTACTTTCCTATTTATGTTGCTTCATTGTTAGGTTTGTCGAACGAAGTCAATCCATCGTACCCAAACAAAAGTACCCAAAACTCGGCTTCGTACATATTTACTTCAACAACAACGTAATTGTGAGGCATCATAAATACCTACGCAAAATCGGAACTGTTCAATACAATTTCGCGTTTACACAATCCATTGCGGTACAGTACGATATTTTCATACGGTCACTGTTACATTACATCATGCCTGTAATCCTGAAAGGGTAGGGCACAGGTACACCTATATAGTACACCGCGCCAGTCATGTTTAAGTTCCATCAAAGAATCCGGGCTGTTACTGAGAAACCTTTGATGGAAAACCCGATAACACTGTGCCCGGCCTGGGAATCGAACCCAAGACGTAATGCTCAGTAGTAGCGCTTGCGATCACTAGACAGACCAACGTTCATCGTTGTATTCTTCTTATTTTAATCTATTACGGACCGATGCAGAATGTCCTTGTATTTTATTTACCTCTCTTTCAGCAGTTATAATATTTCTTACCTTATTTAGTGGCACTATCATCAATCCATCTATATCTTCTGTGCATCCTCTTTTTTAGCCATGCTTAAAACTTTTCTCGTATATTCATTTGTTTTTCCATTTCATGTACGAATTGCAAAACAAATTATGTGTAAATTTTTAAATGTTTAAAAAAAAACAGGCCCACAGTACAACCAACAGTCAAACAGAAGTGTTGCTTCTTATGAAGTGTCTCAATTTAAACTTAAATGTGAGGTTTCGGTTTTTGAATCCGGTTTTATTTTTATTCGTCGTGAGCTATTTTCAATTTTATCGCCCCTAGAGTGCTAAATGGGAAGTCTATCTAAACTGCTTCTTTGCTATCTAAACTGTTTACCAGCCTCATAATTTGGTTATAAAAGTTAAACCTGTCGAATCTCAAAGCTTTATGTAATGAGGATTACAATTTTATTGCTATCCATTTTAGTGACTATAAAATCCGTAGGTGTTATATGTGATAGAGCGTAAAAGATCAACGTCCATCTTACAGGATTCATTATACTCCAAGAAAAGGTATAAACTTAGGAGTGGTGGACATGGCTTTCATTCTTTTTATGTCCAGCTTTATGACATAAGCGGTTTGGGGCTATTTTTTGCGAAGAGAAATATACTTATTTTTATTTCTTCATTTATATTGTTTGAGGGGCTCGTGGATAAGTAATAGTAGGCGTGCGAGTCGATCGATCAGGCTAAGCTACGCTTGCCGCGGCTGGTCCGTGGATGGGTGACCATTTTTATACAAAAAAAAAACG
Organism: Dasypolia templi; assembly: GCA_963555695.1. Classification (NCBI taxonomy): domain Eukaryota; kingdom Metazoa; phylum Arthropoda; class Insecta; order Lepidoptera; family Noctuidae; genus Dasypolia; species Dasypolia templi. The sequence continues at coordinate 5,579,362 of OY743152.1, forward strand.
GTTCTCGACAAGAACCCTGTTTTTCAGAACCCTGCTTTGCAGTTTTGAGTGGTGATATTATCTTGATATCATTAATAACTTGAGTTTGTCTTGATATAATATGTATAAAAATGATTTTCGATTTTAGTCATGAATAAACATCTACTTTATTCATTAAAACAACTCACCGGATACAATAAATTCTGTTCGTAGCAGCTTCATTTACTATTTTATTTATTCATCAAAAAGCCCAACTAAAAAACAACCCCAATTAACGATACACTGGAAATTCAATTAGCAGTTTAATGTAATTAAAAAAATCACAGTTGGAAAACTCAACTAATGGGCGTACGTGCTTCCAATGAAATACGTTACAAATGATTTAACAACATACGTGTACTGTTTTTGTTCCAGCTCTGTAAAAAGCTCTGATGCATTTGCCCTGTGAATACGTAGTACCGTAGGATTTAATCATTTGGAATAATGTGAATGTGAATGTTGTCACACGACAGCTTAGGGTTAGGTTAGGGGTCGGTTTCCCCCTGTTAATCTGCAATCCATAGGTCGATCATTAATGTCAAAAAACAAAAGATTTGTACATAAATAGTTCCGACATTTGTAACCTGAATTTAGAAAGTTACTATCTTTTTCACACTATTCGGGCTAAATCCTCAGAATCTTTTAAATAATTACATTTTTCATACATTATAGACACAGTACCTTCTGAATAATTCATACTGTCTCAAATGATACAATTCTAGGGGACATTTGGTTTCCTCAACGGTTTGTTATTTCAGTTCCAAATGAAGACACCACTAATTGGAAACTGAGGGGGATTATTAACGCCTTCAGAAGTGCCATTCTTTAAAGGCCCAACGTTAAAAGAGACTTGGTTTTCATTTGTTTCTATTCTTTTCGATGTCTTTGGCGCTTCCAAATTCAATTTGCGTAGAACCAATGATTGCACGTGGCAGCTTTTAACGGCTTTTCAATCGAAGATTCTTAATACAACTGTTTTATTATTGGTTTTGCGTTTATTTCTTGTAAAATTATTGTTCGATGAGTTTATTTACGTTTTTTGTTTTATAATATAATAATATATAATTTATGTACAGTTCTACACATTATATGTGTATATTATTACTAAGTATATATAATATATATATTATTAGAAATTTATTCTTCCCCCGACCCACTCAGTCGCATCACATCGCCCGCGCTGTCACTCCGTGCTTGTTTCTGCTATTTTTCTTTTTGCCCGGTTCATAAGGGTCGTAGCATGATGAAAGCTCCATAAAAATCCACTGGTATGTCCATAGAGTAGCGAGTTCAAACAAACAGACTTTGCACTTTATTATTTTTATTGGTATAGTTATATAGATTACAGTATAGATTTAGATAAATAAGTATTCGGGACAATTTTTAAGTTTATAGATCAGTGGAATATGATTTTTCGTATAAATAGTGTCCTCCCTTTTTACCACGACTGGATTGTTTAAAAAAGCGTAATCTATAGTAAAGTAAAAAAATATTGTAGTCCTCCAAAGTTTCTATTTTATTAATTCAAGGAATAAGACTTCTCATAAAAAACAAAATCTCCTCTTTTCACCCCCTTTAAGGTCGTATTTTCAAAAACCCAATCTTAGCTGATGCCTACGTCATAATAACTATCGGTGCGTAAATTTCATCCCAATGCGTTCAGTGATTTGAGCTGTGTGTTGATAGATTAGTCAGTCAGTCACGTTCCTTTTATATAAATAAAAATATACAGAAGATAGAAAAGACTGCCCTTTGGAAAACATATCCATTCAACGAGTAGCTGCTGATATGTTATATGATCACCAATGCCAAACTCAAATATCGACCCACCATACTCAATCACAACTTCATTATTAAGCTTTACTGGGTGTACAGGAGTAAGCCGTCTCCAAGGGAATTCCTTAAGTCGTATCTAATCCGGGGGCATATCGCAAACCACGAAATAACTAACATAACCGATTGTAAGGCCGTCTACACATCTGCGAACGGGTTCACGCACGACTTGTTTGTTTCGGTCACAGACTGCTTGAACCATAGTAAAAGTGTGGCTTGAACGGATGTATGTACGCAAGCCACACTTTACCTATGGTGGTGTACATTATTATACAGAAACATGCGATTGAATTTGAGTGTCAACAGCTAAAAGTAATAATTGGACTACTTAAATATCAAACACTGAATTTAAAAAATCAATGGCAGTTCTCAAGGGCAATAATAATTTTAAGAACCCGTAATTTTTAGCCCGTATTTTTAAGAACCTTCGCATTCTAATCTCTCTAATTTCCCAACATATTTGACAAATTTTTGACAATTATTGGATTATCACAAAATTTTATATTGCGACTAGATTTTGTAACGTTTTTTATTACGTGATGTGGCCTTCAGGAGTCGCTTAATTTCAGAAGCGTTAATGAATGAAAGTACATAATATAAAACAATTATGGGGCTTTATTTTGTATGCATTGGCTTTGCATTACTAAGCTGCACAAAGAAAATATAAAATAAACAAACATTTTTAAATCTGAAAATCTAAACGTGACCCCCTCGGAGCTCGTAAGCAACCTGTACCAGTGAGTTACCATATTCACCAGAATCACTCACACACGTCACAAGTCCATTATATAAACGTTTTTTGGAGAATTTAGTTTTCATGGCAACATTATTTATTGTTTTCATTTATTAATTTACATGCATACCTACATACGCTACTATTACAGTCTCCCAATTCGGTAGTGTTAATTCACAAGTAATAAAAAAATATTTAAATCAATACATGCATACATCAATGTAATAGCAGAATTATAAATTAAAATCATAACACGTGTAACGTGTATTATAATCTATTGATGTCTTCCTTCAAATCAGTCGGGATAAAAAGTGTTAATCCAGGTTATAAACTATCTGCATGCCAAATTTCATCCAAATCCGTTTAGTAGTTTTTGCGTGAAAGAGTAACAAACATCCATCCATACTCACAAACTTTCGCGTTTATAATATTAAGTAGGACTTTAATGTCACTGTAGTATGTCTTGATGTGTGGGTGTGAATAGTTGTGAATCATTGAACTAGTTTTATAGTATTTATTTTATGGTGAAGCAAAGAACACGACGATTGTACGTAATCCAGGTGTGCAGAGATTTGCCTATTGCCTCCAGATCGCCATGGGATCTGGAGGCAAAAGCCCTCGCGCACGTATGGGAGTGGCGCGTGGAGGCAAAACGCCGGGATGTAACTCTGCTGCCGCGAGAAATCACGGTACAGCGGACAGAGCTCCGGCGGGATCTCATGGCGACATGGAGGGTGCGATTGTCGCAACCCAGTGCTGGGCACGCCACAAAAGCGGCGGTAAGTCCCCTCTTTGAGGAGTGGTTGGAGAGGCGCCACGGCGTCCTCACCTTCCGTCTGACACAGGTCCTCACCGGACACGGTTGTTTCGGGAGGTTCCTGTTTCGCATAAGGCGGGAGGAAACGCCCGGGTGTCACCATTGTGTGGATCGCCCGGAGGACACGGTGGAGCATACGGTGCAGGTATGCCTAGCTTGGGCGGAGCACCGCAGTGTCCTCGCGGAGGCGATTGGCGGCGGCGATCTCTCGCGTCCGGCCCTGGTCCAGGCCATGGTATGGAGCGAGAGGTAATGGAAAGCCGTCACCTCCTTCTGCGAAGCAGTAATGCTCGTGAAGGAGGAGGCGGAGCGGGTGAGGGAGAGAGCATTGCGCCCTCACGCCCCCACTAGCCGCCGCAGGAGACGCCCTGGGCGTCGGGAGTCGCCTGCAGATTCCCGGCCACCGTAGGCGCGAGCTTGTGGACGGCGAGCAATGGGTAGCTCGCCGCCGGTAAGGACCAGGCCCGGATCGACGGCGCGTTGTGTTCCACTCGCGCCTCAAAGAGATGTCAGCACAAAGTGACGGGGTCCGATAGGGCCGACGCCTCAGGGTCGCGGGTTATTCTACAGAGAAAACCGTGGCCCTGGCACAGGCAACTGAAGGAACACGGGTGGGTTTTAGTCAGTAAAAGTCTGACAAACCCTGCCGCTCCACCCAGAGCGGGAGAAGTCATTTGATGATTTCCCACCCAAAAAAAAAAAAAAAAAGGTGTGCTGAGATTGGGCACGTCATAATAGCAGCAATAAGTCCCCTCTTTGAGAAGTGGTTGGAGTGACACCATGGCGTCCTCACCTTCCGGCTGAAACAGGTCCTCACCGGACATGGTTTGTTAGGAGGTTCCTGTTCCATATAAGGCGGGAGGAAACGCCCGCGTGTAAGTGGTGGTGGTAGGTGTAGTAGTATTTTTTACACGTAGTTTGCAGTAATTGAGAGCAGTGGTGGCCCAGTGGTGACGGCCGCGACTTACGAGTTGTAGGTCATAGGTTCGATCCCTGACAGGCGCATTACTTTGTGTAAATTATTTCATCACCACTGCTCTCAAAACGGTGAAGGAAAACATCGTGAGGAAAACGGCATGTCTTAGAACCAAAAATTCGAAGGTGACATCTACCAACCCGCACTGGGCCCGCGTGGTGGAATACGGCCCACTCCCTCTCACAGAGGAGGCCTGTGTCCGAGCAGTGGGAACATAATAGGCTGATTATGTATGTTGCAGTCAAAATCAAAATCAAAATCAAAATATTTTATTTCACATAGACCTACATGGGCACTTATGAAACGTCAGATTCTAGGTGCACGGTTCCAATTGGTCGTTTCCCATGGAGAAGAGCCGGCAAGAAACTCCATGGTTACTCTTTTAAAAATATGTCTTTTACAATGTTTTCCAATTAGTGATTAACAGGTATGGGAGGACAGTGTAGGCCTGTCAACAGTTAATTCACTTTTCAGATTTTACAGCATTTCCAACGTCCTTTACACAATTTTATTATAAAAAGTGTAAAAGTAAAAGCAAGAGAAAGCATAAACTCTCGGCCTAGCCCTATTACCAACTATGATCGGGTTGGTTTCCAGTGTACCTGGATGTAGGTGAATGCAATTATTTTACGTGGAGCGACTGCGTACCTGACCACCACATCCCGGTTACTAGGTAACACGATACCCAAACATTTAAAGCATAACAATAGTAATCGTTCTTGTTTATATTATTCTACCTCGTTAATAGTAAAACTGTCCCTAACTTCTCGCTGCATCGCCCCATAAAGAGTTTTGTGTAAATTAAAATAACGATTGGCTCGCCCCCTATTACATTGGACTTATGCATAACTGGCGAGATGTGGGTGTACTATAGGAACCTCTGCCTAAGCCTTCTGGGATTACAGGCGTGATGTGATGTTGTAAAATAATGAATGTGAACTGATGTGGATGTGGCCGAGGAACTGAGAAGACGTCGATTGCAATAAATCGCGACGGATAAATGAGCTTGTTTTTTTTAAGTATTTAATCAATAATATGGCAGTACTGAAGACACACATTATTTTCTGCTGCATTTTTTAATTAAACTTATAAGACAATGAAAATGAGCTTCACTTACAAATACACTTTTAAGTCAACACATAACTTACCTATTTATGACCGTAACTTTCAAACCAATTTCTCTTTTTCATGTTACTACAAAGTAGTCACTGACATCGCTGAGCACTAAGTAGCAAGTACTAATCATAAAACAAGTTATGGCTGTCCAAGTAATTACTTCAGCAGAAACAATATTTGAAATGTGGAAGAAATTACTACCTCCAACGGCCGGCCATTATTCGTCTTTGTAGTAAATGTCGAGTAATAGCTTTTACTATTTAAAAAGTTTGTTTGGTCAGTTATAAAAAGGTAGTATATGAGAAAATATAAAGAGAATGAATAGAGGTATACATTTACAATTTGGCTGTATTGGTATAGTTTTAAAAAACATTATGATGACTTCAGTAAGTTTTAAAAACGTTGACATCAATTTGAGGTGCATCGGTCAAAGGGCTAACACCAACTGAACCAAGACGTAGAAACTCGAGTTACGCGAAACGTAAACATCTGGAAGGTGGGATCGAAATTTTTACGTTTTTTCGTAATTACAAATAGGATGCTAGAAAATTTCCCAAGATCCTAAGAGTAATCTCGTTTTTATCTGTGTCCTTCCCCAAATTATATTGGGGTTGTTTTTTGGTCGTAGTAAATGTGGCTGAATATAAAGTAGCTGCAGAAAGGTACAACGAGCGCCTACCAACTGATTCCTACAAGCTGAAATTGTAAGTGTAGGAAATCAGAACGAATTGGGACAAGAAAGCGAGAATAGCGAGAATACATTATTCTACACGGAACTAAGTTGAAAATGCACTGTGCTTTTATAGTACTAAATCGCTACTAAGGAACTTCCGAAAATCAAACATTAAATATTAGTTCAATCCAGTTTGCAATAGACTTCCGTTAACTAGCTGGAGACGGTATTTTTAGCACAGGAAGTCGATTGCAGAAAGTCTAAAAATAATTCACAAATAAAAGTCAAAGTCTACAAATAATTCAACAAAACATTTACAAAATAATATACACCCAATCAACAAGATAAAACTAATATAGTAACATTAAAACTAAAAGCGAACATATGGAATGGAAGAAAATTTTTATTTCATGTATGGTAATACGATTAAAAGTAGGTGTTGTTTTGTATAAGATTAAGGGTAGGTCAAAACAGTATATTTGTTTAGGGCTCGGGACATAGTAATTAATATTTCTGTTCTAAACAGAACGCTCAACAATAATGAATAGACGTTGGAAGTTAATTAATCAGCCCTACAGTAAAATTGTGAAAGCATTTATGAAAGTAAATACGTTTAGGTACTTATGGGTAGTGGTGTCCATAAAGTAGTGTAGTACTTAGAAAAACGATATGCTTTTGCTTATGTATTTAAAATACATTTTTCACTAATAAATAAAAAATGCTTATAAATCTTACAATGCTTCGATTAGCGATGCATCTTACAAGTCCTGTTCTATAACTCCATCTTAAAGTTATTAAAAGGAACTTCATCCAAGAATCAGAATCAGAATCATATAATTGTTAAACATAGGTTAAAGTTCAAGGTCTGATTTAATAATTATGGGTTACTCTATGTTGTTTCATTGATGACATACAAATAACCAAACCTCACTTAATAACTTTAGACAAGTTTACATATATTTACAGAGGTAAAAATTTGTGATTTTGTACGTTGAGCGTAATTTTCGTAACTACTGATCCGATTCCCAAACTCTTTAACTTATAGGAAGCTACGGTATTGCCAATTGTCATAAAACATAATGTTTTGTTAAATTAAGAAATTCAACGCGTACTTTGTCGCGGACAAAAGCTGGTCCTTTATAATATATGTAAGCCATTTATATGTAAACATGATACTCATATCTCGCTCAAAGATCCCTTTCGGGACATGGGTCAGGGTCACCATTGATCACTTTCCAAATGAGCTGCTTAGTATGCTGTCCTGAGTCTGTACTACCCGTCCTTGTTAATCCGTCTTTGGTTGTGCTCACAAGGTTGTTTGGTTTTGAGTTTAGGCTAAGTTCGTTATAGAAGAGCCGTCATATAGGTAGGTACATGTCGCGTTTCTGAGCATTTATGTGCCGTGTGTCATTTAACACATTGGCGTGTGTTATTTATAATACATTGGCAAAAATCTTGAAAAAAATCTTGGTGCATATTTAGCCTAGCTATGCTATGCAAGCATTGTCTGATGTGATCAAAGGAGTCAACGAGGTTGAAACAGACCTTCAGCCTAATAGCGAAACACACTTACAATTTTGCAGTGCCTTTCATTATGACAATTCAATGCGTTCTTTACGTTGTTAGCAGACAACATTTTCAAACATATTAAGTCATGGAATTGGGGTTTCCTTCAAATCTGAAAAATTGTGATTGAAAGTGTCTGACTACCGAGGGTGCATTTAAGCGTTTTCATGTTAAACAGCGAACAATGTTTTGAGGTTATTTTGTTTTGCGTTTCAAATAACGCACTGGGGAGGAGAAACATTTTAATCTAATTAAAACCTTCATTTGCTCAAGTACTTCACCAACTCTTTAAGAAAATCACAAAATATTGTCAAAGAGGTTTAAAAAAGGATGGCGAGGTTGGACCCGCGTTTTTTGAACTTTTAAAAATTAACGGAGCACCGTTCACGGGCAAGTTTAAATTAATTATAAATACAAGTTTAAACGAGTTCGAATTATAATTATAATTATGTACAATGACTGTATGTCTTGAATATTTTATAATAAGTAATATTATAAAGTACTTAAATAAAAGAGATTTTTTTTTTTCAAACCCCTAGTTTATATGAAAGAACGAACAGAAGGATGATGCTGTTAAAACTATCTGATACCTGTTTTTGTAGCTTGGTTTAATCCGATCAACAGAGCAGAAGTATGTTAGCAATTTTATGAATCATCAATTAGACGGCAACGTGTGTTTGTAGGTATGAGAGTTTGAAAATCAGCATTAAGTATACCTAGTTATCACCGAAAATACCAGCGATGCTACTGTTTCACTAAATTATTAAAAAGGAACCTTAGTACTTCATATACCTACACTAGGTTTATTTGGCTAAGCAGATGTAGAACGAACCTATAGATACCTACCTATTGATAGAGATTTTTATTCAGATTCACAGTTATTTTTATTGGCCAGGAGAAGACACCCAATTGACTTTAAAAAGTCAGGTAAGTAGTACTGCAACGCGCGTTTGTGACTCGGATGTGCTAACGTGGACAAAGCAAAAGGAGTAGGTATGTAAGAATCATAGCAGGTGCTACCTTCTCCCACGGGTATATGTGTGATTTTAAGTAAATATGTATAAATAAGCCATTCTGTTACTAAATAATAAATAATAAGCCCATGCCCAAACTACTTTTAGATTTTAATCTTCTACCTTTCATATCTTTACTCTCCCAACTTCTCTAACATACTAACCATTTGCTTTTTTGTTAGTCCTAAATCGTTGTTTCACTATTCATAGGTTTCCATAATAAACGCAACCCCTTTCAATGGGTCCCAAATTACACAAAAGCTCTCCATTCTCCTTTAATTCAAACACTTATCAACGTCATCCCCATACAAACAATCCACGAAGAGGGTTCGCTAAAGGACCCAAAACATCCAATGTTTTATTCACACGAATTTCAGAGTACTGATGAGAATAATATAATGGGTACAAGTGGTTTTCTTTATTTTTTTATAAATATTTTAACTCGAGATTTCAACGTTTCCCTTTATTTTGTGGTTTCGGCGTGATTTATATTCTGTCGTATTGTTAAGATACACTGATTTCAGAATTGAATATGGGAGGTGAGGGGGGATAAGAGTGTGTAGACTGTTAATTATGCTAAATTGAAAGAAGAAATAACAAGCATTGATAAATAATAAAAGGATGCACAGCAAAAAAAATTAATAAAATGTAAATGTAAATGTATAAAATAATCAATGAATGGGCTTGTATTAGCTAGGTTCCAAAACTAGGTTCAGAAAAACATTTAATATATACAATAGTAAAACGTAAAAGCAACTCTTTTAAGCCAGATCAACATTATTGGAAGGAAAGGTTCACACTCAACATAAGCTTACCAGAAAGTCGGTCCAAAACTTAAACAAACATTAAAAAGATGGCTTTTTGACTATATCAACCAAATCTCAATATTTAACCCAAGTCGTTAAACATGAACCCGTGTAGTTTACCACCCGTATCGCGCAAACCGTAGATTTAACTAACACATTTCACGGTTCAAATGCAGTGTTTGGAGACATTTAATGGTTCTCTGAAATAGCTACTGACTTATAGTTAATTTGAGTCGCATTTACAATGTTGTTATGTATGGAGTTTTCACAATCGATTAGAAAACATACTATTTATCGCAAGTTTTTAAGAAGACTACACTAGACAAAAATTACAAAAAAAAAACTATTAAGGTTCACCCTTCTACTAAATCAAAATAACATGAAGTCAATCGATGTCCATTATGTAATAAGATTTGATAAAGCTATATTTTCAGATCAATTAAAATCGATGCTGATTAGAAATTTTAAACAAGTTACAATCTCAAAAAAAAAATTTAACACTTGAGGCCCAGCCGGCCCCGGCAATGAATACGGAAATTTCAAACGCCTTTGGAATCCCGTCTACAAACCTTATCTTTTCTTCTTTTTGGGCACGTACCCAAATAGAAGAAAAGATACGAATTGTAGACGAAAGAATACCAATCAGTGACTGTATGCCTCGCGGCTCAATAGAACGGATCCGAAGATACAATCGTATCTACACTTTGGAAATCATTCATTTAGTAGGAAAGTGAAAGCTCGTGCATGACCAGATGTATGAACGTAAACGAGTATGTAAGGATCGTAGCAGGTGGCGTTTTGTGATTTCCGCCTACCCCCATGGGAAGAAGGCGTGAGTTTTTTATGTATGTATGTGTTTAGGAAAGTAAAAGATAATAAATGCACTATGAGTACTTATAATGCCTTAACTTTTTTTTTAAATGAGCTAGTAATGAGGTAGAAATGCCTTTGTTAACAGACTTCGTTATTCTTGCCTGAAAGCAGAATCTCAAACAATAGCTGCAAAATTGGAAACAACAGCATAATCTGAAATTCATAATTCTCACAAAATAGTGTCTTTACAATTAAACGGAGACCTCAAATAAGAACTGAGGCCATGCTTTACTACTTTATGAGACGTTACGAAAATAAGAATAAACCATATGTTAATCGAAAATATTATATACTTAGTTGAAATTTTACCTACAAGCATAATTTTAGTTAAATTTATACTCGGCTTAACACCGAGAGTTGAGCGATAAAATCACGCCGCGGTATGTTTACTTTCGTGCGGACGTGGGCTAACTAAATTAGTATTGAAAGTCTGTGATGTCCCACTGCAAAGTAAAGGACTCCCTACTATCTTTACACTCCTCTCTGTTTTTTTTTTAATATAAAATAACGAAGTAAATATTGAGTGTGAAACTAGTTTTTTATTTATTTAAAATCGTTCGAATTTACGTTACGTTTTCTACGCGCGTTCGTCCGGAGCCCACTGTTTACAAGAACCAAACTTTGCAAAAAAAAACTTTGGAAACGCGTACAGAATTAGAACGAGCGGCTGATTCGAATCGCACATTCATATTCATTCGACCTACCCTTAGGCACATACCCAGTTTAGAAACTGGTTAGAAGTCTTTATGAACTCTTCGATTTCTTTGGTACTGGGAAAAACGCGGGTGACGCATACGAAATTAGAATAAACGAAAGGCCAACCCCAACCCTATCCAGCAAGGGATACACTAAACCGCGATTAGTTTGCAAAAAATGGCGGCGATAACATCACTGAACTACTACTTGCGTAGTTCCGTATAACAATGCATTATGGACTATCAATTTGATGATTAAACATATTATACATCGCTAATTAAAGACCTGGTGTGGGTGAGACATGCTCATTTACATTTCGTTTTAATAAAACTTTCGCCTACATAAACGTTATTTTATATTTTGAATCATAATAGTTGGGGATCGGAACGAAAATCTACATCCCTTTAGTAGTTAAATACTCAATGTTCTTGGTATAATAAGCTAAGGTTTGTTTTGTTTTTCTTATAGTATTAGGGAAGCTTTTCCTAGAAAATTCCTCCATTAACTAAATGAGTAATTTAAAAGAAAATTATCTTTGAACCAGCATTAGGCCAATCGTTTGAAAGGATTTGTGATAGCTCCCTAATACAAAAAAATAACGCAAGTTTCCTCGCCTTTATACCTACTTTTGGGGTGCCACAATAGCCTCCACAATGCGGCTAGCGATGAAAAGTTAGCCCCGCCTTTGTTGAATGTTGAAACTTTGTTGAATGGCCATTTTTTCACGAAGTATCAGGTCCCCCAAAAAATAAAATTAAAATACTTATCCCATCAAGAACATTCGTGCCAAATTCATGCCATGTCTCATGGCTTTTTTATTTATTTAAAGTTTATGCACAAGTAAAAAAATATTGCGCAAAGGCGGACTTAATGTCTGAGGCATTTTCTACCAGTCAACCTTAGGGCGATGCAGAGACAAAACATGGCAGGTGCAACAAAGGGGATTTCCATAATATAAATACAGGTAGTAAAAATGAAATCGTTATACCCAAATTTAGATTAACTAAAACAAGCAAATCATTTTTGATAAACAGTATCCGCTTTTATAACAAGTTGCCAAAGTCGGTTACAGAACTTAGCGATGGAAAGTTCAAAACCCACATCAAACGTGTCCTTATCAAGAAAGCATAATAGAAGATTAAAGACTACGTCGAAGACAAGAAAGTTTGGCAATAATTCCCTCTGCACATGTGGCTTCCCTGGTACCTCATAAACGGCATTACTATGTAAATTTCTAATAACTGCTCCCAAATAATGGTGTTTAATTTTTATTTTTTATTATTAGATATTGACTTATAAATAACTCTGACATAATATTTTCATTATTTGACATTATATACCTACAATTTTTTATTATGTTTGATTTTATTCCATTAGATTATTTCTATATTTTGTAAATGTGAGAACGTCGTAGGCCTTGTGGATTGTAAATTTATATACCATTATTGTCTATTTGTTTAACATATGGTACTTTTTGACAGGCCTACACTGTCCTCCCATACCTATTAACACTGTAACTAAAAAAAAATTGTAAAAGACAAATACTTTTAAAAGAGTAAACATGGAGTTTCTTGCCGGCTCTTCTCCATAGGAAACGACCAATTGGAACCGTGCACCTAGAATCTGACGTTTCATAAGTGCCCATGTAGGTTTATGTGAAATAAAATATTTTGATTTTGATTTTGATAGATAACTCGAAAATGAATACACTACTAAAACATAAATACTTAAATACATACATATAAACAGATTAAACTTTGTCAGGTGAAATAACGATAGGTAGATGAGAAAACGAATCCAGAAAATCAGCGTTGAGATGATTTAACAAACTTCTCACGAATATGTTCACAAGCCTTCACTTTGAAAGATAACCGACTGGTTGCCATCCTGATGTTCAGAGGGAGCGCATTCCAAAGAAAGACCGCCTGGACAAAGAAAGAAGAGTGAATAAAACCAGAACGGTGAGAAGGACATCGTAGAAGACGATTGTTGGTGGAACGAAGATTTTTACTATGAGCAGAGCATAAGTATTGAACATGGGGGGTCAGATAAGAAGGAGAAGTAGGTTTGTGGAGTATAGAATATAACATAGACAGAGCCCTCAACTCTCTACGCTGACGTATGGGTAACCATTTTAAAAGCAATCGGTGCGCAGAAACCTGATCATACTTACGTAGATTGAAGACAAATCGAATGCAGTTATTTAGAAGGCGGTCAAGTTTATTGAGGAGATCTGCATTCAGGTCATAGTAACACACATCACCATAGTCTATTATGGGAAAGATTAGGGACTGTACAAGCATACTCTTTATGTGTGATGGGAGGAGGTTTTTCACCCGGTAGAGCGCCCGCAACGTTCCGGTGACTTTTTTACTAACAGTCGTGACCTGCTGTCGCCAGTCAAGACATGTGTCGACATGCAGACCAAGATCCTTAACATCGGAGCTAAACGGGATGACGGAGTTATCATCCATTACAGGTGGTACATTAACGCCTTTCACTTTCCTCATACTGTAGGGGCTCCCTACAATGATAGCCTGACACTTCGTAGGGTTTACTGCCACCCCAAATCTATCAGACCAGTTTTTAACTACACCTAAATCCCGGTTAAGCTGCTCAATCGCATCGGATATGTTATCCACACTTGCCTGGTAGTAAAGCTGCAAATCGTCAGCATAAAGATGATACGCAACCCGAAGTTCGGTGGTAATAAGATAAATAAAAATGGAGAACAAAAGAGGAGATAATATACCGCCTTGAGGGACGCCAGCTGCAAGATCACACCAACTCGACGAAGAGTCTCTAGCACGAACTGACTGCTGGCGCCCCTGAAGATAAGAAGAAAACCATTCCAAACCCTCCGAGAGACCATAAGATAGGAAAGGTTAGATAAAAGGACTTCGTGACTGACGGTATTAAAAGCATTGGAGATGTCAATTAACACTAAGACTGTAACTTTAGTGTCTTCCATGCCCCGCCTGATATCGTCAGTCACTTTAAGGAGGGGTGATACGGTACTGTGCCCGGACCTGAAACCGGATTGAAATGGACTGATGAGGGAGTTGCGGTAAATGAATTCGGAGAATTGTTTATGAACACTGACCTCGAGCACTTTAGATAGAAAGGGAAGGATGGAAATTGGGCGAAAGTGACTAGGAAGAGAGGGATTGGGTATCTTAGGCAGGGGCCGAACAATGGCTTTACGCCACAGGGAAGGGAAAATACCGGTGTAGAGGGAGAAGTTTATGATGTGGAGCCGAAGAGCCGCTACGATCATACGGCGGCTGACATTATCGCAGCCCACAGCTTTGGACTTAATGGAAAGGATATTTTTTTGATCTCTTCCGGGACGACTGGAGTGAAGACAATGAGGTTAATGTTGGGACGCGTCAGACCAGCAAGGTAGTCGAGGGTTTGACATTCGATTTGCCTATCTAGAGTGGGAACAGTGGAGAAATGGCGATTTAGATCGTCCAAACCAATTGTGTTAGGAAGATCAGAATGTCGCGATTTGCCGATACCCAAAGTTCCAAGGAATTTCCAAATATCGGCAGGAGAAGAAGAATTAATATTATTTAGGATGTGGCGGCGTTTAGCGTTGCGTATCATCTGATTACACCGATTCCTAACAGCCTTAAAAAAGGCCCAATTGTCATCCGAGCGATCCCTTTTAAGTTTCCGAAACGCGCGGTCCCTTCGTCGCATTGCCATCCGAACACCCCTGTTCATCCAAGGTGCAGGCGGACGCTTCAACTTGATTTTCTTGATAGGGGGGGCATGGGCGTCAAATAGTTTTACCACAACATCAGGCGAAGGTGCTCGCGTCACTGTAGCGGTGGCGCGAGGCAGTGCGGGAGCGGGGCGAGCGACCGATGCAGCAACATGTCGAACAGCGTCGGTTGCAGCTCCGCGAGGTCCTGGTGGCGGAATGGCGGGTGAGGCTGTCACGCCCTACCGCCGGCCTCAGCACCATCGAGGCGATCCGGCCAGTGCTCGACCGCTGGCTCGGGAGAAGGCACGGCTCCCTGACGTTTCGGGCGACGCAGGTGCTCTCGGGGCATGGTTGCTTCGGGAAGTACCTGTGTCGCATAAACAGGGAGCCGGACGCCCGGTTTCACCACTGCGTCGACTGGCGGGAGGACAAGGCGTGGCACACGCTGGCAGAGTGTGCCGCTTGGGAGGAGCCGCGCCGTGCCCTCATCACCGAAGTAGGCAACGACCTGTCGCTGCCGGCCGTCGTGAACGCGATGGTCGGCGGTGCAGAGTCTTGGGACGCAGTGGTCTCCTTTTGCGAAACGGTCATCTCGCAGAAGGAGGCTGCGGAAAGGGAGAGAGAGATTTCGACTCTCGACCCGGTCCGCAGCAGACGCACCGGGCGTCGGAGGAGGGCGGACAACGCCCTCTTGCCTCTCCCTCGCAAGCGGGCCGGCACTAGCCGGGGTTGCGGAAGAATTATGTGTTCCCACGACCCCGGCGTAGGTGTGAGATGGAACACCGGTGTGGTTTTTAGTCAGTAAGAGTCTGACAGACCCCTCCACCCGCCCCAGGGCGAAGGACATCCATGAGGATTTTCACCCCGGGAACAAAAAAAAAAAGAAAGGTTTAGGGGATTTAAGGACATAGGATAAGAAAATAAGGTCGTGATGGGAAAAGCCAGGAGCATCGTGTTGACCATGTGTGGAAACTTTTTTACCGTATAAATATGGATAAATTAATAACCTTTATCTCTTAAATTGCTTACTTATACTGCATATTGCTTTAAGGTTCATTGTTGCCGGATACAGAGTGGTAAAACGTAACACGAAATGTAATATATAAGAGCCATCTATTAGCAGTCAAATCAAACCGAATCAAAATATTTTATTTCTCATAAATCTACATAGGCACTTATGAAACATCAGAAGTGAGGAGCACAAGGTCTCCGAAAGCAACCACAACATAATTTTTACCTAAAATGACCCAAATTTTACGCTCGTAACTAAGCCAACAGTCCGCATAACAAAAACGTTTGGCCCCGGTCCACGGTTTAAAAATTTTTGCTTTGAGTACACTGCCAAATTAGGCTACGCTTCATAATCCCACGCCGTTGAGAGGTGTCGATCAATATGCAGCTCTCAAATCTGTGTGACAAACCGTGTGTTCTGGGATTTATTTAAGTGGGGTTGGTTGGGTGGGTTACTCAAATTTTATTTTGGAAAATTGAATTCGCACTTTCAGTGCCACGAATAATTCAGCGTATCTAAATGGGAAATATGGTGGGATGGGGAGATTTTTGTCAGAAATATTCTTTTTGCACTATTTTCTACTCACACTATTGAGTACTAGTATTTTTATAAAGCTTCCATATGATAATATTTTCTGTATTTATTTTTAACTCCTATTCCATTTACTCAATTACCAAAGTCCTATTTTGTCCAATTTTTCGTACGATCTTTTGATTCCTACAAACAAAGTAACGTTACCAAAACGTCGACCATCAGCATTCATTAAAACTTATCTTCGTCAAACTCAAAGGTCAGTCGTGTCGATCTTCTTTTGCCTTTAGTAAAATTAATAATTGTTTTGATCAATCAATCCCCGGACATCGGGTCCCGGAGATTGAAGTCAACCGTTGTCGGAAGCAAGCTTCGATTGTTTAAGACACTTCCTAGAGGTGACTCTAAGATGAAGATAATGATGAAGGTATTTCCTTGTCGACTGCAGTCTTTACCTGCCAGTGACAACGAAGCTTGCTTGTCTTCGGCAATCGTCGCTTACACGTGAATATCACTTTCGTGAAAGTGTTAAAAAAATCAGGGTTTACGTAAAGTGCGGATGAATTATTACTTTCTAGTCTATCAAATTGGTTGTCTGAAAAATTCACGGCAGTAGGATATATCGAAGTTAAAAGGAAAACTATTACAGGTAAGTAGGCTTTGCAAATTAACGAATAAAAGTCGACCAACTTAAATTTGCATTTGGAATCAATGGGAGAAAATGTTTTTCAACTACAATATTAAGTTTGTTCTTGTGATAAACTCATCCAACTACGGAACCACTTGGCCGGATTTTTTGTTCTGAGTGACATATACGGCAGCCTAAGCCAATCGAAACACGGAAGCTATAACAGTACCTACCTTCGCATGTTATTATACCCGCGGGATAAAACAGCCTATTCCCAGTCATGGAGTATTTATTTAGGAAAAACAAATGAATATGAATGCCAAAGTATTATTTTAAATTGACCAATGACCAAGCCCTCTGGTAGTATGTACCTATTTCTTAGAATGACGTCAGCGGCAATTTCGTTTAATATTTACTTTTGCCAATGTGTGTAATGACTTGTCATATATGGTATTAGTACCTTCAGCCGTGACCTGTTTAAAGTATTTTGTGATAATTACTGTTACATACATACATTAACTCACGCACTCTTCCCATGGGGGTAGGCAGAAACCACAGAACGCCACCAACTACGATCCTTACATACTCCTTTTGCTTCGTTTACGTTCATACTGTTACATATACAGTTTTAATAACTGCTTTCATTAAGTTCGTCAATATTAAAAGTCTGTCTGTCGATAAGGGAGCCGAGTGACCAAAAGATCACACTTGTATCACAATGTACTATTGTATCTACTTTGTAGCGTAGAATTACGTATCGTGTTTAACTTCTAGTTCCGCATGTAATGATATATTTTTAAAGTAAATTTTGTTTTTTTGTTTGTTTGTTTGGCATCTCGCAGGTCAACCTATGCGGTTGTCGTCTGCTTAAGCGGACTTGCCTGTGGATTCCCTAATAAATTAAGGCCTCCAGCCAGGACTAAAACTTATATACTAACTAAAACTAAGCGACAACGCTAAGGGCACCCCCTGTGGGGTACGAACCTCGGCTTAGGGCGTCGCTGGAAGAGGGCAGCAAATGACTAGCTGGATCAGGATTGGTATTAATTAGGGACGAATTTAAAGCTACAGGCTCAGCGGCGCGGGCTGGCTCGAGCAAGGGTCGGGAGGGGCGTCGATTTGGGCGTCGCGGCGGGCCTCGGCGGCGAGGGCGGTAGGACGGCGATCGGGTTTTGGGCTTATGTAGCGTGCTAGTGGCCTTTCTACTCTCCTGGAGGAGGGTAGTGGCGTCGTCGGGGTCGATTAAAGTATGCCTTGGTCGGCGAACACTGCTAATGCGAGAGGGAGTGTAGCGGGCGGCCGCTGTAATCAGGGGGTTAGAATGTTTGATGCCGCAGTCGAAGAAACGCTTTGATAAGCGTTTCATGAACTGTTTTATGGTTGGAATTTTGAGGTCGACGTGAAGATCGATATTACGGACATAGAAGGGGGCACCCGTGACCCTTCTGAGGAAACGGTTTTGGAGGGTCTGCATCTTATGGAGATGACGTGGGTGAGCGTGCGCAAATACAACGCAGGCATAGGTCATGATGGGACGGATGACTGCGGTATAGATGCGGAGCTTGCATTTGAGGGACAGTTTACTACGGGCTGTCAGTACGAATTGCAGCCTGCTAAGAGCGAAGGAGGCGCGCGCGCGAACCGCCTTAATATGAGCCTTAAAGGTAAGGTTCTCATCGAGGATCACGCCTAGGTATTTGGCTTTGGCTTTGGCTTGCCGTACATAGTGATCGGGCTGGGAAGTGGGGGAGGGAGTCGACGACGTCTCGAGAAGAGAACCGCCTGACTCTTATCGGGGTTGACCTCGATTCTCCATTTCCGAAACCAAGCGCCTAAGACGTTTGCGGAGGTTTGGAGAGTACGAGCTATAGCGTTGGGACAGTGACCGGTATAGTAAACGGCAGTGTCGTCGGCGAAGAGAGCCAACTGAACCTTTTTACTTTTTGGGATATCGCTAGTGAACAGCGTGAAGGCGAGAGGAGATAGTACGGAACCCTGAGGGACACCGGCGCGAATAGGATGAGGGGACGAGAGTGCCCCCTCGACGCGATAGCGAAAGGTCCGGTTCGACAAAAAGTCTCATAAGATGAGCACGAGACGATCTGGCACTCCTAGTTGGTAGAGCTTGTATATCAAGCCGTTGTGCCAGACTTTGTCGAAGGCTTTCGCTATGTCGAAGAATAGCACACCCGTCGTCGCGTTACGCTGCAGACCAGCGCATAAGTGCTCTACGATACGGTGGACATGTTGGGTGCCCGAGTGTTGGCTACGGAATCCAAACTGCTCGTTGGGTATGAGGCTCTTTGCTTCGGCGTAGTCTTTGAGACGCTTATAAATAAGCCTCTCGTAGATTTTGCCGAGGACACTGAGTAAGCTAATAGGGCGGTAGCTGGAGGGCTCAGACTTTGGCTTGCCTGGCTTTGGGATACCGATGACGGTGGCTTCTTTCCATGCTTGTGGGAAGATGTTGTTGCTCAAGGCGCCATTGAAGATGGCGGTCATAAGCATTATTAGCGGGGCAGGAAGGAGTTTGTATACCTTATTGGTAATACCATCCGAACCGGGGGCCTTACGAGCGTGGAGCCCTTTAATGATGTCGTGCACTTCGTCTGGAGTGACGGGAGGCAGAGGATCATCAGGGTCTTCGACGGGAGGGAGGGAGGCTCTTCGTTCGACTTCAGCGTCGACCTTGTTCAGGTGAGCTTGGTCTACTGGTTGGGAGCTGGGAGAACATTGGGACTCTAGGCTGTCGGCAAGACATTCAGCCTTATCGGGACTGTCGAAAGCGACACTATTGTCGGGGCGGATGAGAGGAGGCATAGAGACCTCTTCTGAGGAACGCAATTTCCTCTGTAATTGCCAGAAGGCTTGATGAGTGGGCTCGAGTTCGCTGAGCATCTTGTTCCAGCCCTCAGAGCGAACCTCCCCTATGCGTTTCTTTACAGCACGCTGTAAATGGCGCATGTGGGCTTTGTTCGCGTCACAATGGAAGGAGTCGTAGGCACGGATGGCCGCGTTCTTCTCGGTTATCAGGTCACGTACGTCAGCAGGTAGTTTCCAGCGATGGTCTTCCATCACCGGAACTTCCCGTGAACAATCCGTCAATACGGATTGTACGTGCTCTGTAAACGAGTCGATTGCGGCCGTCGTGTCGGCGACTGACACTAAGTGATCGGGGATGGTGTCTAAGTGAGGCGACGTGGTGGATTTCAGTCTTTCGCTTACTTTCCTCCAGTCGGTTATCGTCTGGGTCTGAGGGGGGCGGTTGGGGTCGATCGGGCCCGAGTAGGGTGCAAGATGCATGACTACAGGGCGGTGGTCAGAATTTAGCTCGTGGAACGTCTCAATCGATTGCAAACGGAGGTTCACATTCTTGAGCAGCGCTACATCGAGAACATCGGGAAGGTGATTAGGATTACCTGGGAAGTGAGTCGGGCTCATTGGAGCGATGACGTCAAAGTTAAGGGATTCGCCTAACTTGAAAACTAACCTACCTCTGGTTGAGGTTGTGGTACTATTCCACGCCGGGTGCTTGGCATTAAGATCCCCCGCCAAGATGACGGAGTCACTCATACCGAAGAGGGCAGTGAAGTCCTTTTGGAGCGAGATGGGATCCTCCGGACCATTGTCGGGTGGGATATAAGCGGAGATGATGGTGATCGGTTGGTGGCCGGTCATGCCGAGCCGACAGATAGAGGTCTCCAGATGGGAGAAGAGAGGAGGTGGGTCTATAGGGATACAATACAAAGATTTCCTAAAGTATATGAGTGTGCCACCCTTGTGACATCGAGACCTGTCATTGCGAACTAGTTTAAAGTTGGCAATATTCGGGTTTCGGTGATGTGGTTTTAAAAAGGTTTCCTGTATGAGGAGGATGTCAAGCTGATGGTCGCGGAGGAAAGTGGCGATCTCATCGCGTTGACCTGAAACGCCATTTGCGTTGAAAAAGCCTAATTTAAGGGATCGGGGTTTGTTACTATTTACTCTCGTATTATCCATTGAGAATTAATATTTGAGTGAGTGTAGAACTTGCGCGATCTCGGGATACGCGCTGAGAATTTCCATGAGGCGGATTGCGTTGCCGTTTGCAGCAACGATTTCTTCCGCCATTTTATCCGCGGCGGTGGTGAAGAGAGCCGCGTATGTACTTAATATGATTTGGGCGCTGTTTCGGCCCTGGATTCCCTGAGGTGCCGCTGGAGCGGCCGTAGGGGCCGCGGGGGCTACCAAAGGCGCTGGGATGGCGGTAGCCATCAGCGCTGGAAGTTGCGCGGATTGCGCTGGTTGCGCGGGTTTTGATGGCACCGAAGCTGCTGGAGCCTTCAGGTGGTTAAGGTTAGCCCAGGGAGACGGCCTCTGCGGACTGAGCCGCTCCGGCATCAGCGCGGAAGGAGGCTTTCCCCAGGGGCTTTCCCTGTGCTGGCGGTCGCTCGCGCGTTTCGCGAGTTTGGGAGAGGAGGACTTCGGGGCCTTAGGACAGCCCCGGTAATTTGCCGGGTGTCCCGATTGGCCGCAGAGTACACAGCTGGGAGGCTCTAAACATAGTTCCCTATCTTTAGGGCGGGTACAGTCGGCGGTGCCATGCTCACCTAGACACTTGACGCATCTAGGGGTGGCATAGCAGTTGGACTGCGAGTGACCATATAATTGACTTAACTTTAAACATCGGGTGGTGCCCTTCAGTGGGGTCACAGATGACCAGGACCATGTCATAGACAAGGCCCTGCCTCGCTTTGTGCAAGCGATGGACGGCGGACACTGGGATTCCTTGAGCGATGAGGTCGCTCTTAATCTCCTCGGTGGAGATTTCTTGAGGGACGCGCCTTATTACGACGCGAGTAGGGGTTTCCTCCGGAAGGGAGTAAGTGTGAAAGGAGTACTTCCTTTCACGTAGGGCGCGGGAGAGATCCCTAAAGTCCGTAGACGTGGGGACGGTAACTTTGATCCCCTGGAGGGTGGATCGGGCGTTGGTGTAGTTGATCTTGCGATCAACACACATCTTGGAAATTTCATTCCATTTGGACTTTTCCTGGACGTATATCGGGGGAGGGGGCTTCTGCTTCCTCGCGGTAGGAGCGGGTGGGCAAGCCATAGGGCTGGCGGGGCGACTGGCCCGCGGACTAGGGGCGGAAGTGGAGCTGGACGGTATGTCGTCCTGTTTTTTCTGGGCCTTGGTGACCGGGCCAGCGGGGGCGGAGGATTTAGCCGCCTTCCTCTTGCCTCCTTTGACCACGACTTGGAAGTCGTCATCGCTGGAGGAGGAAGTAAATTTTGTTGGAGTATACACAGATTAAGTAACTACCTTCAAACTTGGTATCACACTTTTAAAATTGCAAAATTTTCCCAAGGAGGAGTTTATAATTAAAAAAACGTTCTATAGCAACTGTCAAAGCATGCATGTTGAATTGACCATTTGAAAGAACTTACATTTTTCAAGAAGTCTTTCAGTCATCTTTTTCAAGTCCTAATATGTAATAATAATAATATTATAATAATATTTATTGTCCAAAATCAGCCAATTACAATTTGTCCATCTCAATCAAACATAAGATAAAATAAGAATTTAAAAACAAATAAAAATACTACATTCTATGAAGTACAACGCTATGCATTATTTGAGACGGAGTGAACGTCTGCGTCTGCGCTAGTATAAACTGTGTTACAGACACAGGCGCCTTCCTCTTACAGTTCATTTACAATTTGGTGCACTTTGTAGGAGTTTTGGTAAGCAGTAAAAAAATAAATAATAATAATAATAATACAAAAGTGGTCAAAACCTATTAAGAATTATTTAAGCACGGAATGGGTGTGTGTCGTGTGGGTGCATGTGTGTGTGTGTGTGTGTTTAATTGTGTGTTTTGTAAATGTCGCAGTATAAAATTGATGATAAGGGTGCAATACAAATCTGTTTTTAGATGCGTTAGTAAGATTTTTTTGCAAAGAGTTGTTCAGTCTCATCGTACGTTAAGGTTTGGAGAAAATTACTAACCACAGTTTTACATTTAAATTTAGGTAAAGAATATACGTTACATTTTTCGTTAATAGTGTTATAAAGGTGGCTGCTAAGACAGGGGTAGCTTCGCCTCGCCAGAGCAGTTTTGGTGGTGACAGGTGGGTACACAGGATCTTTACGTCGTTTAGTCTGCTTTAGCAACATTGGGTCATAGGTCAATGATGAGTGAACACGTAGAGTGATGTTAAGTGGACAGAGCTGCCGGACAGTAAGCACCGATATGTCTTTATATAGCTGGGTGGTCGGGTACCAATAAGGTTTGTGAAGCATAACTTTCAAGACAGCTCTTTGTGCCCTCTCAAGGCGAAGTAAATACGTTTTAAGTGTACCACCCCAGACAGATACGCAATAGGTAAGAAGTGAATGAGCCAAGGCAAAATATATAGTTTTTAACAATCTGTCGGCAACTACTCTTCTCAGTTTTTTCATAGGAAACATTAGCTTTCGAACACGCGTAACTGTCACACTGATATGCTTTTGCCAACTTAATGTGTTATCGATGTGCACCCCCAAGTATTTAACACAAGAGCTTCTATGTATAGTAGGGCAACTGCAAGGGGTCAGTGTATGGTCACAACTATGAGCTTTAACGTCTGGCATACTAGGCTGTGTAGCAGAGTTCGCTGAGAAGGGGACATAGTGGGTTTTAGATACATTTAGCGTAAGTAAATTCAATGATAGCCAATCCATCACTATGCCAAGACCATTTTCAGCTGCGTGGTGAGCAGATTCCCATGTTTCACCACTTATGATGAGCGCAGTGTCGTCTGCATATTCGATTATCTTGCAGTTTGGGATTGACAGCTGACACAACCTGTTTACAAATATAAGAAAAAGGGTGGGACGGGAGAGTTCTGGAACTCTGCCCTGTGGTACGCCTGTATGTATGTATATCGGGAATAAAAAGAAACTTAACGAAGCCGAAAGCCACGTGTTCTCCCCGTCATTGTAATAATTGTTTGAACTGTACCATACCTGGCCAGGTGCCCAGAATGTTCTGGTTACGGAGATTTTGAAGGTCAAAATTCCAACTTTTAGTGTTTTTTTTTTAAACACGTTTTTAGTGTCATAAACCAACTTTAAATACCCCCACGACCCTTGCAATGTGCATGCACCCTTAAGCACAATGTTTTGCATGTGTTACTTTGGTCACAGCCGCAACCAGTAAATGTTCAGACCAAAAATAAAAGTCGTTTCCCATCAATAATTTTTGTGCAATGTTACTTAGTTTGATGCACAGAATGCGAAGTTGACAGATATGTGATAGATCTCTTTACACTCTGTATGGAGTCGGTGCAACAAAAAAAAATGAACTGAACATTTTTTAATCAAGTTGGTAAGTCCGTCTGTTCAATTTACTACGAAACCCCATTATTACTCTTGTCTCTTACGTTTTGGCACCTCGCCACATTTGTTATTTTAGCAATTCGGACATTTCGCGATAAAGGTGTTCTGAATGTCCGAATTTTTGACCGTTCGTAGAGTTGCCTGTTCGCTTTAAATTAATAGTACCTACGTTTCAAACTGAATAAAACCTATGCTTCGTTTTCTGAATATACTTGTTAAGACAAGACAAAACTTTATTACAAATAAAACAACCGACTTCGAAAAAAAACACTGCAAAGCGAAAAATCCATATTTTAGTTTTCTGCGACCGACTTCCGAATTTAAAGTAATTTTTTAATTTTTAGTGTATTTTTTTCGAAGTGTTATATTCAGTTTTTTTTTGTTGTTTAAATGTTCATAATTTTTCCCTTTTTTGTGTGTCAGTTACTTAAAATTACAGAGAAAAGATAAACTCAAACAGATTTGATTTGTGGGTGCTTTTATTCAAGGAAGCAGAGAAGAGGCTTTCATCTCCATCATTGATAGTACTTCCTGCATTTAAAATTACCTACTCGTATTACAACACCCTCATTAAATGCACGTTTATTTAATGCCAAAATACATCAAGTAACTTACTATTCTCAAATACAAAGTAAAGCTAAAGTGCAAATTATGTTTGCTAAACACACTAAAATGTACGCCAAAGTATGTAGTTGACTAACTTTTTATTCGTCCAGATGTTTGGCAATAACTACTCCGTAACAAATAGCCCCATAACTGATTGCAATGTGTGGAATAATGGCAGTCTGAATGTCGTTATGATTAGTTCCTACACCATTAAATAGGAAAGTTTATTTGTTTTTCAACACAGTTGCTCATAAAGTGGCTCTTATTACACCGCATTAAGGTTCATAATGGAGTGTATTAAACACGCGTGCTTTTTACTTTACATTATCGCACTCGTGTTTTATATTAAACTTTTTTTTTATTTCATCTCCGTAAAGAGTTTTTATGTCTAAATACAATGAATGTCCTATTGCCGTGGGAACTACTTAACGTCGTGTGGCAGCCAAGATTTGTTGTAAATTTTATGGTGAGGTGGTTTCGAATAAAATTCAGCCCCTGCAGCTAGGTTATGGCTCCAAAGGGGGCTGTGAGGCTGCCGTACACGCCTTGTCGACCTACCTAAATTCTGGCAAAGGCGAGGTCATCCTGAAGGTTGACATAAAGAACGCCTTTAATTCAGTTAATAGGGACACCTTGTTGGCAGAAACTAAAAAAGAAATACCCCAAATCTGTAGTTTCATTTGGCAATGTTACAGACTTCCATCAAAATTACTGTATAGGGACAACGTTTTGGAATCTGCTGTTGGCTGTCAACAAGGTGATCCACTCGGGCCAGTGATTTTCAGTTTGGCTTTTCAACCTATAGTTAGGCAGCTAAATTCTAAATTTATCTTGATGATGGAACCTTGGGAGGCGATGTAGAAACTGTTTTAAATGACCTACAGTTCTTAAAAAATGAACTTCATAACATTGGCCTTGATCTCAACCTTTCGAAATGTGAACTATTCTTAGCGGACAGTACTGACAGACAACCGACACTTTCTAAATTTAATGCAATAGCTCCAGAAATCAAAATTGTTGAAAAAAGCTCTCTTCGTCTCCTTGGGTCTCCAATTTTTGAAAATTCCTTTCTCGATTTTATTGAGGAAAAAATACAAAATTTCAACGAAATTTCGGAAAGACTGTTGCAAATTAACATGCATTCGGCCATCACCTTAATTCGTTACTGCTGTTTCGGCCCTAAATTAACATATTTCCTTCGCACTTCCAGAAAGAAAGAATAGACCAAATTATCCGGCACACACTTACTTCAATTTTAAATGTGGCCATGGACAACCGAGCTTGGGCACAAGCTACTCTTCCCATTCGTATGGGAGGCCTCGGCGTCCGCAAAATTTCTAGCATTAGTTTACCGGCTTTCCTATCCTCGGTCCATGGTACTAAGAAATTAATCAGTAAAATTCTTACCTCCACACTGATTAATTTTGATGTGCCGTGCTTCACCGAGGCTATGGATGCCTGGAGACTCGCTTGCCCGAACTATCTACCCGACAATCCGTTTTCCCAGAGACGTTGGGATGAGCCGCTCTGCAGAGTAATACAGGACAATTTAATTAACACGTCTGCTACTTCTGCGGAGCGTGCGCGCCTGCTGGCTGTGGGTAAATGGGAGTCAGGTCTGTGGCTTCATGCACTACCGTCGTCGAACATAGGCACTTTGTTCGATGACACCACTTTCCGCCTCGCTGCTTCCCTGCGACTAGGAGCTCCTTGTTGTTCTCCTCATCGCTGTCACTGTGGCGAATTTGTCAACAGTCTCGGACATCACGGCCTGTCTTGCAGCCGAAGTGCGGGTCGCTTAGCGCGGCACGCCAACATTAACGACATCATCCGACGAGCTCTTGTCACCGTCGGCGTTCCAGCTGTACTAGAACCCATTGGCTTGGCACGCGACGATGGCAAGAGACCGGACGGCATGTCTTTATTTCCATGGAAGGTGGGTAGGCCTCTAGTGTGGGATGCAACGTGTGTCGACACTCTTGCGCCATCCCACCTTTCTGGTTCGGCGAGCTGTGCTGGCTCTGCTGCTGCGGCTGCGGAAAACCTCAAGCGGCGTAAGTATAATAATCTTATCGGTAATTATATTTTCGAGCCGTGTGGCGTTGAAACCCTCGGGCCGTGGGGTCCGTGCGCTCATGGTCTCTTTAAGGAAATTTGTAAACGGCTGGTTGACACTTCCCGTGACCCAAGGGCTGGCTTTTACCTTGGCCAGAGGCTAAGCATTGCCAAACAACGTGGCAACGCTGCCAGTCTCTTGGGAACATTACCAGTCGACAGCGATGCGGATGAATTTTTTGACGCAATTTTTTAAATTGTGAATGTTTTTTTATTTTTTTGTAAATTTGCTTAAATTACTGTGTATAATATCTTACAGAAATAAATACAATGAATATTTTTATCATCTCCGACATATACCCAAGAAAATGAAAACAACGAAATTATTAATAAGGCCAATACCGTAACACAAACTGTAAAATAGCCAACAAAAACTGTTCGGTATCATTTTGAGAATTGTACTTTCACAAATTATTTCAATAATTAAAGATACTTGTTAGTGTCTTTAATTATTGAAACAATTAGTAAACAAATATAAACAGACTCGTATTGTTATACGAGTCTGTTTTTTTTCCTCGCAAGTGTGTTGAAAAACGTCGTGTAACACGCGTGTGCATTGATCTTCACCCCCGAGGCGGCTTTATTCGCGCGAGCCGTAGTCGAGCGCGATAAGGGAGCCGAGTGACCAAAAGATCACACTTGTATCACAATGTACTATTGTATCTACTTTGTAGCGTAGAATAACGTATCGTGTTTAACTTCTAGTCCCGCATGTAATGACATATTTTTAAAGTAAATTTTGTTAGAGTATAAACAGATTAAGTAACTACCTTCAAACTTGATATCACACTTTTAAAATTGCAAAATTTTCCCTAGTAAGAGTTTATAAATAAAAAACGTTCTATAGCAAATTTCATAAATTTTCTTCGTATAACGTTTTATACTTAAGTAAGAAAAAACTAAAACAATAACTTACTGGCAACAACTGAAACAACACTTTTAAGTATGTTCAACATTTTAATAACTTGTATTGCTTCCTCGGGCTCTGATAACAGCTTTGAACCGGTTTGGCATGCTGAAGACGAGGTTTCGGAGGCGATGTTGGGGAATATTCTCCCATTCTTCCATCAGGGCCTGTTTTAGGGCCCTCAGGAGGTGCCTGTGGTGGTCTGTGGCTTCTGGCCCACCCATATTTACTAAATATGACCCTGCATACTCGTTAAGGATCCCGTGAGCATATTGTTCCCCAACCAGGGTGCCATTTTCTATGACTACTAGCTCTGTGCGACCTTTGCATTCTTCATAACTCCACTGTATGTGTTTACGGGCGTAGTGCAGTCTTGCTAATCAATGCCATTTCTCGACTTTGGGGCTATTTGCTTGGCCTTTGGGGCTTGAGGTTTGGTTCTGCAAGTCTTTTTCTCACTGTACTGTCACTAATGTAGTCTCTTTGGATCTGTAGAAGCTGTTGCTGGACTTCAAATACATTGAGGTGGCAATTTCTCAACCCAGTCGACACAATATAGCGGTCTTCTCGGGTACAAGTGCACCTGGGTCTGCCATTACAAGGTCTCCTCAGATGGTTTTTTAGTTTCTTCGAACGACGGTAGGTGAAGCGAAGGCGCTTCACCTGCCGAACCGTTCTTAATATGTTACACCCACCATTCTTGCAGTACGACGCATACTGATGCCTTGTTCCAGAATAGCCATTATTCTTGCACTTTCTTCAGGTGAAAGAGATGATAAGTAAACTTTACGTGCTGTAGACACCTTGGCTTTTAAATGAAAAACCATCAATCAAGAAATAAATGTGAAAACAAGAACAGAAACAAAAAAGTCAAAAGTAAAACCGTCTGAAAACGTTTTAACTTTTTTTCAGCCATTCTTCAGTTTCTTCATTGTTTTTGGCATAGCACTTCTATTGATATATCAATGTTGTCATTTCAGTCAGAGTGAAAATATACCATTAAAATTGACAACCCTAACTAAATGATCGATGTAAAGAAACCCGTACATAAAATAACAGATTTGATAAAACAGGACAAAAGACTGATGTTGCTTTTTGTTTATCTCTTTTTCCTGAAAAAAGGTCACACCTGAATATTATTTTCGTGTGAATTGAATCATATGACATGCCATTTGTCGAAGTGTGAAAGATTTTTGTGACGTTGATGGATCATTTTCATATAATTTCATTTTTTGGTTAACATCAGCTGTGGAGCAATATTTCAATACCTAATACTTTTAGTTGTGATTGAATGTCGGGAGTAAATGGAGTAACGATGAATGATATTTATGGATGGTAACATTGACTCAATTTTGCGTTCAACTGAGTACGGTAAATACTGGCGGTCGAGTGTAGTCATATATTTTTATATGGTAGCTATAATGACGATTCTTCGTTTATATTAACAGGGGGTTAGTAGTTTATCAAAACAGGAACCACGAAATTTGCTACATTCAAAATGGATAAGAGTATTCTAACTTTGCGGTAACTATGTTTGTACGGGTACAGTCCACGAGGCCTAAGCTGAGAGGCCGATTGAACATAAAAAAAATCTATATTTTAAAATAAATGGTTCCTGATTATTGATATAGGATATATCTCTACGTATTATTCGCATGTTTTATATTCAATACCTTACTTACTTACATAATTGGGTATAATATGAAAGATTACAATTTATTTTCATTTTTTAGTTACTGAAAAAATATTTGTTTCCAAATAGTGCAAACATAAAAAAGTGTGAAAGCTTAAAAAACCGCTCAAGTTATAAACGTTTTAAAACAAGTATTAGACAACGACAGCAACTTCATACTAGCGCCATACATTCTCCGCACCGCGCGATAAGGACGGGAATAATCCCCTCCAAAACTTTTGAAGCGTGTTGCTTCTCCCAATTAATATCGATTTAACAGATTTTTTCGATTATCTCATTTTTTTATATGCCATCTTTGAAATTACATATTTTGTTCGAAAATTACGAGTATGTTCATTGTATTCTTACGGTGTCTAAAGTAAGTTTGAGACATTTCAATGTTTCTCACAGACTTAACGGAAGCTGTTTCCCATCTTAGAAGATATTGACAGTGACGCTGATTAACAGTTGCTATCATACCACCAGAACCCAGCGTCTAGACAGATTATTAAGGTGCCGACAAAGTCATGCATGGCTACTGCTTCTTCACCGCAGGATCAATACGGACATATTCTGGAGCAACGAGAATACAGTTAGAAGTTGGAACACCGATAGCCGTGATGATGAACCATTATTGGCTGCAAAATGAGTTGTTGACAATATAGTAAAGTTTGGTGTACTTCGCAGAATCAAGTGTTATATATTTCGAAGATGGCTACGTCTAGGACCGATGGCCGTTGAAGCAGATGAGTGCTTGGTCTCCATTACACGAAGCGGTTAGCGTAGCATGGCATGTTCTTCATTGATGACAGATCAATGAACTAACACAGACGGCCGAGACAGACTGGCTGTGGTAAATCTTGTCAAAGGCTCTATCCAGCAATAGATTGCGATGTATTGAGCGAGATGTTAGGTATGGCTTTTGTATATGTCTGGCATTTACACGTTAATCAAAGTGATTAAATGGACTATATCAATGAGCTACAGCACTAACGTAGCTTTGTGTTCAACTATCGTCTTCATTGACTCAAGGTTTGTTTCAATATGGAGAAAATTATGCTCAAAAACAAAAGAAACAGTTGCTACTGTTCTTTTTACATGTCGCAAAAAAAATAAAAAAACAGTGTAAACAAAATTAGCTACTGTTATCGGCCGTTGTACTTAAATGAGTACACCACTCTATGTATAGGGGCAGAATTATATATCTCCATTTTTTCTTATTTCATTTTTAATTTAAAGATGGAGTGGAGGGAGGCCTTTGCCCAGCAGTGGGAGAGTGTAGACTAGTAAAAAAAAGCGTTTCATGAATAAAACACATTTACTTTATGTTTGTTAAAAAATATAAATACGACATGATATAATTTTCTGTGATGGAATTACCAAACAACCTTATACGCCATATGCGATGATTTAGTTTTAATGATATATGCCACAAAAAAAAGAAACTGGAGCTACTCTAAATCAATAAATCCATACATACATAATTATATGCTCAAACAAAAGATGCCTTAAAACACACAACTTTATTAGACAACAGAACATTTTTTCTATAAAAAAAACTGCGACCAATTCTTTTATGCATTTTTTCACCGGAAAAGATTCGGCTATCATATTTACGTTACGAAATGTATACTACCCGACTTCTGTGACCCCGACTTGTGTGATGTCCGAGAACGACCATTTCATACGAACATTCCAATTTCCTGCGTGAGTTTTTTTTTATTTATCAACTTTATTGACCTCGTGTTGTAGCCCGTTTATTGTGCCAGAGATATATGTTCGAAAATGTTTCTGAAAAGTCAACTATGTGGAATTTTGTCAACCATTTCGTATTCTCTTGTCTATTTCTAAGGAAATTAAATAATAATGATACGCTAACTTTTTTATCTAGCACTGTATTCACGTGAAAACTGAAAATACTATCGTTTTTACTTACACCTACCACGGTTAATGACAATATACTCTAAATTGGGAAAGCTAAACATTATTATAAGATCAGAACCTTTTAAGATTTTCGCGGAGCGTTGAGTGCCATTGCGCTGAAATCGGATTCTCAAGCTCATAACGACGGAACATCGCGAATCAGGACAAGTACCTACCAAGTCATACTGAGTATATACTCATAGTTATTTAGACGAGTACCTATATAATCGTGTAGATGTTGTGTCTAGATTGGGGCTCTAAAATTGATGTTTTTAAAAACTGCGGTCATTTTGTGAATCTCTAAAAAAGAGTGCCTATTGCTTTTGATTTCTTGACAGGTATAGCGAAAAAAGAGCGAAGACTGTTGAAAGCTTGTAGATTTTAGGCGTTATTTTGCAACGTTTGCTTTATTTCTCATGCCATTAGCGGTTTACCTCAACTTAATTAGAAATCAAGGCATTAATTCGTGGCCTTCACTTTCTTTTACTCTATTTAGTCCATATTTGGTGGATGATCTAAAGCGTAGATCCCCACTAGCTTCTCAGGAATCAATTTCAGCGTACCTACTCGTTCTAAAACAACCACATACTAGAACAGGGTGTCCTATTAACTGTGTGAAAAGCTGGCTTAAAAACTGTCACACATTTTCAAATGAATTACCCGTGAGCGAGTTGCACACCGCTGCCTTCATAGCTCCATTAAGCCTATCTCCACCATCCTAGCGCACAAGGTGGAATTTACCCGCCTGTTGGTAATAGCCCCGTCGATTACTTGTCGTATTTAAGCTATGTTCACACGTGCAACGAGTCGAGTGCCTATCGCGGGAAATAGCTGAGACGCGCAAGGAAATTACTTAGAGACATACGTTCGAAATTCGAATTAAATATCCATTGCTGTATTTGTTTTAGTATTTGAAATAAGAATGTTCAGTGTACGCAAAATTCAAAATTAAGTAATTTTATACTAAGTTAAAATTATATTGTAAGTGGCCGTGTGAAAATTGCTGCAAATAGCATTAGTAGTTACGCGTGCTGCAATTTGAAAGAGATTAAAATGAGATTATCGTTTGCAGTATAAGCTCGTGGGCTTATGCAGATTTTATTTTCTAATATAACACTCAGTGTTAAGCGTTTGTTCAAGTATTTACCTGTGGCCTGAATTTTTCATACAAATGTTCAGTAGGTTCCGTTCGACAAAGTAGTCGTTTCTGAGAAGTTTTAAATGGCTAAGGTTTTCATTTTTATATACTTGGTGACAGACTTTTCACTGTAGGTTTACATAATTTGAAAAACCGTATATCTGGAGGCTTATTAATAAATCAATGGAGATTTAGTCTAATAATTATAATAGTGACGAAAAATGAGTATTTGTAAAAATAATACACATTCTTTCAACAGGTACCGTTATTATCACCTAAATCTATGAAAAATACAAAAATTATCGAATTGTCGGTGTCGTCTGTCAGTTTTATTAAATAGGTTGGGTCCAAGCATGGAGTATATTTATACTTTACCTAGCCCCAGGTTCAAATTTTACACGAATAAATATGACGTTGCCTAGCAACACAGGTCTTATTGTCTATTGAAATTGATTACAACATACATGATCAAAACTTGTGAAGGCCTGTCACAACACACGACAGAAACTATCAACACCTTGTTGTATACGCATTACTATGGCAAGATCACTTATAGTTGTAGTAGTATCTACTCTTGGTACTAGTTTGGTGGTAGTTGTGTTCGTGCCTCAGATCGCGTAAAACTTTTCGAGGATGTAAGTTTTGGAAGATGGAAAGTTCTAAGGATGAAAAGTACGTACAGTCGATGTTTTACTATTAAGATAGGTGAAATGATTATGTTTCATTGTATGGAATCCAAAAGAGTACTGGTACAATGTGAATAATAAAAAAAATGCAAAAAAATTAATTGAAAAACTTTTTCTTTACGATTTTTTTAAACGAGAATATTCAATACCACTGGGCACCTTTAACGTAGCTTCTTGATATTAAATTCAGACAGACTAAAAATATTGAACGTGTAAAAGTAAACATCAAAAACGTTTAAGTCTTTAAAAAAAAAATACATGTTTATCGTCGACTGTTTTTATTTATACTTTCATTTATGACGTGAAAACGCATAAACGTCTGGGTATATACCTAAATATTTTTATTGCCCGCTACATGCTACGCAATCTATCAACTACTTAATACCAGGTTGACACGCAGTACAGTTTATTGTACTAAGTTATAGGCATCTGTTTGTTTATTTTCGTTTATTCCCCGGAGACGAGATGTTGTGGGCACCATCTATTATGTGATGAAAGTGTTAGTAAACTTGGGCAGTTTGAAAAATGTTGAAATTCTTGATGAGTTTGGAAAAGACGTTAACAGGGAGCTGCCAGAACCTTTTTAAAGGATTTTCGGCCGTTCTTATAACTAAAATTATTTTGAACCGTTCGTAGTGCTTAAAGAACCTTTGGCTTGACTAAATTCAATAGACTTTAAGATTCAAGACCCGAGTCTAAAAATTTGAGCAAAAGAGGTCGTAGCATTAAGCTGAGCGATGGCCGTTTTGCGTGGATGTGACGCATATTTTCCCCCAACTTGTTCTCTTTAGTGTTTGTGTTAGATCACTGCGTTATGTTCACCGCAAATAAACGTTTTTTCTTTCTTCTTCTTTCAAACTAATGCAAACATACGAAAACTCAAACAAATCACCCAAGCAAACAACAAAAAGCCAAAAAAAAACTTCTTTTAAATCACGAAAGCCAATAATCCATAATCCCTTTTTATTTCTAGACCATTTTGATCTGCCTTATTACGCTCTCGGTAAAATGTTGAAACCTTGATACGACATTTGTAAACAAGGCCTTTTGTTTGAGTTTTTTTTGCTAGCAGTGACAGGCAGGCCCCGCGGACGTCAGGACACGGAAGCTCAGGTTAAAAAAGGTTTTTAGGTATTGCAGACAGGTGTGGTGTGACTACGGTTTTCCGAATTTTAATATCTGTTTGCGTTGTGTCTAGCTCACGCTCGTAACCAAAAGTCGTCAGAACCAG
The DNA here is from genome assembly GCA_963555695.1 of Dasypolia templi. NCBI lineage: Eukaryota > Metazoa > Arthropoda > Insecta > Lepidoptera > Noctuidae > Dasypolia > Dasypolia templi. The sequence continues at coordinate 5,614,003 of OY743152.1, forward strand.
AATAACTATTTCTTTTTCTAACGTGTTTATAAATCCTCAACACCTACACAGGTCACAACTATATTTAGACACATGTACAAGAACGCTTTCAACGACATACATCACAATACACAAACAGGACATAGATACATACAACATGATGAACTCACGACACTTCGCACATGCTCGCTCTCATGACCTCTCTTCGGGAGAAATACTCTTTATTTTCGTTTTAAGTGAATGTATTAGGAACATCAAATGAGTATTTTTTGGAGTAGCAATGGAAGAAATAAAGTGTTTCGTTTTTTCGCGTTCGTTCTTAGAATGATATTATTTTGGAAGATATTTTTTTAAAGTGGGTGGATATAATATACAATATAACAACGCGCCTTTATACTTCAAAGGGTTGGTTAGAAGTTTACATTTCTTCGGTTAGGTTTAAGTCATAATTAATAGGAGGCGATCCTATTACAATTTTAGGGATATGAGGAACAGGGTGTAAAGTTCACTCATTCTCTTGGAAAAGGGAGGATCCTCCGACCAGATGGATGTCGTATCTGGTGGGCAACTGCCCGATGATTGTTATCGGGAAGTTGTATGTATGCTATCTGCGCGGTAAACTCTGCTTGCGCGATGCAGGATTGATGCGTTTGTTCGCATGTGGCGGTGTAGATGCCGCCACATCACTCCCCTCCCATGTGCAGTGTGCTGTGCCAAGGTTGCTGATGAGGCTGAAGGTGATGACCAGTTATGCGCTTGCGCTGCATGCTGATGGTCAGGACAACTGTTCAAGCCGTGGTTGCTGGCTGGCTGTGTGACTTGCGGGAGTGATGATGATGACGTCACGCTGAAGTAGTTGCACGAAGGCTGCGCTGACGTTCATACTCGGGGTCACCAGTGAAGAGATAATGTTCATCACGTCGGGATCACGTCGGGGTCACCAGTTTAGGGATGATGTTCATCACGTCGGGGTCACCAGTTTTGGAGATATGAGGAATAGGGTGTAAAGTTCACTCATTCGCTTGGAAAAGGGAGGATCCTCCGACCAGATGGATGTCGTATCTGGTGGGCAACTGCCCGATGATTGTTATCGGGAAGTTGTATGTATGCTATCTGCGCGGTAAACTCTGCTTGCGCGATGCAGGATTGATGCGTTTGTTCGCATGTGGCGGTGTAGATGCCGCCACACAATCAACGGGCACAGATCCAGACTCAGATCGGGCTGCTACTGAAAAATTGCAGACGGAAAAACCGAATAATACTTTGCCCTACCAGGGAATCGAATCCAGGAATTCAAGCTCTGCAGTAGCTTAGTAGTAGATCTTAAGATCACTAGACCAACTAGGTTTATCGTGGTTAATACACTTACATAAAATAGCTCAATTTTCGCTTTGTAAATGCCTAGATAAATGTCGAGTTCTTTATCCTATAAAATAAATTTCCAGCAAATTGGTTGATAGTAGCAGTATATATTGATATAGGCCGATAGGCCTAGACTGTGAAAGTGTTTTAAGAGTAGGTAAAAATTTTGAACAGCAGAGACTTTTTGCACGGTAACAAAAAGATTCTGCTGTTCAAACTTTTAACACTTAACTTTGCCTTTCTGCGTTTTTCTTTCTATTCTTCGTTTACGTAAACGGTACATGAGAATTATTGAACACAAATAATAACATTTTCTACATAAAAAGGTGCCATTAACATCAATTACTATAGTTATAACTACAGCCTACTAATTGCCATAATTTGGTAGCAAAACAATTATTTTGTTAGCACTTAGGCTAGTGGTGTAATTACTTAACTTTGCCCTCTAAGCGGGCATCGATGAAGCTAATTGTGCACACAATACACAAGGGAATAGCAAACAGGCTACATAATACAGCAATATTTTTATAGGAAACTTGACTTCGTTTTTATTATTATTATTATTGAAAGCCATGCATGGTTGAATGCATGCATTTCCAAAAAACCGCAAAAAAAAACAATCGCGTCTATGACCAGAAGGATGAACGTAAACGAGGCAAAAGAAGAATGTAAGGATTGTAGCGGGTTGCGTTCTATAGTTTCTGCATACCTCCATGGGAAGAAGGCGTAAGTTTATATATGTGTATATGCTAATTTCAAGCGAACATTACAAAACCAATCGTATTACGACTCCGTACTTCATCTCCATGTAGTTCAAACATTATAAACACCTATAACAACTCAAACTGCTATTCCGCACCAAACATAACTACAATTCCAACTCCATAGCATATGATCTGAATTATCAGAAGCTCCACAAAGGCTGTGAACAAAGGCAGACAGAGCCATTGTCGCAGACCGATGGAACATTTTAATGATGCCACTACGCCCGGGTGAATTGTGCACGGATATTGTGCGGGTTACATCACAAATGCATGGTTTTAGTTCCTGAATGTGTTATAAAGTTAATAATAATTATAATAATGATTATAGCTCGTGGCTAAGTAATACCAGCCATACCGATCGATTAAGATTAAGCTTGGCTTGCCAAAGTCGGTCCGTGGGTACCATAACCATTCAATATACAGGGTGGGAGGGACATCGACGCACAACCTGATACCATGGATTCAGTACATGATTCTGGACCCCCTGGAGTTTTTCATCGGTTATCAAAAAAAAAACTGCTGTTTCATAGAAAAGTGCAATACCTACGCGGTCACAATGTATGGGAGAGCAATATTTTTTTTTAAATAACCGACAAAAAAATTCAACGCAGGGGGGTTCAAAATCATGTACTGAGTCCATGGTATCAGGTTGTGCGTCGATGTCCCTTCCACCCTGTATACAGGACTCCTCCGTGTCTCGAATACCATGTTTGTTGGTCCCGTCTAACGTCCCGTACCTTCGGGTCTACGAATAACAGCCGTTGGGAGAAGTCCGAAGGCCGACAGTCTGACAACCAGTATTTGAAGTGTTACCCAGTAACTGGGTTGTAGAAGATGAACAGTCTGAAAGCCGATCTAAAAAAAGTTTGGATAAGTAAAGCACGGTGATAAGAAAAGCGTTGACTGCTATTATTTTATGGAATAACCCTGCTTTGGGCGGCTTTTATCAGTGTACTTTATAAAGATCACCTAGTGATTATGTTACTAAAGGTAAAACAAGCAATAAAACACCTGCTTGGACCATCATACGTTGTATGTTCCTTAATTTTCTAAGGAAAGCTATAATGGTTTCGAAAAAATATTGCATAATGTGTTTTCGCCTTTTACTTTTCTTCTCCACTTTATTGTACATCGCATAATACGAAAAAGAACAAACACATTGCATGTTAATACAGCTAGTGTACAATGGGCGGTCTTATTGCATGAGGGGATCTCCTAGGCGCAGGCCAGAAAGAAGAGACGTAAGACGAGGACGGGGCGCAGACGCGGCGCTCCTTTAACTTACTTTCATACCAAATTTATTGAAGCGTCGCTACGCAAAACTTACAAAAGAGACAGGGCGCCGCTGTTGGGCGCAACGCTTTTACGTCTGCGCCTTTTGGTTAAAACACACAGGACGCGCACGGGGCGCGGGGTGGCATGCCTGCCGGCGGGTCTCGCTCGCTCGCACGTCGCATGTCGTCGTGTCAAAATCAGACTGTTGAATGCTGAATGCTGAAAATAATCCTGACTGCGCGACTGCGTCGCGTCCGCGCCCCGTCTTTTCTATATAATTTCAAGAGTCGCGTCCGTATCTCGTCTCCGCCCTGTCCGCGACGCGTCCTCGTCTTTCGCGTCTCTTCTGTCTGGCCTGCGCCCTAGAGGTCAATAATATAGCAAAATAAAAGTGAATAACGATGGAGGTTCCATCGTTATTCACCCAGGTTTTCTTTGGATCTACTACAAAACTTTCTAAGAAAGCGTCTTCCTCAGTTTCGTCTGAGTTGCTAGAAGTAACTAACATGATCTTCTCGCTAGATTGGCAAATCCTTGTTTCAAACAAGTCTTCCTTGCAAATTACTTCTTTCATCTTCAACCCAAGCCTCTTCCTTTCTGTTATCCCGTCCAATAAGCTTAATAATGCTTGTTAGTTGAACGGTCTCCCGGTTTTGAATGATCTCTTGAACGCCAGTGGGCGAGCTCGTTATTGTCACTTTGTTACGAGGATTTATCGATGCTGGAAATATTCAATCATCATTTTAGTAAGTTCAGGTGCTTAGTACTTGCAACCGGCGTGTGTGTATAGGAGAATGTAAGGATCATAGTAAGTGCCGTTCTCTAGTTTCTGCCTACCCCTATGAGAAGAAGGCGTGAGCTTATGTATGTATGTATGTATGTGGTAGGAATTATGGTGAAAAAGTTAGGGTTTTGATGGAAGAAAAAGGACCATGATCGAAAAAATATAAATAAATTCTGTGGTATTGAAGATTACCTAAGAAAGAGCCCATTCATAAATATAGATTATAAACCTGATCCCAGTGATTTGAAAATGGATATTTTCTATGACGATTCACTTAACAAAAATTCCAACTAAAGTCTAAAATCCAAAACTATATCGATCGTATCACAGAATCCACTAATACCCTAAACGTAATCCACCGTTCGACTTCAACTGTACAGTTCCTATAAGCCGAAGTCCAACAGTATTAGTGAATCGTTGTCCGATACCTTTTGTGTGCGACTTCGTAGAATGTTGAATGTCAACCCCTTTCAAAAGTACAGTTGGCAAAAACGCACTGATCCGGCTCGAAAGACCAAAAATATGTTCGGTTTTCATCATATCGTACACTTGTTCTACTGATTGATAATCTAAACTAAGGGATCACTAGGAATTTTATGTAGGAGCTCGCTATAATTGGGCAACGCCACTTAAACTTTTGCCACCAAAATTAGAAGAGCGTGATAACTTTTTACGCTTTAACTAAATATTGTCTAACAGTGCCGCGGCGTGTTAGTGCCGGTCAAGCGATGTGACTACTGCACGCGAACAACGTTGAAAGGTTCGTTGGTTGGTTAAAACTAATTTAAGCTACCCTGCACACTTATCTATTTTGTTGTCAGTACTTTGAAAGTTAGTTCTTAGTGACGTTTGTAACGACCAACGTCGACGTAAGTGTCGGTCGTCATGAAGTAAGATTAATTGTCCGGTTGTCGGCATAGTTCGCTCCTAGTGTTGACTGAGTTAGAAACTTGGGCTTCTTTTGTATGATATTGTCAGTAGTGTTGATTAGTATGATCGTATAGTGAAAGGCTTTAATAAACATCACTATTAATTTTTGACCATATTTTAATGATTGGTTAACCGGATTCTATTTGATAGCACCACATTTTTGCACAGGATTTAGGTGAATACTTTTCTCTATATAGGTCGGTCAGCAAACAAATAACGACCCGATCGAAGAAAAATACAATATACCACAAATAAGTAGGCACCTGAATTTCTGAAAGGCGAAACAACATTAATTAATTAAAATAGTTTATAAAGAATACTAAAACTTTCGAAAAATAACTTTCATATGGCAAAAAGTATAAAAATTGGGTAACGTTCCCAGAGAGTTTTAATATGCCAAGGAAACTTGAAAAGAAATTACTAACTTGTGGTAACCAAATAAACATGTATTTCACGAAACTTATGAAGTTTGGAGTCAAGGTTTCGTTTAAATATTCAGTCTTGGCTAAACAGCGAGCGATTTTTATGATGACGATATGAAAATTAACTGTCAAAATTCCAGTCCTAAATGATAGCTTTTGTTTGGTTTATCAAAATAACAACCATCAATAATAAAGAAGATAACACTATAATTTTTGTATAATTATTTTATGTTAAATGCTATGTACATGTTATTTCTGCTAAAGGCTCGATAAAGCTTAATTGGGTAATTTACACCAACTTTTATTTTTTGGTTTGGAAATCATCGAATGACTTCTGACCCGCTATAGGTGCAGCGGGAGGGCGTGTCAGACTATTAGTGACTAAAACCCACACGTGTTCCTTCAGTTACCTGTGCCAGGACCACGGTATCTCTTTCGAATTTCTCGCGACCCTGAGGTATCGGCCCTATCGGACCCGTCATTATGTGCTGTCGACCCGGGCCTGGTCCTTACCGGACGGCGAGCTACCCATTGCTCGCTGTCCGCAAGCCAAGGCAGGGCAAGCCCGCGCCTACAGTGGCCGGGAATCTGCAGGCGACTCCCGACGCCCACGTTGTCTCCTGCAGCGACTAGGGGCGTGAAGGCTCAAGGCTCTCTCCATCACGCGCTCCGCCTCCTCCTTCGCGAGCATTACTGCTTCGCAGAAGGAGGTGACGGCTTTCCATTCCCTCACGATCCGCACCATGGCCTGGACCAGGGCCGGACGCGAGACATCGCCGCCGCCGATCGCCTCCGCGAGGACACGGCGGTGCTCTGCCCAAGCTGGGCAGACCTCAACCGTATGCTCCACCGTGTCCCCCGGGCGATCCACACAATGGTGACACCCGGGAATTTATACCAACCCGTTTCTATTCCTAAAAGTCTAAAGTTGAAAAACTACTATACTACTAAACTAGACGTCTTGTGAATCTGAGAAAACTCGACCCGACGCGTAGCAACAGTTTGTGCATTTTATCCTACCTGAATTCGATTTGTTACCGAGTTTTCACGGACTGTCCGATCTCGAAACATTCTTCACGGATTCAAATTCAGAGCAGGATGTTTTGTACGACGATATAAATCAGGACCTAGTAATGAAAAAAATCTTGGGTAGGTTGGTTCGGAAAACCAACTATATACAGAGTCATCATCGCAGTCCACTGCTGCAGGTATGCCTCTCCCAAGCTGCGCCGCCTTCCACATCTAGTTTGTCCTAGCCACTTTCTGAAGGTCGTCAGTCCGTCAAGCTGGGGTCGTCCCACACTACGCTTGCCTATACGCGGTCTCCACTCCAAGACTCGTCTGCTTCACCGGCCATCGGTCCTTCGACAAACATGACCAGCCCACTGCCACTTCAGCTGGCTGACTTTCCAAGCTATGACGGTAACACCAGTTTATTTCCGGATAACTTCATACTTGATCTTATCTTTCAAAGAAACTCCGAGCATAGCTCACTCCATAGCGCACTGAGCAACCTTGAATTTGTTGAATAGCCAGACTGTCAGTGTCCAAGTTTCGGCACTGACGTACTACTCGTAATACTGATAACGGACATGACGCATGAATACTGACAGTTTTTTATTCTTTATTTGATTATGACTGTCCCGTCCCATTGATCCCTAAATACACACCTCTCCGAATTATGAACGTCCAATTCATCTTGGGCAGTCATTTCCGGATGCCACCATGTTGCTGATTGGCCAATTTTAACCACAGTTCGAGTCATATCTGAAATATTTCGTGCCAGAAGATTTACAATATGAGCCATTTCTTCTGTGTTTCGTGCCAAAGAATTCGATATTTTAATTTTAAATTCAGTACCAAAAAGATAAAGAAAACATGACTTCACATGAAAACGGTGCGTAATATTTCCTTAACAACCTTAACTGTTGACCGCGACTTTATCTGCGAACCAGGATGAAAACTAGCCTAAGCCAAACCTAACCTAAGGTAAGGTTAGTCATGGTCTATATGAGTGCTAAATTTCATCCAAATCAGTTAAGCCGTTTTAGCGTGAGAGCGTAACAAAAAATCGAACTTACTTCAGCATTTATAATATTAGTTAGGATAAGTTTTTGGACTCAACTTAGGTACAGTAGCGCTCATAAATCCAGTAGCAATCTTAAAAAGCAATAGATGGACGCTTTGGTTTCAGTTCCGACATTCTTCTATAAGTTGTTTCTATACTATATACACGCACACACACTCACTTTGTCTGATAATTTCAACTAACTTAACATATGGCATGCTAGCTTAGTCGTTACCGTGCTCGGGTAGGAGCGATTATGGCCAACCGTGGGTTCGAATCTCATCTGCGGTTAACCCAAAGTTATTTTCAAATAATATCTATTTGTTGTTTTTGATGTGTAACTGATAGAATACTTTTTATGTAAATTTGTGTTATTTGAATAAAATTACTTGTAGTAGGTCGATAATTATTCGTTATTTTTCCAGTTCGTATTGTTTACATAAATAATAAAAGTTAGTAGGTAGTACCACAGAAAACTATTTCAATTTCTGTAAGGTAGATGCAGTTCGTTACGACTATTCACCTGATTGAACGTTGTTGGTTAGTGACGAATGTTTAAATGTGATAACGGTGTTGTGATTATAATTTAAATAACGCAGTCAAATGTAAATTAATATTAAAGCGTTTGAAAATATATTGGAAACAGATTAAAAATACAAATTTTTTGACAGAAAGGCTCAGCAACACCAATGTCGGCTGCTCCTTAAACGGAAAATTTGTAAACAACATCAGCTACGCTGACGATATGGTGTTATTGGGCCCCTCCATAAGCGCCGTACGTAAACTCCTTGCTATATGTGTGGAATACGCCGGGGCTCATGGGCTCAGGTATAATGTAAAGAAGAGTGAGCTATTGGTGTTCCAATCACCAGGCCATAAGGTCATGAACGTACCACCCGTCCTCATAGACGGTATTTCTTTACCCAGAGTTTCGCGATTCAAGTACCTGGGCCACTGGGTCTCGGATGACCTCTCGGACCACGAGGACATTGAGAGGGAGCGCAGGGCGTTGGCTGTCCGATGCAATATGTTGGCTCGTAGATTTGCACGCTGCTCTAAGGCAGTAAAAGTAACTTTGTTTCGGGCGTTTTGCCAATCTTTTTATACGTGCAGTCTATGGGTCAATTATACGCAGAAGACAATCAACGCCCTGCGCGTTCAGTATAACAATGCCTTTAGGATGCTGTTGCGGCTGCCGAAGCACTGCAGCGCGTCAGGCATGTTTGCCGACGCTCGCATCGATGGCTTTCATGCCATCCTTAGAAAAAGAGCGGCATCTTTGCTTAGTCGAGTCCGCGGCAGTGGCAATGGCATTCTTAGAGTTGTGGCTGGCAAAATGGACTGTCCATCAATGTGGCATTGTGTGCAGTTGCATGTCGATAAGAACCGGTATCGGATCTTATCTACTGTATGATTATTGTGCCATGTATATCATTTGTTACTAACATAATTTTTAAGTATACTCACATAAATATGGATCACTTGTGTCTGAATTAAATAAATAAATTAAATTAAATAAACAAGAACGTTTAATTTTCCCGCTACAATAATTCATGCTATACATTGCGCTTTTTCCGTGATTATTTTAGAATACAAATTTTAGGCTTCGTTTCAATCTTCTTTTCTTAAAGGAAATTAATACTTAAGCTTTAATCTCAATACCTATTTTCACTACAGCCAAATAAAATGTGAAATACTTAATCTACACAAACTGCCCTTACATAACTTTAAAATTACATAAAGGAGGTGTTTTTTATTCCATACAACTGTGGCCAAATAATGTACCTTAAGAACAAAGGCACGAAAATACAGGAATTTTTTTCGCAGATTCAGAAAATAAATATTTTGGATTTATTAAGACATTTGTACCACCTTGAAGTGTTATTCAAAGATGTTAATAACTTGTAACCCAAGTGTTCTAATCTGGCAATCTAGTGATACACTTCTTCTGAAGTTCCGTTTCGTTACTTAATTTTATAAACGTATCAAAATGATATTAACCTAAAAATGTACTGATTATTACGTTATTTTTCATTAAAAACAGTTATTTTTTGCCTAGAACTTTTATGTGAAATATTTAGTAATTATACTTTTGTTTCACATTTCAGATATATTTATGCGTTTGGTTAGCTTACCACAAGACTGTGCTACAAGGCTGATAATTACCTTGTTTTATTTTTTGTTCACCTTAGGTTCCGTTTCGTTTTTGACAGTTTTCACTGCTGTTATGAACGTTTCGTTGAACGCAGTTAGGATTTGAGGTAGAGATTTCTTATATAATTATATTTCCTAATCTATGGAATAGTCGAGGATTTTAAATACTGGTAATAACACATTTTATTTGAAGGAGTTTCACTAGTAATTTGCACCTCGGTACATGTTTTGGCCGAAAAAAAAAACACTTTGGGAAAGTCATGATCGAAACTTAATGTTGTGATGAAATAATCTACTATTAAAATAAAATAAACATTTCACGTGACATAATAATACAAATTGCTTCAATACAATCAATACAAGTTTCTTGACATAGTATATCACATCATATTCAAGAAGAAGTTATTATAAATAATCGCAGCGGTTTGTTATCTTTACGTAAAGAATAAATATGTTATTTTTGTTATCACTTGTAACGCAAAAAATTAGGTCAAAAGGTAAAGTTACAGCCAATAATATGTTATTAAGAATTTAGTAAGGTAGACATGTTTCAGTAGAACCGTATAGACGGATTAATGTTTTATAAATCTACACCTAATTCTAAGATATCTTACTTTGTATATGTTTATATGTTGGTAGTCTATTTCCGTATAAGACTGACAAGAAAAATTTAAACATTAATGTTTTATTGGAACGAAGTTCTTTAACACCGCTTGCGGCAGCAGTCACATTTTAGATTTATTTTAGAAATTGTCACGTACCGAAAAAGCGTTAGCTTCTTCATGCGACTTTTTATTATGTACTACTCAAAACAAAATAAGGGCCACTTGTTTTAATGATATTTCAGTGTTAATGAGAAAACATTCATTGCTAAGTACCAAATAATGATGTTACGAGCTCTTCGATATCTAATCTGTTTGATGTTATGCTTGAGATCAAATGCTGGCCATATTAAAAAATAAAATAAAAGAATTTTAAACTTTCTTTTAATCTTGTTTCGTTTCCTATATAAGTTCGGTTTTGATTAGCGGCTTGGTAATCTGACAGTTATGATAATTTTGTTTAGTTATCTGTTTGAAAACAACATCCTGCTTAATATGCTACAAATACTTCTACTAGAGCCAGGACAATGATTCAAGAAGGAAATTCGCAGCGTTCTTTTGGTTTGCAACTGGGTTTTTCTCGGAGATCTATCCAAAATGCTAGGAATCGCTTCCAAGAGACCAGCAGTGTTTTTGCAAGAAAACCAGGTTCGGGTAGATTTCGGACAACAAATGTTCACGAGGATCGGTACATCTGGCTAAGTGCCCGCCAAGAGCGCTCAGTGACGGCTCGTAAGTTACAAAATCGCCTACGTATACAAAGGTTACTCGTGTCCAAAGAAGACCAATAAACTACAAAACGACGAGTTGTTCGAATTCCTCTGTCCAGGGCTCAAATTGCTATTCGTTTATGTTTCTCCCGTCGATATTTGGACTGCGGCATAAATCAGTAGGGCAAGGTGCTTTTCACCGACGAGTGAAGGTAATTACAAGGCGCAGTACAGTGTGGACACGACGCGGCGAGAGATTTTTGGAAGCCTGCATATATGAAGTTAACCGTTTCGGTAATCCCAACGTAATGTTTTGGGGTGGGATGAGCTTACACGGCAAAACTGAGCCCGCTATTTTGAATGAGGGTTCCGTAACTGCTCAGCGTTACATTGAGGAAGTCATCAGGCCTCATGTGAGCCCATTTGCATAGCAAATAGGATCTTGGTTCGGCTTGATGCAGGGCAAAGCCCGTGCACACACAAAACACAAACTCATAGCACTTATTTCAATGAGACCATCTACAGGAACTTTTTAACTGTCAAAGAGTCGGTCAGTTAGTCAGAAAGTCGAAACTAGTTCCCCATTGCAAAACATAGATCTCTATGGAGAATAACGGACCAGAAACTCCATGTACACTCTTTTAAATCAATATATTACAAAATCATGGGCACATAATACATAAACACAATACATAATACTACCTGGGTACTTATTTTGTGAAACTGTATTTTAAACGTGTACTATCCTTTGTTTATAGTAAAAAATAAATAATGATTTTTGCTTCTAAATGTGAGAACAATGTCAGAAAAATAATGAATAAACAATCCAGAATAAAGAATGAAAATTAAAATAAGCCTAAAAGTTAAGAGATAGCCAATTTTAACCGACGGCGCCCGTTCTCGAAAATGACGTGTGGATCAGCACCATCCAGCTCTAACATTTTGTATTTTTCCGAATGATCCAATACATGCGCCACCATCAGTGAGATATTTAAGTGAGCTCTTAACTGCCACGCTCATCGAAGTCGACATACATCCTATTAACATAAAAAAAAACGGATCCATGGTACTCATATTTACAAATAATAAAAAAATTGCTTCCAAATTATACAAAAACTATTTGCAATTTACTTAAGACATGAATAAAATTTTACCACCAAAAAAAAAGATAGTCATTAATATCTATTGAAGTAGGTACTCAATAATTACAACAATTGATTAGATAAAATTAAAATAAACATCATGAAAATCGTAATGTCAGAAAATATATAAATGAAGGGAAGTATCTCTTCCAAACATAAAATTTTTAACTAGTGAGTCCAAGTGTGTGTGAAGCAGGACTAGCATAAAGCCAAGCATTTTTATCAAAGACATAATCATCTAACATATAATATGCTTGTCTTCGTAGGGTGCGTTTGATGCGTGTTTTTTTTTCTCATTTAGTTAAAGAATATCAAGTAGTATTTTCTTATAACATTTTACACCGTACCCCGTAAAAGAAGTGTGTACTTTTGATAATCTGAAACGTTGTTCATCTAACTTTTTCCTATTTCTAGTGTTGAATTATGCCTGTCACTTATAATATTACTAAAAAAGTGTAGCTTTTTTCGAACATACACAATGTTTTCATGTATAAATTGACAAGGTACCGTTATGATGTTAATTTTAACACTTAGAGAATTGCGTCTGCGAAGGTTGTAGATGGATCTGACAGCCCACTTTTGAAGGATGAAGATAGAATCAATATCTGCAGCCCGTGCTCAAAGCAAATTACCGTGAGACAGGATGCTATGAAAGTAACTAAAATAGACCAGTCTCGTGGTATCCACGTCTTTTAATTGACCGATTTTCCAAACAGCGTAAGCAGCCGAACTTAGCCGCCTGCAAGTAATGTTAAGTGATGACCCCATTGTAGCTTTGAATCAAGCAACATTTTCGTCTAATTCTAGTATCTCCTTACTCAATACAACGTGTCGTTTGCTACTTCTAAAATTCGCATCCCATTTATAACCGTATTCAACCTTTACCGTACCGCCGAACTTAAACGAAAATTGTATGAAAATTAAAGGAAATTCAAACAACTCTAGGTGTTTTCCTATTTATGCCATTAGATCTATTATTATCTGAAATTCTGATAGACGTTAAACACAATAACGTTCTTTGTGTAGGTTTGGAAGACTCCTTGACAAAATTAGGCTTCTCGCTTTTGAATCTGAAATAAGAAAATTTGGTAGATTTTTGAAAACTGGGTTTACCTACGTATAAGGGAAGAAATGCAGGTTTAATCTTACGTATAGAATATCCTTCTAATTGAGTGTGCCTTTTTTGTTAAAGTAATTATTATGACTGTAACAAAATAGACACACTCAATTCAACTCAAAATCATTCAAAATCTAACTATTGTTACATTTGACGTTATGTGCAATGATTAAGTGCGACGATAGTCAGAGTTCTGCAAATTGGATTGTCTTACCTTTATTCTGGATAGCGTTAATGCATTGGAAAGCAACACAGCTTAATACGTATTTCAAAACACAATTTTTTTTACCATTTCAGTGTTCATGTAAACACGAACATAAAGTATTTATTCCATTATCCGCGTCCTTCTAATTTCAATGGGTTGACGTCATCCCACACAGTGACTCGTGTCCCGCATAGAAATTCTATTGGAAAGCGTACAATAGGCATATTTGACTACGTCTCTAGCTTCGTTAGTTATATCGACTTGCTTTGGAGACTGAACTATAGGACAGCAATACTCTGCCACATTAATCGTAATCAATCTTCAGCCCTATTGTTTGGAGTGATAGAGTTTATAATTGCAGCGTGTAAGTCAGGTTTTGTGTGTATTGGGGTTTATCATGAAGATCCCGGAAGACGTAGGTCTCGTTATTGGTAAGATATGTTGATGCGGTTAAGTTTTTTAAGATCTGAGGTCAGGCCCTCTTAAAATTTAACTTGTGCGAAATTAGGTGCATACTTTTAGAAGGAGTTACGTTTTTGTGATCGTTTATAAGTAACTTTACTTCAAAATTCTTATTTAATATTATCCCTTTTGTTTGACTCTAATGCCATAAAAAAAAAAAAAAACAAAAACTCCACCTATGACATCACCTATTCCTTGCATTGCTAGCACATGCAGCTTGGACACTAACAGCTAGTATATTAAACATGTTTAATGTTTAATATACTAGCTGTTAGTGTCCGGCGTTGCCCGGGGTGAGCTTCATAGAAAAATATTATCAAAATCTCCGACATTACCAGTGGATTTTCCAAAAAAAAATCTTTTAAAATCCTTGTCCTGACAATTCACAAAGATCGCAGTTGTGCACGGCACACACTGACGTAGCGTCGCGTACTCGCACCGCACTACACGCAACAAATAAAAATAAAATTTTCCGTCGCTTTTGATAGACACGCATCATGCTCGTGACCTGGCCAGTTTATGGCATTGCTAAAATTGAGTTCTTCTATGAGCTGTGGTATCAGTAGACGCCAAACGTTCGAACCACAGAATACTATTATGCGGAGAAAAATGTCAACTTCAAGTAAAAAAGAAAAAACGTCACATTTGGCGACATCTAGATTGAGCCCCAACGAACTATCATACACCGCGAAATTTTAATTAATTAAATTTAAATTTGTTCAGTTGGGCACTCTCGCTTGAAAAAAAACTCGAATCGCCATGTTGTTCGAGTTTTCTTACGAGTGAGAGTGCCCAGAGTATTAGAAAAAAATTGAAAATAAAGCAACAATAATATGATAAGTTATAATTTATCATTTCCTTTTCTATCAGACAGACGACATCAACACATATTTTTTTTACAAGTTTCTTTTAATAATTTGTTTAAAAGTGTTGCATTTACTTAATGATAAAAAACCGATACGATAATTTATAATAACTTCTTCATCCAAATAAGATGTGCGTGCGTATTGCGTGTACATGTGAAACGTTCAAAAAATTTGATAAATAGATTTATTTCACCATAAACATTAAGCTTCGATCATGAATTTCCAAAATAAGTGATTTTAATAAGTGGTTATGTTGGGCAGTTTGAGTAAATTAAGTATTTTAATTGACTTTTTTAAATATAGGTTACATATTGAGGCTATAGTTTAGGAATTCATTTTAATTAAGAAAAGAAGATTGAAACAAAACCTCCAATTTTATAATATAAACTATTGCGAAAATTACACGTTCTTGTTTATTACGTTATTCTTTGCTGGGTTTTGGTGATGCAACCTTTTCAGTGTGGAGTGCACAGCGAAATGTTTATAATGACGTGTTCAATAATTCAGCAACATGTCCGGTTGGTATGAAACCATTTGTTTCATATTCATTCACTATGTATTTAAGAGGTTGAATAAGCCTTCCACTTCATAAATAAGCGCTCCGACTGGCGAGGCTTTCTCTTCCTCACATCTCTTAACCCACAGACACACAGTATTTCTCTAGAACAATGACATCTATCATGACTTTTACGCAGCGCAATAATAGTGGCCAATGCTTCAACATTTATATTATACTGTATTTTGTAAATTATAACCACGACACCGTTAACAGATTTAAACATCCTTCACGAACCAACAACGTTCAATTAGGTGAACAGTCGTATCGATTTGCATCTACCTCACAGAAATGTAAATAATTTACTCACTTTTCTGTGGTCTACCTACGAACTTTTATTATTTATGTAAACAAGATTAACGAGACAAGTATCGAATGATTTTCGAAACACTTCAAGTAATTTTATTAAAACAAACAAAAATTGTTAAATTTAAAATATCAAAAACTATGAATAGATATTACGAGTATTTGAAAATAACATCAAGCATCCGCAGGGGCAGGTGAGATTCGAACTCGGGGCTCGCCATAATCGCTCCTACCCAAGCACGGTAACGACTAATGGCCGATCCCTATAATTTACGGACCGTTATTGGTTAAAATTAACTCTTATTGTATCTTTACCAATAATGAAGCGAATAACTCATAGCTTCGCATAGTAGACCCTCCCACATGGTAGTAGCTATCACAGGTAAAATAAGCTTACAAATCTCTTTATATGCTTAGTTTGGCAAAAAAATGCTACCATTGGTAAGCAATACGATTAGTTTTTGTTTATAAGAACCGAGTATAAGCTAGCATGCCATACGTTTAGTTAGTTGAAATTATGAACTACTATCAATTACAGACAAAGTAAGTGTGCGTGTCTATAGTATAGAAACAACGTATAAAAGAAGGTCCTAAGTGAAACCGAAACGTCAATCTATTGCTTTGTGAGATTGCTTATGGACTAATGAGCGCTACTAATACGAGCGTACAATAATAATAATAGTCGTGGAATACCTCTCCACTACTTATCGCCTCCGCTCGCTCTCCTGACACTGTTCTAGCGACCGTTTTCGGGGGCCATTATTGAGTGTGCAAGTCTTCCCCTGCCATTTTATCTGTGTAATTTAAATTAAACATTGGTCAGGCAGGGGACTTAAGTCCTTGCCAGGGCGCTCGAAAGAGATACCGTGGGCCCTGGCACAGGTTACTTAAGGAACAGGAAGGTGGGTTTTAGTTAGTAAAAGTCTGTACTGTCTGTCATTTGATGTTTTTCCACCCAAAAAAATTGGGTTTCAAGTCTTTCCATAGTCCTTGATAACCAATTCATTATAGCCACCCAAACCTACAATCCTAACCTGAATAGAAACCTGCAATAGTTCTATGTGAACCGTGGGTAGTCCTTGATTGCACTTGCATAGTGCGTACAGGGATAATCTTCAGTTGGTGCCTCATTCCATTTAAAATTGTCTAAAGGGACCGCCGCGAGTTGGGACCGGAACTCCATGGTCCCGAGATACGTAAAGTTTAATAGTAGGTAATATTATTACTACATACACATAAAGTTACTTATTCAGTCATTTTAATGCTTATATAAGCCTACGACGGGATATTCAAAACTTATATTACTTACGTTATGCTCGTATACTCCAAGTAACAGTAAGAAACTGAATACGATGCACAGTCAAAACTGTAGACGAACCGGGAACAGCTTGATTTTACGTTATTAAGAGAATTTCTAGACTTAAAAACTTAAGACGATAGCCGAATTTAAAGCAGACCTAATTCCTTTCAGAATAATAAAAATAATATATTAGCAAGTTGGGAGCCCGACGAGATCTAATTTGCAGATTTTCAGAACAAGTTTAGAAAGTAAAAAGTAAAACAAGTGTTTAAGAGGCAAAAAATTTTCTTCGAAAACAGATAAATTTTCCCCGAATTCCTCCATTTACCCAATGGAGGGTTTCGGGAGGGAAAATTGATTTAATTTTTCTTAACCTCCGAAGTGATAGTAAACATCTTGGCACACAGATACGTACCTACACTTGTATTCATCGGGTATCCTTGGTTGCTATTACGTCAGTACGGCTTCATTGACTTCCGAATATTTATAACCCAGCTCCAATCTTCCGTAGCCATCCGTGCAAACCTTTCATAATTGAATTTCTGGTGTTTGGTTGCAAAGAAATTCGTTGGCAATTTGTGAAGAAACAGTTTTCGTGTTTCAACATTGTAGATCTATATTAGTGAACCAGTTGAAACATTAGGGCTATGAGTTCCATTTGCCCACTTGGTTTTTTGAGACAAAGCCAAGTGATTAGTTGTCACTTCACGTGAACAGAAGGACCTATTTTTGGGCCAAAGAATCAGCATTGTCATACAACATCGCAATACTGCCAGAACTTTGAGTACTTTTTCTGTTGACAGCGACGTGGTGTTTTTTTGACACTCTATGCTACTTTTCCCTCCTTTTTATATGCTTCTTATTACTACATATTATTATTTTATGACAGCTAGCTTTTGAATTACGTAAACATTATTTTGGAAATGTAAATAAAAATGTAAACAAGTCATCATTCAGATAGTAGGTAAGTTGCTAAGAAACACGGCCATTATTAAAATCGTTCTATGATAAATGATTTTAGTAGTATAAGTAGGTTTGTACAAACACTTTTACACGTCAATAAAACTGGATGAGATCGGCGTTTCCTATCTAACTACTCTGAGAAGATAGGCCTAAACAAACTCAGAGGTCACAGTCTCTTTTAAAGTCCAGACATAATCTTGGTCAGGTCATGTGAAGACCATGTAGATTGGTATCTGAAATGGCCTTTTGAGAAAAGAACCAAACAGAATGAGTGGACCTGTCCAGTCAGTGCACGCATTTATCAGTAGTCATGCAGCTCAGACACAGAACTTAAGGAGCTCAACGTTCTATTCTTTGGATTTCAGGGAGCATCACACAGGCATAATATCATTAAAGGGATCCACCTGGGATCACCCAAAAGCTCGAATATTTTACTTAGCAAAAAAATCACGCCTATTAATAAAAATCAGAGCCACAGGGTCTTAAGCGGGAAATTGTATGTAAACTCATTACGTTTTAATGTGTTCGACTTGTGACGTCATAAATAAAGACACATTAGACCTTGCGGTATACTTACAGCGTAATAGGCAAGCGGTTACCGTAGTGATAGTCTACGTAAGACCTATGAAAGCAGTGGTAGATTTTAAGATCAAGCTTTATTTTGGATGATTTCTACTTGTAGTGAATACCCAAAAGGCTCTTTGTTTGGTAAATAAGAACTGTTTCAAAATTAACGCAGTAGGAGTTGATTTCATTATATTATTGATAAATAAATAGAAATTGTTTGTAAAATGTTTCAGATTGCACAGAAAAAAAAGGGATAGCACGTCCAGGCAAATCTTTTGTGGTTCGTCTGGATGTGCTTCGTTTTTGTGATTTTTTTCTGTTTCCAAGTTTCTCTCTTTTAAGGTCCCGTCTTAGCCTTAGTCTTTGTCGTTCCAAATAATTTTTTGCAAGTTTTTTAATAAATTGCCTTGTCTTCGACTTGACTTGACTTCGTAAAATTCGAGAACTCTTGGCTGTGCGGCCTAGTTACTCAGTGCGTTATTTGCCTTAATACAAAATAATGAATATGTGACGTCAGAGTATTCCCATTTGGACCGTTGGCGGTCAGTAGTTGTCCTATTCGCCCCCAATTTCATAATAATACGTTCAGAATACAGACGGCATAATGTCTGTATATTAATAATTTTATTCATTTTGTCGGCATATTGCCAAAAAAAAACGAGAATGCTGTGTCGTATGGAGCACAACTTCGTAAAATGTTGGGTTCCTATGTCTAAAATGTGGACGCTCTTTACCAATTGTATAAACTTGGCAGCCATGGGAATTTGAAGAGGTTCTGAGAGTTATGAAAGTTATTCCGTAAACGATTCTATAGGCAGGTTCACACTAGACTTACGTGTCGTGTCATGATGAATCAGAGTTACAATATGTAGCATTAACATTTGCATGGTATTCTAAAGAAGCATCACGTTAGTATAGTATGCACGCCTTTTTTTTTTTTTTGGGTGGGAAATCATCAAATGACTTCTTCCGCTCTGGGTGGAGCGGGAGGGCGTGTCAGACTTTTACTGACTAAAACCCACCCGTGTAAATTCAGTTGCCTGTGCCAGGGCCACGGTTTTCTCTGTAGAATAACCCGCGACCTTGAGGCATCGGCCATATCGGACCCCGTCACTTTGTGCTGACATCTCTTTGAGGCGCGCGTGGAACACAACGCGCCGTCGACCCGGGCCTGGGCCTTACCGGCGGCGAGCTACCCATTGCTCGCCGTCCGCAAGCCCGCGCCTACGGTGGCCGGGAATCTGCAGGCGACTCCCGACGCCCAGGGCGTCTCCTGCGGCGGCTAGTGGGGGCGTGAGGGCGCAAGGCTCTCTCCCTCACCCGCTCCGCCTCCTCCTTCGCGAGCATTACTGCTTCGCAGAAGGAGGTGAATAGTATGCACGCCTGAAATATGAATTTGCCTTCATTAACGAAATGGAGACAAGTTGAGACACCTCGATATACTTAGATCAAATGTAAAATTGTTAATATTAACTGATAATATGCGTCAGTAAGATTAGCCTTACCGACAACCTCATAATTTAGGCCTGAAACCCATGAATCGGGCATGCACGTTACGAGCCATACATGCATGAATGCTGGCCAATTTCAACAGTTTACAATGAACTTCGAAATAAAACAGATGGCAGATACTCTGATTGATTCTGCTGTTTCAATCCATAGAAAACCATACACTGCCAATCAGAGAGAACCCAATTCAACTCAGTTTGAAACAGACATAGCACAATCAACCTGTAATGTTCCTACAGGACATAGGCATTTTCTTAGTGGGAGGATTGCGGGCCAGATGTCACATGCCTTTGAATCTAGGACATGCTGGTTTCCTCACGATGTTTTCATTTACCGTTTTGGGAGCAGTTGTGATGAATTAATTTACACTAAGTAATGCCTGTCTGGGTTCGAATCGACGACCTACCACTCATAAATCCCGGCCGTTTACACTGGGCCACCACTGCTTCAGGAACAGATATAGGGCAGATACAAATAGACCAAACACAATTACACATGTTTTAAGCGTTGAAGGAAGTTATAAACATAGTGGAATGACTTCTGCAAATAAAGGATCGTTACACTGAGAATGATGTGGCGTCGCGAATTGGTTTATGGTTCTAAATGGTGTTTGTAGTTGGTACCTGTGACCTAAATTGTGTTAGAGATGTTAATGGGAGCGTTGCTGGATTAGGGGTCTTTATTATTTCAGCTGCTTGAACTATTACAACAATACTTTGGCTCACATGTTGCGTTGAATTTAAAACCTCTATTTCGTGAAACTGTGACGCGATAGTACTCGTGCAAATATCGGATCCCAAACTTTTTCTTTCAATGGCGTAAACTCCTTCAGTACTTTCCTGGTTTTCATTTTAGCTATACCTATACTATAGCCAAAATGATTCAGACGGGCAAAAACTCACACGTGTTTTGCAAATCATTCCAGGAATGACTCTGTCATCTTGGCGGGGGATCTCAATGCCAAACACCCGGCATGGAACAGTAGCACGACTTCTACCAGAGGTAGGAACGACACCGAGTTAGGCGAATCTCTTAACTTTGACGTCATCGCTCCAATGAGCCTGACTCATTTCCCCGGAAATCCAAATCACCTTCCCGATGTACTCGATGTAGCGCTGCTCAAGAATGTGAATCTCCGTTTGCAATCGATAGAGACGTTCCACGAGCTTAACTCTGACCACCGCCCAGTAGTCATGCATCTTGCCCATCACTCGGGCCCGATCGATCCCAACCGTCCCCCTCAGACCCAGATGATAACCGACTGGAGGAAAGTAAGCGAAAGACTGGAATCCACCACGTCGCCTCACTTGGACACCATCCCCGATCACATAGTGTCAGTCGCCGACACGACGGCCGCAATCGACTCATTTACAGAGCACGTCCAATCCGTATTGACGGATTGTTCACGGGAAGTTCCGGTGATGGAAGACCATCGCTGGAAATTACCTACTGACGTACGTGACTTGATAACCAAGAAGAACGCGGCTATTCGTGCCTACGACTCCTTCCCTTGTGACGCGAACAAAGCCCACATGCGCCATTTACAGCGTGCTGTAAAGAAACGCATAGGGGGCGTTCGCTCTGAGGGTTGGAACAAGATGCTCAGTGAACTCGAGCCCACCCATCAAGCCTTCTGGTACTTACGGAGGAAATTGCGTTCCTCTGAAGAGGTCTCTATGCCTCCTCTCATCCGCCCCGACAAGAGCGTCGCTTTTGACAGTACCGACAAGGCCGAATTTCAGCCTAGAGTACCAATGTTCTCCCAGCTCTCAACCAGTAGACTAAGCTCACCTGAACAAGGTCGACGCTGAAGTCGAACGGAGAGCCTCCCTCCCACCCGTCAAAGACCCTGATGATCCTCTGCCTCCCGTCACTCCAGACGAAGTGCATGACATCATAAAAGGGCTCCACGCCCGTAAAGCCCCCGGTTCGGACGATATTACCGTCGTCGAAGGTATACAAACTCCTTCCTGCCCAGCTAATAATGCTTATGATCGCCATCTTCAATGGCGCTTTGAGCAACAACATCTTTCCACAAGCGTGGAAAGAAGCAACCGTCATCGGTATCCCAAAGCCAGGCAAGCCAAAGTCTGAGCCCTCCAGCTACCGCCCCATTAGCTTACTCAATGTTCTCGGCAAAATCTACGGGAGGCTTATTTATAAGCGTCTCAAAGACTATGCCGAAGCAAAGAACCTCATTCCCAACGAGCAGTTTGGTTTCCGACTCCAACACTCGAGTATCCACCAGGTCCACCGTATCGTAGAGCACTTGTGCGCTGGTCTGCAGCGTAACGCGACGACGGGTGTGCTATTCTTCGACATAGCGAAAGCCTTCGACAAAGTCTGGCACAACGGTTTGTTATACACGCTTTACCAACTTGGAGTGCCAGATCGTCTCGTGCTCATCTTACGAGACTTTTTGTCGAATCGCACCTACCGCTATCGCATCGAGGGTGCACTCTCGTCCTCTCACCCTATTCGCACCGGTGTCCCTCAGGGTTCCGTTATATCTCCTCAAGTCTTCACGCTGTTCACCTTCACGATATCCCAAAGAGTAAAAAGGCTTAGTTGGCTCTCTTTGCCGGCGACACTGCCGTTTACAATACCGGTCACTGTCCCAATGCTAAAGCTCGTACTCTCCAAACCTCCGCAAACGTCTTAGGCGCTTGGTTCCGGTAATGGAAAATCGAGGTCAACCCCGATAAGAGTCAGGCGGTTCTTTTCTCGAGACGTCGTCGATTCCCCCTCCCCCTTCCCAGCCTGATCACTATGTACGGCAAGCCGATCCCTTGGGAGAAGCAAGCTAAGTACCTAGGCGTGATCCTTGACCAAAACCTCAACTTTAAGCAGCACATTAAGGCGGTTCGCGCGCGCGCCTCCTGCGCTCTTGTAAACTGTCACTTAAATGCAAGATGCGCATCTATACCGCAGTCATCCGTCCCATCATGACCTATGCCTGCATCTCCATAAGATGCAGACCCTCCAGAACCGTTTCCTCAGAAAGGTCACGGGTGCCTCCTACTATGTCCGCAATATAGATCTCCACGTCGACCTTAAAATGCCAACCAGAAACTAGTTTATGAAACGCTTATCGAAGCGTTTCTTTGACTGTGGCATAAAACACCCAAATCCCCTGATTTCAGCGGCCGCCCGCTATATACCCTCCCGCATAAGCAGTATTCGCCAACCAAGGCATACCCCAATCGTCCCCGATGACGCCACTACCCTCCTCCAGGAGAGCAGTAAGGCCACCAGCACTTTACACAAGCGCAAAAGCCGATCGCCGTCCTACCGTTCTCGCCGCCGAGGCGAGGCCCAAATCCGCGCCCCTCCCGACCTTTGCTCGAGCCAGCCCGCGCCGCTGAGCCTGTAGCTTTAAATTCGTCCCTAAATCACTCAAATCCTGATCCAGCTAGTCCCTTGCTGCCCTCTTCCAGCGACGTCCTAAGCCGAGGTTTGTACCCCACAGGGGGTGCCCTTAGCGTGTAGTCGCTTAGTTTTTAGTTAGTATTTAACTAACTTAAGTTTATCTCTTGGCTGGAGGGCTTAAGCAGAGCCTTTGAGCAGACGACAACCTCATAGGTTGACCTGCGAGATGCTATTCCCAAATAATAATAAAAAAACAGGTACCTACCGTGACATTTAGCGGGCCCTCTAAAACATGCTAATTATACCTTCAAAACCTTATCAGCCTTATCGAGAAATCGATGGGTAGTCTTCAAAAGGCTCATAGATACTTATGTAAATTAATTCCGAAACCGCTTCCTATAACATCGGAATCGAAAGAAGGATAAATTGTGGTGGAAATTGGAAAGTGCCAAGAAGATTTATCTTGTTTGATCCCAATATCGGTTAAACCCATTAGGGCCAGCCGGAGAATGGACTTCTATCCTACTGTAGTTTACAAGCGGCCTAGTTTTTTACTCTATAAAATATAAATGGCGGGTGAAAGGATGGCGTGGGTAATCTGTGTACCGTTATCAGTTTGAGAAGTAAATGGCTTGTTATGAAAACGAGGTGTGAACTCGCTGTTACAATGTTGTTCACATTACGTTGCTGTATTCGAATTATTAATTGCCCCTCAATAATAAGAACAATTTATTCGAATTTGATTATAAATAAGTAAACTCTTATTCTGCTAATAGAAACAGCGACTAATGTGTAAAGTAAAGAGTGTCTACGTTATGTTTTATGTTCCTACTTTTGTCGTTGTCATTTTTTAAATCTTAATTATTGAGCATTTAGCGGAACAGAAGCTAAATGAAAATATTGTTAACTCTTAACTATTATTCTATATAAAAAGCTAATATGCAATGTAAAAAAATTGATGTCAGTTTTCAGATGATGTGTAAGAGTAGCATTTTTTTATGTCAATGTTGTGGCTGACTTTTGTTGCTTTAGTGGCTATCTGTTTTCTAATGAATGGTGCGGTGCAACTTCGTACATGATTGTTTTCTAAACAAAACACGCATGGTAGAGGAAAGTTACAATATACAGGGTGTAAGAGACAACGACACGCAAACTTTTACCATAAATTTAGTACATGATACTTACCAACAATGTTTTTCATCGGTAATTACAAAAAACAAAATACATCTATTCCAAACATTTTGACTGAGTAGGTATTGCACTTATGAAAATGCAGTTTAAAAAAATACCTATGCTATAAATTCAATTCAATGTTTTGGTCTAGAATAAAGTGCTGAATTCGTAGTACAGTTTGCTACACCCTTCATTACATCAGTATAAATCTATATATTTATATACAACATAAATTGGGAGATACTAAAATGGATGGCTAATATTTTTACACGAGTTTCGTACGTAGGCCTGTTATTTGATGAATCATGCCTGCCAAGGTCGTAAACGACCCTTGGGATATAACACTTCAGTCAACATCCTGACACCTGAATATTATAGTGAACATTTCAACCTATTAACGAAAATGTTTTACCGCTGGCCGGGTCTGTTTTTTTTGCGGTTATTAAAAACGAGGTTCCAATTTTTTTTCGCCACAAAATTGAAGGAAGATATCGATAGGTCATTGTCAATCTCAAGAAGTCTCTCAAGATGAGTGTGGTTCGGTTTGCATACAATCATAGATAGACCGTAGACATTATTATTATTTCTCAGCTTTATTTTCATAACTATTAACAAAAGAAAGAAAAACTTCACTCCATGACAACTCGAATAACACATGCAAGGTCACCATAAAATATAAAGAGTATACGTTTATGTACAATTAGCTATGTGAAAAACATTTTACTACACAGGGTGGTTGTACTCGCACTGAAGATTATACAGGTGATCAAGTTATTCTTGCTATCTGCCATCTCGCGTGCTGAAAGATGTTCCGTTCGTAGTAACGAAGTAGTACGGGGTAAATAGAGTTTAGTCGAGGTGACTGTCATTTATCTGACTCAACACATTAATCGATGCTTTGTATAAAAAGTATATAAAGTGCTGAAAATAAATATAAAATGTCGAATTGAAAATGAAAATACATTCAATATTTTTTTGCAAAACTCATTTTAAATACAAGCTATTTTATCAGAACGTACTGTACTGTATGCATAATGTTATTTATTTGTCTTTTGTAGGTAGGTACAGTAAGGTCAATTGTCCTTTTAATTGGTTTTGGCTTATTACTTGATCACTTTGTTCAGGGTTGTCTCCAAACAGTTGTATAAATACAGGATGTTTTCGCACCGTTGCCCCTAAGTCCTGGCTGGAGGCCTTTATTTATTAGGGCAACCACAAGCAAGTCCGCTTAAGCAAACGACAACCTCATAGGTTGACCTGCGAGATGCCATACATAAAAAAAAACACCGCTGCCCATAGTTTTCCGTAGTCTCGGACAAAATGTACGCTTATTGTAGATAGTCATCATTCTTTTCTAGCTACAGAATGTATTAACTCAAAAATATAATAAAAAAATACCGACACTTAAGTCACTTACCCATTAATACGGATTTTGTTAAGAATGTGTGACTGTAACTTAATTAAAAGCTTAGACATTAAATTTCTCTGAGTTACTTTTGCCTCCAATCCTGTTACTCAGAGAAACCTTGTTCTTTATGTTACATGGATCCTGAAGACAAAGTGCAGGCCCATTTCGCAATTTAAAAACATCTGGTTTAGAAATACAAGTTTATCCGCTCAGTATACCTACTCTGTATGTCCCGATATATAAAATATAAAGTAAAATATACAAAATACACTACAAAATATAATAATCGTAACAATAAGAGAGCAATCTGTTACCACGGACTATTGTTTGGTTTAACCTCAAATGGACGTGCGGTTGAAATAGTCTGTGTAATTATTTGCCTACCTAATGCATTTCCAGATTTGGAGCAGTTTCTTTAATAAAATAACTCGCTTTTGTAGAGCACTAGCTTTCGCCCGTGGCTTCGCCGGCGAGTTATGTCGATAAAAAGTTGCCTATTTCTTTCCTCAGGATGCCATCTATCTTCTTGCAAAATTTTAACGAAATCCGTTCAGTGGTGTAAGCTTGCGCTGTGCTTTATCATTACATCACTCCACCACCAACTCTTTATAATATAAGTATATATTTAACAAATGGAACACAGGTTGGCATTCCATTCTGCAAAATCTATGGTCACCATTGACTACCAACAGTTGAAACAAATTGGCGCTTATTCTAGGTTTTTTTAAATTTGTTTGAATCAACTCGCTTACGTCTTCATGCATCCATATGACAAAATATAGCTATTTACACAAATTGTTTCAAATGAACTGCTTCGAATGAACTATAAACGAAACAATCAAAAATAGTGAGCTACCGAGAACTATTGACGAACGCCACGATGATAAGCAGTTCCATCACATGATGTTTAGTTTTAGTTGCCAAACCAATTATTCAGTTAAAGAGGCGCTTTGAAGAAGACGTATTGAATTCGTAATGACGGCGTAGTCTATGTAGGCAGGTATCAATCACGACGTTTACGAAGGATCGGTACTATTAATCTTATCTGTTAACCTTTTGTGTAGGTGTGTGTAGGAAGATGAGTATATCTGGGAAGGCAACAATCAGAAAATGTTTGTAAAAAAGTTGCTTATCGAATATGTTGGCGCGATATATTCTAGTGTTGTGTGTGAATGATTAAAAAAATTTTAGTATTTGCCATTGATAAGTTATTGCTCTCTTAATTTGAAATAATCATTAGGAGTTCCGCTTACATCATGAGTGTGTATGTAAAATTGTATAATATGAAACCAATGATGCAGATCCAGATGTGAGTGAAAACGCCGGGAGGGGGGACGCCCTACGAGGACATATAGTGAACTTATTGGTGATGTTCTTCAGAAAGTTCAGGTGCGTAGTAATCGCAACCGGCGCGCGTGTATGACCAGTATGAACGTAAACGAGGCAACAGGAGTACCTATGTAAGGATAGTAGCAGGTGGCGTTCTGTGGTTTCTGTCTACCGCCATGCAAGATTGCATGAGTTTATGTATGAATGTGTCTATGTGAATGAAACCAATCTATCGTGCACAAATACTCAGATCCGGAACAACAATCTGTAAACTACACAAATTGCAATTGCAGGCCGGATCAAATTTGAAATTCGTATTTAGAAAGCACATCGTCCAATTACTGCGCCAATAGTGTGTGAAAACATAGGTAAAATAAACTTGAAGTGAACTGTCAATAATGTCAATCCCTAGCTTCATAGGGACAATTCCCGTAGTTTTAAGAACGTTCGCATTCTAGTCTCAGTCTATGACATTGATTTTCGCTGTGGTGAGATTGCTACTTGAAATTGAACGTTTTTAATTATGAGAGTTGGCCTTAAGATGGAATGACAGCTTACTTCAAACTCACTTCACCTAAGTCATCACGGGGAGATTTTTACAAGAAAAAAAAATAAAAACTTTTTTTACAAGAACAGACGGTCCGGTCCACCTTGATATTTTTATTTTTGGATAAAGTTGCCCCACTTATGATATTTCTCCTAATCGATACTAATATGTATTACAAGGGTAACATTTGTGAGTGTGCATATGTAGGGTAATCTTCGGAACTACTCATCCGATTAAAAAAAAAACAACTTCATAAATGAAAACGGTTCTTCCGGAATCGGAAACACAAGCTGCAGTATTTAATTGCTGATTGTTATAGTATAAATGTATGTTAAAACTTGAAATTGCACACCTATAAAGGCGTGGCAGAAGTTGTTCTTATAATAAAAAAGGATTCCCGCCAGTGCAACGGATGCAGATCGAATCCCATTTCCTGAGCCACACTGGCTTGACATTTTTTTCTCTCACATATTTCTTAAATGTTTTAATTTCTTATATTTAAAATATTTAACTTGTGTACAAGTAAATAAACCCTCGTTAAGACAAAGTAAATTGATTCTGTAATTCAAGTAATAGGATTAACTCTATTTTGTCCATATTTCTCAATAGAGAGGCGTTTGTAAGACCCATTTGATTTAATTTGGTATTTTCAAGGACAATATTGTATCTGAGTTAAGTTATTAGTTGTAACACAATTACCTACTATGGCAAAGGAACTAGTACATTACTGCAGCGGCCGATAATGGAGGCAATGATGGACGAACATGACAATGTGGACCGAGACGAAGCCGAGGCACACATACGTTCGTTCATCAATGCCTGGTTGCGGCCAAGGGTTGTCGTATAGTACCTTTTTTTAAATAATGCGCAGATTTTCAAAATAAGTGAATTAATTATTATAAACTCTAGAATCAATGACGAACAACGATAACTATTCTAGCGCCATGTTCATTTTTTCAAGTTCAAGTAAAAAGTTCGTACCATTTTTTAATTACCCTATAGATATGAGTTTTTGTCAAGACTGTAACACTGTAACTTAATTAAAACCTTAGACACTAAAGTTCTCTGAGTTACTTTTGCCTCCAACCCTGATAATCAGAGAAACCTTGTTGCTTATGTCACATGGAACCTGCAGACAAAGTGTAGAACTCTATGCTCCTATGTTCCCTTCCACTTAAAACACCAAAGCGAGAGCATTCAAAGCACTTTATATTTATGTCGAAGAAGGTTGTCAAAATAATGCTCGAAATTCCAAGCACTTTAATGAATAAAAAAATTTTGCTTGCTAATGTACGACGGTAAAAAATTGTATGAAATGCCATTTGTTTATTTTATTATTACTAGCGACGCCGACAGTCGCCCATGCTTCGTACGGTTTTCCCGAATTCTTTATTATTTTTGAGTTTAATGTAAGTGTATAATGATCTTAACTGGCCTCTACGAGTTGGCTTCGGCCCCTCGTACGCCTTCCAAATTCTCCAAAAAATGTATATGTCAAAGAAAACAATAAGAAAAACGATATCATTCGTTTTTTTGCCATTATACATATGTAACGGAATAAATGCTCTTACCGATCATCACAAAAAAAAACAATATCCAAAGCGTATTTTAGAAGAACAAAGCGAAACACACAGACTCGATAACCGACATAGTTTATACTATTTTTAGATAGTAATATTGTGTTTCTTCTCACATCATTCATCACAAATCAACAGCAGCCTGATGAAACCAAGGTGGAATAAATTAAAGTACTGTCAGCCAGAGGTATCCTATTTCTGGGCATAAAACTCATGTTTTATAGTTGTACTAAATAGTTAAGCCCTTATAATTTCACTGCCATTTTCAGGCACGAGTGTTTTGGTTTTCAATACTACTGAAAGCACTTGTGCCAAGAGACGGTTACGGTACGGTTTCTCAAGATGCTCTAGTGATCTTAAAGAGTACGGTACTTAAACGGTTTTGGGTTCAACGAATCTTTTATTTATTATCAAAGGAAAGTGACCGTATTATGTCTAAAAAAAAGCTTTGAAAAATAAATCGAACTATTCTTATATACAGGGTAATTTTTTTTACCAGTGCGCAAATTATAATAATGAATATCAGCATAAGATTGAAGACTCCCTAGCGTAGAAATTACAGCTTTTTTAAGATAACGGTGGTTTAAAAAAAAATGTGTGTATACTTACGCAGTCAAAAGGTATGTTTAAAAAAAAACTATTTTATATTAATTCCTACGCTATCCAGAATCATAATAATATGCGGAATTCATGGTTACAGTTTCCGCACTGGTTAAAATTTTTCTATAGAACAATTGTAAAAAAATCTCTTTCAGTTACAAAAACTTGCTCACTGCTGGTTCATTATGGAGGTCGGTGACAAAACACGAAAATACAAAACCAAAGGCAGCGAAACATTCGAATTTACTTAAAGTTATTTTTAACTGTCACGTTTTATTTTTGGAGTTCGGATGTTCTTTTTTGTAAAAAAAAACTTTTTGTTTTTCACTTTTTAGGGTTCTGTAGTCAACGTAGCCGATCTGTTAGGTTAGCTCAGAGAATCTTAGAACTAGAAAGCTGTAATTTGGCATGTATACATATTTGTCATGCCAAAAAACTGGTAAAATAAAATCTTAAAACAAACAGGGGTACTCTCTATTATGTACTCTATAAAATGTACACCTTATAAATTACAGATCCAAATGTAGAAATTTTACATACTGTGACACAATGGACGGTCTTATCGCTAAAAGCGATCTTTTACAGACAACCGAAAGGGTTCCGTAGTTGAACCAAATCGTTCAACTACGGGACCCTTCATTATGCGTGGTCCGATACGCACTTGGCCGTGTTTTTTTGTTTTAGTGCTACCCCACACAAATTCGTATGCTACACTACTTGCTATATAAATAAATGTCACAGTGACAGGAAACACTGGTTTTTCCTCTACACAACAATGTTCAGTGCAAAACGCAATAAAATTTCATGCATTTAGTTAAAGGATTACTCATATCGCAGTGGAATTCAGAACAAAGAACGAATAACCTTAGGTTTAAGCCGGCTGGTATTTCTATTTTTCAGACATTGCAATATTCGTACAATGTTAGTTATATATAATTCGATTGAAAAACACGGTATTTATAGTCGTAGTTAAATTGGTAAATTGCGCTTTTTAGTAAAATAAACATTATTAGATGGGTGGTGGGGACCAAAGCACAACCAATAATATTTATTTGGCTAGTGAAATCAGACTGTATAATACTTTTTGGCAATGATAGTTTAATGACACACCGAAATAAGGTTCATTCTAATGATCTAATAAAAGATAGTTAAGAAAATTTGATTCCAGTTACCTGTGGCCAATCACTGATTTGTGGAGGATTTGGAAAGTATGTTCCTTCGAATAAGCTGGCTGTAGCTTTTCACAGGGACGCCCATAGTTGCGTTTTACGAGTTGTACGAGTAGGTCGTAGGTTCGAACCCAAACCATGTATCATTATGCGGGCATAGTTGGTTCGGCAAATAGGTATTTAATTTAGTAGGTATCTTAATAAGTTATTTTAATTCACAAGAAAACTACTGATGATCGCTTCAAATAACAAAATATTGTCTTTACGAAATGGCGCAGTGAAAACAACACAGTATATTTATAGCCGCAGGAATGGTTAACAAAACAAACATTAGGTACAGTCAATATCGGCAGAAATCAGACGCGGATCCAAATTGATACCGACCGGTTACTATCGAACATTTGATGAAAATACTAATGCTTCGGTACAGTCACGAACACATACGATACGAAATTAGTTTCTTCGGCAATGAAAGAAAATAATTTGTTCTATATTGTGTTGACTGATGGAAGATTAATTCATTTGCGGATCGGAAGATGATGCGTGGGAGGACCACTCACTGGTTGTATATTTTTGTCAATGTTAGGATACTGGAAGAGATCACTGATTTCGGTAGTGGATAAACATTGAATTGAGTAACAGAAGCCAGATTCGATTTAGAGATCACGAGTTGTCGTAGGATCATTGGTGTTTCGTGACTTCGGACGTTCACCCAGCGACTCTCGGGATGATGGCGGCACACGGTAGTGGTCATGTTCTGCCGTAAGCAGGCGAGGGTGCTAATCACCAATTAGATTTTCTACTTACAGTCCTTTTGGTTTCAAAACAATTTCTGCCCAGCCTTTTCTTCAAGCTATATTGAGGGCGGCTTCCAGTTCAACCGGCTGGGTGCCAGTATTTTACATGGAACGGCTGCCTATTTGACCTTCAAAACCCAGTAACCGGCTTACACGATACGTTTTGGTTAGAATAGTTGTTAGACTTTCGGCGGCCAGAAGCCCATAATCACTGTCAACGATCTACGAATTATTTAGGCCATCGTGAAGTGTCCGCTCGAGAACAATTTTCTTGCCATCTGTAGTCTCGTAAGTCTTGTTTCCCGCTCAATCTTGATGACGTCAGAGACCAGCGTTTTCTGTTGATGTGTTATCTTGATTCAATGGTTTGAAGTATCTGACTCAGATACGTCGTCGAAAGTCACTTTGTATGGAATAATAAGCTGGTCAAAGATTTACGCTTTTAATTTTAACTAATTTTAGCCGCTTGTACAGTGCTGCCTGAGAGTGGGGTCTAGTTACCAGTTGCAATATGAATTTGACGTGAACTTACTCCCAACAGACCTAAAAAAAAACCCGATCCCTTAAATTAGGCTTCTTCAACGCAAATGGCGTTTCAGGTCAACGCGATGAGATCGCCGCTTTCCTCCCGACCATCAGCTTGACATCCTCCTCATACAGGAAACCTTTTTAAAACCGCATCACCGAAAGCCGAATATTGCCAACTATAAACTAGTTCGCAATGACAGGTATCGATGCCACAAGGGTGGCACACTAATATACTTTAGGAACTCTTTGTATTGCATCCCCATCGACCCACCTTCTCTCTTCTCCCATCTGGAGACCTCTATCTGTCGGCTCGGCATGACTGGTCATCAACCGATCACCATCATCTCTGCTTATATTCCACCAGACAATGGTCCGGAGGATCCCATCTCTCTCCAAAAGGACTTCACCACCCTCTTCGGTATGAGTGACTCCGTCATATTGGCGGGGGATCATAATGCCAAACACCCGGCGTGGAATAGTAGCACGACTTCTACCAGAGGTCGGATCATTTCCAAGTTAGGCGAATCCCTTAACTTTGACGTCATCGCTCCAATGAGTCCGACTCATATCCCCGGAAATCCCAACCATCTTCCTGATATACTCGATGTAGCGCTGCTCAAGAATGTGAACCTCCGTTTGCAATCGATAGAGACGTTCCACGAGCTTAACTCTGACCACCGCCCAGTAGTTATGCATCTTGCCCCCTACTCTGGCCTAAGCGATCCCAACCGCCCCCCTCAGACCCAGATGATAACCGACTGGAGGAAAGTAAGTGAAAGACTGAAATCCACCACGTCGCCTCAATTGGACACCATCCCCGATCACATAGTGTCAGTCGCCGACACGACGGCCGCAATCGACTCGTTTACTGAGCACGTTCAATCCGTTTTGACGGATTGTTCACGGGAAGTTCCGGTGATGGAAGACCATCGCTGGAAACTACCTTCTGACGTACGTGACTTGATAACCGAGAAGAATGCGGCTATTCGTGCCTACGACTCCTTCCCTTGTGACGCGAACAAAGCCCACATGCGCCATTTACAGCGTGCTGTAAAGAAACGCATAGGGGAGGTTCGCTCAGAGGGTTGGAACAAGATGCTCAGTGAACTTGAGCCCACTCACCAAGCCTTCTGGCACCTTCAGAGGAAATTGCGCTCCTCCGAGGAGGTCTCTATGCCTCCCCTCATCCGCCCCGACAAGAGCGTCGCGTTCGACAGAACCGACAAGGCCGAATGCCTTGCTGACAGCCTAGAGTCCCAGTGTTCTCCCAGCTCTCAACCAGTGGACCAAGCTCACCTGAACAAGGTCGACGCTGAAGTCGAACGGAGAGCCTCCCTTCCACCCGTTGAAGACCCTGATGATCCTCTGCCTCCCGTCACTCCAGACGAAGTGCACGACATCATAAACGGTATTACCAACAAGGTATACAAACTCATCCCTGCCCCTCTAATAATGCTCGTGACCGCCATCTTCAATGGCGCCTTGAGCAACAACATCTTCCCACAAGCGTGGAAAGAAGCAACAGTCATCGGTATCCCAAAGCCAGGCAAGCCAAAGTCTGAGCCCTCCAGCTACCGTCCCATTAGCTTACTCAACGTTCTCGGCAAAATCTACGAGAGGCTTATTTATAAGCGTCTCAAAGACTACGCCGAAGCAAAGAGCCTCATTCCCAACGAGCAGTTTGGTTTCCGTCCCCAACACTCGAGTATCCACCAGTTCCACCGTATCGTAGAGCACTTGTGCGCCGGTATGCAGCGTAACGCGACGACGGGTGTGCTATTCTTCGACATAGCGAAAGCCTTCGACAAAGTCTGGCACAACGGCTTGTTATACAAGCTTTACCAACTAGGAGTGCCAGATCGTCTCGTGCTCATCTTACGAGACTTTTTGTCGAATCGCACCTTCCGCTATCGCATCGAGGGTGCACTCTCGTCCCCTCACCCTATTCGCGCCGGTGTCCCTCAGGGTTCCGTCAAATCTCCTCTAGTTTTCACACTGTTCACCAGCGATATCCCACAGAGTAAAAAGGCTCAGTTGGCTCTCTTCGCCGACGACACTGCCGTTTACTATACCGGTCATTGTCCCAATGCTATAGCTCGTACTCTCCAAACCTCCGCAAACGTCTTAGGCGCTTGGTTCCGGAAATGGAGAATCGAGGTCAACCCCGATAAGAGTCAGGCGGTTCTCTTCTCGAGACGTCGTCGACTCCCTCCCCCACTTCCCAGCCCTATCACTATGTACGGTAAGCCGATCCCCTGGGAGAAGCAAGCCAAATACCTAGGCGTGATCTTCGATGAGAACCTTACCTTTAAGGTTCATATTAAGGCGGTTCGCGGGCGTGCCTCCTTCGCTCTTAGCAGGCTCCACTTTGTACTGACAGCCCGTAGTAAACTGTCACTTAAATGCAAGCTGCGCATCTACACCGCAGTCATCCGTCCCATCATGACCTATGCCTGCGTTGTATTTGCGCACGCTCACCCACGTCATCTCCATAAGATGCAGACCCTCCAGAACCGGTTCCTCAGAAAGGTCACGGGTGCCCCCTTCTATGTCCGTAATATAAATCTCCACAACGACCTTAAAATGCCTACCATAAACGAGTTCATGAAACGCTTATCGAAGCGCTTCTTTGACTGTGGCATTAAACACTCCAACCCCTTGATCTCAGCGGCCGCCAGCTACACTCCCTCCCGCATTAACAGTATTCGCCGACCAAGGCATACTTTAATCGCCCCCGACGACGCCACTACCCTCCTCCAGGAGAGTAGTAAGGCCACCAGCACACTACATAAGCCCAAAACCCGATCGCCGTCCTACCGTCCTCGCCGCCGAGGCCCGCCGCGACGCCCAAATCCACGCCCCTCCTGACTCTTGCTCGAGCCAGCCCGCGCCGCTGAGCCTGTAGCTTTAAATTCGTCCCTAAATCACTCAAATCCTGATCCAGCTAGTCCCTTGCTGCCCTCTTCCAGCGACGCCCTAAGCCGAGGTTCGTACCACACGGGGGGTGCCCTTAGCGTTGTCGCTTAGTTTTTAAGTTAGTACATAAGTTTAAGTCCTGGCTGGAGGCCTTAATTTATTAGGGCTACCACAGGCAAGTCCGTCTAAGCAGACGTCAACCTCATAGGTTGACCTGCGAGATGCCATTCCCAAAAAAAAAAAACAACAGACCTAAATTTTATATTTTATGCCAACTTTTAATAACTTGATCGCGATGGTCATCGCTACAAAGCCCAATATACGCGATGTTTTTTTTTGGCCTCTGGTATACAATAAGTGAGCATTGGCTACGGCCACGACTTACGAGTTAAAGGTCATAGGTTCAAACTCAGCCAGGCGCTTTACTTTGAGTTAATTATTTCATCACCACTTCTCTCTAAACGGTGAAGGAAAACATCGTGAGGAAACCGGCATGTCCTAGAACCAAAAATTCGAGGTCGATCACAGCCCACTCCCTCCCACAAGCAGGAGGCCTGTGTCCCAACAGTAGGAACACTATAGGCTTAATATGTTATACAATAATATTATAGCAAAAAATGACTTGCATCGTTTAAACGTGGAATGACACAGGCAATTTAATCGCACTGTGTACAGCAGGCTTTATTTGTGTTAGTTACATAACACCCAGATTCAGTTGAAACTATATTCACTACAAGCTTAGCGAGAACAAGACTATAAATGTCTCACATAGTAGAAGCCAAACCTTAAAACATGCTTAGTATCTGTGTTGAACCCAGCGTGATTGATATTGACGCGTGAGCGCCTAGCTGTGACATGTTATTAGGTAAATAAATGCTCATATGATTAGATCGCAGAAATATTGAGCAGTATTATGACTTTTAGGTACATGGGGCCCTACGTCAGTGATAACACTTTGATCACGAACTGGGCTACCGTAGTACGAAGTTTTAAATAATACGAGGCCAGTTTATACTGGTTAAACTAATAACTGGGATATTTTATGGAGATAGAAGTCCTTTCATGTGGAATTGATTAGGTGAGACAGAACCTTTTTTTTCTGCTCTGGTGTGGAAAATCCTCACGGATGTCCCCTGCCCTGGGGCGGTCGGAGGGGTCTGTTAAACTCATACTGACTAAAAACCACCCCGGTGTTCCCTTCTCACACTTGCACCGGGGATCATGGGAACTTGTGTGCCTTCCAAGATCCCCGGCTAGTGCCGGCCCGAATCCGCGGGCCTCCTCATGTCAGCGGGGGGAGTAAGGTGTCAAACCGCGCGACGTCCAACAGGGGCGCGCGTGGAACATTTCGTGCAACAAAGAAGAAACGATTTTCGAGATAAGGAACCACATATATATATAATCACATATTTATGATGAGGCAAGCGGTCGAAAGCTTGCCGCAATTAATGGCATCCGAAAACATTTACGTAAAAATCGCGAGGTTAGTGCAAGTATACCTAGAACCCACAATACCATACTGAGAATAGCTCAAATAGAGTTTGAAGCGTGCCTGAATGTATGGACAAACTATGGATTCGAAAACCTTGGCAAAAGCTGACAGGACAGAGATAGGTCTATAATTTTTGACGTTATCTTTTTCATCACTCTCACAAATTGGTATGATCATTGCTTTTTTTCCATAAGTCAGGGAAAATACCTGGGCTAAGAGATTTGTTGAAGATCAGTGTTATAGGGGATACCAAAGCGGGGGCACACTTGTAAATAAAATTGGTGGAATACCATCAGGATTAGTGCCTTTACGAATATCCAATAATTTAAGCTTGTTCAGCAGGCTCTCGCGATCAATCACAGGTGCCATAAGTGGTAGACTGTCATTCTTCATATTTCGAAGAAAATCGGACTCCGGTTCACTTTGGGTCGCTATCGCATCGCTAAACGCGGAGGAAAAATTAGACGCAAACATTTCACAAATTTCTGGACTATCAGATGTAGACACGGTTCCTTTAGTCATTGTAGAGCTAGAACCACCTTTTTTGTCCTTAATGTACCCCCAGAAGCGGTTCAGATTTTTGGAGATGTCTTTTATGTTATCTAATAACTATATATAACTATCAATAGATAATTTGGAACACCATTTGCCAAATTATTTGAGTTCAAGTTCATCCCTAGGGTTATTTTAGAGTATTTAACGAGATCTTACTTTTTCCTTTTCTTTTAAAGCTCTTGTTGAACCAAGGAGGATATTTTCTTTATTTAAAGGTAGGCTTGGAGGGCTCGAACATATGTATAATATTTAAAAGCCTGTCATAAAACACACGAAGTATTTCATTAACATCAGCCATATCCTCAAATATATTAACCCAGTTTACATCGTTTAGATTCTTGCAAATGTTCATGTTGATTACATGAAAATTTGCGGGAATCTATTAGTTCTAATAGTCTGAGGGTTGTATGGAAGTCGGGTCACTTCACTCACTTTAAACAGGATTTCGATTGGAGGGTGGTGGACATCAATATTGCTAAGTGAGTTTAGGGCCACAGTAACGCTATAGGAAGGTAAATTAGTACAAGGTCTAATACTCGTCCAGACACATTAATAATGCTCTTGAGTCGTGTGAATTTATGCGTGTGAGTAAAGTCTATTAGTACATTACAAATGACAGGAGGAGTATAATTATTCTCTGAGTCATTAACCAAGTTCCATTATGAGTTACCTAAATTAAAATCGCCGAAAATACAGGCGTGCAAGTCCGTCTGTTCAAGTATGACATTACAACAGTCCAAAAGTCCGTATGCCACGCCGTGTCCTCCAGACAGTAGACCCAGTGATGTCACCGAGCGTCCGGCTCCCTGTTTATGCAACTCAGGTACTTTCCAAAGCAACCATGCCCCGAAAGCACCTGCGTCACCCGACACGATAGGGAGCTGTTCCTCCTCCCGAGCCATTCTTTGAGCACTGGTCGGATCGCATCGAAGAGGGAGGTGAGACAAAACTTAACCTAACTCTTCGGCGAAAGCACCAAGAGGTATGAATCACTATTTTTTTTAAACTTTACTGTTTTCCATGGCACACACTCGAGGCACCATGGAATCCAGTTGAGTTTTAAAAGACGAGAATACTATAATAAACAGGTTCCGTTATTCCATAGTAAGGCACGGAATCCTAAATTCTAAAAGTAAGTTTTTTATGTGGTTTTTAAATAAAGAAAAGGCCAAGCTACGAAGTCCAAATGAGAGTTTTTTATAAGAGTACTCGGTGCGTCATAATTATTAATTTTGTACAGGGCAGCAGGGTTTCGCAATGAGATGTCGTAAAGAAAATATAAAAAAGATGACTACTAGGGCAGTAAAATCCAAAAATCATATCAAAATAACAAAAAAACCGGAACACCAACTGCGTTTTGTAGTCACTACAAACCCTTTTAACCGTTCTATTATATGATGATGATTATATGATTATATTAATAATTGATTATATTATTATAATGCCTGGTTTTAATTGTATAATTTTAATTTTATTTTTTAACTATTATTTTTCGACAATTTTAATTTGACTAAGGAGTAAATTCTTTTGTTAAATTGTTTTTCAATATTTGCATGCCTAATTTAGGTAGATTGTACAGGGATCACAAAGTTTGTAAACACCTTATTTATGTACCTACTTTATAAGCAAATAAAATATTATGATTATGATTAAAAAGAGTATGCAATGATGATTTTTGGAACTTGCAGGTAAATTCCATTTTACGTTGCGCCTAGAAATTGATAACATTGGGTATGATTATTACAGATAACGATCCCTTATATTGTATGGATGAGTAGGCAAACTATCCGTTCTTGCCTGTCATCTTTTTATGACGTAAGAAATATATGACCCAAAACGGTTACTGGAAACCTCATACAGGCACGTAGAAAGTATATAGGTTTACATATAAACCTATATACTTTCTACGTGCCTGTATGTTAAGCACTTCTACTTTTTTAAATTCAAACGCTTTTCTTTGTATAAAATAACTATACACTGACTACAATGTCAACAAACTTGCTTCGTAGCTCAACAGTTAAATGATCACTGGCTCTACCTTGGTTCCACTGCCTTTTTGCATTTTAAAATGACTTTCTCCCCGCCCAGAAATAACGAGATTGTAACCGTAATTTCTAAGTGTTGACAAAGTAAAAATAATACATTCAGTTGCCATAACGAAATACATTTAAAAGTTTGTTACAATAGATATCATTTGTTCTATGACAGTGTTGCCACAGTGGATATTTATACTCCGGTATTAAAATAATCCACTTGTATTAAATTCAAACTTCCGTAATAATCGAAAAGTTTTAGTTGAATTCACAACTTATTTTCAAAGACGTCAGAAAATATTTCTAGAAAATTAGCAATATTTATTTGCAATTAAAACTTCAATTGAAAACAAGCTACAACACTTTAGTGAAACAAATTTTACTATTTTTAAGGAGAAGGTTAACTGAAATTCATCTCATGGCAGAAGATGTTCTTTTACATTTCTTGGGAGGCTTGAGCCGGTAAAAAAACAAATTAGGGTCTAATTATTTCGTGACGAGGTTAGACTCGGAGCTGACCTCAATATAGCTGGTAAAGGCTACGCAGATTGGTTATCTTGTGACAAAATAACTAGTCCCTAATTTGTTTGAAGAAAAAGTGTAAAAGAGAATTTTTCTTTTGAATAAATAATAATAGATCCTACGAAAACATCTTGCGAAAAAGATTCTGTTGTTTTATAATGTTATTTGGCGACCTAATTTAACTCAACCTTTATGTTTCGAATAAAACCAAAAACAAATTTAAATAACAATTAATTCTTTCAAACATAAATCACATTTCAAAGTTGTAATAATTTTCTTTGACTCAGTTGGAATCTAAATTTTGTTCAGCTAAACATTGCGCTGTTCATTTTATAACATAAACAGAACTCGCACCATCTGTCTGTCCGTTATGAGTTCGCGTTAAATACAATTTATTTTGTTTTATATTAAGTATAACCATCTAGTCCATCCATAAATGGTTCATCCACAAAAAAAAAAACTGTTGGCACTTGAAACTTGAGACCACATTAGATGGTTTTGTTTTAATACATATTACACAGCGAAAGGAACTTCGTTCCAACCTGGTGTCCCATGACACCTCTTTTTTATACTTATACTTTTTATTGTTTTTCTTAGGTTAGGTTGTAAAGGGTTGCCGCCATGGGATCTGAAGGCAAAAGCCCTCGCACACGTATGGGAGTGGCGCGAGGAGGGGAAACCCCGGGCTGAAATCACGGTACAACGGACAGAGCTCCGGCGGGGTCTCATGGCGACATGGAGGATGTGATTAGTTCCCTCTATGAGGAGTAGTTGGAAAGGCACCACGGCATCCTC
The DNA here is from genome assembly GCA_963555695.1 of Dasypolia templi. Classification (NCBI taxonomy): domain Eukaryota; kingdom Metazoa; phylum Arthropoda; class Insecta; order Lepidoptera; family Noctuidae; genus Dasypolia; species Dasypolia templi. The sequence goes on from OY743152.1 coordinate 5,654,856, forward strand.
ACCTTCCGCCTGACACAGGTCCTCACACACAACACGGTTGTTTCGCATAAGGCGGGAGGAAACGCCCGGGTGTCACCATTATGTGGATCGCCCGGAGGACACGGTGGAGCATAAGGTGGAGGTCTGCCCAGCTTGGGTGGAGCACCTTGGGTCCTCGCGGAGGCGATCGGCGGCGGCGATCTCTCGCGTCCGTCCCTGCTCCAGGCAATGGTACAGAGCGTGAGGGATTGGAAATCCATCACCTCCTTATGCGAAGAGTAATGCTCGTGAAGGAGGAGGCGGAGCGCGTGAGGGAGAGAGCCTTGCGCCCTAATGCCCCCCCCCCCCCCCCCTAGTCGAACTAAGTGACCCTTTACAACCTAACAACAAAATTAAAAGTCATCGTCGTCATCGTCTAAGCAGTGTTTAGACTTTTAGAAGATGCAAGTCATTTGTTGCTGAAATTGTATTGCCACAGGCAAGAAACTTGCATAGTATAAATGGGACTTTGGATATACGAGAAAATAATACGTAAAAGACAAACGCTATCTCTATACGGTTGGACCATAGGGTTTCCATCTAATTTGTCGTGTACGGACATTGTGAAGCACAAATAGAACGCGTACTCGTAGTATCAAACTTACATCATGCTTATACAGTTCGGTGGTCGACATTAGCATATTAGTTAACTATATAACCCTGTGAGTGGTTTGGCCCGCTGTGTGAAGTTCTATCTAATTTAGCATAACACTTTGAAGCCCATAATATTTTTTGGATGGATTGCATCAAGGCCTGTATATCAGAGATAAAAACATAAAAGCACTTAAATAGAAAATTCACTGGACGGGCAAAAAGTTAAACATGCACTGTACTGTAATAGGACATTGGTTAATTATTCAATTCTGTAGGGTTAAAATGGTGTAATTATTTTTAATTGCTGGTTCTTGCGTTTAAATTTGGATTAATGTATTCTGCCTCGTTGGTCTAGTGGTCGCAATCGCTACTGCTGAGCATGAGGTCCTGGGTTCGATTCCCAGGTCGGGCAACTTGTTATTGGGTTTTTCTATCTGGAATTTCTCAGTAGCAGCCTGGAGTCTGGATTTGTGCCCGGTTGATGGCAATAGGCTCGCCCCCTATTACATGGGACTTAAAAAGATAACTGGCAAAATGTGGGTGTACTATAGGTACACCTCTGCCCAACCCTTCGGGGAAACAAGGCGTGATGTTATTTGTTGTATGTAATGTATGCTTAAAAACTGGACTTAATATTGTTTGCTTCGGAGGTATAGAAAGTATGGATGAGAATTGGGAGCAGCGGTAATATAATAAATTCATGTTGCGTGTGAAAAAGGAGGCTTTGTTTAACTAAACTCGTCACGAACTTTTGCTAGTATGGTTTCAGTTGGAAACTACAAAAAGCTTACGTTAAAGTAAGCTCACAAGAACAGTACGAACTTCTGAAATAACAAGTTAGGAATTTAAAGTGGACCTATATTTGAAGCCTTTATTTCTTAGGTCCCACGAGTCGTTAACTTTAACTTGTATATTTAGACTGACAGAGAACTTCAAGTTTAACTTCAGGGATATTAAAGATACATTGAAAATCTCATGTTTTTCTTCCATCCACACATTCTCACATACCCTTTACTTAGGAAACAAGTTCCTTTGAGGTTTAAAAACTAAGAAAATGTCTGTGTCCTCGCGAAATCTTCCATCCCTGAGAAGTAAAACAAATACGAGTAGTAAGATAAAAGTCAAGTATGGATTTTAACCGAAGAATAAAGAAAGTAGACGGGAAATTGTGAAGAAAAAAGTTTTAAAAGAATTACCAAGATTTGAGAGGGTTAATTTTGTTATTAAAGTTAAAAAGTCTTTGAAAAGACAAACATGCGAATGTGGAACAATACTGTGAAATTAAAGAGATTTTTAACCGTTACGAACTGGGGATGGGTGTGGTAAAAAATAGCTATCACGGCTTTTAAATTGTATGTCTTAAAAGTCGTTTAAGCGATACCATAAGCGGATAAAGTCAGGTAGCTAACAACATTGTTGTGGGAACATAATTTCCCTAAGGGTTACGGAGATCAGTAGCTACATGATATTGTGGTAGGAGGTCTGTAGGTATATTGTGTAACACCAGAAATTGCCCATCTCCCGTAATAAATTCATGAGGTTCCCAAAGTTCGAATACTTTTTACCCGACTACGGCGAAGCAAAAAGGAGGGTTATAATTTTGACAGGTATGTATGTATGTTCATATGTTCCCTCATAACTTCTAAACTACTTATCATAATTTCACTAATGAGGTATTGTTAGATTTATATGACGGCCCATTAAATTGAATACGGCGCCCTCTAGAGGACGTAAAGTCATGAAAACAGTAAGAAACAAGAAAATATTTCAGCCAGAACTCAAGATATAGATAAAAATTGTCAAGGAAAGCCACATGCTTTTATACCATGCGGGAACCGGGAACTTTTACAAAGTTATAATGTCGTGCGACCACGGCTATACCCTGACCATCTGTGTACCTATGCAGCTATGTCTTGATAATCTATCTGAAATATTTTCTTGTTTCGTACCTTTTAGAGCGAGATTTTATTGTATTAAAAAGAAGAATAACGACTACGTCCTAACTAATGGATATACTATTTATTTTTCTTGAACCGGCTCAATGATTGATGATGCGAACTTCCACCTCAACCCGTTGAACCCGCCACCAATTTTGCTGGCTGGCTAGTCCTTCATGACCACCTATTCTTCTTAGACACAGTAATAAGTAACCATAGCAACGGTCCAAGACTGAGTGATAACTCTTCTTTTTCTTCTTCATGTTCGCTGGCATGACAGTTTTGCAAATTTTGTTGGCCCAAAACTTTCCACTTCCACGGCCTCGTCGGTGAACCTCATAAATTCAAAACTATAATTTTAAAAACCGAGCCTGCCAAGTACAGGCTAGTCGCGTTTAAAGCAAGTAATTTATATATTTTAATAATTTTATTTCAAGATTACGACGCGGACGTCGCGTCGGGAGCAAATTACGTTACAATCTACCGTCATCTGCGGTAGTGATGTTCCGGTTTCCGGGAATTACGTATTAATAAAGATATATTTTTAATTTCTGTTTGTAAGATATTTTTTGCGTATACTGGTTATGTTATTTCTGATTGTTAGATATTTTTGCATAAGACATTTGTCAATTTCTCATATTTTGTGTAGTGGTCGCTATCGCTACTGCTGAACATGAGGTCCTGGGTTCGATTCCCAGGTCGGGCAACGTGTTATTGGGTTTTTCTATCTGGAATTTCTCAGTAGCAGCCCGAAGTCTGGATTTGTGCCCGGTAGATGGCAATAGGCTCGCCCCCTATTACATGGGACTTAAACATAACTGGCAAAATGTGGGTGTACTATAGGTACCTACACCTCTGCCCAACCCTTCGCGGAAACAATAATTTTATGTACCTACCTTTTTTAAAAACGAATCGTGAAGACTTTTTGTGTGCAATCACATATTTAATCATGTTTAAACACAAACGAACCGCTCTAAATAAAACTGTTTTATTTCCTAAAACTCTCAGCTGCATCAGATTCTTGTTATGCATTCAAATTAATTAATGTCTTTAGAAATTTATTAAATCCCGTATTTTTTCCACACTTGAACGTTCAAAACATAACACCGAACAAAAATGTATAATTTTAACGGCCTGCCTCCCGAGTCCTGGTAACCCAATCCCGAGCCATTTTGAACGGCTCCGGGGCTCCACAAGGGGATATAATTTTACACGTAAGCCGGCTATAATGAAATGCCTGTCCCTACCTTGGAGTGGGTTAAATATGCTGAATTACAGGGACTTAGCTACTAATAGGGGAGGGCGAAAAAATAAGGTCAAATTTTCTTAGTAAAGCGTTCGAATTTGTTGATTGGATGTTTGTAAATACGGTTTGATTTTGATCGTAATTTTATGTAGGATTCAATTTACAAGGTGTGTTGTGGCCATGTTAATTGAGCATTCAGGTCGTCTGATATCTAGGCAATAAGATGTTTTCTTAGAATTTGCAGCTAGTTTTGAAAGACATAAAAGTTTTTCAGCCATTTTAACGTACCGTACACTACCACCAACTATCGCATTGGATAACCCCTTTTTTTGGGTGGGAAATCATCAAGTGATTTCTCCCACTGGGTGGAGGCCGCCCCTACCGGGGCGTGTCAGACTTTTACTGACTAAAACCCACCCGTGTTCCTTCAGTTGCCTGTGAACAACCCGCGACCCTCGAGGATGTTGGATAACCCTGCAATACTTATCATCGCCTGAGAGGCCGCCTGCGTTCGGATTATTGTGGCTCATTTGAAAATTGCGGGTGACGCATCGTCATCAGGTTGTACCTACATGTGCTATCTCATGGTAACTCGCAACGCGTTAGAGGGTGATCCCGCACCCGGCTAGCTTACACCGTAAACTCTGAAAAGGCAGTTGTTGTGGGTTTTTACAGTGTTTTGTAAGATACATATACATTTTTGAATTGTTCGTCTTTGCCAATGACCGTGAGGAGTTACAAGAACGAATAGTATTTTAACGGTTGCGAACCCAGACAGGCGCTTTACTTTGTGTATAATATTTCATCGGGAGGAAACCGGCATGCCATTGAACCAAAAAATTCGAAGACATGTGACATATACCAAGCCGCACTGCCCTGCAGATTACAGCCCACCAAGAGGAGGCCTATGTCCAGCAGTGGGAACATTAAACGCCAATAATGCAGCTCTGAAGATTAATAATAATTTCTCAAGCACAACACAATCTGTCTGCTAAGTAAATCAAAACCACTACAATTCGTTTCATAGCGTTTGAAAACTTTAAAATTGAAATACCTAACTATTAATGACTTTTTAATTACAGATGAAATTAATTTAACGTAAACCTTTTATATTAATTTACTTGCAATGAGTTTTAAATTGCCGTCTGAAAATATTTTTAATACCATTTAAGTAATTTTCTTTCGGCAGTAAAGACTGAAATATCTAAAGACTTTTTTTTATCTGATCTGACATTTTCTTTACTTTGACGTTTTCGCAGTTTTGTAGTCTTTTGAAAACTTTAAAGCAATAAACAAATTAGTTGTTTTTGTGTTTTTTCGTAATGGTAGTTCGAGGAACATTGTAGCACCTTGAAATCTGAGGTTTTATGGGCTAGTGCAAATCTTGGGGTTAATTCGGTTAATCTAGAATAGTCAAACCCCGCCGGTGAATTTCTTTCATTCATTCCACACAAAGTCAAAAAGAAACATAGGCATACTGTAATGCGGTGAGAAAAATAAAATGAAATGCTGATAAAAATGCTGTCTCTTAAACCCATAAATTCCTCACCCGATAAAGACAACGTGCTTCAGGCGACAAGTTTTATCACACTGGGACCAAAAATTGTCAACGCATAAGTAAGGATATACGATTGAGTACTATATGTATAACCGACATGCTTTTTGAACAAAATGTTTATTATTTGGAGTTTTCAATCTTTTCTTTATGTCTCCTTAAAACATAACTGGGAAAACCGTAAAGATATATATGGGTGTAGGTACCTAAATTAGGTATATTTGTGGTAAAATAACTGCTTATTCCAAAGCTGAAAAACTCTAAGGCAGAGTTCAACAACCTGATAAATAAAGCCTCCCCACATTAAAGCAAGTGTGACGTAATAAATCGTTCCATGTCTGAGGTAGTACGCTACTTCTACTTCGGGCAGTTTAAAATCACAAACAATAGTTAAGGGAAACGCGTCGTTTTGTTTGTGATTACATGTGCGACCGATACGCGAATGAGTTTGTGCACGCGAGGCTTAAGCTTGAGGGGAAGTCGAGTGATTTTAATGATTCGTTGTACTGTTTGTAAAGGGTTTTTTTTTGCAGAGCTTATACTGTCGCACATGAAAATTCTTCACTTTTCTATATGTAAATAGCCTTTTGTACCAATTAAGACATTTAATTCAAGCTTTTGACTATTTTCTGCGTTCATCAAAACAATTGCAGAATCATTCCAAGTCCATGTTGTCCCGCGGAAACCTGTGTTTGGTCGCTTGTTGCTCACAACAGAGAAAACTTCTGTCAAGCAATTGGTAGTATATTCAGCGTTGATGCTTCTTTGGTTCCGTAAAGGAATTGACACCAAGTAGCCACTCAAATTGAAAAAACTCGCGATCAAAACCTTCCCCCCGCTTCTAGATCGCTTCACTTTGGTAAGCGTTGATTCGTTTTGAAACACCCAAACCGGCGACTGGCGCTTCGTTTCTGGATCGTATTGGTAAATCCAAGACTCATCACCTGTAATGATGTCGTAAACACGCCGAGACAAGCCTGCTTCAAATTTGTTTATCATACCAGGGCACCGATCCACCAGGGCCTGCCTCTGAGCATCGGTGAGGTTGTGCGGCACCCAGCGTGAACTCCTCACGCAAAGATGTACGTGTAGAATTACGTTAGGGCTTCCCGATCCAACCTGCAGTATGAGCAAGGTAATAGGCGAGTTACGTATCAAGAGATTCCCTCTTGATACGTAACTCGCCTATTACCTTGCATTAAATTTTTCACTACTAGCACGTTTTCTTCCGTAACAGCCGTCAAAGGGCGACCACTTCTTTCTTCATCCCCCAAAGTTAGTGGACTGCGCTTGAATTCGTTATACCAACGATACACGGTTGCATTAGAAGGGCTTTCATCCGTAAATAACATTTGAAATTGTACAATATCATAGCGAAAATGTTCCCGGCGCAGATCCATTTTTATGAGATACTACTCGTATAATTTAAATTAGCTCGCAAAGAATTTGGAGGGACATTTTGATATTGGAACATACCTATTTTTACTTACAAATAATCTTATTTTCAAAATAGACCAATCTCATACACAAAAACTTTTTTTCGCAATACTTTCTGAGTGGCCTGGTATTTCGCCAGGTGTTCAGCAATAAGTCAGTTGTGTAATTATGCTTCATTTGGCTTGATATCCGTGGATCCAACATGAAAACTCGTAAGCAGCTGTCAAAAACGCAACATTCCTTTTCAAATTATCCTTCTGTCTCTCTCTCTTTCACTCCTTTCCTTATCAGCCGTAAGATTAAGGTTAGCTGCCGTCAAAGACGACTTAGATTAAGATTGTTCCTTTAACCGCGAGTACAGATCAAAGTGAAGCAGTACTGGGAATGTCACGTCGCGTACATAGACGGATTTATTCGACAAGTTTGTGTATCCGCTACTGTAGTAAGATTGTATCTAAATAAGGTATGAATTACCTATGTGCCTATTTACTCAAATGTGCAAAGCTATAATTCGACGTCGACCAGTCAACTTACTACTTGGTGACCTGATAACCGAGAAGAACACGGCCATTCGTGCTTACGACTCCTTCCCTTGTGACGCGAAAAAAGCCCACATGCGTCATTTACAGCGTGCTGTAAAGAAACGCATAGGGGAGGTTCGCTCTGAGGGCTGGAACAAGATGCTCAGTGAACTCGAGCCCACTCATCAAGCCTTCTGGCAATTACAGAGGAAATTGCGTTCCTCAGAAGAGGTATCTATGCCTCCTCTCATCCGCCCCGACAATAGTGTCGCTTTCGACAGTCCCGATAAGGCTGAATGTCTTGCTGACAGCCTAGAGTCCCAATGTTCTCCCAGCTCTCAACCAGTGGACCAAGCTCACCTGAACAAGGTCGACGCTGAAGTCGAACGGAGAGCCTCCCTCCCTCCCGTCGAAGACCCTGATGATCCTCTGCCTCCCGTCACTCCAGACAAAGTGCACGACATCATTAAAGGGCTCCACGCTCGTAAGGCCCCCGGTTCGGATGGTATTACCAATAAGGTATACAAACTACTTCCTGCCCCGCTAATAATGCTTATGATCGCCATCTTCAATGGCGCCTTGAGCAACAACATCTTCCCACAAGCATGTAAAGAAGCCACCGTCATCGGTATCCCAAAGCCAGGCAAGCCAAAGTCTGAGCCCTCCATCTACCGCCCTATTAGCTTACTCAATGTTCTCGGCAAAATCTACGAGAGGCTTATTTATAAGCGTCTCAAAGACTACGCCGAAGCAAAGAGCCTCATACCCAACGAGCAGTTTGGATTCCGTAGCCAACACTCGGGCACCCAACAGGTCCACCGTATCGTAGAGCACTTATGCGCTGGTCTGCAGCGTAACGCGACGACGGGTGTGCTATTCTTCGACATAGCGAAAGCCTTCGACAAAGTCTGGCATAACCCAAGATGCAGACCCTCCAAAACCGTTTCCTTAGAAAGGTCACGGGTGCCCCCTTCTATGTCCGTAATATAGATCTCCACGTAGACCTTAAAATGCCAACCATTAAACAGTTCATGAAACGCTTATATAAGCGTTTCTTCGACTGTGGCATCAAACACCCAAACCCCTTGATCTCAGCGGCCGCCCGCTATACTCCCTCCTGCATTAGCAGTATTCGCCGACCAAGGCATACTGTAATCGACCCCGATGACGCCACTACCCTCCTCCAGGAGAGCAGTAAGGCCACCAGCACTTTACACAAGCGCAAAACCCGATCGCCGTCATACCGTCCTCGCCGCCGAGGCCCGCCGCGACGCCCAAATCCACGCCCCTCCTGACCCTTGCTCGAGCCAGCCTGCGCCGCTGAGCCTGTAGCTTTACATTCGTCCCTAAATCACTCAAATCCTGATCCAGCTAGTCCCTTGCTGCCCTCTTCCAGCGACGCCCTAAGCCGAGGTTCGTACCCCACAGGGGGTGCCCTTAGCGTGTAGTCGCTTAGTTTTTAAGTTAGTACATAAGTTTAAGTCCTGGCTGGAGGCCTTAATTTATTAGGGCAACCACAAGCAAGTCCGTCTAAGCAGACAACAACCTCATAGGTTGACCTGCGAGATGCCATTCCCAATCAAACAACTTACTACTTGTTAGCTTTAATTTTCAGAATGAAGTTTTTTAAAGCAGGTTACGGTAGGAGTAAAATTTTAGTGTGTTTTTTTTTTAAATCGTCTCGTTACGAAAAAGCGTTATGCAAAATCTTGGATTGAAATAATGAAGACTGGTTGTCAGACTTTCGGGCTTTTGACGACACGTAACGACTGTCAAAGATCCACTAATGACATCTTGGAACAACAGCTCAACGTGCTTTCCGAGGCACGGAGGGGTCTTGGTATGTAAAGATGGACACCCATCCACGGACCTACTGCGGTCAGCGTGGCTTAACCTGATCGAGCGACCCGTGCGGCTGTTGCTGCTTAGCCACAGGCCCCGCTAAGTACCGGACCTATACAGGCGAGACAAGATTCATACCTTTCAAATAAATACTTTAATGACCATGAGAATAAAATCGATATTTATTTTTCAGTCTTACTGTACTTTACAAAAACGACGCTTTGCTAAAAAGACATACTTACATTCACATTGACAGCTCACCACACGCACACACAAACTCACACTCACACACACACACGCACACATACCCACACACAAACACGTACATGCTAAGAAAATAATTTACGTCACGACAATGCTCCACGTTTGATTACTGACTCCCAAAATATAAGTCCTGGCTTAGTTTGGGCATCAGTTAAAATTAAATAAATACATACTTAAATGTACCAAATTCTTGTAACATAATGCTTCTAGTAAAAAAAAAAAAAACTTGTTACTTTACATGCTCCGTAGGACGATTTGCTAATAGGATATTTTGTTAGTGACGTTTTCATTATAGGTCATTTTTCTATTATATTTGCTTGAACGCAAATGGTCCTTCATTTGCGTTAAAAGCAAATAGACTTTTCGATACGGAGAGCTTACTATAATTTATCAACAACAGAGGCTAATAAAGGTTTAATTTAAATAATGTAAAATAATTATAATGTTATTATTAGTAAGGTAACATTTATTTCTCGCAAATGTGGTAAGATAAGGCAATAGGCTACTCCAACCCTGTTTCAAGTATACTGGTCTTGCCTTAAATAATTAAGAAGTGCCTGTCTCAACCTTGAATAAATATGAAACTTAATATCCAGCCTCTTGTATTCCAAGTAGGTACTTATAATCTTGAATAGGTATTTCATACAATGTGCTAATGAAAGACAAAGTTTGCCTAATTTGATTAGTAAAATACCTTCATAATAGAATATTTGGGATTATTTAGCGAGAACATTTTAATTACGACGTTCGAATAGGTTAGATTTTCAGTGAGAATTAACTAGGTATCAAGGTTTAGAGATTTAAGCCATTCAGTTTAAGCCATTAGTGACTTATTTTAAGAAATGGCCACATCAATTTCTTTTGGCTTTCAAAACTAAATAGGTATCATGGAAAGTAGAAAAGAAAACAAAAAAAGAGGAAAATAGAAAGTTTCATCATCGTGAAACATTGTTTAATTTAAAAAAATTAAGCACATAATTGGTTTTTTTTTGGACTAGTTTCTGTCCGCGGCTACGCCCACGTAAACGTCGGAAATATTCCGACGTGAACGCGTAAAAATTAGCCTATGTCCCTTCCTAGGCTGCCATCTAACTCCTTGTCAAATTTTATTGAAATCCGTTCAGAGGTTTGGCAAAAATCAGACAGAGTTAAGGCGAGTGCCGGCGTGCACACGTGCGCAGTGAGGTAATATTTTGCCACCATTTTATTAATAAAAAATAATGAAGGCCGTAATGGTGCGTTTCTTATATCCCTACTCATCCATACTTTAGTATTATAAATTCGAAAGAAAAGGCTCCCACAAACAGGCGCGACGCTACAGCGCGGCACAAAGGCACCGCTCGTCGCACGACACGCGGTGTCTTTGTGTCGCGCTGTGTATTAATTCACTTCACTATACTTATTCTTAAAATGTATTCTTAAGAACTTTTGCATTCTAATGTCAGTCTCAATCTGTCAAAATACAGTAAATTTACATACGTTTTTGACATTAATTCGCGCTGAAATAAGGTTGCTGCTTGAATTTGAAAGTTTTTTAGTATGAGAGTCGTTGGCCTTCTGTTTTTTGAAACTTTAGTTTTAGTTCCATGTTATAACCGGAAATTGTTACTGAAGTATGTAAAGAGAGCAACCGTTGAGTGCTCAATATAAAGAGTTTTAACACACCTCAACAGCAATTTATTCGTACTTCCACATCTAAAATCACTTTCTTATGATTGCTTTTTTTCCATAAGTCAGGGAAAACACCTGGGCTAAGAGATTTGTTGAAGATCAGTGTTATAGGGGATACCAAAGCGGGGGCACACTTGTAAATAAAATTGGTGGAATACCATCAGGATTAGTGCCTTTACGAATATCCAATAATTTAAGCTTGTTCAGCAGGCTCTCGCGATCAATCACAGGTGCCATAAGTGGTAGACTGTCATTCTTCATATTTCGAAGAAAATCGGACTCCGGTTCACTTTGGGTCGCTATTGCATCGCTAAACGCGGAGGAAAAATTTGACGCAAACATTTCACAAATTTCTGGACTATCAGATGTAGACACGGTTCCTTTAGTCATTTTAGAGCTAGAACCACCTTTTTTGTCCTTAATGTACCCCCAGAAGCGGTTCAGATTTTTGGAGATGTCTTTTATGTTATCTAATAACTATATATAACTATCAATAGATAATTTGGAACACCATTTGCCAAATTATTTGAGTTCAAGTTCATCCCTAGGGTTATTTTAGAGTATTTAACGAGATCTTACTTTTTACTTTTCTTTTAAAGCTTTTGTTGAACCAAGGAGGGTATTTTCTTTAATTAAAGGTAGGCTTGGAGGGCTCGAACATATGTATAATATTTAGAAGCCTGTCATAAAACACACGAAGTATTTCATTAACATCAGCCATATCCTCAAATATATTAACCCAGTTTACATCGTTTAGATTCTTGCAAATGTTCATGTTGATTACATGAAAATTTGCGGGAATCTATTAGTTCTAATAGTCTGAGGGTTGTATGGAAGTCGGGTCACTTCACTCGCTTTAAACAGGATTTCGATTGGAGGGTGGTGGACATCAATATTGCTAAGTGACTTTAGGGCCACAGTAACGCTATAGGAAGGTAAATTAGTACAAGGTCTAATACTCGTCCAGACACATTAATAATGCTCTTGAGTCGTGTGAATTTATGCGTGTGAGTAAAGTCTATTAGTACATTACAAATGACAGGAGGAGTATAATTATTCTCTGAGTCATTAACCAAGTTCCATTATGAGTTACCTAAATTAAAATCGCCGAAAATGCAGGCGTGCAAGTCCGTCTGTTCAAGTATGACATTACAACAGTCCAAAAGTCCGTATGCCACGCCGTGTCCTCCAGACAGTTGACCCAGTGATGTCACCGAGCGTCCGGCTCCCTGTTTATGCGACTCAGGTACTTTCCAAAGCAACCATGCCCCGAAAGCACCTGCGTCACCCGACACGATAGGGAGCTGTTCCTCCTCCCGAGCCATTCGTTGAGCACTGGTCGGATCGCCACGAAGAGGGAGGTGAGACAAAACTTAACCTAACTCTTCGGCGAAAGCCCCAAGAGGTATGAATCACTATTTTTTTTTTAACTTGTTGTTTTCCATGGCACACACTCGAGGCACCATGGAATCCAGTTGAGTTTTAAAAGACGAGAATACTATAATAAACAGGTTCCGTTATTCCTTAGTAAGACACGGAATCCTAAATTCTAAAAGTAAGTTTTTTAGGTGGTTTTTAAATAAAGAAAAGGCCAAGCTACGAAGTCCAAATGAGAGTTTTTTATAAGAGTCGGTGCGTCATAATTATTAATTTTGTACAGGGTAGCAGGGTTTCGCAATATGTGGTAAAGAAAATATAAAAAAGATGACTACTAGGGCAGTAAAATCCAAAAATCATATCAAAATAACAAAAAACCGGAACACCAACTGCGTTTTGTAGTCACTGCAAACCCTTTTAACCGTTCTATTATATGATGATGATTATATGATGATATTAATTATTGATTATATTATTATAATGCCTGGTTTTAATTGTATAATTTTAATTTTATTTTTTAACTATTATTTTTCGACAATTTTAATTTGACTAAGGAGTAAATTCTTTTGTTAAATTGTTTTTCAATATTTGCATGCCTAATTTAGGTAGATTGTACAGGGATCACAAAGTTTGTAAACACCTTATTTATGTACCTACTTTATAAGCAAATAAAATATTATGATTATGATTAAAAAGAGTATGCAATGATGATTTTTGGAACTTGCAGGTAAATTCCATTTTACGTTGCGCCTAGAAATTGATAACATTGGGTATGATTATTACAGATAACGATCCCTTATTTATATTGTATGGATGAGTAGGCAAACTATCCGTTCTTGCCTGTCATCTTTTTATGACGTAAGAAATATATGACCCAAAACGGTTACTGGAAACCTCATACAGGCACGTAGAAAGTATATAGGTTTACATATAAACCTATATACTTTCTACGTGCCTGTATGTTAAGCACTTCTACTTTTTAAAATTCAAACGATTTTCTTTGTATAAAATAACTATACACTGACTACAATGTCACCTACCGTCCTCGCCGCCGAGGCCCGCCGCGACTCCCAAATCGACGCCCCTCCCGACCCTTGCTCGAGCCAGCCCACGCCGCTGAGCCTGTAGCTTTAAATTCGTCCCTAATTAATATCAATCCTGATCCAGCTAGTCCCTTGCTGCCCTCTTCCAGTGACGCCCTAAGCCGAGGTCCGTACCCCACAGGAGGTGCCCTTAGCGTTGTCGCTTAGTTTTAGTTAGTATTTAAGTTTAAGTCCTGGCTGGAGGCCTTAACTTATTAGGGCAACCACAGGCAAGTCCGTTTAAGCAGACGGCAACCTCATAGGTTGACCTGCGAGATGCCATTCAAAAAAAAAAAAAAAACTACAATGTCAACAAACTTGCTTCGTAGCTCAACAGTTCAATGATCACTGGCTCTACCTTGGTTCCACTGCCTTTTTTGCATTTTAAAATGACTTTCTCCCCGCCCAGAAATAACGAGATTGTAACCGTAATTTCTAAGTGTTGACAAAGTAAAAATAATACATTCAGTTGCCATAACGAAATACATTTAAAAGTTTGTTACAATAGATATCATTTGTTCTATGACAGTGTTGCCACAGTGGATATTTATACTCCGGTATTAAAATAATCCACTTGTATTAAATTCAAACTTCCGTAATAATCGAAAAGTTTTTGTTGAATTCACAACTTATTTTCAAAAACGTCAGAAAATATTTCTAGAAAATGAGCAATATTTATTTGCAATTAAAACTTCAATTGAAAACAAGCTACAACACTTTAGTGAAACAAATTTTACTATTTTTAAGGAGAAGGTTTACTGAAATTCATCTCATGGCAGAAGATGTTCTTTTACATTTCTTGGGAGGCTTGAGCCGGTAAAAAAACAAATTAGGGTCTAATTATTTCGTGACGAGGTTAGACTCGGAGCTGACCTCAATATAGCTGGTAAAGGCTACGCAGATTGGTTATCTTGTGACAAAATAACTAGTCCCTAATTTGTTTGAAGAAAAAGTGTAAAAGAGAATTTTTCTTTTGAATAAATAATAATAGATCCTACGAAAACATCTTGCGAAAAAGATTCTGTTGTCTTATAGTGTTATTTGGCGACCTAATTTAACTCAACCTTTATGTTTCGAATAAAACCAAAAACAAATTTAAATAACAATTAATTCTTTCAAACATAAATCACATTTCAAAGTTGTAATAATTTTCTTTGACTCAGTTGGAATCTAAATTTTGTTCAGCTAAACATTGCACTGTTCATTTTATAACATAAACAGAACTCGCACCATCTGTCTGTCCGTTATGAGTTCGCGTTAAATACAATTTATTTTGTTTTATATTAAGTATAACCATCTAGTCCATCCATAAATGGTTCATCCACAAAAAAAAACTGTTGGTTCTGTTTTAATACATATTACACTGCGAAAGGAACTTCGTTCCAACCTGGTGTCCCATGACACCTCTTTTTTATACTTATACTTTTTATTGTTTTTCTTAGGTTAGGTTGTAAAGGGTTGCCGCCATGGGATCAGAAGGCAAAAGCCCTCGCACACGTATGGGAGTGGCGCGAGGAGGGGAAACCCCGGGCTGAAATCACGGTACAACGGACAGAGCTCCGGCGGGATCTCATGGCGACATGGAGGATGCGATTAGTTCCCTCTATGAGGAGTAGTTGGAAAGGCACCACGGCATCCTCACCTTCCGCCTGACACAGGTCCTCACCGAACACGGTTGTTTCGCATAAGGCGGGAGGAAACGCCCGGGTGTCACCATTATGTGGATCGCCCGGAGGACACGGTGGAGCATAAGGTGGAGGTCTGCCCAGCTTGGGTGGAGCACCGCCGGGTCCTCGTGGAGGCGATCGGCGGCGGCGATCTCTCGCGTCCGTCCCTGCTCCAGGCAATGGTACAGAGCGTGAGGGATTGGAAATCCATCACCTCCTTTTGCGAAAAGTAATGCTCGTGAAGGAGGAGGCGGAGCGCGTGAGGGAGAGAGCCTTGCGCCCTTATGCCCGCCCCCCCCTAGTCGAACTAAGTGACCCTTTACAACCTAACAACAAAATTAAAATTCATCGTCGTCATCGTCTAAGCAGTGTTTAGACTTTTAGAAGATGCAAGTCATTTGTTGCTGAAATTGTATTGTATGCCACAGGCAAGAAACTTGCATAGTATAAATGGGACTTTGGATATACGAGAAAATAATACGTAAAAGACAAACGCTATCTCTATACGGTTGGACCATAGGGTTTCCATCTAATTTGTCGTGTACGGACATTGTGAAGCACAAATAGAACGCGTACTCGTAGTATCAAACTTACATCATGCTTATACAGTTCGGTTGTCGACATTAGCATATTAGTTAACTATATAACCCTGTGAGTGGTTTGGCCCGCTGTGTGAAGTTCTATCTAATTTAGCATAACACTTTGAAGCCCATAATATTTTTTGGATGGATTGCATCAAGGCCTGTATATCAGAGATAAAAACATAAAAGCACTTAAATAGAAAATTCACTGGACGGGCAAAAAGTTAAACATGCACTGTACTGTAACAGGACATTGGTTAATTATTCAATTCTGTAGGGTTACAATGGTGTAATTATTTTTAATTGCTGGTTCTTGCGTTTAAATTTGTATTAATGTATTCTGCCTCGTTGGTCTAGTGGTCGCAATCGCTACTGCTGAGCATGAGGTCCTGGGTTCGATTCCCAGGTCGGGCAACTTGTTATTGGGTTTTTCTATCTGGAATTTCTCAGTAGCAGCCCGGAGTCTGGATTTGTGCCCGGTTGATGGCAATAGGCTCGCCCCCTATTACATGGGACTTAAAAAGATAACTGGCGAAATGTGGGTGTGCTATAGGTACACCTCTGCCCAACCCTTCGGGGATACAAGGCGTGATGTTATGTGTTGTATGCAATGTATTCTTAAAAACTGGACTTAATATTGTTTACTTCTGAGGTATAGAAAGGATGGATGAGAATTGGGAGCAGCGGTAATATAATAAATTCATGTTGCGTGTGAAAAAGGAGGCTTTGTTTAACTAAAATCGTCACGAACTTTTGCTAGTATGGTTTCAGTTGGAAACTACAAAAAGCTTACGTTAAAGTAAGCTCACAAGAACAGTACGAACTTCTGAAATAACAAGTTAGGAATTTAAAGTGGACCTACATTTGAAGCCTTTATTTCTTAGGTCCCAAGAGTCGTTAACTTTAACTTGTATATTTAGACTGACAGAGAACTTCAAGTTTAACTTCAGGGATTTTAAAGATACATTGAAAATCTCATGTTTTTCTTCCATCCACACATTCTTACATACCCTTTACTTAGGAAACAAGTTCCTTTGAGGTTTAAAAACTAAGAAAATGTCTGTGTCCTCGCGAAATCTTCCGTCCCTGAGAAGTAAAACAAATACGAGTAGTAGGATAAAAGTCAAGCAACGTTTCGTACGTTACAAATGAAATAATAAATGGGTTTTCACCGAAGAATAACGAAAGTAGACGGGAAATTGTGAAAAAAGTTTTAAAAGAATTACCAAGATTTGAGAGAGTTAATCGTGTTATTAAAGTTTCAAAGTCTTTGAAAAGACAAACATGCGAATGTGCAACAATACTGGAAAATTAAAAAGATTTTTAACCGTTAGGAACTGGGGATGGGTGTGGTAAAAAATAGCTATCACGTCTTCTAAATTATATGTCTTAAAAGTCGTTTAAGCGATACCATGTGCGGATAAAGTCAGGTAGCTGACAACATTGTTGTGGGAACATAATTTCCCTAAGGGTTACGGAGATCAGTAGCTACATGATATTATTGTAGGAGGTCTGTAGGTATATTGTGTAACACCAGAAATTGCCCATCTTCCGTAATAAATTCATGAGGTTCCGACTACGGCGAAGCAAAAAGGAGGGTTATGATTTTGACCGGTATGTATGTATGTTCATACGCTCCCTCATAACTTCTAAACTACTTATCATAATTTCACTAATGAGGTATTGTTAGATTTATATGACGGCCCATTAAATTGAATATAGCGCCCTCTAGAGGACGTAAAGTCATGAAAACAGTACGAAACAAGTACGAAACAAGAAAATATTTCAGCCAGAACTCAAGATATAGATAAAAATTGTCAAGGAAAGCCGCATGCTTTCATACCATGTGGGTACCGGGAACTTTTACAAAGTTATAATGTCGTGCGACCACGGCTATACCCTTACCATTTTTGTACCTATGCAGCTATGTCTTGATAATCTATCTGAAATATTTTCTTGTTTCGTACCTTTTAGAGCGAGATTTTATTGTATTAAAAAGAAGAATAACGACTACGTCCTAACTGATGGATAGACTATTTATTTTTCTTGAACCGGCTCAATGATTGATGATGCGAACTTCCACCTCAACCCGTTGAACCCGCCACCAACCCGCCTTCTTCTTTGACACAAATAAGTTACCATAGCAACGGTCCAAGACTGAGTGATAACTCTTCTTTTTCTTCTTGATGTTTGCTGGCATGACAGTTTTTCAAATTTTGTTCGCCCAAAACTTTTCCACTTCCACGGCCTCGTCGGTGAACCTCATAAATTCAAAACTATAATTTTAAATACCGAGCCTGCCAAGTACAGGCTAGTCGCGTTTAAAGCAAGTAATTTATATATTTTAATAATTTTATTTCAAGATTACGACGCGGACGTCGCGTCGGGAACAAATTACGTTACAATCTACCGTCAGCGGGCGTCTGGGGTAGTGATGTTCCGGTTTCCGGGAATTACGTATTAATAAAGATATATTTTTCATTTCTGTTTGTAAGATATTTTTTGCATATACTGGTTATGTTATTTCTGATTGTTAGATATTTTTGCATAAGACATTTGTCAATTTCTCATATTTTGTGTAGTGGTCGCTATCGCTACTGCTGAACATGAGGTCCTGGGTTCGAGTCCCAGGTCGGGCAACGTGTTATTGGGTTTTTCTATCTGGAATTTCTCAGTAGCAGCCCGAAGTCTGGATTTGTGCCCGGTAGATGGCAATAGGCTCGCCCCCTTACATGGGACTTAAACATAACAGGCGAAATGTGGGTGTACTGTACACCTCTGCCCAACCCTTCACAATAATTTAATGTACCTACCTTTTTTAAAAACGAATCGTGAAGACTTTTTGTGTGCATTCACATTTTTAATCATCTTTAAACAAAAACGAACCGCTCTAAATAAAACTGTTTTATTTCCTATAACTCTCAGCTGCATCAGATTCTCGTTCTGCATTCAAATTTATTAATGTCTTTAGAAATTTATTAAATCCCGTATTTTTTTCCACGCTTGAACGTTAAAAACATAACACCGAACAAAAATGTATGATTTTAACGGCCTGCCTCCCGAGTCCTGGTAACCCAATCCCGCGGCCATTTTGAACGGCTCCGGGGCTCCACAAGGGGATATAATTTTACACGTAAGCCGGCTATAATGAAATGCCTGTCCCTACCTTGGAGTGGGTTAAATATGCTGAATTACAGGGACTTAGCTACTAATAGGGGAGGGCGAAAAAATAAGGTCATTTTCTTAGTAAAGCGGTAGAATTTGTTGATTGGATGTTTGTAAATACGGTTTGATTTTGATCGTAATTTTATGTAGGATTCAATTTACAAGGTGTGTTGTGGCCATGTTAATTGAGCATTCAGGTCGTCTGATATCTAGGCAATAAGATGTTTTCTTAGAATTTGCAGCTAGTTTTGAAAGACATAAAAGTTTTTCAGCCATTTTAACGTACCGTACACTACCACCAACTATCGCATTGGATAACCCCTTTTTTTGGGTGGGAAATCATCAAGTGATTTCTCCCACTGGGTGGAGGCCGCCCCTACCGGGGCGTGTCAGACTTTTACTGACTAAAACCCACCCGTGTTCCTTCAGTTGCCTGTGAACAACCCGCGACCCTCGAGGATGTTGGATAACCCTGCAATACTTATCATCGCCTGAGAGGCCGCCTGCGTTCGGATTATTGTGGCTCATTTGAAAATTGCGGGTGACGCATCGTCATCAGGTTGTACCTACATGTGCTATCTCATGGTAACTCGCAACGCGTTAGAGGGTGATCCCGCACCCGGCTAGCTTACACCGTAAACTCTGAAAAGGCAGTTGTTGTGGGTTTTTACAGTGTTTTGTAAGATACATATACATTTTTGAATTGTTCGTCTTTGCCAATGACCGTGAGGAGTTACAAGAACGAATAGTATTTTAACGGTTGCGAACCCAGACAGGCGCTTTACTTTGTGTATAATATTTCATCGGGAGGAAACCGGCATGCCATTGAACCAAAAAATTCGAAGACATGTGACATATACCAAGCCGCACTGCCCTGCAGATTACAGCCCACCAAGAGGAGGCCTATGTCCAGCAGTGGGAACATTAAACGCCAATAATGCAGCTCTGAAGATTAATAATAATTTCTCAAGCACAACACAATCTGTCTGCTAAGTAAATCAAAACCACTACAATTCGTTTCATAGCGTTTGAAAACTTTAAAATTGAAATACCTAACTATTAATGACTTTTTAATTACAGATGAAATTAATTTAACGTAAACCTTTTATATTAATTTAATTGCAATGAGTTTTAAATTGCCGTCTGAAAATATTTTTAATACCATTTAAGTAATTTTCTTTCGGCAGTAAAGACTGAAATATCTAAAGACTTTTTTTTATCTGATCTGACATTTTCTTTACTTTGACGTTTTCGCAGTTTTGTAGTCTTTTGAAAACTTTAAAGCAATAAACAAATTAGTTGTTTTTGTGTTTTTTCGTAATGGTAGTTCGAGGAACATTGTAGCACCTTGAAATCTGAGGTTTTATGGGCTAGTGAAAATCTTGGGGTTAATTCGGTTAATCTAGAATAGTCAAACCCCGCCGGTGAATTTCTTTCATTCATTCATTCATTCCACACAAAGTCAAAAAGAAACATAGGCATACTGTAATGCGGTGAGAAAAATAAAATGAAATGCTGATAAAAATGCTGTCTCTTAAACCCATAAATTCCTCACCCGATAAAGACAACGTGCTTCAGGCGACAAGTTTTATCACACTGGGACCAAAAATTGTCAACGCATAAGTAAGGATATACGATTGAGTACTATATGTATAACCGACATGCTTTTTGAACAAAATGTTTATTATTTGGAGTTTTCAATCTTTTCTTTATGTCTCCTTAAAACATAACTGGGAAAACCGTAAAGATATATATGGGTGTAGGTACCTAAATTAGGTATATTTGTGGTAAAATAACTGCTTATTCCAAAGCTGAAAAACTCTAAGGCAGAGTTCAACAACCTGATAAATAAAGCCTCCCCACATTAAAGCAAGTGTGACGTAATAAATCGTTCCATGTCTGAGGTAGTACGCTACTTCTACTTCGGGCAGTTTAAAATCACAAACAATAGTTAAGGGAAACGCGTCGTTTTGTTTGTGATTACATGTGCGACCGATACGCGAATGAGTTTGTGCACGCGAGGCTTAAGCTTGAGGGGAAGTCGAGTGATTTTAATGATTCGTTGTACTGTTTGTAAAGGGTTTTTTTTTGCAGAGCTTATACTGTCGCACATGAAAATTCTTCACTTTTCTATATGTAAATAGCCTTTTGTACCAATTAAGACATTTAATTCAAGCTTTTGACTATTTTCTGCGTTCATCAAAACAATTGCAGAATCATTCCAAGTCCATGTTGTCCCGCGGAAACCTGTGTTTGGTCGCTTGTTGCTCACAACAGAGAAAACTTCTGTCAAGCAATTGGTAGTATATTCAGCGTTGATGCTTCTTTGGTTCCGTAAAGGAATTGACACCAAGTAGCCACTCAAATTGAAAAAACTCGCGATCAAAACCTTCCCCCCGCTTCTAGATCGCTTCACTTTGGTAAGCGTTGATTCGTTTTGAAACACCCAAACCGGCGACTGGCGCTTCGTTTCTGGATCGTATTGGTAAATCCAAGACTCATCACCTGTAATGATGTCGTAAACACGCCGAGACAAGCCTGCTTCAAATTTGTTTATCATACCAGGGCACCGATCCACCAGGGCCTGCCTCTGAGCATCGGTGAGGTTGTGCGGCACCCAGCGTGAACTCCTCACGCAAAGATGTACGTGTAGAATTACGTTAGGGCTTCCCGATCCAACCTGCAGTATGAGCAAGGTAATAGGCGAGTTACGTATCAAGAGATTCCCTCTTGATACGTAACTCGCCTATTACCTTGCATTAAATTTTTCACTACTAGCACGTTTTCTTCCGTAACAGCCGTCAAAGGGCGACCACTTCTTTCTTCATCCCCCAAAGTTAGTGGACTGCGCTTGAATTCGTTATACCAACGATACACGGTTGCATTAGAAGGGCTTTCATCCGTAAATAACATTTGAAATTGTACAATATCATAGCGAAAATGTTCCCGGCGCAGATCCATTTTTATGAGATACTACTCGTATAATTTAAATTAGCTCGCAAAGAATTTGGAGGGACATTTTGATATTGGAACATACCTATTTTTACTTACAAATAATCTTATTTTCAAAATAGACCAATCTCATACACAAAAACTTTTTTTCGCAATACTTTCTGAGTGGCCTGGTATTTCGCCAGGTGTTCAGCAATAAGTCAGTTGTGTAATTATGCTTCATTTGGCTTGATATCCGTGGATCCAACATGAAAACTCGTAAGCAGCTGTCAAAAACGCAACATTCCTTTTCAAATTATCCTTCTGTCTCTCTCTCTTTCACTCCTTTCCTTATCAGCCGTAAGATTAAGGTTAGCTGCCGTCAAAGACGACTTAGATTAAGATTGTTCCTTTAACCGCGAGTACAGATCAAAGTGAAGCAGTACTGGGAATGTCACGTCGCGTACATAGACGGATTTATTCGACAAGTTTGTGTATCCGCTACTGTAGTAAGATTGTATCTAAATAAGCTATGAATTACCTATGTGCCTATTTACTCAAATGTGCAAAGCTATAATTCGACGTCGACCAGTCAACTTACTACTTGGTGACCTGATAACCGAGAAGAACACGGCCATTCGTGCTTACGACTCCTTCCCTTGTGACGCGAAAAAAGCCCACATGCGTCATTTACAGCGTGCTGTAAAGAAACGCATAGGGGAGGTTCGCTCTGAGGGCTGGAACAAGATGCTCAGTGAACTCGAGCCCACTCATCAAGCCTTCTGGCAATTACAGAGGAAATTGCGTTCCTCAGAAGAGGTATCTATGCCTCCTCTCATCCGCCCCGACAATAGTGTCGCTTTCGACAGTCCCGATAAGGCTGAATGTCTTGCTGACAGCCTAGAGTCCCAATGTTCTCCCAGCTCTCAACCAGTGGACCAAGCTCACCTGAACAAGGTCGACGCTGAAGTCGAACGGAGAGCCTCCCTCCCTCCCGTCGAAGACCCTGATGATCCTCTGCCTCCCGTCACTCCAGACAAAGTGCACGACATCATTAAAGGGCTCCACGCTCGTAAGGCCCCCGGTTCGGATGGTATTACCAATAAGGTATACAAACTACTTCCTGCCCCGCTAATAATGCTTATGATCGCCATTTTCAATGGCGCCTTGAGCAACAACATCTTCCCACAAGCATGTAAAGAAGCCACCGTCATCGGTATCCCAAAGCCAGGCAAGCCAAAGTCTGAGCCCTCCATCTACCGCCCTATTAGCTTACTCAATGTTCTCGGCAAAATCTACGAGAGGCTTATTTATAAGCGTCTCAAAGACTACGCCGAAGCAAAGAGCCTCATACCCAACGAGCAGTTTGGATTCCGTAGCCAACACTCGGGCACCCAACAGGTCCACCGTATCGTAGAGCACTTATGCGCTGGTCTGCAGCGTAACGCGACGACGGGTGTGCTATTCTTCGACATAGCGAAAGCCTTCGACAAAGTCTGGCATAACCCAAGATGCAGACCCTCCAAAACCGTTTCCTTAGAAAGGTCACGGGTGCCCCCTTCTATGTCCGTAATATAGATCTCCACGTAGACCTTAAAATGCCAACCATTAAACAGTTCATGAAACGCTTATATAAGCGTTTCTTCGACTGTGGCATCAAACACCCAAACCCCTTGATCTCAGCGGCCGCCCGCTATACTCCCTCCTGCATTAGCAGTATTCGCCGACCAAGGCATACTGTAATCGACCCCGATGACGCCACTACCCTCCTCCAGGAGAGCAGTAAGGCCACCAGCACTTTACACAAGCGCAAAACCCGATCGCCGTCATACCGTCCTCGCCGCCGAGGCCCGCCGCGACGCCCAAATCCACGCCCCTCCTGACCCTTGCTCGAGCCAGCCTGCGCCGCTGAGCCTGTAGCTTTACATTCGTCCCTAAATCACTCAAATCCTGATCCAGCTAGTCCCTTGCTGCCCTCTTCCAGCGACGCCCTAAGCCGAGGTTCGTACCCCACAGGGGGTGCCCTTAGCGTGTAGTCGCTTAGTTTTTAAGTTAGTACATAAGTTTAAGTCCTGGCTGGAGGCCTTAATTTATTAGGGCAACCACAGGCAAGTCCGTCTAAGCAGACAACAACCTCATAGGTTGACCTGCGAGATGCCATTCCCAATCAAACAACTTACTACTTGTTAGCTTTAATTTTCAGAATGAAGTTTTTTAAAGCAGGTTACGGTAGGAGTAAAATTTTAGTGTGTTTTTTTTTTAAATCGTCTCGTTACGAAAAAGCGTTATGCAAAATCTTGGATTGAAATAATGAAGACTGGTTGTCAGACTTTCGGGCTTTTGACGACACGTAACGACTGTCAAAGATCCACTAATGACATCTTGGAACAACAGCTCAACGTGCTTTCCGAGGCACGGAGGGGTCTTGGTATATAAAGATGGACACCCATCCACGGACCTACTGCGGTCAGCGTGGCTTAACCTGATCGAGCGACCCGTGCGGCTGTTGTTGCTTAGCCACAGGCCCCGCTAAGTACCGGACCTATACAGGCGAGACAAGAAGAAAGATTTATTTTTGATTATGTTTATATTTTATATGAAGGTTTTCATACCTTTCAAATAAATACTTTAATGACCATGAGAATAAAATCGATATTTATTTTTCAGTCTTACTGTACTTTACAAAAGGGACGCTTTGCTAAAAGGACATACTTACATTCACATTGACAGCTCACCACACGCACACACAAACTCACACTCACACACACACACGCACACATACCCACACACAAACACGTACATGCTAAGAAATTTATTTACGTCACGACAATGCACACGTGGAGCACGTTTGATTACTGACTCCCAAAATATAAGTCCTGGCTTATTTTGGGCATCAGTTAAAATTAAATAAATACATACTTAAATGTACCAAATTCTTGTAATATAATGCTTCTAGTAAAAAAAAAAAAAACTTCTTACTTTACATGCTCCGTAGGACGATTTGCTAATAGGATATTTTGTTAGTGACGTTTTCATTTTAGGTCATTTTTCTATTATATTTGCTTGAACGCAAATGGTCCTTCATTTGCGTTAAAAGCAAATAGACTTTTCGATACGGAGAGCTTACTATAATTTATCAACAACAGAGGCTAATAAAGGTTTAATTTAAATAATGTAAAATAATTATAATGTTATTATTAGTAAGGTAACATTTATTTCTCGCAAATGTGGTAAGATAAGGCAATAGGCTACTCCAACCCTGTTTCAAGTATACTGGTCTTGCCTTAAATAATTAAGAAGTGCCTGTCTCAACCTTGAATAAATATGAAACTTAATATCCAGCCTCTTGTATTCCAAGTAGGTACTTATAATCTTGAATAGGTATTTCATACAATGTGCTAATGAAAGACAAAGTTTGCCTAATTTGATTAGTAAAATACCTTCATAATAGAATATTTGGGATTATTTAGCGAGAACATTTTAATTACGACGTTCGAATAGGTTAGATTTTCAGTGAGAATTAACTAGGTATCAAGGTTTAGAGATTTAAGCCATTCAGTTTAAGCCATTAGCAACTTATTTTAAGAAATGGCCACATCAATTTCTTTTGGCTTTCAAAACTAAATAGGTATCATGGAAAGTAGAAAAGAAAAAAAAAAAAAGAGGAAAATAGAAAGTTTCATCATCGTGAAACATTGTTTAATTTAATAAAATTAAGCACATAATTGGTTTTTTTTGGACTAGTTTCTGTCCGCGGCTACGCCCACGTAAACGTCGGAAATATTCCGACGTGAACGCGCAAAAAGTAGCCTATGTCCCTTCCTAGGCTGCCATCTAACTCCTTGTCAAATTTTATTGAAATCCGTTCAGAGGTTTGGCAAAAATCAGACAGAGTTAAGGCGAGTGCCGGCGTGCACACGTGCGCAGTGAGGTAATATTTTGCCACCATTTTATTAATAAAAAATAATGAAGGCCGTAATGGTGCGTTTCTTATATCCCTACTCATCCATACTTTAGTATTATAAATTCGAAAGAAAAGGCTCCCACAAACAGGCGCGGCGCTACAGCGCGGCACAAAGGCACCGCTCGTCGCACGACACGCGGTGTCTTTGTGTCGCGCTGTGTATTAATTCACTTCACTATACTTATTCTTAAAATGTATTCTTAAGAACTTTTGCATTCTGTTATGTATGTGTGCAAGGCGCGCCCCTCCCGCGCGCCATCTAGTGTAACGACGAGTCCAACTCTTGAATAAAGCAGTGCGTTGCTAGCCAGCGGTCGTTTGAGTTGTTTACCCATTTCCCCGCACCTGCGTACTTAACATTGGCGACGAGAATTATACCAACCACGTGTTGAAAATGTCTAGTTCGGTGCAATTTGGCATTCTACATACGTTCGACCATAACACACAGACATGGAAAACGTACAAAGGGCGTATAGCGCAATATTTCGTGGCAAATGGCATCAACGAGACGACTGATGCCGCGGGTGAAAAACGAAAGGCCATTTTACTCAGCGCACTCACTGAGGGTACCTACAAACTAACAACAGATTTAGTTTTACCTAAAGCTGTTGAAGATGTGCCCTACGAAGACCTTCTATCACTACTGGACAACCATTTTACCCCCAAATGTGTCGGATTTGGTGAGCGTCACAACTTCTACGCGGCATCTCAACAAGCAGGGGAATCTCATTCTCAATGGGCAGCGAGATTGCGAGGGCTGACAGAAAAATGCGCCTTTCTCAACGTTGAGGAGGCACTCCGCGACAAGTTCATTATGGGGATGCAGCCAGGACGTGAGAAGGAGAAGCTGTACTCGAAAGACCTGGCCGACCTCACGCTGGCCAAGGTCGTGGAGATGGCAGAAAACCTCCGATGTTCGCGAGCTGCCGCCGCGGTCAGTGCGGTTGCGCTGGCACAGGCGTCGGTGGCAGACCAGCAGCTTTTCAAGATAGCGGATAAAAGGAAAAGTGGTAGTAGTGAAGTGAAGGTGAAATGTAGTGTATGTGGTTATACGAATCATAAATCGGCGGACTGTAGATTCGCAAATTATGTTTTAAAAAGTGTCACGTAAAAGGCCACTTGCGTAAAATGTGTCCAAAAGTGAATTACGTACAGGTGGATGGCGGTGACAAGGGTGAGGATGACGATGACGGTAAGCTTTATTATATCCGTTCATTCAGGGGAGAACCCATGGTAGAAACTGTTTGGATTGATAAAGTGCCATTCAAAATCGAAATTGATAGCGGGTCCGCGGTAACCGTAGTTTCGGAAGGGTTTTACAAAAGTAATTTCAAACAGGTGCCATTATCAAGTACAAGTAAACAGCTCATAACGTATAACGGCGGAAAAATAGTGTGCCTAGGTACGTTGCGTCTACCGATATGCTACGCGGATCAAACGAATATTATGTACTTGTATGTGGTCCGCGACGGCGGGCCGCCCATTCTTGGTCGAGATTTCTTATCATTGTTTCGCTTACAGTTAATACCGGTAAATTTTTGTGAAACTACTGATTTGCAACTACAATACCCGAAGTTATTTTCTGATGAATTGGGAAAATTTAATAAGTACAAAATAAAACTATCGTTGAAGGAAGGAGCAAAACCGGTTTTTTGTAAAGCGCGCCCCGTAGCGTTTGCGTTGCGTGCAATGGTGGATAAAGAAATCGACAGATTAGTCGGTTTAGGTATTCTTGAATCCGTAGAATATTCGGAATACGCTTCACCGATTGTTCCAGTTCTAAAGCGAAACGGGACAGTCAGATTGTGTGCCGACTATTCAGTTAGTATAAATAAACAATTATTAGTAGAACAGTATCCGCTACCCACGACTAACGAACTATTTTCAAAGATCCATGGGGGTCAACAATTTAGCAAACTGGATCTATCTATGGCCTATAACCAATTAATTTTGGACAATGACTCAAGAAACCTAACTTGCATAAATACAAGTCGCAGGCTTTATAGATTTACTCGTTTAGTGTTTGGGTTAGCCAGTGCGCCGTCTATTTTCCAGCGCGCTATCGAGGGTTTGTTATCCGGTATAGACGGAGTGTTGTGCCTACTAGACGATATTCTAATAACGGGAAAGGATAGACAAGAGCATTTACAAAAACTGAATCTCGTTTTGATGCGCTTAGAGGAAGCAGGTTTAACATTGCAAAAAGGAAAATGTAGTTTTTTTCAAGACGAAATCAGTTATCTAGGTTATATTATCACTAAGGAGGGCCTAAAAAAAGCGCCGGAAAAAATTAAAGCAATGTTGGAATCACCGGTTCCCACAAATGTTCATCAGCTTCAATCGTTTTTGGGGCTAATTAACTATTATAGGAATTTCGTACCTAACGCATCCTCTATTCTCAGTCCGTTGTACGATCTCTTAAAAAAGGGTTGTGAGTGGACATGGACTGGTATTCATGACACGGCTTTTAGGTCAATAAAAGAGTTTATGACATCCGAACAGGTTCTTGCACATTTTGACCCAAACGCGACGATAATATTAACGGTAGACGCTTCCCCAAATGGGTTGGGAGCAGTCCTCTCACAAGTAGGTTCAGACGGTATGGAAAAACCTATTTCATTTGTTTCGCGTACCTTAAACTCTGCTGAAAAGCGATATGCTCAAATCCAAAAGGAAGCCACCGCCATTATATACGGTGTGCGTCGGTTTCATCAATATTTGTATGGCAGATCGAAACCGTTTATTCTTCGAACGGATCACAAGCCACTATTAGCAATTTTTGGGCCCCATAAGGGCATACCAGAAATGTCAGCAAATAGACTACAGCGGTACGCCTTGTTCTTAAGTAGCTATAACTATAAAATAGAGTATGTTCGCAGCGCTGATAACAGCGCGGATTATTTCTCCCGCGCGAGCTTGCCGCGCGCTGTTCACGAGTGCGCGTGCACTGAACAGTGTAAGTGTTGTGATTGCGAAGTATCATACGATCGAGCGACTTACGTTTGTTTTGTTGTAGACGGAAGCATGCCCGTGACATTAGATAAACTACGCGAAGAGACAAGTAGCGACGTAGTTTTAAGAATAGTAAAAGACTTCATTTTGAATGGTTGGCCACCGAAGATAAACGATATAAGGGTAAAACCGTACTACTTATGTCGATCACAATTATCCTATGAGAATGGTTGTGTCATGAGAGGCCACAAGGTGGTTGTTCCTTCGAGCTTATACAAATTCATTCTAAAAGAATTACATACTTCCCATTTAGGTGTAGTAAAAACGAAGGCCGAAGCGCGATCAAGATTTTGGTTCCCGGGAATTGACCAGGCTATAGAAACAATGATAGGTTCATGCGATGTGTGTATTCAGTTGCGCCCCTCGCCGCCGCGCGCGTCGCCGGCTCACTGGGAATTCCCATCTTGTCCCTTCTATAGAATACACATAGACTTCCTAGGTCCCATCAAAGGATGCGTTTATTTGGTAGCGGTAGATGCACATACCAAATGGGTAGAAGTTTATAACATGAACACGGCTACTTCTTCGACCTCGGTAATTGAAAAGCTATGTGATTTTATGTCAAGGTTCGGAGTTCCGAAAACGATAGTAAGTGATAATGGCACAGCTTTTTGTTCGCGGGAATTTGAACAATTTTGCGCGGCTAACGGGATTTCGCATATGACTTCACCGGTCTATCACCCACCTAGTAACGGCCAGGCCGAAAGTTTAGTTAAGGTTATTAAAAAGGGAATAAAATCAAGTATTATGTCGACTCATAGTGCGAAACAAACATCTGTGAAATTACTAAAATATCTAATGGATTATCGTAATTCAGTTCACTCTGCTACTGGTTTGTCCCCTGCGCAATTGGTGTTTGGACACAAGTTAAGGTCGCGATTAGACCTGATGGATCCAAAGTCATCGGCACGCTTGTCACCTTCTGTATCTAACGTTGTGAAAAATCAACAGTGCATGCAAACTAAACAACAAGGGAAAAATAAAAGGAAACATTTAGAGAAAAACGATGTTGTATTATACAAAAAGTTTGTTAATAAAGCATGTTATACATGGTGTAAGGGCATCATACTTAAAAGAATAGGAAAAGTATTATATTTAGTAAAAGACAGTCATAGTTCAGAAAGGTACAAAAGGCACATAAATCAGCTGATGCTTTTTAAAGGAACAAGTAACAATAATGAGGATAATGTACAAAATTCGAATGTGAACTTACCTGGGTCATCTTGTCCTCCGGCACCACATCCATCACCGCCACGCTCCCCAACGTCGTCGCCTCGGTCATCACCGTCGCCAGCTGCTCCTGAAACGCACATACTCCAGCCGGAGCTTTACTTACCAGATTCCTTGCCAGATAGTTCGGCCAGAGGGAGGAGAGCAGAAATGTGCGCACGAAGTGCTTCTTCGCCGTCGAGCGAGGACGAGTCTGAGAAGGACACACAACAGGCCCATGATGATGAACAACAAGCTGGTACGAACGACGTAGATGTTGAAGGAACAGAGAGACATTCGAACTCCGAGGATGTTGGTCACAAAGCAGGGAGTGAACTCGATACCCAGACCACACAACACGATGAGTCAATGATTGTTACTCCAAAGAGATCATTACGTAATCGCCCCGTTATTTGTTTTAAAAAATACTTCTAGCGTAAGATGTAATGTAGTTCTAGAGTATACTATGTGTATGGATAACTATAATTATGGATGTTAACTTTTGTTCGGTTGTATTTGGACTAGAGGGAGGAATTGTTATGTATGTGTGCAAGGCGCGCCCCTCCCGCGCGCCATCTAGTGTAACGACGAGTCCAACTCTTGAATAAAGCAGTGCGTTGCTAGCCAGCGGTCGTTTGAGTTGTTTACCCATTTCCCCGCACCTGCGTACTTAACACATTCTAATGTCAGTCTCAATCTGTCAAAATACAGTCAATTTACATACGTTTTTGACATTAATTCGCGCTGAAATAAGGTTGCTGCTTGAATTTGAAAGTTTTTTAGTATGAGAGTCGTTGGCCTTCTGTTTTTTGAAACTTTAGTTTTAGTTCCATGTTATAACCGGAAATTGTTACTCAAGTATGTAAAGAGAGCAACCGTTGAGTGCTCAATATAAAGAGTTTTAACACACCTCAACAGCAATTTATTCGTACTTCCACATCTAAAATCACTTTCTTATGATTCCGTTGAGTTTATTTTAATTTCATTCATATTAGCTATGTTTATTTTGCAGTCGGGTAGGTCTCGTGTACAAAGCGAGATTCACAGTCATTTAAAACTAGTTAGGTAGGTAATTAGGTACGCCTACTCATTTACATACAGTATCTCTAATGCGAGATTTGTTTTAGTTCCCAGATTTAGATTTTATTAGTGGTTAGCAACAGGAGTAGGTTAACACGATCCAAAGTTACGAAGGCCATGAATTCCGGCACAAGATTCGCTGAGAAATGGCAAAACCGCGTACAGATATTGTGATGCATGACTAACCACGTATTCCTCAGGCTGGCTGTGTGGAAGGTGTGCTTACTGTGGGCATCCGTCGATACGACGAATTTGATGTGCGTTGTGACCCAACGTCCTAATAGAAAGACATCGGCGAGTGATGACGCGATCGTCGCGTTCATATGATCACGAGTTCCGGAGGGACGATCGCTTTCTATTAGGACGCAGCCGTATAAATTATCTGTTCATCAAATTGTTATGTATATATCGTTTTTCTTTTGTTTTAAAACCCAAGTTTGTAGTGTTTCATTAATATGCAACTAGCTGTAATCCTCGACTTCGTTTGCATACACCGCTTTTCAGTTTCAATTCCAATTCACCGCTTGTCAAATTTAGGGTATAAAGTTTTATTAAAATTTTTAATGGTATAATGTTGTGATGGCTCAGTGGTTAAGGCCTCGCCTCTCATGCACTCGAGGTTGTGGGTTCAAATCCGAGCAAGTACCAATGTGACTTTTTCAATTCATACCTACTTTCCGAGTTAATCTCGGACATTACTGATATCGGTGAAGGAAACCCTCGTGAGGAAACCTGGACTTTATAAGTCTGAAATCGCCGACCCGTCTTGAGCAAGCGTGGTGATCAATGCTCATGCCTTCTCTGAATGAGAAGAGGCCTTTGCCCTGCAGTGGGACAATAATATGCAGTTTTTTTTTTACATTTGATGAATGAACAATACTTTTTTCTGTCAGTAGGTAATTAGGCCTATAGTAAACACTTTTACACGTCAAAATATTATAAAACTAGACAACGTCTGTGTCTCCTACCCGATTCTGAGAAAAGACACCGAAACAATAATCCAGAAGTCACAATCTTTCAAAATCAATCTTTTGAGTAAAGTCTAGACATAATCTTGGTTAGACCGTAGATTAGTGCCTGAAATGTTTCTATTTTATTTTATTGGTACTATTTTGTTGTATCGTTAAAAAACTGTATGTTATAATTTTATGACTTTATCATGTAAGTAAATAAATGATAAATGATTTTATTTCTGTAAGTAGGTTTTTACAAACACTTTTACACGTCAATTGTATTTTAAAAGTAGATGAGTTCGGCGTTTCCTATCTGACTACTCTGAGAAGATAGGACGAAACAAACTCAGAGGTCACAGTCTCTTTAAAAAGTCCAGACATAATCTTGGTCAGGTCATGTGAAGACTATGTAGATTGATGTCTGAAACGGTCTTTGGAGGAAAGAACCACACAGAATGAGTGGACGTGTCCAGTCAGTGCACGCATTTGTCAGTAATCATGCAGCTCAACACAGAACTTAAGGAGCTCAACAATTCGACGAACATTACTAAAGAAAGGACATTTGGGTAGGCCGCATAAATTACTCAAACTGCCAGACCATGATTAAAACAATTGAAAGAAAAAAAAAGAAAAACACAATGACCCACATAGTCTCACATTCACAAAATTCAAATAATGTTATACTTAATACAGTAAATATATACATGTCATTGTGTATGTAAACAGGTACAAATATTGAAAAAATCATAATAATAAAAAATTAAGAAACATATTTAAAAAAAATGCAAAATAATATTAAACATACAAGATTGTCTGTGTAAATTTATTGGAGCAGCTCAATCCCAAGCCTTCCTGTCCTCAATATAGTCTTTGACAGTATAATAGGCTTTCTGGCTTAATTTCCCCTTTATAAAAGATTTGAATATATTAAGGCTTAGTCCTTGAATGTGGCTAGGAACGTATACATTGACATTTAAACGTGCCACCAATTTTCTTGAGCCTGGTAGTAGGAACAACAAATTAGTGTTTGTTCCTAGTATTTATATTATGGATTTCACTATATTTTTTAAACAGATTAATATTTTTATGTTCATACAAAAGATTTTCATAAATATACTGAGAAGGCACAGTCATTATATGAATCTCGTTAAATTTGTCTCTGAGGGAGTGTCTGGGACTTAGTTTATAAATTGAACGAATTGCCCTTATTTGTAAAACAAATGTCTGAATATCGGCGGAATTTCCCCACAAAAGAATACCGTACGACATCAAACTATGAAAATACCTAAAGTATCTTAAACGGGCTGTCTCTAAATCAGATAAATTACGAATTTTGCTAACGGCGTACGCTGCAGAGATTAGTTTTTTTGACAATTTATCTATATGGGGGCCCCAGTAGGTACTTATGTACAATTGTACATACTGATTACTGCTCAAAATCTTAATAAAATACATTTAATTGCGGGTTCCGGGCACATGAGTACATTAATCACTTTATTCTTCATATTACTGTTACGGGAGCATACATAATACATTGCGCGTTTGGCGCGCGCCATTATGTATTATAATATCAAGACATCTGAAATCAACTGTTCAATGCATAATATTGTTTTTAAACTGTTTAATAACAAAGAAATGAATAAATAAATAATAATTAAGTAGCTGAGTAGGTACCAACGTACTGATAAAAAGGCCACGAAAGTGTTGAACCGAAAGTACACTTTACATGTTATAGAAATTAAAGTATTTTTTTCTGAAATCACATAAATTCAAAACTATAACTTAATTATTTTAAGTAAAAATATACTTCTCAAAACCACTTCCGAATTCGCCAGTTTCGTCCTTCCTGCGTGTTTGGTCAAGCTAAGGTACCTACTTAGGTTAGGTTGGCATATGTCGACCGACCGGGTAATCGAACCTAGGACCCCACGCTCAGCAACCACGCACAGACCTGCCTTCGTCCTCTGACGAAGATTGTCTACTAATGAGCCCAACTGGGGCTGCATCACCATTTATACTATCTATATCGCCGCTACACCATACAACATGGTCCATTGGTGTAGCGCCAGTGTTAACGTCTATGATACCTTTAATAAGTACAACAAGCTTCAAAATTACATGTTATAATTTGGATAATACATTTCCTATTTGGGGGAGCAGTGGTGGCCCAGTGGTAACGGCCCCGACTTACGAGTGTAGTGTCGTGAGTTCGAACCCAGGCAGGCGATACTTTGTGTAAGTAATTTCATCACCACTGCTCTCAAAAAGGTGAAGGAAAACATCGTGAGGAAATCCGACATGTCCTAGAACCAAACATTTGAAGACATGTGACATATATACGGCTCACTCCCTCTCATAGAGAGGAGGCCTGTGTCGCAACAGTGAGAACGTTATAGGCTGGTTATGATTACCTATTTGCAAAAAAATCATTGTATGAAGATGTTGCAGTATTGGTTGTGTATTTACTTATTGTTTTCTGCAGACGAATGAATTTTAATTGCGTAATGAAACCGTATTTTTTTTGTTTTATGTTATTGTCTGAGACAGATTCTAGTGATTATCGTTGATAACTTTACTACCATATGTATTTTGACTTCATTCAGCTTCAGTTTTGAACCTAATTCAGCCATTAGACACATGACGTTGCGAGACCAACTCACTTCGGACAAAATTAAATAATTGCACCTGGCTGGCATTGGTGAACTTCAGCATATATTCCAGCATTATATGAAAATAGTTTTCTCATGTTATGTATTGCCAGCAAAATCTTAATAAAGTTTTCCCTGAAGCCAATTACTTGATTTAACTACAACGACTGCGCAGCTGTGCAGTACTATGCCGAATTCATCATACGACTACATAAAGGTACTATGTATTTTTTATATTCTATCAAATCGAGGGCCAATTTGTACATATATCAAATTTCGGTAGGTAGGTACACAAATTAAAACTCTAACCATTTCGCACACGAGGTACACCAATGTCGTAAAAATGGCAAAAAAAGAACAGCCAGAAATAAATTATATGTATCACCGCCATTGTAAACATATCACCTTTATATACTCAGTCTGGTTGTTAAACTGTATCAGAATCTTTTAACAGCCTGTGTTGTGCAACTTTCTGGGATTTATTGATAAACTATGTGTCTTGTAAAATAAAAAATAGCAATAGCCAAGCGAGCGAAATGTTTAATTTGCTCAGCGGTTGTGGTTTTGATTCCCATCATGTATAATTCATAAATTAAGTCTCATCCTAATATATAGGACTCATTCTCATTCTGATTCGCAGTAGTAACTTGGAGTACCTACAAACAAGATTCTGAGCAGCTGCTAAGAATTTTTTTAAGAGAAAAACCGATATAAATATAAAATTTCAAGGGATGTAACGCAGAACGTACTCAGCATTCGCAGTTGCGACTACTTTACGATTAACAAAAAACCTCACAAACCTAACTCACAAATTCTCACAGTTATGAACTAAATAAATGTTAGCTCCTGAAATATACTTTTAGAGCAAAAATCCATAATTTCCTCCTAATTGGCGCAAATTGTAGCACTCACTATGCATACTAAACAGCCACTTAATATTAATTATTCAACGGGATCAAACTTTAAACGTGACTAAATTTACAATTTATTTCCAATCAGGGGTTATCGGAAGTAAACATTTGAATAGACAGGCAATTTTGAAGGAAACCTCCTTTTCCATGATATTGGTACATTTTTAATAGACTTTCCCTATAGGCTGTTTTTTCGTAAGTATTTACGTAGGTTCTTTGAAATTGATCCCAGTTAAAAATAATTTGATGTCATCAAGATTGTTGTTTTTAATGGGTAATCTATAAAAAATGGAATACGGGCAAGAAAGTGAAGTTATTGAATGAAGTTATCTCCAGAATAATGGCGTACTTAGCAGTTTACATGGGTACAGATTTATAACTCGTAACATACTTTTGACTATTATAAAAAAAAACTGGCGATAGAGCTGTTGAATATAATCTGTAATCGAAATAAAATAAAGTTAAAAGTCATTCGCAAAAAAAATTGTAGCCCAGCAGTTCAATTTATGGGCTGATTATGTTATGTTGTATACATTTTTGACCTTGCCAAACTTTAACGACCGTACATTGTCACAATAACTGAGTTGGACAAACCGGTTTATTTTGGCAAAATGGTTAAATTACACATTCAACCGTAAAAACAAACACTGAAAATGCCCCTATAAAAATCTCATATTATTCAACCGTCATTAAGCTTGATCCCACACTTTCCCTGAAAAAGCAGTTTCAGCAAAAAAGGTCGTAACATTTATACTTACTTAAATTGAGGTAGGCAAGCCAGTGTTTAGCATAAAACTGGCACTAAGCTTCCTGAAATGCAACCTCGTTATCTTTTTCGTGTAGACTACAAGTTTGTTGGTCGCTCAGTGTATATTTGTAGGAACATTGCTACGAGCGACGCTACGTTTCCACACGTAGAGGTCCTAATGTTTACTGCTCAGGTATTTCGGGGAATCTTAGTATTGTCTAAGCGTCGGCAAGATTCGGAAACGTTTTGGTTCGGATTTTATTAAAATTAAATTAAAACTTCACTTCACTTTAATGTGGTATATGGTTTTGTATGGGAGTTTTATACCGAAACGGTAGTTACCACACTGTTGTTTCCACAGCTTAATTATGCAGAACGTTTTACATAATTACACCAAATCATTCAATATGATAAATTAATATTGTGACAGTTACTAATTACCCCGGCTTAATATTCCACAGCTCGAACTCAGAACATAATCAATCCATCAATAATGCCGCGACTCGGTCTGCGAAACAGGATCAAAAGTAGCCTAAGTAATTACTAGGTCATGGTCTATCTGTATGCCAAATTTCAATAAATCCGTTTAGCCGTTTTGCGTGAAAGGGTAACAAGCACAATTAACAATTAGTTAGGAAGTAAGGGTTGATCAATATTAAATCTAATGTTCATTACATTTTCCCAACAGTCGTGCTTAGCAAACTTTCAAACATCCATCAGTTGTTACAAATTCGCAGAATCATCGCATTATACTTGGGTTTCATAAGAAATAAAATGGCGGAATTACTAGAAAAAACGTTTAATTGGCGAATGGAGAAAAATCTTAGACTTCGTTTTTGGTTTGTAAACACTTCTTAAGAATGCGAAGTGGTTTACCAAAATAAATATAATTACATAACCATTATGTTGAATGGCGGTGTTGTATTTTTAATTTTTGTGCAGCGTGTCCAACAGGACAAAAACAAAAATTCTGTTCAAGGGATTGGTTAATTGGTTAGAAAAAAAAAACTTTACAAACGGTGTAGGTATACATATTACTCATACTTGAATGTTTAGAAATACTTCACCTGTTACAATACTAACCTACTAGCTAATTTTATACATGCGAAAGTATGTTTGTGTATTTGTTACGCTTTCACGCCAAAACGGCTAAACAGATTTGCATGAAATTTGGCTCGCAGATAGACGATGACCTAGGTAAGGACATAGGCTACATCTCTTCATCTTACATCTTGGATCGCAGACGAAGTCGCGGGCAACCGCTAGTCAAAACCAAGCAAAATGTCTATGACTCTATCTTATATCTTATACTAACTGCTCCATATTAATATAACTAATTTATTATTCCATTCTGAGTATAAAACCAATATTGATGGAAGACAATCATGTTATTTTACTTAATTAGGTGCTAATTACTTACTTAGGAGAAACCTAAGTAAACTATTACCCGCTTGCTAGTTTCTGAGCTTTGAAGTTTAATTTCTATCAATTCGGAACCTGTATCAGAGTGGATTATAACATGATGTTACCGAAAACTATGCTGACAAGTTAGAAAATTCGTGAGATAAGTGTAAAAATGTTTTAGAGATAACTAGCGACCCGCTCTTGCTTCGCACGGTTTTTATGCCTTGAGGAAATATCGAGATGTCTTTATTATAGATACGTACACCTTCCGCAATAAATTATTTTATCGATGGTGAAAACCACAGACAGTAAAGAGCGATTTTGATTTTTAATATTGTTGCAGAAACATAGTAAAGAAAAATCGACGTTTTTTTCTTAAGTTTTTTTTACTACATTGGATTTTTAAGAGCTCCTCAAGTAACAATAAACCTGAACCGGCTTGCTGATAGCTATAACTTTTTAACTTGATATTATTATAGCTATAAAAGCTCTTGCCGACACAAGAAAAGAAATTACCTTCTCTTGTGTGCATCTTTATTGCTGTTGTAACTTTGTTGCTGGCAAAATGTTGCTGATACTTATTGTAAATAAATAAAACTGTTTCGATCAACAGGGTGACAGGGAAATTCGACCTATTCATTGAAAAGGGTTATACTAGAGGTCATTAGTAAGTTCTTGTTGATTTTTTCAATCATCTGGCTTGTTACCAAAAACAATTTAACTTGTTACAATAAATAACAATCGCCCATCGGTGTATTAATATATCTCGGAATGACTAACCGTCGAGTGGCTTTATTATGAATAATAATAAAACCATTCGAAGCTTCTTAAACCTGGTTAAGCTCCCGACCTGTGTTGTCCCTTTCTGTCAAACATACATTAGTGGTTAGCGCGATTGAGGTGACTCCTTGTGTCAAGCATTTTTTTTTTGAAAAATTTTACCTACGCACTGCAGATTGTATTCTGAAAGTTGAATAAGTTGCCAAAAAAAAAAACTACTTTTTAGCAAATGACCGGTTACCATGTAGCACCTATAAAGTATTTACATTTTTAGTAGAATTACTTTTAAATTTTGACATAATTAAATAACTTAGGTTACTTAATAAGAGGCGTATTTTGATTTTTATGTAAAATTACTTGTACAGTACGTCAACATATTTGTACAGTTGCCAACTTCATAAGCTACACTACCAGATTTCCCTCACACATTTATCTTCTCTTCCAGTGACAAAGTGTACTGTGACGAGTGATGTATAGTGAACAGTGATCAAAATGGACAAGAACACGGCCGAACCCAGCAAGGGCGGTCAGTTGTGCGGGCAAGTCCGTCGGTTCCGAGACAAAACGCCCGATTTGTCGACTGATTTGTCGTTCGAGGAGTTGAGGAATAAGTTCGATACAAGTGCGCCACGAGCGGCAAGGAACGAAATCGCTTCGAACCCTGCCACGCATGGCAGCGCCACTCGCCAGGTGGTCAGTGGCAAAATCTTCAAGAAGTGCAAGAGTGCCACATTTCAGATAGATGGCGCCACATACACTATTGGTAAGTGGGGTTTGAGTTAGTTCGGTTTGTCGCCGCCTGTTTGAGGTTGGCGCTAGTAGGATGTTTACGGAGCTTTGTGGAAGCTTTTGGTACTGCTCTGTTTTCAGATGATTGTGTGTTTATACAAGAATTGGTTGAATATTGCAGAGTATTCAGGACGTGCTCTATCTTTATTGTGTTGGTTTATTCTATGCCACGCACCTGCAAATACTTATTGTTTGTTTGGATAAAAAATAAGGACACTTACACACTTGTAGGTTGTAAGGTAATACTAAGGTAGGTCCTTAGTATTTATTACCTTACAACCTTCAAGTGTGTAAAGCCTGTTATCGCTATTAAAGTGGAAAGTTTTAATCACAACAAGGCATACAAATAGTACCTACTTCAAAGCATCCTTTTATAACCAGAAAGTTAGAAAAGTTATATAGATGTGATGATATGCAATATAATCATTTTGTAGATAATAAATAGGTAGGTTGCGTCATTACTTTATTATGACTATTTGATTCTTTATTTTTAGAATGTTCTAATAAGGATAGTAATAAATAATACTACAATAAAACAATCAAAAGTTGTGTTTGACGATAGGTAATCAAAATCAAACCACGGTTATATTTTGTCGCAATTATTCAAACTTTTTAATTAGCTACGAAAATTTTGTTTGTTTCATCCTGAGATTTTTCAGTAAATGTTTAGGTAATTTTGATAATTGATTTCTAACTGGTAGATCAATACCGACCAGATAGAATTCAATCTATTTGCAATAATTGCATTCAGGACAGGAGGAACAGTTTAGCATCTCAATCATCAACGTCAGTTGTGTTTAAGTCCCCTGTATTAGGGGGCGAGCCTATTACCATCAACTAAGCAGTTATCCAGACTGCTACTGAGAAATTCCTCATAAAAAAACCCAATAACACCACCTCATCTGGGAATCGTACTGATACTGAGTCGCAGTGCTTGCGACCACTAGCGCAACGCATCTCTTAGATATTATTTGCCATAATAATAGTATTCTATACCCCGCGGCAAAATCTTAACTTTATGATGGCCACCCAGAGAGCTTACCCGGCCGCCCGTCAGACAGCGCCCGCGCAAGCTCCAGTAAGTATTCAGATGGTAATCGTGAGTCAAGTAAGCTAGCCACCCGCGAGCGAATGTGCGCGCGCTTTAAGCTTTAACCCAAAGGTTCTGCTAAATCGTAATTTGTGTGATCTAAGTGATTATAGTGTATATCCAAAGCACCTGCGTTTCTCTTACAACCGATCCCCGGCTATGATTGTATGAAAATATAAACCAGCTATTAAGGTTAAAAAGATACAGTCTTGTGACAGATAGACGGTCGAAAAATCAGTCAGACATACGGGGCAAATGCGCCTCACTCTAGAAGAATTGCTGAAGGTGACGAGGTCCGCATGAATCAATGCGAGCCAACACCTAGCCGGGGGAGCAAGACAAAATGCAGTCCAGCACCCCGACTAAAGGTAACAGCAGAACACTGTGTGGTTTTAGTCACTGAGAGTCTGATATAACGCTCCACCCACCCTAGGATGGAGGACATCCAAGACGATTTCTACATGAAACAAAATAAAATAAGACTTTTTTTTTTTGTTTTCCTTTTGGCTTCGCACGGTTTGTGCATTCAGAAAATAAGACTTAATAATAGGGTTCCGGTACGAAAAACAAAAAGCACATAAGTCGAGTTAAATACATAGCGATAGTAAGTATAATTTTTTATTATTCAACTATCCAGGGTGAAAAGGATAATATGCTGTCATATCTGTCAAATTTCATTATGACCCGTTCAGCCGCTTTTGCGTGATTGGGTAACAAACAACCTTGGAACACGCATGTGTTTTTTTGAGGTGATTTTTTTTGAATTATTTATTTATTAAAACGCATTATATTGGAACTATTATGTAATTATAAATACTATCTATTAATGTGTAATGGTACTCTCTCTCTACCATTATCTACAACAATAACTTTTAATGGCAGAGGGAGTTGGTAACAATTACAGATTTACGATTATTTGCTACCTCATTATAAACCCTATAATAATAGAGAAATATTGTTTAGTAAGTACACTTATTTTAGGTTCTTACGTTTTTACGATTTGAAACGATTGTCTATTTTCATCCCCAAGGGTTATGATTTCGACCGGTATGTATTATCATAATTTGACAAATGAGGTATTGTTGAAACGTATTGATCGTCCGCTGGTAACAGGCTTTATAAAGTCACATTAAATTTAATATGGAGCCCTCTAGAGGGCAAAAGTCATGAACATTTTTTTTTTTTTGAAATCGAGACAAAAATGTAATCCTTTGTCTCGATTTCTGTCAGAAATATTTACTTGTTTCGATTTTTTTATAGCGTGATTTTACTACTCTTCACGTGGACGACAGGGCTGGGCTATTTTATGGCCAAAGATTCAGTATTACCGTACATGGCAATCTTGACAACTATTTAGGCACTTGTCCTGTTGACAGCGATCCGGACGAATTTTTGCTGCCCTTTAATTATTTCCCTTCCTTTTTTATATACATGTCACTAAAATTACTGTTATTTTAATACTGATAACTTTTAAAGTTTCCGATTTGATAGAAGCAAAATAGATAATCTTTGTTGGAGTTTACTCAATACAAACGTAACTCAAAACCGTTAAGCTTTACTGGGCAACGTATCTTGGGCACCTTTTCATTTTGAAATCATGTATGTGTATACTTGTACTACTCTGTCAAGAAAGTACCGGGAAAAGATCAATAACACACAAAATACTATTATTCATCAATTTTTTTTTAGCGCTTTCAAAGTATGCTCCTTCAGAAACGATTCATTTACGCCAATGAATAATGCAATCATCAAAACATTATTAAACTTTTTCCGGAATTGAGTTCAGTTCTCGCCGTGAATTCTGTTTTATGTCTTCTACCGAATGAAAACGGGTGCCACTAAGTGGTAATTTGAGTTTAGGAAAAATAATGAAATCGGCTGGAGACATATCTGGTGAATATGGTGCATGCTCAATGGTATTTGATGAGTTTTTGGTCAAAAAATCGTTCCCAATGAATGGCCTTGTGCGAATTATCGTGATGCAAAATCCAAGAATTTTCTTTCCACTAATCTGAATTATTTCGTCGAATTTGCTCTCTTTAACGCCGCATAACGCTCAAATAATATTATTAATTTACCTTTTGACCTCCCAGCAAGAATTGCGAGTGCACAACACCGCGATAGTCAAAGAAAACAGTCAATATGACTTTGAATTTTGATCGACTTCGGCGTGGTTTTTTCGGTTTCGGTTCAGTTGGAAGGCGTCACTCCAATGCTTGTTGACTAGTTTGCATGTCAAACTCGTAAACTCACATCTCGTCACCAGTAAGAATGCGTTTCAAGATTGTTAGGTCGGAATTGACTCGATCTAGCATGTCCTCAGCGACTCATAATGTATTGAGTTTTTTAGAGAAAATTCTGGTCTTTTGGGACTAGCTGTGCGGCAACATGTTTCTTATCCAATTGATTATTTAAAATGGTACGAATTGACTCGTAAGACATAAAAAAATCAGTGGGTATCTCATCTCTCTCAAATTTGAATGAGGATTTTCAGTCACTATTTTCTTCACTTTTACGATGTTAACTTCAGTTGAAGACGTTGATGGCCTACCAGAGCGAGGCTAATCTTCAATCACATCTCGGCCGCTTTTGAACGCTTTTTACCATTCATAAATTCGTATTTTTGTTAAAGTCGATTTACCGTAAGCCTTCTATAACATTTTCAGAGACTCCGAACACGAAATTCCTATGGCGATGCAAAATTTAAAATTTAAGACAAACTCTTTGTTAGATTATTTTGTCAATTACGAATTTCGCAATGCACACTAGATACGACCTTACTAAAAACAGCACTGTATTTAATCTAATTAACAGATGCAACTTAAACTCCGCGCCAAAATGGAAAACCGTTGTGCCAATCTAAAAAATCATCCAATCCCGCTACATTTTTGACAGAATGTATACAGCCAACGTGTACTGGGTATGCTGCACGACAACTGACCCATATAAGTATGTATGCGTGTGTGTGTGTGTGTGTTTGTGTGTGTGAGTGTCTTATGTAATTTTGACGTTCGTAAAGAGCTGATTCTTAGCCAAATTGGAATACATAACTTTAAATTTAGATCTTTTATTTTGTGTGTGTTCGTCGTGGGTGTCGTTGTCATGTTTTCATA
Source organism: Dasypolia templi (assembly GCA_963555695.1). NCBI lineage: Eukaryota > Metazoa > Arthropoda > Insecta > Lepidoptera > Noctuidae > Dasypolia > Dasypolia templi. The sequence continues at coordinate 5,698,445 of OY743152.1, forward strand.
GGCTTCGAGGGTGCTAAAGCCGATAGTGAAGTCAGAATTAAAGTACAAGATAGTGGCATTAACGAAATGAATAATTTAATATGAGTAATATATTTTATCAAATTATTTTAATAAATGTATGGGTTCATTTACTTCCTTTGCCTATAATATATGTTTTAAAACGCGTCGCAGCTGACACGTACATATTTTATTTATCCTTACTAGTTTTATAAATGCGAAAGTAAGTTTGTATGTTTGTCAGTTGGTTACATTTTCACGCTAAAACGGCTGAACGGATTTAGATTAAATTTAGCACACAGATAGACCATGGTCTGAGTAAGGACATAGGCTACTTTTTATTCTTCATCGCAGACGAAGTCGCGGCAAAGGCTAGTTTCAACATGAAAATAAAATCCCGATGTTGATACCAAGTGTATAATACGACTTCTCTTTTATTAACTCTAACCCAAAAAAAAACGGAACACCATAACACAAATTTAAAACAGCAACAATAAAAAAAGGGAAGTACAAAAAGGCGGGAAATTTCCACAACCCCGAGTTTATCTAGTGCAACGATAAAACAAATTGTTGTCGTGCCGGGTCGAAATGCTTCGCGTCACGCGAACTAAGGCTTACTGCTGATCCAATTAACGCGAATGTGAACCTAGGCTTTTCTTACACGGCGTTCTTTGTGTTATGTGTAGTGTTTTATTCATAGTTTGGTGGAGGTTTTATTATAATACACGTAAAGAGGTGTTAAATACATCCTTTTACGTGAAAAGTGTTGAATACATTTTTATTACGAAAATTCTTGTGTGGGAAGTTACTAAACGTTCTGCGAGACTTTGCGCCCCTAAATATCAAACTAGCTTCTGCTCTCGAATTCGTCCAGGTGAAATTTCTTGTTTCAACATTAATTATATCCTATGACACTCGGTCATACTGCAATATGCAATCTCTCCATTAGTAAAAGAGTTTTCGGGACACTGATCAGTAGTCCTGAAGATTGCCTCCTACATACAAATTCACAAATGTTACCTCTTTAAAACATAAACTGTCTGTCCCGGCGAATTTAATTTCCGCTTAAAATATTAATATATTCAATTTTTTTTTTCGTGATATTTTCCCATGAACACATACATACTTACTCATTCTTCCCATGGGGGTAGGCAGAAAATACAGAACGCCACCTGCTACGATCCTTAAATACTACTTCCCATGTTTAAATAGTAATTCTTGCTATTCAGGGCGGCGGCAAATCCAACAAATCAAAGATCACAAAAATCGATCCAGCCGTTCTTGAGCTATAAAATGGTGTAACTAACCCGACTTAACGTAACAACCTCTTCAGGTTGAATGTTCGATTAATCGACGAATAATCGATAAGACCATCCGTTTCATCACACAGATAATGATGACACTTGGAAAGGTGCCACTCTAAAATGGAATTGGACTGGACACATCTGCCTTATGTCAGAAGACCAATGGGCCAAACTTACGACCGGCACTCTTAATGGCAAGCGAAGTCGCGGTAGGACTAGACGGAGATCCCAATCTGGGTGGCCCGAGCGCCGCTTGTAGGCGGCTCTACGTGGGGATCGTGCGATCGATTGCCCTTTACGGGGCCCCGATCTGGGCGGCTGACCTGACGGCCGCTAGCATCTCTGTGAAAGCTACAGAGAGGAATGGCCGTCATACGGCGGTATCGCACGATCTCCTACGAGGCGGCTTGTTTACTGGCCGGATCCCCACCTTGGGACCTAGAGGCGAAGGTGCTCGCGTCATTGTATCGGTGGCGCGAAGAAGCGAGGGTGCGGGGCGAGCGGCTGATGCAGCGCCATTTGGAGCAGATTCGGTCGCAGCTTCGCGAGGTCCTGGTGGGGGAATACCGATACAGGCTCTCACGCCTCGTCACCATCGAGGCGGTCCGGCCAGTACTCGACCTGTAGCTCGGGAGGAGGCACGACTCCCTGTCGTTTCTGGCGACGCAGGTGCTCTCGGAGCATGGTTGCTTCGGGAAGTACCTGTGTCGCATTAACAGGGAGCCGGACGCCCGGTGTCATTACTGCGTCAACTGCTGGGAGGACAAGTAGAAAGTGTATGCATGGGCTAACCGTATTCGTAGGTATAAGCGGCGAGTAGAGCGATACACTCAGAATCGCACCTTCCAGAGCGATGAAAGGTGGGTTTATAGGGGTTGGGAGCGACCGAACCAAGGTGTGGCTGACACGTGCCTGCCAGATGATGATGCCATGTGTTCCTTCTGGCGCAGTATCTGGTCGGTGCCTGTCAGTCACACCGAAGGTGACTGGGCTCGGGAAGTCGAGCGAGCCTGCAATCCAATACCAGAAATGGGGGCTATTACCATCTGTCCTCAAGATGTAGCTCGTGCAGTCCGTCCGTTGCCTAACTGGAAGTCTCCAGGGCCGGACAGGCTGCAGAACTTTTGGATCAAATGGTTCACAAGATCGCACGCTCGCTTGGCGGCTCAGTACCAGACTTTGGTTCGCTACCCCAGTTCCTAACAACAGGAGTTACCCACCTGCTCCATAAATCAGGTAGCACCGCGGAACCCAAAAATCATTGGCCGATCACGTGTTTACCGACGGTCTATAAAGTGCTTACATCCATTTTGAGAGCTAAAACTAACAAACATATAGACACCAACTCCATCATGTCTGTTTCTCAAAATGAATGTAGGAACGGGTCCCGCGGCACTAAGGAGCTACTCCTCATTGATATGGCCAACAGGTTCGTCGTTCCCGAAAGGATCTGTCGACATGTTGGATAGATTACAAGAAGGCCTATGACTCGGTGACACATACGTGGCTCATGAGGGTGCTGGAGTTGTATAAAGTAGATGCAACTCTGCGCACCTTCTTGATGTCATGTATGGGGCGTTGCGGGATGGTCCTTCGCTATCCAGGATGTCAGAATATCCTGAGGAATACCGAGATAAGGATCGAGCGAGGCATATTTCAGGGCGATAGTTTGAGCCCGCTTTGGTTCTGCTTAGCCTTGAATCCTCTAAGCACACTGCTGGAGGATTCAGGTCTAGGCTATCGGCTGAGGAGAGGTGGTCAGGTTATATCTCACCTTCTGTACATGGATGATCTAAAACTCTTTGCCCCCAACAATTTGCAACTAATGGAGCTACTGAAAGTAACAGAAACTTTCAGTAGCGCCATCAGGATGGAATTTGGTGTGGACAAATGTGCGGTCATGCACGTAAAGCGAGGGGAGATTGTGGAATCCGTGGGAACCCAACTCTCGGATTCCATAAACCTTAGAGCCCTCTCCGCATCCGAAACCTATAAGTATTTGGGTATGTCGGAAGCGTTGGGCATCAATGGTACTGACATGAAGCAATCGTTGAAGGAGGCCACCACTTTGGCCACTTTGGCCACCTGAAGAAAGTGTTAAATAGTCTTCTGTCAGGCGGAAACAAGGCGCCTTTAACGGTTGGGTCATGCCAGTTTTGATGTACCCTTTCGGCATACTCAAATGGACTCAGACCGAACTCGACGCCCTGGGTAGGAGAGTCCGTACACTGCTGACTGCAAACCGAATGCATCACCCACGGTCATCGGTAATGAGACTGTATATCCCGCGAAAGTGTGGTGGTCGAGGCTTTTTAAACGCTAAGACCCTACACAATCGCGAGATATGCAGTCTCAGGGAATATTTCCTAGAAGCCGACGTGGGGTTGCATCGTGATTGGCGCGGTTGACAAGGGCCTCACCCCGCTCTCCTTGGCTAAAGAGAACTGGCGCAAACCTGTAGTGCTTGACACTAATGATCGCATGGAAGTATGGCAGAGTAAGGATCTTCACGGATGCTTTTTCCGGGCCCTACATGGACCCGATGTAGATCTTCTAGCGTCCATAGCCTGGCTGCGTTTCGGTGACCTCTTTGGAGAAACCGAAGGTTTTGTCTGTGCAATTATGAACGAAGTTATGATGACGAACAATTACCGGAGATTTATTGTGAAAGACGGCACGGTTGTCATCTGTCGGGCATGTCATCGTCCGGGGGAATCAATAAGACACATTATCTCCGGTTGTTCTCGTCTAGCTAACGAAGAGTACTTGCATAGACACAACCTTGTAGCCAGGATTATCCATCAGCAACTTGCTCTGAAATACAGCCTTGTGGAATCGGAAGTGCCGTACTACAGGTACGTGCCCGACCCAGTTCTCGAAAATGGAAATATCACTTTGTACAGGGATCGATCCATCATCACTGACAGGACTATTGTTGCCAATAAGCCTGATGTAGTGGTGGTGGATCGAGTAGAGCGGTGCACAATGATTGTTGACATAACGGTCCTGCATGACGGTAACCTCGTGAAATCCGAGAAAGATAAAGAAATCAAGTACCTATCTTGATTTGGCTCGCGAGGTTGTCGACATGTGGGATGTGGACTCAGCAATCATTGCGCCAATAGTCGTGACAGCCAATGGCTTAATAGCCAAGAGCCTCGACAAACACATGAGGGCAAGGGCTTAATTCAGAAAGCGGTACTTCTGGACACGGCTCGCGTTGTCAGGAGGTTCCTCTCTCTTGAGCCCTGACCTCCGGTAGCTTGGACCCTGTTCCCGATACCGGTGGGATATTTTTTTTTATTTTTTTAATAATGTTTTAAAAATATTTAAAATTGTAATTTAATTGTAAATGTTTAAAATGTAATAAAGGGGATAATAATAAACCCTCAGGGCAGCATGTGGCGAGCTGTTGGGCAGTAACGACCTCACGGACACTATCTCTCTGGAGAAGTCTTGTTTCTCATATCTGGCTTGCCTCTATTGACCAGCCAAAGTGAACACTGACGAAGACCAAATCTTTATTGCCCGGCTTGAGTGGAGATTCGTAAGAGCAAATATGCTCAGAGGAAGGAAGTATTCCAGTAAGATGCTGGTAGGGATATTGATCGTACTTTTGGGTCTGTCCTGATAGCCGTGGAATACCTCTCTACTGCTCATAAACAACAAGCTCACAACCCCTTGCCGCTACTACACTTAGTGCTAGCGACCGTTTCCGGGGGCCCATTATTGAGTGTGCAAGTCTCCCTCTGCCATTTTATCCGTGAATTTTATATTTAAAACATTGGTCGGGCCATAGCCCTTCCAAAATTCTTGGTAACCAGTCCATCTTAACCACACAAACATAGGTACTTCTGGACACGGCGGCTCGCATTGTCAGGAGATTCCTCTCTCTGGAATTCTGACCGCCGGTAGCTTTTACCCGCGGCATCGCTCGCTAGGATGTCGGAAATAATCCCACGGGCCACGGTGACATGCTACCGGAATAAAAAGCCTATGTCCCAACCTATAATAAGGTCTAGGTTTGTGCCAAACTCCACCACAATCCGAACGGATTTTTAGGCCTGAAAAGGATCAGACATACAGAGTTACTTAATTTATAATATTAATATGGATAGTATGGATGTAGCGCTTCGTCATCATTATCTTACAACTGATAGACATCCACGGCTGAACATAAGCCTTCTTCAAACATCGCCACATCGACCGGTTCTGTGCTATACTCATCCAGTGGATTCCCGCGATCGTTATCAGGTAATAAAAGTGGTCCCACTTTGTGGGGGATCGACGCGATGGATCGCGATACGCGGTTGCCCCTCCAGAAACTTTCAGCCCCATTGGCCATCCGTTCTTCGAGCATTGCGCCCATTTAAGCAATCAACTTTATTTAGTCTCATACAGTTAGTACTTAGGAGACGACCGAAAGAAAAAAGAAAAGAAAGGAAACTAACTTTTATTTTCGGTAAATATGACGCAGAGAACGAACCAGTCAGTGTATGCATTTGTCAGTAATCGTGCAGTTCAACTTAGAACTTAAGGAGCTCAACGATTCGACGAACAACACCAAAAAAGGACATTTTGGAGAAAATTTGCGTCATATCCACGCGAAACAGCCATCGCTCAGCATAATGCTACGACCCACCAACCGATCAACCGACCGACCTGTCGTACAAATCGTATTTCTTGTTAAAATCTACTGTAAAGAATTTACTTCGTTATCGTTATCTTTCTAGCTCCTAGTGAAAAAACATAATAAAACTTCAGCAATTTCTCAGTAACAGCCCGTAGACTGGATTTGTGACCCCTGTTACATGGGACTCTAACTTAATTGGCGAAATGTGGATGTACGAAGGACGCGTGGGTAACGCTTAGGTAAGATCGGGGACAACGGGCGTGATCAAGAAAGAAAGGCTAGATATTCCAAAACAAAACACCAAACTTTCAACCATTTCATACATTTTCCACAAATTTAAAACAACTCATCGTCTCGTAAATTCTCACACGTCCCTTGAGTTACTTTTCAAGGGTTTTAAGGCCCAAGGTTAAGGTCCGAACAAAGGCACCCGCTCAACTGGAATTGCGACGTCACTTTGTTAGCTAGTTCCCACTACTTCTTGTTACGAGATCAAACTATGTAGGTACTCGTATATTAAGATGACTGAACATTGTACCATTTGTAAAAAAATCGGCTAAGTGCGTGTTAGACCACGCACCAGAAAGAGTTTCGTAGTCGGGATGAATTTATCCCAAAAATAAACTTATCACTGTTGTTGAAAAACATGTTTTCCCATACATCGAAATATGTCACGATCAATTCTCCAACTGCAAATGTAAGTTAACTATTTCAGACCTTTACTTCCTGTGAGACCTTGTTTCTTGCCAAACATGATTTTAGGTCAATTGCAAGTACTCGAAGGTTTGATGCCCTTGCGAGTGTATCCCTCCCTAAACGGCCGTATCTTTTAATTACATTAACTTAGGAGTTCGATCTTTTCAAAGATCCAATAGATTACAGACCTGAGTATAAAGTTTAATTTCGATAAGATACTTCCACGCGTTCCTGAGAATAGGTTCTGAGAAACGCGTGAAAATGTCTTGACTAACGGACAGACGAACGGACAGCGAACTTATCCCATATGGGTTCCGTTTTTTTCCTTTTAAGTTAGAGAACCCTAAAAACTAATCGATTGATTATAATAGACGGGCAAAACCCAAAAAGACGGTTATCATTCTTGTTATTTGCAACAAAAAATCTGAAGGTCAGTATGTATGCATATTTTTTTTATTTGACTATTTTGTTCATTTTCGTCGTAATCAAATTTTTATCTACATAAATCAAAATGAAATGTTGTTCATGGCTAGAACGATTTGGCTTTTGTTTTGTTTTAAACATCTCCGCAATAGTCCGAAATAGATTTATTACGAAATAAATATTGGAAAAGCTTCCCGCATTTTTTTCTAAATCTTAAAAAACTGAACGTTTTTTTTTTAGTTTTTCTGCGGGAGTTTAGTATGAAATTTGGACAGGCCATGGGTCGTCTAGTTCTAACTATCATATCTAATATTATATATGCGAAAGTAAGTTTGTTTGTTACGCATTCACGCTAAAACGGCTAAGCGGATTTGGATGAAATTTGGCACATCGGTAGACCATGACCTGGAGAAGGACATAGGTATCTGTCATATAATTTTCATCATAGATCGCAGACGTAGTTGCGGGCAATAGCTAGATACTTAAATTAGACTCTATGTAGCGGGATGAACGACCATTATGGATCACGATAGATGATTAGAAGAGACCGTTAGTAGAAATTAAATGCAGAAATACAAAAAAAAATGTGATAATCAGTGTGTACCGAACCATAAACACTCCCAAAAATATAGTTTTTATGTAAGAGAGAGATGTATAGTGGTATTTTGGTGACACTATGATGTGTTTGATAAAATGTTGCTAAAGATCTTAGATGAAGCTAATCAAAAGCCAAGATCTTTTGAAATGTATTGTTCTAAAACTTAATTAACTACTTTAAAAGGAGCCAAGTACCTCTTATTCCCTTTTGAAGAACTACGAACCTTTTATATATTTCCTTCAATGGGCCTGATTGAAAACGTAGTCTTTTCAAGCTTCATAAATTGGTAAAGATTCATTGGATACTAATTAATTAAAGCAATAATCATATTACTTTACTTTCTATGAAAAACATTTGCTATACATTTTTTAAGGTTTCAAGCAGTATTCAAAGCTAGGGAAACGTAATAATGGGCAATGATGTTCCGTCTAATTTGAAATTGTAAAGAACAATAATATGGCAGAAACCACAGAACGTCACCTGCTACGATCCGTAAATACTCCTTTTGCCTCGTTTACGTTCATACATCGTCATACACACATGCCGGTTGCGAGTGCTACGCACCTGACCTTCCTGAAGAACATCACCAATAAGGTCACTATATGTCCCCTCCCGGCGTTTCCACTCACATCTGCCTTGTAAATACCTTTTGTTAGTCTCCTTTCATTCATCCTCTCAACATGACCAAACCATCTAAGCGTACTCTTTTCAATTTTTGTCACTACATCTTCTTTTAAACCGCACCGCTGCCTTACGGACATAAGCCGTAAATAGCTGAGCCGTAAAAAAGCTGAGGAATGATGTCATGTGACATCATTCCTCAGCTTATCATTCATAGTCACACCACCCTTGGTCCGCAAGGAACGCATTTCCACAGCATTTATTCTGCTTTCATACTTCTTTTACCACACCCAACATTCACTTCCATACATAAGCGTAGGCACCAGCACACCATTGTGAACAGCCAGTCGTGCCTTTTTCGACATCAACTGGGTGGCCACAACTGCATGTGTAGCACCATTCACTTTATTTCCCTCATTCACTCTCCTTTCCATTTCTGCATCAATCTTTCCACCTCTTGTAAACATACTCCCCAAATATACGAATTAACTAATTTGCTCCACACTCTTATCATTTATTTTCACATCACACACCGATACATCTTCTTCTCTTTCAATCCCCATGACTTTCGTCTTATGTAAATAAATGTTACATAAAATAATAATCTATATGATTTTATGTTTAATTGGATCATCTTGAAGTACAGCCCGCGAGGCCTAAGCTGAGCTTTGCATTTGTGTGAGTGATTACCAATCGCACCATTGATTGCTCGAAGGAAGAACAGTGCATTAGGCCGGTTGTCCGATTGGCCGATTGCCAAGCAAAAGACGCGTCGCTACGTGCACTAACACAAATGCAAAGCTCAGTTTAGGCCTCGCGGACATTACCTACCTACAACTCAATGAAGTAAATCTATTGAAACGTCTGTTGAATTTTCATTATATTGTAATGCAAAAAAAAAATTGTAGAAAAACAATTGACATACATAACATACATGATTTATGTAAACAATTGTGACCTTCATTCATAATAATATATGATTTGAACTGTCATTTTGTCAATGTCTTAATGTCACTACGATCATCAAAAACAACAAAATAACACCTAATGCGATCCTAACCTTTCGAGGTGTAGAGGCGTGGTGTTTTGTGTTATATTAAAACACACCTACTAATTTTCAATTACATGTACGACTTTTCCCTATCGCACTTTGAATGTATTAATTAATTCTGTGACTGTGACACTTATTTAATACCGTCTTAAACGTCAACCTACCTACTTGGAATGACTGACATAAAACATGTATCATCATTCTATTGTGTTTTACATTTACATGTTTATTTATTATTTATTAATAAAATATAAATAATAACATATAAGTTTATTTGTTTGTCACGCTTTTACGCCAAAACAGCTAAACGGATTTGGATGAAATTTAGACCACAGGTAGACCATAACCTGGCCTGAATCGCAAATAAAGTCGTGGGACAGCTAGCTTTCTTAATAAAATTTAGATGTTTTAATGGCTTGAAAAAAAAGATACTGAAACCTTGTGTTATTTTTATTGTAATTTTACAATTCGAAGGTGTATTTACGTGTACAATTTACATAATTTGCATTCTATAATCATATTTCGTCTGTTATAATATTGATATTTAGGTGTAGGGGGTCTAAAACAGGGTGTAAAAGCAGTTAAAAATTATGATCAATAATATAATTCTAAAGTTGCTTAGGTCGTTGTGATACTGGGTGAAAAACGATTAGAAAACTTTTACCAGTAACAAAAAACATATATTCAATATTTAAACTCGGAAAAGAGGGTATTATGCACAATGTTTCTTTGCAAAACTAAATTGAGGTGGTACGGTGAAACTAGTTTATTGATAACAACTCAACTTTATTTGCACGACGCGCGACGGCGACGTCTTCTCCGTCGATACGTCTAAAATACTCAAGGCAAGTCTTGTAGAGAAAATAAATCCCCAAGTACCTAACTACTTGCGGATGTATTTTCTCGCAACTTTAAAGCTGTAAACTTTCAGGATGTTAAAGAAAACATATGCTATCCTCAGAGCTTAATGTCCTGGGATTTGGAACCGTAAGTTTGAGCTGTGGCACTAATGAGGAGCTACCTGTAGCGGGTCATGTGGAGCGAGCGACAGTCGCGCGCAGGCTTCCACGCGGTTCGGTAGCGCCGCCATGCCGCTCACCGCTCTCCGAACGCTCCGTCCGAACATATCTAACCGACACAAATTTCAAATTTAAAAAAAACTAATCCCCACTTCGGTACAAGACAAAGTGAGTTCGAAGTTCGGTTTGTTGTCGTGAATTTAGGAAGGAAACCACCTGTTGGTCACGATTTGGCTTAGTCCAGTGGACAGCGTCACAATCTGTTTACAAGAGTGGGGGACCACCCCCGTGGGCCATGACGCAACGTTTTATGGGCGCCCTGCGTTGCGTTACTATGGCGGAAAAACAACACTCGTAGCTTGAAAATAGATTTCCGTGTTTCCACCTGCGGTGTACCAAACATTCATTACACAGTTTATATGAAGTCGGATAAATTACGATCTGTTTAAAAACCAGCATTCCCGCGTGCGTAGACATAAAAATTTTAAGCAACACGTGACGTACTGTTTTAGTACCAAGCGTTGTTAATTTGTGAACGCTTATTTCGCGGCTAATTTATAACAACAGAGATTCTTTCAGTCTCGCACAAAAAACTCTTTGAACTGTTGGAATTAACAGAGACGATAGTTAAATAATCACTCATTCACTAAGAGCACCCACCCACTAAGTTCAAGGTTTGATCCACAGTCAGGTGATAATTACGTCTTCAGAGCTAAAGAGCTCGATAATATAAACAACGGAAAATTAGATCAAATGCTTAGAGAATTTAAAATAGTTCAGTTTCATTGAACCGGAATATCCATTTATATTTTTTACCAAAACTTCATAAACTTCATGAGTGATAAATGGCTACTCAATAATTTCAATTTACCGCATGATTATTATCAGATAGTTATAAATAGTAATATATGATCCAATCGTTAATCAGAGATAGTTAATCCTACCTTACTTATCAAATTCAACTCCGGTTAACCTAATCTTTCGTCGTTAGACCTACATAAATAAACACCGTTCCAAACTGGCATATTAAATCCTGTCTATTAACCTCCGTCAAAAATAAAGAACAGTTTGAGTTATTACTCATAATTTATTAGTTTTAGGTCGGCGAGCAATGAAAATGTCTAAAACATATTGTTAGTTTACGCGAGTACTGTACCATATCAAAACATAGTGTTGAACATAAACATATCCGAATTTTTGAACGATCGATTAGTGAACGAGTGTGAAGTGAACATAGTGACGTGATTTAGTGACGAAGTGTTTGTGACAGTTTGTGCGGAGATAGCGTATGATGTGATGATGAGGCGAGGGAAAGTGCTGCTCGAGGGCAGCAGACAGGGTTCTGTCGACAGCAAGGGCATACCTGTGGCTAGTGATAAGGAGCTGGTGCATAAATGCCATAGCGATCCTGGTGGTGGTCGCGCTCTTGGGGCCGCCCCAAGGACGCACAGGCATCGATCTGCGTCAGGGGCGACGAGAAAATGCGTGCTGACGCTCGATGGATACTCATATGTCATTGGTGAGTCGGTTCTTACCAGCTGCGAACAGTCGTAAAGGGTTCATTCCATTAGATTTGTATCGCGTGTCATGTTACCAATAAGTTTGAGTCCGAAAGTAACAGCTCTTCTAATGAGCGCTGATTCGTGTTTTAATTACAAACATGTGACTTCATTCAATCCTGTACCAGATAGCTGGTCTTATTAAAAGTGTTATTTAAAAAAAACTTTCTTCAATTTATGGTGTTATCAAAAACAGAACGGTTTTGTTAAGTTACTCAAAACTATTTACGCACTTATTTATTGACTACCAGATGTTGGAGGTAAAAATACGCGTGTATACAAATTAGCATTTTAGTTTCGAATATAGTTTCAAAGAGAACTTACAATGTGTTTGAACACCGCTTCAAGCTACGTTAAACGTAAGATAATTATACCTACAAAGGATTTCAAGAGATGTAATATAAAGTAATGACAGGTTGTTAGTTCCAATCCGATACTATGTATAGCGTTTAATCCCTTGAGTTTATGTCGTAAATTACGTGTAATAATAATCCAAAGTATCGTATGATCGTCTTCAAGAGTAATGCAAAACAAAAAAAACTGATGTGATGATGATGAAAAATTAGAATTAAGGAAAGAGTTAGACGAATGATTCTCAATTATGTACATAATTTAATTTTCTAAAGTTTAGAAAAATGTGCTTTATTTGTACATCAATCAATACCAATACAGCATTGTCAGTTAACCTTAAACAAATAATAAACGAGATACTTAACTATGCTATCAAACAATAAAACAAGCATTTACGCTTTCCACACACGTCACAAACAACAAAGTGATGTATACGATACTTTCAGGCATTTTATTCCACACAAATCGCACTCTGGTCTTGGAAGTGGTTGACAGAAACGAGAGACAGTTTTTTTTTTTTGAAAACGCACTAATTCCGGAACGCTTTTATGAACATTCCGACTAGCTCACATGATCCTAATTAAAGTTCCGGCTTACCCTATTGTGCAATATTACCTTAACATCAAAAAAGTCTTGTAACTGTTTCATTATTAACCTGTCTTTGCCCCACCGTTTAATAAGCCTACCTAGGATGGATGAAGTGTCTTTAAGGACGTCAATTTGGCCTACCCTTGGTATATTACCTTTTTTGACGTCAAATTAACGTATTTCTATGAGATCTTTGTATCCTGAAGTTTGTTTGTATCTAGTTCTAATATATTAGGTATTGTTTTTTACACTATAATCCTACTAAACATTACGAGATAAATAAATGTAAAAGGGAACGGTATATTATTTTTTTCTCATGCTTTTTAAAACTATATGGTGACACGGCACGGTGGCGATAAAAAAATTGACTCATCATGTCATCTACATAACTATCATACTGATAAGTTTTTTGATGTCATTTTAATTTCAATTTACAGTTACGCAGTATATCGATACATGTACTAAGTACAAACTATCTATGTAGCCTAAATTGAATGGTTTGTATTTACCTCCTTCATATCGCTACAATGTAAATTATAGTCAAACAAGTTGCTGCTGTCATAAAGCCGAATTAAATTTCAAGAGCCATGTTTTTCTATCTCTGTACCTACGATATTTAGACCAACTAAGCGCATTAACAACCAAGGTTCGTCTAACCGTTTGTCGTGGCCAGTTTCTTTTTAAGATCAGCCTTAACATAAAAAAGGATTAGATCTTTCCTTTTTCTTGAATAAAGACCAACCTTCAAAAGCAAAGCTTTGTGATCACGATCATGAACTTCTAAAATAGATATACCATTATCTTTTATTTGTTAAACATGTTTCGGGGTATTTTTTTTGTGACATGAAATCTTTGTTTTATGTTTCTTGCATATTTAGATATTAAATTGTAATGTTATTTCTGTGTATAACTGCTCCTTTTACAAATTATATATAAAAAACAGTATTGTGGATAACTTAAAGATTTAATAATAGATGAAAACAAAGGAATTTGTTTCCTTTATCCATTTGTTTCACCCATCAGGCTTATTCATAGCGAAAACTAAATGGAATGTAAGCATAAACATTTTGTTTAGAACACTAAGCTGGATTATAATTTTGGTATCCATAGGCTATGAAAGGGATGTGAAATATTTTCGTGTATCTTTGGAACCAAATTTTAGCTCTATTTAAGAACAAAATATAAGGGTAAGTTTATATTTTTGAAATAAAGTATCAAAATCTGTTCTAAACTTCAATCGAATTCAATCATCACATTTTCAAGATAGTAAAAACAAGAAGTTTCTGTGTTTCAAACCTGCACATATTTTTTGATTCACAATAAAATATGTGCAGGTGGGTACGTTATGAATTCCTTCTTCATTTATTTTCTTTTTATTATGCATAACCATACATATGCACAAACAAAATCGCAGTTAAAAAATTTATTAGTTAATAATTCCCAAAGAAAAGCCATGGAAAAGAAACGTGTTTTTCGATCATTTTGGAGCAAAGACGACGAACGCGATGTAAGAGAGGATTAGAAGATGACAATGCCTTTAATCTTATGATGTAGCCCAATTATTAATGTAATCATCCTTCTAAGCCCCTTAGGACGGGAAACAGGGAAGGTCTTTTGAGAAAGCAAAAACAAGATTGATTTTGTTGATGAACATTTTGGCTTTTTACGAAGGCACTGATAGTCGTCAGTACATTTCCAAAGCACTGTAGTTGCTTTGGCTTCTTAACGAGTGTTAGTGACTTTAATTGAAGCAAACGGTTTTGCTATCGCGTAGTTATTGCTATATTTCAGACAAGCTTCCAATAAAACAGCCTCGAGACTAATAATTTCGTTGTCGGTTTAAAGGGACGCTGCACGTTTTGCATAGGGAGATGTGACATTTTGTTTTGGTAGTGAGTACCGTATATATAACCAATTGCGCTTATAGCGCTTTGCTAGAAATAGCTACTAACTTTCCGCTGTTCAAAAGCGTTTGTTGAAAGCGCCTTTGAACGATTTGTAGCTTCATTCCAACTTTTGACAACTATTGCTGTAATAGTATCGCAGACATTTCAAAAGTCAATGATGTGCAACAAGTAATGGATAAACAATTATGTGTTCTCCTAAATTAGGTGTTAGGAGCAGAGCGTCCCCCTCTCACATCGTCAGCGATTATCTAAATCTGGCGTTCTATATGCCGTCTACGATTACGCGTTTACCTCGATGACGTCATGAAGATAAGTGATAACTTAGCGATAGCGCGTTATCGGATAACCGTGATGTATCACTAATCGAATGTGTTTGTAGTTTTGTTTTACCAACTCGTAGCTGATAATAATGTGAAGTCTATGTTAGGACGTGGAAAGTTTTGTTTAGAACGCAGCACGCAACACTTGGCGAATCATGGTTTCTTTATTTTTATGTTTGACCTATGAAGCCTTCACGCTTTTACATTGAAACATAGAAGTTTAGTCACATACAAACAATAACAGTACTCTTTGAAAGTAAATGAGATCAATAATGATGTCAGAAACCTTGTTTTTTTTCAGAAGACACAGTTGTGTTGTATTGTTTATTGGGAAATGACAAAATTTACTCGCATGAGATACAACAAGTAACCCTGTCCCTACTTCTCATAAATCTGTAAATAAACCTGCTTAAATGTCTCACAACAAGCCAAAGTAATTGTCAATATCACCATTATGATAGAATATGCAAACTCAATAGTTAATTAAACAGAATCAAAGTTTGTTAATCGTGTGTCAAACACAATTAAGTTAAGGCGACACAAACCGCTGGAGGGTAAATTGTACCGGCAATGAACTCACTCCTATTGATCTATAGCGATGGAGCAATTTTAAACGTATACACGTTCTGCTTAGTATGAAACGTTTATAACTATGAATGTTTTTGTAAGAACATAAGGAATGTTGTTTCATAATATTTTTCCAAATGACAATTTTACAAAAGAGATAAGTAAGCTAAGAGCTAAAACAGATAAGTGGAGCTAACTACAAGTGCTCTTAAATCCATGTTGTGCGTATGCTGAGCTGTCAAGTCTTTGACATCACCGTGCTACGCAAAAGTTATTACGCACGCAATGAATATTGCTCGCCGGGCTCAACGATGTTTATGTTTTCCTGTAAAATGAACTCTGTTGCAGTATATTAACACACTTGAAGATATAGGATTTTGAGTTAATGTCTGAGCTTAAAACGGCTCTCAAAACGGTGAAGGAAAACATCGTGAGGAAACCGGCATGTCTTAGAACCAACAATTCGAAGACATGTGACATCTACCAACCCGCACTGGGCCCACGTGGTGGATTACGGCCCACTCCCTCTCACAGAGAGGAGGCCGGTGTCCCAGCAGTGGGAACATAATAGGCTGATTATGTTTGTTATTTATGTATCTGAGCTTAATGGTGACTAACGAGGAACCACCAAATAGGAGATAGGTACTATGCCGCAGACAACTATAAACATAAACGTCAATAGCCAATTAGCGAATTGTCATCGCCCTAATTTGTTGAAACTACCCGATGCACCAAATACAGTTTTATCAATATCGCATATCAAGTCTACACCAACTCCAATTTCAAATGGAGCTTTGACACTAATTGTGTCTACAAATAACCTGTTGGTGATCGCAAGCTTGATGTTACGTATGTATGAACTATAAATATGTATATTAAAGGCGTAATTGCGTCAATTTGAATCACGCGGCCTTTTAGGGATGTGGGCCCGCCTTCACTTGATAGCAGACAATGCAATGTTTTGACGTTAATGCAAGTCTTGCATTTACTGTCATGTTGTTATTCAAAGGTTGGAAGCTTTATTCGAGATCATGTTATAGAAGAATTTGATTATCTGTGGCTCGACAATAGATCTCACAATCACAGGCATACTACAAGTTAGTTGGTACCTTAGGGACTTTTTCTATTGATCACGACATTGACTCAAATTACACGCGAATAAAGCCATTCAATAATATTAATGGACTGGATCAAACAAACTTATTTAGTTAAAACCTAATTGCCAGACTAAAGATCGAACTACAACCTAAACCGGACATAAATTATCACCGAATGTTTGGTGATGTGCGAATGATAATCGAGATCATATTATAATGATTAAATCAAATTAGGTAACATAATTAATTAAATCAAATTTAGTTTGGACATCAACGACTTTGGTAAATATGTTTAAATTTCATACATGAATGGGTATTCCAATAATGACAATAGAAATTAAAGACTATAAATTCATAGACTTCATTAACTGAAGATCTGTTCTCCATACCTTGGTCCAGGTGATTCACTATTTCAACGATGCTCTCATTATCCTCATTCTCAGATCACGTATACATTTAATGCCATCGAAACAGTGTGGGACCGGAAGGCCGTGTCAGTATTTTACTGACTAAAACCCACCCGTGTTCCTTCAGTTGCCTGTGCCAGGGCCAGGGTTTCTCTTTCGAATTTCCCGCGACCCTGAGGCGTCGGCCCTATCGGACCCCGCCATTTGGTGCTGACATCTCTTTGAGGAGCGCATGGAACACAAAGCGCCCGGGCCTGGTCCTTACCGAACGGCAAGCAAACGAGCTACCCATTGCTCGCCGTCCGCAAGCCCGTGCCTACGGTAGCCGGGAATCTGCAGGAGACTCCCGACGCCCAGGGCGTCTCCTGCGGTGACTAGGGGCGTGAGGGTGCAAAGCTCTCTCCCTTACGCGCTCCGCCATCTCCATCGCGAGCATTACTGCTTCACAAAGGGAGGTGACGGCTTTCCATTCCCTCTCGCTCCGAACCATGGCCTGGACCAGGGCCGGACACGAGAGATTGCCGCCGCCGATCGCCTCCGCGAGGACACGGCGATGCTCCGCCAAAGCTGTGTAGACCTCCATCGTATGCTCCACCGAGTCTTCCGGGCGATCCACACAATAGTGACACCCGGGCGTTTGTTTCCTCCCGCCTAATGCGAAACAACAACCTTTCGAAACAACCGTGTCCGGTGAGGACCTGTGTCAGGCGGAACATGAGGACGTCTCTACAAGTACTCCTCCAAAGGGGAATTATCGCCGCTATTGTAGCGTCTGGGCACGCCATAATAGCGGCGATAATTCCCCACTGGGTTGCGACAATCGCACCCTCCATGTCGCTATGAGATCTCGCCGGAGCTCTGGCCCATATACCGTGAATTCTCGCGGCAGCGGAGTTACACTCCGACGTTTTGCGCCCTCGCGCTACTCCCATACGTGCGCGAGGGCTTTTGCCTCTTGATTCTCTCCATGTGACCCTTTGGGACGCGTACAACCGGCGGGCTGGTCGGTGCCTTAAAGAGCGCGCCAGTGTGTGACCGGCCTTAGCTGAATTATACACAATATAATTTACAGCAAAATTAAAGTTATCCTTTATTCAGCATTCCATTTAATGATTACACTCAATACAAAAGGTTGCAATGAAACAATTACAGAAATATTTCATAAATCAAGTTCACAACACACATATGAAGTCCACTATAACGCGGTAATTGCAGCCGAGTCGTTTAAATTGGATAATTTACTGCATTCGCTCAATTAGTTTTTAAAGGTCACACTATATTCCAATCGTGGAAATAAAATATGTTTGTTGACGAAGCTGTTTTGATTGATGATATTTTAAATAGACTTGCACTTGAATGAATAGATACAGGTAACGTGGTAAGCGTAACGGTGATAATTTCTTATAATATTAGCCGATTTCTTGAAAAAGAACACGACTAGATCTTCAAATCATAGGCGCAACGAAGGAATTTATAATAATAACCATCTTGAAAATAGATATTTGTTATTTCAAAACGATCGAACTGTGATAATATTATAGGTACTTGAGTGTCTATTAAGCTTTTCTTTTTACTGAAAAGAATTCAAACTAAAACCAGTTTCAATTTCGAAATGATCAACACGGTGAACATGCACACGAAAATTTAAATGGGTTACGAAAATAATTAACTAATTTAATGTCTAATTAATATTTCAAATTTACACGATCCTTAATACGAAATATTAATTTCAATAAGCGACACTAACTATCTATTATGTAGATTTTGTCCCTCTGGCTGCAAATTAGAAAAAGGTTAGGAAAAGAGGTCAGTAATTATACCCGTAATGTGGGATTGATAGATAATCTTGATATAAGCTTTCCTTAAAAGAAAATAATCTCTGATGAAAGTCAGTGAATCATGATTGAAGTTGGACTAACAATGTTTCAAGTCGTACCATATACCACAAGAATAAACCACAGCTACTACTTGACGAATATCATGTGTCACATAACAATGGTAGACTGCTACTAAATGATGTCAAACATAATGCAACAACACATTGTATGTTAAGAAGTGATATTTTGTACTGATATCCTACTGAAGACTATACTTAGGCTGAGTGCATACCTGAGCCAAGACTATCTAGAGACGACTATTGATGTATGATAACAATGACACTCGCAACAAAATTGTCTTGGCAAGACAAAACTAATCTGTCCCCACAACAGACAAAACCGTTTTGACTCAGTTGTGCGCACTGTCTTACAGCTCATAGTAATTTGTGGATTGGTATGCGCATATTTAACCATATTCGCGGAGAAGAATGACGTTAACGGTTTGTAAAAATGATTGACGTATGTATACGATTTTGCGTATTTGTCAAAGTTTTCTATGCGGTCAATCTTCAATTGTTTGACAGTTTCGGCTGCATAATGTCAGCGTGAATTCATTTCTGGTGAATATGAATTCTTACCAGGGTTTGTCTCATTAAGGTTTTTAAAGTCTTCTTTTATGATAGTTTTATGCAGCTTGAACCTAGTTATATTAAATAAAGGCTCATTTATTATTATTACTAATGTTTAATTTTAAAATAACATTCGTTTTTTTTTCATTTAAAGTTTGATAGAAATTCCATTAGAATTTACTGTACAAACAACTTCTAATTGAATAAACTTTTGCAAGTTAATCTTAGGATTGCTTTTAATAACTTTATCACAGTGACCTATTTAGAACAATAGAACTAGATTAATTAGTTACTATTTTTAAACCTCGGTAACGCGGTCAATAACTAATGTAACCATACTTACTACATAATGTGAAGAATTTCTATAGCAGACAAACAAAAAAATATTTAAGCGCCTGACATTTTAGGAGTTCACGTCGTTTGGAACATGACAGCTCACGCTACAAAATTGACAAGTTAAAACAAAAAATCTTTTTACCGCTACATACGACCTTCTTTGACAGAAACGTCGAACATACTCACCGATCATGCAGGTTTTATTGCCTCAACTTTATTAATTACGAAATGACGTTTGATTGGAAATGAGCCATGAAAAGAATGAAGCCGAACATCTGTAATAACAGCCAAAATACTTTTATTTAATTAAATATTATGGATGCCATCACCACCAACGCTTTTTGAAGGTATATATTTCTTAACGAGCTTAATTAACTTAATGAACGCCATCAAGGGAAAATTGGTGATACTGGTTCCTTTGCTGTTCTAGACTTGGTTTAAGATGGATACGATTAATTTTGTACTATCTATTTTAATATTGACAAGCGAAAATCTTACTTAGATTAAACAAGATTTTAAGAATTGTTTGGGAAAGTGTTTCTGTTTTTTTAGATTAAAAAAGCAAACTATGAAATTTGTTTAACAGACTTTAGCAGATTCTTCTCAAGTTTCAAATGAGCTATAAGAAATACTTAATTATTTTTTTATTTTTTATTTTTTATAAATGGCATCTCGCAGGTCAACCTATGAGGTTGTCGTCTGCTTAGACGGACTTGCCTGTGGATTCCCTAATAAATTAAGGCCTCCAGCCAGGACTTAAACTTAAATACTAACTAAAAACTAAGCGACTACACGCTAAGGGCACCCCCTGTGGGGTACGAACCTCGGCTTAGGGCGTCGCTGGAAGAGGGCAGCAAATGACTAGCTGGATCAGGAATGATATTATTTAGGGACGAATTTAAAGCTACAGGCTCAGCGGCGCGGGCTGGCTCGAGCAAGGGTCGGGAGGGGCGTAGATTTGGGCGTCGTGGCGGGCCTCGGCGGCGAGGACGGTAGGACGGCGATCGGGTTTTGGGCTTATGAAGCGTGCTGGTTGCCTTACTACTCTCCTGGAGGAGGGTAGTGGCGTCGTCGGGGGCGATTAAGGTATGCCTTGGTCGGCGAATACTACTAATACGGGAAGGAGTGTAGCGGGCGGCCGCTGAGATCAAGGGGTTGACAGTTTGCAACGGGCTGTCAGAATAAAGTGGAGTCTACCAAGAGCGAAAGCGGCGCGCGCGCGAACAGCCTTAATGTGCTCTTTGAACGTTAAGTTTTGATCAAGGATCACGCCTAGGTATTTGGCTTGCTTCTCCCAAGGGATTGGCTTGCCGTACATAGTGATCGGGCTTACTCGACGACGTCTCGAGAAGAGAACCGCCTGACTCTTATCGGGGTTGACCTCGATTCTCCATTTCCGGAACCAAGCGCCTAAGACGTTTGCGGAGGTTTGGAGAGTACGAGCTATAGCATTGGGACAATGACCGGTATAGTAAACGGCAGTGTCGTCGGCGAAGAGAGCCAACTGAGCCTTTTTACTCTGTGGGATATCGCTGGTGAACAGCGTGAAAACTAGAGGAGATATGACGGAACCCTGAGGGACACCGGCGCGAATAGGGTGAGGGGACGAGAGTGCACCCTCGATGCGATAGCGGAAGGTGCGATTCGACAAAAAGTCTCGTAAGATGAGTACGAGACGATCTGGCACTCCTAGTTGGTAAAGCTTGTATAACAAGCCGTTGTGCCAGACTTTGTCGAAGGCTTTCGCTATGTCGAAGAATAGCACACCCGTCGTCGCGTTACGCTGCATACCGGCGCACAAGTGCTCTACGATACGGTGGACCTGGTGGATACTCGAGTGTTGTGGACGGAAACCAAACTGCTCGTTGGGAATGAGGCTCTTTGCTTCGGCGTAGTCTTTGAGACGCTTATAAATAAGCCTCTCGTAGATTTTGCCGAGAACGTTGAGTAAGCTAATGGGACGGCAGCTGGAGGGCTCAGACTTTGGCTTGCCTGGCTTTGGGATACCGATGACTGTTGCTTCTTTCCACGCTTGTGGGAAGATGTTGTTGCTCATGGCGCCATTGAAGATGGCGGTCATAAGCATTATTAGCGGGGCAGGAAGGAGTTTGTATACCTTATTGGTAATACCATCCGAACCGGGGGCCTTACGAGCGTGGAGCCCTTTAATGATGTCGTGCACTTCGTCTGGAGTGACGGGAGGCAGAGGATCATCAGGGTCTTCGACGGGAGGGAGGGAGGCTCTTCGTTCGACTTCAGCGTCGACCTTGTTCAGGTGAGCTTGGTCTACTGGATGGGAGCTGGGAGAACATTGGGACTCTAGGCTGTCGGCAAGACATTCAGCCTTATCGGGACTGTCGAAAGCGACACTATTGTCGGGGCGGATGAGAGGAGGCATAGAGACCTCTTCTGAGGAACGCAATTTCCTCTGTAATTGCCAGAAGGCTTGATGAGTGGGCTCGAGTTCGCTGAGCATCTTGTTCCAGCCCTCAGAGCGAACCTCCCCTATGCGTTTCTTTACAGCACGCTGTAAATGGCGCATGTGGGCTTTGTTCGCGTCACAAGGGAAGGAGTCGTAGGCACGGATGGCCGCGTTCTTCTCGGTTATCAGGTCACGTACGTCAGTAGGTAGTTTCCAGCGATGGTCTTCCATCACCGGAACTTCCCGTGAACAATCCGTCAATACGGATTGTACGTGCTCTGTAAACGAGTCGATTGCGGCCGTCGTGTCGGCGACTGACACTAAGTGATCGGGGATGGTGTCTAAGTGAGGCGACGTGGTGGATTTCAGTCTTTCGCTTACTTTCCTCCAGTCGGTTATCGTCTGGGTCTGAGGGGGGCGGTTGGGGTCGATCGGGCCCGAGTAGGGTGCAAGATGCATGACTACAGGTCGGTGGTCAGAATTTAGCTCGTGGAACGTCTCAATCGATTGCAAACGGAGGTTCACATTCTTGAGCAGCGCTACATCGAGAACATCGGGAAGGTGATTAGGATTACCTGGGAAGTGAGTCGGGCTCATTGGAGCGATGACGTCAAAGTTAAGGGAGTCGCCTAACTTGAAAACTAACCTACCTCTGGTTGAGGTTGTGCTACTATTCCACGCCGGGTGCTTGGCATTAAGATCCCCCGCCAAGATGACGGAGTCACTCATACCGAAGAGGGCAGTGAAGTCCTTTTGGAGCAAGATGGAATCCTCCGGACCATTGTCTGGTGGAATATAAGCAGAGATGATGGTGATCGGTTGATGACCAGTCATGCCGAGCCGACAGATAGAGGTCTCCAGATGGGAGAAGAGAGAAGGTGGGTCGATAGGGATGCAATACAAGGATTTCCTAAAGTATATTAGTGTGCCGCCCTTGTGGCATCGAGACCTGTCATTGCGAACTAGTTTATAGTTGGCAATATTCGGGTTTCGGTGATGTGGTTTTAAAAAGGTTTCCTGTATGAGGAGGATGTCAAGCTGATGGTCGCGGAGGAAAGCGGCGATCTCATCGCGTTGACCTGAAACGCCATTTGCGTTGAAGAAGCCTAATTTAAGGGATCGGGGTTTGTTACTGTTTACTCTCGTATTATCCATTGAGAATTAATATTTGAGTGAGTGTAGAACTTGCGCGATCTCGGGATACGCGCTGAGGATTTCCATAAGGCGGAGTGCGTTGCCGTTTGCAGCAACGATTTCTTCCGCCATTTTGTCCGCGGCGGTGGTGAAGAGAGCCGCGTATGTACTAAGTATAATTTGGGCGCTGTTTCGGCCCTGGGTTCCCTGAGGTTTCGCTGGAGAGGCCGTAGGGGCCGCGGGGGCTACCAAAGGCGCTGGGATGGCGGAAGCCATCAGCGCTGGAAGTTGAGCGGGTTGCGCCGGTTGCGCGGGGATAGAGGGCACCGAAGCTGCGGGAGCCTTCAGGTGATTTAGGTTAGCCCAGGGAGACGGCCTCTAGGACACGGCGCGGCACACGCTGGCAGAGTGTGCCGCTTGGGAGGAGCCGCGCCGTGCCCTCATCACCGAAGTAGGCAACGACCTGTCGCTGCCGGCCGTCGTGAACGCGATGGTCGGCGGCGCAGAGTCCTGGGACGCAGTGGTCTCCTTTTGCGAAACGGTCATCTCGCAGAAGGAGGCTGTGGAAAGGGAGAGAGAGATCTCGACTCTCGACCCGGCCCGCAGCAGACGCACCGGGCGTCGGAGGAGGGCGGACAACGCCCTCTTCCGGCCCCCCTAAATGGGTCCAGGGGCGACGGATTCGGGGACATCCGTCGCCCCCCAACATCAGGACCCGAGAAGGCGGCGCGCGTAGTGTTCCGCGTGCGCCGCTCACAGACGTTGCGGGGGGAGTACACCTCACTCCCCCCGCCCGAGACGGGGCCCGCGCAAGCGTGTCGGCACCAGCCGGGGTTGTGGAAGAATAATGTGTTCCCGCGACCCCGGCGTAGGTGTGAGATGGAACACCGGGGTGGTTTTTAGTCAGTAAGAGTCTGACAGACCCCTCCGCCCGCCCCAGGGCGGAGGACATCCATGAGGATTTTCCACCCCGGGAACAAAAAAAAAAAAAAAAAAAAGGGAGACGGCCTCTGCGGACTGAGCCGCTCCGGCATCAGCGCGGAAGGAGGCTTTCCCCAGGGGCTTTCCCTGTGCTGGCGGTCGCTCGCGCGTTTCGCGAGTTTCGGAGAGGAGGACTTCGGGGCCTTAGGACAGCCCCGGTAATTTGCCGGGTGTCCCGATTGGCCGCAGAGTGCACAGCTGGTCAAAGTCAAGTCAAAGTCAAAGTCAAAGCATTTATTTCAAATAGGCCCATAAAAAGGCACTTTTGAACGTCAAAATTTACATTAAAAATAGAACTGATTCTAGGCGCCACTTCCAAAAAGTAGTTTCGTATGGAGAAGAAGTGGCAAGAAACTCCACCGTTACTCTTTTAAAATGTTTTACAATATTTTGTATACATTACATGCTGGGAGGCTCTAAACATAGTTCTCTATCTTTAGGGCGGGTACAGTCGACGGTGCCATGCTCAAATACTTAATTAAAATAATTTGTAAGATTTATAGCCAAGTTTTAGAATGACATTTTTTTTTTTTTTTTCTTTTTAAAACTCACTTTATTTTCATAATGTTAGTCACCTGTTAGCCAATAATGTTTTTAAAACGGAAATTATCGCCCTCCCTGCCAAAACCAAATACCAAATCCATACTCATTGGACAACAGCACACCGCAAACCGTTGTTGGAATGCGCAGCATGAGACCTCCTGTTGACATTTTACGCTTGATTTTGGGTCGCTGCAGACCGCGCTAGATTAACAATTTGAGCCGTTTGTACCGTTTCTCACTTTGTTTTGAATGTTACGTTTACTGGCGAGATTTTAAAAATTATATTTTGAATGTAAGGAGCTAGCGAATATAAAAAATGATGAATTTGCTTTAAAAAGCTAATGGGATCACTTTTATTTCGTATTTTTTTTCTTAATATTCTTTAGCAACTATTTGAGCATATTTATTTGTCATAATAATACTTTGCTATAACTGTTTTGGCGTACAATTTATGTTGACATAACTATCTTTATGACTAATTTGTTTTGGTGTAATTTAAATTCGCATAATATTATTTGGCTTATTGACTATTAGCATAATAGTGTTAAGGTATAAAATTTATAGGGACAATCAAAATCAAAAAAAAAAAATCACATAAACCTACATGGGCACTTATGAAACATCAGATTCTAGGTGCACGGTTCCAATTGGTCGTTTCCTATGGAGAAGAGCCGGCAAGAAACTCCATGGTTACCATCTTTTAAGAATATTTGTCTTTTACAATGTTTTTTAATTACAGTGTTAATAGGTATGGGGGGACAGTGTATGCCTGTCAACAAGTACCATATGTTAAACAAATAGACAATGGTCTATAAATTTACAATCCACAAGGCCTACGACGTTCTCACATTTACAAAATTTAAAATAATCTAATGAAGTAAAATCAAAAACTAATTAAAAACTGTAGGTATATTATGTCAAATAATGAAAATATTATGTCAGAGTTATGTAAAAGTCATAGCTAATAATAAAAATAAAAATTAAACACCATTATTTGGGAGCAGTCATTAGAAATTTACATAGTGATGCCGTTTATGAGGTACCGGAGAAGCAACATGTGCAGAGGGAATTATTGCCAAACTTTCTTGTCTACGACGTACTCTTTAATCTTATAGTACGCTTTTTTGATAAGGACACGTTTGATGTGGGTTTTGAACTTTCCATCGCTAAGTTCTGTAACCGACTTTGGCAACTTGTTTTAAAAGCGGATACTGTTTATCAGGAATGATTTGCTTGTTTCAGTTAATCTAAAGTTTGGGTATAACAATTTCATTTTTACTACGTGTATTTAACATACATAACATCACCCCTTGTTTCCCCGAAGGGTTGGGCAGAGGTGTACTTTAGTACACCCACATTTCGCCAGTTATGTTTTAGTCCCATGTAATAGGGGGCGAGCCTATTGCCATCTACCGGGCACAAATCCAGACTTCGGGATGCTACTGAGAAATTCCAGATAGAAATACCCAATAACACGTTGCCCGACCTGGGAATCGAACCCAGGACCTCATGCTCAGCAGTAGCGATTGCGACCACTAGCCCAACGAGGCAGTTTATATTATGTGTACTACGTGTATTTATATTATGGAAATCGATTATTATTTTAAAAAGTCCTAAGTTTTTGCGAACATACATAATAATTTCTAAGATATAACGAGAAGGCAGATTTAGTCTATAAATTTCTTTGAATTTGTTTCTAGGATACTCGCGAGGACCCATTACATAGATCGCGCCGATTGCCCTCTTTTGTAAAATGAAAATTGAATCTACGTCAGCCGCTGATCCCCACAGTAGTACGCCATAAGACATAATACTGTGGAAATAAGCAAAGTATACTAACTATCTGTGGCTATAACGGTCAAATGCCTTATTTTTCTTACTGCATATGCAGCTGAACTTAATTTACCTGAAAGAGCTCTAATGTGAGCGCCCCATTGCAATTTTGAATCTAAAGTATTTCCTAGAAATACAGTTTCCGTAATAGCATCTACTCTCTTGTCATCAAGTTTTAAATTTAAACCCACTTGGGTTACATTTGGTAATGAGAACTTAAGACATTTAGTTTTGTTCGCATTGAGTAAAAGATTATTAGCTGCAAACCATTTCGAAAGAACAGCCAGACTATCATTCACATGTAAGACATCCGTATCTTTTCTATCTATTTTAAAAATAAGAGAAGTGTCATCAGTGGATAAAATTATATCTGATAAGTTAGCCATCATGTAAGGAAGGTCATTAATATAAACTAGAAATTATAAAGGACCGAGAATTGAACCTTGAGGCAGGCCCATCTTAATTAAGGACCCCGAAGACGTCGCCCCGTTAACGTTCACTTTATGTTGCCTGTTTGATAGATGGCAAAGAACAAGACTAGCGGCTTGTCCACGAATTCCGTAGTGGTGTAATTTACAGATCAGTGTATTGTGGTCAACGCAGTCAAAAACGCTTTTGAGAGGTCACAGAAAATGCCAATTGTATCCTGGCACTTCTCCCAGGATTCCAAAATGTGACTGATGAGTTTTACTCCCGCATCAGTCGTCGACCTACCTTTCGTGAAACCAAACTGGCGACTATGTAAAATTCCATTTGAATTAAAATGTGACAACATCTGGTCTTGCATTGACTGGCATGATTTTTTCATAGATTTTACTCAATGCTGGTAGCACAGATATAGGTCTATAATTAGAGGGACCACTCTTAGTACCCGATTTGAAAATTGGTACTACTTTACCATGTTTCATTAAAGCAGGAAACGTACCGCTGTCTAAACATTGATTAAATAAGGCGTTAGGACAGGGGAAATTGTGTCAATAATATATCCAAGAACCTTAACGGAAATCCCCCATAAGTGTTCAGTGTTTTTTATGTTAAGACTTTTGAACGCTTTTTTAATTGTG
This sequence comes from Dasypolia templi, assembly GCA_963555695.1. Lineage (NCBI taxonomy): Eukaryota > Metazoa > Arthropoda > Insecta > Lepidoptera > Noctuidae > Dasypolia > Dasypolia templi. The sequence continues at coordinate 5,726,342 of OY743152.1, forward strand.
ACAATAGAAATAGGCTCGAATTTAAAACTAGGAATGTCCTTACTGAAGTTTTCTTTGAGTAAAGATTCAGCTAATACAGATGATGAGGAAAGAGATTTCGTTACCTCAATTGGGATGTTGGTGAAGAAATTTTCTAGTGACTCAGCAACTTTCAACTTATGTGAAATGGTTTCATTTTCAATTTTTAATGACAAGTCATTCTGATCTCGCTGTTTTGTGTTTCCAGTTTCTTTGATAATTACCTGCCACACAGCTTTTATTTTATTATGGGACATACCAATTTTGTTACTTATTAATTTAGACTTAGCTTGAGCGCAGACTCTTTTGAATATTTTAGAATAATTTCTTACATAATCATGAAGAGTTTGATCAGACGTCAATGATTTCTCGTGATCTCAACCTATATAAAATATCTCTGCTTTTTCTAATGCCAGCAGTGGCCCATTCACTAAATTTTGGTTTAGTATATTGATAGTAACTTTTTTTACAGGACATGCTTTTGTTGGATTCTTGGCATACTGTATCATAGTTTAAATTGAGCTGTTGAAAGATTGCTATTAAGATTATTATTAAACATTTTCAACTTATTTATATATATTTTTTTGGAAACATGTTAGTTATTTATACGTTTTTATTTTATATTTCATGCAAAAGTTTCACTGACTGCAAGAGCAAGCGATGCGAGCTCGGTACTTGCGGCACCTCGACTCGGACAGGTTAGGTTCGAATAATAAGTAAACACGAAGGGGCTCACTTGACCCCGTCATCCCCTTCGTGCTTACTTATTTTTAAACCATCCAGAAGTGGGAGGCCCGCTAAGCGGGGTGACGTCGACAATACCTTGTTATTATTGCTTGCTTCCCCTCCCCCTCTATTAATTTTTCTCAGAAGCCATTCACAAGCCTAACAACCTTTAACATTGAATATTAAAAAAAAAAACTACACACCATCGGCGCCGGCGGGGGTGAAAGTTGAGGGGCGACTATTACAGTACCTACAAATGTCATTAGAGCAATATAGTATAAAAACGTGTATTGGCGTCTATCATTTTAGGAGTTAATTATCATGCGTATTTGTTATGATTTTAAAAATTATGTTTTGTTACCATTATGCGTAAATAAATGTATGCTTTAAAAATATTATGCTTGAACATTAGTATGATTAGTGTAATAGGGATGATGATATATTTTTACTGTTAACTCAAAAAAAAAATTGTTTCCCATAGTGCGAACAATATTACAAAAAGTGTAAAAGCTTAAAAAAATGCCAAGTTGTAAACGTTTTAAAATAAGTGCCGCGCGACAAGGACGGGAATAATCCACTCCAAAAACTTTTAAAGCGTGTATCTTCTTCATATTTACATCGATTTGTTAGATTTTTTCGATCATCTCATTTTTAATAGATGCCTTCTTTGAAATTACTATATTTTTACTAACATTTTTAATATTAGTCATCATCCCTATTATGCTTAAAAAATGCGTAAGCTTTTATGCGTTGTTAATGTTATACGTAATTATAATTAGGATAAACCATTGTATGCTTTGTTATATTATGTCTTTTATAATGCAAATGGATAGGGAACCAAATCCTAATTGATCTCGCTAGAAATTAATATGTCGCGAGTTCGTTTAAATGATAAATAAATGATAATGATAAATGATTTATTTTCTGTAAATAGGTTTGTACAAACACTTTTACACGTGAATCATATTTTAAAAACTAGGTGAGATCGGCGTTTCCTATCTGACTACTCTGAGAAGAAACGCCGAAACAAACTCAGAGGTCACAGTCTCTTTTAAGTCCAGACATAATCTTGGTCAGGTCATGTGAAGACCATGTGGATTGATGTCTGAAATGGTCTTTTGAGGAAAGAACCACACAGAATGAGTGGACCTGTCCAGTCAGTGCACGCATTTGTCAGTTGTCATGCAGCTCAACACGGAACTAAAGGAGCTAAACGATTTGAAGAACATTACCAAAGAAAGGACATTTGGGTAGGCCGCATAAATTACTCAAACTGCCAGAACATGATTAAATCTAATAATTAAAAAAAAATGCATTAAATAAAACGACAAATCCACAATGTTCACAATATTTTAAATAGTATAATCCTTTACAAAGTAAAAGTCATTGCATCCATCAATGTCAAAGTGGAAATAAAAATATGAAAATAATCTTGGTCATATCATATGAGGACCATGTAGACTGGTGTCTGAAATGATCTTTTGAGGAAAGAACCACACGGATTTGAGTGGACCTGTCCAGTCAGTGCACGCATTTGTCAATCATCGTGCAGTTCAACTCAGAATTGGAGCTCAACGATTCGACGAACAATACAAAAGAAAGGACATTTGGGGAGGCCGCTTAAAGTACTCAAACAGCCAGACATTCATTAAAAGAAAAAAAAATGACCCACATAGTCCTAACATTCAAAAAAAATTAAACAATATTATACTTTATACAGTAAATATATACATGTCATTGTTTAAATAAGAAGGTGCGTATACAGAAAAAAACATTAAAAGAAAAAAAGTAAAATAGCAAATTAAACATCAACTATGTATGTGTAAACTTATTGGAGCAGATCAATCCCAAGCCTTCTTGTCCTCAATATAGTCCTTGGCAGTATAATAGGCTTTCTGGCATAATTTCCGCTTTATAAAAGATTTAAATTTATTAAGGCTTAGTTCTTCAATGTGGCTAGGAAGTTTGAATTCGTGTTTTCGTTAATTCGCTTTTATGCTCCGCAAGATAGTAACAACGTGGAGTGACTGAAGCAGCTGTTTAACCAATATTCTTGTCAATGTTGTACTTGGCATAAAACAAATGAACTTAGCAGGGTATTTAATCTAAGCTTGAAGGACTTCATGAGGATGAAGTCCTTCAATCAACCAAACTATCTGTCTATCTGTCCATTGCTTTTTTAACCTCTTCTCCTGTGGTAAACATGATAAGCTTCCTTAGCCTGATTCAGCCAATAATTTTTTTTTCTTAACTATTGTACTTAATTTCCGTAACTCACGTTCATATTGCAATGATGAAATTCATTTTATCGACAAGAATACTAAACCTAGTACCTACATACGCGGACATTTGTAAGCGGTACACAGTTCACATCCCCTCTAGCGTTTGACATCAGCTGTCATAATATTGAACACAATCGTCTCTTATAAATAGACCGGCGGCCAGCTCTCTGCGCAATACAAAACGTACCAGGTACACGTCAATACAGTATAGAGGTTATTTTTGTATGAAATGTATTTTGATAAGCGATTTAATGAGAAAATTGTGCCAAAATAATTTCTGTACGATGCGATATTGAGTTTTAGTGGGTGATGATTGAGAGAACGGTTAAGTTCATTTCAAATTTATGACCTAACTGTCAAAGTTGCGTTAACACCTTCCCTGTTTATCATCGTCAGCTTTTAGTGTCTATATATTGAGGTAAAATGTACTGGGTATCAAGCCTTACATATAGCTGGCACTATGGGTAAATGCAAAAACTTACTACGCGATGTCATCCATCTTGTGGGTATAGGGTCCGCTTACTACATTTAACTCCGACAGACAGAACTGTTATTAAGAAAAGATAGAAAGGTGGAACCGATGAATGAGTTTTGACTGTCAAAACCAGTTTGTTACTCAAGTCCTAAATGTCATTAACGGAAAACATTTTGAACTCATTATAGTTAGCAATGTTGCTCTATTTACGAAACCCGATACACATTTGATCGTCGATGCGTGAGTTTTAACGCCCATTGCAAACTAGTTTGACTGCTACGTAGCTCGTTATATGCCAGATAAATGTTTATGTATGAATGGATGTGTATTTTTAGTATTTGTTATTGTGGCGTATTCGGCGTTTGCAATAAAAGGTATATTATTTTTTAATTGGTCAGAAGTGATTTAATTTGATAAAGCTACGTTTTTCTGGAACAGCAGTGGCCGACAAGAAAATAATGGGAGCGGGGACTTGACTTGACGGTGTCAAAATATTCTCTCTATGGAAACACAAACACAACAACTTCTTATCCAGAAGTAACGTATCATTGACGTCATTTGATAGTAAATTGCAGACGCTATGTGGCGGCCACCGTAGTCTTGGAAACCTTAGCTTAAGTATGTACTCATAGAGCACGTTACTTATATCAGTATTTTGAGTCAATTGTGTGTTGGAGAGATCATTAAAATATCAGGATTAATAAACTGTGGAACAGCATAGACACAATATCGAGAACTCGCCAAAACATAAAACATAATAGTCTCTCACACAAACCCATTGATTCGCAAGTTTTACAGGCGTTTGTCAAAGTTAAAGCACGGATCGGTGAACACTCTCAACACATCGAGACCCCCCGGTGTTTTGACATACACGCTAGAGCGGCGGCGGCGAGTCGATCCGGATGGTCTATCTCACATTTACAATTATTATTCGCGTGAAGTGTGTAAGCACCATATTAAAATTACTTGTAAGTACAAGTTTTGTCGGTGCTTTTTGTATAACTAGACAAGTTAGCGTTGCCTCGTGTCGTCACCAAATTGCAAGTTGCAAGTTTAAATACTATAGTAGGTTTTCTCAAGATAAGGTACTATCTTACCTGTTTTAATAAAATTCTCGAAACATCTAAGTCCAATTTTCGTGATTATTTAGCATAATAATCAGCCTAAAACGTTCCCACTGCTGGGACACAGGCCTACTCTCTATGAGAAGTAGTGAGCCGTAATCCACCACGCGGGCTCAGTGCGGGTTGGTAGATGTCACATGTCTTCGCATTTTTGGTTCTAGGACATGCCGGTTTCCTCACGATGTTTTCCTTCACCGTTTTGAGAGCAGTGGTGATTCAATTATTTACACAAAGTAAAGCGCCTGCTTGGGTTCGAACTCACGACCTACAACTCGTAAGTCGGGACCGTTACCACTGGGCCACCACTGCTCAAAATGATGAAACGATTATCTAAGTGTGATAAAAACACTGTTGGCATTTTCTTGTTTTTTTTTTTTCCAAAGTAACTTTGTCATTTGTAATCACTGTTACATTTTCTTCTTAATCATGACTTTAAGTTGTAGATGTAATCTACTTATTCCGTCGAACTTTACAAACTTTGCTTCGTGTCAATCAACTGTGTAAATAATTTAAAGAACCGTCTCTTTTTTAAGACTATTTATTCCGTAACAACTAACCGAGAAATTCCGACGTTATTAATAACCGAAATTTTCTACTGATTAACACCTCACACTATAATCCTAGAGCTTTAACAAATAAAGGTAGAAACATTATGATGACATGTGCATGTGACACACATAACAAGCAACTAAGCTGACCGGATTAAACCCCAATGCAAAGGAGATTAATTAAAAAACGGACGCACTGTTACACCTGCTCATATTTGTATAACTATGTAACGTTTTTCTATACAATTAAATCATTTCCTTTCTTATTGTTCAGTTTACATTGATGCAGTTTTATGAACGAACTCTTTATTAAATAGAAACAAAAGACTTTTGCAAAAAAAACGAAATAATACAAAGGTGCCAGTTAAAAATGGTAAGAATGATAACGAATGTTATGTATCAAGTAAGTAACTCTATCACGACTTATTTATCAAAACTGTAACAGAAGAAATCTCAGTAAGGATGAAAGCGCTCAAAGAGCGAATCTGGAATAATCCAAACATGCTAGCAGTAAACCTGATGAACACCCAAACAGTCGCTTTATGACAATAAGGATAAACGGAGCAGTCACTGGACGGCTTCCGTACAAATTAATTCTCATTATAAAACATCAGTTTCTGCCCGCGACTTCGTTCGCGTGAAAGTCGTAAGACACCACAATATACTAAAATAACAGCGACACTTCATAAAAAATTTCTTCTGTTATTAAACTCCTGTACTTTTCATTGCATATATTTTCTTGCTGACTGTTTTTTTTTTTCAAGATCTGCGAACACAGATCAAAATGTATCACAAAGTTAAGAACAGTCTCCTAAAGACCTTTTTCTTGTGGCGACAACGGCTGAGGTACCTGCCCTGCAAAAATCCAACCTGTATACAAATGTCGTGATTGACTGCTTAGGTCCATAAAGGTATAGCGTGATGATAATCATTTAAAAGGTTAAATCTGCAATTTGGGGTAAACTCTACAAGAATACGAATATATTGCCATATTGCTCATTCCCCATAACCAATTGCGTGGTAATTTATAGCCTACAGACTGATCAGACTTATAGGAAACTGGCTGCTTCCCGCAATAGCTGCTTCGAGCTATTTGCTATTATCCACATTATAAGTCAGGTCTACCCATGTGCCAAATGTCATGCTGTTCAGCCATTTTAGCGTGAAAGCACAACAAACAAACAAACACACTTACTTTCGAATTTATAATTTTAAGTTAGGATATGTTACCGCGTAGGTCAAGTGGTAGCAAGAGCCACTGCTGAGCATGAGGTCCTGGGTTCGATTCCCAGGTCGGGCAAATTGTTATTCGGTTTTTCTACCAATAATTTCTCACTAGCAGCCCGGAGTCGGGATCTGTGCCCGGTTGATGACAATAGGATCGCCACCTATTACATGGGACTTAAACATAACTGGTGAAATGTGGGTGTACATAAGTACACCTCTGCCTAACCGTTCTGGGATTACAGGCGTTATGTTATGATTATTATTTACGTACACACAGTAAAATTGATACAGATACGACATATTAGTATTGAATACAAAGGTACTGCTTATTTCTTATGAAACGATACACTTACGCCAACGAATAATACAATAATCAAAACATTTTAAACGATCTTTCCGGAATTGAGTTTAGTTCTCGCGGCGAATTCTGCTTTATGTCTTTACCGAATGAAAACAGTTTCCACGAAGTGGTAATTTGAGTTTAGAAAAAAGAAAGAAGTCGGCTGGAGACATAGCTGGTGAATAAGGTGCTTGCTCAATGGTATTTGAAGAGTTTTGGGTCAAACATTAGTTCACAATGATGACCTTGTGGGATGCAAAATCCAAGACTTTATTTCCACAAATCTGGCCTTTTTTGTCAAATTTGCTCTCTTGCCGCATATCACTCAAATACTATTCTTAATTTACCATTTGACCTTCCGGCAAGAATTCAAAGTGCACAACACCGCTGTAGTCAAAGAAAACAGTCACATGACTTTGAATTTTGATCGACTTTGGCGTGGTTTTTGATGCTTGTTGACTAGTTTGCATTCAAACTCGTAAACGCACGTCTCGTCACCAGTAACAATGCGTTTTTGGGACTAGCCGAGCAGCAACATGTTTCATACCCAAGTGATTATTTAAAATGGTACGAATGGACTCGTGAGACACAGAAAGTTTAGCAGCAAGACGTTGATGGCCTACCAGATCGAGGCAAATCTTCCATCACATCTCGACCACTTTTGAACGCTTCCTGTAACATTTTAGTGACTCCGATAAATAAATAAATAAATGTTTCTTTGGGAAAGTTGTTTGTTATGATGAGTACAATCATGTGTTTAAGTATCAGTCACTAACTACCAGTCACCCTGTATATCTACATATCATGCAAGAATGAAAGATTGGAATAAAAATCATGTAAAAGAAAAAGAAATAAGTTTTTTTGTTCTTTAAAAGACTCGGACATCCTAAGTCCGAAAATGCTTCGACGTATGATATTTTTTTTATAAGTATTTAAATGCCTACGAAATGATTTGTATATTGTGCACAAGAGGATTTTTTTTTGGCGTGGGCAGTTATAAATATGCCTTATAATCATAACGTACTGTACATAGTGTATTATGTGGATGAGTATTGTGTGTGTGTGTGTGTGTGTGTGTGTAAATATATCGATGCTGTAATGCAAATGAAGCATGCTTTCTCCAACGAATGGGCTGATTATGTTTACAAGCTATGCTTTCTTTTTCAGCATAATAATCATAGAATTTACAGAAACTCATCTCACTTGCAAAAACGCGCTCTCTCGACAAAACAGTTTGCCTCATGCCTCATATAATAAAACATTTAGCGATAAAAGTCTAACTAGGACTGACTCTGAAAATCCAGTCGTATGGGTCACCGCTTTTGTTTTTCCAGTATTTTTTCCAATAAAACATAGACAGACACATCCATGTCGAAACACACCCGTTTGGGGCCCTCATTAGACGTACAGGCCTTATTAGAAGTAAAGGGTAATTTATAAAACGTTTTACGTCATCCCGGCGAGCTGTCGGTAAATGCATTAGTTGATTGGCGATTCTATCAGGTCATATTACTTTCTTACTTAGGCGTATTGCTTTTTAATTGTTTCGTTTTTTCCACGGGTTGCGAAAAGGAATTGGTTTCTTATACATTTTGCGTCTGTTCAATCGTTTAGGCTACAGTGGTTCAAAGTGTCGATAGTTTTTTTTTAATAATTAGTTAGAGTGCGGGTAATATTATATATTTGTAAAATAATTACGTTAAAAGCTAACGTTAACGTTAGCGTTAATTGTCAACGTGGATTCAAAACTTTTCGCCACCACTACTGTTTGTAAGTTTTATGGATATGTGTGCAATGGTAGGCGCGGCCTCTCGGTCAATTGGACCATTACGCTGTAAAATTGCGTCCCTTATTAGATCCGACGTCAGTGGTCCATATTACCCGACACTTAAAATAGTCGGGTTAACGTTTAATGGTCACCAAAGATTACCGGATATCGAGTTTCGAAATTGGAACGCTGGATGTTACTGATTTCCATTTAGGGCATCGTAATTGGAATCGAGGATGGTGAATTCAAAAGATTTGTGGCGATGTGACTTGTACTTCCGCGAATTAAAAAATAAAACTAAATTTTTCTGAATAAAGTGATATTAACTCTGAATCTACATGTTTTGTCAAAATATCAGTATTCGATTGTTTTATAAAAATTGCTCACAGCATGGTGTGAGCTCCATAATTTCTCAAGCTAAGCTAAAAACTATAAATCTAAAGTATGTTAAACCAACTTAGCTACTCCATTTCACCTGAATAAAGCAACCGGTTTACTCTAGTTTTCCAAACCTTCCTAATCTAAAACTGAGTACACATTACAAAACGCTTCAATACCAAAACGAAATCATGTTATAAACACAGCGTAGAACCAGTTCTTTTCGATTTAATGACATTGCATCAAAGATAAACAACGGATATTAGAGGCGTGAAAGTTAACTATTAAATGTATTGCAACGATGATGTTGTTATACTCCGTTCAATCCGGCATTATCTAAATCCATAGTTGCGTATTCAATTACAGGTTACTTTAGAAGTACCAAAAAACAAAACCTTTTTAAATACGATACGTTGGACCACTATATCACGTGTTGTTAATAAATCGGTTGACGATAGTGCATGTAACACTTACTTATAAGCAACTTATTAGTTCGTGACTGGACGATTCCGAAGTTATAACTATTTTATTTTATTAAAGTCAAGTCAAAGTCAAAGCATTTATTTCAAATAGGCCCATAAAATGGCACTTTTGAACGTCAAAAATAACATTAAAAATTACAGTGTGATTTTGTCTAGACGGGATTGTCCTATGGAGCTGGACCATCATGTGTCCAAGCATTCTTACTTTGTATATAGTCCTCTAATTTGTAATAAGCTTGTCTGCAAAGTGTACTTTTTATACGAATTTTAAATTTTCTTTCATTTAATTGCAATATATCACAAGGTATTTTGTTATAACATTTAACACAGTACCCCATAAATGATGTATGTACTTTAGCTAATCTGAAAAATTTGGTTCACCAACAACTGATAACACAGATACATCTTTGAAGTAAAAAAACAGCGCATCAGTTGCTTTTATATAAACACCAAATGCATAAATAAGAGAACTAAGCTAACTGAGGTACTTAGTAATAAGCGTAAATATTGCAAATTTGTAACATCGGTAAAAATAGCTACCGGGAAATAAGACCAATAAAAGTGCTTCCAACACGTGTTGTTATGCAAACCATCATGAATTGAACATAGTACAGTCAGTGAGTGGTACAAACAGTATATTGATTGTATATGTTACGAGGCTATACGAGTGTAGATTATATCTCTTTAGCATTAGGAAGACAAATGGTGTTTTTGGAATTGAATCGCACCGGTACTTGTACCGTTGCTTGCTAGTGATAACCTTTTGATATATTTTTAAATTTCCTGTCGATCTTGAAATAAATGATTGCTTTAAAATATCGTAAGTTTTATTATATTTAAAGGCAATTGCTCACTATATAGTTAGCATCGGGTGAACTTCGGATGAAGTTTTAGACATTTATTGTCGCTGAGCTGAGATTGTTAATTGAATTTGGACGGCTTTTAGGTACGAGAATTGGCCTTCAGTTATCAGACTAGTTAAATTATATTGTTTGAAGACAAAAGATGCAACCCTTTTTCTCAAGAGCATACAAACTATCAAAAATTCTATAAAGTTGGAACAAACCACTAAAAATAAAATGCGCCAAAAAAAAACAAATTGTCTGAATTGGAAACATCAATTTCAAAGAAATTCAATATAACAACAGTTAAACAGTTTGGCTTACTAGCAAATATATATTATTTCAAAACCGGTTCACTTAATAGTGCAATAGCATGTATCTAACAGCTCGCTATACGAATGTTATTTAAAATGACGTCGCACAAGATCAAGTAGATGTTAGACGGGTATTTAGGTATTGTATTAAAAGTCATAAGCGTTATTGCTGAGCATGAGGTCCTGGGTTCGAGTCCCAGGTCGAGCTAAGTGTTATTGAGTTTTTCTATCTTGAATTTCTCAGTAGCAGCCCGGAGTGTGGATTTGTGCCCGGTTGTGCATAATGAGACTTAAACATAACTGACGGAATATGGGTATATACATAATTATATACGATAGGTACACCTCCGGCCGTGTAAACAGTGTTTAGACGATGGAAGTCATTTGTTGCTTCAATTGTTTCTTTTTAAACTATACAAATAGAAAAATACTGTATAAAGGCGAACTTAATGCTTGAGGCATTTTCTACCAGTCAACCTTAGAGTGAAGCGGAGACACAGCATGGCAGGTGCAACATAAATGGCGTTATCCATTTGGTTTTATCTCAGTGAATTTGTTTCAGATTACGCAGAAATACTACTAGGTATTAAATATAGGCAATTTTGTTAAAACATATTAAAATTGTTTACTAAAATGTTGTTAAACATTTTACTCTATAGTCAATGTACAAAACATCAATTCATACTCACGCTTGACTGCCTGAACAGATTTTAATACGAACTAAGAATGTTACTTATTTAAGCGAACGCTAATTATTGTACCCAGTTAAACAAGTTTATCAGAGCTTGCCATGTATTATCATGACAGAATGTTTGCTGGAACCACAGTACCAAAGGGCTTTGTACGAGTAATTCGGAAATCCACGAAATTATATCAGGCGGACAAATGCCGGATGCCATTCCTTTTAATAATAGACAAATGTTTTATCACGCATTCTAGTGGCAATTTTCCATAGGTCGAGTAGAGTCATGATAGGACCTGTAGATATTTTTCTTAGAAGTTATAGGGTGCATAGATCTGGTTTAATTAGAATCTTAACCCCTCGGTGGCTAGGGGTTTAACGAAGCTAATTTGCGCTTTTATAATTTCGAACGTGACTATATTATTGTGAATGTGTCCACGTCCATAAAATGTATACAAATACGTGCTCGTTATAACGTTATCGTGGAATTTAGAAGAGTCTTCATATTGTTTCATACACTTTATTTCCTTGTGTAAACGTGATGCCGTGAAGTAAACATGGACGTTCAAGATAATATCGTCACATTAGAAAGTATAACTTGCACACAAAGCATCACAAAGGTTGGTACAGTCCGCGCGACCCAACCGAGCTTTGCATTTGTGTGATTACCAATCGCTCCAATGTAGCGTGCTCAGCGTGGGCCTCGCGGACTGTAGCAAAAGTTAATTTGCAGAGCGTACTTTCGCCATGCACGAGGTGCTTTTAGACTGGTCAATTATAAAACCGACCGGCAAATAATTTTATCATATAGTAAGTGAACTTAATAGTCCACTGACTATATGATAACATTATTTTAAAGTCGATTGTTAGAATTACCGAACCGTGCTGTTTTTCTTCCACTGACTGTTGTTACACCATTGAAACAGAATTCAGTACTTAATTTCGAGATTTGCAGGATCTACGTGACGTGAATTACAGTAATTACTACTTGGCCGTTGTATTTTAAAGTGCTGCTTCACTCTTACGCCTGGAGTTTGCTTAATTTTGCTTCATTACTTTTAACGTGCTAACTTTTGTTATATTTAAACCATGTTTACGTGTAAAATTAAAGTTTCAGCTTAAAAAGCGTTGAGTTAATTAATGCACTTGACTTTTCAGTGACTCTCGGAGCGTTGAATCGAAAAAGTTATTTTTATTTTTGTTAAACATTTAGTGTTATTTATATTCATAGCAGTCATATATTGCTGTAAAAAATGTTTTGCTAGTTAGGCTAAAATTATAATTTTAATCGGATTTGAAAAGTTCTGTAATAATAAAAAAAGCTAAATTGCTTATAAATGTTACGTTGACGTAATAAACATTCAAGTCAATATAATACAAGTTAAAAATTATTTTTATAATTCCACATTGAAGTATCAACCTACCACAGACCGTGCGTCTAGGAGTTACAACTTTATTAGGCATAAAACCCATGACATATCAATCAATTAAAACATCGATATTAATCTTTGATCATTTGCGGCATGTATCATTAGTGTTAGGTAAGTCAGTGCGTTGGCGCAGACGTTAGGTGTCGTATTCAATTAATAACGATCTACGGTTAGCCTTGGCGGTACAATATTTATTTTCAGTTTGAACGGTAGTTAGATAGATTAGTTATCAAATGAGACGTTTGACATAGTTGATGTTCTAGGGTTAATGGATTATTGTTCTCGGTTTTAGGTAGGTATTATTATTACTGTAAATCAATGAATGCACAAGTTTTGTTTCCTAATATTTTTCATATTTCGCAAAAGTCGTTCATTCTTGTCATATATGGCAAGAGTATATGCGTACGAGTACAGGGTGTCCCAGAAGTCGACGTCGGAATCGGGTGATAGGTCGAGTCATAATAGTTAATAGAAAAATATTAATTAAAACAGTCTTTGTTTCAACTTTATTAAACATTTTCAAAAAAAGAAGAAAAAGATGTAGCAACCGGAGGTAATAGAAAAATCCTCCCCCAAGCATCGCCACTTCGAACGGTTCTGCGCTTCCCGCATGCAGCGGATTTCTGCGGCCTTCACAAGGTCATCGGTCCACCTTGTGGGGGGCCTTCCAACGCTACGTCTTCCGGTACGCGGTCGCCACTCCAGAACCTTTCGGCCCCATCGGCCATCTGTTCTGCAAGCAATGTGGCCTGCCCACTGCCACTTAACTTTTTCGTTTTTTTTAGATGCCCGTAATTTAAAAAAATAACATAGTTAAAATGTTTTTTCCTATTTTTCTGTTAACTATTATAACCTGATTCCGGCCTGACGTCGACTTCTGGGACATCCTGTATATTTAATAAGTTTATGCAATTTTGTAAAGATTCGCCAGTTGCCATTGTAGTCATCAAAACTATGATACTGCCTAAGGTTTCCTCAACAAAGTTTTGCCAGTCAGTCCCACAAAATTTGGCGTACCATACATTACCTCTTGTCATTATGAATTATCTTTCATTTTATCAAGGAGATTCCTTCTATTTTTATATATCAACCGTAATAAATGCATTAGATTTAAATTACCTAATGTTAGAAGTAGCGAATGTGACATCATATTGAATGGAGAAAAACTGGAATTTATTAATCAGACGGTTTTCCTAGGAATCACGCTGGACGAGAAATTACAATGGGGACCACATATAACATCTCTTGCGGGGCGGCTAAGCTCTGCCGCTTATGCTGTCAGAAAGATAAGACAGTTAACAGATGTAGAAACCGCGCGTTTGGTCTATTTTAGCTACTTCCACAGCATTATGTCTTATGGCATTTTACTGTGGGGTCGGGCTGCTGACATTGAATCCATTTTTATTTTGCAAAAGAGAGCTGTCAGAGCCATATACAATCTTCCTCGTCGCGAATCTCTCAGGGAACTATTTAAAGGGATTAATATTATGACAGTACCTTGCCAATTCATTTATGAAAATATTATGTATGTAAGAAAAAATCTACATCTTTTTAATAAAATAAGTGATAGACATAATTTGAATACCAGAAATAAAGATAAAATAGATCAACCATTTTTCAGATTAGCTAAAGTACATACATCATTTATGGGGTACTGTGTTAAATGTTATAACAAAATACCTTGTGATATATTGCAATTAAATGAAAGAAAATTTAAAATTCGTATAAAAAGTACACTTTGCAGACAAGCTTATTACAAATTAGAGGACTATATACAAGATAAGAATGCTTGGAAACATGATGGTCCAGCTCCATAGGACAATCCCGTCTAGACAAAATCACACTGGTTGCTAATTGAATTTTTTATTTTTATTTTATTTTTACTTACTCACACACTGACCTATTCCTAGTTAATATTTTAGGAAAGTCATATATTTTTACAGTGTTTGTAAATATGTGAGCACAATGTACCTATCGCGTCATTCATTTATCTGCCTGTGCTATATTTTTAGTTCTTCTTACCACTTGTGGTATAGTATTTTTATTCTTGGTGCATCGTTTTCACATATAAAAATATAATTAATGTATACAAATATTGTAAAATATTTTAAAAGAGTAACGGTGGAGTTTCTTGCCACTTCTTCTCCATACGAAACTACTTTTTGGAAGTGGCGCCTAGAATCAGTTATATTTTTATTGTAATTTTTGACGTTCAAAAGTGCCATTTTATGGGCCTATTTGAAATAAATGCTTTGACTTTGACTTTGACTTTGAATAAGTTACTGCACTATAAGATTAAGTACAAACATACTCGTACATCAAGGTAAATCGGCGGAGGTTTTAGTTAATTTATATTTGCGTGCCACATCACTTTTACGTTCCCGTTTGCCACTAAAATAAGTGTAACGGGTCACCCCGTTACACTTATTAATTAGTAAAGGGAATTAAGTACACACGAAGGAGCTTTTAGTCTTATGAAAGATGAGTAACTGAATAAATATGCGCTGCTATTGGGACATTGACGTATTTTTGGGGTTCCGTACCTCAGAAGGAAAAAACAAAACCCTTAGTATAAGAACACTTGATTGTCCTTCCGTCTATCCGTACGTCTTTCAATCTGTCAAGACCCTGTTTCTCAGGAACAGGTGGAGGTATCAAGTTGACGTTAATATTAAATACGTAGGTCTACGGTCAACGCGAACAACGATCAACGCGAAATAAAAATACTACATACTTATTTTAATACTCGAAAATAAATCCGTTGACCTAGAATCAAGAAAGGCAAGAAGCAAAGTCTCACAGCACACGTAAAGGAAAAAGAAAAAAACATCGTTTGTAGTTTTATCAAAGAAAACTTTTTTTTTTACGATTAAGTACAAACTTTCATTTGCTGTTGGTGAATTGCCCGTGACGTATATCAATGTACTGGAGAACACTTTTCAACTACAAAATTAAGTTTGTTATTGAGATAAATTCATCTCAAGTATACGGAACCCTTCATTGTGCGTGGTCCATGTCACGCAATTGGCCGGTTTTTAAAAGTAAACCCAATTCTAAATTTGTGGTCTGTTCAGTTTCCATATTTCTTAACTATAACTGACGAAATAGTGGCGTAATATAACACCTCTGCCTACACCCAAATACACGAGTAATGTTATATTATTTTCAAATAAAAAATTTCATGAGCTCTCAGATATTTTCTTCGAGTAACATTTCCACGCTGATCTTTAATGGAATAATAAGCTTTTCCGTGTTTACTCCCACGGACGTTGAAAATCAATGAGTGAAGGATGTTATTTTTGTTGACGTGGGCGGTACGAGGTTGTTAACTGACAGCCTAGCTGGTAATGTGGCAAAACAAAAGTTCAAATATTACTTAAAAATGATTGAGGACAGAAAAGTGGAACGACCACCTGCCTCTGCCTGCCTCCTGCCCAACAGCATAAAAAAATCCAACCAAACCAATCACATAGCAAAAAACCTAATTTTTCTACGACCGATTTGTTACACCGGTCGACTCAAGAATATCAGACTCATCTGTACATAACACGGTTTATTGTTGCAAAGAACGCCAACCGTGTTAAATGGGCGAAATTATGATAATTTTTAAGGGCTTACGACAAATGGGTCACGTGGAGGCGGCCATCTTGCTGTATCTTCTGCATTCTGTAGTGAGGTACCCTTGTATACCTACCATACTATTCAGGGTGTATTTTTGAGATGGGGCACTAAAAATGGTACCTTAACCGTTGTTGATACAAGAAAATGGTCTTATCAGACTGTCCTTAACTTTTTAAGACATTTTGATCTGCATTCACAGATTTAAAAAAAACCGGCCAAGTGCGAGTCGAACTCGCGCACCGAGGGTTTCGTAAAAACCTATTTGATATGAGACCTATTTGATATCAATTTCATTTTAATACCTCTGCGCGTTCACGAGGAAAGGGGTAGTAAGTTTAAAACTATTAAAATTATTTTGATTTAACTACTAAAATTTTACGGTTTTCGCAATTTTTCCTTTATCTGTGCTATAAGACGTTGCTTCGTACCAAATTTCAAGATTCTGAGTTCACGGGAAGTACCCTGAGGCTTTGATTCCCATGCGAGTGTCGAAAATTTGCGGAAAATTTGAGGCTTAAACGGCTGTATCTTTTGATTGCGTTGGCTTAGAAGTTTAATTTTCACAGCTCTAAGGTACAGTAGACCTGAGTATTTGATATAAATTCCAGCTTGGTACCTCCACGAGTTCCTGAGAAAAAGGGTCTTGACAGACAGACAGACAACAAAGTGATCCTATAAGGGTTCAGTTTTTTCCTTACGAGGTACGGAACCCTAAAAAACATAATCTACATCATTCTATACATATTACTTGCTATTCATGTCTGTTTATGTGACCGAGGTGTTCTTCTAAACTACGCAACAGATTTTGAAGGAAGGTTTATGTGTATAATAATACATCAATATTAAAATAACGTATAATAGAGGAATCTGGATGTTTTGTCAATTCTTAGAAACCGCGTGAAGCAGGAGCGTGTCGTTGGTATAATATTATAAATACGAAAGTAACTTTGACTCTCTTTCTGTAATTACCTTTTCACGTCTAAACCACGGAACCGATCGTTATAAAATTTGACGAATAGGTAGGAGGAGACCTGCAGATAGATATATGCTGCTTTGCGCCCTGGATCGCCGACGAAGTCACGAGCAATAGCTACTATAAAATATGCTTATGTGTGTTTAAGGTAGTAGCGTTCATTGGGAGGTAAGATATGGTAAGATAATTTGAGCCCTGGAATAATTGAGATTGTTATGATTACGATTATTGCGATATCTAAAAAGGAAAAGATAATAATCTACTTTCTGCATTATGTCTGTATTTACTGACACTAAAGAATTGTAGGTTGGTGAATTATCGGGAAAAATGTTATAGGTACGCTTCTCGATTCCGCGGATATGTATTGTAGTGATTTCCTTCACAAAAACAACCTCAAATATTTGTGTGACGACACCAATTAATTTTCATAGACGATAGTCTCAAAACATTTCCGAAATTGCAAAATAAGAAAGTGTAAAAAAATTGCTCTAGGAGACAATTAAATTTGAAATTCAAATCACTTTTTACGCGTAAGTAATTTTATTACTACATCCTCAAAATAGACAGAGACCAAAAAAAGTGACTACGTCACATTCCATACTATTTTCACGTGTTCCTTTGAACAAGTGAAAATGGATTGGAATTTGATGTAGACATTTTTTTTTTAGTTATAGTTATTAATTAATTAATTAATAAAATAAAATAAACAAAATCTAGCGTTAACAATTGAATTAAGAATTCGTCTAATAACGTCTTTCTTATTTACTATGTTAAGGGGAAGACACTTGATTCATGTGTTCTTTATAAAAGTCAGCCCTACAGCCGCACTACAGCTTAAGATCACTCACACTGTACTAAACTAACTCAAAAGTTTTAACCTTTTTAGTCTTCGCACTAGATTAGTGTTGTCAAGGAGTTGGATCGCCTCGACATTCACTTGATGATTATGAATATAAATACCTATGTATGGTTAATTTACAAAGACACTGTAGTCAGAATCTTCTTAATTTGCCATTTGCAACGGAAAACTTTATCATCTCTCGGAAATGGCACGTTAGTGGCTGCGCAGTAAGCATGTACAAAAATAATATAGCTAATTATTTTTGTGATGAATAAATCTATGCTGTAAAATAAAATAACAACATCTTACAATAATGATTGTGCACTCAACTGTACCATGCGTGGATTCGTACTCGGGCCTAAGTCCAGGGGGCTCATAAATTTGTGTGCAAACTGTACTTACGTCATATTTTACGGTGCAAAAGTGCGAAAATTTGACTTATTTTTGGTACAATTATTAACAAGCAACGAGTTTAATGGGACACATTTAAAAAAGGATCAACGTTTTCGTACGGTGACCGTATATTTATAAGCCTGTAGGCACCATACAGAGTTTACACCACACCTTTATCTACGTTCGCTCTCTCACCGGGTAGAAACACACACGTAGGTGTTACAAAGCACCCAAGGTATTGTGCCTACATTTCATTCATTCGTTATTGTGATCATTCGGTCTGGTTTTATCACGAGGTCATGCAGAAAGGCAGGTAGCATACTGGCTCAAACAAACACAAACTCATTAGGTTCACATTCAAAATAAAGAATGAAATATTTTTAAATAAACAACAACATAACCTAACATCATTCCTGCTTTTCCCGATGGGCTAGGCAGATTTCCACCAAAATTCCGCCAGTTAGGTATGAATTTTCTTTAAGTCCCATTTGGTACTGTGGACTAGATTTTTGCTATTAGCCTAGTGCTCGTGCACTAATCTAGTCTCCGGGCTACTTCTAAATAATGTCCCGTCCGTTTATCATTATGTTAATTACTTTTTAAGAGTTTATTTTATTTTATTTTATTATTGCCTTGTTGGTCTAGTGGTCGCAAGAGCTACTGCTGAGCATGAGGTCCTAGGTTCGACTACCAAGTCGGGCAAAGTGTTATTGGTTTTTTCTATCTAGAATTTCTCAGTAGCAGCCCGCAGTCTCGATTTGTGCCCGGTTGATGACAACAGGATCGCCACCTATTACATGGGACTTAAACATAACTGGTGAAATGTGGGTGTACATCAGTACACCTCTGCCTAACCGTTCTGGGATTACAGGCGTTATGTTATGATTATTATTTACGTACACACAGTAAAATTGATACAGATACGACATATTAGTATTGAATACAAAGGTACTGCTTATTTCTTAAGAAATTTCTTGTAGCAGACCTGCGATTAGAGAAATAAAAAATTTACTACCTTTCATAGTTAATTTACTGGTAAAAAAGTATTATCGCATAGGGTCAGCTACATTTTCACACCATCATTCAATACAAAAATTGCAAAGAAAATAAAATTTATCCCAATTTATCACTACGGTAACAACCGGCAAGTAACGCCTCACACCTCATTTCACTCAGCTACGAGTACTTTTGGCGCAAATTATCCGCGCAGGGCCGTTTTCTTGCAAAGTTCCGAACACGCCTTTGAATCGCATCTAACTACGCTTTATAAGGTAAATAATGTATCGGATGGGTCGAACATCGTTAGTGAGTTAGGACCCAGATACAGTGTAGGCTAGTCGAGAAATCTGGGGTTTACTATAAATAATAAATAAAAACTGAGCAGTGAGTGAATAATGAGCAGTGGTGGCTTAATAGTAATGGCCCCGACTTGTAGGTCGTGGCCTCGAACACAGGCAGGCTCTCTACATTTTTTAAATAATATCATCACCACTGCTCTGAAAACTTAAAAAAACATCGTGAGGAAACCGGCATGTCCTAGAAACAAAAACTCGAAGTCGTGTGACATCTACCAACCCGCAATGGGCCTGCGTGGTCGATTACGGCCCACTCTCAAAATATAGAAGGCCCGGTGGGAACATCAAAGCTTATATTTAGTAGAAGAACCCGGAATTATGAGGCTAATAGCAGCCCAAGTACCTAGAAGTGCAAACAACAATAAAATCCGACTAGGAGCAATCCAAATTTAAGTTTTCCGACAGTGGAAATGATTAAAGTTTAGCAAAAGCTGAGGATTATGGTGGAAAAAGTTGTAACAGCTCTTACGTCACTTACGCTCTTACAACACTTATGCATAAGCTGAAGTGGATTTAGAAGCTAAAAGTCATCCAATGATCCATAGATCATAGAAAGTGTAGGATTTTACCTACCGTTAGCTAAACATGAGCGCAGTGTATTTATAAGTCAATTTTTGTAGCGTTAAGCCCAATGTTGTTGGGTCATCGATCCTGCACATCATGCGCACTGTTCATTGCGGACATCATGTCGCCAAACTAATCAATTACCCCAGCATATAATATTATTTACCTATAAGCTATACCTGGAACGTCATCTTAATATTCTTATAAAACCAAGTCAACTATTCGATTTCCATTTACGGACACAGTGTCAGCTTTGGAAAGGAATTTGTATAGATGTTATCACACTGTGTAGATATGGGCTTCACGCGAAAAATCCCGCGTTAATTGACATGTATTGCCTTTTTCAGATGCAGGCTTATGTCTGCAAGATTTTTTTTCTAGGCACCTTCGATTAGTGATTTATTAAGCCGTTAGATATTATATGATACTAGGAGGTAGAATGTCAAAAAATATTTGTGGTCGATCAATCTGGATTACATAGCTCTGTGTTATGGAGCGCATTCTACGGCGTTAATAAAAATAATCTTTAGTAAATCTTGAGAGATTATGAGACTAGATAAAGATACATTCTTGATTTTAAAAGGAGGTGCTTCGTCATATTTGCACTTAAAGGAGCAGATTTCTAGTTTATAAGTGGATGGTTGTCAGACGATAAATTTACTTCGTAACCATTTAATTGGTTTCTGAGATTTTTATTTTGCTTAGTGCGTTAGACGTAGACTTCTGCCTAAAATAGCATAGGAGCAGTTTGGATAGGAATGATCCCTGTTTTAGCATTGCGTATCCACGCTACCACCACAGACTCGATCCATATATCTTGCCACGTAGTCCAAGGCTAAGTTGGCTGATACGTGGTCTAGGCTCAAAGTCTAGTCTTGTCCAAGAACTATCCATACTTCTGCAAATGTTGCCATAGACACCCATCCTAGATGTCCACTGCTGACTCCTCAGGCATGTCATGAACACCCTGGTGCTCATAAGTTATATTTTTACTGAAATGTCTTTATTGTTTTCTGCTGGCGAGTGATTCGCGTGCCCGTGTGACACCAATCCGCTCATGAAAAGCTTGTAGACACTGCTCTAGATGAAACGTGTCAGATAATATCAGGCTGCTTAAAACCGACTCCACTCCACATAAGCTCTACCCGCTAGCAGGTATACGAGTAGTACATACATACCGTACATGCCGTACGAAAGGATGTTGCATCCGGGCTGAAAAGAAAAGAATCAAGAAAGAGGGGATGTTAGGAATAGGATCCTAACAGCCCCTCCACGACTACACGAGTACGCCGGGCATCCACCACCTCAAGACTTCGTAAGACTCCAAGAATACTTGTCTCTCAGTCGCGAACTGCAGGGGCCTATTTGGAAAGCACTAAATCGATTACGTAAACAAGTAGGACGCTAAAATCATAATTTTGCGTAAGAGGGCATTATCCATTCATCTAACAACCAGTGCGAGAGCGGTGGTCCTGAACGGCCAATTCACCTGCACACTTGACGACCTGAACAAGGCCTTTGACGCCGCAATAAAAATGTGGTCCCAAACAACATAAGAAATATAGATGGTACCGTCGAAGTGAAAGTAAAAAGAGAAGAGAAGAGAAGCTTACATTTAGAATCGTTTCCTAGATCCCTATAATTTACATACATACATACACTCACGCCTTCTTCCCATGGGGGTAGGCAGAAACCACAGAACGCCACCAGCTACGATCCTAACACACTCCTTTAACCTCATTTACGTTTATACATCTGGTCATACACGAGCGCCGGTTGCGAGTAGTACTCGCAACCGGCGCTCGTGTTCCTTCCTGACCTTTGTGAAGAACATCACCAATAAGGTCACTATATGTCTTCCCAGGGCGTCCCCTCCCGGCGTTTCCACTCACATCTGCCTTATAAATACCTTTTGTTAGTGTCCTTTCATTCATTTTCTCAAATATAATTTGATGTACTAAAATATGTATATAGGGCATAACAATGTGCAATTAAAAACATTACCCCTCTTGTCAGTATTGTTTTGAGCTTTGACGATTTCTATTTTATTTTTAACTATTCAAATCACATGAGCAGTGTCATCATCATCATTTCAGCCGAAAGACGTCCACTGCTGGACATAGGCCTCCCCCAAGCATCACCACTTCGAATGGTACTGCGCTAGTTCACAAGGTCATCGGTCGCCAGGTCCAGTTTTCGGTGATTGTGGTAGCCGGATCTCTTCCGGGGATTCTTCGCACCCCTTATCGTGGCCTTGACCGCTACCGTAGCCAAGGGTAGGCAGGCCGGTGCCATTTTTTTATTTTTGCTTGTCTTTCGGGGGGGGGGCCATAATCGACACGCTTGGCAGTCGTGTTGGCGATTGCAATATGTTTTTAAATAGTAAGAGAACACTGCTGCCCATTCTCTAGTAAGTCCCTTAGTCGCCGTTTACGACACCCATGGGAAGAAATAGGGGTGGTGCTATTCTTAAGTCCGGCACAACACTGACCGTGAGCAGTGTAGCATCACATAATTTGTTCAAAATAGCATTGCCGGTGTTTCTGTGTATCTTTTTGCATTACTGAGTGACGTCATCTTTCTTGGACTATGGATCTTTGCATTGCAGTGTACCTTGGCTACAAAACAATACCTTGCATATTGGACCACTCTGATTTTGCCTGGTTTCCAACGTAGATCTAACGTTCTATAAATTGAAACAAAGCAAAAAAAAAACTATTTGGGATACAGTCGTTTTAAGAGATTTGAATGAAATTCTATTCGCTTGAAGACAGTATATTACTCAGCGATTAACAGGTTTGAATTTATTTTTTGGAGTTATCAGATTTGGGAAGGGTCTTCACCAAATTTCACGTCGAACCAAAATATACAAGGCTATGAAACAGTATAATATCTTCAAAATAAATTTTGTTTCATTTGTGTAAATTTCAGGGCCAAGCTTGAATGGGACCGTTATCCATCTCCTTTATACTTCAAATAAATTCTAAACAAAGCTTCCTTTGAACATAATTAGCTGAAATAAACAAGACAGAACCCACGCAGCTACCTTTTTACTATTACAAAAGAGTTGTGACGGTCAAAAGTGACTTTTTTCGTTCTCTTTCGCCATGTGTTCAAAGTACAAACGAAAGATGAAAAAAAATCGTTAAAAAAATATTGCAGGCATTTTACTAAATTTTGAAGGAAAAGACAAACTGTTCACGTCAGACAAGTGTTCTTTTGAATGTAAGCTTCTCCTTTAATGCCAGCCTGTACAAAGTCTTAAACCGTAGAGGTACTTTCATTGGCAAACACTCTTCAGTTCATCTTCTACATAACTCGCAAACCTTACGTCAGAACGTATGTGCCAGAAACTTGCAAGAAACTTCTCTAAAACTGCCTTCATTTTGTCTGAATTCATGCCAAGTTTGAACTGTCAAGAACAAATACTTTATTAGTTCATGAAACTTTAACTGATATGAACGCTGGCTTACATTATGGTGTAAGTTTTTGATAGTTCATGTGATATGGAACGTTTTGTATGGAACAAGTTAACCTGGTGTCATTTTGTTTATAATCATAAGTTTTAAAATATAAAAATAAAATAAATTAATTTTAAATGTTCAGTTCGTTCTTCGAAAGCTTAAAGACTGTTACTCGAGGTACGATTATCTATATGGGGCTTTTAATCTGAGAGGACTGAACTGAACGGAACTGTCTGCGGATGTATTATGGTAGATCGCATATCGTAGCGCGTCCAGCCTTTAAAGTAACTATTCTCGTGTACTGAAATGTGTGGTCTACCGAACATCTAATGACTGCAAAAATTAAGCTTTATTAACCGACTTCGCAAAAAGGAGGAGGTTCTCAATTCAGTTGTGTTTAGTTAAATATTTGTTACCTCAAAAATCCGTAGGAAGTCGGTGGCAAAAAATGAAAATATTAAACTAAAGACACCGACTTTCGAAATTAAAGTTATTTTTCACTTTGTTGTGTTTTTGTGTTTTGGAAGTCGGCCTTGTTTTTTTGATAATAAATAATAGCACCCACCCACATATGCTGCAATATTTTTTTTAAACACATTACATTACAAAAATCCTTGTGAAGCCCAACTTAGATTTTGCATGATAATGATTCCGTATCAAATAAAATTAACACATCTCACTCTAGCAAAATAATATTAAGGGAAACTGCAGGATACATTTGTACACCTAAGATATTAATTTTTCAATTACGCTCTCCCGAACCTAAAGCGTAGGCTTAAAGTTAGGTACCGCTAAACAAAACCTAGGTTCTAAGTCATTAGCAGACATAAAGGCACACTCTGACAGCTTGTAAAGGTAGGCTAGGCTTTTCAATTGTTTAGTCATTTAACTAGATCTAAAGGTACACTCATACACTCGTGGGTGACCTTTGACCACTGAGGTTCGTTGCCAATTAAATTACAAGGTGAATTTAGTCTGTATAATGCTGCCTTTGTAACTGTTACTTAAAGGCAAACAGGCGCGACGCCACATCGCGACACAAAGGCACCTCTTGTCGCGCGACACGCGGCGCCTTTGTGTCGCAGTGTGGCGTCGCGCCATTGAGTACGAGACTTAAAGCTGTTATTATTATTTTAGGGTTTCTTAGTTTTTCATGTAGGTATATGACAGAACCAAATGTGAGCACATACGAGTACTTACCTATTCTTTAGATTTCAATCTTGACTGTTGACAATTATGTACCTGGCGTGTTTGGTCTCCTACACATTCCCTTTTATTTTTTTTTTTTTGGGTGGGAAATCATCAAATGACTTCTCCCGCTCTGGGTGGAGCGGGAGGGCGTGTTAGACTTTTACTGACTAAAACCCACCCGTGTTCCTTCAGTTGCCTGTGCCAGGGCCACGGTTTTCTCTGTAGAATAACCCGCGACCCTGAGGCATCGGCCCTATCGGACCCCGTCACTATGTGCTGACATCTCTTTGAGGCGCGCGTGGAACACAACGCGCCGTCGACCCGGGCCTGGTCCTTACCGGACGGCGAGCTACCCATTACTCGCCGTCCGCAAGCCCGCGCCTACGGTGGCCGGGAATCTGCAGGCGACTCCCGACGCCCAGGGCGTCTCCTGCGGCGGTTAGTGGGGGCATGAGGGCGCAAGGCTCTCTCCCTCACCCGCTCCGCCTCCTCCTTCGCGAGCATTACTGCTTCGCAGAAGGAGGTGACGGCTTGCCATTCCCTCTCGCTCCGTACCATGGCCTGGACCAGGGCCGGACGCGAGAGATCGCCGCCGCCAATCGCCTCCGCGAGGACACTGCGGTGCTCCGTCCAAGCTGGGCATACCTCCACCGTATGCTCCACCGTGTCCTCCGGGCGATCCACACAATGGTGACACCCGGGCGTTTCCTCCCGCCTTATGCGAAACAGGAACCTCCCGAAACAACCGTGTCCGGTGAGGACCTGTGTCAGGCGGAAGGTGAGGACGCCGTGGCGCCTCTCCAACCACTCCTCAAAGAGGGGACTTACCGCCGCTATTGTGGCGTGCCCAGCACTGGGTTGCGACAATCGCACCCTCCATGTCGCCATGAGATCCCGCCGGAGCTCTGTCCGCTGTACCGTGATTTGTCGCGGCAGCGGAGTTACACCCCGGCGTTTTGCCTCCTCGCGCCACTCCCATACGTGCGCGAGGGCTTTTGCCTCCAGATCCCATGGCGGCAATCCGGCAAGGAGGCTCGCCGCCTCGCATGAGACCGTGCGGTATCCCCGGACCAGCCGGATGGCCATGACCCTTTGGGACGCGTTCAACCTGCGGGCCGGTCGGCGCCTCAAAGAACGCGCCCACACCGGTGCCCCGTAAAGGGCCATGGACCGCACGATCCCCGCGTAGAGCCTCCGTTAGGAGGCGTTTGGACCCCCTAGATTGGGCAGGAGCCGCCTCAAGGCAGCCCCAGCCCACTCCAGTCTGGGAGCCAAACGTCGGAAATGCTCCACGAAGTTCCACCGGCTGTCGAGGACGAGTCCCAGGTACTTCATCGTCGACTCGACGCCGATGTGAACCCCTCCCGCCGTTATCTGGGAACCCGACAGTGGCGCGTTCCGAGGACCATGAAAACACATGGCCTCGGACTTGTGCAGGGCCACTTCGAGTCCCAACTGCCGGATCCTCTCGACGATTGTCGCAACCCCGAGTGTCACTTGTTCGGCCGCCTCCTGGTGCGACCTCCCCTGTGCCAGGACCAGCGTGTCGTCAGCGTAGCACACCACGCTGACGCCATTCGGGAGGTCGGCGCGCAGCACCCAGTCGTAACCGATATCCCACAGAAGCGGCCCCAGGACCGATCCCTGTGGGACACCGCACGACATCTCTCGCCGGTTCCACTCTCCCCGGTGACCAGGGTAGATGACGGCCCTGTCCGTCAAATAGGCCTCGACCACGCGACAGAGGTAGGTCGGCATCCGGTGATACCGCAATGCCTCCCTGATGCAACTCCAGGGCAGGGTGTTGAAGGCATTGGCGATGTCTAGAGACACCGCCAAGACGACCCCACCCCGGGCAACAGCATCCCCCGTCGTGAGGGCTCGCACGCGCATGATGGCGTCCACCGTAGAGCGCCCCCTGCGGAAACCAAACTGGCTCTCCGCCAAATCCGGCCCCACCCGCACCAGCCGCCCGACGAGGCGGTTTGCAATAACTCTTTCAAAGAGCTTGCCCACCTCGTCGAGCAGCACGATGGGCCGGTAAGCGGACGGAGAGTCCGCATGGCGCCCCGGCTTCTTAATGAGGACCAGTTTCCCCGTCTTCCAGCGAAGTGGGAACTGGCCCTCCTCCAAGCATGCGCTTAGGAGCCCCATAAGTCGAGGCCGGAGAGCCTCCATGGCCAGAACCCAGGCTCTTCCAGGTAAGCCGTCGGGTCCTGGGGCGGTATTTTTGGCACTAAGCCTATGTACCGCCACTCTCAGCTCTACCTCGGTCACCTCCGAAGCATCGTCGTCGTCGTCGGCGGTGTGGTCCGCATCCGGCACCGCAGTAGGCGGAGTCATGGGCGGGGGAGTATGCTCGCCCCGCGAAGGGAACAAAGTGCTCACCACCTCCTCCATGAGCTGGGGCCGGAGACTCTGCGTCAGTGGGGGAGCCCATGGGCGGAGTTTATCCCGCACCATTTTGTAGGGGCTTTTTTATTGCTTTTTTATCATTATTATTTTGTTACTTGACATTTTGTGCGCTTTAACTTTGCGCGTTTTTCGCTTTGGGTGATAATCAGGTCGAAACCTCTAATGTGAATCTAGTGATATACTGTGATTGTTACCTGTTATGTTGCCTTGTGAATAAATAAAACGGACGCCAGTTGGTTTTTAACTTGTTAATGCGCGTTGGAACCCCAACAATAGATATTTTTCAAAATTTTGGTACGCTAAATAACTGTACGAGTCATAATTGAACGCAGACAATAAAAAATAAACAACCGACATAAAAAAACATTGCAATGTGTAAAATTACTTTATTGTTACTTGAACTTAAATAGTTATAATATTTTCTGAGGTGGGAAGATGCACTTGCATAAGCTCGGCCGCCTCAAATGCAGATGTACTTACTGCCGAAGTCGTAGATCCGTTCGGACGCCTTCATTCTTTTACGTTCCTTGCACCGCTTCACTCTACCACTGGATTGCTCTTGAGAAGTCTATAGAATACGAGTATACGATCTCTATGTTTTGACTTGGCTTTTTGACGAGTTACGCTGCTATCGTCACCTCCTTCTGCGGAGCATTAATGTTCGCGAATGAGGAGGCGGAGCGTGAGAGGGAGAGAGCCTTGCGCCCTCACGCCCCTAGTCGCCGCAGGAGACGCCCTGGGCGTCGGGATCGCAAGCAACCCCGGCCACCGTAGGCGCGGGCTTGCGGACGGCAAGCAATGGGTAGCTCGGCGTCCGGTAAGGACCAGGTCCGGGTCGAAGGCCCGTCGTGTTCCACTCGCCTCAAAGAGATTTCAGCACAAAATGACGGGGTCCGATAGGGCCGACGCCTCAGGGCTGCCGAAAATTCTAAAGAGAAACCGTGGCCTTGGTACAGGCAACTGAAGGAACACGGGTGGGTTTTAGTCAGTGAAAGTCTGACCTCCCGCTCCACCCAGAGCAAGAGAAGTCATTTGATGATTACCGGCCAAAAAAAAAAAATTATGCTGCATGCTGTCATCACATATATGTATATATTTATTGTATATATTCAACACCCTATAAACTTCCCGATGTTCTCGATGTAGCGCTGCTCAAGAATGTGAACCTCCGTTTGCAATCGATTGAGACGTTCCACGAGCTAAATTCTGACCACCGCCCTGTAGTCATGCATCTTGCACCCTACTCGGGCCCGATCGACCCCAACCGCCCCCCTCAGACCCAGACGATAACCGACTGGAGGAAAGTAAGCGAAAGACTGAAATCCACCACGTCGCCTCACTTAGACACCATCCCCGATCACTTAGTGTCAGTCGCTGACACGACGGCCGCAATCGACTCGTTTACAGAGCACGTACAATCCGTATTGACGGATTGTTCACGGGAAGTTCCGGTGATGGAAGACCATCGCTGGAAACTACCTACTGACGTACGTGACCTGATAACCGAGAAGAACGCGGCCATCCGTGCCTACGACTCCTTCCCTTGTGACGCGAACAAAGCCCACATGCGCCATTTACAGCGTGCTGTAAAGAAACGCATAGGGGAGGTTCGCTCTGAGGGCTGGAACAAGATGCTCAGCGAACTCGAGCCCACTCATCAAGCCTTCTGGCAATTACAGAGGAAATTGCGTTCCTCAGAAGAGGTGTCTATGCCTCCTCTCATCCGCCCCGACAATAGTGTCGCTTTCGACAGTCCCGATAAGGCTGAATGTCTTGCCGACAGCCTAGAGTCCCAATGTTCTCCCAGCTCCCAACCAGTAGACCAAGCTCACCTGAACAAGGTCGACGCTGAAGTCAAACAAAGAGCCTCCCTCCCTCCCGTCGAAGACCCTGATGATCCTCTGCCTCCCGTCACTCCAGACGAAGTGCACGACATCATTAAAGGGCTCCACGCTCGTAAGGCCCCCGGTTCGGATGGTATTACCAATAAGGTATACAAACTCCTTCCTGCCCCGCTAATAATGCTTATGACCGCCATCTTCAATGGCGCCTTGAGCAACAACATCTTCCCACAAGCATGGAAAGAAGCCACCGTCATCGGTATCCCAAAGCCAGGCAAGCCAAAGTCTGAGCCCTCCAGCTACCGCCCTATTAGCTTACTCAATGTCCTCGGCAAAATCTACGAGAGGCTTATTTACAAGCGTCTCAAAGACTACGCCGAAGCAAAGAGCCTCATACCCAACGAGCAGTTTGGATTCCGTAGCCAACACTCGGGCACCCAACAGGTCCACCGTATCGTAGAGCACTTATGCGCTGGTCTGCAGCGTAACGCGACGACGGGTGTGCTATTCTTCGACATAGCGAAAGCCTTCGACAAAGTCTGGCACAACGGCTTGATATACAAGCTCTACCAACTAGGAGTGCCAGATCGTCTCGTGCTCATCTTACGAGACTTTTTGTCGAACCGGACCTTTCGCTATCGCGTCGAGGGAGCACTCTCGTCCCCTCATCCTATTCGCGCCGGTGTCCCTCAGGGTTCCGTACTATCTCCTCTCGCCTTCACGCTGTTCACTAGCGATATCCCAAAAAGTAAAAAGGCTCAGTTGGCTCTCTTCGCCGACGACACTGCCGTTTACTATACCGGTCACTGTCCCAACGCTATAGCTCGTACTCTCCAAACCTCCGCAAACGTCTTAGGCGCTTGGTTCCGGAAATGGAGAATCGAGGTCAACCCCGATAAGAGTCAGGCGGTTCTCTTCTCGAGACGTCGTCGGCTCCCTCCCCCACTTCCCAGCCCGATCACTATGTACGGCAAGCCAATCCCTTGGGAGAAGCAAGCCAAATACCTAGGCGTGATCCTCGATGAGAACCTTACCTTTAAGGCTCATATTAAGGCGGTTCGCGCGCGCGCCTCGTTCGCTCTTAGCAGGCTCCAATTCGTACTGACAGCCCGTAGCAAACTGTCCCTCAAATGCAAGCTCCGCATCTATACCGCAGTCATCCGTCCCATCATGACCTATGCCTGCGTTGTATTTGCGCACGCTCACCCACGTCATCTCCATAAGATGTAGACCCTCCAAAACCGTTTCCTCAGAAGGGTCACGGGTGCCCCCTTCTATGTCCGTAATATCGATCTTCACGTCGACCTCAAAATGCCAACCATAAAACAGTTCATGAAACGCTTATCAAAGCGTTTCTTCGACTGCGGCATCAAACATTCTAACCCCCTGATTACAGCGGCCGCCCGCTACACTCCCTCTCGCATTAGCAGTATTCGCCGACCAAGGCATACTTTAATCGACCCCCCCGACGACGCCACTACCCTCCTCCAGGAGAGTAGTAAGGCCACTAGCACGCTACAAAAGCCCAAAACCCGATCGCCGTCCTACCGCCCTCGCCGCCGAGGCCCGCCGCGACGCCCAACTCGACGCCCCTCCCGACCCTTGCTCGAGCCAGCCCGCGCCGCTGAGCCTGTAGCTTTAAATTCGTCCATAAATAATACCAATCCTGATCCAGCTAGTCATTTGCTGCCCTCTTCCAGCGACGCCCTAAGCCGAGGTTCGTACCCCACAGGGGGTGCCCTTAGCGTTGTCGCTTAGTTTTAGTTAGTATATAAGTTTAAGTCCTGGCTGGAGGCCTTAATTTATTAGGGAATCCACAGGCAAGTCCGCTTAAGCAGACGACAACCGCATAGGTTGACCTGCGAGATGCCAAACATACAAACAAAACAACACCCTATAAATTTACTTCAACTATTAAACAGTTATGTTAAATAGTTGAAAATTCAAAGTTTGGCTATGATGGAGCGACATAGTCAGTGTTGTGACAAAGCTCCTTAATAAAGAAAAAAAAAAAAAAAAAAAACAGTTATGTTTTTTATATATTCAATCGATAGATCTTTACGAGAGCTGACGGTTGAAAGTCAAATGAGCTTCACAGTCCTGTCCTTCAGAGTTCCTGCCTGACTAACTTCATTGCCTCCCACTATAGCAGCTAATTCAAAGACGTATTCACGTCAAAACTACCCAAGAAAAATTAAAAAAATTAAATGGGACCACTCCTGAGAAAGACCCTAACCCTATCCTTCAAAAAAAGAATTTGCGAAATCGATCTAAAGTTCCTGGAGATATCGCGTAACACATTACATACAACAACAACAACAACAAAACAGACTAATTGAGAACCTCCTCCTATTTAAGAAGTCTGGTAAAAATATAGACATCATAAGCCTATGCATCACGTAGACCACAGCTGGACAAAAGCCTCTCCTATTAGACGCCACTGAGTTTCTTAGTCTTTGTTTTCTCATCCATACATTATGGATGAGAAAATGTATGAATAATAATATATATATATATATATATTATTATTATAATAATTATATTATTATTTGATGATGGATATTATATATTAATATATAATCTATTTAAATATAACAACAGCTATCATGCAGAAATCGATACAAAAAAGTTCTTCCAAAACAAAAAGTTAGTAAACTCAAAACTCACTAAATAATAACGCTAAAAGCTTAACTGTCAGCAGAAACAAAAACTCCAAGCCAGTAAATAAAAACTGGGGCTCCATGAAACAAACATTCTTGTCGATAAGCTGTCGATCGCAGCGCATCAGAGCTCGGAGCGCGGTTTTGCTTCACCCCATGCGGTTTATAGCAACAGCCGTGCTCCGTGGTTTACCATTGTGTGTAAAGCTGTGTACGCACTATCCGTACGCTTATTAGAACAGAAATCTCGATTATTTTTTAATTGCATGGAAACTTGGATTGTCTTCGCGAGCATTGATTACGAATGTTTGAATCGTATGTTTGGACTTGATTAATAAGTTTTAGCAAGAGCAGTGGTTTCCAAGTGGTAACAACTGTGACTTACGAGTTGTAAGCCGTAAGTTAGAACCTAGCCAAGCACATTAATTAGTGTAAATTGTTTCATCACCACTGCTCTCAAAACAGTGAAGGAAAACATGGTGAGGAAACTGGCATGAACTAGAACCAAAACTTCGAAGACATGTGAAATCTACCAACCCGCAGTGGGCCCGCGTGGTGGATTACGGCCCATTCCCACATTCCCTCTCACCGAAAAAAGGCCTGTGTCCCAGCAGTGGGAACATAAGAGGCTGATTAATGCATTAAGTTTTAGAAAGTTAGTTTTATCGAAAACAATTCATATTCGTTAAGAGCCGATTTTATGGTTGAATGTTTGTACTTAAACAACTCGCATACAATAACTTTAGATGGAGTTTTTCCGTACTGCAACAAATTAAACATATTTTAGATAAAAATTTTAGGGTTCTATACGTCCGCATAAAAAAACGGAACCCTTATAGGATCACTGTGTGTCTGTCTGTCTGTCCGTCTGTCAGAGACTTTGTGCTCCGAACCTAATGGACCGATTCAGTTGAAATTTGCTACAATATGAATTTCTGTGACCCAAACACGGACCTGATAAATGAATGAATTTTGAATACGTGGGAAAACCAAACACTTTCACCTAGCATCCTGTTCGGTGTTTCTCAGAGATTTTTGTTTGTAGATACGAACAACGTCTTTTCGTATTCGTATTTGCAAGTACGTACACACCCTTACCATTCGTGTTAGGTACGGTGCAATGAGCGAGTGCGGTGGCTGCGGTCAACCGAACAATATTGTATCTTTACCGCGTTGCAATGTTCAGTAAATTTTACTTCAGATTATTTGAGCTCAAACTATAGGTATTTTCAGCCTTCGTGAGTTTTACTGTCTTCAATTTTACGCTTAATGCCTTCTGCGAAAGTCGGACTGCAACAAGACCATTCATCATATTCATCTGTGACCTCTGACTTTATTTCGGCCTTTCTTCTCAGAGGAACCAGATAGGAAACTTCGATTTCATCTAGTTTTTAAAATATGATTGCAGACATAAAAACATTTTTCATAACGGATTAATACCAAATATATTTTTTAAAACGTGGTCGATATAGCTTCTCTTCTTGAGCTTCCTTTGTACACACCACAGTGGTTAGAAAGGCTGTATGAATTCTTTCGACACGTGCTGAAGATGCTAGATTGGGCATAATCCACATCAATAGTATCCATAGTATTACACAGGTTTATATTAAATATCGAATGTTGTTATTATTCAAGTGCCTCTATGATTTCAAATTAACTCATATCTTCAAGAGATAATTATTAACGACATATCACTATTAGAGTCAAGTGTTATATACATAATCGTGTCGCAATTACATATTATTTAATACTAATCCCTCGCCCTACACACCTAATCTATAATTAATGTATAAATGGAAATATTCATTTCTCATTGGATGCCTGAAATGCGTTCCCTTCATTCGGCGTTAAATTAAAAAGAAAATGCTAAGAATTTTTCATTTATGTCCAAAAGTATGAAGTGAATAAATAGAATACAAATTTCAATGAATACGAGTACCACTTCAGTAGCGAACTTTTGATAACATTTTTAAATTGTTACAGCTGTATAACTTAGATTTGCAGACAAAACTTGCGTCGTCCAATCTTCAGGATGTTTAAATAGGTAGACCGCAGTTGCTATTCAATAGTTCACAGAAGTTTATAAAGTTTATGATAGTTAGGCAACTTTGAGCACTAAAGACTCGTTGCCGAGAATCTCCACTTTGTCCGCCTGAAGAACATCCCTGGAAAGATGAAATGGAAAACTGGGTTATACTGATTAATTAACAAACAAATTCAGAAGCTGAGTTATTGAATATCTTTATTTCAATAAAAGTTGGACTCGATCTAGGTGGTGATAAGGAAAGCAGTGATGGTAAAGACAACCATGTTACAGTTGTGAATTCTGATAAGAATCTATTAGTGTACGTAAACTTCATTGATGGAGCATCAGATAATTTGGTTAACTTGAGAGACAAGATAAAGTGACAATTTGCAAACTGTCGTAATGTGGTACTGGACCTAAGACTTTAATCCCTATTTTTCGGAAAGAAAATAAATAAAAAACTTTTATTTGCAGTAAACATGACGCAGAGAATGAACATAAACTCATAAAATAACAAGTCGGGAGAGACCCTATGCGAGACAGAGCCCCAGCACTGGTTTTCAGCGACAGCCGGCATTGGTGTGATGAAGTCAACTGATGCAGCAAACACTAAGATTTAAAAAAAAACACATTCACACTGCCTGACCATTGGATTTGCCTCTGATAAAACAACGCTCTGGCAATTCTGTTTTAAGTATTTAAATTTTCAAAGGGGAAGTTTTAACAGTCTCTTAACTTTTTGATGGAACGAACGTTTAACAAAAACAAAGAAAATACTCAATTTTGCTCAACTATTCAAATAACTTTTATCAAATACAGCGGTCTTTTCGTCTGGGTTCTGCCCATTAAGTAACAATGTCTCTTCTATTTTTGTGCCTTTTACACTAGAATCGATATGATCACATTCTTATCTTTTAAAATAATCCTAAGCATTTTTACCCAATCCTTTATAATATTAGATCTACCTCCACAAAAGGGTCCTATTTTCTTAAAAATACGCATCAATAATGTCAGCTTGAACCTGATTATCCATTTGAGAAACAAGTTATTTGTGCCGGGTGACAGTATTCGGTACCTTATAGAGTGCTCTTGCCTGTTCAAGTGTTTTCAAAGTTATTGAGGTAAATACGAATTTTGATAAATGGGAGGTGGAAGTTAATACTTTTCTGAAAGAACTGAGAAGATGAAACATTGATAATTATGATATTAATATTGAGGTCTAGAATATCAAATTAAAACCAATTGTATTCGAAAATAGCTCGCAGGATAAAAAAGTAGAAAATAAGGATGAAAACATAATACAGGGAAGAAGTTTTGGCACATAACAAGATAAACATCGTTCACTATTATGCTCCAAATTCTAGGGTAATATAACGTGTCATATAAATTGACCTTTAGCAAACTAGCATTATGCGCAAACTTCTAACTTCCATATTAGGAGGATTCTCGAATATCATCTTAGTCATCGGTTGGCTTTAATAGTAACATTGTCCTAAGCACTTCTATTGTTAAAGACCTGTGCAAAAGTCTTGGTAAGTTAGTTACCGTGCTACTATAATTTTATTAGTTCTCACCTCGAAGTTTTGGGTGACTGGATGCTGCTAATAACAACTTCAACTTTCTTGCTGACGCCTTCGAAGTAGGTGAGGTCGATACTGTATGCGTGTTCTCTGAAGTTGATGACGACGATGTAGGCTTTCTTGTTGTACCATCTGGAAGAATAAAAGATGATATCATGAATTTTGGCAATGATCGTGAGAAAGGATGAATTAAAAATCCATTAAAAAAAAAAATGCTGTTTTCTTCAATGGTTATTGCTCTTTGCTCCAACGCATATAAAATGTTCAACACGATCAGCTGCCATACAGTTTTTGATCAATGTCAATAAACTCTTTGGCAACTGTAAGAGGCTGGAATTTCTGAGGGCAGCGTAGATAATTAGATTAACTAAGATATTGGGTTCGTCCATCAATGCCTCTGCTGTCGCCCGCTGCAGTCATTTACCTACTATATGAGTCGTGGAGTAGGAACTACTCAATTAAGAAATTTGAAACACGCAAAATGTCTATAATCGAGAAAAGCTCAATACATACATCAATGTCACTTATTTAATAACTGTTGGCGGTTCCTTAACCAATTTCGTTGTTGACCAATATCGAATGTTCGTTTAGTTATTCATTTGAAATGGGGTAAGCGTTTCAAATGAAAACCTTATCCTTCACGCGATGTTGCATGGTCCATTTCAAAGACATCTAGGGATAAATCTTTATTTTTGCACAGTATCCACTTGAGTTTTTGCGTATTTATGTAAGAAAACACGTGTACAAAGGAAAAATATTGTTTCCTTTATTTTCTGCATTTGGTGGCTATTTCATAAAAGAAGGTACACAGGTATCTTATTGTATTGAAATTGCAGACACAAACACGAATAATAATTTCTCCAACCATAATTTCACGTTCCTGGAAGCACGTTCACTGTTTTTCCAGTAAAATAAATGAAGAAATCCACCGAAAAGTTGATTAATTAAAATGTTCTGTCGTCCTATGAGAACTTATAAATGTAGTATTGAACGTGCTTCTCGATTTCAATATATTTTATTGAATCATCAATGCAAATATATCAAGTAAAATGTTAATAATGTGACCTACTTATTGTGTAATGCCAATATTTTACAAGGATGCTCGATCAATTTCCGCATTAAGACAAATATATGACTGTAGGTATACAGCAGGTCTACAAACATTCGTTTCAAGCCTGGATATTTGTAAATATAACGTGTGCAATGACATAGGGAATTCTACTTTCCAGTTTAGATCTACAAATGTTTACAAGTTGATGTATTCATATAAGCATTGATACCATGTAATCTAACGAATTGGATAAATGGATACTTTGGTAATTTCTATTGGTGGTATTTTGGTTATGTTGGTTTTTAAAAACTCCAGTTGTCAAGATAAGTCCGATAAAAATATCATGACTTTATCAAAAGGCAAATACCAAAAGAAACAACGATCAAGATAGATAATCAAAGAGTCAATCATTTCAAAAGGCAACTTGTTTGAACGATTATTTGAGAGTAAAGAGGTGTTAGGCAAGTAAGGTGGTTTAGTTTATTCGACGTCTAACGTCAACCAAAGATGATGGAATTTCTAGAATAGTGGACGAAATGTAGTACTCACCTTCTGAAAGCAAAAACTCCTTCATTGTAAGCAACAGACTCGTATCTGCCGTATCTGAAAACCTTGTCAGTGCGAAGTGCGGCTAAAGCCTTGTACACGTTCAAGTGAGAATTTTCCGTCACGCTCTGGACTTCTACATTCAGGTTCTCGAAACCAGCTGCTACTGGAAGCCAGGTCTTGTCACCGTCTGAGAAACCTGTGGCAATATAGGATAAGTTTAAGTTAATCAACGATCAAATAAGTATCGTTTATTAAATTCAGTTTCATTCATAGCAACAGCCATAATATTGTCATTGTATTTTGTTGAAATATGGTTATTTTATACCAGCATTCTTATCAGCACTCCATTGGAATGGTGTACGCTCAGGATCTCTGGAAGCTATCCAGTAGTTAATAGGGTCATCAGTGTTGCAGCCACTGGGGTCTACGGTGTCTTCCCAGCTTACATAGCCATCCACCATGCCGATTTCTTCACCCTAAAATATACATAACTTATTGCTTAGTGCTTTACTTTAATGACATTTTTTTATGATGATCTTCGATTGTGCTTACCATGTAAGTAACACCAATACCAGGACTCAATAATGTGATCATATTGATACCATCAACTAATTCAGGACTAAATCTTGAAGCTACTCGGCTATTGTCGTGATTGCCGGCCTGAAAAATAATATTTTGTATACTTTATTGAAGAATACATTTTTAAGCAAAACATGTGACTGTTGAAAGAAGGTTGAAGTCTCACCACCCAATTTGCTTGTTGATCAATAGGTTTGAATGTGAGGAACTTATCCAGAGCATATTTAATTTCAGCAGCACTTGAACCACCATTTACATCAGAAATCAGCACAAAGTTGAAGGGCATCTGGGCACCTTTGCGATCACCTTCACCAAAGTATCTCATCGTCATCTGAGGACTTGAGTATGCCTCAGTCATCATGACTCTACTTAATCCATCTTTTTCTTTAAACTCATCGAAGACTTCCCTCCATTGGTACACCATTTCTACAGTTTCATCAAGGTCATTGGTGTAAATGTGGGTTAAGTAATCGTAGTTATCAGGGTCATTTGTTTTGCCTGAAAGAGGCTCATTAGGATACTTTCCACCAAAATCTGCCTTATCAACTTCGAACAAATGGGCAATAGCATCAACCCTGAAACCTGCGACGCCTTTGTCTAACCAGAAGCGAATGACATTTTTCATTTCTTCGACGACGTCGGGGTTGCGGTAGTTAAGATCTGGTTGTCCAATCACGAACTGGTGGAGGTAGTATTTACCGACTTCATCTCTGTACTCCCAGGCACTCTTACGGAAAACACTGACCTAAGAAATGAAATATTTATTTGTTTTTTTTCATATTATCATTCAGTATTATTGTTAATACCGTCCCATTAATCACCATAGAATATATATATATCAGCAGGATTATCCACCATACTTATGATATTAGTAATAAATCATTCATGTGCAATTAAATTCAATTCAATTAAATTCCCAGCAATAATAATGTTCCGGGAAACAGGTAGTCTACTTAAAAAAAAAAGTAAAACCGCCGTTTATGCTTACCCAATTGTTAGGCGGGTGCATAACCCCATTTTCGTCCACAACTCCATCCTCCCAGATAAAGTAATCGAAATATTTCTCGTGACCTCGCAACGCCTCCTCGAACCACACACTTTCATTACTCGTGTGGTTTGGTACTAAATCCAGAACTATTTTAATATCTAGAAAGGTAAACGATAGTGTTTGTAGTTCTTGTTTGTTTGTCTGTGAGATAGTCAGCAAATACTAGCAAAGTAATCAAATTGCTTTTGTTTGTAGACTCTATAAATGTCTCTAAAATTGTAATAACCGTGGTGAGTTTCCTGATTTTATGAAAAACAGTAAAATAATACCATTGTTTAAATCTGGTAGCATATCAGACCCTACTAATTATAGACCTATTTCAGTGCTACCTACCTTTAGTAAAATTTTTGAAAAACTTATCTGAGATCAAATGCAAAGATTTTTTAATAAACACAAATTACTGCATAACAAACAGTTCGGTTTTACAAGGGGTCGGTCGACTACTGATGTTGAACTTTTAGGACATGTTTATAAGGCATGGGAGGACAAATGGGAATCTTTTGCGATTTGTCCAAGGCATTCGATATTTTTCTTCATGAAACATTGGTTAGGAAACTGCACCACTACGGAATCCGGAACGCCTCTGTGGATCTTCTTACTTCTTACTTAAGTGATAGGATTCAGAGAGTTGATGTTAACGGAAAAAGATCACCTGGATAAATCAGAGGATCAGAGACAAATTTAAAGAGATTAATACTCGTATAATGGCTGTGCCTTCTCAGTATATTTATGAAAATCTTTGGTATGCACATAAAAATATTAATCTGTTTAAAAAATAAAGTGATATCCATATTATAAATACTAGGAATAAACCCAAATTTGTTGTTCCTACTACCAGGCTCAAGAAAATAGGTGGATCATTTAAATGTCAATGTATACGTTTTTATAATAAACTTCCTAGCCACATTCAAGGACTAAGCCTTAATAAATTCAAATCTTTTATAAAGCGGAAATTATGCCAGAGTGCCTATTATACTGTCAAAGACTATATTGAGGACAGGAAGGCTTGGGATTGAGCTGCTCCAATAAATTTACACAGAAAATCTTGATGTTTAATATTATTTTGCAATTTTTTTAAATATTTTTATTTTTATTATTATATTTTAAAATATTTTGAACCTTTTTACAAACACAATGACATGTATATATTTACTGTATAAAGTACAATATTATTTTAATTTTGTGAATAGAGGAAAAGAAGACTATGTGGGTCATTGTATTTATTTTTTCAGTTTTAATTATGGTCTGGCTGTTTGAGTACTTTATGCGGCCTACCCAAGTGTCCTTTCTTTTGTATTGTTCGTCGAATCGTTGAGCTCCTTAGTTCTGAATTGAGCTGCACCATTATTGACAAATGCGTGCACTGACTGGACAGGTCCACTCAAATCAGTGTGGTTCTTTCCTCAAAAGACCATTTCAGACACCAATCTACAGGGTCCTCATATGATCTGACCAAGTTTATTCTCGGATTTTTATACACTTGGACATACTATACAATGCCATAAAATTGACTTTCTAAAGTATTATAATATTTAAATTATTGTGAATGTGAAGGCAGTGTGGATTTGTTTTTTTTTTTTTAAATCTCAGTTTATTTTTAATTTTTAAAATTAGTTTTAATCATGGTCTGGCAGTTTGAGTAATTTATGCGGCCTACACAAATGTTCTTTCTTTGGTAATGTTCGTCGAATCGTTGAGCTCCTTAAGTTTTGTGTTGAGCTGCATGATTACTGACAAATGCGTGCACTGACTGGACAGGTCCACTCATTCTGTGTGGTTCTTTCCTCAAAAGACCATTTCAGACATCAATCTACATGGTCTTCACATGACCTGACCAAGATTATGTCTGGACTTTAAAAGAGACTGTGACCTCTGAGTTTGTTTCGGCCTTTCTTCTGAGAGTAGTCAAATAGGAAACGCCGATCTCATCTACTTTTAAAATATGTTTGACGTGCAACAGTGTTTTTAAAAACCTACTTACAGAAATAAAATCATTTATCATTAAAATTGTTATTCCGTTTTT
Source organism: Dasypolia templi (assembly GCA_963555695.1). Taxonomy (NCBI): domain Eukaryota; kingdom Metazoa; phylum Arthropoda; class Insecta; order Lepidoptera; family Noctuidae; genus Dasypolia; species Dasypolia templi. The sequence continues at coordinate 5,767,152 of OY743152.1, forward strand.
AATCCTTACTTAGCCTGCATGGTAGTGACAACAGCACTCTGAAAATGATCGCGTCCAGAGCGGACTGTCCCTCTTCAGGGACACTGGGTGGCCACAGTAATAGCACTGACAAAATAATTAATTCTGTAAGAACTAAAAATACTAACCTAGTAACCAAAGCACTATTGTTACTTACTAACATCAAAATACTAACAAAATATGGATCTTTAGCCAAAAATAATTAATTTAAAGGTGAAAAGTCAGTATAAGTAGGTACTCTTTTTACTGTTCATATTTTTTTCTCTTAGAGAGTTCGTTGTTGGTGGCATCGAATACCTTTTCAATTCCAGCAGCATTTTTACAACTAGTTGCAATTTTATTCAGTAGTAAAAAAGTCCTGTATACTGTCTGTTTTGTGATTCATGAAACTGTCCATTTTTTGATATATTGAAATTACAAAAGCTGACCACTCCGAGATGAAAAAAAACTTACCTAATTCCTTAGCTTTAGCCATAAGATTTTCGAAATCCTCCATAGTACCGTATTCCTCTTGAATGGCATAGAAATCAGCGATGTCGTAGCCAAAATCGTACATTGGTGACTTGAACATAGGTGAAAGCCAAGTAGCTCCAATACCCAGCTCTTTTAAATATTCCAGATTAGCAGTGATTCCTGAAGACAAAAAAGTGATGATGACGAAAAGAACCCTGCATATTAAAGTAATTAAAGTCGTCTATTATTGCATAAGGACATAAATAAACTTAATAATTACCATTTAGGTCTCCAATTCCATCACCATTGCTGTCCTTGAATGACCTTGGGTAAATTTGGTAGAAGATGGTAGTCTCCCACCAATCAAGTTCCTTGTCATGAGAGTGGCCACTTAGTGCTAGTGCGAACAGCACTGGAAGCACTAGGATGATCTTCATCCTAACTCTGAGAAGCAAGAAACTCAAACTCAAAGTATTAATTTCAAATAAACCAATTAGAGGCACTTTTGAATTCTCAAGGTCAGTCGGTCAGAAAAATGAAGCTAGTTGCCCATTCCGAAGCGCGAAAGGGGGCGAAATAGTGAAGGGTTGAAATTAAGGGCTGATGTATGGTCTATGACTATGAGAATTCACACTACACATTGAATAATTTTATAATACATATGATAAATAAAGTATAAATATTAAAGCTAGATGATAAGTCATTGGCAATACCCTATAAAACGATGCAGTAAAAGTGGGAGACGGTGAATATTTGCACAAACCGATGCAAAATACAAAGGCGTACATTGAAAATACTATTCACTTACACAACTGAGAATACATCAATAAAAAAGTATCACTGCACCTTTTCATTAGATCCCGACACACAATTTTTCGAAATTGCCTCAAACAAAACGTGAAGAAATGAAGACTTGGCATGCAACACTGTGCAGTTCGCACATAGATTCATTGCATACAAAGAATAACAAGGAAGTACGTAGTTAAAATGTACTAATCTTATTTCTAATGTCTATTCTGGTCATCGCGACCTTTTATTGTTATTTTCATGTATTATGTTGATACGTCATGTTAAGAGGGTGAATAAAAAGCTGCTAGCAAATGGATTTATGAGGTAAATGTTAGTAGAAAAGTTAGGACCCTCAAGAAAGACATAGGTATATGTGTACCGATCGTATTGGCCATTTCTTTAAAAACGTCAGATGCGTAGTAAGTATTCACAACCAGCATTCTTGTAACAAGATTTATGAACGAGGATCCACGAAAAGGATCGTTTTATTGAAGTTCAGAAGTTTCGCCTACCCGGGGGGGGGGGGCCTTGAAAAAAGCGTAATTTTATTGATCTTATAACGTTACTTACCCGATTATATCTGCAACTGAGTGAAGTGCACGCCCTGCATCCGACTTTATAGTAAAACCTATCTTAAATTCGAGATAAATGATACAGAATGTCGATCAACAAAACACTTGGGTTTTATCTTGACTTGCATAATACCACATAGTTTTGGATATCTATATCTTGTGATATGTGAATGCAACTACTATCGGTGTAACGATGGACTGAAAATTACGATAAAAACAATTAATTTTTGGGTGGTTTATTTACAGGACGGCCCGTGAAAACAGGTCCAAATAAGTTAAATTTCAAATTTAAAAAGCCTCCGACACAACCAAAAACCTCTTAAAACGGCTGAACAGTTTTTTTTTATATCTAAGAACCTTTTAAAGTCGAGGTGACTTTAAAAGGTTCTTAGATAATTCTTAGATTAATCGAAACAAAAAAAAAACGTTTTATACATTTTGGAGCTACGATGCTGCAGACAGGCAGACATATCAAAAGCCCTTCGAAACACCCGTATGTATGTTCAGCGATTATTAATAGTGTAGGAGCAACATGATATTTTTTTTTGGGAAATTCTTACTTCACTTTTGAGAAAAGTGATATTTAGTGACGAATTCGTGGGTAAAGTTCAAAAAAACAATAAAAATTGGGGTTTCTTATATTTCATGAATTTATTCCTAGGCTTTATGGGGTGCTTAATTGTTGCAAATGGGTCACACTGTCTTGGGGCCCTATTATGAACTCTTATTTCCAGGCATTTTGCGCGTAAACAGGACTGCCTTGCAATTTCGTATTATGAACTTGTCAAACATGTGGCGACATCTACACCGCCACATGCGAACGCATCATACTGACGTCACACAAATCCTACATCGCGCAATCAGAGTTTACCGCGCAGCTAACATATATACAACTTCCCGACAACAATCATCGGGGAGTTGCCCACCAGATACGACATCCATCTGGTCGGAGGATCTTCTCTTTTCTAAGGAGTATGAGTGAACTGTACACCCTGTTCCTCATATCCCTTCAAACATGCCAATCAGAGATCACGTGACACCCTGGCCGAATGGCTCACAATCCATTCAGTTTACGCTGCTTCAGAAGAGCTTTTATTGAATTGTTTTGGGATTATTTGGAAATTATTGGAGTGTTTTGTAGATAAAATAAGAAAATATTATCATGTGTACGAATATAAACTGTTTGAGTTCCTGGCAGGTTATTCTTCTCGGAAAACTTGTGAATCAAGGAACAAAAGGAGAAGATTTCGTTAACAATTTAATACGTTCGACATGCATGATGTTCATACAAAGATATCGATTCAGCAGAGACTTGGTACTGAATCTGAATCTGAATAGCCTGTGAGGAACTGAGGCCTATCATGTCATGAGACGTGTGATATGTGGCTAAGAATAGTAAAATACACTTTCTAATATATAAATAAAAGGATAATAAACGATTTATTTAAATCTACGGATTTATCCGTGAAGACTAGGGTAGTTGTTAATATTAGGTATGAACTTTCCGTAAAGTTTAACTAAACATTATTCTCATTTTAGGAGTAGCAGTATCATAGTATTCTTCTGGCTCCTACCAACGCCCCACAGGTGATATATATAGGCTCTCATTCAATGTCCCAGCCAACATTTTCAACAGTTATTACCTAAGCAAATCACTGAGACTTCAGACTTCTGGGTGGGAATATAAAACTCCAACAATGTTTCTAGCCTAACATAGGTACGCGCCGACGAGGGCGAGAACGCTCATCCACGATTACACTATTACTTACATTGTTTTAATATTATATCATGTTAAACTCTGAATAATAACTAAAATACTTACGCCATATTTCACTTATGTTTGTGAAGCAATACTTAAATTGAAGTTGTCGATTACCCTGCTGAAATTCAAGTGGAATTCGAAAAAGGCGTTCGAAAACCTCGCGTTACAATAATTATATAGCACAATATAAATTGCGTTCATATTTTCATCTACTTTTATAAAAGAGCAACTCGATTAATATATTGTATTTATTATTTTTATCATATATACGTGATTAAAAAAAAACGTAATATACCAATAAATATTTAATTGTGTTTCTGAACGTTACGTCAGAGAATTACAAGCCAGCCATAGACAAACTACCCAGCGTCATGGGGTCTCAACTCGAACATATTATAATTTGTCTTGAAAAACCATCATAGATGGCAGCATAGGTAACCATAATGAAATTAACAATCTTTAAAAGGCGAAATACGGCAGAATTTTGACTGAATTATGATTGGTAAAAGTCAATACCTTCTTGTTTAGTGCTGATTAATCTATTTCCACTCATAATGCGCTTATTCTAAAAATAAATTAAACTGAAGCCTTTAACTTAAATTTGAACCCTTTTAATGATAAAAGTCATCTGTTAATCATTTTGTTTAGAGCTTTTTGCAATAGATGGCGTTTACTCAATTGGTCCTGTCATCACAGTTTCCAAAACTGATACTTATTTAAAATCAAACAACGTATTTTTTTTATAAAGCCTTATAAAAGAAATCTAATAATATGTTTTTCTGAACCCGGAACTATAAAAAAAATATAAAGCATTGCACGAAACGTTTTAAAAGTAGATCGACTCCAAGATGGCTTTGTAAAACAGGTCTCTGGTAATGAGTGAGTCGCTGATGCTGCCATCTGTTAATAAAAATTAGAGGAAAATAAATTGCCAGCTCAATAATATACCAGACTTACGGAGGTTTTGTTTCTTTGTATTGGATTGGGTATCTGAACGTATTATTATATTATCTGTGCCAGCTTGAAATCGGTCAGAATTAGTAATGGCATTAATACGAAATTTAACCAACCAGTGAAATTAATTGCCTGGAACTTGCCATGTTTAATAAAAGTTCGTAATAGGCCCGCTGGAAGGAATACTTCTAATTACAAGTCAGCCTGTATTATAGTTATTGAACATTTTCTACAAAATGTTCTTGTGTTAGTATTCAACTTAACGTCAGAATTTTACTTAGGAATCTTTCTGCTTATTACAAACATAATATTCTAAGTATGTACGTCGTAATGTAGTACCTAATGCTAAGACGTAAAGTGAATGTACGTCTTAGCATTAGATACTACACTGTGCAATGATAGGTTTGGTCCGTAAAGGCAAGACCTTTTCCCTCTCCCACAAAAAATTAACAAGCATTGATTACTTCTCTACACGCCTTGATAAATTAGTTACGAAAAGGGTCAAGGAAAGTTATTTGAAAGCAATATCTTTACTAACATAACAGATTTTTTTTTTTACATTTTAGTAATTTTTTTGCTTAATCACTCACAAGTTGGTACGGATAGGTAGGTATAAATGTATTTAAATTGAAACGAAATTCAAGCTTGGATTAATTCATTTTAATCAACAAATTACCAAGAAAATAACAGTTACAAAATAAATACAATCGTTACTTATTTTTATTTAGTGCAGTTTCAGTACAAGTCCTTCGAAGCTAGAGACTGAGACAGATGAGGCGCTGAAGACGTCACTGCAAGCGAAAAATAAAATTAATAATCATTAAACAAAATCCAATCTTAAAAAAATAACTTTCTAAACAATAGTGGATTTCTAGAAAAGTAGTATCAGTAGTTTTAAAAAAACAGATATTCGTTTGACAGGTTTTTAAGAAAATACTTAACTTAAATACCTCAAAAACTTATTGGCAGACTTCCATTATCGAAGCAGGAATTACCTACATACTAAATTTTTATCCTCAACTTCAGTGCCCAGCCCGATCACTATGTACGGCAAGCCAATCCCTTGGGAGAAGCAAGCCAAATACCTAGGCGTGATCCTCGATGAGAACCTTACCTTTAAGGCTCATATTAAGGCGGTTCGCGCGCGCGCCTCCTTCGCTCTTAGCAGGCTGCAATTCGTACTGACAGCCCGTAGTAAACTGTCCCTCAAATGCAAGCTACGCATCTATACCGCAGTCATCCGTCCCATCATGACCTATGCCTGCGTTGTATTTGCGCACGCTCACCCACGTCATCTCCATAAGATGCAGACCCTCCAAAACCGTTTCCTCAGAAGGGTCACGGGTGCCCCCTTCTATGTCCGTAATATCGATCTTCACGTCGACCTCAAAATGCCAACCATAAAACAGTTCATGAAACGCTTATCAAAGCGTTTCTTCGACTGCGGCATCAAACATTCTAACCCCCTGATTACAGCGGCCGCCCGCTACACTCCCTCTCGCATTAGCAGTATTCGCCGACCAAGGCATACTTTAATCGACCCCGACGACGCCACTACCCTCCTCCAGGAGAGTAGTAAGGCCACTAGCACGCTACATAAGCCCAAAACCCGATCGCCGTCCTACCGCCCTCGCCGCCGAGGCCCGCCGCGACGCCCAAATCGACGCCCGTCCCGACCCTTGCTCGAGCCAGCCCGCGCCGCTGAGCCTGTAGCTTTAAATTCGTCCCTAATTAATACCAATCCTGATCCAGCTAGTCATTTGCTGCCCTCTTCCAGCGACGCCCTAAGCCGAGGTTCGTACCCCACAGGGGGTGCCCTTAGCGTTGTCGCTTAGTTTTAGTTAGTATATAAGTTTAAGTCCTGGCTGGAGGCCTTAATTTATTAGGGAATCCACACGCAAGTCCGCTTAAGCAGACGATAACCGCATAGGTTGACCTGCGAGATGCCAAACAAACAAACAAAACTCAACTTCAGTGGATTCAGTACATATAAAACTCACCCTTCGTTCTTTGGAGTGTCTGCTCCTTAGAATAATGCTGACGTCACCAACAACGTATACGAAGTACGTCAGATCGATGACGTGGTCATCGTCACGCATGTTAACGATGACCAGGTAGGTCTCACCGTGGTACCATCTGTAATAAAAAAACGGGAAATAGTAATTGTACGAGAATATCTGGGAAAAACCGAGCAGTGGGGATGGTAACTGTAAGAAAAGATAGAAACAATTGTCCTGGATTTATAGTAACAACATTTTTGCCAATCCATGAGTGCCAACAGTTTAAGTTGAATCTCATATTGATAATGATATAAGACTGTTTTTACGTAGACACGGATTTACTTTGAAGCCTCTTAACAAAAGTGGTACTATCGAATCCACGAGTTCAACGATTGGCCAATGATTTTATACGTTTGTTCAATTATAAATACTAATATTAATAAAATAATATTTTTATTAATTTATTTATAATATATATTTTTTATTAAATTATGAATTACTAGTACGAAATTTACAGTATTTTGTAGAATTTGTTGCCATCAAATCATTGCCAAGAAATAATCAAATAAATTCGTAAATAAATTCGAACCTTCTGAACACAAAGACATCTTGGTTCATAGCTAAGGAGTCGTAACGTCCATAACTGAAGACCTTTTCTTGGCGCAAATCAGCTAAGGCCTGGTAGACCTTCAAGTGGGACCTGTCAGCGGCTACCTAGACATCGACGTTCAAGTTCTCGTAACCTTCGGCTACTGGTAGCCATGTCTTGTCAGCGGTCGAGAAACCTATGAAATGTGACAATAAATTATTTCTCCCGTTCTATACATAACTACAAAATAATGCAGCCAATGGGTAAAGTTTTACAGAACCCTCGTGAATTGATTTTCAGAATATTATATAACTTTATCCATTACAAAAAAATCAGCATTGATAACTTTGCAAAGGAACATGCTTCGTGTTTATCTAAATAAATGAAGATTATCTTACGACTCGATGCAATGGTAACTAAATGTACATGGTAAACCTCAACTATTTCATAAACAACTAACAGCTTCACTATTTATTCACCAACCATATTCACATCCCAGTTCAATATCATAAAAAGCTGTCCATCGTCCCTTCCAACAATAACATTGATAGAACTCAGATCTGGTGCGACTGACAACTTTGCCAAAGAACATGTTTCGTGTTTATCTATATTAATGAAGATTATCTTACGATAATCGTAATATGCAATGGTAACAAAATGTACATGGTAAACCTCAACTATTTCCTAAACAACTAACATCCAAAGCTGTCCATCGTCTCTTCCAACAATAACATTGATAGAACTCAGATACAGTACGGAATGACAAGTGAACTCAACATCTCTGTGTTTTCCCGATCCGTAGTGAAAACAAATGTTTCTCGAATTGATTGAATGTATTCAAACATAGCCAGTATTCGTACTGTGTCTTAACAACTGATTGTCGTCCTGTTCAAACTTTGCCGCTCTTTAAAATAAACTACGGCACGATTGACTGTCTTAGATAAGTAGAATAACTACAGTGTATTCCAAATTTTTAAATCTTCATCGGCATTACGTCAATTGTCATCTGCGATAATTTTAAGGTGCAATTTTTTTTATTGAACAATGTTCTATTCTATAATATGGTGCCTTACCAGCGTTTTTGTCCACGTTCCATTGGAATGGTGTTCTTTCTGGATCGCGAGATGATAGCACATAATTGATTGGGTCGTTATTATTACATCCAGATGGATCAACTGTATCTTCCCAGCTGACGTAGCCGTTTACTAATCCAAGTTCTTCACCCTGGAGATTTAAGTTTTTATTCATATTGAAAAACTTTTGAGATTACTTGAAAGACCAACTGTATTTCTAATAAGTAATTATAGGTAGTAAAACAGGTCCTTAGAATCGAATAAGTTACATGTAATTTGAGGTTATTTTAATTTTTCATGGAGTTTTGAGAAGCAAATAAGTATCTATAATCGAGAGCGTTCTAGTGTATGGTTTGGTTTCACGAACGTACATGACTTTATATGTAAGTTAACGAACAATGGTTACAACTATTCAAAAGTGTCTCTAAATCAATAAAAACCAAATTTTACCATAATATGTAATTCCCACTCCAGGAAGCCACAATACAATCATATTGATTCCGTCAACCAAAGGCGGACTGTATCTAGTTGCCATTCGGCTGTTTTCATGGTTACCGACCTGCGAATTATTCCCTTCTATTAACTGTAATATATTTCCTTTTATATTTAGGGCGAATTTCACCAAACATTTAAACCTACAATAAGTTTTTTGCGTCAATTTTATTCCACGGATACAGGATATTTGACTTTGGTAAAAAAAAAAATACCAAAGTCAAACGACTTTGGTAAATTAAAACAGGTTTGTAAGTCAAGAATTTCTCTACTGCGTGTTTTATGTCAGGTGCCGATGATGAGGAATCAACGTCGGTGATTAAATCGAAGTTGAAAGGTATCTGTGCTCCTAGCTTATCACCTTCCCCGAAATATCTAACTACGTCTTGAATGGATGAGTATACTTCAGTCATCATCACTCTAGTTAGGTCATCCTTTTCTTTGAACTCAGCGAAAACATGAACGAACGTCCCAGCCAACATTTTCAACCGTAATTACCTGACCAAATCACTGAGAGTTCTTCACACTTCTTGGTGGGACTATAAAAACTCCAACTATGTTTCTAGCCTAACAGCAAGTCCGCTTAAGCAGACGACAACCGCATAGGTTGACCTGCGAGATGCCAAACAAACAAACATCTAGCCTAACATAGGTACGCGCCGACGAGGGCGAGAAGGCTCATTCACGATTACACTATTACTTACATTGTATTAATATTATATCATGTTAAAAACTGAATAATAAATTAAATACTTACGCCATATTTCACTTATGTTTGTGAAACAATACTTCCATTGAAGTTGTCGAATACCCTTCTGAAATTCAAGTGAAAAGCGTTTGAAAACCTCGTGTTACAATAATTATATAGCACAATATAAATTGCGTTCATATTTTCATCTACTTTGATACTAGAGTAACTTGATTAATATACATATTGTATTTATTATTTTTATCATATACACGTGATTTAAAAAAAAACGTAACTTGCCAATAAATATTTAATTGTGTTTCTGAACGTTACATCATAGAATTACGATCCAGCCATAGACAAACTACCCAGAGTAAAGTCGGTCAGAATTATTAATGTCATAATACGAAATTTAACCAATCAGTGAAATTAATTGCCTGGAACTTGCTATGTTTAATAAAAGTTCGTAATAGGCCCGCTGGAAGGAATACGTCAAATTACAAGTCAGCCTGTATTATAGTTATTGAACATTTTCTACAAAATGTTCTTGTGTTAGTATTCAACTTAATATCAGAATTTTACTTAGGAATCTTTCTGCTTATTACAAACATCGTTTTCTATGTGAATATACGTGTTAGCATTAGGTACTTCACTGCTCAATGATAGGTTAGGTCCGTAAAGGCAAGACCTTTTATCTCCCACAAAAGATGAACAAGCATTGATTACTTCTCTACACGCCTTGATAAATTAGTTACTTACGAATAGGGTCAAGGAAAGTTATTTGAAAGCAATATCTTTACTTACATAATTGAGCTCTTTTACATGTACTAATTATTTTGCTTATTCACTTAAAAGGACTGAGAACGTTGAGTAGGAGTAGATACATAGTTGGTAAGGATAGGTAGGTATAAATACATTGAAATGAAATTCAAGCTTGGATTAATTCATTTTAATCAACAAAACACCAAGAAAATAACAGTTACAAAATAAATACAATCGTTGCTTATTTTTATTTAGTGCCGTTTCAGTACGAGTCCTTCGAAGCTAGCGACTGGTACTGATGAGGCGCTGAAGACGTCACTGCAAGCGAAAAATAAAATTTATAATCATAAAATAAAATCCAATCTTAAATAATTAACTTTCTAAACAAAAGTGGATTTCTAGAAACCTTGTATGTATGGAGTTTATCAATAGTGTTTTTTTAAAAAAAAAATCGGATATTCGTTTCACATGTATTTTAAAAACATAAAACTAAATCTAAAGACCTCGAAAACTTATTGGCAGACTTCCATTATTCCATAGTAATTACCTACATACTAAATTTTTATAACTTCAACTTCAGTAGATTCAGTACATATAAAACTCACCCTTCGTTCTTTGGAGAGTGAATGCTCCTTAGAATAACGCTGACGTCACCGTCAACGTTCTCGAAGTACGTCAGATCGATGACGTGGTCATCGTCACGCATGTTAACGATGACCAGGTAGGTCTCACCGTGGTACCATCTGTAATAATAAAACGGGTAATAATAATTGTACGAGAATATCTGGGAAAAACCGAGCAGTGGGGATAGTTACTGTAAGAAAAGATAGAAACAATTGTCATGGATGGATAGCATCAATATTTTTGCCAATCCATGAGTTAACACTCAACAGTATACGTTGAATCTCATAATGATAATGATATAAGATTTGGCTATGAAGTCTCTTAACAAAAGTTGTACTATCGAATCAACTAGCTCAACTATTTTTAGGTTTGTTAAATTATGAATTACTAGTACGAAATTGACACTAGTGTGTATAATTAGTTTCCATAAAATCATTGCAAAGAACTAATCCAATAAATTCGTAAATAAATTCGAACCTTCTGAACACAAAGACATCTTTGTTCATAGCTAAGGAGTCGTAACGTCCATATCTGAAGACCTTTTCTTGGCGCAGATCAGCTAAGGCCTGGTAGACCTTCAAGTGGGACCTGTCAGCGGCTACCTGGACATCGACGTTCAAGTTTTCGTAACCTTCGGCTACTGGTAGCCATGTCTTGTCAGCGGTCGAGAAACCTATGAAATGTGACAATAAATTATTGCTCCCGTTTTATACATAACTAAAAAATAATGCAGCCAATGGGTAAAGTTTTACAGAACCCTCGTGAATTGATTCTCAAAATATTATATAACTTTATCCATTACAAAAAATTCACCGACTCCAATGATAACTTTGCAAAGGAACATGCTTCGTGTTTATCTATATCCCCCTAAACCTCAACTATTTCTTAAACAACTAACAGCTTCACTATTTATTCACCAACCATATTCACATCCCATTTCAATATCATCAAAAGCTGTCCATCGTCCCTTCCAACAATAACATTGATAGAACTCAGATCCAGTACGGAATGACAAGTGAACTCAACATCTCTGTGTATTCCCGATCCGTATTGAAAACAAATGTAGCTCGAGTTGCTTTGCACGTATTCAAACATAGCCAGTATTCGTACTGTGTCGTGACAACTGATTGTCGTTCTGTTTAAACGCTGCCGCTCTTTTTAAAATAAACTAGGGCCGATTTACTGTTTTTGATAAGTAGAATAACTACATTGTATTCCAAATTTTTAAAACAACTCATAAAAGCAGTGGCGGTCTTATCACCATTTTCATCAGCATTACGACTATCGTCAAATGTCATCTGCTATAATTTTCTATTGAACAATGTTCTATTATAGAATATGGTGCCTTACCAGCGTTTTTGTCCGCGTTCCATTGGAATGGTGTTCTTTCTGGATCGCGAGATGATAGCACGTAATTGATTGGGTCGTTATTATTACATCCAGATGGATCAACTGTATCTTCCCAGCTGACGTAGCCGTCTACTAATCCAAGTTCTTCACCCTGGAGATTACATTTTTTTTTATATTTGAAAAAAAATTGAGATTACGTAAAAGACCAACTGAATTTCTAATAAGTAATAATACTTACGAGCATTATTACTTATTAGAAATTACTTATTAAAGAATTTAGTAAAAAAGTTTCTTTGAATCTACTATGTTCCATGTAATGAGAGGCTATTTTATTTGTTCATGGAGTTTTGAGAAACAAGACAGTATCTATATTCGAGAGCGTTTTACTGTGTGATTTGGTTTCACAAACGTACATGACTTTATATGTAAGATAACTAACAATGGGAACAATCATCCAAAAGTGTCTCCAAATCAATAAAAACCAAATCTTACCATATATGTAATTCCCACTCCAGGAAGCAACAATACAATCATATTGATTCCGTCGACCAAAGGCGGACTGTATCTAGTTGCCATTCGGCTGTTGTCATGGTTACCGACCTGCGAATTATTCCCTTCTATTTACTACAATAAACTTCCTATTATATTAAGGGCGAAATTCACCAAACTTTAAAACCTAGAATTAGTGTTTTCCTTAGATTATTGTTTTGTATTTTTATAGTTATTCCGTACTAGAAGTGCCAGACGTCAACTTTATTCCACCGATACAGGATATTTGAGTTTGGTAAAATTTGCTCTTAACACATTTCAGTTAGTCGTTACTGAACACTTACCACCCAGTTCGCGACATGATCAACAGGTTTGTAAGTCAAGAATTTGTCTACTGCGTACTTTATGTCAGCTGCCGATGATGAGGAATCAACGTCGGAGATTAAACCGAAGTTGAAAGGTATCTGTGCTCCTAGCTTATCACCTTCCCCGAAATATCTAACTACGTCTTGAATGGATGCGTATACTTCAGTCATCATCACTCTAGTCAAACCATCCTTTTCTTTGAACTCATCGAAAACATCTCTCCATTCGTAAACCATGTAGTAAGTCTCTTCTTGTTCTTTGGTATAAATATGACTGAGGTAGTCGTGGGATTCGGGATGAACGTTGACATTACCGGAAAATGGTTCATCGGGGTATTTGCCTCCAAAAAGTTCTTTGTCGACTTCGTATAAACAGTTTACAGCATCAACTCTGAATCCTGCTACACCTTTGCCCAACCAGAAACGTATAATATTCTGATGAAAAAAAAAAACAATTCTTTTTAATGGAATTCAAAACACTTTATAATAAAAACAACCAAACCATGTAAGGTCCTCACCTTCATTTCTTCAACAACATCAGGGTTACGGTAGTTCAGATCAGGCTGACCAACAACAAACTGATGCAAATAATATTTACCAACTTCCTCTCTGTATTCCCAGGCACTGCCACGGAAATGGCTCCTCTAAAAACAGTGTATACAAAAACGAGGATTATTTAATAAACATTTATTTTGGTATTTATTACATCAAAGAGGGAATCATGTTATCGTTAATCATTCTTAAGATTTCACTAACATCCTTCCTCACTTTGATTTAATTCCAAGTTCAAAGAATGAGCTTTTCCTGTCATAGAAAAGGGCACCCAATAAACTTTCATCATTACAATCATCAAGTCTACAGAGAGCAATCTTAGCGCGTCTCATTGTGCTATAACGCTTACCCAATTATTCGGCGGCTGCCTATTACCGTCTTCATCGATTACTCCGTCTTCCCAGACAAAGTAATTGTAATACTTCTCATTACCATTTAGCGCCTCTTGGAACCACATACTTTCATTGGACGTGTGATTTGGTACCAGGTCCAAAACTACTTTTATCCCTGTTGAAAGTAGACTTATTATCACTCTTTACGACCTTATTATTGGATACCTTTCTACTTTTACTTTATTCTTATTGTTATATCTTACAAATTGATTGCTATTTCTATCTACTTACCATGTTTATTGGCCTTGTCAACCAAATCTTCAAAATCTTCCATAGTTCCATACTCATCATGTACAGCATAAAAATCAGAAATATCGTATCCAAAATCATACATAGGTGACTGGAACATAGGAGACAACCAAATTGCGCCTACACCTAGTCCTTTGATGTATTCCAACTTTGAAATTATACCTGCCAAAAGCATGAAGATTCAAATTACTGATTATAATAGTCCCTATCGTTAATATACTCGAATATTTCCCAAGGGAACTGTTTCACGAAGCTCTAAATTATAGTTTTCATTTGTGAAAAGCGCCTCAAAGTGATGCAATAATCAATTCGAGAAATAGGACAAGCTTGTATCACTGTAGGTGTGGGCTTACTTAAAATTTGAATCGTTCAGTGAATTATGTGACACTGTGTGTGCGGGGCAATCAACCAACTTAGCTAATCGCACTACCAATACAAGCATTGAAGTACAGTATAATTTGGTGAAGTCTTAATATCCGAAATTATGTTAACCATACAATACAAAAAAAGTAAAAAATGGGTTTTCTGCCATCAATAATTACTAGAGGTTAAGAAATAGCTGCAACTTTTCTTATGTTGTTATAGAAGCAAGAGCACCTACCATTGAGGTCACCAATTCCATCTCCATTGCTATCAGCAAAAGATCGTGGGTAAATCTGGTAGAAGATCGTCGTCTCCCACCAATCCAGGTCCTTTTCCTCATGTTTCAAAACATTTCCACTACAAAAAACCCACAAAATTGGCAGAAAAATTACTGCCCTCATTTTAGAAGCACAGAAAAACTTTAAAGCGCTGTCTGTTACAGACTGTATATTGAGAATACATACATACAGGTTTATATAGAAGATTCTGTATCTATTATCGAAATAAGATACTAGCTGAGTGGTCTGATAAAAGGGATCGTGTGGACCGATCTTGAGATTAAATACACAAACATGATGAGTATCAGTGGATTTAGTTATGTTATCTTTCATTTCTATGACTATTATTATTTACCAAAGCCTTCTGTTCTCTGCGTAGCGTAACCTATCTAGTTGAATCCGCTGTTTTGGTCACGTCTTTGTGCTAACAACAAAAAAAAAATCTGTATTCTAATATGGGAAGAATATCTACAGTTTCAAATATCATGTTTGATCATCCATTAATAATGTGCCAACCGTCGACTGTAGCTTTGTTGGCTAGTAAATAAATTGTGAATCTGATCCTGTTTTAACATACGCAATCTTTACCATACCATTCCTACTCCTTAATGTATTAAGACATTTGCTAAAAAAAAAAATGTTCAGATTCATATAACACTCATATATTCAAATGAGATAAATTTTCTAGAGCAGACTATGGTATCCAGTGGGGGATATAAGTGCTTTATATTCCAATTTTTAAGGAGAAAATAGCACGCCTGACACCTGGTAGGTTTCAGTTTTCAAGAACAAATATGAAAAGTAAGGTATGCTCTAGATTCTTAATAAAATTAGTACAACAGTAAATTCGATGTCACTCAGGATTTTTTTAAGCAAGAATATTAGACAACATTTATAAGATTTAACGTATTCCTTGCAGGAAGTGATAGTGTGACCCATTTGCAACCCGAAAGTCGCGGCCCGGAAGAGCAGTGGTGGCCCATTGGTATTGGCCCTGAAATACGAGTTATAGGTCGTGAGTTCGAACCCAGACAGGCACTTTACTTTGTGTTTTTAATTTCATCACCACTGCTCTGCTCTGAAGGAAAACACCGTGATGAAACTGGCATGTCCTAGAACCAAAAATTTAAAGACGTGTGACATCTACCAACCCGGAATGGGCCCGCATCGTGGATTACGGCCCACTCCCTCTCACAGAGAGGAGGTCTGTGTCCCAGCAGTGGGAACGTTATAGGCTGATTATGATGCTAAGAAAACCCAATTTTTACGTATTTTGAATAGACAGAAAACGACACTAAACATGATTTTTAGACAACATTTAAGATTTGGTTGATCCGGGTGAAATCATGAATTTCATGTTCGTGGTTTAGCCTTATATTATTCTACGTTTCTCGAATCGGCATGAACAACATCATTATAAATAACTCGTGCCGTAGAAAAAGATACACCCACTGTGTGCAGTGAAAATATGCACGTGAGAGATAACAAAACCAATATAAGTTGGCTTCTTATTCGCTTGAAACTCGTTACCTACTACGCTAGGTCAGCTCAAGGTCAAAGTGTTATCATTTCTGTGTGGCGTACTGTACTATAAAAACTGTGTATGTTACGTGTGAATCGCAACTGTATACCAGTGGTGATTCTACAACTCGTGGAGACTATTTTAATGCAAATGTAGGCATAGTACAATATAAACCTCCTTGCCGTATCCGGTGACAGCGACCCTAAGTAAAGTTCCTTCCTTTTGTGAGCTCTCTAGTGTAGAAATGATAAACATAATAGGTTGTTATAGAATTCACTGCCTAACTACATCCTAAAACGGCCTAACCATTTTTTTTAACAGTTACCTACAAATACAAAATACATACACATTAGTTTCTAGTCATTAGCGAATATAAGCTTACCACCTCGTATAATACGTTCTGAATTGATTGCCTATCAATTATAATAACGTTTGACACGTTTGAGTGATATACTTTCCACTCGAATGTCTTTATGAATTCAAATTCTGATATTTCGTTTGTTTGCTTGGAATCTTTGAAAAATGAAGGTTGTCCCCAAAGTTTTACCTGTGAGAATAGATAGTTGAGAAACTTAGCAGATAATTTATTATTAGAATTAATTTTGAAAAAAGACGTTCCCTTGAGTTTCGTATATGGGTCACAAGCTGGTTCATTGAAGTCAAAGTCAAAGTCAAAGCATTTATTTCAAATAGGCCCATATAAAGGCACTTTTGAACGTCAACATTTACATTAAAAATAGAACTGATTCTAGGCGCCACTTCCAAAAAGTAGTTTCGTATGGAGAAGAAGTGGCAAGAAACTCCACCGTTACTCTTTTAAAATGTTTTACAATATGTTGTATACATTAATTATATTTCTATATGTGAAGACGATGCACCAAGAATAAAAATACTATACCACTATTGGTACAAAAAAATTAAAAATAAAGCAAAGGTATATAAATTAATCACGTGATAGGTACATTGTGCTCACATATTTACAAACAATTGTAAAAATATATGATTTTCCTAAAATATTAACTTGGAATAATACAGTGTGTGAGTAAAGTAAAAATAACCAAATACACAACACAATAAGCAAATAGTATGATTTTGTCTAGCCTCTAGATTGTCCTATGGAGCAGGACCAGCATGTTTCCAAGCATTCTTATCAAGGATATAATCTTCTAATTTGTAATATGCTTGATTACAAAGTGTTTTTTTTAACATGAGTTTTAAACTTTCTTTCATTTAATTGCAATATTTCACCAGGTATTTTGTTGTAACATTTAACACAGTACCCCATAAAAGATCTATGTACTTTAGATAGTCTGAAAAATGGTTGATCTATTTTATTTTTATTTCTAGTGTTAATATTATGTCTATCACTTATTTTATTAAATAGATGCAGATTTTTTCTAACATACATAATATTTTTATAAATGAACTGGCAAGGTACAGTCATTATATTAATCTTCCTAAATAGTACCCTAAGAGATTCGCGGCGACGTAGATTGTAAATGGCTCTGACAGCTCTCTTTTGCAAAATAAAAATGGATTCAATGTCAGCAGCCCGACCCCACAGTAAAATGCCGTATGACATAATGCTGTGGAAGTAGCTGAAATAAACCAAACGTGCGGTTTCAACGTCTGTTAACTGTCTTATCTTTCTAACAGCATACGCTGCCGAGCTTAGTCGCCCCGCGAGAGATGTTATATGGGGTCCCCATTGTAACTTCTCGTCTAGCGTGATTCCTAGGAAAACCGTCTGATTACTAAATTCCAGTTTTTCTCCGTTCAATATGATGTCACATTCGCTACTTCTAACATTAGGTAATTTAAATCGAATGCATTTGGTTTTTTTCTCATTTAGTACCAAATTATTTACCGTAAACCAATCTTGGACCTGAAGAATAGAGTTGTTCACGTCGTCAAGATTTTGTGACCTTCGATCTATTTTAAAGATCAATGAAGTGTCATCTGCAAATAACACCATCTTCGGTTGATTTTGAAGTAACTGGGGTAAATCATTAATGTAGACTAAAAAGAGGAATGGACCCAATATCGAACCTTGAGGAACGCCCATTGATATTTCAGACCCTAATGAGTTTGTGCCGTTTATTTGTACTTTAACCTTTCTGTCTTTCAAGTATGATCTTAGCGAATCAAGAGCTTCATTCCTAATCCCATAGTGCTCCAGTTTCAGTAGAAGTGTCTCATGGTTTACGCAATCGAACGCCTTAGAGAGATCGCAAAAGATTCCAATAGCATCTTGTGATTCCTCCCAGGCGCTAAAAATGTTCTTTATTAGGGTGACACCGGCGTCAGTGGTACAACGTCCTTTAGTGAAACCGTACTGATGTTCATGCAAGATGGAGTTTTTATTAAAGTGACGTAACATTTGATTGAGCATCAACTTTTCAAACACCTTACTGAGAACTGGCAGAATTGACACGGGCCTATAATTATTGAGTAAGTGTTTTTCGTAAAAGTCTGAAGAAGAAAAAAAAACAATATTAGTTTTAGAGTGAAAACTTAAAAATATGTTTAAAGGTTTTATTTTTTACATTCGGATCTTTAAATACCACCTCACCTTTGGATCACCTTTGCTTATCTAAGTCAAGTTGTATCTGCATGTTATTTTTATCAATAGGTATCCACATACCCGTCACAGTAAAATTGCATTGAACTATCGAAAAGAGAATTTACATTGACAGGATAAGATCAAGAAACAAAAATAACGGATTGTCAGATCATGATGAGATTATATTGACACCACTAGCAGAACATTTTTAACAAACAAACGTTTTTTCTCACATAGGTACAGAATGTTCAAAAAATATTTAAGGTCCAAATTAAATGGTACAATATTCTTGAAAAATATCAGTCCCTTGTTCCCTGGCAACACTTAATGTTAGATTCATTTATATTCTATCTAGGTGCGGAGGGAGCAACTTCCTGTAACTTACTAATTTGAACGAGACTTAAATACATGAATGATTATTTTTATGAACACTTTTATATTACGTAATTTCGACTCTTATTTCTTCGACCTCAATCTAATATATAAAATTCTCGTGTCACAGCTTTCGTTGCCATACTCCTCTGAAACGGCTTGACCGATTTTGATGAAATTTTGTGCGCATATCGGGTAGGTCTGAGAATCGGCTAACATCTATTTTTCAAAAAAAAAAAATTCAAAAAAAAAAAATTTTGCAAAACAACGTTTGCGGGGTCAGCTAGTTTAAATATATAATTATTAGGATCTGAAACTATTATGGTTACATAGTAAAATATGATAGGATGAAATAATTAAATGAATATACATCGTAGATTGAATAAAATCCATGAAATTGGTAACTTATTTATTAATTTATGAACGTACAAGTAACCTATATTCCTTAAACGTATTCCCACACCGCTTGCTTCAGACCTGCATTCGAAGAACAAGAGCTTCGTCTGCTGCTAAATCCAAGTAGTTTGCTTGGACACTGTCACTGCAACAAAAAAAAATGTATTCGTATGATAATATTTTTTATGATCGGAGATGCTGCGATTCAAGGCGTTTTCAATAATAGAAGAAGGAAACCATTTATATTATTACTTTTGCAAGTAAAGCAGATTTGTCTTTTTTTCGTACTACAATTTGGAAAGTATTATAAGCACTCGATCACACCAGCGGAGTAATTGCGTAACACATTAACCGTAGCAATGGCTTTCACTTTGACGTTGCAACAACATTCATTGCAGTATTTACGATGTCCAGCAGACATTTTTTAAACATCTGAAGCAATGGATTAGCAATATCCTTCAAAACGATTTACCATCGGTGTTACTTTGAACTCAGATTTTCGATAAAATACCTTCTCTGTTGTTATTTTTCCTAAATAATACATGTCATGATTGGTTGGTTTATTTATAGGACGGCCCGTGAAAACACGTTCAAACAAGTTAAATTTAAAATTTAAAAAGCCTTCGACACAACCAAAGACCTCTTAAAACGGCTGACCATGATTCTCCTCTTTTTTATATCTGAACCTTATAAAGTCACCTTTCAAACAAAACAAAACAACCGGTTCATCTGATAGGAAACACCGACCTCATCTAGTTTAAAAAAAATGTTTGACGTGTAAAAGAGTTTGTACAACCTACTTTCACAAATAAAATCATTTTTCATATATCCATTTGGGAGCTACGATGCTGCAGACAGACACACAGATACACACGTTAAACTTATAACGCCCTCTTTTACTGTCAAGTATTTAAAAAAACCCCTTCGAAACACCCCTATGTAAGTTGAGCGATTATTAATAGTTTAGGAGCAACCCGATTTTTTTTTATTTTGGGTAAGTTCTGAATTCACCTAAAAAGTCCTAAGTCAAAATAGGCTAGTAAGCATATGATGAGTACATATGAAAGACTTAAAACTAACGTTACCTAGTTAAAACATTTCACATAATATCATAGCAGATATTATTGACTGTTTCATACAAATATTTATGTTATATGCAGGCTTATGCAAATAGTTTTTGATGAAGGTATACAGGATGACTTGTAATTTGACGTATACCTTGCAGGAAGTGATAGTGTGACCCATTTGCAACCCGTAAGTCGCGGCCCGGAAGAGCAGTGGTGGCCCATTGGGATTGGCCCCGAAATACGAGTTATAGGTCGTGAGTTCGAACCCAGACAGGCACTTTACTTTGTGTTTTTAATTTCATCACCACTGCTCTGCTCTGAAGGAAACCGTGAGGAAACTGGCA
Organism: Dasypolia templi; assembly: GCA_963555695.1. Classification (NCBI taxonomy): domain Eukaryota; kingdom Metazoa; phylum Arthropoda; class Insecta; order Lepidoptera; family Noctuidae; genus Dasypolia; species Dasypolia templi. The sequence goes on from OY743152.1 coordinate 5,788,230, forward strand.
TGTCCTAGGTCCAAAAATTTAAAGACGTGTGACATCTACCAACCCGGAATGGGCCCGCATCGTGGATTACGGCCCACTCCCTCTCACAGAGAGGAGGTCTGTGTCCCAGCAGTGGGAACGTTATAGGCTGATTATGATGCTAAGAAAACCCAATTTTTACGTATTTTGAATAGACAGAATTCGTCACTAAACATGATTTTTTTCTACACTCTTAAATTGAATGGCCTTCAAAACTATTCCATTGGGTATCTAAAACGTTAATACAAACCTTTCGTTGTTACAAAATTTTCTAAAACATCAAACAGTTTAAAGTTAAATATCTTCATTTAATCAAATATCAAATATCTAGTGCGGTAGAAAAGTTAGATATATTGTTGAAGAGTTTAGAGAAAAGTGTCGATTTCTAGGAAATTTCTAATTCCCATTCATTTTCGCCTAGGCTTAATGGGATGCTTTATTGTTGCAAATGGGTCACAATGCCACGTCCTGGAAGGAATACATCAAATCACAAGTCATCCTACCTTCAAAATGTTTTTCTGTTAGTTTTCAGCTTAATATATGAACTAAACAAAGGGATATTTCTACTTATAACAGACATCATATTCTAAGTGAATGTACGTGTTAGTTTTAGGTACTATACTGTTCCTTAATATAGGTTTGTAAATGCAAGACCTTTTTTTCTCCCACAAAAGAGGAACAAGCATTGATTACTTCCCTACACGCATTTATTAATTATTTACTTACGAATAACATAACCATAAGCATAGCATAATCAGCCTATCATGTTCCCGCTGCTGGGACACAGGCCTCCTCTCTGTGAGAGGGAGTGGGCCGTAATCTACCACGCGGGCCCAGTGCGGGTTGGTAGATGTCACATGTCTTCGAATTTTTGGTTCGGACGACATGACGGTTTCCTCACGATGTTTTCCTTCACCGTTTTGAGAGCAGTGGTGATGAAATAATTTACACAAAGTAAAGCGCCTGTCTGGGTTCGAAGTCGCAGCCGTTACCACTGGGCTACCACTGCTCTCCTTACGAATAGGGTCAAGGAAAAATATTTGAAAGCAATATCTTTACTTACCTAAGTTTTTTTTACATTCAGTAATTATTTTGCTTATTCACAGTCCTTGTAGGACTATGAAAGTTTAGAAGTAGTTGAAATGTAAACAACGTTTATGTTTAGTTAATCTTTCCATCGAGCGCACTTTTGAGTTGTTGAACTCGAGCGATACGTTATAATTTGCGTTTATCGACCCCCATCTGGTGATCATCATCGTTTTTAATCGGTAATGGAGGATTCTCTCAATAGGTTAAAATCAAGTTATAAGAGTATAATTTTTATGTGGAAAAATTGTAGTTAAGTGACTTAACGTCCGACCACTGTGGTTTATTAGCTAGCTTCCCCATGACATGGTTTTTGGTATGTTATAAATAAGTAATTTTTATTTGTTTCAACAAAATTACTTAAAGTAGTTAGATAATCATTCGATACTCGTCTCATCTTGTTTACTTAGATAATAAAAAATTGAAGGTAGACCACAGAAAACTGAGTAAATAATTTCGATATCTGTGAGGTAGATGCAATTCGTTTCAACTATTCAACTGATTGAACGTTGTTGGTTAGTGACGAATGGTTAAATCTGTTAATTAGCACTTTTGTGGTTATAATTTTCAAAATGCAATGAAATATAAATATTGAAAACGTTGGCAATGGTTGTGTTGTTACAACACAAATGGACTAAGTGTAAGTGTTATAATTTAAATATTTCAGATTTTACTAAATATAGGTATATTATCATTTGTTTAAATTAGTGATTGGTGAGTAAAGTGTTATGTGTTATATTTAATGTAACATAATGTTACATTATTTGTTCTAGAGAAACACTGTGAGTCTGTGGGTTAAGAGATGTGACGAAGAGGAATCCTTGCTAGTCGGAGTGCTTGTTTATGAAGTGGAAAGCTTATTTACACAAGCCTTCACATGGTGAATGAATGTGAAACAAATGGTTTCATACAATCCGGAAATTTTGCTGAATTATTCAACACGTCATTAAAAACTGTTCGCCGTGTACTACTTGCTATAAATGATGCATCACCGAAGTCCAGCAAACAATAACGTTTAAGTTTTGAACTACTTTATCCTGTATATTGCGCATATTCGTGATTATTTAATTATAAAAAAACTGAGGTTTAGTTTCATTCGTCTTTTCTTAGAGAAAATGAATACCCAAGCTATCCTCAATATGTAATGTACAAAGCCAAATAAAATGTGAAATACTTAATGTAAACAAACTGCCTTAGATAAACACTTATTAAAATAACTTATTTTGGAAATTAAACTTCGAAGTTTATGGTGAAATAAATCTACTTATTTTTTATGTATTTCACATGTCAAAATAAAAGAAATTGCTTTTAAGATCCTTGATATAGTATTGCACATCCAATTTGGCTGAAGAAGTTATTATAAATAATCGTATCGGTTTGTTCCACATGTAAAATATTATAACAAATAAATATGTTTTATTTTTGTTATCACTTGTAACAGTTTTTTTTAATTCTAAACCCAATATTGCAATAACAAAAATAATAAATAAGCAGCAACTATAAAAATTGGTAATAAAACTCATCATGAGATCAGAACCTAAGCCGACTGCTTCTCAGTCCAACGCTTGGTGCCTACTGCCACCAGATCTTATTAGATTAACTCGAATAATAGCAATGGCATAAACAGGCCAGGTCACGCGCATGATGCGTGTCCAACAAAGGCGACGGAAATATATTTTTGTTTCGTGCAGTGCGATGCGGGTACGCGACTTTACGTCAGTGTGTGCCGTGCAAAACTGCTATCTTTGTGGTGTGTGTCGTTCAAACACATACAATCGTACCGCGAGTTCACAGCAATACGATACTTAATGTGCCTATGCACTTTTGAACGCTTACTGTACAAGGTACCTAAACCTCAAGTAATTCTTAAACAACTGACAGCTTCACTATTTATTCACCAATCGTATTTACATCCCAGTTCAATATCATCAAAAGCTGTCCATCGTCTCTTCCTACAATAAAATTGATAGAACTCAGATTCAGTGCGGAATGACAAGTAAACTCAACATCTCTGCCTTTTCCCGATCCGTAATGTCTCGTGTTGATTGCATGTATTAGAATTTTGCCAGTATTCGTACTGTGTTATGACAACTGATAGTCGTCCTGTTCAAACGTTGCCGCTCTTTAAAATAAACCACGGCACGGTAGTCTTAAATAAATGGAAAAACTATATTGTATCCAAATTTTTTCAAACAGCTCATAAAATCAATGGCGGTCTTATCACGATCATCATCAGCATTACCACTATCGTCAATCGTCATCTACGACAATTTTATGGTGCAATTTTCTAATGAACAATGTTCTATTATAGAATATGGTGCCTTACCAGCGTTTTTGTCCGCGTTCCATTGAAATGGTGTTCTTTCTGGATCGCGAGATGACAGCACATAATTGATTGGGTCGTTAGTATAACATCCAGATGGATCAACTGTATCTTCCCAGCTGACGTAGCCGTCTACTAATTCAAGTTCTTCACCCTGGAGATTAAAGCATTTGTTAATATTGGAAAACTTTTGAGATTATGTAAGAATAAGAATAATATTTATTTGCTAAAAAACATGGTATAAAAAGATGCTAAAATACAAAATAACAAGCGCACACATGTTTCTGCTTAACAGTTATAAGCGTACAAATTTTAAAGCACATTTAACATTTACTGTCAAAGAAGTCTTTGACAGTATAAAAACTATGACTACACAATCATTCATGCAATTTATTTTTGAATAATCTTATATTTAATGTTTTGAGACTACTTGGTATCTTATTGTATATACGTACACACATAGCTAAACAACTTTTATTATATTTAGCTAGTCTCGGAAGTATATCCAGTACGAGCCTGTGGGGGTCTCGTCGGTTACGAGGATATAAATCTTCTGCATTATTATTATTTAATATTCCTTATGCTTCCTTACAAACATACATGTTTCATATATGTAAAGAGACGGTAGCGGCAACAACCCAAGCTTTTTAAATATCGGCCTACAGGATTCATCAGGTCGAAGACCGTGTATTGCTCTTATGCATATTTTTTGTGCAATAAATGCTCTATTTTTTTCTGTGCTATTACCCCACATTATCAAGCCATAGCGGAGCACCGATTCGACGTATGCATGGTAGGACGTTATTACCGTTTTAACGTTTGTTATATTTCTGACTTTTTTAAGAGCGTATACGAACTTATTTATTCGTTTGGAGACGGTATCAATATGTGCTTTCCAGTTTATGTCTTGATCTAAAGTTATGCCTAGAAATTTAGTTTGCATCACTTCATCAATTTTATGTATATTCATTTTAAAATTGTATTTAGCATTATTAGATTTATTAAATTTAATATAAACCGATTTTTTAAGATTTATGGATTTATTATTTCTATTTAGATAATCAATTAGTATTTCAATAGTGTTATTAATATCAGTCTCATAATCATCAATCGTATTATTTTTCCTATCAGTAGTTACAATAATAGAAATATCATCAGCAAATAATATACATTTATGGTGGGTTATATTAATTATTGAATTTATGTATGAAAGGAATAAAATTGGGCCTAACACACTTCCTTGTGGGACGCCACATCTGTTGAACTTGAGTTCGGATGAGTGTGGTATCATGTCATTATTTATATCCACTTTTGTAATGGTAACCCGCTGTCGTCTGTTATTTAGGTATGTCGATATCCACTGAAGCACTATGCCTCTAATTCCAATTGCCTCCAGTTTCTTAGCAACAGGTCATGTGACACTAGGTCAAAGGCTTTAGATAAGTCGAAGAACAAATCTGTAGTGAGTCGATTTTTATTAATATTCGTCAATATGGCTTTAGATAAGTCGAAGAACAAACCTGTAGTAAGTCGATTTTGATTAATATTCGTCAATATATTTTTTATAAGAGTGAAGATAGCTAGTGTTGTGGATTTGTTTTTTTGGAAGCCAAACTGTTCTTTCTTAATTATGTTAAATTTATTACAGAATTCGATCAATCGTTTGTACATGCACTTTTCAAATATCTTTGACAAAACAGCTACTAAAGTTATTGGGCGATAATTATTAACATCAGATTTTTCTCCTTTTTTAAAAATTGGCTTAACAATTGATACTTTTAATGCTTCAGGAAAAGTACCAAGTGGAAAAGATAAATTAATTAAATGTGTTATAATTCCACTTAGCTCAATAGTGCATGCTTTTATAATTTTTGTATTAATTTCATCGTATCCTTCAGAACTTGAGTTTTTTAAAGCTATTATCTCCGTTCTAACATCGAATGAGCTGCTGAATTTTTCTTAGGACTGGTTTTTATAACAGTACTAGAAGTATGCGCCGTATTAATGTAGTGATCATTGAATGCAGTTGCAATTTCTTTAGGATCAGTGACTACTGTGTTATCGATTTTAATATTTTCTGAATTTATTCGTGATTTCGTCCCTAATTACTTTCCATTCTGCTTTGCATTTATTTTCGTTTTCGTGAATAAACATAATATTTGCATTCTTTCTTGATATGGAGATACATTTCTGAAAGAGTTTTGAATATTGCATGTATTTACTTTTGTTTCCTATATTTTTATTTTTATAATATTGATAGCGTAGAGACCGTTTGATTTTACAACTTTGTTTCAGTCCTTTACTTATCCAGTTTTGCTTCTTTTGATTAGTATTGACTTTAAAAGACCAACTGTATTTCCAAACAACCGACTGTAAAAGACCAACTGTATTTCCAATAAGGAAAAAAGTTTCTTTGAATTGACCATGCAACATGTTTTAACGTTTGTTATATTTCTGACTTTTTTAAGAGCGTATACGAACTTATTTATTCGTTTGGAGACAAGAAAAAAGTTTCTTTGAATTGACCATGCACCAAGTAATTTGATTTTATTTTATTTGTTCATGGAGTTTTGAGAAGCTTATAAGTATATTCGAGAGCGTTTTAGTGTGTGGTTTGGTTTTACGTACGAACATGACTTTATATGCATGTGCCCGCTTCTGTTACTCTGTTCCCCCTAGAAGTTATGTCACCCCCTTTCTTAACAAACACTTTATTCTCAAGATGAAGTCGAGACGAAAGTTACACCTAGCGTGCCTGCTTTTTGGTGTCATCAAGTTTAAGAAACCGAAGTACTTGTACGACAAGCTTAGTTGTATGGCTAGCAGGCGAGATTGCGTGGCCAGGCAATGTGCACAACAACTTTCAACACAGTCTCATAGGACAGCGGCTTTCAGAGGCACTTTCCGATACGCTGCATCTAAGGTGTGGAATAATATCCCACCTCCACTGAGGCTTATGGGCCTTACTCGTTCACAACACGTCTACGGCAGTATCTGATAGATTCGCAACAGAAACTGGATATGGTTGCCTTAAATGTTTCGCTTATATGAAATGCCTGCAGCATTTAAAACATCATTCCTGTTGTGTCAAATATAAATTGGATATGCGGATGGTTGGGCGTTCGGTGATTTTTCGTTCTTTGTTGCTTCAAATGTCCCTGACACGGAGCTACAGTATAACAACGGGTTTTACTGAGACAGTTCTTGTTGTTTTAGTTTCTTAATGTTTCAATTGCTAGTTTATTTATTTATTTATTAGTATAACATAATATATTAGGTATGTTGAAACTGTTTGTACTCCCTGTCACTTGTCCCTAAAGGTTCATTAGAAAACCAGCGTCAGACAGCATCTGTTTGGCATTCATGCTGAAATGAACCCTTTTGGCGCAGCCGTGAGGCACACACTATTGTTTTCTCTTTTTAAATTTGTATTTGGTGCTTTACGACCTGCGTGCAAATAAATATTTTTCTTTCTTTCTATATGCAACTTCAAAAGATTCACTAAATCAATAAAAACCAAATCTTACCTTAAATGTAATTCCCACTCCAGGAAGTAACAATACAATCATATTGATTCCGTCGACAAAAGGCGGACTATCTAGTTGCCATTCGGCTGTTGTCGTGGTTACCGACCTGCGAATTATTCCCTTCTATTTACTGTAATTTGCTTACTTTTATATTTAGGGCGCATTTCAACAAACGTTTATACCTAGAATCTTATCCTTTTTTTTGTTTTTTGGTCCGGGAAATTGGGGAGCGGAAGGGCGTGTCAGACCTTTACTGACTAAAACCCACCCCTGCCTTCAGTTGCCTGTGCAAGATCACCGTGTCTCTTTCAAACATCCCGCGACCCTGAGGCATCGGCCCTATCGGACCCCGTCTCTATGTGCTGACATCTCAAAGAGGCGCGCGTGAAACACGACGCGCCGTCGACCCGGGCCTGTTCCTTACCGGACGGCGAGCTAACCATTGCTCGCCGTCCGCACGCCCACGCCTACGGTGGCTGGGAATCTGCAGGTGACTCCCAACGCCCAGGGCTTCTCCTGCGGCGACTAGGGGAGTGAGAGCACAAGGCTCTCTCCCTCAAGCGCTCCGCCTCCTCCTTCGCGAGCATTACTGCTTCGCAGATGGAGGTGACGGCTTTCCATTCCCTCTCGCTCCGCACCATGGCCTGGACCAGGGCCGGACGCGAGATATCGCCGCCGCGGATGCCACCGCAAGGACATGGTGCTCCGTCCAAGCTGGTCAGACCTCCACATAATGGTACACTGTGTCCTTCAGGCGATCCACACAATGGTGACACCCGGGCGTTTCCACCCGCCTAATACGGAACATGAACCTCCCGAAACAACCATTTCCGGTGAGGCCCTGTGTCAGGCGAAAGGTGAGGACGCCGTGGCGCCTCTCCAACCACTCCTCAAAAAGGGGGCGTGCCGAGCACTACGTTGCGACAATCGCACACTCTGTAATCGCTGTACCGTGATTTCTCGCGGCAGGGGAGTTACACACCTGCGTTTTGCCTCCTCGCGCCACTCACATTTGTGCGCGAGGGCTTTTACCTCCAGATCCCATTAGAATCTTATCCTTAGACATTTTTTTTTCGTTTTGACAGTTTTTCCGTACTAGAAGGGCCAGACGTCAATTTTATTCCACGGTTACAGGATTTTTGACTTTGGTAAAATCAGCTCTTAATACATTTCAGTTAGTCGTTACTGAACATTTCCCACCCAGTTCGCGCCTTGATCAACAAGTTTGTAGGTCAAGAATTTGTCTACTGCGTATTTGATGTCAGCTGCCGATGATGACAAATCAACGTCGGTGATTAAATCGAAGTTGAAAGGTATCTGTGCTCCTAGCTTATCACCTTCCCCGAAATATTTAACTACGTATTTAATGGATGCGTATTCTTCAGTCATCATCACTCTAGTTAGGTCATCCTTTTCTTTGAACTCATCGAAAACATCTCTCCATTCGTAAACCATGTTGTAAGTCTCGTCTTGGTTTTTGGTATAAATATGACTGAGGTAGTCGTAGGATTCAGGATCAACGTTGACATTGCTCTGGCTCATCAGGGTATTTGCCTCCAAAAAGTTTTTTGTCGACTTCGTATAAACAGGTGACAGCGTCAACTCTGAATCCTGCTACACCTTTGCCCAACCAGAAACGGATAATATTCTGAAAAAAAAAACATTTCTTTTTAATATAATTCAAAACACTACATATTAAAAACAACCAAACCATGAAAGGTTTTTAGACCTTCATTTCTTCAACAACATCAGGGTTACGGTAGTTCAGATCAGGCTGACCAACGACGAACTGATGCAAATAATATTTGCCAACTTTCTCTCTGTATTACCAGGCACTGCCGCGGAAAAGGCTTCTCTAAAAACAGTGTATACAAAAACGAGGATTATTTTATAAACATTTGATTTTGATATTAATAACATCAAAGAGGGAATCTTGTCAGCGTTAATCATTCTTAAGATTTCAATAACATCCTTCCTCGATTTTGTTTAATTCCAAGTTCATACAATGAGCTTTTCCTCCCAAAGAAAATGACACCCAAAAAACTTTCTTCATTCCAATCATTAAGTCCACAGAGTGCAATCTAAGCGCATCTCATTGTACTATAACGCTTACTCAATTATGCGGCTGCGTATTACCATCTTCGTCGATTACTCCGTCTTCCCAGACGAAATAATTGTAATACTTCTCATTACCATTTAGCGCCTCTTGGAACCAAATACTTTCATTGGACGTATGTATGATTTAGCAGGTCCAAAACTACTTTTATCCCTGTTGAATGGAGACTTTGAATATTTTTAATAAATATTAGTATAGTAATATAGTAATATTTTTTTAATGTTTTCAACGCCTACATTTAGAAGAAAAAATCTAGGAAATGAATAGCTGCACTTGTGACTTCGTCACATGGCTATTCAGTTTTATTTTTTCATGAAAATCAAGAACCAATCTTTTCTATTTTTTTACTTTTTCCTTCAAAACCTATATTTCAAATGTGTCTTCTTTTTGGGAAACCTATATACTTTTACATTGTTCCTGATGTTTAGCTCTAACAAATTGATCGCAATTCAGAATAAGATTATTTACTAACCATGTTCTTTGGCCTTGGCAACCAAAGCTTCAAAATCTTCCATAGTTCCATACTCATAATGTACAGTCTAAAAATCAGAAATATCGTAACCAAAATCATACATAGGTGATTGGAACATAGGAGACAACCAAATTGCGCCTACACCTAGTCCTTTATTGTATTCCAACTTTGATATTATACCTGCCAAAGACATGAAAATTCTAATTCTCGATAGAAAAGTCGTCCCTGTCGTTAACATACTCGAATATTTCCCAAGGGAACTGTTTCACGGAGCTCTAAATTGTAGTTTTCTTTTGTGAAATGTGCCTCAAACTGATGCAATGATCAACTCGGGAAATAGGACAAGCATGTATCACTGCAGGTGTGGGTATTATTAAAATTTGGATCATTCAGTGAAATTAGCCAACCAACAAAAACAAAATCAACCAACTTAGCTAATCGCACTACCTATAAACAGGCATTGAAGTACAGTATAATTTGGTTAAGTTGCAAAATCCGAAATTATGTTAACCTAAAGAAAATCCATTATTTTTAAATTTATTTGTACACAATACAAATAAATGTAAAAATAATGGTTTTTATGCAATCATTAACTTCTGGAGGTTAAGATATAGCTTTAACTTTTCTCATGCAGTCAAAAAAAAGCAAGAACTTCTACCATTGAGGTCCCCAATTCCATCTCCATTGCTATCAGGAAAAGATCGTGGGTAAATCTGGTAGAAGATCGTCGTCTCCCACCAATCCAGGTCCTTTTCCTCATGTTTCAAAACATTTCCACTACAAAAAACCAACACAATTGGCAGTAAAATTACTGCCCTCATTTTAAAGCGAAGTCTGCTACTGAATATTGAGAAAACAGATTTATATAGAAGATTCTGTATCTATTATCGAAATAAGATACTAGCTGAGTGGTGTGATAAAAAGGGATCGTGTGGAGCGATCTTGAGATTAATTACGCAAACATACTATTTTACTTCTATAACAATTATTATTTACCAAAAACATCTGTTATTTGCGTAGCCTAACCTATCTAGCTGAATCCGCTGTTTTCGTTACGCTAACAAAAAGAAATTCTCTAAAGTAGGAAGTATTTCAACAGTTTCATGTATCATGTTGGATCATTTATTAATAATGTGCCAACCGTCGACTGTAGCTTTGTTGGCTAATAAATACATTGTGATTCTGATCCTCTTTTAACATACGCAATGTATACCATTCCTACTCGTTAATGTATCAACATTTACTAACAATAGTGCGTTTACTAAAAATAGTGCGTGATTTCAATTTTTAAGTTGATTATATCATGCCTGACACACCTGACACACCTCAGTTTTCAAGAAGTAATAAGATAAGTAAGGTATGGCTCTAGATTCTAAATGACATTAAACGTACAGTAAATTCTATGTCACTCACGAGTTTTTTATAGCAGGAATATTAGATAACATATAATATATGACGATTTGGATAATATAACCAAATCGGCACACGACAATGTCATAATAATTAATGTAAGCAAAAGTAAGTGCATGCCAATAAATTCTCCGTATTAACGTAACAAAAATATTGACTTGAATATCAAAGGTCATAATTATGAATGTCTTCACAGCGGAAAATCAATCTGTCAATGTATTAATTTAGAGCAGGTAAAAACATTCAGGTACTTAGGACTGACAATTGATACAAAATTTGCATGCAACGTACACATAGACATGGTTTGCAATAAAGTTCGGTCAGTTCTGGGTAAATTGTATACCCTGAAGCCAGTAGTCAAGAGAGGACTATTGTATACACTGTACTATGCACTTGCAGACTCCATTATCAGTTATGGGTTGTGTGGTTATGGACTTACTTTTAAAACATATCTAGATAAAATTAAAATATTACAAAAACAACTTCTGAAAATGTCGGTCTGCAAGAGAACTAAACAAAGCTTGAACAAGGAATATGAAACATTATTTTAGAAGTGCAGTATATTACCAGTTCACATGAAGGTTAAAATGACAAAGATCCTAGAATAACATGATAATAAGAAACACAAGAAAGAAAAATTTTACAACTACCCAACCTGACTTGCTAGGAAAAAGAGACTGCATCTGCCTAATGTGAATAATTATTACGGCATGAATAATTATTACCTAAGCGTACGAGACGATGGATTACACCTACATTAATCAATAAATTACCTGAGGGAATGATCGATCGTGTCAACACTAAAAACCACTTAAAAAGTGTCCTAAGGAAACACTACCTGTCGATGTGTCCATAGTTGCTGTGGTTGATCGGCGGCCTCGGTCGGCTAATGTCGTGAGTCTAAGTCTGCCTACCCTACACTGATGTTATGTTTATGATATGGTCATATGACATTGGTTGACTGGTGCCACCGAGTATAGTGCATCTGATATGAAGTCTCATAGTATTGGTATAATTGTTTTTTTTTTGCCCAACCTAGTTTTAACTTAGATCTTAGTAATGTTTTAATTTTGTTTAGTTAAGCAAAGATTCCGCGAGAACCTACTGCCGACAAATTGCTTTGCAGTTTGGCAGATGTTATATTTAAGTAAAAGTGTAGTACATAATGGATTAAATAAACAAATAAAAAACATTTGGATGATCCGGGTGAAATCAATAATTTCAAATCCATGTTTCAGCCTTATATCATTATTCTCCGTATCACGTATCGGTATGAACAACATATTTTTAGACATCAAGATAAGTACCACAATATTATCTAACACTGCCTGCAGTGATAGGGAATATGCACGTCAGTGGATAAAAAACAATATAAGTTGGCATCTTATTCTATTGAAACTTCGTACCTACTACGCTAGGTTAGCTCAAGGTCAAAGTGTTACCGCTTCCGTGCGACCTACTGTACTTTAAGAATCACCACTACTATTGTAGACTATTGGAGACTATTGTAAAGCAAATGTAGTAATAGTACATTAAAATTTTCCTTCCTTTTGTGAGCTCTCTAGTATAGAAATGATTAACATAATAATAGGTTGTCATAGAACTCACTGTCTAACTACATCCTAAAACAGAAATTACTCAAAACGCTCACAATATATCATAAGGTTACTTTCTCGTAGAATACTTTCTGAATTGATTGCCAAACAATTACTATAACGTTTGACACGTCAGTACTTTCCACTCGAATGTATCATTGAAATTATGATATTTAATTTGTGTGCTTGGATCTTTGAAAAATGAAGGTTGTCCCCAAAGTTTTACCCGTGAGAATGGATAGTTGAGAAACTTAGCAGGGCATTTATTTGTTAGAAAAAAGATGTTCCCTTGAGTTTCTTATATATATGGATCGCAAGCTGGCTCATTGAGTAAGTGTTGTTAGTAAAAGTCTGAAGAAAAACAATTTTGGTTTTCTAGTGAAAACTTTAAAAATATTTTTAAAGGATTTTTTTACATTATTTAGGATCTCCAAATACCGCCTCACCTTTGGATCACCTTTGCTTCAGTCAAAGTCAAAGAATTTATTAAAAGGCTAATATAAAGGCACTTTTGAACGTCTACATTTACATTAAAAATAGAATTGATTCTAGGCACCCCTTCCAAAAGGTAGTTTCGTATGAAGAAGAAGGGGCAAGAAACTCCAACGTTACTCTTTTAAAATGTTTTACGTTATTTTGTAAACATTAATTATATTTTTATATGTGAAGACGGATGCACCAAGAAAAAAATACTATACCACAATTGGTTAAGAGAATTTAAAATAAAGCAAAGACAGATAAATCAATCACGTGATAGGTACATGGTGCTCACATATTTACAAACATTGTAAAAGTATTTGATTTTCCTAAAATATTATTTAGAGTAAAAATAAAAAAATTGCCAAATAAATTTGCAACCAATATGATTTTGTCTAGACTGTATTGTCATATGGAGCTAGACCATCATGTTTCCAATCTTGTATGTTATCCTCCAATTTGTAATATGCTTGTTTACTTCTCTATGCAAAAGTGTATCTGCATTTAATTTTTATCAATAGGTATCGACTGACCCGTCACAGTAAAACTCCTTTGAATTATCGAAAACAGAATTGACATTGACAGGATAAGATTAAGAAAAACAAAAATAATGAATTGTCCGATCATGATGAGATTATATTGACACCATTTGGAGAACATTTTTAAATAACAAACGATATTGCTCACATAGGTACAGAATGTTCAAAAATCTTTTGCGGTCCAAACTAAACTCAAAATCAAATAATTTATTTCAATTAAACCATTTACAGGCACTTTTGAATTGTCAAGGAGTCGGTCAGTCAGAAATATGAAGCTAGTTGCCCATTCCAAAGCACAGTAGGTACCTATGGAGAAGAACGGGCAAGAAGCTCCATGGACACTCTTTTAAATAATATTGTTGTTACAAATATATTAGTTACATCGATTAATGTTGACACTAAGTGAGAACGATATACAAAAACCGTAAACGTTAAAAGCGTCCAGAGTGCAGCAAAACATAATTAAAAACAGTCCAAAAAATTAATTATATAAAATAAGCCGTGGCAGCTATGAGATGACCCGTCCCAACTGACGGCGCCCGTTCACGAACATGACGCATGGATCAGCACCATTCAGGTCAACCATTTTGAAGGGAGCTAAATGATCCGACACACGCGCCACCGTCAGCGAGACATTTGAGTGAGCATGACATACTATCAGCCGCCAGGGCACATTCAAGTCAATCTATGACATTACCCGGTAAATGGTAGCTCTATAGTACAAAGTACTCACATCTGTGCAATGCATCTATTTAATAAAAAGGAGATTGAGTTTATATAGTGCTAAAATGCTAAAATATGGTAGGATGAAATAATTAAATGAATATAAATCGTAGATTGAATAAAATCCATGAAATTGGTAACTTATTTATTAATTTATGAACGTACAAGTAACCTATATTACTTAAACGTATTCCCACACCGCTTGCTTCAGACCTGCATTCGAAGAACAAGAGCTTCGTCTGCTGCTAAATCCAAGTAGTTTGCTTGGACACTGTCACTGCAACCAAAAAATGTTTATTCGTATGATAATATTTTATTATGATCGGAGATGGTGCAATTCCTCAGAGACCACGTTGGCTCTTAGGAAGTTCAATGCGTTTTCAAAAATATTAGAAGAAAACCAATTATTGCTTTTGCAGGTAAAGCAGATTTGTTTTTTGTCCTTACTACAATTTATATTGAAAAGTATTATAAGAACTCGCTCACAGCAGCGGAGTAAATGCGTAACACATTAACCTTAGCCATGCCTTTCAGTTTGACGGTTCAAAAACATTCATTGCGCTAATAACGATGTCAAGCAGAGAAGTTTTTTGAAAATTTGAAGCAATGATTAGCAATATCCTTCAAAATGATTTAGATTGTGATAGTTACGCAATAAGGGTGTTGAACCGGGCACTGACAACGCTACTTGCTTGGCTAACTTCGGGGCTAAATTAATTAAATATCAACACTATTACAAATACAAAAACTTAACATATAATAATCTCATTAACTTCTAAATCTACGAACCGATTACCAAGAAAATCAATTAGGAATAATATTCCTAATTGATTTTCTTCTTCAGGTACTTCGTAAATCTGTGTGACTACATGATTATTACAAATATATGGTGTAAGTGATAAGTGTTTCCTACACAACTTGCCATTGTCGAATTCTATCAGCTAGTACCTTTTCAGCTTTTGCTATAAAATCAAATATTCTTGGTATTTGTCTGTTTTACCCGGGCGTTTCCTCCCGCCTTATGCGAAACAGGAACCTCCCGAAACAACCGTGTCCGGTGAGGACCTGTGTCAGGCGGAAGGTGAGGACGCCGTGGCGCCTCTCCAACCACTCCTCAAAGAGGGGACTTACCGCCGCTATTGTGGCGTGCCCAGTCCTTGCCATCCTGTATTATATAAATAGTGCCACCCTGTATAAAAGCTAACAACAGCCACAATTTGTGGCAGTGAGACAGTATCAACTGACTGATTAATTTGAAAATTAAAAAAAAAAAACATACGTAATAAGAAATATGAAAGAATCTTTACCTATAAGTCCTGGAAGATAACACGCTGCTAACTTCAACCTCTAACTGTCCGAAGATCAAATCGAAAGCAGTCAGGTTTACCACGTGGTAGATCCTGCCCACGTTCATAACAACGACGTATGTGTCATCGTTATACCATCTGAAGTAATAAAAAATATTAAATTAGTATACTTACATGATATAACTTTGGGATGAGAGAAAGAAGACGATGACGGTCTAAAAATGTAAAAGCTAAAAAATCAAACTACGCGTATAAGAATTTGTTTCAAATAAGCACTTAGAAAGCACTTTTGAAGGTCAAATTTACATAAAATAAAATAAAAAACAGTTTTTATGGATAAATTACGTACATTATTTAAATCAAACATGAGTCATATAACTCACAAGGACATTCGTAACACCGACTTTGAAGTAAAATCCAAAAGCGGAACCTAATCTCTAATTAAACTCGGAAACAAATTTTATATGTAACAAAACAGTAAGTACAAGTGATGTATCAAACCTCTTAAAGGCATATACATCGCTGTTAAGTGCCAAGGCTTCGAATCTGCCGAGTTTGAAAGCTGGTCGCATGCGAAGAGTCGTCAGGGCCCGGTAGACTTGGTAATGAGAACGAGCTGCCGACCTCTGGGCAGCCACATTCAAGTGCTCGTAACCTTCAGCTACTGGCAGCCAAGATGTTTCAGCATTTGAAAATCCTGAAGAAGAAACGTGGCGTCATTGGATATATAGTATAGAAATCATCATCAAATCAGTTATACAATGAAATGAAATGAAGTTTTTTTCTGTTAAAAGATCTTATACGAGAGACGATACGATATAAGAGTATACACATGTTTAAGTCAATATTTCAAAATTAGATAACGCTGGCTTTTCCTAGCTTCGCTTTTCTTAGATCACATAAAGAAATGTCGAAACAAACTCTGAGGTCGTGGTCTCCTGCCTGTCGTTTACTTTTGAGTGAGGATCTGCCCACGCTGTATTAAAGTAGTTCATATCTCTTAATAAAAACATTCTCATTTTCAAGTCTCATAGGATTAAAGATAACGTTGTAACATTTTTAAAATCCTTTACTTTCTAAAATAAGCTTTTTAGAACAATAATTCAAAGGGTTACGTCATTTAAATTCAAAATAGGATGATGTATATAATATGCGAGACGAAGTGTGTTTTTTGTTCTGGAATAACTCTTCAAGATTTCATGTAAAGAAGGCTATACCAACATAAACCTTTTTAACTCGCTAAGATTTTGAGAGTTCAGATAGAATTTTTATTACATGACCAAGTTCAAAGAAAATCATGAAAAATTGTCTAGACCGTTTCACAGATTGGGTTTAAGAAAATGAGTGGGTCCATAAATTTCAACAAAAGTTCAATAGTGGAATGAAAAGGAAACTCAGAGTGTGGATGATCATCAGTAACAGTTTCAGTAACTATTATTCTTTTCTTTAGGTATCTATATTTTTACCTAAACAATGACATCAATATTGACTGTTTAAGTATTATATAATTTTAGTTATTGTGAATGTGAGGACTATGTGGGTCATTGTTTGAGTATTAGTTATGGTCTGGCAGTTTGAGTAGTGAATGCGGCCTACCCAAATGCCCTTTCTTTGGCATTGTTTGTCGAATCGTTAAGCTCCTTAAGTACTGAGTTGAACTGCACGGTATACACGGTGACAAGTGCGTGCAACTGGACATGTCCACTCAATCTATATCGATCTTTCCTCATACCACTATTTCAGATACCAATCTACATGGTGGTCACATGATCTGACCAAGATTTTGTCTGGAATTTAAAAGAGACTGTGACCTCTGAGTTTGTTTAGCCCTTTCTTCTCATAGTAGTCCGATAGGAAAAGCCGCTCTCATCTAGTTTTTAAAATATGATTGACATGTAAAAGGGTTTATATAAACCTACTTACAGAAATAAAATCATTTATCATTTAACCTTTTCATATAAAATTTAAGGTTCATTTTTGTTAGCTGTAGTATTATTCATGTGGAAATGAGAAATATTCAAAAGGTTGGGTACCTGCGTGTTTTTCGTTGCTCCACTGGAACGGGGTCCTGACAGGGTCGCGGGACACGTCGATGAAATTCACAGGGTCGTCTGTACTGCAGGCCCGCGGATCCTTCGTTTCGCTCCACGGCACGAATCCATTTGCCATCCCTATTTCTTCGCCCTTAAATATTTACGTGTAATTTGCGTAAGTATTAATAAATGATACATTGGTACCATGTATTTTAATTCTGGCTTCAGCTAGCGGACTTTTTAAGTAGGGTCACCACACGTATACAACATGTGTGGTGATCCTACGTGTTGTGGGGCTCACAGGTCAAAAGGGACTACAGTGTAACAGTGCTTTAATCTTTTACATGTGTAATTGCCTATTTACAAATTAAGCTCTTAGTTCGTAATACAAAATATATGTTCGTGAACGTAATATTTATCTTTTAAACGAGGAGTTAAATTATAAATTGCTGGCTAGCTAAAAGTGGAAGTAGCAGCTGTTTACCATGTAAGTTATGGCGATCCCAGGCAGCAACAGCACCAGCATATTGAAGGCGTCTACCAGTTCAGGTCTGAATCGTGATGCGACTCTGCTCTTGTCATGATTGCCGGTCTAGAAGATGAAGGAAACCAGTGAATACGATATTTAATCTATATCATTCACAGCTGTTTGTTACACCTGTTTAAATTATATTGATCTGGAGAGTATTGTGGGAAGACTAAATCACATTAAAAAAATTAGTAATCCCTTATATATTTTTTCTTGACAACCTTCATATACAAATGTTACTCAGCCTAAAATGTTTCTACTGTTGAGACACAGGCCCCCCGCTCTGTGAGAGGGAGGAGGCCGTAATCCACCACGCGGGCCCAGTGCGGGTTGGTAGATGTCACATGTGTTTAAATTTTTGGCTCTAGGATATGCCGGTTTCCTCACGATGTTTTCCTTCACCGTTTTCAGTGTGGTGGTCAAATATTTTACAAAGCGTCAAGGTTGCTGACGCCTGAGCCACCTCTGCCCTTGTTAAGGAACCAATCCCCCAATATTAGCTTCATCAGCTAATAATTATATTGTTTTAGCATAATAAGTACAGATCAGCAGGCATTAACTAGGACATGCTTCACTAGCATAGATGCTTGGGTAGCAATAAGATTAGTATATAAGATCAATATTTTGTAGTACTAATTAATTACTGTTACGCTGTAACCGGGTACCAATAAAGTTATTTTTAAACTACTTCGTGGTCGTTTACTTAATTAGCTCTCTAAAATCTACATTCTCGATGTATTCGACTAGTTAGGGACTCGTTCATCATCTTTTCGCACATAACGATTATATATTATATCTTAATATCAACCAGCGGCCTTCTGATTATAGAACACATTATCAGTTGACACACAATTCGATTCCCGAGGCGTTCAATTCGCAACAACATCGATCATAATAATTATCTTATTATGGCCCAAGAGGAGAAAGGAATGCCTTTTCAATATACGTCTACAATGTTAGCTAAAGAAACAAAATCTGCACATTCCCTTAGGCTAAAAGATATCAGTCAAATTGAGTATAGCAAAAGGGCTTATCTTGTTGACCTTGTTACGTTTTGTTGACATGAAGCAATTAATGTTGGTTGTTGTAACACTTTTCCCCATAGAGTAAATGTATCCGAGAATTAGCCGACACCGTTGGAGGCCGGAGGCGGTTTGATAAAGTTCACAAAGTTGTCACAAGTGCCAATTTGTAAGCACACCTTCGCAGCCAGACTCATTAGCGGTACATATATAATATACTGTTGTGTTGGCGTAAGTTTAATAAGCGTAATTGAAGGAATAAATTAGTTACCTTATCCCAAATAGAAGTTGGCAAACTGGTTCCTTACGCTAACAAAGTTTACTTATAGATAGGAGAGAATTATGGTCATCTATGAAGACGACGATGAATGATGAGCCTTTATATCAACCACCAACCAGTAGTCAAAAGTGTATTTAAAAATATATGTTGGACTCACCACCCAGTTTGCTGGTTTCTTCAAAGGCTTGTACGTCAGCCATCTATCTATCGTATACTTGATATCCCTAGCATCAGAGTCTTGGTCCAGGTCTGCCATGAGAGCGAAATTGAATGGAATATGAGCTCCGCCGTGATGACCCGCGCCATAATACTTCACTGCATTTTTGATGGTCGTACTAGCCTCGGACATCATAACTCTAGAAGAAGAAATAAAATGTAGAATGTGATAACGAAGGACCCATGTTATGTCATTTGTTCCACGACAAATGATATTTGAAAAGAAAATAAGCGATAAGTCAAAATCCTAGTTGAAGCTGATCATATTTCTTTTCACGTCAATTAGGTACATGAAAGTTTTATTAGTTTGTATTATTTATTTGTTTAATGTTTTACGAATTTGCAGCTATAAAACCTAATATTTAGTAGTTCAAACAGATTTTCTTACATATTTTTTTCTCTAATAGACGCACATGCGTCATCGTGTACGTATACGCAATGTGCGTACATTAATTTATTAGCACCAGCATACTTTTCAGTTGAGTCCAACAAACAACATCTTTTTTACCACACCGGTTTGAGCAACGAAATTCAAAAGTAGGTATTTTATTTACGGGCAGTTTTTATATGAACAAATACCAGATAAAATTCCTCGTTTTCTGGCAGGAAATTCTTGAATTTAAAGTAATTGAAATTGTAATGAAAACGTAAATTACAATGCTTTAGTTCTTAAGAGTAAAGACCACAAAATAGAACCCATCACAATATCAAAACCAATATTAAAATCTTTTGCACATGTCTCATCCTAATATTCACGATTGTCTAAAAAATATACTTATTATCTTTACAATCACGTATATTTTTTTCGTTTAAGACAGATTCTCAAGGAAAAAGAGAAATATATTCTTGCAATTTTTTATTCGTATTACTTTTCATGTTTGCGTTGGAAATATCTGTTAGTACCTAGAATTTAACATTTTTTTTCAACTTACCTCGTTAAGTTATCCCTAATAGAGATTGCATCAAATACATCTCGCAGTTGAGATATCATGTCATAGGTTTCTTCTTGGTCCTTAGTATAAACATGATCAAGGTAACCATAATCATCTGGCCCAAGTCCTGGCTTACCGGTTATCGGTTCATTAGGGTATCTTCCACCATAAACATCTTTGTCAACTTCAAAGAGGTAGTTTACAGCATTAACTTTCATGCCAGCTACACCCTTTTCTAGCCAGAATTTTATGATGTTCTGTAAAATAAAGACAAAAATTTAATTTGATTTATTGGTTCTTTATTGTGGCGGAGACAAAAGAAAAACACCAAATAAAAAAACAAAACTCTGTGAAGTGCCGCGGGTATATTTACAAGAGCCATCTTATGAGATATTTCCCCTACCTGTAAGATTTTATCAGTAAAGCTAGGCATATGAAATAAATGGAATTTAATGCTTGCCATGGTCTGTCAATCTCCTAAAATTGCACGCCGTTACATTAAATGACCAAAAAAGCTTATATAACATTACAAGTTTATGAGTACGGGTATTTAGCACTAAAAACCAACTTAAAAGCGTTCAAAGAGGAAGGTTTAATTTCAAAAGGCATAAGAGATTAAAAGCTGCTATCACTTGTCCGAGTGACCATAGAACCTAACACTTATCCTTTGGATGGCAACGTGAGTATTTATATTCCTTCAGCTAAACATTTTATTAATTCTGTGTAAATAGCTTTTTCAAATATTGAAAGTCCAATACAGAGAGCCGCGGACCACGAAAACATTAATCTTCAATACGCTTTGCCGAGTCACAAAATAATGTTATTTATAAATCTGAATCTTTATTTAGAAAATGTCTGTAGTAACAATCTGTTTAAAATCTTGCCTTGTTAATTTACAAAACAAATGTAGACAGTAACCAAACTCTTCAGCTGAATGGTTCACGTGTGTGAATAGTGTGAATTTGTAAATCGACGGTGTTAGGTATTTTCCGTTTAAAATACAATTCTTTTTTAGAAAAAAAATGTGAATTAACCAACTTGGAATAGGTACTTAACGACAAAGAAGTTTGACTCAAAATATGGTGTTTAAATATATTCGATTTGGTCAAGTTGCCTTTAAAGTTTTCAGAGCGGAAGTTCCCGTATTTATAGAAACGTCCGCATTTTAATCTCAGTCTCAATCTGTCAAAAAACCTTCTATTTTACCTTCATTTTTGACAAGTTTTCAATTTGATTGTCGCTGGGGTGAGACTGCGACTAGATTTTGAACGTTTTTAATTACGAGAATTGGCTTTCACAATAAATTTATAATCAGTCTTCGTTTTACAACTAAATAGTTATTAGTACTTCAGCAAAGGATACTTCAGCCTGAGCTTTATTTGTAATTCAAGCTAACTAAGATTCTTGAGAGCAGTGCTGTCCCAGTGGTGTCGGCCGCGACTTACGAGTTGTAGATCGTTGGTTCGAGCCCCAGCGAGGTGCATTACTTTGTATAAATTATTTCATGACCACTGCTCTCAAAATGGTGACAGATAATATCGGGAGGAAGCCGGCATGTTATAAGAACCAAAAAAATCGAAGACATGTGACATCTATCAACACACACTGGGTGGTGGATTACGGCCCACTCCCTCTCACAGAGAGGAGGCGGAGGAACACAATAGGCTGATTATGCATGTTATTCAAGTTTCTTGATATTGGTCACACATGCAATAGAACTAAAGCATAATAACCAAGCATATTTTTTATCCACATTCATACTAAAACTTTTCTCACGACATTTTCATTTTCGTTTTGATGAATTGAGTTATGGGCAGAAATGATGACATTTACATTTTTTTAAACGTGAATATTACTTGCAAATGATGGCATTAATGAATTACCTTCATCTCTTCAACAACGACAGGATTTCTATAATTTAAATCAGGCTGGCTTGATCCGAACTGATGGAGGTAGTACTGATCACGAGACGGCATGTAAGTCCAAGCACTTCTCCTGAATGAACTGACCTGAAAAATTACAATACATATTGTATTAGGAGGAAGTGAAATTACAATCAAGAGTTGTATCTCATTTGGAAATGAAGTAAACTGAAACAGAGAAGATGGTCAAGAACATTTAAATGAAAAACAAAACATTGAGGAATGTGACTGCCGCGTTAATTCAGTCGTCACAAGCGCTAGTGCTTAGTCCATATTCAGCAGAAGCACTTGTTTAAACAATAGGACTTCATGATCCTGAGTTTAATTCCCAGGCCGGTCAAAGTGTAATTGAGTTTTCCCGCTAGTTTTTTATTGCAGCCTCAGCCCGGAGTCTGAATTTGTGGCCGGCTGATTGCCATACGCTTGGTCCCCTATTACGTGGGACTTAAACATAACTGGCGAAATGTGTATGTGCAATGCAACTCTGTCCAATCAGTCGGGGAAGACAGACGTAATTTTATATTATGATAGTTATACATTTTAGTTAGTACATTTCCTTACCCAATTATTGGGTGGGCTTTTCTGACCACGATCATTTATGTGTCCGTTTTCCCAAATATACCAGTCACTATAGTATTCGTCTTTGTTCGAAGATTTAATGAACCAATCGCTCTCGTTGCTCGAGTGGTTTGGCACGATGTCTAGGACTACTTTTATATCTGGAACGAACATGCGACAGTCTAATAGAGGTATGAGAAATTGCTGGACAAGATTAATTAGTAATTGAGAATCTGAGAACTAGATTAAACGTTATAAGTGTCGTGTATTTACATACATTACTAAATAATGTATTTATTTATTCAACGAGTCGTTCCCATTCAATTAATCAAAATACATCTATTTTGAGATCCAATTATATGAAGTCACTTGTGTTATATTTAAAATTGTTAAACATTAGTTCTATAATATTTTGTTTCTCAGTAGCAGCCCGGAGTCTAGATATGTGCCCGGTTCATGGCAATAGGCTCGCCCCATATTTACACGGGACTTAAGCATAACTGGCGAAATGTGGGTGTACTATACTGCACCTCTGCCTAACCCTTCTGGGATTACAGGCGTTATGTTATGTTATGTTATTTTGTTTCTAAGCATCTTGAGTACCGGTAAACATTTCAACTTATCAAATCTTTGCGAACCCATCTCGATTTCGACACAAAAGACAAAATCAACAGAATATACCTAACCACTTCAAACTACAATTATTGTTGAAACCACTCCGGAATTTCTCGAACCATCCAATCAGAAATAACTACAGTCGAGGAAAAAAAACCACAGATTAGTGTTCAAATTGTTAACCGATCAAGAACAGAAAGGCCCTTTCGAATATAAATTGTTAAAGGAATCTTATTAAGAAAGTTCAAATAACCGATCCGCTGTGCTATCGAATTTCGGTAAAGAAAACTTCTATAATTTAGTTTGTTGGTTATGCATAGATTTAGAGTAATTTCTTTGAATAATAATTTGCACTTACTTAGCTCTCCAGCTTTTTTGAGAAGTTGTTCAAAGTCTTCCATCGTACCATACTCGGGTTGAATGGAATAATAATCGGAGATATCGTAACCGTAATCGTTCATTGGTGATTTGAAAATCGGTGATATCCACGTAGCGTCCACTCCTAATTCTTTCAGATACTCTAGCCTTGATGTTATTCCTGACACCAAAATAGTAACGTTTATTAACGTAGTAACTACTTATCATCATCAGCAAAAGTTACCTTGTCAGATTCCATATGATTGAGCTATCGTCTCTTAACGCCTGACAAATTTGGTTTCAAATCACAAAATTTTTAAGTCCAATGAAGACTTTGGAACGATTGTCCCTTTGCGAACCAAATTAAGACGTTTACTTAGCAATCCTTACTTTTTTCTTTCAAGGTAAAAGTGATGGTGATAATTATGCCCGGTATGCGTGCTGTAAATGTCTGAGTAGATAACGAGCCAGGTAAGACTAAGTGTCAGGTAGATTAATGAACTCAGATGGAATAAAAACGATAAGCAAACACAAAATGAAAAGGTGTCCCATTTTGTCTTTTATTGAAAGTGTTAAACTGTTTTCAATGTTATATCACGAAGCGTGATATAACATTAAAAACAGTTTGAAATCACATTTTGCTGTCAAAGATGTTGTTTGTTTTTAGCAATTGAGTTTTTAGCAACTAACATAATTATAATCTTGATGAAAACGTTGTTGTAGAGAATTACTTGGCTCAATAAACATCCTGAAGGTTCAAATACATATCGAGCAATTTATCATACTTATAAGCACTTGTTAGTAACACAGAAAAGACGCTCACCATTAAGATCTCCGACGCCATCTCCGTCGCTGTCCATGAAGGATCTTGGATAAATCTGGTAGAAAACTGCAGTTTCCCACCAGTCCTGCCTTAAGTTTATATTTTCATATCTTCCTTGTGCCACCAGCACTACGGTGCCAATTACTAGTAACTGCCACATCACTGGAATTGATTTAATGTATTCGAACATACAGTAAAAGCTTACGAAATAAACATCAAAATCAATGATTCAATGTAAGGAGCACAATCCAAAATCAACTTATTAAAATGCAGTAGATAATAACGTTTAAAAGAATTCCATAAAAATCATGAAAGTCAATTAAACAAATATTTTAAATAGAAAGAAGTTTACAGAAGTTTCAAAGCAGTGAACAAATTGTTATAAACTTATAGGCAAATAAACCAAAGAATAACTCTTTCGTTTATTTTTGCGAAAATTAACAAAATTAACACAAAGTTTTGTACTGAATAATTTTAAAACGTATTTCCGGGATAAATTACTTAAGGCGTTCACTGATAGAGATATTCTGAAGGTATGGCTGCAAATGAAAATTAATATCCAGCTATAGTGAGGAAAACTTGGTTTGATAAACAAGAAACATTGGACGACTTCCTATCACAATATTTAGCCGTAACTAGAGCAATACCAAAAACTGAATTGTAATAATATTGTGAATACAACTTGATCTCTTACAATGTATGTAGTTTCTCAAGCAATTTAAGAAATCATCAAACATTTGTGTGACGGTTTTAATGACACAATGATTCCAATTTAATAACTGATAGCAAAACATATTATGCTATGTGCCTAAAAAGACATGGACCAATAACTATATAATATAATATAATTTTATTTAGGTTCATAAAGGTTTTGTAGAGTACATGAGGGACTTACAAACTATGCGTTATTATTTACATGGTGCAGGTACAACGAATTGTTGGTGAATCGCTGTTCTCCTAGCTAGATAACAGAGATCAAGTAATCTGTATTAAGGAGAAACTGCTTATTGGTAAAACAAAAAAAAAACGACTTTGATATAATAATTCATATAATAATAATTAATCATCTCAGAAACTAGCTTAACCCAAAGTGCATATTTTAAAACAAATCAATAAACAATTTACAACATACGAAACTGAACCTAAAACACTTGCATTCTGTAAAGAGAACGCAGCAACGTTCGCGTATAATGGAATAAATGAATGGCTGCCAGGCTGAAAGCGCGCCTAGGCTTTGGTTAGACACATAGTAACAAAGTAAAACATAATAAGCACTTCGGAAAATTGTATGCGTGCCCTAAAAGCACACAGTTTAAATTGAATCACAAAATTCAAATACGAGGGCGGCACTGAAAATTTCGGGAATCAAGGAAGTGACATAACATTACTATTTAAAAATGTATTTTTTGATTTTCGAAGTATTCTCTGCGAAGTTTGACACATTTTTCCATATGATGGAACCAATCATTGAAGCAACAATTCCATTCGGAAGTTGGGGTCTCCAAAATGGCCGTTTTGTAGGCGTCCACAGCTTCTTCAGGTGATGAAAATCTCTGTCCACGCAATTTATTCATTATTTTAGGGAAAGTATAGAAATCATTAGGGCTTAGGTCGGGGCTGTACGGCGGATGTCCTAATAATTCTATGTTTTCTTGCTCTAAAAACTCTTTTGTTCTGTGTGCGGTGTGAGAACTCGCATTGTCGTGATGGAGGATGATGCGGCGGCTGCAGTTCTCTTTACGGAGTTCAGAAGCGACCTGTGGCAAACAAATGCTAGCATACCATTCTGCATTAATCGTTCTTTGTCCCTCAAGAGGAATAGTCGTAACATGGTTTTGGAGACAAACGTGGCCACCATTTTTTTTGCAACACTCCGTGAACGAACAATTTTTGCTGGCTTTAACTCATTTTCGAACACCCAAACTCGTGACTGATTTTTTGTTTCGAGTTCGTACGCGTATATCCAGGATTCGTCACCTTATACGATGTTGTATACAGCATTTGTGGATCCTGCGTGGAATCTTTAGAGAGTTCTGATGCACCAAGTAACGCGAGCCGCTTTTTGCTCTTCACAGAGCGAATGCGGTATCCATCGGGAAAACAACTTTTTTACACCTAATTTTTCATGCAAGATTATTTGTATTCGACTCATGCCAATGTCTAAAGTTGCCTGAATTTCGCGGTATGTCACATGTCGATCTTCCTCAATCAGCTTACGCACAGCATCAACGTTTTCTTGGGTGACTGTAGTTTTTGGACGACCTTTACGGGGATCATCACTGAGCTTGACACGTCCACGTTGAAATTCAGCAAACCAGCGATAAATTGTGGTTTTGGATGGGGCTTCATCACCAAATGCAGAAATCATCCGGTCAACATACTGCTTTTGTGTTAAACCACTTCGAAAGTCATAATAAATCATCGCTATTGAATTTTCTCGAGTCAATTCCATTTTCTCCACGACTAAACAAGTTTGACAAAACCTTGTGACAAGACCGAGACTCTTTTTTTAAATACATAAATGATATTCGATTTTTAAAACCAAGGAGTTTTCAATTTAAAAGATTTTAATATGACAGGAACAGTGGAAATATTCCATTCCCGAAACTTTTAGTGCAGCCCTCGTAGCAGTACACAGTAAACAAGATTTTGTTATTTGAATTTAATGCTCTTGTTACTCTTTTTTATATTTTTATCTGCGACCTTTCTACTCATTTATACATTTAGATGTTTAAAACAATTGTAAAGTTAATCTTACCTGGAGGGTTAAGGTTTCAGTGTCTAATTCTTTGAACTCAAAAACACTTTTAACATGTACCTTTTCAAAGTTGTAAAACCCTTGAAATTATTCTTCATAGAAATCAAAGTTAGAATTAAAATAATTTCTAAATTAACAGCCACTCCATTTTTAGAACAGTACTGAAATGAACCTCCGAGTTACGGAGCTGTGCCTTTATATTATCAGAGATAACAATTTTTGTTTGAAAATAATCTGTTATTTATATTGGATTCGCATTTGTGAATCCATTGTTGTACAAGGGAGTTTCTCAAACAAAGTCATTGTATATTCTCATGATGACAGTTAAATCGTAAGCTGTCACATCAGTTAAGATAACAGTACCATCTTCATTTAATATAGCACTGGAATTTATGCCTGCCGGTAGTTATGCTCATCCATCTCTATTACAAATGTAATACAAAATTGCACCAAATCAATTCTATTTTTAACGTACTCAAAATGTTGGTTGTGCATTTTAAGGATTTGTCTGCAATTATGTTAAAACTGTTTTTTTATTTTGCAGGTAAGCAGCCAAATCTGATATGTCTTCGTAAGTAAACTTTGCTTTTGTGTTGTTCGAAAAAAAAACTGATCAAAATGATGTATTAAACATATACCGGTAAGTGATTACTTACATATTTTGAGTTAGAGAGAAATCAACCGCCAGTAGTTTGGTATCTTTCCTTCGAAACTGTGTCAAATTTAAAGATAAAATTCACATATTCTAATTCTGTGGAGTTTATTCGAAAAGCTTTTCAATGAACCTAATTGTTATATTAAACGTCTATTATATCTGTTTGTACATCTGCACCGTTTGTTAAATCTCTATGACTTGTAACCATGATATATTTAAGTTTTTTATGAGTATTTAAACTAATTTAGATATTCTGTTTACTTCTTACAGTTTTGATTAAATAAAAACATAATAAAGAAAAAAAAACAATGTATTATGATTAAAAACCGTACAATATTCTAATCTATACCACAAAAATCTGTACCTAGCGCCTTAATTCACTGAAGCCTATGAATCTTGTTGCCTGTAGACAACATTAATATTTTATGAGATCTCCACTCTGATCTTCCTTTACAGATTAAGCTTACGCGTGACCTACAGTTTTAATATTTCATAGAATCCTTTGAAACATTTTTTGTTGCTTTTGTTTATTTTTATTTTTATTAGGTCCCTTGCTCTGCATCTCAGATCAGCTCTGCAAATCAGATGATCAGACTATTAAGGTCAGCATTAGGTCTGATAATGTTACTTTAGAGCGTTTACATAATGTTGAACCCTTTTCAATAATTTTGATCTAGTATTATATACTTACTACAATATTTCGTGCTTGTATTAGAACCGTTTCGATCAAATTGCACTTACCCATAGTAAGTGCCAGCCGGTGTACCATTGTACACGTCGGGCCTTGTAAAACTAAACAATATAACACTGTCTCTGACGTACTCTCCTATTTACTCATCATCAGCCTACAGCTGGATATAGGACCTTTAAATGCACGCAATTCGGCTGGAAGCTTGGCAACTCCCATTCAGCTGCTACCAGCCACACTGCTAAGATCGTCGCTCCACCTAGCCTGCGGGCGCGAATCGGCAAACGTAAAGAAAGACCTTACGTTTGCCGATTCCCGGTCTCCACCAAGAACACGTCTACCCCAACGGTCATCGGTTCTACGGCTACTTTGGCCGGCCCATTACCACTTCAACTTGCTCTGTAAGCTATGTCGATAACTTAGTTCTCTGCCGGATCACCTTTTTGCGGATTCTACCACTCTGAGAGACTCCAAGCATAGCTCGTTCCATAGCTAAAGAAAGAAAAAAAGAAAAAACTTTTATTTAGCACAGATTAAAAGTCACAATATAACACAAAAAATGCTGATAAAAATGTAATATTAAAAATCAATTAATAAGTGTAAAGTGCGATGTAAAAATTAGCAGGGAAGTGTGTCTCACGTTCGCCAGCTTGCTCGCTGTTGTATTTATGGTCCAGCCATACCGGGAGTGTCCACGTTTCTGATTCGCACTGATTGAAGACATGGCAGGTTTCAGCCCAGCTGAATTCTTCCATAGCCTTCTTCTCAAAGCTGTTCTTAGCAAACTGCAGAGTTTTCCCGAAGGTATTATTCCCGAACAACCTCGAGAGTACCGCCAATGACAGCATTCGGTCCCGGAATAATAATGTGTCACGTGATCGTTGACCATAACTTGGATTTTGTCAATGTTCATGCTTTTTTTTTTTGTATGGCTTCTCGCAGGTCAACCTGTTAGGTTGTCGTCTGCTTAAGCGGACTTGCCTGTGGTGCCCTAATAAATTAAGGCCTCCAGCCAGGACTTAAACTTAAATACTAACTTAAACTAAGCGACTACGCTAAGGGCACCCCCTGTGGAGTACGGACCTCGGCTGGGCGTCGCTGGAAGAGGGCAGCAAGGGACTAGCTGGATCAGGATTTATTGGATTTTGGGACGAATTTAAAGCTACAGGCTCAGCGGCGCGGGCTGGCTCGAGCAGGGGTCGGGAGTTTTGGAGGGTCTGCATCTTATGGAGATGAAGTGGGTGAGCGTGCGCAAATACAACCCAGGCATAGGTCATGATGGGACGGATGACTGCGGTATAGATGCGCAGCTTGCATTTAAGTTACAGTTTGCAACGGGCTGTCACAATGAAGTGGAGTCTACTAAGAGCGAAAGCGGCGCGCGCGTGAACCGCCTTAATGTGCTGTTTAAACGCTTGCTTCTCCCAAGGGATTGGCTTGCCGTACATAGTGATCGGGCGGGGAATGGGGGGTGTGACCTCGACGACGTCTCGAGAAGAGAACCGCCTCACTCTTATCGGGGTTGACCTCGATTCTCCATTTCCGGAACCAAGCGCCTAAGACGTTTGCGGAGGTTTGAAGAGTACGAGCTGTAGCATTGGGACAGTGACCGGTGTAGTAAATGGCAGTGTCGTCGGCGAAGAGAGCCAAATGAGCCTTTTTACTTTTTGGGATATCGCTGGTGAACAGCGTGAAGCCTGGAGGAGATATGACGGAACCCTGAGGGACACCGGCGCGAATAGGGTGGGGGGACGAGAGTGCACCCTCGATGCGATAGCAATGTTCATGCGGAGTCCAATGCGTATAAAATAGGCCGTCCAGCATCTGCTGCAAGTCATGCAGCGATTCAGCCAGTATGACGATGTCATCTGCAAATCTCAAGTGTTAGATGTGTTCGCCTCTGATGTTGATGCCGCTTCCTTCCAGTTCAGCGTCATAAACACATCTTCAAATGAGTAAAATAACGATTGCGCGAAAATTACGTCCCATTGTCTCACCCCAAGACGCAGGGGGATATTTTCAGCTAGCTGGTCCTGAGTTTGGAAGATTATTGTCTCGTTTTCATAAAGACATCTCAGCATTTGGATGTATCGCCAGTTGCCTTGGTTGGGTGTTCTGCATCGCTGCAGAGACTCCAAAATAGACCAGGTCTCGAAAGAGTCAAAAGCCTTCTTAAAGTCCACAAACGCAAGACACTGGGGCCGATTATACCATTCGGATTCTGCATAATCTGCCGCACCGTGTGGATGTGCTCTATGGTGCTGTATCCTCCTCAAAACCCTGCATGCCCTGGTGGCTGAAACTCTTCGAGTCTTCGCAACTCTTGAAAACAACTTATATACTTGGCATAGGAGTGATTCGGGTCTGTAATTCTTTGAAAGGGTCATAACACCATTTTTGAAAAAGAGAACGATCACGCTCCTTCGTCGCGCTTCTGGCGTTCTCCCAGAGAACACGACAGAGTTTCACTTTACTGTTTACTGTTACATACCATTTTTGTTTCATCGGTAACTCTATAATAATTTTATTTGCAGTAGAGGCAATTGGTACCCACTTATCTTTTTTTCATACATCTTTAACAGCTGACATCTCAGCGTATAGTCCTCAGACCTAAGCTCAATTGTGTGAATGCACATAGCGACGCGTCATTTGCTTGGCAATCGGCCAATCGGAAAATCGGCAAAGCTCAGCTTAGGCCTCGCGGAATGTACCTTACATTCTATCGTATCTTTTGCAGGATAAATTTTCTTTGATCGGCTCATTTTCATTCTTAAACAATTTTCCATACATTATTTACTTACTACGTCAACAATTGTGTGAATAATACCGTCATATAAAACAAATGGAATTTTTACACGATCGTTTTTACAAAACAAATGTGACCTACATTCAGTATGGATTCAGTCATAAACAGTTCGTGTATTTTTGTGGTTGCCAAAGTTTTTCCATAAATATTTCTTACTAGAAGTTGCCTGTATTTAGTCTGCAATCCCGAATGAAAAGTAGTATATACCCAGGCCATACCCAGGTCCCGGGCCATAGACCATATTCTATCTGTGTGCCATAGCATAAACAGCCTATAACGTTCCCACTGCTGGGACACAGGCCTCCTCTCTATGAGAGGTAGTGAGCCGTAATCCACCACGCGGGCTCGGTGCCGGTTGGTAGATGTCACATGTCTTCCAATTTTTGGTTCTAGGACATCCCGTTTTACTCACGATGTTTTCCTTCTGTGTGCCATATTTCTTCCAAATCCGTTTAGCAGTTTTGCCGTGAAAGCGTAACAAACAAAAAATCTTACTTTTACATTTATAATATTAGTTACGATAATAATTTACTAGGCTTGTAATTGTAGGCACCTGTTATGAAAATCATGGTCTACACTTATTTCAGTTTTATAAAGATACTGAATTATAATTTTATCAAAAACTGAGACGATATAAAACTGCATTTTTCATTGGCTAACGACCTTATTGAATATATTTACAAAAAAATAACTGAATTAAAGCCAGAGTCAAAGTAGTAACATTTCATAATATTAAATCATATTGCTTATAAAATATCAGTGTAGGCAGCAGGGCTTGGAGCTGGTACCAAAAGTACCTGTAGTACCGGTTTTGTACAGGTACTTAGCGGTATCGCCATTTCGATACCTGGGTACCGGTTTCAGACGGGTACCGGTACTCCAGCTAACAAGTACGTTACCGGTACCAAATGCAGGTACCCGGCTGGTACCACAAATCTCATATTTGTACGAGGAACCTCGTACGGTTGGCAACCTTGAAGTTATTTTTCTAATGCTTTATCCTTTTCATTTTGGTACTATAGGTATCTGTTTTCTCGCTGTAACTTACGGAAATATTTGTTTGGTACCATTTTTGGTATCGGACCAGTACTGACACTGATTAGAAATACTAATAGTACAGATACTACATCGGATAGCCGTACGTATAGTACAGGTACTATTCTGATACCGGTATCATACCAAGGCATACGGCTACGGGTTCCCAGAAATACCGGTATTTCAAGCCCTGGCAGGCAGACACATTTCATCTGCCACCCAATGGACGAGAAAGTTTATAGCATCTTCGTCACTAAATTAAAGTTATTGCTCCTCGATATTGCAACTTTAGAATTCTTTGAGAATTCCGGTTCACGTCATGAAATTTTATATACCTACCTACGAAATTTAATAAGCATCAGTTACTGAAAATCCTTAAGTTACACTTTCTATTATGAAACTTATTTTGAAACACTTCACTACAATCCTTAGAAGTGTATTCTCATTAGTTATTAGTAGCACCAGTACCTAATTAAACGCATCGCTGTCCACTGCTGCGTCATCCTCTTCCAGCATAATTAGCCTTAATGTTCCCACTGCTGCGACTCTCTTCTCTTTGAGAAGGAATGGGCCGTAACCACATACATCACATCAAAGGACTTACTGGTTTCCTCATAATGTTTACCTACACAGGTTTGAGAGTAACCTCCCCTAATTGTTTCATTAGTAACCAAAATTGCTTCTTTCTTTATTATTGTGTTTAGTAAATTTTCTACTCTTCTTCTATACAATAGGTAAAGTTAGTAACTACTATTGATTTATTACAAAACCACCCTAAGGAAAAACAAATGCACTTTTCCAACGATGCTCATTTCCTTCCTGTTAACCCCTCATCTCGGTAAGATTCCGTGCGGCACACTTGTGAGCACGGAAGGGTTAACAATGAGGAAATAATTACTTAGCCCACGTGACCTCGAGACGTATTAAGTTACAATGATTTTTACAAGGGTGTATTAGAAATGGAATGATTTTATGTGATTTTTGTAGATCTATACTAATATTATAGAGAGGAAAGATTTGATTGTTTGTTTGTATTGAATAGGCTCCGAAACTACTGGACCGATGTGAAAAATTGTTTTACCATTAGAAGCCGAAATTATGTCTGATGAACATAGGCAATTTTTATTTTTTTCGCATACCACGCGGACGAAGTCGCGGGCGATG
Organism: Dasypolia templi; assembly: GCA_963555695.1. Taxonomy (NCBI): domain Eukaryota; kingdom Metazoa; phylum Arthropoda; class Insecta; order Lepidoptera; family Noctuidae; genus Dasypolia; species Dasypolia templi. The sequence goes on from OY743152.1 coordinate 5,822,216, forward strand.
TGTTAGTATTTTATAAAACGATTACCATCTTACTGCAACAATTTATGAGAAGGCGACCATACATTTGAGGTTCTAAGGCTCTATTATTTTCAAATACTCGTGAAAAGTGCAACTAAATTGTAAATTTAATGGCGTTTACGTTTTCAGTCATATATTTAAGATTTTGCCCACAGGCACCACGTTGTATTATTAACGCGGCCCTGAATATCTTGTGAAATAAGTCTACTAAACAAGCACCAAGAAAATGCGAAATATTTTACATTCATATTTTATTAAAACTTCAGACGAAAATTGTAAAACTCTGTAATTACTGGGAAAGGCAGCAGTCAGGTGCCGAAGTGACATTTGCAACGTTCTCTATAAAATAGACAACATAGTACTGTAAAATAATATATTTCTACACATTTAAACGTAATCCAAGGCGCTCAGTAAATTCTCGCCGCCGAACGAGGGAAAATCCTGCGTGGGAATCCTGCGTATAAAAATTACATTTTTTATCGCTTTTGTGCGGTACGAAAAATTCCATTACTTTCCCTTGGGGAAAATTTGCTAGCGATTTCAGAAAGAAAGTTCTACCATCGATAATATTAGAACAAAATAAGAAGTCTACTGCCTAATGTCTTTTCGACCCTTTTGTATTTTTAGGCTTTCATCTTCACAGGTCTTCGAACTAATCGGATAAGCCACGTAATGTGCTTTGTTACCCTTTCAACGTTTGTTCACAATAAAGGGTTCCGTATTTAGGATGATCTTATCCCAAAAGCAAAGGAGAATGCCAAAGTGTCCCACAAGACTCGGCCAGAACCGACAAAGATGAACTATATGTCCAAAAAAAGGAAAATAATTATAGAATTAGATGGTATAATTAGTTTTCTATTAGAAGTACACCAAAAAAAGTTAAAGATCTGCAAAGTTGACCACTTAATACTTCTGATTTTAGCAATGAAAAATACAGGTTCGGGTTCCGTTTAAAATGCCCAATAACAACTACGTATTTGGTAGAAAATCGGAGTCCGGAAACACAGCAAAAAACAATACAAAACTCAAAAAAACACGAAATCACTTCGTCGCTGGTGATATCACGCGGGAGAAGTAAATAAAACTTTTTGGACAGTGACATATACAAGTTAAAGTTAGACATCTGGTGTTGCCAGCATTACAGGAATAAACTATGCGAAACGGTATCGATAATCGAATTGAATTATTTTTAATTATTTCATTATTGTAAAATATATGTTTAAAATGTAACTAAATGCAATTTATTGATATAATAATATGTTAAGTAACATAAGTAAGTAAATAATTCACTTACATAGTCACATATTGATATTTTTGCAATCAAAAAATAAATATTTTGGTATTGGCAACATTTCTAATTGAAATTGTAGGATTGTAGATTATGAAATGTGTTGACATATTGAATAACTATTTAAAATGAGTTTTCAACGGTGGGCTTCTACAGATTTTATTTATATTGTATAATCCTTACTGTTTTTTATTATGAATTATCATTTTTATAGAAAGTCTGTCGGACGCTACACATGTTTCGAGCCTAATCTTGGCATTGTCCTTTAACATTGTGGTTGAAAACATTTTCTCTGATATATTCTGGCTGAAAATATAAGTTGGTCGACTATAACTCGTTAACTTGTAAAGCCTACGTAGGTGTGATAGTTTACCTTTTTACTTCGTTATATACTACTACCGCGAATTCTTTCACAAACCCAAAAACAGCATTTTATCTGGGGGGACACTTGACAGAATTTTGCCCTTCAAGCTTAATATTTTACAGACGGATCCCTTAATAGAAAAATTGTTTTCAAAATATCCGAAATATTTATAAAAGTCCTATCCAATGACATCCCACACCATGGGGTAGACGAGGAAAAAACTTCCCTACTTGAAGTGTTGAGGAAGTACGCATTTTTTTTTAATCAATATTTTATTTTACAACTTTGACAGCGTGAATATGTATATCAACGCCAAATTACAACTTTCTAGTACTAAGAGTCTCTGAGCTAAGCTGCTGACAGACGCACGGATGGACGGACGGACATGGCGAAACTGTAAGGGTTTCTTGTTGATACATAAAGTGAAGTCTTTTAAGAAGATTTGTCTTTTTAAAATGTTGTTAATAGACTTCTTAAACACACTATTCGCTAATCTTGTAGGTTATACATATACTCAAAGGAACTTAAATATAGCCTCGACTTTTCAAATCAAGGTCCCAACGTCTTAATTCTTGACTTCATATATCCATAAATAGCACCCCAACATAACAGCAGTCAACGGTTCACCGAGGGGATGTTTACGGATTTTCAAGCCCTCATTAGGACGTAGTTTAGACGCGTCTTTTGTTTCAACCCTCACGGTTTAAAGTAAGTAAGAGCGATTTGCAGTGAAACTCGAGATACAATCCCGTCACTGGTTTCTTAGAAAAACGGTTCTAGAGCTTTTTATTCATCCCGGGGACGACTTTTAAGCGGCTCTGCTCTGCTGCTAAACAGCTCTTTAAATAAATTAGGATTGGGACTGTAGATAAATTAAAACTATGCGAAGAAAAAAAATACTTGAATCTTAATAAGTAAGATTAAAAACTGAAAGTTTCGCTCATCTACTTTGAAATTACTTTGATAACGGAAAAGTATTTCTTTATGAATAAATTTCAACCTCAGTGAAGGAAATTTGGTAAAGCCTCTTTTTATTTTAATCCAGGACATAAATTTTTTAGCTTAAAAACTTTATCGCGAGCATTTTGTCATGTCACTTTCCGCAAGTCCACCCAGACAGAAAAATATTGTCACTTAGCACTTTCAACCCCTGACGGAAAAACAGGGGTGCTGTGTGTCTGTGTGTGCGGCATCGTAGCACACAAACGACTGAATCGATTTTGCCTTTTTTTTGTTTTGTTTGCAACGTGACTTGATCGAGAGTGTTCTTAGCAAAAAAATCAAAAATTAAATCTGTTCAGCCGTTTTTAGAGATTTTTGTTTGTGTCGGGGAGTTTTAACTTGTACTCCTACATAATTGCCCTAAGCCTTCCAGCAAACATGACGCAACAGTTTTCTCTCTCGCAAGAAACAGCCAACGCAAGAACAACGGGCTGAATTCTTAATTCGAAATTACGACAAAATGGCCGCGTAATCAGAACTCGGGCAAGTCAGTGAAGCTATTAACAGAAACAAGATACCGCGTCGCTAAGTGCACTCCTGACGCAGACGTTTGACGTCGACGTCAGCCTTACATAATGCTCTCGAGAGCGGGCACTGAACGGGGCTGACCAAATAAAAATGGAGGAGCTGTAAAGGCATTCTGCAGCGCAGCAACTTCTGACAAATGTTAATTTTTTCGCATAGCACTTTTTCCCTTGACTTTGCATATTATTTTCTTTTTAGCTATAACATAACATCACGTCTTGTTTCCCCGAAGGGTTGGTCAGAGGTGTACCTGTACACCCACATTTCGCCAGTTGTGTTTATGTCCCATGTAATAGAGGAACTATTGCCACCAACCGGGCACAAATCCAGACTCCGGGCTGCTACTGAGAAATTCCAGATAGAAAAACCCAATATCTATAATGTTTGTAAAACCACTTAAGTGTCCAATTGAGTGTTTTACCACAATTCACTATAGATATTACCTACAACATTGTGAGTGAATCTAGAAATTAAGTTTTATAAGAGGTATTTTCCGGCTTTGACAGTTGACTCCAGTACTAAAGGTTTACATGGAACGTGGCTGTAACAATTTCTGGGAAGAGCTTCCTTTGTCGTCGAACTACGTTGAATAAAACAAATAATTACAAAATTCTTCTTCACAAAACTCTTGAGAACAAATCACTTAAGAGAAAGACTTTTGAAAAGATAATGAAGACTTATTACAACACAAATCTTCTCAGAAATCTTCCTTTCGAGTTTTATCTAGAATAATAAAGTCGCGAAACTGTGTCTCATATTGAGCTCATGACAGCTCAAATATTTCAATTCATCTTGCTGCGTACATTATTCTTGGTGCTGGCAAAACTTAATGTTACGTTCGCTTTAACATTTTTCCCTTTATTCCATCCGAGACAAATTCTATATACACATATATTATAATAATAATATCATAGAGTGTCATTAAATTCTATTGGTAGAATTTAATGGCACTCTAGGTTTTCCAAGAAATCCTGCGTCCTTCTTTTCATGAATAAAAGGGATACTGAGCAGTGAGTACCTACGTATTATATTATGCTGAATAAGTAACACAGAAACCTGTATAACTATAGAAAGGCAAAAACCCGTTGATAACAATAGATGCTTGTGGATGAACAAGTCTTGTAAGCGAAGTCTATCCTGAAAGTAGGTCAGGAAAACTTTACATTGTTTGAAGGTCAGCTTTCATCATTGTAAAAGAAAACGACTTTAGTTGAAGCATGTAGGATATTTGCATTAAGCCTTATAAAGGTTATGCTTGATATTCCAAAATGGTATCACCAGCACCCTAATTGCGTAACACATTTTCGTAAACGATTACGACTAATCTGTTTGATTTTGACGGTTCAACATTCATTGCGTTCTAGATATTGTTGAGCAGATTTTTTATCGAACTTAAGAAGCAATGGATTAGCAATCTGTTTCAAAACGATTCAGATTCCGATTGATTGTGTATTACGCAATTAGGGTGCAGGCCTGAATTATACTCTATTAAGTTTTTACTGAAATTAACATAACTTTCTATGAATACTTTTTAAAGTTAACAGTTTACGTGTAGTTAATTTGGCTGTATGTATCTATTTACCACGCCAGAAGGAGGGTTATGTTTTTCAAGTGTATGTTTGTATGAATATTTCTTTGGCACGCCCTGTAGCCGAAACGGCTTAATGGATTTTAGCTTGAAAGGTGTCGTTAGGTTCGGCTTAGTTGTGAGAGTGACACTGAATATATGAAAATTAAAAAAAAAACTTGGGGTTATTTAAAGTTGTGTTATAACATTAAAAACTTGTTATTGTAACAAAAAAAAAAAATTGGAATTTTGACCTTCAGTATCTCCGTAACCAGAAGAAGGTTTCCAGGTATGCTTCAGTACAAAAAAAAGAAGTTACAATGATGGATTATTCAAGTGACTCTCATCTCCGTTATTTGTCTTTCTACAACCGTTTTATAACGATCCAAATTCATACCCAAAACTTTCCTTACGACATTAGGCTAAGATCCGGGCTAGTCTCAATCTCAAATAACATCAGTATTATTATGTTTAATTGCTACTGCAAGTCATCGAACAACAATTCAAAGGGTGTCAAACGTCTCAGATTTGTCAACTGACGTGTTATTGGGTTTTTCTATCTGGAATTTCTCAGTAGCAGCCCGAAGTCTGGATTTGTGCCCGGTAGATGGCAATAGGCTCGCCCCCTATTACATGGGACTTAAACATAACTGGCGAAATGTGGGTGTACTATAGGTACACCTCTGCCCAACCCTTCGGGGAAACAAGGCGTGATGTTATGTTATGTTATGTATTTTTATAATTAGAAACTAAAAGCTCCTGAGATCTTGTAGATTTACAATCTATAATTCATGAGGTTCGTAATAAGATATCACTGATTCATATTACGTAATGCTTAATAAGTGTTAATTTTGTATCTTATTAGTGTTTAATCTTTCATCATAAAGACAAAATCAAATCTCTGATTTCAACAAGACTACGGGATTTATCATAGCCAAAAATTTATCATAGCCAAAAATTAAGAACTTCCTTACAAACTTTAATCGCTTACTTAGAGTTGATGGTAAGCTGCAGCCCGCCAAATTGTCCAAACTTTGGAAATTGGTTCTACCTAAGAATTTTTCGGAATATTTCATAATATTTATATGAAAATTCTTAGATGGAACAAATTTCCATAGTTTGACAGTGGATATGAAATTGATGATTAATATTCGCTAATTATTTTTTTATTATATTAATATTCAGTATTTATGAAATTGATGACAAATATTGATCTACATACGACATAAAACAGAGCTGCAATTAGCAAAAAAAAAACAAAGAAAAGGAGAACATTCACCGTCCATACGTTTTTGGGGTTACTGTGAAAGCCAAACAAAAAAAGTTTTATTCCAAAAGAAGAATATAAATAATAATATATATTCGAAATATACAACCGTGGCCCTGGCACATGCAACTGAAGGAACACGGTGGGTTTCAGTCAGTAAAAGTCTGACACGATGAGCGGGAGAAGTCATTTGATGATTTCCCACCCAAAAAAATAAAATTAATGACCAGTATAAGTGACTCTCGGCTTCGTTAAAACATTTGTGTCATTTAATTGCACTATTTTCGAGTGAATACTAACCACTGAATAAACCCAAAACCTAGTTAATCTGTACCAGGATCCATAAGAACGACAGCCGAGACCAACGCCTTAACGTGCTTTCCGAGGCATGGAGGGGTCTCGATATGTAAAGATGGTCACACATTCACGGACCGACCAGACCGCGGTAAGCGCAGCTTAACCGATATCATGTTAGCTTGAGAATAACCCTAGAGAAAATGTAGGTACCAGACACCATGTTTTAGACAAATACATGTTTGATTTTTTATATCTTACCATATCTCGGGAACACGGTCCTTTGGAAGGCGTATGAGAGGTTGAAGCCAACTCGCAGAGTTATCCCTGTATGCACTATACAAGTGCACCCAATTATTAAAGCTAGTACTATAATAGATTAATATTGTTGTTTTACCTAAAACATACCGAAAACTGTATTTTTCAAACTCGTATAACAGCGCAGGGATTAACCCTACAAATTTGGCCCAATAATGAAAAGTGAAGAGAGTTACATGGTCATTTTCATACTTAAGCCTACAATGTATGATCTCCTTTGAATTTGGCAGGCTGCATCTTGGCGTCCGTTTTAACCCATTTACGGGAAGATATTTTTAAATCCCTCCATATCGCTATGTAAAATTTCATGTCTCTAGACACAGTGGTTTAGGCATCCTGTACATGCCACCGGAGCTGCACCGCCACCGGAGCTGCACCGGCACCGGACCGCATGTTTGTGTATACGAATGAATATTGCGCATGCGCCGCCGGCCCGCCGCCGCACCAGAGCGCCACGCCGTAACCGCTTGTAAACCACAACAATGCCGAGTTAAATAGTAAAGCCACTTTTACAGTTCAATAAAACATTGCCAACGAAACAGTTTTTCGGTCAATCAGAAAGATGAAGCTAGTTGCCCAGACACTCAAAAAATTGTTACAATATATTGGTCAACATCATTCAAGTTGAAAATACTAACATGTGTGAACGATGTAGAAAGACATGCACGGTAAAAGCGTTCATAGCAAACATACATATTTTTTTTATAAGAGATGGCCGCTTCCAACCGACGGCACCCGTTCTTAAAAATTACCCATAGATCAGCACCATTTAGCTCAACCATTTTGAAGGGAACCGAAATGATCTGACACATGCACCACCATCAGCGAGACATAGTGAGCTTGACATACTCTCAACGTCTCAACTGCCAGGGCACATTCAAGTGAATGAAAGACGTAAACAGTAAATAGTGGCTACAGTACATACACACACACACACATGTGCTATGTAATTACATAAAATTTAAATAATATATTTACTCTCCTTGAACGTTCCCAAAACAGTTTAAATCCAACTAACTCTAACTGGCAGATTCACTAAACTTATAACGTGAGTTAACACGGTGCATAAAACACTGTTGCAACGGATGTTAATGCGAGACTATTAATAATGTTCATAAATCCCCTCAGCTTGCTTTTGCTCGAATAATTTAGCATTCGACCATTACCAGTTAAAAACATTGAACCGGGGTATTTGCAAAATGTTTTCTTTTATAAAAGTGGAGGATCATTAGGAAAATCGTATGCAAAAAAATGTGTCTGCTATCTGGTGGTATTATTATGACGTCGAAACAATATTGGTTGTTGTAACTACACGGTATATCTAAACAGAGGGTAGGCTCGCCCCCTATTACCTGGGACTTAAGCATGACTAGCGAAATCTGGGTGTACTCTAAGTTCACCTCTGCCGAACCCTTCTAGGATTATAGGCGTGATGTTATGTTTGTGTGTGTAGTACATCTAAAGTATTTAGGTGTTCATTTCTAACATGCGAGTTAATTTTATTTTTTTTACAAAAACTCAAGCCACAGTAAGTAATTCTTCCCACTAAACCTATAAACGTTGCCAAAAACACATAGCATAGCATCAGCCTATAACGTTCCCACTGCTGGGACACAGGCCTCCTCTCTATGAGAGGTAGTGAGCCGTAATCAACCACGCGGGCTCAGTGCGGGTTGGTAGATGTCACATGTCTTCGAATTTTTGGTTCTAGGACATGCCGGTTTCCTCACGATGTTTTCCTTCACCGTTTTGAGAGCAGTGGTGATAAAATTATTTACACAAAGTAAATCGCCTGCTTGGGTTCGAACTCACGACCTACAACTCGTAAGTCGGGACCACTGGGCCACCACTGCTCTCGCCAAAAACACATAGCCACTTAATTCAAAGAACATTTTCTAAACTTCTGGTACATTCCCCTCCGTCACGATTGCTTTGTATATCCCGTCTAATGACGCCGCAACACACGAAGGATGCTAATGCAGTCAAACCGCTATTTGCATGTCGACGAACTCCCATAGGAAACGCAATGCGGGAATCAGGCAACTAGCAGCACTGGTTGCGGTATTATACTAGAACTAAACTAAGCGCAATGTACACTATACTAAAGGATTGTTTTTCATCTAAAAGATCATTTAATAAAAGTGTGTTTTTGCAGCACGTAGGGACTGTAATTTTCTAAACATGTAGTAGCAGTTGTATATTTGTCATACACACTTTTTTCTTTCCTATATCAGTAAAATATCAAGTTAGACCTTTATATCGACGGCAGAAAAGTACAAACAGTGAACTTCACTTTTAACTAAATTCACTTTTTTCATAGCTCGACTAAGAATTCTTTATATTATCATGTGTTTTTTTTTCTGTTTTGTTCTCAACTTTTATTGATATTTAGTCACGTTTATAAAGACAATCACACCTATTTTTCACAAAGTGACGAAGTAGACACGGACAAATGCCGAGTCCGCGATACGTCGGATAATAGGCGCATTCACCTGTTGTGAACAAAAATATAATCACATAGTCGTTATAATGACGTTTTTTTGAACTTGCGTTATAATATTGCAGGGATGGCGGCGAACCTCTATACATCTACGTACATGTTTAAAAAAAAATCAATATTTAACCATGTAGCCATGACATTGGCTAAACAATCTTGACTTAGTGACTAATGGAAAAAACTATCACAATATTAATTTAATATTACAGTTATAATAACATTAACAGTTTTATGCAACATAGGTATCAAAATTTGTGAAATAACATAACATAACATCACGCCTTGTTTCCCCGAAGGGTTGGGCAGAGGTGTACCTAGAGTACACCCACATTTCGCCAGTTATGTTTAAGTCCCATGTAATAGGGGGCGAGCCTATTGCAAATTTGTGAAATGACGTACCCAAATATTATAAATGATAAATGATTTTATTTTCTGTAAATAGGTTTGTTTAAACACTTTTACACGTCAATCATATTTTAAAAACTAGGTGAGATCGGCATTTCCTATCTAACTACTCTGAGAAGAAACGCCGAAACAAACTCAGAGGTCACAGTCTCCTTTTCATAGTCCTACAAGGACTGTGAATAAGCAAAATAATTACTGAATGTAAAAAAAACTTAGGTAAGTAAAGATATTGCTTTCAAATAATTTTCCTTGACCCTATTCGTAAGGAATGCAGTGGTAACGGCTGCGACTTACGAGTTGTTGGCCGTAGGTTCGAACCCAGACAGGCGCTTTACTTTGTGTAAATAATTTAATCACCACTGCTCTCAAAACGGTGAAGGAAAACATCGTGAGGAAACCGGCATGTCCTAGAACCAAAAATTCGAAGACATGTGACATCTACCAACCCGCACTGAGCCCGCGTGGTGGATTACGGCTCACTACCTCTCATAGAGAGGAGGCCTGTGTCCCAGCAGTATTTCTAATTTAAATGAAAGTCAATGTCAATAATTGGTTCCAAATTATTGGCACAATAGTCTAACATGTTATTGCATTGCTCAAAAGAAGCAAGTTGTTTAGCCAAATTCTTGGCTGTAATAGAAAAAAAATATGATAGTGATACAGCTATCTGTCTTTTATGATAGTTTGAAAGATAGTACATAATAATATTAAACCTATATTTTGTCAAATACAAGTTTGTTAGTATCAATTAATTGAAATAGATTATTATTAAATGTCAAATTATGTAATGTCATATTGATTAGAAGTTATTTTCCTCCTGTGGCAAACTGTTACTATAAGGGAATGTAAACAACACTACTTTTCTAGATCTGAATTTCTTACATGAATGAATTAATCTTACAATAACACTAGGTCCTTGGGGTCAGAGTGCTCATCAGTTATTTCGGGACATCGCCAAACGCTTGGTCGACACTTCTCGTGACCAGGGGGCTGGCCTATTTTTTGCCCAAAGGATAAGCATTGCCATCCAACGTGGCAATGCTGCCAGCCTTTTGGGTACTTGTCCCGTTGACAGCGATGCGGACGTATTTTTTGATGCCCTATGAGCTCTATCCCTCTTTTTTTTGTATACATTTGTACATTACATATTTATTTTAGTGTTAGCTTGTATATTGTAATTTAGGTTTTAAAACAAATTAAATCTATTTTTCTTAAACTAAGATTAGACAATGTTCTATAATATTGGAGCAATTCTCCTTTGTTCATGTTTCCCCTATTACCCATAAAAATTAGTAATGTAGTGTCCTGGTTAAAGTTACATTTAATAATTTCTTTCATAATATCAAATAAGGAACAACCAGGCATACAGTAGTTTATTACAGAGTGTCCCGGATTTAGTGGCACGTAACAGAATATAATTCTGTTACGTGCCACCAATGGCACGCGTGGCATTGGTTCGTCATGCCTGCAGGCACAAGAATTATAACTCACACCGGCGTTACAAATAATAGTTAACGGTTATAAAACCAATTACAAAAACTAAAGACACAGTTTGCATACACATGCCATAAAAGAGAAAATATTAAATCATCAAGATCTGGTAAAAAGTTAACAACACTTTCATAAATCCCTCTCACAGTACTTCTGACATGCCGATACAATTTCGTCCCTTCGTCCGCAAACAGATCGTTTGTTGGAATAGAATCCATGGGATCATTAAACGCCGGCAGAGTACGTGGTACTGGGGACTTAGCACTCGCAACGGTGCGACATGGAGGCACAGCAAACAGCCTATGCTTTCTGCCGCGGCAGTAATGGTCTGGGACAAAGAAGCAAGCCAGCACAGCATGCAGATCAGGTGCGTCAATAGTGCTACGGAGCGTCGTACAGGCTATGTTGAGCAAGTCTTTTGCTCACCTTACCTCTAACGAGTTATATTCGGTAAGATCCGGTGAAAAAAAAAAACTTACTTAGCCCGTATTTTTTATTTGTTTGTCTACGATGTCTTGTTTATACCTTTTCAGTTGGGTTTTAGTTTTTTTTAAACTTTTATGTCAATTGTTTTGGGGTTTGGGATTATTGAGGAAACGTACCTACTTCTTTGGTTTTCGAAAATTCAACAGTAGAATTTGGGTTTATGTATAATCAATAACCAATTTATCCTGCCTCGTGGGTCTAGTGGTCTCAATCGCAACTTCTAAGCATGAAGTCCTGGGTTCGATTCCCAGGTCAGTCAACGTGTTGTTGCGTTATTCTATCTAGAACTTCTCAGCAGCCCAGTCTGGATTTGTGCCCGGTTGATGGCAATAGGCTCGCTCCCTGTTACATGGGACTTAAAAACATAACTGGTGAAATGTGGGTGTACACCCCTGCCCAACCCTTCGGGGAAACAAGGCGTGATGTTTTGCTATGTCAATATATTTTTAAAGTAAAGTGCCTGTCTGGGATCGAACTCACGACCTACAACTCGTAAGTAGGGGCCAATACCAATGGGCCACCACTGCTCTCAAAACGGTGAAGGAAAACATCGTGAGGAAACCGGCATGTCCGCAATTCGAAGATATGTGACATCTACCAACCTGCAATGGGCTCGCATGGTGGATAACGGCTCACTCCCTCTCACTGAGAGGAGGCCCGTGTCCCAGCAGTGGGAGCTTTATAGAAATATTATGCTATGCTGTAATATATTTTCAGAAAGTACTCACAACTTTGGCAACACTTTTAATCCGATACACGCCTACTAACCAGCAAATGATTAAGTTGCTTCTAACGATACCCGATACCTCATTTGGTAAATTATGATATGTAGTTTATAAGTGAGGGAACAGATGAACATACATACATACCGGTCAAAATCATAACCCTGCTGTTTGCTTCGCTGTACTTGGGTAAAAAGAATAGATATATCTGTTTTATTTGCAATAAGATAGTACCGTGTAGAAGAAATGTGGCAGTTGACTAATTAAGTTCACTTTTATAAACGAAATATACTTTGCGGCCGTCGATATTAATAAATGTGAGAAAACTGTCTTGTGAGTCCTGCAGGCTTTGCCTTTGACATTTGGACAATTCTACAAGATTCATTAAACCCCCCTCCCTCCCTAAAAGAACAAGCGTAAAGAAAAAATGGCACCTAGTGCCCGGCGGTCCGACTTCCCTTGGCTACGGTAGCCGTCAAGGCCAAGGTGAAAGGGGTGCGAAGAATCCCCGGAAGATATCCGGCTAACACAAACACCGAAAATTGGAGCTGGAAACACGCGTACACTGCGGACCGACGAGAAGATCACTGTACTCGAGGAAGAATTGAGCAGGTTACGATGGGGTATAGTAAGGTTGTCTGAAGTCTGAAGAGAGGGGGAAGACTCGATAATACTCAAATCCGGGACACCTGCTCTATTTCCGGGAGGGCGACCAGCAGTCCCAAGGTGGTGTCGGGATTATCGTTCATAAGTCCCTTGTGAGCAATGTGGTGAAGATCGAGAGTGTCCAAGAGAAGACCAGGGTGGCGTACCTAGTACTCAGAATATCCGAAAGGCATTCGAAGAAAGTCGTGCAGGTTTACGCCCCGACTTCGTCACACCCCGACGATGAGGTGGAGACCATGTATGAGGATATTTCCAGAGCCATGCATGGCTCTAAAACTCACTTCACCGTTGTCATGGGGGACTTCAACGTAAAACTGGGCAAACGAGACGATGGTGAGCTTCGAGTTGGGCAATTTGAAGTTGGATCACGGAACAAATTTGATTGACGTCATTATGTCGACGAAGAAGCAAGTGTTCAATGATGTCGTATAGTGATCAATGCGGTGAAAACTGTAAGTGATCACCGCATGGTAAGAGTCCTTGAAAAGCGACCTCGGCCGCTTTAATACAGACCGTATTAAGGACACGATAGAGCGGAACAAAGGCTCCGAAGTCTTTGCTAGAGATCTGTCTGGGCAGAGCCAGCTTGCGAAACTGAAGACCAATGATGGCAGGACAATTCCATTCTTAAGAATTATCGGCCCATCTCATTTCTGAGCCATGTCTACAAGCTGTTTTACCATCTTGCGCGCAGGTTTGACGACTTCCAGCCTCCCGAACAAGCCGGATGCCGTAAAGGCCTTAGCACCGTAGACCACGTACATACGCTGGGGCAGGTTTTACAGAAGACAGAGGAGTAAAACCTTCCTCTCTGCTTAGCGAGTATAACCTTCCTCTCTGCTTAGTGTTTGTGGACTAAGAGAAAAAATAGAAAGGTATCGATTCGATTCGGTCGAGACATGGGCTGTACTGCAGTCTCTTCAACGGTGCTAGATTAATCGAGGTGCTGAAGTGTCTGTACGAAAACGCCACTATGTCAGTCCGACTCCAGGACCCGAACTCGAAACCTATCCTTCTGCAGCGCGGTGTGAGACAGGGATACTTTATCTCTCCGAAAGCTTAAAGTCGCCCAAAGGGCAATGGAGAGCGCTATGCTTGGATCCCTACGTGATCGAATTACAAACGAGAGAGAAATACAAACGAGATCTGCAGGAGAACCAAAGTAACCGACATAGCGCAAAGAATTGCCAAACTTAGGACACATTGCTCGCAGAACAGATGGCCGATGGGGCCGAAAGGTTCTGGAGTGGTGACCGCGTACCGGAAGACGTAGCGTTGGAAGGCCTCCCACAAGGTTGACCGATGACTTTGTGAAGGCCGCAGGAATCCGCTGGATGCGGGAAGCGCAGAACCGTTCGAAGTGGCGATGCTTGTGGGAGGCCTATGTTCAGCAGTGGACATCGTTCGGCTGAAATGATGATGATGATGACCAGATTCATTGCTGATTATGCGGGACCTCAAATGACCCGATTATTAGTGGAGGATATTGGATTCTCTGTTTTTAAAGGGGTTTGTTTGGATCAACATCAATCTCAATTCAGCATAAAGTAAATATTGGAGCCCTCACCTGGGTTTATCTTCCTGTTTTTTCTTGAAATTGGACTCAAATCTCTTGATATGGTTAGTCTACAGTGATTTGTGTAATATACAACCGCACGTACTAATTTAATAGCAGGTCTGAAGGACAGCGACCGTCCAAGATCCGCGTTGATACTGGACTAATTTCCATCTCTGTCCTTCGAAAATGGCTGCCGTATCCATAATACAGTACCAGCCCCACGATTGAACCAAACAAAGACGAAGAAGCATTAACTATTGCGTTATTGACGTTGTAAAGCAGATGAATTGTTCAAGAATAGCAACGGATTACGAAAATCCTTCGGAACACTAAATGTAGGTAAGTAGCACCAGCTGGTACCTAAACTGCTGATGCAACTCAATTTAACACAGTGTAATCCCCTCTTTATTTCCAACCGCTTATTCGCAGAGGAGATGCAATGCGCCAAAGTAAAACATTTAAAAGTTTAACGAGTGTAATAATAAGTTAAATGTTTCGTGGATTCATTTTAGTTATTCGTTGAGTTGAATTAGTTTACGGTAGTTCAAATTTAAGCAATTAAAATATTAGCCCGTAGTTTATTAGAACTGTTTGTATACCTTAGAACTTTGAAAAAAAGTCAATAACGATACCTACATAATGCGTTTAGACACATTGCCAAAGGTATTTCTAAAGAAAGTTGTTGTAGCTGAGCTTTTATTGATATTTCTAAAGAAAGTTGTTAAGCCTTTGGTCCCGTCCGTCATTCGTCGACCTTTGACAGTTGTTTCGGGTCGTTTAAAGCCCAAAAGTCTGACAATCACCTAAATCATGTTACACATTTACTGGGTTGTGAAGGTCAGTTAGGCAGTCGCTCCATCTTAATTACTGGTATTCGGCTGCATCCGGTTAGACTTAAAGCCAACCCCAACTTAGTTAGGAAAATGCTTGGCAGATTGTTTCTTTTATTTAACTAAATTTACTAGTCCTAATGCATATGGAACGTAGATCACCATACCTTAGTCCAAATTTACTCATAACTCTTTCCCTCACTTTGTTTGTACGCACCGGTACTCACAGCTTAGTACGGCCGTTATTCCAAATGCGTACAGTTGGCTATGTCTAATCAATTGAGCCTGGTATCTAAGGATTAACTTACGACCCTACTGACTACAACCCTAGTCAACCTCTAGTAATTAGCTAGTATGTACCCTAATTCTCCTAATACCCTACCTACCATACAAACCATACCAAACGCAGGTTGGTTTCACGTGCGGGAAATCTGTTACAATGAGACCTACGGTAACAGAAGTTGGGTAGGAAGTTGGGTAGGAATAGGGGGTTTGTTTACGTCGTGCAATGTACACAGGAAATGCCGATCCCACAGATTCATAGGATCCTCACTGCCGATCCCACAGACTCATAGGATCGATGATGGCTAAAGGTGGTTTGGCCACAGTGAGGGGAGTTCCGGAAGGTGAATCAAACTCGACTCCAGCTTGATGGCTAGTTTATTAAGATAATTAACTTAATTATATATATTTTGGTTAATACACATTGATACGCACAATGTGTTACTGAGCCGATGAAGCGAAGATCTCAGTAGGTCACTTCTTAGCGCTGACTGTGTGCCGGTGTTGCCGGCACGTGGTACCAATGTATGCCGCTCTTGATGTTTTTTTTTTTTTTGGGAATGGCATCTCGCAGGTCAACCTATGAGGTTGTCGTCTGCTTAGACGGACTTGCCTGTGGTTGCCCTAAAAAATTAAGGCCTCCAGCCAGGACTTAAACTTATGTACTAACTTAAAAACTAAGCGACAACGCTAAGGGCACCCCCTGTGGGGTACGAACCTCGGCTTAGGGCGTCGCTGGAAGAGGGCAGCAAGGGACTAGCTGGATCAGGATTTGAGTGATTTAGGGACGAATTTAAAGCTACAGGCTTCGCGGCGCGGGCTGGCTCGAGCAAGGGTCGGGAGGGATACCCGCTATTCTTAGTATGATCAATGCCTGTGAAAATTTTAATAAACTGTTAGAGTCAAAGCATTTATTTTAATTAAACCATTTACATCACGGCACTTTCGAATTGTCTACTATTTGACTTGTAAATAATATAAATACAAAACGTAAAGTTTGAAGGATTACTTTTCGAACTTTTTAGTTTTAGATCATAGGTGATCGGAAATGAATAAAAGTGCCCTAAGTGATCGGTCTTGGGATCCGTTCCTCGCCTGAAGGCTTTGTTTGAGCAAAAGTTCGAACATTGGAGAGGGATGATCGTAACTTGGCACGTGTATTCGAAATAGGAAGAAAAACACAGAGCTCTAGTCACAACTATTAATTCAACATAAGTTCTGTCGGTAACGTAAATAATCCTGTTGTTTATCAAACCCTGTAAGGGCCCGACCACACGGACCACGACCTCACAACAACCACACCACAATGACTCCACGTAGACGGGCGTTAGACACTGTGACAGCCAGAGTCGATCTGTCTGCAAACACTAGTCACAACGTAACCACATCGCAACTTTTAACGACAACGCATCCACAACGTCGCGTCGGCTTGACGACACTGTGACATCCAGACTCGATCTGTCTGCAAACACTAGCCATAACGTAACCACGTCGCAACTATTAGCGACAACGCAACCACAACGTCGCGTCTATTAGACGACACTGTGTCAGCCAGCGTCGATCTGTCTACAAACACTAGTCACAACGTAACCACAACGCAACTGCAAGAAGTTGCAGCAACAACACTGCTTGCCCACATTTTGTACGTGTGAACGGGCCCTATTATACCTACTTGTTTGAGGTCTGATTTTTACGACGTTTTTCCATGTACGTAACATCACGCCAATAATTCCCGAAGGGCCAGGTAGGTCAGAGTTGGTACTGTATAAGTACACACACAGTTAGCCGTTTGTTAGTTTGATTTTTTTTTGACAAAAACGTCAATTTTATTCCATGGACAAAACATATCTGACGTTTAAAAACACAGCAACAATAGTGTTTTTTGTTCGCAAATATCAAGGATTAGGTAATTATCATTGCTTATTAAGCTTCATAGTTTAACTCGAAATAAAAAGTTACTATTGATTAAATAAAAGATTTTAAGCTCTGTTATTAAAATACCCACAAAAACCCGGTTTCTGCATTAAGAATTTAAAGTTGGTAATTTGTCAAATCTTAAGCTATTTTGCAAAAAATTGTTTAAGGCGATTCCTTCAAAAATGCGTTTTATTTTTAGAGCTTTCACAAAGTAAGTTAAGTAATGCTTGTAAGTGTCACAAGTTCTCATCTTCAAATTGGGTGTAAGTAGAAGCACTTAACTAATACTTGCTTAGCCAAACGCACCACTTCTTAAGAGGCTGACAAGAGCTAAAGCGTCGTCACTGTCAGACTGCATAGAAAAGAAAGAGTAGCGCGATGACACGGATAATTGATTGCAAAAAATGAAGCAATTATCTATTTACAACAAAACTATTGATAGGACTAAAAAAGTTAAACACGTTATAATATTGCCTGTAGAATAATGTAACAAAAAATCAGAATGATTGCAATATTATATTAATATGGTCTTAAATCGACAAAAGATTTTTAGAGGTCTTCGTGACTTTTGACTATCGTATCAAATTTGTTGTATTATGTTTTCAACACACTATCTGACCAGCATATATCCTGAAGAATATCATATATTCTTCTGATTTTGTTTACTACAGCGAATTATATACAGTCACAGTTTATTTATGCTGCCGACTTCAATGTGCTGATACCTTATAATCGCCAATTAAATAGCGCTATCTAGAGCACCGTGGGTATTTCAAAGAGTTCCGTAAAGCTTTCTAATTTATAAGACATACAGCAGATTATATTAAGCTCAACTTTTAGCTCTCGAACAGGTTTCAGGTGCAGCCAGGGTTGTCACTTTTTTATTATGTCTTATGGCGTTCTGCTGTGGGGATCAGCAGCTGACGTAGATTCAATTTTCATTTTACAAAAGAGGGCAATCCGCGCGATCTATGAAATGGGTCCTCGCGAGTCTCTTAGAAACAAATTCAAAGAAATTGATATACTCACTCTGCCTTCCCTTTATATCTTAGAAAGTATTTTGTATGTTCGCAAAAACTTAGACCTTTTTAAAATAAGAAGCGATTTCCATAATATAAATACACGTAGTAAAAATGAAATTGTTATACCCAAATTTAGATTAACTAAAACAAGCAAATCATTTCTGATAAACAGTATCCGCTTTTATAATAAGTTGCCTAAGTCGGTTACAGAACTTAGCGATGGAAAGTTCAAAGCCCACATTAAACGTGTCCTTATCAAAAAAGCGTACTATAAGATTAAAGACTACGTCGAAGACAAGAAAGTTTGGCAATAATTCCTTCTGCACATGTGGCTTCCCTGGTACCTCATGAACGGCATCACTATGTTAATTTCTAATAACTGCTCCCAAATAATGGTGTTTAATTTTTATTTTTTATTATTCTTTCATTATTTGACATTATATACCTATTTTTTTTTTTTTTTTTTTTTTTTTTTTTTTTTTTTTTTTACTTTATTAGATTATTTTATATTTTGTAAATGTGAGAACGTCGTAGGCCCTGTGGATTATAAATTATAGACAATTGTCTATTTGTTTAACATATAACTGTTGACAGGCCTACACTGTCCTCCCATACCTGTTAATCACTAATTATACACACACACATATAAAAATATGTCTTTTACAATGTTTTCCACATTGTAAAAGACATATTTTTAAAAGAGTAACCATGGAGTTTCTTGCCGGCTCTTCTCCATGGGAAACGACCAATTGGAACCGTGCACCTAGAATCTGACGTTTCATAAGTGCCCATGTAGGTCTATGTGAAATAAAATATTTTGATTTTGATTTTGAATTTACAGCAATCTTTACACCACTGCGTCAACAAAAAATCTCTTTTATGTTTTACCTTAAACTGTGACAGTTCTAAACTTCCTGGATTAACTTAAGCTCTACATCTAAAACGCTAGATTATATTCTCACCGCTGCGTAATAAGTTTTTGATGAAGCTATTAGTATGCTTGATATGTTAACAAGGTTAAATTAGGAGTTTGTATTCCCACAAATGGTTGTGAAACGTTCATTTAGTTTGGTATAAAGGTTTTGTGAAATTTAGTAATTAAGAAAGTCTAAAAGTTATAGAAACAACAAAGCAGTTTAACACCATTATTTTAAAATAGCTACAAGAACACTATAATCACAGCGAAGGTGACTCCCCATTCTCCTTAATATATCCTACATCTGTTACCTTAGGAATAAGAATGTTTCTAGTTCATTCACCTTTTTCATTCACAATGAAACTAAGAGAAACTTTCAGAACTGCTATGTTGTAGCTATAAAACAAAAAATTAAACACTCCTCAACTTATATGACAATTCTATAATTGGCATATAAGTTGAGGACCCTTTTCTCTAGCCTTCTATAAGCCTAGAGAAAAAGGTATCACAAAAAGAGTTTTCATCATCCTTTAGACAGCTTGGCTGTAATTCTAACAATTTGGTCATAAATTTTCGTTCTGAGTCCATTCATTCGTCATTTTGACGTTACCGAGGCCCTCATTTGATTATTTAAAAAAAAACTTCAGTTGCCGAAAAATATAAACTGATTTCGGTCCATTTTCATAAAGAAATGGAATATTGACCACTACCATGACTGAACTATCGGGATAATTTATGTAATCTTTGTAAGATAATATTTATTTGTAAGATAATGTAATTATGTGGCCATGAACCTAAAAATCTATTGCAATCGATTCCCTAGTTCGGAAACCAAAAGATGTACCATCCCGATGTACCTTAAGTTTTCTCGTACTCTCTATTCGTTTAGGCTAATTTACCTGTTTCCGAAACTGTTTTAATAATATTTTATTTTAACATTTAATTTTTAACTTTCATTCCATTTTATACTAACAAAATACATTGTGTTAAAGTGGTTAATCTTCATGTTTAATTTAGCTACAGAAGGTAATTAATAGGTAGAAGTAACATCTAAATGATCTAGATCTGTTTTTTTATCACTTACAGTCATCCAACTAGGTGGCTTGATTGGCCCACCGCGCTTGCGTCGCCATCAGTGTTAAGCGGCACAACGAATTGAGTCTTTAAGAGGTGAAACCAAGTACCCTTTCTTTCTCTTCGTCTGTCTGCTCGTGACGTGTGTACAACTGTTTCAGGAATTATAGTAGATACTAACCTAGGTGAGAATATGACAAATTGATCTTTGAAAGAGCTGACATTTTACAGCCAGTTTTAGTGTTTGTTTTCTTTGCTGATTGTTTTAATCAACTGTTTGTTATAAATTTTTCTTGTTTGAATTTTTTTTTGCTTCAGAACGAGATGCTGAAGAAAATAGTTTCCTCCTCCTAGGAAAAAGATAAATCAGAATTTAAAAAAAATCTTACGTCCCTGACCAACCAATTGATTGATCGATGGTCCATTATTGTTCAAACTGTTGGAAAGAACTTCCTTGACCTGTAGAATCCCGCCCAGAATTGATGCAGCCGACCGTAGGGACTATTCGCTAAAACATTTTAGGAAATATCCTTGTGCCTCACTAACATTTTATCGAATGCAAATCCAATTAATGTCGCCATGACGTCCACGTAACAAACCGATAGATTTTTTAGATTTCCCGCAGAATACCTGTAGTGATGATTGCAAACACGGAATAGAAAAAAACAAGTGGAAGTGTCCCCGCAGCTACCACGCGCGTGTCACAATTATGCGGAAAATATGTAAAATAATAACAACCTTCGTCCGTTGTAATAAGACTTAATTTTGTATGAACAACAGACAGGCTTTTCGTCAATGTTGAATTTGTTGTTCATCCAAGTCTTATTACAACGGACGAAGGTTGTTATTATTGTACATATTTTCCCCATAATTGTGACACGCGAGGGTTAACCTGACGGGCACTTCCACTTGTTTTTTCTATTCCGTGATTACAAAGCACCCTTGAAATATTAGTAATAAAGTACGTACTTACGTACGACAATTTATGAGAAAGAAAACCGCGTCAATCATGGGTAGGTTGCGTGGAAGTTCAAAAGCATCCTGAAAACTTTATGTGGCTTAGTGGACAGCCCCTTTATAGGCCACGGAGGCACATGCAAACGTGTGTTGGGATACGTCTTTTTTATTGTTTTAGTTTGAAATAGTAAATACAATGATAAATGGCCATCAATACTGGGATATTGTATCGTAATCATAATAAATTAATGAACGGAAAAACACACAACGCACACTTTTGTCATAATAAAGAACTTGTAAATGTACATTAAAAAATACGTGTCGACTTGAGAACCTCCTCCTTTTTTTTCGTCGGTTATAAAGTAATTCACGTTGCACGTACGTACGATTACGTCACTGAGAATTCTTAATTCTCTTAGCAGTTAAAATACCCAATTTGAACCACCTCTCAGAACGTTTTAAAAGTATTTACGGTGAAATACAGTAGTATCTACGATTGTGTCATTGATAATTCTTAAAGGCTCGTATAGACAGGCGTGACACGCGACGCGAATCGCGCTCGCCACAAAGGCTTCGCTCGTCGCCTTAATTCGCATAAAACCAATATACACACAACATAACATCACGCCTGTTTTTCCCCGAAGTGTTAGGGAGAGGTGAAAGTACATTTAACAATACCACAATCGTTCTTTTAGCATAGGTAAAACTGCCCTCGCGCACGTATGTATGGGAGTGGCGCGAGGAGTATCTCCGCTGCTGCGGAGAAATCACGGTACAACAGACAGAACTCCAGCTAACGGCCACCGCAGGCGCGTGCTTGCGGACGGCGAGCAATGGGTAGCTCGCCGTCCAGTAAGGACCAAGCCCGTGTCGAAGGCGCGTTGTGTTCCACGAGCGCCTCAAAGAACTGTCAGCACAAATTGACGGTTTTCAGTCAGCAGAAGTCTGTCACACCCTCCCGCTCCGCCCAGAGCAGGAAAAGACATTTGATGAATACCCAAGAGAAAAAAAAGCATAGGTAAACCTGCTGACACCATCACTCACTTTCATTTCCCTACTGGCTTGGTCATACAAAAGTCAAAAACAATTCCACCCTAACTCAAAAACGACATCACATAAATGCAATAGATTAACTTAACACCTTTCAGAAAACCTTCGGGTAAATTCAAAGGGAAATGTTTAACCCCTTTCGTGCCGCTTGAGTATTTATCTCATTGCGGTCGAGTACGGAATCCTGAATTGCCCCCGTAGAGTTAGATGTTGAAGTTAATCTATTTTGAAATACAAAATCTTTAGCGAGCTATGGAACGGGCTATGTTTGGAGGTGATCCGGCAGGGAATCAAAGTTATTGTCATAGCTCACAGAATAAGCAAGCTGAAGTGGAAACGGGTCGGTCATATTAGCCGTAGAACCGATGATCGTTGGGGTAGATTTGTTGTTGAGTGGAGACCGAGAATCGATAAACATTAGGTAGGACGCCCTCAGGCTAGGTGTAGCGACGATCTTCGCATGGTGACTGGTAACAGCTGGATGAGAATTGCCGAGAATCGAGCTAAATGGTGTTTAATTCGGGAGGCAGTAGACTGCTGTAGGCAGCTGACTATAATTGAGATTAACAAAATGAAGAAAAAAATAATGAGCTTTTTTGCGTGGTATACAGCGACTGTCAACTTTACCACAAATTTGCTATTGAATAGGCACTTGGTAACTTAGTATTTCCAAAATACCACATTTGTTGCAAGTACGGTTGCATGGTATAAACATATTCGATTTTTGGTGTGTCTGTGTGTCCGCTTTGTTCTTCTGCATTGACATCTCATCATCTGCCGAGCATTTCCCCAACTGACTACCAGTATTTTACATAAAGCGACTGCCTAGCTGACCCCCACAACCCAGTAACTTGGTAACACGATACCCGTTGGTAAGACTGGTAGTCAAGTTTCGGGCTTCTGATGACCCGCAACGACTGGACTGAAAGATCCACGAACAACAGCCGAGACCAACGGCTTAACGTGCTTTCCGAGGCACGAAGGGGGTCTTGATATGTAAAAATGGTCACCCATCCACCGAGGAACCGCGGCAAGCGTATCATTACCTGCACCCTAATTGCGTAATACACAATCGATCGGAATCTGAATCGTTTTGAAATAGATTGCTAATACATTGCTTCATAAATTCGATAAAAAAATCTGCTCAACAATGTAATAACGTTTGAACAGATTAGTCGTAATCGTGTACGAAACTGCTGCTGGACTGCTGATCGGCTGTTATAACTTAACCGCCCCTGAACAATACATTCATGAGTCTTATCTTAGAAATAGCACAGAAATCTCTTGTTTGGCACATCGTCACATCAGTATATAAAATTGCAATCGTGAGAAGCAGTGGAGGGGTCGCTAGTCTAAACTAATTAAAACATACGAACTTTAATATAATTAGATGCGAAAACTAGTTTGTTTTTTTGTCACGCTTTCACGCCAAAACAGCTTCACGAATTTGAATGAAATTTGGCACACAGGTTAAATATGACCTGGGTAACTCATAGGCTTTTCATGCTAGATCGCAGACGAAGTCGCGGGTAACAGCTAGTATAAAGAGAAAAGATTGTATGTTTGTTTGGTACGCTTTCCCGTTTAAACGGCTGAGCGGTTTTGGATGAAATTTGGCACATGTGTTTGATTAGGACATACGAATAGGTTACCGGGTCGCAATTAATAGAGTTTTTTTTTTGCAAAAATGGCCAAAAATATCCTAGAAAGTTAATTTACAAAGATAATGAAGTTACTCAATTTTGATCCCTCCGCGACTTTTATATAATGCTATTTAACCCTTCATTTGCGAATGTCGTTTCTGGCTTTCCCGGTCGAGTTGCACGGAACCCTGCCCTCACCGCTCGTCGTCAGTTTGAATAAAACATGTCGGCGGTACTTGGCCGCAAAATTGACGTTGATAGAATATGGAGTGGGTGTGCTCATGATAGATGTAAAATTGATTTGATTTATGTACGCTCCCGTATTGTCTTGTAAACAAGCACGTTTTTTTTCTAGAAATAGATTAGGAAGAACATATTATTTTCAGGTTTTAGCAATAAGCAAATTGAATGAATTATAATTTGAGTTGTAGTGAAGCGCCTGCCGTAAGTGAAGCAGCAAAAGAATTACTAAATAGTTGTTGTTTCTTCTAACGACTTCATCGCATCGCATGATATATATAAGTCACTCAAAGTTTTATACATAAGTCCAGTATCATCCTATTTTCACCTACATTAAGGAGATGGACAAAATGTGCCCCACGGAGTACAAACGTACATTTAATGCAGATAATTAAAATAAAATAAATAAAGAATTTTGAATAACTTTTTATGCCTCATAGCAGAAGTGGAGAAATAATCGTAATTAAAAGTTTTTCTTGTTTGATTTGCGTTTTATATACCTTTTAATGTTGCCATATAATATTAGCAAAGATCAGAACAGGGAAAAAATATTATATGAAGGTTTTTTAAAATAAAAATAAACGCTTAGCAGGCCTTAAATATACACGTAAATTATTCGTAATAAAAACGTATTTTTTGTACGTTTTCTTGTCTTTAAATTGAACCACCTATGACTGAATTTATAGACGTTAGTGCAGTTACGGATAGGATAATATGACGTTATTACTGGCAACACCGCTGACAAATGTCAATTGTCAATACCATATTCCTTTGACGACGATTATTGTCTTTGACGTTTGCGCCGGTTTTCTTGTTCGAAATTTATATTTTATAGTGTCGTAGCGCCACACGAGTGCTCTAACTAATAATGATTGTAAACTGTATAATTACAAACGAAAATGGACCTTTTACAAGCGTGTGTTGACTGTGGTATCCCAATTAGAGAACGCGCGCAGGCGGCATATAAAATCATCATTACCCCCCTGATGTGATGAGTTCTTCTATAGGAGTGGTTAACTTTTGAGGTAAGTTCTAGTTTCAATAACTACCTCCTACTAAAATATATACGACAGGTATTATTTACTCCATATTCTAACGTCGTGGTCAAATCTGAGACTAATAAGTTCCTTTTTTACCTTCACAGTTGTCACCTCGTAGCTGTGTCTGTGGTGCCTGCTATGACAATAAACCAAGACGCCTTGCAACCAATTCAAGGGAAAGACAACTTGGTCATACCAATGTTTGTTATGGCTGTTGGAGATCAGCAATACGTGCAAGAAGACACGACATTTCGGAATTGATTTAATGTTTCAATAACATTAAATGATTAAAATAATGTTCTTCGTTTTATTATTTGCCATATACAGAATATGCTACTGTAGGCATTTTACTTTTTGTGCAAAAAAAAAATTGTTACAAACTATAGATTTTATCAGATGATATAAAAATGCTTTTATAATTATTTAAAACGAAAATACTATTTATATTAAACTCCTGGCACAGATATATACACATTAATTTACATGAAATACCTTAGCCATAGTCCAAAAATCAACCTTTTTAAACGTTCATAACTAGAGATGGGACTATACCCGGTAAAAACCCAGAGTTTGGGTAAATACCCATTTATACCCATTTTTACCTTCCCATTTTTAATTTATACCGGGTAAAAATTAAAATCAGTTTCATTTAAACTAATTGTTGTATTTTTTTATAAATACTTCGAAATACAGAATTTCTAGAGCTCCGCAATTTTGTTGAGCACACGCCGCGCAGTCGCGCTTCGTTTCTGCTTTCGTGTGTCTAACGTCCAAGTTTTACTTTTGCTATTTATATTCAGTTCTTTTTTCAATAGTATTCTGACGTGAATGAGTGTGAAGTTTTGTTCACTTAATACTATAAAAGAAGGTAAGCCAACTTTGAAAAAATATAAAAGAAAAGAAAACCGGAGAGACCTTGAAATTATCAGTAAAACACGATGGGGTAGCCACGTAGCTTCCTTAAAAAGTTTAAACAAAACAAAAGCAGCCATACTGGCTCTGGCCACTCACGAAGACGCAGTGATTCCTTCAGAGACCAAATCTACTCTTCTGATGATGATAGTTTTTGGAGTATGATAGAAAATTGCAATTCTATTTTTGAACCAGTTACTGAGCCTATTTTCAAACAAGAAGCAAATGAATGTAATATACATAAGGTCTTCCCCATATTCAAAGGCGTGAAATCAAAATTGGAGTTCATGTAACCCAACATAACAATCATAAGCAATGAGGACAAACAAACCATTTTGAATTCAGTGGAAAAAAGAACAAAAGATTGTATAAAACCAATACATTTAGCGGCCTACCGTTTAGACCCCAAAACACAAGGATTGCCATTAAACGAAAATGAAGATCTGGAGGCAATGGAATTTATTGAAATAATGGCTCAAAATCACAATTCTGATGTAGTCACAGATTTGGCTAATTACAAAGCCAGGGACGGATTTTCATTTGGGAAAAAGTTCAAGATATAAGTCCCATAACATGGTGGAAGGGACTTAGCTCTTCTAAAAACATGAGCAAAATAGCAGTACGTATTTTAACTGCCCATTGCACATCTGCAGCAACAGAGCGATCGTTCAGCAAGCATGGCCACATATATTCAAAGAAACGAAACCGTTTGACGTCCGAAAGGGCAGCTAAACTTGCTTTTGCATCTTATAACTGGGATCTACTCCACAAGTACAATGAAATTGTAGGATCTGAAGATAGTGAATCTCCTGAATATAGGATGACTCCAGATCATATTCAGAACATTGAACAGTCTGGAGAAAACCAATCTAGTGAAGATGAAAGTCAGGACGATGATCGAAACAACCTCACTGCAGAATAAAATATCTTAGCAAGAAGATCATCAGGACATGATATAATATTTTATGACTGTGGTGGTAATAGTAGCAGTAATGAGGATTGAAATTGATATGACCTGACTGAAATTAATATTAAGAGTACTAAAATACGAGTGTGAATTTTTACTCATTATAATTTTTGTTTAGTGTAATATTGAGAACTAAAAGTAACCTCACATCGTGCCATGAGGCCCTACTAAATTAAAATAATAATAAGACCTACTAAATTAAAGTAATAATTTAGTGGAGTTATTTTAATGATGATGACTAACACTAATCCTTCAAAATTACCTATGTAGGTAATTGTGATATGATAAGTCACAAAAAGGGTTTAGACAATGTGATTTTGATCAGTTGATATTACTAAAATTAAAGGTATTATGAAGACTGAATATTTGCGCTATACGAGTATCAAACTATTTGAGTGTGCAATTTTTATTTTTACTGTCTAAGTTGCATTGTTATTATTGTATTCTGAAACGAAAAATCTAAGTGTAATGGCAGTACTCATTTTTTACCCGGTATTTTTTATTAATACCCGGTAAAATAGGGTACTTTTTCTTTTTTACCTTTTTTATCCTTTCTTACCAATTTTTACCTTCCCATTTTTTACCCACCCGCCCATCTCTATTCATAACTTTTGCCCACAACTGCTCAGCATTATGCCTCTTTTTAATTTTGTTTGTAGAAGATCAGTACTATAAAATGACAAATATTTTGTATCTGTACATTTTGGGGTACAAGCCCATACAATTTTTGGCCATGTCCTTTGGTTATGTAATGTACCTATGTTAAAAATCTATTTGAAATATAATATGACAGATAATTCCAATGTATTGTCCAAAAATATGAAAGAACAAATCAATTCTCAAGGAAGTCTTTGAATTCTAATTTCAGTTATTTCAATTTAACCTGATTTCAAGCCTAAAACTTTCCACAGCCCTAAGGAAAGTTCCAATAATTATTTTCTATTTTCAGCCTTATAATTCAACTCGGGCGCCCAATCCAGTTTCTATTATTTTATTTAACGTTGGTAGCTTATGGCAGAATCTTAATTAATATTGTCAACAATACAAACAAACCATTTACTCTTATAGGTACAAGAAAACCTGATGAATACTTGTAACTCCGAAAGAAAGTGGAACAGAAGATCCATCTTCTGTTCCACAATCCACAATAAAATTCCGTCGCTGTTTGCAAGCAAACTTCTGAAAGATTACGACACCTCAAATGTGTAGGTAATTTTGGAGAGCTGCTTAACGTCATTAACAGTTTAAAACGAGCAATATCATCATCATCATTATCATCACCATTTCAGCCGAAAGAGGCTGAAAGGACAATGTCAGGTTTCGGCCTACACAACTTTTAAAACTAAATTCACACGGACACAAAGATTTTACTTACAATAATTTAAACGAATAATTCCAACTTATTAAAAAATATTTATTTATAGTCGAGAACTTTTCGAAAAGAAAATCATTTTAATAAGTAATCATTTTATTATTCACGTTCTTGTATGACAGCTTTTTCTATTCTTAAATAAAAAGTTTCTTAAGTGTTCTGCCACTGTAATCGATTATTCTAAATAATTAAAGCGATTTTCTCTTTACTTTTTATATCACCTCACAATTGTCCTTTATTGTTATTATTTTTTACCTTAATAATACGTTCAATCGTGTTTATTATAAATACATTAAGTATTTTTTAAATAATATAAAAACAAAATTCAAGAAATCGATATTCCTGAACTGTGTTCGTTAGATCACGTCTTCTGCAGTTCTGTCAAAATCGCGCATAAACTTACAACGAGTAGATGATGACAAGATGTGAAACATCTTTTTGTTTGTTTGTTTGGCATCTCGCAGGTCAACCAATGCGGTTGTCGTCTGCTTAAGCGGACTTGCCTGTGGTTGCCCTAATAAATTAAGGCCTCCAGCCAGGACTTAAACTTAAATACTAACTAAAACTAAGCGACAACGCTAAGGGCACCCCCTGTGGGGTATGAACCTCGGCTTAGGGCGTCGCTGGAAGAGGGCAGCAAATGACTAGCTGGATCAGGATTGGTATTATTTTGGGACGAATTTAAAGCTACAGGCTCAGCGGCGCGGGCTGGCTCGAGCAAGGGTCGGGAGGGGCGTGGATTTGGGCGTCGCGGCGGGCCTCGGCGGCGAGGACGGTAGGACGGCGATCGGGTTTTGGGCTTATGTAGCGTGCTGGTTGCCTTACTACTCTCCTGGAGGAGGGTAGTGGCGTCGTCGGGGTCGATTAAAGTATGCCTTGGTCGGCGAATACTGCTAATGCGAGAGGGAGTGTAGCGGGCGGCCGCTGTAATCAGGGGGTTTGAATGTTTGATGCCACAGTCGAAGAAACGCTTTGATAGGCGTTTCTTGAACTGTTTTATGGTTGGCATTTTGAGGTCGACGTGAAGATCTATGTTTCGGACGTAGTAAGGGGCACCCGTAACCCTTCTGAGGAAACGGTTTTGGAGGTTCTGCATCTTATGGAGATGACGTGGGTGAGCGTGCGCAAATACAACGCAGGCATAGGTCATGATGGTACGGATGACTGCGGTATAAATGCGGAGCTTGCATTTAAGGGACAATTTACTACGGGCTGACAGTACGAAGTGGAGCCTGCTAAGAGCGAAGGAGGCACGCGCGCGAACCGCCTTAATATGAGCCTTAAAGGTAAGGTTTTCATCGAGGATCACGCCTAGATATTTGGCTTGCTTCTCCCAGGGGATCGGCTTACCGTACATAGTGATCGGGCTGGGAAGTGGGGGAGGGAATCGACGACGTGTCGAGAAGAGAACCGCCTGACTCTTATCGGGGTTGACCTCGATTCTCCATTTCCGGAACCAAGCGCCTAAGACGTTTGCGGAGGTTTGGAGAGTACGAGCTATAGCGTTGGGACAGTGACCGGTATAGTAAACGGCAGTGTCGTCGGCGAAGAGAGCCAACTGAGCCTTTTTACTTTTTGGGATATCGCTAGTGAACAGCGTGAAGGCGAGAGGAGATAGTACGGAACCCTGAGGGACACCGGCGCGAATAGGATGAGGGGACGAGAGTGCTCCCTCGATGCGATAGCGAAAGGTGCGATTCGACAAAAAGTCTCGTAAGATGAGCACGAGACGATCTGGAACTCCTAGTTGGTAGAGCTTGTATATCAAGCCGTTGTGCCAGACTTTGTCGAAGGCTTTCGCTATGTCGAAGAATAGCACACCCGTCGTCGCGTTACGCTGCAGACCAGCGCATAAGTGCTCTACGTTGCGGTGGACCTGTTGGGTGCCCGAGTGTTGGCTTCGGAAACCGAACTGCTCGTTGGGTATGAGGCTCTTTGCTTCGGCGTAGTCTTTGAGACGCTTATAAATAAGCCTCTCGTAGATTTTGCCGAGAACATTGAGTAAGCTAATAGGGCGGTAGCTGGAGGGCTCAGACTTTGGCTTGCCTGGCTTTGGGATACCGATGACGGTGGCTTCTTTCCATGCTTGTGGGAAAATGTTGTTGCTCAAGGCGCCATTGAAGAAGGCGGTCATAAGCATTATTAGCGGGGCAGGGAGGAGTTTGTATACCTTATTGGTAATACCATCCGAACCGGGGGCCTTACGAGCGTGTAGCCCTTTAATGATGTCGTGCACTTCGTCTGGAGTGACGGGAGGCAGAGGATCATCAATCAGGGTCATCGACGGGAGAGAGGGAGGCTCTCCGTTCGACTTCAGCGTCGACCTTGTTCAGGTGAGCTTGGTCTACTGGTTGGGAGCTGGGAGAACATTGGGACTCTAGGCTGTCAGCAAGACATTCAGCCTAATCGGGACTGTCGAAAGCGACACTATTGTCGGGGCGGATGATACAAACATCTTTGTCGTTGTTGGTGTTTTTCTATGTGTACGTTTGTTTCCTTCTCGAATTCCTCTGTTTTTGCGTTATAGACTTACTGTGTTTTATCCTTATCACATTTTGTGACAATGTCCACTCAACAACGTTGTATTAATATTGTGGTATAAATGTGTTGCGGATGAAACGGCATATAATTTAATCTCTGTAAAAATACATAACCTCCTATTTAAATAAATTATTGTCTGAATAAATTATTTTTTAGAAGTTCAGTGTAAAAGTGAAAATCACAGAAAAGCTTTTGACATTAAACTACCCAAAAAACATCAAATTTTTCGGCCCCATCGGCCATCTGTCCTACGAGCAACGTGCCCTGCTGGATATGTCGGTTACCTTGGTTCTCTTGCCGATGTCTTCATTTCTGATTCGATGCATATCCCTCTCCATTGCCTTTTGGGTGAAATTAGCCTTTCGCTGCTTCTTATACCTGTGGGGGCAACTACACCGCCTCATGCGAACAAATCATCACACGTCACGCAAAAAAAAATCTGCATCGCGCAAGTAGAGTTTACACCAAGACTTAGCCCACTATCAATTTCCTCCTTCGGAGGGAAGTGATGTGGCGGCATCTACACCGCCACATGAGAACAACGTATCACGCTGAGGTCACGCAAAATCCTGCATCGCGCAAGCAGAGTTTACCGCACAACTAGCATATTACAAAGTCCATATTATCGGGCAGTTGCCCACCAGTTACAATAGCCATCTGGTCGGAGGATCCTTCCTTTTCCAAGAGTATGAGTGAACTTTTCACCCTGTTCCTCATATCTCTATATACCTTTAGTTTATATTACTATGCAGTACCGTAATTGCGTAATACACAATCAGTCGGAATCTGAATCGTTTTGAAACAAATTGCTAACCCATTGCTTCAAAAGTTCGATAAAAAGTCTGCTCAACAATGTAAATAGCGCAATGAATGTTGTTGAACTGTCAAAATACAACGGATTAGTCGTAATCGTTTACGAAAATTGTGTTACGCAATTAGGCTGCTGGTCGCAACAGCTGGCGACTTGTGCCGACAGACGTGTAATGAGACTCCTTACTAGTTCTTTATTAAAACCAAGATCGACAAAGCGGCGCTAAAAACCCATTTAGAGCTAAGAGACAGAGTCTCTGTTTGAGGTGAACGTTCTGGAAAATGCAGTGAGCAAGATTTTATTTATTTAATTGGATATTCTAGGTATGCAAATCATGGGTTTAGTTTAAGTCCCAAATCCCTTTAGGGTTACGTACCAAAATGGTAAAAAGGAACCCTTATGGTACGACGTCTGTTTGTATCACTGTACGTATGAAAGTAACGTATTTCTACTCATAAAAAGATTAGCCCTGACCACTACGACTATTGCGGTTGGCGATATTAGACCAATTCTCATCATCACAACATCGTTATCGCTTCGAAAAAGTTGAATTGGATAGTCAGGTAAAAACAAATTGCTTCAGATAGGATATGTTGCTACCGTATATTTTGTTTTAAATTAACTCTGAGTTTCAGCTGTCATCAACAACGTTGTTACTACAAGTTAAGGGTGATGTAGGGTTTAACTTTTGATGAGTTTATAATGGAATATATGGCTTAGGTCCAACCGACATTATTATACAATTATACAACCGACATTATTATAACATTATTTTACAATAACCATACCAACACAGTCACCAAACACATTGTTTTGTTTTGAAATTCCATATTAAAATTCATTACGTAATACGCCATCTAATTATTACGTAATTACTACCTGGTAGAACAATAACAATCACAGTATGTCAAAACGTCAAACCTATTTTAAATGACAGCTGCGCGACAGATTATCAAAGGCACAGAGTACACTATAGTATACTGAAAATCAAAGGCTAACGGCGCGTGAGCTTTCAATGCCCGGAATGTTACCATTTTTAAAAATATTGTTTATTTTATTTTGTTGAACACTTATCCAGTTATTATGTGTATGTATATTTTTTTTTTCATCTTAGCGTTTGCTACACTGGTCGACGTCATTCAACGCCGGCTGTCGCTGAAAACCAGCGCTGGGGCTCTGTCTCGCATAGGGTCGTAGCATTAAGCTGAGCGATGGCCGTTTTGCGTGGATGTGACGCATATTTTCTACCGATTTGTTCTCTTTGGTGTTTGTGTTCGATCACTGCGTCATGTTTACCGTAAATAAACGTTCTTTTCTTTCTTTATTTCTTTCTTTTTCTTTTTTTGTATACAGTATAAAAATGGTTAGGTATGTTAATATTTGGATGCACTGTAAAACGAAAGTGTGTTCCACAGTGTTACAGAACAGGCCATTTTAACACACATGGAACACGCTTTCGTTTTTCCCCAAAAGGAAGTTAATTATGGGCTATCTGAAAATGCTTAGTCAACCTGTATCTCATATTTATTGAGCGTAGGTCATCCCTTTCTTGTTTTTATTTTCATTAGACGGTAGTCACTTATAAGAACTATTTATAGGTTACTTATTATAACTATTTCCAGGTACTTATATGAAAAACTTATGTCAAAGATATTTTTATATCTTAGTGGTTGTCTACCTAATAACAAAAGAGTAACTATCGAGTACCTTGCCTTGTCAAATCTTCTCCATATTACGAAGCTAACGTCGAAAGACGCTCAGCTTAGAAATTCGAGTCTTATACCAGTTAAATATGCATAGCTAAATAATCTGCTTTTATGACTCAACTACATTCCAAGAACATTGAAAATCAATATGTTTTGATCAAAGTCTATTATATTACAAAATTTTAAAAGAAGAAAGTAGAAAAGTCTTTTAAAATTTTGTAATAAAGTATATTACAAAATTTTAAAATACTTATCTACTAATTTATTAAAGCTGAAGAAGAGTTTGTTTTTTGCATTTTTTTACAAGATCATTTTTTTCACATACACCTACATGGGCACTTATGAAACGGCAGAAGCTAGGTGCACGGTTCCAATAGGGGTGATGACGTTTTTTAATTTTTATATCATAAAAATGTTTGTTTTCAAATAGTGCAAACAATGTTACAAAAGGTGGAAAATCAAAAAAAAATGCCATTTTATGAACGTTTTAAAATAAGTGTTAGACAAGGACAGCACTATCGTAGGAGTGACGTCACGACTATGTAACTTCATACTAGCGCCGTACATTGTCAGTACGGCGCGACAAGGACTGGATTGAGGCTACTGTGCAATTATACCTAAAACTGCTTATTTCTGTAAGACAAATTAACACATATTAAAGGTTATACTCTGATACTGCAACATTATTGTACCTATCTGTTACATTTATAAAGGTTTTTCTCTTAAAACAGTTTTAAAAACATTAATTACGGTTATAGTTTGAGTCCCCGGGCCTACACCATTCTCACATTTACAAATTATAAAATAATCTATAAAAAATAACATGCTCATATCTGGAACTACTCGTTGGATTGAAAAACTCCTTTTTGTATTTGAGATCACAATTCCAGCATACACTAAAGCCAACAGGTCAAGATTGAGAAAATATGAGAGAGTTATCATGAGAGACCTGATTAACCACGCTAAGAATAAACCAAGACAAAAGAAGTGCAGGAAATTATAAACGGCAAAATAGTAACCGAACGCATCAAAAACCACACCAAGTGCTATCTCGCATATGTCCACAGACGCCGAGAACCACACATGTCACATGCAGCAATGCAGGACAAGGTCAAATACAAAAAAGCCGGCCGTCCTATTTACACTCGGAATAACAACCTCAATCAGGACATGACTTAGTTCGACAAGGAAATCCACTTCTGGATGGACAAGGCTGAAGAACGCGATAAGATCAAAAATGTTGCTAGCGAGATATACAAGAAACTTGAAACGGCTATCCGTTTATCCGTTCCAATTTCTTCGTCTGAGGTCGCTACTATTAGCGAGACCTCAGACGAAGATATTGGAACAAAACAGCATAGCAGAGACCGGCTGTGACGCCGTTAAAAGATGCCCTGCCATAGACAAATATTACTCGCTTCTCCACTAGTCCAATGCTTACTTAAGGGTGCATACTCGGTAGGCACAAAATCCCTCCTATCCTAAGGGCTCAAAATCCCTCCCATCATAAGGACACGTCCTCCCTACCATTAAAGCGCCCCCCAGTCTGC
Organism: Dasypolia templi; assembly: GCA_963555695.1. Classification (NCBI taxonomy): domain Eukaryota; kingdom Metazoa; phylum Arthropoda; class Insecta; order Lepidoptera; family Noctuidae; genus Dasypolia; species Dasypolia templi. Next base: position 5,857,514 of record OY743152.1, read on the forward strand.
TGCTTGATATGCAATGGTCTTTGAAGCACCATGAAGCATGACTTTAGGGGCTAGTGCAAATCTTGGGGTTAATTCGATTAATCGAGTCTGGTCAAACCACGCTGGGTTCGGTGCATTTCATTAATTCATTTGTATCTGATAGCACAATTCTTGAGAAAATGAAGGGCGGGCGATGCGACGCGACGCGGTGGGTCGAGGGAAGCTTATAAAAATGTGGCTGTTATTTTAGTGTATTGTGTACCTTACGACTTCCACGCGAGCGAAGTCGCGGGGAGAACCCAGTAAAAATATAAAAACGACAGGTTGCACTCCGGGAGTGCCGGCAGAAGTGAAAACTTGAATATTAACGTTGTGCATTTTTGATATTTTGGAATGATTAGGGAATAATTTTGCAAGAATTGCTTTAATTATCAGTATAAAAGTACTATCATTTATGTGGTAGACTACAATATTTATTTATTGCGCTATCTTACATAAACATGACAATTTATATTACATTAAAAGTTTATCTCTCAGAAAAATCAACTATCATCCGTCTTATGAATTTTCGATCAGGTCACGTGTCCTGACGCGAGTTTTTTTTTACCCATTACAAAAAAAATTGTCCAACGCCGCTAAATAAGTTTTCACTTCAAAATTGTATTTCATAAGAATTTCTCCCAATGGATCTTCATAAATTGGAGGACATCGTTCCAATATCTTACGTTACTTTCAAGTCTCCATAAAAACGATATAGAATTTTAAACGAGTGGCTGTTTTATACGAGACTCTGTCTCTGGGGATATCCTTTGTTCTAAAGCTGATCGGTCTACAAATCGATTGTAAGCTTGCATATAGTTCAGACCGGTTCAGATTTTGAAGAGAGTTAAGAAGAAGGGAGGGAAGAAGTACGTTTAAAACGATGTACTGTACGATGTATGTTCTTGAATTATTCTTGCTTATAATTTTTCTCTTGCACTAAATTTCTGTTTTCGAAGATAAAATCACTTTTTTCATAAGAAATGTCTTTCAACGCAGCACCGTCTGGCTTTTTGACGTACATACGCACGCCAGTAGTACGCTTGCCTTTTATTCTATTGAAACTCTGCACAGTCCGCGAGGTTAAAGCTGAGCTTTGCATTTGTGTGAGTGATTACGAATCGCACCAATTTACGCACAGCGCCTCAGGCCGATTGTATAAATCGGTTTAACACACCTGCACTATCTATGTGTGCACTTAAACGAATTCAAAGCATAGCTTAGACCTCGCAGACTGAACTACGCTAGGCCCTCGAGGTCAAAGTGTTACCGACTTGCGGCTAACTGAACCGATTTGGAACAAAATCATCATGCAGACAATAGGGCCAAGGAGAGACATTAAACAAAAGACATTAACCAATCGTCGGTCATGCAGTAGTTGTACCTGCCTCATCATTATCCTATCATCTGCCTATTCCAGCCTATGTTGGATTTGGCTTTCAGCCTAACCGAATCCATCTGAATACCAGTATTAAACATGGATCAAAAAAAATAAAAAACACATAAACCTACATGGACACTTATGAAACGTCAGAATCTAGGTGCACGGTTCCAATTGGTTGTTCCCGATGGAGAAGAGCCGGCAAGAAACTCCACGGTTACTCTTTTATAAATATATGTCTTTTACAATGTTTTCAAATTACAGTGTTGACAGGTATGGCAGGAATCTGTCAACAAGTACCAAAGGCTTAACAAATAGACAGTGGTCTAGAAGTGTACTTACAAGGGCCGACAACGTTCTCACATTCACAAAAAATAAAATAATCTAAAAATAAAAAATAAATTGAAAAATTCAAACCGATTCCAAACATGATTGCCATTTCAACTGTTACAAATCTGAATCAATATGCTGTTCACAAAAGCCACTATTAGAGTTCAATTTAGAATTATAGACGACTGCCTATTTGAACTTCAACACAACACAAATGTGTAACACGATTGAGGTGGTTGTCAGACGTTCGGGCTTCCAACTACTCGTAACGGCGGACAAAGATCTACGAACGAGAGCCGGGAGCAACTGCCGTCCTTTCTGAGGCACGGAGGAGTCTTGGTATAATAGATGGTCAACTATCTACGGACCAACCTCGGCAAAGTGTAGCTTAACCTTTACCTTTTTTTTCTTCTTTCGTATGAATCTTTTTGGCGCAGCCGTGAGGCACACACTATTTTTGTTGTTATTTTTTATCATTTGTATTTTGTGCTTTACGACCTGCGTGCAAATAAATATTTTTCTTTCTTTCTTTTCTTTCCTCTAACGTTCGATCAACCAATGTGGCTGTTATTACGTAGACTATCGTTCTATGGTACCTACAACAGTCCAGATTCTCCACGAAACACGTTTTCTAATCAACTAGGTATCCAGTTATTCCGAAAAGACGTCAAAGCTTATGAAAACAAAACAGAAAACCTGTGAAATATTGTGTAAACGTGCAACCTTATTTATCCAATTAATTTGAGTTAATTGATCGCTTTTATCATAATAATTACCTATGTTTATTGTGTGGTGTCGGATTCCTTTTAATGATCTCATAGCAATACTTATTATTAATGGAAGTAATTATTGCTGTTTGTTGTGAAAATGTTTGAATGTGTTGTTTTGTTTACGTTTTCTGAAAAATAAACAGGTTTTGCTTTATTTTACCTTTTATTTTACTGTCCCTTTTTCCACTTATAACTGTCTAAGCACGCACGGTTGTTTATTATCCACCATACTTAAAGAACACAACAGAGTTGGAAAATGGAGTTAATCTGTTATTTTAAAACTTAAAAAAACAAAAAAGGAATAACTCCTCAGTACCTAATTATATCGCCTTACACTCACGAGAAAAGGCAAAAGAACTGAAAAAATGGGTAAACCTTACTGCTTACTTCATAACTTGTTTGTTTGTTTGTTTGGCATCTCGCAGGTCAACCTATGCGGTTGTCGTCTGCTTAAGCGGACTTGCCTGTGGATTCCCTAATAAATTAAGGCCTCCAGCCAGGACTTAAACTTATATACTAACTAAAACTAAGCGACAACGCTAAGGGCACCCCCTGTGGGGTACGAACCTCGGCTTAGGGCGTCGCTGGAAGAGGGCAGCAAATGACTAGCTGGATCAGGATTGGTATTAATTAGGGACGAATTTAAAGCTACAGGCTCAGCGGCGCGGGCTGGCTCGAGCAAGGGTCGGGAGGGGCGTCGATTTGGGCGTCGCGGCGGGCCTCGGCGGCGAGGGCGGTAGGACGGCGATCGGGTTTTGGGCTTATGTAGCGTGCTAGTGGCCTTGCTACTCTCCTGGAGGAGGGTAGTGGCGTCGTCGGGGTCGATTAAAGTATGCCTTGGTCGGCGAATACTGCTAATGCGAGAGGGAGTGTAGCGGGCGGCCGCTGTAATCAGGGGGTTAGAATGTTTGATGCCGCAGTCGAAGAAACGCTTTGATAAGCGTTTCATGAACTGTTTTATGGTTGGCATTTTGAGGTCGACGTGAAGATCGATATTACGGACATAGAAGGGGGCACCCGTGACCCTTCTGAGGAAACGGTTTTGGAGGGTCTGCATCTTATGGAGATGACGTGGGTGAGCGTGCGCAAATACAACGCAGGCATAGGTCATGATGGGACGGATGACTGCGGTATAGATGCGGAGCTTGCATTTGAGGGACAGTTTACTACGGGCTGTCAGTACGAATTGCAGCCTGCTAAGAGCGAAGGAGGCGCGCGCGCGAACCGCCTTAATATGAGCCTTAAAGGTAAGGTTCTCATCGAGGATCACGCCTAGGTATTTGGCTTGCTTCTCCCAAGGGATTGGCTTGCCGTACATAGTGATCGGGCGGGGAAGTGGGGGAGGGAGTCGACGACGTCTCGAGAAGAGAACCGCCTGACTCTTATCGGGGTTGACCTCGATTCTCCATTTCCGAAACCAAGCGCCTAAGACGTTTGCGGAGGTTTGGAGAGTACGAGCTATAGCGTTGGGACAGTGACCGGTATAGTAAACGGCAGTGTCGTCGGCGAAGAGAGCCAACTGAGCCTTTTTACTTTTTGGAATATCGCTAGTGAACAGCGTGAAGGCGAGAGGAGATAGTACGGAACCCTGAGGGACACCGGCGCGAATAGGATGAGGGGACGAGAGTGCTCCCTAGACGCGATAGCGAAAGGTCCGGTTCGACAAAAAGTCTCGTAAGATGAGCACGAGACGATCTGGCACTCCTAGTTGGTAGAGCTTGTATATCAAGCCGTTGTGCCAGACTTTGTCGAAGGCTTTCGCTATGTCGAAGAATAGCACACCCGTCGTCGCGTTACGCTGCAGACCAGCGCATAAGTGCTCTACGATACGGTGGACCTGTTGGGTGCCCGAGTGTTGGCTACGGAATCCAAACTGCTCGTTGGGTATGAGGCTCTTTGCTTCGGCGTAGTCTTTGAGACGCTTATAAATAAGCCTCTCGTAGATTTTGCCGAGGACATTGAGTAAGCTATTAGGGCGGTAGCTGGAGGGCTCAGACTTTGGCTTGCCTGGCTTTCGGATACCGATGACGGTGGCTTCTTTCCATGCTTGTGGGAAGATGTTGTTGCTCAAGGCGCCATTGAAGATGGCGGTCATAAGCATTATTAGCGGGGCAGGAAGGAGTTTGTATACCTTATTGGTAATACCATCCGAACCGGGGGCCTTACGAGAGCCCTTTAATGATGTCGTGCACTTCGTCTGGAGTGACGGGAGGCAGTGGATCATCAGGGTCTTCGACGGGAGGGAGGGAGGCTCTTCGTTCGACTTCAGCGTCGACCTTGTTCAGGTGAGCTTGGTCTACTGGTTGGGAGCTGGGAGAACATTGGGACTCTAGACTGTCGGCAAGACATTCAGCCTTATCGGGACTTTCGAAAGCGACACTATTGTCGGGGCGTATGAGAGGAGGCATAGAGACCTCTTCTGAGGAACGCAATTTCCTCTGTAATTGCCAGAAGGCTTGATGAGTGGGCTCGAGTTCGCTGAGCATCTTGTTCCAGCCCTCAGAGCGAACCTCCCCTATGCGTTTCTTTACAGCACGCTGTAAATGGCGCATGTGGGCTTTGTTCGCGTCACAAGGGAAGGAGTCGTAGGCACGGATGGCCGCGTTCTTCTCGGTTATCAGGTCACGTACGTCAGCAGGTAGTTTCCAGCGATGGTCTTCCATCACCGGAACTTCCCGTGAACAATCCGTCAATACGGATTGTACGTGCTCTGTAAACGAGTCGATTGCGGACGTCGTGTCGGCGACTGACACTAAGTGATCGGGGATGGTGTCTAAGTGAGGCGACGTGGTGGATTCCAGTCTTTCGCTTACTTTCCTCCAGTCGGTTATCGTCTGGGTCTGAGGGGGGCGGTTGGGGTCGATCGGGCCCGAGTAGGGTGCAAGATGCATGACTACAGGGCGGTGGTCAGAATTTAGCTCGTGGAACGTCTCAACCGATTGCAAACGGAGGTTCACATTCTTGAGCAGCGCTACATCGAGAACGTCGGGAAGGTGATTAGGATTACCTGGGAAGTGAGTCGGGCTCATTGGAGCGATGACGTCAAAGTTAAGGGATTCGCCTAACTTGAAAACTAACCTACCTCTGGTTGAGGTAGTGCTACTATTCCACGCCGGGTGCTTGGCATTAAGATCCCCCGCCAAGATGACGGAGTCACTCATACCGAAGAGGGCAGTGAAGTCCTTTTGGAGCGAGATGGGATCCTCCGGACCATTGTCGGGTGGGATATAAGCGGAGATGATGGTGATCGGTTGGTGGCCGGTCATGCCGAGCCGACAGATAGAGGTCTCCAGATGGGAGAAGAGAGGAGGTGGGTCTATAGGGATACAATACAAAGATTTCCTAAAGTATATGAGTGTGCCACCCTTGTGACATCGAGACCTGTCATTGCGAACTAGTTTAAAGTTGGCAATATTCGGGTTTCGGTTATGTGGTTTTAAAAAGGTTTCCTGTATGAGGAGGATGTCAAGCTGATGGTCGCGGAGGAAAGTGGCGATCTCATCGCGTTGACCTGAAACGCCATTTACGTTGAAAAAGCCTAATTTAAGGGATCGGGGTTTGTTACTATTTACTCTCGTATTATCCATTGAGAATTAATATTTGAGTGAGTGTAGGACTTGCGCGATCTCGGGATACGCTCTGAGGATTTCCATAAGGCGGAGTGCGTTGCCGTTTGCAGCAACGATTTCTTCCGCCATTTTGTCCACGGCGGTGGTGAAGAGAGCCGCGTATGTACTAAGTATAATTTGGGCGCTGTTTCGGCCCTGGGTTCCCTGAGGTTTCGCTGGAGAGGCCGTAGGGGCCGCGGGGGCTACCAAAGGCGCTGGGATGGCGGTAGCCATCAGCGCTGGAAGTTGAGCGGGTTGCGCTGGTTGCGCGGGGATAGAGGGCACCGAGGCTGCGGGAGCCTTCAGGTGATTTAAGTTAGCCCAGGGAGACGGCCTCTGCGGACTGAGCCGCTCCGGCATCAGCGCGGAAGGAGGCTTTCCCCAGGGGCTTTCCATGTGCTGGCGGTCGCTCGCGCGTTTCGCGAGTTTAGGAGAGGAGGACTTCGGGGCCTTAGGACAGCCCCGGTAATTTGCCGGGTGTCCCGATTGGCCGCAGAGTACACAGCTGGGAGGCTCTAAACATAGTTCCCTATCTTTGGGGCGGGTACAGTCGGCGGTGCCATGCTCTCCTAGACACTTGACGCATCTAGGGGTGGCATAGCAGTTGGACTGCGAGTGACCATATAATTGGCAGCGATGACACTGGCCAATCAATTGAGCTCTGTAAGGCTTCTCGATGGAGATGCCTGAGAGTGAGCAGACCGACTTCACCTTGAAGATCGGGTGGTGCCCCTCTGTGGGGTCACATATGACCAGGACAATGTCATAGACAACGCCCTGTCTCGCTTTGTGCAAACGATGTACGGCGGAGACCGGAACGCCTTGTGCAACAAGGTCGCTTTTTATATCTTCGGTGTCGATTTCACGAGGTACGCGCCTAATGACGACGCGAGTGGGGGTTTCCTCCGGAAGGGAGTACGTGTGAAAGGAATAGTAGAAACGAAGACGTGGGGACGGTAACTTTGATCCCCTGAAGGGTGGATCGGGCATTCGTGTAGTTGATCTTGCGATCACCACACATTTTCGAGATTTCGGTCCATTTGGCCTTATCTTGAATGTAGATCGGGGGAGGGGGCTTTTGCTTCCTCGCGGTAGAAGCAGGTGGGCAAGCCATAGGGCTGGCGGGGCGACTGGCCCGCGGACTAGGGGCGGAAGTCGAGCTGGACGATGTAGACGTGACCTGTTTCTTTGAGGCCGGACCGGCGGGGGCGGAGGATTTAGCCGCCTTCCTCTTGCCTCCTTTGACCACGACTTGGAAGTCGTCATCGCTGGGGGAGGAGGTGCGGGCTTCGTCCTCGGAGATTGGGACTGACGTGTCCATGCTCTCCGGGTGAGTCGTGTTTGCGGCGCGCAGCTGCGTTGTCTCTGAGACAATGGCGGCCGGAACAATAGAGGCCTCGCCAATGGCGGCAGGTACAAAGGCGGGCGAGACAATAGGGGCCGGAGTATTGTCTGCCGGGACAAAGGCGGGTGTTACAATGGGGGCCGAATTAGTGGCCGGAACATTGTCTGCCTGAACAATAGCTGCCGGAACAATGGCTGGAATGCCTTGTTCGGCAACAGGTGGCGACATCGGGCTTTCGAGGGCGTCGCTGAAGTTCGCGATTGCGCCCTGGGATGGAGTGGGGGTGGAGCGATGACATAGCTTGTCGCCATATCTCGCTAGGAAATCGGGGTCCTTAAAAAGGACCTCTCTGAAGAACGCCAAAATATAGGCGTCCTCCATGGTCGGAGGAGAAGCTAGTTTAGGGAGGGAATGGTGGAAATTTATTCCCACGTAGACTAAATCCTATACCTATCTCCCCGGGTGGATGGGCCCGGGGATGTGTGACCCTCTCTGTCGGGTGTAGACAGAGAGGTGAGTACCTATTGGTGAGCCCTAAGCTTGTAACCCGTCGCCAGTCTTATTGTGCGAACGGGGCCCTGACCAGTCTAGCGCGAAGGGTGTAGACACACCCTAAAGACACTAGGTGAGTAGCTGAAAAGCAAAACTGTCACCAGAGCCGACTAGGAGATCCCCCAAGGCCGGTTATCTGGGACCCGTCCAACTAACTGCCTCGCCCTGAAGGGGTTCGGCGGCTGTGAATTGGGTCAACACCCCACTCGGCTTCGTTGACACCATAAGGTTTCAACCGAGGACCACGAAACTGTGGTTTTACCCAGAAGGGGCCTAGTGAAGCTACTCACGAATGACTGATACAGAAAAGAGATTGCCTTGAAAAAGGCACTTTTTGATTGGTTAAAATCAAATCAATTTCTTGATTTGATTTTAAATCGGAGTAGTCGGGGCGACTACGATGACGTCACGTGGTCGCGACGAGTAGAAACAGGAAACACAACACTGGAGCGGGAGAGCGCACAAACACGTCCGTCCGCGGCGAGAGTCGAGCGTCGAGTGACTTCATAACTTGGACACGTCTCAACTTTATTAAGATTCGTGTAAATAACAAACGGAGACCTACTCGTGTTTACACAGAGCATCAACTTGTGTGTACGTGGCTCAAAATAACTTCAGCTCAATCCTTTTTGTACGTGACGCGGTCGTTTTAGGGCTCCTGCAGACATCTGACTGATCACAAAGTTTCAATCTCAATAAAATTTGACCTGGCACAGTATGTTTTTCTAAAAGGTTATAAAATTTTATTGACTACTAGCTAGTGCCTTTTTGCGTTGCAATGCCTTTTTCACATTATTTTTTTTGTAAGAAACCTGTACCGGCGCGCACAATTCAGCTTACAAAAGTTTCGTCACAATCGGTCGAGGGTCGAGCCATTTGCGAGATTAGCGCACGGCAATTGATTGGCATACAAGGTGTAAACAGACCGATCACACAGTCTTAAACTACGCATTCTCTACATCTAACTTAGTAACATAGCACAAAAATAATTGCTGGGAAACAAATTTTCGAAGTGACAAAAATCGCTGTTTACGATAGTGCGTAACGTAACGCACACAAAAGTTTATGCATGTGGGTGCATGTAACGGTACAGAGGTCGTGGGGGTATTTAAAGTTGTGTGTGACATTAAAAACTGGTTGTCGTTATTAAAAAGTAAGAAGAAGTTGGAGTTTTCACCTTCAGTATCTCCTTAAGCTATGGACCAGAACAAAGAAAAAAATACAATTACGGAGAGTACAAGTGACTATCAGCTTCTTTGTGTCTTTTCTCCCGTAATATGTGGGCATATCTTCTTCTTTTTTCTTCTTCTTCTTATCCCTCTTCTTTTTCTGATATATAAAAATCTGTTGCTGTTCGTTAGTCCAGCTATAGCTCGAAAACTACTCAGCTGATTGTGATGAAACTTTGGTAAATTGCTGTGTGCGCGCCGTAGAAGGTTTTAAAGGACATTGCAACCAGCGTGCGTTGCAATGCCCTTTAAAACCTTTTCCTAGCTATTAGATTTATCATAGGCATTAGCTAGTAGATACATTAAATGTATTATAGGTATATAAATTGAGTGTGTTGCTGACCCCAAATAAATTATACCATTCGCCTAATTCACTCCACATAACTAAATCGTCGGAAGAGTGAATGCACTGAAGTTACCACCGCGAATGGCTAGAATAATCTTGTATGTGCAAGTCTCTCCGACTAATCAATTACATTGCATTAAAAGTTGGCGCTTAAGTCTTAATCTAACCCGACATTTGTTGGTTAGTTAGCTGTCTGCAGGAACCCTTAGGAAGAAAACATGTTGTAGACAAGTAAAGAGGTTTTAGGCGTGAGCTCTGTCTCTGTAAAGTTAGTAAAGTATGCCTGCTCAATTAGCGCATTGACTGCGCTACCCGTCGCGCGATCGAGTTAAGGCTGGTACAGACTGGCGCGACACGCGACGCGAATCGTACGCGATACAAAAGCACCGCGTGTCGCGCGACGGGCGGTGTCTTTGTGTCACCAGGGAAGGAGCCATTATGCCTTTAAGTAAAAACATTACTACGAAAATTGCGGAAAAAAAATTGGCTAAAGAATTATTTTTACTTTTAATGTTTATTATTATGTCTTTGATATGATATTATAAGTAAACTAGAGGACCTGAAAGACGTTGTCCTGCCCGAACAGCGCCATCTACCAAGTCCAATTGTGAATCTGAACAACCAGGGACCCACACAAGCACACACAAAAACTTTCATCAAAATCGGTCTAGGCGGTTAGGAGCAGGTCAGTCAGAAGAATTATGTAGGGTGTCCCCTAAGTCAACGTCAAGCCGGAAACGAGTGATAAATCAAGTCACAACAGATCCGAATAAAATCTTTGCTAGGTAGTTTAAAAAATACGGACATGTTTATTTTAAAAAAAAACCTAGAAAATCTACTGCCTATGACGGTTTTTTAACTCCTGTTGCTAATTTTTTTTTTTAATAAACAAAAAATTTCGACCTAAGTATTTATCGACATTGATAAATTTGAAATGTTGTTTTACCGATTGAAAAATAACTTTGATATTAAATGCAGACAATTGGAAAAGTTTCAAACTGGACTTTACAGATTCCCTATGAGTATTGTGCTCATATATCTCTCGATAAAAATCTGTTGCCACCATATCATATCCAAGTGATACAATAGCTGATAGCATAAAAAAACGACCATCAGTAACAGATTTTTTACTTAAATTGTTTTTTTTTTGGAGATATTTAAGTACAGTCCTCATAGGTTAAGTTGTTCATAGAAAGTAAAGATGCCACAGTTGAGGTACTACCAAAACTACAAAAAAAAAAACACTAAACCTACTATTTCGCAAAATTAGAATACAACAGACCAATTCATTCAGCATGCTGTTAGGGCGTTGAGACTGACAGATGCAAATGGTGAAACAAAATAAATAAATTCCAACCAAACAGTTTCCAAGAAATTATTCTCCAAAGTTCCAACTCTAAACGAGTCCTACAGGGATGATAAACTACTTACAGTACGGCGACAACAGATACTTAAAACCGATCAGCGAAAATTACCTGCTGCTTGAATTCTCCATTTCTCTGAAAAACAATTCCTGACAGACACAAGTACAATGCAACACACAGCCACAACACAACAATACAACAACAATTAATTCTGAGTACTAACCCAAGAAAATGTGTTCTATTTTAAAATCAAATTTAAATTCCGCATAAAATCCAGCAATAATATAATATTTGCTTTTTATTTTTCATCAGTTTGCAAAGAACACCTCTTATAATGCCAAAGCTTTATGCTAATAAAACGAGGGTAGAATTCAAATGTTATTATCACAGCACACCCTTGGCGAGACTCCAAAATTTTCGGCTAAATGTTTCAGATTTCTTTGCTGTTCAACTAAATTAGTCTTTTAAATATGGTTTGCGGGGTACTCATGATATTTACCTTGTAGGTAAATAGGAGAAATTCTTGCCGGGTTTCAAATTCTTGGAGAGAAATTCTTGAAGAGTTTCTTGCCCTTTCTCTAGATAGAGATCTACGTTTTGGAAAGCTTCCACTTTCGGACTGACTGACCCGACTCTTTGATACTCGTAATTCAAATGTTTAATTTAAATAAATTCTTTGAGTTTTGAAATAAATTATGTTTATTTAACGTAGACATCAAGGTACAAACAATTTTAGCTCGAACTGTACCTAAAACAGTAATTGGGTATTGTGTGCCCCATGGCTGCGCCAAATAGGACCAGCAAAAATTCCAGACCTCTAGTGCCTGATACTGGTTTTCAAGTGACCTGTTAAGACGGTTTAGTAAGAATGTTTACAGGCTTACGGTTAAGTTCTCACAACAATGTGAAACAACTTAAAATAACACAGCAATTTAATATTTATACCACACACAGTTATGCAGATATTGAAAAAAAAAAAGAACACAATATTAAACTAACAAATACAAATAAATAAACATGAACATAATTTTTACCAATCACTATTTGCTGAGCGGCGATGATCGATTGACGACCGTTATCGTACGCGTACATTGCATTCAATTAATTAAAACCGTCAGCTTTCCGATAATTTTCCATCGTTTTGATTGGATTAAGTGCAGTTTGGAATTGCTGATATATTAGCTAGTTTACTTCTGTTTAGATTAAGCAGAATCATTGCTGACTGAAAAAACTATAGAAACTACTGAAGAATGCAAAAGTATTGCACATCTTAATTTTTTTTTGTGTTATCTTGCAATCGGCTGCTCGAGCCTTTAGCAGATGCGTTCTATGCTTGTTGGCAATTCGAGAACGGACCTTCAGTTAGGGCCGTCCCTCTTCTTGTTGCTTGACTAGATCTAGCTATGTCCCATGTGTGCTCCTTTTCAATCGACGGTGTTGCAGTGGGTTGGTCAGTACAGAAGCCAGGCTATTGATGTGCTTCTCAAAGCGCACTTTGTAAAGTTTTGCTCTGTGCTCTATCTCTTAATTAACAGTATTGATTTTAAGGCAGTCATGTAGCTCAGACATTTTGATAAATCCGGAATTTGAATTTGCACTTGTAAAGGTTTCTGAACTTTATTTTGGTATCTTTGCGGGAATTTTATTTGGGTACTCTGGAGAACAGCCAGAAAGTCCAATGTAGAGGACATTGTTTCTGGATGTTCTCGAGAGTTCAATTCCATAGGTTATTCGCTCGACGCACTAACGCATAAACGGTTGTGTGTGAGGTTGAATGTGTATTATCTTACCAGCGGTTGCCCGCGACCTCGTCTGCGATCCAAGATATAAAGTAGCCTGATGTGAAATGTCCTTACCTAGGTCTTGGTATATATATGTGTACCAATTTTTTTCCAAATCCGTTTAGCCGTTTTTGACGTGAAAGCACAAACACAGAAGCCAGAAACCCAGGAAGCTGCTACAGGCTACTACAGGCCCTTCCCTCTTTACATTTTGTCAGTTTTTTTAAGGTGACTACACTCTAGGCATGCAAACAAAATAAGGTTGCCAAGGAAAGCTTTCAGTATTCGATTCTCATTCCAATTACGTAGGATACCTAATAACTGTGCAATAAGATCCATCAGTAGTGCAGTAAATTGCGGTTGCTGTGCAAGTGATGCAAACCTTTGCGTAGTTACTTATTGATATTATAGCTTTTATTTTATTCACGTATTATTAGTTACATATACAGGCTGGATTTTTGAGACGGGGCAGCAAGGGTATGGGAAAATTTCCAATTTTGTTGCTGTTTTTTTTCTCTTTATAATCTGTAAATGCTGATCAAAATGTCTCCAAAAATTAAGCACAGACTCCTAAGTCAATAGTCCTGTAGCTACAACGGTTAAGGTGTCTGCCCCTACCGCCCCATCTCAAAAATCAACCCCGTATAAATCATAATGTCCTTCAATTCCCGTCATTCAACCTGATAGGGTGCATACTGAGAAGGCGCATTATGTATGTTTTATTATTTCAAGGCTTAATTAAACAAACTAAAACGTTTGCAATTTTTTATTTAAATTTTAGATAACATCCTTAAATTTTTGCTGTAAGAAAAAAATATTCAGATTAAAGAAAGTGGTTATAATGACATTACGTTTAATTTTAGTAGATAGTGAGTTACAGAATAATTTGCGATAAAGCATAATCCATTGTACCTTGAAAGTCCAGGAGATTTTTAAAACATCGTTTTTTTTTATTATTCTTGTTGTTTGTTGGCATAACATAACAGGACTCCTGTAATTCCTGAAGGGTTAATCAGAGGAGTTTTTGCGTTCAAACTTTCAAGTAACCAGACATACGAGTATGTCACAGAATCCATGTTAAATTAAATTCAACTTACAATTTAGAGATTTAATTTGTTTGAGCATGTTTTCGTAATAATTTAGTTCGTCTTTTTCTGTAACATCCAAAATTAGGCAGGTTTTTAAGAATATCGCATTTTTTTAATAAAGTTTTATTATTAATAAGTATTTTTAATAATTACCTTCATTACTGATTTGGTGTCCTAAAATCCAAAAGTATATGTAATTTTTTTTAAATTATTTATACACACTGGTTAAAAACTTATCCTGTACAATATATACAAGACTCCGTCAATTTTTTTTTGTTGTCACAATAAATAATTGAATGGCTGTGGCGGCAGACACTTCCTGCGCCATACAATTTGTGACAAGACTTATACCCAAGGTTCCATTTCTCGTAGTGACTCGTTGACTGGTGGTCTTCTCGTGAATTTGACTTCAGTTTAAGTTACTTAGTGTTTAAGTGCAAAGTAGTTGCTATCAATTTAAGGATCTTTTAGCTGTCCGAAAAAAAAAGTTTTTTTTTAAAATAAATATTACTTACGCATAGCTTTCTTGTACATCTTTTCTTCCTGTTTTGCTGAAAGTTAAATTGGGAATAAATAGGTGTGAATACGTCCGCGTGGAAGCCATTATTGTTATTATCAACATATTGGTCCAAGTAAAGCTGTGCCCGCGACTCTCACCGCGTGGATGTCGAAAAACATTGAGTATCGTTAATTAATACCTAAAATGTGATAATACACTTTTAAAAGTAATATTATAATGCTTACCCATTTCTTTGAAATAATTTCCGATTTCTGTAAAAGGTGTGCATTTGCAATTATTATGTTATTCGGAAATTTTATACAAAAACAGCATCCAAATATTCTGACTTTGCCGAAATACCTTTGGATATTCCGAAAATTTTATTTCATACAAACCTTGCCCTCACAAATTCAAACACAAAAATGAAAGAATCAGCCAAATAGGTGCAGCAACTGATTTTATTTATTTAGATAGATAGACTAGCTAATGCCTCTTTTTTTTTAAACTGCTGCTGTATTTTAGCGAACAAAACAAAAACAAAAAACAACTCAAACCGGTTCACCCGTTTTTGAGTTTTAGCCAGACTAACGTACAGCAAATGATATTTACATATAAAGAAGAAGATTAAAAGTATCTTCAGGCACTTAAAGCACACAGATTTACCATTTAGGTATTTCGAATCAACTGTCTCGTTGGTCCAGTGCGAACACAGTAGCAATCGCTACTGCTGAGTATGAGTTCCTGGTTTCGATTTCCGGGTTAAGCAAAGTGTTATAGGATTTTCCATCTGGAATTTATCAGTAGCAGCCCAGAGTCTGGTGGTCCTATTGCCATTAGGTATTGGTAATAGGCTTGCCCCTTGTTGCATGGGACTTAAACATAACTGGCGAAATATAAGTGTACTATAGGTAAACCCTTTTGGGAATGCAAGATAAATCATACAAGTTCAGCTGGATATTATGTTGTGTATCATAAAACGGTTTATTAATACTACTACAGTTATCATATTTCACTGTAATTTTACCATTTTTTTTTTTGGATAGGAAATCATCAAATGACTTCTCTGGGTGGAACGGGAGGGCGTGTCAGACTTTTACTGACTAAAACCCACCCGTGTTCCTTCAGTTGCCTGTGCCAGGGCCACGGTTTTCTCTTTAGAATAGCTGGATATTATGTTGTGTATCATAAATACTACTACAGTTATCATATTTCACTGTGATTTTACCTTGACTATCCATAGATTTTTCATCAGGATTTCCTGATGATGATGATGAAGACAAACTTCCTTGAGCTCCACCCAATTCAGCCAAGCCCGCCACTAAAATATATTTTATGTAGTTCTAGTTTTTTAACAAGAACGAAAGGAAAAGAGGTCTTTAGATACAAAAAGGGACTGGTTAAAGTAATGGTGAATTTGGGATATGTTCACGTTTAAGTTGTCTAACACCTAAGTATAACTTAAAAAAAAAAACAGTTTTTCAATCTCATCTAATCTCTGCTTGCATGTTTCTATAAGTTTACATTAAGTTAAAAAAAATATCTTATCTTATTAAACCAGCACCCTAATTGCGTAACACATTTTCGTAAACGATTACGATTAATCCGTTTGAGTTTGACAGTTCAACAACATTCATTGCGTTTTGTACATTGTTGAGCAGAATTTTATCGAACTTATGAAGCAATGGATTAGCAGTCTGTTTCAAAACGATTCAGATGCCGATTGGTTTTGTATTACGCAATTAGGGTACAGTTTCAGTTTGATGTTACAGTAAAAGTAGAAAAAGCGTCAATATCTTCATCAATAGCCATACAAGGTGGCAGGTAACTTGACTCACCAACTGTTACCATACATTCAGCACATTGAGCAGGCCCCCTTTGTTTTTGTTTTTGGGGTAGAAAATCATCAAATGACTTCTCCCGCTCTGAGTGGAGCGGGAGGACGTGTCAGACTTTTACTGACTAAAACACACCTGTTCCTTCAGTTGCCTGTCCCCTCCCGACTCTTGCTCGAGCCAGCCCACGCCGCTGAGCCTGTAGCTTTAAATTCGTCCCAAAATCACTCATATCTGATCCAGCTAGTCCCTTGCTGCCCTCTTCCAACGACGCCCTAAGCCGAGGTCCGTACCCCACATGGGGTGAAATTAGCGTGTAGTCGCTTAGTTTTTTAAGTCCTGGCTGGAGGCCTTAATTCATTAGAGCAACCACAGGCAAGTCCGCTTAAGCAGACAACAACCTCATAGGTTGACCTGTGAGATGGGTCAAACAAAAAAAAAAAACTGTTGCCTGTGCCAGGGCCACGGTTTCTCTTTCGAATTGAGCAGGCCCCCCTGCGTTGTTTTTTTTTATGTCGGTTATTATACTCATCCATCGAAAAACGTCTAAGCTACGGGGTCTACAATCATGTGCTGAATTTGTGAAAATGCCACCCTGTATTTCTTGACTTTGTGATATTTTTATAGCTACATCGTTTGTTGAGGCTTTTTGTAAACAGATTGACAAATTAGATACTTACACAGTACTTCAAGACGATCTTTTTTACAACTCACATAACATGCTTGTAAAACGAGCTGTAAAGTAAAGGTTAAATAAAATCGAATAAAAAGCTAAAAGTCTAAAAAAGGTTAATTAATAAATCCTCTGTCGTTTTTGGTACCCCCGTTTCTGTGGAAAGAGAAAAAAAACTGGCCAGCAAATTTAATAACCAAATATTTTGTTGCAACCAATTTGGGTAATATTAAGTTGTATGAACCCCATACCCAAATTGGTTGCAACGAAATATTTGGTTAATAAATTTGCTGGCCAGTTTTTTTTCTCTTTCCTTTTTTTGTTTAACTAATAATAATAAATAAACTCACAATGGTAAATAAATAAAAGTGGAAATACATTACAACGTTAACGGACGTTTTCCTGTTGGCTAACGATCAGCCGGCGTTATTATACGAGTTTAATTAATTAGTGCATGTAATATCGCCTACTTTATTAAGAACCGTGGAACTGCTTTCCGATACATTAACGAGGTTTTAATTAAATTATGATTTAATTGAATACCTACTGCGAAGCTGTAGATCTCCGTCTGATTTGGATTTGGTTTCCTACTGTGAGTTTCACTGTTGGGATAACCGACTTCCAAAAAAGGAGGTCCTCAAATCGACAGCGTTTTTTATTTAGGTTACAAAGAAATACTATCAACTAAACAATAAAATGATAAATAAAAACTGGAATAGGGTTTAAAAACAATAATTAAAAAAACAAGTGAATCCTGAAAACGTTGAAAGGCTCACTTCACAAAAATATTATAAAAAGCCCGAGGTCGTAAAAACAAATGAACTTTTGTTTAATTATCATTACGACAAGAAAATTACACGAGAACAATTAAAGATTCATAATTGCTCAAAGACAAGTTAGAGCGGAGATGACAATAATACAATGACCCTTGTGTACGTGGTCTTAAGATATAATTAATGCTTTATATTATTTAGAACGAAATTATGCTTTTCATGAAACACTGCTAATTTGTAGAACTTCTTTTTGAAACAAACGTAGTTCAATCTTACAACTTTGGAACATACTGTGCAATGAACACAGTACATATATAATTAATCTAATTATTTAAAGATATTCTTGTGTGTGGTGCATTGATTCTACGTATTGAAATAGTTAGCTATAACTTTTAATTTAGATACCAAAGAAAATCACAGAAATATTGTCAAGTCTAATTACAAGTGTGCCGTGCTTCACCAAGGCTATGGATGCCTGGATACTGGCTTGCCCGAACTCAGATCCACCCGATAGTCCATCTTCCCAGAGACAGTGGAATGAGCCGCTCTGCTTAGTAGTACAGAACAATTTACTTGACACGTCTGCTACTACTGCGGAGCGTGGCGCGCCTGCTGGCGGTGTGTAAGTGGGAGTTGGGACTTTGGCTTCATACACTATCGTCGTCGAACATAGGCCCATTTTTCGACTACAATGCTTTCCGCTTCGCTAATTACCAACGACTAAGAGTTCCATGTTGTTCTCCTCATCGCTGTCACTGTGGTTAAGTTGTCAACAGCCTTGGAGACCACGGCCTGTCTTGCAGCCGAAGTGCGGGTCGCTTAGCGTGGCACGCGAACATTAACGACATCATCCGACGAGCTCATGTTCTCCGGCGTTCCATCTGTATTAGAACCCAATGGCTTGGCACGCGATGATGGCAAGGGACCGGACGGTATGTGTTTATTTCTATGGAGGTGGGATGCAACGTGTCGATACTCTTGCGCCATCCCAACATCCT
Source organism: Dasypolia templi (assembly GCA_963555695.1). Classification (NCBI taxonomy): domain Eukaryota; kingdom Metazoa; phylum Arthropoda; class Insecta; order Lepidoptera; family Noctuidae; genus Dasypolia; species Dasypolia templi. The sequence goes on from OY743152.1 coordinate 5,876,101, forward strand.
GGCTCGGAGTGATGTGCTGGCGCTACTGTTGTAGCTGCGGAAAATGACAAGCGGCGTAAATACAACCATATCCTTACAATTTTCTTTTTATTGTTGTTTCTGTGTTTGTTTACTAACTTTAGTTTTGAGAACAATGTTACTAACAATTGCCTCGTTGCCATAAATGAACAAAATCTTTTTATCATTAATTTTATTTTCGAGCCGTTTGGGGTTGAAACCGTGGCCGTGAGGTCCAAAAGTCTCTTTAAGTAAATCTCCGAACGTCTGGTTGTCACTCCGCGTAACCCAAGGGCCAGCGTTAACCTTGGCCAGAGGCTAAGCATTGCCATTCCATTTGGAAAAAATTACATCTGCCAGTCTCTTGGGTGCATTACCAGTCGACAGCTATGTGGTTGTTTTTTGTTCAGTTTTAGTTAAGTTAGTATAATATATTGTTATTTTATCAATTCATTAGGTGATAGTTGTTATTTATGTACATAATAATTTAAAAACACTTTTATTATAAGTTTGAAGTAGACCAGTTATGCATTAATTTTACAGGTTAACTTGCACTGAACTTTTTAAATATATTTCAGAAAAAGAATTGGAAAATATACGCACGGGAAACGTGTAAGAACCAACTATTGAAATTAGAACTAAGTATCAATGTACTGGACACATCCACTAAACAAGCAACATTAAAGTTTTCATCACACTTCTACAGTATATTGCAGCGTATAGAAAACTGCACGTAACGATGAGCCTTCAAAGTAATTGCAGGTCATAATCATTTACCTTGTAACTCTAAGTTCTGCTCGACAAACTTCGTGCAAGAAACCGTCGCATCTATGGACCGACGACGCGTTGAGAAATTGAAAGTAAATTTAATTTATTATCTCTGGATGATACCACTCACGGTTTTTTGGGAATGTGTACTTTGAAAGTTGGCAACGTCGCAATTCATAATCAATATTTCATTATTTTATTTTTCTCAAACATGCTTGGAGTTCCGAGCATTATTTTGAAACCTTACACATTACGTACTGGTAGAACACATGCGAGCAGTGTCCGGTAAGGGTCAAATTGAGAAACTCCTTCATAAAGTTTCTTACAAATACCTGTGTACTTTTCCATATCCAAATAAAGCGTTCTATTCACCCAACGTTAATTAAAGTCCTATTCATAAACCGACTAACAAAAGATCTTTCTCATTATTTTTCATCACGGTTCGTTATGCACCGGACTTAAGTCTTATCACTCTTTTTATTATCTCATATTACTGTACTTCTGAGAACATTGGTAGTAATGAAGCATGAACACTCGTAGAACATCATATTATTCAAATCTAGGTGGCGTTAAGAGGGCCAGATGAAGTTACGTTTTCTAAGGTCAGTATTTTGGTTTAAAAGTGGCAGCAATTTGGATTTGTGCCAGAAAAATGGAAATAGGCTTGCTCACTGAGAGATGAGACAAATACTAGTGACTGACGAAATGTGGCGAAAGTAGCAGTGGCGACTTACGAGTTCTTTGTTGTTTTTGTTTCATCACCACTTATTTCAAAACGGTGAAGGAAATCATCCTGAGAAAACCGGCATATCCTAGAACCAAAAATTCGACGCCATGCGATATCTACCAATACGCACTGGGTCCGCGTGGTGCATTAGTGTCCACTCCCTTTCACCGAGAGGAGGCCTGTGTCTCAACAGGGTGAATATGACAAGCTGATAATGAAATGTGGAAGCACTCTACACTGCCTACTCTTCGTAGGAAGACAGGCGTGATGATGTTCCAACAAATCTTAACATAACATGACGTTCCACAGAACTTTAAGCCAACACGAAGAATAAAGATGAACAACATTCACAACTTTACCCGTGTTTAACCTATTATTTATTCAGTTCATTCAAGACTCGAACTTTATGCGCATCAAATTCGAGAGAAATTCCGTCGAAATATTCACCGTTGTTTTGTAAGGCTGAATACCGATTTTGCTTGCTCTTGCACGACGAATTTGAGTAAACATTGACGTAGGGGATGAAGCTGTGAAAATGTAAAGGTAGTTAGGTTCAACGTTGTGAGTTGTTGGCAATAGTTTTTACTGGTGCTTAATAAAGTTTGTGCATTGCAAATGGCATTTTCAACCGCGTGCAAATCACTTTCTTGTATACGCTTCGTGCGTCTACGCGAGTAAACTCACTGATAAGCAGACTACGTCGATCTCGGTGCAAGCATGGACTCCGAACGTTGGGATGTACTTAATAGTTAGTATTATCCAATGATATATTAAAAGTTACTAAGTGTAGTACCTACTACGTTCTTAGTTACTAAGTGTTTTGCATAGACACTCCCAAGCAATAAGTGCCGATTTCACCAATGAAACTGAACGCGATCATCACTTTTAAACCTAGTTCAAGAGCTTTATCATTTTCTTTGTCAATATTCCATAACAATTTTGACACTGACAGCTCTTGAACGCGTTTAAGTTGTGCTGAACGCGTTCAGTTTCATTGGTTAAATCGGCACTAAGTCGGTTATCGTAAAACTCAAGTTTTACAGTAAAAATGTATTTTTGTTTTGATTGAATATGTATCTTTTCAAGGAGTCGAAGTATTGCGTTCATTGATACATCAACTGAAAGCATTTTCTTTGTGTAATTCAATTACGATGTCAACATCAATGTATGTGTGGGAAATACTTTACAATTTAAGAAAATAAATATTGCAAAAGACAAGTAAATTGTTCCAGTAATATTATATACACATAATGCAGTAAGTTTGTTGATAAGTAACATTACAATACGGACTTATCGAACGTCATTTCTTACTAGCTTCCGCCCGCGGCTTCGCCCATGTGGAGTGTTGATGAAAAATAACCTATGTTCTTCCCCAGGCTTCAAACACAGTTCATCGGATTAGCCGTGAAACGTCACAGCCCCGCTGTGCGCACCCCTCGCGGTGTCCGCGGTGTTTACGTACTTAGTTCGCAATAAACTTTTGACTTTGACATTGACTTCAGTAACTTTTGAACAATTCGTCCAAAATAATCAGTGTAAAAAACGAAGTTTACCTACATAACACGCCAAAGGCGATAAAGGTATTAATCTTGAGGAGAAATAACTAAATAAACAGACTAACTGGCGAAATGTGGGTGTATTATAACTGCACCTCTGCCCAACCCTTCGCGGAAACAAGGCGTGATGTTATGTTATGTTTATGTTAACTAAATACTCTAAAATTTGTATTGGAAAAACAAAAAAAGCAATTCGTTTATGGTCTCACTATTTGGCTATAATAGCTTCCACATAAAAGGTAGATGTATGCTGTCGCGGACTTTTATTCAGAATAACACATACACTATAGGTTCTCTTCTTATGTTTCTAATAGAGGGTTGTGATAAATGGTTTCATTTCCAGCACCCTTAGTGTTACTTCTGGAGTACCCCAGGGCTCTATTTTGGGACCTCTTTTATTCATTATATTTATAAATGACGTCCATACATGTTTTCAAAATTATTGCTATATGACCTCAAAATTTTTAGGCCTGTTAAAAATTTGCAGGATTGACTACTCATAAAGGAGGACCTAAACAGGTTCTCTGCATACTGATCAATAAATAAGCTACAACTGAGCATACCTAAATGTTGCTGTATAAGTTTTACTAAAAACAAAAATGTTATCACGCGTCCGTACTCTTTAAATAATGTAATTTTAACCAGAGAAACAATCGTGCGCGATCTTGGAGTTCTATTGGACAATAAACTACACCTTGACGTTCATATTGGTAAGGTTATAAATAATGCCTTTCGTATGAATGGTTTTGTGATGAGATCAGCCACAGATTTCGTCCGCCCACATACATATTTATATCTTTACAAATCGCTGATCAGGTCGCAGTTAGAGTATGCTGTTGCAGTATGGAATCCCTTCTACAGTAAATACTCTGACGTGATTGAAAAAGTTCAAAGTAAGTTTTTAAAAGCCATGCATTTCCGTTGTTTTTGTACTTATGCATCTTATAGTGATCTTCTGAATAAGTATAAACTACATAATCTTAAAGCCAGACGTATTATTTTAGAGACAATGTTTTTATTTCATTTATGTAATAGCACATGTGATTGTATGGAAATGTTTAATGAGATCAGCTACGTAGTTCCTAGAACAACCATTAGCCGGTGGGGTGCGCGCACGACCATTATTTGCCGTATCTTCTATTCGCACAAACGCAGGCTTACGAGCACCCCTACGTCACCTTACTAGTCAATATAACAATCTCTTCCAAAATATTGACATCTTCGCTTTTCCGACTAGTAAATTTAGAGGTCTTGTTCAGGAAACAATTTTGGACACAGCCTCGTAACATTTAGACTCAACCGGAGAGCATGGACACGTCAGTCCCACTCTCAGAGGACGAAGCCCGCACCTCCTCCTCCAGCGACGACGACTTCCAAGTCGTCGTTAAAGGAGGCAAGAGGAAGGCTAATTCCTCCGCCCCCGCTGTCCCGGTCACCAAGGCCCAAAAACAGGACAACGTATCGTCCAGCTCCACTTCCGCCCCTAGTCCGCGGGCCAGTCGCACCGCCAGCCCACCCGCTCCTACAGCGAGGAAGCAAAAGCCTCCTCCCCCCATTTACGTCCAGGAAAAGTCCAAATGGACTGAAATATCCAGAATGTGTGTTGATCGCAAGATCAACTACACCAACGCCCGATCCACCCTCCAGGGGATCAAAGTGACCGTCCCTACATCTGCGGACTTTAGGGATCTCTCCCGCGCCCTGCGTGAAAGGAACTATTCCTTTCATACGTACTCCCTTCCGGAGGAAACCCCCACTCGCGTCGTTATTAGGCGCGTACCCCAAGAAATCTCCACCGAGGAGATTAAGACCGACCTTGTCGCACAAGGCATTCCAGTTTCCGCCCTCCATCGCTTACACAAAGCGAGACAGGGCCTAGTCTACGACATGGTCCTTGTCATCTGTGACCCCACGGAAGGTCACCACCCGATCTTCAAGGTGAAGTCGGTGTGCTCGCTCTCGGGCATCTCTATTGAGAAGCCCTACCGAGCCAACTTGATTGGTCAGTGCCATCGATGCCAATTGTACGGACACTCGCAGTCAAACTGCTACGCGACCCCTAGATGCGTCAAGTGTCTAGAAGAGCATGGCACCGTCGACTGTACCCGCCCTAAAGATAGGGAACTATGTACAGAGCCTCCCAGCTGCGTACTCTGCGGCCAAGCGGGACACCCGGCAAATTACCGGGGCTGTCCTAAGGCCCCGAAGCCCTCCTCTGGGAAACTCGCGAAACGCGCGACCGACCGTCAGCACAGGGAAAGCCCCTGGGGTAAGCTACCTTCCGCGCAGATGCCGGAACGGCTTAGTCCGCAGAGGCCCTCTCCCTGGGCAAACTTAAACCACCAAAAAGCTCCCGCAGCTTCGGTACCCTCCAAACCCGTCCATCCCGCCGAAATTCCAGCTTTGATGGCTACCGCCTTCACAGCTCCTTCGGTAGCCCCCGCGGCCCCAGGTGCAGTGGCTTCACCAGTTGCACCGCAAAGAGCCCCGGGCAGGGATAGCGCCCAAATTATTATTAGCACATACGCGGCCTTCTACAGCTCCGCCGCGGATAAAATGGCCGACGAAATAGTCGCTGCAAATGGCAACCCTCGTCGCCTTTTGGAAATCCTTGACGCGTATCCGGAGATCGCGTTAGTTCTGAAATCACTTAAATTCTAAATCCTCAATGGCTAATACGAGTTTAAACTGTACAAAACCCCGGTCCCTTAAATTAGGGTTTTTCAACGCTAATAGCGTTTCAGGTCAACGCGATGAGATCGCCGCTTTCCTCCGCGACCACCAGCTTGACATCCTCCTCATACAGGAAACCTTCTTAAAGCCTCATCACCGCAACCCGAACATTGCCAACTACAAACTAGTTCGCAATGACAGGTCTCGATGCCACAAGGGTGGCACCCTGATCTACTTAAGGAAAACTTTGTACTGCATCCCCTTAGACCCGCCTCCTCTCTTCTCCCATCTGGAGACCTCTATCTGTCGGCTCGGCATGACCGGTCACCAACCGATCACCATCATCTCTGCTTATATTCCACCAGACAATGGTCCGGAGGATCCCATCTCTCTCCAAAAGGACGGGGTCATATTGGCGGGGGATCTTAATGCCAAACACCCGGCGTGGAATAGTAGCACGACTTCTACCAGAGGTCGGATCATTTTCAAGTTAGGCGAATCCCTTAACTTTGACGTCATCGCTCCAATGAGCCCGACTCATTTCCCAGGTAATGCTAATCACCTTCCCGATGTTCTCGATGTAGCGCTGCTCAAGAATGTGAACCTTCGTTTGCATTCGATAGAGACGTTCCACGAGCTTAAATCTGACCACCGCCCAGTAGTCATGCATCTTGCACCCTACTCGGGCCCAATCGACCCCAACCGCCCCCCTCAGACCCAGATGATAACCGACTGGAGGAAAGTAAGCGTAAGACTGAAATCCACCACGTCGCCTCACTTGGACACCATCCCCGATCACTTAGTGTCAGTCGCTGACACGATGGCCGCAATCGACTCGTTTACAGAGCACGTACAATCCGTATTGACGGATTGTTCACGGGAAGTTCCGGTGATGGAAGACCATCGCTGGAAACTACCTACTCACGTACGTGACCTGATAACCGAGAAGAACGCGGCCATTCGTGCCTACGACTCCTTCCCTTGTGACGCGAACAAAGCCCACATGCGCCATTTACAGCGTGCTGTAAAGAAACGCATAGGGGAGGTTCGCTCCGAGGGCTGGAACAAGATGCTCAGTGAACTCGAGCCCACTCATCAAGCCTTCTGGCAATTACAGAGGAAATTGCGTTCCTCAGAAGAGGTCTCTATGCCTCCTCTCACTCGCCCCGACAATAGTATCGCTTTCGACAGCACCGACAAGGCCGAATGCCTTGCTGACAGCCTAGAGTCCCAGTGTTCTCCCAGCTCTCAACCGGTTGACCAAGCTCACCTGAACAAGGTCGACGCTGAAGTCGAACGGAGAGCCGCCCTACCACCCGTCGAAGACCCTGACGATCCTCTGCCTCCCGTCACACCAGACGAAGTGCACGGAATCATTAAAGGCTCCAAGCTCGGAAAGCCCCCGGTTCGGACGGTATTACCAATAAGGTGTACAAACTCCTACCTGCCCCTCTAATAATGCTTATGACCGCCATCTTCAATGGCGCATTGAGCAACAACATCTTCCCACAAGCGTGGAAAGAAGCAACCGTCATCGGTATCCCAAAGCCAGGCAAGCCAAAGTCTGAGCCCTCCAGCTACCGTCCCATTAGCTTACTCAATGTTCTCGGCAAAATCTACGAGAGACTTATTTATAAGCGTCTCAAAGACTACGCCGAAGCAAAGAGCCTCATTCCCAACGAGCAGTTCTTCTTCCGACCCCAACACTCTAGTATCCATCAGGTCCACCGTATCGTAGAGCACTTGAGCTCTGGTCTGCAGCGTAACGCGACGACGGGTGTGCTATTCTTCGACATAGCGAAGGCCTTCGACAAAGTCTGGCACAACGGCTTGTTATACAAGCTTTGCCAACTAGGAGTGCCAGATCGTCTCGTGCTCATCTTACGAGACTTTTTGTCGAATCGCACCTTCCGCTATCGCATCGAGGGTGCACTCTTGTCCCCTCACCCTATTCGCGCCGGTGTCCCTCAGGGTTCCGTCATATCTCCTCTAGCCTTCACGCTATTCACCAGCGATATTCCAAAAAGTAAAAAGGCTCGGTTGGCTCTCTTCGCCGACGACACTGCCGTTTACTATACCGGTCACTGTCCCATCGCTATAGCTCGTACTCTCCAAACCGCCGCAAACGTCTTAGGCGCTTGGTTCCGGAAATGGAGAATCGAGGTCAACCCCGATAAGAGTCAGGCGGTTCTCTTCTCTTCTCGAGACGTCGTCGAGTCCCACCCCCCCTTCCCAGCCCGATCACTATGTACGGCAGGCCAATCCCTTGGGAGAAGCAAGCCAAATACCTAGGCGTGATCCTCGATCAAAACCTTACGTTTAAACAGCATATTAAGGCGGTTCGCGCGCGCGCAACTTTCGCTCTTGCTAGACTCCACTTTATTCTGACAGCCCGTTGCAAACTGTCACTTAAATGCAAGCTGCGCATCTACACCGCAGTCATCCGTCCCATCATGACCTATGCCTACGTTGTATACGCGCACGCTCACCCACGTCATCTCCATAAGATGCAGACCCTCCAGAACCGTTTCCTTAGGAAGGTCACGGGTGCCCCCTACTATGTCCGTAATATAGATCTCCACGTAGACCTTAAAATGCCTACCATAAACCAGTTCATGAAACGCTTATCGAAGCGTTTCTTTGACTGTGGCATAAAACACCCAAACCCCTTGATCTCAGCGGCCGCCCGCTACACTCCCTCCCGCATTAGCCGTATTCGCCGACCGAGGCATACTTTAATCGCCCCCGACGACGCCACTACCCTCCTCCAGGAGAGTAGTAAGGCCACTAGCACTCTACATAAGCCCAAAACCCGATCGCCGTCCTACCGTCCTCGCCGCCGAGGCCCGCCGCGACGCCCAAATCCACGCCCCTCCCGACCCTTGCTCGAGCCAGCCCGCGCCGCTGAGCCTGTAGCTATAAATTCGTCCCAAAATCTAATAAATCCTGATCCAGCTAGTCTCTTGCTGCCCTCTTCCAGCGACGCCCTAAGCCGAGGTCCGTACCCCACAGGGGGTGCCCTTAGCGTTGTCGCTTAGTTTTAGTTAGTATTTAAGTTTAAGTCCTGGCTGGAGGCCTTAATTTATTAGGGCACCACAGGCAAGTCCGCTTAAGCAGACGACAACCTTATAGGTTGACCTGCGAGAGGCCATACAAAAAAGTATGGTTTGCGATAAATACGACCCTCTAAGTTCATTTAGCAACCCTAACCACATTGCATAATAGGCATATATGTTATGTGTGTGTTTATGTGTGTTATGCAAGTAAATGTTTGTGTGTGTTCTTAACTCGTCATAAAAGGCACGTTTCTTTAGCGCGAGCGGTGCCAACGTGCGCAGTGTTAAATTGTGTGCACCAAAACATAAATTGAGATAAAGTTTTGCATTCGTATGTTTTTATTTGTAATATTGGTTTTGTGAAATGAAGTTTCAAGTGATCAAGTGACTGTATGTCTGTTATTTAAAGATAGAAAGAAAGAAAATAATTTGTTTGTGACCCATTTTAAGACACACAATGTTCACACAAAAACAGAAAAACTTAAAATAGTTAAATGCCCCACGGCTTTGCCAAATAGGCCCAGTTCAGCATAAATGCCATACAACTAGTGCCTGACGCTGGTTTTTAACTAGACTCTTATGTCACGAGGACGTCTTACAGTTTTTTTTATGGTTTGTCATTCACCATTCACAGGAAAACTGTGAATTTTTAATTGGATTCGTGCTCGTGCTTACATGGGAAATCTTGGTAAGAATTCAATTTCAAATCGTTTTGGAAAGAAGTTCTTTAATGCAGCTTGCGGTAGGAGTAAACTTGTAGAAATCGTCACATAACGTAAACAGGTTATGGCTAAGATGGAGGGGCCATGCGAGGCAGACAGAAAGTGAGAAAGTGCCATAGTTTTCAAAGATACTGTAGCCAAAAAGAAAGAAGTGAGGTCAAAATGAAAATCCAAAATGGCAGCCGAGTTGAAGATAAAGCGAAAGGAAATTCACACACACACGTAGTTTTTTTTGCTAATTTGAAAGTTATACATTTATATTAAAATCGTATTTGCCTGCATTTCTTTAGTTAACTTCTAAACTATCAATGCTCAGAAAGCAGCTTAACTTGCCTCCAATTTCCAGTCACTACTTGTCTACAATCTTGTGAAAATTCGCACTGACCCAACGCGACGTGGCGACGCGGTGTCCGACAATCGTGCAAACCTATTTAAGGTCAAGTGTGGGCTGAGCACTGACTTGAATTCAATTCGGGTATAGATAGACATCGTTATTCAAGTTGTTATCGTGTAGGTACCTACTTAGGTACACGATAACAACTTGAATAATGATCTATCAGCGGTATTGGGATACCAGTGAGGTTTTTGTTAAGATTCCCAATTTGAAAAGTGATTCACGTACTTGAGTCTTTTTGTTAGATTTTTTTTAGTACATTTCTGCAAGGATACAAAAGCAAATGTATGAATAAAATTATAACAGACTCGCCGCTTTTATTTTCATTAGGACTCTCTACGGTTACTTGAATATCTGATTCTTTGATGATTCTTCGAATTCTTCTGTTTTTTATTGTTGTGTATGGTATCTCGCAGGTCAACCTGTGAGGTTTTCGTCTGCTTAAGCGGACTTACCTGTGGTTGCCCTAATAAATTAAAGCCTCCAGTCAGGACCTAAACTTAAATACTTACTAAAAATTAGGTGACAGCACGCTAAGGGCACCCCCTGTGGGGTACGAACCTCGGCTTAGGGCGTCGCTGGAAGAGGGCAGCAAGAGACTAGGTGGATAAGGATTTATGAGAAATTGGGATGAATTTTAGCTACAGGCTCAGCGGCTTGGGCTGGCTCAAGCAATGGTCGGGAGGGGTGAATTCTTTTGATTCTTCTTTGTGTTTTTTAACTTAACAGGCAGCTGTGCTGCTGGGGAGTTAGTTGCGCCACTTCTTCTTACTAGCTAAAACTCTAAAAACGGGTGAATGGCGGTCACTTTGGTTGACTGTTTTACGTAATTTTAACGTTCAAATATTGCTGATTCTCAGCCTAGTTTGAACAAATGACTTTTTATTTTCGTTTTGGATTTATATTAATCCTAGCGCAAACCGCTGTCTGGATTTATGCCCGGTTTATGATAATAGACTCGTCACACATTGCATGGACTTAAGACTTAAGACATTGGCCGTTGCCGCACGGAACAAAATTATTTTCTACGATACTACAAGAACGCATAATTATGAAAAAAAAAGTTAACATAACTAGAATTCAATTTCTAAGCAACAAGAGATATTTGAGCAAATACTGATCAAATTGTAAAGAGAACAGTTTAATTCTAGTTGTACTGAATCTAGTTAACGTTACAGACAAATAGTTCTGATTGTACTTCGACCAACTTATCTGTGCACACCCGTTTTTCGAACTAACATTTTGAATAGGACATACGATCGGTTTTTGTTTAACTTTTTGATTTGATTTTCGTTTACATCCAGCGCCACCAATAATTGCACAGATAAGTTGGTCGTACGATACAAACATTTGTGTAGTCAACAATCTAGATCTGTGCTTATGCTTATGATTACATGACGCATTGTCACGTACAGAATAAGGTTGTATTCAGTCAGAACCAACCAATTTGTAGACCAGGCGAACGAGGGGTTCGTTCAGAGCGCGGTGGAAGGGGACAGTAGAATAAACTCGACTCAGCTAGTCGCACGCGCTACTGCGCTATTCCAAAGAAAGAAAAAAAGAAAAAGTTTATATTGTGACTCGCACTGGAATACGCAGTACGCAGTACGAAGTATGATACGCAGTATTACAAACTAAACTAATCACACTTTTAAAAACATAAAACAAATGAAACAATTTAAAAATAAAATCTAAGTCCCTGTCCTGTCGACGATTTGCGCTCCCACTGAGTGTGTCAATAAAGTATAGTGTAATTATGTTCCTTGCTCGCATGCAGTACGCAATTTTATATTCATCTAAAGTGATTTGTGCATTAAAGTACACTTAGATTCTTATTCTAACGACACAAATTTGTATGTGTATCTTTTATAGAAAAAGTATTGTTTTTTACATTCCAAGTACATTGTCAATTAGTCGTGATTGAAGTTAACTGATTGTGATCTGCATTATAATAAATAAAAACCAAACTAAACAACGTATATGTTTTTATTCAACTAAATCCCAGAGTATTCTAACAAGTAACCAGCACAAAAAGTATAGTTATTGCAAAAAACATACATTTAACATAACATTACAATATAGTAGTAACGCACACTATGCAGGCATATTATAAGTTAGGGGATTACATCACTGATAAAAATGCCTAGCTTAATGTTGGTCCTGCTCCACCCCACAACTAATTAATTGACATTTGAAATACTGTTGGAGCTGCTGAAGATTGTAAGAATATATTTGCATTGTATAAACTCAATCTCCTTTTTATTATACAGATGCATTGCACAGGTGTGAGTCTTTGTTCTATGGAGCTACTACCATTTACCGGGTAATGTCATAGATTGATTTGAATATGCCCTGGCGGCTGATAGTATGTCATGCTCACTCAAATGTCTCGCTGACGGTGGCGCGTGTGTTGGATCATTTAGCTCCCTTCAAAGTGGTTGAGCTGAATGGTACTGTTCCATGCGTCATGTTCGTGAACGGGCGCCGTCATTTGGGACTGGTCATCTCTTAGCTGCCACGGCTTATTTAAATAATTTAGTTTTTGGACTGTTTTCAATTATACTTTGCTGCACTCTGGACGCTTTTAACGTGTACGAGTTTGATTTTGAGTAATTAATAACTTTTTATAAAGCAGCTGTAACAAATTTGCTTGCAACGTGAACAATTTTGTTCGGTTATTATTACGATACAATCAATTGTCGTTACTCTCTTATTTTAACTAGAGCGGTCTTGTACTGTTATCAAAAGTGCTTGTCGTCGCACAAGACATTTTTGTTGCATATACGAGATTCTCGTTACTGTCAGTTAAATATTTCCCTAAAAATAAGACCTTTTAAACTGCCATAACAGCTAATACATAGAATTAAAAGGGCATTTGCATAGAGTGGCGTCTACGCCTACCACTCGAAGAGTTTGCATTCGCTTCCGTGACTTCAACGGACCAAACGATTGAGGTCTTTGCACTCTGAAGGATGTCTCATCTAAAGTGCTTATACTCGTTTTGTCGTCCGTCATATCTCGTATCAGAAAAAGTACTTTCGATTATTTGCTTTTTGATACCGATCAAGTAGATATTCGAAAGTACTTAGACATTATTATAGATCAAAATCGAACTAACATCATTTAACAAGTCAGTTTATGAATTGAAGTTAAATATTCATTACAGGGGCAGAAACGGATAACATACGAACGTATCCCATCAATAATCCCATCAATGACCTACTTAAGTACAGTAAGCGGTCAAAAATGGAGTGGCACGTTCTGAGTCGTATTGCTGTGAACTCGCGGTACGACTGTATGTGTTTCTACGACACACACCACAGAGATCGCACACACTGACGTATCGTCGTGTACTCGCATCGCACTACACGAAACAAAAATATATTTCCGTCGTGTTGTTTGACACGGTCACACGCATGATCACACATAATGCGCGTGACCTGGCCAGTTTATGGCATTGCTAAAGTTCGAGCTAATCTAATATGAGCTGGTAGCAGTAGGCGCCAAGCGTTGAACTGAAAAGCAGCCGGCTCAGAGTCCGATCTTATTCCTATGAGATCTACTACTAATAATTTGATTCAAATGAACAAAAACTATTAATTATGGGTATTATTAATAACATATCAAAAACTATAAATTGAAATTATATGAAACACAAATCAAGTAAACCGCAGGTTAGATTCGAATTCACGACTCGCCATAATCGCTCCTACACCCAAGCACGGTAACGACTAAGCTAGCATGCCATATGTTAAGTTAGTTGAAATTATGAACTACTATCAATTACAGATAAAGTTAAGTGTGTGTGTGTGCGTGTAGCATAGAAACAACTTATAGAAGTAAGTGAAACCAAATCATCCATCTATAGAAAAGTCTAACCCCACATTCAGAAACAACAATTCAAATTAATCAGTATAATAATATTATTAGTCAGAGTAAAATCGTCCTTAAAAAAACGGCAAAAATGCAAAGGAAAGAATACCTTGATACATTTTTTATTCAGTTCTGGATACCTCAGCTGGAGTGTTCCGTTTTCAGTACGTTTAGTTACAGCTTGGAGTTTCAACGGAAATATTTTCAGAGGGAATATTTGCCATCACGCTAGGAGAAAATTCATTTTGAAAATGCATAAATATTTTAGAAACAGTTTATATTACGCTTGCACGCGCGCTTGTGCTGCATTTCAGTATTGTTTTACGTTCTACAAAAAATTCTTCCACTTTTTGGGTTCCGTAGTCAACAAGGAACCCATTTTCGGCATGACCGTCCGTCCGTCCGTCTGTTCGCAACTTAGCTCAGAGACTTAATACTAGAAAGCTGTAATTTGACACACCGATAAAGTGGTAAAATATTTCATTTTTTAAGTTACCTCTCCCCTACACGTAACGGGGGGATGTTTTTTTTTCTCTCGTCTATCCCATGATGTGGGATTCCATTGGAAAAGTCGTTCAAAAATATTACGGGTGAGCAAAAACCATTTTTCGATTCAGGGATCCGTTTGCGAAGAAAAAGTGCTAATTTTTGTAAGACAGGTGTCCACCTCTTGACCTGCGTGCTTGTTTTTGGATATGTAAAATATATCACGGCAGTAATATACTATATATATAACGAAGTTTAAACGAAATCTATTACAGCTAAGTAGGCTTTACAAGTTAACGAGTAATTGTCGACCAACTTTCATTTGCAGTTGGAATGTATGGGATATATATTTTATTTCAACTAAAATTTTAAGTTTGTTCTTGGGATAAATTCATCCAACTCAAAAACCCTATGTTGTGCGTGGTTTGACACGCATATGGCCGGTTTTTTTCACAGAAGCTAATCAAAGATTCACTTATCAGAGACTTTTGTCGTATGTCATACTCCGGTATCAGTAAACACACTTTATTCAGATAGTCTTTATTACATAAGGAACCCTTAGCGCACAAGTAAGACCTGCTCTTCCCTGGTCTCTTTAAATAGACAAGAGGTGCCAAATCCTGTTCCAGAACAGACGCAACTAAAAATAAGACAGAAATATCAGATTCCCACTTTGAAACACAATTTCGACCATGTTTACACAATCAAAAAAGCTATTTACTAACAGAAATAATACAGATGTAATCATAACATTTAATTTCCCGCTAGGCATTGATTCGTGCCTCAATATTGAAGTTTAAATTGCCACACTGAAACTTGCAGTTCAATTTATGTTTTAAAATTGTTTCAGTAAATACGTTAATAATAATTGATCTGACCAGACTCATGAATAAATGCCTGCAAGAGTATGTACGTACGTGTCACGTTTATGTGATTTGAAAATCATATGTTTATTCAGTGAATTGAATGTTATAATTTATGAGAAAATGTACTACGTAAATAGCAACTAACACCTAATAAATGAATAAAATACAATTTATATAATAAATAATAACAAAATGATATCCTAGCTTAACTAAAAGTTTTAACATTTTAAAATATAGCGGTTAAACTTTCCTTAAAATATATAATGATCACTCGGACCCCTTGGCTCAGATTAACGAAGGATATCATGAAAAAAGGTTCCCAAAAAGGAAAATTTCACAAGTTACTTATAGAACTATACCCCAGACATTTACCTTAATGAACTGTTCATTTTTATCCGAAATATTTAAATGCAACCTGAACCTGAATATTTGAATGAAATATTTATTTGAATGATACTTGTAAAGGACCACATGGCTTTATATGGCTTTATATTTTTACCAACATAAAAACATAAAGTCACATAAAAAACTATAATTTTTATCGAGCAAACATCAAGATTCAGACGTACCATCGCTTTAATTTAGCACACCGACCCTTATTAACCCGCATAGTCCCTAAAGAGCACTTTATGTGGAAAACGTGCCCTCACTCCGACTCCGCGGTACCACATTAGGTACCATCAAAATAATACTACCTGGGTAGTGTAGATTACACTACCCAGGTAGCATCAGTGGTCTCAGGTTCTACTGCTGATCATGAGGTCCTGGGGTCGATTCCCAGGTTGGTCAAATTGTGATTTGGTTACCCATCTGGAATTTCTCAGTAGCAGCCTGGAGACTGGGATTATGCCCGTTTGATGGCAATAGGCTCGCCCCCTGTTACGACGTAAACATAATTGAAAAAATGTGGTAAAACTATAGGTACTTACATCTCTGCGTTACCCTTCGGGGAATTCAGGCGTGATGTTCTGTTATTTTATCCCGCATAAAACCTCGTATGGGAAAATTTGCAGCTGCATTATGGGATTGTGGAAAACGAATGCTTGAATAAACAGTAGCATTTTATGATTGCAACAGTGATTATTTGATGAATATCAGCAATCCAACATAATTGAACAAAACAGCAACAATAACATGTTATTATAATATAGTATGTATGGAAATAAATAAATTATGCATTTCAAATTTACATAACCATAGAGCTTGCAGGTTTAATTTGCTCGTAGATTTTGATAAACTTTTGCCAGTTGAAAGACCCAGAGTTCATAAAAAACACAGTTGTATTTCCGTTTTCAAAAAATAGTTTTTACGTCACCACAATGTGTTCATGCTATCGCGTCCATTTAAGGAATTGTTCAAAATCTTAAAAGCCTACGCTTTTCGGCAACGATACACGAATAATAATAATGTGAAATCTTGCCTTTGTAAAAATGTTGAGAATTGTAAGGATTGGCGAAATAACATTATGTTACTCGTAACTGTTATAGGGCCATACTGGGAACAATAAATTGACTACCGTACTGATTCGACTTAACATTTTTGCGTTAGCAGACTCGTTTCAGCCTAGGAATTGATTTTATTAATTGTGGTTGCACCTATACCTACTTTTTTGCTTATAACTTGAGATACTTCCCCTTTTCTGGTCGCTAGCCAACACAACAGCATATACTTGCAATTCAGGTATTTTCGAATTAAAAATAAATAAAACAAGTAAAGTTTATTTGGAATAACTTAGGTTTTACAATTTACAAAGGAAAACGAAGGAAGGTTTACGTAGTCCCCATAGACCACGTAAACCTACCTTCGTTCTTCTTGGCCTTTTCCTGGTGTAAGCATGTGTAGATCTAGGAACTATCATCTACGCATGTTTACACCAGGAAAAGGCCAAGGACAGTATTAAATTCACATGCATGAAAGATTCCACCACAAAATTACACAGTGACCTTAGGAGTGTCACATATCGTGTCACGGCTGCTTATTACGAAGACAGGTCCGCACGATGATTTTCCTTTGCATGTATAATTAGTTATAGCCAGTTAGCCTTTGCAGTTCCTATTTGATGTTATTCTGAGATCTAAGATAATAGATAGACCGACATTGGTTGAGGTGAATTGATTGTGGTTAAATTAATATACTTAGTAAAGGACAACATGTGTTTAAAGCAAAATTGTACAAGCTGCAAACAAAAGACAACTGAATAGGTACTTACAACGATGGGCAGAAAACAAAAGCTTAACCCATCAATAACACAACATTGCGAGTTGTTTCTTATATGATTGATTTAATGGTAGACATTGGAAACCGGGTATCTGTTATCTTCTTCTACATGTCGAAAGCTTTTGACTTTGTGTCTCATAGAATGTAGCTTTCGAAATTGGAACGATAATATATGGTATTAGAGGTCCGGGTACCTACTGGGTAGAAAGCAATATGTTGAGATTCCAAGTATGACTGAGACTAAAATTAGGTCTCTTTCAAAATGCAACAACTTGGATGTACCACAAGGAGTGTTTTGGGTCCCCCTTTATTCTTAATATCTATTAACGAACAAACACCCAATACATGCACATTATTTGCGTAGAACATTTCGATTATTTTTAAATCACCAATTAATACTGTTGTAAATAATTACTATTTATTGTAATACAACTGAATCAACAATTTCTTGGTTTGATTGTTATTAAATTTAGGACATAATATGGTCGAAAGCGAGAAAAACTTAACATTAATTATAATGGACAACCTGTGTTTTAGACCGAGGAAACTACTTTTCTTGGAGCTGTATTGGACGGCTACGTTTCCTGGAATCCACATGAAGAAAAAATATGCAACAAATACACAAATTCATTTATATGTTCTCTACAGACTGTGACACCAAAGACTTCTCTGTGTAAAAAGAACTGTTATCATATGACTGGACTTTTCTATAACAAAATAACAAAGAACTTTAAAGAGTTACCCAGTAATTTATGTTTTATAAAGTAAAAATTATGGCTGCTGGAAAAACGGTTTTATACTAAATAATGATAAATAAATTATGACAAATAATCTGTATTAAATGAATTTGACGATAATTAATATCTAATGTAGCCTGCCATGGGCCATACATATTAAATGTATTAATTAACATGTAATGTTCTGCATGTCAAATGTATGACTATGTATTAACAACTGACTTTAATATCAACACTGTACCAATACCTATTGCAAATAAATGATTGATTATGGTAGGACCAAAGCCTTAAAGGACTATTATAAGAAAATTTCTAACCATTTTGAAGTCTCATGTAATTGTAGGCGACCCTATTGCTATCAACCGGGCACATTTCCAGACTCTCTATTCTCTCTATTTCGAAATTCCAGACGCAAAACCCAAAAACACTTTGCCCGGCTCGGGAATTGAACCCAGCACCTCATACTTAGCAGTAGTGCTTGCGACCACAAGACCAACGAAACAGTATTGTATTATCATATCACAGACAAAACGCTAAGCCGTAACATAATCGAGTTGATACCGCAACGACTTGACAGTAGTACACACATTGTTCGCTTTGAGCGGTATCCAAGCGTTCAGTTCAGGCCTCATAATAGCGGCCCTTTGTAATTAAATCCATCGCCATTGTTTGGTACAAACACAGTATAATGAAGTAACAGTATTAGATGACATTGTCATCATGGTGGAATCTCTGAAGGAGCTGGAAGTGATGCTGAACAGCCTGAGCGTTGAATCTGGACAAAACCAAAATCATTTACAATGGTCATGTCACCCCGAGACCTGTAATCATAAATGGCGATACCCTCGAGGTTGTGCAAGGATACATTTATCTAGGCCAAATTATACAACTAGGACGGCACAACTTTGAGAAGGAGTCGACCAGAAGAATACGCTTGGGCTGGGCGGCATTCGGGATGCTGCGCGATATCTTCGAGTCATCGATCCCACAATCCCTTAAGAGGGCCTATAACCAGTGCGACCTTCACGTTATGACGTACGGAGCCGAAACGTGGACACTCATCATAGGCCTGATCCAAAAATTCAAGGTTCCTCAGCGTGCAATGGAGAGAGCAATGCTCGGGGTTTCTCTGGTGGATAGAATTCGCAACGTAGTCATTCGCCAGAAAACTAAATTTCGCATAACTTTCTCAGTGTCCAACGTTGTACGTTCGGTAGATAAACACGCACTAGGGTTGCCCACTGACTGTGTCTCTTCTTCTTCTCGTCTTTTTTGTATACTACTGGTAATCTTGGAAGTTTTAATTTTTACCGAACTACGGCAAAGCCACAGGAGGGTAGTGATTTTTACTGGCTATTTATGTTTGTATGTTCATCGGCTGTTCTCCCTCATAACTTATATGTATACTACTCGTCGTATTTTGAAACACTCGCTTAATTTTGAAACATGTTAGAGACTAAACTGCACTATCCCGAGTTTACCCCATACCCGGTTTTGGACTTATCTCCCATACATTTTGTTCCTAAATTTGGGCACCGATCGCGCGATCGCATGAAAAAGAGATACCGAGAGAGATACCTACTAAGTTTCTGTCAAGGACGGTATACTCGCCACGCTTCAATAAATATAAAACTACCGACATAACTCAGAAGTAAATAAAAACTAAAACTATTGTTATTTTTATAAGTTTTCTTCAATTGCTGACTGAGTTGGTATAAAAAAAAACTGGTTTCGATTTTGATAAATTCAAACAATGTCACACAAATCCATACATAAAAAAACAGCACACAAAAAAAAACAGTTGATTCCTTCGTCTCATATTTCACGTAAGTAAATGCACGCACTCGAGACAGTTGCAGAAGGGTATACCTATACACTGAGAGTCTCGATCGTTTTGTATGAAGACGTAACACTGATACTTTATAATACTGTGGTACAGACGTTCTAGATTAGACTGATAAGCTCTTTTTGGTATGTTTATATTTTTCTGCCTGCCTTTCAAAACTTATGATTTTAAGTATTACATTCGATTTTGTATCTGATCATGAAAAACCCTGTATATTTAAAAACTTTCGCTTGATGATTTAGTAATGACTGTTACTGCATAGTTGGTAATATCCAAGCATAATATTGTTAATTGTCAAACGTTGGACTAACAACAAACAAGTGTTTGAAAACAATCGTTTTAGTGTAGCAACCCTTAGAGCCCCATAACGTAATTGACTATTTTGAAACCAAAATCGCTGTTTAATAATAAAAGATACTAAGATTATTATTTTTTCTGTCGTAAAGAAAA
This sequence comes from Dasypolia templi, assembly GCA_963555695.1. Taxonomy (NCBI): domain Eukaryota; kingdom Metazoa; phylum Arthropoda; class Insecta; order Lepidoptera; family Noctuidae; genus Dasypolia; species Dasypolia templi. Next base: position 5,896,469 of record OY743152.1, read on the forward strand.
TAATGAAGATAATCTGGATACTTTTTTTAAATCACCGACGATCGTCATATGTCTGACGCGTAGTCGCTTCAATATCAAGATTTGCTTGAAGCACGTTTTTATTTTATGATGTCGTTCAAAAAAACATTGTCAGATTATTGGAATTTTTTTTGTTTATAATTGAACTTAATTTTGAGGTTTTGGAGAAATTTATGGAAGGGTTGAGAGGTGATGGAAGCAAATCGAATAGTTTTCTATGTTCATTTAATTTTAAGAATAGTTCAAAAGTTAAAAATGTAGTAAAGCAAAATAGATTTATAACATGGCTTGCAAAAATTTTAATCACGCACGTCAGTCGTTTAATCAGGCACGTCTGTAATTGACTTGAATGTGCCCTGGCGGCTGAGAGTATGTCACGAAGTGATCATTAAGTTCCCTCCAAAATGGTTGAGCTGAATGGTGCTGATCCATACCTCATGTTCGTGAACGGGCGCCGTCAGTGGGGTATGGTCTCCATAGGTACCTACTTCGCTTTGGAATGGGCAACGAGCTTCATATTTCTGACTGACCGACCCCTTGACAATTCAAAAGTGCCTGTAATTGGTTTATTTGAAATAAATGCTTTGAACAAACTGACCCGCCAGATGGTCTCCTTTCAGACAGAAAATCAGTGAATTCATACAAAATCTCATTGAAAAAACAAAGTTCTGTTTCCCGCACTTGAACTTTTTTCGGGAAGTTTTTCCTTAATTGTTTCCATAAAAACCTAATTCTAACTACTACAAACATTTTGCAACAAAAAAAAGGCCCAGCATTCGTTGACGTGTTGCTAGCCCGATTTTTAGAACCAGAAATGTTAACGTTCTTTTAGATTTAATCATTTTATTTTTTGGAGCGTAATTTGATACAACTGCCTCGAAACAAACGAGACTGCATTGTCAACACTCGGCGGCCTGCCACTTGACAATGGTCCGGTTGCATACTTTGTCCACTTAATTAAAACACAATCATGTTATAACCAGCATCGATTTTCGTAAACTTTTTGTTTTACATCGAATGTATTGTTCCTGGGTGAGTGGAAGTACAATGCAGTGATTGAACGGTGTCTGATATTTTGTTAATTAAATTTATTTTATGTGTAAAATTGCGTTCATTTTGTACGTGTAGAACGTTACCAATATTTCAGGTTTTGTGCACAATATCGTGTTGCTTTTTCGAGTTCATCTGAAATCGGGAATTTTGCAGTAGCAGTCAGGAGTTTGGGTTTACCTTCTAGATTAGACTTGATGTAAGTACTATGGATAGGTGCGGTGTACCTAACTATTTGAGGAATACACGCCTGATTTTCATGTTATGTTAGGAAAATACTAATACCGATAACTAGAAGCTTGTCACCTTAAGTTTGGATACTAGCTTCTTTTGATAATATGGATGATCGGACACATTTTCTAGGATAAACATACAAATCGGTATAATAACTACAGCATGCAATGTTTTCATAACTATGTTGTTGATAGTTGCCTAGTCATCTAACATAATTAATTGCCGGCCGCATCGTTCGGAGGTGTCACTTGGCACTGAGTTCCTCACGGCTCGACGCGTCCCGCATCGAACATCAAACGAGAGACACGGTTGATTGCGCTCAGTATTTCTTATTAAAAAATATTGTCATTCCATTTTAATGTTTAACACAAAATGTGATATCGTGACTTTTTTCCGGAAAAGTTAGGCAGCATTTCGTCCGTGAAATAAATCTAGATAGAAAAAAACAAAAACATTTGCCCGACCTGCAGGGCTAACATGCCAGACGCGACAATTACTCACTCTCGTGTTTTCTCGTCGCGTCTATGCCGTCACTTTACTCGTTTTCTGATAGCACTGCCATACAAAATATTCGACTCGTTCTGTCAAACTTGATGTTTACTCGTTATACCCTAACATGGCACATAATTTATCTCGCATTTTGACACACACTCACCAAAGCTAATAATTCTGTTGTCGGCATTTCAGACAAACAATGATAAACTGTCTTCCGATTTATTGCCACATTTCGTTCCCTGGAGGAAATATAAATCTGTTCGATCATTACTTACTTCGGCGCCGATTTTGTATCGTTTTCTTCCACACGATCTGACAGCGGCGATAATTTACTTCTAATAACAAGTTGTAGGAATACTAGGAAACGATGAAAATAGATTTCAGGATACTTGTGAAGACTAGTTTGAACGTTTTTACCTATTAAAGTCTCGTAAACACGACCAATGTTGAATACTTGAGCATACTGCCACTCCTCATTTTACTAATCATTGTCATACCTACTGACAATGATATCAGCGGAAAGTTATTAGTGCCTGGTTCCGCTGGTTATTGATTTAATTACCCTCGTTGACAATAATTGTAGATGGTCTAAATGACAATGCCAGATCCTGCCCCAGCTATTTACAGGAAATTTCAATTAATGAAAATAATTATAACTATTAAAGGACCTTTTTCAGTAGAACTTGCCGATTACAAATCAATGATAAAAGGAATTAAACCCTTGAATTTCCTATTGCGTTACTTATTGCGCATGACACACAACAAAAAAGTTTTAAATACCTGTGAAACTCAAACTCATATAACGATTATAATAATTATGATAATGCGTAACGTATATGCAACTGCACCTAACCTATTTTCAATGTCATTATTGTTTCAAGATTGTAACAGAAACCGCAAGTTCAACAGGCATTAGGACAAATGTTTAGTTAACAGTAATAAATAAGCTTTAAGATACTGCATATTGCAGGCTTGTAAATGAATTTTTGATTTGAGTGGGGCTAAGTTCTATAGAGTTTCTGGCATTGTCCTTTGTTTTTTTGAAGTGACCATTTTAGTCACATTTAATGGTAAGGGCAAAACTTACTGATACGGTCGCGTCACCGACATGATAAGTGACGTGCAGCCGCTTGTGTACATTTTGGAGTTTTCACTTCTGTCTATAGTCCCTGTGAATGGCAATTTGTTTTTATCAACTTACCCCGACCCTGTATTGGCCTCCCGCCATACCTTTCCACCGTTCCTTGTGTGTTGCCTTCTCCGACTAATAATAATTACAATGTTTTTTATTTAAAAAAAGCCAAATACAATTTGTCCATCTAAATCAAACATAAAAACGCCATTATATGAAGTACACTCATCTCAAATACTGCATAGTGATGCATTATTTGAGACCGAGTGAACGTGTCTGTGCTAGTATAAACTGTGTAACAGACAAAGGCTCCTTTCTCTTACAGTTCATTTACAATTTGCTGCACTTTGTATGAGTTTTGGTAAGCATAAACACTTAGTATACGTCAGTGCTTCTTAGGCCTGATAAATAGTCTTAACAGTATTTCAGAACAGGCTTTTAAAATTACTCTAAAGACCAGATTTTTGCAATCAAACCCTCAAAATATTGTATTTTTTTTCATGCAAACGAACGTTTGCGTTCTAAAGTACTATTATGTGCCTATGAATAGTAAAAGCATCACAAACCCGCTTTCAAAGTTTGGTAGAAAAAAAACCAGTATCAACATCCTTATTTTAAGCTGGCCTCTAACAGCATGGGGACTGAAAAAAAAACAAGCAAATCCATGAATTAACTAACTGCAAAATCGTCGGCCATTTTGCCGTGACAGTTTTTCGAAGCCATTATTCCATTTGCAGTATTTTGTCAGGTGACTTTGTTGAAATGTTTCACAATTCATGTCTTATTAGGGATGATGTTTTTTTTTTTTTTTAATTGTTTCCAAATAGCGCATACAATATTACAAAAAGTGTAAATTAAGGTTATAAACTTTTTAAAATAAGTGTTTGACAAGGACAGCACTATCGTAGAAATGACGTCACGACTATGTAACTTCATACTAGCGTCCGTACCGCTCGACAAGGACGAGTATAATCCCCTCCAAAAACTTTTAAAGCGTGTAGCTTCTTCGTAATTACATCGATGTAACAGATTTTTTCGAGTATCAAATTTTTACTGTGCCTTCTTTGAAATTACATTAGTTTTTCCAACATTTTTATTATGATTCATCATCCCTATTGAAGATAAACAAACTACGTCCAGTGTTTATTCAAACTTGGTCCTTAAGATCGTGCCATGGAGTTATTTTGTATGGATTGAACTTAGTAGGTTCTGTGTGAAGTTTATTTCAGTAATTGAAGTCGACATCACAGTCGACACTACATACAGATGTCGAATGAGATGCTCCAGATGGCTTTGACTTGAAATGTACAAAGGCGGATTTAATACCTGAGGCATTTTCTACAAGTCAACCTTAAGGGGATGCAGAGACAAAACATGGCCGGTGCAACAGACGAGATAAATAGCTCGGAAATGACTTTAAAATACAAGAATAAATACATAATAAAACATAGATACGTATACATAAATAAACAAAATAAACATGTCAGGAGTTAAAACGATCTGTAGAGGAGATAACGAATCCATCAAATCAGCCCTGGGATGTTTCGGCTAACTTCTGACCGATATGTTTACGTGCTTTCACTTTAAAAGATAACCAACTGTTTGTCGCATTCCATAAAATGATCGACTGGACAAAACAAGAATCAAGCAAGCATGAATGAAGCCAGAACGGTGAGAAGGAAATCGAAGAAGACGATTGTTGGTGGAACGGAGATTTTTACTATGGAGAAAGCATAAATATTGAATTTGGGAAGTCAGGTAAGAAGAAGTGGGTTATTCAAGAATAGAGAACAACGTATATAGAGCCCTTAACTCTTGTCGCTGACGAATGGGTAACTCTTTTAAAAGGAGTCAGTGCGCGGAAACATGGTCATACTTACGAAGAATGAAAACGAATCCAATGCAGTTATTGAGAAGGCGGTCAAGTTCAATGAGGATATCTGCAAAGTTAATTATGGGAAATATTTGGAACTGTACAAGCATTGCTTTTATGTGAGATGGGATAAGGTTTTTCAACCGTATTATTGATTTGCAATAACTGATTGCCTAAGCAATAAGTTAGTTATTGCAAGTCAGCGTTCACGGGCTGAATCGTGGACGTTGACTGAACGATCAACCTCCTCATTGTCGGCTGTATGCGAAAATCTGTAAAGTTGTCATTTATAATTTGGCACTATCGCCATTAGTTATCTGTGAGGTAACTTCGGTTCGGTAAAAAGCGGATAATGAGCAGCAATATCTCAGGCACCGTTTGTCTACAGATACCTAACTTTAGGTAGATACATTTAATAAAAAAGGAAATTTCTGGTTTCCTATGACGTTCAAAGATATAAAAGCCAGCGATGAAAATGACAACCACTAATCGTTAAATCAAGTCGTTATTTTTTTACGGTTTAATGGACATTTCTACGATGGTAGCTGCAATTAACCGACCGTTGTTGCTATAAGTCATTAACCAATTTCACTACGAGTATTAGCTCTTGTGATCAAAATTTTAAGTTATTTTAGCATTGTAAAACACAACATATCATGCTTTATAAACTGTTAAACATAGGAGGAAGCGCCAGAGTAGTCCGTGAAATTCAGATTGGTTCTGCAGGTTGGAATCTGCAGGTCAGTGTATATTGAACAAAATATGTTTCACGACCGTAACAAGTATGTATTTAAACAATTATAATCATTTAAATCATCAATACAACCGTCCCATTGAATTTTGCAGGCTCCTGGCACTTCCACTTAATTCAATCGAATTATAGTAGCGCATCGACGACATCCAACACATCAAACGTGCATATGCTTAAAAATCGGTCCTTTTAGCCACTTTTACCTTACACGACTATATCCAGAAATATGTGAAAAGTCACATTAAAAAGGTATCTTATATTAAAGTAGTTACATAAGTTTAAAAACTTACATCTGAATTCAAAACTGTATAAAACAGCTTAGAAATTGTAGCTGCTGAACCATCTATGTTATCAAATAGTTTAATGTTATATCTTTCTCAAAGTTATCTTGTCTGAAATACAGTGTTTCTGGCAGTTGACTTTAAGACTGCAGTTTTACTTGTGATATTACAGTTGCATTTTAGTTCCCTTGAAGGACGATGAGGACGTTGAACTGTCCCGGACCTCACTGTCACTTTGAAATGATTTTGCTTAAAGTCAATGATCCCTGTTTGGTGTTACCCTAGTCCTGCAGTAGTTTTCCGGTCCTAAGAAAGTGTTTGTACATTTTCGAATCCGAAGCTATTTAAATAACTAACGTTTAACATTTTGACTGAAAAATCATGACTCTGAGATTTTGTTCCAGAAAAAAATTCTATTTGACTCATCCTAGGACTTTTATTAACGGTCAATTGTATTTGCCGATGTCTTACCGTACTTTACGCCGACAAGGGTTGCATTGTGTTTAATATGGCCAGCTAAGAATCAATCGTTTTAAGAATAGTTTATTGCCCATACATTGGTCAGTCAACGATGGCCAATCAACGACCATTGTTTTTGACATTAGAAAGTCTTTTTAGTGTGCCCTATCTTGTTGAAGATAGGGCACACTTACTTACTTACTACTCGTGTAGATGCTGATTTTATAACATTTATTAATGTTAAAAAAATCAACATCTACACGAGTAGTAAGTAAGTATTAAGTTTTCTACCTCACACCTTGTTCTTGATAATTATTATTAAAGCAATAGAACAACTCTAATTGGTACGTGAATTATAACGGTCAATCGTTCAGGGGACAATAAAAGTTGTTCCATCCGCATTATCGCCCAAAACTATCCACCGAATGAAACTTTTGCGTAATTTTTCCTTTTACAATTTGCTTGACTTAAGTAATTGTTTTATTTTATTTTTCCTTATACTTCACGTGGATTATCTTTAGATTAATTTAAGAACAAGATGGCTTTAGTTTTCTTGTACTATAGAAGAGCTGTTATTTTGGAGCCTCGAGGAGGGGCTTGTGGCTAAATTAAAACAGCGGCACGGGTCGATCGAAGTTTAAGCTACGCCTACCGAGGTCAGTCCGTGGATGGGTGACCATCCATTACATATCGAGACCCCTCCGTACCTCGGAATGTACGTTAAACTGTTGGTCCCAACTGTCATATGTGGGTCTTTGGCAGTCGTTACGGGAAGTCAGAAGCCCGAAAATCGGAAACAAGTCTTACCTAGGGGTATCGTATTACCAAGTATCTAAGTTCAGATAGAGAGTCGCTCTATATAAATACTGGATGGAGTTGGACTGGAAGCCAACCCAAACAACATAGTTGAGGAATGCTATGATGATGGTTTCCTTTTATTTTTTGTTTGGGAAATCATCAAATGACTACTCCTGCTCTGGGTGGAGCGGGAGGGCGTGTCAGACTTTTGCTGACTTAAACCCACCCGTGTTCCTTCAGTTGCCTGTGCCAGGACCACGGTTTCTCTTTCGAATTACCCATTTGGTGCTGACATCTTTTGAGGCGCGCGTGGAATACGACGCGCCGTCGACCCGGGCCTGGTCCTTACCGGACGGCGAGCTACCCATTGCTCGCCGTCCGCAAGCCCGCGCCTACGGTGGCCGGGAATCTGCTTGCGATGATGTTGGTTGCCTAGCAGCCTGTAATAGCTACTGAAAGAAAGATTATATTTTTTGTAATCTCCATAATACTTATGATCGTCATCATTTGTGGCATTCTGTTGCTGACATAAACCACATGCTGCAACCCTTACGATGTCATAACACCCACACAATCGACGATGCATCGATGGTTTGATCAAACTGAATAATGAGACACACCTTGCGATCAAAACATCGATCGAATTTGATATTACCTACTATTCAAACAATAAGAACTCCTTTTACCATGTTCACCTAAGTCTCCACATGTTGTCTATTTGGTTTTTATTTGTTTTATTATCTCCTTCATTAATAGCGATACCGTGTATATAAATACAAAACACTATCTATATGCCCTCTGAGGAGCCTGTACATGGAGCTATATTAATATTTATACTTGTAACATAAGTTTCATAAGGCAACCTTAATAAATAACATTTCAGTTCCATTGAGATATTCCGCTCTGATCAGTATGTCTCCTGGGATATTCGGCGGTGTACGAGTATTTTCGTATTGTGTAGGTATTATTTTTTTACCGTTCGCGATCTGGGTGCTCACTTTGATCCACACCTTACATTTAACCAGCACACAATTCAGACCTGCAACAAATCCCGCAAAAACCTAGGCTTTGTCTTATGTCAGGCAAATTTTTTCTCTAATCGTCAAGCCATAACCATACTGTATAACTCCTTCATCCGCAGCTTGCTGGAGACCAACCGTGCTATCTGGAACCCCCATGAAAAAAAAGTTTATACGCTGGTCATCGAAAAAGTACAGAAATCTTTTGTCCGCTACCTCTACTTAAAACTTTATGGTTATTACCCGTACATGTACCCAACTCCATTTGTGCTGGGTATGGTGGGATACCAAAGTTTGGAAGTAAGAAGAAATCTTAGTCTGGTAAAGTATTTTATCCGCCTAATTCGTGGTACCCACTTTAATTCCTCATTACTTCAGCACATCTCCTTTAACATCCCACCACCCATTAGACACGTTCTTCGCCCTCGCCAACGTCCTCTATTCTCAATACCTCAAACTATAACCATGACCCTTAAAACTAGTACATTGTACCTGGCCCTCACCCATATTAGCAACATTTTGCTGTATGACGAGTGCTTAGATGTCTTTGTGAGTCCTGAACTGAGATTCCTGAACACTGCTACTCGATACCTTGAGTTCATTGCCACATCCCAGTGCAATCTCCTTGGAGTAAATAATTGAATTGTATATTGTTTTTAATAAATTTGTTTCAATAATATTCCATTTATATTTATAGGCTCATTTTATCCAATCTTGTCTAATGTTATGTAATTTTAATTAATTTAAATACCTACTTTTATCTAATTTTATCATATATTTTGTTTTCTTTTGTAATTTTGTTTAATGCAATCTAATTCTATGTCATTTAACCTATTTTTGTTTTTGTATGTGTAATTACTAGTACTGACCGATAACTTATATGTGTGGTGCTTACTGTTAATATAAGTTGGTTATAAATAAATAAATAAAAAAAAGTCTAATGTAGAATTAGTTTCGTTGGTCTATTGGTTGCAATCGCTACCGCTGAGCATGAAGTCCTGGGTACGATTCCCAGGTCTGGCAACGTGTTATTGGGTTTTTCTATCTGGAATTTCTCAGTAGCAGCCCGGAGTATGGATTTGGGCCCAGTTGATGGCGATAGGCTCACCCCCTATTACATGGGACTTAAACATAACTGGCGAAATGTGGCTGTACAGGTACACCTCTGCCCAACCAAACGAAGCGTGATGTTATGTTATGTTATGTAATTAGTTAATTTTTATATGTAACATTTGTAATTTTATCTAACCAAGTAGTGACACAATTTTCTTTTCGACAAAGTAGCTCATAAAGTGGCTCTTATTACACCGCTTTTAGGTTCATAACACATTACCGCACTCGTGTTTTACATTTAACTTTTTTTTCTTTCATCTTCGTAAAGAGTTTTTATGTCAACGAAATGATTAATAATACGACATGACAACAAAAACTGTTCGGTATCATTTTGAGAATTGTACTATCACTAATTGTTTCAATAATTAAAGATAATAACAATACGAGTCTGTTTTTTTCCTGCAAGTGTGTTGAAAAACGTCGTGTGACACGCGTGTGCATTAATCAGTACCCCCGAGGCTGACTTACCGCCTCAGGGGTGATGACCAAAAGAGTACACTTGTAGCACAATGTTCAGAGAATAATATTCTCTTGTTTTTCTTAAAAATACTGTTTAACTGGCGGAGTACGCCAGACGTACGGATGTAACGCCTCTTGTTAAGGCTACATTAATACCAAAAACTCTTTCACCTGCAACATAATTTAGTCCTTTACCCTAATTGCGTAATACACAATCAATCGGAATCTGAATCGTTTTGAAACATATTGCTAATACATTGCTTCATAAGTTCGATAAAGAATCTGCTCAACAATGTAAATAACGCAATGAGTGTTGTTGAACTGTCAAAATACAACAGATTAGTCGTAATCGTTTACGAAAATGTGTTATGCAATTAGGCTGCTTATCGGTATTGAAATCTAGTTTCCGATCCCCGTCTTTCAAAATTTCCTTCCAGAATACTTTTCTATTACCTTTTTTAACCCACCCATGTCATCCCCAACACCAGCGCCACATTGTCACCGCAGCGACTTAATATCAAGACGAACAGCACACCACATATACATCGTTCGTACCCACATCACGTCCTACAAGCGTCGGACGTGAGGCGCCCTCTGAGGCATATTAGATTTGCGTCCATTATGTGGACGTATTATGTCCCGGTTGTAATGGACTGTTTGTAGAGTTAAATCATGCGGCCCGCTTTTTGTCCATTTGATTCTTGGTGACGGAATACACGACAGTACTTGGGTTGACCTTTTTGTGTTGTGATAATTAAAACTGGATAAATAATATGACAGTTGCTGGATTCTCTTGTGTACATTTTTTCATGCTAGCACTTTTGTAGGGAAGTTAAAAGTAACATGTAATTAAAGGAATTCAATTTTTAAAGGACGTGTACGTGCATTATGAAACAGGCATAGTTTTATAGCCATGGCCTATCTCTCTATATTAATGGTACAAAAATTAGATCTCAATAAATTCACGACTTTCAACGATCTTATCACATAACCTCTCAACCGGAACCGGAACTATGGAGCTAATAACACCCAATTTAGAAAAACCGAACAATGTGATAAACGGCACTGTAAATTATAAAATCCCTCCTTACATTTAACTCACCAAAATTGTGCAAAAAGAAAATCGCATTTTGCGTTCCCATTACATCAAAACACAGGCAATTAGAAAACACATTACTTTCTGGCGTAGCCATACAAAATTGCCGAGGAAACTGGTTCTACACTGAACAAATGGGTAGAAAGGAAACCCGTACCTAACATGTATTATTCTTTAGATGAACAATTTTGTTAATTACAGTACACCAATGCCGTTTTTACAACCGAGGCTACGAGTCACTTAAACTGTAATCATTATGAAATTTTGATAGAATAGTTTCAGACGTACGAAACGTAGGTAATAGTAATTATAAAGGAGATATTTTTTTATAAAAGTATCTCGATTTGGCTCGCGAGGTTGTTGACATGTGGGATGTGGACTCAGCAATCAATGTGCTGATAGTCGTGACAGCCAATGGCTTAATAGCCAAGAGCCTCGGCAAACCCCTGAGGAGGCTCTCGTTGGGCAGCAACATCCTCTCTCTGGAGCCCTGACCGCCAGTAGCTTGGACCCTGTTCCCGATACCGGTGGGATACAATTTTTATATTTTTAAATGTTTTTATTTAATCATTGTTGAAAAATATTTAAAAATGTAATTTATAAGTTTTTAAATGTAATAAAGGAGATAATAATAAAAAATAATAAAATCGTTTATTTATTTAAAAAGGGACACATTTACAATAAATACCATTACAATTAAAAAGAGCACAGTTGCTAATTTGCCTGAACTAGGTTGAACCTGTGTTTCAGGCTAAAAAGTGCACAAATACTTAATATAATAAATGAACAGTGAGTATAAAGAAAAAAACTAATTGAAAACTAGGTAAATAAAAGTAAAATAGCATGTTTGTGGATCTATTTTCAGACAACAAGTAGATCTTCTGTGTGTGCATAATCTACAGTAGTACGTATAGAGAGTGACTTGTTATGAGACGTATTCCTTCCAAGGCGTGATTGTGTGACCCCTGTGCATCAATCAAACACTTCATATACCTCGGCAAATATCATTAGAATTGCGGAAAATCTTTTTGTTTTTTGTTTTTTGTAGATCTCATGAACAGAATTGCCTCTTATTCGGGCTATGAAACCGCCTAGCGTGGGTAAATACTATCACTTTTTGATAACTGTAGCAATAGTTACATTTGTAGGCCGATACAAATGAATTGGTAACAGAACATTTTGGTAGATATTTACTCCATCAACGTTCCTAATGAAGACATACCTCGCACAAACACGCTAATATAACTGACACAAGCGTAAATTTTAATTTAAACTTTAAAACGAATTTCTACGGCGCCTTTTATCGCTGTAATTAAAAGCTGTCGCGAAGAGATAGCGCTTTCTCAACAATGAGATATCCCTCAACCCTTTGCACTTTGTATCCAAGATAAATGCAAAAAGCTGGAAAATGATTCAGCGCTGTAGATAATTATGTATTTTTCGTACGACTTGGCGTTTTAATTGAGGCGCATTATAAAATTCTAAGTAGTTTCATCATGACGTGATACTTTCTGTCGCTTTACTCGCACGTGAGTTATTGACAGCTGCTGAGATAAATGGCTTCCATTCTCAGTAGTCAACGTCTGTAACTGAAAACAGTTTGGTTCAGAAAACTTATTTTACCGTAAAAAAAATCAATTGATACCCTTAGGGTATATATCACTTCAGGGTCGCGGTAAATTCGATAGAGATAACCGTGGCCCTGGCACAGGCAACTGAAGGAACACGGGTGGGTACTTAGTCAGTAAAAGTCTGACACGCCCTCCCGCTCCACCCAGAGCGGGAGAAGTCATTTGAAGATTTCCCACCCAAAAAAAAAGGGTATATATCACTGGACAAAAAAGTATGTCACTTTGGCGAGGGACACGGTTGCTACAAAAAAACAAAGCTGAAAAGAGAAGTCCGAACCATAGTTTTTTTTTTTAAATCGATTTCGTTATTCATTTGAAATTTTGACATAAAATATGAAATAAAACAGCAGATGAAAATAGTTCAATTTAAATAAACTACAATTATGTAAATATAACTAAATATATAAAAATCTCAATAATAATATAGGTTAAATTCAGACGAAAAAAAAAAATTGAAAGCGATTTGATTTGAGAAGTTTTTATTTTGTACTTGATGGAGCATTCGATCTTTTACTTTTACAGAGGGAGAAGTATTCGTAGGCTTCTCTAGTGTTATATTCTCTAAGCAACCTGCTCACCGTGTGCGGTCGGGGAACCCTTTTAGGAACGAAGCTCCTTACGCTCCTCCTCGCACGCACACACACTCGTAGATATATAATAGAAAGTGACAGGGTTTTAATTATAGAGCCATCTAGTAAAAGTTTTAGACGCTATCATAAAGTTATCGACATTATGGATTTTCATTTTGACATTTCTATCAACTTTAGCACCCTCAAATACCATGAAACCGACACCTAAGACGATTTTTTTTTAACTTTTGCAGCCGCCAATTTTAGTTTTCATTTTGACCTGTTTACCGTATTTAGTACCCTTATAAACCATGAAAACGACACCCATGTTGTATTTTTTTTAATTTTCGCAAAATACAGGCCCCGAGGTAAACCCCGAAGATACCCGCGATGTATCGCAGTGTACCTCACTGCGATACATCGCGTGCATCCTTCGGGATGAGCGTGCGTGCGTTTCGCTTTTTCATTTTCCACTAGTTAAGTCCTACCGCATGCCGCGTTCAAGAACTTCGTTCCAAAATATCGAATACTAGCACTTCGCCCGCGACTTCGTCCTCGTGGATTTGGAAAAAAAAAAATGTTGCCAATATCTATTTTTCAAACAAAAAAAAGAAGCAAAACAACGTTTGCGGGGTCAGCTAGTATATGTATAAAAGCCAGTTTTCGCTGCATGTCAGAATCACCATTGCTGATAATAAATATAATTTTTCGGTACATTGCAAGGCCTCCATGAAAATGTCTGTTGTTTGTTATTGATTAATATTAATTTAGTTCTTCATGGTTTTGTAAAGAGTTGTCAACTGCAGTGTACGTCATTCACCGAATGCTTACAGCAAGCAAGTGGTAGCTGTATTACTCTCTCTCCATAGAAAAAAATTAAAAACGAGAAAAGGAAAAAAATAATGTTTGGAACAGCTACTCAAAGCTGCAACGCTTCCACAAACCCCGTAGATAGTTCTTTGGTAGTTCAGTTAAAGAAGAAGAGGAGGAGGAGGAGAGTTATATAGATATAGATATAGATGCATTGCACAGATGTGAGTACTTTGTACTATGGAGCTACCATTTACCGGGTAATGTCATTGATTGACTTGAATGTGCCCTGGCGGCTGATAGTATGTCATGCTCACTCAAATGTCTTGCTGACGGTGGCGCGTGTGTCGGATCATTTAGCTCCCTTCAAAGTGGTTGAGCTGAATGGTGCTGATCCATGCGTCATGTTCGTGAACGTGCGCCGTCAGTTGGGACTGGTCATCTCTTAGCTGCCACGGCTTTTTTAATAATTATTTTTTTGGATTGTTTTTAATTATATTTTGCTGCACTCTGGACGCTTTTAACGTGTACTGTTTTGTACATCGTTCTCGCTTATAGTGTCAACATTAATCGATGTAACTAATATATTTGTAACAACAATTTTATTTTAAAAGAGTGTCCATGGAGTTTCTTGCCCGTTCTTCTCCGTAGGTACCTACTGCGCTTTGGAATGGGCAACTAGCTTCATATTTCTGACTGACCGACCCCTTGGCCTGTAAATGGTTTAATTGAAATAAATGATTTGGGTTTGAGAAAATATTCCAACATTCAGCACTTGAATAATGGTGCATAGACCTGTAAACAATTTCAATGTTGTTATGGTACAGGGAAAGAATGCGGCATTATGTGTGTCAATTACACGGGCAATACACACAGTAAAATGCCTTTTAAATGCACAACTGAAACAGCAAATATGGGTATGCCATGGTGAATGACTACAGCTATGAAGCCACCAGCTATATACATTGCAACTTTAAATTAAATAACACTAACGTTATTATATTTATACCTAAGATTAAACACTGACCTTTACGAAATTCTTCTTTCTTGTAATCTTCCTGTACGTTTTAAGTTTTAACGTCACGTCAAGTCAGTTAGCATGTTAGCATTATCAACATCTGTAAGTCAACTTTAGATTTACAATAAATTTATCGTCCATATTTTAACTTTTATAAAATATTTATGTAAGCCTTAACTTTTTAAGATACACACAACAAATTTATTTATTCACGTTATCACAGCTCTTAAAATTTCACTTACAATAAGTATACTAATCTTACAGCCAATCACGGATTTACAATTGTTTAACTAATAGGAGGCACTATCCAATCATATCTAGGTGTGCAGTGTGGCCGGTTGTGTAGTAGTGTGTGTGAGGAGTTATAATGGTGTATGGATACTCAATTCAAAACAATTCGTCGCATACAGAAGTTTCCTGAATATACCTTTTTTGGTGTTAAATATATCAAGATGAGAGAACTTATTGTAAAAATATCTTAAAATCCCAAGAATGCCAGAAATTTGATCGTAGTTTGTACCGCCGGTGCGGAACATCAAATTAGCTAGCTCATCTTCAATTCACAATCAAACCTTCACCTACACTTTGATATCACAATCCTTGTTATATCGATGTTATTATCATAATATCTCAATTCAAATGACATTGTTGCAAATGAGTATCATTTGAGGCATTGCAACTTTTATTTTATGATAATATCGTCGTAATTTAGTTAGAATTACTAATAATCCTGCTCACCGCTACAAAATAAGCTAAGTATGTTTGTGTTTGGAAATGTTTCCATTACACTACAATACACTCATTATTAGGATGTAAGCTCACGGTACATTACACCTTGACAGATACATTAAACCTTGGGATATTTCCGCATGAGATTCATCATAGGTACATAAACTGCAAAAACCGTCGGGCCGCGGAGTCCGAGTGATCATTGTCTGTGACGCCAGTTTAGTTTAATTTGGATATAATGTTTTTTTTTTAACTAGCTGTAGCCCGTGAGCTCATCTGCTATCCAGAATGAAAAGTAGCCCAGGTCATTGTCTATCTGTGTGCCAAATTTCGTCCAAATCCGTTCAAACAAACTAACTATTACATAAGTTTTTATTTATCTACAGTTCGTAAACAGATTTTATCTTGAACACACTTATGTGCTTCAGAAAATTATCGATGTTTATGAATACAAATTGAAATTTAAATAAGGTACTTGAACGATCCACTGTTCGAAAATCTATCGAACGTTTATTATTTTATTAATGATTGACAAACAGTAAGCAAGAAATGTTTTCAAAATATTGATTATTGATATCTGTTCGCTGATTGATTGGATAATAAACGGATAATGATAATTCATATGAATTTATACTTTATGTGAATGTCATTTCTTTGCCTACACGAATGGCGATATATGACCGACGTAACCACCAGTATCTTTCTAAATTATTATCATAATTAAAGATAGCTCGTTTTTAGCGCGTGTGCCTGTATGTTTGGCTTTATCTCTGGCATCTATAGGATGAGGAACATGCTAGTCGCGCGGTAAACTATGCTTGCGTGATGCCGGATTTACCGCTATGTCAGTGTGATGCGTAGGTCACATGTGGCGGTTGGATGCCACCACACGTCCATTAGTTCCTGTAGTAATTGAACACGCGGGACACGATGTTAAGTGTCCCATCGTTTGTGTTACAGCACCGCATTTGCACTCCAAGGCTGGCTGAGTCGTCTATGAATCTCGATCTGAACAGCAGCCTAGTTGCGTAACATATTTTCGTAAACGATTACGACTAATCTGTTGTATTTTGACAGTTAAACTACAGTCATTGCGTGATTTAAATTGTTGAGCAGATTTTTTTATCGAACTTATGAAGCAATGTACAGGGTGTGCACATCGACGCACAACCTGATACCATGGACTCGGTACATGATTCTGAACCCCCAAGCATTTAATTTTTTTGTCGGTTATTTAAAATGAAAAATTGCTCTGCCATATATTTTGACCGCGTAAGTGTTGCACTTTTCTATGAAATAGAAGTTTTTTTTTTGACAACCGATGAAAAATTTCAACACAGGGGGGTTCAGAATTATGTACTGAGTCCATGGTATCAGGTTGTGAGTCGATGTCCCTTTCACCCTGTATAAGCAATCTGTTTCAAAACGATTCAGATTCCGATTGATTGACTTTTCCGCAATTAGGGTACAGGTTTTTCTTACTGAATACTTATTCCCTTTAATGGTACTACTTTTTGAAAACAATAAAATAAAATAAACGCAAAAAAAGTTAAAGAAATGTATCACTGTGGGCAAATCTAAGACTGTCACAAGTAGAGGTATTTTGCTCTAAGGGATCACTTCAACGAGTTATTATAAGAACGTAAGGAATGTGAACTTTGTGAAAAGTCCGTAATCGCGATCACACGATGTGAAAGTGTGATAATCACACCACTCTTCTCTGTATGAGAAGAGGCCCAACAGTAGAGCAATCACAGGCAACGTTGGTGGCTCTATCAATGAATGTCAGCCAACTTCGCTCCATGACCCGAGGAAAATCCGATCGCCGTCCTACCGTCCTCGCCGCCGAGGCCCGCCGCGACGCCCAAATCGGCGCCCCTCCCGACCCTTGCTCGAGCCAGCCCGCGCCGCTGAGCCTGTAGCTTTAAATTCGTCCCTAAATCACTCAAATCCTGATCCAGCTAGTCCCTTGCTGCCCTCTTCCAGCGACGCCCTATGCCGAGGTTCGTACCCCACAGGGGGTGCCCTTAGCGTTGTCGCTTAGTTTTAGTTAGTATTTAAGTTTAAGTCCTGGCTGGAGGCCTTAATTTATTAGGGCACCACAGGCACCTTACAGGTTGACCTGCGAGATGCCATACAAAAAAAAAAAAACTCCATGACCCGTAACCAATATTCATTTAAAATATTCCTTTTGTTTTCAATTACTTTCTGCACAATCACTCAAGCCCAGATACCATCATAATGGGAATTTCACTCATGCGGAAGGCGTGTTGATAAAAAATATTCTCTTATATTAATGTTGTAAAGGAATGGAACCTCCAAGGTTAAGTGACAATGTCAAGGGTCTATTGAGGTTAAATTCCTTATAAAAGGTTAAATCCTTTAATCGTACGGATTTCCTTCTTTAAAATTTTAAAAGCCTTGAGGGCAAGCCGCTTAATTTTTTTTTTTTTAACCAAGATCTTTAACGCAGCCTGCGGTAGGAGTAAACTATATAACTATAACAGAACTAACAGAGAGAGATCGTTTTCATGGTTTTTGAGGGTGAGGCCAATGGTGAGGTCAAAATATAAAACCGACGTGGAACTGCGTTTTTTTTGTAGAAATTTTTCATCATTGTTTTCGGTTTCATGGTTTCGAGGGATCTGAAGCCAATAGTGAGGTCAAACAAAAATCCAAGATGGCGGCTGCGAAAATTTTCTTTTGTTTGGTTTTCGAGGGTGCTACAGCCGATAGTGAAGTCAATTACATTATATGGTGAAGAAAAAGCAGCTCTTTCTTTACGGGGTCCCCCGACGCCTCACGTTTATTTTTCTTTACTTATTGGTCATAAAGACCCTCCACTTGCAGTAAATGTGCTTTATTACCTCCTTTCTTCAGTAAGGTCACCTGTTACGTTGCTTATAGAGCAATATTTTTACCACGGCATGGCTAAGATAGATAGATCGATAGAATACTCTTGCTCGAGGCTTTTCTTGTACTCGTATAGCGACACAGTGAAGGAAACAAATGAATCCGTACCAATCACCAATACCTCTGACACAATTTCTTGTAAAGATAAGTACATGACAACCAGCATTACGCCCCGCTGGCAAAGCCGTCTAAGTTTTATATGCCATGGCGTAGTAGAAGCTAGCCTCTTAGATATAATCGTAGAATGAATAAAGTAATAAACACTGCTTTTGTGACAGATATAATAGACAAAATGCCCTATAGAATAGACAAAAATAGGCAAAAACAGAATAGGCAAAATAACAGATCTCATATTCATCTGTCAATTCACATCTGTCATCTGTTTCTATGGTGCTCATGCGGCCATATTCGTACTGAGCTAAACTGCATGTTTGCAAAGTGATAAGTATCTACAAATACAGCAAATGTATCAAATAGGTGATGTCATATTTGAGGGTATGGTACAGGCCATCAAACTGAACGACTTTCTCCATGGGACTCGGGATCGTTATGACGAAAAATCATCAGAAAGAAAAAAAGTTTGATTTGTCACAGAAACACGTGCATACAAAAAGATGAGATAACTCTATTACAAAACATAAAAACAAAGCAGATTTATATTTACGAACACAGGACATAAATAGTCAACAACTGCACGCCTCGAGTGACTGTGACAAGAAGGCTTCCACTCAGCATGATTCTGTGCTATAGGGGAAACCCACAGCACAGCGCCAATCATCAGAGGTCACCTAAAAATGACGTATGGAAACCAAGTAAGGATTCAACAGATTAGATCAGATCAGCCATCCCTTAAATTTGGGTCGGGTAGGTATGGAAGCTTTGTATGCGACAGTTGATACAAAATATAAAACCACAACTTCCTAGTACACCACAAGTTCTCATCCAAACCATCTACTATATGTAACTTGCACCTACAAACGAAGGTAAGAGTCCCGTAATGAGTTTAGACGAAGCAATTAAACCTGGCAAAGTGGGTCGACGGTTCCAATTTGTACTACTAAGTTAACGATGTTTGTGATAAATGCAGTTTTATAGGGTGTTTTTAGGCATTTAATAAGCTTAAGCTTTAACCAGCAAAACAATTTAAGAATGTTGAATAAAGCAAAGAATTAACTTAAAAAATTACGGTTTTCTAACCTATCAGGGGTTTGATCAACATTATAGCCAGTTCCGTTAAAATTTTGTTTGTCTCTTCACGCACAACGCCGATGCGAAAAAAAAAACGAATGACGAAGGGATCTTCACATTCATGATATAACCGTGAAGCCTCTAGAAATATTACATCAGCTTTAGTCGCCTTCGAAAATCAAAACCGAATAAAAATGATTTATTCAAATTATTAGGTCATAGCCTGATGTTAAATAGCCAACAGCCTTCCTTAAGAATTGAGCTAATAATTAAATGCAAAAACAATTTTCCCAATTTTGAATCCGACCAGTACTTGCTGAGTAAATCGTAAACAAACAAATTTTACCTGTTTATTACATTAGTATAGAATGAAAAGTAGCTCAACAAACTCCCAAACAATAGCTTTATTGCTTTAATAATCAGTGCAAATGCATTGAAAACCACGATCAGTAGGTTCATTCATGACGGAACTATTTACTAGTTTGATGCAGCCATCTCCCGCAAAGCCTTACCATCTTCTATTATGTTGAGGCCTCCTTTCAGTCAGACCGCATGCGATAGTATTCCAATATTCTATCCAGAGTGACTGCCATCTATCTAACCACACCGAAATCTAATTATTTGGGAATATGAATTCATTGTTAGATCATTCCTTTTTTGTAAGCTTTAGACAGATTAACAAATCTTGTAGATTTTTGACCAACAGACGTTGAGGTTGAAAATTATTTAATGCGATTTTAAGATTACATAACACTGACCCCATTTTAATGAAATAATCATAGTACCTAGATTTTGGCGAGAAAAAGAATAAAGTCAGACTCATACATGAAGGTACCACAGTCCAACATTTAACGTTTCTTGTACGGGGGACCATTTTTTTTAACAGACTTCGAAAAGGAGAAGGTGTTTTTTTAAATATTGTATGTATTTTTGGTATAGCGGCCATACTACTACTCACACTCTGTGAAAATTTCAAGAGTCTACCTATTAAGGTTCAAAAGATACAGCCCTGTGGCAAACGGACGGGCGGACAAAGGAGCTTTGGCTATATAATTATTATACAGAGTGAAACTTTTTACCGTCTTGAAAAAGACAGGTTTTAGTACGTGAACGGAGTAGAAGCCTATGGCATAGTTTTTTTATTGTTTTCAGAAATTGCTCTAGCAATAAATACTACACATTTAAAGATATCTTTTCGTATAACCATAAGAACAATAAAACAGTCATTTGTTAAATTCCGCGTCCCGCGTGCTTTTTCTCTCTAATTTCAGTACTTTCAGCCACCTGCGATTAGTCACAGAGTGACGTCGCTCGTTTAAGTTGCTACTTTAAATGTAGTATGTAATTGCTAGATCATTTTCTTTGTTTGTTATTTAAAAAATTGCCGTAAGCTTCTACTCCGTTCACCTGTTATACCCTAGTTTTTTCAAGACGGTAAAAAAGTCATCCGGTATATTATAATAGGTTTCCTTGGCGTTGTCGTTCGTTCGTTTGTCCGTTGGTACGTAAGCTTAAAAAGAAAAAAACTTTGCAATGTAATGATACTCATGTTCCAAACGCATTTAATATTACGCTGATTACCTTTTGTATCATACGCCCAGTCTCGCTTAAAACAAACCAAATTATTGCTACCTATAATTGTATTTTTTTTCTATTGACAGGAATATGTCTGGCTGCTAACTATCACAACATGCAATAACCTATCCTTTCCACAGAATAAAAAAAGATCTAAGCGTCGCCAATTTCATAAACGTAGCGATTACAACCACAATGTCAGCTTAGCAGAGTACAGTCGTGAAGAAAAACGAATGGCTTGCAACGCTTAAATATTGCCGACACTCCCTATAATATCGTCACATCACATATGAGAGGGCGCGCCGCGTACTGTCGAGTAGAAACGTGAATGTGTTCATAACTTGTGAAGATTGTTATTAAAACGTCGACGTAGAAAAATGTTTCGTTTTGAAGCAATGTTATTCATTTTCACGCAGACAAGCTCGTGATTTAATGTTTTATCACGTTCGCTGACTGTGTGTTCCAAAATCTCAATATATTTTATTGCACATACGTGGGCACTTATGAAACGTCAGAAGCTTAGTGCACGGTTCCAATTGGTCGTTTACTATGGAAAAGAGACGGCAAGAAACTCCACGGTTACTCTTTTCAAAATAATTGACACTCTTTGCAAAATAACAAGACAGTGTAGGCCTGTCAACAAGTACCAAGTACAACAAAATAGAAAATGATCCACAAATCTACAGGCCTACAACGTTAGGACATTCAAGAAATGTAAATTATTTTAATAAAAGATAAATAAAAGAATACAAATTAATACAAATTTTAACCAAATGACATGATTGCCATTGCCATTGTAACGAATCTGATTAATATCCCACCCACAAAAGCCACTAAAAAAGAGTTGAAATTAGAAAAAGTATGTATAAAATGTCAAACAAAGAGAAGATTATGTCAAAGAAGTATGTAACAGAATAATCGTTATTTGGGAGTTGTTAATTGATATTTAAATAGTGATGCTGTTTATGAGGTACCAGGGAAGCAACACGAGCAGAAGAAATTATTGCCAAACTTCCGTGTCTTCAACGTAGTCTTTAATCTTTGTAATTATTCTTCTTTGATAAGGACACGTATTAAACCGTCTGGTGTATTTTTGACAAAATGGTCGCCGCGCCGGTTAGGTTTTCTTGTTGAATTTCATCAAAACCCTTAAAGATATTTCTTTATCCAGGTTAAAACGAACGTGTGTCCTGAGACGTCCTGTATTAAGTTAAAACCGAATTTCATTAACAAGTGACTTATTTTAAGTCTTTAAAGTCTAGTCAATTTTCTGTTAAGTATTGGAACTTCGTTGATATTTAATGATCTTATTTCAATTCTATATTTTCATTTACAACGGAGATTTTTTAACGTACCGCGAGTGACAATAGCCGTTGTTTTTTTTTAAAGCTGTGGTGTGACGTCTGATATTTATGCATAACTTATAAACCTAGTAAGATGATAAACAAGTAAATAGTGACTCTTACATCTTGATCAAACAGTTCGTTTACATCAGCTGTCTCAAGCGCTATTAGCTAATGCAACAACGCGTCGGCTCAATCTAATTGATTAAACGTTCTGTAAGCGACCGTACATGTGACATCAACACGTGGTCTCAATTCTATCTTGACATATTCATTGAAATATATTTTTCTTCTTATAACTTTGTTGTATAGACATTGTAGGTATGAGTAGCTTAGGTATCTTTCTTAGGTGAGGTCTAGTAAATTCATGAGATATTGAAAACCATTTTTCAAAGTCCGATTAAACTGTTTTAATACACTCCTGGACTCCTAAATCGATCCAACTTGCATTTCCATGTCAGCTATAAAGGCCAACAATAAGAAAATAATAAAAGGTTTTATGTAGTTTTAAAGCCGCAATACTGGCCATTATTTTGGTGTCATTATTGTTCCGAATTTGAATTCACTACCATAAAAAATGTACAGACTTTTATACAAAAAATGAGGAGTTGCATTAGAGGAGTGTATTTTTACATCAAAATACGATAAACACTTTTACAAACAGGTCAGGTTATTTCAGAGTCCTGCATTATTCACGAGAGTAAATTCATTTTAATGTGACTTTTTCGTGTTACCAATGGTTCTTATATAAAAATAGTTTTGTTTCTGTAAGATGTTTGTAAAGTTATGTAAAATAAAAACCCAGATTACATTCTCCAACGATAAAAACTTTTACAATTGCAGGGAAAATGTAAGAAACATCATATAAATCAAAAAGTCAATTATTCAAATTAGGCTGAGAATCAACACTTTTTGAACGTCAAAATTACATAAGACAATACCCCAAAACGGCCTCCCTTCCCTTCACCAATTCCTAGTAATTTAGCTGGGATGAAGAAGTGGCGCAACAAACTCCCCAGCAGACAGCTGTCGGTTCAGTTAGAAAAAACTTGATTATATAAATAATATGAGACAACCATACAGAGTAACTTAATAATAAACCCAGGATAGACAAAATCGTTAGAAGATATTTTTACAATAAAATTTGGGCTGGTCAACAGATGGAGAGTGTGAAATGGTAGATTGTAAAAATGGTTTGATTGTCTTTGGATTGATTCGCCCTACCCCCTCGTACTAGTATAAAACTGTATCACGAGCGGATAGTCTTCCTCAACTTTACGAGTAGAACTTCAGAATTCCACAAGGTTCCAGTTACAAGTCCAGTTAAGTAATTTGATTACATATTGATGTATAGGTAACAAATCATATTGCAGTCATATAATTAAGTTACATAGGTAATTGGAATTATTATCTGTGTTGTTTTGTGTTTGGGTTTAGGTGAATGTATATGTGTATGTGTTTCTGTATGTTTGCAGTCATCTGTGCTTTACTATGTGCATTGTTTATGCCAACTTTGTTAGTAGATTTTCAGTGCTGTTGTAGTCTAGTGTTTTCAAATATTTATCTTAGTTAGTATTTATTTTAGTCTTTTTGCATGTTTGGCTATCAAGATGCTTCAATTTTAGATTTTTACTTACTTTGTTGTAAAGGCTAGGACCGAGATAATTGTCAAATTTGTTTGCAAAAGATATACTATATCTAGGTAGGTTATAAACTGTATATAATAGTCGCCTTTTTGCAAAGTGCGGTTTTACTTTATGTTGTGCCATGATCTCGAGTTTTTATAAATAGTTTTCGTACCGAGAGGACTCCCAATTCTAAGGACAGTAGGTTTGTCGGATACGTGTACTTTTTGCGAGAAATCACTTTAAGTACCATGCGTTGGGTTCTTTCGACGAACAACATGGAGGTTTTTGAAGTTCCTCCCCATACATTCAAACCGTATATCAGTATTGACTGATATGTATGCTACTTATAAAAATCTATTTAGCACTATGGTGCTAAATTAATAATAAGCCTAATAATCTATTTAGCACTATCACACCGAGATATGTAATGGAATTCGTTCCGGTGATTTGGTTTCATCCACAGGTACTTGCATTTTTGCAATAGTGAGTTTGTATAATTATAGAGTTAGGAATAGGTTAAGTTCTGCCGTTAATTGTGAATGTAATAAATTTTGTATTGTCAAGATTAAGAGTCAACAAATGATTGTCCAGCCATGAGGTTACTAAAGCAAAGCCTTTATTTGCTGATTCGGTTACATCTTTCCACGTGTTGGAGCTGAACGATAATACTGTGTCATCTGCAAATGTTATGATTTGACAATTTTGTAAAAGCAAATTGAAGATGTCATTAATATATATCAAAAACAACGTAGGACCCATTACACTACCTTGAGGTACTCCAAAGGTAACGTTTTCCTCATGGCTTACACAGTTATCAATTAATAGGTATGCAAAGTAATAAAACATTACGAGACACAGAACATCAAATTAAATTATTTGCCATTAAGTCAGCTAGCCACGCTAATATACCAACAAATATAAGCAAAAAAAAAAAAAAATTAAACTTCGTACGTAAATAAAAGCCTTCATGGTCAGCAAGTCGGCCAGTTACCACAAGCAGCACCTGTTCACGAGCATAACGCAAAGAACAGCTATTATCCGCCTCGCCATATTTAAGGGAAGGAGGCAACCCGACCCCCGCCGCTACCGCAAGCAGTGACACCTAAGGGAGCATGATGAACTTGCTGCCGGTTGCTCGGGCAAGAATAATATGATCAACTGTCCCACCCACATATTGCAATGCAACTGAATAAAAACATTGTACTGATAGAATATATCATGTCAATAAAAAAATAAAATAACTAATAATAATTGACTTCAAATATATGAACTCATTTATCCTGTCAGTAGGTATCTAATCTTATTCTGGAGAAAGAACATAAACATTGTCTTGAGTTAATCACAGCAACCAAATATTCTTGTGTTTTTCCAGGGTTATTCTCGATGTTTTCATTCACCTTACACGCACAAACATAGATGCAGTGACGATGTACTTGCTGAAACAGATCTAAAAAAAAGGTAATAGTAGTAGTTTTGAGTTGCGAAACCATAACCTCGTGCTTGAATGTCGGATACCTTTCGGCCTATAGTTGATAAAACCATTTGAAACACAATAAAATGCAATCGGTTCTTAACACCTTGACCTAACCTTGTGAAGGCCGCAGGAATCCGCTGGATGCGGAAAGCGCAGAACCGTTCTAAGTAGCGGTGCTTGGGGGAGGCCTATGTCCAGCAGTGGACGTCTTTCGACTGAAATGATGATGATGATGATGGTACATAACAATGGCATGTGTTTCATAAAATTCCATTTTGCGCTCCTAAAATATTATTGAACACCAATATAATGATTGCGCCTCTTTTTGTGTGCCAAGTAACTGCGACAAGCATTGATGTAGCGGTTCTAGGTGCCATAGCTGCTTTAGCAGTGCTTGAGAGACGGCCAGATAGTTAAAAACTGGCTCAGTTATTCAAATAAACGTATGATACCTACACGTTTTGTAAAATAAAAATAAAGTTTTAAGAGTTTTATTCATAAATTAAAATAAAAAAAACATTTACACATTGATTTGAGACCCTCTTCCTTTTTTCCACCGGTTGGCAAACTGTGACCCTCATTAGAAGATCAATAAATTTATAAAGGGTCACTTCAATATTAAACAATTATTGATATTATTGAAACTACAACATTGTAGGTAAGGCTTCTTGAATGTACTATTGTAACGGATATTATCTTATATTGTTCCAACAGAATGTAGGAAGTATCCAATGTATTGTGGTTTGTCTGTTAAGTCAAGCTATTTCCAACTTTATTAAGGGGTACTAAAGTTTATTTGTATTGGGCGGTATCTACCTTGCTAAAAATAGCCTACCGCAGCGCTTTACGGGGGTGTAGGTGGCACTGAGTTTATGCCAAATGAATAAACAGTAGTCCCTGTTTGACTGTTAACTGCTACGAATACTTATAAAAAGTGAGAAGCTACGAGCCCGTAAATTTAAACTGCCAGAGGGTCAACCAATTACCTCTTCAATGACACCGTTCGAATTTCAAAGTGATGTCTGAGAAACGTAATCCTTTGAAACTGGCTATGTTTTTTCAGTGGCAGTAGAGACAGCTACCTCCCTGTCAAGATCTATTTGCTAAGCGTAGTGATTTCGGCAACCTCACGACTTTGAATCCTTTGAGATAGGCCTTTCAAGAAAGCTTTCTGTTATCGTTATATACAGGCTGTACTGCTGTAACTGACTTTTGCTGCCTTAGAAGTCGCCTACGTAACAAAGGCTTTACTAATCCAAGGTAGATCTCGAAGCTTTCATATTATTATGCTACTTGCATCTAATACCCTAATAGAGTACAATAGTGCAGTCACGCTCCAGTGGCTATATAACCGTTCATTAATACTGTGTTTGATAGATAGTTACTTAAGACATCGATGTAGGTACAAATTAAGGAAAGACGAATTTCACTAATTAAACTGAACGCAAAGCACATCTCAACCGAGTTCAAGAGCTGTTAATTTGTGAGATTCACCCTAAGATGTTATGGACAAAGGATTTTTTTTTTTCGTATTAGAAATTATTAAAAATAAAACACACGGAAGTTTGTCTAAAACAGTCCCGATAAGGCTGAATGTCTTGCCGACAGCCTAGAGTCCCAATGTTCTCCCAGCTCCCAACCAGTAGACCAAGCTCACCTGAACAAGGTCGACGCTGAAGTCGAACGAAGAGCCTCCCTCCCTCCCGTCGAAGACCCTGATGATCCTCTGCCTCCCGTCACTCCAGACGAAGTGCACGACATCATTAAAGGGCTCCACGCTCGTAAGGCCCCCGGTTCGGATGGTATTACCAATAAGGTATACAAACTCCTTCCTGCCCCGCTAATAATGCTTATGACCGCCATCTTCAATGGCGCCTTGAGCAACAACATCTTCCCACAATCATGGAAAGAAGCCACCGTCATCGGTATCCCAAAGCCAGGCAAGCCAAAGTCTGAGCCCTCCAGCTACCGCCCTATTAGCTTACTCAATGTCCTCGGCAAAATCTACGAGAGGCTTATCTATAAGCGTCTCAAAGACTACGCCGAAGCAAAGAGCCTCATACCCAACGAGCAGTTTGGTTTCCGTAGCCAACACTCGGGCACCCAACAGGTCCACCGTATCGTAGAGCACTTATGCGCTGGTCTGCAGCGTAACGCGACGACGGGTGTGCTATTCTTCGACATAGCGAAAGCCTTCGACAAAGTCTGGCACAATGGCTTGATATACAAGCTCTACCAACTAGGAGTGCCAGATCGTCTCGTGCTCATCTTACGAGACTTTTTGTCGAACCGGACCTTTCGCTATCGCGTCGAGGGAGCACTCTCGTCCCCTCATCCTATTCGCGCAGGTGTCCCTCAGGGTTCCGTACTATCTCCTCTCGCCTTCACGCTGTTCACTAGCGATATCCCAAAAAGTAAAAAGGCTCAGTTGGCTCTCTTCGCCGACGACACTGCCGTTTACTATACCGGTCACTGTCCCAACGCTATAGCTCGTACTCTCCAAACCTCCGCAAACGTCTTAGGCGCTTGGTTCCGGAAATGGAGAATCGAGGTCAACCCCGATAAGAGTCAGGCGGTTCTCTTCTCGAGACGTCGTCGACTCCCTCCCCCACTTCCCAGCCCGATCACTATGTACGGTAAGCCAATCCCTTGGGAGAAGCAAGCCAAATACCTAGGCGTGATCCTCGATGAGAACCTTACCTTTAAGGCTCATATTAAGGCGGTTCGCGCGCGCGCCTCCTTCGCTCTTAGCAGGCTGCAATTCGTACTGACAGCCCGTAGTAAACTGTCCCTCAAATGCAAGCTCCGCATCTATACCGCAGTCATCCGTCCCATCATGACCTATGCCTGCGTTGTATTTGCGCACGCTCACCCACGTCATCTCCATAAGATGCAGACCCTCCAAAACCGTTTCCTCAGAAGGGTCACGGGTGCCCCCTTCTATGTCCGTAATATCGATCTTCACGTCGACCTCAAAATGCCAACCATAAAACAGTTCATGAAACGCTTATCAAAGCGTTTCTTCGACTGCGGCATCAAACATTCTAACCCCCTGATTACAGCGGCCGCCCGCTACACTCCCTCTCGTATTAGCAGTATTCGCCGACCAAGGCATACTTTAATCGACCCCGACGATGCCACTACCCTCCTCCAGGAGAGTAGTAAGGCCACTAGCACGCTACATAAGCCCAAAACCCGATCGCCGTCCTACCGCCCTCGCCGCCGAGGCCCGCCGCGACGCCCAAATCGACGCCCCTCCCGACCCTTGCTCGAGCCAGCCCGCGCCGCTGAGCCTGTAGCTCTAAATTCGTCCCTAATTAATATTAATCCTGATCCAGCTAGTCATTTGCTGCCCTCTTCCAGCGACGCCCTAAGCCGAGGTTCGTACCCCACGGGGGGTGCCCTTAGCGTTGTCGCTTAGTTTTAGTTAGTATATAAGTTTAAGTCCTGGCTGGAGGCCTTAATTTATTAGGGAATCCACAGGCAAGTCCGCTTAAGCAGACGACAACCGCATAGGTTGACCTGCGAGATGCCAAACAAACAAACAAAAGTTTGTCTAAAAAATAAGACAACTTCTTTGTGTTTAAAAAAAAAAACTCTGATGTCAGAGTTTTTTTTTACAACTTTTAATTACAAGTTTTAATGACAAGGTTTAAAACTGTAAACGTCAACTTACAAAAAGCTACAAGAGTCCACTTTACAACAACCAAAAAGGAACTTAAATTTACACGAAAACTAACAACCTTACAACATCGTCTGGTTTCAAACAGCAACATCAACTCGTTAAATCAACCGAGCTTGAACTCAGGACTCATATATCATTTTTAATCCGAAACTCCGGGGACCAAAACCCTAGAGTATTTTTAAAACTACGTCACTACATCGTTTCAGTTTCTAGCTGCACGTTTTTTCAGCCGACTATAAAATTTTGTATGAAATTGGTTTTTGTTGAAACATGCATAAAATCAAATTTTCGCTCCGTGGCGGATACGAGGAATTTCAATGCAATTATTCAAAGACCTGATGGACGGGAATTCATTGGACTAGTGATTTAGGTCACACTATTTTATGTTACTTTTGGTGATTTTCAGCTCATAAAGGACAACGACCAAATTGTTGGAAGCAACGCAAGAACCAATATTGATCAGTCTTTTAAATTAAACATGATACAACTACAGGTTTCTCGGAGATTTTTGCTTGCTCTTTTCTTTGAATTCCAAAACTGTAAAAAGACGTTTTTAAAAGAATATTTAATCCTTAGTTAATAAATACCTTTCGAAATTACAAATAAATTATCATCCAATTACTCTGTAGTCCTTCACCTATATAATACTATGTCACAACCATCATAAATGTATATAAACGTGTATATCTATAAGCTTTCCGTTAACAGCTTCGGAGCCATTACCGTCTAATCCCATTTGATGTGCAATGTGTCATTGATTAAACAGATAGTGGACGTCAATTACTAAGGAAATGGATCTTGTTTGACGTTATGGAGGACTATGATGGACTGTAGTGGGTGTGTTAAGTTTTTTGTGTTGAGTGGAAGTTTGGTGTTAGTTATTAGGTTCATGCACACACATAGTAACGTCAACGTCAAATCGCCGATCAGTCAATTTATGGGACGTGTGTGAACAGATAGTTAGTCAGTCAAGCGTAAAAACGCCTCGATTTTTTTTTTCTATATCCATGTTTCGTTCGAAGCAATACAAGTTTTGACTTGCCGGACTTGAGAAGCGCCGGTAGTGACGTGCCTGATGTTTTTACAGTAGTGGACTGCCTCCTTGGTAGTGATCGCAAGCGCTTCTGCTGAGCATGAGGTCCTGGATGCGATTCCCGGGTCGGGCAAAACGTTGTTGGGTTTTTCCATCTGGAGTTTATCAGTAGCTGCCCGGAGTCTGAATTTGTGCCCAGTTGATGGCCCCCTATTAGGGACTTAAACATAACTGGCGAAATGCCGGTCTACTATAGGTGCACAGGCAGATGCCTAATCCTTCCAGGCGTGATGTTATGTTATGTATACTGTAGTATTTTATTAAAAGTATCTGAAGAAAGAAATAAGGAAAAATGTTTTTTGGACACAGTTCGTGAAACACAAATACAAATGACATAATTCAAAACTTTCAGACAAATTAAATGAGTCTATTGAGCAATCGTTACAATAAAATTCACACCAGCCAGCTGAAAGACGGCGACGTCCTCTCTTCGTTTGGCTACACTATGCGCTACGGCGTAGCTCTTACTGTGTTACGCTTGCGTAGTCTCCTCACATTTGCAAAATAATTACTTTATGGAAGTTTTTATGGGTAAGGTATGTCAAAAGAAAAGAATGATGATAAAAGAAGAGGATCGAACCCACTATATGGGCGAAAATGGATTGTGTATAACCAAAGCACTCTTTGTAGTTTTAACTTAAATATCTCAAAAACAATCCAAATAAAATTCAAACGCCACATGATTATCTTTAACGCACATGTATTACGATACTTTTTTAATTCCTTACTGCTTTGATCGTTATTGAGGAAATCATATTCAAAAAGTAATCCAAAACTTCAATATTATTACTTTAGTATTATTACTAAAACGATCCAAAGTACTTGGATAATTATTATTTTAAAGATCCTACTAAGCGAAAACAATTATCGTGACATTTATTGTTTTTATTTTATTAAATTTATTTATTTAAAGTGACTAGATAATAATATAAAAATCGCAAACAAGCCGCTTGAATCCTGTTCAATATATTATAAGATAAGACTTAGTCTACATTCAACTTAATGTAAGAGTGAATACAGAAGAGTCATTTAATATTTTTTTATTAAATACAGCAATCATAATATCAATTAATCTAAAGGTATTTTTTGTGGGGCTGGGATATATAACTTGGCAACATTAATTTACTTTCTTTTATTCACGTACACGTTTGTTGTGCCTGCGCATGAGTTTGGTCTAGAAAAATAGTTCGGCGTGTAAGCAAAAATTCTTTGACAATGGTGCCGATTCTCTTGTCACAACTGCCTCTAAACTAGACTAAAAATCACAAAAATTTGGTTTAATTCTGTGAAATGACGATTTTCCATTCTGAAATTGACTATAGTGACACAACTTAACTATATTTTAGTTTGACAGCACTAAGATTGCACTGAGTTATTAATTTAGTGAAAATGGCAATTTTGCTATTCTGAATTTTACGTTTTTTAACTAAAAATTTGATTGTCTAACTAAATCTGAACATGAATTTGACTATTTTTTATCGCGATTAAAAAGGTGTGGAATAAAATTAGGTGGCGTGGACTAAAATTAACACCAACGCAACACCTCGACTTCAGACGTGCAAAAACGGTACTTTAACTTTCTTTTTCTTTTTTTGCCCATATCTCGAAAACGGTGTGTCCTATCACAAAAATAATGAAAATTTCGACCCCCTTTGTAACCCTGAAACCACCAAATCTCTACATTTAGATATTTTTATTTTATGTTTTCCACACAAAAAGTCAAAACTTCCATATAAAACACGTCGAGGCTGCCCCAGGCTGCCTCCGCCTCTAACAAAGACGTTGCGAAACCAAAAGAAAAAAAAATCACGTGCACTCGCGATTGTCAAATTCGATTATAGTTGTGTCAAAATTATTTTTTAATTTAGAGATTATTTTTCGCAGAATAGCTTCAAGACTTTCATAGTAAAAAGTTAGGAATTTTAGTGATAGTTTAGTTAGTTTAGTTCGGTGTACAAGAGAATCGGCACCAATATAATAATAACCTAAACCAAAAACAGTTATTGTTATAACTTATTATTTTAATGGTTCAACACAATGTTGCTTCCAGTAATGGATTTAGTAAATGGTCCTGTGGACAGTGAAAACGCTTTGTGCGATAGTAATTTTTGTCCAAGTATTTATTTCATTCCTTTTACTAGCTGATATAAAATTTTGAAGCCTTTGAATGTTTTATTGTAACAACGCAGCGAAATTTATTACAGTTTTAGCGAGACTGCAGACATCAGGTTTTCAGGTCAGATTTTAGATCAGGTTTAAGTGCCACAATCATGCTGGCGGTGGCCGTTCACCAATGTTTCTGTATTTGGTTTTAGATGCATGATATTACCACCGCCAACATGAACTTTATCATGATCTGACCCAAAAACCATGTTTTTAGTCTTCAAAAGTCCATGTTTCGTTTCTCATTAGCTACTGTTTCTTAACTTGTACTTTTATATGACTGATTGTTTATTTTGATGGGGTGTTTTGCAGAGGTTGATTGCGTAATGCAATTGCTGAAGATATTGATGCTTTATGCAGCGGTAAGTTTTTATCTTGTAAAACGTTTGTTATCCATGTCTACAGTTTGGCAAAAAAATTTTTTTTTTTTTTTAAATCGTATTTATTTAAGGGATTTTTGTACACATTTGCGACGATGTCAATCCCATCGTGCTTTTTACAAGTAACAAGTTGCTTCTAAACTTAAAAAACGAATCTTGGTCACACAAAACTTAACTAATCTAATTTATTATCTATTAAAAAAGTATGTAATACTTTTGCTGATTCAGACGTAGGCTTCGACAAAATACCATGAAATATTCCAACATCCATTACCGACAATTTCAACGAGTTCAGTAGTGCGTTTCTTTTGTTACTATATCGGACACATTCCACCAACACATGCTGTACATCCTCTATTTTTCCACACGCCTCACAGTTGGGAGAGTCCGATTTTCGCATAAGAAAAGCAAAGTTGTTTAGTGGAATATGTCCTGACCTCAAGCGATGCGCAGCAACAATTTGACAGCGACTTAGTTTTGATTCGGAGAACCAAGGTATATGAGGAGGCTCACTCTGTATACTTTTATACCAGATTCCTTTCTCTTTAGATCTCTCGTTAAAAAATTCCTTCCAATATAAATTGTTAATTTTTCTAAAGGACATGGCCAAAAATTGTATGGGATTGTGCCCCAGAATGTACAGATCCAAAATATTTGTCATTTAATAGTACTGATCTTCTACAAACAAAATTAAAAAGAGGCATATTGCTGAGCAGTTGTGGACAAAAGTTATGAACGTTTGAAAAGATTGATTTTTGCCATAGCTAAGATATTTCATGTAAATTAATGTGTATATATCTGTGCCAGGCGTTTAATATAAATAGTACTTTAGTTAAAAAAAAACAAAATCGCATTTTTATAATCTGATAAAATCTATAGTTTATAAATATTGTTTATAGAACTTAAAGTAAAATACCTACAGTAGCATATTCTGTCCATGGCAAATAATAAAACAAAGAACATTATTTTAATCATTTAATGTTATCAAAACATTATTTCAATTCCAAAATGTCGTGTCTTCTTGCACGTATAACTGATCTCCAACAGCCATAACAAACATTGGTATGACCAAGTTGTCTTTCCCTTGAATTGGTTACAAGGCGTCTTGGTTTATTCTCATAACAGGCACCACAGACACAGCTATGAGGTGACATTGTGAAGGTAAAATAGGAACCTATTAGTCTTAGATTTGACCACGACGTTAGAATATGGAGTAAATAATACCTGTCGTGTATATTTTAGTAGGAGGTACTTATTGAAACTAGAACTTACCCCAAAAGTTAACCACTCCTTTAGAAGAACTCATCACATCAGGGGGTAATGATGATATTACATGCCGCCTGCGCGCGTTCTCTTATTGGGAAACCTACAGTCAACACACGCTTGTAAAAGGTCCATTTTCGTTGTTTGTAATTATACAGTTTACAGTCATTATTAGTTAGAGCACTCGTGTGGCGCTACGACACTATAAAATATAAACGTCTAATGCGAAAACAATGAAACAAAAACACGATTCGAACGAGAAAACCGGCGCAAACGTCAAAGAAGGAATATGGTATTGACCATTGACATTTGTCAGCGGTGTTGCCAGTAATAACGTCATATCATCCTATCCGTAACTGCACTAACATCTATAAATTCAGTCATAGATGGTTCGATTTATAGACAAGAACACATACAAAAAATACGTTTTATTACATTATGGTTACGAATAATTTATGTATATATTTAAGGCCTGCTAAGCGTTTATTTATTATTTTAAAAACCTTCATATAATATTT
Source organism: Dasypolia templi (assembly GCA_963555695.1). NCBI lineage: Eukaryota > Metazoa > Arthropoda > Insecta > Lepidoptera > Noctuidae > Dasypolia > Dasypolia templi. Next base: position 5,931,227 of record OY743152.1, read on the forward strand.
TTTCCCTGTTCTGAACTTATCTAATATTATATGGCAACATTAAAAGGTATATAAAACGCAAATCAAACAGAAAAACTTTTAATTACGATTATTTCTCCACTTCTGCTATGATGCATAAAAAGTTGTTCAAAATTCTTTATTTATTTTATTTTAATTATCTGCATTAAATGTACGTTTGTACTCCGTGGGGCACATTTTGTCCATCTCCTTTACTTAATATTTCCGAATAACTTGGTAATACACCCCGAATTTGTATGCCTGAATGAACTGCTTCCTTAGCTAATCTGTCAGCCTCCTCATTACCCGAAAGTCCAACATGGGACGGCACCCACTGGATTACAATTTTTTTTTCTGTTTGTTTAAAAAACTGAATTTGTTTCAAAATTGTGTATGCTATAACTAAACCCTTTGAACCGTTATGAACACATCTAGAGATATGCTGTAAAGCGCTCTTACTGTCGGTACATATTACCACTTTATTCGAATTTAGTTCCAACGCATACTTCAAGGCCTCAGAAATTGCAAAAAGTTCAGCCGTCATAATGGAAATGTGATTATTCATTTTAACAGTTTTGTGACATTTATTTGCTAAATCACAATATGCTACGCCCACTCCATCTGATGTTTTGGACCCATCCGTGTAGATGACATGCCATCCAGTGTATCTTTCCCGTAGCTCTTTGAGGGTATTATACTTGAGAGAAAAAATCATTAGTCCTGGATTTTAGCTTTAAAATAAATTTAAAAGACAGAAATTGTCTTCTTATTTGCAGTGGAGGTATACTTAACTCACTTTCCATGACGTGTATCGGAGTCGTTTTTATAAAACCGCCAATTATTCTCAAAGCTAGATTTTGTAACTTATCCAATTTGTAAATGTGACCAATTGCAGAGTTATCGTACAAAAAACATCCGTAATCTATTCTACTCCTAATAACTGCCATATAAAGTCTACGCATATATGTAGGATGAATACCCCATGACGATCCTACCAGAACTTTGAGCAACTGAATTTTTCTTTGTGAACCCTCATACACTTCGTTAATATGCCTCCCCCATCTTAAGCATTTATCCAGCCACATTCCTAAATATTTAATGTAGTGCACAGCTTCTAAAGCATTATTGTTAACTTTAATATTAACTGAAAGTCTTCTACGACCTCTGGTAAATATACATAATTTTGATTTATTACTCGACAACTGTAATCCCATTTTGCCTATAGCGGAGACAAAAAAATCTAAAGCTCGCTGCATATTATCAATACTATCTTGCAATTTATAATAATTACAATATAGAACGAAATCGTCAGCATATTGGCTGATACAAACGGTATTGATATTTTGACAAATGTTGGCCGTAATTATATTAAAGAGTAGGGGGGATAAAGGATCCCCCTGTGCAATTCCCTTACCAGTCCATCTTAAAAACTGTCTGTTGCTTTCGTCAGCTTTCATAGTGAAATGTCTTTCCTTTAAAAATTCCCAAATATAAGAACAAACATATTTCCCAACCTTAAGATCATTTAGAATAAATATAACCCGGTCTTTTGAACGTTATTATATGCTCCTTCTATATCCAGAAAAACACCCAAAGTTGGAGTATTTTTGGTAAAACCTATTTGTATTGTGGTAACTAGACGTGCCAGACTATCATGACATGAGTGATCTCTTCTAAAACCGGTTGTACTAGGAGATAGTATCTTATTATACTCTATAAACCATTCCAATCGCTTCAGGATCATGGAGTGAAATATTTTACACAGACAAGATATCAATGCAATTGGACGAAGCTTGGTATCGGAACAGCTGCTAGTTTTAGGAATCGGTACTATGTAAATATCTCGCCATTGAAAGGGAACATGGGTTGATGTTTTAAAAATTAAGTTATATGTTTCAAGTAAATATTTTTTTGCAACAATAGGCAAATTTAAGATCATTGAATATGTAATATTGTCGATACCGGGAGATGTATCCTTCGCTTTAAAGCAAGACTCCAATTCCTGTTTTGAAAACTCACAATTTAAAGGCGATTCATTGTTATCAAAAACAGGAGTTGGAGTCATCACAAAATCTGGAGCCAATGAACTCAGTAGTTCTTCTTTTTTTGAGTCCGATGAATAAGTTCTCGTCTGCCTAAAACCTTTCATCCAACGCATTTTCCTCCACATGGTTGATGAAGTTGTAGTCTCATCAATACTGTCACAGAAACTATACCATGACTTAGACTTAGCTCGCCTCGTGATCCTTTGACTTTCATAAATTTTAACATAAAGTAAATCTAGATTCTAAGGGGTAGGGTTTTTTCTAAAATTCGTTAAAGCTAAGCGTCGCTCGGATACCACTTTAGAAAGTTGTTGGTTCCAATATTTTTTTGGTATAAAAATGCCCCTTGGATTATTACACAGTTTTATGAATGGTATTGTTATGTCTGCAGCTTTATTAATTTGCGTAGTAAGAAAGTCATACATACCTTGAGCATCTTGTGATGGCGGCAGACTCTCAAAAAAATACCTGGTAATAATTTGACGATAGCTCGCCCAATCAGCTTTTTTTAAATTTCGCTTTAAGGTAATATTTACTGATTCCGGATATTTAAAACAGATTTTTATAATTAGATGGTCACTACCCTGGCTTATACTACTAACACTCCAACAACCATTAATAGCTATGTCTGTGGTGCAAAACGAAACGTCAGGAGAGGTTTTTTGTAAAAAACCATTCACGAGCTTCATTCTCGTGGGATCACCGTTATTTAATGAGATATAATTGTTATCAATGGCAGCATCAAACAATTGTTTACCCCTAGAATCATTTTTATTGGACCAACAGGCGTGATGTCCATTAAAATCACCCGCAATAACAGTATTTTTCGGAAACTTTGAAAAAATATGGTCCCAATCTAATTGAGAGGTTCTTACAGAGGACGGACAGTAGACCGAAATGATATTACATATTAATGCACAATTGAGAATTTTAATATGTATTATTTCTATACCTGAATTAGTCACACTTATAGGAGCAATAAAGGTTTTTAGAGATTTGTGTGACACAATCGCTACTCCTCCGTACGAGTCATATCTGTCCTTTCTATAAACGTTATACCCACTTATATTTATGTAGATATCTACATCCAACCACGTTTCGCTTAGAATAGCTACATGAATATTTTCCCTATTCAGTAATAGTTCTAAATCCACACATTTTGGCTTCAGACTCTGAGCGTTCCACTGGTATATGTTGATATTAGTAGTAGTAATATGAACACTATCCATTAATAAATGACCTGCACAATAAACTAACAACATCCCAATCCTTAAAATATGAAGTAACATACATTATAATTTCTTCTAGTACTAACTTTATACACTTATTCACCTTTTGTTGTGATGAATAATCTGCCAACCATATTTCTTGAACCTTTTTGTAAAACTTTCTCAATTTAGATAAGAAATCGGTTTTATTGTGATTTTCTTCTACTATCTCTTTATGATTTTTCTCTTTTTGACCTTCCTATCCTTTTTTTTTTAAATAGCGCTTTGTTTGTTCTTTTCCTTTTTTCTTCATAATTAGTTTTTCCTTTATTTTTTCATTTTGTTTGGTGGTTGTGCTATTTTCGTTAACTTCCTCTTCGCTTGCGCTGACTTCTTCAAGCGAAGCACTTGAATCCATGTAGGTATTTATTGGATTCATTAATGGTTCTAGGGGTGTGAGCGAATCCTTGTAACTTCTATTATGTGAAGAAAAGGTAGGCGGAGGGTGTGTTTCGTTAACTTGAATATTGACAGGAACACCTACATTACTTTTTTTAAATTGTTTTAAATATAAGTCCAGCGCTATCTTATAGGAACAGCTGTTTTTACTCATTATGTCCCTAATCATTCTTTCTTTGAGATACACTGGACAACTTTTATGCAATGCCATGTGTGGGCCATTGCAGTTAATACACGAGAACTCTTTTGTTTCGCAATTATCATGTTCTTTTCCACACTTAGGGCATTTAATTTTTTGGGTAGGACAAAAACGTTTCATGTGGCCATATTTCCAACATCCTGAACATTGAGTAACAGGGAACAGATATGATTCAACCTTAAAACGACACCCATATCCAAATATATGTGAAGGTAGTAATGTTGGTCCCTTAAAGGCGATGCGAATAGCTTCACTATCAATCCACTGCCCATCGTCAGTTGATCTTTTAAGTCTTTTTACCGCACAAATATCTGCTTCACTTTTAAATAATTCCGCGAGTTCATTTTCCGCTATCTCAAGGTCAATATTTCTGACGATTCCATAGATAATACTTAATTGGTCTGTTCTTTGACATCTAAATTCTAATTCTTTAAACTTTTTGCTAGTAAGTATTTTATCTGTATCTTCAATATTTTTTAGTGTAATTAATATTTTATACGGACTTTTATATTTGATTTTAAGGATATCATTTATATTTTGAGATTTTAATAATACCAATCATTTTTGGAAGTACTGTCTTAGACGTAAAACATACCTCAAAATATTCTACTTGTTGTGTATTACTTTCACAACTACCCACATTATCCTTACGATTGTTATTGAGTGAATCACTGCGTAATATTCTTTTCTGCTTTCTCATCACGGTGGTAAACCCATCATCCTCTTCGATAATTTCTTCGCTATTTTCTCGCTCCCGTTTCTCCACATTTTTCTGTCTTTCAATGTCCACATTCATCGTACTCCTTTCGATAGTTGGTTCTTCATTGATATTCTCCATCATCTCTTCATTGATAACACCTTCATCTGATATAAAATCAAATCAAAATCAAAATCAAAAGTCATTTATTCAAACTAGGCTGAGAGTCAGCACTTTTCGAACGTCAAAATTACATAAGACAGTCCCCCAAAACGCCCGCCCTTCACCACTTCCTAGTGCTTTAGCTGGGAAGAAGAAGTGGCGCAACAAACTCCCCAGCAGCACAGCTGTCTGTTTAGTTAGAAAACCATTGAATTATATAATTATAAGGTAATCAAAGAATAAAAACCGAAACACAAAAAAAACATATTAAATTATCTGCCATATTTAAGCTAGCCACGCCAATATACCCAAAACAGAAACCAATAAAAAAATCAATTTCAAAAAAACAACATAACTTAATACACAAATATACTAGACGTCGCACTCAAAGATCTTCCAAACCTATCCATTATCTAGATTTTATGTAACATGAGGGTGATTGTAGAATTATATGACGCGAAAAAATAAGTAAGACGTCCGCACGTCTCAGTCGTCAACGCGGCACTTCGCCAACATTACAATATGTACTATTTTTTTAGAATCAACAGCGGCTCCATTATACTCGCCTGTAAATAGAGGTTAATTAAAAGGCGAGTATAACGGAGCTGCTGGCATTGGTAAATTATAGTCATCACGCTGAAATTATTTCTGAAAGTAAGTCTCTTCTTTTTATTACCATTTTACTGTTAAATAATGAATCATATCAGAAATCAATGTTTGATATATTTTATATTGGTAGGTAGAAAATAACCATCGATCCCTTTTCGACCTGTCTCCAGATACTCTAGATTTATTGCGAACGTTGACTGATTACATAATTTCATTGGCATAAATAGATTATTCATAGTTCAAAATTTATATAGATAAAGTACAGAAAACAGATTTCAGTGCAGATACTGATTCAAATTACATGCCAGATAGCTAAGAAATTTGTAGTTATAGAGAAAAATTAACACGTTAATGGAAAAAGTTAAAATTGTAGGTGTGGTGAATAATAACAAAGACAATCAAGAAGTTTGTGACATAAGTTTAAATACTCTTTTTGACATTACCCCCTACAAATAATTCATACCAGAACTCGATCACTGATATAGATACAATAAAAGGAAATGATGAAGCTGCGGAAAGTGAAATTATAGAAGAGCTAGATTTTTTTTTATATTTTAAAAACGTTGCCCCACACTAGGAATTTCTCCTGTATCGTGGGTGCGTTCACAAACATGAAAACTCACATACACAAGACACCCAGACCCGGAACAACTATTTGTAGGTCATACAAATATTTGTTCCGTGCGGGAATCGAACCCGCGACACGCAGCGCAGCAGCCGATCGCTCAACCACTGCGCCAACCGTGCCGTTAAGTAGAAATACATTCTGATCACATAGTCCAGAAACTCTGAGTGTTCGTCCGAGAAAAGGACAAAAATTTCTTCACAAAGACCACACAATTGTCTTAAGAAAAGAAATAAATTTAGCAAACTTGCCTTAGCACAGCAAAAAAAAACGTATTGAATCAAAAACATTTGAAGATAACGTTTGTCACTGTAAAAAAACTGTGATTTTACCCTATTGGGAAAGAAAAACGGCAAGAAATTATTGAAAAATAAATATCCTTGGGGTTCTATGTGCCACAGTTATTATATGTAGTGTATAATTGAGTTTCTGAAAGACCAAAAAAGATCGTATTGTAGCAATGATCATAAAACTGAGAAACATAATCCGAAACAGTTCAACCCAATTTATACATTAGGAGGCACTCCATTTTTCCGTGAACGGTCGTAAACAATTTTCAAAATACGCCATAGAAATTAGACGAATGACTTTAAAAAAATCCGAATGGTTTATTATAAGATGGAAAAGGACAGACTGGTTGGTCTCTGAAAACTCCCGAGCTATACAATGATGTTAACAAATAAGTTGTTGACTCTGTACCGAAAAATTAATCTCATTATAGACGAGGGGGAAATAATGGGTGTCAGTTTTTAAAATTAGGCATAATTGTGACAAAAATTTATAAATATTAACGTAGAACATCATAAAAATCCATCTGAGGAAAGTACAAAAAAAATAGTTTTAACCATGAAATCTCTCAAAACTACAAAACTAAAGTATCTGGAACCAGGCCATACGTTTTTCCAAACGATACTTTTTTTTTTTCAAAATCGCTATTTTCTATTTGTCTTTTATGCCTTTTGAAAATAATGTTGGGTAATGGGTTTTTCTATCTAGAATTTCTCAGTAGCAGCTCGGAGTCTGGGAGTTTGTGCCCGGTTGATGGCAATAGGCTCGCCCCCTATTACATGGGACTTAAACATAACTGGCGAAATGTGGGTATACTATAATACACCTCTGCCTAACCCTTCTGGGATTAGATCTAAGTAAGCTAGTATATCTATAGTAGATATATCTTAAATCACAAATCAAACAAATAAAAACCAAACCCATCCAATCAACCAAAATAATCTTTAATAAAATCTGTAATATATTACAGATTTGAAGTTTCATTTTCAAATCCATAAAATTCTGTTTTAATACCTTATAATATTCAGTGTTTTTATTCTATTTTAAAGCTTGGATCCTCATTGCTGTTGCATGATGATTATTACCCTGGGCTTTTGAACAAGTGTTCTAACGAAAATGATCCATCGAGATATTTTTGCTAATATATCGAAAAATATGTCATGGTACACCTTTGTCCAACCCTTCGGGGAAACAAGGCGTGATGTTATGATGTTATGTTATGTCATGATGTCGGACTAGAGATTTATCAAATTAAAATATGTGTGTTTATCCTTTAGTTATAACCAACCAAAGAAAATTAAAGCGGATAGTCAAAGACGAAAAACGATCTAAACTTATAACTTGAATTTGTCAAAACTCTGTGTGGACTGGATTCTTTTCATTCAACTAAAACTTTAAAAAAAACTAATTGAGAAGCTTAAATAATGTGTTCAAGCTTCACAGTTTGTTATTTTTAAGCCTTTACAAATCTGACCATTTGCTAATATGCAAATGTAAATTTCGCTGAATACATGTATTATTCGTTTAATAAATACCGCAATAACTGTACAACATCCAAATGAAAAGCTTTTTGAAACATTTCAGTGCTTTAATTCATCAACAATATTGAAAACATTGGTACGTAAATCTACTGAACTGTGAACGTAACATCATAGCATAGTCAGCCTTTAATGTTCCCACTGTTGGGACACAGGCCTCCTCTCTGTGAGAGCGGATGGGTAGATTTCACATGTCTTCGAATTGTTAGTTCTAGGATATAAATAAAAAACCAAAACAATGCAATCGTAAATAAGAGATTATAACTAAAATTATTGAAATAATCCTGCATACAATCCCACACTATTACTTATTATAATATACGGCAGACAGGTAGCTGTTTTCAATTTTTACAACAAGTTTTGTACAATAATCCCTAAAACATTCATGAACTACTACTATTATGTGTAATTCCGCCACAATAAAGAGATTCAGTCACGCTAACTTTATTACAGTGACAATAAGGACATGTTATATTAAAACTACATGTATCTCCTTACATTGTAACATATTCAAACCGCAAAGGTCTCAATGATTGGCGCTTCGTTACACTCTGCTCATCCATGAAATACGGGATCGTATTACGAATACAATGACTTATTTAAAAAAAAAACGAAAATAATTTGCGTAAAAATTATTCCCAAAAAGGTAGACGATGAAACTGTTACAAAACACATTTCACCGCTGAACAAGGTTTTAAGTTTTTCCCCTATGTACGTGTACCATAGGGTACACAGGCCAAAATCAGAATCATAAATATTCTTGAATTAGGAACTAATTTTCTGTTTGCAACAAACAACATTGCTGCCTTTATTACTTAATATATTATTTTCAAAAAATTCAGATATATTTACATAATTGGAATGAATACCTCCACGAAGTCCGAAAGTCTGAGAGCCAGTCATACCAAGGGGTATCGATTACCCACCCTCGTAAACTCCACGGTTGGATAGGCATTCGATCTATGTAAAATACTGGTATTCAGCTGCATTCGGTTATACTGGAAGTCGACCCAACATAATTGGGTAAAGCCTAGGCAGATGATAACTTCTTGAACTGAAAATCCAGTAAAAAACAACGCTAACCTTGTTAGCATGAGCTTAGTCTAGTCACTTCAAAATACTATATGAAAAATAAACCGAATCGTAATCCTTTGATATTATTTTAAATAATGCATAAGCAGCCTATTATGTTCCCACTACTGGGAGACAGGCCTCCTCTCTGTGAGGAGGAGTGGGCCACAATCCACCACGGAATTTTTGGTTCTAAGACGTGCCAGTTTTCCTTCGCCGTTTTGAGAGCAGTGGTGATGAAATAATCTACTCAAAGTAAAGCGCATGTCTGGGTACGAACTTACGACCTACAACAACTCCTAAGTCGCGGCCGCTACCACTAGTCTCCTAATCATTCAGTCCCAGAAAAGTACTAATCTTTTTTAACAAGAAATAATACAAAAATAAACCTATGCTCCAACTATTTACAGAAACGAAAAACAGATTTTCAAATGATATTCCGGACGAACTCACAGAACGTGAACGTGAACAGAACAGAAATGTGTAAAAATGTTGTGTTACCTTTCAGTTCATATTTTCAGTAGTAGTAGAAAAAAAATTATTTATTTTTTTATGAAAAAAGTGACAGCTAATATTTTTTATAATTTATACGTGAGCGAGTACACGTGTTACGGTACGTCTTTAATTTATTTAGTATCGTATTGTTTTGGTGTATGATTGTGTAATGTACAGCAGGAGCTACTAGAAAACTTTCTTAGGAGACTGCCCTTATCTTTTTTAGTCATTGCTAACTGCATTCACGGATATTGGAAAATCGGTAGAGTAAGCTAGAAATTATCAGGTTTTATTTAACAACAATATTTTTCCGACTAAACACTACATTTAAAATAAGCAAGATCTCTAACTGCTATCAACATAACCGACGCGTAATAAAAACCATCGGGTGCGGGAGGGCAAGACGTTGGACCGGCTGACGTCGCCGACGCTAATAGACGTTTTGAAGTGAGGAAATTACCTCAGCGAGATTCGTAAGTGATAAGTGCACGATGGGATCAAGCTCGACATGGTTAGAAATTCTATGATTAATGCAGTAGTATTTAAATACTTTTTAGATGTCAAATTTTCAGATAAAGATGTTTTTTTTTGGGAATTCATTAATATCCCTATTAGCTGGTGATTGAAAAAAAAATATTTAAGCAAAAAAAAAACAACCGACATCTAAAACGAACACTACAAAATGAACTTCTGAAGTCGTTGTCCTTGGTTTTGTATTTTCGTTTTTTTCTATCGACTTTCAAAATTAAAAGCCCCTCTGCGACTTGTGACCTGGACATGACGACATAAGTGCCTAACAATGTGTGATGGTTTGTTGAGAGGTTAGAAAGTACTGAGAGGGTGGCATACGTCAGTTTATAGTTCGATTATTTTGTGTTAACTGTTGTCGAAGTTCATGTAGGTAGATGATTTTTGAAAATGGTTAATAAACCCCTTCCTTTAACTTGTAACTGTTGGATATATCGAAAGATTGGTTAAGGTATTGGGTACCCTAAGGAATAGCAATGAAGGTTATTTAATTGGAGAGTTTAGAAAAAAAAGTGATATTTTGTGAAATTTTCATTAATAAATTCAAATTTGGTTTTCTCGAATACCATGAATGTTCGCCTTAGCTTTATGGAGTGCTTAATTGTTGCAAATGAGTCACACTTTCTTGTCCTGAAAGGAAAACGTCAAATTACAAATCACACAAAAGAAATACAAACGAGTTGAAAACATCCTCCTTTTATAGAAGTCGGTTTAAACAGTAATTCATTATTCACTTGGCATATCAATTTGACGTCACATTTGTAACAGATACAGAACTAGTACTTTAGGTGTTTGCATCAAATCGTTGAAATATAATTTGCAACAGTTTGTAATTACTTTCGCGTACTTTGTGACCAATATCCCAAACTTTTCGACGGCCAGTTAATCTTTAAATAATCGCACCCAGTTAGTTTTAAGCCTAATGTAAATTGAGGATGGTTAGTTTATGAATGAAACTTTGAGTCAACAACACAAGTGATTATAATTTTTTGACATTATTATTTAGAACGCAATTATTTGGCTTACCAAGGACAAATAAAATAATATAAATGTCTGGAAACATAGCGTCAAGGCTTTACAGAGAACTTCAGATTCTGAGATGTCATAATATCCAACATTAATTGAGGAACATCATAATCTGTCTCTCGGTTTACCGCATTAAAATAAACGATTTTACAAAAATAGAAACCGTTAATTTTAACATTAAAGGTACAATTACACAACCTATATTTTGGAACCTTTACATAAATCATTTTGGTTTTCTTCTTCTTTCTTTCTCTATGTATAAAAATCAATTGCTGTTCGTAGGTCTCGCTAAAACTCAAAAATGGCTTGACCGATTGTGATGAAACTTTGGTAAGTTGTTGTGTGCGTGCCGGAGGTTTTAAAAGGCATAGCAACAACGCCTTTGGTATTAGCTAGTCTTTAAATACAAATTGAAATTGGCGACGGATAAACTACGAGACTGCAAAACTAAAATTATTATATTAATAATTAAAATCAATTCTTACAGATAAAATTTAAGTATAAAAGATATGACATGGTATAATTTCCCTTTGTGTAGGTGAAAGGGTGAGGATTCGAAAAAGCTTACCGCAGACTCCTGTACACTGCTTCGCGCTGATGATAGCTTAGCGGCGCGTCCAGTTGTCTTGAACCTGCTACACTTCACTACACATGTATTCCATAGGTGCTGTTTTCGTATAATTGTACGCATCTTGAGGGGGTGGTAATCACGAATACACCGAATGACCTTTTTATTTTAGAAAATGTTTATAGTGCGCTGTGCACGTTAGTTTTCGAGCTAAGAACAGTTAGTGTCGCCAATAACCACACATGGAAGCATGGCGCTACTGGGCTCATGCGTAGACCAATCGGATTGCTTAGCGAATGAAAATTGAGAATGCCGATCACTTAATCAAATCAAACCCTTATTCATTACATATAAAAGCTTGATTACTCGAAGTGGGGTGAAAATAAACCATCCTAAAAATCCCTTAGATTTAATACAGTAGGTAAAACCCACCATAAAGAGAACGGTACCTAACACTCTTTAACGGCCCTACATATAATTCAAATTGTGATATCTGATCAAAGCGTATCGCAACCGAAGTTCCCAACCACTTGAATAATCCAGGTCTTACCCAACACTCACTACTCCTTATAAACACTAGGCAGCTTACTGAAATCGCACTCACTTAATTGCCATTAGGAAACATTAGATTAATCACTTCGTCTTCAGACACATCGACAAACTCTATGAGAGTATTAATTAGTCAATGTTTGTATTTAGAGCAGCAGACGACTTGAGCCAAAAGCTGGTTGCCTTGGCAACTAGTAATCCACTTAGACACTTTAGATGGCTCTTGCTGGAGTTTGGTATTTGGTTCTCGAGTTCTGCAATTTCGAAATGCAGTATTATGGTATGATGTATGATAGATGGGGAAATCGGCTAACCTTGTATAATTATATTCTATTTTTAGACCCTATAATTATAGGAAGGTTTCCTAAGTATTGTCGATGCTCACAGGACCACTTTCATTTGTTAGCGTAACCTGTTCCATATTTTTTGAATTATTAGGAAGAAACAATGGATACTTCGGACATTACTATTTTACGATTAACGAACATTGTGAGCAAACCTGATCGTAATTGTTTCAGATTGTGAGTTCACGCACTTTTTCTTTCGTGAAATCGTGTCTGATTCATACTTTATTTCCATTGTCACATATTTATAATTGTTATAATTTTATTCGCTGATGACTTCTCTTATTTTTTAAAAAGATACCGAGGTCTTACATGTCAACGATAGTTTCGCTGTTCTTTCGAAATGGTTCGCAAATAACCTTTTACTTACTGCGAACAAAACTAAATGTCTTACTTTCTCTTTGAAATGTAACCCAAAGTGGGTCTAAATTTAAAACTTGAGGGCTAGAAACTAGATACTATTACGGAAACTGTATTTATGGAATTGCTTTTTATTAAAAATTGCATTCGAGCTCTTTCAGGTAGATTAAGTTCTGCTGCTTATGCAGTAGGAAAAATATGGCAGTTGACTGATATAGCCACATTAGCTAGGTTAGTATTCCTTTGCTTATTTCCACAGTATTATAGCGCTTTGATGTGGAGGTCGGCAGCTGACGCAAATTCAAAGATATTAGGACCTACTCTTTACATCATAAAAAATATTTTGTATCTTAGGACTTTTCAAAATAAGAAGCGATTTCCATAATATAAATACACGTAGTAAAATTAAATTGTGATACCCTTCAGATTATCAGTACCCGTTTTTATAACAAGTTACCAAAGTCGGTTACAGAACTTAGCGATGGAAATTTTAAAACCCACATCAAACGTGTCCTTATTAAAAAAGCATATTATAAGATTAGTTCACTGCACTAAAGACTACATTGTAGACAACGAAGTTTAGCAACAAATTCTTCTGCACGTGACTTCCCTGGTACCTCATTAACAGCATCAATATGTAAATGTCTATTAACTGCTCACAAATTACTATGGTTTATTACTACTTACGTGCTTCTTTGACCTAATCTTCCTATTATTTGACATAATATAATTACAATGCTAATTTCAACTGTTTACTATTTGTTTTTTTAGACAGGACATTAATTCAGATTTGTTAGAGTTGTAATGGTAATCATGTCATTTGGTTTAATAGGTTTTTATTTTAATAATTTTATTTGTCTTAAGAGATTATTAATATTTTGTGAAGGTGAGAACGTTGTAGGCCTTGTGGACTGTAGATTTGTAGACCATTTTCTATTTTGTTAAGTACCTGGTACTTGTTGACAGGCCTACACTGTCCTCCCATACCCATTTGTAATTTGAAAACATTGTAAAAGTTATTTTTATAACAGTAACCGAGGAGTTTCTTACCGGCTCTTTTCCATAGGAAACGACCAATTTGAATCCTACACCTAGCTTCTGACGTTTCATAAGTGCCAATGTAGATTTATGTGAAATAAAATGATTTGATTTGAAATGTACAAACACGCTGTTAATGTGTGCGTGTAGACGAGTAGCGTCAGCACGTAACATACACGCACGCACACATACACTTCCGACTTTGCCGTTGTCTCGGACGGTACCAAGAGCTTCTGCGCTTACACACACATTCACAGCGTGTTTGTACACTTGCTGTAACCACAAGTAAAGCTCGCGTCGTTTCGTGAGATAAAATTACTATAGAAGTATTAAATGTTTCAAAGGGTCTAGTTCTTTAAGAAACACGCATAACTTGGATTCTCCGTGTTATCTATAAAAAACACGACTAAAATAAGTTTGTATTTACGTAACAAGATAACTTCAATATACTCTTATTAGTGTTTTAAGAAACCTGGAAACTTTTACGTACTGTAGATATATGTATATAATCATTTATTTCGTTTCGTATGTTTTTACACAGTAAAAAACTTTTACCTTTTTCGTAGAAAGTGCTAATAGTGCCTAAATTATGTAGGTGGGCGGAGATTTAGTGGATTTATCTTAGAATAGAGAGAACAAATTGGGGCACTAATGGAATAAAATGGAGCTTAAAGCGTTGTCTGTTTTTAGATTTAGAAACGCTTTTGCAGAACCCTTTTTGGTGTTATGGTACGAAAAATACATTTTGTAGCGATTATCTTGACTTGGACCCAAGCAGTCTTTTAAAAGGCTGTTCGAAAAAAAAAATGGTGTAATACTTCATTTTATAAACTATTTATATCGTCCTTAGATGAGAATTAGAATTTTTTTAAACTGATTGATTTTGGAGCATACCTACATTTAACATCAGTTTCCAATTTCAATCCATGTCAACTGACTGTTTCTATAGGTTTTTGAATAAGCAATGAAAGATTTCTCGATAAAGTCAAGTATTATTTTACACTAGCAGTGACTAGCATCGCCCATCGTGTAAGTGTAACATGTGTGTGTGTCTCTACCATCAATCAGTGTTCTATATTATCACATCGCTGAACAGAGACCGGTGTCGATAACAAGGCGTCGAGATAAATTTACGAGGGGTCCAGCGCCCGCTCCTTTAACTATTTGATGCGGCCGCGATCTGTGCTATCACGATCGTCGATAAAACGGCCTTTGTGGTTGGTACTTTCTGGCTTCGGTGAGGATGTTTTTTTTTACAGTCGTCGATTTTTGATGTGAATGGAGGCAAAAAAAAACCGTTAGATTAAATGTATGCAATATGTGTTTAATAAATAATGATGGCAGTTTTTTTAGGACACAAAGCATGGAGATTTCTTTGATGCGGTTTTGCATTAAAATTTGTTGTCTTGCAGACGAACACAAAAATTTGTATTGTATTTGTATATTGTGGTGTCTTACATCTTCCACGCGAACGAAGTCGCGGGCAGAAGCAAGTTTTTAATAATACCCATCAAAACAGAATTTGACATTTTGTTGCATGCAACTTTACTTGCAATGGCAGCACCACCTTTTCCTTGTCTAGAACCGGCTATAGAACAGTCACTTACTGTAGATATCCAGATGTAACTGCTAGTAATAAAAAAATAGACAAAATCATGTAAAACAAACATCGTGAAAACTTCACGAAGTTCAAAAGAATCATATTATGCATTAGGTAATTTTGTAAAGTTCTGGTCGTTCCGAAAAGACATGAATTCTCAAGAATCTATGTAACGCGTAGGTAAGCTTTCCTTTCGTTTAAATCTAAGAACCAGTCTGCCGAGAGAATTAAATCTTCACAAGCTCGTATGATGAGAAATAACAGCAATGTTTTCAAGTGTAAGCCCTTGGAAGACATCTCGGGTTAGCGCTAACGTATATTATTGGTATAACGCGGCCGCCTCCTACTCGTAAAGCTTAGTTCAAAACTCAAGGGAATGGCTCGCAAAAGGAGAAGCAAGGAATGTAAGTGCTAAGTTGTTAGGAACTAGCGTTTTTGTAAAGCTAATTAATAGTTTAAAGTTTTTCATTAAAAGTAATATACTTATTTCCGAAGCTCTTCAAATGTTTGTCTATGTCTTCTTTTTTTCTCTTTGTAGCACATATATCTCTTCCAGAATCTATTCGTGTTTAACGTACGGTTGCCAGATCTGCGAGGAAATTGCGTAACACACTAACAGTAGCAATGTCTTTCATTTTGACAGTTCAACAACATTCATTGCGTTATTTACGTTTGCAAACAAATTTTCAAAACATACGAAGCAATGGATTAATAATATCCTTCAACATGATTCAGATTGTTTTGGAAAGTGTCATACGCAATTAGGAGAAAGACGACGAAAACAGACTAGACATCTGCCAAAGAAAAATGGACCCCAGCATGCTGGGAATAAACCAGAAAGAAAGAATTCATCAAAATAATCAGCTTACTCATGTGGAACTGGGCTGGCCATGTCTGCGGGTTGGAAAACAGTCGCTAGACTAAAAGAGTAACTGAATACCAGGTTACCAGGAGACCAAAGCAGAAGTGGAGGTCGGCCAAAGAAAAGATAAGAAGACTTATTTTGGGAGAAGGGAGGACCTGGATGGACTAAAGCTAGGGCCAAGAAACAGTGGAAGGTATGCTTAGAGGCGAGTTACACACTATTATATAAAATCATAATTATATTAAAAAAATTAAAAAGTAGTAGTAGATTATAGGCTGTTTTAAATTTATTTTGTGACATACTTGCATACAGCTGTGTTGTTCACTGATTAATTTACTTAATGTATCAGCAATGCTGCTTACCAGGAGATGAAAACGGTGTTAATAATAATCTGTGGTAATTACTTGCCAGTAACATAAATGCACATTTACAACAGCTTCTTGTGGTAGGTACATCAAATGATGAGTCTTCTTCTTCCTGTTCAGTTGAGCACATTAATGATTTGAAATGTCACATGAGAAGTTCTGGCATTTGAAGTGTTCTGGCAGTTCTGCCACCACACCCTGTTGGTTAGAGTTACTATACCTAGCAAGTATCGTGAAACCCTATTTAAACAGTACTTTTATTTCGTGGTTTTATTCGTCCTACAATGTTTCATAGTAATATAAAATCCGCTGGCTCCCATAACTTGAACAAACACAAGCCTTTTATTGGCATTTTTATAGTAGCAAAGAAATCGCGCCACAGCCACTTAAACTAGGATTTGGTTTTCTATCTGGACTTGTTGAAACTATTTTGTATTTCTTGTGTTTGTCCCAACAATACGTTTTTTTTGTGAGAAAATGACTGAAGAAGTTTGTTTTTGGATGCTAGTCATGTTTAAATTAAAGGTTCGTGGGTAACTGATAACATCCGCACGAGTTGATCGAATGCAAACTCAAACTCAAAGCATTTATTTCAATTAAACCATTTACAGGCAGTTTTGAATTGTCAAGGAGTCGGTCAGTCAGAAATATGAAGCTAGTTGCCCATTCCAAACCTACTTAAGGAGAAGAAATGGCAAGAAACTCCATGGACACTCTTCTTAATAATAATTGTTCTTACATCATTAATGCTGATCCTATATGTGAGAACGATGTATAGGAAGGGAAGGGAGTACTGCCCATTCCAAAGCGTAGTTGGTACCTATGGAGAAGAAAGGGCAAGAAACTCCATGGACACTCTTCTTAATAATAATTGTTCTTACATCATTAATGCTGATCCTATATGTGAGAACGATGTATAGGAAGGGAAGGGAGTACTGCCCATTCCAAAGCGTAGTTGGTACCTATGGAGAAGAAAGGGCAAGAAACTTCATGGACACTCTGCTAAATAATATTGTTCTTACATCATTAATGTTGATCCTATATGTGAGAACGTACAGTAGTACAGGAAGGGATGTTTAGGATATCGAGACCACTCCGTGCCTAGGAAAGCAGGTTAAGCCATTGGTCCCGGCTGCCATTCCTTTTGAAATCTTTGGCAGTCGTAACGGGTAGTAAGAAGCTCAAATGTCTAACAACCAGTCTCACAGAGGTAACGTGCGTGCGTGGCTAAGTCAGAAAAGCATTCAGTAAAATATTGGCATTCAGCTGCCAGCCGACCCCAGCATAGTAGAAACAACAACATAGTAAAAAAGAAACTGATAGGCATAAAATGAACCTTTTAGTAAACTCCTAAATTCATGTGGAGGACAAAGGGGAGTGATAGAGCACACATGGGATATGCTTGAAAGAAGAACTCTAGCAAATGGATGCCGTAAAAATACAGAAAAACTTTTCGCTTGTTACAACGGACGTGGGCGGCCATTCCGCAACGCGATTTGGATGAACTCATATTTAGTATGCCGGCCGTATCGCTGCGATTGCGTTACACGCGTTTAACGCGGTATTACAGTACTACTCATTGTTTATTTCACGCAATAAAAACCTTTAAAAACTTTCATTTTAATATTTTTTACACGTTTAATCTCAGGATTAACTAAGGTAAAAAATCCATCGTAAACAAAAATCTAACAGTCTTTATTAATGCAAAAGCACTACTTTGTCGATCTAAACATACGAAAAACATTTTATTTAATCAATCTAATTAAATATACATTTTTAATTAATTTCAAAATTGCAATTATATTTTTTTTTCTCTATTCTTAAATACTTTATATGTGTGTTTTAAAGCTTTAACTGGTTTTTATATTAAAACCATGTAGATTTATTACCACCCAGAATACCTCACACATACAACCTGCATATTACCTCGCCACAAGTAAAAACCTGTATATATGTAAGGTAAATAGGTTTATTGTGGTGCTCCTAGTTCATTAAGGTAGCCTTCTACTAGTGACGTTGTTCCGTAATTATACGGAGAACTTGAACGACTCACGCCTTCCTTACACGTAATATGATTCGGTTTCGTTCTACTTCAGCTTGATTAGGAACCTTGATCGTCGAGTTGATGAAATGGAAAGTAAGAGCTTCCCATTAAATTTCTCAAGTTATTTCTTAATAGGAAGATCTCTAGCACATATATGCCGCGCCTATGGTGGCCAGGAATCTGCAGGCGACTCCCGACGCCCAGGGCGTCTCCTGCGGCGACTAGGAGGGGGGGGCACAAGGCTCTGTCCCTCACGCGCTCCTCCTCCTCCTTCGCGAGCATTACTACTTCGCAGAAGAAGATGACGGCTTTCCATTCCCTTTCGCTCCCTACCATGGCCTGGACCAGGGCCGGACGCGAGTGATCGCCGCCGCCGAAAATTAAATTAACCAACAAACCATATCATTATAAAACCCTTACCTGACTTTAAGACTGGCTCGTTGGTCTAGTGGTCGCAATCGCTACTGCTGAGCATGAGGTCATGGGTTCGATTCCCAGGTCGGGCAACGTGTTATTGGGTTTTTTCCATCTTGAATTTCTCAGTAGCAGCCCGGAGTCTGGATTCGTGCCCGGTTGATGCAATAGGCTCGCCCCCTATTACATGGGCTTAAAACATAACTGGCGAAATGTGGGTGTACTATAGGTACACCTCTGCGCAACCCTTCGGGGAAACAAGGCGTGATGTTATGTAATGACTAAAACTACGATTAAAGTAAAATATGGCGTCGAAAAACTCCTCCGCATCTCTGTCGACTGGTATTGTACCCAAGAGACTGGCAGTATTGTCACGTTGTATGGCAATGCTTAGCCTCTGGCTAAAAGCCGGCCCTTGGGTCTCGGGAAGTGTCAACCGGGCGTTTAGAGATTTCGTTGAACAAACCATGAGCACTCGGACCCCATGGCCCGAGGATTTCAACCCCAAACGGCTCGAAAATGTAATTACCGATAAGCTTATTATACTTTCGCCGCTTGAGGTTTTCCAGTTTCCTTTATCGTGTTTAGATATCGAATCCCATCATGTAAAGTTTACAAAGAAAAAAAAAACATTTGAAACTGATATTTCAAGTGACAACATCAACTGCGATGACCCCACAAAATCAAAACATTAAATTAATTTATTTTTGTTATATCATGTTTAGATATCTGTAAACATCACGTCTGCGGAGTTTCTACCTAGTTTAATTTGACCCTGTAAATCACTCTCAGTTAAGATGTTACCATGTACGTTTTGTTTAACATCTTTTTGTGCGATTTTGGTAATTATAGCAGACATTTTCCAACGCTTTTCACCATATAGTTGGAATGTAGTGCGTACGCAGTCGAAAACTACGTGCTCTGTACAAACAAATGTAATGATTTCTATGGGTCTCTAGCTCTAACACGCCGATTTGCCTATTTTCAGGTTCGGATAGTCGTTTTTAAATAATTAGTAAGTTTCGTACGAAAAATTGTTAAAAACACGATGCTCTGCTTTTCGTTGTTAGCACAGTTGGCTGCACTGATGAATTTTCGTGAAAAATCAATACCCAGGGCCAATTTTTGAAAGGCCCTTCCGTGAAAAGCTTAGCGCGACTTGTCTTATGTCACGAGTCGATCCTCTGAGATGGCAACTATTAGCTAATTTGCTAATAAGTTATTTTTTGTGTGTATATGAAATTGAATATGTTTGTTTTACGATTTCTGGCCTTTTTATAGGGCATGCGGTAAAAAGATAAACCATTTGGTCCGGTTCTACGGAACGGACTAGAAATGACGACCACTCTACTCAACAATCTCTCTCTCCCTCTATACTCTTTTTTACTTAATCTTGTAGCTTTCTTGAATGACCTCATCGGACCTTTAAGTCTATCTTCCGTCAGTAACATACAGAATTAAAAAAATATCCCATAAACTTTCCTTCAATAAGCCCATTACAACATGAATACATTCAACATACATACATACGCCAACATATTTGTCGCTACACATTCAGCTTACATTTATTTCGTTATTAATGAGAGGCCTTAATACACGAGTGTTTCATACGAGTTATTAATACCTTCATCAAATAATAATTATGACATGTACAAGCATCCTGTGGATTATGTAGGGGAAATTAATATTGTATATACATTTGGGCGAGAAGAAACGTTACCTCAAGGGAATAATATAAGGATGAATCAAACTGTGAGGGCAGTTATTTGTTTAATTGTTACTTACATGTTTATTTTTGGGATTAACTTAGGATTATTTTAGTGAAAAGATAGAATGTGTGTACTTACATGTTTTTATCGAAACACAGGTTTTCTAAGAACCTAATTTAATTGCACACTTATTAAGAAATAACTTGAGAAATTTAATGTGAAGCTCTAAGAACCTAATTTAATCTTTCGCGCGGCACTTCTTTTTCTCTTTAACATATAGAAAGCAATCGCCGTTCGTTAGCCTCGCTAAAACTCGGAGTTGGCTCGACCTATTGTGATGAAATTTTGGTAAGTTGTTGTGTGCGCGCCGGAGAAGGTTTTAAAAGGCATTGCAACGCATTAGCTAGTAGTCAATAAAAACGTTATTTTTATTTCTAAGTTATTTTCGCTTTATTTTATTAAGATTGTCAAAAAATCCGTTCTCCCGCTTTGAGCACTTTACAACCGTTAGACATGCATGTAACGCCCATTATACAAAATAATGCTCATAAAATGTTGAACTTTTATGAATATTAGTGTAGAGGATGGGCAAATCCACTAAAGGTACTTTTATGACATGATCTAGGCAGAATCCGGAGAGTTAGACATTTATGTCCAACTACCTGAAACTTAGAGGCAAAATGACATACCTATCGCCCGTTACACGTACATTATGTGATATTTCGGAAATCTGGCAATGAATATGGGATATCAAGATCGATTTGAAGAAAGTATGGAGGAAGGAGTGTTCTAAACATTAAAATAATATGTTTTTTAGGGTTCCGTATCTCGAAAGGAAAAAACGAAACCCTTATAGGATCGCTTTGTTGTCCGCCCGTCTGTCTGTCTGTCACTACCCTTTTCTCAGGAACGCGTGGAGGTATCAAGCTGGGATTTATATAAAATACACATGTATACTGTCCCTTGGAGCTGTGAAAAAATCAAATTTCTAGGCCAACGCAATCAAAAGATACAGCCGTTTATGCTGCAAATTTGCGACTCTCGCAAGGGAATCAAAAGTTCAGAGTACTTCCCGCCCTTCTCCGAACTCAGAATCTTGAAATTTTGGTACGAAGCAACGTCTTATAGCACAGATAAAGGAAAATTTGCGAAAACCGTATTTTTTTTTGTTTCATCGTATATTTTAAACTGACTACCCCTTTCCTCATGACCACGTGTAAACTTTTACTTATATACCTACAGGTTTGTACGGAACCCTCGGTGCGCGAGTCCGATTCGCACTTGGCCAGTTTTTTTTATGTCATTGAACAGTTATACAAACTAAAAGTGTTCACCCATTACCTACGTCTTACAATCAGCTTACGATAGAAAAGTAGCAGCTTGTATCAAATTGTAATTGTTTTATTGCAATAACAAGAAACAATTGCGTACTCTAACAAGATTACTTTTCAATTCATCATAACATTATCAAAACCTATCTGTTCGTTTGATTAGTTTTGGTTTTGATGAAACAAAATCTATTGGCAAATATGCCGATCGGAGAGGACACAGTTATTTCATACGACTAATGACACATAGTTACATTATATATTTCCAGGTAGCTTAATTAGTTTTGCACTCAAACGAACGCATAATAATAAACGAGAGTAAATTGTCCTTTGCATTCCAAAATTAAAACTTTCCAGCAGGAAGAGCCACTTCCACATCAATATTATTATGCCGATTTTGAAGGTAACAACTTTTTATACTGCGTTGTTAAATTCTAAAAACATCTGAAAAGATAAATGTACCAAATGACACAAAATCATATCAAAATCTTTTATTTGCATAAATTGTGGTAGGTACAAAAGATGTTACATAATTTCAGTGCGTCACAATGAACCGAATCGTTCCATTTATTAAATTAATTGTGTTACTCATGTTTTTTTATTTCTTTGTTACAGGTAAACATCATTCTGATATTTTTTGGATGCATTCAATTTGTGAGTAACAAAGGGTTTGGGATGAAACTGGTGGAAATATGAAAGTGAATTAAAAAAGCGAATATGCATATTTTGCAAAATTGGACATTGTACTAAGTACCAAAATAAAAAATTAAAATTGTTAGGCCTTTTTCAATTAACATGAAATGCGAGGAATTTCAATATTTAATCATTCACAAAGTTTTAACAAAATTTCTGCATTCTTTTATTGAAAGCTTGTCAGCATTAACCACAGTTTACATGACAAACAAATATTTTGTTGACCAATATTTGCGAAAATACAGACTAATTTGCCCATTCAACCACACGCAGTTGACGCATTGCTAGTTTATTCAGTAAAGTTGCAGGAATAATTAGGTTTCCACGAAAGTTATTTTGCCTTTTTCTCCGCATGATGTTTTTACGAAATTGTGAAATATATAGGGCACACAAATATTCAGTCATATTTTTACCGCAAAAGCGTATTATGTTAGCTTCTTCATTTTTTTAAACAACCTTATTCAAGAGTCGTGATGAATGTGTCAGGGCACGTTATAAATGAGTGCTCATACGACACCAGACTGCCAACAGCACCAGTTTAACAAAGTAATATACTGAACTGTGAAAAAAATTATAAATACGGGTCTGGTTGGCCTGGGAGCATACCTTATTTTATTTGGGAATCGGACGAATAGTAGGTAGGTTTTCGTGACAGAAAAATGCTTTGTACTCTGATGTTAAACTTTCATTTAAGATGTTAGACTTTATTTTAATTTGAATAACGATTGGTTTTTGTTATCTTAGTCAATCAATCATAAGAGCAAACAGATTTGACAACACAGTTAAACAGGCTATCAGAAAAAAAAACAAAACAAATAAACCACAGCCACCACTGACGTTGATTTGTTCTAAAACAAAATACATATTGAGCCTTGGATAAAATGAATCATGATTATGATGGCTTGGTTAGTGAAAATAATGGTCTCACTAAAGGAAGTTTTTACAATAACATAACATAACATAACATAACATCACGCCTTGTTTCCCCGAAGGGTTAGGCAGAGGTGTACTTGTACACCCACATTTCGCCAGTTATGTTTAAGTCCCATGTAATAGGGGGCGAGCCTATTGCCATCAACCGGGCACAAATCCAGACTCCGGGCTGCTACTGAGAAATTCCAGATAGAAAAACCCAATATCACTTTGCCCGACCTGGGAATCGAACCCAGGACCTCATGCTCAGCAGTAGCGATTGCGACCACTAGACCAACGAGGCAGTTTTTACAATAAATTACAGTAAATACCAATGGTGATCAGAAATAATAAATAAAAACACTGAACATGAGAGACAACTGCAAAACAATAAGAAACAACATAACAGACAGAAAACAAAGATGAACAAAAGTTGTTCTTAGATATAAGCTGGAACACATGAAAGTTCTATTGTATTCTTTGAAAGTTGCGATGTTAAAATAATAAGACTTGTTAGTTTCCACAAGAACAAAGCTGTCGTCGAACAAATATTGGCAACCACCGGCGGCAGTGAGGAGGAAATTGAAATGGTTGATCGCGGTTTTGTGCAACAAGCAACCTGACAATGGCAGATGGGAAATGTTAATGTGTTAAATACAATGGTAGTGTATTTAATGAGAAACTGTGAGGGAACACGATCATCGTATTACGGAAATGTTCACTACTGAACTCAAAGAATTGTTGTGAGATAATATTTCTACATTCACCATATTATAAGGCGAATCCATTGATGGTAATCATAAGATGCTTAATAATTAAAGATCGTAGAAAGCTAAATAAAACATGATGTTGCTGAAATCAATGCATTAAACATTGTTACATCCTCAAAAATTAAACAGATGTTTTTAGGGTTCCGTACCAGAAGGGAGCCAACTAAACAATATTAATAAGCCTCCGCTGGTGCGTCCATCCGTCCATCCGTCTGGCTGTCAGCGGGCTGTATCTCAGGAAAAGTAGGAATTGGTAGACAGTTGAAATTTTCACAGAGTGAGTATTTTTAATTTCCGCTATAACAACAAATAAAATAGGGTAAAGTAAAAAATGAAAAAGGTACTCCCTTAAATTTTTACCATACAAGAAAGGTGGTTCAAAAATAAATGTAGTGTTAAATATTGTACAGTTGTACGGAACCCTTCTTGTGCGAGTCCGACTGGCACTTGGTCGGTTTGTTTTTGCACTTTCAAAGCTATTCCCTAATTTAATTGTTTAAAATTCATGTTCATGCGTACTTTCTGCCTCTGGAAGGATGCTTAAAATTTCAATTTCTCTGCATATATTTTTCATCGTATAATAAACTGATGAACTATTTCTACCTATCTATTACTGCACTATCAGAACTAGCAATCACCAAACCGACAGTTTATTACATGATTTATCATTCGATATAGTAATTAAATTCGTTGACAGGTACTTGTTTATGTATGCACGATCAAACACACATTTGGTATTGCTTATATTAATACCGTGAAAGCTATGAAATGCAAATTCGGATTTGGATGCTTTACTATTTACATATTTTACTATCCGCAATGCTCGTGTTTCATAACTATGAATATAACAGTATGGATAAAAGAGATTTATAAAAGTTGCATGAATTGACAAAAAAGGTATCAAAAAAAGTATAAAGGTCTTTCTTTTTGTGATGAGTAAAGATTTTAAAGTGATAAACATTATATAAGAGTCAAAAATCAAAATTTTCTATGTAAAACCAAAGCTATGAGCACTCAATGAAAGGAATTAATCAAAGACATAAAAGTAATACCAAAAACAAAGGACGAGCCTATTAGATATTACTTCATTAACACAAAGATGATAACACAAACTAATTTTACCAAGCAGTTGTATTCTTCCCCTTATTAAGTAATTCCAATCCAATCATTTAGCAATGTGATTGAATTCTCGTCAACTTGGAATGCAAACCAACTTCGTTTGTAATGCTTCGATTCGGAAACCATGCTAAATGTACACAGTTAAACTGAACTCAGACACACAACAAACAAGACACTGCCGGAATTCTGTTGACAAAGATTTATAATTTACATTGGAGCTAATTGAATGCTGTCCAGTATTGGCATCGGCATGTCGGAATTCTAATAAAGAACATTTCAATGAAGTTCAATAGGTACTGTTTGTTTCAAAGTTCTATATTTCAGTAAAAATATTATGCTTAACAGAGTGGTTTACGTCTGATTCCTAGATTTAAATTTAAAGTTTCAGCTCAAACCATAGCAATTTTGGTAACAAGTAATGAACCTTTTGTGTCCTACTGGTTATATATATATATATAAATCCAATAGGACACAAAAGGTTGTGTTCTACGGCTTCGAGTCTAGCTGTATTCAAGTTACATCAGGAGTCCCCCAAGGCTCAACTTTAGGACCTGTATTGTTTAGACTGTTCATAAATGACATAAAGCATTGCTTTCATTTTTTTTGTTTGTTTGTTTGGCATCTCGCAGGTCAACCTATGCGGTTGTCGTCTGCTTAAGCGGACTTGCCAGGACTTAAACTTATATACTAACTAAGACTAAGCGACAACGCTAAGGGCACCCCCTGTGGGGTACGGACCTCGGCTTAGGGCGTCGCTGGAAGAGGGCAGCAAATGACTAGCTGGATCAGGATTGGTATTATTTAAGGACGAATTTAAAGCTACAGGCTCAGCGGCGCGGGCTGGCTCGAGCAAGGGTCGGGAGGGGCGTCGATTTGGGAGTCGCGGCGGGCCTCGGCGGCGAGGATGGTAGGACGGCGATCGGGTTTTGGGCTTATGTAGCGTGCTAGTGGCCTTACTACTCTCCTGGAGGAGGGTAGTGGCGTCGTCGGGGTCGATTAAAGTATGCCTTGGTCGGCGAATACTGCTAATGCGAGAGGGAGTGTAGCGGGCGGCCGCTGTAATCAGGGGGTTAGAATGTTTGATGCCGCAGTCAAGAAACGCTTTGATAAGCGTTTCATGAACTGTTTTATGGTTGGCATTTTGAGGTCGACGTGAAGATCTATATTACGGACATAGAAGGGGGCCCCCGTGACCCTTCTGAGGAAACGGTTTTGGAGGGTCTGCATCTTATGGAGATGACGTGGGTGAGCGTGCGCAAATACAACGCAGGCATAGGTCATGATGGGACGGATGACTGCGGTATAGATGCGGAGCTTGCATTTGAGGGACAGTTTACTACGGGCTGTCAACGGGCTGAGTACGAATTGGAGCCTGCTAAGAGCGAAGGAGGCGCGCGCGCGAACCGCCTTAATATGAGCCTTAAAGGTTAGGTTCTCATCGAGGATCACGCCTTGGTATTTGGCTTGCTTCTCCCAAGGGATTGGCTTGCCGTACATAGTGATCGGGCTGGGAAGTGGGGGAGGGAGTCGACGACGTCTCGAGAAGAGAACCGCCTGACTCTTATCGGGGTTGACCTCGATTCTCCATTTCCGGAACCAAGCGCCTAAGACGTTTGCGGAGGTTTGGAGAGTACGAGCTATAGCGTTGGGACAGTGACCGGTATAGTAAACGGCAGTGTCGTCGGCGAAGAGAGCCAACTGAGCCTTTTTACTTTTTGGGATATCGCTAGTGAACAGCGTGAAGGCGAGAGGAGATAGTACGGAACCCTGAAGGACACCGGCGCGAATAGGATGAGGGGACGAGAGTGCTCCCTAGACGCGATAGCGAAAGGTCCGGTTCGACAAAAAGTCTCGTAAGATGAGCACGAGACGATCTGGCACTCCTAGTTGGTAGAGCTTGTATATCAAGCCGTTGTGCCAGACTTTGTCGAAGGCTTTCGCTATGTCGAAGAATAGCACACCCGTCGTCGCGTTACGCTGCAGACCAGCGCATAAGTGCTCTACTATACGGTGGACCTGTTGGGTGCCCGAGTGTTGGCTACGGAAACCAAACTGCTCGTTTGGTATGAGGCTCTTTGCTTCGGCGTAGTCTTTGAGACGCTTATAAATAAGCCTCTCGTAGATTTTGCCGAGAACATTGAGTAAACTAATAGGGCGGTAGCTGGAGGGCTCAGACTTTGGCTTCCCTGGCTTTGGGATACCGATGACGGTGGCTTCTTTCCATGCTTGTGGGAAAATGTTGTTGCTCAAGGCGCCATTGAAGATGGCGGTCATAAGCATTATTAGCGGGGCAGGGAGGAGTTTGTATACCTTATTGGTAATACCATCCGAACCAGGGGCCTTACGAGCGTGGAGCCCTTTAATGATGTCGTGCACTTCGTCTGGAGTGACGGGAGGCAGAGTATCATCAGGGTCTTCGACGGGAGCGAGGGAGGCTCTTCGTTCGACTTCAGCGTCGACCTTGTTCAGGTGAGCTTGGTCTACTGGTTGGGAGCTGGGAGAACATTGGGACTCTAGGCTGTCAGCAAGACATTCAGCCTTGTCGGGACTGTCGAAAGCGACACTATTGTCGGGGCGGATGAGAGGAGGCATAGAGACCTCTTCTGAGGAACGCAATTTCCTCTGTAATTGCCAGAAGGCTTGATGAGTGGGCTCGAGTTCACTGAGCATCTTGTTCCAGCCCTCAGAGCGAACCTCCCCTATGCGTTTCTTTACAGCATGCCGTAAATGGCGCATGTGGGCTTTGTTCGCGTCACAAGGGAAGGAGTCGTAGGCACGGATGGCCGCGTTCTTCTCGGTTATCAGGTCACGTACGTCAGTAGGTAGTTTCCAGCGATGGTCTTCCATCACCGGAACTTTCCGGGATCAATCCGTCAATACGGATTGTACGTGCTCTGTAAAAGAGTCGATTGCGGCCGTCTTGTCGGCGACTGACACTAAGTGATCGGGGATGGTGTCTAAGTGAGGCGACGTGGTGGATTTCAGTCTTTCGCTTACTTTCCTCCAGTCGGTTATCGTCTGGGTCTGAGGGGGGCGGTTGGGGTCGATCGGGCCCGAGTAGGGGGCAAGATGCATGACTACAGGGCGGTGGTGAGAGTTAAGCTCGTGGAACGTCTCTATCGATTGCAAACAGAGGTTCACATTCTTGAGCAGCGCTAAATCGAGAACATCGGGAAGGTGTAAAGGATTACCTGGGAAGTGAGTCGGGCTCATTGGAGCGATGACGTCAAAGTTAAGGGATTCGCCTAACTTGAAAACTAACCTACCTCTGGTTGAGGTTGTGCTACTATTCCACGCCGGGTGCTTGGTATTAAGATCCCCCGCCAAGATGACGGAGTCACTCATACCGAAGAGGGCAGTGAAGTCCTTTTGGAGCAAGATGGGATCCTCCGGACCGGGTGATCGGTTGGTGGCCGGTCATGCCGAGCCGGCAGCTAGAGGTCTCCGGGAGAAGAGAGGAGGTGGGTCTATAGGGATACAATACAGAGATTTCCTAAAGTATATGAGTGTGCCACCCTTGTGGCAACGAGACCTGTCATTGCGAACTAGTTTGTAGTTGGCAATGTTCGGGTTGCGGTGATGAGGCTTTAAGAAGGTTTCCTGTATGAGGAGGATGTCGGGCTGGTGGTCGCGGAGGAAAACGGCGATCTCATCGCGTTGACCGGAAACGCCATTAGCGTTGAAAAATCCTAGTTTGAGGGATCGGGGTTTGGTGGAATTTAACCTTGTGTTATCCATTGGAAATTAGAATTTTAAGGTTTTCAGGACTAACGCGATCTCGGGATACGCGTTAAGGATTTCTAAGAGACGACGAGGGTTGCCGTTTGCAGCAACGATTTCGTCGACCATTTTTTCCGCGGCGGAGGAATAGAGGGCCGCGTATGTGCTGATTATGATTTGGGCGCTGTCGCGGCCCGGGGCTCTTTGCGGTGCAACCGGTGGAGCCGTAGGGGCCGCGGTGGTTGCCGCAGGCGCTGGGATGGCCCCTCAACAAGTCGGAGGCCATGGTGTTTCATGGCTCCCGGCGGGCGCCGCCGGCCGGATCACACATTGTGGTCGGGGGGGTCCGGATCGCTGTCGAGCCCACCATGAAATATCTGGGATTGGTGCTCGACAGCCGGTGGGACTTCGGACCCCACTTCCGGCGGCTGGCGCCCAAGTTGTTGGGCGCGGCCGGGGCGCTGTCAACGCTGCTTCCCAATTTGGGGGGCCCGAGCGCCGCTTGTAGGCGGCTCTACGTGGGGATCGTGCGATCGATGGCCCTTTACGGGGCCCCGATCTGGGCGGCTGACCTGACGGCCGCCAGCATCTCTGTGCTGCGAAAGCCGCAGAGAGCAATGGCCGTCAGAGTCATAAGGGGGTATCGCACGATCTCCTACGAGGCGGCTTGTGCACTGGCCGGATCCCCGCCATGGGACCTAGACGCGAGGGTGCTCGCGTCACTTTATCGGTGGCGCGAGGAAGCGAGGGCGCGGGGCGAGCGGCCGATGCAGCGCTATATGGAGCAGCGTCGGTCGCAGCTTCGCGAGATCCTGGTGGCGGAATGGCGGGACAGGCTTTCACGCCCTACCGCCGGCCTCGTCACCATCGAGGCGGTCCGGCCAGTGCTCGACCTCTGGCTCGGGAGGAGGCACGGCTCCCTGTCGTTTCGGGCGACGCAGGTGCTCTCGGGGCATGGCTGCTTCGGGAAGTACCTGTGTCGCATAAATAGGGAGCCGGACGCTCGGTGTCACCACTGCGTCGACTGCCGGGAGGACACGGCGTGGCATACGCTGGCAGAGTGTGCCGCTTGGGATGAGCCGCGCCGTGCCCTCATCTCAGAAGTAGGCAGTGACTTGTCGCTGCCGACCGTAGTGAGTTCGATGGTCGGCAGCGCCGAGTCCTGGGACGCGGTGGTTTCCTTCTGCGAAACAGTCATCTCGCAGAAGGAGGCTGCGGAAAGGGAAAGAGAGATCTCGTCCACTCTCCCGATCCGCAGCAGGCGCACCGGGCGCAGGCGGAGGGCGGACAACGCCCTCTTCCAGCCCCCCTAAATGGGTCCAGGGGCGACGGATTCGGGGACATCCGTCGCCCCACAACATCAGGACCCGAGTAGGCGGCGCGCGTAGTGTTCCGCGTGCGCCGCTCACAGACGTTGCGGGGGGAGTACATCTCACTCCCCCCGCCCAAGACGGGGCCCGCTCAAGCGGGCCGGCACCAGCCGGGGATGCGGATGAATTATGTGTTCCCGCGACCCCGGCGTAGGTGTGAGATGGAACACCGGGGTGGTTTTTAGTCAGTAAGATTCTGACAGACCCCTCCGCCCGCCCCAGGGCGGAGGACATCCATGAGGATTTTCCACCCCGGGAAAAAAAAAAAAAAAAAAAAAAAAAAAAAGGCGCTGGGATGGCGGTAGCCATCAGCGCTGGAACTTAAGCGGGTTGAGCGGGTTTGGAGGGCACTGAAGCTGCGGGAGCTTTAAGGTGCGTAAGGTTTTCCCAGGGAGAGGGCCTTTGATGGCTAAGCCGCTCTGGCATTTGCGCGGAGGGAAGCTTCCCCCAGGGGCTTTGCCTGTGCTGGCGATCACTCGCGCGTTTCGCGAGTTTCGGAGAGGATGACTTTGGCGCTTTCGGACAGCCCCGGTAATTTGCCGGGTGACCGGATTGGCCACAGAGGACGCAGCTCGGCGGCTCTGCACATAGCTCCCTATCTTTAGGGCGAGAGCAGTCGGCGGTGCCATGCTCACCTAGACACTTGACGCATCTAGGGGTCGCATAGCAGTTGGTCTGCGAGTGACCGTACAGTTGGCAGCGATGACACTGGCCTATCAAGTTGGCTCGGTAGGGCTTCTCAATAGAGATGCCCGAGAGCGAGCACACCGACTTCACCTTGAATATCGGGTGGTGACCTTCTGTGGGGTCGCAGATGACAAGGACCATGTCGTATACAAGGCCCTGCCTCGCTTTGTGCAAGCGATGGACGGCGGATACTGGGACGCCTTGTGCAATAAGGTCGTCCTTAATCTCCTCAGTGGGGATTTCTTGGGGAACGTGCCTAATGACGACGCGAGTGGGGGAGTCCTCCGGAAGGGAGTACGTGTGAAAGGAATAGTTCCTTTCACGCAGGGCTCGGGAGAGATCCCTAAAGTCCGTAGACGTGGGGACGGTAACTTTGATCCCCTGGAGGGTGGATCGGGCGTTGGTGTAGTTGATCTTGCGATCAACACACATCCTAGAAATTTCAGTCCATTTGGACTTGTCTTGGACGTCAATGGGGGGAGGAGGCTTTTGCTTCCTCGCGGTAGGAGCGGGTGGGCAAGCCATAGGGCTGGCGGGGCGACTGGCCCGCGGACTAGGGGCGGCAGTGGAGCTGGACGATAAGTCGTCCTGTTTTTTCTGGGCCTTGGTGACCGGGCCAGCTTGGGCGGAGGATTTAGCCTTCCTCTTGCCTCCTTTAACGACTACTTGGAAGTCGTCGTCGCTGGAGGAGGAGGTGCGGGCTTCATCCTCGGAGAGTGGGACTAACGTGTCCATGCTCTCCGGGCGAGTCGTGTTTATTGCTGCGGCGCGTAGCTGCGTTGTCTCTGAGACAATGGCGGCCGGAACAATGGCGGCCGTGACAATGGCGGCCGGAACAAAGGCGGGCGAGACAATAGGGGCCGGATTAGCGGCCGGAGTATTATCTGCCGGTACAATAGAGGGTGAAACAATGGGGGCAGAGATATTAGCCGGAACATTGTTTGCCGGAACAAAGGGCGGAATGCCTTGTTCGCGTGCAGGTGGCGATAGCGGGCTCTCAAGCGCGTCGCTGAAGTTAGCGAGTGCGCCTTGAGACGGAGTGGGACTGGAACATTGGCTTATTTTGGCGCCATATTTCGCCAAAAACTCCGGGTCCTTTAATAGGACCTCTTTGAGGAACGCCAAGAGGACGGCGTCCTCCATGATCGGAGCGGGTATTATATTAGGGAAGGAATGATGGAAATAGAAAATTTCCCTACGAAGCCTAAACCCTATACCTAACTCCCCGTGTGGATTGGCCCGGGGATGAGTTCCCTCCCTGTCGGGTGTAGACAGGGAGGTGTGTACCTATTGGTGAGCCCTAAGCTTGTAACCCGTCGCCAGCCTTATTGTGCGAACGGGGCCCTGACCAGTCTAGCGCGAAGGGTGTAGACACACCCTAAAGACACTAGGTGAGTAGCTGGAAAGCAAAACTGTCACCAGAGCCGACTAGGAGATCCCCCAAGGCCGGTTATCTGGGACCCGTCCAACTAACTGCCTCGCCCTGAAGGGGTTCGGCGGGTGTGAATTGGGTCAACACCCCACTCGGCTTCGTTGACACCGTAAGGTTTCAACCGAGGACCACGAAACTGTGGTTTTACCCAGAAGGGGCCTAGTGAAGCTACTCACAAACGTCTGTTGATGAAACGAGATTTGCCTTGAAAAAGGCACTTTTTTAATTGATTAAAAATAAAATCAATTTCTTTATTTTATTTTAATCGGAGTAGTCGGGGCGACTACGATGACGTCACGTGGTCGCAACGAGTAGGAGCAGGAAACACAACACTGGGCCGGGATCGGGAGAGCGCGAGACACGTCCGTCCGCGGCGAGAGTCGAGCATCGAGTCGTCCTCATTGCTTTCAAAATTCAAAATTTCTCTTATACGCCGTCAGCGTATAAGAGAAATTTTGAATTTTAAAAGTTTTTAAACAAATTTCAAATGAACAAGACTGTGTTGAATTTCAACGTGATCTTGATCGTTTCTCGGACTATTGCTCTTATAATAAACTGTACCTTAGCTTGCCTAAGTGTCATAGTATAACGTTCACTAAAAAGAAAGATATCATTCTTTTCAATTATCGACTTGCTAATATGTAGTAATTTATAACTTTATTTATAATTTATAATTTATTTTATTTTATTTATATTATTTATAATTTATAACCGCCTCTTCATACATTAAGTGTCATTAATAAAGTTAGCAATCTTCGTGATCTTGGTGTGCAGCTGGACTCGAAACTTCATCTCGATATTCATGTGGATAACATTGTCAATAAGGCGTATCAGATGTTGGTCTTTGTAATGAGAGCATCTAGAGATTTCCATCGTCCCTCCACCTTCTTGCACATAAGTAAGTAAGTCCATAATTAGGCCGCAATTAGAATACGCAGTACCGGTCTGGAATCCTTATTATGCAAAATATATAGAAATTATAGAGTCAGTCCAACGCAAGTACCTTCGTGCTACGCAATTTAGATGTTTTCGAAAGAAAAAGTCATACCAATTCCTTCTGAAAGAATACGACCTACTTACATTACAGTCAAGACGCGTCCTCCTTGAGACAATGACGTTGTTCAGTATATGCCGAAACAAGTTTGATTGCCCTGACTTGGTGACTGGTTTGTGTTACCTGGTTCCTCGAACAGTACTTGGACGGGAGGTGCGCACCAGGCGACTGTTCGCTACCCGCTTTTATATATCCAATTCTGGTGAACGCTCACCGATATACCGCTTAGTCGACACATACAATACGCGTTTTGGTGC
The DNA here is from genome assembly GCA_963555695.1 of Dasypolia templi. Lineage (NCBI taxonomy): Eukaryota > Metazoa > Arthropoda > Insecta > Lepidoptera > Noctuidae > Dasypolia > Dasypolia templi. The sequence goes on from OY743152.1 coordinate 5,965,372, forward strand.
AATAGACATATATTTCCTTAGCTGGTATAAATTTAAAAAAGAAATAATTCAAACTCAAACTCAAACTCAAAGCATTTATTTCAAATAAACCCATTACAGGCACTTTTGAATTGTCAAGGGGTCGGTCAGTCAGAAATATGAAGCTAGTTGCCCATTCCAAAGCGAAGTAGGTACCTATGGAGAAGAACGGGCAAGAAACTCCATGGACACTCTTTTAAATAATATGGTTACAGAAAATTTGTTACATCAGTCTTGTTGAAATTAAACATGTGAGAACGATGTAGAAAGACCCGTAATAAAAAACATAAAAATCGGAAAAAAAAAACAAAAAGGCGTGGCAGCCAAGAGATGACCAGTCCCCACTGACGGCGCCCGTTCACGAACATGACGTATGGATCAGCACCATTCAGCTCAACCATTTTGAAGGGAACTTAATGATCCAACACACACGCCACCACCAGCGAGACATTAGAGTGAGCGTGACATACTCTCAGCCGCCAGGGCACATTCAAGTCAATGACAGACGTGCCCAGTATAGGGTAGCTTTATAGTAGGTACCACATAGTGCTCACACGTGTGCTTTGCAATTATACAATACTAAAAGATTGAATTTATACAGTGCAAAGACAGTTTTTACAATCTTCAGCAGCTCCAACAATATTTCCGAATGCTAATCAATTGTTTAGGCGCCCTTGTGGAGCAGAACCAGCGTTGAGCCAAGCATTTTTGTCAGAGATGTAATCCTCCAACTTATAATATGCTTGGCTAAATTACAATTCTAAAGGAATGGCAGTTGACTCCATAGGTTTTACACAATGTAGGTATCATTATTAATAGGCTAGGGTCCTGTATGATACATCAGGCATGAAAATTAAATTTCATTATGTTAATTTTTTTTTGTTTGTGTTTTTTTTTTAAATATAGAATATCTATGTTATCGTTTGTCCCTTTAACTGTATAAACCTCTTTTTCATTATGTTAACCCTGCAACAGCTAACGTTTGCTTACAGCTTGTTTTTATTATAAACTATAGTAATCTGTGGAAAATGTTGTGGGTAGTATATTTGTTAAGTTTAGTTTTAAGACAATCACTGTTTATGATTAATATACTACTGTTTGTTTTCCCAAAATAATAAAAAAAATGCAAGTAATGAACCTTTTATCGGTCAATGCCCCATCATATTGTTTTGACAATCCAAAATTAACTAGCGTTATAAAAATTTAAAAGTTGTAACGATGTTAATATTTCTCTCTGTAATATTAATATTTTGAGGAAAATCCAACACAAGGAACATTAACAATTGGTTTCTCAAAAAAGTGTCAACTAGCTTATTTTCGTGATGCCTGAAGATAATTGTTTAGTGGATCAACCATCAACTATGGCCGCAACTATGCGGTAGACGGGTTGACGACATTGTCCGCTAGTCTGGAAGTTACCTATTCAAAACCAAATCTATATACCTATCCATATTACTAAGTACCTGGTTTATGTTAATTCAGGTATTATCTGCTAGAAGTGGAGACGCTGTCGGACCATCGATACATTCGATTCGACGTCTCCACCCTAATTACGGGCGGCAGCCGCCTGCGGCTCGCTGGTCGCTTAAGCGAATCGCCAGGGAGCTTCACAAGAAAGCCGCAATAATTCAGGCTTGGCTCCTAGTCACAGACGAACGAACCCGTTGACATCGAAGCGGAGACGCAGTGGTTCCACGGGGCAATGACGCAAATCCACAATGCGTCCATGCCCCGTGTGCGCACACAGCCAACTAGGCGCCTGCTGTCCACCGCCATCGCGCAGGTACACCCGATACCGGAGGAGGCGTCCGGTAAATGCAGCCGCGCTGTATGAGGTGCGCAGCGAAGGAGGCTCTGTGGCTGGCCATCAGCGAGTCGAAGACTCGAGCCTGGGAGGAGACCGATGTTGGCGACCCAAAACAAACATCCGTGGGGGTGCCCTTATCGTACGTTCCAAGGGAAACTTCTTGCGCGCCCCCACTCAATGAGAGTCTGCAGCCTCATCTGCTGGACGAAGTGGATGCAACCGGTCGGATGATGAGGTCGTTAACGTCCCTAAGGTGACACAGCCGGAGATGAGGAAGGCCGTAACGCGGCTCCGGGCCAAAACGGTTGAGTTCCTGGCCAAGCGCTCGTCCACACTCTGGGAGAGCTGTGAAACCGGCATTTTACAGAAGGAGGCTGCGGAAAGGTTAAGACCAGGTCGAAACCACTCTCCCGACCAACAGCAGACGTGGCGGGCGTCGGCGGAATGCGACCTCATCCAACCCCCATAAACAGGAATGGAGGCGCCGACGCGATGTGTTTCACGCGCGCCCCTATTGGACGTCGCGAGGGGAGTCTTACACCTCAATTCCCCAATGGACTTGAGGAGGCCCGCAAAGGCCCCGGGTCGGTACTAGCTGGGGATAGACAAATTCCCATGATTCCCGGTCAAGTGCGTGAAGGGAACACTGGGTTGGTCTATAGTCAGTTAGAGTCTGAAAGACCCCTCAAAAGTCCTCATGGAAGTCCTCTGCCCTGGGGCGGACATCCATGAGGATTTTCCACCCCGGAACAGGTATTTTCAGCTACGTAGTTACATACAATAGAGCTATATTTTGATCCAGCGCACCAGTCATTAGCGTGCAATAGCTTCGAATTTAACTGCATATCAATTGCGAAGTGGAGTAAGCCGCATATACGGGTGATTCGTCAGTTTTAGTACAGGAAACAGCTTTATCTTCCAGTTTAGTATTATTTAGTTATATGAGTGCGAAGTTTCACAAGGTAAAATTAATTTCTTTTTAAAAATGGTTCTGAAATAGAAGACTAGCTGTTTTATCACACAGGAACTTGAAATCAACAGAAACCATTGCTCTTCTTAAATTAAGAAAAATACTTATAGTTGTTTTTTTCTCTCCAGCAGAGAAATGCCTTTACAGAGATGAAGATAAGTCTACATAATTATTTAAGTTGGTCGTTATCTATTTTAATTTTTTTTTTTATAACGGCTTCGCAATACCTTGATAATATTTATGAAGCACACTCAAGCTAGCTAAAATATTCAGTAATACATAACTCTTATGTACGTTAAGTCTGTTCCCACCTTCAATTATGCAGAAAGCTCACATCAAGCAATCCGGTGTGATTGCAAATGTATACTGAAGTAACTAAGTTATAGTAAAGTAGGGCGACTCAGTTGGAAATGTTTTGCTGCAAAGTTTACTGTTCCTTACCGAGTTGTTTAAATTTTCAGAATAACTAGGGCGAATTTCACCAATGATACTGAAAGCGTTCAGTACATCTAAAACGCGTTCAAGAGCTGTCAGTTTTAAAATTGTAATGGAATATAAACGCTGACAGCTTTTGGACTGGGCTTAAAAGTAAAATCGGCAGTTATGTCTGATTTCACCAATGAAATTGAACGCGATCAGCGAGCTGTCAGTGTCATTATTTTCTATTGAATATTGACACCAACAGCTCTTGAACGCGGTTTTATACATGAGGAACGCGTTTAGAAACATTTGTGAAATCGGCACTTAGTCGATCAAAGTTTGAGAGTTGTTATTTGCTGGTCAAAGACTTAACTCTTCAGTGGTCAGTTAGATATAATTTCATACTATCCATTCACAATCAGCCTTTTATGTTCTCACTTCTGGGACACAGGCCACCTCTCTGTGACAGGGAGCGGGCCGTAATCCACCACGCGGGCCCAGTGCGGGTTGGTAGATGTCACATGTCTTCGATTTTTTGGTTCTAAGACATGCCGGTTTCCTCACGATGTTTTCCTTCACCGTTTTGAGAGCAGTGGGAATGAAATAATTTACACAAAGTAAAGCGCCTGTCTGGGTTCGAACCTACGACCTACAACTCGTAAGTCGCGGCCGTTACCACTGGGCCACCACTGCTCACTATCCATTCATACTTATATTATTCATTCAAAAGTCGACTGAACGGATTTCGATAAAAAAATCAAGTGATGGATGTTTGCGTTAAATGAACATTAAAAATATGTTTTTAGTAAGAAAAAAATAATGACAGGGGCATAAAAGGGGATGATTTTAAAAATTCACACGTCATTTTAAAACTATTTTGTACCTGTTTTTATGGGATTTAAAATATAGTCATCGGATTCGCATGAAAGGCGGATACGGATGACGGAGGCCATGACCTGGGTTAGGAGATAGAAACCTATCTCCTTTTTCAGGTAGTATGATCCCGTGGGATATGTACCAATAACCACGCGGGAGAAAACCACGGGCAGAAGCTAGTCGCTATTATAATATTTTATAAGAGCTGTCCCCATTTCGGTGTTCAATGACGCAATAATCTATCTAACTTTAATAAAATATGTAATGGATTTATTTAGTCAACATACCTCAGTTCTTATGTCCGACAAAAATCAAGCTTAATTTAAGATACGGACTCGAAATGGTTTTAACTGTTTAAAACAAATAAGTCCAATCTTAAATTAACCTTGATTTTAAGCCATAGAAACAGTATAACGTACTTGGATGTGAAATAATACTAACTAAAACAAAGTATCATGAAGCTTAATGTCTGTTAGCATAACAGTAGGAAAGCGTTTGCTTTTCAAAATCCACATTTTATCTCAGAAAAGACGGATTAAAAAGCTTCCGTACCGTAAAATATTTTCATTGCCCCTTGTTAACATTGACCAGTCAATTAACAATCAGTAATCTGTCTGTAAATGACAACACCTTTATATACAGCAACGGAAAGATAACAGCAATGGTCACCCCGTTGTGGTTACAATAATAGTGCTGTCATTAACAGACATTATTGATCTTGATTCATTATTTAATAATACCACAATTGAGTTCTACAGTTGTATCTGTAGAACTCACCTTAAACAATGTCTAAAGTGCCATACTAAAAGAAAGTAATACCTCCTAATAATCAATCGAAGATGGCGGATTGCACTCATACGATTTTTATATATAATCATTTCCATAACAAACTTGTAGTTTCATATGCTTAGTAGAAAATTGTGATCACTTTCGTACATAAGCGACTCATTAATCCATTACTTGATGACGAAGCATTTCTCGACTACTGTAACACATAAAAAGTAATGATATAATTTAACAAAAATACTTTTAATTGGTATTTTCGAAGACTTATGAATGAGAATAACAATAGGTAATTTATTTGTAAAACATAGGGACACACATACAAAGGTCTTAAAAGGGTAGTGCGTAATATTGGCTTTGACTTTGACTTTATTTTCATACAAATTATAAATATGATTAGAATCGGTAAATTTTAATGATAAAATTACTACGTAGTTATTTTGATTTAAAATCAATTTAAAAATTATAGTATCAATGTAAAATATTAAAATTTATGTCAGTATTATATAATTATAGAAATTTTTCATTAAGAAAGTCATCTAGAGTATAATAACATATTTCAAGAAACACCCGTTAAGTGTTTTTTTTTGCTTCTGCAATGGAATACATTTTATTTCATCCGGTATTTTTATTGTACTTGTGAAGCAACTTTGGAAAAGGTGACGCGAGACTTGACTGCCTTTTTGGTCTGCTCTTGGTCTGCTGGTCGCAAGCGCGTCTGCTGAGCGTGAGGTCTTGGGTCCGATTCCCAGTTCGGGCAAACTATTATTGGGTTCTTCGTCACGAATTTCTTAGTACTAGCCCGGAGTCTGGTCTTATGACCGGTTGATGGCAACTGGCTAACGATATTGAAAATCCGTTTCTGAGTCGCTTTGTGGCCGAACACACTAATGCTTCAAAGTCAAAGTCAAAGCATTTATTTCAAATGGGCCCATAAAAAAGCACTTTTAACGTCAAAATTTACATTAAAAATAGAACTGATTCTAGGCGCCACTTCCAAAAAGTAGTTTCGTATGGAGAAGAAGTGGCAAGAAACTCTACCGTTCCTCTTTTAAAATGTTTTACAATATTTTGTATAAATTAATTATATTTCTATATGTGAAGACGATGCACCAAGAATAAAAATACTATACCATAATTGGTAAAAAGAATTAAAAATAAAGCAAAGGCATTTAAATTAATCACGTGATAGCTACATTGTGCTCACATATTTACAAACAATTGTAAAATATATGATTTTCCTAAAATATTAACTAGGAATAAGTCAGTGTGTGAGTAAAGTAAAAATAACAAATTATACAAGGCAATCGGCGGCGGCGGCTTCGTAGGCAATAGGCACATCTTTCAACTTAATGTTTCATCTTCTTCTTTCATACGCTGTTGGTTGATGTTCCAGTGGCGAGTCCACCGGGAGGCGCGGGCGTACCTCGGGAGGAAGCGCCGCCGAGACCCCCACCGCCTCCCGCGCCCCGCAACGGCACCCCTCCCAGTAAGCACGGTGTTAGAACTGTGGCGGTTATGGCGATAGGAAATGTTTTTTTTTTCATTCATAATTTTTAAATAATGACTAATTAACTAGTCTAAAGTAACATGCTTCGAACGTTGACTGAGCAAATGGAAGGAACGTAACAGTTGGCGTTCTGCAAATCTGCCTAACCTCTTGGGAAAAGGGCGTGAGTATGAATGTACCTTTGTATGTTAATAATATGATATGAATCAAGTGGCTAACCCTCAATGCGTTGCTAAGACAGAGGCTGACAGAGGTTGCTAATTGTACTATCTGACATAGGTACTATCTGACTTAATGTCAGATGGAACAATTAATGTCAAACTGTCCACCGCCGTCTCTGCCTCAGTCTGAACCTTTTTCATAGAGATGTTTAGGGTCTGAACAACATATATGGAACATACTACCAAGCATGCTTGGTTGTAAGTAGAAGAATTTAAAATAAAAACCATGTTTCCCATTAATCTTACACTCTCACAGTCCTGAAACTGTCATAAACGGAAAAAACTTTTTTTTTAAAGGATTCTCTTAACATGGTTAAAACTGCTGCAAACTAAATATACGGGTTTCAAACTGAAAGGGTTAACATTACCAGTTTCACAGAAGTTAGTAAACTGGTTTGTGAGTTAAAATATGAAGAAGAAGCGTGTCCGGAAATGTTATTTTTCCGCGCTCGTGACTGAACATTATCGTTGGTAGTTGGTAACAAAAAGAATAAAAAATAAAGAAGTTCTAACCACTATTTTCCTTAATAGAGCAAATTTGTAAAACTGGTTAAAGCATTATTATATTACAAAATTCTGATCATGATTAATAGAAAGATCTATAGCCAGAAACGGCTGATTAGTTATATATACGGTCTGTTCTATGGAAAAACATACAAAATAAAACATAAACCGACATAGTTTGTAGAAACTATTTATTTTATTTTAATTATTCATTTATTTATTTTAATACCCATCGCCACAGCCGCCACGTCTCGTGCACGTTTCGTCTGTCGTCGTTTATTTTCCGACTCCCGCGCATCCAACACTTCACGCTAGCTACTAGATTTATTTACAGTACCTCTACACAATGGCCGATGCTGGCACATTTTGAAATTATATTTTAAACTGCAACGTGCAAATTAAACTACGTATGTTATATCAAAATGTGGGTGATTTAGGCCATTTTGTACAAAGCCTTTCTAGTTTTACTTATTTCTTTAGTTTTGATGGGACTAGGGCTCATGCCTACTTATCCTTTCTTCTCTACATAATTCAATATTATCTTTTACCTTTGTAGTATCCAATGCCTACATATCTTTCACACACATATAGCTATAATGTCTAATAGCTATAGAACTAATCTTATTATGTACTTACATTCTAAAATGCTTGCAACCCCGTAGTGTACATTGTGTTCCTTGTCGTTATGATATGTGCTAATATTTTACTAGGGTCTCTTTTCTTGCAATGTTTTTATAAATCAACTGATACCACACAAAACCCTTCGTTTGTATTTGTGCCATTTATTTAAAAGTCACCTAATAAATTACAAAAACTTCATTCGTCGACTAATATAGATTAAAAAATATCACACAACATTTTCATTCAAGATTATTCACAATGGAAAAATAGAATAAACTACGCAAAATCAACACCGATCATATACATACTCGTATATTGGTAAATATTACATAACACTAAAACATCAACTAAATTCAAATTCATTAGCATTCAATATTCTTAAACACAATGTATTTTAATGTTACACTCTGCTACATTTCGACTACTCACAATTAACAGGCAAATACCACTGGCAGCCCAGATGTAAACTGACTGATCTACGTTTCAATACAGTGTTTATTCAAAAGCCGTAGTGTTTACAGCTGCAATAAATAAAGGAAAACAATAAAACATCCCATCAGAACATACATGTTTTGTGTGGCTGTGATTTAAATGTAGAACTGCTTTTTGAAGTACACGTTCTTAAACTTTTTATTTTATTTTGAACTGAAAAACAAACCCAATGTTGTTTTTTTAGTTATCTGTAACCTGTGCTTTCATGGTTGGTTTGTACCATATTTTATTATTTTGTCGATTCCTCTGATTGTTGTTTTATTTCTATTTTTTCTACAAAGCTTTTCTTTAAAAAATACCTTGTTATTTTTCATGGCAGGTAATACAATCATAATTCTTTCATTTTTTCTATCTTCTGATCGTTATGTTGATGGTTTTGTCTTACCTTTCAGTTTTTCTTTTGTCTGTGGTCTGTGTATGTCGTTCTAAAATTGTATCTTCATTTAAATTAACATTCTCTTTGTCGTGTTGCATGAGTTTTGAGTGTGTGATTATTTTCTTAATTAATGTTACTCTCTTACTCTCTGTGATTCTGTGTTTTGAGTAACTTAGTTGTTTCTTTAGAAATAATGGCAGAAATGTGTGTGTAGAGGCTGTCAATCGTAACCCAAACTAATTGTTTTAATTCCCTATAGAACTTGCTTGTCGTTCCTTGGTAAGTAAAACTTTGCAGCATGCAGTTTACTGTTCAGGATACAAAGTAGAAACGATTGAACAGCACAATCCATTAACCAATAGGAACGAAGTTCTTTAACGCGGCTTGGTGTAGAAGAAAACTGGCAGAAATCGTCACGTAACGAAAAAGCGTAATGCCCGAAAAAGTTAGTTTCAAGTATATAATATAGAGCCGTCTAGTATCTAAAAACTACACTGGACAGCTCTGTACCTGTTAGATTACAAAAACTTTTGGCACTTGAACCTTGACACCATATTAGATGGCTCTTTAATAAATAATTGTTATATAACATAACATCACGCCTTGTTTCCCCGAAGGGTTGGGCAGAGGTGTACCTATAGTACACCCACATTTCGCCAGTTATGTTTAAGTCCCATGTAATAGGGGGCGAGCCTATTGCCATCTACCGGGCACAAATCCAGACTTCGGGCTGCTACTGAGAAATTCCAGATAGAAAAACCCAATAACACGTTGCCCGACCTAGGAATCGAACCCAGGACCTCATGCTCAGCAGTAGCGATTGCGACAGGAACTTCGTTCCATTCTGGTTTCCCATGAAACCTTCCGATTTTTTTTTCTTGTTACACGATATAGGTAAAGTAAAGGTCTAACTCGTGCGGCCGTAGAATGATTAACCTGTCAGGAAAATTTACTGTCTAGATGCGATAAACGTAGCTCATTGGGGATACAACTTCGTGAAAACTTTTTGACTTTCTTTTAGGTAGTAACATTCTCAACAATGGCTTTCTAAGAAAAATGAGGCTCTGATGACACGAACAAATAGGGATAAGTGGAAGGAGAGAAATGTGGCTTTTTCTCTGCCCCAGCAGACAAACGGCTAACAATTATTATTATTACTAGATACTGTCAAATTAATCAGATCAACTCTGACAAGTCAATGTGATTGATTGTGGCGGCATCTACACCGCCACATGCGAACAACGCATCACACTGACGTCTCACAAATCCTGCATCGCGCAATCAGATATTACCGCGCAGCTAGCATATATACGACTTCCCGACAAAATCATTGGGCAGTTGCCCACCAGATACGACATCCATCTGGTCGGAGGATCCTCCCTTTTCTAAGAGTATGAGTGAACTTTACACCCTGTTCCTCATATCTCTAAACCATGATTTTCTCAACCAACTCCGGTATGTGTGCGGATCGTTTCCACATAAACGAGGTTGTTAAAAGCTTAGCACTCAAAACAAGCCGGTTTTAACGACCGGTTTACTACCCAAACGTGAAAGGTAAGCTTTCTGTCAAAACAGGGGGTGTTTGAAAAGTAATTTATTGGGCATACGGGCCTTTAAAAACGGATAGGCACGCTATGACCACACAATTATATTTTTTAATTTATTTTTTTGACTTATCCGCTTTCCTCCGATATCAAAATAGGTTCCCTACGTAAACATTACAGTTGTGTTGAGTTGACTAGTACCCGATCACTTGTTTAATTAACATTGCATGAAAAGCCTAAATGCTTAATCCTGATCGCACATAAACCCAAAACCGATTGGCCGATCAATTATTTTACCGAAATATTTAAAGCCTTAAAAAAACTACCTAATATTCCTACATTCTCGTATATCTGTCGACGACCACCGTGACGTGAGGCTAGAAAAGGTTGCAAAACTTTGAAGACGCGCATTGTAGTAGTTGGCGTCAAGGTCTCATGGGTCTTCTGAGCTAAGGAAGTCTGCTGAAAGTTGAAGCAGTTCCCTGAACTGAACTTACCTTACGTCAATTTGTAAACGCCGTAGGAATCATGCATTCCTATCGATATTAATCATTTTGTAAGAATCTTTATTCATGTGGCTTGCTTTAAAACGAGTCATTCAAGGAGTTAAATCATTTTATATAAAATCCCTTTTATACATTTCAAAACGTACAAAATTATGTATTCGATGAAGGCAACACGATTAGTGTCACGTGAGATTCAAGTTTTGAAGAAATCATACATCACGAACTACGAAAAATTATAAACAGAAATATGGTGGGAACAATGTGATCAGGCCGGCGTCACATGTAGGGCATAGGTGTTGGAAAAAATAAGATTTTCTCGTTCTAAAAACTACTCAAATAACTCACAGCATTTTTTCAATTAAACCATTAACAGGCACTTTTGAATTGTCAAGGACTCGGTCAGTCAGAAATATGAAGCTAGTGGCTCATTCTAAAGCGAAGTACGTACCTATGGGGAAAAAAGGACGAAGCCCTATGGACACTCTTTTGAATTATATTGTTACAAAAGTATAAGATCTATCATTAATTTTGAATTTGATAACAATGTAAACGACGTGTACGTTAAAAGCGTCTAGAGCACAGAAAAACTTAATAAAAATCCAAAAAAATATATATTAACATAAGCCGAGCAGCTTAGAAATAACCAGTCCTAAATGAAGGCGCCCGTACACGAACATGGCGCATGGATCAGCACCATCCAGCTCAACAGTTTTGAAGAGACATTTTGAGTGAGCACGACATCAATCAGCCGCCAGGGGCGCGACATTCAAGTCAATTAAAGGCATATTATTTACCGGGTAATGCGTATTTAAAATAGACTAGCCTCGCGGTATACACATCAGTAAATTGACGGATTTTTCTGACAGCAAATGCTGCTGAACTTCGCTGTCCTGCAAAAGATATTAAATGTGGACCCCATTGTAGCCTTCAGTCGAGCATGATCTCCTGGAAAACAGTTTTATTGACGAATTCTAGTTTCTCTTGATTTATTACTATTCAATCAATATAACATTTCTCACGACTTTCTTCTTCGCAGCACTCTTGTCAGACTCCTACATGTCTTTACATGACAATATAGACAATATATACAAAGTAAAGCTGACGTGGTTCGAAAGGCTGCCCAACTCAATTGGGACTGGGCAGGACGTCTGCCAAACCCGGACAATCTGTGAGCACAAATAGCACAGATTTAGTGACCCGAAACAGTGAAACGGGGTCAAAGCAGGCCACGTAAATTCCAAACGTCATAACTGAAAGGAGGACGCGCAAGCTCGCAAAAAATAGACGGAGTGGAGGGAGACCATTGTCCAAAATTAAGACAGAGCAAGCTAAGAAAAAAAACATGACATTCATCAAAACATAACAGCAAACGAATAAGCATCCAAGTAACAACTTCTTTTCCGTCAACAAAATAAGTGACATTGAGGGCGTTACAATTTGATAAAAGACTTGAAAATTGTAGACAAATAAAAACTCAGAAAATAGTGCAGCCAGTGATTACAAGCTGGATGACTTTTTTTTATTTGTAAGAAATTATAAACATAATCGATTGAAACAAATACACAGAATCCACTATCTTCCTTTATTTTTAATGCAATATCACAAAAGTATCGGGAGTTATTTCCGTTATTCTGAACAAGATTGCTTCTTTACTGAAGTGTGGCGACTGATGTGTCGTTAACCCCGATTGGCGGGTAGTTGGATACTTTCTTTAGGATAGATAAAACAATCGGTGGGATATTGCCATAGAATTCATTCTAGTTTGAAGATCAAATAAAATAAATTCACTGTTTTATTTTTATTTTATTGCTCAATGGAAGGAAATCGAGGGATGAGGTCTATGATGAAACAAGCGTGCCCAGAAAATGCCTGTTCACTCTTGCTTTGAAGGCAGACGGGCTAAATAGGAAAGGGAACACTGACGCTGCCAGAGAGTTCCACACTTTGGCTGTGCGAATAATAAATGTGGAGGAGAAGCGCTGAGTACGACTGGTCGGGATATCAACCAAATGCGGATGCTGACCCTTTTTTTTTCTTTTTTTTTTGGTGGGAAATCATCAAATGACTTCTCCCGCTCTGGGTGGAGCGGAAGGGCGTGTCAGACTTTTACTGACTAAAACCCACCCGTGTTCCTTCAATTGCCTGTGCCTGGGCCACGGTTTCTCTTTCGAATTTCCCGCGACATTTCACCAAAACGGTGAAGAAAACATCGTGAGGAAACCAGCTTGTCCTACCACCAAAAATTCGAAGTGGTGACGTTTACCAACCCGTACTGGCCCCGCGTGGTAGATTACAGCTCTCGAGGAGAAGAGGCCTGTGTCCTAGCAGCAGTGGGAACATTATAGGCTGACTGAATCAGAAATTACAGAAATAACAAACTAATTTTTATTTAATTTTAATACAATAAAAAACCAATTAAATTTAAGAATACTAATTAAAACGGATAAAGAGGACATCACGTTTCACAAGTCCGACGTTTCATAAGTGCCCTACATGGGCACTTATGCATTTATGTGAAATAAAACCATTTATTTTGATTTTGATCAAAGCTTAATAAAGTACCTATACTGCTTGTGAGTTGTGATCATGATTTTCACATTTTTATTCAGATTGGAAATCTAAACTAATAATATAAAAAGCGAACGTTAGTTTTTTTGTAACGCTTTCACACCAAAACCGCTGAACGGATTTAGGTGAAATTTTGCACACAGATAGACCATGACATAAGGACATAGGCTAATTTTCATCCTGGATCGCAGGCGAAGTCGCGGGCAACAACTAGTCTTCATAATTTCTTCATAGTTCTTGTCTACTTACACAATTATTCAAGTTTATGAGCACAATTTAAGAACACATCAGAAAAAATATTTGGCGCGGTAACACCAATTCTCATATCAGACGAATGCCCTTCATATTACTCGTACAAATAAGTTATTTGTAACAAAGATTGCCTATTTTCCTTGAGATGGACAGCGAAAACTGTGATGTATAAGTCTGTGATAGAGATTGTCTTCATTTTCCATTATTGTATGGTAAAGTGTTCTTATAATAATCCAAACGAGTATGTTGAAAAATATAATCGAAATCGTAGTAAAACAATGCCAATTTCAAAATCAAAATATTTTATTTCACATAAACCTACATGCACACTTATGAAACGTCAGAATCTAGGTGCACGGTTCCAATTGGTCGTTTCCTATGGAGAAGAGCCGGCAAGACACTCCATGGTTCTTCTTTTAAAAAGATTAGTCTTTTTTTTTTCAAATTACAGTGTTAATAGGTATGGGTGGACAGTGTAGGCCTGTCAACAAGTACCATATGTTTAACAAATAGACTATGGTCTATAAATTTACACTCTTTAAGAAAAAAATCAAATATAGACGGTCTTTATCTCCATGCAAGTCGTCAAATATTTTTATCTTACAAAAGAACTATCACAAAAAAGAACTGTCTGAAAAGGTTCTTTTCAGATTGGAGGGAATAAGCTGCCTGTCTAAAAGGCAATGACTTCAACTTACATAACATAACATCACGCCTTGTTTCCCCGAAGGGTTGGGCAGAGGTGTACCTATAGTACACCCACATTTCGCCAGTTATGTTTAAGTCCCATGTAATAGGGGGCGAGCCTATTGCCATCTACCGGGCACAAATCCAGACTTCGGGCTGCTACTGAGAAATTCCAGATAGAAAAACCCAATAACACGTTGCCCGACCTAGGAATCGAACCCAGGACCTCATGCTCAGCAGTAGCGATTGCGACCAACTTTCATTCTTAATATGGTTTTACTAATGAAAATCTTAAAAATATTAGGTAGAAAATCTCATATATTTTTAAATATTTATAAATATAGATAAATTTATATGTAAACACTTTAGACTTACACGATCCGTTTAATATGATTTTAGCAGTATGAATTTTCCAATCTCAAATGCCTCAGGAAGTTCCCAGTCAGTTTTGATTTTTGTAGCTTACCTGGGTTTTAACATCATCGGAATACACCTAATTACCTAATTTTCGCATGCATAAAGGCTTGTGATCAAAGTTCGTACCGAATGTTTAAAAATTATTATGAACCGAACTTTGATCATGTGATCTATGAGAAAAATATATATAAATAAAAAAGAAAGGCTTGTATTATGGTATTGCTAAGCGCAAATGAGCACGGCTGGACCAATTCGGCATTTTTTTTTTCCAAATATTCTTTGAATTCGAGGAACGTTCATAAGAAGGACAACAATTGGTCAAATGCACGGAAAGTTGGAAAATTCAGGTTTTACTGAAGGTTTTTTTTTCTCTGAACTCTTTCGTCTGAACTGAGATTTTTGTATGAACTGAAGACCATATTGACAACGTCTGTCGGGACAGCTAGTTATTTTGATAATCAATATCGCACTATTCTCCAAGTACATCCATAAAACCCATTTCCTCCAGACAACGTCTCCAAATCGTGGAAAACATTACAAAGAAGCATTTCACTGGAAATAATATTCAGTGTGCAATCAAATTACAACTTCAATTTGTCTGCCCGGCATTGCGATTCTGGGTCCCCTCCCGTTGCTAGGTTACAAGGGCGTCAACAGACAGAACGGTGGATACAATCTTGGGTGAAATTTATACTGAGTGCATTTTGAGGTAAAAAAAATAGGAGACCATTGATGGATGTTTTTTTTTGTGAAAAATAATAGGTATTCCCTACCGTTCCCGAGTATGAATGGTCTAGAGTCTCGATACTATACTTTACTTAGGACCGATTTTTCGATCTTCAGATAACTTTCATCTGAGGTATAAAAGTTGCGGCTTGAAGCGTTTGGACTTTCAGAAAATAATATGCCAAACCGCCATATTTGTTCTTCAGTTAAAAGTTTTCTAACTATCGATTATTCGGCCCATAGACCTATTCTTACTTACTTGGTTACCAACGAAAATATTAAAGAAATCGTGTAATTAAAATAAAACAAAAAGCAAACAATTCAATAACTCGCATTAATAATCATAAATCTAAGTAAAAATAATTGAACAATAAGTACGTTTCTTAACAAAGACTTATTTATGAGAGATTTGAAACAAAATTACTTTCGGGATCCTAAGAATAACGTAAGTAATTAAATGTTTTGTCTTTTGATAAGGTACAAAAAACAAAAAGTTATTTCAAGAACAATTCCTAAAGGAGAGGCTATTATAAGTTTGAGTAGTCTCAAACTTATAATGGCCTCTCCATTTGGAATTATTATACTATAATGTTGTTTTACAGAGTTAATTAGGACGTAATAAAGTATCTCGGATCTAGTCCTGGAGTTTACTCCTTTATAATATAAATATTGTTGTTTTAGTACTTACGTAAGAGGCGCCTGGCTAATTAACAAAAGCCGCACGTGCCGAAGGTAAAGCACGCTTTTGCGATCGGTTCGTGGATTGGAGTGACCATCAATTAAATTTCGAGATCCCTCCGTTCCTCGCGAAGCACGTCAACCGTTGGTCTCAGCTGTCATTCGTAGATCTTTGACAGCCGTTACGGGTAGGCAGAAGCCTGTCTGTCATCCTAGAAACTGGGTTGTGGAAGTCAGCTGCATCTGACGTCAGACTGGAAGCCTACTCCAAATAGTGAGTACTTACCTTTTGATGGCTGAGGATGATATAACGCATAAGTCATCATCATCATCATCCACAGGCCGATTTCACCCTCTCCTGAGCATAGGCATCTCTTTTCTTGTGCCAATCTCCACGCTCCCGTGCCAGCCTGATCCAGGTTCTTCCCACGATGGCAACAATATCGTCCACCCATCTCGCCGCCGGATGTCCGACATTTCATCTTCCAGTCCTTGGACGACACTCAGTCACTGCCTCACTCCACCTGCCATCACTGCGCCTTGCCAGGTGTCCTGCCCAACTCCATTTGAGTTCCATAACTCGTTTTTCGATATTTAAAACCTTCGTAGGTCTTGGGATCTCGATGTTTGGAACTCGGTCTATGAGCTGTATGCCAAGCATGGAACGCTCCATGGCTCTAAGTATTAAAGCCCATTTATCGAACTTCTTAAAACCATTAGCACATGCAAATGGATTTATTTATAATGTAAAAAATGTGAATACATGGTCTTAAAGGTCGGCACGGCAAATGCCGTGAAGTGCCCGACCTACTTATAAACGGGTCAGTAATTAAGAGGGTATCTACTTTTAAATACCTAGGTCACTTTCTTTTCGACTACTATAAGGACCATGCTGATATAGAGAAGGACCGCAGGGCACTCGCCGTTCGGTGCAACATGTTGGTTCGTCGATTTTCTCGGTGTACGGACCTAGTAAAAATTACTATTTTTAAGGCTTACTGGCAGAATTCTGTACACGAGTAATCCATTGGTGAATTACACCAGAAGATCGCTGGATGTCCTGCGCGTCCTGTATAATAATGGAATATATTATTATAATATTACTATATAATTACAATTTGCGCAAGCTCGTACCGACGGATATCATGCGATCATTCCCAAGAAAACAGCTTCACTACTGAGGAGAGTGAGAGAGACGGTCGCAACCGCATCCTGAGAAGTTTGTGAGGAGGGTAATTGGTACTAACACTAGATAATTAGTTGTTTTAGTATTATGTTACTAACACTATGGATTCTATGTTCTTAAATAAAAATCATTTATTTCATTATTAATATTAGCACAAATAGTTCTGGTAATCAAACTCCATTTCTAAAATGATTAGTCCCAAAAAAATAGCTTCACGTTATCCAATTTTGCAACCAAAAACGATAAAACAATTATACGTTTTAGTACCAAGCGTTGCAATCTCTTTTCCGAACTACTCAGCACAGTTTCTTCCTATACGATGGTAATTATAGAACTATAGACAAAGCTCTAAACGTGACGCAAATGCCACTCGATAAGTCTCAGAAAACTCTAACTTTCTTGGCACCAGCGAACCCAATTAACCCGTATAAAAAATAGTAGGAATTTAAAAGATAATCAGTTTCCTCTGCCTTTGTAACAAGGCTTACATCATTTTAGTAGTCACTAATGGGAATAAAACATCTCTACATTGTCATTTTCTTTTCTCAGGTCAACACGGAAGTCTTATAGAAAATCGTGAGTATATCATTGCAAAAATAGAGAACGTTTACAACCAATTAACATGGAAATCTATTCTTATTAACACACTAACAAAGAGCGCTTAAAAAAACAGCATCACGCACATTTCTGAATGTGTTCGCAGTTCACCGAACTCGTGTAATGAAAACCTACGAATTCCGGTTTATTTGGGTTAAAAAAACATGCATGTGTACTGGCAGCTAACGAACGCACGTTCTGAATATGAAAATCGCACGTTGTGTTAACCCCGTAAAATAAATTGAACAAATCCGGGGAATCAATGATCGGGATTCAAGTTCCGGATTATACCGGACTAATACCGGATTTAAAATGGCGGATTGTTCAGTTTAAAGGATTCATAAGGTTCTTCGTTTGGTTTTATATTCGCCGTTTTGCATAGTAATGACACTTTAATTGAAGTCACTTTATTATACTGAGGAAATTATTTATGAACTATTTAACGTTAATTAATATTAAGTCAGAAGTTCTAGTATACGTAGAAATGATTTTAAATACGAGAACTTAATTAATTAGTGTCTAGTAATTTATCTGCTACTATGGCTTCAATTTCATTATGTTTATAAAATATTGAAGTCTTTTACGTAGGTATGTTTGAAGTTCCACGTAATTAATTTGTTAATAGTACTTAATTCGTCGTGACCGTTTTAATTAAACTCCACCGGGTTATCAATAAATTTAAGGCGCCATGAGATTAGGACGACGATCGAATTTACCTACTTGCACCTATTTCCCAATATATATATTTAGTTTAATTTGAAATGCGGTGAATGTGCATGTTTTAATAAAAACTTTAGTTACTTAGCTACTGTTCGAAAGTGTAAATATTTAGTTGTAAATAATAGATATTTTACCGTAGGTATTCTGTGTAAAAGAAATCTGCATGTGACTGATATGTGTATGATTTTAGTTTAGACACTCGTATCACTGTTATTTAATAAATATAAAATATGTATCTCCTCTTGAATGTAATTTACATTAAACTGATGGTTTATATAAAATAGCAATGTTTTGGTCAATTGTCTTTAACTAAACTGAATTCATAAATTGCATGCCTTTGTGACGCCAGAACATGAAGAACTATGATTAAAAATATAATGATAAAATATAATAAAATAATCATAACAACATATGACTATAAATTTTCCGTGTTTGCAAATAGAATATTTTTTTTGATTTGAAATAAGATTAAAAACAAATAAAAATATTACATTTTAAGAAAATTCCAAAACGCAGCTTTTTTATCGTGTAGGTGAACATTATAAGTATATTTTCAACCTCATTTTAACCTTACCTCCTTTGTCCTCAGAACAAGGTGCACTCACAATAGTGCGTCGCTCCTCCAGCCGCAGTAAGGCAGAAAGTTGTCCAACACCCACTGATGAACAACTTGACTCTCTCGACTTGGACACCGAGCACTTGCCCGCCGTCGACACGCCCGACGCGTGCGATAAGGCCGCCCTTAGGTAATTATATTCCGTTTATTTCATTTTAATCACATTTTAATTATGTGTTAAAATATAATAAATAATTTATATATAATTAAAATAAAAAAATTACACACAAACGTTTTATAAAATATATAAAAAGGTATAACAATACTTTAATAAATATATAATATATAAATAGAGTATTCTAATGTCCACTTATGAACAACTTCAGTGTCTCGACTTGGACACCGAGCACACACTAAGCACAGAATCGTAATTAAAACGTTAAAAATCTAGTCGCAGTCTTACTTCAGCAACGAGAAAATGTCAAAAACATTCATTAAAAATCAAGGTAAATTAGAAGATATTTTGACAGATTGCAACTGAGATTAGAACGCAAACGCGTTCTTAATAAAAATACGGGAATTGCCCCTCTGGTCTTTGGGAGATCTATACGCACGAGCGATGTGTGAGACACTGCGGCCAATCTATAATATTAAACTGACCAATCTGATGAAGAACTTTACTTGAAACTTACACTAACCTCATACCTACTCATCGTCTATGAACCCGACAATGTCATGCAAAAAATCTATTCTCAAAAAACGAAGAGTTTTTATGTCCACTTTTGACACACCAATAATTTGTTATTACTTATTTACGGCGAGATATAACTTAATAAATTGGAAGTACACACCCCCTACTACTCCGAAAGTCGACGCACAAGTCACCCGGATACACACTTATGTTAGCTTAGGACGACTCCAAACTTGGTAAGCCTATTACACTTTAAATAACCACGATGTCTTTAATATACGGGCTCTAGATTTTTGTCAAATAACTTTACCAAATAGCAACGAGGAAAAGTATAATTAAAGAAGTTTTTTTTTGCGAAAAGGAGTACCTTCGTAATGATCGTAGCATGTGGCGTTCTGTAAACAAAAATAGTTTCTGCCTACTCCCATGGGAAGAAGGCGTGTGTTTATGTATGTATGACAGCGGTGGCAAATAAAAACAGTAGGTACCACAGACTAAAAACAAACGTCATAACGATGATGTAACTGATGACGTAACGGAAACACAAATATGTACAGAAAAATATGAATAACTGATATTACATTACTTTATAAAATCGCAATAATCAAAAATTGTTAATTTTATGGTTTGTTTATAATTATCACGCATGTGTATAAGACGCATTTTATCAAGTTTAACTAAAAGTCGAGTGTGAACTTTCTTGCACCTACATTATTTTTTTTACAATACTAAGTTGGTTTGTAATAACAGTCTAGAAACCAACTTTGTACCTACTTTACAAAAAATATAAAACGATTAAATTTTTAAACGATTTCACTTTTATGAACGTCTTTTCAAATGATTTCTATTTTTACGGGCTTTGAAGGGTCCCAGATGTAGAAAAAACTAAATAAGCGGATTCTTTATCGTTGTCTATGAAAGAAAATTACATTTCTTTTCTTTAAGAAATAACATCTTTTTATCCAAATATATGAAAAATTACGGGAGTATTTATGTTTAAGACTCTAGTACCATAAGGCGGGTATAAAAAAAGAACGCGCAAGCGCGAGGTCCCATCCATAAAATATTTGGCGTGACTGAGGACGTCGGGGCTTCGTTTACATCAATATGCGCTTGCATGTAGTGATACCGAAGGAACCCTTGCCGTGCCGTGCCGCCAGTGGGCGTAGGCCCTCAAGCCCGATGTTTTACGTTGTGCACTGCCGTAAACCACAAATAAAAAGTCGCGTCCCAGCAACAATTTTTGCACTAAGTTACTTTGTTTTATTTACAGAATTCAAACATGACGGCTTCGAAATGGTCTTTTGACACCCTGTAGGTCTAATCTGATTTGTCAAGTTCCCCTATAGTTACGAGCTTGACAGACTATTTTGAAACAATACCTACCCACACATGGCAAACAGTTCTTCTCAAAAAGGGTTAATGAGTGCACATAAAATAATATCCTGTAACAAAATGAGGTCAAACTTAATCATAAAATCTCCTTTTAATCTTAAGGCTACCAGTACCTCGGGGAGATAGGTACTCAGTATAATTTATAGTTTAATCTCGACAAAGTTAATGAAAGACATTTGAAACCAGCTTTGTTCCTCTGAGATTACATTTATTTGTCACTACTACGTTTCTAGGTTTAGACGTAAGGGATTTGTCGGGAATAGAAAAAATACTTATTTTTGTACTTATACGTGTTAACACTTCTTAATTGTTTCGATTATGATAATGATGAAAACGAATAAAGAAAAATGGAAATTAAATTTAGCTGAGACATGTTTCTCTTAACTGTCTAATAAGGAACAAAAACCACTACAAAGTGAAAAATAACTTTAACTTCGGAACTCTTTGTTTTTTTTTCGTTCCAAATTTAATGCAATTTTTTACTTTTTTTTAAAAGGCGATTTGTTTATTGTGTAAAAAACTTTTTAGGATCACTTTTGGTTGTGTTACCTACTTACCTCACACGCATTCGTATACTACTTGCCATGTAAATAACGGTGACAGTAAGTTATTAAAACCTCGTCAATATACAATAAGTGGAAAAAATACATATTATTTAAGCTAACTGAAAAACTACGGAAACAAAGTTAATAAAATTTATATGGGACCACACCTGACATCGATTAAAAAACAGAATTTTCGAAATCGATCCTCATTTGCCGAACAAACAAATAATAACAAAAAACACAGACGAATTGAGTACCTCGTAATTTTGGAAGTAGAATAATAATTAAAAGTACGATGTTTCTACATTTCTTTATAATAAAACTATGTCTCTATCTACTATGGATACAAATATGAGTAAAAAAGTGGTAAGGCTAGGCTACTCTAGACTCCTTCTCTGGGTGAACTTTTTTTTTTTTTACTTATTATCGCTTCAACAATCAATTTCATTTTACGGTTACTAACAAATGCGTGCACTGACTGGACTTTTTCTTTAAAGATAGTGTCTCAGTAAGTGAATTCTTAATGAGGAATAATAAAGTTCCTAAACCACAAAGACCGTCTCAGATATTGTCTGCATGGTCCTCATACGGCCTGACCATGATTATGTCTGAACTATAAAAGAGACTGTGACCTTGTTTGTGAGTTTGTTTCGGCCTTTCTTCTCAATTAGTCAGTTAGGAAACACCGAACTCATTTAGTAATACTATAAATATGTAATAATTTAAGTTTGTATGTCTGGATGTTTGGATGTTTGTTAGTCAATCACACAAAAACGGCTGGGATTGATGAAATTTGGCTCATAGATATTTTATAACCTGGATTAATATAAGATACTTTTTATCCTAATAGTAGGCAAGTTTCGGTGGGACATTTTCCGACATACACGCGTAGAAGCCCCCCTGGCAAAAGTTAGTAAAACGTAATTAAATTTTGACGAGTAAAAGTGTTTTTATGGACCAGAAATAAATATCATTTATCTAAATTCACTTTAAACGAAGCAATAACACTAGAATCGGAGCCATCTTAATAACGTTCTGTGGATCTTTCCACAAGCAAAATAAAGTTTGCGGTTCTATCGGATATTTCCATCCAATTGTCATGGCAATAAGGTCAATTATTTCGAATGATTTCGTCCGGTATTGCGAGTGATACCGGACCGGGTATACCGGATTGCTTTTAAACAGCTTATGAAGCACACTGAATGGATATTGTTAGGTACTAGGTAGGTACTTAACCTACTTACATCTAGTTTTGTTTTACGAAAGAAGATTAAGAGAGTGTTATATAAAATGACAATGGTGCCGATTCTCTTGTACACCGAACTAAACTATCACTAAAATTCCTTACTTTTTACTATGAAAATCTTGAAGCTATTCTGCGAAAAAAAATCTATAAATTTAAAAATAATTTTGACACAAAGAACTATAATCGAGTTTGACAATCGCGAGTCCACGTGTTTTTTTTTTCTTTTGATTTCGCAACGTCTTTGTTAGAGCCGGAGGCAGCCTGGGGCAGCCTCGACGTGTTTTCTATGGAAGTTTTGACTTTTTGTGTGAAAAATATAAAATGAAAATATCTACATGTAGAGATTTAGTGGTTTCAGGGTTACAAAGGGGGTCGATATTTTCATTATTTTAGTGATAGGACACACCGTTTTCGAGATATGAGTAAAAAAAAGTAAAAGAAAGTTAAAGTACCGTTTTTGCATGTCTGAAGCCGAGGTGTTGGTGTGAATTTTAGTTCACGCCACCTAATTTTATTCCACACCTTTTTAATCGCGATTAAAAATAGTCAGATTCTTGTTCAGATTTAGTTAGACAATCAAACTTTTTGGTGAAAAACGTAAAATTCAGAATAGCAAAATAACCATTTTCACTAAACTAATAACTCAGTGCAATCTTAGTGCTGTCAAACTAAAATATAGTTAAGTTGTGTCACTATAGTCAATTTCAGAATGGAAAATCTTCATTTGACAGAATTAAACCAAATTTTAGTGATTTTTAGTCTAGTTTAGAGGCGTTTGTGACAAGAGAATCGGCACCAATGCCAGATCCTGCCCCAGCTATTTACAGCCTTTATCAATTAATGAAAATAACTGTAGTGATTATCGACCCCGACGACGCCACTACCCTCCTCCAGGAGAGTAGTAAGGCCACTAGCACGCTACATAAGCCCAAAACCCGATCGCCGTCCTACCGCCCTCGCCGCCGAGGCCCGCCGCGACGCCCAAATCGACGCCCCTCCCGACCCTTGCTCGAGCCAGCCCGCGCCGCTGAGCCTGTAGCTTTAAATTCGTCCCTAATTAATACCAATCCTGATCCAGCTAGTCATTTGCTGCCCTCTTCCAGCGACGCCCTAAGCCGAGGTTCGTACCCCACAGGGGGTGCCCTTAGCGTTGTCGCTTAGTTTTAGTTAGTATATAAGTTTAAGTCCTGGCTGGAGGCCTTAATTTATTAGGGAATCCACAGGCAAGTCCGCTTAAGCAGACGACAACCGCATAGGTTGACCTGCGAGATGCCATACATAAAAAAAAAAAAGAAAAACTGTAGTGATTATAGAACCTTTTCAGAATACATTGTTTTGCATTATCACGTAGCATTGGTCAGTGACCGTATCAGAAAACTCATTTGGATTTTTAAATTACTCAGGCATGTTGCTTCAGTGAATCTTATAAAAACAAATATACACTGCCCTAGCCCAATCCATTCTAACCTATTGCATTCCTATCTGGGGGGTGCTTCCAAAATCAAATTCCTAGATGTAGAAAGATCACAGCGTGCCCTTCTCAAAACTATTTATTTTAAACCGTATCGTTTTTCAACACAAGAACTTTACAAACTATGTGACCTTTTAACTGTGAGAAAGTTATATATTCTAATGTCTGCCTTAAAAATGCATAAAACAACGTTATTTGATCCTGGTTTTCTGAGGAAAAGAAAGAAGTACGGTCGTTTGGCTGGAGTTAGGGCTCGTAATGCGTTCGCAAGGCGGCAATATGCTGCCCAAACTACTCCTATTTATAACACCATTTGCAAAAAACTTCCTATTTACCAAAAAACTCAGTACGAATGCAAGAAATCCCCGACTGCTTGGCTAAAGACCCTTACATATGAAGAAACTGAGACACTCCTAAATCCAGTAACATAATAATCATTTATTTAACTTACAAGTGTACACTAAGAGATAATGGAAATGCGGACTAATAACATCCTTCACACGAATAATATGCCTTTGGTTTCCCTTTCTCTCTTCCTCGCTCATACACACACACACACTTACACTCCACAAATAACTATGCTTGGATTCGGAATCTGAGATAATTATCAAATGTGATACAACAAATTCAATGACATACGCCATAGGATTCTAATGCTATTGCAACCAATTAACTTTTTCTCTGCTTTTCTCAGTGTTGTTTGTCAGTTGCAATGAAATGCAAATTATCTGGAATTACGAGTTCAAGTATCTAACCTATGTAATTAATTATCTGTAGATTCTATATTCTTATTTTTCGTAATGTTACTACTTTGGTATCGATTCCGTCATTAACAGGCTTTGTATGTATTCACATAGACGTATGGAAGAGGGAGGTCTTCTGGCACAGGTATCTCCATACTTAAAAGAAGGCCTCTAAAATGTATTTGCTAAAACCTGTTGA
The DNA here is from genome assembly GCA_963555695.1 of Dasypolia templi. Lineage (NCBI taxonomy): Eukaryota > Metazoa > Arthropoda > Insecta > Lepidoptera > Noctuidae > Dasypolia > Dasypolia templi. The sequence continues at coordinate 5,990,697 of OY743152.1, forward strand.
TTATGAAATAAATAAATTGAAATTGAAAACAGTAGAACTTGCCGATTACGAATCAATGATAAAAGGAATTCAACCCCAGAATTTCCTATTGCGGTACTAATTGCGCATGATACACAACAAAAAAAGTTTTAAATACCTGTAAAACAATAACTCATATTACGATTATAATAATTATAATAATGCGTAACCTAGATCTTGTTTAAATCGCTTTTTAACAATTATAAACTGCACCTAACCTATAATCAATGTCATTATTGTTTTAAGATTTTAACAGAAACCGCAAGTTCTACAGGCATTAGGACAAATGTTTAGTTAACAGCAATAGCTGCATTTTGCAGGCTTGTAAATGAATTTTTGATTTGAGTGGGGCAAAGTTCTATAGAGTTTCTGGCATTGTCATTTGTTCTTGTTAGATATGTTTTGGTGGTTTTTGCACCTCAGCTTGACGTATCATAGGATTAATTTATTTAGCGTTTTACACTTTAATAAGAAACCAAGGAAACAATTACAAACTAGAATTTTGCTATAATTAATGAAGCGTAAATGTGGAGTTGCAAGTAAATGAACATTTTAGAATTCAATTTTGAAAATTTTGATGTGACATTTAATCATTTTGGCAACCTCACTGATGTTTTCTCATAACAAAAATCCTACTAGCTGAAATAAGATTTAAGGGACTTGCTGGTTAAGAATATATAATAAAAAAAGGAATTTCACCTAAGTAACAAAAGAAAATCACTCTAATAATTAATCCTTACTCATACTTACTACATTGTAAACGTTTTTTTTTTCAATGGCATTTCCTGACAAGAAAATAAATTCACATGAAGACGATCCTCTAGAATCCGTGTGGAACTAGTTAATGCTAACAGGCAATGTAAATTAAGTTTTCTCCATTCAAAAACAGGTTACCGCACGCATTAAACTTCAACTAATTTATAGTCTAATTAGATTTACAACTCAGTACAAAATGCCCTGCAGAACAATCGAGAATTTTCGTTAAGCAATACTGAACCTTTCGAAGGACTTGACCTCAAAACACGGTCCCTGACATCTTGAGAGTATTTGTATAAGAAGCCAAGAGTTGCGTGGGGTAGCTAGTTGCTCTCAAATTATTTTGTAGATTTGTATTCCTGGTAAATTGGTGGTTCACATTTACAGTGCTTTAAGTCACATTCTACGGCGATGATCAGGCATGGATTTCAATCGTAAACTCAATTTGAATGGGGATTATACGGGTTACCGGAATATATTATGAGAATATTATTATATTAGGTTATAATGTTCGGCTGTACTTATGTATGTTGTTTTTTAAATGAATGTTCACCGATTTCTCCGTCTATTGTGGACCGATTTTGAAAGTGTATGCTCTCGTGGTGGTCCCATTTTTTTTTTTTTAATTTTCTTGCCTAGTTTTTGAGTTAGCTTCAATAATGCGTATTTTCCCCAGTTAGTGCATGCGGATAATGTCCTAAAAAGTTTCTGACATTGTAATTTATATAGCAGGTAGTCGAATTTGTCTGAGGTAGGTAGGTACCACTACTAAAAAGTAAAAAATAAATACTTTAATACAAAAAAAAATAATAGAACCGATTTCCAAAAAGACACTACAAACAGAAAAATAACTCTAATTTCGGAGGTCGAGTTAGTGGCAAAAACGAAAATACAAAACAAAAGACTTCCGAAATTACAGTTATTTTGACTTTGTAGTATTTTCTTTTTTTTCAAAGTTACTGATATCGGACAACTCATTTGTAAATACAATCAACAAAAGAAAAACGGTTGCGCTACATTTTTAACCATCAAGTTTTTGCCATCACTCATTGGAGTCTGTTATTTACACACACAAAAGCAAAATATTCCCAGAGTAGTGTAAATATGATTATTCCTTGCAGATACCTTTCCTTCGAAACCAGCCAATATTGTATCAATACATACCTACCTACGTATGTATTGGTCCAATTTTGGTACCAGCGAATCCTCTGAGCTGCAAACAATAGCAGATATTGATCATCACAGATCAAACGACTGGATGTAACGTGATTGTGAACGGCTCAGTGGTAGCGACACAATAGAAATTTCTAGTTGATATCTACCTGTATCAGGTAAGAAGTAATTGAAGCAGTATTGGGTATTATTTCGATGATATTAGATTCAAATAGGCCTGGGCAGGTAGGTAGTTCTGCGGTCTTAAATCTAATGAGGTCAGGTTTCATATTATGCAACTGTGTTTAGCTGACATGTAGAATAGAAAATACTGTATCGCATTACGATATCTGAAATTCAGTTGGCATCCAAAATATTTGTATTCTTTCTAGATATTCATGGTAAAGTTTATGTGAGTAGGTACTTTGAATTTCATATTTAAGAAGGTAATGTCTATGTTAAACTAGAATCTGAGAAATTTAAGCTATTGGAAATCATTGTGAGGAAACCAGAAGGCCAATTCTCGTACTTCAAAACGTTCAAATTCAAGTCGTAATCTCATCTGAGCTACAATAAATGTTAAAAATGTATGTAAATTGTTTGTATTTTTTGAGAGAGATTAAAATGAGAACGTACAAAAAAACCCTGTCAAGTGCGAGTCGGACTCGCGCACCGAGGGTTCCATACAAACCTGTAGGTATATAAGAACCTGAGTATTTGATATCAATTTCAATTTGAATACCTCTACGCGTTCATGAGGAAAGGGTTAAAAAGTTTAAAATTATTAAAAATATTTTTGTTTTATGATGTATCTAAAAATGTACGGTTTTCGCAATTTTTTCCTATATGTGCTTCGTACCAAAAAAAAAATTACGTTGCTTCGTACCAAATTTCAAGATACTGAGTTAACGGGAAGTAACCCGTAGGTTTTGATTCCCTTGCGAGTGTCGAAAATTTGCGGCATAAACGGCTATATCTTTTGATTGCGTCGGCTTAGAAGTTTGATTTTTTCACAGCTCCAAGGGACAGTAGACCTGAGTATTTGATATAAATTCCAGCTTGATACTTCCACGCGTTCCTGAGAAAAAGGGTAGTGACAGACAGACGGACGGACGGACAACAAAGTGATCCTATAAGGGTTCCATTTTTTCCTTTCGAGGCCCGGAACCCTTAAAATACGGAATTTGCCCCTTTGTACTTTGCTAAAACATAGCTTAAGTGCTCAATCTGTCTGATCAAAACTCATGCTTCCTTATTATGAGCAAATGGCTGAGGCTGCCTGTCTATTGAATAATGTAGGGGCGGAAACATGTAGAACTAGGAAAACATAAATTAATAGAATTCCAACTTAATTCACGTCCTTCATGCTTCCGTGGCCAATGTGGTATTTTGTTACACCAAAACCACATCTTTTATTTTTTTAGGGAGCTCTTAGGGAGCTGTTGTGCCCAGCAATTGTTGCTATGATTCAGTACAATTGTATGAGAATTCTTTAACTCACATTTAATATGTTTTTGAACACTGTTACTGCTGAAAAGCATGCCTTTAGTTACCTTTGACTGTTTTTACATCCAAATCTGTATTTCATTGTTACTGATTTCCTCCCTTTTACAAAATTAGAACTTAGAAGTCATCTGATTGTATAAGAACAGGTAAGACAGTTTCCCCCAAACTAGGCAAAAGGCCTGTGTCTTGGGGATCGGAATTGCGACATTTACATAGTTAGGTACATAGTGATAATTGCCATATCAGGAACACATAAACTCAAATTAAACTAAGCTAAAGCCAAATAAAATGTGACACTATATATATATATATATATCAGCGTGAGATCAAACAAAGCAAAACAAAATAATCAGTATGAGATCAATTAATGATGGATTTCACCAACGAAACTGAACACGGTCAGCACATAAACTATGTTTTAGAGCTGTCAGTGTCATTATTTTCAATGGAATATTGACAATGACAGCTCTTGAACGCGTTTTAGATGTGCTGAACGCGTTTAGTAACATTGGCGAAATCGGCACTTACTACATAGGGAATAATATCGTAACAAAATATTAATCAACAAAAAAATATCAATTAGATTTTCAATTTTAAAAATTATAGTGTAGAGTGTAAGTCTGAGTATGTGATGGAGAGTGAGAATGTGTTTGGATTTGTGTGTGTGTTAGAGAATGTGATTGTGTTTAGGTTTGTGTGTGTTGTGAACGTGAGTTTAGGAGTACACTTACACAACAGTGCACGTAAACAACGTTGCTTAGATAAATAATATTTTCTGTTTCATCATGTTCAAAGTAGTAAACTTTGACATTTTTCATCTTGAACTGTCATCTGTAACTGTGAGATTTATTTTTCAATGTTATAGAGCTAATAGGCCTGCTCTTCAAAAACGTGAAAACAAATTAATCGCCCGCCCGCGTGATTACTTTGTTTTGACGCGTTCGTTCTGCACTTTTTTGCCTTTTCTCAGCTCTTATAGCCTCTAACCTTCCTCAAGATTTGGGCTTTCAAATACAAAAAGACTTTTTCATAAACGACTGGCAGTTCCAGAGATTAGCGCGTTCAAAGAAATAATATAAAAATAAACGGTCTCTTCAGTTTTATTACATTAGTACAGATTTAGATAAGTGTTCTGGACAATCTTTAATTTAATTATATATGTGGATCATAAGAAAAAGATTTTTCAAATAAACAGTGTCCTTTTCACCACGACAGGGCTTGTTTAAAAAAAGTGTTTAGTGCCTACATTTCCATTTTATAATGTAATTTAAACCCAATTTCGAGTTAATTGAAGTAAAATTCAATCCTAAGAACGCTTTTCCAACCCATTAAGTTTTTTTTTTAATGAGTGTTTTAAATACTAGTACTGAGTTTAGAGTTAATCCGATAGCGCCTTTATTTGCTAACTTTTACACCATCTAAATACTGTGTGAGGTTCTGTTTAAAAATGCCAAAAGTCTTTATTAATTTCTGACGAAAATATTGACAAGTTTCGAGTTCATTAAACAATGGAATAAGGTTTTTCATTTAAACTGTATCCCCTCTTTTCCCTCACAGGGGTGGAATTTTATTCATCTTTTGAGATGTTTCTATATCTTAAAGTAAAGATTATTCATTCCCATTTTTGAGTTAATCAAGCTATGCAGTAAAGTAAAGTAAGTAAGTCCTCCACTTAAAAATTTCATAACCCCAGTGCCCCTCCGGAGTACGATTTTCGAAAAACCCTGATACTCTTTATTCGCTATTTATGGTCATAAGTAAAAGTACTGAATTTTGAGTTAATGGGACCGCTCGTTAATATTTTTTCAATACAAACTTTGACACCCCCGATGCCCGATGCCCGTTAGTGTAGAAAAATTTAAAAAAAATACACTACAATCCTTATAATTTACTTAGAAACAAATGTATTCGTACCAAGTTTCAACTTTATTAACTAAAGTAATAAGATTTTTCATACAAACAAAATCCCCCCTTTTCACACCCTGAAAGGTCGAAGTTTCAAAAACCCCTTCTTAGTGGATGCCTAATTGCCTACGTCATAATAACTATCTGTGTGCCAAATTTCCCCAATTCGTTCAGTGGTTTTAGCTATGCGTTGATAGATCACCCAATCAGTCAGGTTTTCCTTATATTATTATTATTATAGATATATAGACAAACTAAATAGAAGCTTCCATAATGTCGGTCAGGGACTATAAAAAGCGGCTGTAAGTCCTGGCAAAGGTTTTGTCAGTTCTAGCGCAGTCTGTTATTGATATTTTTTGTAATTATAAATATATTCAACTATCTACGTTAAAATCTTTCAATTTAATGCGTGAATCGCCGCGACTGTGTGGGATTTTCCGCTGCCTCCATTGGGTCCATTCTTCTTCTTAGTTTACATTAACGATTTACCCCCAATTACTTAAAAATCAACCGAATATGGTGTTATTTGCAGATGACTGCCAATAGACCGACGGTCACAAAATCTTGACGACGTGAATAACTCGATTCTTCAAGTCCAAGATTGGTTTACGGTAAATAATATGGTACTAAATGAAAAAAAAATAAACAAATGCATTAGATTTAAATTACCTAAAGTTAGAAGTTGCGAATGTGACATCATATATCAATGGAGAAAAACTGGAATTTATTAATCAGACGGTTTTCCTAGGAATCACGCTGGACGAGAAATTACAATGGGGACCACATATAACATCTCTTGTGGGGCGGCTTAGCTCGGCCGCTTATGCATTTTTTTTTTTTTGGCAGGAGTGGGAAATCCTCATGGACGCCCCAGAGGGCAGTGCCGGACTCTTAACGGCTAAAACCACACTCCTGCCTTACATTTGAACCCCAGACATGAGTCCGTGCCTTTGTTTTCATCATAAATTTTACAATTTTTATTACCATCAAGTACTTTATTCTACAAAACATACAATGTTAAAGCTTCATCAGATTCTTATATATATCCCTATATCTGTATAACATCAACTCAGTTCTCTCTCTCTCACTCGATATTCAGTGTTTATTGGGTTTGTTACCATCTCAGTTCGGACATTTTAAACGAGATCGTTGTTATGCTACTGTTATATATTATGAACAAATATGAATACTAAGCACATAATTTCGTTTACTTGTTCCTCCTAATAACCTTGTTGGCTAGTTTAATACAAAACCCAATAAACTTTGATATAGTTTTGTTACTTGTTACTAAGGCACTCATCGTTTCTGCCGTTATTTCGGTGCCTAGTTCCTGCTCGATCTCATGCCTCTCCAGGCAGTAGGCGGGGCACTCTGCCAGTATGTGAAGAACCGTTTCCAGTTTGTCCGGATCACATATGCACGATGGGCTTTCCTTACACTTGAACCTGTTCAGGTATTCTGAGAACCCACCGTGCCCTGTCAGTACTTGTGTCAGTGTGCCCGTCGGTTTCAGTTTCTTCACGTGACTAAAAGCTTGGATGGTATGGATGGTATGGATGGATGGGAAAGTAAATCCGGCTGTACCCTCGGATCTGTACCTTCGATTCCATTCTTCGAGCGTGTTCGCACGGATCTGCCGCTTAACGAATGAAATCGGGCATTGATAGTAATCTGGCCTTGTTTTAAGTTTTAGGGCGGCGTCCTTAGCCAGCTGGTCTGCTCCGCTTATGCTGTTAGAAAGATAAGACAGTTAACAGTAATTGAAACCGCGCGTTTGGTCTATTTTAGCTACATCCACAGCATTATGTCGTATGGCATTTTACTGTGGGGTCGGGCTGCTGACATTGAATCCATTTTTATTTTGCAAAAGAGAGCTGTCAGAGCCATGTACAATCTTCCTCGTCGCAAATCTCTCAGGGAACTATTTAAAATATTATGATTGTAAGGAAAAATCTACGTCTTTTTAATAAAATAAGTGTTAGACATAATTTTAATACTAGAAATAAAGATAAAATAGATCAAACATTTTTCAGATTACCTAAAGTACATACATCATTTATGGGGTACCTCGTGATATATTGCAATTAAATGAAAGAAAATTAAAAATTCATATAAAAAGTACACTATGTAAGCAAGCTTGTTACAAATTGGAGGATTATATACAAGATAGGAATGTTTGGAAACATGATGGTCCAGCTCCATAGGACAATCCAGTCTGGACAAAATCATTCTGTTTGATAATTTAATTGTATAATTTGTTGTTTTTACTCAACTCACACAGGGTTATTCCTAGTTAATATTTAAGGAAAATCATATACTTTTACTGTTTGTAAATATGTGAGCACCATGTACCCTCATATCACGTGATTAATTTACATGTTTTTGCTTTATTATAATTTTTTACCCATTGTGGTATAGTATTTTTATTCTTGGTGCACCGTCTTCACTTATAGAAATATAATTTACGTATTTTTTTTTGTAAAACATTTTAAAAGAGTAACGGTGGAGTTTCTTGCCCCTTCTTCTCCATGCGAAACTACCTTTTGGAAGGGGCGCCTAGAATCACTCCTATTTTTAATGTAAAATTTGACGTTCAAAATTGCCTTTTTGAAATAAATGCTTTGACTTCGAGGCTGCTCCTGATCATGATAGGCGTAGGACACCGCAGCCCCGTCCTCATCCAACTCAACTAATGCCTGATGCATCCTGCTGCATCCTCCTGATCCTACTGCTGACTCCGCCCGTTCCTGAATAAGCTTTCACACCTATTCACCTTTTATTCTTGTGTTTATGTTTACTTTATGTTTTTATATTTCTCTTTTGACTGTCTGACTGTGACTACGATTAGTCCTCCCGACTAAACGTAACGTTACAGCAGGCACACTCCGCTACACTGCTTCTGACCACTACCCACATGCTCTTCAAAGCTTTAGGGATGATTTATGCTAGACCGACACGGGCGCGAGCCACGTCCGGGTCTGCTCAATTTGTAGAGAGCGGTTGATCGCGTTCAGTGTCAACGAAAATGCTCATACGATGCCCTTATGTCCGTAAGTGATACGAATAGGAAACGCGCGTAACTTTTGCCGAAACTACGGACTTCGCGCTTGGGGAGTAGGCCCCCACGCGCGGGGACGGGACACGCACGCTGAACGGGGTGGCCTGACCTGCTTCATATAAAATGTTCGTGAAGTTTTGGAGCCACGCTGTACCTGCTCGTATGAACAGACAGCCTCAGCCCTTCGTTGGAATGATTGACAGGCTTAACTTAAGTCAATTTTCAGTTGTTCGTTCTAGACATTTATAGAATTCCGAACTTATTCATTACTACGAACCTATTAGTCTTCTATTTGAGGTGGTTTAACAACTTAGTGACTTTCAATGTTATTGAACTGCCCCGTTAGTCTGGTGGTTTCAAGCGCGACTGATGAGCGTCAGATCGCCTCGGAGTGGTCCTGCTCCTGATCTCTCGCCGGTCGTGTCGGGTTGCCGCCCCACCGCACTTTGAGAGTGAAGGAAGAGAGAGTGCACCGATGTCTGCGCACATACTTGTGCTACTATAATATCTCCCGCGCAGTAGGCTAGTCTCCGTTGAGATTGGCCGCCATGGCTGAAATACGGTCTGGATGAATATCATAACTATCAATGGTCGAAAAACGAAAACTTGATGTTATCTAAATTCATTGTTTATATACAGGATGTCCCGTAAGTCGACGTCAAGCCGGAATCTGGTGATATAGGTCAAGTCATAACTATTATTTGCTATTATGTACCAGGCCACTCAGAAAGTATTGCGAAAAAAAGTTTTATATTTAAGCATGGCCAGTTATAGTCTATTTTGAAAATATGATTTTTTTAAAGTAAAAATAGGTACGTTCCAATTTCGAAATTTTCTTCCAAATTGTTTGCGAGCTAATTTATACTATCGTGTCTCATTAAAAATGCGCGGGGAACATTTTCGCGCTATGAGTTTTTACGATTTCAGGTGTCGCCTGAAACCGGACGAATCGTACGATAGACTTCAAATGGCATTCCTGGATGAAGGCCCTTCTAAGGCTACCATGTATCGGTGCATCGTTGGTATAACGAATTCAAGCGGGGTCGACTAACTTTGGGAGATGAAGAAAGAAGTGGTCGCCCTTTGACGGCTGAAAACGTGCTAGAAGTGAAAATTTTAATCCAAGACAATAGGCGAGTTACGTATCAAGAGATTCAGCACATACTGCAGGTTGGATCGGGAAACCTTCACTAAATTCTACACGTGCATCTTCGCGTGATCTTCTAAGAAGAAGATGATGATGATGATCATCACCCAGCTTGAAAACTCGTCTCGGCTTAACGTCGCCCTGAATAAGAAAAAGCTGGAGAAGATGAAGCCTGTTACCGGACCATAATAGTAATTATAAATCATTTTGAATCCTTCAAAACCACGATATCATTATACAAGAGACAAAATGCCCCAGAAAATTCGTTTAAGATTCAGAAAAAGTATAGATCGCGCCAAACTTCTAGACGCCTCTGATATAGCTCGCGCCAACTTCAGAGGCGTCTAGAAGTTTGGCGCGATCTATACAGTTCAGTTAATGCACAACGAGTTTGTCAAAACATCAATAGGGGCATTTCTTTTGTCATCCAAAAAATAATCAAGGCTATGAACATTTTATTTGCTAGATTAAGGCACGGAGAATGCGTTTGCGAACATTAGGCAATACATAATTCACCGGCTGCCATAACGAACAATGGGAATACTAGACGATCCGATCATAACAAACCTGAGTGGAAGAATGAGTGGCAAACAATGGACGCCGACAGAAGAGAGATTATTAAAAATAAAAAATAAAATATTAACACCTGATCCCACAATAAGGGGGCTCTATATATATATATATCAATAACTGGGACGAAAAACAGTACGCCCCTATTGGGGACTTGGGGCGAGAGAAAAGAAGATATGTACAATGCTCCACATGATACAAGACATTCCTTAATTTAGTGGACAGAAGAAGACACGCCTTGTCTCTAAATAGATACAAGATCTGGCAGGCAATACAGAGATTTTCACAGCCATTATTAGCAACAGCTAATAATGTTTAAGACATGGGAAGACAATTAGCGCTGGCAAAATTTTACATTAGCTCAAGTGTACCTACAGATGATACTTTTTATGTCAACATTGTATATTGATTGATTAAATAAATTGAAATTGAAAATAATTCACAGATGCAATAGATACAATTAAACAATTAATTAATTGGACCGTCAAAGACGGTCCACGGTCCACAAAATAATGAGCGCACGTTAGAAAAAATCAAACGAATCGACCGTGTTCGTGTCGTTGTTGAGAAAAAATATTGGAGCTGAAATAAACAGAGTTCGTTCGTTCGGCTTTCAGTAATAATAAAGTTAAACAGGCCAATAAAACGTGGAGAGCAATAAATTTGTTAAAGAAGACAATGGAATCGTTACCACCCAGAGCTGAGGATCGATCGCATGTTCGAGCGTCGCTACCCCTGAATGAAATATGAGACTCGGAAAGCCTTTTAAAACATTTTCTTTGCTCAAAATGCTTGAAGAATTTTCTTTTAATATTTACTTTCTAGCTTTAGGCGATTTGAAGAAGAATAACGTTTCTTTTTATAAGACTGCCTCGCTACTGCTGAGCATGAGGTCCTGGGTTCGATCCCCAGGTCGGGCAACGTGTAATTGGGTTTTTCCCCTAGTTACCGATTATGATTTATAAATATCCCAAATATCTTATATTCTACCACCAATATTATAAAGCCTGATTCTATTCACGTTATGCGATAACCGCGTTTGAAGATGCATGCAAATACCTACATAATACAAACTCTAACCAGGCTTGAGGCAAATTCGAGACGCGCAAAATAATTTTGAACCTTCCCTGCACGATCGTGGAGCTCGTGCAGGGAAGGTTCTGATTCCTTTTGTTTACTCTTACAAATTTAACCTGCACCCTCATTGCATTGTTTTGTTTTATTGTAGGAAATGACGTAGACCTTTTAGTTATTCTTAGAATACAACGTTTATCTCAAAACACTTGGAAGTGCCAGTTGTTTTAACCGAAAATCAATGCTGCGTGGTGGTTCACTAATCCTAATTAAAAGTAGTATAAAATCAAAAGCTTTTAAAGACATAGTTGAACTATCGGTTGAACATAGCGTTGAACTGTCTTGTGTTGAGCTAGATAAGCATGTTATAGTGTGCGTTTACAGACCCCCAATTATCAAAACTTCTACATATTTGAGTCGGTAATGGATGATGTTTTGGCTAAACTTGCAACTCGTAATAAATCAGTTATTATCTGTGGAGACTTTAACATTAATATTTAAGAAAATAATTCAAATACCAGTACATTATTGAATTTGTTTAAATCATTCACATTGTCAAATGTGTTTTTAGAATCAACCCGAACAACTACAACTACTGTTTCGTGTATTGATAATGTATTTTGTTTTTGTTTGTTTGTTTGGCATCTCGCAGGTCAACCTATGAGGTTGTCGTCTGCTTAAGCGGACTTGCCTGTGGATTCCCTAATAAATTAAGGCCTCCAGCCAGGACTCAAACTTATATACTAACTAAAACTAAGCGACAACGCTAAGGGCACCCCCTGTGGGGTCCAAACCTCGGCTTAGGGCGTCGCTGGAAGAGGGCAGCAAATGACTAGCTAGATCAGGATTGATATTATTTAGGGACGAATTTAAAGCTACAGGCTCAGCGTCGCGGGCTGGCTCGAGCAAGGGTCGGGAGGGGCGTGGATTTGGGCGTCGCGGTGGGCCTCGGCGGCGAGGACGGTAGGACGTCGATCGCGTTTTGGGCTTATGTAGCGTGCTGGTGGCCTTACTACTCTCCTGGAGGAGGGTAGTGGCGTCGTCGGGGGCGATTAAAGTTTGCCTTGGTCGGCGAATACTACTAATGCGAGAGGGAGTGTAGCGGGCGGCCGCTGTAATCAGGGGGTTAGAATGTTTGATGCCTCAGTTGAAGAAACGCTTAGATAAGCGTTTCATAAACTGTTTTATGGTTGGCATTTTAAGGTCGACGTGAAGATCTAAGTTTCGAACATATTAAGGGGCACCCGTAACCCTTCTGAGGAAACGGTTTTGGAGGGTCTGCATCTTATGGAGATGACGTGGGTGAGCGTGCGCAAATACAACGCAGGCATAGGTCATGATGGGACGGATGACTGCGGTGTAAATGTGGAGCTTGCATTTAAGGGACAGTTTACTACGGGCTGTCAGTACGAAGTGGAGCCTGCTAAGAGCGAAGGAGGCGCGCGCGCGAGCCGCCTTAATATGAGCCTTAAAGGTAAGGTTTTCATCGAGGATCACGCCTAGGTATTTGGCTTGCTTCTCCCAGGGGATCGGCTTACCGTACATAGTGATCGGGCTGGGTAGTGGGGGAGGGAATCGACGACGTCTCGAGAAGAGAACCGCCTGACTCTTATCGGGGTTGACCTCGGTTCTCCATTTCCGGAACCAAGCGCCTAAGACGTTTGCGGAGGTTTGGACAGTACGAGCTATAGCGTTGGGACAGTGACCGGTATAGTAAACGGCAGTGTCGTCGGCGAAGACAGTCAACTGAGCCTTTTTACTTTTTTGGATATCGCTAGTGAACAGCGTGAAGGCGAGAGGAGATAGTATGGAACCCTGAGGGACACCGGCGCGAATAGGATGAGGGGACGAGAGTGCTCCCTCGATGCGATAGCGACAGGTGCGATTCAACAAAAAGTCTCGTAAGATGAGCACGAGATCTGGAACTCCTAGTTGGTAGAGCTTGTATATCAAGCCGTTGTGCCAAACTTTGTCGAAGGCTTTCGCTATGTCGAAGAATAGCACACCCGTCGTCGCGTTACGCTGTAGACCAGCGCATAAGTGCTCTACGATACGGTGGACCTGTTGGGTGCCCGAGTGTTGGCTTCGGAAACCGAACTGCTCGTTGGGTATGAGGCTCTTTGCTTCGGCGTAGTCTTTGAGACGCTTATAAGTAGGCCTCTCGTAGATTTTGCCGAGGACATTGAGTAAGCTAATAGGGCGGTAGCTGGAGGGCTCAGACTTTGGCTTGCCTGGCTTTGGGATACCGATGACGGTGGCTTCTTTCCATGATTGTGGGAAGATGTTGTTGCTCAAGGCGCCATTGAAGATGGCGGTCATAAGCATTATTAGCGGGGCAGGGAGGAGTTTGTATACCTTGTTGGTAATACCATCCGAACCGGGGGCCTTACGAGCGTGTAGCCCTTTAATGATGTCGTACACTTCGTCTGGAGTGACGGGAGGCAGAGGATCATCAGGCTCTTCGACGGGAGGGAGAGAGGCTCTGCGTTCGACTTCAGCGTCGACCTTGTTCAGGTGAGCTTGGTCTACTGGTTGGGAGCTGGGAGAACATTGGGACTCTAGGCTGTCAGCAAGACATTCAGCCTTATCGGGACTGTCGAAAGCGACACTATTGTCGGGGCGGATGAGAGGAGGCATAGAGACCTCTTCTGAGGAACGCAATTTCCTCTGTAATTGCCAGAAGGCTTGATGAGTGGGCTCGAGTTCACTGAGCATCTTGTTCCAGCCCTCAGAGCGAACCTCCCCTATGCGTTTCTTTACAGCACGCTGTAAATGGCGCATGTGGGCTTTGTTCGCGTCACAAGGGAAGGAGTCGTAGGCACGGATGGCCGCGTTCTTCTCGCTTATCAGGTCACGTACGTCAGTAGGTAGTTTCCAGCGATGGTCTTCCATCACCGGAACTTCCCGTGAAAAATCCGTCAATACGGATTGTACGTGCTCTGTAAACGAGTCGATTGCGGCCGTCGTGTCGGCGACTGACACTAAGTGATCGGGGATGGTGTCTAAGTGAGGCGACGTGGTGGATTTCAGTCTTTCGCTTACTTTCCTCCAGTCGGTTATCATCTGGGTCTGAGGGGGGCGGTTGGGGTCGATCGGGCCCGAGTAGGGTGCAAGATGCATGACTACAGGGCGGTGGTCAGAGTTAAGCTCGTGGAACGTCTCTATCAATTGCAAACGTAGGTTCACATTCTTGAGCAGCGCTACATCGAGAACATCGGGAAGGTGATTTGTATTACCTGGGAAGTGAGTCGGGCTCATTGGAGCGATGAGGTCAAAGTTAAGGGATTCGCCTAACTTGAAAACTAACCTACCTCTGGTTGAAGTTGTGCTACTATTCCACGCCGGGTGCTTGGCATTAAGATCCCCCGCCAAGATGACGGAGTCACTCATACCGAAGAGGGCAGTGAAGTCCTTTTGGAGCGAGATGGGATCCTCCGGACCATTGTCGGGTGGGATATACGCGGAGATGATGGTGATCGGTTGGTGGCCGGTCATGCCGAGCCGACAGATAGAGGTCTCCAGATGGGAGAAGAGAGGAGGTACAAAGATTTCCTAAAGTATATGAGTGTGCCACCCTTGTGACATCGAGATCTGTCATTGCCAACTAATTTAAAGTTGGCAATATTCGGGTTTCGGTGATGAGGTTTTAAAAAGGTTTCCTGTATGAGGAGGATGTCAAGCTGATGGTCGCGGAGGAAAGCGGCGATCTCATCGCGTTGACCTGAAACGCCATTTGCGTTGAAAAAGCCTAATTTAAGGGATCGGTTTGTTACTATTTACTCTCGTATTATCCATTGAGAATTAATATTTGAGTGAGTGTAGTACTTGCGCGATCTCGGGATACGCGCTGAGAATTTCCATGAGGCGAATTGCGTTGCCGTTTGCAGCAACGATTTCTTCCGCCATTTTATCCGCGGCGGTGGTGCAGAGAGCCGCGTATGTACTTAATATGATTTGGGCGCTGTTTCGGCCCTGGGTTCCCTGAGGTGCCGCTGGAGAGGCCGTAGGGGCCGCGGGGGCTACCAAAGGCGCTGGGATGGCGGAAGCCATCAGCGCTGGAAGTTGCGCGGATTGCGCTGGTTGCGCGGGTTTTGATGGCACCGAAGCTGCGGGAGCCTTTAGGTGGTTAAGGTTAGCCCAGGGAGACGGCCTCTGCGTGCTAAGCCGTTCCGGCATCAGCGCGGAAGGAGGCTTACCCCAGGGGCTTTCCCTGTGCTGGCGGTCGCTCGCGCGTTTCGAGAGTTTGGGAGAGGAGGACTTCGGGGCTTTCGGACAGCCCCGATAATTTGCCGGGTGTCCCGATTGGCCGCAGAGTACGCAGCTGGGAGGCTCTGAACATAGTTCCCTATCTTTAGGGCGGGTACAGTCGACGGTGCCATGCTCACCTAGACACTTGACGCATCTAGGGGTCGCATAGCAGTTGGACTGCGAGTGACCGTACAGTTGGCAGCGATGGCACTGGCCAATCAAGTTGGCTCGGTAGGGCTTCTCAATGGAAATGCCCGAGAGTGAACATACCGATTTCACTTTAAATATCGGGTGGTGCCCTTCAGTGGGGTCACAGATGACTAGGACCATGTCGTAGACAAGGCCCTGCCTCGCTTTATGCAAGCGATGGACGGCGGACACTGGGATTCCTTGAGCGATGAGGTCGCTCTTAATCTCCTCGGTGGAGATTTCTTGAGGAACGCGCCTTATTACGACGCGAGTAGGGGTTTCCTCCGGAAGGGAGTAAGTATGAAAGGAGTAGTTCCTTTCACGCAGGGCGCGGGAGAGATCCCTAAAGTCCGAAGACGTGGGGACGGAAACTTTGATCCCCTGAAGGGTGGATCGGGCATTTGTGTAGTTGATCTTTCGATCACCACACATTTTGGAGATTTCGGTCCATTTGGACTTATCTTGAATGTAGATCGGGGGAGGGGGCTTTTGTTTCCTCGAGGTAGGAGCGGGTGGGCAAGCCGTAGGGCTGACCGGGCGGTGATAATGTATTTTGTTGCTGCGACTATTTAGATAAAGCTATCGTTAATTATCTCCCTTCAGATCACAGCGGTCAAACCGTAACTTTTGAGTCCAACATAGCGATAAAAAAGTGCAGATACAATCCAGACTAAAAACATCTGTTAAATTAAATAAATTTAATAGCACTTTAATTTTTAAGTTAAGTAATCAGGACCTTACAGTGAGTAATGTTAATATTTTGTATAAAGAATTATTTTCGGTAGTTCAAACCGAGTTTAATAATACTTTTAAGAAGAACACTAAAAGTATCAGCCCTAAGTTTTTATTTCGTGACTGGGTAACTAAAGAACTTAGGAAAAGTAGGGAAAGGCTTTTCGAGCTGTATTTTTTTTTTTCGGCTGCGGCGAGGACGGTAGGACGGCGATCGGGTTTTGGGCTTATGTAGTGCGCTGGTGGCCTTACTACTCTCCTGGAGGAGGGTAGTGGCGTCGTCGGGGGCGATTAAAGTATGCCTTGGTCGACGAATACTGCTAATGCGGCAGGGAGTGTAGCGGGCGGCCGCTGAGATCAAGGGGTTGGAGTGTTTGATGCCTCAGTCAAAGAAACGCTTCGATAAGCGTTTCATGAACTGGTTTATGGTAGGCATTTTAAGGTCGATGTGGAGATTTATATTACGGACATAGAAGGGGGCACCCGTGGCCTTTTTGAGGAAACGGTTCTGGAGCGTCTGCATCTTATGGAGATGACGTGGGTGAGCGTGCGCAAATACAACGCAGGCATAGGTCATGATGGGACGGATGACTGCGGTGTACATGCGCAGCTTGCATTTAAGTGACAGTTTACTACGGGCTGTCAGTACAAAGTGGAGCCTGCTAAGAGCGAAGGAGGCGCGCGCGCGAGCCGCCTTAATATGAGCCTTAAAGGTAAGGTTTTCATCGAGGATCACGCCTAGGTATTTGGCTTGCTTCTCCCAGGGGATCGGCTTACCGTACATAGTGATCGGGCTGTTTTCGAGCTGTATGGCTTTAAGCCTTATCATTATTACAAGGAAACTTTTAATAAGTATGTTGCTTCTTACTCAAATTTTTTTAAGAACACTTGTAAGGCAGCTAAAGCCTTAGCTATACATTAGCAACAAGGTAAAATCAGCAGACAATAAAATAAAGACGGTTTGGAAAATTATCAATAATGAAACGAACAGGATCAAAAAGCAAAATTCTGATTACACACTGGAGACGTCATGTGGTCTCATTTGTGATAACAAAAAAGTTGCTCAGGAATTTGTGAATTTCTTTACCAGTGTCCCACTAAAAACAACTGAAATCTTAAATTCTTCGCCCTCGCTTGCTTTTGATTTAATGAAGGCGAATGTTTCAGCCTGCCCGATTGAATTTAACTTTAAGCATATTAACGCCTTAACAGTAATAAAATCATTTAAGCAAATCAAGATCAAATTGACCGAAGATCTTTGGGGAATGTCTATTAAAGTCTGTACCTCCATAATTGAGACTATAGCACCATACTTAGCCTTAATACTTAATTTGTGTGTGGATCAAGGAGTCTTTCCGGATCTAATGAAATACAGTAACTTACTTTTCAAATCCGGGGACAGTAAAGACACTAATAATTATAGACCTGTGTCCGTGTTGCCGGTTTTCAGCAAGATTTTTGAAAAGACAATGCTTAATCAGATGCTTAATAGACCGAAGATGGTGTTATTTGCAGATGACACTTCATTGATCTTTAAAATAGACCGAAGGTCACAAAATCTTGACGACGTGAACAACTCTATTCTTCAGGTCCAATATTGGTTTACGGTAAATAGTTTGGTACTAAATGAAAAAAAAAAAAACAAATGCATTCGATTTAAATTACCTAATGTTAGAAGTAGCGAATGTGACATCATATTGAACGGAGAAAAACTGGAATTTAGTAATCAGACGGTTTTCCTAGGAATCACGCTAGACGAGAAGTTACAATGGGGACCCCATATAACATCTCTCGCGGGGCGACTAAGCTCGGCAGCGTATGCTGTTAGAAAGATAAGACAGTTAACAGAGGTTGAAACCGCGCGTTTGGTTTATTTTAGCTACTTCCACAGCATTATGTCATACGGCATTTTACTGTGGGGTCGGGATGCTGACATTGAATCCATTTTTATTTTGCAAAAGAGAGCTGTCAGAGCCATTTACAATCTACGTCGCCGCGAATCTCTTAGAAAACTATTTAAGAAGATTAATATAATGACTGTACCTTGCCAGTTCATTTATGAAAATATTATGTATGTTAGAAAAAATCTGCATCTATTTAATAAAATAAGTGATAGACATAATATTAACACTAGAAATAAAAATAAAATAGATCAACCATTTTTCTGACTATCTAAAGTACATAGATCTTTTATGGGGTACTGTGTTAAATGTTACAACAAAATACCTGGTGAAATATTGCAATTAAATGAAAGAAAGTTTAAAACTCATGTTAAAAAAACACTTTGTAATCAAGCATATTACAAATTAGTAGATTATATCCTAGATAAGAATGCTTGGAAACATGCTGGTCCTGCTCCATAGGACAATCTAGAGGCTAGAAAAAATCATACTATTTGCTTATTGTATTGTATATTTGGTTATTTTTACTTTACTCACACACTGACGTATTCCTAGTTAATATTTTAGGAAAATCATATATTTTTACAATTGTTTGTAAATATGTGAGCACAATGTACCTAACCTTAATGTATATGCCTTTGCTTTATTTTTAATTTTTTTGTACCAATTGTGGTATAGTATTTTTATTCTTGGTGCATCGTCTTCACATATAGAAATATAATTAATGTATACAAATATTGTAAAACATTTTAAAAGAGTAACGGTGGAGTTTCTTGCCACTTCTTCTCCATACGAAACTACTTTTTGGAAGTGGCGCCTAGAATCAGTTTTATTTTTAATGTAAATTTTTACGTTCAAAAGTGCCTTTTTATGGGCCTATTTGAAATAAATGCTGTGACTTTGACTTTAATCATTTCAATACTAATAAAATCCTTCACGAGCAACAGTATGGTTTCACCAAAGGGCGTTGTACGACCGACGCTGGTGTTACCTTATTAAAAGATATATTTAAGGCGTGGGAAGAGGCTCAAGACGCCATAGGAATCATTTGTTACCTTTCCAAGGCATTTGATTGCGCCGATCACGAAACCCTGCTTTTGAAACTTGAGCATTACAGACTTGGAAAACTTGCGCTCAGTTTAGTAAAATCTTATTTAAATGATAGACAACAGCAAGTTCAAATAAATGGTGTCAATTCACTAGGTTTAAAAGTAAAAATGGGTGTTCCACAAGGCTCGATATTGGGTCCTTTCCTCTTTTTAGTATATATTTTTGACCTACTCCATTTATTAATAAATCAACCACAAATGGTGTTATTTGCTGACGATACTTCCTTAATTTTTTAGGTAGATAGACGTGCTTCAAATTTTGACGACGTAAATAACGCCCTACTGGTGGTCCAAAATTGGATCACTGCTAATAATTTAGTACTAAATGGAAATAATACTAAGTGTATAAGATTTTCTTTACCAAACGTCAAGAGTAGTGATTGTGAGATAGTATTGAATCAAGAGAAACTAGAATTCGTCGATAAAACGATTTTCTTGGGGATTCCGCTCGACTCATGGATTCAATGGGGTCCTCATTTAACATCTCTTGCAGGACGGCTAAGTTCAGCAGCTTACGCTGTCAGAAAAATCCGTCAATTTACTGATGTAGATACCGGCTGGTCTATTTTAGTTACTTTCATAGTACGGTGGATGGGCTGCAGACATCGAGTCAATTTTTTATCTGCAGAAAAGAGCCATCAGAGCCATATATAATCTCCGCAGGCGCGATTCTCTAAGGGAATTGTTTAAGGATATTAACATCATGACGATACCTTGTCAATACATCTATGAAAACATCATGTACGTAAGAAGAAATTTACATCTTTACAGTAAAAGAGGTGAAAGACATAATTATAGTACTATAAATCGGGACCTATTAGTTCAACCAGGTTTCAGACTGGCTAAAGTAGACTCATCTTTCATGGGGTACTGTCTAAAATGTTATAATAAAATACCTCCCCACATTCTTCAACTGAATGAGACGAAATTCAAATCCTTTGTCAAACGCACACTATGTAGGCAGGCATATTATAGGATAGGGGATTATATAACTGATAAAAATGCCTGGCTTAATGCTGGTACTGCTCCGCACCACAACTAATTAATTGACATTTGAAATATTGTTGAAGCTGCTGAAGATTGTAAGAATATATTTGCATTATTTAAACTCAATCTCCTTTTTATTATATAGATGCATTGCACAGATGTGAGTACTTTGTACTATAGAGCTACCATTTACCGGGTAATGTCATAGATTGACTTGAATGTGCCCTGGCGGCTGATAGTATGTCATGCTCACTCAAATTTCTCGCTGACGGTGGCGCGTGTGTCGGATCATTTAGCTCCCTTCAAAATGGTTGAGCTGAATGGTGCTGATCCATGCGTCATGTTCGTGAACGGGCGCCGTCACACAGTGAGTCGAAACTATGATTTTAGTGACTTAGGGCTCAACTTTGCTTTTTTACTTTTTTCCTCATGTGGATGGATAGAGCTCATTAACCTCAACAATAATTGTTCTGATGTATTTTTTCCTAAACTTTATACTTTGGGTAGAAAAATGTGTTTTGTTATTTTTTTGTATGGAGCGGATCAAATAACCTTAAATTCCTGCTAAGTAGCGTGTGATCCCGCGTTGAAACTTTATTTTTCATATACCTTGTCTAGTCTATTATCATTTGATGCTATTAACGTGTGCATAAAGTTGCAACTCTGCCAAATAAATGGATCGAAAAAAATGAAAAAATATATAGAATAAAAAGCTACATTTTTTACTTTCGTAAGTTCTTTTAAGTTAAATTTGATATGGAATAGTAAGTAAAAGCACGTAATAATACACATAGTTACTTAACAACTAACAACAATACATTTAAAAGGTCCCTAATTAGCTTAAATTTACTAATATATGTAGTATTAGTAAATTTAAAGCTAATCACACTAATCATAATACATTTAAAAGGTCCCTAATTAGCTTAAATTTACTAATATATGTAGTATTAGTAAATTTAAAGCTAATCACACTAATCATAATACATTTAAAAGGTCCCTAATTAGCTTAAATTTACTAATATATGTAGTAGTAGTAAATTTAAGCTAATTAGGGATCTATGAATTTCAATTTCTTTGTTTTAATGACTTTAACATGTTTATGAAATGTTATTTTAAGTTAGATTTAATACTGAATAGTGAGTAAAGATAGGTACATAATAATACAAATTAGTAAAGGTAAATTAACATTACTACAACTAACACAAGCAAACTAAAAACTAACTATAAACAACATCAAACATTACTATTTCCTTTCAATTATGAGTTTGACATTTATAAACTAATAAAAAAACAAGAAACTTACAAACTACCAAAAAATCTTATTCACTATCGCTATGACTATCTTGTAAATTATCTACATCAATAAAATCTATATCGGATTCTGTGGGAAAAATCAGCAGAAGCTCTTTGACTTTTGGAGAGAGAACCATTATATTTTGTTTCACCATTCGAGGTCTTAGACTTGTGATCTTTGGATCAGAAGACAAAAGAAGATTGTGTATAATATCCTCATTTGTCGCCGTTCTACTTACCTTTCTAGAATGACTCTCTCTATATTTCCGGAAATCTTTATTACGAGCTTCCGCTGCCTCTTCCGACAGTTTACCTATAGGTATGGCACCAAAGTGCTTAATTATATCACTCCCATGTACTAACAATTTATGTATACTGGAAGGCATATAATACCAGGGATATAAGTGAACGTACAATTGTGCAGTATCTCTACAAAATTCGGAAAACTTAGAAAGATCCACGCTCTCTCCAGATGCAACCGTCTGAAGAATCACATGAAACCTTTCTATTAAATCTTTATCTATTCCTGTTATGCGAGCTGTTGTTTCTGCATCCCTAAAAAATCTTCTGGCAGTATTGCCATCATTGGTTGTGCCTACTCCTTGCTTGACTACGTCAATAAGTAAACCGCATTCTTTCTTAAACGCTTGCTGTATAGCGCTCTTTCTGAGTGTCATTTTTTCTTTGTCATCGCCCCTGCAACTCCATTTTTTGAAGTCCAAACGATAAGCTGCAAACAAAAAGAAATATCACTTAAATAAAAATCTCACAAGTAACTATATAACGTGAAAAAAATTATGAACTAATAAAATTATATTTACCGATATGAAGTAAGCACTCCATGCTTCTTATCCAGGCATGTAAAGATGACATTCCATACTGGAACACTTCTTCGTTGTTCTCTTTTTGAGCAAGTGACTCTAAATTGTTCATCTCTGACGGTTTTGCTTTGCAGATATCACAGACAGCTGAAGATGTGTCTGACAAATATGACGATATTTTGCCGTCTATCATCGTCAAGTGCAATTGATGCTTAACTTCAACTTGATTGAACTTGATTGGCTGAAGTGTTTCTATTTCTTCGGTTATGCTAGCTTTTATAGTTACCACTGTTGACTGCGTTTCTTTGGTAAATTTGAACATTATCGGACGGCAATAGAAAGTTGATGAGGGTCGATCGTTTTCCCAAACAATTGTTCCATCACATTGTTGAAGCATTATAGGAACTAGACTGGCCATGAAGATAGTTGAGTCATCAAACTCTGCTTCAGTCTTTTGTTTATAATTACTTTGACCTGAGGCTCCATCAAAACCCCATTTGCTTATTAGCAGTAACTCAGTTGGCGAATCCAAATCTAAAGTAATCACTTCTAAAAGCCTAGATACCGTCAAGTTGAGTAAAGCTTGCAGTTTAATAGCAGCTCCTTCTTCAGTTATAATTATGTCTTCTTTCCCTGGATAACATTTTGCCTTCGCTTGTTTTATTTTATAATAAGAAGGGTATAAATCAGACCTATTTTCACTTGCTGCTTCTCTTAGGCTTATATACTGCCACTTACTTAATTTAAGTGAAACTAATAAAGACAGTGCCTTATCGGGTGAATATGTACTACTTTTCGGTTTACTTGTACTTAAACACTCTTTAACTTTTTCTAGATCTTCGGGGTGATTTAGTAAATGGTTCATAATTTTTCCTACATCCTCATTTCCGGTGTTTCTTAAACTAGCAATTGTAGTAGCTTTAAGTTCATCCGGGGATAACGAAAGCGATTGGTTAATTTGATCAACGCGTCGTCGTTTTTGCCTGGAGCCCAATTCCTCGAAAGGTTTTCGAGGTGTAAATGTAGATGTCGAAGCTTCTGTAGTAGATGGTGGTAGATTTTCGACATCTTCAGTATTACAAATCTCGAGCCTTTCCTGTTCAGTGTTCACAGCTTCAGGTATCATTCCTTCGGGCCAGTTTATTGCACGTTCCAACCAATCACCATTTTTTCATACAAACTGTGCTAACGTGCGACTACTTCGTTCCCATCTTGCACTTATATTTGAACAAAAGCGCGTACAGAATTTTTGGAGCTCAACACTGTTTTCTTCGGTCACGTTTATTTTATGTTGTAGGAATTGAAAGAATTTTTGACTATCCGACAGTGACTTGACCTGCTCTCTTAAAATCATAAATAAATCTAAATTGTTAACTAAATTATCCATTATAACGAAAAAGGGACGATCAGAATCACGAGATGTTAGTAGTAGTACGAATAAACGAACACTAGTTAGTATATATTTGTTTGTTTGTTTGGCATCTCGCAGGTCAACCTATGCGGTTGTCGTCTGCTTAAGCGGACTTGCCTGTGGATTCCCTAATAAATTAAGGCCTCCAGCCAGGACTTAAACTTATATACTAACTAAAACTAAGCGACAACGCTAAGGGCACCCCCTGTGGGGTACGAACCTCGGCTTAGGGCGTCGCTGGAAGAGGGCAGCAAATGACTAGCTGGATCAGGATTGGTATTAATTAGGGACGAATTTAAAGCTACAGGCTCAGCGGCGCGGGCTGGCTCGAGCAAGGATCGGGAGGGGCGTCGATTTGGGCGTCGCGGCGGGCCTCGGCGGCGAGGGCGGTAGGACGGCGATCGGGTTTTGGGCTTATGTAGCGTGCTAGTGGCCTTACTACTCTCCTGGAGGAGGGTAGTGGCGTCGTCGGGGTCGATTAAAGTATGCCTTGGTCGGCGAATACTGCTAATGCGCGAGGGAGTGTAGCGGGCGGCCGCTGTAATCAGGGGGTTAGAATGTTTGATGCCGCAGTCGAAGAAACGCTTTGATAAGCGTTTCATGAACTGTTTTATGGTTGGCATTTTGAGGTCGACGTGAAGATCGATATTACGGACATAGAAGGGGGCACCCGTGACCCTTCTGAGGAAACGGTTTTGGAGGGTCTGCATCTTATGGAGATGACGTGGGTGAGCGTGCGCAAATACAACGCAGGCATAGGTCATGATGGGACGGATGACTGCGGTATAGATGCGGAGCTTGCATTTGAGGGACAGTTTACTACGGGCTGTCAGTACGAATTGCAGCCTGCTAAGAGCGAAGGAGGCGCGCGCGCGAACCGCCTTAATATGAGCCTTAAAGGTAAGGTTCTCATCGAGGATCACGCCTAGGTATTTGGCTTGCTTCTCCCAAGGGATTGGCTTGCCGTACATAGTGATCGGGCTGGGAAGTGGGGGAGGGAGTCGACGACGTCTCGAGAAGAGAACCGCCTGACTCTTATCGGGGTTGACCTCGATTCTCCATTTCCGGAACCAAGCGCCTAAGACGTTTGCGGAGGTTTGGAGAGTACGAGCTATAGCGTTGGGACAGTGACCGGTATAGTAAACGGCAGTGTCGTCGGCGAAGAGAGCCAACTGAGCCTTTTTACTTTTTGGGATATCGCTAGTGAACAGCGTGAAGGAAAGAGGAGATAGTACGGAACCCTGAGGGACACCTGCGCGAATAGGATGAGGGGACGAGAGTGTTCCCTCGACGCGATAGCGAAAGGTCCGGTTCGACAAAAAGTCTCGTAAGATGAGCACGAGACGATCTGGCACTCCTAGTTGGTAGAGCTTGTATATCAAGCCATTGTGCCAGACTTTGTCGAAGGCTTTCGCTATGTCGAAGAATAGCACACCCGTCGTCGCGTTACGCTGCAGACCAGCGCATAAGTGCTCTACGATACGGTGGACCTGTTGGGTGCCCGAGTGTTGGCTACGGAATCCAAACTGCTCGTTGGGTATGAGGCTCTTTGCTTCGGCGTAGTCCTTGAGACGCTTATAAATAAGCCTCTCGTAGATTTTGCCGAGGACATTGAGTAAGCTAATAGGGCGGTAGCTGGAGGGCTCAGACTTTGGCTTGCCTGGCTTTGGGATACCGATGACGGTGGCTTCTTTCCATGCTTGTGGGAAGATGTTGTTGCTCAAGGCGCCATTGAAGATGGCGGTCATAAGCATTATTAGCGGGGCAGGAAGGAGTTTGTATACCTTATTGGTAATACCATCCGAACCGGGGGCCTTACGAGCGTGGAGCCCTTTAATGATGTCGTGCACTTCGACTAGTTAGTATATAATAAATTATGGTCATTTTATACTTCCAGAATCCAGTGACAAACAATGTTTACTAATTTTTCTACTACCCTCATTAACTAATTATCCTAATTAATATTACAGTAATGACTAAAAGAGAAAAACATTGTTATTTTATAAGGTAAAAGGTTAAGCTAATTACAGTAATTAAACACACAAATAGAAATTAATTGATTTCATATCCACATTTTTAAATAAAGGTCCCTAATTAGCTTAAATTTACTAATATATGTAGTATTAGTAAATTTAAGCTAATTAGGGACCTTTTAAATGTATTGTTGTTAGTTGCTAAGTAATTATGTGTATTATTACGTGCTTTTACTTACTATTCCATATCAAATGTAACTTAAAAGAACTTACGAAAGTAAAAAATGTAGCTTTTTATTCTATATATTTTTTCATTTTTTTCGATCCATTTATTTGGCAGAGTTGCAACTTTATGCACACGTTAATAGCATCAAATGATAATAGACTAGACAAGGTATATGAAAAATAAAGTTTCAACGCGGGATCACACGCTACTTAGCAGGAATTTAAGTTTATTTGAGCCGCTCCATACAAAAAAATAACAAAACACATTTTTCTACCCAAAGTATAAAGTTTAGGAAATAATACATCAGAACAATTATTATTGAGGTTAATGAGCTCTACCCATCCGCATAAAAAAAAAAGTGAAAAAGCAAAGTTGAGCCCTAAGTCACTAAAATCATAGTTTCGACCCACTGTGTGTCAGTTGGGACTGGTCATCTCTTAGCTGCCACGGCTTATTTTAATAATTAATTTTTTGGATTGTTTTTAATTGTGTTTTGCTGCACTCTGGACGCTTTTAACGTGTACGGTTTTTGTACATCGTTCTCACTTATAGTGTCAACATCAATCGATGTAACTTATATATTTGTAACAACAAAATTATTTAAAAGAGTTTCCATGGAGTTTCTTGCCCGTTCTTTTCCATAGGTACCTACTGCGCTTTGGAATGGGCAACTAGCTTCATATTTCTGACTGACCAACTCCTTGACAGTTCAAAAGTGCCTGTAAATGGTTTAAATGAAATAAATGATTTGAGTTTGAGTGCTGACCTAGCTATAAAAAAGAACATTATGTTAATTTATACAATAAGCGTGTGTGCCACTAGGACTGCAATATTCAGGCAAGGAAAACAAATGCCAACGTAATAAAATATAAGTACATAACATTATTGAGCTCCTGAATGTTTTCAAAACCTCGGAAGCAGAACGTAGCCCAGTTATTGAAGCTGGAGAGAAATTGATATGCACCATAATTATGCATTTTTTATGTGAGAAACTAAAGTTAGTTCGGTATTCATTATTTGCAAAACATATCAATAAATCGCAATTCAATTCGGCATGTTTACCTCCCACATCAGACGCTTTAAACCTAACACATTTATTTCGCTTTTTTTTGCATTGCATTGCCGCCTTAGAAAACTTTTTTTTTTCAAGTACACGCTAAGCTCAAGTTAGCTCAAGAAATGTATGGATGAATGAATAGAAATAATGTATGCCTATGAAGTATTAAATCTCTTCAGCATCCCGAAGTGTAGGTTATCGATGTCGTCATCAATCACTGGCCCCTAGCGGCCGCGTCTAGACAAGGGTATCCAGCACTCTTGAGACAAAGTGTCCCATCCAACTAAAATACATTTATGTTTTTTTTATAAAACTCGTTACCAGTTCCATTTATTTTATATTTGAACTAAAATATGCAATAAATGGAACGGGTATGATCAATTTTGGTCCTTTATTTGAAGACCAATTACCGAAATATAATTATACCGATAAACCAAATATACCGAGTATGAGTGATAAAAGATCTCGTAAGGAGCTCTTGTGAAATGTTTTATAGTTCTACTAAGGCATAAAATAATGAAGAGCAGTTTACGTGTCAAGAATTTCTACTATAAAAACATTAAACAGTCAAAAATCTATTTTAATGCCAGTATTTTACAATAATCTTGGCTTCCTAATTCGGATGTATCTTTCTTTTAATTAATAAGGAATTAAGTTTTGGCCTACTCATCACCATTCATCAAAATCACCATTCCGCAAAAAAAAAATCTCTTTGCCAACACAGTAATTTGTAGGATATTCAAATTAAATGGTTAACAGTTCCGTCCGTCTTTTTAATAATCCCGCGGGGTGCCGACTCGAAATTCCTCATCCGCATACGAATAGGTGCATCATTCCTCTTGTCACAGGCTCACCACAGTTCAGCGGTTTTCTGAATAATAGTGGTGTTAAGGGATTGCGAGTCTAATGATTAGTGGCTTCGTATTTTTTCCTCTAGTTTCAGCGATATATTGAGATCGAACTGAGTATTTATTATTGGGGTTATGTTTTTAATTTTGTGCTATGATCCTTTGTTCGTAGAAATAAACGCTTATTATAATTGCGTTTTAGCATGTTCAATAACGTTTGAAATTATATAATGGAAATAAAGTTTAATTATGGTAGCAGCAGCAGCTGTCATTTAAAGATTTTCCTCAGCATCAATACCGATTTCAGGACCTCTGATAGGCACAAGTAGGTTACATTACATTATCAGTTTACAGCCACATATGCTGGTGGATTAACCTCCAATACGCGTCGTCGCCATCATGGATTGCAGCAAGACAATAGCTAAGAATAGATTGATATTAACACAAAATTAGGCTGTAACCGAATTGCATTGAAACCTAAGCATGCTTGAACTCAATCTGATACGCATCATTATGTACCACACACACTATAATATAAGCATATATTGTATAAGCCATAGACACAGATATCACGATGACGTAACCCAATCTGATACTGATGATATTGACCCTAAACAGAATAGCATCCTTTGAATGGGTTAGTTGTCCATGCTTGACCAACTTAATCTGTTACAGCTGGTATCGAGCTCAAACGCAATTCAAGTTCTTTGTAAAGGTATTATAAAACAAAACAAATATTATAATACGAGTAACATTGCGTGCGCTGGCCATACTATCATCGGCCCGTGACTTCGTCCGTCCTTGTTCCACCGACCTCCCCGACCCCTGTCGCAACGCATCGCATCGCCTGCGCGTAACAACAAAGTAGTAATACTTTGTTTTAGGTTAGCTTTCTTTCTGACTTTTTATATTTATTTTTCTCGACTCCTTAGTGTCTTAGGCTAGTCTTCCTCAAAAATTCGGCTATCAATTGCAAAAATAATTTCGACTAGCAGTTCCAGAAATTACACCCTTCATACAAACAAACAAAGGACAACGCCCGAAACTCTATAGAACTTTGCCCCACTCAAATGAAAAAGTCATGGACAGGCCTGCAATAGGCAGCATCTAAGCTTATGTATTACTGTTAACTAAACATTTGTCCTAATGTCTGTAGAACTTGCGGTTTCTGTTAAAATCTGAAAACAATAATGACATAGATTATGGGTTAGGTGGAGCTTATAATTGTTAAAAAGCGATTTAAATAGCATATACGTTGCGCATTACTATAATTATTATAATCGTAGTATGAGTTTTTGTTTTATACGTATTTAAAGCATTTTTTTTTGTGTATCATGCGCAATAAGTAACGCAATAGGAAATTCAGAGGTTGAATTCCTTTTATCATTGATTTGTAATCGGCAAGTTCTACAGAAAAATAATGTAATGTGAAGAGGTCCTTAAATCATTACAATTATTTCCATTAATTGACATTTCCTGTAAATAACTGGGGCAGGATCTGGCATTGTCATTTTATCTCTTTTAAATATTTATTTATTTTTAAAAGCACAACCATATATCACATACATTAATTAAACATATGCTACAAATAATTCTAATAACTAAAGGACTAATGCACATGACAATTACGGCGTACATACCATTGATATACATGATATAATAAATAAGTAAATTAGTATACATTTCTCGAGCACGCTTCCAATAAAGCCTGAGTAATAAAAGCAAAACGCAAACTGAAGCTCGTAGCCTTCTCTAATCTCAGGAAAATATGAATTATGCACGAGAAATGAGTTACCTGTTGAGTTTCAAGCGACCCTATAACTTGCGAGAGACGATATTCAAACGATTTTTTTGCTTCTATTTTTTCCTTTGTTGCTATCGGGGCTTGTAAGTTATATACTCTTTGCAACTAGAGCAATTTCTTTTTTATTATCCGTCGATTGGTTATAGTGCCTTTCATAATGAGCATGATCGAAATATGCATTTGAAAATGATTAGAAATTGATGAATACAATGATTTTGAAAAGAAAACCACAACCTATATATCAGCACCACCTGATATTGCGCTAATAAAGATCACAATCTGTTCAGTAATATCAAATTGCAAATTAAAGTCAGTGGTGAGAGGTTTAAGATTAATTCAATGAAGTCAAAAGAGTGGATATGATCTTAGATACATGTATGTTGAATCATTTATTAAAGATTGTGAAAGGTATTCAAGAGGCGTTATTGAAAACCACCAGAATGTTATCAAAGGAACTGATGAAACACGACCCCAAATTTTCCAAATAGCTTTTCAGAATGCAGAACAAAAGAAGAAACCTAACAAATTTTTGTATGCACATAAAACTATTAATCTGTTTAAAAATACAGTGATATCCGTAATATAAAAACTAGGAACAAACACAAATTCGTTATTCTTACTACTTGGCTCAAGAAAATGTGCATCGTTTAAATGCCAATGTACACATACATACATACATAAACTCACGCCACACACAACACACACACAATGTCCTGTTTTTTTATAATTAACTTCAAACTCAAAGTCAAAGCATTTATTTCAATTAATTAAACCATTTACAGGCACTTTTGAATTGTCAAGGAGTCCGTCAGTCAGAAATATGAAGCTACTTGCCCATTTCAAAGCGTAGTAGGTACCTATGGAAAAGAAACAAATATACAAATATATTAGTTACATCATTAGTGTTTATCATGTATGTGAGAAGAATGTACAAAAACCGTACACGTTAAAAGCATCCAGATTGCTGCAAAAAATAAATAAAAACAACCCAAAAATTCATTATTAAAATAAGCCGTGGCAGCTAAGAGATGACCAGTCCCAACTGACAGCGCCCGTTCACGAACATGACGCATGGATCAGCACAATTCAGCTCAACCATTTTGAAGATTCAAGCCACATTCAAGAACTTAATAAATTCATAAATTCATTCTTTTATAAAGCGGAAACTTTGCAAGAAAGCCTACTATACTGTCAAAGACTGTATTGAGGCCACTAAGGCCTGGGATTGAGCTGCTCCAATAAATTTACACAGAGAATGGTGGTGTTTAATATTGTTTTGCTATTTATGTTTTTTTTCTCTACCTTTTACATAAAAATTACATGAATATTATATTTACTGCCTAAATAAATATTATAAAATTATTATTTTTGTGAATGTGAGGATTATTGTTATTTTTTTCTTTCAGTTAGTTTTAATGATAGTCTGGCAGTTTGAATACTTTTTGCGGCCTACCCAAATGTCCTTTCTTTTGTATTGTTCGTCGAATCGTTGAGCTCCTTAGTTCTGAGTAGAGCTGCATGATGATTGACAAATGGGTGCACTGACTGGACAAGTCCACTCAAATCTGTTTGGTTCTTTCCATAAAAGACCATTTTAGACACCAATCTACATGGTCCTCAAATGATCCAATCAAAATTATATTCGGATATACACTTTGACATTGATGAACTTTATACATTTATACTATGACATGAAAATTTACTTTGTGAAGTATTATAATATTTTAATTATTGTGAATGTGAAGGCAATGTTGATATTTTTGTTATTATTTCTATGTTTTTTTAGTTAATGTTAATCAAGATTTGGCAGTTTGAGTAATTAATACGGCCTACCCAAATGTCCTTTCTTTGGTAATGTTCGTCGAATCGTTGAGCTCCTTAAGTTCTGTGTTGAACTGCATGATTCCTGACAAAATCGTACACTGACTGGATAGGTCCACTCAATCTGTGTGGTTCTTTCTTCAAAAGACCATTTCAGACACCAATCTACATGGTCTTCACATGATCTGACCAAGATTATGTCTGGACTTTAAAAGAGATTGTGCCTTCTGAATTTTTTTCGGCCCTTCTTCTCCTATTAGGCAAAATGTGATTGACGTGTAAAAGTGTTTGTACAAACCTACTTACAGAAATAATATCGTTCAATAAAATCATTTATAATTTAAAAATCTTTGTGAGATGGTTGGAAAAATCTTCACGAAACATTTGAGTTACCGAGTTCCAGAAAAACATAATTTTATAAATGACAGAAAATGAGCGATGAGATCATAAAAAATTTACAAGTTACTTAAGAGTTACTTAAAAGCTATGTTAGTAGTTACAAATTAGGCACACAAATACAAAAAAAAAACTTATTTTTGTAAATTAATTACTTTCACAAATGATGGCATCACTTACGAAAATGATTTAACATGCGGACGTGAAGAAGCTCATACTAGGTTTTTTGACAAAACATCAAATAGTCCAACAAATAATGTCGTTATTACATCTGTCACTGATAACCCCATTGTTTTGCCTAGGTACGAATAGAAATAGGAAAGTCATAGTATAGAATGTTACGCACAACATTGCAAACAGAAAATATTGAAGCGATCTAGATAAACTTACACATTTTTTGATAAATTATTTTCGTAGCCGGGTCTCGAACCCGATGATTCTGAAAACAAAAACGTCTTATAAAGCACCATTTGATAGTTTTGCCAACAAGAAACAAATTCTGTGAAGTAAAGCGTACGACAACTAAAGAAAACTTTATATGTTTAAGATCAAATCAAATCAAGACAGCGAAAAGAGTGGATATGATTTTTGATACATATATTTAACAATCTATTAAAGTATCATACAAAAGTTCTTCAAGAGGCGTTATTGAAATGAGTGCGTGTGTGAGTGAGTGTGGGTGAAGTGTTTTCAAGAGATTGTTTGAAGAAACACAACCGCAAACTTTACAAAAAGCTCTTCATAATTCGGACTAAACCAAGAAACTAATATACTTTTTTCATAAATGAGTGGAAAACGCTACACGAATCGTTTGAGTTAAGAGTTCCAGAAACATATTTATAAGTGACAGAAAATGAGCAATAATCACTTACGAAAATTAATTAACATACGGACACGAGAAAGCCGATTTCTGATGATTTATACAAGATTAGAAAAACATTGAACAATTCAACTTATAATGTCGTATGAACATCTGGCGGGATATGAGTGCCAACATTGCAATTTAACTTAAGTTTTAGAAGTCTTTGGTTTTGTTTTGTCTTGCCACCGACTTCCGCGGTACTCACATATGCTGGCGATGTGAATTGTGTTTGGACCATGTGATTTTTAGGAATGTTCGCATTGTAATGTGTTTCTATCTGTGAAAAATACCTAGAATTAATCTATTACATTATTGCCATGTTGTAAATAACTAATTAAATTATCCTCACGTCAGGGTTATCAATCAGGATGCAACGCTGTTGTGGTTTCATTTAACGCATAGCGCCCTCTTCTCATATTACCTACATAGAATCGATCTAGGAGAAAAACCTTAGATCACAAGTGAAACAGGAGGAAAACTGTTTAAAAACGAGAGAGTGGGGATATTTGAGAAATGATAGTAAACAAGTTTTGAATATCATAGAAAGTAATAAAGATGATGAAAATTGCCAAAAGACAGATATGACTATTTACTAAATGAAAGATGGATTTTTCATAAACGAAAAACATCCTTAGTACATTTAGGAAGAGGGGACGAGCCTCGTTTTAAATTTCTGGCCTTTTTAAGAAAAGGTCAGAAATTTGGTCGCAGTAACTAAACTTGAGGTTACAGAAAACCGGTATAGAGCGAGATGACCATTAAAACATCATTATTTGTTATAAATTTTGCCAGAGTTATGTGATTCCAGACATATTCGAAGCATGCCATTTAGGAATTTAAGGGATTTTACATAAATGTTACTTTCTTTCTTGAAAATGACGTAAGGCCCATTATATACTAACACCCATATTCTAAACCGTAACCTCGAAAGTTACTCGACTCACAACTCTGTCGAGGAGACCTCAAGGCATGCCTTGAAAGCCCCTTAAAATCAGTATTCATCGTCGTCAGATAAAGGAAATTTTGAGGTCCCTCGAATGAGTGTGAGTCGACCTTATACGTCAACAATACGTCAATATTCGATAAACACTCCAAAAACATTATGAAAATCGGATAAAATACGCTTGTTTAACCTTCCTTGTTGTCAAGGAAGCCTCAAGGTACGTGCCGCCGTACCTTATATTTGTCAGTTGGTTCTTCAACTGAAACATAACTCGACTGAGGAAACTGAGATGAGGATTAAAATTGCAACTATGAATATCGAAAACACGTACGCCAGGTTGAGTCAAGTCGAGGCAATCATGAGGTTTTAACATAGAATATAGGTATTGGAGTCGAATCGCGGAAATCTGGTGAAGAATGGTGAAAATCAAAATCGATTTTACGGATATGTGATTGAGTGAGAAGTGGGTCGTTTTGACGATTTAAACAATACTTCATTGAAGAATATTCCTAATACACAACGTAGATGTGTATTACCGTTTACATCCGTTACGTTAAATAACCACACATATAAATGGCTTTAATTTTATGTGCAACTAACTGACCCGTAGAACTTCGTACCGCCTCAGAATATTATCTTCATTATTTATTTCAAATATCATAAAAATCGGTTCAGCCGTTCTTGAGTTATAAATGGTGTTACTAACGGTTACTAACTTTTTTTTATTTCAATAGATTGATAACAAGGTGAGAATAAATTTTACTAACTATTATTAAGTTGAACAATTTTAATACTTGGAAACCTTTCCACATTAGTGTAGTTCACGAAAAAACAGTAGTTTGCCAGTGCGTGCGGAATAGAGGTGAAGTGAATTTGAATTTGAGCTGAAGTACTACTAGCTTTTAAAAGAACTTCATTTCTAAATTGTTTTTAAAATAGTAAGTTTATATTCGAAGTGGACATGATTTTATTTCCATCGTTACCATTTTCCCGCTACTTATCGAGTGGGAATCGAATAAAAGAGCAATATTAGATATCGGAAATCTCTGATAAGTTCGTGTAAAGCATTAGAGAAGGCAATCCAATTTATGTAGGGTAGTGTGAACCAATATTAGGGGACCCTTTGACGCCCGCGGACAATTGGCTGCGCTTAGTGTCAGTAAAGCTTGGAATTGGGTTAGTAATATAGAATGTTAAGATGTTTGTTCATTTTCAGTCCGGAGTCTGGATTTTTGCCCGGTTGATGGCAATAGGCTCGCCCCCTATTACATGGGACTTAAACATAGCTTGCGTAATGTGGGTGTACTATGGTACACCTCTGCCTAACCTTTCTGGGATTACAGGCGTGATGTTATGTTATTTAATGTTAAGAAAACACTAAATTATGAACATAAGACTTTTATATCTTTTCAGGTCATATTATTTAGGATGATGTGTGTGTTTCATACAGATGGAATTGTCGAACTGAGTTAACATATACATATACGAAGCTGAACTTCTTACAAAAACAACTTTCAAATTATCAAAATGTTTTCTTTATTAAGATAAAACGTTCTTCTGCTATACGATAATTATAGAATATATTCTACAAGTGTATTACAGGCTGACCCTTAGGAACACAAGAAATAAACAAATTTTAATCAAACCAAAAGAAAACGAAACACATTCCCTTTCGCTGATGTCTGACATACAGATATTTTATATTTAGTTCAGGCACAGATGTTCAAATCGACTCATAGAAACTAGTGTCTTAAAGTGATCACCTTAATATTAAATTGTTGTATGTTTTTTAACAAATAAATTATACATTTACTTATACACATACACATACGACCAAGCATCGACATAATAAACCCGGACTACTCCAACACATAAAATGTACCACAAGATGAATTTCCTGTAAGTAATTATATTCTCTCTTTGTTCACAGATTACGCTATCTCCTAAGACAGTTGAACAGGGGTGAAATATCAGCAGAGACTTTACAAAAGAACCTACAATATGCTGCGAAAGTTCTCGAAGCAGTCTACATTGATGAAACCAAGTATGTATCTTGCTATTAGGTTGTTTTCTGGTAAATGGTTGTGGGTTAACAGTTGACGAAGACTATGCTTCGTTTTTGTTTTGTTGAAAGATATATGGTGAAGGGGACTTGCAACTGAATTCATTGTTAGAAGGTTGTTATGCTGTAAGTTTTAAAGGATAGTAAGAGTAACTTCAGACTTCGGAAGAAGAAGACTGACCTCAAACGTTTTTTGGAAGACGTTTCTTTGCTCCACAAGGCATAACGCAATTTAATAGGTACTACTGATTTGATTACGATTTACAGATAATGCAGGTTTACAAATCAACTGAATCCACGTCAACAATGTAAACAACTTTATTGAACCATTAAATCCAATCTAAACCATTCAAATTGTATAGTCAAATTCAACTGGTTCGAAGATAAATCTACCGTAACATAAATCTACCGTAACATAAATCTACCGTAACTTTTTAATGATCATCAATGTTTAGATTGACATTTCCACAGTTGCAAGTTTCCCTACGAAGCGTAGTTCACCTCAACAAGTAAATTGTATGGTCTGAAAAAATCTCACAAGTTGTATGTTTCAGATTTGTGTAGCAGTTCCTATATTTTACGTCGTGATCATAAGTTTTATTCATGACACACAACACATAGTTTTCATTTTTCGTTGAGGAAGAGTTTGCTTTGAAATACCGTTTCTATCATCCCCGATATTTCTATTTTGTAGTGTCGGAGCGTTTCGTTTCTATGAACAAAGTAGCTTCCAGTGGATTAACGGGCGTGGTCTCTTGTTTTAATATTTTATTAATATTTTAATTCTTTATTAAGCACTCCTTACAATAATACTCGTATGTTGCTCATTGCTAACAAATTGTTTATCAAATTGTTAGACAACGATTTATACCCCTCACATTCACAAGTAAGTAAATGCATTTTTTTTTTTGTAATTTCCGCTAGTATTTTTAACACTACAAACTATGTTAAAATTTCTAACACATTGCCGACTTATTTTATATATTACCGAAATTTTTAAGTGGGCACACGATTTGTGACATCAAGATGTATTGCAAAATGTGAATTTGACTACTTTCGGATATTGAAATGAAATTTCCTTGCAATATCTAAAGTGGTCTGCGCCAATATTGCCAGCTCTTATCGAGAGTCCACTCCAGCGACAAATGGGCTATTTATACAGGATACGACTTACTATGGCTTCGTTGGCCAGATATCTTCAAAATGTTGCTTCATTTTTAACATCAATACATTTTCACAAATTGCATCGAGTTATAAAAGAATATTATAATTACCCAAAAGACAAACAACAAATGTTTTATCATATTTTTATAACTATAAACACAACTTCTTCTTCTTTCTGGGTTAAGTACTAGAATTATAAGTTTGTTTCAGTCATACAATCTTGCTAACCAATTTTTGGAGCCCACTAGAATAACTCCCACTAGTGCCACATGCCTAGATAATGTTTATACAGATGTTATACCAACCCACAAGGAAATTATTAATTTAATAGACTCAGATCATTGTGGACAGTTGGTCACTATTTCAAATATTAACAAAAAAACTAAAAAAAAAGATATCACTGTTAATCCAAAAACTAATAATCGTTTGGAAACATTTAAAACCAAACTTCTAAGTAATTTACCACTTTTTTCAACTAATGATGACTCTAATCAACAATATAATGCTTTTTTCAAAATGTATTGTACACAATTTGATAATACTTTCATTCCGAAGACATTTTCGGTTAATAGTAATGCTTCCTTCAGTGACTGGGCTACCATTGGTATACATAAAAGTAGAAAACGACTTTATGAGTTGTATGATGAACGGACTTGTATAAACACTTCTGAATTTAATTTATATGTTAGGAATTATTCAAAATTATTTAAAAAAGTTTGTTGTATGGCCAAGTCACGTTACTTGAGTTCAAAAATTAAAAATAGTAGTAATGTAATTAAAACGACATGGAATATCATTAATAGCGAAACGGGAAGGTCATGCAACCGAAGTAGTGACTTCAGCCTTGATATTGATGGCAACATAATTAAATCAGATTCGCAAGTCGCCGCGGCCTTTGAAAATTTCTTTGCAGAGATTCCCGTATCGACTACTAAATCTCTGAACTCATCGCCCACTACTGCAGAGTCTTTGCTTAAAGAAAACGTTCCAGTTTGTGATTCTGAGTTTAATTTCCAATATGTCACCTGTAGAGATATAATTAAAACCTTTCACACATTAAATGTTAAAAAGACCGCAGATCTATGGGGTAATTCTGTGGACGTTGCTAAGTCAATTATAGATATTGTAGCACCTACTTTAGCTGTTATTTTTAATAATTGTATTGACCGTGGTGAGTTTCCTGATCTTATGAAAAACAGTAAAATAATACCATTGTTTAAATCGGGTAGCACATCTGACCCTACTAATTATAGACCTATTTCAGTGCTACCTACCTTTAGTAAAATTTTTGAAAAACTTATTTTAGACCAAATGCAAAGATTTTTTAATAAACACAAATTACTGCATAACAAACAGTTTGGTTTTACAAAGGGTCGTTCGACTACTGATGCCGGAGTTGAACTTTTAGGACATGTTTATAATGCATGGGAGGACAAGTGCGATGCTTTGGGCATCTTTTGCGATCTGTCCAGGGCATTTGATTGTGTTCTTCATGAAACATTAATCAGGAAACTGCACCACTACGGAATACGGAACGCCTCTCTGGATCTTCTTACTTCTTACTTAAGTGATAGGATTCAAAGAGTAGATGTTAACGG
This sequence comes from Dasypolia templi, assembly GCA_963555695.1. Taxonomy (NCBI): domain Eukaryota; kingdom Metazoa; phylum Arthropoda; class Insecta; order Lepidoptera; family Noctuidae; genus Dasypolia; species Dasypolia templi. The sequence goes on from OY743152.1 coordinate 6,029,328, forward strand.
AAAAAGATCACCTGGATCTGTAGTTAGAATGGGGGTCCCCCAGGGCTCAATTCTTGGCCCATTTTTGTTTCTTATTTATATTAATGACTTGCCATACCTCATAAAGGATAATCATGATATAGTATTGTTTGCAGACGACACTTCACTTTTATTTAAACTGAAACGTCAGCAGCTGGTTACTGACATTGTAAATAGCGCCCTCGCTAAGGTAGTTAACTGGTTTAATGTTAATAACCTACTTCTTAACGAGAAAAAAACGAAATGTATTAAGTTTACGATACCTCATGTTAGACAAGTAGAAACTAGTGTTCTTTTAAAGGGTGAAGAGTTGAAACCCGAAAACTCCACAGTGTTCTTAGGCATAACTTTGGATGCCAAGCTTCAATGGGGCCCCCATATAGATAAATTGTCAAAAAAACTAAGCTCTGCAGCATACGCCGTTAGAAAAATTCGTAATTTAACTGATTTAGAGACAGCGCGTTTAGTTTACTTTAGTTATTTTCATAGTGTGATGTCGTACGGTATTCTTTTGTGGGGAAATGCCGCCGACATTCAAACAGTTTTTGTTTTACAAAAAAGGGCAATTCGTTCAATTTATAAATTAAGTCCCAGACACTCCCTCAGAGACAAATTTAAAGAGATTAATATAATGACTGTGCCTTCTCAGTACATTTATGAAAATCTTTTATATGCACATAAAAATATTAATCTGTTTAAAAAATACAGTGATTTCCATGACAAAAATACTAGGAATAAACACAAATTTGTTGTTCCCACTACCAGGCTCAAGAAAATAGGTGGCTCGTTTAAATGTCAATGTATACGTTTTTATAATAAACTTCCTAGCCACATTCAAGAACTAAGCCTTAATAAATTTAAAACTTTTATAAAGCGGAAATTATGCCAGAAAGCCTATTATACTGTCAAGGAGTATATTGAGGACAAGAAGGCTTGGGATTGAGCTGCTCCAATAAGTTTACACAGACATAATTGATGTGTAATTTGCTATTTTTACTTTTTTTCTTTTTCTTTTACCTTTTATCTAAACAATGACATGTATATATTTACTGTATAAAGTATAATATTGTTTTGATTTTTGTGAATGTGCGGACTGTGTGGGTCTTTCCGTTTTTTTTTTTTCTCTTCTTTTAGTGATGATGGTCTGGCTGTTTGAGTACTTTACGCGGCCTCCCCAAGTGTCCTTTCTTTTGTATTGTTCGTCGAGTCGTTGAGCTCCTTAGTTCTGAGTTGAGCTGCACGATGATTGACAAATGCGTGCACTGACTGGACAGGTCCACTCAAATCCGTGTGGTTCTTTCCTCAAAAGACCATTTCAGACACCAGTCTACATAGTCCTCATATGATATGACCAAGATTATTTTAATATTTTATTTACACTTTGACATTGATGCACTTTATATATGCAATGCCATTTACTTTGTAAAGGATTATACTATTTTAATTATTGTGAATGTGAAGACATTGTGGATTTGTTGTTTTTTTAATGCATTTTTTTTTAATTATTAGTTTTAATCATGGTCTGGCAGTTTGAGTAATTTATGCGGCCTACCCAAATGTCCTTTCTTTGGTAATGTTCGTCGAATCGTTTAGCTCCTTTAGTTCTGTGTTGAGCTGCATGACAACTGACAAATGCGTACACTGACTGGACAGGTCCACTCATTCTGTGTGGTTCTTTCCTCGAAAGACCATTTCAGATATCAATCCACATGGTCTTCACATGACCTGACCAAGATTATGTCTGGACTTTAAAAGAGACTGTGACCTCTGAGTTTGTTTCGGCGTTTCTTCTCAGAGTAGTCAGATAGGAAATGCCGATCTCACCTAGTTTTTAAAATATGATTGACGTGTAAAAGTGTTTGTACAAACCTATTTACAGAAATAAAATCATTTATCATTTATCATTTATCATTTATCATTTAACTATATTGCATCAAATGTCAGCTTGATCTGCCTAAACTATAGTGACTTGCGTACATTAATTTATAAAGAATTTATGGATGGAATATTTTAAACAAACGTTTTCTGATTATTTCTCGCTTGGAGTAAAATGTTTTATTTTAAATAAAACCTGTGAAAGGTACCTAATAGACCTCTTAATGAACCAGTTAAGGGAGGAGCTAATTAGAGTGTCCCTAATCACGACAACAAGCGAGTCAGGTTAATTAGGGAGACAAAACGGTTTTTCCAGTGACAAAAAGAAAATTCCGAATAAGGTTGCTTGTTTTTGTTTTTACTTATTTCTAGGAGAACTATTTCTGTAACTTTCATTTGCTTAGACTAAGTTAGTTAGTTTTTAGAACACTTATTTTACTGGTAAGTATTTCGTTTACCTACCATTTCTATCCGTTTCGCATTTTTTTTTGTTTCCATTTGCTGTACTATGAACGCTTTAACGTTTACATCTTTTTTACATTGAATTTATAAATATATGTGAGAACACATATAATTATAAATTCAACATTAATGATGTAACTAATATAGTGTAACATTATTATTTAAAAGAGTATCCATGGAGTTTCTTGCTTGTCTTATCCATCCTTCTACAGCGCTTTGGAATGGGCAACTAGCGTTATATTTCTGACTTTGGTTTTAATGGAAATAAATACTATCAAGTTTAAGTTTATTCGTATGATTCTATCAGTTAATCACAAAAAACTTTCGTATATAAAATAAAATTGTTTCCGTTGAAAAAAGCATTTCAAAGCGTTTCTTCGAGACCGCCGCGAATCACCGCAACCCTCTGGTTGTCAAGGCCGCTAGCTATACTCCCTCCTCCATTAGTCATGTCCGCCGTCTCAAGCATGTCCTCACCGATCCCGATGACCACATAACTCTCATTCAGGAGAGCAGTAGGGCCACCAGTAAAGTGCACAAACACAGACCGACATTCCGACCTCGCCGCCGAGGTTGCTCGCGAAGATCCCGACGTAACTGTCCCCCCCGACCCTTGCTCGACGAAGTTCCAGCCCGCGCCGTAGCTGAGCCTGTAGCTTTAAATTCCCCAGATAATAATAATATAATCTAGATCCAGCCTATCTCATCTTGCTGTCCTCCCGTCAGCGACGCCCTAAGCCGAGGTCCGTACCCCACAGGGGGTGCCCTTAGCGAGCGTTCGCTTAGTAATGTAAGTCGTTTTACGCCCCTGGCTGGAGGCTTTGAGTCCGCTTAAGGCAGCCACAGGATAGTCCGGTTAAGTAGTCACGACCTCTCAAGGTCAACTACGAGATGCCATACATAAAAAATAAAAACGTTGAAAAAATGTAATTTGTGTGGAACAATTTTACACACTGCGATGACACATTTCTTGTAGATCCTTTTTTTGCATCGAGTTTATCTCCAACAATATCTTGTTCAAACGAATCTTAAATTAATTTAGTAAATAAAGCTTATTATAGCATTAACGAGTTCCTAGAGGAAAGATTTGTATTGACATAGTAGCTTATTTGAGTTGATTATTAATTGTTTGTGTTTGTTAATTTACAATGGAATAGTTTAATAATTTTTTGGATCTTTTATTCCTTTTTTTTACATGATTTTTGATATTTTAAATTTATTACTATTACTCTTTAATTACCTAATTTATTGTTACTTTTATTATTTTTTGTTGACATGATTATTGTTATTTTAAATTTATTGCAATATTACTATTACTCTTTAATTACTTAATTTATTGTTATTTTTATTATTTGAAAGAGAATGTTTTAAATTGTAATAGTTTCTTGACATTTGCACGTCACATCATGTGGCAAACATGTCTGTACATAATAATGTTGTTACCATCTTGCATGCATGTATTTTCTTGTATGTATGACACATGTTTTAGCAAATAAATATTATCTATCTATCTATCTAAATACGACTTTGACTTAAAATAACTCTTATAATAATCTCTAATTAAATTTTCTTTGACAAAGGAATCTGTACCTAAATATTATTTATCAAGACAAAGATTGCTTTCAGGCGCCTAAGCATATTTGCTCATTAAAAGACAGTTTTCGAGACGTATTTAAACGAGTTATAGTCAAAGGTATAGTTACATAAAAGCTTATAAATATGTTATAAGTACCCACAAAATAAATGAACCTATACTGTTTCTGTATTCATATTTTATTAACAGTTTCAAAAATATTCAAATTAGTGTTTTTTTGTTAAATATAGAAAAAGTTGAATAATATTATTGTTAATACACAGTTGTTTATTTACAAATGGAGTATGCACATACATACATAAACTCACGCCTTCTTTTCTATGGGGGTAGGCAGAAACTACAGAACGCCATCTGCTACGATCCTTACATACTCCTTTTGCCTCGTTTACGTTCATACATCTGGTCATACACGAGCGCCGGTTGAGAGTACTTCGCACCTGACCTTTCTGAAGAACATCACCAATAAGGTCACTATATGTCTTCCTAGGGCGTCCCCTCCCGGGGTTTCCACTCACATCTGCCTTGTAAATAAATACCGTTTGTTGGTCTCCTTTCCTGCTTTTTTTGGAGTATGCGTATTTTAAATAATAATGTATTGTTAATAGTAACTTTTTTTTTTTGTAATTACACTAGAGCTTATCAGAGCCAAGCAGAAATTAATTTTACTATACGAACTCGTAAATAAAGATAGTATCCCTTTTCGAAAATAAAAATGGCGCGTCACCAACATCTGCAATTAAAACGAACCAGCATCTGTTACATTCATGCGAGCGTCGACTCTACGAAACGAAATGTGCGACTCTACGCGGCTTTATGTAGAGCTACGGTGGTATCAAAAGAGTAATGAAGTTAGGTTCGGTGTAGAGGCAATAAGAGAAAATGTTGGAATACTGTTACATCTGGACTTGGTTACTTAAGTATTGGTAATTAAATAATTGGAGGCATACATAATAGAAGTGAAGCAAAGATTAAATTAAGGGAAAAGTAGATATGATTTTTCGATGGTGAAAATATTTTTATAAAACTGAACCTGTTGCATTTAAGAACATTAATACCCAAACTAAGGGCAACAACTGAGGTTTTTATTAAAGTAAACTCAATAACACTCGCGCTTTGAGCTTTGTGTTCGATAAAAAGTTATATAATAAGCACTTCACTTCAAGCAAGTCACTTCAACAAAAAAGCTCGAAAATCGTTTCAAAAAGACTACTCAATTTTATTGACATCTGACATTTGCCAAGAGAACCCTGCCATGTTAAATAGGTGTGAACACATTATTACATTACGCATACACACGGTTTGTTCCAAAGTCCATTTTCCGTGAAGAACGGTTGAGGACGACAAAATTTCAATATTCGAGAGAGACGGAGTAACTCCGCCCTTCGTGCAATGTGCACAATGAAGTCAGGCAGGTGTAAAATAAATTAGCACGCTCATTGAAAAAAAAAAAATTGTTTTTTTAAAAGGTAAGTAGGTTTTCATTTTGCTCTGCTAGATTACTTGACCAACATATAAAGTTACAGGTAAAACTTTAGACTCTCTGTCTATCGACTTTGATTGAAATCTTCTTGTCCACCAGCATGTCGATTCTGTACAAATCTCACCGTGAAATCTTGCGTGGAGTGAGCTGTTAGTGTCATCCCGTCTTGGTCATTTCCTAGCATCACCGCACACACAGCTCACTCCACGCTCACTTCACCTAAGTTTTCACGGTGAGATGGTTACAGAATAGCACTACTGGATAAACAACACAAACCAATGGTAGAGATGTTATACGTTTTGATGTTTGTACGTACTCATGAGATCGTTGTGTGATGTGAACTAATAATTCGAGCAAGTCTGTAAATTAATATATATTTCTATATACCAAAACAAAACGTAACGCTATGCAAAATTTACTGCACACTAAATAATTTAAGTTACGGGTATACTTACATAATCTCACGCCTCACATAACACTTTGTCACAACACCAATCTACCTCGTCTGCTCGAGGTCCGTGTGTCACTGCAGGGATCCAGCAGAATATCAGCGCAAGGTACATTTGCCTGACACATGCTGAGCTGCACTCCCATTTGGTGCAACTTTGAGACGCACACCGCACTTTGTATATTCGTTATTTTGATTTAAAGTATGTCACAGTGTCACTAAATTTCTTAAGCATTTGTTTGTTGTGGATGTTGGCACCTTGTTTTTATATATGCAAGTATTTTGTGAGCACTGAATAAATGGTGAACTCAGAATTTCGCTTACTTCTCGAAAACACAACTGTAGCATGAGTGTTAATAAATCAATACCTATGAAATATTCCTACCGTGAACCGGCTTGGGAGTTAACCCCTTTGTATAATTACCAGCTCCTTAAATAAATAAGCCAGACAACCTCCGTTTCTCTTAATTTTAGTACAATTCTGACAAAAATAATGAATTACCTTACATCTTAAAGAAGAATGGCTTGTACACGTTATAACCAACGCTTTAAGACCGTAATACACATGCCTGTAGCTTGTACAAAACAATGCAAGTAGTTGAGACCAAGAAACATTAAATATGCAAGTAGATGATATTATATAAAGTAGTTTAGGTCAATTCGGATGAAGAAAACAATTGAAATAATGCGTGTTTTCGAAGCACTTTAATATCTTAGCAGAATCAAATGATGCTTGAATTGGAACTCAGTAAGATAACAATCCATACAACAATACACATAAAACAATTTGTTTTATTAAAAAATGTTACCTCTTTGACTACATAATGTGCCAAGATGTAGATCAGCGTACTCTACCATAAAAAAAAACATTAGTCGAATGGTAATAAATATATTTAATAATATACCGAAGGTCGAAAATAGTTTTATACCATTAAGGAATTTATGAATTCTAGGACAAACGGGAAAGTTGCATGACATGAAAATTAAATTTGACAATTTTATTTAATTTCTTTGGTTGTCATTTAAAAGTTGACGTAATGTAGACAATTTGCAATGTAATTTGCATGATATTTCTAAATAAATACATTAAATTACAAATGTCAAATTTGTAATTTGATATGTAAACAATTGCTGATTTAGTTGACAAGTAGAAGACCTGATTATTTTGTTTAAAATGATTAAATTAGAGTCATTACTATTGCCACAAAATTTGCATGGCGAATTTTGTAGGCGGAATCTGCAGAACTATTGTCTATGTGTTATAAAATCTGTAAGATACCATATTTCAGGCAAATAAATGAATCTATCTCCATCTCACCAAGAAGCGAGCGTGCAGTGAGCTGTCAGTGCCACTGATGCTAGGGATTGACCAAGACGGGATGACACTGACAGCTCACTCCACGCAAGTCTTCACGTTGAGATTATTACGGAATCGACATGCTAATATCCGACCATTCAGTATAAAATTTAAATTGTGATCACAGACAAGAATAAAACAGAGAGAATTTGCCATTTATGTGAAATCCAAATTTTTCTGAGTTAATAATCTTTTGTGATTGTGGTAAGAAATAAACAGGTTAATAAAACGATGGAAAATCCACTAAATCCGTCCCTACATAAAAATGCTACTAATCATTATTAGAAATCCATCCAGCATAAGACATGAAAACCTGTCAAGAGATCTGGAGGCCAATTCTCGTACTTGAAAACGTTCAAATTCAAGTCGTAATCGTATCTCAGCGACAATCAATGTTAAAAAGTGGTCAAAAACTCAGATTGTGACTGAGATTTGAATGCGAACGTTCTTAAAAAAAAATACGGGAATTGCCGCTCTGACATATTGCGACATGTGACACTAGCCAAAAGAAAAGAAAGTTCTGTTACCGCCAAATTGTGGGATCCCCTTTAGTTTCTGGAATAAAGATGAATACAGTTACTAAATTATTAATCCTAATCATAGTTTCAGTTTTTTTGAAGTTTCTTTCAAGTACTTAACGATTAACAAACATTCAGCAATTGATACTAGTATGTATTATATATCCAGTCATTCTTACTGACAGACTCATCTGATTCTGATGGTCTGCAAGAGTTATTCCAGTATAGTTTGACTTAAGGCTCCCACAAACAGGCGCGACGCGACTGTACAACGCGACTCAAAAATAAAACTACAAGAGTCGCGCCGTCGCGTCGGAGCTTTTACTGTCACAGACAGATGGACATATATTTCCGCAGTATAATGCTTTTGTCCGATAATCTGACTTATTCCGTTTTATTAATTAAGGGCTTTAATGTTTTCATTCACTTTCATCTTTCTGGCACGATGACATTCTACAATGTTTATCATATTTCTTGAATTTTGCTGTTCCTTTGACAATAAAAAACCATGAAACGGAACATCAATAGCTTTCGCCAGATTCATCCATCCACATACCTTACATGCTCAACAAAACCAATAACAACTGCGTACAACTGACAGTCACTAACTGCGTTTATTCGCAGTCTGACGTCGAGTTAACGTCAACGCGAGAGTTACGTCAACACGAGAGCTAACGTCAACTCAAGATGTAGCGCCCATTCCGGGCACGGCTGGAATGTAATTCATAACATTAAGTACACAGAAGGTTTTTTGATGCTAAAATATTTAAGCGAGTGTTTGTGAAGGCTGACATTAACAATGACGTGTTATAGCAAAGGCTTAACAGTCAGCCATTTGTCTTTTGTTTAGTTTTTGCCTGGAAACCATCGTGAATAATTCATAAATCATGCAGGATAACCCGTTTACAGTGAGCTAAAACGATTTAATGGACGTAAGGTAGTTGTTTCTGTAGTGGTTTTTTTAACTTGGTGTGCCCTTTTTTATAATTCGATTGTTTTCGACCGTGGAGAAAAAGTGTGATTTTTTCTAACACATATGTCTATTGTAAAATATAAATAGAAGCTAGCGTTGAAACCTTTAACCTTTTGTAAATTCGTCTACAGCTTTCCTAAGGAGGCACCCCGGTTATGGCTCTCAAGCATTTTTCTTTGAATTTGTGACAGGTAACCCCCTATAGGATGTCTCCAAGCTTCTAATAACAGTCCAATATCACTTTACCATCCACAAAGTACCAGGAAAACATAAAAAAGAAGAATCATATTTCAACGGACACACGGAGCTTTCAGTTCAGTCCCGCAGACAGAATGACGTCATGCGATGCGACCGACGCGACGCGACAGTTGCCAGCTGCGACGAAGCGTGAGTCGTAACGTCACCGGTCTCCGATTGAAAATTGTGGTTTCCGATGCATGCTTTCCATCGGGATTTGTAGTGATTGTGTGGCGGTTGGGTTTTCATTCATGTTATTATTATTTTAAAGGAAGATACTGATATTTTTAGTTGTAAAGTTCAGGGGAAACATAACGTTTTGATTAAAAGTGTAGCACAGATAGGTGTACAAGATCATTTTCATGTCTGAATAAAGACATCGTCCGCGTCTCTTTAAAAGCGATCGTCGAGTTCATGTTACTTTTTATTCGGAAAACCGTAAAGCACCCTCAGTCGGCGCGACACTTCTGATTCACAGAATAAAAAGTGACATATGAACGTAACGAACGCATTTTCACTTTAAAGTTTATAAATAGGACGCGGGGTTGGAGTTACATCATTAACACCCAGTTTGCTGATACAAGAAGTAAAAGTCATTAACTATTTCAGCAGCTTGTCATAACACAAGTAACGGTCCTCCAGAGAAATCTATTACTTCAGTAACTCTCCCTATATAGCTAGCTAACAGAACATTTACAAGCAGTAATAAAAACCTGAGAGAAACGAAACGGTATAAAAACGTTCCCGATCGTAAAAACGGTACGTAACTGTATAAACATATAAAGATCCATACACGCTTACTTAAAGGGTAGTTATAACGGGTAGTAACAATAGGGAGAAGACGTAATGATATTTTCACAGCGTTACGACTCAGGAAAATAGAACAAAGTATAGATATTGCTAGCAAGCGTTTTATTTAAACGGCACTTAAACTTTAACGGTGGAGACATCTAATTTTAATTTTGAATATTTCCTAGACTGGTCGTGGTCGTAAAGCGTCTGTAAAAGAATTTTAGCAAGACCTTGACAAGGCTATGTTTTTGGGTACTTTTAAAATTCATTGCCGTTAAAAATAAAATTACGTAATTTAATGCTGACTGAAGTTTCGCCAGCTAAGCAATTTCAAAATAAAGTGGGTACACTTTGTTTTGCTGTAAAATACGATTTTATTTTTTATGTTATTGCAAGTCGCAAACGGAGGTTACGAAATTATACCTTCTTGTAGTTTTAAATTGTGTAAAATACTTAGCACTATGAACTTTTTGATATCAAATACTATACAACGTGTCGTTTTGCATCCTCGTCAAATTTCAGGAGGCTGTTATGAATGACATAAATAGTCAAATAAAATTACGATACTTGCTCAATAATTAATCCATACTTGTTTTTTTTACTTATTTAAGTTTCAAAGTTTTTCAGAATAAACCATTGCAATGTCGCACAGATATGTCGCATAACAGGGCAGTTACAGTGCCCTGTTCACACGGGCGCGTTTTAATATGCGCGTTCCACACAAATCGATTTCCGAAATATGAAAAACAAAAAAAAACTACTTATTTTATTATTGATTCGTGTCGAGAATCATTATCACAGTAAAAAAAAAATTGACAAGGATGCAAAACGACACCTTTTTTAAATTTTGCAATGTGTCTACAAAAGCAATAATTTAAGAAATCTGATTCATAATTGTAAAACATGGTCACATACCTGAGACAAACAATTGAAACACGTGTGAGAACATTTCAACAATATGCGTCCGCGCTGGCCGCAAATTAGTTTGACAATGAAAGCATAAATTTGTGTCTCTCTGTGAAGGACGATATGTTGCCATTTCGTGCCTAATTGTTCCTTTAGTACTGGGTGGGCCTGCATGATTTCTGACAAATACGTGCACTGACTAGACAGGTCCACTCAATCTGTTTGGTTCTTTTTTGGAAAAGAATTTTCCGGTTAGTTAACATTTTCAATTTAATTTAGATTTCGTTTTAATAAAAAAAGATGTTAAAAAAAGATACTTTTATTAAAATAATAAAACAGATCCATCAAATGCCTTATAAATTAAAATTTACTTATTAATAAGAAAATAAAACTTAGTTTCCGGGAGTTTATATTTTAATTTAGTAATGGCAAAGTTGGTTGGTCAATGATGTCTTAGATAACATTTTTTAAACACAATGGAACAAGAGAAAAATGAAGCTACAACAAAAACCTACAATCACTCGGAACGAAATTGCGAACGCAAAACAAGATCTAGCTAACGTTGGCCCACTTATCAACGGCATTCCCAAAAATCTGTACCCTTGTTACATCAGACACGTTCTATTATTCTTCAACTCGCGTGCACAAAATAAAAGGACTTCATTTCGAGCTTGTAGTAGTACCTTGTTAAGTGAGAAAGTAGCAAAATCTCGTTTTACTAGAACTGAAAATAATAATGATCTAACTTTTTACTTGACTTCGTTTTACGCCTAATACGAGTATACCTAAGTCATACTATCAATTTGACTGTTTAGTTCAACCGACAGCGTTAGAGTGTGGGGTTCTGGATTTAATTCGCAAGACTGGCAAAGCGTTATTGGATTTTCTCGATATAAATACAGGGTGGAAGGGACATCGAAGCACAACCTGATACCATGAATTCAGTACATGATTCTGGACCCCTTGAGTTGAAATTTTTCATCGGTTTTCAAAAAAAAATGTTCTGTGTCATAGAAAAGTGCAATAACTACGCGGACAAAATGTATGGCAGAGCATTTTTTTTTAAATAACCGACAAAAATTTCAACTCCAAGGGGTCCAAAATCATGTACTGAATCCATGGTATCAGGTTGTGCGTGGATGTCCCTTCCACCTTGCATTATAAATGCGAAAGTCTGTTTGTCACGCTTTCACGCTAAATCAGCTGAATGGATTTTAATGAAATTTGGCACATGGGTAGACCATGACCTGGACATAGGCTACTTTTCATTCTAGATCGCAGACGAAGTCGCGGGCAAAAGCTAGTTGATGATAAATCACCACAACTAACTTTTAATGATAAGCTGACTGTTTTTTCCCCGTTGGGGTTAAGTAATAATGAAAAAATAACAATAATCATAAAATCTTTATTGTTGCAAACACATACCTTACCGATTTTGTCATCTATAAAATCATATCTACAGAGCAAAATCACTTGTATCTTGTTCTTCTATTTATCATAAATAATAATAAAACAAGACTTTGTTAGACCATCGTAATTGAGATGTACAAAAGCATAGAGACTTTATTACCGTTCTCGTGTAGTACCATATATGTAGAGTAAATTGGAAATTCCCATATAACAATAACAGCAAATTGCAATCAATTTAGTACTCCACCTCTGTTCTAACAAATTGCTCAATTTCGGCCATGTGATGCTCGCTTCTGCAATAATTTAGTTCGATAACAACGTGATACGATAAACACAGCTAACGTTACTGATATTGTGAGCCCGTAATTATACGTAGTTAATCATTACTGTATAGGTTCATTTAAATCCTAACATGGAAATGACATACTGGTAATTAAACTGGGTTGTGGAAGGCATATAGGCAGTCGTTCCATGAAAATTGCTGGTATTCATCAGCATCTGGTAAGACTAGTAGCCGACACCAACTTTTTGGAAAAGGCTAGGCATGTGATGCTGTATCACTTAACTATGAAATACTTACATGCTTTTTCTATTGAAATATAACATTAGAGCAAGCAGAAATTGTTTTGATCTTCCACAATCTTAGTATGTAATAAATATGCTATATACTATAGATACACAGAAATATATACAGGGTGGAAGGGACATCGACGGGTAATTACCATGGACTCAGTACATGATTCTGAACCCCCTGAATTGAATTGTTTTGTCGGTTATCTAAAAAAAGCATTGGTCTGCCATACATTTTGACCGCTTGGGTATTGGACTTTTGTATGAAACAGCAGATTTTTTTGTGATAACCGACAAAAAAAAATCAACGCAGGGGGGTTCAGAATCATGTACTGAGTCTATGGTAACTGGTTGTGCGTCGATGTCCCTTCCACCCTGTATACTGCCTCATTGGTCTAGTAGTCACAGGAGCTACTGCTGAGCATGAGGGGATCGATTCCCAGGTCGGGCAAAGTGTTATAGGGTTTTTCTATCTAGAATTTCTCAGTAGCAGCTTAAGTCTGGATTTGTGCCCGGTTGATGGCAATAGGCTCGCCCCCTGTTACATGGGACTTGAGCATAACTGTCGAAATGTGGGTGTACTATCGGTACACCTCTGCCTAACCCTTCTGGGATTACAGGCGTGATGTTATGTAAAATGTAAACAATATACAAGAAAAGTCTCACAAAGAACACCCGTCGGAACGGTGTAAGACAAACATGACCATAGTGGATCACTAGCTGATAAAAAAACACTATCTAAAAACGAACGAAAACTAAACTTCCTAGCAGCTGCTGACATAAGTGGTGGAATTATTAACCGCTCAGTGCTAAATAAAACAAAAAAAGCACCATACCATTTTTTTTTTGCGATGCCTCGACAGTCCATTGAAACTTTCATTTACCTACCTTTGTTTGACTACATGATCAATGCTAGTGTTTCAATTGTCATTAACTGCCCTCTGAATGAATTGCTGGGGTTTTAGTAGTATTTCAATCAGTATAATGTAGCCTTTTTGGTTCCATTTTTAGGCCTCAATTTCACCAGTTTTTTTTAAAGGCTTTTTATGCACAGCGTTACATCGTTCTAGGCCTTCAAGTGTATTGTTACGTATACCTAAAAAACAAGGCAACCAAGGTAACCTAATTATACATTCCTAGCACGGCGAGCTGTGCTGGCGCTGCTGCTGCGGCTGCTGAGACCCTCAAGCGGGGCGAATACTGTAACCTTATGGGTAACTACAGTTTTGAGCCGTTTGGGGTCGAAACGCTCGGGTCATGGGGCCCGAGTGCGCGTCTCCTTTTTAGACAAATTTCTAACCGACTAGTCGACACTTAACGTGACCAGAGGGCTGGATTGTTCTTTGGCCAAAGAATTAGCATTGCCATTCAGCGTGGCAATGCTGCCAGTCTTCTGGGCACGTTTCCAGATGACAGCGAAGCGGACGAGTACTTCGACGCCTGAGTGTTTTATATTAATTTGTATAGAAAGTTGTTTTAATTAATATTATACATTCTAAACTTGGGTTCCCTAAACTCGTTATGTAACGAGTCATATTGAATTTGTGCATGAACGCAACGAAGCGTCCTAGCCAACAAATTACCATGGGACACATCGCATACTGGTAGAGTGCCAAGCATTCAAATATTATTTGTTAATATTTAATAATAACATTCAGACCTGTTCTGTCGAATAAATATAATCTGTCAGATTAAAATCAAGTTGATTTTTGCATCGGCAGTTTCAATTAAATTCTGGCTTTGAATAATAATAGGTAAAGATTTATTTTCAACGTCAATATTGTGGATTTTGTCCAGCCATTTGAATACAAAGCAGTACAAATAGATTTGAAATGGATTAAAAATTAAAGCGTTGGAATTGGACGTTTTTACGTAAAACACACATCTGAAATAATGTTGAATAAGACAACAGATAGACTAAATAAACACAACTTCCACTAAAGCCACTTGGACTGACAACACTAGAAAAGTAATTAAGTTGCACCCCTCTGTCACAGAACAGGCTTCGGGAACCATTTACCACACTTCAAACTTTGTGTTAACTGGACAAAAGAGCAGTCAGAACTTTTAGGGGAAATTTATTGTTTGGAAATTAATGTTTACAGAAAACTGTTAACTCTGGCTCGTGAGTAAAAACTCACGTGCCCCGTCTCGGGTTTACTCCCCTCTTTGCCAATTAATATTTTTGCAAGATTATTGAATCGTTATAAAATATAATCTGGAGAGTATCAACAGGACATAGATAGGTACAGGGAAAAACATTGTTTTTTTAAATTTTCAACTTGGATTTAACTACGCCACCTAGTACGAAATTAAAAAAAAAACAAGCTATGAAACAACAACAGATATGTTGTGTAATTGTAAGATTTCAGCTTTAGAATCTGGAAATACAAAACAGAAAATACACAATGATGATGAACATGCCAAACTGAACATTGAATTAAAATTACACCTACACAAAGCTGTTCTATTCTATGAACTTAAACGGAAAGCAAGATTAAAAACTCAAACTCAAAAGTCAAACTCAAATCATTTATTTCAATTAAACCATTTACAGGCACTTTTGAATTGTCAAGGAATCGGTCAGTCAGAAATATGAAGCTAGTTGCCCATTCCAAAGCGCAGTAGGTCACTATGGAGAAGAACGGGCAAGAAACTCCATGGACACTCTTTTAAATAATATTGTTGTTACAAATATATTAGTTACATCGATTATTGTTGACACTATAAGTGAGAACGATGTACAAAAACCGTACACGTTAAAAGCGTCCAGAGTGCAGCATAACATAATTAAAAACAATCCAGCAAATTAATTATTAAAATATGCCGTGGCAGCTAAGAGATGACCAGTCACAACCAAAGAATATAACTACTCTCTAGTCCCAACTGACGGCGCCCGTTCACGAACATGACGACACAATTCCAAGTTTGAGTTCTTTGCTTTTGACTATCAACAAAATCTACCTCTTTCCAATATTAGAACCATCGTTGTTTGCCAAAAAAGGCATATTTCCTTTTAGCTGTTAAAACATGCAAGCTCTTCATATTTCTTTAACCCTATTTTTGTTTGTTTGTATGTTTGGCATCTCGCAGGTCAACCTATGCGGTTGTCGTCTGCTTAAGCGGACTTGCCTGTGGATTCCCTAATAAATTAAGGCCTCCAGCCAGGACTTAAACTTATATACTAACTAAAACTAAGCGACAACGCTAAGGGCACCCCCTGTGGGGTACGAACCTCGGCTTAGGGCGTCGCTGGAAGAGGGCAGCAAATGACTAGCTGGATCAGGATTGGTATTCATTAGGGACGAATTTAAAGCTACAGGCTCAGCGGCGCGGGCTGGCTCGAGCAAGGGTCGGGAGGGGCGTCGATTTGGGCGTCGCGGCGGGCCTCGGCGGCGAGGGCGGTAGGACGGCGATCGGGTTTTGGGCTTATGTAGCGTGCTAGTGGCCTTGCTACTCTCCTGGAGGAGGGTAGTGGCGTCGTCGGGGTCGATTAAAGTATGCCTTGGTCGGCGAATACTGCTAATGCGAGAGGGAGTGTAGCGGGCGGCCGCTGTAATCAGGGGGTTAGAATGTTTAATGCCGCAGTCGAAGAAACGCTTTGATAAGCGTTTCATGAACTGTTTTATGGTTGGCATTTTGAGGTCGACGTGAAGATCGATATTACGGACATAGAAGGGGGCACCCGTGACCCTTCTGAGGAAACGGTTTTGGAGGGTCTGCATCTTATGGAGATGACGTGGGTGAGCGTGGCCAAATACAACGCAGGCATAGGTCATGATGGGACGGATGACTGCGGTATAGATGCGGAGCTTGCATTTGAGGGACAGTTTACTACGGGCTGTCAGTACGAATTGCAGCCTGCTAAGAGCGAAGGAGGCGCGCGCGCGAACCGCCTTAATATGAGCCTTAAAGGTAAGGTTCTCATCGAGGATCACGCCTAGGTATTTGGCTTGCTTCTCCCAAGGGATTGGCTTGCCGTACATAGTGATCGGGCTGGGGTTCTTTAACCCTAGAAAGATAACGTTATTTTATAGTACTGAAAAGATAAACATGCGCCTTAGAGGCGCACAATATTAAAAACCAATTTATTGTCAAACTAAAAGAATTAATCTTTCAATTGTAATTTTAATGAGGTTTTAGATTAATAATAAGTTAATTAAACACAAATTTTTATTATTAAGAAAATTATGTAGGATTTTATAAACCCTTAACAAAAAGTAACAAAAATTAGAAGTACTTATATGTTAATTAAGCTATAAAGCTTTTTTGTCGAGGTCTCTTTTTCGAATTTTCAGTGACAGAGCACTTCACTTTTACTATCAGACATCTTCAATTATATAATACAAAAAGTAATAATCTCAGTTTCAATCTGATTTCACAAATTTCACAACAAATTAAATAAATCCAGGATATCAGAACCTAGCAGGTCCAAAATAAAAATTATAAAAACGATCGAATTAGTGACAGCTGTCCTGTCGATCAAAACGAGAAAAAGATTAAAAAGTTCCTTTCAGAGACAAAAAAAATCGCGAGAGACAAATTGCATACGAATGTAATATTTTGCATTCTTGTCCCGCTTTAAATTCAAATCCAATTTTCATTGGACTTTAAAGAGAAAAATTACTTTGTTGAAGTATTTTAACTTTTTAACTAAAACACGTGATGAACTATTAAGTATTTGTTAAAAGATACAAAGTTAATTAACTTGGGTCTAGTTTATAAACTTTGAATCAAATCAAACTTTAAAGGTTTCAACATCTTCAACGTTTACGCTTGAAACGAATCCATACAAATCTTTGATTAAAATAAAATTTACTTGAAACCATGTTAATGTTGATATTGGCTTCGTAATTTATTTCTTACACTTTTCAATCTAAACGAAAACGCTCCGATACTTGAAACGCTTTATTTATTTGAAGACCAAGCTTTTGACGATTTAGTTTGTGAATTCATTAAGATCATGTTCACGACGTTTGTCTCCAAAGCTAACAATTCTAGGGTGTTTATAACAATGGGCGTGAGCGGATGTGTCGTCGCGCCGCAAGTGATTATGTGTAACGCAGGGATAGGAGAGTGGCGGAGCAGCCGCGCGCGCAGCAGTCGACGCTCCACATGCGCCGCCTGCGCACCCCGTGCTGGGCGAGGTGTTCAGTAGAGAAACCAAACGAAGCAAAGTTAATACCGTTACAACACCGCCGACAATGGCCAAGTAGTCGCGCCTCCCTTCTGTCCAATCTGTGCGATTAGGTCTTTCTGTTCTGTTTAAGCTTCAGTTTATAATACTCTCTCAGTTACCTGTCCTCTGTTAGTTTAGTGTTTCCACTATCATTTGCTGTTTTATCAGTTTGGATTTGTATCCAAACTGGTAGTTTCAATTTTTGGGTTATATAGGTTACTTGTTTCTTTGTAAACGATTTTCGGTGAACAAGTTACGCGCTACATAAGATGTCTTTGATATATTGCTACATTACTATGCTTCACAAAAGTAAAGCGTAACTTGTTCCCAGGTAGAATAGCATTTTATCTGCGTCTAGATTACGTTTAGATTAGCTCTGGAACTAAGTCCCGTGTGCCGTTTGGACCCTGTGTGACTCGTCTTTGTGATCGTCCCAGTCTTCGCTCCGTCTGTGTTTGTCCTTTCCTTAGGCATGCTCTCATTATTCATTCTTGTGTCTGGGTGACCCCTGTATAGCGTCATTCCATCAAGCTTTTCCTTTGTTTTTATTCATTTTTTAATTTTCATAACCATACCTGTGGTTTCACCCTTTACTCTTGGTGAAACCTTTATAATTAGATTACCTATGTACACGTGTTATTTTATTTATAGTTGCTACCTCTGCTTCCAAATATTTTGACATATAAGATTATTTATTCTAGGTATTTTTTCAACTAGCTTGTTTCATATTTTGACTATTTAATATTGTATTTTATTATTTTTAAATGTGTGTACAATACATTTTGCAGGTGTCATTGTTTTATTTTATAAAAACCATATGCTGGTGGTGTTCATCATTTTAAAACTTGCCGTGACTACGTACAAATCTCTAAGTATTTAGTTCGCTTTTGCAACTTGTATTGATATTTATTTTAATTATAATTAAAATGATGAATACCCAGTTTTCCCTAAAGCAAAAGTCGTTCGCGATTATCCCGCTCCTTGTGTGATCCCTGACTCTGTCCCAATGACGGCGTGTTTTATTTTAGACCGGCAGTGGCGCGTCAGCAGTCAGCTCCAACCCTGGTGTTTAGGTGTGTCGATGTTATCACTTTTTATGCCACTCACAACGCTTGGATCAAACCAGAATTCGTTATCAAAATTTCTTAATTAAAATATTCGAACATTTCCAGCGACTATATTCCGGTTTCATTCAAGTACAACCCCAAATTAACCTTGAGCATCCCCAAAGAGTCGCTTGTTTTGTCGTGTGGCTGTTTGTGTACTGTATTGCTTTCCATTGTCTCAAAGCTTGTGACTAAAATTATACACGATATAACCCAATGTGAGCTGAAAAGCGCTTTGAATATGTTAAAGATTAAGATGAATATGAAGCAAAATTATGGTTGTTCCACTAATTTCAACATAGATGATAAATGAGAAAGTCTCGACGTTATTATGATAGAAGGCTTTCGTTTTGGGCGTTTTTGTTTTCGTGATCTGTTCCCTTCTGATGGAAAATAGCGCTGGTAGTGCTTTAATTCTCAGGCCCATTATTTGACAAAGCTTTTGCCAGATAAATTCTCAACATCCCGAGTTAACAAGATCAAGACTTTCATCAATATTTTGAAATACTTTTCATAATCAATAAGGCAGTGTTCCAATGGATAGCAATGCAACAGCATTACGAATTCTTGAGCACGCTGCATGTAACATAGGTATCCAATACCCGTAGCTAGTGTACCCAAAGTAGCATGAACTGAAATCTGCCAACTGTCTACTTCATCACACTTGGTTTGATTGGCAAACACAGTTCCTACACATCGGTTTCTACAACCAATACTTTGAAAACATACTGTTCTCAATTTCAGGACCATGTTTTTCATTAGTATTTTTTTTGTCCGCAACAAAAGAAATTTCACGAGAGTTCTACAAAAAAACTGACATATTGTTATGCACAGACCCACCCAAAGGAGTGCCTATCTTATGAATATTTTGTATTCACTAAAATATGCCTGATTTGGAATCTTTTGGATGGGATTTTGTTTTCACCGTATTTTTATCATGCAAATTTCATTCTGTTTAAAGGTACTGCAAAGAAAAATTACTTTTTTAATTTATTAAATTATCACACTCATACAAACAACATAGTTATACGAATAGCTGTAGCTGTTAGTGAGTTAATTAAGATTATATAACTTTGATAGACTACCAATGTACAGCATTACATAGTTAATATTAATTAGATTGAAAAAGTTTGCTTAGATATTAGTTGTATGATACGAAAAGTTAAAAATCTTGAAGCTTTATTAAAAAAGAAATTTTGTAAGTTTCTTAACAAGATAATACAATAGGATGCGAAGGTAATTTGTTTTAATTAAGTTTTTTTTATGTTAGCAAAGAAAATATTTTAAGTTTTTTAGTACTTCAACTGAAAGTTGAAGAACTAAAAAACTAAGTGGATCCGGCTGATATTATAGGATCGAAATGAGGGAATGGCGTCTGTAAAGGGGACCTATCCGAGAATGCCCGAAGCAATAATATTTTTGAATTGCAGCGTTGATTGTCATAACAGTGTCCTAACAGCTTCGCAGCTTTCAATGGTAAATGGAGCTAATAAGGACATGACAATAATGGAGCTAATGTTATACTCGGACGTGAAGCTTAAGCTGCTTTTATGCTATAGATTTTCCAGAAACTAATTTTTCTTTGTGCTGTGCACAGGCGGCTGGCTGACGAAGATGACGAGCTGTCAGAGGTGCAGCCGGATGCCGTCCCTCCCGAGGTCCGTGAGTGGCTGGCTTCCACCTTCACGCGGCAGCTGGCGACGGCGAAGCGGAAGTCAGACGAGAAACCCAAGTTCCGGTCCGTTGCGCACGCGATCAGGGCTGGCATCTTTGTGGATAGGATATACAGGAGGGTCACCAGTACTGCGCTCATGCAGTTCCCTCAAGATGTCATTAGAGTGCTCAAGGTAAGCGTAAATGATATAAAAGTCATAACAGGGGTTCAGACCGAGGAAGGCTGGCTGCCAAAAAAAAACACTCCGTATCAAATGTTTTCTAATCCAATATGGCTTGACACGATAGAACGACAGACACGTATCTGCATTACGCAATTCGTCGTTCTTAAGCCTGATTCACAGTCTGAGCAAACACAAATTGAAATTCTATCACTAGTCCAAATATACAGATATCACCTTCAAAGTCAACATTCAAATAAAAATCCTTTACAAATATTGAGCCACCTATTCCAGTTACAGTTTATTCAATATCTCCAAACTGAATTAATAACCACGCGTTGAATTCGTCTGTTGAAGTTACACTATGAATTCGAAGTGAACAATTAGAGCGTTACCACAAGAGTGTTTCTGAACAATCCAATTGGTTCTGGAAGCTTCCTTAATGAGAATGTTGGTTTAACTAAAAGCTATAGGTGCGTCGATGGTTATGTGGTTTAGGATGATGGTGGATATTTTTAAAGAACACGTTTTTGTCACACACACGATTTAATTGTTTTTTTTTTCTTCTCAAAATCTGCAAAATATTTTCAAATTTTTGGTTCTTTAGCAAAGGAGGTTGTTTTTCCGGCATTCTTGTTTATTCCCAAATGCAAGTTTGGATAAATTTGTTCCAAATTCCTGGCTTTTTGTCCGCTAGTCTGATTTGACTGCCATTCGGCTCTTCAAGTTTCAAGTGGGCTACTGCACTTAAGTAATCATTCAATTTAGTGGTGGACCGATGAGTAACACAAAGTACACACATAGTATGTGTACACAAAGTATGTGTGAAAGTATACACAAATGAGTGAATTTCATAAAAAGGCAGAATTGCACTTTATTCCACTTTTCACTAAAGCCAGAACTAAAAATGTTACTGCACAGACTTGATTTTGAGGGCTCCAACACTTTATACTGTAATGGAGCTCCGCTTTCAACATTTTAAGAGCGACACGTCCATAGAGCGGCCTTTTGCCGCGTGACCCAATTTAAGCTTTAACTCTGCTTATAAAAAACCAGACGAGATGTTGGAACTTTTTAAAAAGAGTAGGTATTATGGTTTTTTTCCTTATTAGGTTTGTTATAAGGATAATAAATATTACGTAAACGGTAATGGTACATGGAAAAGACTAGAAAGATAAAGTGGGAACAATAACTATTTAAATAGTTACAGTGACATACCTTTAACTAGGGATAATTACATTCGCATATTAAAATTCGTTTTTAATGACATGTCCTATGATATTATAAAATAATTATTAAAATATTATTATCAAAAATAGCATGCATTCATGTAAATTATCAACATAATAAAATTATAATAACCTGTTACCTTTTTAACGAACCAACATACAATTATTTATTTATTATAAGCAGAGGTCCAAGAGGGTAGGTCTGGGCAGTATTCTGGGGGTTCGAATTTCGTACCGTATAAGAAACAACACTGCGCGTCAAAACCAAGATAACGGACGTTACCCAGAAAACCGCTAAGCCTACGTGGGACTGGGCCGAACATGTCTGCCGCATGTCAGATTACAAATGAGCTAAGAGAACCACCGATTGGATCCCTCCAAACGAACGACGCCATTTCGGCACGCCGAGACGAGGTTGGCGGGAGGAGCTTGACTCCTACCGAAAGAACTGGCCGGCAATAGCAAAAGACAGAATTGTGTGGAAATGGGAGCGCGAGGCCTTTGCCCTGCAGGCTAGTTAGTTTAGAAGCGGTATATGAAGAGGACAATTTTTATTACCCGTAAAATTATTTATCTCAATTGCTTGAACTACAATTTCTTGACATACTATTAAAATAGCACTATTTAATCTTTAACCGGCCGTAAATATCATCGGTTTTCTAGAAGAGAGGCGGCCGCTAAGTTACGGCCGCGATGACGGCTGTCATGAAAATGATGGCAGCGGGGTTGGTGATAATTAGATTAAGCACCAACATACTTTCATAAATAACGTTTCAGTCGCCGGTAAATTGCAGACGCTATGTGGCGGCCACCGCTCTTCGAAAACGTTCGGTTTTTTTTACCGTCGTCTCTGTCAGGGACTCAAACTGTAGCCGTAATAAGTTTTATTAACACTGTATTTTTTTAAATGTTTCAAAACCAATACCTGTTACATTATCAAAGTGTAACGTTTTATATGTGTTAATATGTGTAACAGAAATAACCAGTTTTAGGTATAATTGCACGGTACCGCAACATCGCGCGGCGGGCAAACAGACGCGACGTTGCCAAAATAGCCTTGCAGTCGGGATTGAAGCTATTTTGGCCATGCCATGTTTACCTGTTACACTTATTAACACTGTATTTTTTTTAAATATCGGTTACAGATTGAAAAACACATTCATAAATGTTCATCATCATCATCCACACTGAGCATTGGCCTCTCTTTTCTTCTTCTGAGGTTCTAACCGCGATGGCAACAATTTCGTCCGCCCATCTCGCCGCCGCCGCCCGGTTACATATTTGATTTTGTTACCAACTCAAAATGTAACACTTATAATTCTGTAACCTTAACGAACGGGTTGTAAGTCCATGGTTTTAAGTTTTAAGCCTGATACCTATGTGCCCGTCTCTTTTTAAAGCTCGATGTGTGCCTGGGTACAGCACATAGTAAAACTGGGGGCTAACCTAGTAACCCAGTAACCTTTAGTAAATGAGTCGGTGCCTCCTCGCCTGAATTCTATGAATTTCTATTTATAATGCTTTGACAGGAAATTGTGCAGTAACTAAATTAACAAGCTTCCCGATGTCAATTAAGTTTAAGGAAAATCGCTAGCTGTAGTCCGTGATCAATAAGACGTAAAACAGAGCTGCATCTTTAAAAAAATTAAGAAAATTTGCTTTGAAATAAGTTTACCGTTAAGGTGAGGACTAACGGTCCAAAAATAGACCCCTCTCTCCCACCCCCTAGAAGAACAACACACTAGAAGCACAAACTTAGTTCATAATCTTAATCATAACTGTTACTGTTTGTCTATTTTAACTGTGTGGAGTTGTGGAAGACTTACATCACTTATTGATGGACTGTGTTCGTTGGGAGTCTCATAAAAAATTATCAGTTTGGGGTTGAGGTCGAACCGATTTGATTTAGGCACATTCCACAGAATTCTGTTTAAACAAATGGTGATGATGCGAAGAGTCTGTTCCAGTTCATGGCCCATATGTAATTCGTGGCAAAGTGTATTTAGGGTACGATGGGACTGGCATTGCGATTTTTAAGTCCCTAATCAGATAAATAATCTTGACTAAAATTACAAATGCGAAAGTATAAGTTATTACGTTTTCACGGCAAAACGGCTGAACGCATTTAGATGAAATTCGCCACACAGATAGACCATGACCTGGGTAACGACATAGGCTTTACTTCCTAGATTTCAGACGAAGTCGCGGGCAACAGCTAGTCTACAATAGTTTTATAAAAAGGTATTTATTTGTTTGTTTGTACGTAGGGGGAATTTCTGGAACCACTGGTCGGACTTCAAAAATTATTTTAGCATTTGATAGCCCAATTCTTGAGGAATGTTATAAACTTAACACTACACTATGTTCCTTAAGGGCCGAGCAAAAACAAAAAAGTGAGAAAGAACACTAAGTGAAAATGATGTGATAGCGCGGGCAACATTTGAGAAAGAAGTAAGTAGAAGCTAGTAAAAATTAAAAAAAAAAATATCGGCATGGACTATTGATATCTCATGACGTGGTACAAATATTGGAGAGTCAGCAAAGTGGTAATGGGTTGGCAGACGAACAGGATGCGCTGGAAGTGACATAGAAGTATTAGCAGCAATTGTTTAGCTATTCGCGGCCGGAGTCTGGATTTGTGCATAGTTGATGGCTAAAGGCTCGCCCGATATTAATGGGACTTAAACATAAATGCCGTAATGTGGGCCAACTATAGATACACTGAAACCTCTGCCTAACCATTCGAGAAATTCAGTCGTGATGTTATGAGTGTATTATTGCTATTCGTGGAGGCAATTTGAATGCATACCAACTAAACCCCCACTTTTGACGTGATCGTCTACATCGAAAACTGCATTTAGCTGTACCTACATTACCAGACGCGGCTATTTAAATATACATATAAAAAAAACCGTCCAAGCGCGTGTCGGACCATGCACAAGAGATAGATAGATAGAATACTCTTTATGTACACCTTTTAAATTACTTAATATATAAATGTAGAACTGAGTGAGTGTTGACTGTCTCGTTGAGCATGAGGTCCTGGGTTCGATTCCCACGTCGGGCAAAGTGTTATTGTGTTTTTCTATCAATAGAAATTCTCAGTAGCCCGGAGTCTGGATTTGTGCCCGGTTGATGGCAATAGGCTCGCCCCCTATTAGGTACATGGGACTTAAGCATAACTGGCGAAATTTGGGTGTACTATAGGTACACGTCTGTCTAACCCTTCTGGGATTACAGGCGTGATGTTATGTTATAAAAATGTAGAATATTAATAAAATAGTTGGTTGGGATGCATTTATCCCAAGAACAAACGTGACATTGTGGTTGAAACATGTATCCCGTACACCGACATACGTCACGGTCAATTCTCCAACTACAATGTAAGTTTCTAATAGTAAAAAAGTTTTTTTAATGTATTTAAACTTCAAATTTAAGAATCTCGGACCTTTTCCTTTACTAGTCCTGTGAGACCTTGCTTCTTGCCAAATTTCATGATTCTGCTTCGATCAATAATAGTACTATTATATAACGATCGAAGTGATTCTAGGTCAACGGTAAGTACCCTACAGATTTTGATTTAGTTACGAGTATGAAAATATGTCGCATAAATCGCCGTATTTTTTATTGCGTTGACTTATTAGCTTGATTTTTAGACATACCTACGTATTTGATATTAATTTCCAACTTGATACCTCCACGCGTTCCTGAGAAAAAGGGTCATTACAGACTGACAACGAAGTGATCCTATAAGGGCTCCGTTTTTTTCTTTTTGAGGCACGGGACCCTAAAAAGTGTCTTTATAAATATTAAAACTTAGAAAAGTACCTTTTTACGTATAAAACTTATAGTTATCTAGAACTTGTCAACGATACGTAACTAAAGTCCCGAAATACGAATACAATATTTGAGTTTCTCCAATTTTTATAGGCTCGGTTTAAAGTTAGTTTTTTTAGCGTCACAAATCCGTTGTGACACTGTGAACTGAAATAGGTGAAAATCTATTATATGGTATTTCCATTAGTAAAGTGCTGTTTTATAAAGAATAAATGTTTTAAATAATCAAACACACACATAACACTACGCCTGTAATACTTGAAGGTATAGACAGGGGTATTACGGCTTTCCTTGAAATTTTAATTTATGTTGGCGTTTCATAGAATGCCGTTTCTGATCAAATACAAGACTCTTGGACAAAATATGAAAGTCTGCAGACTTGAAGGATCGCACTCCTTATCGCATAATTTCAGCCGAAAGACGTCCACTGCTGGACACAGGCAGGGGCGTATTTACCCTAGGGCCAAAAGGGCCATGGCCCGGGGCGGCAGGCTGCGAGGGGCGGCGCGAGCCGCAGCTCGTGCTCAGCTTTGTCCGTCTTTCTTTTTGACTTTATATGTCTGAAGAAATTTAAAAAAAGCCTACCTAATTAACAAAAACTCAAACTCATTTGGTTGTAAATTTGATAGACATCAAGACGCGGGGCTATCGCTTACTGCTCGGCGGCGGGGCGGCGACAATATGTCCGTCGGACTCCGGACTAGCCAGGATGTTTCGACGTTGCTCGTGTCGTTTTTGTTCATGTCCATAAGCGAGAGCTATGGTCAGCGAGAG
The DNA here is from genome assembly GCA_963555695.1 of Dasypolia templi. Taxonomy (NCBI): domain Eukaryota; kingdom Metazoa; phylum Arthropoda; class Insecta; order Lepidoptera; family Noctuidae; genus Dasypolia; species Dasypolia templi. Next base: position 6,055,928 of record OY743152.1, read on the forward strand.
ACGATGCTTGTACCAGCCTTGATAAAGATTGGAGCCAAATAATAACGGCTCTTGAAGCTTTAAAAGTGACTCTGCCCACCAAATTATTTTTAACCAAAGCTTTGGTTAAAAATAAATCTGTAGGGCTATTGGCTCGAGGATACGGTGGAGTATACGGTAGAGGTCTCCTAGCCTGGGCGGAGCACCGCCGTGTCCTCGCGGAGGCGATCGGCGGCGGCGATCTCTCGCTCCCGGCAAACTCTCGCGCCCGGCCATCTCTCGCGACCGGCCATCTCTCGCACCCGGCCATCTCTCGCGCCCGGCCATATCTCGCGCCCGGCCATATCTCGCGCCCGGCCCTGGTCCAGGCCATGGTACGGAGCGAGAGTGAATGGGAAGCTGTCACCTCCTTCTGCGAAGCAGTAATGCTCGCGAAGGTGGAGGCAGAGCGCGTGAGGGAGAGAACCTTGCTCCCTCACGCCCCTAGTAGCCCCTGGAGACGCCCTGTGCGTCGGGAATCCCGGCTACCAAAGGCGCGGGCTTGCGGACTGCGAACATTTTAGCTCACTGTCCAGTAAGGACCGGCATCGGCCCTAACAGACGGGGTCCGTTAGGGCCAGTGTCTGCCGGGTTGTTTGGAAGTGATACCGTGGCCCTGGCACAGGCAACTGAAGGAACACGGGTGGGTTTTAGTCAGCAAAAGTCTGACACGCCCTGCCGCTCCACCCAGAGCGAGAGAAGTCATTTAATGATTGTTTGAATGATTTCCCACAGAAAATAAAAGGGCTATTGGCTCAACAAAATTGGTTCAGGACGCAGCCTAATTGCGTAACACAGTATTACTCAGAATCTGAATCATTTTGAAGGATATTAATAGAGAGATAAGGCTAATCCTTTCCATATGTTCGAAAAATGTATCTGCTAAACAACGTAAATAACGCAATGAATGTTGTTTGACTTTCAAAATGAAAGCCACAGCGGGATAATTGCGTAACAGACTAACGGTAGGACGTAAGTGTATTACGCAATTATCCCGCCGTATTAAAACAATTTACTATCGGTAGTTTCCAAAATTCTACAAGGTGTCGACACGGACGTAGAGGAAGTTTGTAGTTCCCAGGCTTAACATTACTTTTGTAGAAAATCAACGGGAATATTTTGATACTTTTTAAGATTGTGGTAAAAGAAAATTCTCAGAAGAAAACAGAAACAGTCAAACAAGAGAATAAATAATAATTATTAAGAGAAAGAAACGAGACGATGAGTGTCGCGAGGCAGAAGTGTTGTTCCAAGGATGTGATTTCGGGGTTAATACCTTCTTCGCAATATGCGACTAATTGTTGGGCGAGTTAGGAAAGCACAAAACTTCGTAAGACGTGGTAACCACAAATTTTGCATGTTTATGCAAATTGGATCCAATGTCTGAATAAGAAGTAAGAGTGAATGCATTAAAAAATGCTAGCCCAAAACATGCATAATCTCAGAAATAAAAGATCTTCAGTTAAAAATCGAAGAATGCTCACAGCTCGAAAACCATCCAGTTTTGACCCATAGTATACAAGACTTAATTTGCTGCTAATGGCCTCTTGTATAAACCCTTTTCAAGGAATAGGTGGAATTTACCTGTCACCCTGTAGAAGCTGGCTTGACCCAATCCGTTAATTTAACAGTGTCATTGAAGAGTTTGATAGCCAATCTGTCCATCAGGACAAAAAAATGTTGTTGGCATTCCCTCATTCTCAGCCAACATCAACACACTGCTGGATTTTATTTTAGAGTGAAAGTTTTTGCTTTTTTCCGTTAATTTATGGGGCGGCAAACGGTATAGGCCCAGGGCGCTGAATCTTAAAATACGCCACTGGACACAGGCCTCCCCAAGCACCACTACCTTGTGGGAGGCCTTCCAACACTAAGTCTTCCAGTACGCGGTCGCCACTCCACAATCTTTAGGCCTTAACCATTTGTGCTGCGAGCAATGTGCCTTGCCCTCTTCCACTTAAGTTTGGCAATTCTTCGGGCTTTGTCAGTTACCTTGGTTCTCCTGTGGATCTCTTCATTCCTGATTCGATCACGTAGGGAAACTCCAAGCATCGCACTAGTAGACCCATGTTGCAGATGATTCGAGATTTCCAGTAAAACCTAAATAAATTAACTCCGTAAGTGGACAGAACAAGGTTCATCTAATCAACTGCTGGCTACAAATCCTGCTTAGGCATAAAATATTCACTATCAAGTTACTAAGGGTTGAACAAATTAACTCTTACAGCTAGATTAATTTGTGCACGTGAGCATTTATCTTAATTCAGTGAATTACAGGCAAAAGAGCGCGCAGTCTGTTGTAGTGGAATTTATGGAGTGACCCAACCATTCGTAGCTGTCGAAAGAAATAAATTTGGTAAAGCTTTGGTAACGAATAATTTATTAAAAAATATTTGATACAGTATGTTGACCAAAACAGTGGTGCGTTTATTTTAATATTATTTTAGGGGACTAGGGGACCATAACGGAAGTTTTATAAATCCTAAAAGATATGATCCACAGCATTAAACAAAATCACAAAAAAAAATTGATACGAGCGAAAAAAATCACGAAGATACCTCTACTAATTTCTTTTAAATATTAAAAACCGTACTTATATATATTTAGTTTTTTGTCAGATAATTATAAAAGCAACATATGAACGTAATAGTGTTATCTTTTTTTAGGCCAATCAATAGATTTAGTCATTAAAAACTTAGTTGCTTAATTTTTTGCAAAAAAAAAAAACACCAGCGTTGAGTCATCGCGCTTCTCTTTATTTTGTATGCAGTCGGACAGTTACTGCGCTTTAGCTGCATCAGGGGGACACGCGAAAGTAGCCCAAGTAATTATTTTCTAAGGCTTTTCGCAGTTTGCAGGACAGTATCGTATCAGGTTGAACGTGTATGATGATCAGAATATAATTGGCGACTTGTTCATGAAATATTTAAATATATAGAGAATAACATTACATCAAACCTGTAATCACAGAAGGGTTAGGCAGAGGTTTACCTATAGTACACCCACATTTTGCCAGTTATGTTTATGTCCCATGTAATAGGAGGCGAGGCTATTGCCATCAACCGGGCTCAAATACAGACTCTGGGCTGCTACTGAGAAATTCCATATAGAAAAACTGACCGACCTGAGAATCGAACCCAGGACCTCATGCTCAGCAGTAGCTCTTGCGACCACTAGACCAACGAGGCAGTCCGAACCGAGGCGGGGTGTACCTCATCCGTAAGGGCCGTAAAATCGATGTAGATAATAATGCACAATGTCGTGAACTAAAGTCGGATAGAGAATATTTTAACATAGAGGGTTGAATTGATGAGTTTCATGATTATAATTCTGTAAATACATAGGTACGCATAGGCAACAGTCGCGAATCATTATTTTAATCATCATACAACCTAATACTGCCCTGAAAAGTTCAATAATCGTAATTTCGCTGTGCTTTCATCTTAAGATTTAATTTAATTAAGAAACCGTACAAATCACAAGCATAATGTCAAGGGCGCTATGAATAACAAATCCGCATTCACAAGCCACGTTCCGAGATTCATTTGATTTTCATGAATTCAAGTAGTTTATTTGGTAACCAGTCTCAGAGTTATAATTATCTGCCAGTGATTACCATCTTCGCATACGGGAGGGGCTCGTCTAAATGATAGCAGTCGTACGGGTCAATCGAAGGTCAATGATGGTTGACCATCCATTGAATATCAGAACCCTCCGTGCCTCGGAGAGCTCGTTAAACCGTTGGTCCCGGCTGTCATTCACAGGTCTTTGACAGTCGTCGATGGGATTCCACTAGATCCAACTGACTGGAAGTCGACGCCATCATATCTAGGAATAAGCTAGGCAGATTCAGATCTTGGCATAAATAATCTCTGCCACAGCTTTGTTCACCTGTTAGTTCCACTTATTTTTTCTTTTATTTCAGGAGCATTTTCAACATAATTCACTATTGCTGCTACACTGCGCCAGTGTTATTTAGTTAGACTTTTGTTCATTTGACTTTGTAAAGTGGTTTGTCAATTGTTGCACTTTGAAGTCCAGTACTTACATTTCACTGAAATTACTTCAAGTGATTCTATGTTTTTATCATCTAAAAGCGAATAATAGTGGTAAAGTGTCACAAAATAGAGACGATAATGAATTTATTTCCTAACATCGTGAAATCTAAATTCATTCATCGATATTCAACTTACATTGCAATTGGAAAACACAAGAGAATGAAAAAAAAAGCGGTACAGAAAAACTTATGTTGCAAAGTTTAGCAAAAGAGCTAGAGAATTTCAAGAATTTTACAACACACTTGCTAGCTCAACGTTGAATGTCTATGTCTACATACATTATTTTGCTGTCTTTCTACTGCAAGAAATTGTCTGACAGGGCAGTGCAATAATTCCTGAAAACTTGCGTTTAGTCTGAATAGTAAATGATGTAGGTAGTTATTAAATTAAATAGTCGATAATAATAGGCATTCCATAATAGTTCCTTCGGCTCATTTCATTCGTCTCTTTCACTCTCTGTTTGGTAAAATTCATAATTATATACTATTAACTAGTAAATTAATTATACGTTCCTTACACTCTTAGAATTTATATAATATTTGGATCAAACTACATTGTGACCCACTCTTGAAAACTTGCGTTTAGTCTGAATAGTAAATGATGTAGGTAGTTATTAAACTAAATAGTCGATAATACTAGGCATTCCATAATAGTTCCTTCGAAGTCTGGATTTGTGCCCGGTACATGGCAATAGGCTCGCCCCCTATTACATGGGACTTAAACATAACTGGCGAAATGTGGGTGTACTATAGGTACACCTCTGCCCAACACTTCGGGGAAACAAGGCGTGATGTTATGTTATGTAGTAAATTATACGTTCCTTACACTCTTAGAATATATAATATTTGGATCAAACTACATTCAGCGGCAGTAATTGTGACCCACTCTTTAAACGAAATCGTGAACAAACTAAACCTATTCTATGGGTTTTCTTAGTGAGAATAGATGCAAAGCAGCTTCTCTATTTGCGTTTAAGTGAATAATTTTAGAAAAGGTTGGATTAAAATTGACTTGTTTAAAAAATATATTTCAAACAACGACTACGAACGACGACGAACGTCATATTTCTGATTTCTCAAACGGCCACTAAATATTGGAATTGCAGAGTCGCCGGTACAACTACACCACATTCTTTTGTTTCAGACGCTGGATGAATGGTCTTTCGACGTGTTTGCTCTGCACGAGGCATCAGGCGGAGCACCTGTCAAGTACCTTGGTTACGAGCTCCTGAACAGATACGGCATGATACACAAGTTTAAGGTAAGCGCATTACTATCTGAATGTCCATGAGCATTTACCTTGTACCTAGATAGCAGTTAGATTTTATTAAACGACGTTCCGAACTTACGTTCTGTTTCGTAGTAGACACTTCAATACCAGCTTTAAAATAATAGTAAAAATGATCAATAGAATTAGGATTTTATTTATAGTGTAAATCTCGTAAATATATATTTTATTTTCATTATATAATGTAAACAATATTATTAACAGTGTAAAAAATTACAAAGTTAAAACCTTTTCAAATAAGTGTTAAGCAAGGACAGCACTATACTAGAAGTGACGTCACGACTATGTAACTTCATACTAGCGCCATACATTGTCCGTACCGCGACAAGGACGGGAGTAATGCCCTCCAAAAACTTTTAAAGCGTGTAGCTTCTTCATGTTTACATCGATTTAACAGATTTTTTCGATTATCTCATTTTAACTATGCCTTCTTTGAAATAACATTATTTTTTCCAAGTTTTTAATATTAGTGAGCATCCCTATTACCCCGCAGGCCCCTATACCACAAAACTTTACAAGTTACAAGTCTACAATTCTACAAAATTGTGAAATCATAGACATAATATACGTAGTATATGCTAGATCTATGTGTAAAATTATAGAAAAAAATGCGTGTCACAGAAATTACAAATATTTTTAGTTAGTATTTACACATGTGTCATTTTCGCGAACAATAACTATGTAGCTTAGAGTTTTGTGAGTTTTTGTTGACTAGAGCCTTGGTTTTGTGAGAATATGTTACCTTCTTATGGGCAAGCGTTCACAGTCGTTCACCGCATCTCCGCTTACCCAACACCAGATGACGATGCATTTTTTTTTCATTTGGTGATGAAAACCAAATCATTTTTTTTAATGATATTGTAAAGTACCTACAACAAATGAAGCTTGAGCAATGATTGATAGTGTTGTTGAGTTTCTAGAAAGACTGATACATTAACATTAATCATAATCTATTTTAACATTTTATTTATATCTGTGAAAATACTAAAGGAAACCATGCCAATTTTAAACTCTTAGATAAGAATACATACATGAGCCATTAAGCATTATGCCTTAAAAATGAAAATCGCAAAATGAAATGTAATAGTTACCGATATTGAAAAATATTAAAAAAATTGAACCTGGACAAAGGCCTACGAGGGCTACACTAAAAGTATCGGGAATGGAATATTTCCAAAGTTCTCACACCGCACACAGAACAAAAGAGTTTTTAGAGCAAGAAAACATAGAATTATTAGACCATCCGCCGTACAGCCCCGACCTAAGCCCTAATGATTTCTATACTTTCTTTCCCTAAAATAAAGAATAAATTGCGTGGACAGAGATTTTCATCACCTGAAGAAGCTGTGGACGCCTACAACACGGCCATTTTGGAGACCCCAACTTCCGAATGGAATGGTTGCTTCAATGATTGGTTCCATCGTATGGAAAAATGTGTCAAATTTCGCGAAGAATACTTCGAAAAGCAATAAATACATTTTTAAATAGTAATGTTGTGTCACTTCCTTGATTCCCGAAATTTTCAGTGCCGCCCTCGTACCTCCACTCCTTCCATTTTTCGCGAGCCCGCGCGTCCTACTTCCAGTTTTAACGGAACCTTTCCAGGACGTCCCGCCTACCCCACGTAGTCTGCCGCGACCCCGCCTCACTGTCTCAGGGTACCAGTTCTGTTCTATTAGGACCCACAGTTTTGCTCAGTTCCATTTAAGTTAAGCAGTCTTTTGAGCCACGTCAGCTACCTTTGTTTCGAACACGATCTGTTAATTTAACACATAGTACCTAGCTATACTGCGCTCTATTGCTCGTTGGCAGACCTCGAGTGTGGACTTCTGGATGAAATACCAAGTCTCGGCACTATAAGCAAAGACGGGAGGAATACACATGTTCATGAGCCCGCGTTTCAGTGTTATAGGCAACTCACACTTGAATAGTTCCTTCGTGGACTAGTAGCTCTTCAGACGTTATCCGTTTGTTTTGAGTTTTCTTAATCTTGTCTCGCCTGGAAAAAGACTACTTGGCCCAAGTAAAGGTATTTCTGGATATGTTGTATTGCTTCCCTGTCTACTTTTATGCTAAGTTCTTGGAGCATCCTTCATGTTCAGTGGCTGAGGATGAAAAGAGAACAATGTCGAGAGGCAGATTTGTCAGTCTCGCTTCGCCAAAGACAATGCCTCTTTCCCTCTATTCAGCTGCCAACTTTCTGAAGATTTCTTCGAGGATACTGGTCGCCAGAAGATAGCGGGTCACCCTGTGGGACCTACTTAGTCTATTTTAAATTTTGGGCCTGTGTATTATTTTGCAGTATAACAAATTATATTGAAAGGCGCTCAATCACCTAGAGAATTCGCCTGTAATGTACGTAACCTTTACCTGCAACCTAGCCGTGTTACTTCTACCTATTTAATCTGGTTTCAATTATTAATTTACACTACCTAGCAGTTGACGGCCTGCGCAGTCTACTTGCAAAACTCTAGCCATTGCCGTGGAATCTTGGATTGTTACACTATAGGGGAATTAGCACTTAAAATTTAATGTACCTAATATATTTGAGCGAATAATGAATTCTAAGACTGATGAAATCAAGCAAAATCTTTTGGAAAACCAATTGCCTCAAATGTACACTGAACTGTCGATAAGTTAAATGAACCTTCATTTTGGAAGACATTAATCCAATTCGTCGGGTTGTTACGCCCCGGGAAGTTTGCCTTCCTTTCTTTTATTTATTTTTTAAATGATTTGAAGAAAGAAGCTCAAAAGATTCAACTAAGTGAATTCTTTTAATCTCATCACATATTTATTTTGTATTGTTGTGGTCAATTTATGACGATTTCTCTAGTTATTTCATATTACGTTCTTTCGTATGATAGTCAAAACAAAAATAACATGTCAAATAAATTCATGAATGATAACCGTAATTCCCCAATTATAAAAAAAAACTTTTCTTAAAATAACATAATTATTCAAAAGTTTTATCTAGCTACAACATTATTTTAATATTGAAGGTGTGATTTTGGGAAACATCACCACGGGAAGTCTTGATGGAAGTTTTAATAGAAACCCAACGTTAACTTAGAAAGTTTCAGAATACGCGTTGGAGGTAATTTTTGACGAGGGCTATATACTCTTTTGTAGAACGAACTTTAATAAAATAATAAGCTGTGAAGAATTTCTAATAACGCCTTACAAACTGTTATTGTTGTATACAATGTTTCCAAAGAATATCCAAGGATTTTTATTACAGAATCATTGTTGTCAACTGCTTTTGTTATTCAAATATCTTTAATTTTGAGACCACGGGCGTGCTGCGATCACAAAGGCTTAAATAAATAAAGGATTTCCTCAAGGGGGGAGATTAATAGGTTAAAATGTTATCACAAATACCGTTACGCTTTAGGTAGTTAAAATAAATTCTGCATACGAAATATGACGTAGTATATTACATCTCGAAAGACTTTATCCATACTAACAATAAAGCTGAAGACTTTGTTTGTTTTTTGAAAGCGCTAGTAAAGGAAAGAAAGAAAAGAACGAAAATAAATTTATTTGACCCAGGTTAAGGCACACAATATTCACACAAAACAAAACAAAACAGCAGAAAATAGTATCGTGTGTGGCTCTCTGAAACTATCAGTCATTTGAATTTGATAGCCCGATTCTTGAGGAAGGTCATGGGCTATTTGACATCACGCTACGACCCTTAGGAGCTGAGCAATAAGAAAAAAAGTCAGACAGAACGCTCAGCGAAAACGAAGTAGTAGCGCGGGCGACGATGCCACGCGACGCGATCGGTCGTGAGAAACAAGAAATTCCACGCAGACGAAGTCGCGGGCATAAGCTAGTATTAAAATAGCCGAAGCATTTCATTTTCTACATCCAACCAAGGCTACTCGTACGAGTAGTAGTCAATGTCGTAGAAAACTTCGGCACTCGCTTTATCCCCTGCGTTTGCGGCAGTTCTGCATGATTGAATTGAAATGGGATTTCCGAGTGTCTAAGTTTAGAGGATGGCATTGTATGCCACAAACCTACTTACAAGTGGATCTTTCATTTGAATAGGCAGTCCTTTTACGTGTTCGTGGGCTTTACGTTATAAAATTGCGTTCACATTGTAACTTAAATGAGTTAATCGTTTTTAATATAGTTTGATAGTTGAAAATCAAGTAGTACATAAATCTGACTTACGTATTTATAAAATAGAAAGTTTCCTGAGAAGTCATGAACCTTATTAATTATGTTCCGGCCGAAACTGATTTTCAGATAAACGTAGACATAGACTACGCTGATGCCTGCTATTTGGATACCACCGAGGAGCTTTGAAATAAACTTGTCCATTTGACAAATATCTGTAGGTATTCGTTTTGTTTTTAAGCTTAAAAAGTATGATCACGTTTCTCACTTTGGCAAGATAATCAAGTGGCTCCCTATTCGACTTCGCAAGAACTCTCGGATATTGTGTCTGCTATTTGGCAAACATCACAACCCTAAAACGCCATCCTTTCTGCAGGAACGCTTTTCCTACGCCTGTCCTTTTGATGCACCTTGCAGGTCGCATCTTAGAAATCTCATCAGACTTCTACTTCTACTCCTTCACTGTGCATGTGGTTCGGTTGTGGAATTCACTTCCGCATGACTGCCAAACTGTTGCAGTATTTAAAAGAAGAGTGAAGGACACTATCTTTACACTTTGTCATAATTGCAAATGTATATATTATTTTAATTACATTATAATTAGGTATTTATTATTTTCTCAAACATGCTTGGAAATTCGAGCATTATTTTGACAACCCTCTGCGAGTTAAATCGAAAATGCTGCACTGGTCAAATACATGCGAGCAGGGGCCGGCAGTGTTATTTTGAAAGTCGATGTCTGTCGTGTTTAGCTGCCGGATAAATTACTTTAAAAAAAAAATCGTGTGTTTTAAAATGGAACGATTTTTTTACTTCGACCCATGGCAATCAAGGAGGTAAATTATCAAAGAATTTATAAAAATAAAAAAGGATTGAGAGGTTAGATCTCGAAGGTTAAATCTCAGCAAATAGTGCTGTTTAAGGGTGAAAAAGTTATCGTTATTCGTCAATGATTCTGGATTTTATAATTAAATATCTATTTCCCGCGACTTCGTCTCTGATCCAGGAAAGTAGCCTTAGTACCTTACCCAGAGAAGAGATTTCTTTAGAAATCAGCATCACCTTTGTACGTATTTTCCCGTTTCCTTCTTCTTGTCTGTTAACATGTGTGAACATAAATGGTTAACTAAATAAATAATTAAAATACTCTGTCCGCACCCGACTTCGTGCGTCGTTGGCGCTTTAGGAAAAACCAGTTTTGATGTAGAAAAAACTAAGCCCTAACAATCTTACCACAGGTCAGCTGGCAGAATTTGTACCTTTGTACTCAATCTTTCTTTGTAGGGGAGACCGGGGCTGGTTCTAACGGGGGTAAGAATTAACTTGAATAATCTCGCTAAACGGTAAGCGTTACATGATACTCGGTTTCTGAGCACTATTTCCGCCGCCACATGTGTCACGACTCGTCAGTCCGCGGAAAATCGCCTCTTGTTAGAGTTGCGCGCAGCGAGCACGGATTGACAGGTAATCAAATGAACTTGTCGTGGTATGCAATCATTTTACTCAAGACGTAGTTATTTACTCAATCGAATATATTATTGCCCAGAATTAAGCTTATTTTATTGATAGTAATTACTGTTCTATGCGTTTGTTATTATTCGTATTGACTGATTTTAGGTGATTGATGTTGTAAAAAAGTGACCTTGGGGCTAAAAGTAACAAATTGACCGGGGTAAATATAAACATGTTAATACATACCCGGTATGTGGGGCCTACCTAAAGTCGTAAGCAAAGAGAAAAAATAATCACGTCATTCTTTTCTCATTCCCCCCGCGTTGCTCCCATAATCTTCAGCCTGTATTTGTAGGAGTAAATGAACCATTCAAGAATTATATCAGTAGACAACAGGCTAACTGGATGCTTAATCATCCAGATAAAACAACGAAAATCCGCGATCTCCTTGGAATTGTAAAGGATGCATTTCCTTTGGCATTTAGGTACACAGAACAATATAATCAACTTATTGAAGAAATCTGTTATTTGGCCGTGCAATCAAGATGTGTTCCAAGACTCCGATTTTGCGCCATCTTATAATGATCGCCCCCAATCTTTACACATATAACGGTTTAGAAACAGCTCGACCTAATTCAGTTCAGCAAAATGCAGTTCAGACAGAAAACCACTAGGCGGGTCAGCCCGGTTATTAAGCTAACCCGGAAGACGTGTCGTTAATGTTAGAGTCGTCATCATATTAGAAATAATAAATGAGATGCCTGATATTTGACATGAGAGTATCGGAGACTATTGAGCAATTGTGCCAAGAACCACGACCAAAAGAAGTAAGACCATCAAAACCAAAGCCTAAAAGAAATTTCAACCCAGAAAGTACTGCTTCCACGCGTTGAATTCAAACGAAAACATCTAAGAAGGTCCACTATTCTTACTGATTTACCTGAGAAACTGGCCTTACAAGAGGAAACTAAATTAAAGTAATCCAAAAAGAAGAAAACTAGTCAGGAAGATATGAAGAGTAAGGATATGGCAGAGGGAAAGGAAAGGGGAAAAATATCTTAATAAATGTGTCTTGCTCATACATGTACAGTTTTATTACTATCATATTTTTTGTCATTTTATGGCAAAGTTTGAATGGAGACGCAATATGTTAATTTCAAATAGGTTAATTTCATAGAAACTTAGTTGATTAAAGATATTTACAAATAAAAAAGGCCCATGTTACATCTTGCTCCTTGCGTTAATACTTACCTCAGCCCTGTTAAAACTTACCCCCGATACGGGGCAAGTATTAACAACTGACTTTTTATTTAAAAACGCATCTAATTTTGAAAGTATCTGTCTTATCTACGTTTTTTATATCTTTAATAATAGCTGAATAACTAAAGTATGCTATTAATCGAATGCAATGTTGAAAAGTTTATTGTGTCAGAAAAATACACCAAAATATAAAATTTGTGAGAACTGGTCCCGGTCTCCCCTACTCTAAGTTTTCTTTGTGTCTTTTGAATAAATAAGAAGTCGGTTCTAGCTAACAACGATTAGTTTTTATGTCATTTGGGGCAAATATTTCAGAATAAAACTATATTCCTTTTCAAAAGCTAGTGTTAAGTGTTTCATTAATAACGAACTGGTTTCTTTTTATCAGGTCCCGCCCACGACGCTGGAGAACTTCCTCAACAGGATAGAGGAAGGCTACTGCAAGTTCCACAATCCTTACCACAATAACCTCCACGCTGCTGACGTCGCACAAACAGTCCACTATATGCTGTGTCAGACTGGACTGATGGTAAGCAGGATTATAAGGTAGAAACGGTGCGATTTAATTGCCTGTGGCATACCGCAAGTTAAAACTTTAATAAAAGTTACAGCTAAGCAATGTTTAGACGATGCAAGTCATTTCTTGTTTTAATTTTATTGTATGCCACAGACAAGAAACTTGCATCATGTATTGGGGCATAAGGAAGGTAGAAATTGTTTAAGTTTTTAAGTCTGTATAGTGTGCATTTGCTAGGTGGCTTATTAGGGGCTATAACCAAGACGTATTAAAAAAAGATGCAGCATTTTGAACACAATCATTCAAATTATGACTGACGAACTTATAAAGTCGTATAAGTGATTAATGTAAATCCGTCTAATTTCAATGCTAACAAGTAGCGGTTTGACAATAATATTATATTACAAATTTGACAAACCATTAATGAAAGTGGAGAAGACAAGCTCAGTAATGAGCAATCTTGACTTGGTTTAAAATAGCCAAACTCATAGTTGAAGTTAGGAAGGTGAATTAACAGGACCAAAGAAGCCAAACTAATTTAACTAGTTTAATCAGAATAGAGTATATATGTCCCATGGCAACTTTAACCGATGCTATTTACTCTGGCGCTAAGATGTAACTTGTAAACAAACTTTACAAAATTATCTCAAAAAGAACAATGCCCACTTCCCATACATTCCAAAACCTGATAATAAAAGTTTATGTATAGTTATAAGGTATAGTAGAAACACTACCTGTAAGATTAGAAAATAATGTCATATGGTCATTTTCACAATTGAAACGCTACGAAGTCCAAAAATATTAATGTTACTTTTTAGGTTAGGATTTGCCGTTATAAAGAAATAAATGTGCTAGAACGAATTATTTAACACTCGAAGTTTAGTCTAAAATAGTAATACTTACTTAATAATACATATCTATGTTCTAAAACGTCTTTTTTACTTTGTGAATTCCTAAAAACCAGCTGCCCATATGTCACTGCTTAGACTCTCGATGATTGTCAATTTATATTGAGTGTCGAGCATTAAATGTCAAACGTCAAAAAATACGTTTCAATCGTCCAAACTCAATTACATATTGCATGATTCATTAATTTAATTATTCATTTATTTTTAAATAATCTGTATTATACATTGACAATAAAAAAAAAATACTTACTGAGTAAATAAAACGTAAAATAATGTATGAAACTCAGAAACAGAGTTGAATAAAGTCAAGTAGCAGTGTGTAAAATGGAACGTTGTAAAAAATGGTGGTTGAGATGCGTTCAAAACATGCTAATATGTTTACCCTTGAAGTAGAATAAGCATAACAAAAAACAAAATTAAAAAAAATCCTGCGTTTCTTTTAACATTGTGATAAGCGTAATTAATATAAAATTTAATTAGTTGTTTTTTAAGATTTATTTCATTTCTATACATAGTCAGGTGAAAAATGGGCATTCCTCTTTCCAAAGAACACTTTCGGTTCCGGCACAATTTTGACCCAATTTCAGCAACTTTAACCTCTTTCAATATTCTCGACCGCTTCTTCTTATTATGATATTACTAGCATAAATATTCAGATTTAATATAGATGATGTTTTTTTTTTTTTTTTGTAAAAAAAATTTTTGTTTCCTATTATTGCAAACAATATTATAAAACGTGTAAAAGCTTAAAAGTTAAAAACGTTTTAAAATAAGTTTTAGACAAGTTCAGCACTATCGTAGAAGTGACGTCACGACTGTGTAACTTCATACTAGCGCCGTACATTGTCTGTACCGCGCGACAAGGACGAGAATAATCCCCTCCAGAAACTTTCAAAGCGTAGCTTCTTCATTTTTACATCAATTTAACAGATTTTTTCGAGTATCTTAAATTTACTGTGCCTTCTTTGAAATTATATTATTTTTTCTAACATGTTTAATGTTAGTCATCATCCATGAATTGTTTTCAATGAGGTGTTTTTGACCGTAATTTAAGAGACAAACATTACAATCGTTGTCCTAAAATTGACATTGCTGGAGTCGACTTTCTCAACTAACCTACACATTCAAAAACTCACGCCTTCTTCCCATGGGGGTAGATAGAAACCACAGAACGCTGCTGACAGAACCTGCTACGATCCTTACATACTCCTTTAGCGAGTCGTCGACAATAACACCTATAGAGTCGTCGACACAGTAGCGTTCCTAGCAGACCATTTTCCAAATAACTTAAAACTAAACCGTTTCATACTAATCTAAACTTCAAATAACCAAGAACTATAAAAGTGACGCCGACGTACTTAACATTCCAGATACACTCCAAAATTTTTAAAACTAACCGAACTTTTTCTCCGCAGAACTGGCTTTCAGATTTGGAGATCTTCGCCACGCTGATAGCAGCCGTGGTACACGACTACGAACACACGGGAACTACCAACAACTTCCATGTGATGTCGGGATCTGATACCGCTCTGCTGTACAATGATAGAGCTGTCCTCGAGAACCACCATATTAGTGCTGCTTTCAGGTAAGACTTTTACTTTTTAGATGCTGTAGATTATGGAGAAGTTAATTCTTGTGATAAGTCATTTGGAGTTTCAAATACAAGTAGAGATGGATAGAGAACGCATTTACGCTAGACAGACGACAGTCGTTGATTTGCATACACTATTGACGGTTTGAGGTGCGACAAAAAATATTGGATGCTAAAGGAAACTTCCTAAGAAGTTAAAATTTCTAAAAACATAATGTATTTCATAAATCTCGGTACTAAAATTTCATTCCGGCGAACTTCACCCACTTCTGTATATTAAAACAGAAAACTAAAGTAGTCAGTATTGTGCGACGGATCCCGCCGCCGATTTACATTTTAATCAAATACGAGCAAGCTTTTCTCCTCGATATATTTCTATCCGTTTATTTCAAAGGAAATACTGTAATTTTTTGTTAGGACAGTGAGGTTGACTACACTTTGAGGGAGTTTTCCGGAAGCTAATGCATTATTTTGTCTATTGCAGTCTTTTTGTCTCTCTGATCGTTTTTCAGAGGAACGCTAATGAAAAAAGAAATCGCACTGAATTGGTAATTTTGCTTAGGGTGGTGGTGTTTTTTGCGGGGTGCGAATGGGCTCAATCGGGACTTTATAATAAAAGAATAAGTGGACTGTATAAAAAAGGTTTAATACCGTAAAACACAATGATAAACGTATAGAAAATAGTACAAAGAAATGCCCGTAGTGGCGCGCGTCTGTGAGTGAGTTACTGTTGAGGGCGCGCAGCGGGTTTGGTACCCCGACACACCGCTCCTTTCCGCCGTAAATCACGTGCATATGTAGTGCGCCGACATATTCCTCGGGTTGAAGGGAAGTCTTCAAATGCATCTGTCCCTCGTCAGCTTCAGAGGTGAGGTCAGTGACGAGATCCAAATGTACGGTTTTTACTGCCGAGCAAACAAAGATGCACATATATGATTTTGCAAGTTTGCATCCTGGGCCTTTACGATTGGCCACCAATACTGGCCCAGCATAGTCAACATAACTATTCAAAAAAGGTATCTCCACCCAGAGCGGGAAAAGTCATTTGATGATTTTCCCACCCAAAAAAAAAAAACGCTGTACGTTCTGAGCCTTATGTCTGAAACATTTAAGACATTTATTCACGATAAACCTAGTCAAGTTTCTGCTACCCCTAGAGGTCAATAAGTTTGTCGTATATGTGATAATAACTACTGTGGACCAGTATGTACAAGCATTAAATGTTGCATTTGCAAAATAAGTTCTGTTACGTAAGTATGTGCTGCTTAAAACAATAGGATGTTTCGCACTCAAATCGTAGAGAGAGTTATCGAGCCTCCCGCCCACGCGAATGAGGTTATGATTGGTGTTGTTTGCAAATGACACCGAAGATGGTGTTGTTTGCAGATGACACTTTATTGATCTTTAAAATAGATCGAAGGTCACAAAATCTTGACGACGTGAACAACTCTATTCTTCAGGTCCAAGATTGGTTTACGGTAAATAATTTGGTACTAAATGAGAAAAAAAACAAATGCATTCCATTTAAATTACCTAATGTTAGAAGTAGCGAATGTGACATCATATTGAACGGAGAAAAACTGGAATTTAGTAATCAGACGGTTTTCCTAGGAATCACGCTAGACGAGAAGTTACAATGGGGACCCCATATAACATCTCTCGCGGGGCGACTAAGCTCGGCAGCGTATGCTGTTAGAAAGATAAGACAGTTAACAGGAAAGATAAGACAGTTAACAGACGTTGAAACCGCGCGTTTGGTTTATTTTAGCTACTTCCACAGCATTATGTCATACGGCATTTTACTGTGGGGTCGGGCTGCTGACATTGAATCCATTTTTATTTTGCAAAAGAGAGCTGTCAGAGCCATTTACAATCTACGTCGCCGCGATTCTCTTAGGGAACTATTTAAGAAGATTAATATAATGACTGTACCTTGCCAGTTCATTTATGAAAATATTATGTATGTTAGAAAAAATCTGCATCTATTTAATAAAATAAGTGATAGACATAATATTAACACTAGAAATAAAAATAAAATAGATCAACCATTTTTCAGACTATCTAAAGTACATAGATCTTTTATGGGGTACTGTGTTAAATGTTACAACAAAATACCTGGTGAAATATTGCAATTAAATGAAAGAAAGTTTAAAACTCATGTTAAAAAAACACTTTGTAATCAAGCATATTACAAATTAGAAGATTATATCCTTGATAAGAATGCTTGGAAACATGCTGGTCCTGCTCCATAGGACAATCTCTAGATTCTAGACAATCTCTAGGCTAGACAAAATCATACTATTTGCTTATTGTATTGTATATTTGGTTATTTTTACTTTACTCACACACTGTATTATTCCAAGTTAATATTTTAGGAAAATCATATATTTTTACAATTGTTTGTAAATATGTGAGCACAATGTACCTATCACGTGATTAATTTATATACCTTTGCTTTATTTTTAATTTTTTTGTACCAATAGTGGTATAATATTTTTATTCTTGGTGCATCGTCTTCACATATAGAAATATAATTAATGTATACAAAATATTGTAAAACATTTTAAAAGAGTAACGGTGGAGTTTCTTGCCACTTCTTCTCCATACGAAACTACTTTTTGGAAGTGGCGCCTAGAATCAGTTCTATTTTTAATGTAAATTTTGACGTTCAAAAGTGCCTTTTTATGGGCCTATTTGAAATAAATGCTTTGGCTTTGATTGTCAATGAACGGTGTCAGAGGAAGCAATCTACTGTTATTCGTGGTCGTACCGCGTGGTGCTCGCGTGCGGTAGAATTCCGCATATGACGTGAACACGACGACCAACGGCGTTAATAGGGATGATGACTAATATTTAAAAAAAAATGTATTTCAAATAAGACATAGTAAAAATCTGACAATCGAAAACTCGGTTAAATCGTTTTTAATATAAACAAGATACACGCTTTAAAAGTTTTTGGAGGGGATTATTACCGTCCTTGTCGCGTGGTACGGACAATGTACGGCACTGGTATGAAGTGTCTTAGTTGTGACGTCACTTCTACGATAATGCTGTCCTTGACAATACTTATTTTGAAACGTTTATAACTTGGCAATCTTTTATGCTTTTACACTTTTTATAATATTGTTTGCACTGTTTAGAAACAAACATTTAGTTGATATAAAAAAATAAAAATAATGTCATCATCCCTATTTCAGCGAAACTGGTGATTATTTTTGCGCAATCGAAGGACCACTGAACGGGCTCATTCAGTGGTTCAGACTGTATTATAATAGGTTTAATACCGTAAAGAACAATGATCGTTGATCATTATACAGAAAATTGAAAGTTCAAAGAAAAGCCCGTACTGGCGCGCGTTTGGGAGCTGAGTGGTCTGGAGGACGCGCAGAGGCCGTCGCGTACGGGTCGGTACCCCGACACGCCGCACCTTTCCGCCGTCAATCACGCGCATATGTGGTGCGCCGATAAGCCGCTTTAGAGGTACTTACCTTTCCCTGCCTCGTACAGGCCTGCCAAGATGCTGTTTTCTACATCAGATTTCGCTTCCATAATTATCTTTAACACGTAACGATTAGTTTTATAATATCAAAGGGGCACAATTTTTTTTGCATTCAAAAACATAAAATCGATTTTTTCATAAAAAAATATTCGTTTGCCTAATGATGACCAACGAACAACCAGATAACAACCCATTCATTGATTTATAATGACGTCGGCTTTCAATACAACACATGCTGAAGAATTTCGGGAAAAAAATGTATGAAAAGTGAAGCTAGGTAGATAACGATGGAAAATCCGAGTTTGCTAACAAAACAATCTCTCTTTGAGGCTGAAAATGCGTCATAATACGTTATTATTTCCCTCGAGACATGAATGTAACTATTTTCACTCGAAGTGTGCCCAAAATCAATATTTCGAAAACGTTTATGTGCCATAAAAATATACGTAATATTATTACGCTTTAAGAAAGTCTTTAATACTCGTAAAAACCGCATATTAAATTAAATATTTAGTTCCTTTTTTACTCGGATTGATATAAACATTGAAACAATTATTAACACTTCTGCGTAACACTGACCCTCAAAGTAACGCGAATTACCTACTAAGATTTAAGAACTTGCGTTAAAAGAACCTGCCGTTATGCCGTGTATTCCCTACGTGCTAACACCAGAGGGCGTAAGACTCGCAATAACTTTCAATCGTGGTGATTTATGATTATGGCGATATTTCAAGCGTTTATATCAGTCTAGGAGATCCATCTCTCTCTTATTATTCTCTCTTTTACAGGACTCTTATTGCTCTGACTTTATAAAACATAGTTATAAATTCAAAACACTTATTTAATTAAATAAAAAACAGCTACCCCTGTCATATTTTCGCAAAGGATTGCTGGTTAATAATCGAGTGCAAAGATTGATTTTGATGTAGAAATCCAAAACCCATAATTAATTATAACAAAAAACAAATTTCTATCCTCGTTAAGGAAACAGATTTTAATCTATAATCGAGTTGAATGTTTGACATTTAATTTAATTTAGATATATTTGCTGTCGGCTGTAAATGCCCAGCGATCCGTGCCACAAATGCCTGTCCTATGAATTAGGTAAATACATTCCGTTTTGCTACCGTGAGGATTGGCTTTTAATAGGTACGTTTTTTCTTTGCTAGTTTGTACAATACTGACGAGTAGAAGGGGATATTTAGGAAATAGTAATTTGAAATTGTAGGGAATTCGTTCAAAGTCAAAGTCAAAGCATTTATTTCAAATAGGCCCATAAAATGGCACTTTTGAACGTCAAAAATTACATTAAAAATATAACTGATTCCAGGCGCCACTTCCAAAAAGTAGTTTCGTATGGAGAAGAAGTGGCAAGAAACTCCACCGTTACTCTTTTAAAATATTTTACAATATTTTGTATACATTAATTATATTTTTATATGTGAAGACGATGCACCAAGAATAAAAATACTATACCACAATTGGTAAGAAGAATTAAAAATAAAGCAAAGGCAGATAAATGAATCACGCGATAGGTACATTGTGCTCACATATTTACAAACATTGTAAAAATATATGATTTTCCTAAAATATTAACTAGGAATAAGTCAGTGTGTGAAAAAGTAAAAAAAAAAAAAAAATATTAGCAACCAGTGTGATTTTGTCTAGACGGGATTGTCCTATGGACCTGGATCATCATGTGTCCAAGCATTCTTATCTTGTATATAGTCCTCTAATTTGTAATTAGCTTGTCTGCAAAGTGTACTTTTTATACGAATTTTAAATTTTCTTTCATTTAATTGCAATATATCACAAGGTATTTTGTTATAACATTTAACACAGTACCCCATAAATGATGTATGTACTTTAGCTAATCTGAAAAATGGTTGATCTATTTTATTTTTATTTCTAGTATTCAAATTATGTCTATCACTTATTTTATTAAAAAGATGTAGATTTTTCTTACATACATAATATTTTCATAAATGAATTGGCAAGGTACTGTCATAATATTAATCCCTTTAAATAGTTCCCTGAGAGATTCGCGACGAGGAAGATTGTATATGGCTCTGACAGCTCTCTTTTGCAAAATAAAAATGGATTCAATGTCAGCAGCCCGACCCCACAGTAAAATTCCATACGACATAATGCTGTGGAAGTAGCTAAAATAGACCAAACGCGCGGTTTCTACATCTGTTAACTGTCTTATCTTTCTAACAGCATAAGCGGCAGACTTAGCCACCCCGCAAGAGATGTTATATGTGGTCCCCATTGTAATTTCTCGTCCAGCGTGATTCTTAGGAAAACCGTCTGATTAATAAATTCCAGTTTTTCTCCATTCAATATGATGTCACATTCGCTACTTCTAACATTAGGTAATTTAAATCTAATGCATTTGTTTTTTTTTTTTCATTTAGTACCAAATTATTACCGTAAACCAATCTTGGACTTGAAGAATCGAGTTATTCACGTCGTCCAGATTTTGTGACCGTCGGTTTTTTTTTAAAGATTAATGATGTGCCATCTGCAAATAACACCATCTTCGGTTGATTTTGAAGTACTTGAGGTAAATCATTAATGTAAACTAAGAAGAGGAATGGACCCAATATCGAACCTTGAGGAACGCCCATTTCCATTTCATACCCTAATGAGTTTATGCCGTTAACTTGAAATTTATCCTTTCTATCTTTCAGGTATGATCTAAGTAGATCAAGAGCTGTATTCCTAACCCCATAGTGCTCCAGTTTCAGAAGAAGGGTCTCATGGTTTACGCAATCAAATGCTTTAGAGAGGTCGCAAAAGATTCCAATGGCATCTTTTGCTTTCTCCCAGGCGTTAAAAATGTTCTTTATTAGAGAAACACCAGCGTCAGTGGTACAACGCCTTTTGGTGAAACCGTACTGTTGTTCATGAAAGATGGAGTTTTTATTAAAGTGACGTAACATTTGATTGAGCATCAACTTTTCAAACATCATACTGAGAACTGGTAGAATTGATACAGGCCTATAATTGTTGAGTTCTTTACTATCACCGGATTTGAACAAAGGAACTACTTTACTGTGTTTCATGAGATCCGGAAAGACACCTTGGTCTACACTGGTGTTAAATATGACAGCTAAATAGGGCGCAATGGTTTCGATGAAAGTTCTACAGACTTTTACAGACATTCCCCAGAGATCTTCTGTTGATTTAATTTTAAGATCTTTAAAAGCTTTTATAACAGCCTGGGGGTTTGTATGCTGTAACCTAAACTCCAAAGGGCATGCATTTACATTATTTCTAAGTAAGGCAGCAGAGTAAATTATTTAATTTACTGGCCAAATAGTTATTTAATTTCTCTAAATTTTTACATGTAATTGGCCTAAACCTTATTTGAATTTTTTGTATAGGCATGTATAAGCAAAATGTTACTGTTTGTCCACTGTGATCAGATGACACAAAGAGAGCAGTGGTGGCCCGGCCCAGTGATAACGGACGCGACTTCGAAAGTTGTAGATCGTAGGTTCCAACCCAGACAGGCGCTTTACTTTGTGTAAATTATTTCATCACCAATGCTCTCAAAATGGTGAAGGAAAACATCGTGAGGAAACCGGCATGTCTTAGAACCAAAAATTCAATGACATGTGACATCTACCAACCCTCACTGGGCCCGCGTGGTGGATTACTGCCCACTTCCTCTCACAAAGAGGAGGCCTGTGTCCCAACAGTTCAAATTCAAATTCAAAATAATTTATTTTCTCTTCACAAACAATGGTTATATATACATAATTTAGACAAGCTTAAAAACTATGTGACACTATTTTGTGAGAGACTGGTGTCTGCACTAGGAATACCTGTATAGCAGATTACCAGAGTCCCACCACACGGTATGCAGACATAATCAGTTAGTCAGAAAATGTAAAGAACTCGCAGTGAAAAGACAAATAAAATGAAAACAAAACGTAGGTAGAAACGACAAATTAAAACATACACACATTAAAAAACAGTGGGAACATAATAAAAGGTACAGTTGAAAAGGGACCAAACGACTGTGAATTTGTTTAAGTTTTTCTGCATTAGTAAAAGAAGGAAGTATACAAGTTGACTTGTTACTTTATACGATTGGTATCTCTTGTTAGTAGGTCGCAGAATCTTTCTGTTAAGTATGAGAATCCCTATCGCATATTAAATATACTCGCTAATGATAGATTATTAGATTATACTCGATTATACTCGCGAATGATAGAAAAATATGAAGGCATTGTAGCTATTGACAAAATTTACCCATGGATGCGCGGAACAATCATCATTTATCGTTATTGATTGTGTTCACAGACGAGGAAAAGCCCTAAATATATACTCAATAGGATTACATAGTTAATTAGTAGGTATATGCTATGATTTTGAATATTTTAAGTAAGTATTAAGTATTAAACTATTACATTGTAGTTACGGTAGAGAAAAACTAGTAAAAAAACGTCCTAATCGCCACATAGGCCGTCTGTAGGATCCAATTAATTAATTAAACCTTTTGTAAATTTAATTATTCTCGCGAACAAGAATTAGTGCCGATTTCACCTATGAAACTGAACGCGATCCGCACTTTTAAACCCAGTTCAATAGCTGTCTGTGTCAATATTCAATGAACATTTTGACACTGACAGCTCTTGAAATCGTTTTAGATGTGCTGAACGTGTTCAGTTTCATTGGTGATATTGGCACTTACTAACAATACCTATAACGGTCCACATGCTAAGTAATACAGCGAGACGATACTCATGGAACCTTCAGTGTGCTCACAGAGTACTTATCGCAGGCTATTTTCATAGAAATAGGATACTTTATCTTCCGATGACATCAGCTTGGCTTTATGCAAAATTTTTAAGCCTGTTCGAGGCGACGTAAACAACTAGAGAATTTTTTTGAGAATTTCTAGAGATTTTGATCAGATAATTATAAATAGGTTATTGGAAGCATGAGGTTTACATAATTTAATTTTGATTATGCTAATTATAAAAATGAATCACTAAATCAGGGCTAGACCAAATATACAGTAACTGTTAAAATATTCATTTACAATGCTGTCTTAGGGGTTTATGTATGTGATAAGACGCTTAACCGAAATAGAAGAATCAACAAGTACCGGTGGAGGTGGAGCGATCAGCTGGAAAATATGAAGAAATTATATTTTCCAGCTGATCACTCCAATTTCAATTATACATATTCACCATAGTGTGCAATTACGGTACAATCGAGTTCTTAAATATCTGAGGATGTTCAAGAATCAAAAATATTGCAATGGCAAGTTTCATAAAACTCTAAACAGCTTGGCCTTACAATAAATTGTAAACAATAAGTTGTTGTTGTGTGTGTGTGATATAATGTAGTCACATATTTGTGACATCAAAAATATGTGACTACAATTAATCAATAATATTGTTACAGACAAAGACTCATAAAATTGCTTTTTACTATTAGCACAAATTTAGGTTCACAAATATTTATGCAATTTTTCTATGAAAAATATCTTGACAATTTGAAATGTCTCCAATTTTTTAACAAATAAGTAGATATAGTCTTCGGGGACCCTTTTTTATTGGGGGTCAAATAATCAAATGATTTCACCCGCTCTGGGTGGAGTGGGAGGGCGTGTGAGACTTTAACTGACTAAAACCCACCCGTGTTCCTTCAGTTGCCCTGTGCCTGGGCTACGGTATCTCTTTCAAACAACCGGTGACCCTGGCATCCATCGGCCCTATCGGACCCCGTCATTTAGTGCTGACATCTCTATAAGGCGCGCGTGGAACAGGATGCGCCGTCGACCCGGGCCTGGTCCTATCCGGACGGCGAGCTACCCATTGCTCGCCGTCTGCAAGCCCGAGCCTACGGTGGCCGGGAATCTGCAGGTGACTCTCGACGCCCAGGGCATCTCCTGCGGCGACTAGGGGCGTGAGAGCGCAAGGTTCTCTCCCTCAGGAGCTCCACCTCATACTTCGCAAGCATAACTGCTTCGCAGAAGGAGGTGACGGCTTCCCATACGTTGTCGCTCCGAACCATCGCCTGGACCCAGGGCCGTACGATCACCTCCACGAGGACGTGGCGGTGCTCCGCCCAAGCTGGGCAGACCTCCACAGTATGCTCCGCCGTGCCCTCCGGGCGATCCACACAATGGTGACACCAGGGCGTTTTCTCCCACCTTATACGGAACAGGAACCTCCTGAAACAACCATGTCCAGTGATGACCTGTATCAATGACAATGAGGACCTGCGGAAGGTGAAGACGCCATGGCGTCTCTCCAACCACTCCTCAAAGAGGGGACTTATCGCTGCTATTGTGGCGTGCCCAGCACTGGGTTACGACAATCGCACCCTCCATGTCGCCATGAGATCCCGCCGGAGCTGTACCGTGATTTCTCGCGGCAGCGGAATTACACCCTGGCGTTTTGCCTCCGCCACCGCCACTCCTATACGTGCGCGAGGAGATCCCATGGCGGCAATCCGGCAAGGAGGCTCCTCACAGGAGACCTTGCGGTATCCCCGGAACACCCGAATTGCCATCACCCTTTGGGACGCGTTCAACCGGTGGGCTGGTCGGCGCCTCGTCTTTGGTGACCCTAAGATTTCCTAAAACATAATTAATCAAATAATACAGCCCTCTCTCTTAGAAATTATAATTAGAATATTTGTGCGCCGGCAAGACATAGCGTTCATTTTATTAATATTGACATCTGTACTTTTTGTCTACCAGTGTTCTACAAAACTCAAACTCAAACTCAAACTCAAAGCATTTATTTCAAATAAACCAATTACAGGCACTTTTGAATTGTCAAGGTCGGTCGGTCAGAAAAATGAAGCTAGTTGCCCATTCCAAAGCGTAGTAGGTACCTATGGAGAAGAACGGGCAAGAAACTCCACGGACACTCTTTTAAATCAAATTATGTTTACAATGGATTGGTTACATCATTCATGTTGAAATTATGCATGTGAGAACGATGCAGAACGTTAAAAGCGTCCGTTATTTAATTGAATGTTTTTAATCTTCAGCAGCTCCAACAGTATTTTCAAATGCTAATCAATTAGTTGATGCGTCCTTGAGGAGCAGGACCATCGAATAAAAATAAAAATACGTAATTGAATTTGAACGTTGTCAGATTGGTACAGTCCTATTACGAACGGCAACTTTACATTATTACTCGTACGTCTGCACCGGCAAGCAAAAATCAATTTAATGGTAAAGAGCATTTAGTTGAATATTCAAAGCTGTATAGATATTTACGAAACCTAGGTTGCACCAAATATACTGAAATCTAGAGTATTTAGATATTTATGTTCCGAAGAGTAGTCAGCTATTTTTGACTTAACTACCGAAACATACCTATGAACAGTTTATATGAAAACATTTTATTGATGTCTAAGTTTGTATAGAAATAATCTTTATAACGCTTACAATATTTTGAAACATTGTCACTGCCATTATATTAGTGAACTAAAATGTAAATTGTATTTTGGGACAAGGCTGCACAAATAGTTAAAAACCCTGCCTCCTAAACTACGTAGAAGTTAGTGTTCTACTGTAATTTTGTGTACAAAAGAAACCTTTATTTATGTGTGTTAATAAACCCATAATGACTTGATTTAACTATGAATTTCAATGTAAAGGGGGGGGGGGGGGCGAATGGATAAGATGGGGTGTGGTGTGATGAATGAGTGAGGGTGTGTTTGTGGGGTTGTGTGTAGTCGCTTTTATAGATTAATAATGATTATTACGTGCCTACATTATTTTTGAATTAAGGTCTTCTGTACGGGAATAGTCCTGATTATACAGTCAGTTATGTAATTTGGTTTTTACTGCATGTTTATTTAATTTACTTATTTGTATACCACCAAGATAACAAGACTTTTTTTTTCATTAACTGTGACTTCTTTTAAAAAAGGACTGTTAGGCGATAATTTTAGACCGATAAAAGTTGAGGTTGGGCGAGCTCGGTCACGAACGAAGTTCCCTACGCTATTTCTTCAACTTCAAATGTTATTGACTTCAAAATTGGCCATAGCACCCTCGAAAACCATGAAACGATACCCATGATATTAAAGCCGCAAGTTTGGATTTTCATTTTGACCTCACTTACGGCTTTAGCATCCTTGAAAACCATGAAAACTATCTCTTTCGCTCTCTCTCTCTCTCTGTCTCTTTCTAATATACAGGGTGTCGCGTTGGTCGACATCAAGCCGGAATAGGGTGAATATAACAAAACAACTTTGCTATTATGTATTTCAAAAATTACGGGCATTCATATTTTTTTTAAAACAAGAAAATCTGCTGCCTGTTTTTTTTTTTACTAAACTTTTAACTCCTGTTACTACATTATGACCCGACTCCGGCTTGATATCGACATATGTGACACCCTGTACAATAATGCAGCATCTTGCATTTTCATTATTTTAACCCAAGATGACGCTTAACGCTTTGCATTTATGTGACGATCTCTGAAAATTTTATAAAATTTTACTCCTACCGTAAGCATGCATTAAAGAACTTCGTTCCAATAATCGAAATGTGGGTGTACTATGGGTACATTCACTGCCCAATCCTTTGGCCCAACAAGGCGTAATGTCTAAAGGTACGTTGTAAACAAATTACGTAACAAACAATTTAAATAACATTGGTACCTAAAAGGTGTCTCACATCTTATCCTAACTAATATTATAAATGCGAAAGTGAATTTGTTAGTTTGTTACGCTTTCACGGTAGAACAGCTGAACAGATTTGGATGAAATTTGGCACATGGGTAGGCTATGACCTCGAAAAGGAGATAGGATACTTTTTATCAGGGATCGCCGACGAAGTCGCGGGCACCAAAGGCAATACGGAATGCTCAGAACCCAAACCAACCACTCGAAGATCACTTGAAACCACCGATACCTGGTATAGAGTTCATATGGGTGAAAGCGTACATTTCTATTAATCAACCCAGCTTCAGAATAGATAGATACGAGTATACCTACTCGTGCATAGCTACCGTAATGACTAATAACAGGTAATATCGATACTTTGAATACCGATTAATTTCAACATATTGGTTTGCTTCTTCCAAGCACGGTGCAATTACATCAATATTGAACTCGATGTTAATCTAAGAGAAGATCAGTATGTCGAATAATATGAGTCTTCCTTTAGAATAAGGAGTTACTCTCGTTTCGATATTTGGCTCGAACTGCACCGCTCTCATCCATCGGCGTAACATTCACAATTTATAGTTGCTATGTCTAAAAAGGGCAAAGGAATATTATTTTGGCTTAGCTGTAAAAAAACACCAAGCAACCAACCTACACCTTCCAATCTAGCACCTCAGATTACTACAAGATAAAGTCTTATCTAGCAGTTTAGAGGTCAAAGGTCCACCCTGTGGTTGCTAGGGATAAAAAATATTCAGAAAGAGCCCCGAAAATGCTGTGAAAATAGAGGTAAACTGTGTACGTAAACTAGTCTGCATTCCTTTGAGGATTACAGGCTTAACCGAATTATGTTACCACTGGAACTAACAGTAAGACCGTGCTAGATAGTTAATTAATTTGGTAGGTTTTAATTAGGCAAACGCACTCCTCGGGGTCATTGTTAATAAATTAAAGTGTGTGCTTACTGTTGTTCGTTTACTTAATTTATGTGCCAAAAAGATACTAGAACTAGCTTCATATTTCTGACTGACCGACCCCTTGACAATTCAAAAGTGCCTGTAATGGGTTTATTTGAAATAAATGCTTTGAGTTTGAGTTTGAGTTTGATAAAACGGAGACCAGTCACGTATTATACAAATTTGAGCCCAAAACCCAAAATGCCAAGGAAAAAAATTTGTTACCCTGGTCTGGGCAGTCTTCCTTATATTTTTTTACTATTGCGCCGAATCTCTGCGCTCCATTCCTTCAGCTGTTTAATAAAGTTGAAAAATCTAGTTTAATACACTTTAATAAAATATAAAACTACTGATTGGCGAAGATAAATAAAAGTTGACCTTGAACAGGTGACACTCGCAGAGGTTTGTTGTCATAGTAACAACGAACCACTGCGAGTGTTCCTATTTTAGTTCTTGTGTTCTTGCATGGATGGTTTTAGTGCGAACGAGACTCACGTACACCTCCCCAATATATATTAGGGTTCCGGACGTCCTAATGAAAAACGCAACCCGGACAGAATCTAGTGTGTATCAACGAGATCCTCGCTGCTTTCAAACACGTCCAGGGCACACACAAGCACCCTATTTTTTTGTAGAGTGTATCAAAATAACAAAGGAATCTTCACCACAGAACGCATATAATTATTAAAAATATTTTATTAATATCGTCTTGCCGCCAAAATTCAGTTGTATAACTTATCTTTATTTACTTTGTTTTATTTATATAAATTAAACAAAGTCAGGTTAGTTTACACCATTTAAAACAAAAGAACGGCTGGACCGATTTTTATGATCTTTAATTTTTTGGATTTGTCTCCGCCCCGAATAGCAGATCGACTATTAAAACACGGGAAAAAATCACGAAAAACATATTTTGCATGGGACGGACATTTATTGATTCTGAGGCGGTACGAAGTACGCCGGATCAGCATGTTAACGATATAGACCGTTATTTTATTTGAACTATACCTTTAGTGAAATATGTTTCAAGAGGTACTTTGAAAATTGAATATTAGTTAACGCCAGGAAAATTAACTTTATTCTGAAAAAAATGTGGCTTCGAGGCGACAAATAACTAGGATAGGAAGAAAAAAGAACAAAGGTTGTGTGTGAATACGATAATCTAAATAACTACACTACTGTTGGAAAATTGTTTAGAATCAGCCCACAAAGTGTCCGATAAATAATAAAAAAAGTTTACAAAATCCTAGTTTTGCAGAAAGACCTTGGTCGGGGCGTCCACGGGCTACAACTATTCATGATAATCGGCAAGCAGTGCCAGAGCAAAATTCATTATTGTACAAGAGATCATCTAGGTACAAGTATCGGGAATTATAATTTCTGCAACAACAACCATTAGACCACTGCCACTGAATTTTTGGAGCAGAGTTGTATTTAGTGACGAATTAAAGTTTATATTTGGAAATCGACGTCAGCAAACTGTATGGCGCAGCAGCAGCAGAGATATCTCGTACAGTGACAAGTACTCCAAAGCTCTGTTAAACACTGCGGTGGAAGTGTGCCGATTGCAAATATTTGAAAGCAAAATGACAAAACAGCCTAGGTCGGCTGTTTTTTCATTTTTCACTTTCTATAGAAATCTCACCGTAAAACGTCTGGTAAAGTGAACTGAAAGTGAGCTGTCAATAATATCAAATCCCTACCATCATGTGGAATGTCAGCTCACTGAGCTCGCTTCACCTAAGTTTTCACGGTGAGTTTTTTTTACAAAATAGAGACGCAGGTCTTGGTCTGCTGTGACATTCTGCGGGACAACACGATCTGACCATACCTGAGGCTCGGTCGAGTTTTCAAATACCAACAGCGTTTGATTATGTTATATAACTTGACTATGTTAGAAAGGCCTTCGATGTCGACCGACGTACATCGAACACGTGTGGGATGAATTTCTGTTTCAGCAAGGCGCAACAGAAATGCTTTTAAAAGTAAAATTACTGAAACGTGATCGGCAATAGTGGATACAACTTCAAAAAATCTTATAGAATCAATGCATAGAATGCCTAAAAGGGATGCGCCAGGGTAGCTCGAGAAAATCAAATTTTCCTACGTTTTTTGCAAATTGCAGGTCAGTGTCAGGTTGTGTGTTGATTTAAATATATAATTCGCCACCGTAACAATTATGGCTTTACATAATAAAATTATAATCATTAAAACCATCATTACAACACTCTAAGTTCATACAACCCCATTGAATGGCTATTTCAGTTATGCAAAATAAAGGCTACTATGCAAAATATTGTTGATTTTACTTGGATATTGTTTTTGTGAACCTTAACTGGTTTTTTTCTGAAAAAAAAAAGTTCTTTTGTTTTTGCTGTAAAATCAAAACATTTGCAAGGATTCATTCTCCCATTTTTTTCTGCAACAAATGTTCAACAATTTCAACCACTGTTGGTGTGGTGTTATTACTTTTACTTATATAATCATTTCACTGGAAATTATTCTTTGATAGCAAGATATAGTAGAAATTGATGTTATTTCAGAATAAACAACGGTTGAAACCAAGATACCATTAGGTTTACTGTATTTTCCCCACTATTTAATCATTTTGATTTCGTACCGGTCTAGACTAATTCCACCACTGTATCAGCAGATTTCCGAGAATCACGGAAGGGATAATCCGTATAGACTGTTTACGATTCGATCATAGCGGCTATCCATCAATCTGGCAAGCGTGACGTCACTCCTGACCTTACGCTTTATTACAAAGGGACCAGCCATTATAATGTTCTATCTAGGTATACTAGTATATAAATGGTTCTGTCTCACGGGCAACGCGCAGCCTAATCTTGTTATTAATATTTTAGGTAGGTTTTAGAGGAACTAAGTAGTAGTTCTTGATCAATCTATCTATCTATATTATATCTATAATATAAAATGAAATCGTGACTGATTGGGTAATCTATCAACGCGTAGCTTAAACCACTGAACGGATTGGGATGAAATTTGGCACACAGATAGTTATTATGACGTAGGCATCCACTAAGAAGGGTTTTTGGAAAATTTACCTGTAAGAAGGTGAAAAGGGGGGATTTCGTTTGTATGAAAAGTCTTATTCCTTGAGTTAATCAACTTGAAAATTGGCACGAATACATAAGTAAGTAAATTATAAAGATTGTAATTTTTTATTTTTCTAATCTTGTAAGGAAGAATTTTAATGCAAGGTCCGATTAACTCGAAACTCAGTTATTATACCTAAGACCATAAATAATGAATAACGTGTGTCAGGGTTTTTCGAAAATCGTTCTCTGGTGGTGGGGCACTGGGGTTATTCAATTTTGAAGGCGAGGACTTTCCCGCGTGGCTATAATAACTCAAAAACGGGTATGAATAATGTTTACTTTGAGATTTGGAAACATCTTAAAAGGTCTTTCAAAATAGCGCCCCTATGGGAGGGGAGACAGGGAATCCATTTTATGTGAAAAATCTTATTGCTTTTGTTAATAAACTTGAAACTTGGCAATATTTTCCACAGTAAATAATTCAGACTTTTAGTATTATAAACAGCACCTCACAGAGGATATAGAGGGTGTAGAAGTTAGGAAGGATGTAACTTATTACGTACTCTTTGTTTTAAATATTAGTACGAGTTTAGAGTTAATCTGACAGTGGCTTACTTACTAACTTGAGTTGATTATTGAAAAACACTAAAGGGTTTTTCCAAAAGAGAACCCTAAAGGATGTTTCAGAGAGAGTTGAATTTTGAAAAATCAACTCATACCGGGGGTAAAAGGCTAAACAAGTTTGGATTTTCTTGCTTGCTTCAATTAAATCGAACTAAAAAAATAGAACTAAAAAAACGTACCAAACGCTTTTTTAAACCAAGCCTTGTCGTGGTGAAAAGGGACACTGTTTATTAATGATAAACCACTGATTTATTAACTTAAAAATTGGCCCGAATACTTTTATTTATCTTAATCCTTACTAATATAATAAAACCAAATTGTTTATTTTTTTGTTGTTTGAACGCGCTTATTTCTGGAACTCCTAATCGGATTTGAAAAACTCTTTTTGCATTTGAAAGCCCACTTCTTGAGAAAGGACAGTATTTTACACAGGCGCGGTCACAGCCCAAGATTTTTGGGGGATGGGGGGTCACCGAGAAATATTTTTAGGGAGGTTCCATTTCCTGGGTTGGCCTAGTGGTTGCAAGCTCTATTGCTGAGCATGAGGTCCTGGGTTCTGTTCCCATTTTTTTAAATTAACGCCATCTAGACATTTTAATTTTCAACCAAGTTCATGAAACGCCACCTAGTGATGTTGCAAGTATAACTATTTCCTGTTTATGTGTACGTTAAATAATAAAGTGAAGACGGCCTGTTTGGTGAAAAAAGTCTTTGTAAGATGTTTATACCTAAAACTTTGACAGACAACTTGATCATATACGCGGCTACTGTGCTGCTATAATCAAAACTCGAACACTTGTGGGGTGAAAAGGGGAGAGATACAGTTTATAAATGAAAAATATTTTTCCATCATATCAACTTGAAAATTGACCTGAATACACCTGAGTACATAAGAAGATAATAAAGCATTCTAGAAAAACGAGGTGGAGGGGATGTTCAAATTAAACACCCTTCTTATGTTTTTGGTTGGGTAATCATCATCAAATGACTTCTCCCGCTCTGGGTGGAGCGGGAGGGCGTGTCACCTCTTTTACTGACTAAAACCTAAGCGTTTTCCAACACTTGCCTGTGCCAGGGTCACGGTATCTCTTTCGAACAACCCGCGACCCTGGCAGGCATCGGCCCTATCGGACCCCGTCATTATGTGCATCTCTTTGAGGCGCGCGTGGAACACGACGCGCCGTCGACCCGGGCTTAGCCCTTATCGGACGGCGAGCTACCCATTGCTTGCCATCCGCAAGCCCGCGCCTACGGTGGCCGGAAATCTGTAGGCGATTCCCACCACCCGGGGCATCTCCTGCGGCGACTAGGAACGTGAGGGCGCAAAGCTCTCTCCCTGACGCGCTCCGCCTCCTCCTTCGCGAGAATTACTACTTCACAGAAGGTGGTCACGGGCCTGACGCGAGAGATCGCCGCCGCCGATCGAAAGTGAACACCCCCTGTGTTCAATTTCAATAAGTCGCGGGCGAAGTGCTAGTTATTAATAATATAAACCTAGAATTTTATTTTTATAACTAAGTACCTATGCGTAGTAATCCTAGACACCGCATCGTCTGTGATGGCCATTTGATTTCTTAACTTTTTATCACAAAGTATAAAAAATACAGTAGTTCTAAAAATTCATGTCCGAAAATTCGGAATTTCATTTCGAAAATTCAGAACGGTTGAAGCAAAGCAGCAAAGGCAGCATAGGTCAAAATTAGGTACAAACTGTTTAAAAAATCTCATTACTTTTCCACATTTTTAACTCACACACAAAAACGTGAGAATGTCGTCCCATTCTCTCATTTTTCTAAATCTCAGTTTCGCAACACTCCGAGAAACAAACATGACCTATGGAAGTAAGGTTCCTTAGGCGGAGATCAATAAACTTTACTTATCAGGTGCTTTGGCTAACGGCCAAACCCAATAACCTAAGACAGATCGCTACTGATGATAGAGAGTACAATTCTATCTGTCCCTGTCAAACAAATAGCTGTCAACACGCTACAGGTTCGCATACTTTGCCTTTACTAAGACGTTAAAACCAGAGGTTGACAGGTTTTTCTATCTCCAGTACACCAAAATTGGAGATAGATACGTTATTGGGTTTGGCCGTTAAACATGTTCCCGTCTCTATCTGCACTTGTAGTTTGACGGTTGGGAGACAGTGTGAGGAATAACGCTTGGCCCAAAAGTACCTACGTGCTAAGTAACGTTAATAAATCTCGGCCTTAGAGCTTGACGATTTTTCAAAACAGATACCTTCAATTTGGACAAAAGTTTGTATGCGAACAAAGACACAGAGCATAGGCTAGGATTTAATATTACTAGACTTACCACGGTTCCAGTTCAAGCCATTGCATTCGTTACGTGAGTAGGGTACTAGGTACGATGGTGTTTTTCACAATGATTGGCAGTAATTGACAGTAGCAACGTGCTATGAATTTTGTGCGAGTTGAAGAAATGTCCCGACTATATTTCACCATCAGACTTTCTAACTGACGAGTTAATCTATGAGGGTACCTGTGTTATTTATCGGTCGGTTATTTCCTTGTGATATTTCTTTGCCGGCGTTATGTGGAGTGGAAGTTTCGAAAGCGACAGGGAACAGTCAATTCATAAAGTTGATTTGAGCGAGCTAAAACTTGCCTTGATAATAATAATGATCAATTATTCAATTTACAAGTGCATAGGGCCTAAGCTGGTTTGAAATTATATAGGTAATTCTAGCTTCTGCTCGGCTCCTAATGGTCATAGCGTGATGTTATATAGCCTATAGCATTCTTCAAGAATTGGGCTTTCAAAGAAACTAAATATTATTTTTCAAATACTTTTTAGAAGTTTAGAGGTTACCCCCTACACAAACCAACAAACAAACAAATTTTACCTCTTTTGTAATATTAATATACTTAGATTAAAAATACTAAAAGTAAAAGAGCAGTTCGGCGGACCTTAAAAGCTTCTCGGAGAGCCATGTACAATATTCTCTCTACTAATACTCAAGCCTCATCTCTGTTAGAGGAAGGAAGTGAGCCATAATCTAGTTGTTTTTTTTTTCGTATCGTTTAATTATTCGTTCTATGCTCCACCTCCTATCCTGCCCTCTGTGCCCAGAAACATGCAGCCAAAGTGACCTGTGTACTGCTACCGATAACGCCGTGGAAGTGGCAAAGTTTTGGGCGAACAGTATTTAAACAAGTGTGCCATTGACACAAAGAACCCCCTCGACCGATCACCATGTTCGGCAAGCCGATCCCTTGGGAGAAGCGAGCCAAATATCTGGGTGTAGTGCTCGATGAACACCTCTCTTTTTCAGAGCACATTAAGGCGGCTCGTTCGCGCGCCTCCTTCGCTCTAGGTAGACTTCACTTTGTCCTAATGCACGTAGCAAATTGTCACTAAAGTTCAAAATGCGTATCTACACAGCGTGCATCCGCCCGATCATGACATATGCCAGTGCAGTCTTTGCACACGCCAAGCCCCATCGCTTCAATAGAATGCAGACCCTCCAGAACAAGTTCCTCCGTAGGATTACAGGCTCCCCCTGGTACGTTCGCAACGAGATCCTTCACGTTGACCTCAAGATTCCCACTATCCGCCAGTTCATGAAACGCATTTCAAAGCGTTTCTTCGAGACCGCCGCGAATCACCGCAACCCTCTGGTTGTCAAGGCCGCTAGCTATATTCCCTCCTCCATTAGTCATGTCCGCCGTCCCAAGCATGTCCTCACCGATCCCGATGACCACATAACTCTCATTCAGGAGAGCAGTAGGGCCACCAGTACAGTGCACAAACACAGACCGACATTCCGACCTCGCCGCCGTGGTTCCTCGCGAAGATCCCGACGTAACTGTCCCCCCCGACCCTTGCTCGACGAAGTGCCAGCCCGCGCCGTAGCTGAGCCCGTAGCTTTAAATTCCCATGATAATAATAATCAACCAAAACTGATCCAGCCTGTCCTATCTTGCTGTCCTCCCGTCAGCGACGCCCTAAGCCGAAGTCCGTACCCCACAGGGGGTGCCCTTAGCGAGCGTTCGCTTAGTACAGTAGTTTTACGCCCCTGGCTGGAGGCTTTGAGTCCGCTTAAGGCAGCCACAGGATAGTCCAGTTAAGTAGTCACGACCTTTCAAGGTCAACTACGAGATGCCATACATAAAAAAAATAAAAAAAAGACACAAAGAAGTAGGAGAGATTGTTTCGTAAACAGTTTAGGTTCCTGTTCAAACTTGGTGCAAAAAATGAAATAAAACGTTTAATGTTATTAACTGATTTGCTTTGCAAATTCTATAACCTGATGAAAATATTTTTATATTCAACGTATCCATTTTATTTTACGCTCCATTTAGTGGTAGGTACGTGATCATCCATAAGAATGGGGCATCGATACCGATAATCGAAAACAAAAACAATGAGGCAAGATGGAGTAAATGGTAGTGTCTAGGTTTATAAATAAATATAATGCAGGATGCGCAAACTGTAACGATGAATTCAGGCCAAATTCTAGCGTAGAAATATTTCGTCGGTTATTTAAAAAAACTGCCGTATAAAAGTGCAATGTCCATGGGGTCAAAATGTAAGGATTCGCATTTTTTTAAACCGACTAGAAATTTCAACGCAGTTTCGTTAAGAATCAACTACTCTGAATCGGTAACATTTTGCGCGTCAATGTCCCCGC
The DNA here is from genome assembly GCA_963555695.1 of Dasypolia templi. Classification (NCBI taxonomy): domain Eukaryota; kingdom Metazoa; phylum Arthropoda; class Insecta; order Lepidoptera; family Noctuidae; genus Dasypolia; species Dasypolia templi. The sequence goes on from OY743152.1 coordinate 6,092,600, forward strand.
CACCTTGTATATTGAGATATTTTTTCGGAAAGCCCTAATGATATACATAGGTCACAGATAACAAGACGGGCGATATAAATTTATACGTCTTACATAATTTTACTAACCATGCACTTATAATTGGCTGTAAGAGGCTGACAAAAGCTAAAGCACTGTCGTACCTACTGCATAGAAAATAAAGAGAAGCGCGATGACACAACGCGGGTAATTTATTGCAAAAAATGAAGCAATTAGTTACAAAATTCTATTGAAAGGACTAAAAAATAAAACACTAATACGTTGATATGATGGTTGTAGAATAATCTGACAAAAAATCAGAATGATTGCATGTGTTAGTATGTCTTTTAATCGTTAAAAAAATTTTTAGAGGTATTTATTATGTTTTCAACACACTATCTAACTACTGTACCTATATCCTGAAGAATATCATATATATTTCTGATTTTGTTTACTGCAGTGGATCATATACTTTTAGGCATTATAAAACTTGCGTTTAAATCCTGTAGTTCCCTTGAATTAGCATTTAAACGACGTTTGTGATTTGTCGTAACTTACAATTTTATCTCCAATATGATCGGCAAATCAATTTGAAACCAGTCGTAACTTTAATATTCCATATCGTTTTTAACCTTTAACGACTAGCAGTACCGACAGTACCACACACAACTGGCAATTTCATGCAATTAGGACACCGGTGTCTAGAAATTTACATTTTTATGGCGCAATTATATCATTGACATAGTTTGAAACGATCGAATTTGCTGTCCAACGTAAATTTGTTTATGTGTTTAATCTCCTGAATATTTCTCCAAGTTCTTATAAATTAATTAGTTTAATTTAGGCGCGATGGACCTACCGACAGTTCCCGGTTATCAACTTGTAGCTAGTCAATATTTTCCGGTTATCAACTTGTAGCTAGTCAATATTTTGTGAAGTCAATTAATGGATACTCACGATGCAGATTCGTAGCTTTGGACATCTAAATCAACTAACAATCCAACGGAAAAACGTAAAACAATGACCAATCCTTTGCAATTCATCACGCTGAACTAGTCCCACGTATGGTGACCACCAAATAACTTTATTTCAACCAATTCCAGGCTGATGCGCGACGAAGACTGCAACCTACTCCAGAACTTATCCAGAGAAGAGTTCCGCGAGTTCCGGACCCTGGTCATCGACATGGTGTTGGCCACAGACATGTCCTTCCACTTCCAGCAGCTGAAAAACATGAGGTCACTGCTGACGCTCGCAGAGCCTACTGTGGATAAGTCGAAGGCAGCCTCCCTCATTCTACACTGCTGTGATATTTCGCATCCTGCCAAGGTGAGACCATACACCTAAAAGCACCAAAGAGCAAATATAGAATTTTGTGTCAAAATGGGCCAAACCTATGATGAACTTGCCCTGAGACGCAATTTTTTAAGACACATTATGTATGTAGATGAAAAAACTACCTCAATAATTATCAATTAACGACAGAGATTTAGTGCTCAAACCGTTAACTATTTACATATTTTACACATAAAATATACCTAGGTACATATAAGCACAAGCATTATTATTGAAAACGAGTGAATGGGCAGGAGTTAATTCTTCTATCAAACTGTTTCAGAGATGGGACCTGCACCACAGATGGACAATGAGTCTCCTGGAAGAGTTCTTCCTCCAGGGCGACAAGGAGCGCGATCTGGGGATCCCGTTTAGTCCACTGTGCGACAGAAACAACACCCTAGTAGCAGAGTCGCAGATCGGTTTTATCGAGTTTATTGTGGAACCCAGCATGGGCGTGTGTGCCGATATGCTTGAATGCATATTGGGACCACTACATTCCAGTAGCAAGAACTCCACCAGTTCAGCTGAGCCAATCAATGAAGAGAGCACAGGGTCAAAGGACAGTAAGTATGACCAATCCTGCAATTTATTAGACTATCTTAACTAATATTATAAATTCGAAACTAAGTATGTTTGTTTGTCAATCGGCTGAACGGATTTGGATGAAAGTTGGCACACAAATAGACCATTCTGCCATTCACTCCCATCCTGAATCGCAGACGAAGTCGCGGGCCACAGCGAGTACCTACAATATTTTGTTTGAGTTTTAACACTCTTTGTTCTAACAATCTTGTTTGCAGGAAAGAAAATAATTTTATTGTTATCACGGAACTTACCTACTCAAATATAATGTATGTTTATGTAACCTACATAGTAGGTACCAACTGTTTTCAACGAATAAGTTCAGACAACTCACGAATACAGTACTTTCTATTACAGGAAACGAAAACAGCAACAAGTTCAAGATCAGGAAGCCATGGGTCACGTGCCTCAGCGACAACAAGAAGATATGGAAAGAGCAAGCTGCTAAGGGTAACAATTTTTTTTATTTTCTTAATGTTCCTAATAACGCAATAGGGGAAAAAAACTCTGATCGTAGGTACGACTGAATATACACTTCTGTTTAGCTTAGATACCCAAGACTCGACCGACAGCGGAATAACTTCAATCTTATGAAATCGTGGACCTGGGAACCTATAGTGCTATTCTGTAACCATCTCACCGTGAAAACTAAGGTGATGTGAGCATGGAGTGAGCTGTCAGTGCCACTGATAATATGGATTGTCTTTGACTAGATCACACTGACAGGTCACTCCAAGTAAGACTTCACGTTGAGATTTTTACAGAATCAACACGCTGTGGCCACTTTTCGGACAATTTTCCCCTAGATTCATAATCTAGCCTAGCCATTTCCCAACTATGTTGGGTCGGCTTCCAAGTCTAACCAGATGCAGCTGAATACCAGTATTTTACATGGGGCGATTATTTACTGACCTCCACAACCCAGTTATTAAGTAATACGATACCCCTTTGTAAGACCGGTTGACAGACTTTCGGGGTTCTGACGAGCCGTAACGACTTCAAAGATCCACGAATGACAGCTGAGACCAACGGCTTAACGTGCTTTCCGAGGCGCGAAAGGGTCTTATTATGAAAACATAAACAATAGACAATAGGTTTTTCTTTGGTAATGATGGTCACCCATCCACGGACCAACCGCGGTAAGCGGAGCTTAACCTGATTGATTGATTTTAGCCACAATCCTTCTTGCCTATTGCCCTAGCTTGATACTCACAATTTGATAACTGTACAGGCCATCCTATGCAACCTCACATTAGAACCCACAAGATGTAACGGCTAAAAAAATTACATAACATTTTCCAGACGCTGAGGCTCGAGCTAAGCAGGAGGAGGAGAACAACAGCGACCCACCGACAACAGAGGAATAATATTTAGCCTCCTTTGTAAATAGCTTTAGATCTAGGTGTTGCAACATGTTCTATTCATTGCTGAAGAAAAGCTAAAGCACACAACATGATAAGTATACATTTATGTGTGCAAGCTATATTATACGTTGCTAATTTATTAACATTTGTTTTGTGTTACGCACAAATATACGACTTGGAAGCACAATGCGAAAAGCCTGGATGTATAAAGATTCTCTATGTGGAAGACAACATAGTGAGCTAATTCGAACAGGCGACTTACCGCTCAGCGGTAACGCCAGTAGTAGTTTAATAGATTCATTATTATTCGCTGCTAAGATTTTAGCCTAGCCTAAATATTAAGTCTAAAAGCTTTGAAGATATTTCGTAACCAAGATTCCTTTGCGAGGACAAAGAAAGATATCTAAAAAGTCTAGGGTGTATGTGATCCCAGAGCTGTTCCCTGAAGAACCCATGGAGTAAATTACTCGCAATCGAGTCTTGGCTGTATATTAGAGGATGTATCGATAGATAACACTATTTTCTACTCATTGAAATAATTAATGTGTAAAACTGTACTGAACTCATTTCAAATATAGTCGTTAGAGCTTAATGTATCTGTAAGTAACTATCAAATGCTGGTGACGGAGCAACAACATTAATTTGTATATTCATAAACACATGTGCACTTCTCTTCAATCAAACACTTAACTATCTTAAATGTAGCATAATATTAGTGTTAAATTTAACCCATAATATGATGAATACGCTTATTAATTTTAATGTTTCCGATTAAATTGGAGTCTTGATATTCTTGACCAAATGTTATTTAATATGAAATTATTTTCTAAATGATAACGCCATTTCAAATTCTAGTAAATAGGTAGATAGTACATTAGTAAATCTTCATGATACAAATTAAGATTTTTGTCTTTGTTTTATACAACATAGCTAAGGATAATGTAGAAAATCTCAAATATTCATCGAATTTCAAAGCTCGTGCTCAAATCAGATGAGTCGAACAGCTTACTGTAAACATCAACTACCTATTAGATCTATTAGACTGAGAGGCAAAGGCGTCACAGCCAGAGGACGAACAGGAATTCTTAGCTAGGCTTAAACTTGAACATAACAAGCTTTTGTGGAGGACCCAAAGTAAATGTACCGTCCTTCAACTAGAGTACTATTGACGAACGGAATTAAACATTGAATTTATAATAACAAAGATATTAAAGTATTTTAGGCCAAGTGTTTACTCACAAATGCCAAATTTTCAAATAAAATCTGAACTGAATCTGGTTAACATAGGAATTTTTGTAACCATACAAAATTATACATTCATTTTATAAGTACTTAATTCAGAAACATTTCAAACATACTTCAGAGGCCTAGTTTTCCTGGTAGGTACGCGGGACCATTCTCATTGAATTTCAAATCAAAAGAATCCATATAATCATGATCAATTAGGTCCCTATTTAATTTCAGGGATGGTAAGGATAGATTTATAATCCACCTGGTGACGCTTATCATAGAAAATTTAACAATAGATTTTTTTATATATGTATATTTATCAACTATTTTAAATATTAGACATTTATTAAATTCTGTATATTGTGCATTTAGTGTACCTACTAATAGTTCATAGGTACTAATTATTAAGGATATTCAATATAGGTACCTACCTACTTAATTTGAAATGTAGTCTAGTAATGCCATTCAGATTGGGGATATAGCTTTATAAAATTGTAGAGATTAGCATACTGAGCCTTATGTACATGAATATTACTTGGTGTATCTGTATCATAGCTTGGAGCAGTACCTACATAGGCACCCTTGATAATGTAATTTCTGTCTTATAGAAACCACTTTTGTACAAGATATTGCTTTTAAATGTGACATTACAACATTCCGAATGTGTTTAGTATTCAATTGTCAATGTAATTAAGCTATTTATAGACCTGTATACTGCTACATTTTAAGATATAAAAATATTTATAAAATAGTAAGTACCTACCTACCCACAAGATCCTCTAATATTTTTCACACAATGTCCTGCTTACATAAAATATTACAGATCAAAGTAAAACATACAAAACTAATTCAAAATAATATTAAATGTATAAAGAGACGTTATTTATAAAATTCAAAGTATAAATCCTGAACTTTTCTATTACCTATATAATTATAACCCACATGATAGAGAACATAAATGAAATTGAAATGCAATTGCTAAAGATGATTTTCTATAAGTATATATTTTAAGTATGCAAATGTATATTATTAAATGTTTTATCAATTAATCACAATAATTTTATGTAAACAACACAAAGATCTTTGTATGAAACTGCAATTTCTCTCTAATAAAATGAAATCTCAAAATCAAATGGTTTTTTATCAACTTGACAGTCTTTTTCTACATGTGTAATAGATTTAAACACCTTTTAGTTACGTGTAAATTATGTGTAAAATAAAATAAAGATTTTCGTAGACGAAATGTTTACTTTATTACCCTTAGATAACTAATTTATAACTAATATACATGAGGCATGAAAGTCATGATGCATGTTCTGATATATCTAAGAAATAGTAAAAGTAATAAAACGGTCTCTATGCAATGAAGATCATTGCTTACTCATAATTTTATAAGCCTATGTTATATTAGGTAATGGCTAGCATGATAAAATGATTCAGATTACATTGATAGGAGATTATAAATTAGGTTTTTCTAGTCTACATTTAGCAGCTGTTACAATTTTGGCACTTGCTTCATTCAAGATTGAAGTATTTCATTTCAACGTTCATTACAAAATAAATACAGAATGTTTCATCAATTACACATTACAAGTTTATTGGATGAAACATTCTGTATTATATTTTTGAAAGAACAGTCAGACCACAATCAGCTTATTTGATTATAAATTTATACAAGCTTCCTAGTGAATTTTCAAAACTTCTTGCAAAATACACTTATACTGTATTAACACTTCTTACATAATCATATCACTTAAATGCAGACCTAGAATGACCAGCACATTCTGACTACAATGATGTTAAAGCAACAATAAAATTTATTTTTTGTTAGGGTTCCAATACATGTCATAATGTATGTGAGATGTTTGACATAATCTATGGGTATAATTTAATGATGAACACATTAACTCGCTGGTGAGTATCTCATTTTTCCTAAAATAGATGATTTAAAAAAAAACAAATTCGAATGACACTTTATAAACTATCCTGCCATATTCAATGCTATCTCTTAGCTATATACGAACATATTATACTTATTTCATAGTACAGCAGAATTACAATGCAAATCATATTTGCAATTTAACAATGATGGAAGGCACATCAAGCACTTGTTTACATTGACACTTACAAAATGCAACAGGCTTTCTAAAAAGTATCACAAGTAGTTTAACTCAATATATATTTATGACTCCTACCAAATATATTGATCTGTATGGACAATCCTCTTACATCGGTTTTCTGTCTACTACAAATGATTGTACCTTCAATAACATCTCCTTTCTTAACCTCCTTACAATCTCTGAAATAGAAAACTGTTTGCTTCCAATGCGTTGGTGTTTTGTGAGGACCAGTTGAAAACTCTACAGCATTTGGCAGATCAAAAAAGGTATCAAAATAACCAACAATTGAGGTCAAAGCACCATCTTCTACAATAGGAAGTTTAAAGTCAGACGTGAAGTCCATGACATCTATTTTACATGTGTTAATGTCAATGTCCTTTACAACACAAGGTTCTGATATTATATTTTTAGATCCAACTATGTCAATACTTGCTTCGCGTACAACTTCAGATTTCATGCAATTCATTTTATATCCATAGACATCTGACCAATATTCAATTAGTTTTTTATGTGTATCTACATCAGCATTAGCGACAAGGCTTATATTACATCTATTGGGTAACAGCAGTCCGCCAGGTTTTAGGCAGTGATCTCTTGCATAAATAACACTATCTAACATGCCTTCAAATAGCAAAAAGTATCCCATCCATTCAGAGACAATAATGTCAACTTTTTCATTTAACTTGGTATCTTCAAGTCTCCCTTTGACTAGCTTAATAACATCCTGTAAGTTATTTTCTCTAACAATATCTATTGCATGGTAAATAATTTCTGACTGATCTAACGCATAAATTTGTTTTGCTCCGGCTGTTGCACAAAACATTGATAATATACCAGTGCCACAACCGAGATCTAAGACAGTTTTACCTTTCAAGGTTTCCTTGTTTTTCAATATTGCATCTCTATAAGATTCTGTGCGGATTTTGTCTGAAAGCATATCATAATGAATACCAAAATGAGCATAGGTACTAAAGTAGCCATCATCCATCTCTAGGGGAACACTTGCAACACAATTTAGTTTAGTTAAGGGTTCATCATTACTTCTGCTTAATTGACCACCGTCTACCAAGTTTTGCATTGAATCCTGCATCGTCTTGATGTCTTCCTTTGCATTCTTCAGAAGTGTAGCACTCTCACTTAGCTGTTGGGTTAAAAGCTGTATTGTCCTTTGAAGTTCAGTGAAGTGTGCCTCTGACAGAGTTACCAAGCCATTCTCCACATTGGCATGGTATGTTTTAGGTGAACTTGGCTTGTCGGTGAGACCATCAAAGTCGTACATTAGCCACTCATCCTGAACTACAGGCTGAAAGTATTTCTCGTCGTCCCACAAAGCCTTTTTGATGTTAGTTATAACCTCCGGGGTGGGCTTGTGCGTTCTGACATAATTTATTAACTTGATGTATGAATAGCAGTCCATATTGAACTTTAATTTGAGTTCGTTCAAATTAAACTTATGGACAGACTTGCAATGCGTGATTCCTTCTTCAATATTAGATAAAACGTTAGGACAAAATAAGCATGTTACCGTTGTATCGTTAGTTTCCATTTCTTGCCAGTCGTCGTCCTCGAAATTGTCCTCGTCACTACTGAGGTCCGGCACGTCCGACATGGTTACGTTTTGTCAATCTAACACTGGCAAATCCTTTGTACTTTTAGAGATAATTTTTTAAATTTAGGATTCGCAAAATAGGAACATGTGAGGCTCTGAACTGTCATTCCGATCAGTACCTAGCAGAGCAGACATTGATTTTACATGACATTTCTTTTTGTCTCGCTGCCAGTCGTAGCCGCGCTGTCAAAATTACAATCGTTCAAAAAGTGATCATTTTGGTCTTTTGGAGCAACGCAACTCTATTTTTTGGTTACTTTTAAAACAAAGACATTTGTATTTATTTTTTTAAATTTCTTTGTTCAAAAATAATAATGTTTATTAAATCTAACGTATTGCAATGTTTTTTTAGTCGAGATTAAAATTAAAATGGATCTTAGTTTTTACACTAACTCGAATAAAGTATGATAGTCTCTCTCAAAAACAATTTCTAAACGCCCTAAAAAAATAACTATTTCTGTAAAAAAACACGTATTAGTTTTTAACACGTGTATCATTTCATTGAATGTTTATCAATTCATTTAGCTAACAAAAACTATTAAATCGGAAATTTTACCTTTCAGATTAAATGATTTTAACTTGAGATTTCTTGAATTTTATTAACATCTTTCTGCCAAAAATATACCTATACCTACATCTTTTCCCACTTGCAACCCCAATTCACCCGTCTCGCGCTTGGCGGCGCGAAAGTTTGTTTTGGTTCCGTTGCCATGGCATCAGTTTAGAAAATAATATAACAACAAAACTAAACTAAACACAATTGGAATCGAATAGTCATGAAATTAAAAATATCAACCTTCAAGGAACCTAAGCACACTGGTGTTGTTGTTTGCGTTAATTGGAATAATACCGAAGACGTATTTTCTTGTGGGTAAGTAAAAGTTCAGTGACCGAAATTGGGATGTGACTGGGACGGACTGAAAGATAAATTCTCATTTGGCACCTCTATTCATGTATTTTAACAAAATTTAAGTTAAACAATTATTTATGTATTTTAATGGTAAACCGACCATACTCTATGTGTAGTTAGTACAGCTGGATAAACTATACGAGATAAAAGTTTTTTTATAAAATTTTACAAATAGAATCCAAACTATAAGTAACTAGTACCTACGTCCTACGTGATGTTTGTGTCTATTTAATAAGTGGGAAAACCTAGGTATATAATCACAGCACTTAACTAAAACTTTTGCAGAGATGATCACAAACTCTTAAAATGGAACCTAGTAAACAGCGAATGTATAGTAGTCACAACATTTCCTGATGATTTTTATCCGAATGACATGCATTTGTTCCCAAAAATCAATGTTGGCGGCAATAAACATCAACACGATGTGATTCTAATTTCGACAGCAGATGGCAAGTAAGTGTGACGGTTTAATTTTTATAAAAACGATCGTGGTTGGAAGGTCTATAATCGGGTTTTATAGAACGAAATAGGTACCGACATGGAATGTTCTAAGTAGTGGTTTCTCCTATCCTCATTTATTTATTTTATTATTTCTATAGGTTCCACATTGTTAATCACAACGGTCGTATCGAGAAATCAGTAAATGCGCATCAGGGAGCTTGTCTCATAGCACAGTGGAGTCCTGATGGAGCTGGACTCCTCACAGGTAAAAAACCTTTTACCAGCCCCGGATTTACGCCTAGGCCTACAAGGCCCTGATCTAGGTACCCCGGACCAGGTAGCTTGCCTAGGCCGACAGCGCTGAATAGTAAATGCTACAGGTTAACAGGCCCCGTGCTGGCCTCCAGTTCAGGCCGTCCGGGCCGTGCTTATATTATGGTACCTATGCCACCCGTAGGAAAGAACAAGATGCTAATCTCTGACCTAATCAAGCTGGTTGCTTTTTTGGTTGTATAATTTATCATTTTTATGACATTGACTTCACATTCTTTAATTACTTTAACTCATTCACTAAATTATAACTTGTTAATCATTTTAGCAAAAATATCTACTTTTACAATATTCATAAATATGAGACATTATGTGAACACCATGTATGTAATACCTAATTAATTTACCTGTCATTGCTTTTTAATTAATTATTTTTACCTATTGTTGCATAGTAATTTTATTCTAGGTGCATCGTTTTCACTATATGTAACTAAATAACCAATGGTATAGGTCCAAAATAACGTAACACATTTTAGAAGAGTAACGGTGGAGTTTCTTGCCATTATTCTCCATATGAAACTACCTTTTGGAAGGGGCATCTATAATCAATTCTATTTTTTTGTAAATTTTGGCGTTTAAAATTTAAAAAAAATAGAATAGGTAGAATGTAATCTTTGCAATGAAACCAGTTTCTAATACTGTGGGCCAATAGGGATGGGCAACAAAAACAACTAGTCTGTTATGCAATGACCACTATAAACAGGTAGATTTTCCATCAGGATTGTTGGAATGCTGTGACGGTCTAATGCATAGTTACCTAAAGTTAATTTTTCCCTATGAAAGTATGAAAGCAGCTTCTCAAAACATTTTTTTTTGTAAAAAAAACCCTGAACGCCAGGAACACCGGGAATGCATATGGAAGCGACTTAAAAAAAAAGGGAATCTTTACAATATTTGGGTAGGTACTTAGGCATCCGATCTTAGAATCAAAAACGAAATTTTTTGAATCCGGAACGACGGAATTTTTCAATACAAAATCGCATTCCATATTAGCCAACATCTCAACTTGAAGTACTTGTGCCTATTTGAAATAAATTATTTGACTTTGACTTCTCCGAGGCAGGGTGCTAAAATGATCAAACTCGCCTCGTTCGCTCCGCCATCATTGTTTCTCTTATTTATTCAGCCTTTCTGCATAAGTCTACAAACAACTGTTTCTGTAATAAATTGTCAAATAAATCTAATTCTATAATTGCTAAATTTTCCAAAAAGCCCTGGGTCTTCTAAGTCCGGGCCTGCTTATAGCTACAATTTGAAACATAATCTTTGCCCTTGTAGGTATAGGGTTTATAATGTGTTTTTTTTTCAGCCGGTGAAGACGGTTTCGTCAAAGTGTGGTCTCGCAACGGTCTGCTGCGGTCGACCATAGTTCAATCCGACGTGCCTTGTTTTAGCGCCGTATGGAGCCCAGATAGCAGTGCTATCTTACACACGAAGGGGAATTCACTCGTTATAAAACAACTGAATTCCAATAATAAGATCACTAAAGTAGGTACCTACACTACCCACTGATCATGGTTTTTGATAAAATACTGTCGAGGTTATTGTGACAGGAATTTTCAAACTGAACTCACAGTTATGTAGTTAGTTGATGAAAGGCACTAGTGGAATATTTGTACAATTTTTATGTTGCGCTATTTGTTAGTTTTATTTATGACTTTTTTGCTAGATTGAATTTTATGATAGCTTAATAATATTTTCCCTTTCAGTGGAAAGCACACGAAGGCCTTATCTTAAGTATCGCATGGAATGCCAATAACAATTTAATTCTGTCTGGTTCTGAAGATGGATATTCTAAGGTATCCAATCAAGTCAACATCTTTAGCTTCAGTTTTGAGAAATGTAAGTGAAACACTTTCAATTTCTTTCAGATTTGGGACACGTTCGGCCAACAAATATCGGTGAGCGTGAAACATGACCAGCCTATAACAAGCGTTAGCTGGTCTCCTGCTGGCGACATGTTTGTCGTGGGTAGCTACAATCTCATACGCCTGTGCAACTCTAATGGGGTAAGAATTAAAATATTTGTAAAAATGTGAACACACATCACATAATAAATTTACCTGCCATTGCTTTATATTAACTGCCTCGTTGGTCTTGTGGTCGTAAGAGCTACTGCTGAGCATGTGGTCCTGGGTTCGATTCTCAGGTCGGGCAAAGTGTAATTGGGTTTTTCTATCGAGAATTTCTCAGTAGCAGCCTGGAGTCTGGATCTATGCCCGGTTGATGGCAATAGGCTCGCCCCTATTACGTGGGACTTAAGCATAATTGGCGAAATGTGGGTGCCCTTCTGCTTAACCCTTCTGGGATTCCAGGCGTGATTTTATGTGATGTCATGTGTGCTTTATATTAAATTATCTTTACCTATTGTGGTATTGTAATTTTATTCTAGGTGCATCGTCTTCACCTACAATTAAATAATGAATGTTTAAGTAAAAAATATTGTAAAACATTTTAAAAGTGTTCCTAACAGTGGAGTTTCTTGCTCATTCTTCCCCATACGAAATTGCCTTTTGGTAGGAGCAACTAGATGATTCTAACAAATAAAAATAGAATTGATATTCTATTTTTATTTGTTCCAAAAGTTGACGTATGCTATTGACCATTATTTGTTTTACATGTGCCTAATTTGAATAAATTAATTTGACTTTGACTAAAACTTTTTATCACCGAGGAATCCGTGGACAATGGGGCCACTTGGGTTAATAGTTCCTCAGCTTGTGATATCGCACCCTAGTTAAGTCTCTGTTATCCTGAATTTCCAGTTCTAATAGTAATTACCAATTGATTCCAGTGGTCTCATTGCCTCGACCGACCGTCAACGGGCAGCATTTACAACGTAGCCTGGTCTTCTGATGGTACGCAGTTGGCAGCCGCGTGTGCAAACGGACATGTTTTGTTCGCTCATATTATTGATCGGTAAATAGCGCAGATAACTTAATTCGAAAGGAAAAGCACTTGTCCAAAATATTTTTTCGATATAAACTTTCAGAGAATACACATGGAAGAACTACGCCTGCAACCAGACAGGTCGGAAAGTGATCGCTATAAGGGATATTTTAAGTGATCAGAGTGACCAATTGGACTACCCAGACCGAGTCATACAAATTGCTCTGGGCTTCAATCATATGGTCATCGCAACAGTGAAGCAATGTTTTATACACAAACTGACGTCGTGGAATACACCAGTGACGTTCGATCTCAAAGAAGGAACTATAAGCATGATATTGCTTGCTGAAAGGTAAATTGTGGTGGTACCTTTTAGTTCATTGATTAGCTTCGTATCTCTCCTTTTTGTTCTTTGCATTCACAAGAGATTTGATGACTATACCTTTATCTGGAAAAGACGGCTATTGAATAAGACTTTTAATTATTTATCAGTTGGTTACTATCGGGTGGATCCAAAATCAAGGAGACCCCTCCTGAAAGAAATATATATATTATACCTGTACCTACATTTATAGCAAATAAAGTTCTAATTATTTTAATTTCACGAAATTTACTTCGAAGTCTTATGTGGCTTCTGAACTATTCAACTCGTATGAGAGCATCAGTCTTTTTTTTTTTCGAACTGGTTAACAATCTACGGCACTGCCTTCCCACAGGCCCATGTGCCCCACTCCCCCTCCAGAAATAAACCCTGGATCCGCCTTTGCTTACTATGAATTGCAAATAATATTTTTTCAGATGCATATGCATAGTAGAAAGAGCTGGGCTATCAGTATACAGTTATATGGGCCGACTACTGGCCAGTCCCCGTTGGGGCGCCCGACCAGAGTCTCTAGGACGTGCTGCAGTATCCCTGGGACCTGATGCTTTGGCCGCTATCGACCAGGGTGATAGAAAATGTACGTTATTTATTATATCTGTAAGCAAGAGTTAGCGATCAGTGCGAACATCGATTCATTTGTTGAAATTTATTTATTCATTCATCAGTGATCCACGTATTTGACCTACCCACTGGCCTCATAGTTCGAAGCTCAGCAGACAATACAGTGACGAAGCTGACGCACAAGATGACAGTATCCAGCATCGCGCTCAGTCAAACAGGACCCATAAATGAAAGACAACTAGCTTTGTTGGATTATAACAGGGATCTGTATGTCATTACTGTTAAAGATAGCAAGCCCAGGTTTGTTAAATTAGGTGAGTGACTTCATTAGTAGTGAGTGAGTATACAATCACGAAAAGATACGACTTCTAGGCGTTCAACCTTATAGTAAGAAACCTATAGAGCTTCGGGTATCGAGACCACATGAGACAAAATATTCTATATACTTCTTTGTTTTCAAACATTCATTTGGATCGCGATTTTATGTCTTATAACCACTCTTATTAAAACTGACAGTATGTCACTTAAATAAAACACTTATCACACAATACTTATAAAGACCAAAACATTTAAGAAAAATCTAAGTTTGATACTGAGCTACATATGTTGCTGACCTTGAAAAAACTGGCACGCACTCAGAGCCAAAATAGTATAGCTTTGTCCTTTTCCGTTACGTATAATAACTCAATATTATATCCCTTTCTTGTGGGAAAGAAATGGAGCTACCCGCAGTCTATACTTTTCTTTGTAGCTTTCAACCCATCTTACAGGTTCCTAGTGTCAAGGCTATAGATAAAAACATTTAGATTACGTAAATATAATCTCATTATTATTATCTCAAAGACGTTGCTATAATATCGATTCAGTGTCTCTTTATTTGCTTATTGCATAACGTCAATAAAACGATAAGCTAAGGAAAGGTCAACTTGACATGCTTAATACTTTTTATTATAAATGTTACTAAATTTAGCTGATGACCTTACTAAGGAGTTTCGTTTTTTTTTTTTTTTTTTAATCTGGTATTTCTAAAAACCGGAATAAGAGTTAGTTTAATTGTGGCAACTACTACGGTTATATCAGACCCTCTATTGTTTACTTATCGAACTGTTTATTATGTTTAAGACTTGTTATTTTTCTAAATATAGAATTAGGTCGGCTTTCAACGAACCTGTACACCCTAATTGCCTAATTCACAATCAATCGGAATCTGCATCGTTTTGAAACAGATAGCGAAAACATACATTGCTTCATTAGTTCGATGCAAAAATCTGCTCAACAATGTAAATAACGCAATGAATCTTGTTGAACTGTCAAAATACAACAGATTAGTCGTAATCGTTTACGAAAAAGTGTTACGCAATTAGGCTGCTGGATTCCCCCTCAACATGGCAGCAAGCCATTCGCATCTATATTGCTAGAACATCGACTATTGTCCTTTCTGCATGCCATTATTTATCTGTATTTAACCTTCAACAGCCTCTTATGACATTTATTTATTTATATTTCCACAATCACTGCTATCATTACAGGAAAATTCCTAATGCGGTAGCGTGGTCGATTTATTTTATTTATTTGATCCTGAGCTTTTTTTTGTTTGCCAGGTTCTCAAATCCTAAGCATATGCTGGAGCTGCGAGACGGAGCTCTTAGTAGGCTTGCGTGCTAGTTCTGTAGTAGCGTGGTGTTGTCCACGGGCAGCTATGCAACCAGACTGGCTTGCTCTCACCACCGTCAGCAAAGATGTCGTGTTAGTATTCAAGTTTTACTAATCATTTTTACACCGATAAAATGATCTCAGAAATTATGTTTTTAATATATAAATTTGCTTTTTAGAGACCTAGGAAGGAACCCCACAATTCTTAGTATTGAAGATGGCGTAGCGCATATATGCCGTGGCAATGGCTCAATATTACACCTGTCAATTGCTGCATTCCCTGAAAAGTTACTCAAAAATGTAGTTGCGAACATGTGGCAGCCAGCCCTCCAGGTAAGTAAATCTATAAAATAAGTGGAATTGGGATGATGACAGTTTTTTTTTTTTATCTAAAAAACTGTTTGTTTCTTAATAGCGCAAACTATATTTTAAAAAGTGTAAAAGCTTAAAAATTGCCAAGTTATAAACGTTTTAAGATGATTATTAGACAAGGACAGCACTATCGTAGAAGTGACGTCACGACTAGGTAACTTCATACTAGCGCCGTACATTGTCAGTACCGCGCGACAAGGACGGCAATAATCCCCTCCAAAAACTTTTAAAGCGTGTATTTTCTTCAAATTTACACCGATTTAAAAAATATTTTCGATTAACTCATTTTTACTATGCCTTCTTTGAAATTACATTATTTTTATTAACATTTTTAATATTAGTCATCATCCCAATTGAGTACAGTCCGCGAGACCTAAGCTGAGCTTTGCATTTGTGTGAGTGCACATAGATAGTGCAGGTGGGACATCGGCCTAGAGCGCAAAGCGTCCTTTGATAGGTTTAAACCGATTTATACAATCGGCCTGAGGCGCTGTGCGTCCCTCGCACGATCACGTTGGTGCAATTGGTAATCACTCACACAAATGCAAAGCACAGCTTAGGCTTCGCGGACTGTACGGATTTTCTCTAAACATCGTACTAAGTGCACCTTTTCAAATATATTTAGCTCTGCCGCACTGTTGAAGACGAGACACTTTGGGCGTGCTTGGCGGTTCTTGCTTGGCAGCATCATCAACTACCAGTGGCTGAAGAGGCGTTCAATTTGATAAGGCAATATCATCAAGTCTGCTATATTCAACATCTTAGAGTAAGTATCAATACTATCAGAATAAGTAGAATAAAGTCCCTTCTCTTGAAAAGAAAAGACATTGGTCCTGCAACGGGACATTTTAAAGGTTTATGCGTGTTCAATATCTTAGTGTGCAATAAGTACTTAATGGAATTTTGTTTACTTTTCAGAGTAACATACCGGAAAAACTGACGACCAATTAGTTTTATTTTATTTTAATAATCATGTCTATTTAATTGAACGATAAATATAATTTTGTTTGTTTAAAGTTGGAACTAACGGTAATAGGTGCCTAATTTCCTGGTGAAGTAATAAAAGTCAATCACTTTTATAACATTTGGAATTGGTACCAAGAAGTACCTAGATATGATTATTGACAAGACAAAACGATAATCGCGTGATGCGATTACCTACATTTCTATTAGGTAATAATCTGTATTTGATTAACAAAATCAATATTATCAGTCTTCAATATTACCTTGTTCCCATAATTAATGAGTAAGTACCTATGGTGTTAATCTACCGATTAGATTTGTATATTTAAATAAAATATGTTATTACTTTGAGTTAGTAAATAAAATATAAAATAATTTGTTAATATAAAGTAAATTTTTCTGTTACAAATTGTTTTTATTTGAAGAAATAATTATCACTTGTCGTTTCGTAATTGTAATAAAATTTGTTATATGGCGAGAATTATTTTATTTAATAGTTACCTACTTAGGTACAGGTGCTACGTAAAATAAGTAATTAACACTTGACGAGCTTCAGTCAAAGTGAGAGCAGTGGTAGCCCAATAACACCGGCCCCGACTTACGAGTTTAGGTCGTGAATTCGAACCCAGACAGGCGCTTTACTTAGTGCATTTTATCTGACCACTGCTCTCAAAGCGGTGAAGAAAATCATCGGGAGGAAACCGGCATTAACTAGAACCAACAAATCGAAAACATGTGACATTTACCAACCCGCACTAGGCCCGCAGTGTGGATTATGGCTCACACCCTCTTGTTTAGAGGAGGCCTGTGTCCCTGCAGTGGGAACATTATAGGCTGGTTGAGTATGCTATAGTTAAATGATTAATTAAAAAGGGCGATTTATAGGGCACTTTTGAACCACAACATGTACAAGAAAACTGCCTTCCAAAAAGTAATTTCGTATCGAGAAGAATGGGGAAATAAAAGCTAGTTACAATATTTTGTATTAAATGTGTAGGTAAGTAATTAGATAATGATTGGTGTACATCGTCTCCACATAATTAAGTAGGTGCGAAGAAGTTGTAAGAAGACCTCAAAAAGATGTACACATCGATAAAAATTCATTTGTTTGTCCTCAAATAGTGTTCCATATTACAGTATCAATGTGGAGCTACAATTAATGGCCAACTCAATGTTTAGGTAGGTAATATGTTTCTTGGATACACATTGATACAATATAATGGTACTAAGAGGCTGATGCTACCCAGTTAATTAAATCAAAATTACCACAGTTTATTCAAGCGAAAATGATTATCCTACGAGGCTACATTAGGTACAAAGTATGTACAAATTAAGCAATGACAGATAAACATAGTGTATGTGAATAGCTACCTAAAAAGCTTTGATGATTTATTTGGGTAATTACAGAAAACTTATAAAGCCAAATTCGTTTTCCCAACACCAGTATTTTCATTAAAGTTCAAGTTGATCACAAGTTGTTATTTCAATCAAAGTTTTATGTTCGTTTCGTTGTTCGTTCAAGAATTCATTTTATTCATTCATTCGTTCAGTCAGTGTTTCTGCCAACGCGGGTTGTGATACACGTGTTTTTTAAGTGCGCGCTCTGACGTAATTTACTTCGATACAAACCTATTTTTCGTTAATAAATTCTATCATATATTGTTATTATCACTAAAAGTGAATCATATTCGCAGTAACCATTTATTTTGTAGTGACTTTATAAGACAACAATGCGTACATCGACGTGCCCTACATTAAAAACTTAGGTTACCGAAAGAAAGTTAAAAAGTTTTGTTTTGTTGTGTAATGTGAAAATGTGGAATATGTGTGTTTTGAAGGTGAAAATAGTGTTATTCTTGAACTTGTTTTTAGTAAGTGGAGATGTGTATAATAATGATGTGAGTGAGCATTCTTTGGAATTAACCCAGTCCTTGAACTTAGCGCGGCAAGAATTGATTCAGGAGACTTGTCGACGTTTTCCTCCGAAGTACGGGTTGGATGAACTTCCTCCGAGCCAACTGGAGCATATCTTGATAGATGAGGAACACAAACTTCTGTACTGCTATGTGCCAAAGGTGAGTTTTCCAAGGTAAACCGGATTTTTGTACCTACACACATGTCCTACATTACTTAGGTACCAAAATCGTGTTTGGAAGATGTCCATGACTTAATTCTTGTAATAATTACAGCTTGTCATTGATTACGCTAGCTTCCCGACACAATAATTTATGACTTCCTCAAGATGTTCTTGGTTTCGTAAAACTTTTGAGTAAAGCTGACTGACTAGTGCAGGTCAAGAATTATGAAATCAGACACACCAATTTATTATTTGGTTGACCCTTTTTGTTTAATTATTTATAGGTTACTAGATTGTCTTAAACTGATCATGTATTATTGTATTAGACATTAATTGTCTGTTTCATCAGGTTTACTTGGTATTTTAAAGAAACGACTAATAAAGAAAAAATCTTTAAGTAATATTAATTATATTCAAGTCCAAGTAATCCAAAATATATGTACATAAATTCTACTCATGTAATACTGGTAATAATCATTTACTTACCTATTTACTGATTTACCTAATTTAATCTCCTTTTTGAGTAGATAACGAAAAAATAAAATTGGTAGATGGTCTTAAAAAGACTCATTCATAGACAAACCAATCCCATAGTGTATTTTTAATTTCGCAAAAAAAAAAAACAGATACATAACTTCTTTTTAGAAACTTGCTTCTATTTTCGAAACTAATCAATCTTTTTTACGAAGGTTGCCTGTACAAACTGGAAGCGGATCCTCATGATACTGGCTGGCAAATGGAACAACACAGATGTGTTGTCCATTACAGCCAGTATTGCCCACACCCCTGGAATGTTTCGGAATATGAGCACAGTGAGCCGGCCGGAAAGAGATTACATGTTGGAGAACTATCACAAGATGATCATCGTCAGAAATCCATTTGAAAGGCTGTTGTCAGCTTTTAGAAATAAGTTAGAGGGTGATGCTCCAAGTGCTAAGTATTTTCAGGTGAGTTTAAATTAAATATTTGTCAAGTATTATTGTGAAGGTTGATACTGGATTAGTAGGTACATAAGTAAGTATCATGTTTGAAATTGATATCTAGGTAGGTCAAGCAAGCGTACCTAGTCCAAATAGTTCATAGTTCACATATTTGTTTACTAAAATCTAGTACCTACCATGTATAAATATATCTGTAGCTTTGTATATTATTTTTAATTGATAAGACTAAAAGTGATGGCAACATTTTCGTTTAGTATGGGAACTATACACTCACGACTGTTATTATCATTTATAACGCTAGTTGCACAAAATGGATGCAGATAATATTATGATACTTTCAACCACATGTTAAACTAACAGTAACCAACCACTTTCACTCCTTTTAACAAGTCTTGCACACTGATATTACAGATTATAAATAATAATAAAACATACTCATATCAATTAGGTAGGTCACTTGACACGCAATTCACTGATATCACATTAATTAGATATATATTAAAAAATGTCTACTGGAACATTTTATTTTGATAAATGAGGAAGTCTATATATAAAAACAGATTTCGAATTTGTAACTTGGTATTTTTCCGTGCTTGTTATTTCTGCCTGCCTTAATTAATAGTGCCCAAAATGCTGATGTAGGTACGTTATTATCTCAGTATTAGTTAATTAACGCAATCAGATAAAACTGGACAAAAATACCGATTAAATTTGTGCCCCGATTTAGCCGTAAAAAAAAAAACACCGTAGGTACCCTTAAGCCTCCTAACTGCTTATTAAAATGACAAAATCGCACTAAAAGAAAGTACCTACAGCAGTACCTATTTTTAAACTTAATAAAAACTATTATGAAAACAGTACAATTACCTACTAATTATATTAAGTAATGTAGGAACAAAAAGCTTTATTTAAACAAAAACATTTT
This sequence comes from Dasypolia templi, assembly GCA_963555695.1. Classification (NCBI taxonomy): domain Eukaryota; kingdom Metazoa; phylum Arthropoda; class Insecta; order Lepidoptera; family Noctuidae; genus Dasypolia; species Dasypolia templi. Next base: position 6,113,284 of record OY743152.1, read on the forward strand.
TTATTTTAATTTATTTTTTTATTTTACTAATTACAATTTCCTCAAAGTTTAACAAGGCACACAATCAGACCTCTGGGGTCTATCTTAGCATGCCATAATTGGCTTCCCAAAAAACAACAAAGTGAAAAAAAAACTTTAATTTCGTAAAAAAAACTTTAATTTCAGGCGTTTTACTTCCGATTATTGTTATTTATCACTTTGTAGCCTTTTTAGAAGTCGTTTGTTTTTTTTGTGATAAAGTTTTTAATGTTCACTTTTTAGTTGTGGTACCTACACATACATTCGTATACCTTCACTTGCTAGTAAATAACAGTGACAGGGAGTTATTTTAATATGGGATCACGCTATAAGTATACCCTTTGAAACAAAAAAAGGATTTCTCAAATTGGTTTATAAATGCCGAAGTTCTGAGGTAACAAACTTAAAAAAGGCAACTGAATTGAGAACCTGCTCCTTCCCGTAAAAAATCGAAGCATCAGGCATTCATAGCTCCAATATTTCAGTCTTGATTAATGAAGAATGAACAGTTTACATTGCTCAGAATTAAATGACCAATAAATGACGATCAATTCACTACTTACGACCTTACGGACGTAATTTACTGCTGTCATTTAGGTCCCTAGATCAATGAGAAACGATCGCAGCCAAATTTAAATGTCAACTTCTTTATTGCTTAAATGAAATACCTAATAAAACTCCCGCCAATTAAAACTTGTCTTAAAACATCACACATAAGACTTCTTGTTTAATAATAAAGAATTATGAAATAAATTGTGAACACAGTGCTAGAACTAATAAGAGACTTGAAACAACACCACAGATTTTTTTCAAGTCATAAACTGCGGTCACAGTCTGATCTTAGTATCAACCTGTCAAAAATACCTATAACTTCCCAACATTTTTGACAAGTATTAGGTTGCTGTTGTTAGTTTTTGACGTTAATACTTCCTGCTAAACCCTAGACTCCTGTTGACTGACAAATTTATTTTGCCTAACGTGTCCAAACCAGAGACCTCGCGTCCAACCGACATAAACAAGGAGATAAAAGAGATAGAGAAGGAGAAACAAGGTCTTGAAAACCCTGAAATCTTTGTCGTATAATTGCATCCTTCAACCAACCTTTTAAAATATTAGTCGATATACTTCTCGGGATTCGCAAGACCGTAGGTCAAAGTACTATGTACAACATAACTTATCAATTTATTATACATCGGACAAATAATAAAACATCAACTGATAAGGACGTCCGCTTAAAACCCCTGGTGCGGCTGGATAGTTTATTTTTAATTTAAAATGAAACGATAATAATTGTTTCTCTTCTCTACTTTAGCATAAACACATCAGTTAACTTTAGGATGCGGTGTAGGCCTTCTAATAATTGCGCTATTAACGTCTGTCTTAACGCTAATAAAACACGCTAGCTCTGTTTCGAAATATCATTAAGAGCATTAGTCCAAAACGCAGCGAATACTAGGTTAATGGGCGTTCTACTGTTGCTTATGTACCAAAGATCTGTAAAAAGATCTTGCGTTTTCTGCTCCTCGATATACTTTTTGTTGTATTGCTGGTCTATCTGTATATTTATCAAATATTTTGTAGGAAATGACCATTTTCTAGACCTGTACCTAGACAGGTGTAGAACAGCACCCTAATTGCGTAATACACAATCAATCGGAATCTGAATCGTTTTGAAACAGATTCCTAATCCATTGCTTCTTAAGTTCGATAAAAATTCTGCTCAACAATATTTAGAACGCAATGAATGTTCTTGAACCGTCAAAATCAAACAGATTAGTCGTAATCGTTTACGAAAATGTGTTACGCAATTAGGGTGCTGGCTATTAAGTAGGGACGCTTATGAAAGGTCGTCAGAGAAATGAGCAACAGGATTTTTCTCCAGACTGGGATTAGCAGCCCTTTTAAACCGAGCCTGATTTTTCCATAACCCGGGAAAGTGCATTGTAGCGGGTTTTGACGAGTGTGATGATGCTTCCACTAAAACTTCTTTAAATATATATGGATTACACAATGTGTACGCATGTCGAGTGTTTCGATTAGCATCTCAAAAATCCCACCCGGCCTTGCAGTTGTTTTTCTACGAATTGATAATGATTTGTTCGTCCTTAAAGCTCGTTGACTTTTGACGTCAGTCATTGATAATGTTAGCTCCAGCTATAAAGTGAACATCCACGTCCATGAACTTAGTTTGTGGGATCATATTTGTAATGTCTATATCTAGACGGCCTTTTGCTTGTAATGAACTATTTCGTAGCCTTACATACCTTTTGACAAAGTCGAAAGAGATGAAAAGTGACTAAATCTAATCCATACCTAATTTGATTTTTTTCCTTGTGTGCCGAATATTTTGTATCAGAAAAGTAATAATGAGATTTTTGTACCAGGAAAGAATTTGTTTCTATAAGTATTTTATTTTTAAGTGATTCATGTTTTTTTTCGAAGACAGCAGCTATTCTAAAAAAGCAGTTAATTAGGCTCATAACACATATCATCACGCCTGTAATCTCAGAAGGGTTAGGCAGAAGTGTACCTATAGTATACCCACATTTCGCCAGTTATGCTTTAGTCCCATGTAATAGGGGGCAAGCCTATTGCCATCAACCGGGCACAAATCCATACTCCGGACTGCTACTGAGAAATTCTGGATAGAAAAACCCAATTACACTTTGCCTAACCTTAACCAGAGCTGGGAATCGAACCGTGGACCTCATACCCAGCAGTAGCTCTTGCGAATAACTAGAGCAACGAGGCAGTCCATATTTGAAACTCTTTAATCCTTATTATTGTTACATCCCCCGAAACGAAACGCCGGGAGGCGACGCCCTAGGAAGACATTATAGTGACCTTATTGGTGATGTTCTCCAGAAAGTTTAGGTGCGTAGTACTCCCAACCGGCGTGCGTGTATGACTAGATGTATGAACGTTAACGAGGCAAAAAGAGTATGTAAGGATCGTAGCAGGTGGCGTTCAGTGGTTTCTGCCTACCCCCATGGGAAGAAGGCGTGAGTTTATTTATTTATGTATCACCCCTACTAAACAAAAAGTATCTTTACAGGATCGTGTAGGAAGACGCATAATCAAGGCCTTCCGCGAGAACCCGTCTAATGAATCCCTGGAGTTTGGCCATGACGTCACCTTCAAGGAGTTTGCGCTGTTCCTTACCAACCGGTCAGACGAGATGGCCGATGTTGTGAACAACGAACATTGGCAGCCTATCACCAATCTGTGCCATCCCTGCCTTATCAAGTACACTTTAGTGGGTAAGTCTATCTATACATATACACACTCACTCACTCAATCTGGGTGGTTCTTTCTTCAAAAGACCATTTCCGACAACAATCTGTCTTCACATGATCTGACAAAGACGGTCTGGATCTAAAAAGAGATTGGACCTTTGTGTTTGTTCGGTCGCCCCCGACGACGCCACTACCCTCCTCCAGGAGAGTAGTAAGGCCACCAGCACACTACATAAGCCCAAAACCCGATCGCCGTCCTACCGTCCTCGCCGCCGAGGCCCGCCGCGACGCCCAAATCCACGCCCCTCCCGACCCTTGCTCGAGCCAGCCCGCGCCGCTGAGTCTGTAGCTTTAAATTCGTCCCTAATTAATATCAATCCTGATCCAGCTAGTCCCTTGCTGCCCTCTTCCAGCGACGCCCTAAGCCGAGGTCCGTACCCCACAGGGGGTGCCCTTAGCGTTGTTGCTTAGTTTTAGTTAGTATTTAAGTTTAAGTCCTGGCTGGAGGCCTTAATTTATTAGGGCAACTACAGGCAAGTCCGTCTAAGCAGACGACAACCTCATAGGTTGACCTGCGAGATGCCATTTATAAAAAAAAAAGTGTTTGTTCGGACTGGCTGGAGGCCTTAATTTATTAGGGCAACCACAGGCAAGTCCGTTAAAGCAGACGACAACCTCATAGGTTGACCTGCGAGATACCATACCTTAAAAAAAAAAATGTGTTTGTTCGGCCTTTCTTCTCAGAGTAGTCAGATAGGATTCGCCGACCTCATCTAGTGTTATAAATATGATTGACTGAAGAGTAAATATAGCTGTTTGACTGCTTTTGTACTTATAGAAAATATGTCAACTGTCATATTTATTCTTCAGATATAAAAAAACAGCCGTTCATATTATAAATGCGAAAGTGACTCTGTCCGTCTATCTGTTATCTTTTCGCGTCTAAGCTACTGAACCGATTGTTATGAAATTTATATGTAGTACTAGGGTTTTTTTGGATTAAACACAAGAGCATGCAGACGAAGTTGCAGGCCACTATATAAATAAATAAAATGTTTTATTCTCAGACAACCAAGGCCCATAGTGTTAATTACAAAAACTTTAAAAATATGTTACATAGTATGTACAAAAATAAAAAGTGGAAAAATAAAGTCGATTCATCAGCACCTCTCACATGCAGATTGATAAATCGATTGAGCACAGGCGCGTCCAACCTATAGGTACAACATTTTCATTGAAATACGACTTTTTTTTGTGCTGTTAAAAAACTACAAAAGGAACGGCACGGTATATACTTTGTGTTTGTTTAGGTGGTCTTAGAAATCGTGCGGCAACCGGAGATTGACTACACTCTTTCATCTTTCAATTTTAGGTAGTTAACTAAAGTAATGTCCTCTTTATTCAAGCCTCGTTGAAAGACATGCTATCGGTTCTGTCAAAAATTGCTATATGCTTCTCGGTAATTGAAATAGGATGTGCACCTTGTATGGTGCACCATCCGCCATATACTCATAAAAACATACTGCGAACATTAATCGTTCGCCTGGCATAGTGAATAAGGCATTAACCTCTCCGGGTTCACGCCATTGCATTGTATAGTACCTAGACTATTAGAGTTTAGAGAGGCCATCGTACTGTAACGATGTTCCATAACCACCATTCATTAAGTACAGAGTTCAAAAGCATAGAGATTATGGATTATAAGTATTTCAAGTGCAAATTCAAGTACTTGAAGTGCCTATGGAGAGGTTGATTCTTTAACGAGTGGCATTGGCAAAAAAATTGTCAATCACAACATCTTAAAATACCTTGTGTTTTCGAATATGGCAGTACTATACATATAATATAATAAATTACAGCACAGTAATAAATTGAAACATGGCAATAAAATTTATGTAACAAGTAGAATCTGTTTTAATCTGTCTAAGCAATTTAAAACCTCACGAAGACCCGGCGCAAAAATCATGTAAGCCATGGGATACTTACGCTGTTTTACCAGTCTTGAGTGGCCCTGTGGTCCCCGGAAAATAATGAATAACGTTGCCGAAAATGTCTGTCCAATTTTGTTTTTTGGTTTTGAGTAACTTAACCAATGCGACTCAACTTGAAACCTGCACCCTAATTGCGTAACACATTTTCGTAAACGATTACGACTAATGTTTGATTTTGACGGTTCAAGAACATTCACATTCAATCAACATTGTTGAGCAGAATTTTTATCGAACTTAAGAAGCAATGGATTAGCAATCTGTTTCAAAACGATTCAGATTCCGATTGATTGTGTATTACGCAATTAGGGTGCTGATCAGATACCGACCCAATAATCACCCTTAACTATTATTGGTAATGTACCCATCTACTGTATCAGTAATATACTTAAACAAGTTCATGTTTCCGAATTCGGATCTCTCTCACTTTAATATTAAGGCTAAACGTGTCAACTTCAAAGGCAGTCTCTACTTACATCATATTGTAATTTGATAGTGTTAGTATCTTTCTATGAATCACTGTCAATCATTATTAGGCAGCACCATCCTGACTGGCGCAGACCATTATTTATTGTACTGGCGCTGTGCAAATATACGTTTGACATAATGTTATAAGACGGAAATTTAAGTGACCTTTAGACCTGGATGAGAATCGCACATACCAGGGAAGCAGGGCACAACAGAGAGGAGGCCTATTCTCACACGTAGTGGGTGGAACAAGGCTGCCAATGATTATGGTGATAAAGAAGTGACCCTTCCGCCACTAGGATCGATCAAAATAGTAATCACTCTAAAAGCCAATAAGTGTTATCAGCCTATAATGTTCCCACTGTTGGGACACAGGCCTTTTCTCTTCTAGAGGGAGTGGACTTAATCTACGCTTTCCCAGTGCGGGTTGGTAGATTTCACATGTCTTCGAATATTTTGGTTCAGTTCTAGGGCATGCCGGTTTCCTCACGATGTTTTCCGTTATCGTTATGAGAGCAGCGGTGATGAAATTATTTTGAACTTACAACCTACAACTCGTAATTGTAATAGTATTTAAATCAAATGAAAAAGGGATTTTATCATTTAAACTTTGAATAATTTCGTTGGCAAAAAATTTGCTTACTAAAGAAATGTTCGTGCTACAGACTTTGTTCTTTTCGCGCGCGTACCTAAATCGTGCATGGGTATGTAGTTCGAGTAGGTACCTATGTAACCTTTTTATAAATTGCAGTAACTTTAAATTAATTGCAATAGAGGCGCAGCACGTGTTCATTGACCTTAATTTACTATTTGACACATGATGCGTCATGTTAATTAAAATAATTATTAGTTTCTATCGTTAATGGTGGCAGAATTAATGGCGATCTTGCTACTTAATGCCTTGTTACGAGAGACATTATTGAATAATGTCTTCTTATTGACTACAATGATTCTCAAACCCTCAAACTATAGATGAACTGTACCTTCGATATGTTCAACATTGTCATTGGGCTTGCATACTTTTCGATAGAAGTTACTGTCCCCAAATATTTAACTAAGAAGACAAACAATCTTTCTTTACAATCGGCAAGTAAGACCAGTACCCTTATTGCGTAATACACAATCAATCGGAATCTGTATCGTTTTGAAACAGATTGCTAATCCATTGCTTCATACGTTCGATAAAAAATCTCCTCAACAATCTAAATAACGCAATGAATGTTGTTGAACTGTTAAAATCTAGCATATTGGTCGTAATCGTTTACGAAAATGTGTTCCGCAATTAGGCTGCAGATTGGACAAAAACAAATGGTCTCTCATACAAAATAATTCGCAAGGAGCTTACAACTTCGTTTTCCAATAATCTTACAGTCTTGCATAATCTAAAATCATACAATAAGTCTCTTGGGACTGCTCCACACTTTAGGGAATTCAATGCCACAAACTAAAAATGCTTCGTTTTGAATATGATGGACACAACATTCATAATAATATCATCAATTAATGCAGTAAATGCTTTTTAATCTGGGTCTACATTTGCTCAACCGCGAATTTGCTTACTAATCGAATATTTTATTCGAATAGGTAAGCGGAAACTTATGAAAACTTATGAGAAATATAATTTGACTAATCAGAATCCTGGTAAGGTGTGACTTATGTACATATGTGTGTATGTAATCAGAATCACATTAGCCACCGAAGCTTATCTCCTTGATTAATAAGTTTAGTCAGTCTCCAGGAAAATTGTGCATAACATAAAATTCGGAGAAGTAAGGTTCCTCAACTTTTCTCATTTAGGTCTTGTATGTTAGAAGATACCACTAGCTTTTAGGTCAATAGGAAAACATTTCAACGGATTGTTATAATCTTAGGGCGAATTTCACCAATGAATCTGAACGCACAGAAACTACGTTTAAGGGATGTCAGTGTCAATTTTTTTTGTGAAATAATGACACTGCCAGTTCTTGAACGCGTTTTAGATATGCTGATCGCGTTTAGTTTCATTGGTGAAATTGGCACTTAGTGCTGCAAGTCGATTCGGCAATTATCTCACCGTGAAGACGTGCGTTGAGTGAGCTATCAATGTCATACCGTCTTGGTGAATCCTTAGCATCAGTGGCACTGACAGCTCACTTCACCTAAGTTTTCTCGGTGAGATGATGAACTGCATAAAAAAGAGATACGTCATTGGCCACGTCACAATAGTTGACAGTTCACAGATTATACGGGCAGGTGGATTTGTACGTCCTCACGTTGACTTTAGACACCGATAAGGCTAATCTTAAAATATTTATCTTAAGCTATTGCACAGCTGTTGAGTTTTTGATTTTTCTTTTGCAACCCAAACAAATATTTTACCATAACCAAAAGTTAATGTTCTGGTGTTCCAGATTCTGATTCGTAATGTTTTAGAGAAAGCAGTAGAATTTCGATGTATAATAAGTCTAGACAGATAAAAAACTACTACCGCCAAATACCTTCTCATAACTATTTTTTTCTACTATAATTATTTTGTTTCGATGAACTAATCTTAATGCAGTTGTAAGTATGAACCCAATTAGCTTCAACCAATAATTACTGTGATAAGCTAAATCAGTGGACCTAGGGTCACCCAGTTAAGGGGTTTTATGATTTCCCGTATCATGTAGCCTTTTAAATTCTCCGCTTCTAAAAGATTTTAACATATTCTATAACAAGGTCCCCTCGCCCCGTCTGTCAGTAAAAGAACGTGATAAACTAAAAACTACGAAACAGATTTTCATACGGTTTTCACAAATGGAAGGAGTAATTCATGAGGAAGGTTTTCATGTGAATTGGTTGAAATATGACGATAATTGTTGAAAAGGTCGAATCATGCCGACTGGCCTATATTGGCATGCGCTGCGTAAACCAATAGACTTCAATGAAATCACTATGTTTTACGGAATTAATACATTGTTTACCTGGATTACCACATAGGGTACTTTTAATCTCGGTAGTACGTTATCGTGGTATATTTTCCTACACCCACACGGTGCAGCCTCGGGCAAAAAGCTTATAATAATGAGTTTGTGCAATCCATCATACCGTGCCAGGGACATCGACGCGCTAACTGTAACTATAAATTCAGCGCATGATTCTAGCCCCCCCTAGCGTAGAAATTTTTCGTCGGTAGTAAAAAAAAATTGCTATTTCATAGAAAAGTACAATACCAGCGCGATCAAGTTGTATGGAACGGCATTTTATTTTATTTCTGACCTTAAATTTCAATGAGGGTGTACTGAATCCTGCTACCCCGTCCTATATGTAGTGCTCAAAAACATTATATTTTAAACCCTAGCCAAATCCAGCAGTAATTTCTAGTGAATTCACAGATATTTCAATATGTATGTAGCAATAATTGCCCGTGCCCTACTCAATCGCCGACTCACCTATTGACAAAATGCTCATTACGCATAGCGACTAACTAAATTAGAATCAATTAAAATTGAAAACGTACGACTTCAATGAATCATTGAACACGCTATAATAGTAAATAAATTGACACAATTTATTTACTATTATTGCCGTTCAATGTGAATGAGGTAATGGTAGATATTATCAGTTGACTTCGCTTGTCGGTGGAATAGCAATTAAAGTAGATTGGTAAATAAATTTCAATCAAGGAGTCATGGAGACAAGTCCTACGTAACTTGGCATTGCGTGCTGAAAAGATATAAAAGCGCTTCAGCAGTTTGTCAGTGTCGTCGGTACAGTTGTATGTGATGCTTGTGAAAATTCCGTTGCGCGCCAATCTTTGGATAGTTTGCAAACTAATTTATGGTTTGAAAGGGCTGTTACCGTTTGTATAATAGCATAATCAGCCTATTAGAGGGAGTGGGCCATAATCAACCACGCGGGCTCAGTGCCGGTTTGTGGATGTCACACGTCTTCGAATTGTTCGGTTCGATTCAGTTTTCTCACGATGTTTTACTTCACCGTTTTGAGAGCAGTGGTGATAAAATTGAATATATATAATACAAAGAAAAGTGCCTGCCTGGTTTCAATCTCTCGACCTACAACTCGTAAGTCGGGGCCGGTACTATAAGGCCACCCCTGTTAACGCTTAGATTTTTTCAGTGGACAACGAATTTTGATGGGGATTTCACCATTTCGTCATCATTTATATAGAGTATTTATTCCGAAAGAATTATGCGTATTACATAGATCTTACTTACATAATTATAAATATATGTATAGCACTAAAATCTTTGTTTTGACTCGTCGCCATTGCACCCGTGCGACGCAGTGTCGGGCCGCTAGTGAAGTATATTTCTAGAAAGGTTCTACCCAACACAGCAGCAGTCCTAGCGTTCGAGCATTGAAATTGTAAAACGTACTACCACCGACCGCTGAAATCATAGCCGAATGCTCATTTTGCTCAATAAGAAATCTCTGATATTTTCTAACCTAATCCGGAAACCCTCAAAAGCATCTTCAAATCAATCCTTAAACCTTGACTGAGCAAAAGCACAATGTTTGCGGTTTGTGGTAAACAATTCCATGCAAGAAACAAAATCTTATTGACCGGCAGAGGATGCTGATTGACGTGCGTGCGAAACGGATGTCGGCGACCTCAAAGGAGTGGCTAGAGACTCCACGTGGGACGGCGGCTTAAAGCGTTATATGCTGTATTTAAGGGGACTACAGGACCTAAAGTTATATAATGCCTAAAAGTATATGATCCACTGCTGTAAACAAAATCAGAAAAATATATGATAATCTTCAGGATATACGAGGGCGACACTGAAAGTATTTAGAACTGGCCACTTGTTAACGATAAAATAAAAAAATAAGTTCAAATTTTGAAAATGGAACTCTTTGCCAATATTATTGTGTATGTATTGTATTCATTTGCCATTTGTTTACTAAAATTGTCTGTGTCACGTCAGCATGAATTTAACGCGAGAAAATTTTCGAACAATGATTTTTTTATGACTGACGATGTCATTTAAGGCAACAAAAAAGTTTTGATGGACTTCGATTGGCCTTTCACGATGAAGCCCCATCTCGAGCCACTGTTTACAACTGGTTTAATGAGTTTAAACGTGGTCGCACTAATCTCACCGATGATCTGCGTGAGGGACGGCCTTCTACGGCGACGACTATAGATAACATCAGTGTTGTGTGGCGTGTGATAGAGACTGACAAAAGAGTGACTTATCAGCAGATTCGGACAAGCTTAGGCATCGGTTTGAGTCAAGTGCACAAAATCCTCCATGAACATTTAGCGGTCAGGAAGCTTTGTGCTCGGTGGATACCTCATAATTTGACAGAGGCCCAAAAACTCCGTGATGATGACCTATTTACAGAAAATAGATCATTTATCATTTATAAATGATTTATTTTCTGTAAATAGGTTGGTAAAAACACTTTAACACGTCAAAGGTGACTCAAATGCTGTGTTCGACATACTTACGGGTGACGAAAGCTAGATTTATTGTTATGATCCTGAAACTAAGAGACAGTCTACTGTCTGGGTGTTTCCTTCCGAGGAGTTGCCAACTAAAGTGAAGAGAGGTCGAAGCCTGGGAAAAAAGCCGGTGGCGTCGTTCTTCGGAAGGACAGGTCCTTACACAACAATTGTTTTAGAGGATCGAAAAACAGTTACTGTGGAGTGATACACTAACAATTGTGTGCCACTTGTTTTGGAAAAAAATCGGGAGAAACGACCTCGCAGTAGGATCCTCCTTCACCAGGACAACGCCTCGTCGCACACCGCCAAGCAAACAATCGACCACTTGGCGACGTCAGGCGTGGAATTACTGGGTCACCCGACCTATAGCCCCGACCTCGCACCTTGAGATTTTTATTTATTTCCGAAAATAAAAGAAAAACTTCGAGGAAAACGTTTTATGGACGCCGAGGAAGCAGTGGCTGCGTTTCAAAATGTCGTCGAAGAGACCCCTAAGGACGAGTGTGCAAAGTGCTTTTCTCAGTGGTTCCATCGGATGCAGCGATGTATTGATGTAAATACATCAATACATAAATGGACTCTATTTTTAAAAGATATAATAAAACTAATAACTTGCTAGTTTGTTCAGTTTTTGATTTTCTAAGAAGTATTAGCGTCACCCTCGTATGCTAGTTAGATACTAATATCCTTGCACCATTCGTGCATTCCTTCAAATCATTCAATTTTCTGTCAGAATAATCTTCAAGACACATAGTAATAAATAGTGTTATTTTTTTTTGTCCAAACAATTTTTTTTTTGCAATAAATTACCAGCGTTGTTTCATGGTGCTCTCTTTCTTTTCTATGCAGCCTGACAGTGACCGCGCTTTACCTATTGTCAGCCTCTTAATTCCTCACATAATGTTGGAGCTTGCGAGATTCTGGGTAAGAATGTTGGTAGGGACAACGCTGTCACTGTTACAAACAACATTTTGATTGCATCAACAGTATAACATAACGCCTGTAATCCCGTAATCCCTGAAGGGTGTAAGGGTTTATGGTATATAGTACACCAACATTTCGCCAGTTATCTTTAAGTCCCACGATACAGGGGGTTGCGTATTGCCGTGAGTCGGCCTCAAATCAAAACTCCGGGCTGCTGTTGAGAATTTCCTTGTGGAAAAAACCGGCAACATGTTGCGCTACCTGGACCTCAGCAGTAGCGCTTGCGACCACTTACAGACCAACGAGGCATTTTTCTAATATCTTCCGAATATAATTGCACTTTTCTTGCCGTTATTAGTTTGCACAAACGACGAAATATGACTACCATTTTGTGGTGTCGGGCTAGGTCAAGGTTCTCCAATATCTGATAAAGTTATCATTAAAATTATAAGTTTGTACATTTTTAATCGGGCATGATGTTTAAATTAGGTGCAATCGGTGCTCTTATCTCAATTTTGTGATTTCTCCTAGCCGATCATAAAGATGAGACTTACCACGTTTTGATTCCGAATGCTTAATTATATAGCAAATGATCAATCCAGTGAACCGAAATGTGCTGCTGGGACATGCATGTAATTCTTAATTTTCAATTATACATAATTATTGTGCATTCAGAGCTGTGTCATTAGTAAACATATAGCGTCGATTTAAGCAATACATAAATACATATCGATATTTGAAACCAATAAAAACGTCTTGTACGTACCGCATTTGTTATTATTTGATAAAAACGTTGTGTATCTCTTGCACAAGTGTCTGATTATATGTGTCAAAGCCAGTAAGCATACTTCTGCTTCCTAGTACTATAAACCAGATTCTTATAAAGTCCTACTGACTTTATAAGAATCTGGTTTCTACTACTTTATTAGACCGGTGTTAGTGCAAAATGTCTTACTAACATTATTTTACCTTACTATGCCTATTCTGTAGTTAAGAGAAACCCGGTCACAGTGACCCTGTTTTCTCCCTGGTTAATTATACTAGTACAATTTTTATTTACGTTATGGTCTAGGTATGTCTACGACGGCCATGTCCCTCTGTTTTGGTTTTTGGCGTATATAAAATGTATGCATACATGGTTGTCCCAGAAGTCGACGTCAAGCCGGAGTCGGTCACACTATTGTGACCAATAGTTAACAGAAAAATATATAAAACAGTTACAATTTGTAGCAACAGGAGCTAAAAAACCGTCACAGGTTTTCTCCTTTTTTTATAAGCGCCCGTAATTTTTAAAATGGATAGCCAATACTTTATTTTTCTGTTAGCTATAATCACCTGATTCCGGCTTGGGCTCCGGGACTCCTTGTATTTTTTTTCTTTTCAATAATTATATGGAATGAACGATCACGTCACCGCGTGGACATTTGCCATTCACGTCAGTTCGAGTATTACCCAGGTTTTCCTGTAGCCTTCACCTGTTTCGTAAAAATATCCACTTAACGTTGACACATATTTGATTATTTATCTTCATGGGTAAAAGAAGTTCAATCAAAGATATTGTAAGATTATGTTTAAAGTTATCTTTTTATCGCCATCGCCGCCGGTTAGGCAACAGTAAAACAGTATGCATCATTCATTTTTTTTTATCAGATATGGCTTCATAAGCGATCGTAAGTTGCGTCTACACTTGTATAAACATAATTATATACTTACCAACTGACGTCAATACTACAAACCGGTTTTCTGCGCATATTTTAAAGTCAGTAATAAGAAAATGTGGGATGCGTCTGTCTGTGAAAGACGACTCTTGAACCTTTAAGCCAGCCTTTTCCATTTTTTTTTTTAAACGGTCCCCCTTTAGCGATTAAAATAGTCGTCTCGGACTCCTTGGAAAACAAACCAATAATAACAGACACTTTCTTCGTAACTATAAAACGTTCAAATTCAAGTCGAAATCTCATCTCAGCGACAATCAATGTCGAAAACTTGTCAATATTGTATGTAGATCTGAGAATAAAAGCTGCTGCAAACAAGCGCGTCACGATACGAGAACCACATGTGACGCAAAGGCACCGCGGGTAACGCAACGAGCGGTGCCTTTGTGTTGCGATTCGCGTCGCGTGTCGCGCCAGTCTGTACGAGCCTTAAAATGTGAGCGTTCTTAAAAAATACGGGAATAACCCATCTTTTAATTTTGATGACCCCATGGAGCATGCTGTTGGACCTTATGCTGGGAAACGCAAACCAGTTCGTCCGAAGGTACTGTATATAAATTGCATCCTGGAAATAACACACTCGAAATATTCGTGTGTTAGGTACTACGTCTAATTATAGGATATAACATCAACACAATGAGGAAATATATGGTTGGACCGTACTAACAGTTCTCCTAATTCTTAGTGTAAACAGGATATCGGTATAAATCATGATATTACGAGATTTTACTAGTTAGCAATTGTTTGAAAAGATTTGTGTGTTTACTGGTTTTCTTATTAAATAAGGTTCTGGGATTTTTCGTTTGTAAAACGAATCTGTCTGTACTATATTCGTACTATGTTATAAATATTTTAAAGTTACAAATGTAAAAGTTACTCTATTTTTTTCTGTTTGTTAACTTTTCTAACCACTCGTTGTGAGATTAACGGTCAAACCCAATAACCTAAGACAGATCGCTACTGATGATAGACAGTACAATTCTATCTGTCCCTGTCAAATAAATAGCTGTCAACACGTTATAGGGCCGCATACTTTGGCTTTATTGGGACGTTAAAACCAGAGATTGATAGGTTTTTCTATCTCCAGTACGCCAAAATTGGAGATAGAAACGTTTGGTTCGACCGTAAGAGACCTGGAGAAGGAATCGATTACTTTTAATCCTAGATCCTGTACCCTAATTGCGTAATACACAATCATTCGGAATCTGAAGCGTTATGAAACAGATTGCTAATCCATTGCTTCATAAGTTTGATAAAAAATCTGCTCAACAATGTTAATAGTGCAATGAATGTTGTTGAACTGTCAAAATACAACAGATTAGTCGTAATCGTTTACGAAAATGAGTTACGCAATTAGGCTGCTGGTTCATATAAACAAAATACACGCAAACAAAATCGCGAGCAACAGCTAGTGTCTGAAAAAATAAAAAGTCTTGGGACTGGCAACCTCCTTTTAAATTTATTTCCAAAATTCTGATTAGTTTTGGCGAAATCGGTTATCTTTGATGTACATAATTTAACACACAACAACAGTAGGTTTTGGATAAGCGAGTTGAAGAAGTCATAATGATTGATAGCATACGCTAAATGCTGTATCCACACGAATATTATTAGTTATTGTTACGTTTGCGAACATTAACTTTGTCCAAGGCGTGATTCCACCAAAATTGTGTTCAGCACATTTGTCCACAGACATTTTGTGCCACAGACAGTGCATACTTATACCGAGCTGCAGATCCATTAGTCTCTGTTTCCACCGACAAAGCTGTACGTAACTTTTGTAGGCACACATACAGCACACAGCACAGCACATTTGTCCACCAAAAGTAACATTTGTGCCGTAAGCTGTGCAGTAGTGTCGCATGTGTCGCACAGTGCCGCAAATTGACGTAGCTTGGTATATAGATGTTTTCCCAACTCATCATTGTGTAAGACAATGCCAATATTTGGAGTCGGCACAGTATGTTTTCTTCTTGCATGTAAGTCGTCATCTCAATAGTCCCCCCTTTTCTAGCCATATCATCTTTCACACAGTCCAATCATCTTTTTTTTTTGTCTTCCCTACTTTTATCGCCACCCACATTCATACTTAAATCAGTGCTCACGATATTTTCCTCATTCCTCTCCGCATTAGTAGCAGTATACCATAATAACCGATTTCCACATAACTTTTCAGTCACGGTGCCACTTTTAGACTTCCTTGCTTACGGAGAAAAAAGGGTTCAGTCCCATCTCTCACACCGACTGTACTTTAACAACAGAAAGTTGAATTTTTTGAGTGGTTTATGACAGGGGGAAGTGTTAGGAAATATTTGTAGGCATAAACGCATAGGGGAAGAGAATAAAGATGGGACTATCCGCGGTCATAGCTAGTTTTTGATAATTCGAGTCTCTAAAAGTAACGTTATCTCATGGCCATTAGTTTTTGTGCCCGATATATTGCTTTCGATTACACGAGCAACCAGTTTTACAAATCAGTATGTATGTATAAACATAACCTTGTGATCATGAAAGTCTCACTAATAGTTGCCGAATAACTTTTAAATGCCATCCGTGTTGATTGACAAAAAAAAACTGGATTTTTTATAAAGTTGTCTGGCAGAAATACAAAGCTATTATTACAATCGTCTGGAAAATGGTCGGTGTTGCAATAGAGCGGAATATTTCGACTTCGAATCGATAATTATTCGATTTTTTCCTGCTTTGAAAAATAATTTAGTGATACCAATATGTTACATAATAACGTCTGACCTCTTACCAAATTATAATCGCAAAAAAACTACAACAATTTGATAATTATTACATTTTTAAATATTATGGACAGACTGAAATAACTTGGCACGAACTTGAAATTATTGTTAAAGGATTTCCTGGCGTCTTCCTCCATTGTTTTAGTTTCAAGGTATTAATAATTATAAACCGGAATGAATAATAAACGAAGTGTAGAATATAGATTAATCACGTTAATTATTCAATGCTTTTCGTCGCGGTTTCAACCGAATGGAGAGTCCCACAAGATGACAGCAGCCCTGAACTGCATTTTTCTGGCATAAAAAGTATGCTATGTCAAACGGGAATAGTGTAGCTTTAAAAGTGTTTTTTTTTCAATCGTAAAGGTTATTCCAGAGTTATTCCTTTACAACTTAGCCTTAACAATGAAAGCGCATTTTAATAGCATGTGCGTTTGTCAAGTTCAATTGTGTAATTGTTTAATTTATGAAAACAGAAGTTAAGAAGCTGACAAGAGCTGCTCACTGCCAGACCGCATAGAAAAGAAAGAGAAGCGCGATGACACAACGCTGATCATTTATTGCTAAAAATTAAGCAATTATTGTTATATAAAAACCTATTGATTGGACAAAAAAAATTAAACACTAGTAGGTGCCGTTAATATGTTGCTTGTAATATAATCTGACAAAAAAATTGAATGACTGCATGTACCTTTAATAGTATGGCTTTTAATCGTTAAAAGAAAATTTTAGAGGCATCTTCGTGTTTTTTTTTATCGTATCAAATTAGTTGTATGTATGTTTTCAACACAGTGTCTATCTAGCAAAATTATATTCTGAAGAATATCATATACGTTTCTGATTTGGTTTACTGCAGTGGATCATATACTTATAAGCATTATAAACCTTGCGTTTAGGTCCTGTAGTCCTCGTAAATCATATAACTTCTCGTCTCTTCTATTGTCTTCTCGTTATTGTATCCAGAATTCCTCAATAGCAGCCCGGAATCTGGATTTGTGCCCGGTTGATGGCAATAAAATAGGCTCACGGTCCTCCCTTATTCATGGGCCTTAAAAACAGCTGGCGAAATGTGGGTTTACTACGTTTACACGGCACCTCTGCCTTTTTTTTTCCGGGGTGGAAAATCCTCATGGAGGTCCCCCGCCCTGGGTCGGGCGGAGGGGCCTGTCTGACTCTTACTGACTAAAAACCACCCCGGTGTTCCCTTCCCACACTTGCACCGGGGATCATGGGAACTTGTCCTTCCACGACCCCCGGCTAGTGCCGGCCCGCACGTGCGGGTCTCCTCATTTCCGCGGGGGGAGTGAGGTGTCAAAATCCCTCCGCGCCGTCCAATAGAACGCGCGTGGAACACTACGCGCCGCCGCCTCGGGTCCAGTTACATGGGGGGCAGCGGACATCCCCAAGTCCGCCGTCCCTCTGGACCTGTCTATGGATGCTCGAAGAGGGCATTGTCTGCCCTCCGCCGACGCCGGCGCCGGGCACGTCTGTTGCGGATTGGGAGAGTAGTCTCGACCGTCTTCAACCTTTCCGCAGCTTGTCGTGGGATGCGGTGATCTCTTTCTGTGAAACCGTCATTTCACAGAAAGATATCACCGCATCTCACGACTCGGCGCTCCCGAGCACCTCGAACGAGCGACTGCCGGCAGCGACAAGACGGCTCGGACTTCTGACACGGGGACATGACTCGGCTCCTACCATGCGGGCACACTCTGCCAGCGTATGCCACGCCATGACCTCCAGACAGTTGACGCAGTGATTACATCGAGCATCTGGGCACAGAGGTCAGGTGGAGCATAGTTTTTTTTCCCAATGTATGCGACACAGGTACTTTCCGAAGCAACCATGCCCCGAAAGCACCTGCGTCGCCCAAAACGACATGGAGCCGGCCGTGCCTCCTCCCGAGCCATTCGTCGAGCACTGGTCCTATGGCCTCGAGGGTAGCGAGGCCGGCGGAACAGCGCAGAAGCCGCTCCCATCAACACGGCTCCTCTGCCTAACCGAACTGGGATTACGGGCTTGATGCTATTTAATATGTTTTAATATCAATGGTATTAAAAGTTTATTAGGTTCACGTTCGCACGGACGTAAAATTATCGTGAAGGAATTTTATCGCATAATGGATTTTCGATGCTCTGCTTATCGCCGAGAGTTGAAAATCCAACAGTGTGTTTTTTCGACGCGCTGCTAAAGTTTAGCCGAGCGTTGAGAATATATCAGACTATTTTATTTATTTTTTTAATTTCATTACAATGGTTTCTTCGTCGAATATGACGTACTTAGGGTACGTCATATTCGACGAAACGTATTTGCTTTAATTGTTTAAGTTGTCATAGTGAGTCCATCGAATTAATTTCGAGTCACAATTCAAACAACATTTATGATCAATATGATTTTGAACTATCAAATTTGTATGGATGGCATCACATAAAAAGCAGAACGAGAGAATGGAATAATTAACTAGTACCTACAAACGTTAAAAACAAATAATTCCACCGAATTGATAAGGTTTTACCTACTTTTTTCTACACCAACAATTCTTAATCAAAGATCGTAATTGTTCGTAAATGCCTCATTAGTCATTAGTGTAACAATACAGTATGCATTGAAGCTATCGCTTTAAGCACAGTATAACATTGTGCTTTAGGGAAAAGACTGGTCCCACTTGGCCATATCTATTTGCACAGTCCTCCATTATGACATGAATACTATGCAAATAAAATAAGAATAGTCCTAAACTCGGATGTCGGTCTTGACATTGATCGAGGGCAAACAAATACTACATAAAGTTACGCAACTAACAGTGACGTATGTTTGACGGTGGAAAGTCGGTCTTCGGCTTCCTAATTTGATTGCAAACTACGTCTTATTGCTTCTGTACCTAGATCTCGATCTCGAACTTAATGTTAGAAAAACAAACCGCTAATCGTTAAGAAGATGGAAATACGAGTAAATAGCAACAAGTCTCCACTCACGTTTTCTTAGATAGAACGATAATGCTGCCATAATCTGACTTCATTTAATCCCATATTTTCTTAAACGTTACATCAAAGATACTGCAGTTGGTAACCCGCAATATTATAGAGCCTCTAACAGTAAACTATAAACGGTAATCAGCAGAATTTATGCTTTCCTTGGTAGATTAAAGCTAACGTTGAATTTTGTACGCACCGGTTTGGACTACAAACAAAACTTCTCTAGTTGTCTATCAACTTTGAAGAATAGCTTGTTATCGTATGTTTAATGTATATAATTATGAACGAAAAAATCAAATTGAAGTCTTCCTAAACCAGTAATTTGCTGTAATAAATCAGTCTACGCCTTAAGTCTCGTATACACAGGCGCGACGCCACAGCGTGACACAAAGGTACCGCGTGTAGCGCCTGTTTGTTTGGCCTTAACAAATTGTTTTGTTAGCCATTTTGTTTTGCATATTATTATTTTTGGACACTGTAAATAGTTGCAGGATTTATTTGTAGGCAACTTTTATATATTTCATTTTTAATGATATGTTTCTAACGACCATAAAGCCCAGCTCGTTGTGTGGTTCATATCTGTATCAACAATAGTATAGGTACCTACCTTATTAGTTTTACTAATCTAACTTAATTGGTAGATTCCATCGTTCCGCTTCCTGTCACCAGATATTTTAATTAATCGGAATAACTCCACCACTATTTTAATGATTACATTATGCACTTCTAAATAATCGCGTCCAATTATCTTATTCCTTTTCAATTATCTTATTCCTTGAGTTTTATACGTTGTTCCTTCATCATCATCCACACCTCGACTTCAAGCACTGCTATTGTAGACATACCTGGCCTAGGTATGTCAATGCCAATCGCATTGCTCCAATTTCCTCATTCCTTTGGCCCGGGGGTGCTTAGAGGGGTCTGTCCATTCGTATAACTAAGGGCCTGTCAGACTCTTTCTGACTAAAAACACCCCGGTATTCCCTCGTACACCTGCGTCAAGGGCTGCGGGTGCAAATGTCACTTCCCGCTGCCCCAGACTGGTGATGGCCCGTGCTACGCGGGCAACGTCCCATAGCGGGGAGAGAGGTATTGAACTCCCCCGGTTACGTCTTAGAGAGGCGCGCGTGGAACACTACGCGCCGCCATCTCGAGTTCTGTGGAAGGGAGGCGACGGATGTCTCCGAGTCCGTCGCCTGTGCAAACCCTCAACCTACAAAGTATTTGCAAATGGCCAAGCCCGCAGATGCCTATTTTTCAAATAGCCACATATTTTTAACCTTTGAACATGATTGGTATAAGAAAATTTCAAATTGTTCGTACACCATTATGATTTCTAGACACATATTTTACATAGCACTCCATTCAACTGTTTAACGTTAACAGCGCGTGAGGAAACTCACATGCTCATTATGTACCTACCCACACAACTTACTTTACTGCAATATTCAAAAAAATCGGATAGGGACATTGACCGTGAAACATAAAGACTCCTACATACAGGCACGACACGCGACGCGAATCTGCCCGACACATAAGCACCGCTCCTCGCGCGACATGCGTGCCTTTGTTTCACGTGTCGCGCCTCTCTGTACGAGCCTTAACTTCGTCTTAAATTATTTTGCCAATGGTTATGTAATCACCGTTTAAGTAATAATATAACGTACAGATGTCCAAGATTTGTTAATATTTTCGAAGTAATTTAGAGATGATGCAGGAACTATCACATACCAAGCAGTTTGACTTGTTCTTTTAAACGCAAAAAATCCTGCAATCACTATCAAAATAACAAGAGATACATGATGTGTTTTTCATATTGAGGAACGTAGAACAAAAATCATCGCCAGCAGTGTTGAGATTTCTAAAACGGCGCTTGACTATCCGCCTCTCATAGAAGTGACGAACATTTATGATCGCACGTTACTGAAATGAACGGGATTGACACTTTCAACTTTCGAATTCCAATTTGTACCTCAAATTGTGTTACTTAAAGCTTATTTCAAATATTATCTCGACCAAGGAGAATATAACCACATTGATCTCGACTAATTGGACACAACTTTGCAACACGTACTAAGGAAAGTGGCATAACATATCGCAATGTTTGCATTGTGATAGTTCTGAATTTAGAAAAACGAGTGACACGACTTATTAAAATGCTCCTAGTTCTTTTTTAGATGACTCAGTTCCAGCCTCCGCGGACACTGCTACCAGATCTAGATGTAGGCCACCTTGTCGAAATTCAGACCTTCACACGTTCAGGCCTTGCCCATCCTTTTCAGTTATTAATCATTTTGATCTCTTCGGCAACAGATAGGCTGATATCCAAACAGAGACTGATCGATTTCATGAAACTTTTATACTTAGAATAAGTCATAACCTAACCTGAAAATAAATTTTGATTTTTTGACAGTTAGTCCATTTTATAACTGTAAGGTGTCAATTTAATTCCAAGGATAAAAGATATCTACTTTGATCAAATCAGCCTTACGAATTAGATCCCTCTATTTTTCTAAAATATTGCTAAACCATTATCATTCAAATAATTTTTGTGTTACTAATTACTACTACTCTTTTCACTTCGTTAGCATAGTTGATGTGCCAGTAATTCGTAGGGTTTATTGCAACTCTACTTAATTGTGTTGTGCATGATGTCATGCTTATAAATCAAGTCAACAATTATTTCCAAGAATTCTCAGTTGTCTCAATAAATTCCTTATATTTGTACTAAAAAAGCGTTTTAAATAAATATCATCTTATAAAAAGGCTTTAATCTTGTACAGCTCAAATCCAAAGCTAGCAGTTATCAAACATGAGGTTTTATTCGACGACAAGTTTTTGTGCCTTTAACGGACCCGTTTATTCGGTTGCGTCATCGTCATAGCTTGCACATAACATATCAATGCCTCGTTCTCGGGTTCCGTGGTTCAATGCTCGGAATGCTACTAAATTTTATAAATTATGTAGTCTGTGAAACAACGTCATTACTTATTGAATTTCATAAATGCACATTCGTATTCCGATGAAGGATTACATTATGTAGAACTGACTTAGCTATTTTTATAGCTAGTTTAGGTTTACATATAAAATAACTTTATGTTTCAGTACGCGTAGCATTAGCGGGTTTTGACGAATGAAGAATAGTCAAAGTTACATATTTCTTTTTTTGTTATGTTATTTTATCTAGCCTACGTGTGCTGGTCTCTCTAAAATTATGACATAATCGCCATGCCATCATTTGTTTTGTTTTCAAATACATTCGTTGATTATCGGAATAAATATCAACTTCTCCTTCAAAAGAGACGTGCAAAAGAAACTTACAAAAAGTAAAACTGATAACCTCAATATTTTTATTGGAGAACGGAAACCACGAAAAAGTTTTCTATGTACACTTTAATGGATGTAGGTTTTCTGATAATTATAAATTCTTTTGTATTCTGTCGTGCTCGTTTTTTGTCCATTTCACCTTTTATAGTGATGATGACCGGCCTCCCAATTACTCTTTAGTTTGATTATAATTTTTATCAAGTTTTTGATAATAGTTCGTAGGCTATGAACACTTTGTCTTCTATCTAATATGTTCCATGGATCTATAATGACTTCACGTCCACTGTATTTACTTCTCACACCAGTATCGAGTTTTTGCGTATATTTATAACTTGTACAAGAAATTATTCTTTTATAATTTTTGCCTATGTAAAAAATACGCTAGTATTTTTTGCGTGTAAAAGCGAATGTTAGTATTTTCAAGCTCATATCATTTATTTTCACATTTTGGCTACTTATAGGTTCAGCTTAAATTAAAATTAAGTGAGTAGTGCGCGATAGGACAACAGACGGCAGACCTACGGAAATCGAGACAAATCTAACTCAGACCACAATGTGAATTTAACTATAGGATCCGCCAGATAACAAATAAAAGTCAATGATCCGACTTGTACCAAAAAGTCCCGAAACTGTAGCGGTAGAGATCGCTTGTCATACAAAACTGCCGCTAATACTGCTTCAGTCGAGTTTCATACCAAACACTAAACGCAACGGAATAAATTAGAAATATGTTGGAAATGGTTGTGGTGGTATTTTGTGTTGTGGTATTTTTCATAGTTTCTAAAATACATATTCAAACAATGAAATATGAAATTGCTATTGTTTATGTATTTCAGCACCAAGTTTCGTGTTTTTTTCGAGATTACTTATGTTTTCAACATAAATTTCAATAAAAGAAAATGCTATAATTGGATTTATTTATTTAGCTTTAACTTGTATTCATATCAGCATACAATAGAGATTATATATCTCATGCAATACGCTCTGCAGCTCTAACGAGATATTCTGACAATAGGACGAAGTAAATACAGGTTGATGTTACCTTGACCTTTGTATACAACAACCACGCCATAGACGTCACATCATCAATTATGTTGACTATTCCACGTCCTCTCGCCTCATCTAACGTAATAAAATGCTGTCTACATTTATTTCTCACGTTTTGACGTTAACTATGCTGCCTCATTTGACTGCAGTAATCGCATGGATAGAACAAATAGATCCTCCAGTAGCTCTTGTGTCTTGAATTATATACACTGACTGGAAATATATAAAAAATACTTGCAAAGTGCATAAAGCACAAGTTAGATGAAGTAAAAAAATCTTCAAAAAAGTGTTATATTGCAGATTCAAACCTTATTACATACTGGCCTGTGGGGTAATTGCTTACCACTACATAGCAGTATCAGTCGCTTTAATTTTGACAGTTCAACAACATTCATTGCGTTGCTGTGAAGTCAAATGTTTTGAACGAAAAAAGTAAAAAATTGTCACGTTACATTATTTTGGATTTCATTTGAATACTTTTATTTTCACGTCAATTTAATTATTGTTTTACCTTAGCGTATCGATTTTTATATATTAAAAGGCACACTTTGACTTGTAAATAAAGGTATCATCTTGCATCTCTCACCCGAAGAATGAACCAGGATCATCACTATGGTGCAATAGGGGAGATCCTAGTGACAAAGGGCCAGAACAATGGGTGTGAGACATTCTACTGTCGCTGCACGAGCCTTTAATCATCGGTGTGATCGTATTGAGAGCACGAGGAGACAATACAAAATATTGAATGATTAAAAAATTAAGTTTCAATTTCGTAAACTCACTTTAAGAGTTAATTGTTTTTTGTCCAAATGACCCTGTTAAGTTTATTCCTGTCAACGATGGTATCAAAAGCTGTTGAATTTCATGAAACAAGGCCAGTCGAAAACAGCTATTGTCCTCTTCGTAGGCAAACGAGAAACAAAAAAAAAAACAATAAGCCTCAGCCCCGTTGATAGTATTTTAATCAATTTTCAAGACATTTGGACGACCCATTAGCAGACAAAACACACTGCTTGCGTCATTGATATCTTCAACAGACTTCAAGGATCCTTAGGCACATTTTTTAGATCAATATTGAAACAAAATATACTGGCTCAGGTTTTTCATTATTATTCCTATGTTTATCATCTAGTCCGAATATTTATGACGACGCGGGTTTCACGTGTCACAATTTCTAAGAAATTTTTTAGGCAGTCGCAGCTGGTTGAATGCCCAAGTATTTTTGGAAGCCATTGCCAGACAGAAAAGGATAGAGTTAGGTATTTAGGGTTAGACAGAAAAGGAAAGAATTATAGTGGTAGAACAAAGTCAGTGGCTTCAAAACTTGTGGTTATAAAAATAAATAGTGTTGGTATAATTATTAAAGTTGCTACTTTTTAATTAGAGCGAGCAAAATCAGTGTTTTAATGAGTGGAAGAACTGAGTGAGACTTGATTATATTTTTAGATTTATCACTTAGATAATGGTCTAGGTAAAATAATTGCGTCTAAAATAGAATCATGTGCTACAATTAGACTCGTTTACAAATTCAACGAATCAGAAGGTAATAAAGCCGCCATTTCAATCACATCTGATAAGACTAAGAACGAGGATCAGTTATGATGAAAATTACAGCAAAGCACTACACATTTTACGAGCTAAATAATCTGCGGCAGGAAAACTGTGCACGAACTAAGGATTGATTTAACCAACTACTATCATCAATGTTTTGTAGCCTGGATTCATTATTGTTTTTTTTCAGTCTGTGTCGTTTCTATTATATTTCCAAAATGTTCTGCCAGTCATTAGTAACTTTTTGTTTGAAAATTAAAAGTCCTGCTAAATCTCTTTTGCATTCAAAGAATCCAAATCGATCATCAAAATGTGTATTCTTCAGTTCGTGTCACGAAATCGCCTTTTTCAATGCCTAACATTATTTTATTAGGAACGGAATTCTGAGATACATATAATTCTTCTGTACGTCACTGAACTCCTAAACGGATTCACATACTTTGATGAAATGTCTTGTGTGTGTGTTTGAATGGGTCCTTGGTTGGATGGTTAAGATTATCAATTAGATATTGTAGGTGGCGCTGTTTGGGCACGACAAAGTCTGTCAGGTCCGCTAGTATATTAAGTATAATCACTGGGGGAACGCTTGACGCTACGTCCGGCCATATTCGTGCCTTTATCTAGTCTGCATATCAATTTTGAGTCATTAGACTTTTTGCCAAACAAAGGATGTAGTTGAGTTCTGGAACTTGTTGGTTTTGACCCATTGAATAATTTCAATGGGTCAAAACCAACAAGTTCCAGAACTACAAATATTTATTTGAGCTAAAATTAAAAATAAATTGTCATCATCCCTATTCACGTGACTGTCCAAACCATCTTCTTGTGCATCAATTTAAGTGAGCCAGGCCCACTAGCTGTCTGTAACTTCTCTCGCTTTGTCCAACTGCACCAGCTCCAAGAAACCTTGAAATCAATGTCATCAAGAGTTCGTCACAGTGTATATACCTATATTAGCTTTATCGTTGGACTGTGACTATGTCCATAGATGATATATAGTGGTGTGTTAGTCACGGGTTATTACCAAACACATAATTAACTAGACCTTGTACTACGATGGCTGTAACAGATAATAAAGTGGTCATGTCGGTAGCTGTTCTGATGATTAAACGTTCAGATCAGATCAAAAGTAAATTCAAAACTGCTGCATCTTCCCGCTGAAGGTCAACCCTCCTATTCGTACAACATAATCAGCCTATTATGTTCCCACTGCTGGGACACAGGCTTCCTCTCTGTGAGAGGGAGTGGGCCGTAATTCACCACGCGGGCCCAGTGCGGGTAGATGTCACATGTCTTCGATTTTGGTTCTAGGATATGCCGGTTTCCACACGATGCTTTCCTTCACCGAGTTAAGAGCAGTGGTAATGATATTAAATACACAAAGAAAAGTGCTTGCCTGGGTACGAACTTAAACCTAAACTGCTGGGCCACCACTGCTAAGCTTCTTGTTAAACGTAAATCCGCGTAATGTTTTTATTGTTTAAATAGCATGTCGAAGCCTAAAGCTTCGACATGCTATTATAACACTAACAGCTTTATTTATAAAAATCTCGCTAACCATTTGTTAGCCACTGCTTAGCTAACCAATTAGTTAGCTCTAAATCAATGCTTAACTTTTCTTTATTTATAAACGCTAGTTAGCGGGTGATTAGTAGAGGAACGGTATAGAGGTGAAATTATGTTTTCAGCACAGATTATAATCAAAATTGTCGACTACAAAACAGAATTTCAAGAATAAAGTTGTCAAACCCACGATTTTTGTATCTGTCGTGACTTTAACAGACGTATGTCAAAAATTACATCGGAAAATTTTAATTTTAATATAATTATTTATTACGTTACTTCATTGTATTTCATTGATAATAATTAGCTACAATAATTGGAGTAAACTGGAAAAGGTATTTATCTCTGAATTTATATACACTTACTAATATAAACTAACCAAATTAATGTAAAACTGATGTAACATCAGTAGCCGATTATAGCTATGTTTTTTTCATGTCCTATCTTGAATATACTCTTTTGGAAATGTATGTAGGTACTTGTGTCTATTATATATTACTTCCTAATTCCTATCGCTGTTGCAACAGGGTTTCAGTGTCTTTTAATAACAATTATTATACTTGTTTACAGGTACAAGTTTGACTGCTGCTATGAAAGCCATTATTAGCACCTAGCACCAATACTATTCAACCGCAAAGACGGGGAGGGAGGAGACCATTAGGGCTGAGGCTACGTGGAATTGATGAGAAATGAGAGTGGCATGAGAAAAGAATGGCACAGTCCATGTCTTTGTAAGAAGAATATTGGAAATCAAAAATAGGGAATTTATAACAAAAATGTTACTTTATTAAATATAAAAATAAATTGTTTATACAAAATGTCTCTTGTTATTTGTATGCTACGTGGCTATTCTTATAGTTAATGGCCTTAGAACTGGCGTCATAAGATTAAGGGCACATGGGATATCACATTGGATAATAACTATCTCCTATGAGCTTCCTCACAAACTCATACCCTTAAAACCTCATGAATAGGTACCTACTGAGCCTTCTCCTGTTTGAGTTTTCCCTATAAATCCTTTCATCATGTGTACTTCGAATGAAGAAAATGTAATGTAGAAAATCATTCTCGTAACGGATTTTAACGAGCTTCGTAGGTCTTCCTTGGTCTACTTTCCGCTGGCGTTTAAAAATGATTTAATTTTTTTCTGCGTCGTTCTGAAAGGTCGTAAAAGATTGTCGAATTCCATATTTACTAAGGCACAGCTCGATATTAGGAACAAAATAACCTCGAGGCAAACAATAATCCTACTGAATCGATCAGCTGACTCAAGTAAAAACCGCCATATTGCCTCTTAGCATCCTCTTAACAAGCTACCGATGGTGTTTAAATTTGACAGCTACTAATCAATTGGTTAGCGAACTCTTAGCGCTAAACAACGTTTATGAATAAGAATTTGGCTAAACATTTGCTTAGCAAATGGTTAAAATTTAAGACACGTTTATGAATAAGACTGTAAATGTTATGTTATTTCTGTAACCTTTAATTACTCGTTGTATTGTACACCCGTGAGTTTAGTCACAATAAAAAAATTGTCATTATAATGTCATTTTGGTGCGCTATCGTGAGATTTCGATCCATAGTTTCCACTGCTGGGACACAGGCTTCCTCTCTGTGAGAGGGAGTGGGCCGTAATCCACCACGCGGGCCCAGTGCGGGTAGATGTCACATGTCTTCGAATTTTTGGTTCTAAGACATGCCGTTTTCCTCACGATGTTTTCCTTCACCGTTTTGTGAGCAGTGGTGATGAAATAATTTACACAAAGTAAAGCGTCTGTCTGGGTTCAAACCTACGACCTACAACTCCTAAGTCGCGGCCGTTACTACTGGGCCACCACTGCTCTCGTACGCCCTCTATTCGTACGCAGTTTAACTAATTTCTCATGTTGTAGCTGGTGATAAATCTGGCGATGCAAAGTCGCCGGCTGTGTGCCTAATTACTAATTGACTATTTGATAGACAATTCCAGAACTTGGCATTACAAATTCTCATACAAACCTTCGTCTAATTCCAGGTAAATACGAGACCCTGGTAGACGATTCGCTGCTAGCCTTACACACGATAAACGCCTCCCACATCCAGTTCCCACGCCTGGACCACACTTCAGGAACTGCCGAGAAGCTTCACAGGTACTTCTCCCAACTGGACCTGCCTCTCATCAGGCGGCTGTACAAGTTGTACAAACACGACTACAGGATATTCAACTACGATCTAGACAACATTGTGGGTTTTGATCTAGGGTAAGACTAGAATTTAAGATGTATGCAGAATGTGCCTATAAGCTTCTAGAGCAAAAAATGAGACGGGGTGACAGCGTCGGATTGACCTGCGACTATCAGTACTTAGTTTGACTCGTAAGTAGACTTTATTTGTCAGGTCAGACATCGTTTTTGTTCGGCATAGTTCGTTTTTTGATAGGCAGTTCATATTTCAGTTTTTATTCTCGGTCGTTCAGATCAGAGATAGTTTTTCGGCAGGTCCGGTCAGATTTAATTGTTTAGTTCTGAACCATAAACTCATCTTTGAATTAGACGAAACGGTGGGTTCTTTTTGTGAAGTTCGTTATTATGCTGCTTGATTTACTTAGTTACGTTCCCAAAAATGGAAACTTTAACTTTAATTATATTGTAGTAGACGAATTAACCTAGTGATAGAATTGGTGAAAGTACTTTACTTCTTAATATACATTTTTGCGTGTTGTAGTCAGTAGCGGCGAACCGAGGAAAAGTTTACCTTGTTTTTTCCACTTAGATGTATGCCACTCAGTTATTAGATTGTCCGGTTAATCTGTCACGCTCTTGCCCCGGTTAACAACACGCCCGAGTAAAAATGTATTTATATATTTATGTTGGATATTAATATTGTAAACAATTAGGTTACTGCATTGACATAATGTATTGAAACAATATCAACTATTTATGTTCTACAAGAGATCTGATTTAGGACGCAGTTAACCTAGTTAATAACGGTTTAATTAATAAAACTATACGTTGTCATCTTCTAGAAATAACATTTCACTATAGATAATAATATTTTAAATAACTCACGTACATCGACAGTCGGTAGATTCCGAAAGTCTGATATGATATCTTCAATACTAATCTAAAGTAACAAATACCCTCAATGACTTCGGAGTAACTGACTGTTCGATTTTAATGTTTCTGGGTGTGAATTTTGATGGAGTTATGATTACCCAGAAATTGTCGGCATTGTTAGTTAGACCGGTACTACGCAGAATGCACATCATTTAAATAAATGCTTGTAATAAAATTACCAAGACACCCGGTCATTTTTACCGGATTTCTCTGTGTAAAAATACCTTAGTTTTAATAGCTATAATTTCTTAGCGTATTGAATATTTTTAAAACTAATAATAAAGTACAAGAAAAGTATCAATATCTTAACGAAAAGTTGGTTGGAGGTAACGAATCAAGCATAATTAATCTAGTCCCTAATTTAGGACTAAACGAGCGTTCTCACTAATTAGTCCCTGCAATACGTGCCAACCACATTGTTAGTCCGAACAAATATTAGTTCTGATAATTAAAAAACCTCGTTTGTTCCGGATTTCTTAGTGAGTACAAGCGTAATACCTAACAGTTAATATTTAGAAAGTTATAATTAGTTGTGTTTTATACTTGCATGTTTCTCTTAGTATGCAGTCTTTAGAATATTAAATAATTCTTAGAAATATTATTTGTTATTACAATGGCGATGCATTGTTGTAAATCGATATAGGAGCATAAATATAGTGAAACTATATTGGGAATTCGCAGTACAAAGGCTAACAAATTTTTCAATTCAGAGGGAATAAGTACATAATAGAATGATCTTGCAGATTAAATGTAAAATCAATTGATTGAAGATGTTTCATCTACTCGTTTTCGACAAAATATTCAATTCTATTTTTGTCTCACTCAGGTTGAGTTTTAATATTTACTTTAAAAAATATTCTGCAATTATTTGGCTTTGTGTTTTTCATAGTCTTTAGAACTGAATTCATAAGGTGCATTCAACATAATTTTAGTAAAGTTGGCAAATGGTGTGGTCAGTATAGATTTTTATGTTTGGATAGACAACATTGTTTGTACCAAGTTAACCCTATGAACGCTGGCGTGAAATTTTGTATCAAATGAAAATAAAATTATTAATAGACCAAATGTATTTTTTTTTCGAATAATTAAATCATTTTATTTTAAGAAGGTTGTTGATAACGTATCAACGGTATGATGGTTTATACTAATAGTTTTGGCGTTCATTAGGTTCTAGGGAGATATAATTAACTAAAATATAGTTTAATAACATTCCACAATGATATTCCAAAGCTCCCTGTGATAAGCTCTGATGCAGTAGGCTTAATTAATTGTTTGTTTGATAACAATTGTTTTAATGACGTAGGTATATTTGATAAGGATTTTTTATCATATTTATCAACTTGCTTTCGAATTTTAATAATGAATTGTTTATATTTGCTAATGAAAACAGCTATTGTAACGATGTCTGTGTCTGCAATTTTATGTAACAATATTATTTTCAATCGTAGTATTATCATGTATACTTCTATTTTTAAGTTTAAAAAAACTGTTTTTTTATCTGATACATATACTAATTACTTAGGTACATATGTTACCTATTTTACAGTTTTTGTTTATTTAGGTAAACAATGTGTAAGTCAACCACTGAAGACACTGACTCTTTTAACACACCACCTAGCTCAGGAATAATGGCTTCAATTGAAAATGTAACATCTTCTTTATGTCAATAAAACATTTTAATATTATGTCATACATTAAATTAGCCTTTTAATATAACTTCTTTCTTTTTCATTTATAACTTTATTAACAGCTGCAGTCATACGGTTATCTATGTTTTTCGCGTATCAAATATTGCATGAGCTGTGCCGAATAAATCAAACTCATCATTCTTGTATTCGCTTGTTTTTTAACACAATTAATTTTGCAATATTCATGCTTTGCAGTTTCAATGAGGTAGGTACCTAAGACCTATTTTTGTAGTCAGTAACTACAATGCTTTTTTGATTCAAGTGATGTAATATTGTAATACAAAGTAATCTGTTTTTCTTTTTTATCTTTAAGAGGTCGCTACATTGTTATTGGAAATTATGAAATATTCAAGAATTTGAATTCATATCTTATCATTGAAGAGGTGTTTGTTCAGTTTTTTTTTTGGGATCAATGCATTTTAGACCACGTTCGCAAGGACTTAACAATATTGCGGCAGGATATTTTAGCGCATTGGATTTTCAACTCTTGCTGTTGGTTCGAACGTGAAAGTTGGTGAGAATCACACAATGCATGTTGTCGCGACAACAGCGCCAGCGCTTCGAAAGAACACACTGTTGGATTTTCAAATCTTGGCGCTAAATAGTGCGTTGAAGATCCAGTGCGCGAAATAAACCTAAAAAAATGACTACTAATTTACCGGTATTCAAATCACAATTGTGTATGATACATGGTAACACATAATCAGATGTTTTCACTGCTGGGACACAGGCCTCCCGAGGGTGTCAATTTACTTAACAAATATTGTATTTATGTACCAACTGATCATTATTAATAAAATTATTATCTTTTCTTCCATCTAGTTGATACTCAATAATGGTGCTAATAACATGCCATGATAACCTTTACTGTATTGAAATAAAGTCTAAAATGGCATTAATTATTTTAATCAAATGAGAATAAGAGAATAAGAATTAAGTTGTTATTTAAAACATGTTTAAACAAGTGTGAAAATAAAACGAGGTCATCATTAAAAGTGACAATTACTATATTAACCTATTTTAAAGGACTTATGTTCTTTAGTGAATGCAATACCATTTAGAATTTATTTGAAA
Organism: Dasypolia templi; assembly: GCA_963555695.1. Classification (NCBI taxonomy): domain Eukaryota; kingdom Metazoa; phylum Arthropoda; class Insecta; order Lepidoptera; family Noctuidae; genus Dasypolia; species Dasypolia templi. The sequence goes on from OY743152.1 coordinate 6,146,137, forward strand.
ATACATTTTTTGTTTGAAATCTTCTCATTGTTTCATTAGTAACTGGTTTTCCTAAAGCTAAGCTTATTTTTACAATATCGTCAATCCCAAAAGGTTTATTATTTTATTTAGAAAAAAGATGTCGATTTGATATTATTATTTTATTCAAATGAAGTTACGGTAAGTTCGGATTGTTAATATTTACACATGAACTTAAACTTAATTATGAAAAATTGGCGTATCATCATGATATGTGATAGTTATAACATGATGGAATGGTAAGTTTGGCAATATGTTATAAAGCTGACATCATGGTATCAATACTTTCGTGTAAAAATGGAGCTTACGGTCGGTTTCTAAAGAGCTTATCAACACAAAACTTTACTAGGAAACGGGCTGTCAAACTCATGTAAACTATTTTAATCGGCTGAATAAAAACACCACGGGCAATCAAAATTCACCCAAAGGGAAATGGAGAGGGCTATATTTGGCGTTTCCTTACGTGATCCAATCGGAAATGCCGAGATCCGCAGGAGAACCAACGTAACCGACATAGCCCAAAGAATTGCCAAACACTGTGACACTGGGCCTTACATTGCTCGCAGAACAGATGGCCGATGGAGCCGAAAGGTTCTGGAGTGGCGACCGCGTACCGGAAGACGGCGTAGGATGCGAGAAGAACAGAACCCGTCGAAGTGGCGATGCTTAGGTGAAGCCCTTGTGAATCAGTGGACGTCTTTCAGCAGAAATTATGACTATGAATGAAATCGTTTGAAAGTCTGTTAGCAATTTTTTTGTGTACTTAATCTTTGAGAAACTGGGTGTGAATGTCGTCAATAGGTATGATAAACATTTTTCCTTTTTAAACAATAAGAGATCCTAAGAAATGACGTTTATTACAATACTATGTGCCGATTGGCCTGAGATAGTTCTGTCCGATGATGTCGGTTGGCAGCTTGCATTCCTTCCACGGCTCCGAATACACTGTGAATGGACCGGATCCGGGCAGTATCACTGGAAGGAGGTAAAGTATTGTTAAATTCAGGCGCAGGACCAACGGCTTGACGTGCTTACCGAAGCACGGGGGGTCACACCGCTAACTACTACACACCCTAATCGAACTGACTATGAGACTATGAGAGTTAAAGAATAAGGGAGTGCAACAGTTTTTGTGTAGGTACACACTTGTGCTCTATAATATCTCCTGCGAACTTGGCTCCGTTGAGATTGGCCGCAGTGACCAAAATTCGTTCTTTATTCTTCATAAGTTTGATGCTGCATCTTAGACTAAAGGGTTAGATCTACGAGTAAACACTATCTCACTATTGTGTTTGTGTTTTTTTTTTACTTCAAACATCATCCGTATCTACTCAACTCACCCCCACAGCCAAAAGTTGAAGAACCTTTTCCATTAAACCAGACTCTCCCCCACAAATTTGACTTCTTACCCCTAGCATTGTTCACTATACCTACCCTTTCTTACCTTCTCTACCCAACCTTACTTCTAGGACAAAATACAGGAACACGCTAGAGGAGGGCAGGGGGCTTACATCTTATCCACAATTACCGACTGAATTACCAGTTTTCTCTGCAAAATCTGACCTCAATACGTAGGAAATGTTATATAAGTAATTCGATCGACGACCTTTGAGCATCAATATATTAATGGTTACGGTCTCACCTGTAATACCGGGTGCTAATGATATGGTATATTTGCCATCATTCAGTACTAATCGCCAGTTATCGTCCAGGGAGGTCACGCTCAGTTTGCTGCTGTTTGCTGATATTTCTAGCGTGATGTTTGCTCCGAGGTACTTGATACCTGAAAGTATTTAAGAAGACATTAAGTAATTAAATTTCTGAAAAGTGATTTTGGTAATAGTTTTTTTGTCTTGACCTTTGCCAGGATTTAACCATGAAATGCACGGAAAGCCTTCCGAAAATGTTTAGGTCTTGCATAAAGAAAAGTGGCGTAAGAGACAAGCTCATTCAGGCTTTGAAATGTGGTTTAAAAACTAATAAAATAGGGTATTCTTTTCTTGTGCACCCTAGCTTTTCCCATTGATTCAGGGATTTTGACATAGGCTTCTGTAGCTTCCTACCAAATACCAAAGCTATCTTATTGCCTACCTCTAATCGTAAACTTAGTGGCATTAGGGGGCAGACGAGGCTTGTTGATCTCCAGCCGGTCCAGGTGAATGCTGACGCCTGCATAGCCGAAGATCAGCGTCTGCAGGAACCCTCCCATGCCGGTGAAGAAGTTGACAGCCCCTGAGTATGGACGACGGAGCTCACTCCACACCTGAAAAGAATATTCAGTGTTTCATATTATTCGAACATCTCCAATAATTGAGTTGTAGCACTCCATGTAAAATACTAATCATCGAATGAATGGAATGATGATGAAACACGAACATGAACATGCTCATCAGTAGTCTGGATACAAGTGCACACTGCTAGAAAACTAGGGTCCTCCTTAAAACTCCGAAGGAGGTCCTCATGTAGGAAGTAAATAAAACATCAGTGCGAAAAATACTTTTCGAGTACTCAATTATTGGTTTATGATAGCCAGGGTAGACACAGCCAAAATAATAAGTAATGTTCTATTTCTTACCTTAAAAGGTTCTCTAACAAATCCTTCATAGCTCATGTTGAATATAGCATTAGCCTTGCTGTCGTCATCCACTTGCAGGTGGCCAATGGTGTGCATGCTCCACGTCATGGCTGGGCCATTCTCCCGAGTCATTGATTCGTAGTATGTCAAATCGTTGAGTCGTGTGGAACTAGAAAAGATGATAGTTAGATTTCAATTTGGAATCAATTTATATATTTTCCTTGGGAAATAAATGATTCCAGTGCCAGAAATTGTATTGTCGCCAAAAATGCTGTTGGCAAAATCTCCTTTGAGAACACCTATGATGCACTTGTTCTGGTTTTATTCTATCTCTCTTGTCCTGTTTCAATAATAACTTGTTAAGATTTTGTCCAAAGTGCTAGTCACATTGGCTAAACCTCATAATGACAGGAAGTAAACTCTCCGAAAAACCGATGTTCTGACAGTTAGAATATTACATTCAGCTTAATGAAGCTCAAATTCGGATAACCAGACACTTACTTATTCATAGCACATTGTAGAGGGAAACCTAGCAGCACAGCATCAGCTTGCTTGATCTGGTCCCCTCGTTCGTAGCCAGAAAACTGCGGATGGTAGTCGAACTCCTGATCATACGGCAGAGCCAGGCTCCAGGCGATGTCAGCCCAGTGATCTGGGTCCTTAGCCATGTAGTAGGACTTGCAGAGACAGGAAACGTACCTTGAATTGATAAAAGTGTGAATTGTAGGTAACGTGTATCGTGATGGCACGTGAGTAAGGACTTGCTTATCATCCACGAGATTGTGGTATTAAATCCGGACAAGTAGGTATCAATTTGACTTTCAATTCATAGGTGCTTTCTAAGTCATCATAGTCATCGATGAAGGAAAACATAGTTAGGAAGCCTGGACTTATCTATACTAATAATGAAGCTGAAGAGTTTGTTTGTTGAACACGCTATCTATGGAACTGCGACTCAGAGGAGCAAAAAGATAAAAAGTCTGCAAGAACGCTAAGCGAAAACGAATTAAAAGCGCGGGATCGGATGCGACGTTCAGAGTGTCACGGGGGTAAGTCTAAAATCGTCAATCCTCCTTGAGCAAGCGTGGTGATTAATGCTCGTACCTCCTTTTTTATGAATAGAAGCCATTGCCCTGCAGTAGGACGATTACAGGCTGATATTATAAGTGTAGTTATTGAAGCTATTACTTAGAGAACATAACACGCCTGTTATGACGAGGGTGTTAGGGCAAACGAATTTGTTTCGTAGCGTAGCCTTGTAATTATTGATACACCGGAGCCTGATCCTTGTATCAAACTATAACACAAAGCATTTAGGTATTTCAAACAAATCAATTGCAGGCACTCTTGAATTGTCAAGGGGTTGGTCGATTGGGGAAGCTAGTTGCCAATTCCAAAGCGTATTGGTCCTATGGAGAAGAACGGACAAGAAACTCCACGGACACTCTTTTAAATCAAAAATGGAGACAAAATATTGGTTGTATGGCTGAGGATAGCCACTTTTATGCTTTAGTCAGTAACAAGTCCGTCTGATATACGTAATAATGGATAGTGATAAGCATCTATAGAGGTTTGAGGAACAGGGTGTAAAGTTCACTTAAACTCAATGAAAATGGGCCTCCGAACAGATCAGTGTTGTGAACAAAACGATTGTTGTCGGGACGTTGAATATACGCTGCTTGCACTATACAGGATTTTGTGTGACGTCAGTGTGATGCATAGTTCCCATGTGGCGGTGTTGTTGCCACACATAAATAGGAGGGAAAGCTAATTATACGACAAAATACGAGTACATAGTAGATTTAGAATAGAAAGCGTTCGAGAGATTATTGAGTATTTTACTCACTGTGCCAAATAAAGCGAGTACCCAGCCACGACGTTGGTGAATATAGAGTTGTTGACATTCCTGTGATCTTCGTCAGGGCCCATCACATCTGAAAACAAAATATTTTGTGGTTTTCATCAGTCATGTAATCAGATTATGATTATATTGTCCGCAATGTCCACATCGGGTAGTATCGTTCTCACTGTGGGCAATTTTTTTTTTTTATATGATCTTACTTGAAATATCGTACAGGCCGGTATTGTAGTTGATCACAGCGCGGGACGCCCAGAAGTCTGCAATGTTTGTCACAATGTCACAGCCGCCGTGCTGGGAATAATAAGCGTAAAAACATATATAATAATTGAAGTTATTTGTGGGAAGTGTACGTTAAGGAAAATTCAGAGGGGCTCGTGGCTACGTAATCAGATTAAGCTACTCTTGCTGCGGTTGGTCCATTTATGGGTAATCATCATACCGAGAACACTCCGTGCCTCGGAAAACACGTTAAAGTCTCGCGCACACTGGCACGACGCATTAAGGGTCCAAGCGGTATTTTCCATCGCAAAAATGGTTTGGACAAAAGTCGTAATGAAAAAGTTTTGATTTGTTGATATTCTAACTCTAAGATGACAGAGCTATCCGACAAAGCAGCAAAAAAAAAAAGTTTTAGGTGTAAAAATTACAAGGAATAAATGAGTATTATACATTTTTAGATTGCCCAAGATCTCTAGTTTATAACTGCGTGATGTTTTTGTGAGAAATATTTTTATTTAATTTTTAGTGTCATATGGAAATTTTCCGTCTTTTCAATTTTGTAGTGAGATTTCTTTGTTACCGATGGCTGCCGATGTCGAGTTAATGTCATTTTTAGATTCCTTAACTATTCAGTAGTACAAAGAAATAAAAAAAAACCTTCGTAATTACTGCGCCATTTCGAGCTAGAAGCAAAAATGTCGACCGACGATATTTTAATGAAATAACCGATATTTTTTTCAAGTCTTACTTGAAAAAAATATCGGTTATTTTATTAAAATATCTGTTATTTTCATCAGTTATTTCGGGACATCGCCAAACGCTTGGTCGACACTTCTCGTGACCAGAGGGCTGGCCAATTTTTTGCCCAAAGGATAAGCATTGCCATCCAACGTGGCAATGCTGCCAGCCTTTTGGGTACTTGTCCCGTTGACAGCGATGCGGACGTATTTTTTGATGCCCTATGAGCTCTATCCCTCTTTTTTTATATACATTTGTACATTACATATTTATTTTAGTAAGACTTATTTGCGGTGGTCATTTTAACCACACACGTTTGATAAAAATAATATTGCATAATTCTTATCTGTTGTGGTAATTATAATCAGATTGGTTACAGCTTTCCTGTGAGAACTGTTTTTATCATTTTTCTCATTGGTTTTGCACAAGCTACTGAATCTAGGGTCCTATAAATACTCGGGTTTTCAGCGTGTTTGTCAAAGTGTCTGTATACCTTTCCTCAGTAACTGTGAATTTGTTGAAAAAAAGTTCAAAATGAGTGAATTCGTTTGTTTTAGACGCGATATATGTGCTCAGATAATAAGCGGAAAAAGTACTTCAGATATTGAACAACATTTGTTGGACAATTTCCATTTATCAACAACAAAATGTGAATACGGTTTTGCAATGTATTCAAAGAAATTTGAAATAGAATTGATTCTAGGCGCCCCTTCCAAAAGGTAGTTTCGTATGGAGTGAAGAATGGACGAAGTGGCAAGAAACTCCACCGTTACTCTTTTAAAATGTTTAAAAATATTTTGTGTACATTAATTATATTTTTATTTGTGAAGACGATGCACCCAGAATAAAAATACTATCCCACAAATAGGTCACAATAATCAATCACGTGAGGTGCTCACATATTTACAAACATTGCGAAAGTATATGATTTTCCCAAAATATTAACTAAGCATAAGTCAGTGTGTGAGTAAAGCAAACATAAAAAAATTATAAAATTCAATAAGCAACTAGTATGATTTTCTCTAGCCTCTAGGTTGTTCTATGGAGCAGGACCAGCATGTTACAAGCATTCTTATCTAGGATATAATCCTCTAATTTAGTTTATGCTTGTTTACAAACTGTATTTTTAACATGAGTTTTAAACTTTCTTTCATATAATTGCAATATATCACATGTTGTAGCATTTAACTCAGTACCCCATAAAAGATCTATTTTATTATTATTTCTAGTTTTAATATTATGTCTATCACTTGTTTTATTAAAAAGATGCAGATTTTTTCCCGTCATTATATTAATCTTCATAAATAGTTCCATAAAAGATTCGCGACGACATAGATTGTTAATGGCTCTGATAGCTCTCTTTTGCAAAATAAAAATGGATTCAATGTCAGCAGCCCGATCCCACAGTAAAATGCCGTATGACATAATGATGTGGAAGTAGCTAAAAAAACCAAACGCGCGGTTTCTACGTCTGTTAACGGTCTTATCTTTCTAACAGCATACGCGGCCAAGCTTAGTCGCCGCGCGAGAGATGTTATTCATACTCATGGTCCCCATTGTAACTTCTCGTCTAGCGTGATTCCTAGTAAAACCGTCTGATTAATAAATTCCACTTTTTCTCCATTCAATATGATGTCACACACATCTCCACGTCAAACCGTTTTTGCGTATGGAATTAACAGGATCGATATTTGCTGAGTTTGAGAAGAAATACCTAAAACAAGCTTTATCCTAACTAATATTATAAATGCGTAATTTTTATATACGAGAAGTTTCTTTGTTTGTTTATTTGTTTGTTACGCTTTCATGTGGTGGCCCAGTGGTAACGGTCACGACTTACGAGTTGTAAGTCGTAGGCCCGAACCCAGACAGACGCTTTACTTTTTGTAAATTATTTCATCACCACTGCTCTCAAAACGGTGAAGGAAAACACCGTGAGGAAACCGGCATGTCTTGAACCAAAAATTCGAATACATGTGTCATCTACCAACCCGCACTGGGCCCGCGTGGTGGATTACGGCCCACTCCATCTCACACAGAGGAGGCCTGTGTCCCAGCAGTGGGATCATACTAGGCTGATTATGTTATGTACGCTTTCATGCCAAAACGGCTGAACGGATTTGGATGAAATATGGCACACAGATACAGGTATGGACGATGGCAGACGAAGTGGCGGGCAACAGCTTGTTTCTAATAAATGTTAAAGTATTGACAATATACTTTTAACCACTCCTCGTCCCTGGTGGTGGAGAGGTACTGCCTGATAGCAAAGGATATACACCCGCTGATGTGCTGCTCGAAGATCGCCACGTCGGGGCAGCACGGCTGTGTCACCTCCACTCCTGTGTATCCACTCTCCCATGGAAACCTGGAAAGATCCATGACCAAGTCCAGTGAACCAAAGGAAAGCTAGTTTAAAATTAATTTATAGCAAGCACTGTGTGTCCTAAACCCGCACTTTAGTCATGCTTTTCTGTGACTACATTACAGTTTCATGCTGTAGAAAAAGTGACAACGCAATTTCAAAAACGCTTACCTACTATCACTTCCAGGTTTGGTTTTCAGCTTTGTTTTCAGTTTGTAATATTTTTAAACCAGTTTTATGTTAGTAGATAACCATGTTTTTTCAATGTTGACAGTGTGTGATTTCAATATGAACTCAGAAAGTGAATTAAGTGAACAGGAGAGTGATGAGAGATTGCTTCTGGGACAATGTCACCAAAATTGTCACAGAAGCAAATTAGAGAAATAGCCAAAAACGTGACATTGAATTTGTTGCTTAATAAAATCTAAAATATGACATTTACATCAGCTATTGTATGCTTGTTTGTGTCATTACACAATTCATTATCATCTATCTTTTTTTGTCATTTCTTTTTTCTTCAATTAATTAAAAAGATGGCGGGCTTATATTATACGAGCTATAAAATAGTATACAATACTCATGAGTTAAGTAAGTCCATTAATGCACGGCGTGCAATAATGGACTACTTAGGTCACACGTATCGTAATGTACAATTTCAGATGAAATATGCAAGTAGCTGAGTCAAAGTGAACTATACATTCCTGACAGAAGCTTGATCGCAAGATGTCTTAAGACTAGAAACTCCAGCAGTAAGCTTACCTGTATCCTTTGTTTCCGGTCGTCTTTGCCAGTTCAGCAGCTACATACGCCGTGTCTAACCTGTACTGCAGGAGTTTGTTGGCATACTGAGGATACAGTAGCAAGATCGAAGGGAACATCCAAGTTTCTGTGTCCCAAAAGTTGTGGCCTGAAATGATACACGGTTCTAGTAAAGATCTGGTAGAGATTACGGAAAAAGATGAAAGAGATCTAGAAAGTCTTGTGAGGGAACTAGGTTAAAAAATGAGTTTGGGATAATGATATGATAGTGCAATTATCAGAGTGAGAGTCTGCACAGATTCCACTCTGCAACAATAAAATCACGTGTCAGTTACTAACAAAAATACATACCTTCATAATCTTCAAAGGTGCCTCCTCTCGCTAGACCTGTGGGACTGAGTCCGTAGAACCGGTCTAGAGGATGGAACGATTCCTCTGAAGGTAGGGAGCTCAGGAAGTAGTACCAGATGCCGCTCACTATCTTGCCCTGAAACACGGTATTAAAAAGTATGAGCACTATAATGTAGGTAGTTTGGTGAACTGATGCTGCGTCAAGTTACAATTCGGCCCTTTAAGATGATACCTACCACAGACCGGCAGTGCGACTCCAACAAGTTCCTAACAACAGCCGGTTTTTGTGTGAGGAAACTTCAAGTTATGGGTATGACACATTTTGGATAGGACTATCTGGTAATCGACTGTGTTAGGCAGAGTTTATTGACGTTGGCTCATTAAGTTTAAGTTCCTAAACACACAAAATAGCTTGATTGTAATGTGCATGATCAACTTATCCACACTTCGCAAACAGGGCAACATACATTAATTCACTCACCAGCTCCAAGTTCCCTTCAATATCGATGCCACCCTGCTGGTACATCTGTTGCCATTCTTCCACATGCTTCTGGAACAACTCCTCTCCATCCTCCTGCAATACTATGGAAGCGTGTAACTTTACCATACGTGGACACCAGCTCTTAATTCAAAAGAACGGAGAAGTGTTGAAAGAAGTTTGTGGTGCGTGTTTAAGGTTTTCAGAATTGAAGTCGATGAAGGTGAGGCTTATATGGAATATAATGTCGTCAACAGTGACAATCAGAAAAATCACAAATTGTGTAATTCCTATTTGCAGAAGCGATTTCGTGGGTGTCTTATCAGATGACAAAGAGATTAAACAAGAAGAATTTGATGGCACCTCCATTTACTGACCCAGTTAACACTACTAACGAATACCCAAGAAATTAGACATAGAAATCTAAATTGCCCGTTCACATCAGTGGCATTTAAGAGGTGACATCACAAAATTAAAATTAATCACAAATAACCTTTGACCAGCTCCTGTCTCGCGATAGTCTTATTCTTGTCAGCTGTCATTACGAACGTGAAGACCCTGGATCCATGTTGAGGGACCACTAGATGGTCAGGAACCGACGTCCAGTATGCACACACATCTACCGGTAATGGCTGGTAAGTCAGGTCTTCAGATTCCTTCGTCTGCCCACAGGCACTCCAAACAGTTCTGCCGTCAATAATTTCTGGTATAGGTTCCTGAAAGGCAATGTCCTTGCTGTCTTCTCCGGGCATCAATTTGATTGCTATCCAGATTTCTTGGTTGATGAAGTTGGGATCTGAAATTATGTACAAAATGAATTTGTTAAATGTGTCTGAGCAAATAGAAGAGACCCTCATATTCGGGATACTTGGATACTCGTATTATGATATTTATGCTACAAATAGTTTGTTTACAAATATGTACATACCGTAATGTGTCTTGGAATCCACTTGAATCTGATTCACAATTGCTCTCGTGTAGAATCTATGAGCGTAAATTCTTTGTGTCACCACTGACCGTTCTCTATCTACTCTCACTTTAAAGACGCCTTCTTTGGTATCCAGGCTGTATATCGGGCTATACGGAGCGTGGGTCAGGGTCGAGTTGAGCCTAATGTTGGCCCAAGCTGGGATCCTGGCGCGGTGGCTGTAGCCAGCCTGGCCGTTGTACAAGCCATTCATATAGACGGTGTCACTGAAGATGTTGGTGGCTATGTGGCCGTTCCCGACTGATGGCATAAATTTGTCGTTTGATGGAAGACTGGAATATTTAAAGTAGACTGTTCAGAAAAATGTAACTGGCGATTTAGACAGTTTTATTTAGAAGAAAAAAAACGCTAAGTAATCTTACCTACATCTATTTTGTGCATGTAACCTATACTAGAAAGGTTTAGGTAGTTAAAAAAAGGTAAACATTGTCATTCACTCAGTTTAAAATAAAATGCTATTACAACCCAATGTAAATACAACAACGATGATTACTAAATCAATTGAACCATTAGTTTAAACAGTAGTTTATTTGTTTATTATGTGTTTGTGTAAAAAGTCACATCAAGATTGTTTGTTAAGAAGGTTGTTGTGAAGGCTGTTGATTAAGAAGGTAGATAAAAAGTAGATACAAAAATAAGGTTACTTTTAGTGTTCTGGTGGACCACCGGCTCCACTTTTTAAGCATATAAAAAGCGCCTGTACAACAATAATTCATTGGTTACATTTAGTGTTTTCAAATAACTTCTACAGGCGCTAAAAAAGTAGAAGCAACTGCGATTGTCTGCGATTGCAGATGATTGCTTACAAAAAAATAACAGGCGTTCCTAAATTAATGCTGCGATTATGAAAAAGTTTTGAGGATTACTTACTATGTGCCTGTTGCGTTTTAAAGGCACATTCATAGTTCGGATTTAGTTAGCTACGTTAACTCATGAATGAAATCCTAGATGATTTCATTCGCTCAACTAACAAAGGAAGACTTGGCAGAGGTATACATAACTAGCACTTTGCCCGCGACTTCGTCTGCTTTAATTTCGTACTTTCCCCAAAAATTGTGATATTCCCACTATCCCCTTTGAATGGTAGTTTTCGAAAATTCATTCATTTTGTGCGTTTCATTTATTTACTGAATTACGTCCTTTTTTATTTTAGTTATTTTACTTAGTTTTGGGTTAAGCCCACAGCGCGTAAAACTTTGATACATTTTTTACTAACTTTGATACACATTAAATTCTCTATCAGGGGTTGTTTAAAAACTCTTTTTTACAGTCTTCAATATTAACTGAGGCAATAATTTCAAGTTTCAAGTTATTAAACAAAAGGAATAAGATTTTACACCCTCACAGGGGTGGAATTTGGAATAATAGTTTGTAATATTTTTATAACTTGACTCAAAGATGATAAAATGCCAATTATCGAGTTTTTTTTTTTTAGTTAATCAAACTATGCAGTAAAACCCTCTCTGTAAAATTTACTACGCATTTTCAGCCCGTTCGATTTTCGCAAAACCCTGATACATTTTATTCTTTACGGTCTTAAGTTTTATAGATTGAGTTTCGATTTAATCGGACTGCGGGTTAAAATTCTTCCATTGCCCTTTCGGGGGTAGTTTATAAAACAATAAAATTACGAACTTTCTAATTTCCTGGAGAAGAGCCGGCAAGAAACTCCACGGTTACTCTTTTAAAAATATTAGACTTTTACAATGTTTTCAAATTACAGCGTATTACATACTTATTAAGTAGAAATGGGGGGACAGTGTAGGCCTGTCAACAAGTACCTTATGTTTAACACTCCTAGTTGATATGTCAGTCAGTCAGTCAGTTTCTTCTTGTATTTAAGTAGATTATTAATTATAAAGGTAGAGGTTTATGTATTAAATGCCTACTCTTATCTGCAGACCTTAAACAAAGTTGTGAAACTCATTGACGGGACTGGCTCACAGTTATAAGTGCGCTATATTTAAAAAATACCGACTTACTTATGTGTCGAGAAGACGTGACTCGCTGGACTGATGTCCTCAGTCTCCTCCATCCCGATGTCTTCGGCTGCATTACTGCTACCCTTGGTGGTCAAGACGATCGCCACCACCGCCGCCACCGACAGCAACCCCAACATCGCGGCCACCTGCTTGTTGTGAGACAAAAAGCTCCACATCCACACAAAGTTTTAAAACCTCTTTGTAAAGAACTGACAAGGCAGAACAGCTTAACACTTTGTGAAAAAAAAAAAACGTCAACTTGGAACTGTTGAATCGAACAATTTAAATAACTGTCAACTTTTTGGAAGAAATTATGAAATGGTTCAGAATATGTGCAGACGTTGGTCTGCGCGGGAGACTCCCGTGCGCTCCGGTCAACGACAATGTGTAGATTACGCGACCTACGACCTCACATGACACACATTATACTTCTATTAACAGAGATAATAATAATTAGGGTCATCTCTTTGTTTGAAATCGTTGTAAGTACAATTTTATCTGGCATCATATACAACAAAATTAAAATTATTTTTGCGCATTGTTCGCCTGTTCACCACTTACATAGACTATTTTGTAATAAATTTACGTGTCATTTGAATAGCTATTCATAATATATCTTTAACCTTCGCGTGCATATGTTTTACGGGTTTTAAAATATTTAAATAAAGCAAGCTACCAGAACATTGTGGTTTTGTATCTGACAGCCCTATACATAGACCACTTTGTCTCTAATTCAATTGACACTTCCTTATTACTGAACTAGATACTCTGCTTAGCATAAGTCATCCTAAGATTGGATTAATTGTTCAAATGCCGATTAAATTATGAAAAGTAGGTCCTGTGTACTTTCGCTAGCATTTGTATATAGCACACCATTAATTTGAAAACGCGTCTTAGACAAAAGATGAAGGCGATAATGGTAAAAGTACAACTTTTTGATGGTTAGATTCGGTACAACCCTATTTTTATATTTTGCACATTGTGGTGTAATGTGAGTAAACATTTTTATCTTGAATTTCGTCAAAATGACCACCAGGCAAATCTGCAGATGACACCAGACATATGCGAATTATCCATTATTATCTATTAAAAATAAATTAATATGCTCTTACACATTTCATACGAACGAACCTAATGATCTCAGTACAATAACCGGGCAAGCGTTATTTTTAATTGCATTATCATAAATGTCATTCATATAGCTATGTTTGATCGTACGATTGCCGTCGCTTGCGCGCGCGCAGCAGACCGTGTACCCTCTAGTTACGCTCTGGTACTTCCGATGAACTGGTGAACACTTTTGGTACCGATTCGCTTGTTGCTACAAGGCACAGGTGTCATAGATCAATTGACTTAGTAACTAGGTCCGTTCACAGCGGTTGGGCAATTTTTGTAATGGATTTGTAATTTGACAGGTGAACGATTTATGGAAAGGTGTGATTAAATTGGGGCTTGTTGCTAACAAGGCAGGGTATGATTTGGCTTGTTGGAACAGATGATGAGGTTATTGGTAAATAATTAGGTACTTCCTTGCTTCTGTGATGATCGTAATATGGCGGGACATACCAAAGAGATGAACAGCTAAATTCCTACTAATTGTAATCATTCAGGACCACTAAACATTGCCCTTAAATACTGTTCAGCTCCTTGCAGCTTATAAGAAGCCCAGTATCAACCAGAGGACATCAACAGACTGAAACACTAGAAAGATTACCTCAATATATTCCTCGTCCTTCACTGACCGTGTCCTAGTTTATTTGCGCGATTTGTCCAGACTTGCGTCTATCTTCACAGATACTCTGTCAATGAGAGACGCAATGATCGGTGTCCAGCAATTATCGGAATTCACAACGATACTAGGCTACATCGTGACAAACATACTGTTATAAACACGATTACATTAATTAACAACCGGTTGGTTTGTACTTGCGACGTGTCTAGGGAATCCTACCTATCATTTAGAAAAGACCATTTCCATTACAAGAACTTGAAGTATCATTTAGTGTGGCATCTTATTTTGATTGGATCGGAGTCTCTATAAAAGATAAAATCTGAAATGAATTTATCCGAAAAAGAACCGGTGTTACCGACGTAGCTAGCTGAGTAAGTAATCTGAAGTGGATGTGGCAGTGGGCAGGCCATGTTTGTAGAAGGACCGTGGCCGGTGGAGCAGACGAGTCCAGGAGTGGAGATCACGTACCGGAAAGCGTAGATGGACAGATGATGAGAAGGTGGCTGAGACTGACTGGAGGCGGAAGGCGGAGGCCAGGGTGTCGAGGCGCAGCTTGGGAAAGGTCTACTATGTCCAGCAGTCGACTGCGATAATCGGATTTGAATAATCGAGAACAGATAATAGTTTAAGTTTGAATGGCCTTGTAAATGTATCTAACTCATCATGACAAAGCTGTCATCATGGAGACACTTAGTCATTTTACGTAGAATTCGAACAGAAACCATTGTTGTTTTGTTACCGACCGATCGTGTCAACGTATTTACAATATATTTTTATCTTGTTCTTTGAATTAAAGAGTAACCAAGTTGTCAAGTGTATCGAAGGTAGCTATTAAATTGCTTATATGCAAAAAAAGGAATCTCTCTAAGAAAACGTATATTTCAAAAAGTGTTATATTTGCTGCATATGATGGTTACTGAAATATTATCTTAACTACCCTACCTGTACCTAAAGTTATTTTTCTTTTTAAAGATTAAATAATTAAATACTATAAAACAGGCAATAAAGTACTATAACGTCATTTTCTATTTCTGTGTATCGTTTAAGGATGACAGAGACAGAATTATGTTTTAGATACGTTTAGCATACAGCAGACTGCCTCGTTGGTCTAGTGGTCGCAATCGCTACTGCTGAGCATGAGGTCCTGGGTTCGATTCCCAGGTCGGGCGAACGTGGTATTGGGTTTTTCTATCTGGAATTTCTCAGTAGGAGCCCGAAGTCTGGATTTGTGCCCGGTAGATGGCAATAGGCTCGCCCCCTATTACATGGGACTTAAACTTAACTGGCGAAATGTGGGTGCACAATAGGTACACCTCTGCCCAACCCTTCGGGGAAACAAGGCGTGACGTTTAGCATAATCTCTATCTATAATATTCCTACTGCTGGGATACAGGCCTCCTCTCGGCAAAAGGGAGTGGGCCGTGATCCACCACGCGGGCCGAGTGCGGGTTGGTAGGTGTCACATGTCTTCGAAAGTTTTGTTCTGGGACTGCGCCGGTTTCCTCACGATGTTTTCCTTCACCGTTTTGAGAGCAGTGGTGATGGAATAATTCACACAAAGTAGGGTTCTAGGGTTCGAACCTACGAAAAAATTACTGGTTACCGAAAGTTACTGGATACAACTTAGAATGAAACGGATCATAACTGGTTGACTAAAACCGACCCCATTACAAATGCTGTACCCACGAGCAGGAATAACGCCACCAGCATTTCGTAGAGCGGTGGCAAGCAAGCTCCAGCGAAAGAGCCAAACTTGTCTCCGACACACGACATTTTTTGCACGACAATACCCTTGTGCTACAAAGGCTGAAAAACCGAAACAGTGTTTTATGTGTGTCGCCCCACTCACTGGAGAAAGTTCTAAAGAAAGACTGAAGTTTTGGCGAGACAGTGCTTACTTACCCAAACCATTAGTTTCACCCGCTGAAGATCTTCCACCTAGACATGAGTTGCCTTGGGTAACCTGGAAGTCTTTAAACAGACTCCGGACCCAGGTTGGCCGAAGCTAAGAATTCCTGTTCAGGTGGAGATTTCTAAACGACTCAGTCTTGCAGTGTAAATGTGGTACTGTCCCACAAACTATGGGACACTTGATATTATGTCCTGCGTGTCCTGTCAGCTGCACGTTACAGGAACTGATGGAAGCTAGTGATGGCGCCAAACACGTAGCCGAATTCTGGGCAGAGTCCATTTTGATTGTCATCGACACGCTAAGAAGAAGAAGAATACGTAACTACGAACCTACGATACGTTTAGCGTTGAATGTATTTAGTGATTTGTGATGCAAGCGGGCTCAAGACTAGAACCTCATTTACTGACCCAGATACGATTCGGTATAGGCAAAATCTATATTCAGTTTTACCGCCCGGCCTGCGCCTGGCTGTGCCGAGTCATAAAGACATGAACAAGTGTGTAGTACCTCTATGGTCCTTTATACGCCGTGGTACCGAGACGTAGTGCTGCCGTGTCGCAAGCTTGTCGTGTAACAAGATTCCATAGTGATCCGTACAACATAACCGACCGTGCCTACGCACTTCGAATCTGTCGTAGATTTTCTCGGCAAGAAAAACTGTGTGTGCAAAGAGCCCAACACACTTACCAAAAGCGTAACGATTATTATGCTAAAAGGTGTCCAGCACAAAACAAAACTTTCCGTCTAACCTACTTGAATTAATAACCTGAGTCGTGAGATATGATTGGCCCAAGATCCAGTGTCATTACCGCGGCGCGGGCGGCGGAGCGTGGCGCCCTCCGCTCCGCTCCGGTTGTCAGGCCATCCACCTCGGAGCCAAGACACCATTCAGTGATTCTTATGAGATACCATGCTATGAAGCAGGTAGTTGAATGGTGGTCCGCGGGGTAATTGTGTAACACACATAAACTGGCAATCGAACACACATTGTCTTAAATTTTGACATCCACTGCTTCATAGGTTTGAAAAATTCGTCTGCTCAGCAACGGTAAATAACGCAATGAACGTGGGTGAACTGTTAAAATTAAACCTACCTATTACAATCGATTGCCATGGTATGTGTGTAACGCAATCACCCCGCTGGTTATCATATAGCTTCTGAGGTTTAAGGCTACGACTTTTTGAGGTTTTCTTGATTTGGAGTGAGTAGTGTTTACAGAGGAGTGAGACAGCGCAGAGGAGTGAGACAGGGGGATGTTATATCCCCGAAACTGTTCACGAGTGCGTTGGAAGATATGTTTAAGACGCTGGACTGGAAAGGTAAGGGCATTAACATAAACGGCGATTACATCTCACACCTGCGATTCGCTGATGACATAGTTTTAATGGCGGAGTCGTTGGAGGAGCTGAACCAGATGCTGGACGGCCTAGCTTCAGCCTCGCGACGCATCGGTCTCGGCGTGAATTTGGATAAAACCAAAGTCATGATCAATGGTCTCATTGATCCGGGACCGGTGGTCGTACATGGCCACCCTCTCGAAATTGTTTCCGAGTACACTTACCTTGGGCAAATTCTGCAGTTGGGTAAAAACAATTTTGAGAGGGAGGCCAAGCGGAGGATCCAGCTAGGCTGGGCAGCGTTTGGGAAACTACGCCGAGTCTTCTCGTCATCCATACCGCAATGCTTGAAAACTAAAGTTTTCAATCAGTGCGTCCTACCCGTCATGACCTACGGAGCTGAGACGTGGACACTCACGATAGGGCTGGTCCACCAGTTCAAAGTCGCTCAGCGAGCTATGGAAAGAGCTATGCTCGGAGTCTCTCTGAAGGATAGAATTCGCAACGAATGCATCCGACAGAGAACCAAAGTTATCGACATAGCTCTAAGAATTAGCAAGCTGAAGTGGCAGTGGGCCGGCCATATCTCGCGAAGAACCGACAACCGCTGGGGTAAACGAGTTCTTGAGTGGAGACCGCGACTCGGCAAACGTAGTGTAGGACGCCCTCCGGCCAGGTGGGATGACGATCTGCGAAAGACTGCAGGCAGATGCTGGATGCGTCAAGCTGAAGACAGGGCGCTATGGCGCTCATTAGGGGAGGCCTATGTCCAGCAGTGGACTAAAATAGGCTGATGATGATGATGTGTTTACAGAATACATATGGCCTGTTAGAGGTGTCAGCTTGACACCTATAACCACGTGGTTATTGGACAGGTGCCTCTAGATACCAATCGAGAGTGCGCCGAATTAGCAAGTATTTTCCGGACCCATAGTTCTTGGTAGTGGAAGGAACCGTGGAGTTCTAGTCGGTAGGAGTCTGACATAGCTAGCTGTTCTGCCCAGATAGAGGGTGGATGAGGATTTCCGCACAGAAAAAGAAGGTGTCTCTAGGTACTTGGAACACTACATATTGTTGTAGCATTGGATTGTCTAAAATGTAAATTACAGAAGACTGACCGCAGCCACTCCTTATCAAATTAATGTTTAAAACGCCCAATTTTGCTGCTTCTTCAAATCTGGAAAATCCTACTGATCCTGTCTTTGATATTTTGAGTAGTCAATAAAATACGAACTGTCAGGTTCACTCTTCCACAAAATAGCAGATAAATGAGCTGTTGGACTTGAAACTTTGGATTTTACCAGTAATTCATTTGTGAACTTTATACTCACTTTTCTGTCTTGTTTGTCAAGTACAGCCGTAGTTAAACGTCAGCATAATATCCTCCTATCTTTACAATATTAATAAGTACTGGGTAAATGGCCGCTTTATAATTGCAATTATGTATAATTGACGAGCTGTATACAATAAAACATATGAGGATGACAATCATGTGAGTTTTTGTTTACCAGTTATGCATACTGGACTTAATTAGCAGATTTCTGGGAACTCATGTAATAAATCTTTCAAATTCATCCATTGTAATAAGTTTGTATTATTTTATATAGTTAACAATGATTATTTATCAAGATGTGCAACTAGTTATCAAGTCTTGGACAGAATTTGAAAACAGAGAAGAATGGCATAAAACGGAAGAAGGAGTCCCTGCAGTGAGTAAAAAAATATGGCACTTCGTCCACTGCAATTGAACTAGGAAACATAGGTATAAATTCCATTGCTATTTCTACACGACATACTATAGCTGCAATGATCTCGCTGCTTTGTACTCGAGGCAGAGGGTTCTAAAAAAACCTTTTTTTTGTTGCAAATGAACATGTAGGAACGACATAATTAAGCCTAAAATGTCCCACTACTGAGCAAATGCTTCCTCCAAATCTTTTCAGGTAACCATTCATTCGTTACTTTTTCTAAAGGGGAGGGAGCGAGATGAACTCTATGCGCGAAGGATGAGGAAAAAAATAGGTACCTTTTACAGGGTCAAAATAAATTAGTTACCGAAACTCTGCAGATGTTAAAGATATCTAAACCTCAGTCCTAATAAAACATCAATCGCTGCGAACAATACAGTGAAGCATGCATAACTACACCTTGCTCTGTGCGTACAATTTACAACCAAACTACACCTCAATAAGTGCACTCACGGTTACGAAACTGGCCTGACGTCACTGTCGACAGCGCTGTCTTCATTTTTAATTTGGTCTGAGATTAGATCTCAGACCAAATGATGAAAAAAATGTGGGGTCTAAGACCGCTTTTGAAAATTTTAGTGACGTGATTAGTATCGATATCTCAACACGAGAAAAAAGATTTTCTCAACTCATACTTCAAGTATCAACACCACCATAGATACATTAAACATTAATTGTATATTAATATCG
Organism: Dasypolia templi; assembly: GCA_963555695.1. Classification (NCBI taxonomy): domain Eukaryota; kingdom Metazoa; phylum Arthropoda; class Insecta; order Lepidoptera; family Noctuidae; genus Dasypolia; species Dasypolia templi. The sequence goes on from OY743152.1 coordinate 6,165,891, forward strand.
ATATCGATATTTATAAGCGGCAAAAAATGTCTTCGTGTCGATGTCATGACAACGTAATGCATTTAGATAGCCCAATACTTCGCCACTTGGCAGCGCAGAGGTCTTCTGGGGTACATAGGTCTATTTATTTATTCAAGTTTACGTTGTACTGTACAGAGCTATCGACCTGGACCTGGTCCTTACCGGACGGCGAGCTACCCATTGCTCGCCGTCTCTAGCGGCGACTAGGGGCGTGAGGGCGTAAGGTTCTCTCCCTCACGCGCTCCGCCTCGTCCTTCGCAAGCATTACTGTTTCGCAGAAGGAGGTGACGGCTTCCCGTTCGCTATCGCTCCGTACCATGGCCTGAACTAGGGCCGGAAGCGAGAGATCGCCGCCGCTGATCGCCTCCGCGAGGACACGTCTGTGCTCCGCCCAAGCTGGGCAGACGATCCACACAATGGTGACACCCGGTGACACACTAACCTACTTACGTGGGTTGGGTAAAATGAAATAAAAAATAATAAAAAGTGATATGAGGTAGATAGCCCCACAAGTTTGTTCGTGCCCCGTTTTTCACGACTTAACGTATTTAACCGATGTTAGCCGATGTTAAAACACAAGACAGTTGATTCTAAAATAAATGCACTTTTAATGATACCATCAAATTTATCAGTGCCATCAGTTACTTAAGTTTTAGTAAACGAGAGTCATTTCCTGTTGTTTTATGGTATTGAATTATTTGTTTTTATTGGCGATCGAACAATTAAGGATTTGAATCATGCCTTTATGAAGGATCGATCAAATCATTTTATTTCTTTGTCTTTTAATGACCGATTCTTGCTATCGGTAGCCGAAATGATTTAATGTATATGATCTGACAGGATCTACAAGGTGCAAAAGTAAAACATATAAAACAAAAGCAAAAATAGTTTTTATATCCAAAAAAAAAATAACATTGTCTAAGTTACTAACTTGAGGGAGTTATATATATTCTCAGTTATTATGTAAAGCCTACAAGCTTTATTACTGTACCTTCTACCTAACAGGGCAAATAAAGAGCCTGTACAAATCGCCCAATTCAATTAAATAAAAATATATTACGTAACAAAATGGTCACGACTATTGTTCCTAGCAGAATTTTCATTCTCGACTACCATGCAGAACAGTCCTTCCATAATGTGACCAAAATAATCACTCAAACAATACACAAGTTTAAACTAAAAAACAAAACCCGTAATTTCACAAAACTTTCTAGGAAATCAGCGACGCAACATAACAAAGTAACGTCAGAATCAAAACAGCAATTTGTTATCTATTTAATGTTAGCTCCTTCAGTTGGTCTCGGGTGGGTGACCGTCATGCTCTGTGGACCGTCCCGCCTCGTGGAAACAGGTGCAATATTCCTTCTTTATAATTGACTATTAAGTTTATATCATACTTACATGCCCTTTACACCCTCGTTTCTGACGGCTCCAATTGTTTTATGACACTTTTATGAGGCAGTTAAGTGGGGAAGTGTTTGTAGCTAGTTCATGTGTCTGCTATTTTTGTTCTGATATGAATCAACAGTAGACCTTAGACAGTATACATGTAATTGTATGAAGAATGCACCTACCTATGTTTTCCGGTATCTAATTGTAACAATAATTGTTGCGACATTAGGTTTCTAGGAATAAGTATTATCTTGTGTTAACATTGCAAAGTAAGAAAGGTTTAAAAATAGTAATAAACGAACAAGAAGTTGTTTATAAAAAAGATGGAGTTGAAAATGATTTGGTTGTGTAAAAGTGTATAATATCTAATAGTGAATACTGTTATTGCACTGAAAAGAGAAGTAGTATCAATGAAGACGTGCTGCAAAAATCACAAAAGAACAAACATTGATGTTGATCAGTGAAATAATTCAAAAAGGATGTTTTGCTTTGGTATATGAAGAAGTAGGTGATCAAGTTTAACCAACAGAAATTAATGATCCAGATCAAGATTCCCTTCTTCCCGCCTCAAATATAAGGACCTAGCTCATCAAAAAGGTAACGTAACACTCCATAAAATGTCGTGTGAATCCCAATGACGCACACAAGATTGGACTAAATGGTCGCCAGTGGGTGGGCCACTGAGTAATGGCTAATAGTGGCTAGTGGCTAAGAGTGGCTACCCACTGCGCTGATGATGTTTGTACTGTCATACCCTCGTTATTAAGCGTGTAGGTGGTCATTTACCTAATGACTGCATTGGGACAATCGTTCGCGTTTTGTTTTATTCGTAAGGCACTGTCCAAATCGTAGTTTTTTTAGGAGTTGTTCATTAGTTGATTTCGATGATTAGAAAAGCGGTCTTTTTGGTTTTGGCTGACAATTAAATACTTAAGGCAATACGGAAAAGGGTCCTAGGAAAAGGGTCTTGGGTAACACGTAAAAAATAGAGAAAGACAACCTTCATATAACCTCATACCCAAAAAGGGCGGCGATTGTTCTGCTGAAAACCCTTTTTACATAAATGCAGTCTACTTTTCCGATGCTGACGGCAAAGAAAATGGTGGAACTTGCAGTAAATATCACATCACAAGGATACTAGGAAAACGTATCTACTGTACCCATAGATACTCTATAAGTCATGGATCCAGATAAATATGACAACATGAATGATGTAGGTCTACAGATCATTACCTCATTAACCACGATGAGGCAAGTATATTTAGTTGTTAAAGTTGCATGACGTACTTGGAACTACTAGATAGACACACACACACTAAAAGGTAAAAACAATCATGACGATGATAAGCATTACCTTATTTTGAAAGGAAATAGTCTAGCCTGTCCGACGTAGGTAGATCCTTACAGCGTTTGTCCTCCGCCTTCTGAGACTATTTGTAACATTTTGAAAGTCCTGTTTACAACTTTTTTGAGTTGAACATATTTGCTTACATATTTTTTTAAATAAATCAATTTAAGTTATTAAATAGACGAAAAATGTTCTAAACTCGACACGATATCGTCAGTTTAGTGTGAAGAGGTAACGGAAATTCTTTTTTACAATAATTATAACCAAAATTTTCGAATAAATAGTTACTACGTTTTGAAGATGTAATCGATGGAAGGAGTAATCTATCCGATGTATTTATTAGTTACATTTAGTTTGGTTTTAATTAGCCCCAAAATGTACCGAAAACTGCTTTATTTTTGTCAGATTTGCAAACACGTCCTTAACGGACTTTGCCGTAGACACGCGGCACTAGTAAATAAATGTAGCGAAACTTCGGCGCCGTCAACTCGTTCTCGTTGACGTCCAATTGACGTGGCAGTGGACAAATGGCCTTAAGCATTAAGTCAGAGTCCGTCCTTCACCAGGAACGTATACGGCCAGCCTTAAAGCGCAGTGTTAGAATTTTCAATGCTCAGCTCGAGCCGAGGAATTTCAATCCAACTGTGTGCTATTTTAGCCATTCGTTTTAAATGTCGTGTAGTGTTAGTGAAAACAGATATTAAGTCTTTCGTTCCAGAATGTAGTGCATGAAATTCAGCTATTCTTCATCCAAATTAATAATCTAACTGTAGGTATTGAAGCCACCTACCACCAAGGCAATATCCTAAACAAACCCATTACAAGTACTTACTTACGGTACCTATACTTGCAACAGGAAACGTCACATCATAAACAATGATTAAACTATTTAATGAAACCCACTACATTGGAATAGGCTGGCAACACTGGCCGACATTTCCCCTATTACTATGAGTACGTTGCCCAGAAGAAAATCAATAATTACCGGTGCTAACCACAATTGCGTGTGTACTCGTTCAATGCAGAGTGCGCTTAAATAGGCCTAGTATTACACCGTAGTGTAAGGAAAAACGAGCACGAACTAAATATAGTTTTAAAACATTAATTTTAAAACTATGTTTAGTTCGTGCTCGTTTTTATATTATGTTCAGACTGACAAAAGACAAGGCATGATACTGTTACCCCGCCTTACACCCAAATATAAGTTGTAAAAACATTTTCATTCGTTTTGTTAACTATTATGCTCACATTTTTTGTGATTTGTGACAGTTTTGTAAAAGCTTGTTTTACGAAACATTAGAAGAATACAAATGTTTTTTTAAATTGGTGTAAGCGCGGGGTTAGTATAGCTTAACTCCTTTAATTACGTCTTACGTATTCTGTTATTTCAACTGGCTATTACGGTTAAAATGACGCATCCATGTGACTGACACAAAGACGGCGCGAATAGGGTGTATGCCTATTAATAGTACCATTTTAATTTCTTACAAAACAGAGGGCCTAGACAAAGTAACATCCGTAACATTCGATTAGCGGTGACGCTAGTAGAAAAGCAAAAAACGCCACATCTCGATAGCTTATGTCAACCCAATAGGTTGACATAAGCTATCGAGATGTCACGTGATCATATGTCATAACGTAGTATCATAGTGAAGCGATAGCGGTTGCCATTAGTCTAGGCCCTCCCCTCAGAACCCTAAAATGCACTTACCTTGTAATAGATGTCTGCAACATTGTCTTTTAATGATTTCTCTGTTTATTGAAGCGTTTGATGGTTTCAAAGTACTGGCTTTTTAAAGCTCGGAAAAAGTTTTGTAACTAATGTACCGACCTCAGTTTAAAATCTACCGTTAGTCATTCCGATATCGAGGGCTCACGGGCTATTTGTATTAAGCGACATTTTTGTAACTTTACAGGAGAGCTTTACAAAGTTTCGTTTTTCAGTAAAAATCATTTTAAAAAAAGTATCAAAGTTTTAACGAGAAAGTGTTAATTTTTTTAAGGCTGTTACTAACAGAAATAAATGTCGCTTGATACAAAATGAAATGACTTTTATTTAGAAACAGGCAAAATTATTCAAGCGCCATAAACTGTAGATTATAAGTTCAGGAAAAAATGGATGTAAACAACAGTCGTTGTTGTTTTAAAGTAAGGTGAAATGTATTCACAGAAAGTAGACATAAAATAGAAGCACGCTATTCACCTGAAGCATCATAAAGTAGTTGCAGATCGAAATTATTTATGTAGCTTTTTACACTAAAAGAGAACAGTTTTGTCTGTATGAATTCCATCTTTTCTAAAATTGTACAAAATTTGTGTCGCATCCATAAAATCAGATTCAAACTAGACCTAAATTTAATTATGTTACAACCGTCAAATAAGTGCTTAGATCACCACGAAACCGAAACCAAACGGCGCACAAAAAACTGGCTATTCCGAAAATTAATGAATACAAATAGCCCGTGAACCTTCGATATTATAACGGCGAACACCGGCGAAAACTCAACAAAAATCCATAATTAACACGCACGTTACACTTCGGAGTTAGCATCATCCATGTTAATATATTCTAGCACGTGCGGTCTGGCTGCTCGTTAAGACCACGTAATGAGCCGGCCATATTTAAGAGGGCACCTAATACCACGCGTCTTATCCTACATTGCTTACGCAGCTATCGATTCGAAACATTCGCGGGATATCGATTATTTTGCGAATCGATTATGGAGGCTGAAGACCAATTTTTATTGTTATTGTTAACCCGAAAGCAAATGAGATACATAATAACATATATCAGCCTATTATGTTCCCACTGCTGGGACACAGGCGTCCTCTATATGAGAGGGAGTGGGCCGTAATCCACCACGCGGGCCCAGTGCGGCAGCCTAATTGCGTAACACTTTTTCGTAAACGATTACGACTAATCTGTTTGATTTTGACAGTTCAAATACATCCATTGCGTTTTTTACATAGTTGAGCACATTTTTTTATAGAACTTATGAAGCAATGGATTAGCAATCTGTTTCAAAACGATTCAGATTCCGATTGATTGTGTATTACGCAATTAGGGTACGGGTTGGTAGATGTCACATATCTTCGAAATTTTGGTTCTTAGATGATGATGTTTAATAACAAAAACCAAATAATTGTTTCAGAAAAAGAGGTATTATTGTCTGTACTTTTCTTTTTCGCGAGTCAGAATGGTCAGACTTGATGCTGGACAGTGGTCAGAATAAAAATACGTTTCATGAGGTATAATTTGTAACAGCAAATCTTTGAAACTTGAAAATTTTAACCAGAAACTGCCATTTCAAACTCAAAATTCTCTACGATCCTCAGTCAGTTTTTGCCGTTCTACTTTGCGATGTTGATTTCAATCGATATTAATTTAAACGAGTAGTGGAAGAGATGACAGTGTCGTGGCGCTTAGTCTAATGGTGACGCTTATCTCAATTACAGCTGGTGAATGATGGTGCACCTGCGTGCGATAGTTCCAGTCTAATGTAAGTGCTTGTGGTTTAATGCCATTTCTTTTGTGTAGAATGTATTCTGTAGAGGTGGATCTTTCTAACAGGGCAGGTGGTTGCTTAGAAAGTACATGTAAAACTCATAATCATAGGTGTTATATCCATAGAACAGGCAGAGACCCATATGTCTGCTTATAAAACAACACCTCCGCAAAAACAAAATCAAAAAGTCGGTTATTCAAACTAGGCTGAATATCAGCACTTTATTAAACGTCAAAATTATAGATCATTTTGACGTTTAATAATTTGACAGTCCCCCAAAACACCCGCCCTTCACCACTTCCTCCTAGTGCTTTAGCTGGGAAAAACAAGTGGCGCAACAAACTCACTAGCAGCACAGATGTCTGTTTAGTTAGAAAACTACAATCGTAAGTAGTATTACAGTATTAAAAGACATTTACTGTATACTACCTTAGCCTTCGGTAACATCACGTTTTAACCTGAATTTAAAGTCAATTCAAGTGAGAACAAAACGTGTATTAAATTAACTGGTGTATCATCAAATTCATTACTAAAATGTAGGTCGAGAATGTGCCAACGTTAGAACCTGTTGTTGTACAAATATCATTTCACTTAAATTGCGCTTGTATGCCTGTAAAATATTTTTACTGATTCAGTTATGGTTAGCAGAAAACAAATTGTGATAATCCCTAGTTTTCTGCATGCAAATGTCAAGACCTTCGACGCAATCTAAATCAATATGTGTACCGATAGAATGGAGCTACACTCTCATCTCAACTTATTTAGAGTTTAAATACATAGGTACCCCCTTTTCAATATCAGCTACGTTTTCAATAAGTAAGTTGGCATATGAATCATGCAACTTGAACGGTAGGTAATAGGCACCGGTTTCATTTGGCATTTGAAACCACGGGAGAAAACGTCAATTTAAATCCACTGAGATTGACTTTGATATTATATTATTAAGCCGCAATCGTGTTGGACGAAGTTATGAACTAAATAAAGAGTTTTTAATCAAACCCATAACATAATAAGTAACAAAGCTGAAGAGTATTTTATTTTGATCGCACTTACCTTTGGAACTGCCAGTCGCATTTGAAAATTTATTTTGGCATTTATTAGCCCAGTTCTTGAGGAAGGTTACAGGGTTACAAGGTTACACGGTTACAAGGTTACACATACGCGATACGAGCACTAAGGAGCTGAGCAAAAAGATCAAAAGCCAGAAAGAATGCTGATCAAAAACGTAATAGCGCGGACTGGCGATGCGCTGCAACGCGGCGGATCGTGGGCCGAGAGAGTTTTATAAAAACATGTCTGTTTTTTTAGTACCTGTATTGTGTATCTTAAGTAGCGGGCAGAAGCTAGTATTCTAATAAAAGATATTCCGTGGAGAAACCAATTGTTTCACCAACAGAGAATAATAGGAGCATTAATCAATCAGCGTATTATTTGCGCTATTTAGTACAGCCGTTTTTTCTAGCAAATTCTATAATAAGGCAATTATTTTGTGATTGTGATTTAATAATTGCGAAATGAAATTTTAGTGTTTTGTCAAAAATACTAACAATTTTGATTAAAACAAATGAATGCGACTTCAGCAGAGCAAATTATATTAGCGTAATAAATAATTAAAAAAATGTGACTGAAGTTTACTCCTTTTTTTTAGGGTGGGATATCATCAAATGACTTCTCCCGCTCTGGGCAGAGCGGGAGGGACACACACTTTTACTGACTAAAATCCACCCGTGTTCCTTCAGTTGTGAGTTTACTCCTGGAAAACAATTGTCTGAAAATATATACTCTAAGCAAAGGAAGTAAATGAACACTAACGGCTTCAGCACCTGCGAAAACCATAAAAACGATACCCATGTTGAAAAATTTAAGAATTTCCGCTGCCACCATCTTGGATTTTCATTTAGACCTCACTACCGGTTGTTCACCCGTGAAAACCATGAAAACAACAACCGTGACGATTTTTTTTAAAATTTCGCTGCCACCTTCTTGATTTTTCGGCATGATGGAAAAGTAAAAAAATTGCAGCCGCCATCTTGGTTTTGTTAAGTAAGCACAACTGCAACTTGAACATAACTGCTAATAATGGGTATACCTCTGCCAAACCCATTAAAAGAATATAGGCATGATGATAAGAAGAAACCTCATTTCCGCAACTTTTTAGCCCAACTGTCCTTTCGCGCAACTGGATTCGCGAAAGTGTCTTTCGCAAAAGTGGATTCCCGCAAGTATATTTTGCGCTAGTGTCTTTCGCGCAAATTTAAAGTCCATTCGTGCTTAAGTCCATTCGTGGAATTGTCTTGTCGCGCAAGTGGGTTCGCGAAAGTATCTTTCGCGCAAGTGTCGCCATCTTGAGTTTACATTTTGACCTCACTATCGGTTTTCGCACCCTCGAAAACTATGACAACGAAACCCAAAACACAAAATTTTTAAAATATTTGCAGTTGCCATCCTGAATACCTAAGGAATGCAATAAAAAACTGAGTATTGAGTACATGATTTCAACGTGCAAGGTGTGCAAGGGTACGTTGCGCAGAAAAACGTAACGCTTTTGAGTTAACGCTTCTATTAAAATATTTTTTTCATGCTGGGGGGATTATACATGAAAATCTATTATTAAGGAGTAAACTCCAATTAACTCGTTTTCCAATTAACACTGTCAATTTAAACTAGTGTCTTTATTACACACAAAATAATGACACTGACAGTCCTTAAACCTAGTTTATATACTGATCGCGTTCAGTATCATTGGTGAAATCCACCCTAGGATTTGCTACGAACAATCGATTAAGTCACCTTTAAAAAAAAAACGCTTCAGCCGTTTGGGAGCTACGTTACCGCAGACAGATACAGATACACACGTAAAACTTATAAACCCCTCTTTTTCCATCGTGAGTTAAAAATTAAAACTGTTGCGATTGCGTTTCGTAATGAGGATGGTGTTTCAACAATTGACTGAATCATATAGATTCGATCAATTTATTACAAGAGCTAAACATAAGTAATTACGAGTATGTAGACTGTTATACATACAACCTTCTTCCACGAGAAAGGCTAAAAACAATTTAGGATACCGAACAATATATAGGTACCTACTATCTCTATCTTATAACGTCCACAACACATACCCATAACATTGTCTATTAAAGAGCCTATGATTATTTCTGGCTATGAGGTAGACCACCATGATAATAACCTTCTCCCATGAAAACATATTAGTAGTTAATTACAATATGTACTCTGTTAATGTAATCTGGTATAAGAGGATTAAGAGCGGCGATTACAATGAGTGGTTCAATGAATTGTGAGATATACGTTTTGTGGTTATAGAAGGTACAGTCCGCGAGGCCTAAGCTGAGTTTTGCATATGTGTGAGTGCACATAGCGACGCGTCTTTTGCTTGGCATTTGGACAATCGGCCTGAGGCGCTGTGCGTCCCTTGTGTGATCATCGCGCGATGACATTGGTGCGATTGGTTATCACTCACACAAATGCAAAGCTCAGCTTAGGCCTCGCGGACTGTACCGTCGCGTGTTGGTTTCACTGATAAAGAAATACAATCCAATTTGATAATGTCTTTTAACCCAATTAGGCTAGGTGATTTAACGTGAGGAAGGCCAGCAGCAAACATCTAATGACACTGTCAGTTTTCCATATCATTAAGACACCCAAAATTAATTCATTCACTCATTTATAATTTTACACAAAATTATTCCATTAACAGGATTTGTAGCTTCTCATATCATTAATAGCTTAGAGTTAATTATCTTAACATTTTACTTTTTTCCGAATTAAGGCGCTATGATCTGGCGCTCGAGACGAAGCCTACTGAAGTAGGCTAGCGAGTGGTTGCGCTCGCGCATTTTGATGGGTGTTTAAACATATTAATAATTTCATAAAGACAAACTCAGCGACTTGTGCTAAACAATCTTATCGTGTTATTAAAAGCGATGGCATGTCCGCCAGATCCATAAATAAGATACGTTTTTCTATTTCAGAATTTTCTATTACTGCTTTGTTATGTTCTCATGGATTCAAAAACTTAGTAAGCGCGGTACCTGTAGGATCACAGAGCCTTAATCGACTTTTGTAGCTGACTATCTGCCGTCCTGGTTCTGAAAGGATTGCTGGGTCGCAATAAGGAGCATACACCGCTTGTTAATTAACTATCTATCATTGAAAGAAATACATTGTAAATAGGAATGCGTACAGACACGCATTCCCTTTCACTTAATTTATTTATTTATTAAACAAATTATATACACACAACTAAACAAGCAAGAAAAAAAAGAACAGAAAAATACGTACAAAGGTGATGCTTATTTCTAAAGAAATCTCTTCCAGCATACCTGCAACAATACATTAGTATTTTCTCGCACGTTTTGCAAGTACTCTCTGAACTTGCTCTGAATAGTAGTTAGGTTCCCAAAGACGGGCACAGAATGCATTTAATCCTTAGAAAGGCGCGGGCGCACCACCAGTTTATGAGTATTGGGCACGAAATACGCAGCAGCCAAAATAAGTAAATGCTGTACACATTGATAAATAAAACACGTGCAAATTCCCACCATGAGGTGTGAATGTCCCTCGCGTAATTGGCGGCTCGCTAAAGCAAATGTTTTGTATCCTCGGAATTTTGACCAAATGTATGCGGAGCTTTGACGAGTGGAAACTGCGATCAATTAGCAGATCAATGGTATTTATTATTAATTTGTTTCGTTCCGTTATTAATCGGTGTTCCGTTTATGACCACTGTTTTGGGTTTCGGAAAATGTTATGATGGTATCTATTCAAAATATGCAGGTTGCAGATGTAGTATTTTCTCCGTAAACATATTCAATTCGGCAGTAGGTACCGATAACATCATAACATAACATCACGCCTTGTTTCCCCGAAGGGTTGGGCAGAGGTGTACCTATTGTACACCCACATTTCGCCAGTTATGTTTAAGTCCCATGTAATAGGGCCGATTCGAGCCTATTGCCATCTACCGGGCACAAATCCAGACTTCGGGCTGCTACTGATAAATTCCAGATAGAAAAACCCAATAACACGTTCCCCGACCTAGAAATCGAAGCCAGGACCTCATGCTCAGCAGTAGCGATTAAGACCACACATAGATAAACGATTTTCCGTTTTCTTTTACTATTCCCTTCTGTTTTTTTGTTTTGTGTGAATATTGTTTGCCTTAATCTGGTTCAAATTTTTTTTTGCGTGGTTTTTCTTATCTACTAACTATACTTACTAACATATTCGGCTTTCTCATCTATATCAATGAACAAGGTGGTGTGGCTGCCCTCACTGGATTTGACATGCTTATGTTTGCCGATGAAACCGTCTTGGACTTTCATGGAAAAACTTGGAAAGCAACTTTTGAGAATGCCGAGAATGACTAGCCAAGGTTACCTCCTGGCTTGAGGACAGCCTTCTATCCTTAAACGCCAAAAAAAAAACTAGTTTATTTGCTTTAGTAAGACTGTAGTGAGCCAACCCTCTTCAGACCTTGAACTTAAGATACACTCTTACCCCTGCAACAGAGCTTTAAATCGGCCTAGCGTCACGATAGATAGATAGAAAGACGACTTACTTCGAAAGCGCATGTGGTGGCTACTGCAGACAGGATAAGGAAAATGAAATATTTCTTCAAGAAACTACGCAATGTTGCAGAAAAAGCGCTATTGCTTCGTACGTATCAAGCATAATGCGAATGTATAGTTAGATACTGCATTTGCGTTTGGGGCGTTTCAAACAAGACATTTCTTATAGAATCAGAAAGGGCGCAGCGTGCGGTATTAAAAGTGCTTACGCATTTGCCGATCAGGCATTCAACACTCGATGTTTACGAAAGGAATGTTTTCCGGTTCCTCGCCAAAGAACAGCTTTTGGACTGAAGCACTTGAACTGTATTGCGCCCCATATTTACAACAAATGTAATAACAATAATTCTATACGTAAATTAGGCAACAACGAATTTAAGAAAGTTATCTTCATGTGGGTAAAGTCGCTTGACTACGAAGCAGTAGAAAATCTACTAATAGTGTTGACTTAATTGCGTTGTGACCTGTTACTGCTCATAGTTTTTTTTTGTTTCCCTATGAAACAACATAAGCATCTAAACTCACACATACACAAACACACACTATCACCCAATTACAAATACACCAACAAACATACTTGACGCAAAAAATAAGAATAATGTGTAATAAGTAGTATTTTAATTAGATTTTTTTTCTCTTTGTTTTTGTTTTTATTTCATTTTACTTTTTTTTTGGATAAACAATTTTTTTGCATTAAATCTAAAGATAAAAATTTGGTTCGTTTTTTTTGTGTTGTCATAAAACAATAAAACTTTGTGTCGTTGTATTACGAGAGGACACTGGCTCCTGCAACACAGTTTACACTAGTATACGAGTCAGAGAAATCTATCTGTTTTTGTAAAACTTTGTTTTATGCAATAAATAATTTTTGGATTTTTTGTATTTGTATTTCATTCGGCACGTGCCGATTGGCAAACTTCGTTCGGCATCTACCCTCGCTTAGTTCGGATCGGTTTGGCACAATTCGAGCTAAACCGACCGGATTTTACCCGAACATTATCATCATTTCAGCCGAAACACGCACGAAGAGCAGTAGTTGCCCAGCGGTAACGGCCGCGACTTACAAAATCAAAATCAAATCAAAGTCATTTATTCAAATTAGGCTGAGAAACAGCACTTTTCGAACGTCAAAATTACATAAGACAGTCCCCCAACACGCCCGCCCTTCACCGCTTCCTAGTGCTTAAGCTGGTGAGAAGAAGTGGCGCAACACAACTCCCCAGTAGCACAGCTGTCTGTTCAGTTAGAAAAACATGAATCTATACAATATGGTATGCAAAATAATAAAAATTTCGAGACACTGAACATCATATTAAATTATGTGCCATATGTTAGCTAGCCACGCCAATATACCCAAAAAAAGCCAACAATAATCAATAAAAAAAACAACATCACTTAGTACGCAAATAAAAGCCTCCAGGCATAAAGGGCGTGACAGCTTACAAATCCAATATTGTATTAATTGTACACACAAATGATAAACTAGGACTGTCGAAGTAAAATAATTAACAGAACAATAACTATAACAATAACAAAATCATAGCCAGCAAGATGACCAGTCACCACAAGCAGCACCCGTTCACGAGCATAACGCAAAGATCAGCCATTACCCACCTCGCCGTATTTGAGGGAAGGAGGCAACCCGATCCCCGACGCTACCGCAAGCAGTGACATCGAAGGGAGCATGACAAACTTGCTGCTGGTTGCTTAGGCAAGAATAATTTATGATCAATTGTCGAGGTCGCTAGCTAACCACATATTACAATACAACTCTTTAAAAAACAATGTAATGAGTAGATCATGTCAATAATAAATGAAGATAACAAAAAATAATTGACTCACACAGTCAAATAAAAATATTTAAAAAAATTAACTCATATACCCTGTCATTAGGTAAGCTGATTCTGGAGAACGAACATAAACACTGTCTTCTTATAGTTTTACGGTACGTCCATTCGGTTTGATGATCCGGCAAAGAACCGAAATGTGAAAAACTAAACATCCGGTTTTACGACTGCAATCAGAATCGGTCGCTCGGCAAAATACCGAATACGATTCAATGACAATAGCATTTTAATACATGCGTGCACATCAGCGCAGATTCGGTATTTTACCGAATGCCGCAAAAATCCAGGTACGGCAAGACGGGCGATGGGCGCGCACGCGGTGGGGCCGCGATTAGGGAAGGACAACCGTACCTACCGGCGACGACTTCTGAGCGGTTTCCTGCAAAAAACCGAATCGCATATTCACACGACGACCGACCACTCAGTTTTTTTACAGAAAAACAAAACCGAAGGCCGTGTGAACAGAGTATTCGGTTCTGTCGTATACGGTAAAAATCCTATCCGGCAAAATGTATCTGCGTGTGAACGTAGCGTAAGTAGTCGTTAATGGAATAATTTGCCTTTGAACAAAGGTTGGATTTTACTTGAGCTTTAAACGCTTTAAAAGGCAAATCTAGCAAAGAAGAGGGTAGCTTGTTATTAATGGTTATACCAAGCACAACAAATGAGTTATGAACCTTATGAAGCTGGTGAAAGGGAGCACGTAGTTTGTTTGTACGAGTTGTAGGTCGTAGGTTCGAACCCAGACAGGCGCTTTACTTTGTGTAAATTATTTCATCACCACTGCTCTCAAAACGGTGAAGGCAACTTCGTAAGGAAACCGGCATGTCTTAGGGTCAAAAATTCGAAGACATGTGACATCTACCAACCCGCACTGGGCCCGCGTGGTGGAATACGGCCCACTCCCTCTCATAGAGATGAGGCCTGTGTTCCAGCAGTGAGAATATAATAGGCTGATTATGCGCGTGAAAGCTGCATGGGCACTTCCACTTGTTTTTTCTATTCCGTGATCAGAACTGTCTGCGAAGATGCCCCAGTGAGTGGGTGTAGCGCTGTGTTATGGTCCATTGCGTCGTATGCGACTGCTGGCGTCGACCAGGACGGGGACTCAGGTCCCGGCTTGTACAGTGCGTTGTTGTGCAGTGTGCTGTGCCATGGTTGCTGAATGAGGCTGTGGGTGATGACCAGGAAGTCCGTTATGCTGGTGGTCAGGATACCCGTTTCAGCCGTGGGTGCTGGCTGACTGTGTGACGCGCCACTCTAAAGCTTGTGGAAGTGATGATGATGACGTACCGCGGAAGTGCACAAAGGATGCGCTGACGTTCATACTCGGGGTCACCAGTATAGTTGTTTGAGAAACAGGGTGTAATGTTCTGTGATCCTCCATGTCGTGTCTGGTGGGCAACTACCCGTCGATAGATGATGATGTCAGTGTTATGCGTAGTTCGCACGTGGCGGTGTAGATTGCAGAATTTCTTCTTCTCATAATTAATGAATTTTTTCGAAGATTGATGACGACTGTTTAATGTAAGCCGAATTTCGGCTCACCCGACGGGCTGGAAATGTCGTAGACGTCTCGTGACCCACTCCGAAGCCGTTGGTCTCTGGGCCTACAAATTAACTGCGTGTGCCTACATCACCAAGATTTACCTGTCCCGCGCACTGCGCTGACAACACCGGATTATATATGTATTCTCGCAATTTTCCTCATTTTTATTGTAGACACAGATAGCACTACTACACAGATACTTTTTTCCTTTATTTAAGATTTATGTCCCCACCCACGGCTTAACTTAGTGTATTATACCGTTAAGGTACAGAGAGTATTTTGCGTGCAGGGGCTAAACGATTGGAATCGGTTTGAGATAGATTACCCAACAAAATAAATGGCGTAAAAAACAGTTTACCACTAAGTTTAACTTGTTTATTTATTACATAATTACTTTAAACCTATGTTGTCCCACTGCAGGGCAAAGCCTCCCTATCTCCTTTCCACTCTTCTCTGTCTTGAGCTAGTGGAGACCAAAACTGTCTGTTGGCATCGAGCTCGTCCCGTCATCTACTCCTGGGTCTGCCTCGATGGCGTTTTAGGGGACTCACATGGTGGTAGATTTGGCCCATGACTCGTTCGACATGCATCAAACGTGTGCGGCCCAGTTCGTCTGCGATTTATATTTTGGAGCGTACTTGGTTATCTCATAAAAAAATCCTTTATTGTTATTGGTACAATTTTTTATTAATTACAAAACATACGTGTTATGTGGTGAAGTTCCTTTTTCGCTACACTGTAGGTTGTATCTTCTACTCAACTGGTCAGATAAATTAAACTAGCGGCTAAGATACATACACATGTAATATCTGCACCTAAATATTACATAACGCTCCATGTCTCGAGCTAGTCGAGTCACAACAGGCGCCCAACTGTCTTGTACTGAGCATACAAATGATTTAATATGTTTACTGAAGCAATGGTTAAGGGTTTTGCCGAATGTTATTTTAGTAAAGATAAGGAGATATTTTTAGCTACTAAACACACGAACAACTTAAAAAAAAAATGAAAATGAATACCTTTAACAGCATATTGTTGAGCTACCTACTAACTTACAGCTGGCAAGCATGGCTCTTATAATCCAGACGCTTTTAAATACCGAGTCACTTGTCTAAGTAGTATTTTTTTTTTACTGGCCCAATCCTAGGAACCTTCTGGTTACGGAGATAACGAAGGTCAACATTCGCTTTTACGTGCGTTTTTTTACGAAAACCAGTTTTAATGTTATAACACAACTTTAAATATTTCCACGACCCCTGTACCGTTGCATGCACCCGTAAGCACAATGTTTTTCGTGCGCACTAACAGCAAATGTTCACACCAAAGTTAAAGGCGTTTCACAGCAATTACTTTTGTGCTATGTTACTTATTTTGATGTACATAATGCGTATTTCACGGCTATATGATGGTTCTTACCTTTATTAAAGTAGGTATGTGTAACTAAGTACATATGTAGGTACTTTTGGTGCTACCTGATTTTCAACGTTCAAAGTTTCAGATATTTTCAGAAACTATTCGATGAAATCTTTAAAACACTAACAAGCATTACCTCTATAGTTTTATAGCATTACTATGATGTAGTTCTCAATACGGGGCATTGCGCTAGATTTAAATCTGTCGCAACACGGCGCGGCGCCCGGCGGTCTTGCTGCGTCTGCGCACACCTTGTTACGTCACGTGGTACATATCAAGAAAATTCCCCTTGTTTACGCACAAGACTGGAATTGTAAACTAGCGATTTATACGATGCTGTAAACACTGAATATTCTGGGTGGATTTGGGCAGCTGCTGTACGAAAACAACGTTTGTAGGAGACAGGAAACATAGGTTTAGCTATATTGATTTCTCAATCTATGACAATTAATTATTATTTTCAATAAACGGATGTCTATTTTGTATGCTCTTCTGATGAAGATTGGAAACATTTTCCGATGATACATCCTGTGTTTGATGATGTTGCAATCACACTTTAGCTGCCTCTTGCTGCAAAATCTATAAACGTTACTTAGCACGTACTTAGGCTAAGCGTTATACCTGTCATTGTCGCAAAACTGACAAAACTACAAGTGCAAGACAGAGACGGAAATATGTCAGCTAAGTAACGCTTATAGATCTCGACTCGAGTCGTTAGTCTGAATATTCCAAACATAAAAAAATAACGGCCTGATTGAACCTTCTCTCTTCTTTTAAAATAGTGCTGGAAGCTGCTTTTCAAAACTCGGCTGCATTGCTTAAATTATAGGTAAGTATCGGTATGATTTTGCGGCATACTGAGAACACAATTTAACAAACTACTAAATCAGAATACTGTGTAATCTCGAAAGCAAACTTTACAGTGATAAAAAGTGAAATTACGGACAGAATAACTAAAGATTCGTTTGATCTACCTCTCTAACAACATTATCGACCTTACAAAGATATTAGAAAACCACTTTATTATCACAACAAACACAAGTTTCTAGGCAATAATCTAATAATTCTAATAAACACCGCGGCTTGTTCTCGAGCTCGTAAGTCCCGGAGACAAGATCGGTGTGTGTTCTCGAAAGCGGGATCGGCCGCAGGACACAAATCATGGCGGTTCCGCCCCGTTCTTGCACAACTGAGTCAGGAAACTGGTCTATTGTGGACTAAAAAATTTGTTAAGAACTAGCTCGAGTTTTTGTCGGACAACAGTGGCGTACGGGAGAGATAATCAATTTATCATCTGTGTTGGAGTGCTTTCTTTTGTAGTTTCTTGGTAGAGGTGTTGTTGCTTCGCTGTCATGCTGATGTCGTACCGCACCTGCACTTTTGTTTTTTACTGATGATAGACAGTACAATTATATCTGTCTTTGTCAAACAAATAGCTGTCAACACGTTATAAGGTCTCGAAATTTCTACTTTATTCAGTTTTTTTATTAGGGACTTTTATAATCGTTATACGTGTAACAGTAGCATCATATCTCAAATACTCACAACTATGGATTATTGGGCCATGAACCTGGACAGACTCTTCGCTTCACCATTTGGTTGAGAAAGCAAGTTATGGTTTGGCTTTATTGGAACGTTAAAACCAGAGATTGATAGTTTTTTTTAAATCTCCAGTACGCCAAAAGTGGAGATATATGCGTTAATGGGTTCAGCCGTTACTGTTTCAACGTTTAAGATTCTTTGGTTTGGAGCTTCGTATAGAATCAATAGCGCCGTCTGTATTTTTAGTTCTGTAAATATCTAAGGTTTTAATTTATGTGTTACATAATTGACTATATTAATGTGCATGAAAACATAACAAAACACCTAATGATAATTATCATCGAGCAATAATTTATTGCCTAACAATATTTATATCCACATTTGTAAATGCATCCACAGGTTACAACGGAACTCCAAGCCAATATTGTTTCATCATTATATTATTCAAACTAAACACCGTCGTTTCTTCACAGCCATATTCAGCTTCTTCTTACATCGTAGCTTTCATCCAAATATGGATGTCGATGGATCCTCACCCCATTTTGTATGAAGCAACAGCTTGCTTCGAAAGTGAGTGGCGTCAATAACTTACTCGTTGAAACATAGAGGGATTTACGAGCACAACACACTATTATTACTGTGAACTAATTTTGAAGAGTTATTGTAGTTTGGATTGTAATTGAAAGATGCCCACGCTGTGACGTAGGACTTTCGAAGTACGAGGATATTACGAAATGTGAAAACATGGACATATATGATTTAAATATCAGCCATACCATTGTTCAGATCAAATAACATTTTTGGTACGTAATAGGTAGACTACACAACTGTCGGATGGCTTCTATCTTATTTTAATGTTATCAAATCCAGAAAGAGTATTTTCAATATTTAACACAAAGGGTTCATCATCAGCTTCTAAAGTAATAAACGGCTCTTGGATACACAGGTAGAAACGCGAAAGGGAAAAGAGCCAGTTAACGCAATTTACGGATTCATATTTCAAATATATATCAGCTTTTGCCATAGATTAATCTGACCCTAAAAATGGAACATATAATAAAATTATCTCAGGACAACACACAAAAGTTTAAACTACTTACAGATGGACCGATGACCAAGCTCAACAATGGACTGGAGATCATTCCCAAAATATCGAATTAAGTTATTATACTATACCGAATATGATTTGTAATAACGCAGTTATCCATTTGAGATTTGAAACTACGAGTACTTACGAAGGAAATCTAAGTAACATTTCTCGTGACTAATCTTATAATTATATCATGTCTTTGGTTTAACTTTTTTTGGAGTTCTGAAATATAAAGGTTTGAGTACTGCTATGCAAGGCTCCAGATTGTTTCATCCATACTTTTCTACAGCATGGTCAAAGTCAAAGCATTTATTTCAAATAGACACCTTCCAAAAGGCAGTTTCATATGGAGAAGAATGGGCTAGAAACTCCACCGTTACTCTTTTAAATTGTTTCACAATATTTGGTACTTTTACATTAATGATTTCATTGTGTGTGAAGATACTATACCACAAAAGGTAAAAATAATTAAATATAAAGCAACGGCGGGTAAATTAATTATGTGATAGATACATGGTGCTATATATTTACTTATATTGTAAAAGTTGATGATTCAACTAAAACTTTTAACAAGTAATAAATTTGTGTGTGCGTTATATAGTAATTACAGGATCAATGTCTTAAAATTTAAAAATGATACAATTCAATAAGCAATCAGTTTGCTTTCATCTAGCCTCTAGATTGTCGTATAGATTGTATCAACAAGAGGTTCCTATTTCAAAAAGTTCATCTGTATTTTGAGTGCAAAATCAAGGAGATTTTCCCGTAAAACATAGCTAGCTACTAAACTACTAACTAAATGAATGTCTACCTAAATACCGCAAAACAGTCTCTTGATCCAAACATTCGTGACTTAAAACTGTCTTAAAACATTTCCCTTCAGGTCAAAGATCAAGCTGTAAAATAAAAATTCTAAACTGTTCCGATATTCTGCATGAAATATTCAAATCTAGACAATTATTCGGCCGTTTAGACTAGAGAGATATCGTTTTGAAGCGTGTGAGCGTTATCTGAGTGTTTTGTGGTTGAAAACAATGGCTATTAAGCCGTGGCCTCGGCTCCGGAGCAAGGCGAGGCAATCAAAGCTTGCAATAGAACGCTAGGAACCGGAACGCGACAGTTATTCCGCTCTTCTCCAACTAACGGTTCCACCATTTGCTGTACTTTTTCTTTGTGCTCGACTCTAACAGTGCAACTACGTAACAACTCGATTTGTTTTCGTTTCAAATTGTAGTCTCGCATTCCGTCGATTTTTATAGAGCGTACTGCTAAAGATGATGATTTTTTTTTAAGAAGGTATAGCCAACCTATTATCTAAGTATACACCATATGCTGTACTTTTTCTTTGTGCTCGACTCTAACAGTGCAACTACGTAGCAACTCGACTTATTATCGTTTCAAATTGTAGCCTCGCATTCCGTCGATTTTTTTACTGCGTACTGCTAAAGATGATGAAATTTTTTTGAAGATGTTTTAACCCACCTACTATCTAAGTATTTTGGTTTGTACAGTACAATTACGGTGCAGGATTTGAGCATGAGGAAACTGCTTGTATCCAGATTAAAGAACTGAAAATTTTACCTTTAAATGCTTTTTAAGTTTTTACATCCTCAGATCATCATCACCTATTGGCAAATAATTACACATTTTAAATGAAATCTTTTATTTTTGCAGGTTTTGCTAAAACGCTGTACCATAGGTAGTGTACTACCATATTCAGGAAAATCAATATTATTGTGGATTGTTTTGCGAGTGAGCTATGGTAGCGCAGTAGCGGGTGCAGTACATTCACCACGCTTCGTCGTTCGCTAGCAGTTTCGTTATTTTGGATTATTTTCTACTAAATCGTGTTTAGACGCTTTCTGATGACAATGTTGTTATATTTGCTCGTTTTGCAACGAAATGTATTATTAGTAAGATTGTGGAAGATGCTAATCTCTTTTCTAAAAACGAGCTTGTTGTTGCAATGATGCCTGGGGATTTCTTGATCAATTATGAAGCAGAATATGTTATTAAAACTGGACTAAATTATCAAGTTATTTAAGCTTCATAATTTAATCATATTACTATAGTATGGAACGTAGAAGACGTGAAGTATTTCCTACTATTTTAAATACATACCAATGCACAAAAATAAAATATAATGATCATGTAATTTTCATCAAAAATACACCAGTTCCGTATATATTTGCTACAAAAAAAGAAGCAAAGTGCCATCAATATCCCAGATTTGTTCAAGAGTATAAAGAGAACCCGCGTGCTCTAAGTAAAGCATGGTATTAAGTTATTAGAAGGGTGTTTACTTTAAGTATGGTACTTATAGGTTCGCCCTGGGGCCACTCGATACCCCGTGTTATAAATCTAAGCTATATCATAAAATCTCCAATAACCAACGACTACCGACCACCGTTAGCTGCTGCCTAGATCGAGGATAATTCTAAAAATAATTGTTTATTCTAAATTATGATGTTTTTAGTTTTGAGCCACTTTGTTGACTTGGTTCTTAGCCAAGCAAAATCTAGGGATCCTTGTAAAGAAAGCACTTTGAATTGATGTATTTGCTGCATCCAAATGCGGAACGCACTCTCTTTCATGATACAAAGAAATTCCTACTACATTGCTTCAAATGTTTTCAAACATCAATCTGCTCGACAGCGTAAATAACACGATGAATATTGTTGAATTTTACGTAGTGAAAGATATTGGAATTGTAAGTTTGTTACGAAATTACCCTGCAGGATAACTACCGTTCAATATATCTACGGAAACATCATGTACGTAGGGAAAAATTAAAATAAATTCAGATGTGAAAGATACAACTATAGGACTAGAAATAGGGTGTCCGTATGGATTGAGGAGCCATGTCTCATATTTAAATGCAAAATACTACCAGAATTAAGTAGTAAATTAGCCCTATCCTGGAATTTGTAGTAAAACCCATAAAAAGATACAAGACGTTTAAGTTGGCTCCTCAATTAGGCCTTGATGGTTTATAGAATCGAATCGAATAAAGAAACTCTACGAAGGTGGAGCACGAAATAATATCGTCAAGGTAATAGAAAATTACCTATCAAACAGAAACACCAAAGGCATATTCCGAACACCAACACGAACAGAAAAAAGGTACAACACGGTGTTCCCCAGGGATCGATCCTCGGACCCGTGCTTTATAACTTATATGTCGCTGTCATACAAAACACCGAATCGCAGGCCAGATGCTCTCTCAGTATGCAGATGACCTGTGCATTCTCAATGCAGCGGAGAAACCCGATCACGCCACCAGGCGTGCGTAATGGGGGCACGCCACAATAGCGGCGATCAAAGAGGGACCTCTTTGAGAAGTGGTTGGAGAGGCGCCAGGGCGTCCTCACCGGACACGGTTGTTTCAGGAGGTTCCTGTTTCGCTTAAGGCGGGAGGAAACGCCCGGGTGACACCATTGCGTGGATCGCCCGGAGGTCACGGTGGAGCATACGGTGGAGGTCTGCCCAGCTTGGGTGTAGCACCGCAGTGTCCTCGCGGAGGCGATCGGCGGTGGCGATCTCTCACGTCCGGCCCTGGTCCAGGCCATGGTACGGAGCGAGAGGAAATGGAAAGCCGTCACCTCCTACTGCGAAGCAGTAATGCTCGCGAAGGAAGAGGCGGAGCGCAAGAGGGACAGAGCCTTGCGCCCTCACGCCCCTAGTCGCCGCAGTAGACGCCTGCACGAGGCTGACGCAGAAACGCCATAATCATGTCTTTTCATTGTGTAAGTAAAATTATTCCATTTTTGGACGGATTACCACATATGGGCGGATTTGTTCTAAAAACGTGGTAATTTTTTTGTTTTAAGAGGTTAAATTTCCATAGGGTAAATACTTAATTATAAATGTATGTCGGATCAGGGGTGGCCGAGATGCGAAACATCGGGTCTTCTTCACGATCCGACACATTTTAGTGTGGGCACTGTAGTTACCCACTACAGTGCCCACACTAAGATGTGTCGAACGAAAAGATAATTCGAATTAAAAATAACTTTAATACACTGGCTAACGAAATAAACAAGTGCAACGGAAACAGACACGTGCGTTGGTACCGAGCGTTTGCCAAGACTGTCCAAATTCGACCGTATTCTGTTGACTGTCGCAACCCTCGGTCTCTCCGCCAGTCCTCACTGCATCCCCTGTACCGACGATCGTGTCCAAGCGGTCGGGCTCGCTTGCGTTTCCGATCACATGATCATTCGCCTATGAACCAAATTGTTAGATGTCGCTGTGCGCCATCCATATACGACATGTATATTAACAACACTTACTAACATTTTATATGAAGTCTTTTTGATTTTTTGGTGTACATAATAAATATGCTTTTAATAGGGAAAAAGGTGTGTATGGCGATCTATTTTCTCCGCTATTTGAAAGATAACTTATGTTTAACAAGTAAAAATACTTTATTATTTTGGTGAAACACTTTTCTCTTTGACTGTTAAGTGAATAAAAGCACCAAAAAAAGATATAAAATTATCGAATCGGGGGCGTCGGCCACAGGTGCATCTACTACTGGAGGCGTAAGCCACGGACCCGTACATTTTAGTATTATTTATTGCGTACAAATTACAAAAAAAAAAATGTTGACTGACAGCTAAGGTGAAACTTCAAAGGTTTGGCAACATGCATAAAATTTCCTCTGATTATTCTCTACGCTGGAGCCGTATCAACTTTGACGGCACCTAAGAACATGCGGATAAAGTTAACATATTGGAAGTATATTATTTTTAAAATAGTTGAGTCATTTTTATTTCATTGCAATACACAAATTACGAAACGAAAAGTCTAGACTATAGCCTATACATAATTCTTGTACTCCTAGAAGCTAAGTGCATTTACAGGCACTTTTGAACTATCAAGAAGTCGATCAGTCAGCTAGCCGCAGCAATGAAAACGCGGTCTTGGTAACGGCAATTTATACAGCTAGTGGTTGCTGGCATCAGGGAATTTTAATCAATTCATCCTGTATCTTCATCTCTATATACTAAAACTAGGTGCACCCCACGGTTTTACCCATATATGTCTCGATCCCGTAGGAATATCGGGATAGAAAGGATCGTATGTCCTGTCAGTGAAGTCCCAGATAAACTCAGAAAGTATATATGAATAAAAAATGTCACATTGCTGCATTGGCCCGAATTTGCGCCCACAACTCGTGAATGAGAAGCGAGGCCGAAACCACTTGGTCATCACATCAAATCGGTGGAGCAGTGGTGGGTCGGGACTTATGAGTTGTGGGTCATAGGTTCGAACCCAGACAGGCGCTTAACTTTAAGTTTCCTATCTGCGGGAACGCTTCTCCTACGCCCGTCCTTTCAATGCGCCTTGCAGGTCGCACCTTAGAAATCTCCTCAAATCCCCTCCCCCCTCAACCGACTTCTACTCCTACTCTTTCCCTGTGCATGCGGTTCGGTTGTGGAATTCACTTCCGCCTGACATTAGGAACTGTCAAACTGTTGCCGTCTCTAAAAGGAGAGTGAAAGAATACTATCTTTCCACCGTGTCATAGTTGCATTTGTATTTTTTTTTTTAATACTTTATATTTATATTTATTTGAGTGATATTTAATTAAAAGTATGTATGTAAGTATATTTTCACATTTATATTTCTAAATTAGTGAATTGTTTTGTTTTGTATGTATTTTGTTCTATCTTCTACTATTACACACGTTGTCTACATCTATTATATACTCTCCTATCTCAGGTATGCTGGACGAGATTTCTTTAGAAATAAGCATCACATTTGTACTTATTTTTCTGTTCCTTTTTTTTTCTTGTATGGTTTTAAGTTTGTACATAAAGCGTTAAATAAATAATAAATTATTTCATCTGCACTGTTCTCAAAACGGTGAAGGAAAACATCGTGAGGAAACCGGCCTGTCTTAAAACCAAAAATTGGAAGACATGTGACTACCAACCCGTTAATAGCTACTGCTAATTTTATTCATACCCTCTGCAAAACGTGTATGCCATTAAATGTTTGAATTGTAGTTTCATCCTCTTTGTAGTTTTCTCGTTACCTAATAGCATAATAAATGATATTTTTGCCTACCCGTATATTCCGATTTAATCTTCTACATTTGGCGAGTGTCCATAAGTATTGATCCATGTAGTGTAAAATTTTCATTTTTTCCCCCTGGAAACAGTGTTTGGAATCAACCGGGTGTATACCTGTAAAAGTTCATTCGTTTCTCGATAGCGAATGGAGTCTCAAAGGAATCATTACGTGTGTCCTCACTTGGGAGCTTACATATTCTTGCGTCGCCAATTCACATTGCATGAAGCGCATTCCCCACAAAAGCGAATAACTTCAAGTCGAGTTGAAGATGAAAGCGCATGAGGCACATACGAATTAAAAAAAAACTTACTGAGATTTGACCTCCCCACCCAGCTACCTGTGCCTCCACAGACCGAGGTGGCCTTTCCATAAGTGCCACTCGTCGAACGTCAACACTGAATTTTAAATCCGTTTTGAGTCTCATTAGAGCTATGTCATAAGCGACAAAATTCATACGGTACTCTTCGTGTTCGTGGACGCTGTGGACACTAGACACGAACCCTTTACCTCTGTGCCTGTTGCCCACTGAAACAGTCATGGTGTTTAGGCCATAACAACCAGCCACACAATGCGCCGCCGTCAACATTATCCTCTGGTTGACGATAGATGACCCGCAGATCCATCCAGACCGACCTTTTATGTCGCACTTAAAACTTAAGAACGCGATATGTGGGAACTGCCTTATGTTCCCAATTTTACCTCCTACTACAAAAGGTTCTAAGTCACAATTGATAAGGGGTATCAAACTCAATATTGCAAAATGATACTGCATTTTGTAAAATTGACTTACACACGTAGTTACCAATTGGTTTTGCCGAAGTAAACTCGCTATCGCTTAATAAAGCCATAATATCTAGTCATTAATTTTCTTAAATACTTTTCCTTTATGAAGAAATCAATTTATTAAACGGATTTAATGGCCCCCATTATTTCTAATTGAGTTATTTACTTAGGCCGCATAGCATCGAACAATGCTTTTTTGTAAACTTTCTAACGAAAATATCGAATGCTCTGACCAAAAACACAAGGACTTAAAGCGGTTATTACATAGAACAGAATAGTATATAATGTATTGCTATCGTGCTTATTTCAAAATTATTACGTTTACAAGCTGTGTTGTCCGCGACTTCGTTTGCGATCCAGGATGAAAAATAGCCTATGTCCTTACCTTAACCTAGGTCATGGTCTATCTTAGTGCAAAATTTCATGCAAATCCGTTCAGCCGTTTTGGCGTTAAAGTGTAACAAACAAACGAACAAACTTACTTTTGCATTCATAATATTAGTTAGGATTATGCGGTGCTAACATAAAATAAATTGTAACGCTAACCGAAGATTTAAGTAAAAAAACCTGGATGGACCAGCGTGTGTATTGGCAGAAGAAAATATAGGTGAAGAATAGCAGGTGAAGTCGGGCTGTGGATGTCAGGTATTAACATGTTAAGTTGGTTAAAGTTATCAAAAGTGTCTCTTCAACATACCCTTGGGCGTTTAGTAATAAGGAAATACAAAGACTAATCTAAGATAGATAACTCAACATAAAACAGTCGTCTGTTTTTTTCCTCGGATTTAATATATTTGACTTTGTTAAAATCAGTTGTTTAAAGACTGAAGGTAAGCGCACACGAGCCACCAGCTACATCCACCGGTGGCTGCCGCCTGTTGCTGCGGTGTTAGTACTTACTGCTGTAGCGGGTGGCTGAATCCATACAAAAAGTACTCGTATGGAAAAGCATGTGAACTTTGCAGGCGGTTCGTTTGCGCCTAGCCTGAACGGCAAACAATCTTACCCACTAACGTAAGATGTTTCAATTTTGCTGCTCGCGCTTAAAGGCTCCCGCAAAACGGAGTGACGCCACAGCGCGCAACCAAGGCACCGCTTGTCGCGCGACACGCGGTGCCTTTGTGTAGCGCTGTGGCGTCGCGCCAGTCTGTACGAGACTTAACGCGCCTTTTTATCTTAATCGATCGGTTACATTTGCTTTTCTTCCATACGTACTGATCGACGTAATGAAGGTGCACCGTTTTCTGAATTGGTTCAACTTCCTGAAAACATTGTATGAATCAGTCTCCTTTACTTTGGTTGAATTCTTTTCGTGAATTATAATATTATAATAATTTGTGGCGGCATCTACACCGCTACATGCGAACAACGCAACACACTGACGTCACACAAATCCTGCATCGCGCAATCAGAGTTTACCGCGCAGCTAGAATATATAAAACTTCCCGACATCAATCGTTGGGCAGTTGCCCACCAGATAAGACATCCATCTGGTCGGAGGATCCTCCCTTATCGAAGAGTATGAGAGAATTTTACACCCTCTTCCTCATAAACCTTCACTGGTGACCCCGAGTATGAACGTCAGCGCAGCCTTCGTGCAACTACTTCAGCTTGACGTCATCATCACCACTCCCGCAAGTCACAGCCAGCCAGCAACCACGGCTTGAACGGTTGTCCTGACCATCAGCATGCAGCGCAAGCGCATTCCTGGTCATTACCCTATGCCTCATCAGCAACCTTGGCACAGCACACTGCACATTCGGCCGGTCCACAAGCAGAGCGCTAAATCCCTCTCCTGGTTGTCACCAGCAGTCACCCACCCCGACTCACTGAGGCATCTTCGCAGACAGTTCCAACTCACCGTGAACTGTGCGACACCCGGTTCCAACCCACTGGTACCCAAATGGCACTAGCAAGCATCGCAAGATACAAGACTTAGTCCACTATCGACCTCCGGTCTCCGGAGGGGAGTGATGTGGCTGCATCGACACCGCTACATGCGAAGAACGCATCACGTTGACGTCACACAAATCCTGCATCGCGCAATCAGTGTTTACCGCGCAGCTAGCATATTTACAACTTCCAGACACCAATCGTTGGGCAGCACCCGATAGGCCCACCAGATACGACAAGCATCTAGTCGGAGGATCCTCCCTTATCCAAGAGCATGAGTGAACTTTACACCCTGTTCCTCATCTTCACTGGTGACCCTGACGTGATTTGAATACGCAACCTTCTGAACCCCATTAAGTACTTAAGTAAACCTTAAAAAAATTACTTCCTTTAACCTGTGCCTTCTCAAAGTAAGGTGGGTTTTCCATAAGTGCCACTCGGCGAACCTTTCAACTGAATTTTAAATTAGTTTTGAGTCTCAGTAGTGCGGCAACAGAAATACAAACTGAACAATTTGACTTTCTACCTATTGCGGTTCATGAGATACAGCCGGATGGACGGACATCGGGGGCTTAGTAATAGGTCTAAAAGTAATCTATTTTAAGCCATATAGATATCCCACAGTCGATCTATATAGAATTGGTGGCATATTTTCAGTCATGAAACTATACCTGTTCAACATAATTCTATGGTTAAAAAAATTCCTTCCAGTTAACCCAGAAAGACAGGCTAGGAGGCGAAACGATATTGTTGCTTACTCTCCACGGGTACGTACGGTTTTTGCAAGGCCTGACGCCTGCCTACGTATGCCAATCAGCCTACACATATAATAAAATTAACGCAAAACTAAAGTTCCACAACGAAGTTTCGCATCAATGCAAAAAAGTGATAACCGAGTGTTTAAAAACTCTAACGTATGAAAAAACACACAATGAACATTTTGAATTTTAATTTGAGGGTTCCGCTGGCAAACTTTACGTACGGAACCCTATAAAATATATGGAAATCATGTTTTTTTCACTACTCCTACTATTTGAAATACATATGTGGTGTGCGAAGCTGCGGAAAAAATAATAATCATTTGCTGGAAACGTGAATATCAAAAGTGAGCAAGACGGGTGCATTTTCATTCGTAACTTAGTTACAACTGAGAAAAATCTTTGCCCGTTGTGTCTACTATAAATAGTTTACTACTCGACATACGATAACATACAAAACACCAAGTATTAGACACATGTGTATCTAAACTACACCCACATTTCGACAGTTATATTTAGAATAATCAGCTTGTAATGTTCCCCCTGCTGGGACTCAGGCCTCCTCTCTTCGAGAAAGAGTGGGCTGTAATCTACCACTAGGGCCCAGAGCAGGTTGGGAGATGTCACTTGTCTTCGAAGTTTTGGATGTTTTCCTTCACCGTTTTGAGAGCAGTGGTGATGAAAAGTAAAGTGCCTGTCGGGGTTCGAACCCACGACCTACAACTCGTACCACTGGTCCACTACTGCTCTATGTTATGTTATGTTTAAGAGCCATGTAATAAGGCGAAAACACAACAGAACACATACAAAAAGAAAAGATAAAAAGATATAGATAGATCGCGAACTTTATCACATGAATAGCAATAAGAACCTACTCCAAAATAGTAAATTTTTCCGACACATTACATGGCTCACTTTGATGACGTCGGACACCTGCCTGTCACTGCACATTTGCTTATGCTTATTCGGTGTCACAATAAAGCTTTTTAGTGTTCCTTTTGATCCAGGAGTAGAAGTAGCCGGTGTCGGTGTAGACCACCAGATCATCGCTGATCGAGGATATCTTGTAGGAAACGATGCCAATTTGGATGTAGCCTCGCACCATCAGGGCGCTGCCGGAGTCACCACTAGGAAACAAGAGAGAAAATACATTAAAGGTATTGGTTGTTGCGCATTGCATTACAAAAAATCCGACAACGCTTTCCTATCTAGATTACATACCCGACTGCAGCGGAGCACAAAAGTATAATGCAGTCTGTCGATCGAACTTATTAAGTTCGGTAACAATAAAAAAAGATTTGTGTCTCATTAGCGACAGTTGAGCTCAGTTAAATCAGGTAGACTTTCTAGTATGTCGCGTTCGCTCTAAGCTTTGCCGCTGACCGTCAGCAAAACTAACAAATATCGAAAAAACTGAAGAAATTAAGGTAAATATGGTAACAATATACAAATGGTAACAATCACACGCGTCTCAACAATTTCCGTGCCTCGGAAAGCACGTTAAGCCGTTGGTCTCGGCTGTTGTTCGTGGAACTTTGCCAGTCGTTACGGGTCGTCAGAAGCCCGAAAGTCTGACAACCAGTCTTTACAAGGGTAACTGGGTTGTGGGGGTCAGATAGAGTACTAGTAATCAGCTGCATCCGGTTAGACGCAGCTGATTACCAGTATTTAAAGTATTAGGAAGCCGATTCTAACATAGTGGGAAATGGCTGCGCAGCAGATGAGTTAGGCCGCATTGAAAAACCAACTTTAATACTTTGCAACATTAGGTCATAACATCGAATGTCACATGGTGCCATGTAATTTAGTAAAATAAAACAAATAAATAAAGCCTTAGAGGTGTTGGTAGAGGAATGAAATATTCATAATACTGCATTTTGTGTGTCCAGGTATACAATAGAATACCAAATGAATTAAAAACATTAAGTAAAATATTATTGAAAATTAAATTATCCGAATGGCTATCTGCTAATAGTTTTTTCAGTGTTAAGGAGTTCCTGGACCATAAAATCACACGATGACTGATTGTTTCGTTATGCATGTAAAATTTGCACGCTTATATCTATTAAGCAAAACATGTTTGTTTATATTACAAACAAATCTGTCTTCACCACAAAAAGGTCGTTTTTTTTTCAAGCAACGCACTTAGACCCACAGAGTCAGCATTCTTAAATGTAGGCTAAATGGCTAGATAATTTTACATCTCACTTATCTTACCGGCTACAGTAGGCACCAATATCTCCACTGCTGGCGCAGATAGCGCCTTGGGGCACTGACAAGAGCATTTGTCTGCAAGAATGAGTCTTCCACACGTGTTGAATTATACATTTAAGCTTAACTGCCACCGTGCCTTTGGCTTCCTGAAAGTGTAATTATCAGATAGTATTTTTTAAATCGATGTTTCTATTTTATTTCATCATAATTACTGATGACCACACCCATAATAACTTGCTTCAAGTATAGTAAGTGTCATCTTGAGGCCTTAACTTCCTGGCACGGTACGAATAAAAAAAAAGTAGCGTTATTGAACACGTGTGCAGCTTTATGTACATTTAAGTAAATAATAATTAATTATTTCAAGAAGTAGGCAAAATGTACTCACATTAGTCACTCCCCAACCAGCTACTTGCGCTCTTTCATGGTAAGGTGGTTTCTCCATCAAAGCTACCTTTTTTACGTTCTTACCAAACTTTAGAGGACTTCTCAGCTTTAATAGCGCTATGTCGTCACTTACTCCATCACCGGTATACTTTTCGTGTTTATAGTAAGTACCAACTGAAGAACGAAAACCTTTTTGCTTATTGGCGTGCCCCACATACACGGTAAAGGTGGTTTTGTTAGCACATCCGAAAACGCAATGTGCCGCCGTCAGTATTATCTTCTCATTCACAATGGACCCGCCACAGATCCAGGAAAGGCCGGAGTCTTTGCCGGCAACACATTGAACATACATAAACGCGGAATGAGGAAAATCTGTAATGCTTGCTTTTTTTCCACCAACTATGAATGGCTCCATCTGGCATTTGATGAAGGCTATCCAACTCAAGAACACTAGAATACGGCTTGTTTCGATCATTATTTTTATTCTTACTCGTTCTGCCTTACAGACTGTTGAATGTGTATGAACGAATCCTATATCCTTATCACTTAATAAGCCATTTCATTGGGTCATTATTGTTTAATGAATTAAAAAAAAAATCGTTAAACATGAGTAATATGTATGATACTAGATGGACCAGCTGCAGCGGTTCCGTTAGAATAAAACTTTTTTTAATTTTGGTAATATGTGTCGTGGATGGATGGCGCCACAGTACAGCGACCAGCGCCATCTAACAATTTGATTCAAAAACGAAATTTGCACGCAAAAAATTGCGCTTGCGCTGTGCACCCACGCATTCAATGGCACTGGGGTCGTGGGGGTACTTAAATCTATTTAATAACATTGAAAACTTGTTTTAGTAAAAAAATGACGTCGGTAAAAGATGAAATTTTGACATTCAATATACCAGTAACCAGAAGGTCTCCAAATACGGTCCAGTACAAAAAAAATACAATGACGGGGAGTATAAGTGAATCTTGGTTTCGTTAAGTGTATTTTTACAGCCGTTATAAAAAAAATAACTGTTATTCGTTGGTAAGCGCATCACTTGGGATCGGCTGGTTCTTTTTTTGTTTTGAAATGTACTGAGATTTTTTATAATTAACCTCTAGTTTAAATGATAGGATTGGAAGGAGGATGATGCTGTTAAAACTACCAGATACCTGTTTTTTTCAGGTTGTAGAGGTATGAGGAACAGGGTGTAGAGTTAGTATAAGGAAAATGTTCGAATTCGGGAACTGAACTCAAGCTTACAAAAGAAAGGACATTTGGGTAGGCCGCATAAATTACTCAAACTGCCAAACCATGATTATAACTAACTGTAAAAAATAAAAATAAACTGACATATAAAAAAAAACACAAATCCTCACTGCCTTCACACTCACAATAATTAAAATATTATAATACTTTACAAAGTAAATTTTGATGTCATTGTATAGTATAGGTCCATTAATGTCAAAGTGTATAAAAATCCGAGAATAAACTTGGTCAGATCATATGAGGACCCTGTAGACTGGTGTCTGAAATGGTCTTTTGAGGAAAGAACCACACTGATTTGAGTGGAACTGTCCAGTCAGTGCACGCATTTGTCAATTATGGTGCAGCTCAACTCAGAACTAAGGAGCTCAACGATTCGACGAACAGAAACAGAAAAGGCAACTGGGTGCTCGTCTCGTGCGCATTAAATGGTTTTCCAATGAGTTCAATCATACACCTAAAATATTAGGTACTGCTTTAGCTCTTATGCCTAGTCTTTCCGCTCCCGCTAATTCCATACTTAAATCTGTGTTTCATACTATACGTAAATATAATAACATATTACTCAATAACATAGATTTCCACATAATTAGGTATCTCTGGCGTGAGTTATTTCTGATTTACTT
Source organism: Dasypolia templi (assembly GCA_963555695.1). Lineage (NCBI taxonomy): Eukaryota > Metazoa > Arthropoda > Insecta > Lepidoptera > Noctuidae > Dasypolia > Dasypolia templi. The sequence goes on from OY743152.1 coordinate 6,199,187, forward strand.
ATAAATCTCATTTACTAAACTAATAGTTCGCGTTATCATCGCGGAACCAACGCATCTTTTGTTTTTTGCTAAGTCTACCCGCCATCTTGATCTTTCACTTTAGTTACGTATTTTACATTTATAAAAATGGAAGATTACGAAAGTAAAATTAGATTATTTGACGCCAAAAATCAGGCAATTTATGAACGCCTAACGTATCTTTATGATGTTTATAAAAATGTTTCTACTTCGGGTACACTTCGATCCACGGAAACATTGTCTACAATCAGACAGGAATTCAGTTCCAATTTGGACAACATAAAGTTTTTAAACCTTAAACTAGACCCTAAAAAGATTACAATACTTTAACATCTTTCGACAGTGTTTATACCCGTGTAGAAAGGTCAAGGTCTCTTGACGCGGCAAGTAAGTCAGCGACACAGACTCATTTTAAGGACAGTACGTCACGCCACGGCGTCCTCACCTTCCGCCTGGCACAGGTCCTCACCGGACACGGTTGTTTCGGGAGGTTCCTGTTTCGCATAAGGCGGGAGGAAACGCCCGGGTGTCACCGTTGTGTGGATCGCCCGGAGTACACGGTGGAGCATACGGTGGAGGTCCGCCCACCTTGGGCGGAGCACAGCAGTGTCCTCGCGGAGGCGAATCGGCGGTGGCGATATTTCGCATCCGGCATGGTACGGAGCGAGAGGGAATGGAAAACCGTCACCTCCTTCTGCGAAGCAGTAATGCTCGCGCGTGAGGGAGAGAGCCGCAGGAAACTCCCTGGGCGACGGGAATCGCAAGCAGATTCCCGGCCACCGTAGGCGCGGGCTTGCCGACGGCGAGCAATGGGTAGCTCGCCGTCCGGGAAGGACCAGGCCCGAGTCGACGCGGGTAATTCGAAAGAGATAACCGTGGCCCTGGCACAGGCAACTGAAGGAACACGGGTGGGTTTTAGTCAGTAAAGTCTGACACGCCCTCCCGCTCCACCCAGAGCGGGATTTGATGATTTCCTACCCAAAAAAAAGAAAAGGACAGTACGTCATAATATAAAAGTTGCGTTAAACTACCTCGTATAAAAATGCCTTCATTTGGCGGTAAAATTGATAATTGGCCCGTATATTACGAATCTTTCAAATCTAATATTCATAATAACACTAACCTCCCAGACTCACACAGGATTCAGTATTTAATAGGTAAATTAACGGGAACCACTTTACAGTTAACCGCAGGTATACGGAGATAATGATAACGAAATTTGGGACAGTTTAGTTAAAAGATACAAAAATGCATGGGCTCTAGGTTCTCACTACATGTCCAATATATTTAATATGAAATCTACCTTAAATCATTCCGCGTCCTTAAATACATTTATTGAATGTTTTCACGCTTCTGTTTCTGCTTTAGAACAGTTGCAATTTAAAAATACTACAAATTAAAAATTTTAAATGATTTCATTTATAAAACGTGGCATGCCGAAAATTTGAATCAACAACCGTGCATTTATTCGAAATCTGATCTGTTTAATAAAATAAGTGATAGACATAATATTAACACTAGAAATAAAAATAAAATAGATCAACATTTTTCAGACTATCTAAAGTACCTACATACATCTTTTATGGGATACTGTGTTAAATGTTACCACAAAATACATTGTGATATATTGCAATTCAATGAAAGAAAGTTTAATAATCGTGTTAAAAAACTCTTTGTAAACAAGCATATTATAAATTAGCGGATTATATCCTAGATATGAATGCTTGAAACATGCTGGTCCTGCTCCATAGGACAATCTTGAGGCTAGGCAAAATCATACTTTTTATACAGTCAAAGACTATATTGAGGACAAAAAGGCTTGGACCTGCTCCAATTTTTGCATACTGTTTTTTTTTGTTTTGTACCTAACTTTTGTTTTATTTTATATACACTTTGAAACTTCATGATTATTAAATACACAATGACATGAATATTTACTTTGTATAATATTATTATTATTTTAATTTCGTGTGAGGACTTAGTGGGTAACATTTTATATATTTTGTCTATCTCAGTTATTTCTTTAATTTTTATATCTGGCAGTTTGAGTACTTAAAGCAGCCTACCCAAAATGTCCTTTCTTTGGTACTGTTCGTCGAATCGTTGAGCTCCTTACGTTTTGAGTTGAGCTGCACGATTAATGACAAATGCGTGCACTGACTGGACAGGCCCACTCAAATCTGTATGGTTCTTTCCTCAAAAGACCATTTCAGACACCTACCTACATGGTCCTCATATGATCTGTAAAGTAAACAATGACATGAATACTTACCTAGGTATTATTTTATTGTTATTATTGTGAATGTTATGACTATGTGCGTAATATTTTTTTTTAATATTATTTTATTATCTCAGTTAGTTTTAATCGTAATCTTGTACTGGTGGTTTGAGTAATTATGCGGCCTATCCAATGTCCTTTCTTTGGTATTGTTCGTCGAATTGTTGAGCTCCTTATGGTTTGAGTTGAGCTGTACGATTACTGACAAATGCGTGCACTGACTGGACAGGCCCACTCAATCTGTGTGGTTCTTTCCTCAAAAGACCATTTCAGACATCAATCCACATGGTCTTTACATGATCTGACCAAGATTATGTCTGGACTTTAAAAGAGACTGTGACCTCTGAGTTTGTTTCGGCTTTTCTTCTCAGAGTAGTCACATAGGAAATGCTTTCGGCTTTTCTTCTCAGAGTAGTCACATAGGAAATGCCGACCTCATCTAGTTTAAAAAAAATGTTTGACGTGTAAAAGTGTTAGTACAAACCCACTTACAGAAATAAAAATCATTTATCATTTACTGCTTGCTTATTGTATTACATAGGTAATTTGTTATGTTTACTTTACTCACACTGACTTAATTGTAGTTATTCCTAGTTAACATTTTAGGAAAATCATATATTTTTACAATGTTTGTAAATATGTGAGCACAATGTACATATCACGTGATTAATTCATCTGCCTTTGCTTTTTTTTAATTCTTTTTACTAATTGTGGTATAGTATTTTTATTCTTGGTGCATTGTCTTCACATATAAAAATATAATTAATGTATACAAAATATTGTAAAACATTTTAAAAGAGTAACGGTGGAGTTTCTTGCCCCTTCTTCTCCATACGAAACTACCTTTTGGAAGTGGCGCCTAGAATCAGTTATATTTTTAATGTAAATGTTGACGTTCAAAAGTGCCTTTTCATGGGCCTATTTGAAATAAATAGGCGCATGATCTGACAGTTAGTCAGATCATGCGCAAATTTATTATTGTCCAGCGTTTAAAGCGATAAACGCAAAATCTCGTCTAGAATTATATAAAAACTAAACGAGGGTGTGTAAACTGTCTTAGTGTTACACATACCGCCTCGCAATATAAATCTACATATCTCTGTAAGATTTGCAATAAACATCATTATTCCCTAAAAATAATGGTAATTCAGTAAATTATACTAACTCGCAGCCTTTTCTAGCTCTTCAAGTAATGTTGTTGTGCCGTCTAAGACGAACATTCCCGAATGCGTGATAGCTCCAGTGAGCATAATATGCCATGTGCTTTAAATTCATCACGCGGAGTTGTACTTTTATCCACGGCTCAAGTTTACGTAAATAATAATAACAAGCAACACGTGTTAGTTAGGTGTTTGATTGATTACGCTTCGCAAAACAATATTATTACTTCTGCTTGCTGTAAGCAACTTAATTTAAATTTTGTTTCGCTTACGAATTATTTTATAATAAAAGGTGTCGGATCTGCTTCCCGCCCTATTGAAGGATACGTAAAACACAAAAATTACCGCAAAAAATAAACAAAATTCTTATAACATAACCGCTCTTGTCGTTGATTGTATTACGGACAAATTGCCTAATATGAATGTTGACACTTCTATAGTGCATCATCTGGTAGATTTGCCATTGGCTGATCCTCTGTGGCATATGCCCGGAAAAATTGAATTGCTTATTTGGGCACAATTGTATCCATTTTTGTTGTTGGGTGAAAAAAATTTATCGCCTCCCGCTCCATCAGCCACTGAAACCGTATTCGGTTATATTTTAATGGGTGATATTCCCGCTCTGCAGTACAATTGCAACACTGCATCCACTGCGTTAAATACCGCTTCATATTTTACAAATTGTGATTATAATTATTGTTTTCTTTCGTAAGATGACTCGCTTCATAAATTCTGGAATCTAGAAGAAATTCCCGAGAGAACGGTTTTGTAGTCCGCCAGTAACGGAGTGTGAGCAGCAGTATTCTGCTAATGTGTCACGTGACTCCACTGGTAGATATTGTATAGCGTTACCGTTTTGTAAAGATCCAGATGTGTTAGGAAATTCTCATTCTGTAACCACTAAGGTTTGCATCGTACTCGATGCTGGTTCAAAATGTCCTAATGGCGTGTCACTTAATGACATCCTACATACAAGGGCGAACTTGCAGGCTGACCTATTTTTATAATTATTAAAATTCCGCTTATTTCCAATTGCTATTACCGCAGATATAGGAGTAGATGTATCTTCAGATTGCTGTTACTAATGAGCGTCAAAGATAGCAGAAAATATTATTCCGATTTAATACCGCTATCGAGAATTTATATTTACCATTTTGGTTGCGTTTGGACTCAATTCCAGTCCGCGCAGTAGTTTAGCTCCGCAAGAACTGTTTATGGGTCATAACACACACGAATATTTGGTGTGTGCTGAATCCAGTGCGTTTCTTGCCATGAACACGGTGCGCCAGTTATCAGTGGATGAACAACAGCGTTTTACACGCGCTGCTGTTGTGACTTGGCAGGAGCTACACACGGATGATAACACACACGTACGTTTGGTGTGTGCTAAATCCAAGGTAGCACCTGTAAAGGTAGTTTCTTTAGCTCGGATAGAGTTATGTGCCGCTCTTCTTATGTCTAAACTTATTAAACCAATTAATGATACTTACCGCACTCCAGGGGCGGATTTAAGGGGGAGCAGACGGTATTTTTGTGTACTGTGGAGATTTCATTACAGTACATACGTAGAAGCAAATCAAAGTATCAGGGTTGTTAAAACATAAGAATAAAATAACAGAAGAAACTTGATACTCTTGTCTATTTCTGGCTGGAATTACGAATTTTGTTCGTTGCAACCCTTTCACGCACTTGCAAATGAAAGATGATAATCAGCGTTCTGCGTAACTGCGTTTGCGAGAGCGGTACGGGCGGGGGAAAGCGCGGGTCGGGGTGCGGGAGTCTCAGCGCATGATGTGTCCCTTTTAAAGTAAATGTGTTCTTTGGGTGAGTCTGAGTCATTTCGCAACAGGTCATAGCCGGGAGAGTTTTTCATGCGTTTGCTTAAATTATGTAAACTAAAATAAACTTTTCTTTGTAGCATACTTAGTTTAGTATAGTTTTAGCGAGTAACAAGTAATATTACTGTATAAAATATAATGAGTGATAAAGACAGGAAAAGACAAAAGAGCATAAGTGCGTTATTCTTTACTAAAAAACAAAAAACCGACGATGCAGTTGCAGATACAGGGAAAGGGATTGAATTTGGTGGTGTCCCATGTGCATCTACGTATGCGGTAATTACATCAATGCCAACTAACCCATCAGCAGTATCAGCACTCAGCCTTTAGCCTTCAGCCTTTAGCCTTTTTACCCACTGTGTAAACCATCGACTCAACTTTATTTCGAACGGTTGAGTTTTTTGCCCGTCCGCCCCTTGTGCCCATCCCAGAAAAAAAACCTGGAACCGCCCTTGCCTTGAACACTCCGATTCTAAGATTGCCCTTGTGTGCATTAATTCTTCCCCACATAGATGGAATATTTTTGTTAGCAACCGCGTCGCTAAATGTCAGGAAAATCTTGGTTCTAAACATTTCTATCATGTTAGTGGTTCTCAACAAAATTCACACTTAGTATCTTAGTTTCAGGCAGCTTGGAACAATTTCCGAATATGTCTTTAATAAATGACGGCATCCATGTCTGTTGACAGTCCTAAAGTGAACCACAGAAAGTCGAACAGACCTCGAAACGACTCGAGTTCAAATAACAAATCAAACAGTTCACACTGCTTTTATCTTACTGCTGGCACAGATGGTGCCTTTCTGCACAAAATCGAACACGTAACTGCAAGATTCTGGCTTCCTCACCCATTGACCTATGTATATAAGGTAAGGGCCTCGTTGGTCTAGTGGTCGCAATCGCTACTGCTGAGCATGAGGTCCCGGGTTCGATTCCCAGGTCGGGCAACGTGTTATTGGGTTTTTCTATCTAGAATTTTTCAGTAGCTGCCCGGAGTCTGGATTTGTGCCCGGTTGATGGCAATAGGCTCGCCCCCTATTACATGGGACTTAAACATAACTGGCGAAATGTGGGTGTGCTATAGGTACACCTCTCCCCAACCCTTCGGGGAAACAAGGCGTGATGTTATGTTATGTATAAGGTACATTCCAATTGATTCTTTATCTTCCTACGAGAATATAAGTTGGATTATGTACTCACAAATGATAAACTAGGACCATCGAAGTAAAATAAATCAACAGAACAATTACTATAACAATAACAAAACCATGGTCAGCAAGAAGACCAGCCACAACAATCAGCACCCGTTCACGAGCATAACACAGAGATCAGCCATTACGCCATATTTGAGGGAAGGAGGCCACCCGGCCCCCGACGCTACCGCAAGCAGTGACATCTAAGGGATCCATTTTAGGAGTCAATGTTCATAATTGTTTTATCACAAATAATTGATGACCAGAACTTTTAACGATGCGTACACATATACGAAACAGTCTTCTGAATTTAAAAAAAATAATCTTGCTTGCTTTAAGGCGCGGTAAGAACCAGTGCGGATTTAACAGCGGTGTGAGCACTCAGTGAAAATACTTTGACATATAATAATTTTCATAAAAAAAAAATGAGAATGATGCGATGTAAAAAAAAGAATTTGATTTCACTTGAAATTTCCACACACGGTACGGATTTTAAAGAGATGAGGGGAAAATAAGTTTTAGAATCTCATCATTTTTAGTGGATTTTAATTACAAATAAATACTGATTTTAATTAAAGAATGTAGATAAAATGTACTCACATCAGTGTTTCCCCAACCAGCTACCTGCGCTTTTTCATTGTTAGGTGGTTTCCGCGATAAAGCTACCCTTTTAACGTTCTTGCCAAGTTTTAAAAGAGTATCGCTATATCGTTGGTTGTTGTAACACTACTATAATTTTCATGTACAGATAGTGCAATTCACGAAGACGCGCCCTACCAATTTTTGGCGGAGGGGATCGCGGGGTGCGGGTAGTTTGCTGCGAGCGTCAGTCGATGCACACAAGTAGTGCACCCTATGTCGCGAAAATCCAGACTCGTCACAAAAGTTGCTCTACTTTATATTTTATTAAATGCCGAGAAAATCTCAGTGTGCTGCACTTAAAAGCCAGGTATGTAGATGATTGTTTAGAAGTTTGTAGTTACTAAAACACATGAAATAAGCAAAGGAAAGTAATTTAATTTTGACATACACATAAAATATCCACACCACAGTCGGGTAAAAAATATAAAATTGAAGTAGAGCATCTTTTACTTTGACCATGACGCTCTCTCCTGATTAGTCTATTCATTGTAGTGTGCGTGTGCACTCATCATCACCGATAACACTCAAACATTGACAGAAGCTTGCACACATATACTATAAACGGTTAGGAGGAATAGTGGGGCACGTCTTCGTGGATTGCACTATCTGTATATGGTAGTTGTGAACTCTAGATACAAACCAGCCCGATCACTATGTACGGCAAGCCGATCCCTTGGGAGAAGCAAGCTAAGTACCTAGGCGTGATCCTAGACCAAAACCTCACCCTTAAGCAGCACATTAAGGTGGTTCGCGCGCACCTCCTTCGCTCTTGGTAGGCTCAATTTCATACTGACAGCCCGTTGTAAACTGTTACTTAAATGCAAGCTGCGCATCTATACCAGTCATCCGTCCCATCATGACCTATGCCTGCGTTGTATTTGCGCACGCTCACCCACGTCATCTCCATAAGATGCAGATCCTCGAGCACCGTTTCCTCAGAAAGATCACGGGTGCCCCCTACTATGTCCGCAATATAGATCTCCACGTCGACCAAGTCCGCTTAAGCAGACGACAACTCCATAGGTTGACCTGCGAGATGCCATTCCAAAAAAAACTAGATACAAAACATTTCTCTAAATTCCTTTGCCCCACGGACATGGTAAAGGTGATTTTGTATGAGCATCCATAATTGGAATGCGCCGCGCCGTCAGTATGATTTTTTCATTCAAAATGGACCCACCACTGATCCAGGCGACCCTTTCAGGCTTGTGACCATCGAAACATTGAACATACTTAAACACGGAATGAGGGAAAATTTTAATGTTTTTTTTTTCCCACCAACTATGTACGGTTCCATATTGCATTCATTAAGGAGGCCCAACTTAAGAAAACTGGAATAGATCTTATTTCAAGCAAAATTTCCTTAGACGTTATATGTTTTAAAGAATGTTGACTGCGTGTGCGTATGCGTGGTTCCGCTTGAACATAAACTTTCTTAGATTTATGCTAACGTTGGTACCATTTCAACCTGAATATGTTTCCAGTCAATAAGTATAATTATTTAACATAGCGCGTTTAGCACTCGATCAAACGAAACGCGTGAACCTTTATATTGATTTAGACGTAAACACGTCTACCCTACGCGATTATGAAGATGCTCATGTAAGCAAGAAACGCGCGGTATCCGCGCGGTTCCCGTTGTGTCTTGAGCGCACGCTTATTTGACAGGATCCAAACATTAGGATAAATATACGATCTTGAGGTTCTTGGATCAAAGTATTCGCTCATTTGTCGTCATTGCATACCTGTACTTAAACTATAAATATAACGAAACAGAGCCACTAGTAGGTTTCATTTAAACTTTCCACTGACACTGGAAACTTACCTTTAACGATTTAAAAGCTGTAAAAAGGGTAGATACTATAAAATGTCTGACTATTAGAAGACGAAAAAGCTTGGGATTGAGTTACTTGCTCTGCTGAGCTTTATGACAAAACTTGATATTTCTATCATTTATTTATGTACACACAGTAAAATACAAGGAGATACGACATAATTACAATTTGAGTACAAAGGTACTACTTAATTCTTAAGAAATTTCTTCCAGCAGACCTGCGAAAGGAGAAGTGAATAAGAAATGTAGAGTATAGTGTGTGAAAACAAAAAGAGAAAAATATAAAAAATGTGAAGTCTTAAACTAAAATAACGCAAATACGTAATGCATGCAATAAAGAAATAAATGTATATATATATAAAATAAATACTCACAATTAAGAGGAAAGGTAATGCTCATTAAATCGACATTTGAATATAGAAATAGGAAGGAAGTGAGTTCCACAATCTTACAGCATGGACAGAGAAGGAATAAGAATAGTAGCTCGATTTATGAGGATGAGATTTCAGGAGGGATCTAAGGTGCAATCTACACGGTGTATCGCTAGAGCGAGCGTAAGAAAAACGCTTACGCAAGATATTGAAGAGGAGACATAAAATCCGAGTGTGCCTGCGAAGGCGGATTGGGAGCCACTTGAGTTCCTTGCAAAGGTGAGAAACATGGTTATACTGTCGAAGACCAAAACAAAGCGAATGCACAGGTTCTGCAAGCGCTCAAGCTTGTTAATAGCTCCTCAGTAGCATCCAGGCAGCAGGCGTCAGCATATTCTATAATCGGCTGAATAAGTGTTTGTGCCAAAGAAATTTAAGTTTTCAAGGGCCGGAGACATTAAAGACATTTCAGCGAATGAAAAGAGAAATGTGTCTTTCGGCTGACCTCATTGACCTGACCATTGGAGGCAATAACTACTACACTCAGATCTTTAGCCGTTTCGGTATATTCAATGCGAACACCATCGACATATAAAGGCATCAGAGATGTGACATCCGCCCTATTGCGAACGAATACTATGCAAAATGATAATTAAATACCATTTTATAAATACACATTGACATTGCTGAATATTATACATAAAATGACACGAATATTTTGTTAGAAAAGTGCTATACTACGTTAATTATTGCGAATGTAAGCTCTATGCGGGTCACATTTTTATTTTTTTTTCTCAGTTTTTTTAATGATGGTCTGGCATTTTGAGTACAATATGCGGCCTACCTAAATGTCCTTTCTTTGATCGTCGATTCATAGAGCTCCTGAGGCTTGAGTTGAGCTACATGATTTTTGACAAATGCTTGCACTGACTTGAAAGGTACAATCAATGTGTGTGGTTCTTCCCTCAAAAGACGCTGTCCTTACATGATCTGCCCAAGATTATGTCTGGACTTTAAAGGAAACTTTGTCCCCCGGAAATGTCGACTCCGTCTAGCTTCTTTTTTTTTTTTTTGGTATGACGTGTAAAAGTTTTTCCAATATCCTATTTTAAGAACGAACAATTTTATGCCATTATAATAACAAAGTCAGATTCTGTTTACGTAGGGTAGCGTTCGCGGACTTCTAGATAATCACTCCTAGGTGACGATTCGTGTGACGACACTAATCTTGTTGCATTTGCAACACGTTTAGACGACGATTTCTAACACGTTTAGTGTGATGGTAAACCGAACATCAACGAATGATGACGGTGAATGGCGGCGGCATGATAATGATGGCTACGTCTTCTGAAAACTCCAGTCTCCAGGTATCACTTACAAACTCACAGCACTAACGAGCGATTTATTCTGAATTAGACTACCTCCGACCGAGGTTTGTTTGAAACAATGTGACAGTTTGGACAACTTCTGCAGGAGCTTCTGCTGAAACAGCAGAACACACTGATGCACTGAAACTGAAGTGCATACGCACTTGAGTTTCTCTTACAAACGCTACACAAAAAACACCATGTGATGCAATAAAATGTTAATTCTCAACGGTTTTAATCGAATAGGTACTTACTGATAAAAAAAATGGATTCTAACGACGCTTTGATTAATTCGGTTAATTTTAGCTTGTAGTTGTAAAAAAAAGGCAACCTGCATGTTGGAGCACGCGCAGCGAAAGGTTCCGCAGCCTCTTCAACATCAACCCACTATTTATGTTAGACCTAATGTATATTTTGGAAAATGCTTAGGTACATATCCTTGGTAATTTTATAAAAAAACACCATCCCATATAAAAAAAATGTAAGCACTTTCAGCGTTTGTAAATCAAAACTTTCTAATTACATAATTTAAACCACCTGCTAACAATTTTACTAGTCTACAAACCGTTGAAAGTGTAACCCAACCAATTTAAAATCACAATCATTTCAAGCCAACATTGTTTCAGATATTTGTATTGTGATATCAAATACCGTTACTTAGAATAAGTTTATTACAATTGTATGTTATATTCTCACTTTTCTGGCTATATTTCCTTTTTTTTTTTAATGAAGTAATTATATCTAATAGTTACTTACTCGTACTAGGAAATATGGGCTGGTGTCCGCAACTACGTTAAAGGGCGTATTTTGCGTACCATAGCCTATTAACATTTTGAACTGCAACGCATTGTTGCTGTGTTTCAGTGGGAAGGGACTGGATGCCCGTGTAGTTACAAGTACATGACACATTTCAGCCTTGTCTCTGGGATGGTAACGCGCCTGCAACACCTCCAGTATTGTAAATGTCACCTCTTACCCACCACCTTTTGTTATGCCACTCAATCAAGTAAACGAAATTTTATATTTTGAAACTTACAAATTCAAACTCAAAGCATTCGTTTCAAATACAGGCACTTTTGAACTGTCGGTCAGTCAGAAAGATGAAGCTAGATGGCCATTCCAAAGCGTAATGGAGAAGAAAGAGCAAGAAACTCCATGGACACTGTTTTAAATATTATTGATACATTAAATAAGTTACATCAGTCATGTTGAAATTATACATGAGAGAACGATGTAGAAAGACGTACACGTTAAAGGCGTCCGTAATGAATAACATACAAAACAAAAACAATTCGGAAATTAAAATAAGCCGTGGCAGCCAAGGGATGACCAGTCCCCACTGACGGCGCCTTGTTCACGAACATGACCATGATCAGTACCATTCAGCTCAACCATTTTGAACGGAACATAATGATCCAACACACACGCCACAAACAGCGAGACATTTGAGTGAGCGTGACATACTCTCAGCCGCCAGGTCACATTGAAGTCAATGAAAGACGTACGGCTTATTTTAATTTCCGAATTGTTTTTGCTTTACGTTTTTCATTACGGACAATGTTTTTTAGGAATTGTTTATGTGTTTCATTACGGACGTCTTTAACGTGCACGTCTTTCGGACGATCCTCCCTTTTCTATAGAGGATGAGTGATATTACACCCTGTTCCTCAAACCTCTAAAACTGAAAAAAACTGGTATCTAGTAGTTTTGTAGTTTTAACAGCATCATCCTCCTGCCAATGCTTTCATTCAAACAAGAGGTTAGCTAAAATAAAAAAAACTGTTCATTTTAAAACAAAAAATAGCAGCCGTTCCCAAGTGATACGCTTACCAACGAATAATAGTTCATTTTTTTTATAACGAGTGTAAAAATGCACTTAACGAAACCAAGAGTCACTTGTACTCCATATCTGAGAACCTTCTGGTTACGGAGATATTGAATGTCGAAATTTCAACTTTTACGGACGTTTTTTTAATAAAACAAGTTTTCAATGTTATTGTATAGATTTAAGTACTCCCACGACCCCTGTACCATTGGATGCGTGGGTGCACAGCGCAAGCACAATGTTGTGCGTGCGAAATTATAAAAGTCGTTTCCCAGGAACTTTTGTTTGTTTTTATTGCAAAGTTTGATGTGCAGAATGCGTAGTTGATGGCTATGTGATGGGTCTTTTTAAACCCTGTATAAAAATACAAAAAGCCTTCTAGAATAACCAATAATTTGACTTTGCGTCGTAACAGTAAGGGTTTTTACGACAAAATATAAAAAAGTTATATGCAAACGGAACCGCTGGTCCATCTAGTATCATACATAATACTTATGTTTAACTATGTTTTATAGTTCATTGAACAATCATGATCCAATGAAAATAATGGCTTATAATACCTATGATAAGGCAGAATTCGTACATACACATTCAACAGTCTTTAAAGCAGAACGAGTAATAGTAAAAATAATGGTCGAAATCAGCCGTATTCTAGTTTTCTTGAGTTGGATAGCCTTCATCAAATGCCAGATGGAGCCATTCATAGTTGGTGGAAAAAAAGCAAGCATTACAGATTTTCCTCATTCCGCGTTTATGTATGTTCAATGTTATGCGGGGAATAAACTTATCCTTTCCTGGATCTGTGGCGGGTCCATTGTGAATGAGAAGATCATACTGACGGCGGCACATTGCCTTTTCGGATGTGCTTATGAAAGCGTCTTTACCATGTCTGTGGGGCACACCAATAAAAATAAAGGTTTTCATTCTTCAGTTGGTAGTTACTTCATTAACGAAAAGTATAACGCAGATGGAGTAAGTAACGACATAGCTCTATTAAAGCTTAGAACTCCTCTAAAGCTTGGAAAGAATGTAAAAAAGGTAGCTTTGATGGAAAAACCCCCTTACCATGAAACAGCGCAAGTAGCTGGTTGGGGAGTGACTAATGTGAGTACGTTTTGCCTACATTCTTGAAGTAATTTATTATTATTTACTTAATTGTACATGAAGCTGCACACGTGTTCAATAACGCAATTTTTTTTTTATCGTACCGTGCCAGGAAGTTAAGGCCTCATGATGACACTTACTATACTTGAAGCAAGTTATTCTGGGTTTATCGATTTAAAAAATGCTATCCGTAATTTACACTTTCAGGAAGCTAAAGGCACAGTGGCAGTTGATCTTAAGTATATAACTCAACGAGTGTGGAAGACTCATTCTTGCAGACAAGTGCTCGTGACAGTGCCCAAAGGCACTATTTGCGCCAGCAGTGGAGAGATTGGTACCTATTCTAGCCGGTAAGATAAGTGGGAAGTAAAATTATCTAGCCATTTAGCCTACATTTAAGAACGCTGACTCTGCGGATATAAATGCGTTGCTTGAAAAAAAAGCGACGTTTTTGTGGTGAAGACAGATTTGTTTGTATTATCATCTTTATAGATGGTAGTGATAATAATATAAACAAACATGTTTTGCTTAATAGATATAAGCTGCAAATTTTACATGCATAACGAAACAATCAGTCATCATGCGATTTTATGGTCCAGGAACTCCTTAACACTGAAAAAACTATTAGCAGATAGCCATTCGGATAATTTAATTTTAAATAATCTTGTATTTAATGTTTTTAATTCATTTCGTATTCTATTGTATACGTGGATACAGATAAACATGCAGCATTATGAATATTTCATTCCTCTACCAACACCTCTAAGGCTTTTTTTTTGTTTTATTTTACTAAATTACATAGGCACCATGTGACATTCGATGTTATGACGTAATGTATCAACGTATTAAAGTTGGTTTTTCAATGCGGCCTAAATCATCTGCTGCGCAGCCATTTCCCACTATGTCAGAATCGGCTTCCTGATACTTTAAATACTGGTAATCAGCTGCGTCTAACCGGATACAGATGATTACTAGTACTCTATCTGACCCCCACAACCCAGTTACTGTGTAATACGGTACCCCTTGTAAAGACTGGTTGTCAGACTTTCGGGCTTCTGACGACCCGTAACAACTGGCAAAGATCCACGAACAACCGCCGAGACCAACGGCTTAACGTGCTTTCCGAGGCACGGAAGGGTCTTGGTATGTTAAGATGGTCACCCATCCACGGACCAACCGCGGCATGCGTAGCTTCTACCCGTGCGGCTGTTATTACTTAGCAACAACCCCAAGTATTCAATTAAAAATATATCGCAGAAATTTGATCTGTGTATAAAAGATTAGCGTGTTATGGACGTATTAGCCGTACGTCAGAGCCCGACGCGAGTTTATTTTGTGAAAGCCTGCATGTGTTAGTTCAATGTTACAAAAGAAGCATTCTTTTTTATTCGGTCTGATATGCCTTGTCAAATGTGACAAGTGTGTGTGTGTGTGTACAATTGTGCAGACACAGCAGTTCCCACATTCTGCGTTCTGCGTGTTGCGAAGAAAAAGTCCATCCTGGATGGATCTGCAGGTCATCTATCGTCGAACGTATGAACATAAGCGAAACAAAATCAAAATCAAAAGTAATTTATTCAAATTAGGCTGAGAATCAGCACTTTTCGAACGTCAAAATTACATAAGACAGTCCCCAAAACGCCCGTCCTTCACAAAATTAGTAAGTAAGGATTCTGTAGGCGTTCTGTAGTTTCTGCCTACCCCCATGGGAAGATGGCATGGGTTTATGTATGTATGTACAAAACATAAAAAAAAACAACAACCGAAAGGGGCTTCGTTCGCTCGCATTGCTCGCTTACCCTGGACCCCCGTCATCAACTTCAAACTCGGTTAAGTTTTTGTGCTGGGGTTTACCAAGTTCCAAAGCTCACTTCGCTCTCTTGGACTGATTTAGGTTGTATTGTGTTTTCGTTATCAAAATAACGAAAAAACAAAGAAGTGGTAATAATATGGTCTGCGTAATCGTAGACATTTAACCGTTTGGGTTGTAAGTTTAAGTTATAAGTTTCGGTTTCGGAAGTATGAAAGTGGCACCTGTGACTGAAAAGTTTTGCGGAAATCGGTTGTGGGCGATGCACATCGGCAAGTTGGAGATAGCTGAAGCTGGCTTCTTTTGGCAGCCTATTAATAAGACTACCAAAAAGAGCCAGTTGAGTTTAATGTGCCAGTGTTCAGGGCATTCAATATTTTTGGCTTCCGATGTAAATAACAGGACTTCGAAATTCTCCAATGTTATGTGCTTAGGTAATGGCAGTCATTAAATCCGTTTTGAATTAAAAAATTGATTGGTCCATAAAAAAACTCTCTAACAGAGAGAACTAATTACCAAATTTATTTGCCTTCTTTAGCCGATAGACAGAGTTTATTTTATCCAATCGAAACGTGTTAGTTTGATATTACAAATTAAGTACTATTTTTTATTGAGTTTGATATGCCTTACCAAATGTAAATTACAAAAATAAATAGTGGAAGGTGTAATTGGCCAGATAAAGCAGTCCCCACATTGTGGGTTCTTGAAAGTTATCTGCCACAAAAAAGAGGACGTTGCATGGATCTGTGGGTATTCTATCGGCAACCAGAGGATACTGCTAACGGCGGCGCATTGCGTTGAGAGTTGCAGCATTCGAGACACCCTGTCTGCGTCGACGTGACACGGGCACAAAGGACAAGGGCCTACATGTGCCTTCTCAAAGTAACCACCTTACTCTGGAAGGCACAGGTAGCAGGCTGGGGGTTAGTTAAAGGAAATAAACTTTTTAAAGATTTATGTACGTATTGAGGTTAAACACTATTACAATATTTTATATTAACGAAAGTGACTTAACCAAAGTGAAAGGGACTGATTCAAACAATGTTTCCAGGAAGTTGACAAAATTCAGAAAACTGCGCACCTTCATTACGTCGTGCGGTACGTAACCGTAACAAAAACAAATGTAACCGAGCGATTAAGTTAAAAAAAGCGCGTTTTGCGCGAGCAGCTAAGTTGAAACATCATACTTTAGTGGGTAAGACTGTTTGCCTAAAAACTTACATTACTAAGCGACTGCTCGCTAAGGGCACCCCCTGTGGGGTACGGACCTCGGCTTAGGGCGTCGCTGGAGGGAGGACAGCAAGATGGGACAGGCTGGATCCGATTTGGATGATTATTATTATCTGGGGAATTTAAAGCTACAGGCTCAGCTACGGCGCGGGCTGGCACTTCGTCGAGCAAGGGTCGGGGGGGACAGTTACGTCGAGGTATTCGCGAGGGACCTCGGTGGCAAGATCGGAATGTCGGTTTGTGTTTGTGCACTGTACTGGTGGCCCTAATGCTCTCCTGGATGAGAGTTAAGTGGTCTTCGGGGTCGGTGAGGACATACTTGGGACGGCGGACATGACTAATGGTGGAGGGAATATAACTAGCGGCGTGTACGATACTCGGCTGTATCGAAGAAACGCTTTGAGATGCGTTTCATAAACTGTGGTTCGTAAAGTGGGAATTTTGAGGTCGGAAGATTTCGTTACGTACGTACCAGGGGTGATTTTACCAAGTCAAATATCTGATATCCGCGGAAAAAAAGGACGACTGTTTTATGTTGAGTAATCTATGTTGGATTACTCTTTTTATTTTCTTGGTATTAGACACACAAGGGCCAAAGGCATGCTGAAGAGACACTTTTGATAACTTTAACCAACTTAATATGTACCTCCCCAACCACTAACCAACTTATGACCTACATTCTCAGCCCGACTTCAGCTACTTTTCTTCACCTACATTCTTGTTCATGTTTTTCCGTCAATTTTTTTTTAAGTTTTCGTTATTGGCCCACCTACAATTGTTTACAGTGTTAAATAATGAAGCCTTTTTTATTCCTTAATTAAAATGTAACTAAATTAAATGAAAGTTTAATGAAAAATTAAATACAGGAAAATTATTAAGGATCCCTCTTTGGGTAAAGCCCTCCTCCCTTTCTTGACACTCTTTTCTGTCCTGTGCTGCTGCAGGCCAATTCTGGCCCGCTGCTTCTCGCCAATCTTCCTCGGGGCCGTCCTTGTTTTCGTTTTCCTTTTGGGCCTGCCCACATGGTGGGGGCTTTTACTCCATTTTATATCTTCGGAGCGTGCTACGTGTCCCGCACATTACACTTCAGTTTCTGCAAGTGTTGTAGGGCGTCTATCACTGTGGTGTTTCTTGTCTGTCTTTAAGTTTAATGTTCAATATGCTTCTTTCCCTAGCGCCCTGGCATGTTCGTATTTTTTTTTTGTTGGAGTTCCATGTTTGGCAGGGGTATGTAGGCATGGTAGCAGAAATTAGTCCATAACTTTCGTTTTCAGATGAACCGGCCGGCAGTTTTGTTTTAAGACTTCTTTGTGGCTCCAGAACTTGTTCCATGTCATGGACACTCACCTACTTATTTCGACTTCGTTTCTTGTTAGAATTTGAAAGATGTTTTTTTCCCAGGCAGGTATAGTCTTCTACGTATTCAGGGACTGATCCTGATGAATGTTCGTTTGTAGCTATCTTCCCTTTTTTTTTATCTTAGGCCTATTCTGGTGCTAACATAGTTAAGTTCGTTTACCATGCGATTTTCTGGGGTGATTCGGAGAAAATAACTATGTCGTCTGCGAAACGAAGGTTGATCAGGTAGTTCCCATTGATATTAATACCTGTCCCATTCCAGTTCAGATCTTTCATGATGTGCTGTAGTACTGCTATGAAGAGCTTCGGTGATAGAGGTCTTGTCCCGCTCCACGGCGAATTTTAATCTCAGGCCCAGTACAGTCGAGCTTTACTCGGCTTGTGTTTTGCTCGTAAATATTTTTTGGCCTTTCTTGGTCTCTTGGTCTTTGAGGGCTTTCCATATGCTTTCGTGGGCTATTGAATCAAAATCAATCGCATAGTCTATATAAGCAAGGTATAGGGGCAATCGAAACTCTAGGTATTTTTCAGTGACCTGGTCTAATGTGTAGACATGATCAACAGTGCTGAAACCTTTGCGAAAACCGGCTTGCTCTACTGGTTGGTGTTTCTCTATTTGACCTTTATACGTTTTTCCAGACTTGATGCAAAAAGTTTATATATTACTGGTAGTAGGCTAGGTTAGGATAGAACGGTAGTTACCGATATCTGTCGTGTCTCCTTTCATGTACAAGAGAACAATATTTGAAACTGTCATCTTTTTTGGGACTCGACATTCTCGAGATTCTGTTGAATATATCTGTAAGAGGCGTAGCTAAAAGGAATTTACCAAGTTTTAAAGCATCGTTGGTTATACTGTCAGGTCCCGGCCTTTTTTGCTGTGTTTTTTTTGTATGTTTGAATAATTTGCATTTCGATGAAATTTTCGATGTCTTTACCTACTATTTTTCGAGTCGTAAGTCTTCTTTGGTATTTCTGTAGCGTCAAATATATGTGTCGTTTGGACGTCATAGAGATTTTTATAGAATTCTGTAGCTATATTTGCAATATCTATCCTTGTTTGAGTGTGCAAGTTTTATTTCTGTGTAATTTTTTATGAGCCTTCTGAGGCTTCCACTGTTGCTTAGGTGCTTTTCAACTACTTGAGTTCTATGTTTGCGGTAGACTCTCTTCAGGTTCTTGTTCGTTGACATATATAATTGTGACAGTTCTTTTTTGTCTTCTATGCTTTGTGGTATTTTATGTTGAAGTTCTGAACGTCTTTTTATAAAGGCTTTAGTGCTTATTGCAGCTAGTTTGTTCTGTTTGGTAGCTAGTTTGTGCTGTTTTATCTTGTAAGTTGCGTTGTAAGTTGTAAGTTGAGGTTTGTAGAGTTGTAGTTTCTTCTAGAATTTTTCTCTTTTCGAAGACTTGAAGTTATTCACTTTTGTGGTTTATGCGCTTCATGCAATGTGAATTGGAGACGCAAGAATATGAAAGCGCCCAAGTGAGGATACACGTAATGATTCCTTTGAAACTCCATTCGCTATCGAGAAACGAATGGACTTTTACGGGTATACACCCGGTTGATTCCAAACACTGTTTCCAGGGGGAAAAAATGTTTTTTTTAAAGATTAAATAGGAATATATGGGTATATCCCTATTTAATCTTAAAAAAATCCGCACGGCATGGCAGGCTCGTTTTGTGGGCGAACCTAAAATATCAATTCTTACGCTAGTTAAAGTACAAAAAGGAAGTAAGTTCAATTTAAACATTTAATGACCTACACGTTTTGCGGATGATATAATTAAAATTAACAGTAGCTATTTACGGGTCGGGAGGTGTCACATATCTTCGAATTTTTGGTTCTAAGACGCATGTCTTAATTAGTCACTAATCATGCACGTGCCGGTATCCTCACGATGTTTTCCTTCATCGTTTTGAGAGCGGTGCAGATAAAATAATTTTATTATTTATTTATTTAACGCTTTATGTACACACACTTAACCATACAAGAAAAAAAAAACAGAAAAATAAGTACAAAGGCGATGCTTATTTCTAAATAAATCTCTCCCAGCGTACCTGCGATAGGAGAGTATATAATAGATGTAGACAACGTGTGTAATAGTAGAAGATAGAACAAAATTCATAAAAACAAAACAATTCACTAATGTAATAATAAACATACAATGTGAAAATATATTTACACACATACAGACTTCTAAATTAAATATCACTAAAATATGTATAAATATAGAGTAATCAAAAAAGTCTAAGCAACACATACCTACTAATTTCAATTTTACAATGTGTTTTCGCATTCAATCCTTAGTATTTCTTAATTATATTATTTTTAATGCTTTTTTGAAATTAAACAACAATTGTTTTTTTAATTTTTTTTTTAATAATCCTAATTAACAATAATTACGTGTAAGTACTGTAAGTACGTAGTACAAAGTAAGGTGCTTAATCAACTAAACTTAAACTTAAATTAAATGGTTGTACAAAAAAATGCATAAATAAATACAAAGTGGCCACACTTTGTATTTATTTATGCTCTGTTATTGAGAACTTGCTGGCACCGATTAATCGATGAGACTGTTAATGTTATCCTGCGGCAATTGCTCCCAATGAAATTTTAGTAAGTTCATCAGTTGTTGGGTGGTTGTCACTCCATCCAAGTCCTTTAAAACACGTCTCTGGAGCTTGTCCCATGCATGCTCGATGGGGTTGAGGTCTGGCGATTGTGCAGGCCAAGGCAATCCCAGGATGTTTTCCCTTGCCAAGTACTCCCGTGTGTACAAAGCTGTATGCGAACGCGCATTGTCATGCATCAACGTGAAATCGGAGCCAAGCGTTTGTGCGAATGGACGGACATAAGGCCTTAGACTGTCTGGTCGAGCTGGAAATGCACTTAGCTTCTAGGAGTATAAGAATGATGAGGCTATAATCGAGTCTTTTCGTTTCGTAATTTGTGTATTTGTAATGAAATAAAAAAGTCTCAAATGTTTTAAATTAATAAACGCTTCCAATAAGTTAACTTTATCCTCATGTTCTTTGTTGCTGTCAAAGTTGATACGACGGCGGCGCCAGCGTAGAGAATAATCATAGGAATTTTCTGCATGTTGCCAAACCTTAAGTTTCATTTCAACGGTGATGAATCTATTGTCAGTCAATATTAATTTTTTTATGTAATTTGTACGCAATAAATAGTACCAAAATGTACTACGCGTCCGCTCAAAGTTTGCCGGTCCGTGGAATGCGCATCCCCTCGCCCCAACCGCCTACCGCACCGCTGAGTTCCCTTCTCAGTGCCGTAAGCAACTTCAACACAAGCGCGTTTGATTGTTACCATATGTATATATGTTTTTTTTTTTTTATGGCATCTCGCAAGTCAACCTGTAAGGTTGTCGTCTGCTTAAGCGGACTTGCCTGTGGTGCCCTAATAAATTAAGGCCTCCAGCCAGGTCTTAAACTTAAATACTAACTAAAAACTAAGCGACAACGCTAAGGGCACCCCCTGTGGGGTACGGACCTCGGCTTAGGGCGTCGCTGGAAGAGGGCAGCAAGAGACTAGCTGGATCAGGATTTGAGTGATTTAGGGACGAATTTAAAGCTACAGGCTCAGCGGCACGGGCTGGCAAGGGTCGGGAGGGGAAATATATATATGTATTATATATTGCTACCATATATACCCTAATATTCTTCACTTTTTTCGATAACTGTTAGTTTTGCTGAAGGTCAGCGGCAAAGCTTAGAGCGAACGCAATATCCTAGAAATTCTACCTAATTTAACTGAGCTCAACTGTCGCTAATGAGACACCATTGTTTTTTTTATTGTTACCGAACTTAATAAGTTCGATCGACAGATAGCATTTAGACCCTTTTGGGTTCCGCTGCAATTAGGTATGTCATCTAGATTGGAAAGCGTTGTCAGATTTGGAGGAATGCAATGCGCAACAACCAATACTTTTAATGTATTTTCTCTCTTGTTTCCTAGTGGTGACTCCGGCAGCGCCCTGATGGTGCGAGGCTACATCCAGATTGGCATCGTTTCCTACAAGATATCCTCGATCAGCAAGGGTCTGGTGGTCTACACCGACACCGGCTACTTCTACTCCTGGATCAAAAAGAACACGAAAAAGCTTTATTGTGACACCAAAAAAGCATAAGCCAACAAAATTGATAGATTTGTATGAATTTTAAATAAATCTTATTTATTGGCGAAAAAATATTGTCTTATTTTTTTCCGCAGTTTCGTTCACCGTATACATTATAATATAGTAGTTGTAGTGAAAACAAACATGATTTCCATATTACTCTTTTTTAGGGTTCCGTACCCAAAGTTTGCCAGCGGGACCCTATTACTAAGCCCCCGCTGTCCGTCCATCCGCCGTCTATGTCTCTCAGCGGGTTGTATCTCATGAACCGTAATAGGTAGACAGTCGAATTTTTCAGTTGGTATTTCTGTTGCCGCACTACTGAGACTCAAAACGGATTTAAAGTTCAGTTTTGAGGTTCGCCGAGTGGTAGGTACTTACGGAAAACCCACCTTACTTTGAGAAGGCAGGCTGGGGGTTAGTTAAAGGAAGTAATTTTTTTGAAGGTACTTATTTACCTACTTATTGGGGTGAAATACTATTATAATATTTAACATTACCGAAAAGAATTTAACCAAAGTAAAAGATACTGATTCATACAATGTTTCAAGGAAGTTGACCCTATTCAGAAAACGGTGCACCTTCATTACGTCAATCAGTACGTATGGAAAAAAAGCAAATGTAACCGAGCGATTAAGTTAAAAAGGTTCAGCGCGAGCAGCAAAATTGAAACATCTTACGTTAGTGAGTAAGATTGTTCGCCGTTTAGGCTAGGCGCAAACGAACCACCGGCAAAGTTCACATGCTTTTCCATACGAGTACGTTTTGTATGGATTCGGCTACCCGCTACAGCAGTACTCAACACCGCAGCAACAGGCGGCAGCCACCGGTGGATGTAGCTGGTGGCTCGTGTGCGCTTACCTTTAGTCTTTTAACAGCAGATATTAACAATGTCAAATATATTATTTCCGAGGAAAAAAATAGATGACTGTTTTATGTTGAGTTATCTATCTTAGATTAGTCTTTGTATTTCCTTATTACTACACGCCCAAGGCCCCAAGGGTATGTTGAAGAGACACTTTTGATAACTTTAAACAACTTAACATGTTAATACCTGTCATCCACAGCCCGACTTCACCTGCTATTCTTCACCTACGTTGTCTTCTGCCAATACACACGCTGGTTCATCGAGGTTTTTTTTACTTAAATCTTCGGTTAGCGTTACAATTTATTTTATGTTAGCACCGCATAATCCTAACTAATATTATAAATGCGAAAGTAAGTTTGTTCGTTTGTTTGTTACACTTTCACACCAAAACGGCTGAACGGATTTGCATGAAATTTGGCACGCAGATAGACCACGACCTAGGCTATTTATCCTCCTGGATCGCAGACGAAGTCGCGGACAACACTGCTTGTAAAGGTAATAATTTTGCCATAAGTACGATGGCAACTTTTTTTTTGTATGGCATCTCGCAGGTCAACCTGTAAGGTTGTCATCTGCTTAAGCGGACTTGCCTGAGGTGCCCTAATAAATTCAGGCCTCCAGCCAGGACTTAAACATATATACTAACTAAAAACTAAGCGACTACACGCTGAGGGCACTCCCTGTTGGGTACGGACCTCGGCTTAGGGCGTCGCTGGAAGAGGGCAGCAAGAGACTAGCTGGATCAGGATTTATTGGATTTTGGGACGAATTGAAAGCTACAGGCTCAGCGGCGCGGGCTGGCTCGAGCAAGGGTCGGGAAGGGTGTGGATTTTGGCGTCGTAGCGGGCGGCCGCTGAAATCAAGGGGTTTGGGTGTTTGATGCCACAGTCGAAGAAACGCTTAGATCAGCGTTTCATGAACTGTTTTATGGTGGGCATTTTAAGGTCTACGTGGAGATCTATATTAGGGACATAGTAGGGGGTCACCCGTGACCTTTCTGAGGAAACGGTTTTGGAGGGTCTGCATCTTATGGAGATGACGTGGGTGAGCGTGCGCAAATACAACGCAGGCATAGGTCATGATGGGATGGATGACGGCGGTATAGATGCGCAGCTTGCATTTAAGCGACGTTTGCAACGGACTGTCAGAATAAAGTGGAGTCTACTGAGAGCGAAAGAGGCGCGCGCGCGAACCGCCTTAATGTGCTGCTTAAAGGTAACATTTTGATCTAGGATCACGCCTAGGTATTTGGCTTGCTTCTCCCAAGGAATTGGCTTACCGTACATAGTGATCGGGCTTAATCGACGACGTCTCGAGAAGAGAACCGCCTGAGTCTTATCGGGGTTGACCTCGATTCTCCATTTCCGGAACCAAGCGCCTAAGACGTTTGCGGAGGTTTGGAGAGTACGAGCTATAGCTTTGGGACATTGACCGGTATAGTAAACGGCAGTGTCGTCGCCGAAGAGAGCAAACTGACCCTTTTTTATTTTTGGGATATCGCTGGTGAACAGTGTGAAGACGAGAGGAGATAGCACGGAACCCTGAGGGACACCGGCGCGAATAGGACGAGGGGACGAGAGTGCACCCTCGATGCGATAGCGGAAGGTACGATTCAACAAAAAGTCTCGTAAGATGAGCACGAGACGATCTGGCACTCCTAGTTGATAAAGCTTGTATAACAAGCCGTTGTGCCAGACTTTTTCGAAGGCTTTAGCTATGTCGAAGAATAGATGGCAACAATGTAGCAACAATACATTTTATACTAACTGTTCTACGTAATAACCGTTTAAAGTCCTTTCTTGAGTCTTTGTTCAGAGCATTCTATATTTTCAGAATCGGATGTAGTGAACGTTGGAAAGTTTTCAATAAAGCATTGTTTGATGTTATGCGGCCTAGGTAACTAACTCAGTTAAAAATAATGGGGGCCATTAAATCCGTTTTATTAATTGATTTGTTCATTAAAGAAAAGTGTTTAAAAACTTTAATGACTAGAAATTATGGCTTTATTAAGCGATAGTGAGTTTACTTCGGCAAAACCAATTGGTAACTACGTGTGTAAGTCAATTTTACAAAATGCAGTATCATTTTGCAATATTGAGTTTGATACCCCTTATCAATTGTGACTTAGAACCTTTTGTAGTAGGAGGTAAAATTGGGAACATAAGGCAGTTCCCACATATCGCGTTCTTAAGTTTTAAGTGCGACATAAAAGGCCGGTCTGGATGGATCTGCGGGTCATCTATCGTCAACCAGAGGATAATGTTGACGGCGGCGCATTGTGTGGCTGGTTGTTATGGCCTAAACACCATGACTGTTTCAGTGGGCAACAGGCACAGAGGTAAAGGGTTCGTGTCTAGTGTCCTCAGCGTCCACGAACACGAAGAGTACCGTATGAATTTTGTCGCTTATGACATAGCTCTAATGAGACTCAAAACGGATTTAAAATTCAGTGTTGACGTTCGACGAGTGGCACTTATGGAAAGGCCACCTCGGTCTGTGGAGGCACAGGTTGCTGGGTGGGGAAGTCAAATTTCAGTAAGCTTTTTTTATTTCGTATGTGCCTCATGCGCTTTCATCTTCAACTCGACTTGAAGTTATTCGCTTTTGTGGTGAATGCGCTTCATGCCATGTGAATTGGCGACGCAAGAATATGAAAGCGCCCAAGTGAGGACACACGTAATGATTCCTTTGCGACTCCATTCGCTATCGAGAAACGAATGGACTTTTACGGGTATACACCCGGTTGATTCCAAACACTATTTCCAGGCAAAACTGGGAATTTTTCACTACACTGATCAAAACATATGGACACTCGCGAAATGTAGAAGATTACATCGGAATGTACCCGCAGGCACGTTTTGTGGACTAAGCAAAGATAGCAATTCTTACGTTACTGGGTAAGGAGAAAAGTACAAAAAGGAAGAAAGTACAATTTAAACATTTAATGGCAAACACGTTTTGCTAATGATATGAATATAATTAGCGGTAGCTGTTTGCGGGTTGGTAGATGTCACATGTCTTCGATTTTTTGGTTCTAGAACATGCCTGTTTCCTCACGATGTTTTCCTTCACCGTTTTGAGAACAATGCAGATGAAATAATTCACTTAAAGTTGAGCGCCTGTCTGGGTTCGAACCTACGACTTACAACTCGTAAGCCGCGACCCACCACTGCTCCACCGATTTGATGTGATGGCCCAGTGGTTACGGGTCCGTGGCTTAAGCCCCCAGTGGTCGACGCACCTGAGGCCGACGCCCCCGATTCGAAAAAAAAATTTAAAAGCAAATTTTGATTAAAATGTACTGTCAGGCACAAAAATGTCTTATAAAAATAATAAATGTTTAATGATTGTAAGTTTAAGTCACATATTAAATCATAATTGATGGATGCATGTTTTGAGAAATGAGTCTTAGTTATTTTTAATTTTGCATTTATTTATCTCAATAAGAAATAAAATTTAAAAATAAATTGTATAAATCACAGTTTTCATCACCTATGACCAAGAGAATCATTTAGCCTAATTACAATAATCAGTCTCAAATGTAATAGAGATTTTAAATAATCAGTCTTGAAAATTACTGCAGAGCAACTAACTTTTTACGTAGTGAAAGGTTTCTTAAATCTTTGTAACAATAACAATTAAACATTATCAACTGTAAAAACTTAAACGAATATAAAAATAAAAATTTTCAAAACTTAAAAATAGCATACTAGCAAAATCATCTCTTTTCATTATGTAAGTATAATTATACCTTTTTTGGACAGATTACCACATATGAGCGGATTTTTTCTAAAAACATGATCGTGGTATATTTTTTTTGTTTTAAGAGATAAAATTTACATAGGGTAAATTATTATAAATGTATATTAAGAACACTCACCAACATTTTATATGACGTCATTTTGATTTTTTGGAGTACATAAATAAATATGCTTTTAATGGGGGAAAAGGTGTGTAAGGATATGGTTAAGTGGCGATTTATTCTCTCTGCTATTTGATAGATAACTTTTGTTTAGCAATTAAAAATACTGTATTATTTTGGTGAAACACTTTTCTCTTTGACAGATACGGTAAAAAAAAAAAAAAAAAAAACAAATCGGGGGTGTCGGCCACAGGTGCGTCGACCACTGGGGGCGTAAGACACGGACCCGTGACCCATGACCCACAACTCGTAAGTCGCGGCCAACCACTGCTCCACCGATTTGATGTGATGGCCCAGTGGTTACGGCCTCGCCTCTCATTCACGAGTTGTGTGCTCAAAT
Source organism: Dasypolia templi (assembly GCA_963555695.1). Taxonomy (NCBI): domain Eukaryota; kingdom Metazoa; phylum Arthropoda; class Insecta; order Lepidoptera; family Noctuidae; genus Dasypolia; species Dasypolia templi. The sequence goes on from OY743152.1 coordinate 6,226,484, forward strand.
GCTTTCACGCTGAAACGGCTGAACGGATTTGGATGAAATTTTGCACAAGAGTAGACCATGACCTGGATCAGGACGTACGATACTTTTTTATCCCGATATTCCTACGAGATCGAGACATATGTGGGTGAAATTGAGGTATTTCAAGACTTCATTCGCGTGCAGAATCTGTACCCTAATTGCGTAACACAGTATTAATCACAATCTGAATCATTTTGAACGATATAGCTAATCCATTGCTTCATATGTTCGAAAAAAAATGGATGCCCAATAACGTAAATACGCAATAAATGCTGTTGAACTGTCAAAATGAAAGCGATTGCTAGTGATAGTGTGTTACGCAATTATGTTGTCTGAAGTCGCCAAATCTTCTTGCTCGTGCCTTTCTGTACGAGAATAGGCTTTTACCCTGCAGCGGTATAATAATAGGCTAGGATATTATTAACAACATTTACTCAAATCTTCTTCTTCTGCCTTCCCTTATGTTGATTAAGCTTTTACGTTATTATTCACTCCCTTTTCATTCTATTATCTTTGGTCTGAACCTAAGTATTTTTTTTCTTAATGGACCATTATTCTTTTCGTCTGATTGTTTTAACGAAAGTAATTATTTACACTGATCCCTTTATGGGTTTTGAGTTTATTTAATTACACCTTGATTAAACTTTTTTCAGTGGAAGTATTGCTACTAAGTGTAGAATTCTGCTGGAGTGGTTTTGGGAAAACTTGGTGGGAGACGAAAGTTCACGAGGGATTGATTTTAATGCCCTGATGCCAGCAACCAGTAGAGCTTTACAAACTGCTGCTACCACGACCGCTTTTTCATTGCTGCGGCTTCAACTTGCTGACTGATCGACTGCTTGAAAATTCAGAAGTGCCTGTACATTGGTTTATTCGAAATTAATGCTTTGATTTTGAGTTTGCAGGTTTTCCGGCGTAGACTGTCTGGTCGAGATGGAAATACACTTAGCTTCTAGGAGTACAAGAATGATGGATAGGCTATAATCTAGTCTTTTCTCTCTGTCATCTAAAAATTTGAAAGCGTTGTCAGATTTGGAGTAATGCAATGCGCAACAACCAATACTTTTAATGTATTTTCTCTCTTGTTTCCTAGTGGTGACTCCGGCAGCGCCCTGATGGTGCGAGGCTACATCCAGATTGGCATCGTTTCCTTCATGATACCTAAGATCCACAGGGGTCTGACGGTCTACACCGACACCGGCTACTTTTACTCCTGGATCAAAAAGAACACGAAAAAGCTTTATTGTGACACCAAATAAGCATAAGCGAATGTGCAATGACAGGCAGGTGTCCGACGTCATCAAAGTGAGCCATGCAATGTGTCGAAAAATTTACCATTTTGGAGTAGGTTCTTTATGCTATTCATGTGATAAAGTTAGCGATATCTTTTTTACTTTTCTTTTTGTATGTGCTCTGTTGTGTTTTTGTCTTTTGCCCGATTGATGACAATAGGCTCGCCCCTAACTACATGGCTCTTAAACATAACATAACATGGAGCAGTTGCGGCGCAGTTGTACAAGTTGTAGATTGTGGGTTCGAACCCCGACAGGCGATTTACTTTTCATCACCACTGCTCTCAAAACGGTGAAAGAAAACATCCAAAATTCGAAGACAAGTGACATCTACTAACCTGCTCTGGGCCCTCGTGGTAGATTACAGCCTCCATTCCTCTCGAAGAGCTGAGGCCTGAGTCCCAGCAGTGGGAACATTACGGGCTATTATTTTCTTAGTTTTTCTCCATATGGTAAACCGTTTAGATGGGTTGGGAAATTAACTCATTTTATTGCCCACTTTGATTTTGTCAGGACACCAACAAAACAGGTAGATTGATATGAATTTTAAATAAAACTAACTTGTTGTCGAAAAAATATTTGCTTCTTTTTTTCCGCAGTTTCGCACAACGTATATGTATATCATATAGTAGAAGTAGTAAAAAAAACATGATTTCCATGTTGTTTTGTTTTTTAGGGTTTCGTACCCAAAGTTTCCCAGCGGAACCCTATTACTATGCCCCCGCTGTCGTCCGTCTGGCTTCTATGTCTGTCAGCGGGCTGTATCTCAGGAACCGTAATAGGTAAACAATCGAATTTTTCACAGGTTGTGTTTCTATGACCGCTATAACAAGAAGTAATGAAAAAAAAATAAGGGCTTCCAACACAAGAAACGTGTTTAAAAAGTATGTGTTAAAAAGTGTACGGTGGTATGTACTTCGTGTCTCAGTTCAACATGCGCTTTATAAAGTCTAAATAAACCAGAGAGTCCCTGATTTTTTTCAACCTCAGGGACAGACCCGAGCGTCTACTAAAGGTAAGTAAATAGTTTTATACGAGTACAGCGCTACTTACGTACAACAAGGTTAATCTTAACCATTTGTATTATCTTCACGCTTCACGCAAGTGGGCATAAACAAAGGAACAGCTGTATGTCAACCATAATGTCATGCTTGGCATTTGAAATATACACTTGGCAAAAGTGTCGCATAGTTACCGGCACTAAAGGTTCTGTACCTGATACAGGTACTTAATCACCTTCTTCTTTCTTCTCTTCTGCGTTTCTTCTTATTGTAATTTAAGAGGGGCTCGTGGTTAAATAATAACAGCTATACGGGTCTATCGAAGGTTTAACTCGGCTTGCTGCGGTCGGTATGTAGAAGGGTCTAGGGGTGGGGTAGGGGGTAGGTTTCAGGGTGTGGGGGTATCTATTACATACCGAGACCCTTGCGTGCGTCGGAAAGCAGGTTAAGCCGGCTGCGATTCGTTGATATTTGACAGCTAGAAGCTGAAAAGTCTGTCAACCAGTCTTACCAAGGGTAACGCGATACGTTACCCAGTAACTGGATTATGGACGTCAGCTGGCAGTCGGTCTATGTAAAATACTGGTATTCAGCTTCATCTGGCTGACTGGAAGTCGACGCCAACATGGTTGGGAAGCTGGGCAAATTGTTTAGATCCAGGATGAAAAGAACCCTAGTATGTCCTTAACTTAGAACAATAACTAAAGCAGTCCTTACCCAGGTCTTGGCCCGGTCTTCTGTCTTGTGAAAAAATTCTGTCCACATGTTTTAAGATCTTGCTACCTACGTTCTACACTCGCTTTTTATTTAGATGTTTACACTCAAATTTTACACAATTCCGTACGATTTTTCAATTTAAGAATACGTCTTTATTACGTACAACTTATAAATTACAGACATGGATGTAGAAATTTTACTTTGTGTGACACAATGGGCGGTGTTATCGCTAAAAGCGATCTTTTACTGACAACCTTTGGATGGATTTAAGGGAAAAAAAGAGACAATACAACAGGTAGTGGTGTACCATTTACATATTCATTAAATACATATAACATTTATTTATATACACATATAAACACGAAACTAGAGAGAGGAAACTATATGTAATGATGTTTAAGGAGACAGGAATAGTTTTTTACCAGAATTTAAAAGTGGGCAGTGACTGAGCACGCCTTATCGACATGGGCAAGGCTTTTCATAACCGTACTGGTTGAAATATTTCCTTATCAAAAACTTTTCATGACAATTACAAATACAACAAAAAAACAATTAGCCAAATAGCCAGTCGCTTTGAAGTGATGCGCGGACAAACATTTCTGGCAATTGATTTTCATTTATAGATAGAAGAAGAAGATAACCATAGTGAACGTATTCTATGAAAATTTAACAGTTAAAAAGTCAACACACAGCCCTATGATAGACATATCTACCGAAGGAGTTGGCTTCGTAATAGTGTGATCACTAAAAATCAATTTTCAATGAGTTTGAAACGTTCATTTCGTAACAGAATAGCGTCCTGTTTTAGCACCTAATAGAAACATTTCAAACACGAATGATGAAACCTTTTTTTGAAAATCGTCCATGTGTCGCCAACATTTTGTTAAGCATCTATCTACCTATACTTCGACCAACATAACTGTGCAACAGCCCTTTCTCGACCTGACATTTTGGATTCGTTTACAACCAGAGCGCCACCAATCATTGCACTGATAAGTTGGTCGTACTTATACACTGCAGCCCATTCACAGTACCTATGACAGCAGTAAGTAAGCCAACAGCAACTATATTGAAATAATTATAGAGATCATTGTTAATTTGACAAACTTGTCAAAGGCAGCACCCTTATTGCAACGGCTTTAGAGATCAGTGATTTTTACAGTGGTGCAAACACAGAGGTAAAATAATTGTGAACGGACTGTACAGGAATCTTTTGGCGCTCGAATGACATTGACAGGGTTGTTGGTGAACATTTGTGCAATTGATCTAAGAAACGTATTGAAAAAAAAAAGTGGCGGCGTTGGTTCTGATTTTGGCCACGCGTCAAAAGAACCATTATCGAATTACTGGAACCAACGGGGATAGAGCGTTCGTCAGAGGTTAAGCGTTATACATGACACACACACACATATACAACACTCAGATTTTTTATTTGCTTGACCAAAATGTCACTATGATTACTTTTTTTAAATGTTGCAAGCGTGAAGCATAGTGTCATAGTATGGCTCATTCATTAATGATTCATAGAATCGTAGCCATTTAAAAACGAAGGTCCATCGCAGGTGTAATTTTGGTCTAGCTAATAAAAAATCTGAGTATACATACTTCAAGTTACCACATTCAATACATAGCAGCTATACCCCAGTGTAACTACTAACAGTGGTTCAACGGGAGCGTGTTCATAGTGCAACATTTCTCAGATCCTGTAGATGAACCACTGTTAGACGTTATACTGTGGCAATACAGTAGTACAACCTGCAGTCATTCAGCGTATCGAGCACTAAAGCAGGAAGGCCGTCGGGAAATGCTAATTGTGCAGATAAGAGCCCGCGGGTGCCTGCGGAAGTGAGTCACGCACAGGTGTCTACCGCCGTGCTGCTGATAGTGTAATTAGTGCGTGGCACTATGCAGGAGGTGAGGTTTTACTATTTGTTTTTGGTATATGTTGGCAGAGTTTGTGTTGAGGTTGTTTAGCATGGGGTTAGAGTTTGAAATTATTTACACGTAGGCGCTTAACTTTACTTTGAAGGGAAACAACGTGAGAGAATCACGAAAGCGTGTCCAGTAAAGAACCGACCTCCCACCTTTCGAATAGAGGAGGTCTACCTACTACCTCTCGAATAGAGGAGGTCTGTTTTCCAGCAGTGGGAACATTATGGGCTGATTATGCTCAAATTTACTTATATTATCATCGAGGTCAAGAAAAACACTATGTCACTAAGTTGTGAATATCTCCAAGTCATAATCAAGGGTTTTTCAGGCTTAATAACTTACTTTTGACTGTCTGAAAGTCTCTTGTGAGATCGTTACACTATTCCCTACTGAACACCCTAATTATAAATGTTATATGAGCTGAACCTGGCATGATGTGCACAGTTCCTGTGTTATGTCAGTAAGTTGAAAAAAGAAAACTATTTTTTGCCCGCGGCTTTACCTGTATGTGTTCATTAAGGGTTTCGACATCTTTAATAATCATCGTCAGATTCAAAGTCAAAGTCAAAAAGTCAAAGCATTTATTTCAAATAGGCCCATAAAAAGCTTTCAGCTAAATTACACAATACTCCGTCCATTGGTGAAATCCGTATGAAAATCCGTTCGGTAGTTTAGAGCTTATCGCGTTCTGGCAGACTTACAGACGCGGCGGGGGACGTTTTCTTCTCAACCCACTACTCGAATACCGAAACGCAATTATTTATCCACTGAAACTATCAACTGTTATCCCTAACTCTCTAACACTAGACAACATGTAAGTTAATGCCTAAAACCCAACAGTGCGCTTTTACTCATGCATTTACTTATGTGCCAGCTAGGCTTAGTGAAAAAGGGAATAAAACCTTCTGCACTTAAAAAGGTAAGCCTCATCTATAGACTGCGAACTGCACTCGAACTAAGTGTATACTCAAATCGCCTTTCTTTACATTCAGATCATCAGCTAGTCTATATTCCCTATCACCAATAGTTATTTTTAGATCAAATGAAAAAGCATTGCCATCCAACGTGGCAACGCTGCCAGTCCTTTAGCCACTAACAGCGATGTAGTTGAACTTTTTGATGTCCACTGAGCTTGTTTCTGTTACATATTTTTTTCTTTTATATACATTTTAATGTTAGATTGCATATTGTTTTAAATGGGTACAATATGTCGGTTTGCAATTAATTCAATTTGGCTGGTTCGTATTCAATACCACACGCCATCGAATGGACCACCCACTCAATAGGTAGCCACAATCTACCTAGGTATATAATGTAAAGAGTGTCAGACAGGAATTCTGACAAACGGTTGTGTGTTTCAGTAATAACCCGGTTATGAATCAACAGTTTTATACACTACATGGACACTACTTAATAATCAGTTGCATTACAAGCAAATCTCAACGAATTAAAAAAATGTAGGTTGGTATAAATGTGACAAGTCACTTTTGATAAAATTGGCGATATCAAAAAAATTACAATCTTAAAAATATGCTTTCTGTAGGTAGGTACTTAATATTTCGTTTTAAAATGGTAGATCTAAAAGTTAAATAAGTTATTCACGCCTTATAATCTTTGAAATAAAAGCAGGCTCTAGCAATACATCTACACTGCTACATGCGAAGGTCACCAGTGAAGAGATATGAGGAGCAGGGAGTAAAGTTCACTCATAATCTTGGAAAATGGAGGAGGCAACTGCCTAACTTTGATGTCGGGTAGTTGTATATATGCTATCTGCGCGGTAAACTCTGCTTGCGCGATGCAGAATTTGTCTGACGTCAGTGTGATGCTTTGTTCGCACGTGGCGGTGTAAATGCCGCCAACCAGGAGAGGTTCGGGCAGTTGCCCACCAGATACGACATCCATCTGGTCGGAGGATCCTCTCTTTTCCAAGAGTTCATGCATATAAAAGTGTTAAAAATGAGTGTTTTTACACTTTTGTGTCAGAGGGAAAAATAAGATAAAGAAACGGTCATTCCTACCCTAGAACTAACTATTGTACAGCAAGCCTTTGACATCCTTATAGTACTTAAACAGTTGCGTAAAAAGTGAAAGAAACATCGAACGTGGTTCCGGTAAACATTACCTTTGGTCCTTACATCCGATCACAGTCCACACTGTTCATTGTGTTCTATATTAGTAACTCCCACGAGAGGACCAATTGTGGACCTCGGGGATTACTTGGTAGAAAGGAAACTGTGCTTATTTTGGAGAGAAAATTGCACTGCTTGATTGATATGGTGGGTAATGTTCGTGTACCTTAAAGGGTGAGGCCCCTGGCGGATGGATACCACCTTCGCGTAACATGCGCATATTGGGAACTAGGAATGCGATTGCAGACGAGATTGTAATAGGTTATTAGCACGCCCTGTATCTAAATATATGAAAGACATTTGTGGTGTCAGTTCTGAATTAGTACTTGAAAGAAACATTTATGAAATGATCAAGTGTTAATATCGAGGGTAAGCTTTATGATAGTTAAGCTGGCTTTTAAGATGGTTTACAATCTTCGCATGACGGATCACAAGTCTATTGAGACAAGAGCCTACAGCGTCCTATATATAACAAGTTATTTCCAGGTGGTCTATTAAAATTGTAAACTTCATAATTATATCAGACCACTTGGAAATAACTTGTTAAAACGACTTTGGTGCTTTTCTTCGGCTTTGTTGCAGCGTGGCTTTGTAACTAATATATGTGTATTTTATGTAGCTGTCTATTCATTTCGAAACTGGAAAAACATGAAGACATGTAAACATCTTATTCTTGATTCCAGTCCTATAAATTCAAGTCCTAAATTAAACAATAAGCATAAGCAACAAACAGTCAAACACGATCTTCGACTGAACCAAACATAGCTATCTTTTAATAAACAACATTGTCTAAGTTCTTCGACGAAGACAATAAATAACGTCTTATCAAACGTCCCAAGTGCAGGCCTACTTGTTAACACGTGTCTCGGCGATCGATAAAACGCTGATCGATAGGGCCGTTCGCGAAAGTCGATATTCCGGCCCACCTCTAGCAGGTACCTACTACCGCTTACGACTTTCTACGTGTCGGGCGATACGTCAATTGTCCTTACTGTTGTCGGTGATTGTACTTAATAAGGGTTAACTAATAGCTTTTGTGTTTTGTTTTATCGTTAGAGGCAAAGGCAAGGCAGTGTCGGTTTTAGAAATACACGAATAGGTGATAAATGTAGGCGGTTTTTCAAGCTGACTTGAATATAGAGGGATTTATGCTTACTGCGCATCTCCTAATCGTCTCTATTTTGATTGCATATACTAAATGGTCGTAAATTTCGACTAGATCAGACTTGTGGCAGATGCTCACATCTCTTCATGAACTGAAAAACGGTGATAATCTTTAAACGGCTGAACCGATATTCTTGAATCATGGCTAAGTACATTCTCTATAAAATCACCTTTCAAACAAAACGAAAAATATAAAATCGGTTCTGCCGTTTCGGAGCTACGCGACGCCGCAGACCAGACAAACAGATATCATAACATCACGCCTGTAATTCCAGAAGGGTTATGAAGAGGTATACCTATAGTACACCTTCATTTCTCCAGTTAAGCTTAAGTCCTATGTAATAGGGGGCGAGCCTATTGCCATCAACCGGGCACAACAAACTTTAAAAAAAGAACACTATAAAGTGCAAAATAACTTTAAATTCGGAAGTCATTGGCAAAATATGAAAATATGAAACAAAAGACACCGACTTCCAAAAAAATTATAGTTTTCTGAGGTTGGTTATTTTGTTTTGTCACAAGTAAAGACAACTCTCAAACATTAAATACTCATCACGACTGAGTTCTAACACACAATCACAAGAATAAAATGATAGAAACAGCCTTAAACTTCCTCACACTCGACTCGTGGGAAAAGTCACCAAAGTCACAAACTTAAGTAAGTTGCATAAACAACCACCCTGAGCAATTGGTTGCCTCATCGCAATCGTAGGCCGTCGCCTAACCCCTGTGCCTTCTTATCTCTCTCCTTATAAAGTACATGGGTGTGTTAGTGTCACGCGGACGTGGCACACGATTTATGTGCACCGTGCAACGTCAGGATGTTGTTTCCGTACTGTACAGGTTGTATGTACGATTGTACAGTCTGTATAAGAGGTAAGTATGCATTTAAGGAGGCAACAATTACACATCTAAGCAATCTTATTACGTAAATTTTTCGAAAAGGGATGTTATCGCTTACGGGTTTATTATTTAATTAATTCCTTTATTCATGAATGAATATGAGACAACCATACAGAGTAACTTAATAACTCAGGATATACCAAAATCGTTTAAAGTTATTTTGACAATAAAAATTAGTAAGGTCAACAGTTGGAGAATGTGAAATGGTAGATTGTTAAAATGGTTTGTTTGTCTTTGGACTGATTCGCCCTGTCCCCTCCAGTTACCACTCCTTACACACGATTGCCCTTCTGGTTTATACGCATAAAAGAAGAATTATATGGTGGTTTGCTGACCCGACCCCGATGACCACATATCTCTCGTCCAGGAAAGCATTAGTAGGGCCACAAGTACAGTGCACAAGAAACAAAAACCGACATTCCGACCTCACCGCCTAGGTCCCTCGCGAAGACCCCCGACGTAACTGTCCCCCCGACCATTGCTCGACGAATTGCCAGCCCGCACCGTAGCTGAGCCTGTAACTTTAAATTATCCCCGATAATAATAATCATCAAAATTTGATACAGCCTGTGCCATCTTGCTGTACACCCTCCAGCGACGCCTTCGTGCTTGTCAGCTTTTTTGACTGTATGTGTACCGTACACGTGTGACAATGTCAGCAATAAAATTACGCGTTAGTGAAAAGTTTCATGTGTTTTCTGAAATTTGTTGAAGGGTATGGTTTTATACTGACTTGATTGAAATTCACATTCAAAGTATCATGATCGGATAAAACCGTGTGAGAGAAAGATAAACATCAAAATCTTCTCATAATCGAAACAGACGACGCTTACATATCCATTAACTCTCTGATGGAGTTTTAAATTGTAGCTACCAGCAATTTTTGAACACAAAAGAAATCAGGCGCACAATAGATTAAAAAAGAAAAACAGAATGTTCTAGTTGACCGCAGTTAACAAAAGCGAAGTGTTACAACGCATAAAAATCAACCGTATCATTGAATCGTGTTGATCTTAAGAAAGATCTTTTCTGGTATCGATTTCTCCGACGTAAAAAAGTCATCGAGCCAGGGAAAAAATGAGTGGCTTTTTAGAGTGTCGCGTCGTTAAGCTTTGGTACAGGTCACAAAAGTACAAGTATATAGTGAAATCGAAACGGTACCTACTGATAGACTAAAATGTATACATTTAACTTTTTCGTAAAACTTGACATGACACCATATAGCTGAGATCTCATTTTGCAATGAGTATTAAAGAACAAAGCCGTTACAGTAATCTTGATCTTCATTTCACCTTAGCACAATAACTACTCAACAACTTAATTTTAAAGAAAACTGTAGTTACCTAATAAAATCAATAAATATATGAATTTCCAACAGCTCACCATAAAAATAACATAGGTACTTACCACACATCATTTAACTACAAAGAATCAAGCAACTAAACTGGAAAGCATGAAACGTGCTCTAGTTTTACAGCAAAAACTGCACAATAGCTATACTTAAGTATAGCGAAAAAGTGGCTTCATAACGCTTTCTACATTCAGACGTGAGCCAAGCTCTGTGGGTAAGATAAATTGAAGAAATCTGAACAAACCGCAATGATTGGCTTTGAGGTGGAGACTACAGCGAAGATAAACATCAGCGTTTTGTTGATAGTAGCGATATTTAGAAGAAACTAAAAACAACAACCTAATTATAAACCATTGATTGTAACTAGATATGTATTCTATAACTAAAAACAATATCCCAGAGTTAACAAAAATAATAAAAAGTATTACATTATAATCCAATATTTATGTGTCACTATAAAAACACTGAGGTAGATTTTAGGCTTTATTAAAGTCAAAATTAATAAACTCTAAATCAATCCGAACTAACAGTAAATATCAAGTTTATGCAACATTTAACAACTAGGTGAAGTAGTATCATAGAACTAAACTGATTATTATCTCTAAATTACGATAGGTTTAACAAAACTTACGATTCTGCCCAGCTGCTGTTGTTCGTGGGCGAAGGATATCAAACTGTCAAGTGTGTAATATTTCAAGCTTTTATAACTGTGTAACAGCTACCTACATTCTTGATAAAACATACAATGTAAAGACTGATTTCAATACAGCAAGTACAAAAGATATCTGTTATGAACATGTCAAAAACAATATGAGCAAAATATACGGTGAAAAAGAACTTATTACTATATAAAGCAGTCACAGAAAACCTATGACCAGCCCAACACTATAGAATGATATATAAACCAGCACCCTAAATGCGTAACACATTTTCGTAAGCGATTACGACTAATCTGTTGTATTTTGACAGTTCAACAACATTCATTGCGTTATTTACATTGTTGAGCAGATTTTTTATCCAACTTATGAAGCAATGGATTAACAATCTGTTTCAAAACGATTCAGATTCCGATTGATTGTGTATTACGCAATTAGGGTACAGGTATTTTGGGTATTTTCGATAGCTCCTCTATCCAAAATACACCGGGTATTAATCTGGTATAAAGGGTTGGGCTGGTATAGTTCATGACTATAGGATAAAATTTAGTTAGGTGATTGAAACCGTTAAAACAAGAGGCACGTTTTGAATATCCCAACGAGGGATAACACTCATAAAACAGAATTGCAAATAAGTAAATGACATGATTCATGTTCATCACACAATGAGAACAGTCCAAAATCTTCCAAAATATTTTTTCCCAATCTTCTATCTTCTGAATTCGTTATTTTTTCTTTAAACCGGGTACCGATAAGTAGTATCGCCCAGCACCAGTGATGCCACTAAGAGACCACGGGACTATTACAATGTAACCCGTGAATTCTTCCAGTGCCATTGCCTGTGCATGGTGCGAGTTCTTCTCTTCTATTCTTCTGTCTTCTTTCTTTGTGTCTTCTTGCTTTTCATATACTTTCTACAATCTTTTCATATTCTTTCTAAAATCAGAAAAACGTAGCCTTACGTTATATGATAAACTATATTTCATACACTATATAAATAACAAATCTTTTACCGTACACATAAACGGGTTCAAAGATTAAGATAGTAAACTTAATAACTCATAATCTTAAATCAAAACATCTTCAAAAACCCTCTTAGTTTCTATCTCAACATTAATCTCCTTTGCCCAATCTCCAGGCTTCTTTATTTCTTTTGATTACACCTTTCAATTCAGACGTGTGCAAATAATAGGTGTGTTCAGTTTTAAAATCTAATTCAATATAACATGTGTTAGGACTGTTAGTAATATTATCAGTGTCGATTTTTAGCTTAACAATCTTGCACTGCAGATCACATCTCTCATCATCATCTCATCTCATCTGTATAAAAACAGCAAATCATTTAGATTAACAACTTCAGTGATTGGTCTGGTCCCAATTTCGCATCCAATATACATGGCTGATGATGTGATATGCCAGCAAATACTCTTTAGATCCTATATTGATTAGAACTCGAGTCCCTAAAAGACTTGCATAAACTGAAAGACAATTTAGCTGGGTGTTCACATGATTTAAGTATATTAACTGCTCAATCACATTTGTATTCAAACAGTTTTATTTGGTTAGCGTCATAGACTTATTCCTGAGCCTTAAACCATTACTTTCGAGCAAAGCAAAATAAGCTGTGAAAACCAATATCAAAATACTGAAACTATCAGAGCTGGCTACCAGTTGATAGTTATGGACAGTACTCAATAAAATCACGTTAACAGTTTTATTTACGACCCCTGAGTGTATTCTAGCGTGTGCTTCTGCGGTAGTGTTTAGGACTCATGCAGACATAGGCCGGCAAAAGTTTAAAATTTCATAGTTCCTTATTAGGAATTTATTGACAAAGGTGACTCTTTAGAAGATGAAATGACAAAAAACAAATTGAGAATGACATTCAGGACCACAAACAAACAACAGTCTTCGAAAAAAAAAAAAAAAAAAACAGTCTCTATTTCAATCGGACACATCAAGATCTTACAAAAATGAAGTTAACAAACTAAGGCATCCATATTTGCATAACATTCAAGCACATCCCATAACAGTAAAAGCACATTACAAAGTTGTATCGCGTCCTCCCTTCGTGTACAAGCCCTAAGAGATGTTTATCCGGCGCGCGCGCAGGTTGCAATTAAAATTAATGAATGGTACAAGTGTCGCTGCAGGTTACACACAGTACGCTAGTACACATCTGTTTTACCTGTGTGATTCAGTATTGCAATTAGAAGTGAACGAATGATGGATTCATCGATTAAAAATAGTAGTGCTAAGATTTATTTGCTTTCGATGAAGTCTTGGCGGGTTTCCCATAAAGCAAAATAGTTCTACTAAGCAAGCTCCTGGATATCTTTCCTTTGATTTAGAAGTCTCTGAAGTGAATCCTATTCCTTAACGACTTATTGTAGGCAGAATTATTATATTATGATTAGAAAGATCTAGGAAATGATGATGTTAAATAGCTATTTAAAGAGTCGGTAACGAAAGATCTTTTCAATTACAAATCTCATAAAAGTTACATAGAACATCAAGCAAAATTACCTACATTGGCAATTCTTTTGAATAACACAAGTTATAACTCCCATACCACATTAGAGTCCGACAAAACCGTTTAAAACTACATAAAACCGATGCATGTACATTAGATGAACGATGCACATAAAACCATCGCCAGGTGTTCTCTTAGAAAACCGATGAAAAAGACGATAGATAAACTCGTCGATACTTAAAATACCGACACGCGAACAGAAAATTTTAAATCTACTGACTCATGTTGCATCTAAATTGAATCAAGATCTTGGACTGGGATGACTATTACTCATACAGATTTATGTGCTTGGTTCCTATTTGTGGGCACAAATTCAGATATTGATTAGCTGATATTAACTTCAGTTAATGACGCGTTCGATCTTAGTAGTTAATTCTAACTCACTATTATTAATCGAATAAATTTAGGTATTTTAGAAATGGTAGTTCGATTAACGATAGACGTAAGAATGTCAAAACACTTAGCAGTAAGTAAGAAAATTAATTAATGGATTTCAAGTAATCAATTGAAATCCTGTCCTTATCGGTGTTGAACAATCAAATCTTTAGTTTCAAATCTATTGCTGTGAGTTATTGGATTACTTAATGGAAAGATAACAACAATGCACTGCACCAGATAATGTAACCTTGTATGTGTTTTGTTCGACTGCGAACATTGGCCACGTCAGTTCACTTTGCTCCAGTAACTTATCAATAAAGTCTGTTCGGAATTAAATAAATCAGTGCAAGTACTGACGATGCATCTCTGTGGCCTGTAATTGGGCTTCTGTCCTTACTATATATATGTTTAATAATACGCCTCTATTTCCGCTGACAACATCGGACGAGATCTATCTAACGAAGAAATGCAAATAAACCACGTTCCTCCCGCGAGCCTCCAGGCACAAATTAAAACTTAATTCGTTAAGAAATGGCGGCGTAACACGAAGGAGAGTTTGTTTTACAAATATGGAGAGTGCTAAACACAATTTTTATCCAGATTCTAAATAAGATTAGATTACATTATTCGACGGTGATTTTATAGGGGATTCCTCGATAACCCCTAAGCAACCATGCATAAGTTAGTAAATTGATTGAGATCAAGTATTTCGTTTTACAATAAGTACTAATTAGCTTTAAACCATAATTAATCAATTCCAAGCGCAAATCGATCATCAACAATTATATTTCTCTTCAATTAAAACAAACGATATCGATTAAAGCAATTTAAATCGATTCCATGGGAATCGTGGTTGCATTTCCCAGCGGATTAGCTGCTCGCTCCACAGAGTACACTCGATATACTGTGCGAGTAACAGTCATGCTGAGATTTAATGCTCTGCTTACGAGGAAAGACTCACGAACCGCAACCCCGAGTCTCTAACACACACCAATACGTTTGCGTTACAGTACAACCGAGAGTAACACGAATTGCGAACGCAAACGACTCAAGCGAGATGCAAAATTGTTGCGGGACTAACAAGCGCTGGGAAAAGAAAATTGGCAGTGAATTGAATAGCAATAACTAAGTGCGAATTTGCATTGTCCGTAGCGGGTTGTCTCCGATCGTTATAAATAGATCTATGGCAATAAATAAACGTTTTATCTTATCGTTAAGCGGACGGCGATAAATCTCGGTGTATCAGATAAAACGGATGATTCATCTATGCATATCATATCATTCATTGTGTGAATCATTCAAAATAGGTACTGATGATTAAAAATATGAGATTCACAGTCACAACTTTATGATACCTCTAACTTCTGAAGGAACTAAAACAGTACTATCTCATCAAGAATTTATACTATTTAATAAGTGAAGAGAATACTGAAGCTATCAGTGATTCGTATTTTACCGTAACTTTGTTGTTACAATATTCGACTGCAATTTATGGAGTTCTTTCGTTGAAGAAGGAAAAGCTGAAATTTATCAACAAATAGCAAATCTTCAAATTAAAAGTAATTTCAACGACCTATCCAAATAGATGCACACACAAGCACGACAATCACCAACAACAACAACAACATAAATTTCATGGTGTCTCCTAATACCGGCAAATGTAACCCAACAATAGATTTATCTCATTACGGATTTAACCGGTCGCGACAGCGGTTGTCACGACGCTAAAATATTTGCATTGTAAACCACCCCGTTTCCTGATATGTCTGTTAAATTATTCGCAGTGTTTGGTAATAAACTTGAGGCGAAATTGTGCGCACGCGCTGCGGGAGGGAGCCTCGCACACATGCATACGACATATCATAAATAGATGCAGAAGGTCTAACGTTAATGCATCGAAATGAACAAACCTAGCAAAATGTAAATGAAATAATAATACTTTTTTTTTTTTGACATGATCTTTTTGGGAGGGTTATGATTTAAAGCAGAAAGACTGCTAGGTTTTTGATCTTTCACTTGCGAAATTACTGCTTATTCTATGAACTGTAAACCCTGTTTCTACCAATAACCTCTGAGACCTCTTGTTCCTGACTGATTCTACATCTCTATCTATTGGCTTTCCATTTTTCCTATCTTCTGCTAACCTCTTTGTCATTTCTATGACGTACTTACACTCGCTCTTCGTCATATCGTGCGTTAATCGTATCAGTAAGGTGCATTTCGAATTAGGCATTCATGAAATAGGTATAATGAAATTTATATTACAAATCTACGTGCAATCTATCTTATGAAACGGTAAAGTTTTGCAAACCGTTAGGATGTGCCCACCTCCAGGATTGGAGAGAATCTTGACCGAGAGATGTCTTAAACCTTTATTTTTTATCTTCGAATATCATCAGTAAACTAATAGCTACCTAAAATGGTCCAAATGCCTTTTAATAGTCTGGGAGTTTGGAGCACTTTTTAAGAAACAAAAAAAAAAATTGAGGTTATATTTTCTGACTATAAATCTCCTAAAACAATAAGATTGAATCTTGCACCATAACCAATTAGGAACAATTACCGTTCCTCTATCCTTCTTTGTGTTTTGTATATTTCCTTTGGTTCGTGACCTCTCGTTCGAATACAGTTTCACCCACAATTATGCAGTTGCGCGCCCTGTCCTCGATGATGCGTTCTTTGATACCGTTGCTTCGTTAATTTTGTGATGTTTTCAAAACGTTTTGCTTGCATACGTCAGTCGCTGAATGCATTCTACAGTAAGAATACATTCCACGACACACCTTTCGAGAACAATTCGTAAAATATTGCCGCGGAATTCTCATTTTAAATTGGCGACACGATTGCCAATCCAGAACATTTTCGTTGAAATAACAGAAGAATCTGTGTAAACTTGTTATAGTGCTATCATCTTTTGCTATATTTTAAATTACTGTGATATCCCGATTATTGCAGCAAAAAACAACGTTCTCAAAAATAGGAAGACCAAAATTTTCCCACAGACCGTGGGTTGGCGTCTTTCCGACAGAGAATGCGACAGGATGGGTGGGCGTCCCAAA
Source organism: Dasypolia templi (assembly GCA_963555695.1). Classification (NCBI taxonomy): domain Eukaryota; kingdom Metazoa; phylum Arthropoda; class Insecta; order Lepidoptera; family Noctuidae; genus Dasypolia; species Dasypolia templi. The sequence goes on from OY743152.1 coordinate 6,243,620, forward strand.
CGCTACCGTGTGCTGTTGGAACTAATTCATTACAGCGGGCCCCGCGGGCGTCCAGCTCCCGGCCTACGCTGCTCCAGCGCAAACGATTGTGACAAAAAATGGAATGGTTTTGTGGCTGGATTTTTGATTGACCTTTTTAAGGATGCGAGTCTCTAACATTCTTATTTAAATCCTATTTTAACTTACGTTCTTGAAAACAGAAACAAGCAAGGAGTCTAAATAGCCCGACCAAGAGTAAATTTCAAGACGGATTAAAGTAATAAACAGCAGCTCAAGTTATTTTTGATGCCTCCTTCTTTAATAACCAAAAACATTTACATTTATTTACAAAACAAACCAACTAGAAATCCAACTACAGTAGAAGTATAAATTATGAACTACACAAATCATCGTTAAACGCTAATGAGACCAACAGTCGGTGCTCTGCCCTTAAGGAGATACTAGGGCTACAGAGAGCCCGGGAGCAAATCGTTAAAGGAACTAAGGAGCTGGTCATTCATAATTTAGCTTTATGTTAGTACATGTCCCGCGGCTAATAGTTATGAGCATTGATTGAAAAATATTGCTTGCAGCATCCATTTAGTTAAATTGGAGACAGAGAGTGTTTCGTTTCTTTCTAGCTGTTCGTGGGAAAATATAGAACGCTCAAAGTATTTTTTTCAAAATAAAAACTATACGAGGTCAAATTTTACTAACTTTACAAGCCTTCTACACACATAGCTATTTAAAAAAACTTATTGCATTACTAGTAAGCACAAGTTGAAAGTACCAGGTCCTATAAATCATTTGGAACAGAAGACAGCTTTAATTAAAGCTGGCGAGTCATAAAGAAGCTTTTCATTAAACGGATTTTCTGCATTCTGTATGATTGAGTGTTATTGAACCAACAGTCTATTAAGAGAAGCCTAAAATCCATGATCATGATAAGAATTCAGCCTTTACCAAAGAGAGCAGCACGAAGAAGATAAAAAAAAACATGGATGAATAATTTTGTTTAGGTAAGGGACAAAGGGACACACGAAACGTCATTGTCATTTTGACATGAAAAACATAGGAAAATATTGCAACCATTTCTATCTTCAAAACAAAAAGCAAATTCTAACTTTGCATAACGAAATATAAAATCGTGCAAAGTTTTACATAGTTAAAGGAATTTTCAGTAGTATAAGTAAAACAACGTTGGTACTAGACTACGGGCATTAAGGAGATTATAATGTATTCAATTTACCGTACATGGTGTGGTTACGGAGTGAGCTTTCTTAACACATGGCTTCATGGCCGTGTGCGGTTAGGCTTAGGTTACATTATCGGAATTAGGGCCAGGAGAATTTTGTTAAACAGGGGTATTGATGACATAGTTTTGTAATAACGTTAAATTTCAATGTTTATTGTGCGGATCGCAGTGGGATTCGGATACAACCTGGCTAAACTTCAATAAATAATCATACCAGATACCTAAGCATACTTTATGCTATATTTTAAATTTAAAAAATAAGAACTCAAAACTATAGATTTTTCCAAAATAACCATCAATTATCACTGAAATGAATAGAAAGGAAAATAGTGTACTCCGTTCCAAATGAAACCAAACATAAACTAGGCTTTAAAGTCTATTTAGACGCGTTCGTGACTCCCCAGCAATTCCATGTCTGTGCCGTGGGAGTCGCCTCGCCATCGACAATATTCCGTGTTATTCCGAATATTGAACTAAATTAAACATTTCGATAAAGCGAATGTGAATATCTAACATAGTAATGGTTTTGAAACGACTGGCTCCTCTCTTAAAAGGTCTCGACTCGTCTGCCTATATTGAAGTTAATATTGGCTGCATAGTGGCATTGGCTCAGTACATAATATTTGTATTTTGCCTCTACTGTCTTTGGGAAACCTTGCAATAATCATAATTTGAAGCAGTAAAGTTCGTTAGGCTAACACTACTACCTGCTGTGTCTTGTGTTTTTTTTTCTGCCAAAAAAAACAAATGGAACAAACAAAACAATTTAAAAACAGAACAATGATCTCAAAAAAATAATTAACGAAACACGTGTTATTTTCGTATCTTTAGCTTCTGAGTTCTAATACGATTTGGAAATAATGCATCAGTTTACTGCAATTATCCAAATTTAACCGCGGTTTTTAACAGGCATTCATCAAGACGTTTGTCTTGCTTGACTGATTATCAAGATGTATATAACTGTCAAAGTTTATAGTAAAAGGGAGCTTTAAACGGCGAAAGTTTAAACTTGAGTTATTAAAAATAACATTCATTATCGTTTTAAATAATAGTTTGCTATAGTTAAGTTTAGCTAACGATAAATCGTTTCGTTTATGGGGACACTAACAAAAGTTTTGAAGCCTTAGATATTGATATTCTAATAAATCACTTGGTAAATTAATTGGTTATAGTATTTTGTTTAAGTTATGTTTACTTGAACCTAGATTGTAAAAGTACATATCAAGGTTGAAATAAAATATGTGTTTTAAATAACTAAATTCAGCCCAGTAGCCACAGGAAAACCGGTTTCTGAAAATGAGATCTGTTGTCAAACCTCATTTCACCTAGTAATATTAATTAATGGTTGTTGTTATTTTGTTCAATTAACCAATCACAACATTGTATACCTACATGATATTTGACCGCAGATTGAGTTACTGTTCAAAGACTTGATGGACCCAGCGTATTGAAAAAAGCACCCTAAATTAAAAATCAAACTTTGCCACCACTGCATCGCATATGCGTTCTTTAAGCCTTAATTCACAAAAACAGTAAATATTTAGGAACCACTTGCCCCAACAAATCGCATATGTTTCCTCGCGTCGCATCCACGGAACCCCTCCGTCCGGCGCGCGCGCAGGCGGACGGCGCGGGACAAGTTCCACAGGTTGTATGAAACTGGTTTGAATATTCATAGAGTACGAGTGCCAACGGCCGCCACACTATGCCGATGACATAATGAATCCGAATAGATTTATTGGATTCATTCGATATTGACTTTGTTGTGAACTTGTGATTTAAGTGGTAGGAATGTTTAAATGTTGTCAGTCGATTAATTTTATCGATTTTTGTGAGTAAAGAGGTTGTTTTGTGGTGTTAATATTTGTAAGGCAATTTTGTTTTTATATTGATCGTAAATTGTTGATGGCATTACTTAAAACAACAGTTTATAAAATGAAGATTAAAAAAATGTAACAAAAAGTAGGTGGTTTTATATGTTTTGTTGTCGAAACTAAATCTAGACTTAGGCTAATCATAAAAGACCAGATCAAATGTTTTAAAATTCGTTGTATGAAAACAATCAACGCAGATACAATTTCAACCAAGTCAACAATGACAGTGTCACACCTTCTGGGTATACCTGTACCCACAGGGTGTGACATTGTCCAAATAAAAGTTGTCAGTCAGAATTAAATAGTAATGATTTAATACGGGTTGGTACACATACTCGAATACATCAAGTCAATAAAAAACTAAAAGAAATATTAATAAGTTATTGACATATCGATGTTTCATAAACGATTGCTCATGTTTTATCTTAAAAGAAGCAAGAAAAGTTAATCATGTGCATTTTAAACTTTAAAAATTCTGCGATCATCTTGACAAACTCGCTCTGTCGCCTACTTAGATTTAATGAACGTCACTTAAGAAATTACGATCACAGTCAATATTCAAGTGACAGCCAATAATGGAGGGGTTATCGACAGCTTCAATTAACTTTTTAATTTGTAACATATAACGTTTACTTTTAAACAAATAAAAAGCAAAATCAAACCAGTCACGGGCTCTGGTTCGGAGACTCTACGGCCGAGAGGTCAAGATCGAGGTTTTTTTGGGACATTACATCAAATTAATTAAAAAATAATTAATTGCCCACTTGCCGCATCTGGTGTGTTCGTTTTTCGTCGCTCCGCTGTAGACGACCGGTTTCGCGAAAATACATGAGCGACGATGCGAGAGGGCATGACTCACTAGCACATGGGCCGGTACTACGACGAGCGAATTTCGGACAGATAAATTATTCACTTTATCATGAATTCAAGATCAAGGACTGCAGTCAACTTCGTCAACACGAGAACGTTTTAATTACAAGCAATTTGCGGAACGTGGCGTTATTTTAATAAAATTTACCTTCATGAGAAATAATATTTTTTTTACATGGCCGCGCATAGAGACGGCTGACGAACGGTTCATGGTCAGTTAAATATAACGCTTGAAAATGTTTGACTAATATTGTAACGAAAAATTATTTGTTTTGATGTTAATTATGTGAGCTGATTAACTTTACTAGACCAGATTACCTAATGAAAATGGTACTAACTCTGGCAAAGAAATTAGTCACCAGCTTCCAATCCAACTTCCTCTGTGACTGTGAGTGCCAACACGATTGTTTTCATTGACGAGTAAATCGGCGCCTGCGCAATATGAGGGTATCGCAGCAGGTAGTTAAATAGGTTAAGAAGGAAATAAAATTAAATGAATAAGATAAGAACTTAGCAACTGTAACAATACCTACAAAATGCAATTGCGCGAAGTCAGGTCAACAATAAAATGCAGACTTTGCTCTATGCGCTTGCTCCGGTTACAGTAACTGAGCGAAAACTGGGAAAAATATGCAAATTATGTGACTTCGGTGATACGACCTGAACCGGCAAGCACTGATATGACATTTTCAAAATGATGTGCGATTTCTAAGCTATTAATCTTGGACATCACTTCTTTGAAGCTAAATCAGCAATTAGCTAGTGTGTTTAAAAATGCTCATTCCGTCTCTGTATGAGAAGAAACCTTTGCCTTGTAATAGGACAAGCTCTTACCACGTATCGACTCGAACTAGTTAGTTATAAAGGGTGGATTTTGGAGACGAGGCACTAAAGGCAGGCGTTAATCGTTGTAGCTACAGAAAAACGGTCTTAGGAGACATTCCTTAACATTTTGAGTAACTGCTAACTGAATTCACAGATTACATACTAAAATAGCTTACTGTCTAGTCAGTAAGGTGGTTGATAGTGAGGTTGACTGTCCTGAGTTCGCCGGACGTACTTACAACAGGCATCACGTCAGGGGTAACACTTCAACCTTAAGCTGTTCTATCGTAGTACGGAGTTTCAATAGAATAAGAGGCCAGCTTATACTGGTTTTGTAACCATGACATGCGGCTATTTTCATATGCACTCCAGCGCGACAATTACAGGCCAGAATTATTATTATATGTACAGGTACAAATGATATTGTCCGGTGGCGTCCACGGGTTATTACTCAGTGGGTTGACGCGAAGCGACAGGTTAAACGAGTTCGTTTCCCTCCCGGACGCGAAACAAGTCGCGTTAGGGTTCCTTTGCGTTTTATGTGGATACGGGAGCCAACAGCCAATGGCACAATCCTTTTGCAACAAGTAATGGGAATGAAAAATTTGGATTCGGATGCTGTATCGACCTCATTATTCTTGAAAGATGAAATGGCAGAAGCTTTTTACTGTTGAATTTAAATGGTCGTCTTGTGTTCAAAGTAGTAGTTATTTTTTCCTGTCTCCAAATCTAACGGTATTTTATTATAAATTGGTTTTGATGATAAAAACAGTTCCTTTCGTTCGCCAATTTATTTATGTTTAGAAATGAGCTACCAGCTTCCAAAAATACTCTTTATTAAGTAGCTCCTCTTGTGTCACTTAATTTGACGACATTCCAAAATATTTATGCATAGTAAACAACCGGTAAGAAATATACAGTTTTTACGATACACATTAACATAATCCGTCTTTATTGATATCGGAACAAGTAAAAAGACTAGTTACATGGAGGAAGCTTTTCACCGTCTATCTATACACACTATTTACATACACACACACACACACATTACCTTTTAGTCCTAAGTTTAATTAATTATACTGTATCGTTGCTTTTGTTAGATTTTATAACTCATATTATCTGTCAAAATCCTGCGACGCAGGTTATCCTAGTGCGGGATCTAGTGCCATACCTAAATATTATAAGACTTTTTCTATGAATCAATATCACTTTTTACTTTTGATTTATTTTTATATATATAATAATACTGCTGTGTGAATTATTGCTTGTATTTATTGATTGTTGTTTTTTAAACATATGCCTAAACCTTATTAATTTGATAGGTGAATGTTTTCATTGTTAGATGTTTCTTTATTTGTGTCCGCTTATGTTTTTACTAGTCATTTACGTAAAATGGTAATGGCTGGGCTGTCATAATTAACGTTGTTTTGATAAAAACATGCTACCTTACAATAAAACTTGGGAAATTACTATTCTGAACAACATTAACGATCCACAGACGCATTTTTTGTTATTGTCTAAAATTAACCAATAATGAAGCTAAATGTAACATGAGCATTATTTCATGGAGCTACATAAACGATTTATACTTATTTTATAAATTAAATATACACTTTTTGAAATTTGTGACATCAATCTCTTGTAAAAACTAATCATTTTTACGTATGACGGAACCCTTTTGACAAAATTTCATTTCCACCGACCGGTTCGGGGCGCCCTCGTAACTTTGACGATCGGTTTTCATAAATCGTCCATATAAATGGCCATGTTATAAGTAATAAATATAATTGAATAGATAACAGCCTTCTCTTGAGTTATTATGTCACTCTTATATGATGCTGCACAGCATTAATAAAACATTTTATTTTAATACTTTCCTTAAGATTTCATAAGCTGGCTTTTAGAGATTAAGTTGATGTTCTGAAGGCCTGCCGAGTAATTGCATAGCACACTATAAACTGCTATGGCTTTCATTTTGACAGTTAAACAAAATTGATTGCAATATTTACGTTGTCGAGAAGACCAACATTTTCAAACTTAAGAAGCATACGATTAGGTATTTCCTTCAAAATTCTTCGGATAGTGAAAGAAATTGTTTGGGTGGTGGTTTTTTAGAGCCTTAGAGTTTTGAGATTGTATTTTTTTGTCCCGAGATTTGTTAGTTTAAGATCTGTTACTAACCGTCCAAAAGCGTCACGCCTCCTTGAATTAACATTTACAACAATTAAAGAAATGATAGAAAAAGTCGGGACCAGTCAGGAGATGGGACACCAGATTGAAACGGAGTTTATTTCGCTGTATAATATGTAATAAAACAGAGCCATCTAATATGGTCTTTAGTTTCAAGTGTCAATTTTTTTTTTTTTTATACTAGAACGCAGTTATCAAAAACAAATAAAAGATGCGCTAGAGAGCGGCATAAAACCTTTTTCGTTACGTGAAGATTTTTACAATTTTCAAAAATTTACTCCTACCGCAATTCCCGTCAAAGAACTTCGTTCCAGTAATCTTATCGGAACTGATTTAGATTTATTTTCTTTTGTTTTCACCGGCAATAGGGGTGATGTCTTAATGTATTAAAAAATTTCGTAAAAAAATGTTATTTCAAAGAAGGCATAGTAAAAATGAGATAATCGAAAAAATCAGTTAAATTGATTTAAATACGAAGAAGATACGCTTTTACAAGTTTTTGGAGGGGATTATTCTAATTATGATAATACGGCGACGGTATGAAGTTAGATAGGCGTGACGTCACTTCTACGATAGTGCTGTCCTTGTCTAGCACTTATTTTAAAACGTTTATAACTTGGCAAATTTTGAAGCTTTTACACTTTTTGTAATATTGTTTGCACTATTTGGAAACTAAATGTTTTTTGAGAGAAATAAAATTGTCATCATCCCTATTTTCACCCCAAAATTAAATAATCTTTTAGTGAGTTCATAGGAAATCTTGGAAACACGTACTTATCTCCATACATATTAATTTACTTCTTCTTTTAAATCTATTCATCCATACAAACAAGCCTTGTTAGATTTGACATACCGTCTACTTGTTGACCCGGAAACCAAAGAGTTTATCATGAAAATAGTTTTCTCTTGTAATGCCTGTAGTACCCGAAGTAAGGAAGTGGCCACTTGTGCCTGATTAACATACTGGTACCATAGCAAGTTAATGGGCCATCAATCACCGGCTTATGAATGTATTAACGATCTGTGAATGTTAGTTTTCATGTATAATGTTTGAGAAAGAAGCTAAGATTTTGGCCACAGATAATATTTTCAAGCGCTTGTTTTTTTTTTAAGATTCGAAAACGCGTATCTGTATATATCTGCAAATACAGATTCAACAAAAATCCATGTCTTTGGCAACTATTGGTAATAGAGGCAAGAGAAAGAATGAACATTATTTTTAATTTAATTTTCGCAAAAACAAAACTTTGAAAAAACAATTATGATAATTGGAATTTAAAAAAAAATACATATCTAGAATCATAACCGCAAAACAGAACTAGTCGGCAGCTGCACCTACAAATAGTCGCTACAAATACAAGGTGTTGTTTCGGAACTTGCGACTCAAGAGTCAATCACCGAGTCTTCGTGCAGGCGCAGTTCATTTAAAGGGAATCCCAAGGTTTTTGTAATATTTAAATAAGTAGGTAATTTAAGTTGTTAATCAAGCAGTCGAGCTAAATTATTGTTGTGTTTGGATACCTTTAGTTAACACCTACATAATCAATTTGATGACATCAACTCCACAAAACGACACATTGGTTGCATGTCATACCTTATTAATTAAACTCTTGAAAAGACAAGTGATGACATTATTATGATTTGATTCATACTTTGTCGTTCAAAAGAAGAGTGAAATTAGGGTTAAGTTTTGCCAAAGTAGATTAAAATGTATTTATTCGGAGTGGGAAAACTTTAATGTAATTCCATAGAAAGATTAGATTTCATTTAAAATAATTTATTTTCCCCATTGTCTTTGAAACATAAATAAAAACAACGTGTTCTCTTAATTTTCTAACTACCACTAAGCTTGAAGCAAAATGGCGTCTGACAAAAGCCACTAGCGCAAAGCTACGTCACTAGGCGACACGAGGTCAAAGGTGCACGCTGCGTCAATATTTTTCTGACGCAACCAGATAATTGTCCGTAGACAGTTTGACAGCCCAACTGTGTGGTATGTGGGCGGGTGTCGCTGCCTTCGTTAGTTTAAAAACCCACCCAGTTATTCTTAGATTTATTTACTTACTTGCTTTTTAAATGTCAGATTTGCATTAGAATTTTTGAAAAACCAGTTTTTTGTGTTGGCGTATGGTCGCTGTACTTACAAAATCGATAAGTTTATCGATTAGTTAGATTAGTCGATAGTTTTATATTATCAACAAAAAAAAAACTGTCTGAGCGAATTTCGAAAAAAAACTTGCAAAAAAATTTGAGCGCGTACCTGTCACTTACAAAAATACCAAGCCTACCACATAAACCGCAATAAAACAATAAAACTAACGCACTTCAAGTGTAATTCACTAATGAACTGAAACATTAGCGTTTTTGGGAACACATTGGCCGAAAATGTAAAATGCACGTAATGGTAATGGCCCCTCGACAGCGAGGCGTGAGAATAACCGCTAACACACACATTACTGATTATCTACAGAGCGTTAATGTGCCTCGTTCACATTTTATTTTACCCACAATTAATTTAAAATAAACTTTATGTGGTATCGGTTGCTTTCATCTTTTAAAAATAGCAGCAGTCACTCATAAAAGTGACGGCAAAATTAACGGTTAGGTTGAAGTAGTAACGTTAGAATTTCATGAGTTTCATATGAGTTACAATCGACAAACAAAAGAATAAGCAAACAGGAAATTTCCTTTGCCTACTTTCTTGTTTATTAGAAAATATGGCTATAGGTAACCTTATAGGCAATTTCAATGATTTACGACATGAACAGGCTTTGCTGTTTGTTCGGGCCCTGTAAAATATTAATTAGCTGCCAACATTTTATTGCCACTTGCTTTCAATATCAATCATTAACTGCCGTTCCCGGCTCCTATCATCTTATGTTCTTTAATGTGCACTGCACAAAAAAAAATGATTTGCCATGTGCGAGACCCATTAACCCACATAAGATGCAATATTTACGTATAGGTAACCAAGGCGTGCCTAAATGAAAGCCAGCTCCGGAAACCATGAACTTAGAGACAAGCTGACAAGCCGACCCGTACTGATACCGGTATACCGGTGCGACAGGACGACTCGTTTCCAAACGGAACAACCAATTTCGAACGCCGGATAGTCCGGTATCGCGACTATCGATATCTAGATTTACCTGCTAAGTCACATCACTATGACTAAAATAAAGCATGGTGCAAGCTGTAAAAACGGCACACATAAAATACAAATTAACATAACTGGCAATGCAGAATACAGCGAGTTTTTTTTAAAGAAAATGTGTCCGAAGGATGAAATTTGATTTGAAACTAGAATTGAAATCTGTCAAACACACCATTCTCTTTTGCGCAACCTGTATGGTTCCCAGGTGCCATTCCGATTTGTTTAACATAACTACGTAACCACGACTGTCTATCAAAGTGTTACCCTTTTCTGCACTAAATCAAATAATAACTGCCTTGTTAGTCTTGAGAACGAAGTTTATTAAATAAGCTGAAAGCTTTGTAAGCAAATACCTTAAGAAGCTGGTGTATAACCTGATTTATTATCAAGTTGTTTCAACTAAGATGTTAGTATTATTAGTAGTAAGCTGGTCAAGACTGGAGAAGTGTAAAATTTAAGTTACTGGTAGATACGGGCAGAGAAAACAACAACTTATGTATTCAATAAGTAAGTGTTTATTTGTAGGTTCATTGACACTGAATTCTTATGTTGGCAACAATTTATCTATTTCTTATTCAAAGGGTTAGTTTCAGTTGGTAAATATTTTATGATAATATTAAACGTCATGTTAGTACCTAGAGTAAAAACTATGTAGTTTGATATTAATTAGTGTTTAGATTGTTAGTCATAGGGTTTCACGTCTACAAATAGTTAATTATCATATAAACATAGCCTATAGGTCTGAGCGGATTCCAAAATATATCAGCGGTTTCCTTCTCTAGCGTGCCAAAAGATATTTGGCGCCACGTGGGGGGTTTTTTTCTAGAAGGATATTGTACGAACACTCAAATTCTTCTCTCATCATTACAAGATGAAATAAGATATTTAGGTTTTGTATATCATGAGTACATATATGTACAATAGAATTAAATTCAAAAATTTGAATCGTCTTAAAATAACATTCTTTATTTTAAGACCATGCAAATCTATTGCATTTTCATTCAGGATCTACATGCTTTGCAATTTATGGCGTACATTTTTTTTTGTCAAGTTATAGTCGCCCAGTCGTTTGAAAAGCTAAAGCTATATAATAAACACAAATTAAAACTAAAAGGTGTTACAGTTTTGAGATCGATGAAATGTTACAACGATATGCACTCATTTAAAAGTTACTGAAAACATTTGGCTATCAGGTATTTTTTTAGATGTAGTTTAAATAGAGTTGTGGTAAAATACCTATTGCTAAAGAGAAAATACTTTTACGCATCAGTGCCGGTGATCTCGGTACACAATCTATTATTATCCAGTCGGTTGCGGGTTGAAAAATAGGACAGTTTTTAAAAAACTCTGGGATTGGTTTTCACGAAATTAGCCACATCAAAAATAAACAATGGCAGATTTAAAATATTATATTTGATAAAATACGGTTTACAACTATCCGATGCAAAACGTATTTTTTAAACAGAACGTATAAGAACGCCCTAATGTATTGTTTTTGTGACCTAAAAACGATTTCCTTATTAGTGGAATTTCCCCAAAAAATAACACCGAACCTTAATATTGGGGCTACAATTCCGTGGTAAGCAGTGATTAGCGCAGTGGACCTTGTGATGGTTTTTTGCTTGTAGAGTGCATAGGCAGAATAACAGACTTTTTATTACAAAATATTCACACGGCTGAATCATTATTGAAATTAACAAAATTTACGCGTGGGCGAGTAATTGGTGTGCCCACGACTTTTTATTTGATTGACCTGACCTTTATTGCAAACGGTAAAAATTGAATACGTCTTGTTTGGAAGTACGCCCTTATGGCAACATCGGAATAACTGTCATTACGATCTGTAATTGGAAATGACGGATGGAAATGATTTCCCGTGAATTTGTTTAAGATAAATGGCTTTCTAGCGGTGCCCACGAGAATATTTTAAACAAGTTTGGCCTATTCAATACTAAAGTTCAGACGGCTTACTATGTTTATTTTTTTAAACAAGAAGCATGGATCATACTATTTTCTGACAAAATCTACAGCAGCAGAATCATTGGGTCTTAATCGATTGCGAGTTAAAAACCCATAATAACTATTGTTTCAATGTATCAGCTACTTGTAGAACACAATTAACAAATTAATTATACAAAAATCGAGCTCATGTGGTCACGCATAACGTAGCTAACGGTAACTAATGAGAGAATAAAGTTCGTTACAATAACAACTAGATACATGTTACGATATTGTGATAAACTTATGTTAATAATATAAATAAATACGCATTTCGTCATGAATCATATTTATGCGCATTGTTTTGCGGCGTTTCTCAATTTCCGCTGTTAGTAAGCCTCTTTAATGAAAATTAATAATGCAGCTTATTAACAGGCATTTGCCAATTATAGATGAGGAATGCCATAACCGCTCATTAGATCTCATCACCTCGTTTAGTTCTTGCCTGCCAAGTTCTGATCTCTTCAAAGTTTCAAACATACGCATGTTTTTTTTCGTAAACATGTATCTCAGTCATTGAAAACAATGGCGTAAACTTGAATATTATGTAGTTTCATAACCATAATCTTTCTTTCAAAATCAAAATCAAAAGTCATTTATTCAAATTAGGCTGAGAATCAGCACTTTTCGAACGTCAAAATTACACAAAACAGTCCCCCAAAACGCCCGCCCTTCACCACTTCCTAGTGCTTAAGCTGGGAAGAAGAAGTGGCGCAACAAACCCCCCAGCTGCTTTGTTGGTGATATCTATATTCTGCTCCCACTTACGAGTTGTAGGTCGTGAGTTCGAACCCGCCTGCCTGGGTTCTCTACTTTGTGTAAAATAATTTCATCACCACTGCTTTCAAAACGGTGAAGGAAAACATCGTGAGGAAACCGGCATGTCCTAGAACCAAAAATTCGAAGACATGTGACATCTACCAATCCACACTGAGCCCGCGTGGTGGATTACGGCTCACTCCCTCTCATAGAGAGGCGGCCTGTGTCCCAGCTGTGCGAACTTTGTAGGCTGATTATGCTTATGCTGCTGATATTATTGACCTTCTAGAGTTACAGAAAACACAGCAGAATAAAAACTACGGAAGAAACCACCTCTGTGTGAAATAATACCTCAGTTACTTGATTACAAGCGCACAATAGTTTCCAGGAATATGGTAAATAGTGTTATGTTCATTCCCACGTGTGCATGTTTAGGAGCGCGGGCGCATAAAAATGAGCGGGTCGTGAACTCGCTCGAATGACGACACACTTGCAGGCGACAACGCAGTTATGTTTGAGTAGTTTTAAGTGTTAAAAACGTATTATGTTACTTACATATTCTCGTTCTAGGAAGCATGGAGTAGTCACTTTTCTCTGTATTCGGTAAATATTTTTCAAAGGATGGTCTTACCAAAACGTTGGTGGTAATGGCGAATTCTGAAACAATAAAAAACAGTTTGTATAAAAAAAACAGTTTGTTTGAATAGTTCTATTCTTTTGGGATATTCAAATTTTTCAGCATTTGCGATTCGCCTCTGCATCGTACGGGCGACATGTAAAAACATCGATAAATCCGTGCTAGTTACGAGTATATCTATAATAAACTAAACCATAAACCTTTCCGAATTAATTCTCTACAGAAAATAAACTTTGTTTTATACCATGTATAGAAGATTCTTTCTTAATATCATGTCCTAAAGGATGTCTGTTAAGTAGAAAAAGCGTGCATGCGGATAGATTTATTTGTTCGTGTGTGTGTGTGTGTTGAGCTTGTGCTTGGCCTTGCCATCTTTGAACAACGGGCTGGGAGTATGAGACCCTTTTAAACAAGTATTCGAATGGCATAAAAGTAAGTATTGTTGATGATTATTACTGTTGTGCAGGTGCAGTGGGCATCGTACTGCTTAGTCTATGTTACGACTTCCTTATTTTATGTTTAGGTTTGATTAGTATGGGGCATTTAGCAACAAGGTAGAGATGTTGGCAACAGATGAGTTTGCATTGCAACTAAGCACTGAAAGAAGAACTAAATCTTGGTTTTAAATAGGTACTGTAATGTTATGATATGTGGATTTCCCTACAGTATAAACCAAAACAGTAATTGATTAATATTCTCATTTGAATTCGCAATATTCATCAACACACAACCACTACTCAGTGTCAAGCGAATATCAAATTGCTGTCATCTAATTTGCATGGCGCATTCTGACTTGACATTTCAACAAGTTGTATCGATAAGACGATAACACAACAACACTGCATTCCCATCTCTAACAACTTTCGATACTGCATTGATCATTTAGAATCGGCGTTTGCTCAATTCGAAATTAGAAATTTTCCGATTACAAAATTATTGGATCCGATTAGACTTTCACTGCACGAAATTAGTTGAAAATTGTCTCCGATATCCATCAACGTTTGCGTTGCAATTACCTATTGCTGGTAGACGGAAAAATAAAGTTGACGTCTTAAATGTAATATCTCTTTTATTGCACACGAATAAATAATCGTAACGGATAATCTAAAGTTATTTTTTTTTCTTCTCTGGAGAAATTTGAATCGCACTTTGTAGAAACAGCCAGCATAAATAATAAATTTATTCGAAACAAACATTGAAATTGAGTATGAAAGAACACTTACTACGATAAAGCAATGTAAATAAGCTAAGCCCTAAAATTAAGCTTGGTTTCATAAATCAGTGGAAAAAAAAAAACTTCGCCAACTAATTAAATTCTCAAATAAAATCCAACGCCTGTTCTAACATTGGCTCATTACTCGACGATTGGTGCTATCGCAGCCCCTGTCAGGACAGCGTGACTGGTCGTAGTCACGCATCGTGCTGCCTACCTCTAATGCAAATCAAGGTCGTGAACCCATCCGATGTATGGGACCGGCCATGTTTAATGCACGGATTAGTAAGTGATAGTTTAGAAGCGGATAATAGAACGACGTTGTTGAGTTGATGTATTAGGTGCGAGGATTAATTTGTCAACGTTTTCTTTATGTCGTTTTAATTATGGAATATAATGTATTCTTGATGTAATCTGACGTTTGAATTAATGTTGTGACACGGTTAGATTTTTCAAATGTTACAAGATGTAATTTATTGCTTGGCTTTTGATTTGTTGGAAAACAAGAGGCTAGTGAAATGTAGACATAGTTTTTCACTTACTTATCTCAACTTTCAATGATGCGAGATTAATCTTGGTTGTATAAATTATTAATTCTGATAATATGATTAGGAAGAAGAAGCGATCACGCAACAGGACGCGCCACGAAACTGACAAACATCGACACGACTATCTTGTTCTTACAATCTAAGATCAACACTCCTTCTCTTAAATAGCTTACGGTACATCCATACGCCAATTATTTTATTAATTAAACATCAGCCGATGGCGATAACACGTTGGTTCAGGCTTAATGTCACAAATTGTGAGCAGTATCTTGATCGGTATTGCTTGCTAACCGACTTCGAGGAAATGTATGCAATTTTACTGCAATCAATCACTTGACGATTGATATTGGACGTGAGCATTTTTTCGGCAAATTATGGCTGTCTGTCAATTTTAAGTAAAGTTTGGATAATCAATTACCTCCACGCAAGTCTTCACGGTGAGTGGACATGCTGGTCTGGCTGGAAGTCCTCCCTATTTTTTTTTTTACTATTGCGCCGAATCTCTACGGCCATTCCTTGAGCTGGTTTTAAAAGTAAAAAAATCTAGTTTTAAACCTTTTATTGAAATATAAAACTACCGATTTGCGAAAATAAATGAAAGGTGACCTTGAACAAGTTTTAACTACTATGACAACAAACCTCTGCGAGTGCTCCTATTACTACTTTTTGCATACCTATATCAGTTCTTGTTAAGTCGCATGGATAACATGGTTTTGGCGCGTACGATCCGAGGCGCACGTTCACCTACCCTTTTTTTTATCGCTTCTTGCATGCCAACCATGGAGGTCCTCCAGCCAAGGCAAGAACTTATAAACTATGCGACTACATGCTAAGGCCACCCCCTGTGGGGTACGTACCTTGGCTTACGTAGCGTATACAAAGTAGACAAGAAAACAGCTGTAGGAATGGTCGTAGAGATTTGGTGCCGTAGTCAAAAAAGTTTGGCTGGCTTTCACGACTTAGGTAGGTGACAACAATTTTGGACCCAATATGGGTGGTCTCCTTTGATATATTTTACCATTGAGTGCCCAAGAAAAGATCTATCCTCAGTCTTCCAGTCAATAAAGTTCATTGATCTATCCTTTTTTTTTTACCCAACGCCCATACATGACATACGAACAAAAACATAATCCCTCGTATGTAGGTGTTGAATAAGAACCTACATACATTAAACCTCAATTATACTACAATGTGATGCAGCACAGATTAGCAATATAATGTTAAGAAAATACGAAACAATACAATTATCACAGTAATTTACGCAGTTGCGCATCTCGCTTTAAAATGATTTATGCGAGGTGTCAGCCCTCCTGCTGGGTTACTGCAAATTTATAGCTGACGGCTTAATCGAAGTAGACATTTGTGTGTTTACTACATATTAAAAAGCTTTAATTGCGTTCGTAGTTGGAACAAGGGAGGAGCTTGGTGGAACAGCACACCTCAGCTTATGAGTAAATCATTTGCTCGTACTGACAACATATCAAGCCGGCCAATCTCAGTTAAAAGTAATGGCTGAATACACCTTTATTTGCTGCATGAATCCAACCTACTTTAAATTAAACTACGGGATCATCTAGTCCACAATATTTTTTTTAAAAAAAACGTCATTGTGACAGCTGTCATCCCAAACAAAACACTTAAGTAAGGCCAAACAAAAGTCTAATCCGTTCATTTGTAGTTCCGCGCGTATTCTGACAATCAATCACTTGGCTCGAAAGTCTTGAAACCACTTGGAAGTAATCTTCCCGAAGCGTGTGAATGCGGTCACGATGTTGCTCGGAGGCGGTCTATATTTTATGGTCGGTGTTGCAACTCTATGGGAAACGTACCAAAACGATGAATGATTAGAACGTTCGCTGTTTCCATTTTCGAATATTTCGAATGTAACCGTTTTAGTTATGCCCTAAGGACTTGTCCGGTAAATTGCGGTGTTATAAAATTGGTACACAGTCATAATTTGATTTATTATAACGGGACAAATGAAAGACATACATGCACAACCAACAAGCCACCATTTTACAACCAATCCAAGATTTTAACAGTTTATGTTTTTATTCACAGTCTAACTATTTATGTATCTCAATAACATCAATTATGGCCTGTTATTATTGTTACTGAATCATGCATCCTGAGATTGATATAACAGCCAGGATGTTGCGACCACATCCGCGCTGGCGACCAAAATTAAATATACAATTACAATGCATAAACTTCATTCATTTAAATTGGAAATGTGAAATTATTAACGCTTTACATAATCGGATGAGGCGTTAAATAGCTGTTGATTAAAAAGGTTGACAGCGGCAGCTTCGCTGTCAATTTAAAGTGAATTAATCAGAGCTTCTTTTATAAAGTCTTCACATAAGTTGATAAATTGTTTGGTCATTTGTCAAATGAGCGCAGCACTATACTACTAATGGTGTATAGGTCCGGAGAGGCTGGATCACGGCCTCGCGGGGTCAGCACTGTGCGTGCCAAGTCTAGTCCGTGAGGCCACACCGAAGATGTACGATCACTGTTCGACGAGGATATACGATTCGAGGCGAGAAAATACTACAGACAGCACGCAAGGACTGCATGCGCAGGACCGGATTTGACTTGGTAAGAGGTGCATTACTTACATCAATCTTCGATACGGGTTTAAAGTGATGTATTGACTGAGAGTACAGGTTGGAAACGGGAAAGGTTTACTGAATCACTTTTGCTCATTGAATCTTATTTTATCAATAGGATGTTTAGGCGGACAGCACAGTTTGACTTGCTTTATGCTCTGTTATTCGATTTCGTTTTTTATATGAGAAGAAATACTTGATTCCCAGTGATGGCTAAACGTCCATTTTGGATTTAATTATTTATTTCGCGAAGGTTCTATCTTTCCAACATTTACGTATCAGCTCTGGAGTTAAAATATTCACTCCGACTCGTAAACCTTAACTAACGTCTCTTCGATTTCGCTGTCTTATCTTTGCAACTTGCATATCGATTTTCAATGTACCCCGTTTAATGTGGGCTGTCCTTTCTACCGTCGGGGGACATTAAGTACGGCAGCAACGTCATCATTTAGCGTGCATCCGGCATGCAGCTCGCACGTCCAAGTGCGGCCCTGGCAGTCACGTCCATAGACGAACGAGCGCGCGAACGCGATTGAGAGAGCATTTTGACTCCTAAATGAGTTCGTTCACACGGCTTAGGTTCATGGTCGACTGTCCCTGTTTAGGATCCATAGGTAGGATGTACTGCTTTATAAGTGTGACTTGTAATGGTCATTAGTGTTTTATATTTATGATTGTAATTAGTGTTCCTATTGTTTATTTCCTTGGCGATGTGGCTATGATTATGAATAGCTAGTCCCGTGTGAGTTAGTAGAAGAATAGACAAACAAAATGACACATTTCTTTTCATTTTGTCTATTCTGCCGTCGACAAAACTCGTTTCTACATTGGCCTACGCGTGCTGCAAAGTGGATAAAAAAGATGCATAGCTAAGTAAATTCAGCGGGGTAATTGCGTGGCACACTATCAGTAGGAATGGCTTTCATGTTGACAGTTCAATAACATTCGTGACGTTACTTACGTTGTTGACAAATTGTTCGAACATAAGAAGGAATGGATAAGCAAGAACCAAAATTCAAATTGATTGAGATTTTGTTTGATAGTGTGTTAAGCCGGTTTTGCGCAAAATGTTATATTATAAGTAGAATGATAGGTACATTACAAAACAGGGAAATCAATAGTTAGTGTACTGAATGCGTCACCACTTCAAGCAGAAGTTAAATTAATTTATCGTACAATCAAAACTGAAGATATCAATCAGCTATTCTGATTAAGAGCCTGAAAGATGCTGCTGAAGATTAATATAATGAAACATCAACTCTCCAATTATCATTAAGTATTTATCCGTATGGGAACAGATTTCAACAGAAAGTGGAAGTATTAATCTGATTGAACCTGGAGGATGGATTTGATGAATAAGTTAGCAATGGTGTGTCTAGGTAGGCCAGCACTCCAATTGTGTACCACACTTGCTTTCATAATCCATTGCTCCATATGTTTGAAAACTTCGTCTGCTCGACAACGTAAAAACGCAACGGATGTGGTCGAATTATCACAATGTAATTAAAGATATTGCATTTCTTAGAGTGTTACTCAACTACCCCGAAGCAAAACCCAGAAGATTTGAAAGATATGATAAAGATTGAATGTTGGGAGTATTAATTTTGTTGACAGCAAGATGAGATTACTTTCAAGACCCGCATATTCTCTCAGAGAGGGTCTAAGATATCTTTTATTTCCCAGATTAGTTCAGTAGCATTGTTAGCAGAAGAATGACGAACATCTAATTTAATTAGTTGAATATTACTTTAGATGACGTAGCAGTAACTCCATCATTCTTCATCTCTCCCCACGCTATCATCAACAAATTCCATCGGTATGATGATCCTATTTAAAAACATAATTACAAATGATAATTAATTTTGTAGTGAATGACTGTGTGAACCTTTCAGTTTTGAGTAAAGTTTTGTTTTGGACACTAAACGTTAGAGTTCATTAGCCAGCCTATTACTTATCATGCCATTGTCTTTCTGGTTGTGAATCTTTGTAAAAATATTTTATACTATTCTATAATTCATTATTTGCAGTGACTTCAGCGTTAAGTTCAATAACTTGTGCTAATAGGTTATGTCACTTTCCCCACAATACACCTTATGTATACACCTATATGGGCTCATATATTATATGAGGTATATTTTGGGCTAAATATATCTGGCACAAAAAATTTGGTTGATCATATAACAATTGTTGTACCAACCATACCATTTAAATATAATAATTTTTTGTTCAACAAGTTCGAGACATAACAACCAGCCAATTACGCGTTTCATGTCACCTACAAATGCAAATCGTTGTGGAAACCAGTAGCGACCGCGCGACCAACATCGATTTACATAATAAAACACTATTACCGAATATCATCACGAGTACCGATTGATCGTGTTTAAACAATCGAAGACTCAGTGGGAATAAGGATCTGGACTACTTATACTTGTTTCAAAACAATGCACGTACACTCATGCCATACATCAAAGCGAAGAGAAATTGAGATTGCTATCTTCGAGTTAGACCAAGGACCAAACTTGCTTTTATGTTTAAAAAAAAAATCAAACGAGTTTTTCGAAAACATAAATTCATGTTTTAATTCATTTACTAAACTAGTCTAAAATATACTTATACTTCCGCGCCGTTTTGTTTTCCAGGTGGGACAAGTCTTCATATTTTTTGTAGCTGTTTTTAATTCTTTACCATTTCAATCATCGTTTATTTAAGTTTTTGGAGTTCTTTATATTTTGTTTATTTCTTTAGTAATGAAAATCCTTAATTTTACTGATATTAATGTTCTTTTATGACATGATATCCCACGGTTTCTCGATCATACCACGGTATAGCTCTCCCCATTGTATGTGTTTCCCACAACGTCCCATGAAACGTGAAACCAATACTCGTTGGAATTTATTCGTTTTATCAGCAATATTCAAATAATTAAAATTGTAAAAAAATGTACTGATATATGCTACTGTATCATTTGACATATTAATTATTATTATTTGAAATCGTTTCTTATACCAAACACAAAAGCGTAGCAAGCAGTTCTGAGGTACACGGAACGTTATCTAATTAGTGCCCACGATAGTCTACATCTACTTCGTGATACCGATACATTTATCGAAACCAATAAAAGATGATGAAAAAAACTATTCTAGAGTCAAAATTCTGGCAGTTGAATTTCTCAGAATGTATTGTATACCAACAGAGGAAGTAAAGTTATATAAATAAAGGAATTAGTCATGCCTCAGTCCATTATTTCCTCGTCCATCGAGATGGTATTGTACTCGATCCAATTATAAATATCAGCGTTAAATAGTCTTTGGTTGGTAACGAAATCTAAGATTGCTAATTCCCACTAAACTAATATAGTTTATAGTAGCAAAGTATCCCATAAGTTTAAGGGTAATACTAGATAACTATAAAGTTATGAAGAATTCCATGCCTAATTCAACAATCAAAATTCCAATGCAAACATCGGTCTCTAAAAAGACCCAACGTATGAAAGTGCTAACTATTCTGTAAAATTTAGACAAGCCGCAACAAAACCATAAAATATACATATATCATTGAAACTACAACCTTATATCTTGCAAATAAGAATGATATTTGATGCATTGGAAGCAAACACATATTTGTATATACGTGGAGTACAAATCGTGGACGGCAAACAGAATTGGAACGCAAATACAGCTTTGTAGTCGATTCACTGAACAAACATTTCCATCCACGGACGTGCAGTATGCTTGGTATTTAGCCCAAATATCCTAGCGGCGCATAATTGCATAACAATAAAACTATTGTATCTGAGTTTATGTGGGAGATTCTCTCAGCATTCCTAAAATTTCTAACTCTGTTCCCACATTAACGAATTCGTTTCAATAACTTGAAGTTATTTTTGGAGTGCATTCTTGATTATATGGGACAGCTTTTGTTTTAACAGTCTTGTTTCTTTCTGTTGGCCTAAATATATTTACCCTGTCATTAATTTACTTTTGGTTGAGTCAAAAACTTGCATAAAATGTCAGTGTCCATAGTCTATTTCCACTATATAATGACTATTAATAGTAATGATATTCAAATCGGTCACAATACGGGTAACAATTTTACACTTCAGGGTTTGACGACACTACGGTGCTAATATAAATGTCTTACTGGAATTAAAGTATTAAGATGATTTACTACTTTCCATGAATCATAAATTATTCTCCCTATATTTTATGAACATTATGATTTTCTATTCTTATTATAGTTATCTGTAGCTTTAGTATACACCGGATATAAAAGCAACCATTTCAATAGTCTTAATTTTCTTTAACGAATCGCTCAAATGGACACCAGAGGTGATTTTGCTAAGCTTGCCGATTTAACATTTGGCTGGCTTTTCTAACGCGATTCATATTGCTAATTGTCCACGCGACTCTTAAAGGTGGTCCAAGCGCAGTCTTATTGCCAATCTTGTCACGTCCTCCAGCGATTTACTGAGTGCAGTTACTGAACAATTGAATATTTCTTATGATTTTCCTTCTTACAATATCTAATATATCATTGTTTGTTTTATTAACTTTGTGAAGTTTTCCTTGATCACCTTACTTGAAATGGAGTATTATAGAATATATATAATCTTGTGCTCCATTATTCCACACATCGTCAAATGTTTGGTATCCGATTACGCATTCTTTTCTCTTCTTTTAACTTTGCACATAACACAAAATTTATCAAGCTATTTACGTTAATGATTGTGATTTTCGAGTGCAAATACTTCGTAGTGGAAAAATCTTTACGCCTTTAAGATCACTTCTAATAAGATGCCGATTACATCACATTGACCGTCAGCTCTGACGTCACAATCAAACGTTCAATATTGACAATCAACATCACAAACCGTTTACCGCACTGTTAACTTGATTTTGTAAAGCAAATGTTTAGAATGCGTTCAACGCATATCAATGACTAGAAAATGAATAGTTCTCATTCAACTTTATCGTATTATTAAATACTTTCTAAGCAAACAGCCCTGTTAAATGTCAGTCCCTATTACGATATACGAAGCCTTCGGCGGGTAGTAAACTTTATAAGTACTTATGCAGTTGTATATTATTAATAGATACTTTACAAGTGTAGCTTTCTCTCGTAAATGTATATAGAACTAAGATTAATAATAAAACTAGACACGATACCCTTTTGGGCCAAGTACGAACAAAAATTATGCAATGAGTTCATTCTATCTTGTTGTAGTAGCACATGGCATTACCTGCAACCTTTAAGGTAAAGGGCGGTAGTCGGAAACAGTTGGCGGACGGGTGCGCGCGCACCTGCGCAGGCACATGTCGCCCCCCACCCGTCGCACACGTGCCCACAATGAACGTGTCTTTTATACTTTTTTATTTTATAACGGATCTGAGCATCCTGTAGGTTAGATGCTGCAGCTGATCTCTACCGAACACCTTTTATTAACGTACGGTAACCTCCTAGGATATTAACATGAAAGATGTCTCCATGCCATGCACGTGTGAATGTTACTCCATACTCCATAGAACTGGTAACCAAGGTCATAAAAGGGTCTTTCAAGGTTCACCATTGAATATTTTATCATTATATTACGCAGCCGGCATTGAACTAAGTGTAGTTTTTTGTATTGATGTGACCGGTTCTTTTTTGTAGTTTAACAATTATTTTTATCCACGTATGAGTAATGGTTCAGCTGGACCTCAAGGGGAGAGGAGTTCTTAATAATTATTTAAATCTAATATTATAATAAACAGTCACAGACACTTAGGTTCAAGACCATAAAAAAAAAAACATATCCACAAAATTGTGTGCATTGCTTTCACGACCTTTCCGCAATTATTCTTTAAAATATTCCTA
Source organism: Dasypolia templi (assembly GCA_963555695.1). Lineage (NCBI taxonomy): Eukaryota > Metazoa > Arthropoda > Insecta > Lepidoptera > Noctuidae > Dasypolia > Dasypolia templi. The sequence goes on from OY743152.1 coordinate 6,267,387, forward strand.
TTAAATCAGTTTACAAAAAATAGTTCAAGGTCTTCAAAAACTTTCTACGTTACATTGATAAACTCAATTAACGTTGAGCCGATAACTAGAAAACACACGAGAACTCGTTAAGCTAACTGTTAGCCACACCACAGTGACACACATAACGAGCTGCCATGTCACATAGTCGGGAAAAACTAGGAAAACTGTACAAAAACTCGCAGAAACTGGTAGCTGTCGCTATTAGCTGAATATTAATGTACTACTACTAGTGTAATAAGACTGATTAATGGAGGCACCCTATTTGTGTTATGGGTGAGACCAGTTACGGTCCAATGATTGGTCTAACAGCCCAAGTGGTAAGTAGCCGTCAGCTTTGGCCATGTGCTCGAAATTGACTTTAAATTAAATGCGACTGAAGAAGTGTCAGTATCTTATTTATTTAATTCTATAACAATTTGCATTGTGTAGAAAAAATACATTACTTATAAAATAAAATTATTGCATGCAGGAACAAAACATTATATATATCGTATCGCGTTGATTGAATTATAATTTTTGTTGTAAATTGTAATTAGTGTTAAAATTGAATATGTTTGTGTCTTAAAAGTCAGTAAGATAATAAAATTACAAAATGTTTAACACTTAAACCGTTTTAAGTTTAAGCTGTTCTTTCAGAAAGTTTTCGCACTTTTGTAAGAATTTAATAATCCGTGCATCGTAACAGATTCAGTAAGGTGCGAAATCAGCGATATTATCGATACGATATGTCGAAATCGATACTTTTTAAATATTTAATGTAGAATTTCCACACCACTGCAGTGCTGGCACAGCAGTTCACCGTTAAAATCATATAATATTCGGTAATGAATGTTGCATTTTGAACATAAGTGAAAAAAAAAACAATAAAACGGTTCCTTCGCCAGAATCGCCAGAACTTTTACTGTCAAAATTAAGATATATTTTAATTAACTCTCGACGGGAGTCTAGTACTTAGTAATTCTTATAGAGCAGTAGAAACAGTACCTAATACAACACAAGTATAATTTATAAGTATAGGGTTTCCTTTCTAAAATAATACAGATAAAAGGCATTTATAGATGAGCCATCGACCTCACGCGCGCCAATCCGAGAACGGGATTCAAATATCGAATGTCGATGTCGGCCGGGTTCGAGCGCAGGCGATGATATTAATTTACTTTTAAGCTTTCCTTATTAACTTAAGGTTTGGTGTTGTATAACCTCTTTGGTATTTTTTAAATAAATGCTTTATTTTTAATTAATGAGTCGATCGCTTGTATTTTTTTATGTTTACTTAGATTTATCAATGGAGTTATTGTTAGTCGCGAAATTTATGCAAACATTTTAACATAAAAATTATGTACCTAATGCCCACTTTTTAATAATGTATTCTACTTTTAATTTATTCAATCGCCATTACGAAACATGTTTTTCTTTAAGAACCTTAAAAAAATATGCCTACCTGATGACTTTTTGCATAAATTGCTATGTAAACTAAAAATAAAATAATCGAACTTTGACCAGCGTGTGAGTGCTAAAAATATGCACCCACTGTGCATTTTAATTGCTAGCATGTAATTGATTATGTAAAATTCTGAATAATAATTCATGTGTATTAGGTAAATCGTCAGCCCTTCGTTTAATTATCTTTGCACATAGTAAATTAAGTAGGTAGTCTAATAATAATAATAAGATAATGTCTAAATGTCTAATAACACTAGAGAAAGAAGGGGTTATTAACAAGAATACAATCGTACTAAAATGACATTAAACAAACAACATTGTTTGTACACTACGTTATATTGTCATTTAACAGGTACAACATAAATCTAATTTGTTAAGTGCTATTGCAAATGACCTGCACAGATTAGCCCACCTCGTAAGGAAAGGCGTTAAAATTAATTATATGTCTTCGTTTAGAACCCCTTGACTATTAAATTAAATTAAACCATCGTTTTAATACGTTGAAAGTTACGTTTCATACATGGTGCTATTCAGTTTAATGTTGCAGTTACATTTAATCCACAGATCACGTGGATTAAATGTAACTTCAATGTATGAGAGACTATAATAAAATTACTTCGATTAATAAAATATACTAAAACTCCAAAATTACTTACATAAACCGCAATAAACCGCACACCTGAGACCTTGGACTTCGATTAGACTACCATATCCCGCACTTAATTCACAAAAACTCAGTAGAAACATGTTCTTCATCCATTGCGGCACAAGTTAACACTAAGCACTAGAACACACGACTGACCTCTTCAATGTACAGCGCAGAAGGGAACGGAACCGCTTCGGAGTGTAACTTGAAAGTGTCGTGGTAGGGGTAGTCATCGTTGCGTGACGAGTAGGTACGTTCGGAAACACGTCACGGCAATTACCATGTCCCTCGATTATCATTCTTGGCGAAGCATTATTCGTCTATTGAGCATTTTTGGTTAAAAACTTGAATAGATGTATTGAACATGGAATGGATTTGAGTGGTTGTCAGAATTATTTTTGAGAGTAATAATTTCAGGGAGTTTTTATCTTGACAACAACATTGTGGTTTATTTAACCAGTCTTTTTCACAGACACAACATAAACAAATAGATTTAAATACTTAATTTCTTGAAGCATCTGGTTTTATACGAGTATGAGCGCAATTTCTTCATTTTCAATTTTCCATGCGTTTTTGATGACATGTCAAAAACATAGAGCAGACATCGAAAATTCAAATAGGTATATTTTTTCATCTCAATGGCCAGCAATTCTGTGTGCTCATTTGAAATTGTAGGTATGACAACTATTTTATTGTTACTGGCCAGCACGATGACAAAAAGTTAAATGTTTTGGGGCCCGCATCCATGTAATGAGTTTGAATGACGTGTTTCTATTTCGAATGCACTACTATAGTCTACAAATAAGCGACACACTTGGAAAAAAAATTTTAGAAACTTACCGAAATAATGCGGATTTGTGTTCACTTTTTCGTAATGTTTAAAATCCCATCATTCTGAAACAAAAGAAAACCATTAATTAGTTACTGTGAAAAAATACTAAAATATACATGCACTTTTCAAATCAAATGAAAAATATTTATTTGCTAGAAATATTGTACAATAGATGTTATAGTCTTCTGTTGTTCTTTTCTTAAAGATTTTTGGCATTTCTCATGAAAAATCTATCGAATCATTTTTGGATACTTAAACTTGAACAGTAGGTACAATTTTCCTGTTAGACAGTTTTCATAAATATTCCTAGAACAGTTTACCTACTCTGCAGTATATAAGTACCAAAGCCACGCACGCGTCTTATGTAAATATTTAAGTAAAACGTACATTGTTTTATAAATCCGCACAAACGGTTATGTAAATTTCATTAGTAATAGAAAAACTTTTAACATTGTAAGAGAGATCGAAGATTTTATTATTATTTAATAAAGTAGCAATAATATAGATTGCTAATTTGAGAGTTATGTCGTAAATAACTTAAAATTGATGGTCAGGCTATGTTTAGCTAAAAGTTAGTGCTGTCGTAAAGTCTATTAATAGATTGAATTAATCATTAAGAAAGAATACTGAAGCAAAATGAGTTAGTTCTATGTTGTGAATTGCGAAATCTGAGGAGACTGTACAAGAGAGATGAAAAAATGAAATCTAGAAAGAAAATAAATTTATTTGACCCAGGCTAAGACTTGGTAGGGACATAGAGCTTTGGATTAGGAACTATAGATATTTCCGATTTTTGGTGAGTTCGGTGACTTAATAGACAATATTTTTTCAATAGATAGTAGAGTACTTAATATTATAAAAAAATATGACTACATTAAAATGAAACTTTTAATTACGACTACAAAAAAAAAAATACGAAAAATTATTACACAATTGACGATTTTCTTAATATGATTCACTAGCTGATTGACATAGTGTTACTGTGATTGACATAATTATTGCGATCCTGGTTCAGTTACTTTAAATTTACGTTTGACATTATTTAATCTTAATTATTTTATTTTTTATTGCTGTGACCACGCTGGCATTTTTACTATTTTTATTTTTGTAATTCCAATGATCTGCCACTTATTTTTTTATTTTTTTATTTGGAGTTAAACCTTTGCATGCTCCATATTTTACCGTCACGAGAACTTTATTATAAAAACACCTATGTACTATTCCCATGTTTGCAAAGAAATAAATGATTTGATTCGATTCTGTAGTGCTATGCTGTAACCATTTCACCGTGAAAACTTAGGTGAAGTGAGCTGTCAGTGCAACTGATGCTAGGGATTGACCAAGACGTAATGACACTGACAGCTCACTCCACGCAAGTCTTCACGGTGAGTTTTTTACAGAATCAACATGCTGATTGATCCTTTAAGGTGAGAACATGTCTAACTATAATTTGGCATTATTTAATAAGTACCTATGTATTTACAGAATTAAAATCATTAAATCATCAATAATTGATGATTTTCGCGGGCTTCTTTGGCGCTTCCAAGTACAATTTGACAAGTTCACAACTTAAAATTCACAATTATTCAGAAACCGAACATAAACTTCGCCATAGGAACAAAGCACTCTCATACTCAACAATATTTTCTAAAATTTCCCAATAAGACAAAGGTACAACCCGCTAGTTAAACGTCATTAATTCAAAATAGTTATTTATCGGGCGATTATCGGCGCGCGCGCTGACGGCATGCTCGCTATTGTGATGCACTCGCTACCTCACTACTATTGTGCTCGTCTGATATCTGCCAGCTTTACTATCTACTGTCTTGGTGTTGCATTGTCGGCTTTTCTAATTTTTGTTTTATCAACTTGTTCAAATTTGTTTTTGCAGAGTTTCCAATGGTGGAACAAGCTCTTTTATAAAATGTTTCGTGGGTTCTTGCACGACCCGATCGGATTTTTCTTGTAACTTTTGGTAGCGTTTTCGGCGTAGCGAGCGTAGAGAAGTCGCTACGCTTGCTACGCAAACGCTACGCTACGAAATTACAGTCATTTTCATTATTCTAACAAAAGTGGAAACCTTCCAAACTCTAAATTTGAACGGCTGCCGTTTGCGAACACTATCATTAATCAAATGGTTAATCATATTAGTTACTAATTCTATAAAGTAGTAAATATAGTCGCAGTAGTCAATAAATAGTTCCAAATAGCCACATTAAAGCATACTACATATTTTACCTAACAAATCAGCAGTTTATTACGATCGCTTCCATTCAATAAATCTATAGCTGCGCAGGCGCCGCGGTGGAGCTTTCAAAACTTTGCCCCGAGGCAAATGCTGCGATCCTAATAACTGATAACGCATTGTATTATATTCTAACTGTTTTATATCTATGAATTTGGACCATAAATTCTATACTTGATCCAATACAATATTTGGAACTGCGAACATGATTTTCTTCTGAAGATTTACGATGTAATTGAAGAAAATGTACTAAGGTAAGTTATTGATTTTGAGTCTGTAATGAATAAGTACAAACTACCGATGTTATTAGCTTCTCAAAAAACATGAAAGGTAGAGCAGATTTTATCGTATGATCCAACTAAAGTATTATTTCTTAAGTAGTGAAAACAGTTATTGAAAACAGGACTTTACTCCCATTAGGTTTTTTCTTTACAGTATTTTGTGACGTTTTAACTAAATGTGAATACAACTCTCCTCGGAAACTACACAAATAAAATACCTGTTACTGCATTTCCGAGATCCGAGGAGTAAAATAAAAATTGAAAACACTGGCAACCGGGAAACGCCAGAGAGCTTCGCGCCTTTTTTTATTTATTTAAAAAGGCGCGAGTTCTCGTGTGACCTTTCCGCGGCTTCCGAACACGACCAGGTTTTTGCACAGAAATGAATGACGACGGAGGATAGAAATCTTTCTCACGCCAGATGCCATGGGAAATGAATTGACGCGCGTTGTTGTATCTTTTAAACTGCACTGGCTTTTATTTGTTCGTGTGTTTTGACTGCGATAAGTATTTTTTGTTAAAATTTACCTTTATTTACCGCTTTTAAAATGTTTATTGAGGTTTGCCATCAAGGAGTTTCGTGCTTACCAAATTAAGCAAGGTCGTTCGCAAACAAATTATTCGGCCATTGCCATTTTAAAATTCATAATGCAATCAATATGTTATTGCATAAAAATCATTAATACCTTAACATTGTTCAGTTTTAGATATAGCGATTCTAAAATACACTAATCCCCGTTTGTACTTATCACTAATGTGATAAAAAGAAACATAGCTAAAAAAGTTATAATTATTTGCTAATCTTAATGTTCGTAGGTATGTTTTTTCATGGAAATCCACTAAAACCGCAGCAAGCCTAGAAGCGGTAGTAGGATAGGATAATTAGGGGAAGTGGTGGGGCCGGGTCGTTGACCGGAAGCCTCCGTGGATCCGCCAGCAGATGGCATCACCGACAGTTTTTTACCGGGCCTCACATTGTCTCCCACGTTTAATTCTCAGGTAGGTATAATTATGATGAATTTGAATTTTATTGACGTTTCAGACTGTTTGTATTTAACTATGACTGACGTTTTTGATAATAATTCAGAGTTTATTAGTCAATTATTACTAGTATTACTCAATATTATTCGTGATGGATGGAACTAGTTTTATCGAAAGATATGGGAATGATTGTAAGTTAGTCACACATATATTTATCGTGAAAGCAATAAATACTCAATGGATGATAAAATAAGATCCTTTATTTACCCTTTGATCAAATATTCCATTTATATTTCAAATTCCCTATCAGTAAATTGATAAACATATCCGAAAATCACCAAAGCAACGTGACGCATCCCACCTCGAATCAAAACGCGTAACCGTACGCTTCATTTCTGTAACAGCTGATTGTTTCATACGTTACACACCAAAATTCAAACAACTCATTCAAAAACAATTAATAATCTATTGTACACCACTCAATAACACTAACGTCATCGGATATACAAAAGTTGATTGGCAATCGTAGTAGCAGAATCGCCGGTCAATACCACAATAAGAACAACACTTTTCAATACGCCTGTAATTCTCTTTGATAATGATAATATGGCGCTTATTAAGGCAATTATTGAAGATACGGATAACGTCTATTGTGAGTGTAGATTAACATAAGGTTACGTCAGATGGACGTGGGAAAATGGCCAGTTAACTTATGAGGTGGTGGAGAATGGCAGCGGGGCCAAAAATAGGGATGATAACAAATATTAAAATGTTCGTACAAATAATGTAAATTCAAAGAAGGCATAGTAAAAATGAGATGAACGAAAAAAAAAATTATCGATTTATATATGAAGAAGATACACACTGATAAGTTTTTGGTGGGGATTATTTACGTCCTTGTCGCGCGGTACGGACAATGTACGGCGCTAGTATGAAGTTACATAGTCGTGACGTCACTTCTACGATAGCGCTGTCCTTGGCTGACACTTATTTTATAACTTGGCAACTTTTGAAGCTTTTACACTTTTTGTAAAATTGTTTGCACTATTTTGAAACATACATTTTTGGAACGGGAGGTATCAGATTAATCTCGAGAACATCACTGGTGGTATTCTTGATAAGCTAAGAAAAGAGTAGGTACATTAAAAGGCTGAAAGTACTTTTCTCTTCGACACTCGTGGAGGCTACGAGTGCCCTCTGACTTATTTATTTATATATAATTTATTGTACACCACAAAAATACATTTAATACTCCAAAATATACAATGGGCGGCCTTATCGCTTTCCGACTTATGATTTAGTTTTAATATTCTCATGGAAGTGAATTATTGTATTTATATGAGAATAAAATTATCTCAATCATCTACTTCTTATTGCTCTCACTTTAACGCCTAAAGGTCTCTTAAAATGACTATATAACGCCCAAATTCAGTGCGTCCTTAATAACGTAAAATGTGACCACCGCGGGCAGTTCACATAATGAACATATAATTGTACTGAAATATTTTGTAACCGCCAAAGTGGGTCTGGTCTAGCTTTGTTAGTTAAATTGCAGTGATTATTTATAGTGTATGTGTACATGCAAACGTCGACATGTTATGTATTTATGGGAGCATTGTCCAACATACTAGTTTTTTCAACTTTATTGTAATTTCGAATTTCGAATCAGGGGGTAGTCGTGATCCTGTCACGACTACCCCTGATTCGAAATTCGCATAGAAACTCCAATCTCAAGTTAGAACCACTCAGGAGTTCAGTTCCAGAGAGTCCTTTAGCACCATGGAATTAGTATGTACGAGTTCTATTTAGCAAAAAATCACATAATGACAGTTGACAGCACGCAGGCATAAATGGCGGGCTGTTTATGGTGGGAACAAGGAGTCCATAACAAAACCTTTAACAGATCTAAGCATTAGCATTTGCTTTAGCTTCAGAAAGACATACTTTATATAATAAATAATGTAATGATTAAATAAACGAAAGACATTATTTAAAAAAAATTACGACGTAAGAAATTCTACACGGAAGACGAGGCGGTATGGTCAAAAGAGCCTGCCCTTAGGGCGAAAAAAAAAATGTTTGCTTCAAAAGTGTGACTGGACGGCATCATCTTGCGACGGTGAATCTAGAAATTGCTTTTGCTAACTTAAAATCTGAAGTTTAGCACGGTTGAATCTTTAGTTGATCAATTTGTGTGTTACCTGTCATTCAGACACGGTAACTGTTCTTTATGTATGAAAGATTTTTTAAACTAGGGACTAAACAAATTATTTTCTTTTCGACTTTACAACTGTTTAAAAAAAAACTACATGAGCACGTGTGAAACTTCAGAAGGTAGATGCACTGTTCCAATTGGTCGTTTCTTATGGAGTAGAGCCGGCAAGAAACTCCACGGTTACTCCTGAAAATTATTGGCTTTTACAATGTTTTCAAATAACAGTGTTAATAGGTGTTCCCGAGCCTGCCAACAAGTACCATTAAACATTCCAGTAAACTCACTGTTCTGTGACCAGTGAACGGCTAGAACTGTTGTGAGAGCGCAGTGACATAAATTTTACAAACATCAAATAAATAATAAAGTTTATTTGATATCTTAAACTTGTGACACTTTCCTATCAAAACGACACTATTATTTTGATTCATTTGACATTAAAAAAAATCCGTAAATACAGTAAACTAGGCAAGTGTTTAGCCTCGTGGGAATCGAATTTCCAAGTGATTTTTTGGAAAGAAGTTTTTCAACGGAGCTTGCGGAAGTAGTAAAATTGTGGAAATAGTCTCGTAACAAAAAAGATTTTATGCCTTTTATGGCTCCATGCGCCTTTTTTGTTGTTGTTCCTGCCTAGGAGATTAAAACTAAAAATAAAACTTTTGACGCTTGAAACTTGAGACCATATATTGCTCTGGTTTAGTGCATACAGCGAAAGGAACTTTGTTCCAATCTGGTGTCCCATGCCACCTCACGACATTTTAATAGTACCAGCCAGGTAGAGCTTATTTGGAGCAAACAATTGAAGAGAAAGTGAGCAGACGGTAAAAATCACCCTTGAGTTTGGTAACCATTGACCTACTTGTACCTTGATTGCGAAATACATCAGATACGCTTGCAGAAATTGATAGAACATGATGAGAATTTTTTAAAACATATGTTTATAATTAGATTAAAAAAAAGACTGCGTTCAAACCCTTTGCAATAAAATCACAACGTCCTTAAAACTTATTGAAACACTGGCCATTCACACAGCCAATAAATCCGCCTTCCAAACTTAAAAGCAATGTCATTAAAACAACCATCTTTTTTTACTTATAAATTCAAAGGTAGGCAGGCTGGCTACACACGGATAGTCTCGACCCTGTCATTGGCATAACGGTACACCCAATGGATACTATGACTGAGCATGATTCCTTTATAATTGAGATTCACTCTGTGCCTGTACAATTTAGTTTTGGTGGTCACGAGTTGTCTACTTATGTGTGAGTACAATTTTGGTTTATTATTTTGTTACGAAGAAGTAACTTTAATACTTTTTTTGTTAGGTAGGTATATGTATTGGGTACGCCAGAACCGGTATGAGTCGCAAAACCTATGAGATTTAACACTGTTTTTTTTTTAAATTAAAAGATGAAGATCCAGATTCATTTTAAACGTAGGTCTTTCGGATCATGGGCAGTACAACTGGGCAGGACTTTTTTTGTGGGATCATCGACCGCAATTAGAGTAGACTTGAAACATCATTTTTAAATGTTCAAACACAGCATTTTTTTTTTATATACTTCACAGAAGTATGGATATGTAAACACGATAAAGCGGAAGAACAACAATCCCAGCAACCGTGATCGATCGATCGATACCGATAATGTCTGCAGATGTTCGCTAGCTAATCTAATTTGACACTGTTTATAACATGCAGACATTAATAGAAAGACATTTTATTAATCAGCAATACGGACCCAGGAAGGGATACATGTTGATATTTAACCACTAACAATGCATCAACGTAGAGTTTATAAATTCGAAGACATGAAAACATGACATATACTAAACCACAATAGGCTCGCGTGTTAGATTACAGCCTTCTCCCTCTCACAGATAAGGGGCCTGTGTCTCAGAAGTGGGAACATAGGCTGATTATGCTATACACATTTTCCAGCTGACCTTTTGAAATTATCAAAAGTGAACCAACTAACAATTGCTTTAAAAAAGTACAAAGTGATCGAAATGAGGCCTTTTTTTTACTTTAGAGATAACATAACATAACGCCAGAATCCCTGAAGGCTTAGGCAGAGGTGTACCTTTAGCTAAAGAAGCAGCTAAAGCCAGAAACAATAGCCCGTCTGTTGCACAAGCGCCCAAAGGCTACCTTTCTACATTCATCATCCATAGACAAAGAGATCCTATTCTATGGAGGACCACACGTTCAAGGTTTATTACCTAATAACATAACTAACATCATGCCTTGTTTCCCCGAAGGGTTGGGCAGAGGTGTACCTATAGTACACCCACATTTCGCCAGTTATGTTGAAGTCCCATGTAATAGGGGCGAGCCTATTGCCATCCACCGGGCACATATTAATTGATATTAAAGACATGCACCTTAACTTCACTTAATAAATGACTTCGTTAACGTATGTAGTAGTAAATAAACCATTATTTTTATTCTTGGGACGTGAAAATAACCTATAGTGCAACATCGAGGATCGGTAAACCTATAAATGAGACATATTTTACTGGCTAAAGCTAAATCGCAAATGGCCGACTGCCCGCCTGATATGGATAGAGCCGTCCATGGACACTTGCGTTGCCGACAGATGTGTTCTCGACCTTTGAAGCGAAGTTTGAAAGTCTTCTAGTGCCTGTAACTTAACAATCACTTTCTCTTCAACCTGGAAGAATATAGGCTCCCGCTGACAGGCGATGTTTATGGACCTAGTGCAGTGTCTGTGAGAGTAGCACAAATTTGGTTTAAGCGTTTTCAATCCGGAAATTTTGATGTCAAAGATGAAGAACTGGGAATTGACCACAAAACAGTTTTGACGCATTTGAAAAAAACTGGGTACACAAAATAGCTCGATATTTGGGTACCTACCTCACGAGCTCACTGAAAGAAACCTAATGAACCGTGTACTCATTTGTGATTCTTTATTACGACGTAATGAAACCGAACCATTTTTGAAGAAGCTGATAACTGGTGAAGAAAAGTGGATGACGACAAGAACGTGCGAAAAAGGTCGTGGTCAAAGGCCGGTCAGGCTTCACAGACTGTGGCGAAACCCGGGTTAACTCGCAACGAGGTGATGCTGTGTGTGTGCTGGGATTGGAAGGGCATTTTCATTATGAGATGTAACCACCAGGCAGGACCATCGATTCTGAACTCTGCGAACAACTGATGAGATTAAAGCAAGAAGTTGAGAGAAAGCGACCGGAATTAATCAACAGAAGGGGTGTGGTTTTTCATCATGATGACGCTAGACCTCACACATCTTTAGCAACTCAGAAAAAATTAAGATAGTTTGGATGGGAGGTGTTAATGCATCCGCCGTATAGTCCTGACCTTGCACCTTCAGATTTCCACCTGTTTCGGTCTCTTCAGAATTCTTTAGGCAGTGTCAGGTTAACATCACGAGAGAACTGCCAAAACCACTTGTCGCGGTATTTTGATCAGAAGTCCCAAAATTTCTATAGCAATGGGATCACCCTACCTACAAGATGGCAAAAAAATTTATGTTAAATGTTAAAACTATGTTAAAACATGTTTTGAATTTTCTTAAAATATGCGAAGAAACTTTTTCCCCAACCTATTATTTAGAGATACCCATCTCGTCTGCGGAGATTCGCTGAACGCTTAACTTAGTTGGACCCCGTGTACTCTTACTGATAAATTGTATCCTATTGGGAACAAAACCTTCCGAAATCATTGTAAAAATTTAATCTGACTAATTCTTAGACCCAAGGCATTTTTTTTTTAAGTTTTTATTATTCTGTCTCTCAAACGTACAAAAAGATAAATTTTCATAGACGAAAAAAAAAACGATTAACTTCCAACCATGTTTAATGTAAGCTAAAAAGAACCTGTTTAGATTCAACTGAAGTATTGTATAACCACGATCGTGAGAGCTAGTTCATTTCCGTCTGCACAGCGGTTAACCCAACTAAGTGGAAAATACTACTTTGTTGTTAAATCTACTTAAAAAACTCGACTTGGCAATTTGGTCGTGTTGCACACTGAATCACGAGGTAGAAGACTGAATTCAAACTCATTATAGTGTTAAGTACCTAACTACAGGTAGGTTTATTGCTAAAGTAGTGTTAAATGTTTTTGTAAGTGTTATGTCTCTGTTTGTCAACCATCAAGTGTGACGCATGTTGTGATGATCTTTTATCATGGGAGACGTCAGTGGTCAGGCCTACGTCATGTTCATTTTACTCTTCGATCAATACTATTATTGATCGAAGATGATACTTTTAAACTTCATTCAGAAATTATGTGATTAATTTTATGATAGCTATATCATCATGGACCTTGTGAAGGCCGCAAGAATCCGCTGGGTGCGGGAAGCATAGAACCAGGGACTTAAAACATCTTCATTATTGTTACAGAATTATAAGTGTTACATTTTGAATTGATAACAGAATCAAAGTGTAACATTGGAAAATATTTCATAATGGCGATCAATGGGTACTCTCAAAGTCTCGACAATCTACTACAACTGGTCCGTTTAGAATTTGATTAGTGCCACTATATACTAATAATAATAATTTGAGAATGTGCTTATTGTGCATTTTCTTGTTTTAACTTGCACTAATGTCAGTAGGCTTAAACGAAGCACTGTTTTGAATATAGAAAATTGATCTTTGAGAGCTTGCTAATAAATACTATTTTGATTTGACAGCTTCACTAAGGGTATGGCGCTTGCATCGTCATATCCTTTAGGGCTCTCTCCATAATCACGATTATCTCAATAAATTCTTGTTCAGATGGTAATAGTAGTAAAATTTATATTAACATGAAAGTCTAAGTAAAGTTGTTAAAGCAAAGTGTTCAATAAATACCTAAGTTAAGACTATGAACGAAACTATTCGGCAGTCATTGATGTTGATCGTAATCCTAATTGGATTATATTATGTAAAACATAAAAGTGAATACTTCCCATCAATATTCACTATTACTATCACTACTTACTACGTGAATGTTGCCATGTTACAGTTATACCTTCCTTAAACAACATGTTACAGATATATTTAGACTTCCGCAACTGAAAATGTATACGGGACCCTTCTAGGATCACTTCGTTGTCCGTCCGACTGTCTGTCTGTATGTTAATAAACTTTTTTCAGGAACTCGTGGAGGTGTCAAGTTGAACTTTGCAAAATATATATTATGGCCGGGCTCTTCAGCGGTTATGGTCACAAAAAACGTAGATCTATGGTCACAAGGAGCTCTGAAAAAATACGGTCATTTACGCGACATATTTGATACTCTCAAATACATAATTTCCCTAGAATCAATCATCTCACAGCACAAGTAAAGGAAAAGGTCCGAAAATAGTTACAAGCAAATTAAAAAATATTCTTTTGCGATTACAAACTTATTAATTAATTGCAGTTGGAGAATTGAACGTGTCTTAAAACGAATTACGGGAGAAAAAAAACAACTTAAAAAAGTAAGTTTGTTCTAGGGATAAATTCATCCCGACTATGGAACCCTTCATTCGCCCCCAATTAAATAAACATCGTGCGAGTCGCCTACAGGAAAAAATATATTATTTAAAAATGTCGATTCACCCGTTTCGGGCGAGTAAATTCGTGCAAATCTACTAGTAAGCCATCGTAAATAGTCAACGCCACCTATGGACAACTGTAGTACCAGTGGCATCGCGGCAGAGACAAGCTGTCGTGTTTCATGTGAGCCTGTAATTACAAGAACGCCAAGTACGTACTAACTATTTACAAATCACTGGAAAATGGCTACCAATCAAAGACATCCGAAGCCAATTTGTGGGGCTTAACCTGCCCGAAACGATCACTTTATTAATAACCACATTATTTTAACACAAAACTAGTCAAAACAACGTTACAAATGAAAATGTAATTATAATTAGCTCGTGATCCATACGTCTTTCGTCCGCGCAGTTACCCGCCCCGTTAAAACGGTTACACGGCAGCGATAGCCGTACCAGTGCCGTATACCCAGCTCGCTCACTTACGGGATTAAAAACGGGGAATAATTTAAATCGGCTGAAAAATTATGCATGGAAACCATTTCTGCAAACTCTACAAGACTGACTTCTCAAGTTACATACTAATCGTAGGTATATTATTGTACTCCGAAAATTTCTATTCATATTTCTAGAAATTTTATTTACACAAATTGGCTTGTATAAATTTTAATCGATATATCACAAAATAACTAAATCGATATAACCAGCTACTTACATTACCATGCGCAATAAATTCACTGAAATACTCTGCGTTTATACATCGCAGAATAACCGCCAGCACTAAAACTCGATTAGCAATAGCCAATCGCCTACTAGGTTTAGTCGAGTCGTATCGATAAACGCGAATAACGACCGCGTGCGTTCATAAATCACTATCTCGGTCTCGATCGGTCGGTTAAACTTTTAATACGATGTCATCGGTGAATGTCAAACGGAACGATACATCTGTATTAGGTACGATAGTACTTGATTTGAATCGAACGACGTGACGAGGTTGTTTCATCGATGTAGTAGAATATCGTATTGAGTTGGAATGTGTGTTTTTCGTTTGATCTGTGAATGAATGAAGCTATTGTATTAAGAAAGTGAGGTGTTGTCTTAAAGTGAAGAAAATAAAGACACGTTAGGGACAGCAAAGATATATTACTTTCGAAGAGCCAGATCAGTTCTTATTAAATGGCTTAGCTCGACCTAAGCCCTGCAACATAATAATCATTTAAATAAATCAGTCCTATAGATATGGCCTCCATTTCTTATTCATTTATTCCGGTCGCCCGGAATCTGAGCCTTACCGTGATCAAACCATATTACTATTATAGTCGCATAATACTATTATTTGATCTATACAAAATTATTGTCAATATTTATAGCAAATAATGCACCTCGACACGCCTCAATGGACAATGGCACGCCATAGTTCCTGTAGTAGCAGTCATGGGAATGAGGTCAAGTTGACTAATTGGCTAATTTTATAATACGTGAGCTTGTTTAAAATAAAAAGAGAGTCAAGAAAATATGCGCATGATCAAATTTATGTCAGGTAACCGTATACAGAATACTATGAGCTGTACTTTCAACTCAAGCTTTGTGAAAAGGTTAGTCTTTTTTGTAATTAAAAGTATTCCATATTTTAGTCCAGAACACACACTAACTTTGTTCAAAATATCAACCGTTTTTGAATATCAAACATTTACAAAATCCCAACTTTTGCATATATGTATATAATATAAGAAAGATTAGCAACACACACCTAAGTACACACGCATGGAAATTTGTTATGACTGCTTGAATCGCTATATAACGTAAGTATAAGGCGTGTATAATCTTTCGCTTGAGAAATCCTTCGCAACCTGTTTCTCTCATTTGAGCCTACTTCCGCAGCTCAACATTCCTTATTACCCATAATATAGAAATAATATTGCCTTTTCCAAATGTGGCATTTGAAGTGTTTGGAAAACGGAAACGGAATGAAAAAGAAAACATTACGGAAAGGGGAATCTACGAAGCAAACTATTAGAAAGAAGCAATAGTAGTGACTGAGTAAATAATCGAAATGTATTTATAAGCATTGAACGAAAGAATTTCTGCAATAGATAGTACTAACCAACCAAAGAAAAAAACAAACACTACAAATAGGAACAATACATCATTAAATATTAAGACAGTTATGCGAAAAGTAAAGCCAAGTCGACAGCACATAATAGTATAGCGGTTCCAAATTTAAATTCACCACCTGCGGGAGACTGCAGGCGATTCCGACGTAAACCACATTACCACCTACTACAGCTGAGATCGTAATTACAAAGCCAGTTCTACCCCCATTAGGTGTACAGTTCCAACAGTAGTTACTTCTACCCACGGTCGAATCTCTATAGAGAAGCAAAACAGTAGCCGATAGCTATTTGGTTCGACCTACTCTTGCATTGCCGTGAAATTTATGACAAACGAGATTTCAAGTGTTTTTTCAGTATTTGTAATGGGATACATCAGCCTAACGTTTTCTATGAAAAAGTTTACGCAAATATTTAGAAACTTAGTAAAGGACATTGAGTCAGATTTTCAATTTATGTGTTAACACGATGCACTTCTGTGTTTACATGTAAATCTTAAATGCATACTCGTAAATCGTCAATTTTCACATGTAAATCATTTAAGTCTACATGTAAAACATTAACGTCTTCATGTAAACCTTCAACGTTTACAAGTACAGTTCCAAGAGTAGCTGCTACCCCGTATTTACTAGGTAGTAAACACAATCAGATAGCCGCGTCATTAGCAGCCAGAGCCGGTGTCGAGTGAGTCCGTCGTACGCGTCCACCGCGGGTCACTAACTCGCCTCTACACCTGTCGCTTACTGTTGTATCTGGAGTTACATCTCTGTGGGAATTTGTTTGAACTAACTTGACGTAATAGAGATAAATGTTGGTTTATTGATTGCGGTTATGAGCTGAAATTGTGTTTCCTTTGCCATTTCAAGAAAAAATTATTGCTTCCATAGCTAATATTTTTGTATGTTTATTTGGTTTTTCAGTCACCTCAATAAATCAATGAACAGTGTCTGCTGCAGTCAGACATACCTCATTATCAAAATTTACTCTATTAGCTTAATCTTCTATGTCAACTACAAAACTATTACTAACATAAAATAGGCACACCGAAAACACATATAGTTCAGTATATTTCCTACGGCCTATAAACTTCAAACCACTTAACTCCACAACAACAAACAGCCACCCGTATACAACCTGACATTAATAAGGCCACGTAAGTACAAACTTGGAAACAATCGCACCACATACTCGTATTCGGCCACTGTTGCCGGCCGCACATACAAACTTGCCGATAGTGAAACAACTGAACATGGGGCCGTAGCAAATTTTACGAGTCTATTAGGCTATGTTCGCGCGTCGCAGGCCTTTTCTTCATCGCGCGTCGGCGGAAATAGTAAAACTAATTTAGACGTTAAGTTATTTATTATAGAGATTGAAAGGTTTTGATGTGTGATTCAAAGATGGCGGAAGTTTTTGATAATTTTTGCCGATAATTTGGTTCTGATCAGTCTTATTGTTGCTTCTTCATTTATCTCATCAAAATAGAAGGATTTAGATAGTATTGGTTTGTTAGGTTTTCTATAATTGTTCTTCCACCTACAGTTGCCTATTTTTTCCTAACTTAAAGACCAAATTACAAGGGTTTTAGGTTCGTTTGTCGAATATTGTATCAAAATCGTTGAAAAGATACGCTCAATTTCTTAGAATGAGCATTGCTTGCTATCATTTAGTTACCGGTTACCGGTGTACCTTGGAATCTTACTTGGAATGGAATTGGAGTCTCGAATTCCCAAAACAAGCGTGTATCAATCAAGATAAAATTCGCAAAAAACACTCTTTTTTAGACATTTATAAATAACCATTATGAAGATAATATTCAAAGTACGAAATATAAAGGGAAACCTTGATACATTAGAAACTGTAAACGGATAGGATATAAAACGATTTATCCTTCCAACACGGCAAGCGGCCGATAAGATAACATTCATATTAATTACCTTAATCAAACAACCAATAGCAATAAATACATAGTTTCGTTAGATTTATAGCATCCGTTTGAACAATATCTTAGGTATAATCTATCATTGAACCTGCAGAAGAATGTCTTATTAATTCATTTGTCTGGTTATACAAACAAAATTAGGTTTATATTCACGTTTTGTCATAAACCTGTCTTTATAGAAGACAAAAATATTTATGATTTAAATTTTGACTTTACTTTTTTTTTTGATGCCGCGAAAACGTATTTGATTTGTCGATTCATTTCGATATTGGAGGGAAGTATGAACAATCAAATTGTTAGTTTCTCCCATTAAAAGTGTCACTCGTTTTTTTTTTTTTTTTAATTGCAATAATAGTCTTGATTGAGTTATTTTTAATAACCGTCCAATTTCCCTTGCCTCATGCGATAACTGAAGAGCGTTTTATATAGAAATAACAGTGGATTGGAGGATTTCTGATTAATTCCATCGCTAATGTTTACGACTACAGGCGTTTGTTCCACTTTGTTACGTTACAAATAAAATAAGGCGGCAAAGCGGCCATTTCATTGTTAGCGTGATTAGAAAGTGCAACACGGCCAAACTGAGATCGTTTATCGAAATTAATTACCTAATTATTTTATTTCTTTTTAATGAACAGTTTTTATTTTCAGTCCAATTTTACATTTTTTTACATAGCTCGGCATGAAACCATGCTTTTCAATAAAATTAAATTACATGAATTTAACACTACTACACTAAACTTTTGGACGTAAGTAGGTGAGTAGGTTGTTTGTATGTTTGGCATCTCGCAGGTCAACCTATGCGGTTGTCGTCTGCTTAAGCGGACTTGCCTGTGGATTCCCTAATAAATTAAGGCCTCCAGCCAGGACTTAAACTTATATACTAACTAAAACTAAGCGACAACGCTAAGGGCACCCCCTGTGGGGTACGAACCTCGGCTTAGGGCGAGCATCGAGGGTCTGCATCTTATGGAGATGACGTGGGTGAGCGTGCGCAAATACAACGCAGGCATAGGTCATGATGGGACGGATGACTGCGGTATAGATGCGGAGCTTGCATTTGAGGGACAGTTTGCTACGGGCTGTCAGTACGAATTGGAGCCTGCTAAGAGCGAAGGAGGCGCGCGCGCGAACCGCCTTAATATGAGCCTTAAAGGTAAGGTTCTCATCGAGAATCACGCCTAGGTATTTGGCTTGCTTTTCCCAAGGGATAGGTGAGTAGGTCTTCATATTGTTATTATATGTTCCACCTCCAATGTCAGATAAATGTTTTACACTAGATAATAAATATTGACATTGTGTCTGAGTCGCGCTTGGTCGTAGCTGGGTAGCAGTTTTCCTCCTCATCATAAATACTGTGTGATAAAATCAGTGATAATTCAACTGAACGAGAAACTGCTCAACATCTTCTCACTGTACCAAATATGATAGTTACAAGTAAATATAATTTATATTTCCGTTAACTGTATATTTTTCATAATGGGCCAAATATTCATAAACTAGCTGCTATACTCTTGTATTAAGTGCAAATTGCTTCTGCATTTAAAAAAAAAACGTTACACCAATGACCTTTTCACAAAGTACTTTCATAACCAAAAGCATCAATTGCCGTCATTATAAATGATGAGATTGACTGACCGAATTTCAAACCTCTATCAAAAGTATAATTGTTACCCGCGAAAGTGGCATACGCAATATCCGCCAAGGAAATATCGGCTATCGCTCAAACAACCATCGGCAGACAAAAGGGCCAAAACAGACTATGTGTTGCAACAGACCGAACAACGAGCATGTCATTATGGAGCAACTAACTACATCGGAACTTCCACGCCTCTTCAAGATGCTCGGATTAAGTCGCCTCAGACGCATTCGGATGATATTTCAGAGGTCTCCGGCAACTGGCCGAGAACGAATCTCAAGCATTTGTGGTGGCCGAGTAGTTTCTCCCAATTACATCGTCTCTAGCCGGCGATTGGCCACTCCACGAGGAATCCGGCCTGTCGTGACTGTGATAAAAAAAAAACTGACGCAAATTGCCGATACGCCTCGTGCACACAATTTCATGCTCCGACTTCTCAACGAACAGTCTAGATTCGTCATATTTCCAACAACAATGCGAACACATAAAACTCGATGCTGGCGCGAATCTGCCACAGATTGAATAAATTAATAGTTCCGAATCTGAGGCTAATGACTATTTAATGCATGTCAGTAAAAAAAGAGTCGATAGATCACGTTACGAATAGAGTTTTATTCAATTGTATTGTTCTAATTGGTGTTTTTTGTCGACATTTATCATTGATGCGGCTAAAGCCATTATGGCACTGACAGTGATCTTGGGAGGCACATTAGTCTCGACGAAAGGTTATGAGAACGGAACGCAGCGAGGACTGCCACGTCTCTTATTAGTTCATTTCCCGTCTCATTACTATCATTGCCTACGTTGTGTTTAATGTTGTTGTAATATTTATGACTATCTTCATTACATTTCTCCGCAATTAAATTATTTTTAGCACTAAACCTCTCGAGCTCTGAATCTACTTTGCTGTCGGTTCTTTATAAATAGGCATACAAGTTCACAGGAGGCACTCTCGATCATGGCCACAACAGTGAGACCGACAAGTCATCGCGCTTCGTCATGGCACGGTTCGATTTGTCGCAAACTACTAAACGTTTTTATGTTCCACTGGGTTGTCATAGCCTTTTAATAAACTTGTTGGAATCACGATATGACAAGGTGTTAATGATTGGACACTTCGATCACTTTGAAGCTCGTCAGTTGATGGGTTTTTAGTCGATTTATTTTTTCAGAGCATATGTGATCGCCAAATTAATATGACGGTTACTTTGTCGTTCACGTGTATGATTATTATTTTATCCTTACCGAATCTCTGTCCTTCGTGGTATCATAATCAACGGCTGATTATCCCCTTTCTGTCTTCTCACACTGGCTAATCACTTTACTTCAAGTATTTAATTTCCGATCTGATTTCGGCTATGTTTTCTTCCAATTAGATGTGGCAACACAGCTCGCGGGAGACGCAGCGCGTGACGCCGCCGATTAGAAATCTCGGCTCGGATGCCGCAACGCAACGTGCTGTCGATTGGCTAGCTCTATTAAACTGTTCATGTTCCTATTGGCTAGATTTCTTTTGTGATTTTATTCTTTTTTAGCTTGGCTTTAGAGTTCTGTTTTATTTTATGTCCTCTGATTCCGAGTTGAATGAACAAGAATATTTCAGTAAAACTAAAGTGAATTTCAATAACGAAAATATTTCTTAAGCTAATAAACTAAGTGTTAAATACACCATAAATATTAATACAAAATAAATAAATTAAAGACATAACATAAAACATAATCCGACATTAACATAGACAGACACATTCAAATTGTGGGCGAATTTTAATCATTCATAATTAAGTAATACCTCATTAATGCCGTTTGTTAAACAGAATGTATATTTAGGAGATGTAATGAAGCTATTGACCTTGGCAATGGAAATTCACAGGTTCAAAGTTTACTCATCTCCACGGCCGTATGATTTAGGAATGGCAAGTAACGGAGCGGGAGCGTGGTTGAAACCATAATTTGGTAATTAGCAAGTTTGTATAAATTCTTAGTGTAGTAATCAATATTATTAAAGTTTTTGTGTAACTCACAAAATATTTATATTATTAATTTTGGAGAGGTGCACATTTCATTAGAGACTCGATCCTTGCAACATCTTAATTGTAATTCCGTCCAAAAGCAACAGTGCTGAACTTAATCAACTCTTTAAAAACATTACTAACGTAATCCCGAATTCAAGGCCACAAGGTAAACTTTAAAATAGACATTAATTTTAGAAGTTTTGTACTGCCAAAGTACAAAATTTGAAAGCACCAGACCAAAACGACAGGAAAAGAAACTTGTTTGCTTCATAATGGATTCATTGCAACTAGCTTCTTGTTAGTTTTATTGAAGCTGGTACAACTTCAATAAAACTAACTAAGCATTGAAGTGCGTCAGTGGGGAATTAACGTAAGAGGATCTCACTTTTCTGTATGATGATGAGAAAATTGGTGAAGTAGAAAAGTTTTCGGATGATGAAACAGCATGTTTAGACGATATGGCAAGCAGAGCATATGGTCAGTAAATCCTACCTTAAAAACCTACCTTTAGAATGGGAGTTGACAATCCAGAATAAGTATTAAAATTGACACTACGGGTGCTACAAGCATTAACTCTAAAAAAATATTCATCTTTACTTTTTACACCGAATAACGGGATACTGTTTGAACTTTTAAAGTAAAGTAAACCTCACAAGTCGTTTCCTTAATCGAATTTGAGCCTTCGTTTAATTTCCAGCTTTAATCAAATCTACATATCGTTATGAGCCTATAACACCGCCCACTCTACCGTTGTCATGGTTACCTCCCATTCACTTTGGGTTATTTTGGCCATTCGTTCCCGTAAATGATCTTAATCGATTTACGACACTTCGTGACTATCTATATTTTTTGAACTTTTATGAGTTTCGACAAGAATAAATTTCATTGGGTAAGCATTGTTCAGTTAGTAGTTCTGTATAAATAAATGTTTTACTTAATTGTATTTCTTACCGGTTTTGTTGCGACACTTGATAAATAGGTTTTTGCTGGCACATTCAACTATCCAAGTTTTTGTTACTTTTTGCTACATAGTCGGTAATGACAATGGCGAAACAATTCAAAATTCTTTAAATGAACAGACACAAAGATAAGTATTTCCGTAGACTCGCATGGCAACTGGTACGGGCGGCAGAAAACTTTAGTTTTAACGATTCTAGAGCGTTACAGTTGTAAGAAACGGTGTTCAGTGCAACATTATGAAACAGCAGTGCACGAAATATAAAAGAACAATGACCCAGATCCGCCAAAGATAACTATTGAAGTGACGCATGTGTGGAATCGATAACAGTAGAGTACACGCACGCACTCGCGGACGTTATCGAACCAATATTTACTCAGGTAACAGAAACACGCGAAATGCCGCGACCGTGTGAACGCGTCCGACTTCTATACTCCACTATTTGTGTTAAAAAGAGCCCTTAGACGTTGCTGTAAGGGCGAGTCCATTCAACAAAACGTCACTGTATTATCGTTGAATAAAAAAGATCATACCTACCTATTCACCGGCCAACAGCTGCACCGAAACGGAACGGCAGATGCGCGTGAGCAGCCGACGCTGTTATTATAGAAACTACAAAAAGCGGCTGCCAGTTTCAAAGCACGCGTGGATTTTACACGGAGATAGTAAGGACACTTACCGTGGCTCATAAGGCAGTGCTGCAGTGCTGCGGTGGTGCGGTGGCAGCGCCGGCGCACTCACTAACAGCACACGTGCACGAATGCCGCGGGCGCACACCTGTCGCGGAATGACTGGCCATTTCCATATTAGATAGTATTTATGAACAGACAAGGCGCTCGCGCAGCCCGACGCGTCGAGGTGGACTGACTGCTGCCGCGCGCGCTACCTGCGCCCACCTGTCCCCCCCGCCCCACCTCCAGGAACCGGATGGCGGATGGTACTCCAAAACAAAACGGGCAACAAAGGACGTGCCGCGAATGTTCGCGCCACTGGTCCGCTCCATATATCGACGAGGGTCGGCGAGCCCCCGGCCGGCCAGCCCTTGCGACTGTTTACTCGCAACACCTGACTCACGCGCCGAGAACCCAGCCCCCATCGCTCATAACGATGGACTGATGATGCGATCGATTCACACCCGACCGTTGTAGTCCATACTGAAGTGACTTAATTTAAGGATGACGTTAAAAATGCAAATATAGAAAACGTTGAACACAAAGAAAGTGTTGACACACGAGGCAACGGCGACGCTCGGGCACCTGCTGAGTTTGCACAATCGGAAAGAATGATTGCTCAAGTAATTGTCGAAGTACTTGTAAACACAAACAATGCTTTAACACCGGCTGGACATCCGAGGCCGGTTTCGTCGTCCATTTTGTTCATAACAGTGATTTGGTTACACTAAATTTATTTACAAATCGGTTCCTGTGTTATTTGTAAACGGCCGCCGGTGGACGCCGGCCCGTTATTCATTCTTATCGGTTGTATCCGTAGCTGATATGATAACGGACTATCCAATGGTGCCATAATCAAATCTTTTCGTGATTTTGTCCGCATTAACGTTCAACAAATCATCCATCAATAGCTAGTCCAATAGTTTAAATATATTCTGTTCGTTTACAA
Organism: Dasypolia templi; assembly: GCA_963555695.1. Lineage (NCBI taxonomy): Eukaryota > Metazoa > Arthropoda > Insecta > Lepidoptera > Noctuidae > Dasypolia > Dasypolia templi. The sequence continues at coordinate 6,291,837 of OY743152.1, forward strand.
CTGCTTCAAGCAGTTACTGTAAATCAAATAGCCATTAATCCCTTGTGGTCCAATTGCTACTTATGCAGCCATTAAATTCTCATCATCTTTCGTTTTTTTGCAGTGACACAGCGTGTGTGTAGGTATGTGACCTCAACGATTTTGTCCCATAACTACGACACATGCCCACCTTACCGCTAACTGACTTGAACTTTTGACTATTTTTATTTAAACTTAAACTAAGTAGGCTAAACTTTTCTTTACTTAAATAAGAGCCAAATAGGTTTGTCAATTTTGTAACAATCTTCGTCTTTCTCTTTCTTAAAATAGTAGTTTATTTATTCATTTGGAGATAATGATTTTAGAGAAAGAATTTTTTTTTGATGAAACCGGAACAAGTTGTTTCAGCCTAACTTAACTAAGTTCAACCAACATCGAACAGCTGTCACGCCGGGCCCGCTGCAGTACGTGTTGCGAAAAACGAGACTATGAGAATGGGTATTTACATAATGACCATCTGCTCTGTATTGCAGGCCAATACCAATTATGATAGAAATAACGCAAGTATTGCTAGGGCTTGCTAGTACTAGGGATTAATCTTTAAAAAGAGGTATATTTATTCACAGCTGACATCACTTAGAAGATGATTGATCTCACAAAATACCAAAAGTTTGCTTGTGTTCCACCTTCAAGTATATGAGGATGATAGTTGAACATGAACTATCAAAGAATGCTTCATGCAATACATCAACGCTGTGCGTGGTTTCACACCTCGTAAAGTCCCACTATTTACTGCAGATTTCACGCAACAGAGAGCCAGCAAAACATACAAACAACACGAAGAATAAACAAAACGTTCATAAGTAAAAATATTTTGTCACAGCTGGAGGTTATCAGGCAGAACATAGCTCTTAGGTACAGGTAGTGGAAGGACTTACATCAAATTCACTTAGTCGTGTTCAGGGGAGCGATAAACGCCACATGAGGTGCGCAGGCGACGATAGCGCAACACGTCACGGCACCTGCTGATAACGGCGTCTGAACGCTGAATTTTACGCACTTTTATAATTTAAGTGCGAAGGTTTTATGAATACAAAATAGGTTTGAGGGATTTCATTTACTCATTCCAGTCATAATATATTTAATGAAACAATACCAAAGCTGTTTATTATTAATCTGTAGCTCATTAATATTTAGTTCTTCAACATTGGATCTAATCATCTGCATTCCTTCTTTGCCTTAATTTCCTTATCGGTCACTGTAACTTGTATTAGATAAAGTATTAGTCCTATCACATAATTAGTCACCTTCAAGGAAATAAAGCTTAGCATTAATTTTATTGACCATAGGTACTTCTTCATCACTATACCGTAAATCTTATTTCAACCAATCAAGCACAACCAATTTCCTCCTGCTCACATATCCGCATATCCGAGTCGGCTAGTTTTTCAGTCGGTACTACAATACCGTGGCTGCCCATCGTCGCGATATCAATGCACCGGGAGCGCAGGATGTGGCCCATCCGGAGTTGCACAAAAACTACGCTCAGCCTCCGGGACGCCGGATAGAGATGATGTTTGAGGGGAAATTAAACTTGTGTAGAAGCTTACATTACTTGTTCTCATCAATGAGAGTGAACAATTGTTTTTTGACATTTTTGTATGTTTTTGCAAATAATACTTTCGATCAGGGTCATCATTTTATTGGCTCTGAGGGTGGTGGTTCAAACTCAAAGTAATATTTTTTTATTTATCCAGACCACTTCTCAGGCGGTTACTTCCACTTATTCGTTTATTTTCCACAATTCATCATCATCATTTTAGCCGAATGACGTCCACTTTTTGGTTTCACACCGGTTCTGTGCTTCCCGCATCCAGCGGATTCCTGCGGCCTTCATAAGGTCATCGGTCCACCTCGTGGGAGGCCTTCCAACGCTGTCTACTGATACGCAGTCGCCACTCCAGAACCTTTCGGACCCATCGACCATGTTCTGCGAGCAATGTGCTCTGCACACTGCCACTTAAATTTTTCGGGCTATGTCGGTTACCTTGGTATCCTGCGGATTTCTTCATTTCTGATTCGATAACGTAGGGAAACTCTAAGCATAGCCCTCTCCATGGCCATTCCCTTTGGGTTTGGTTTTCCGCAATTATTTTCTAGCTATTCGACGACAGAACAGCACCAGCAATTTTCAGTATCGGTTATGGACATATTGGTCAGATTTATACATAATTAGATAACTGTAGACCCACAAGTCTAATTAAATACGCTGTTCTTATTAGTTAGAAAGCCTTTTATGGACTTTCCGATTTGTCAAGTAATAAATATAAAACTACATTTATTGCTCCAGTTGTTGTTAATTACGTTAGATCATACGCGGAACTCGGCTTGTCAACACATTGAGCATAATCTGCTGTGTAAGCTTTGATTGCCTAATGATTCACTTCGAAAGAGGTTAGAGGATTTGGTGAAAAAGAACAAATGATATTTGAGAGCTTGAGTTTATAAATCTCGGATCAGTCAGTCCTAAAACGTTGGAAGAATATTTTATATTCCTGTAATTTAGCGGTACACCACATATTTATCTACGCTTGGTTGTGAGATGTATGGCCTTATTCACATATCTTTATTCCGCTAACAAATATTTTCGACGTACTTGCAGATAAAAACAATAATCCAACGGGTGAAGTTGACAGTGACCCAAAATAACATACTTTTGGTACAAATAACTTATTGCACAATTAAAATAACAACACTGAGCTTTAACTGCAATGGAATTTGAATTTTTTTACTAGAAAAGTGAGTCCCACTTTTTTATTTTCATGTTTAGCTGCTAGATGTGGAACTCAGTACGTAATTATCTGTTTTGATTTGTGAAACTCCAGTGGTTAAGTTAATTTGCTAACAATACTCGTATAACTTGAAATTTGGAACACTTTTACTAGTGTACTACACTTTTACTACTTGTATTGTCCCACTTGACTATGATTACTATTGTGACGATTACTGGGACACTCTTAATAGTTGCCTCTAAACTCGTCATATTCCCCTTTTTTTGTTCTATACCACTAAATGCAAATAATAATTATTATCGGGACCGTTACAAAGTTGTTAACTCTCTACAACAAACATATAGATATAAGATTTGGACTGCATTTGACGATAAAACAGCTTAAGAGAAACCCAAGCAATGTCTTGAGTAAGCGCGCTCTGCTCTGTCGTGGTGTCTTGGGGCTGGCTTCGCTCGCTTGGCACGAAACTTTGCTTGCGTTTTTCTTGTCACGTTCCTTGACACGTGTACTCCTGACGATTTTCAATGATTTATTTTTAAAGTTTTCAGTTAGTTATTATCCTAGTTTTTGCATTTGCTCATAACTATATTTTTTACGCTTATTGTGTTCCTTATGATGTAAACTTTGTGATGTGAGTGCTTTAGTAATTTCTTGGGATTTGGTTGGGACCTACCTTTAGTTTTTTACCCTGCCACTCATATCAAAAACAATCACAATTGTTTTAAATGTGTACTAATCTTGAACTTTATGTTAAGGACCTTAGAATTCATATTAGCACCAAAAATTTACGACTGTTTTTGTTGTGAAATTAACTACTTACATAGATTAACGGATAATTTTTCTATTTCGTTATGCAAAAAGTTTCCTTCTGCAAGAAATACTTTTCACACAGCAGATCTTTAAAGTCAGTGAATTTCAAAACTCCACGAGTATTAGTACGTTAATAGTTTACCATAATACATTCGCACCACAATGATAACAAAATGATTCATTGACGCCGTAAAATATTAGAAATGCCTGCATTTGTTTTTTTTTCTGACGTAAATTGACATTCAATTGAAATCAAGAAAATCACATTTTTTAAGTAAACGACTTCATTACCTATTTGGAAATAACAAAACGGCTGTTCGATCTTTTATCATCTTTAATAGTATTATCAAGAGTTCCAATTTGTTTGTTTGCCTGTTTTTTAGTTTGAAATTACGCCATACATAGGGCGTAATTTCTGGAACTACCTGTCGGATATGCATTTAATAGCCCAATTCTTCAGGAATGATACAGACTATTTAACACCACTCTATGACCCGAGGAGCCGAGCAAAAAGCGAAAAGAAATTCGCGGGCTGAAGAAAAAAAAATTGGAAGCTAGACATTAATAGGCACACTCCTTAGCAGAATCATGTTTAACAGGCATAACCAATTGCTTCATAGAGGCAGTTAGCGTGGAAGGATGGCGTGTCCATAAGTTATACAGCTAAGGACTACTTTACCACTTACAATTTTTTCATAATTTTCCGATATGATCCAAGTACGTTGTTCAAGTGGTCGCAACCGCTACTGCTGAGCATGAGGTACTGGGTTCGATTCCCAGGTCAGGCGGAATTTCTCAGTAGCAATCCGGAGTCTGACTTTGTGCCCGGTTGATGGCAATAGGCTCGCCTCTTATTAAATGGGACTTATACATAACTGGCGAATTGTGGGTGACTGTAAGTACACCTCAGCCTTAGCCTTCGGCGAAAACAAGCGTGATGTTATATCATACTTGAATTAAAACCAAAAGTCTCTTGTTGAAATAGGCAGAATCGGTTCGAGCAACACGAAAAACAAAAGGTCAAATTGTCAGTGTCGTATTATTATGTCGTTTATAAATTTTTATCCTTATTTTGCTACATTTTTTAATATTTTATAATACAACTTTAAAAAAAACATTTAAAAATATAAAAAACAGTGGTCCGCCGGTAGCGGGAGCAGGGTCCAAGCTACTGGTGGTTAGGGCTCCAGAGACAGGAACCTCCTCACAATGCGAGCCGTATCGAGGAGTACTGCCTTCTGAATCAGGCCCTTGATCCAACCGCCTAACGAAAGCCTCGAGAGATGTTGGTCGAGGCTTTTTGCCATCAGGCCATTGGCCGATACGACAATCGGCACAATGACAGCCGAGCTCACATTCCACATGTCAAGAACCTCGTGTGCTAAGTCGAGATATTTAATTTGTTTCTCTTTCTCAGCTTTCACGAGGTTCTCGTCATGTGGAATGGTAACATCGATAATCATTTTGCGGCGCGCTAATCGATCTATCACTACTATGTCAGGCTTATTAGCGATAATAGTCATCTCAGTAATGATAGACCGATCCTAGTACAACGTGACAAGTTCATTTTCGAGAACTGGGTCGGGCATATACTTGTAATACGGTACCTCAGAATCCACAAGTTTATATTTCAAAGCAAGTTGCTGGTGAATAATCCTGGCTACTTGGTTATGCCTGTGCAAGTACTCGGCGTTAGCCAGACGAGAACAACCAGAGATAATATGTCTGATGGACTCACCTGGACGGTGGCATGCCCGACACACGTCAACCGTCCCGTCCTTCATAATATGTCTCCGGTAGTTATTCGTCAAGATAACTTCGTCCATAATTGCACAGACGAAACCTTCAGTTTCCCCGAAAAGGTCACCAAAACGTAGCCAGGATACGGACGCTAGGAAATCTACATCAGGTTCATGAAGAGCCCGATAGAAGCGCCCGTGAAGCTCTTTGCTTTGCCATACCGCCTTGCGGTCATCGGAAGTAAGTACTAGAGGTTTGTGCCAGTTCCCTTTAGCCATGGAGAGCGGGGTTAGCCCCTTGTCCACTGCGACCACATCGCGGTGCATACCCACTTCGGTTTAAAAAAAATATTCCCTGAGACTGCACACCTCGCGGTTGTGGAGGGTCTTCGTATTTAAAAAGCCTCGACCCCCGCACTTTCGCGGGATGTACAGTCTCATCACCGATGGTCGTGGGTGATGCATCCGATTTGCGGTCAGAAGTGTACGGACCCGCCTATCCAGGGCGTCGAGTTCGGTTTGGGTCCATTTGAGTATGCCGAAAGAGTACATCAAAATCGGCATGCTCCAACCGTTGAAGGCGCGCACCTTGTTTCCGCCCGAAAGAAGACTAATTAATACCTTCTTCAGGCGGCCAAAGAAGCGCTCCTTCAACGATTGCTTCATGTTAATAACGTTGATGCCTAACGCTTCCGACATACCCAAATACTTATAGTTTTCGGATGAAGAGAGGGATCTAAGGTGTATGGAATCCGAAAGTTGAATACCTTCGGATTCCATAATCTCACCTCGCTTAACATGCATGATTGCACATTTGTCCACACCAAATTCCATTCTGATGGCGCCACTGAATGTTTCAGTTACCAAAGGGCAAAGATTTTCAAGTCATCCATGAACAGAAGGTGAGATATGACCTGACCACCTCTCTTCAACCGATAGCCTAGACCTGAATCCTCCAACAGTGTGCTTAGAGGATTCAGAGCTAAGCAGAACCAAAGTGGACTCAAACTGTCGCCCTGAAATATTCCCCGTTTAATCCAGACAGGCTCGTTATTCCCCTGGATCTGTTGACACCCCGGATAGCGAAGGACCGTCCTCCATTGCCCCATACAGGACCTAAGGAAGGTGTATAGAGTTGCATCTATCTTGTACAACTCCAGCACCCTCACAAGCCATTTATGTGGCACCGAGTCGTAGGCCTTCTTATAATCTATCCAGCATGTCGACAGATCCTTGCGGGAGCGACGAACCTGTTGGCTAATGGCCATGTCGATGAGTACTAGCTCCTTAGTCCCTCGGGACCCGTTCCCACATCCATTTTGAGAGGCAGACATAATCGAGTTACTGTCAATGTGTGTATTAATTTTCGTTCTCAAAATGGATGTAAGAAGTTTATAGATCGTCGACAAACACGGGATCGGTCTATAATTCTTGGGTTCCGTGGGACTACCTGACTTATGGAGCAGGTGGGTAACGCCTGTTGATAGAAACTGCGGTAGCGACTCAGACTCTAAGGCTGACTGGAACTGAGATGCCAGGCTAGTGTGCGAACTAATTAGCCATTTCAACCAAAAGTTGTGCAATCCATCCGGCCCTGGCGATTTCCAATTCGGTAACGGACGGACTGCTCTTGCAACGTCTGATGGCGTAATTAGGACTGTTTCCATTTCTGGTACAGTTTCACACACTCGCTCGACATCCTGCATCAAGTCAGCCTCAGTGTGACAGACGGGTACTGACCAGATGCTGCGCCAGAATGCACTTGTGGCGGCATCATCCGGGCGGCACACGTCTGTCAAATTTTGTTCAGGTCGCTCCCAAGCTCTATATACCCACCTTTCATCGCTCTGGAACATGCGATTCTGCGTGTATCGATCAACCTGCCGCTTATACCGCCGAATACGGCTCGCCCATGCACAAACTTTCTGCTTCAGGAAGTCGATGCGCTCTGTGACACGGGACATGTATTTTCGAGGGCTTATTTTAGTCCCTGAAAATGCCCGCCTCACAAAGCGCATCACTCGTGGTCTTGTATTGCCCTCCCTGAAACAGTATAGTTTGCCTATGAGTACCCTGGCTCCATCGATACGACGCTCTATCCTGCATTGCCAGACTGGTTATGGATGGTTTTGGTAGAGCAGCTCCGTCACAGTTTGGAAACTTGACGTTAGCTAAACGACATGCCGCAACAGCCGCGCAATACAGGATCGAGTGTGTATCAACGAGATCCTCGCTGCTCTCGAACATATTCTTAAGTTGCGAGTCCAGGGCACACACCAGCGCCCTATTTTTTTTGTGCATAGGTAGGCGTGGTAATCGCGGTCTAAGTTCGGTCGGAATGGATCTATTATTATTATTTTCGTATTATTATTATTATACCGGATGTTTTTTTTACATAGGATTGTCTTTAAAAAATAGGGTTGTAGGTGAACGGAGTAATAGTTTTTTTTTCAGAAATTGGTCTAGTAATAAATACTACACATTAAAAAAAAAACATACTAGAGCAAAAAAACAGTCATTTTGATAAAAAATAGTGAACCGATTAAAAAAAATCTAAATTAATGCACACGAGCCGCTCGCACATCCTCGCCCGCCCGCGTGCCGCGCGCTCTTTTTCACTAATTTCAGTCAGCTGCGATTAGTGACGCAGTGACGTCACGTTGTTTAAGTTGCTAGTACTTCAAATGTGTGGTATTTATTGCTTGATAAATTTATATGTTTGTTATTGAAAACTAAAGAAATATTTTTAAAAAACTATGCCACAAGCTTCTACTCCGTTCACCTATCTTTTTCAAGACGGAAAAAAGTCATCCGGTATAAGCCTCTGTTGTCCCACTGCAGGGCAAACGCCTTCCTTCCCTCATTACACTTTTCCGATCCCCGGCGATTCCGGGCCAATCCTTCAAGGAGTCCAGCTCATCCCGTCATCTCTTTCTGGGCCTGCCGCGTAGTCATTTCCTGCTATCCACTGATTGGTGATTTCTGCGTACTACTGCTCCAACAGTGTCTTGAAAATTGCACAACAATACGGGGTGTCCCAGAAGTCGACGTTAAGCCGGAATCGGGTGATCTGTTAATTATAATGACTTGACCATATCACCCGATTCCGGTTGACGTCGACTTCTGGGACACCCTGTATATCAAACGATTCCTATACCCACAAACGTATCAACATAGTACAACCATAGACAAATGTATAGTGATATGAAACGGTGTCGTCGCCGAGTCGCGTCTCTTCCGTGGGAAATATTTCCACCCACAGCACAATCAAACGTCGCACGTCGAGAAATCGTACCGTGCGCGTGCGCCATATCACTTGTTAGAAAATTGTGTGCGAATCTGTCAGCTTGATTCTATTGTCGTTGTTCAACTTAGACTTTATTGTGGCATCGTGAAGATACGGTTGTAGTCTAAATATTGTTATTTTCGCAGGTCATGAACGTGTTTTTGACAGTTCTTGTTTCTGGTCGCAAGCGTGGATTTGCTGGGTTGTTTTTTTCAGGAATCAGTTTGTAGCAGGTCGGAATTTGGATTTGTGTCCGGTTCTTACGTAACTGGTGAGCTTGGTGAGCCACCCTGCCTTTTCCAGAAATACAGGCGTGATGTTAAGTTACGTTCTTAGATTGTGTGTAATGTCCTCCTTTTGCATATTCAAAACACCTGGTAGTATTTTTATGAATGTAGCATTATTAAAATTTTATTACGAGGCCAAAAAATAAAAGCGTGTTGTAGCTGCTGAGGGATAGGATATTACTAACAAAACATATATTACAAATGTTAATCCAACTTGAGCGCTGATCAGCTGTTCTGTATTTATAAAGGTAACGGCCGATGTAATAGTTTTTTGAAACAACAATGCTGACGTACAGTGTGTTGCAAGTTTGTAATGTCTATAAATAGTAGGTCTGCATATCGACTGTCATAGATAACAAGTTTGTTGAGTAAACTTTCACAGCTAAGTGGGCTTTACAAGTTGACGAGTAATAGTCGACCAACGTACATTTGCATTTGCAGTTCATGGGAGACCATGTTTTTCAACTACAATATTTAGTTTGTTCAACATTCAACTACGGAACCCTTCATTGAGCGTGTCGGACACACGCAATTGCCGGTTTTTTTTAATGCTATCCCATGCTGAATAAAGGCCTCCTTCAAGTTCTTTCAGGAACTCTTTTCCCGAACGAGTCGTTAAGTAGAACAAAATCGCATTGTTTTCCAGTAATCCGATAAGGTTTCCCGGAGGTTATGTACCACTTCCATCATAACTTCAAACTTGTAATTTAAACTCATACCGACTCACGCTCGGTACACAATGTTGACAAAACCTTGCGCGTTATAAGCAGGAGGTGGGGCAGCGCGTGAGTGTACCAGCGATCGACTCCAGGAATCACACATCTGCCTCCCGGTCTGCGCCTGCGACTGAATAGCCGCCATTCAATAGTACGACAATAAAACAAGGTTTTACTTACAGCACATGTCATATAACTAGAACAGGATTTTTATGTATATTTGTTTATTGAAACTTCAAAGAAATTGCGCCGGTGATATTTAATATTTTTTCTCTATTTTTTTTTTACAATTTTCTTATTTCTTACTCAAATTCAAACTCAAAGCATTTATTTCAATAAAACCATGTACAGGCACTTTTGAATTGTCAAGGAGTCGGTCAGTCAGAAATATGAAGCTAGTTACCCATTTCAAAGCGTAGTAGGTACCTATGGAGAAGAGAGGGCAAGAATTCCATGGACACTCTTTTAACATCACGCCTTGTTTCCCCGAAGGGTTGGGCAGAGGTGTACCTATAGTACACCCACATTTCACCAGTTATGTTTAAGTCCCATGTAATAGGGGGCGAGCCTATTGCAATCTACCGGGCACAAATCCAGACTTCGGGATGCTACTGAGATATTCCAGATAGAAAAACCCAATAACACGTTGCCCGACCTGGGGATCGAACCCAGGACCTGATGCTCAGCAGTAGCGATTGCGACCACTAGACCAACGAGGCCAAATATATTTGTTACATAATTAATGTTGATCTTATATCGCACGCTGAGAATGAAAGTGACTCAAGTCGAAATTTAGGATTTTTGGGAATAATGGAAAATGTGTTCGGCGGATAGAACATTGTCTATTCATTCTACAATAACTTCTTAATATGAAAACGAAAGTTACGAATTTAAATTGTATTACATTATTTGGTTTTATCGCTTTATGTATACTTACAAACACAAAAAAAAAGATATTATTTTTCTATATAAAATAACTTCACAAAAAAACTGAAAATTATAGGTCGCTTTTGTATTAGAAATATTGTAATTCGTACTGACTTTTTGTGGTAAAGGTCTTTTTATTTCTTGTAGTACTACAAAAATTATGTTCCTATTCCAAAATGTGTCAGTTTCTTTCTTATGATATAGCGCTTTTTCCCTAACAATGACAATAAAACAGTAAAAAATAGTTAAATGCCATTTATTAAATCGACATAATAAGAACGTGTAACTAACACGCCAAACAAAATAATACATCAAAGTAGTATAAAAATTGGTATCAAACAACACCGTGAGTATTTTTTCACTGGTTTAGACAAAGTAATTCTAAAATAGGAGGAAAGAACAAAAAAAAAACTGTAACAAAAATAATGAAGTATTTTAGCCAAATCAACAATAGCATAAAATTAAACATAACTATCAGTCTTTCATTTACGATTCAGTTTTATAATCAAATAGGAACATTGTGCTTACTCCACTAATTCAGTTCGAAGCCTTTAATAATCACTAAATCATTGGATTTTGTTATTACATGTACCCACGTACCTACTATAAAATATATTTTTTGTAAGTTTGCTTATTTACAAAGAATTTAAAAAACTGGCGTAAATGCTAGGGATTAAATTTTTTCTAACCAAATCTTTGAGATCTCTTTTTTTATTTTCTTTTAACTCAAGTGGATGATCATACAACTGATCGATTACAATTTCACTGTAGCCTAACATTTTTTTACGTTTATTTCTCATATTAATCAGAGAAAACGTCTCATCAGAGTATGATGTTTTATAATAAAAGTGAAACAGCTCCTCTTTGATAAATTTGATTGTTTTAAGGTCATTCCACAATATTGATGATTTGTTTATGTTTTCCTTGAAATTGTATGCCCATTTTTCTTGAAGTTTTTTGACATCTAAGAAGAATTCGTAACTAAGTTCTTTGACTATGAAAGGCTTTCCGGATTTCCGAGCGCTTTTAATCAAGGTAGCAAATTGAACAGGTATGTATATAGGTCCAGTTTTTACGTTTTTTTAAATTTCTTTTTCGATCAAGCTATGCACATTATCGGCTTCATTTTGAGTGTGTCCTTTTATTAGGTACTTATGGGTAATACTTTCGATATTATCAAAATGAGCGACCGCGTAAGAGTATAAGCTTGCAATGACTTTGTTTTTATTCTGGCCAGTGCAATTGTCAGAATAAAAGGTTACATGTAACTTATTATCTGCATTGTTCCTGCTTATGGTACTTAGGTAATTGAAAATACATGAACCTATTTCATTGGCACCTCTTTGGCCCTGAGTTTCGTCCCAAAAATAACAATAAACGTCTCCATAGGACTTTTTATCGTCTTCTCCATTTTTTAATTCTGTTATTGTGAAATCGAGACAGTTTATTTTGGAAGAATAGTAAAAATAATCAGGACTAGGACATAACATGACGGACTGTAAATCATAAATTGCACAAATATGTGTCTCGTCAATGTTTTGACGGTCCACCCGTTTTTCTTTGCGACACAGTTCTTTTTCTTCGAGGTGTTTATCATAGTTAGATTTAAGTAGTGCTTTATTATTTTCGGGGGCAAGTTGATACGCAACACACGTTTCACATCTGTCTTTTTTCGGTTGAAAGAAACCTATATTGAAATCGTTGTTAAAAGTGTTTAAGTATAACCAATAGTCGCACTGCGGCAAGTTTTTTTCTTTTTGATCGTTATTAAAATCAGTCCAGAGGTCCCTAATAGTTTTACTATCAGTTATGTATTCCCTGCTAGTAGTTGCTCTTAAATAATGAGATTCGACTCTCGGTATCGATTCCATGTGATTTCTGATGTATTGCAGCAGATCTGGGTCTACCCTCTTTTTGTTTTCGTGCTTTCCTCTACCCTCAGGCCCTACGAAACCATGGCTGTTAGTTTTACTTTTAACTGTTCTAAGCTGTCTGTCCGATATGTCCAAAGTGTTAATAAAAAACAATTTACAAACCCGGATCCTATTGCCATTTACCGTGAAATAGAACGCGTTGTTTGGCAGGCGCGGTTTTTGAGTATTTGAGTACCTGTATCTTGGTTGCACTTCCATCATGCACGCCCTAATGTAAGCACGTTTTAACTCCAAATTTGACAAACTCCAATAGTTTTTAAACAGATCAGATCTCTCATTCTCGCTAACGTTATCAAAACATTTAAGTCTACACTTACTTGTACAAGTTTCTTTCACATGCCTAGCTGGAATGACTTTTTTCGATTTAGACAAAGACTTATAACATTCTCCGGAGTTTCTTAATATTTTAGTTCGGTTTTGTTTCCAGTTACCGGGGTTCCTTTTCCGCTTTCTACTTTTTGAGAGTTCCGGTTGGCTCGTAGAATCAAGAGATGAAGAGCTAGAACTGGAAATACGCCTGCTTCTTTGATTGTTGGAGTATTCGGCATGGTATGGTGGATCTGTATCACTTAGATCCACATCACTTTCATTTGGGTTGATTGGTGATTGAGCGTATGAACGTTGGTTACCTGTTTGAGATCTCAAATTGCTGGTACTAGGGCCCGGGATAGCTGTATTTTCAAATTCATTTGTAAAAGAACGACTTGAAGATGATGAAGTACTGCTTCTACTTAAGGATGAAGATGAACTGCTCGTACTCGAACTTCTTGAATGCGGTCGGACGGTGGATATGGTACCCGAGATCTTCTCAGTAGCTTCTGATTCATTATCTATTTCTTGTTGAGCTTTTTCAATGTCCTGAAACAATGGATAAGTTTAATAAAATCAATATATAATTAAGGTTTCAATCATCGCTCACACGATTAGAGAATCACTTACATTCAAAGGTTTAGGTTTATTGTTTGAGTTTAGGATTATGTGATGTTCTTGTCCCCGACGTGGTGGTGTATTTTCGATAATGGAAGGACTAGATGGTATATTTTCCTTGTCGATTTCACAATCCTCATTAGTATTCTGCAAACAAAATCTTAATTTATAACCTTTCGGTACATACGTGATAATATGAAACATGAAAAAACGATTAAATATAAAGTATTTATAAACAAAATACATGAGATATGATATGATACATGGAGAGATGAAAAATCTGTTAATACAGATTTGAAAAAGAAAAAAAAACATGATCAGTGTTGATAACTACAGTCATTTTCTCTTACTTGCCATGTTTACCGTTTGAATGTTTGTGAGCAACTAAGAATATGATAACGTTTAGATAATCCATGACTTCTACTAACAACAGTCTACACGTGCAAGCAATCCCAATTTGTAAACAAAAGAACGGATTTCTTAGAAAGTTCAGTATGTATGATGCCGACAGTCGAGTTTATTACCGGCTAGGATAATAAAGCGACAAAAGAACAAAATAACGTACACAGCTGCGCAGTTTCTACTAATTTTCGCAACTAAATAGTACTTTTTTATTATTTAATTGTTGTCGTTATTGAGAGCTAAACCAACCAAAGCCGAGTGATTTCGAAGCTTTAGGGAGTTTGTTAAAATCGAGTGACGTTACGTGAAGTTTACACTGTATGAAATACTTAATTACCTTATTTTTCTGTTTGTCTTCCACTATTTGAAGAATTAAAGCACTCCTTTTCATTTTAAACTTCTCAAAAGTTACCGACTCAATAGGATTCATAAAACTCTGAAAAAATATTAAACTGTACTATTAATCAATATGTCAGTTATAAAACACATCGTAAAAATATTAAACAGACTTTTTTTTTAAAAGAACAAATAAATAACAATTTATTTAAAATTAAAAAGACCGGTTTCAAAATGAGTCTATGAGTTTAACTCATGCCTTAATAAATAAGTGACCGAATTTGATTTATGTCACTTATGTTGCTAATATTAGAAACAAGAAAGTGACCTTAACCTAAATTAGTCACTTTATGATTATAAATTGTAGCAAAACTTACCCACACTAATTGGCACAAAACTGACGTTAAGTGTAATCGGTCACTACGGTACTAAACTTGACACGTCTTGCAACAACCACTCGCGCTGCAGAACTGGTTGGGTCCTTTTCACTCTGGCGCGGGAAGAATGAAGCGCTCAAAGACAAAGAGACCGAAAATACCTCTATCCCTCTCTGACCATAAATGGCCTGTTTTTGAATATAATTGCAATAGAGTGTACTTTTTTGAGTCATTTTGTATATTTATCTCATTTTACTAAAATTTTGAGTTAGGTCACTTTCGTTCTCACCGTGCGATATGTAAGTGCTAATACGTTTGTAAAACGATTTACAAAAACCGTACACGTAAAAAGTGTCCAGAGTGCAACAAAAAATAAATTATTAAAATAAGCCGTGGCAGCTAAGAGATGACCAGTCCCAACTGACAGCGCCCGTTCACGAACATGACGCATGGATCAGCACCATCCAGTTCAACCATTTTGAAGGGAGCTAAATGATCCACAACACGCGGCACCGTCAGAGAGACATTTAAGTGAACATGACATACTACGAGTATCAGCCGCCAGGGTACATTCAAGACATATTGTCTTGAATGTACCCTGGCGGCTGGCATTACCCGATAAATAGTTGCTCCACATACCTATTACATAGTAGTCACACCGTTGCTATGCATTTAAACAATACAAAGGTGATTGAGTTTATACAATGCAAATATATTCTTGCAATCTTCAGCAGCTCCAACAGTATTTCAAATGTTAATTAATTAGTTGTGGTGTGGAGCAGGACCAACATTGAGCCTTAATTGGAAAAGGTGTCATTTCCGTAGATCCGTAAAAGTAAATGCAAATCAAAGTATCCGTTTTTTACTCACAGCAAAAACGAATAAATCTATTTCAATGTTAAGCAGGATTAATTCTGAAAATTAAAAAGTTTGCTCTTGGGCTGGATTTAATTAAACTACAGAAAGTACTCCTAATAATACCATTATGTTATTTACAAAATCCAGCGACTGTTACCATTTCAATCTGAAAAGAAAGTTACATGCTATCTTGAATCATCGGCATCTTCTATCAAAATTGCATTGCAGCCTAAAAAGTCCAAAGCGTAAACACAATTTAACTATGTAAATAACTGGTACATTTCCATTCAAAACTTACAGAAATCATATTATTTCTGAGCCTCAGATATCAACAAACTGAGTCACACAATCGTGATATATTGACAGAATTAACAAAGAAGGTACCTACAATAAATTACTCTGAACTCTGCTATGCGTTCTGTTAAATAGGACTACGGCTTTGTGATATCAATAATCCGGATCCCTGTTGGTACAAATAATAGCGGAGTTACAGAAGAACCAACCCTCGCAATTTACTATTTAAAGCCTCTTTACACAGTGTAAAGTGTGCAAAAGGTTGAGCGATGGAGGCACTGACTGAACACGAGTGCGTAGGAACGTCATTTGTTTGATAAAGTCAATTAAATCCTAATAAAAATAGGACCGTTTGGGTAGAAAAATGAGAATTCATTATTTGTCCCAAAATATTTTACTTAATGCAGTTCGGAATTCAAAAGTTTAGGACATTCTGTTACGATCGTTTTGCTAAAGCTGTCCTTACTAACAAAGTTTCTTACCTCGTTGTAGGTTCATGTAGCCTTCTAATAAGGAGATTTTCTTTCTCATATATATCTCATAAGGCTATACATATATCAATAATCCGTGTGGCGACGGCCCTACGGTGGGATGCGCCGGCGGCGGCGCGCGTGGGAGCATCTGCGTGCGCAGCTGTCAGGCGCACGCGCAGAACGCAATGTGGAGCCTCTGCACAAAACGGTTAAAAGGACAATAAGGTTTTTTTTCATTCAAAGTAAATAGGGCAATAAAAACAGCTGTTTTTGATCAAAGACTGCCTTTGCTTCTAAGGGATGGAATTCAAAGAAGGAACGTCCTTAAACATGTTTATAAAAGCCTGTTCAAATTCGTCGCTGTGTTTGTAACCGTTTTTCTAATTTTCGTTAGAAAAAAAAAACAAAGCAAATCTTCAATTAAGAACAGCAATATCAATCAGGGCAAGACCGGAATCCTACAAAACAAAAGAAAAGCTAGATATAATCAACTTTCTAAATATTAGTTAATTATTTTATTATTATTGGTTCAAACCCAACATTAGGGCCGAGGACAGAACTACCACAATTATAAACCCAAGTTACAGAACCATATTTCTCGCATCCGCTGGATGCACTAATAGCCTTATTATAATTGCCTTATTAGTGTAATTATTAATGTAGTACTTTTACAACTTGAAAGCAGTCGCTACGACTTAGATTATGACTTAACTTCATAACCTTTTTCCTTACTTTGTAAGGGCCGACTTCCAGTCTCACGGCTAAATATTAAACACAGCGAATAATTAATATCTAGCTGACATACATACTGAATATCTAAGCTAAGCTTCAAAACTGAGATCTAAAAAAAAACCGACCTTGTGCGAGTCGGACTCCATACCACCGAACAGTATTAAACACCAACTTTTTTAAACACTTTTCTTGGTGGGGATGGGGACCCCCTTTAATTTTTAACCCTTTGGGTACGGAACCCTATAAAGGACAGTGGACAGTACATTGTGATGACACTGGCAAGACCGGGGGAAAGTTCTTAGACATGACATTAACCAACCCGCACTGGGCGCATGTGGTGAATCGCCTTCCTCCTCCCACAGAGAGAAGATTGTGTCCCAGCAGTGGAAATACTATATTGTGACATTATCAACTTGAAGAGATATGAGGAACATGGTGTAAAGTTCACTCATACTCCTTAGAAAAGGGAGGATCCTCCGACCAGACGGGTGTCGTATCTGGTGGCAACTGCCGATGATTGTTGTCGGGAAGTTGCATATATGCTAGTTACGCGGTAAACTCTGATTGCGCGATGCAGGATTTGTGTGACGTCAGTGTGATGCGTTGTTCGCATGTGGCGTTGTAAATGCCACCACAAACTCAATGCGGACACCGTTATTATTTTAATTAAATTGATCCGTTACTCAGATGTTTCGTCTTCGTATCGACTCTTATATTAAAAGAGACCATGTACTAGATCCTAACAAGGATGCTTAGTCACTCAGTCTATAACGGTTATCCACCAAACGACCACATTCATCTACCTCTAAGATCAACCACTTCACACAACCTAACTATTACCTAAGCCGAGAGACCTGATATATTGCACTATTATCATAAAACACAGCTTATAGTCTTTAAGAGCTTAATCAGGGATATTAATTTCTAAGCAGTAATAAACTGTATTATGGGCTTAAAGTCAATAGCATCAAACTATGTGATAAAAGCCACATTTAGGTTTTATGAGACACTACAGTAGCTTCTGCCAGCTGCTTGGCCAGCGTGGATGTTCGAACTTATCTCATGGGAACGTACTACGGGGACATAAAGTAGCCTGTGCTTCCCCAGGATACCTTCTATCTTCTTGCCAAATTTAATCTAAATCCGTTCCGTGGTTTATGCGTGAAAAGGTTACATACAGACAGAGTTATAATGTGTATGAAAAGCTATTGCCCGCGACTCGTCTGCGATCCAGTATTACAAGTAGTTCAACTTACCCAGGTTATTGTCTATCTGTGAGCCATTTTTTTTTTCGTGCTCGTTTTTCTACGTCCTTCCTACGTCACATGTATAATTTCAACATGAATGGTGTAACCAATTTTAATTTATAACGTTTATTTATTTAAAAGAGTGTCTTTGGAGTTTCTTGCCCGTTCTTCTCCATAGGTACCTACTACGTTTTGTCATGGGCAACTAGCTAGCTTCATCTCTCTGACTGACCGACCCGACCCCTTGACAATTTAAAGTTGCCTGTAAATGGTTTATTTGAAATATATGCTTTGAGTTTGAGTTCAAGATGTACATAATAGTTTTTTCCCCGATTGTCTTTGGGGTCGACCACCAAAAGGACTGTTGCTTCTGATTTTTTTAAATATTAGCGGACACTAAATTATAAGTAAACTTCCAGCAGATGTCTCTTTCATATTAAAATTAAATTAGTAAATCTTTAATAATTACACAAAAGACATTACAAAACCTTATAACTTGAACGAAATTACGTTCGACTTCATTCAAAACGTTTTCCTTGAAGTATGCAACCTCCTTTATACGTTAGGCGCACGCACAGCGCAGGACGCGTACGCACTCACCGTCGGACGCATAAACTATTAATGATTCAATCGTACGCAGGAAAATGTGCTCCATTTTATGTTATTTACACTTGCAGGTTGTTTTAAAATCACGTTTTAAAAGTGATTTCAATAGTATTAAGACTCTGGGAAAAGAAAAAGTCTAGATGTTGATTCTGTAAAAATCTCACCTTGTAGACTTGCGTGGAGTGAGCTGTTAGTGTCATCCCGTCTTGGTCCTCAGCATCAGTGGTACTGACAGCTCCCTTCACCTAAGTTTTCACGGTGTGATGGTTACAGAATAGCACTGGCCTGGTTTTCCGAGAGCGTAATACTCACTGTGAGTCGTTGTCATTTCTGAAATATTTTGTTCCGGTAGCAAATTGAGGATGGCTGCTGATGAAATTAAAGGCACACCGATACTCAGTTTCGATGGAAATACAGGCACACCTTTACCATTTTGTTTCACTTTTGTATTTGTCTTTATAGTTGGCAATTTAGCAATTGTGTTACAACACAAAACTGCTTACTTTTGGTTTTCTTACATACTGACAGGAAATAGAGTGACGGGATCCTAAGTCTGAGCAGGCTAAAATGTAAAAGGTTTGAATGTAAACCAAGTCTGGAACAAAACCAAGTACTCTATTTTTTTATTGTAATCGTAGCTCCGGTGAACGATCTGAGCTTCACGGCGCCTGCACATGTTTAATTACAAAAATAAAATGGCCGCAGCTCTATGGTCGGTGATCTATGGCAGCCATTGTCCAATCCGTAACAAGAAATTTGCATTTTTAGCCGTCACATATTTTAATAAACGAAGCTTCTAGACTATTTGAAACTTGAAGTGGTGGTTTATATTTTTATGTAGTAACGTTGAGCCTTATTAATAATCCATTACGTGTTTAATAACTTGAACTTCTTAAAGCAGTAGCACTAGAGGATTTTACTTCCTTTAAGCTCTACGCTCCACATTGATCGCTCATATTATGCTCTAAATCATACAACACGATAATCCCTTTCCAGCCTGTCCCTCTCTGCCCGAGCGACGCCCTAATCCCAGGTCCGTTCCCCAATAGGGGTTCCCTTAGCGTGTAGTCGCTTCATTTCTCAGTTTTAAGGCCTGGCTGGAGGCTTCAAAAGCCGACAACCTTCTTGGTTGACCTGCGAGAAGCCATTAAAAAAAAAACAACACGACAGTCGGTGGAGGTTCTAGTCGCCTTAAAACGGTGAACAAGGAGAAAAACAAAATGAGTCGATAGACAGAAACCACCGCAAGACCACGCCGCCATTGCGCTATTTTCTTTTTGACTTATGTCTGATTTTACCAAAGTCAGATATCTTCAATCCGTGGAATGAAATTGTCGTCTGACAGTTCTAGTATGGAAAAACTGTCAAAAATTCAAAATTTACAGTACGGTAGTAGTACATTAAGTTTGGTAAAATTCGCCCTCAGATGTTTTTTTATTTGTTAACTTTTATCTTTACAAATGGTTTTCCATTTAAAAGGTTTCTTTTTCTAATTTAAGTGCTCGTAATAACTCTCCAACTATATCAAAATGTCTTTATTTATTCTTTTACAAAACTTTTTTCAATTTTTTTTCTGATGAAGAGAAGATCACACTTGCACAACTAAAGATTTCAGGCTTGATATTTTCCTTCACCGTAACTTTTAGTAACACTACTTAAAGTTTCATTATGTACCTATGTTATGCTTTGATAGTTACACTAACGATAACGGTGCGAGCACAGAACATTAACTGGGTGTTTACGGAAATGTTACCTTAATGTGCATTTTTGTTTACGAACACTTACTCGAGGCCCGTAGTACATGCTCTGGTTCCTTTCCTCATGAACATTCAATTCGATTTTTATCATGTTTTTGTTTTCTAATGTCGAGCTGCGGCTGCTGTATTTTGAGAAACTAAAGAAGAGAACTAAGACTAACGGGGTCCGGAAACGAGGCAAGATATTTCAGATTTCACTAATTTAGAAACATTTCTGTGACTTCTCGATTGTGAGTGTGCCAAGATAGCGAGTCAGTTTATTTGACAGTTCAGTTACTGGCTTTTTTTTTGGGTGGGAAATCATCAAATGACTTCTCCCGCTCTGGGTGGAGCGGGAGGGCGTGTCAGACTTTAACTGACTAAAACCCACCCGTGTTCCTTCAGTTGCCTGTGCCAGGGCCACGGTTATCTCTATCGAATTACCCGCGACCCTGAGGCGTCGGCCCTAACGGACCCCGTCATTTTGTGCTGACATCTCTTTGAGGCGCGCGTGAAACACGACGCGCCGTCGACCCGGGCCTGGTCCCTACCGGATGGCGAGCTACCCATTGCTCGCTGTCCGCAAGCCCGCGCCGGGAATCTGCAGGCGACTCCCGACGCCCAGGGCGTCTCCTGCGGTGACTAAGGGCGTGAGGGCGCAAGGCTCTCTCCCTCACGCGCTCCGCCTCCTCCTTCGCGAGCATTACTGCTTCTCAGAAGGAGGTGACGGCTTTCCATTCCCTCTCGCTCCGTAGCATGGCCTGGACCAGGGCCGGACGCGAGAGATCGCCGCCGCCGATCACCTCCGCGAGGACACTGCGGTGCTCCGCCCAAGCTGGGCAGACCTCCACCGTATGCTCTACCGTGTCCTCCGGGCGATCCACAAAATGGTGACACCCGGGCGTTTCCTCCCGCCTTATGCGAAACAGGAACCTCCCGAAACAACCGTGTGTGAATAAATTTGAAGGCAGCACTAGCCGTTGAACTGACTCGCAAACTAGGCTGCCTGAAAGTCTATTCTGAAAAAGTCTCACCGTGAAAACTTGGTGAAGTGAGCTGTCATTCCAGCTGTTAGGGATTTACACTATTGACAGATCACTTCACCAGCTTCACCTAAGCTTCCGCGATTAGATTTGTAAATTTAGACCAATTTACGAGTATCTGTTATTATAAACGAAAATCTAAAAGTTAAACAAAAACCGAACCATATGCCCCATTCAAAATGTTAGTTCGAAAAACGGCCGTTGCACAGAAAAGTTGGTCAAAATGTAGAGAATAGATCCGCTGTTGTATAAAGACTATAAAGCATTGGAAGCGAAGCTGGATTTCAATCATGTACTTGAGATACGACGCCTAAGAAAAGTTTTACTCGGAAACTGGCAGATGGGCCTTGCCGTGGACGGAACATCCTGACTGTGATAATTAAAGTTTTTGCGTTGCACCTTCTACATAAGAAAATATCCTTTCATTACAAATTCTTTAATGTTGTACGCTTTCAAGTGAAACTAAAACTTCACCTACTGTGTTTAAAATATAATTAGTTTTGTACTTTTCGCCGGAAGGAATTACTTTAATTACCAGTGGTTGGTTCTACGGCTAAAATCACATATCTATCCATCGGTTTCACCACTTTTCTTAAGCAAAGTTGCTGTCGAAGCTTATAACCGTAATGAAAGAAATTGACAAAATTACCTTTAATTACAAGTATTTACCATGATTACCATTATTTGGATACCATAGAGACAAACGCCATTTGATTTTAAACGATCTGATTATCGTTTATGAAACACATACCAGCATAAATTGCCTCAGAGAATTAAAGTTTTATTTTTAAAACTGCCGGACGACAGTAACTGGGTTGTGGACGCCAGATATGCAGTCGTCCAGGTAATAAAATACAGGTACAAGCTGAGTACCAGTATTTTCCATGGACATCTGGTTAAAAAGAAGTGGAAGCCACACGATAGGTATGCCAACATAGGTAGTTGCGAAAAGCCTCGGCAGATGATTTTTTACTCTTTAGTCATTACTCATCATACCTAATTACAACCACTTTTTCGTAGCTTTGATGATCGCCGTAAACCACCAAGAGAGAGCCTCACACCAAGTGTTATAGTTGGATGATACCTTCTTATTAACGGTACCAGTCATTAATATTATGCGGCGCTAATTAAAGAAAGTCTGAAGCGGTAAAATTTGTTCTAAAACCCTATAAGAGTGTTTTTTTGTTAAAGTCAATTAATTTGGTGTGTTACTAGTCTGTGACGAACGGGCTAAAAAAAGACGGAACAACTAATTATTAAAATGAGTTATAAAATAACACGTATGGCAAGGCAATATAATGAAAGATCCAACTTGACGGATTACCCGATTGATATTTTCTGCATGAGTTTTGTATCATACAGACGCTCCCTATTTAAACAGTGCGAACAGTGCACGTCTTTGTAGCTCAAAATGGTTTGTTTCGGTAGTGTTCTAGAATTAGGTCTTCTAGACACACTTTATTTTAACTTTTGTCTCTAATAATATTCATAATGTCAATGTCATGCATACCTGTTATTTGAAATGCTTTTTTTTTTGTGTTGTTTAATTGAATTGTAAGTGACTGTGCTGTTGGTGTGCTTAATCTTAATAAATAAATAAATAAGTCGATTTTAAATAAATGTGGTTTTGAGACGTGTGACTTGTATTTTCGTTTATTGTCACCGACTTCTGAAATTACCTAAAGTTCGTTTTCACTTTGTATCTGTCGTAACTGTCATGCACAAATTCGTACTTGCTAAGCTTATTGACGACAGTCCTTTTGTTTCTTGTGTAAACATACCATTTTTTTTTTCTTTTCATAAACACTACTTTATTATTATGTATATTTAAATCAATGTGGGTGTACAGGTACACCTCTGCCCAACCCTTCGGGGAAACAAGGCGTGATGTTATGTTATGTTCTCTATTCTATTTTATTAATACTTGTTACACAAATCTACCTATATTTTATTTAAATATTAACACACACGTTATAACTGATTTACATCCGTAAAACGTCCTCGTAACATTGGGTCTAGTTGAAAACCAGCGTCAGGCACTTGGTTGTCTGGCATTTATGCTGAACTAGGCCTATTTGGCGCAGCCGTTAGGCATACAATACTATTTTCTTCTGTTTTGTTTTGAGTGAATATTGTGTGCCTTAACCTGGGTCATATAAGTTTATTTTCTTTCTTGTCTTTCTTTATTCTATGTTAACAACAGTAATAGGAGGTTTTATAACATCATCAACATCATCATCATTTTCGAAATCGGTCCACAATTTATTAAATTATGGATAATCATACATTAAAAGTGGTATTGGCTCCGACTTACAAGTCGAGGTCGTGGGTTCGAACCGAAACAGGCGCTTTACTTTGTGTAATTTATTTCATCACCACTGCTCTCAAAACGGTGAAGGAAAACATCGTGAGGAAGCGGACATGTCCTAAAACTGAAAATTAGAAGACATGTGACATCCACCAACACGCACTGGGCCCGCGTGGTGGTTTACGGCCCACTCCACTCACCGAGAGGAGGCATGTGTCCCAGTCCAGCAGTGGGAACAAAATAGGCTGATTATGCTACATTAAAAAAGTTCATTCAGACGAACATAGAACCTGCTCCTTTTTTGAAGTCAGTTAAATAAAAAAGTAAATAATTACAACATGCAAAAGTTGGATAGCACGTTGCCAATTATCGAGAAAGCGTGAAATAACATTTCATGATTTGCAGTCCGTTAGTAAGTCTACTACGAAGTCGAAAAGAATCCCTCAGATAAACTCCATAAATCCACCAAATACATTAGAATACTAGATAACAACTTCAGA
The DNA here is from genome assembly GCA_963555695.1 of Dasypolia templi. Lineage (NCBI taxonomy): Eukaryota > Metazoa > Arthropoda > Insecta > Lepidoptera > Noctuidae > Dasypolia > Dasypolia templi. The sequence goes on from OY743152.1 coordinate 6,316,146, forward strand.
CAACCGTGAAATTTTGTTGAAAGTTCAATAACAACATAGTTGTATAAGCAAAGCCGCAGACAAACTAACGCCCACAATCATTAAAACTCGTTTCCTCACCAACTCAGACTAGCGTGGGATGAGCAAACTCTAAATTTCCAATTTAGCGTGGAAAATTAACTTAAAGTTTATAATGGTACCCTAGCTTTCCCTCAAGCCCCGAAATGAGAGAATTTATAAGTATAAGGCTCAAATTAAATCATATCCTGTATGAATGAGTAAACCGCCTCATCCAAGTCTTCTAAGTTCCAACCATTTAAATTTACAAGTAATTAAATACGGGAACGCTTCTCCTACGCCCGTCCTTTTGATGCGCCTTGGAGGTCGCACCTTAGAAATCTCCTCAAATCCCCTCCCCCCTCAACCGTCTTCTACTCCTACTCTTTCCCTGTGCACGCGGTTCGGTTGTGGAATTCACTTCCGCCTGACATTAGGAACTGTCAAACTGTTGCTGTGTTTAAAAGGAGAGTGAAAGAACACTATCTTTCCACCGTGTCATATGTAGTTGCATTTTTTTTTTTTATAAATATTTTTGCGATATTTATTTATGACTTATGTATGTATGTAAGTATATTTACACATTGTATGTTTTTTTTTAAATTAGTGAATTGTTTTTTTTTATGTATTTTGATTTGTTTTTTTAAAGAGATTTCTTTGGAAATAAGCATCACCTTTTTAAGTATCTTTCTATTCACTTTTTTTCTTGACTGTTTATCTAAGTGTACGTAAACCGTTAAATAAATAAATAATAAAAAGTTGCATTCCAACCATGTCCTCCTAATCTTTGGGTGGGAACGCAAAAATGACGTTCATATTATTTTTCATTAAAGTTAGATTAAAGTAAAAAAAATACTGTACTAAGGTGGCCTTAATGCCTAAGACATTTTCTGCCCATTTCAAATAATATACTGCTATCAAGAGACGACAGTTACTCATCTTCTAACATGTGTGTATCTACAAGCTAAATCCCAAATTAAAAATCTCTAATTCCAAAAAAAAACCGTTTTAGAGTTAGATCAAAGTTAAAAAAAAATACTGTACCAAGGTGGCCTTAATGCCTAAGACATTTTCTGCCGATTTCAAATAATATACAGCTATCAAGAGTGACGACAGTTACTCATCTTCTAACATGTGAGTTAGACAAGCAAATACCCAAATAAAAAATCTCTAATTCAAAAAAAAAACGTTTTAAAGTTGACTGCGAGCTGTGCCAATCACAATGAGAGCACGTATCGTGACACATAGCACTTCGTGAAACAATCGGGCGCAATGTGCCGAATCGGCGCGAATCGGACGGTTTCTAACAAGTGCGCCCGCGCCGTGTGAATGAACTCGCAATGATGCAACGTGGACAATTAGGTAGGTTTGGTAACCATCGTATTATGATTGTTTAGTAAATGTATTGTTGGAGGGTTTCGTAAAATTGCTTCCGTAGCTAAATCAGTTGGACTGAATAAAAGGTTTGGATTGCCCAATTAATTTAAAAGGGATGAGGTTTTTTATTAATGTTTTTATTATTTTAGTCTTCTTAAAATATGTGACATGAAGAACGGAGCTATACTTATATTCAATTAATTTAACAGGTGAGAATGATACTCGTGGACCCACTTAAATTGAGCGTTTAAAAACTGATATTGTTACTTGGTTGGAAGCAACTTGAATGATTCATGCGAGTAGTAATTATTACCCATTCGAAGATACTGACTGGACGTTTTTGCCAGCAGAAAGTGAGACCAAAGAGTACGAGAAAATTGTCAATGGTATTAACGAAAATCGAATTCAATTGCTTATTCCAATCTTAGGCACCACTACCAAAACATTTCGAACGGTTCCCAACCTTATTATGGAATAAACATGAAATTTAATACGAGAATCTCACATTTCTAAGTCAATTGACGACTTTGCGAACGGGGGGCTCTTGACCTGACCATAAAAAACTCACGGGTCCCGAGCCAAAACAAACTAAATTGGAGATAAAAGTGGATCCGTTTCCTTTTAATCTAAGGTACTTATACATAGGTGTGGGGTAAGTTTAACTCATGCTGGGAAATAAGTCAAAGTTTATGTCAAACCATTTATTTTAAATAGGCACCTAAAAGGCGTTTTTGAACGTCAACATTTACATTAAAATATAATTTATTCTAGTCGCCCCTTCCAAAAGGTAGTTTCGTATAAAGAAGCAAGAAACTCCAAAATTAGTGGCGCAACGCTTCTTTCCAACAAAAACACTAAGAAGTGATGAAGGGTGAGAACGTTTTAGAGACTGTATTTTTATTATGGTAAGCTAGTTACTATACTTCAACTTAAGTGTTAGTTTGCTTGTTTTTAAACCATGTTTGGAAGCCATTACTTGTTCCCTCCCTTCAAACATTAGTATCGTTGTCTTTCCTTTAGAAAAGAGCTAGAGAGGTTCCGTTTTGTTTCTTAAAAGATAATATACTACGTTCAACATCTCGTTCAATGTATCAAACTGCGTGTTGTAACAGTAAACCCATCACAGAAACCTGCGTTTGAAAGTACGAATTTTATTTAAACCGCACAAGTGACTATTTGCATATAGCCAAGTAATCAAGCACAATGCTATTGTCAATTCAGTTGTTATTTCTCACGACGCCTTTAGGAATGTGGTTGTTTGGAATCCCCCTGGTTACCAGAAAGATTTCAAATCTCGTAATTCTATCCACTAACTACGATTATTTTATCTATCGGATAGCATTATCTGTTGTTGGAAACAACTGAACAAAACAGACCATTAATGCTGCAAGGATATAAGTAAGTTCCCTTGTCGATAACAAAGAGCAGGAAGCTTAATGTGCAAATAATGTAATCGAAAACCACCGAATTTATCCATTACTTATATTACTCAAGATTGACCCGAATTGTGGCTTTCATCAATTAGTACCAAATAAAAAGTTCACAAGTAAAGTAACCAGAACAAAAACGGCTCAGCATCACGAGTTCCAAAACTGATTAAAATTTCAATCCGTGCCGAAACTCTTTATGCTTCAAAATGTAGCGTAAAAGATAAAGTCGTGCGGTCGATGCACTTACTGTGGACTGAAAACTTTGATGTTGTATCAGTAACAGTCACTGGGGACTGTGAATGTTCTAACTATTGGAATCTCGTTAGAATAAAGAACTGTTAAATTAAAACATTAACATTCTAATCACAAAATGAAAACGTGCACTTAAACCAAGACTATGGTTCAACCGCTTTTTTTTATTTGTAATAAGAGTGAACCCAATCCTTCGTGTTCTGCCTAACCCTTAAACTTATTATGTTGTAATTTGTGGTAAACCTTTTGTCTCTAGGAGAAGTATGATGGATGGAAAGCAGCCTGGGGAGAACGGAGGGTCCAAGTCGAACTTCAACCGACGGAAACCCCAAGAGGATACCATACAATAATAATACCAGCCTTTAGCCTCTGTCATGCAGTAAAACAATATAATTCCCACTGCATGGCAAAGTTCTCTTCTCATACACAGAAGGCATGAGCATCGATCACCACGCTTGTCTGAAAATTAACTACAAGCTACTTTAGGATTACTTTTAATGCCCAAATGCCCACACCCGCAAAAGTTTTGACTAAAAGTATTAGGTATCACATACAGACAAGTTAAGGGAAGGAGTGATCATCAGATCTTCACACTTACTGCCTGCGTATTGGAGAATCCAAGGTAACTAATCAAACATTTAAAAAATAGTTAGTAATAGATGTTAGTATTCAATCTATTGCCATGGGAGTTATCGCTTCTTACCAAACTCTTTAAATAGACAGAAAAAACTCTCGATTACTGTTTGGACTAAACACCTTGAAAAGAGTTTGAGTAATCGACAATTACAGTGTTACCGAGCCAGGTATACGTGTACTATTTGCATTTGCTTGATAACCAGCAGTCATTTTAGGAAAACCATTCGTGGGATTCCAGTTTTCTGAAGCCAGATTTATATTTTATCATGAGTCAGAACTTTATTTGACCAGTAATGGTCGTAACATATTTTAGGTTCGATTTCATAATCAGGTGTGTGTCACTTGCAAATGCGTTGGCATGCATAATGTTGCAGAAACAATAAAGTGACCACATCGCACTTTTCTCTTTCAATCAATCGCGAATTTCGACTTGTAATTCGAAAAACTTTCACGAAAGCATTGCGGCTGTGGCGGCATCTACATCGCCACATGCGAACAAACGCATCACACTGACGTCAGACAAATCCTGCATCGCGCAACCAGAGTTTACCACGCAGATAGCTTAATATACAACTTCCCGACATCAAACGTTCGGGCAGTTGCCCACCAGATACGACATCCATCTGGTCGGAGGATCTTCCCTTTTCCAAGAGTATGAGTGAACTTTACACCCTGTTTCTCATATCTCTTCACGGCTGATACCATTAAGCACATGGTGTTTTTTTTTAAAGAAATTATTAAACAATATTATTAAAAAATTAAGGCTACCAACGCTAGAGGGCGATAAATCCAGCTCCTTCAAATGATGTTAATTAAAACAAACTAGTCCAAAATTTTAAAAAGACATCATTTTATGCCATTAAAAATATCATAACAACCACATAACGTCAAAGGCCGCCATGACACCTTGATCCCATCCGGCCGAACAGATGTAATATCGCACGATAATTATACTTTTTCCGAGTAATGAGCTATGTGTCCCACGTCGTTATGCCAACGAAGTGTTTTAGCGCAAAAGTCACATCGTTTGGTGGTAGGGCTGTACGGAAAAAAAAATAATCTAGAGAGAATTCTATAATGACATTATCGGCTCGGCAGCCAAGAGAAAAGATAAATCATAATTTTTTACAAAAATTATGATTCACTAGTTTAAAGAAAAATGGACATCATGTCGAAAAAAAAACGAAATCAAAGTCATCAGATCGTGTTAACCGCGTTTCAAATGCTAATTACGAACTTTTAACATCGAGGTTTTAAAATCCGGTCAGCCCTACAGTCCAAAGTGTCAGCCATCGAAATAAAACTAAACTGGTCTCAGTTCGGGATTAATTGCCAGAAAGCAGACATCGGGACGTTCCCACGACTGCACCGATCCGCTGAGGAACGGGAGACATTTACTTAGATCTCGCCGGAGCGATGTTTAGAGAATTGTTAGGTTAGTTCCAAATTATGTTAAAGAAATTCTTTGTTGACTACCTATGTGAGGAATTTTTGTTACCTGCATTTTGATTGAAACCAACACCACAAAACCTTAATTTTATAGAAAACGTTGGATTGAGCAGCTTTCTAGCCTGATAAAATAAGATTTATAGACAAAATTCTCATCTCTACAAACTATCTATGGGTAGGTACCAAAATGTTGCCTTTATGTTTCTACTGCCTACTGCCACATATAAAGGAAACCTAGATATTGAAACCTTCACTCAATACGAAATAATAAAAAAACACACCATTTTGTAATATGCATTCCGCTAAAAGACAGAACTGCACAAGTGCATACTCAAAACATACAACACTTAATTCGAAACAAAACGTGAACAACACTTACACCGGAAGAACGCAGCTTCAGATTCCAGCAGTGAATAGTTCATTAGTTTCTTTATCACGTCGACTCTGCTCCAGATGGGAATACCAGTGATCCGTTCCGCTTAGCGTCCGTGCCCACCAAAAAACACCTTCACAGGAATGTCACTTACGCAACGCCGGACATCTGTAGGGCTGACGAAGGTGGAATTGAGAAAAATATAGACAGAAATAAACTGTAGGGAAAAAAATTGAGAATCATCGTATTTTTTGGTCGAATACCTACAGCCAATTTACCAAAATAACAGTACTTAACAGAGTTCTCACGAATAGTTGTAAATTGAAAATATGTATGCATTTTTCTATCATCTCCTATGCAATCTCAATTCAAGGCACAACCATTGTCGCTTGTATTATGCTAGCATTGAAGCCTATCCAACCTAAACATGTTTATTGAAAAAGGCCAAATTTTTGTTAGCAAATATACGTGATCATGCAAAACTAAGATGACTTAACGTTTCTATGTCCTCATCCATTTCACTACTGCATCCTCGTTTCGACAACCCTGTTGTGCCTTGGCCAATTGCTGATGGAATGCGAAGTCTAATCCACGCCATCTTCTGTTGCTCACGCTATTAAACAATATAATACGGACATAAGCGTCTCCCATAGTTCTACTCTTGTTAAATACTAAATTACTCACTTCCTCTTATTACCACTGTATTCTAATACATATAATTTTTAAAAGTGTAAAAAATCTCATATTATAATCGTGCAATGACAGAAAAACACTGCATAGATTACGTTCGGACTTACACCTTCCGAATTAGTAGCGAAATTAAAACAGGTGATTGACCCCGGAAAAAATAAGAAATACGGTGCGTTTTTTGACACGTTATTAACAATACACTTTTATCTAGTTATCATGTTACCTCGTCGCCATCTCTATGTAACGACTGTCGAAATCTAAGTAAGTAATTACGTACCTCTTCCTGAAAAACTGTTGTTAGTGAACTGCCGAACAGGGGATTATAAAGACCTGAACACATACCGACTTGTTACAGAAAGGCTTAACTTTAACAAAACAATGGAATGTTTCGGAACTAAAGCAGTAGCAGTAGTTTCAATTCTGTTCTAACCGCTCATCAAAAGATACTGAACTGAAGAACTATTCCGTAGTCAGCCTTTCGTAGCAGGTGGCGTTCTGTGGTTTCTGCCTAACCCCATGGGAAGAAGGCGTGAGTTTATGTTTGTATGTATGTACAACATTATTACCCTTTCCTATGAGGAAACTGAGACCTTGTTAATTGATCAGAAATGAGTAAATGCTTTTACAATTGCACGTTTTAATTTAATAAAATTTTAATATAAAGTTTAAATTTTTTCGGTAAGACGTATTTACACTATCCAACACCCCAACACATTTCACTACTCCACACTTACACAAAATCATGCGCGATTTTTATTTTTATTTTGTTATTCTCTTCTTTCATTTTTGTATTTTTCTCGTTTTTTTTTCATAATTAAGATCATAAATTGCATCATCTCTTTGCATGTCTTTTAGCTAATAAGTATTATTGTCTGTTTTAAGGGGTCTGGCGCTGTATGCCGAGATACAGGACTCGTCCTAGTTCGGCTACAGATGCTCCCACGTTATATACTCCCAAATACTAGACTATAGGTATGTGTAATCCAGTGTATTATTTTTGGTAGACAGTATTTTATAAAACTTTTGGTGCATAGTGAACTAACATTACGTAACCTCATGTCTACCATAATATACAAAATACAACATTCGCTTAACTTCGGCAGAAAACTTTCTCAAGACAAATCTATTACAGGACACACATCTACTCAGAATTTCTCACAAACTTTCAAACGTGTGCCTGCAATTTAAGTTGACTGTCCCACGGCTGCGCCTGAGTTGATCTCGAGCCCAATCGCAGTGGACGATATCAAAACGATATTATAGCGATATTTAAACGTTTCTTATTAAGCGTCAAACGATGTTCATGGGCATTTTCTATCAATTTATTTTTATCGTTATGTTACTTGATATTGAAGAATAAACTGACATAAAAATGAATGAAAGATTATTTTTTGCAATGCCGTGATGGTACAATGGAGGTCTCAGTCCCGGAATCAATACGTATTTTCACTAACAAATGATAATGTGTCAGTAAATTAAACAAAATTTCTTATTACTGTAGGTACTCGTAATTTCAAACGGCATAAACTCGCAGATCAAAAACTCCATCTTCAAAAGTAGGTACCTAACAACAAGAAACTTCACATAACTAATTATAATTTAAAAAAAACAAGAATACTTATACGCAATTCGGAAAAATGCACACCATTAAAATTTCCCGAAAAATGTAAAACAAAATGGCGACCGCTGCACCTCCACTTACGGCCGCTTTCTATATTCAATCCCAATCCCTAATTTACCAATCGAGATTGGAATTTGAATCCGTTTCCTACTTTTAGTATTTCAATAACCGATCGAAAAATCGATAAACTGATCTTTTTTTAAAATCCATCTTTGGGAGGACGGATCGGATTTTTAGATTGGTATTTGTATGAAAGTGACAGTTATGCTTATTCTATAACCGATCTCTGATTTTGACAAATCGATTTTTGAACGCTATTGATCTTTAATTGCGATCCCCAAATTTTGACCGATTGTACTGTGAAAAGGTAGAGTAGTTAATTATATTCTTTGGTGAAAAGGTTTATAATGGAAATATTTTCAAGTGATAGTGACAGTGATCTTGAAGTATTAGCTCAGCTATCGGACTGGGATAGTAGCGATAGCCAACAAGAGAGAGCCGTGTCCTCAAAAACTTTTCAGCGAATAAACTTCATGGCAAGTTTAACCGACGCTGAGTTTACATTCAGATTCAGAATGGACAAAGTATCAGTGGAATCTGTTTTGATTGAAATAATGCCCTTTATCAAAGTGAAATCACGACGGTAAGAAATTTGTTTATGTCCACTCTAATTGCTTTTAAACATAAAAATAACCTGAAAAGAACGGATACTTACAACACAACTATTGTATATTTTTCAGGAATAATGGGATACCACCACTGCATCAACTTTTATTGGCACTTCGATTTTATGCATTGGGGACAATGCTTAATTCAGTGGCAGACTGCTGGAGTATCCATAGCATCATCATGTAGAATAGTGGCAGACATATCTGCTGCTATCGCTAGATTGTATAGCAAATACATTTTTCTGCATTCTAGAACAACTGACAAATTTTATAACATAGCTCAATTTCCTAGAGTATATGGTGCTATTGACTGTACACATTTACACATTCAGTCTCCATGTAGGTATTTACAAGGCTTTGATTTGTTATCAATCAAACAGCTATATTTTTGATTATAAAATGGTTTGTATTTCAGGTTCAACAATAGGTGAGGAATATAGAAATAGGAAAGGATACTTCTCAATCAATATCCAAGCTGTTTGTGATGCAGACCTTAAATTGATGAATGTTGTTGCTCGGTGGCCTGGTTCTGCTCATGATGCTACTATTTTTAATAATTCAGTATTAAGAGGTATATATTGGGTTTATTGTTCTTTCTAATAACTTTTAAAATAAATGATGTAAGTATCTAACTGTCATTACAGCCCAGTGTGAAGATGGCATTCTTGGAAATCGCTGGTTAGGACATTTGGAGTCTGGAAACTTCGCTTCCCAGTTATATCATTGACCATGCGCTTGTCATTATATAACATACAGTTGTAATTGCTACAGCTGTTCTTCACAACATCTGCAGAAATTATAATATTGAAGAAGTACCTCCGGAAGTGGAAATTTCAGATGAAAGTGATATTCCTGTGACATCAGAGAATTCAGACAGTTTCCAAAATGATATTAGACATAGACAAGGATTAATTTTAAATAGTTATTTCACAAAAGTATTAATGTCTTGAGATAATTTGTAAATTGCTTTTATTAGATTTACATTATTACCACTTTAGTCTTAAGCGTCTTTTAGTTTTAAAATTAGTTACCAATGAGTTGCAGGAAATAAAATGTTAATTTTTCAAAAGAATTGTGTAATTAATTGCATACATAAAATATATTTACATTACAGGCACATTTACATTAAAAACTAAATACTTAAAACGAAATTATGACTAAATGATATAATTTTAAAAATCCTCTCCCTTCAGCTTCCTTATCTCTAATTTTAATTTTACATTTTCCAACTTTATTTTTTTAAACTTATTCTCTAACAACTTTTTCTTAACAATATAATATTCAGCCAATGCAGTATTTCTAGCTTCACGACCATAATCTGGCTTCAGTAGCTTCCGTTTTATACCACCTGTATGGACAATAATGCATTAATTATAGGAAATCAAAATGTTATACATTTAATAAAAAACAATTTATAACATTACTAGCTTCAACCTTTTAAGTGTTATTGAGCAACAAACATCCTAACTTTCAGATTTATAATATTATTATAGTAGGATATTACCACTGGATCTAAAGTTTCTTTTTTCTTTTGGTAACATAGGAGTACCAATATTGCCCAGCATTACCAACTCATCCACAATGCCATTGGCTGGCACTTCATTGCCGATGGACACTGGATTTTCAGTGGACATCTGTGTATAATCCATGGATGTGGAAGGATTATTCATGGGCATCGCACTGTCAATAGCATTGGGGAATTGTGATTATGAACTGGCACAATATAAGCTGTCAACCCTCCCATCACCATCACCATCACCAATAATTTCAGGCACAGCATCACCACCAAACCTCACTGTGAGACCTTCTCCAGTGCTACCCAATAAAGCTGCCACTCTATCCAGGATGTCATCAGGAGGAAAGTACCCTGGTGGTCCACCTCCAGTCTGGAACATATTATGACATAATTCAACATGTTCTGGACTACATTTACTACTTAACTATATGTAAAACATATACATAATGTAATGCCTGTATTCCCCAACGGATTGAGCAGCGGTAGTACACACACATTTCACCAGTTATGTTTTTATGTGCCAATGGCCATCTACTGGGCACAAATCTAGACTGGGCTGCAACAGAAATTCCTAATAGAAAAACTCAGTAACCCCGCACAACCCGGGGATCAAACTCAAGAGTTCATGCTCAGCAGTCACTCTTATAACCACTGGAGTATAGTGACTAGACCAGTGAGCAGGCAGGGTTAGTCCAAGTTTCGTATTTGTCTATTTAATCAATTTTAAACTTAATTTACCTTGATCCGTTCCATCCGCATTAAAGTAATGCGCTTTCGTGAGTTCTTTTTCAAGTTTTCCCACTTAAGACGCAGTTGTTGTGGTGTACGGCGACAGGTGCCTATAGTAGCGTTGAAGATATCAGCAATCCGTACCCATTCTTCCGCCTTAATTTTATTATTGGTGGCATTGGTCTTTTTATTAGTTATTATATTGCTCCCCTCAATTAAGGAGAGCAGCCCTTTCGTCTCTTCCTTGGAAAGAGGTTTGGTTTTAATCTGCAAACAAATAAAATAAAGCTTAGTAAGTTTGAAGTACGAAATGGCGCGAAATGCCGCGTCCCCACGCATTAATTTTTTACGGCTCAAATCAAACATATTTGAGTATACGTGAATGTTTATTGCACAACTATTAAAGCAAAAGCCCCATTACGACGAAAACTCCAACATAAAAGGTAGAAACTGGACGAATGAAGACATCAAACTAACTAAAAATGTTAGTTGAAATGGGTGAATTTGTTTTACCTAGTAATTACATGTTGGTTCTTTGTGGGGTATGGCTTCTGGGTTTAAGATATACGTTATAACTATTTACTTACAGTTTCTGGCTCCATTTTTCACTTTACTTTCGAAGAAACAATCAAACTTGTTGAGAAGAGAATTGAGAATTTTGTCAATGTCAAACTGACGCTCCGTTTTGTTTTGATTTACTGACGTCCCGTTCCGTTCCTCATCAACAAAACATTTAAGTTTTACTAATCTCGACGAAAAGTTAAAATACTTGACCACTGCAACTTCGCAAACAATTGTGTATGTCTGTGTATGCAATTTCTTATCACTATACTTAAAATAGATTAGCTTTGATAAAACAACCACCTTTTTAGTCGTTAATACCGCTGATGTACTTTTACTGCAATTGCGTGAAACAAAACGTTAGAGAGGGCGCAAATTTATGACCTATCCCTTTTTTTTTATGGATTTTTAGACGAGATCGACATATTGAAATACAGATTCAGCATCAATCGAGAGATCAGATAAAATCTGGATTGCTACCAATCTTAAATTTGCGATCGATTATAGAAAGCGGCCGTTACAGTTACTCGACGATGATGGATTCCGTTAAAACGATCTACATTCAAAACAGTATTATATTATGTATGATTGTATAAAATTTACAACTACCGCAAATCTAAATTAAAATAACTGCGATTTGACGATATAAAGACGGTTCTTACTTTATCGACTATAAAGATAAGACGTTTTAGTTGTTTACGGTCAAATGGTGCTTCGATACCTTTCTTTGAGACATTAATGTTTATATGGAGGCATCATAACTAAGTAATGTAGATGTTAAGCATTCGCTTCATTAACCTCATGGAAGTAGCCAAATCCGATTTTATTAACATATTATGTCATTTAGGTAATAATCTTCGAAAGCCGTAAGTTTTACCCGAAGTGTCGTCAATGTTCGTAGCGTAGAACGTAGCTACGGACCTCACCCACGCGTAGCGCTGTCAGCGTAAACACCCGAAATAGCGAGGAAAGCGTAAAAATAATTTAATTTTAAAATTTGAGAAAATGTCTTTTTTTTAATTTTATTCAGATACCTAATAAGCTGTACCTTTTCTGCTCGTAAAAGCGGTAGTATTTTAAAATTAATTATTTTAAAGGAAATGTAGGATTTTAAAACTAAACTTTTTAGAAGTAATAGTGACTGATACTCTACAACAAAAGAACCTTGTCCATTTGATACGCTTATAACACATCATACTCGACGAAAGGCAAACAGTTTTCATCCCCCAAAGCTCAATGTTAACACATTACGCACCAACAATATGATTACATTTATTAACCCTATTAATATCCCTTAAAAATATTGAGAAACTTTCGTGTTACCACAAAATGTTGACAGCAAGAAGTTAGGAGCTAGGTATTCATAAAGTTCATTGAACTAAGATGGCTCAGCCGACTCGACTCCTCAACGAATCGATTGAGAATCGAATAGTCGGACACAGATCGATTCGATGCGAATCGAGATGATACGATGTTAATTTAGAAATATTTAGAATAACTTTTATCTAAAAATAAAAAATTAACTTAAGTAAATTTAATAGCTATCGCAACTATTAAATTTTACTGGGTTGAGACACGTTTTGGTTTGACATCAAATAGGATTAAATGGTGGCAGTAAATAGTAAATAAATAGAAAGAAACCTATCAAATGACTTTACTATCTTTAGAAACAAAAATATAACCGATACTTAGTTTCGCAAATATATATTCATTTGTTTACCGCAGTTGAAACCAAAATTGGTCATCTTTTACTAGCAAGCATGCGAGAAATGAGGAAAGTACTTATAATCTGACGATGTTACTTAGCAAACATTAACTCCTCCGCCTTTCAAACTTTACGACCGATTTTTTGTTCTTATCTTACTTTTCAGCCATTGTTACAGCTGCACATCATAATCAACTCAAATGATTCTAAAACCTTTGAAACCAAGCGCAAAACCAGACAAAATGCGGAACACCCATCATAGCATAGTAACTAGCCGACGAAGGCAGTTTATTAGTGAGCCCCACAACAATGTGGCTATGATCGATCCATATCGAGCGTGATGACAGATTGACCGCTTCCCGCGTAAATGTGGCGCGCGGAATGCGCCGGAGCAGTGATCTAGCGGCGGTCGCCATCGCCATTACATATGGTATGCGCGGGAAATGCGATCGGTAATGTGTTGAAAGCTTAAAATGTGATGATGGATGATAGATGCGTGATATTGGAAGGAACGTTGAAGTGCCAAGACACAAGATTGAAGGAATTATAAAGATTTGTGCGTGATAGTTGAGAATGTTTCAATTGGTGGCAATAATGAGCATGTCTTACTAAACGATGCGTTTCTTTTTACGCGTCATAAAAATATATAAACCTACTTTAATGCACTTTAGCTCTTTATTTTATCGACGTAGCAAAGTGCTACGCTGCAAAAATATTGGTACAAAAGATATGCTATCGGCCTGTTATCTGTGATGCAAAGATATATGGAACCATTTAATTTTGTATCTAGAGGATTAGTTGTTTATTTACCTATGCTCTGACAGTCATCAAAAAGTGTGTAAGCAGGTTGCAGGCTTTTCTCTTTCCCATTTACTTTATTCGCTGAATCACCTGCAACAGGTACAAATTCACACAAAAATCACACAAAATGACGTTCTCCGCTAATGTAACAGTGTACTACTATACAGAGCGTAAATCTTCATTAACAGTAATTTCTCCACAACGGACACTGAGTGATGTTATCTTGACTTAAGTGTAACAAGATCAATACACTCTTGACTGCCATGTTATTAGAAGTAATAGCATTTTTAAATTATTATGTTTATTTATATTAGCGAGTGCCTCTTCATCTAAGTCCGTTGCTGCGATCCGGAGATGATGCAGGGAGCCAGGGTTTTTTTTTAGGTCCGTTGTTGAGTAGTCAGAAACTCGAAAATCTGACAACCAGACTTAGGTTTAAAGAATCTTTATTTCTCATAAGAACATTATACAGTTCACTTATTTGAAATTTAACTTTAAACATAGATAATCGCCGCCTAATAATGAAGCATGCAGACCTAGAATAAGTAAAACTATAACAACAGCTAACAAAGCAAGAGTAGAGGTAGTTACATATAAAACATGTTAATACAGCTGGCCAATGTGACCCCAAGATGCTCATAAGTACTGTGGGGAATTAAAACAAATGATTAAAATACTTGCATTCAGCTGTGTCCAGTTAATCTGCAAGCCGGTCCAAACATAGTTAGGAAAGTCTAGGCATGTGATGATGGGCTCTGGTAAGCAAAGGCTGTCTTTATAGGAGTCACAAAAAATAGCTTAACTTTGTGACGCTTTTTTATAAAAAACCTCCTTGCTTGTTGGTTTCCCCAGCATACAGGGTGGCAGGGACATCGACACGAAAACTAAAAGCATGGATTCAGTACATGATTCTGAAACCCCGTACGTCAAAACTTTTCGTCGGTTATTAAAAAAAAACTGTGCTGTTACCATACATTTTGACCGCGGAGCTATTGCACTTTTCTATGAAACAAAAAGATATTTTTTTAATATCATAAACATAAGCATAATAAGCCTATAATGTTCCCACTGCTGGGACTCAGACCTCCTCTCTGTGAGAGAGAGTGGGACTGAAACCAACACGCGGGCCCAGTGCGGTTTGGTAGATGTCACATGTCTTCAAATCTTTGGTTCTAAGACATGCCGGTTTCCCCGCAATGTTTTCCTTCACCGTTTTTAGAGCAGTGGTGATAAAACAATTTACACAAAGTAAAACTGATGCCTGGGTTAGAACCTACAACTATATCCAGTGCTCTCTTTATTGATAACCGCTTACAAATTTATTTCTATTTCTGTAAGGTTACGTTTAGCCGGAGCTTATCATAAGTCACATTTTAAAAGAGAATGATATGAAAAAACCAAGTGTGAGGCTGAGAGAGCTTCTGGTCGACTTCAGCTCGCAGTCAGCAATGGGATGTTATCAGGATCAAGATGTAGCGGCAGGTAGAGGTGGGACTCCAACGCCTTACGCCACCCAGCAACTGGACGTCAGCGCGGTCTCCCAGGGATTCAGCATCTTCGCACCATCCTTGGGATCCGGTATATGAAGTCCCTGCGCCGAGCAGACAACCTACCTCACCATGAGGTGTAGATATCCGAGGATAGACTATGAGCCGGTGCCCACCGGAATGATATACTGCTCCACCATAAAAAGGACTACGAGCTGGTCGCCGGGGCTCAGCGGTATACATTAAACTATTTGTTGTGGTTTGGAAATTAAAGGTAGACTGACTATATTATTTGTGCTGAAGGCCTGTATTTATACTTACAGATGTTTCGTAATTTAAAAATACTTCAATTTAATCATTAATGATACTAGTCTGCCAGAAACAATAAAGCGGCTTACAGTGAAGACCTGACCTTAGATCACTAGCCTTTTGAAGGGTCGTTGACAACATAAAAACATAAAAATAGTTAAATTAGTGTCTTGCGATCCTAATCCTATCTAATATTATAAATGCGAAATTAAGTTTGTTACGCTTTCACGATAAAGCGGCTGGACAGGTTTAGATGAAATTTGGCATACAGATAGGCCGCCTCGCCCCTCCGAGCCTACGCGGGCCTAAATTACACTCTAGGCAGACAAGACAACGCGGAGTCGGCTTTGCAGCGATTCGTTTCTGTCACAAACTTTTGTAGCACATTGACTTTTTATGACAATATTTTTATTATTATTATCAGACCTACACAACCCAGTTACTGGGTAACAGGTTAATCCTTGGTAAGTCTGGTTGTCAGAATGACAATTTTTTTTTCAAAGTAACTTGCTATGCTTGCCTTTTCCTATTTTAAGCTGCCAGTTTTTAAGGAGTCTACTACTAACGTATTGAACAACATTTTCCTAAGCGTTGCTTCATAAAATGTACGGTACAATGTGTGTTCCGGCTATGCTCATCATAGTGTTTCTCAAACCCATCTTCAAAATAAAAGTTCCAATATCCTGTGGACACATTTTTCAAATTTAGATGGAATGACGAATTTAAGAGGCTGCTGGGCGAAACATGAGAGCGGCTGTTGATTGATTGATCCCGACCAAAATTTGAGAATTCTCGGGTACGGAAATAAGAGACCTATTTGTTTCTAGCTACAACGTCAAAACAAATAAAACCAGCAAGCCGTTTAGTGGCAATAAATCAATCCTCAAAACAATATGTAAAGGAATCATGCAGGCTTGTGTTACTTAAAGGAACTTCACGTCACAAATATTTCCAACAAGAGGAAGTTTCCAAATTCCTAATCAAAACAGGTAAAAACACCTTGAGAATCTTTGTGTTACAGTAATGAACGCGTGCGCGCGCATACGGAGCCGAACGCAACCGAATGGACTAATGGAGCCGAAGGGGCCCGAGCGTGACGGGCGCCCATCCACTCATCTAGCGAGAGAATACGCTGATTACATCTAAATTACGAAAACGCACTGACTTTGTTTCGACTAAAGAATGAAAAATGGAAGGGCTTCTCAACGAAAGTACCTACTTAGTTACATACTTCACCAATGCCTACGATTGCGAAAACAACTTGCAATGAAAAGTGGTATTGTGTGGTGGATTAAAGATAGAGTGATATAATAAAGGCTACATTTGCTTGATCTCCAGTTTCTGATATTAATTTGATTTCATTCGACCAATCATATCATGTCATTTTATTAGCAAAAGTAGTGTTTTCAAAAACCTATGTGCTTAGTGCGCATGATTGGTAAAAGCTTTTGTAATCCTTCCATCGATTCACGAGAACAGCATGAAAAGTATGATTTATACTTCTTACTAGCATTTGGGTCGCGTGGACTTCGTATTATCCCCTACAAAATGTAGAAACCTCTCTTCACCCCTATTAGTTTCGAAAAATTTATGATTACGATATTTTTCCTTCCTTTAATTTCTGATAATGTCCGTCATTCAGTACTTTGCCCGTGACTTCATTTACGTGAATTTCGTACCTTCCCATTAATAAATTATTTATACATAAGTATAAGTGTTTGGCCGCGACTTACAAGTTGTAGGTCGTAGGTTCGAACCCAGACAGGCGCTTTACTTTGTGTAAATTATTTCATCACCACTGCTCTCAAAACGGTGAAGGAAAACATCGTGAGGAAACCGGCATGTCTTAGAACCAAAATTTGAAGACATGTGACATCTACCAATCCGCACTGGGCCCGCGTGGTGGATTACGGCCCACTCCCTCTCACAGAGAGGAGGCCTGTGTCCCAGCATTGAGAACATAGTAGGCTGATTGTGCTATAAGTGTTCTGGTCAAGTCTCAAGTTAATTAACGAAATTAATAAGATTTTACATATAAACCATATAATATACCGACCAGAGGTCGGTATCGAACTGATGCAGTGGCCAGCGTGAAGCCTTGATTTAAACCCCATAGAGCATGCATGGGACGACCTTGAGCGTTGCGTAAAACGTCGTAACTCCCCACCAATCACGCTACCCGAGCTCAGACAAGCACTAGTGGAGGAATGGGAAGCCATTCCGCAGAACCGCCCGAAATTTGGTGTTCAGCATGCTGAATCGCCTGGAATATGCAAGAAGAGCTCGGGGAGACAATACGAAGTATTAAAATTATGCATAAAAGCAAAAAAATAATCTTACAAAAATTTTAAGTTTCACAAAAAAATGTCTTAGTATATGGAAGTGTTAGTTTTATTTTTATTTTGAGAATAAGAATGAAGGTACACTTAACTAATAATA
The DNA here is from genome assembly GCA_963555695.1 of Dasypolia templi. Classification (NCBI taxonomy): domain Eukaryota; kingdom Metazoa; phylum Arthropoda; class Insecta; order Lepidoptera; family Noctuidae; genus Dasypolia; species Dasypolia templi. Next base: position 6,334,225 of record OY743152.1, read on the forward strand.
ACTTTCAATTTATAAATTTTTTGTATCTTAACGATACATGCCCAATCGAACAGTATTCGTTTCATTATGATAGCATACGTAGTCCGGGAGATATTCGGACTTTTGTGACTGACCCCGAGTGTATAAATACTTGGTCTCGAGTTTATCGGAACCCGCTTCTTCGACATAGAGAAAGCCTTCGACAAAGTCTGGCATAACGGCTTGATATACAAGCTCTACCAACTAGGAGTGCCAGATCGTCTCGTGCTCATCTTACGAGACTTTTTGTCGAACCAGACCTTTCGCTATCGCGTCGAGGGAGCACTCTCGTCCCCTCATCCTATTCGCGCCGGTGTCCCTCAGGGTTCCGTACTATCTCCTCTCGCCTTCACGCTGTTCACTAGCGATATCCCAAAAAGTAAAAAGGCTCAGTTGGCTCCCTTCGCCGACGACACTGCCGTTTACTATACCGGTCACTGTCCCAACGCTATAGCTCGTACTCTCCAAACCTCCGCAAACGTCTTAGGCGCTTGGTTCCGGAAATGGAGAATCGAGGTCAACCCCGATAAGAGTCAGGCGGTTCTCTTCTCGAGACGTCGTCGACTCCCTCCCCCACTTCCCAGCCCGATCACTATGTACGGCAAGCCAATCCCTTGGGAGAAGCAAGCCAAATACCTAGGCGTGATCCTCGATGAGAACCTTACCTTTACGGCTCATATTAAGGCGGTTCGCGCGCGCGCCTCCTTCGCTCTTAGCAGCTCCAATTCGTACTGACAGCCCGTAGTAAACTGTCCCTCAAATGCAAGCTCCGCATCTATACCGCAGTCATCCGTCCCATCATGACCTATGCCTGCGCTGTATTTGCGCACGCTCACCCACGTCATCTCCATAAGATGCAGACCCTCCAAAACCGTTTCCTCAGAAGGGTCACGGGTGCCCCCTTCTATGTCCGTAATATAGATCTTCACGTCGACCTCAAAATGCCAACCATAAAACAGTTCATGAAACGCTTATCAAAGCGTTTCTTCGACTGCGGCATCAAACATTCTAACCCCCTGATTACAGCGGCCGCCCGCTACACTCCCTCTCGCATTAGTAGTATTCGCCGACCAAGGCATACTTTGGTCGACCCCGACGACGCCACTCACTACCCTCCTCCAGGAGAGTGGTAAGGCCACTAGCACGCTACATAAGCCCAAAACCCGATCGCCGTCCTACCGCCCTCGCCGCCGAGGCCCGCCGCGACGCCCATATCGACGCCCCTCCCGACCCTTGCTCGAGCCAGCCCGCGCCGCTGAGCCTGTAGCTTTAAATTCGTCCGTAAAAAATACCAATCCTGATCCAGCTAGTCATTTGCTGCCCTCTTCCAGCGACGCCCTAAGCCGAGGTTCGTACCCCACAGGGGGTGCCCTTAGCGTTGTCGCTTAGTTTTATTTAGTATATAAGTTTAAGTCCTGGCTGGAGGCCTTAATTTATTAGGGAATCCACAGGCAAGTCCGCTTAAGCAGACGACAACCGCATAGGTTGACCTGCGAGATGCCAAACAAACAAACAAAATTATCGGAACCCGCATTAATTTTTTTCCATGCAAACTTTGACACCACCCAATACCTCTTTAGGTGGTTGAGAAAAACTCAAAATGACAAACTTTATCATTCACTTAGTTAGATACGTTATACATTAGTGCCAAGTTTCAAATTTATTAACTCAAGACCATGTGCCAAATTTTACGTTCCTAGTCTCAGTAGTTTCGGCTGTGCGTTAATAATGTCAATGTATACGTTTTTTTAATAAACTTCCTAACCAAATTCAAGAACTAAGCCTTAATAAATTCAAATCTTTTATAAAGCGGAAATTATGCCAGAAAGCCTATAATACTGTCAAAGACTATATTGAGGACAAGACGGCTTTTTTTTTTGGATGGGAAATCATCAAATGACTTCTCCCACTCCCACTGGGTGGAGCGGGAGGGCGTGTCAGACTTTTACTGACTAAAACCCACCCGTGTGCCTTCAGTTGCCTGTGCCAGGGCCACGGTTATCTAGGACAAGACGGCTTGGGATTGAGCTGCTCCAATAAATTTACAATGTTGATGTGTAATATTATTTTGCTAACTTTATTACTTTTATTATGTTTTTTTTTTCTATATTTGCACCAATACACAAACATGTACTTATATTTATAAATGAACTGTTTATAGCATAATATTATTTTAATTTTTGTGAATGTGAGGACTGTGTGGGTCATTGTTTTTTTTTTTCTCAGTTAGTTTTAATGATGGTCTGGCTGTTTGAGTTCTTTATGCGGCCTACCCAAATATCCTTTATTTTGAATTGTTCGTCGAATCGTTGAGCTCCTTAGTTCTGTGTTGAGCTGCATGATTAGTGACAAATGCGTGCACTGGCCAATCTACATGGTCTTCACATGATCTGACCAAGATGAGACTGTGACCTCTGAGTTTTTCGGCCGTAATGTTTTATTTATTTATTTATTAAAACTTTATGCACAAGTAAAAAAATACTGTACAAAGGCGGACTTAATGCCTGAGGCATTTTCTACCAGTCAACCTTAAGGTGGTACAGAGACAAAACATGGCAGGTGCAACAAAGGGGATAGATAACTCGAAAAAGAATACACTACTAAAACATAAATACTTAAATACATACATATAAACAGATTAAACTTTGTCAGGAGAAATAACGATAGGTAGATGAGAAAACGAATCCAGCAAATCAGCGTTGAGATGATTTAACAAACTTCTCACGAATATGGTCACGAGCCTTCACTTTGAAAGATAACCGACTGGTTGCCATCCTGATGTTCAGAGGGAGCGCATTCCAAAGAAAGACCGCCTGGACAAAAAAAGAAGAGTGAATAAAACCAGAGCGGTGAGAAGGACATCGTAGAAGACGATTGTTGGTGGAACGAAGATTTTTACTATGAGCAGAGCATAAGTATTGAACATGGGGGTCAGATAAGAAGGAGAAGTAGGTTTGTCGAGAATATTTGAGCGCCATGAACCTATCACGTGATTAATTTATATGTCTTTGCTTTATTATAACTTTTTACCAATTGTGGTATAGCATTTTTATTCTTGGTGCCTCGTCTCACACATATAGAAATAAAATTAATATATTAAAAATATTATAAAACATTTTAAAAGAGTAACGGTGGAGTTTCTAGCCCCTTCTACTCCATACGAAACTACCTTTTGGAAGGGGCGCCAAGAATCAATCCTATTTTTAATGTAAAATTTGACGATCAAAAGTGCCTTTGTATGTGCCTATTTGAAATAAATGGTTTGACTTTGACTTTGCGTTTCTTCTCTGAGTAGTCAGATAGAAAACGCCGATCTCATCTAATTTTTAACTGATTGACGTGTGTTTCTGCAAACCTACTTACAGAAATAAAGTCATTTATCATTTATCAGTCAGTCAGTCTGACAGTCAGTCATTTTCTCCTTTTATATTTAGGTTTTTTAAATAAAAATCTATAGAAGATTAGCAGCGGTATTAGGTTTTAAAATAAAAACACTTTTCGCAATACCTACTATATAAAAACCACACTTCACTTGGCTTGCTCTGTCATAGCATACTGTACTGTAAACTTTACTATAATCGCTCGCGCACACTACACTTTACAATTTTCGCTACTTCCTTCTGTAGCAAAGCCGAAGTCACTTATTGATCGACTTGGCCAAAAAATGAAAATGTAATCAAAACATACCTTGCAATGCCATTCAGAAAGTATTGCGAAAAAAAGTTTTATGGATGAGAGACTGGCCAGTTGTAGTATAGTTTGAAAATATGATACCTAAGTACGGTCCAATTTAAAATTTCACATTGTTTGCAAGATAATTTAAATGATCGTGAAATCGCTAATTTTAAATATGGATCTGCGCCGGGAACATTTATGCGCTATGATTTTTTGAGATTTCAAGTGTCGCCTGAAACCGGACGAATCGTAAGATAGACTTAAAATGGCATTCATGGATGAAGTCCCTTCTAAGGAAACCGTGTTTCGTTGTTAAAACGAATTCAAGCGTGGTCGACTAAATTTGAGGGATGAAGAAAGAAGTATTCGCCCTTTGACGGGTGTTACGGAATAAAAATGCTAGCAGTGAAAAATTTAATCCAAGACAATAGGCGAGTTACGTATCAAGAGATTCAGCACATACTGCAGATTGGATCGGGAAGCCTTCACGAAATTCTACACGTGCATCTTCGCGTGCGGAGGACAGTTTCACGCTGGGTGCAGCCCAGCCCGGGTGGAAAGGTTCCGTGATATGATAAACAAATTTGAAGCAGGCTCGTCTCGGCATGTTTACGACATCATTACAGGTGATGAGTCTTGGATTTATCAATACGATCCAGAAACGAACTGCCAGTCGGCGATTTAGGTGTTTCAAAACGAACCAACGCCTACCCAAAGTGAAGCGATCTAGAAGCGGGGGGAATATTTTGATCGCGAAAATTTTCAATTTGACTGGCTACTTGGTGTCAATTTTCTTTACGGAACCAAAGAAGAATCAAGGCTGAAAGGTATACTACCAAATGCTTGGCAGAAGTTTTCTCTGTTGTGAGCAGCAAGCGACCAAACACAGGACTCCGCGGGCTACTGCTCCACCACGACAACGCGTCTTCGCACACCGCGCTCAAAACAAGCGACTTCCTGGACAGCATGCCGGTCAAACTCCTGGGTCACCCTCCTTACAGCCCGGACCTAGCACCGTGTGACTTCTTTTTATTCCCGAAAATAAAAATCTGCTCAAAGGGATTTAAATTTCGTCGCCGGAAGATGCGCTGTCAGCGTTCGTGCAGGAAGTAAACAAGGTGTTTAAGGCGGACTGGAAAAAGTATTTCGAAAACTGGTTCAGACGCATGAAACTATGTATAGAGGCATGATCATGATCTTCCAATGATCTTTTTATTAAATCAAAAAAAAAAATACGCAAAACTTTCTGAGTGTCCCACGCATATACTTTAATATGCTAGTATGTTTATTTCAAGAAGGCATTCCTAACTACTAGTTTTAACTTTAATGCAAATAATCCAGTTTTAAATGGTCTACAAAATTATTAAAACTCCCCATTTATTCTAGGAAAAGGCCTCACTACAAGAAATTGTTTGAAACTGGTTATTTTACGTAATAAATAGAATCGTTAGATATAAACTCGCGTGTCTAAGTAGATATTTTCCCTCAGAACACGAACTACTTGTGTCATCAACCACTTTTTAACAGAATTTTTTGTTTTAATATTTATATTGAGAAGGTCACCTGTTTCCTTGTTTGGTTTTTTTGTTTCTGGGCATAATTTTTTGAATTGCCATAAAGGTGCCTTAGATAGAACGGCGAAATTTAATGGTAAAATAGCCACCTCGTCCGTTATTCATACATAGTTTTAATACAATATCTAACAAACAAACTAAACGGTGACAATAATAATAAAAATGAGGTTTTGCTTACAATGTTTAAGTGGATTGAATTTAAATAAACACCAAATGTACCAATTCATTAGGACGTATAAATAGTTTCTAAATTCAAATCTAAATGTATAGTTACTTGCCCTCAACATTCATTATTTGAACCCTTGGTTCCTAAGGTTGCTGGATAGCACGTATTTGATCAAGTCTCGACGTGATTAAAGCCTTCTGCACTATTACAATTTTTGAATAACCACCCTGGAACGTAGTAACGAATTTAATTACCCTTAGGTAATTAAATTCGTTACTACGTTCCAGGGTGGTTTTATGGACCCTTATAATCAGAAGAGTATTACTTGTTAGCTGACTTACCTACATAACGACTGGTTCGATTGTTGGACCCCTTTTTTTTTTTTGTTCCGGGTTTGATAATCCTCACGGATGTTATCCGCCCTGGAGCGGGCGGAGGGGTCTTACTGACTAATACCACCCCGGGGTTCCATCTCACACCTACGTCGGGGTTGCGGGAACAGACGATTCTTCCGCAACCCCGACTGGTGCCAGCCCGCCTCGGCTGGCCTCCTCGTGTTGGGGGGGGGGAAGTGAGGTGTTTGACTCCCCCCCCAAACGTCTAAGAGGGCGCGCCTGGAACACTACGCGCCGCCACCTCGGGTCCTTATTTTTGGGGGGCGGCGGACGTCCCCGAGTCCGCAGTTCCTTGACCCATTTAGGGGGTTGTCCGCCCTCCAGCTAGGACCAACCCCTGCGACGAGTCAGCTAAATGGCCCCGTCGCATACCATTTTTCGGCCGCAGAGGACAGGGAGAGCGGCCAACAACATACCGACACTCCTCTTCCCCTGCTCCGCGTCCGCCATCATACTGTGGCGACCCCGTTAAGGCCGCAGAAGGTAGGGAGAGCGGCGCACTGCAATACCGGCACTCCTCTCCCGCTGCGGCCTCAGTTGCGATGTCGCTCAAGCGAAACCGCAACTTGGCCGCTACGTCGGCGGCTTTTTGGCAAAAGTCCTGACGAGCGGCCCCTCCTCGGGTTCCTCTTTGCTTCACCGTGGGGTTCCAAACCCCGCCTCGTCAATGCGGGAACCCACCGACTGGGGGGCGGGGGGATTGTTGAACTCCTAAGACAACAACCTACATCTAACATCTGTCAACAATAAATTATAACATCGTCTTCAGATATTTCTTGAAATTTTATTCTTTGAGTGGACGGCTCAAAAACACCAACCGGTTGAACAAGCAGACTTACGCAACGGTTTCTTTACAGTCGACCACGTACATATTCCAAAGCAAATTGAGAAATACCAAGAACAGCAGAGACCTCAATATGTCGCCTTTGTAGACTACCAAAAATGCCTTTGACACATTATTACACTCGAGCATTTGGGAAGCAGTTAAGCACAAAAAGAAAGAATGTCTACGAAAACGATGCACAAATAAGGTAAAATTAGAAAACTTATGCCCACATATTGCAATTAAAAAATAAGAGTAAGGAGAAGAAAAAAAGAGTAACGAAAAAAAAATTTTTTTCACCTGGACTGAAATCGAAGTAGCATGCAGTGGTATTAGCAGGGCTGGGCAAAATATATGCTTTGCTTTAACAGAAATACAAATAAAAAAATACAGTATCGCAAGTAATTAAAATACGAAATACAAAATATATATTATTAAGGTATTTGAAATATAAATACAAAATACAGTATTTTAGCTATTTAATTTTTTTAATTAATTGAAATACAAATTACCAATTCCAAATAAGTAATCTAGACCAGCACGGGCTGAAAAGTAAAGGAAAACAAGATTAATTAATCAGTAAAACCTGAGTTTCCTTTCATGAACACTAGATTTTTATGTACTGTCAGATAAACAGACTCTTGTTGGAGAGTGAATAAAACCTGCTAAAGAAAACAATCTTTATACAGGTCCTGATGAGCAAAAACTAGTGTTAAATTGTAAGAACATTTTTTAATTCGGATAGCGCTCAAGAATTGAAAGCTCTTTGCTTCTATCATTTAGGAAGCTGACCAACTCTAACACCATTTTAGAAGTCTGTGGTTAATCACTGTCTCTGATCTCAAAAACAATTAAAGCATCATCTTCTTTATTAGTGGTGCTACTCCTGCTGCTTCCATCCACTATTTCATGTTTTTTGCAACTTGTCTCTAAGGCATGAATGGCAAGATTTTGAATTATTTTCCTCTCATTTGCTGTGATGCTTTCTGGCAACCAACGCATTTTATAACTGGGGTGGTACCACGACGCCAATATGGCTCCATCTACTTCATGTGACAGTTTAAAAAACTTTTCAAATCTTACAAAAAAATATATTTTAATGTTAAAATGTATTTTGAAGCCTCAAGCATTTGAAATACCAATTACAAAATACCTCGGCGTCAGGTATTCGAAATATGAATTACAAATTACATTTGAAGGAAGTAATTGAAATACAAATACCAAATACGTATTTGTATTTCAATAACGTATTTTAATTACAAGTAATTCAAATACGGCCCAACCCTGGGTATTGGTGTCTTTTATAAGTTATTACATGAAGAAGACACCAATTTCAACCACATAAGGTTTGCAGACGACATAGTCATAGCGTTTGAGAGCTCTAGTAAATTACAACACATGATTAGGTAAAGTTATCGAAGAAAAAAAAAACAGCAGATCAAACTCGATCAGGGTATCCGTACTTCCATACTAATATTATAAATTCGAAAGTAACTCGCGCTGTATGTTATCTTTTTACGCCTAAAACACTGAACGGATTTCGGCAAGGAGATCGATGGCATCCTGAGGAAGGACACAGAAAGAAAGAAATAGAGATAAAACGTTTATTTAGCACAGACTAAAAGAGACGCCGTGGGATTCTTTTCCGGCATCCATGCCAACGAAGCCTCGAGCAGAAGCTAGTATTGTAATAATGATCAACATAGCTAATAGACAGCTAATAGAAAATTCGACTTTTACATTTTATTACCCATAATATAAATACTAGGAACAAACACAAATTTGTTGTTCCCACTACCAGGCTCAAGACAATAGGTAGCTCATTTAAATGTCAATGTATACGTTTTATAATAAACTTCCTAGCCACATTCAAGGACTAAGCCTTAATAAATTCAAATCTTTTATTAAGCGGAAATTATGCCAGAAAGCCTATTATACTGTCAAAGACTATATTGAGGACAGGAAGGCTTGGGATTGAGCTGCTCCAATTTTACACTGACAATCTTGATGTTTAATATAATTTTGCTATTTTTTTTAATATTTTGTTCCTTTTTACATACAAAATGATATGTATATATTTACTGTATAAAGTATAATATTATTTTAGTTTTGTGAATGTGAGGACGATGTGGGTCATTGTATCTTTTTTTTTTTTTCTTTCAGTTGTTTTTAATCATGTTCTGGCTGTTTGAGTACTTTATGCGGCCTACCCAAATGTCCATTCTTTTGTATTGTTCGTCGAATCGTTGAGCTCCTTAGTTCTGAGTTGAGCTGCACCATGATTGACAAATGCGTGCACTGACTGGCCAGGTCCACTCAAATCAGTGTGGTTCTTTCCTCAAAAGACCATTTCAGACACCAATATCTACAGGGTCCTCATATGATCTGACCAAGTTTATTCTCGGACTTCTACACTTTGACATACTGTACAATGACATGAAAATTTACTTTGTAAAGTATTATAAAATTTTAATTATTGTGAATGTGAAGGCAGTGTGGATTTGTTGTTTTTTTTTATATCTCAGTCCATTTTAATTTCTAAAATTAGTTTTAATCATGGTCTGGCAGTTTGAGTAATTTATGCGGCCTACCCAAATGTCCTTTCTTTGGTAATGTTCGTCGAATCGTTGAGCTCCATATGTGTTGTGTTGAGCTGCATGATTACTGACAAATGCGTGCACTGACTGGACAGGTCCACTCATTCTGTGTGGTTCTTTCCTCAAAAGACCATTTCAGACATCAATCTACATGGTCTTCACATGACCTGACCAAGATTATGTCTGGACTTTAAAAGAGACTGTGACCTCTGAGTTTGTTTCGGCCTTTCTTCTCAGAGTAGTCAGATAGGAATCTCATTAGTTTATTCTCATTACTAGTTTTTAAAATATGTTTGACGTGTAAAAGTGTTTTTAAAAAACCTACTTACAGAAATAAAATCATTTATCATTTATTTACCAATTACAGTTTTGTCGAACATTTTCCTTGTGTAAGAACTATGACCATTCAATAAAGCTTACCTATTACGTGATTCGGATGACCCATGATTCTCATTTACCGAGAAATAATAAAAAACGATTAGGGGTTATGAGATCAATCGATTCCAGCAATTTGATGTGGGACGAATATTTCATTTGGTGAGCAACCAGTATAATTTTACAATAATAAAAACAGTGGTACGTTACCAATGATCTGTGGTCATTATTATTACACACACATATTTTTGAGCAGCCCATGAGGATGCTCTAAAATTCTCGCTCATAGGAAAATCAACCTTGTTCAACATACTTTGTAGATAATTGGACAGTGTCCGTCGCCACGCTACTGTGATTATAGTTCGGCAATTGTCTCTGACGTTTCACACCGCTGGCTACCCACAATCGGTTGACACCTGCGTAGGAAATCGGTCCCCGAACTTTTACCTCCGGTTCTAACCGAAATGTCGTCAAACGGTGAAGAAAACACTGTGAATGAACCAAAAATTCGAAGACGTGTGACATCCGCCAACCCGCAGTGGGCCCGCGTCGTGAATTATGGCCCGCTCCCTCTCACAGAGAGGAGGGCTGTGCTCCAGCTACAGCAGCTGACTGATGACATTTTTCGTCGGTTATAAAAAAAATAGCTGCTCTTGCTTACAGAAGATATGATATTGATAACCGATATATTTCTGATAAACTACGCTGGGGGGTTTAGAATCCTACGGTCAGAAAACTTGGATTCACAGATCACGGCTAACCGCTACACTGCACTGGGCTAACAATTAAGTGCCGATTTCACTAATCTAAAACGAATATTCCATAGAAAATAATGACACTGACAGCTCTTACGACGTAGTTTATATGCTGATCGCGTTCAGTTTCATTGGTGTAATCCAACCTAAGTAGTTGACCTAAACCTTATATCAAAAAAATATCAACTGTTGCCTGCAATGTGCGCTTTTTATGATTTCTAGCGTAACGATGTTTAAGTTGACTTTCACGTCCACGTTATGGCATAACGATAACACGGGGAAGTAAAATGTATGGAAATAATAATAAAGATGCTTTTTTGGCCGTCACGATAACGTTATAACTTGCAAATTTCAGAGTTGCTCCCATAGTAAAACTTGTTCACAATTATAAGTTCAATGACCCCTTTTCAGGTTTTCAGTTATTTCAATTACATCACCTTGTAGAAGATGAACAAGCTGACGAATTTTGCTGACTGCAATACCTATACAATGCATGAGCAATTGCGGTATAGCCAGTGCATCGAAAAGAAGAAACAGCAAAAAGCAGCCTTCGGATCTACTCCCATATTGAAGGAGTGAAGAGCAGTGGTGGCCCAGTGGTAACGGCCGCGACTTACGGATTGTAGGTCGTAGGTTTGAACACAGACTCTTTTCTTTGTGTAAAATAAATTATGTCATCACCACAGACAGCTATCAAAACAGTGAAGGAAAACATCGTGAGGAAACCAGCATGCCCTCAAACCAAAAATACGAAGACATGTGACATCTACCAAGCTGCACTGGACCCGCGCGACACCGAGTCGAGTCCTGTGTTCCAGCAGTGGCAAAGCATACGCTGATTATGCTTACTCCTAAATTAGGAGTTATCATGGTAAACTTACGCTTCACCATAAAACGATGAGAAAAGCGTGACGATACCTACATAAAGTATAAAACACCATGTTTTCTTTTACAACGTCTGCTATAAACTACTTTCTCAAACTCAACAAATTGATCTTGATAAAACTGTTGTTTACAATGGAGGCTTACTTTGTTAATTACAAAGACTGTTAATTGCTAACAATGTATAATTTAATGGAAACTTGTATATATGGCAAGCTTGATGTACTAAAAGATTGATGAGGTGGTCCGAGAGAGAACCAGAGTGGTCAACATAGCCCACGGAATAAGCAAGATGAAGTGGCAATAAACCGGCCATTTAAGACGTAGAACGTGTTCCCGTGCCACCAATCGGCACACGTAGGGTTAAGACTACCTCAATCTAGATTCTAGATGGAACAACTATATTCGCAGAAAGGCTGACAGCAGCTGTGTGAGAGTAGTCGAGGATGGAGTTGAATATAATGCCTGTCTATATCCAGCAATGGTGTGATTAATGATAATGATAACGGAAAGATTGAACACAATTATTGCGACCAATAATTGCAAATAGGTGAAATTTACGTCATTGAGTCAGTCAGTGCTGGGTCGACTTTTACAATAAAAGGAAGTCTCTCAAGAGTCATTATAATCATCACCATATCGTCCGCCACGCTCTTTAGTTACGACAAACCATTAAAGGAAAAGAAATCGTCACTATTGGTGCATGTCAAGCCATCGCTTCATAGCTTCAGCTTTCGACTCCACTCACTCGCGGCCAAAAACTATGGGTTTGTTTGTAACCAACAATCAATAATATCAGCTGCCCACAAAATGGAACATTTGTAATCGACCCAGAAGCAATGGTATTCAATTCCAATTTATTTTTGGAATTGCTTATTCAAAGCTGAATTGGAAGCCTCTATTATCGACGTGTATGTTTAAACTTTCCATTCAATATTGAAGGAGTAAAAAATAGGTTTAGGTACTTACGGATTCCACTTATTAAGTAGATTGCACACGTGCACGAATTCATATTAAATAATTCACCTGGTAGTCAGGTTTTCATTAAACTTCACAAAATACATACACAAAAGAATTTCAGGAAACCATTCAAAGTAAAATTATTTCGATGTAAAGAATGTGCCAGAACGTGACACACACACGCATCAACCATCTCGTTTACATGCTTCATAATTTTAATTTTCCAAAGATAATCCCGTCGAACTGCCTCGGACGAGGCTCTGTAGCGGCCCGTTACGCTCCACGGATCGGACGAAGACCTCGACGACAGTTTTTTCGACAATCTGAAGAAAAAGTCCAAACGAATAAAAGCCACCGCTTACGAAATCACGAAAACTCGTGTCGGCAAAATTGCTTCTGAAACATATTTAATTTGCGTTTTGGAATGTTAGATTTTACAGGATTATGGGCCCTAAATGTTGGTGATAAGAGTGACGGTTTTGTCGAAGTAAGGGTAGCTGACGTTGGTTCATGCGTACTTCGACGGCCACAAATAAATTGCCTCCATCAAGCGACAGTTAAACGCATAGAAATTTGTCGGTAATCCCAATGGTTAGTAACACTTCTTTTCTTCAAAGGGCTTTGATGTTAGTGGCGCAATTTGGACAATAATTGCACCGCCATGTGCTCCCGTTTGGACCACGTTTCACCTTTTATTCTTTTGAAGTTAGTTTATATAGTTTAGTCTGTAATAGCTTACAGCGATCAAAGAAGCTATTAAATGTGTACAAACGCAAATTGGCTGTAAGATAAACTGCATGTGATATCCCAAATTAAGTTGATTTTTTCTGCGCTATCATTACCTTAAAACAATGCCTAAACATTATACAATTCGTTCGATTCGTATGCCATTATTTCAACGGCTTTTGAATCTAAAGCTAGTCCAGTCCATGTTATGTCTGTCTCAAATTGGAAAAGTTGTTTTGTGTTCTTCGATAGTTATTCTTAGCCTAAAGTCGTAACACAATTATCTGAGAATGTCGCGAAGCCTAAGCTTCGCTCCACCTGAAAGCAACGCCATTTATTCTCCTAAATTCCCAATGCAAACGATGCCCAAATGTCGTGTTTTTTAGTCTGTAACTATGGCCTGTAATATCCTGGTAACGACTTTTTATAGTTTTTATACAAGACAAATACCACCAGAAGCTATTCTTTATAAAAATTTCGTTCGTGAAGTGTCTGCGCGGTTGATGACCGCGCTCGTCATGGGCGAGCGACCAGCGACTCCTGCGCAAGACACGCTCTGCCATCACACGCCGACTTTATGATACATTCTTATTCATTTTAGTGGATTAAGGATACGTTAAAGCCGGCTTGTAATTAAAACATGAATGTGTAGGCTGTATGAAGAATGTTTCCTTGCGATTGTTAAAATTACTTGAAGCGGGGTGATGCAACACGGTGCGCAACATTCAAGATGTTCCTCGAGGAATATTTGAAACTTAAAATGTGACCGTTTCTATTTTTCCGTGATGTCTCTGTTAATACTTTTAGTAGTTCTACTGTTAAATACGTTCTTGAAGATTTTTTTCACTCATTTATTGCGCTACTAATTTATACTTATTTGCTGACGCCGTTATCGTTGTCGTTGTCGTTATATTGAGAGGTTTTGCAATTTTGCTTCATGCTTAGTACCTTAGTAGAATCTGGGGAAATCAAACAATTCAGCCTGTCGCAGTCCACTGCTGCACAAAGGCCTCTCCCAGACGTCGCCACCACACCCTGTCCTCCGCTTTCCGCATCTAGTCTGTCCAAGCGACCTTCTTAGGGTCGTTGGTCCATCTGTAGCTGGGGTCGTCCCACAGTACGCTTGCCGATACGCGGTCGCCACTCCAGGACTCGTCTGCACCACCAGCCATCGATTCCTCGACAAACATAGCCACCCCACTACCACTTTAGTACGAGTAGCATGTACCGGTTTAGTCGACGGAAGAATAGACAAAATTAAAAGAGTATAGTTTTGGTCGGTCTATTTTTCCGTCGACAAAACTCGTTTTTATGGTGGTCATGCTAGTTGTGCAGCTTGCTTACTCTTCAAGCTATGTCGGTTACAATCTCTTTTTTTCCGGATGATTCATTCCTGATTTCATCCTTCAAAGAAACTGCGAGCATAACCCGCTCCATTGCGCACTGGCAATATGTAGTTAATTCTGTATTTCAGAATTTACCGGCTACCGGTTTCTTTGACGGTAAAATCTAAAATAGGGAACTACGGATTAATGCAGGTGTCATGTGGTTCTACTTGCTCTAAGTACATTCATAATATCTCAATAAACTAAACTTTGCAAAAGCAAATTGCGACAATAAGTTATCATCGCATAATAACTGCAAAATATGACCTGTCACTTCACAGGTTGCCTTCGCATCCTATATTTATTATCACATCAAGCCTTTTCCTTCCGAAGTTCCGATACAAGACTCGCAGCTGAACATACTTCCATTTATCAGTTATGGCATTAACATAACTGTCACTTCACTTAACACGAGGGTCGATGTTCCAAGAACTATTTAATCAACTAGATCATTCAAGATTGGCAGTATGTAGGATGCAGAAAAAGTTATGCCATTTGAGTTGTCAGTAAATGCCAACAACCTGGAGAGGGAGCTGGTGTTGAGTCAAGCGTCACGGCCAGGCGTGCGCATAGGCATATTATGCACCCTCGCGTAACAGTAATTAATAGTAACCTTTATGATGCTGCTGATTAACTGATCGAAACTGGTTTATTCCTTCTTTGGTGTGACTTAAGTAGTTAGAACATGGGCGTAATTGAGTTAAAGGACGAACTGTTTCATATTATTATAACATCCGGAGCTTTCAAATGTCATTTTCCCTACCATTTGTCAAGACTAGTTCCAAGAGGACACTCGGCGCGGGAAACTTCGAACTTGGCGGACGCGTCCTTTTTTGAGAAAAAATGTTTAAATTGAAAAAACTTCTTTGTTTCCTTCGTAATAAAATAAACGTGACATTGGCTGAATGCAAAAACCGTGCGAAGCCAAAAGAAAAAAAAAAAAAAAAGAGGACACTCCATAATATAACTTGGTAAAATTAATTTTGTTCAAAAATGTTTATAAGGAATAAGTTCAAACACAATAAATTTTTCTTACTTTCTTTTCTTATCTGTATGGATACCAACGGACGGCTAACAGGCAACTATTGAAATAAAAATCTCAAATTATATCTTGACATCACATCAAACGAGAAGCTGCTATGTGTGTGAAGCATATAAGCAGTGCTAGCTATGTAGGTATAGGTAAGTAATTTATTCATAAATCTGTCGGAGGAAATATCCCGCAGCGTGATGTACAACTTCTTGAAGTCAGCAAACCATCAAGCAAAAGATTTTGCATTTAATTTTCCAAGTTTTCTCAAGTAGAAATTATTTTTTTCATGTTAAAGTTGGTAGTATGTATACAATATACCAACCTTAATACTTGTGAATACTGCATCATTATAAACATCCAAACGTAGTTTTATACTTCAGCAATTATTGAGTACCAAAAACGTGCTGCCCAAATAAAACTGCTCCTTAATCATTATCAGTGGAATACGCTGGAGACCAGCGGGGTATTTCGTAACACATTATCAGTAGAAATAGCTTTAATTTTGACAGTTGAACTACTTTCATTGCGTTATTTACGTTGTTGAGCAAACAAATATTTAAATGATATCTGTGACGTTGTACTGTTTGCAGATGATACCTCTCTTATTTTTAAAGTAGACAGGAATAGACAAGAGTTTGACGACGTAAACAGTGCACTCTCAATGGTTACGGATTGGTTTACGTCAAATAACCTAGTTCTCAATGCTAAGAAAACTAAATGTGTAAAGTTCGTCTTACCGAATGTTAGAAATCTAGGACCCAACATCGTCTTAGATAAAGAGCTGCTTGAAACAGTAGACTCGGCAGTTTTTCTGGGCATAACAGTAGATGCCAAACTTCAGTGGGGCCCACATATATCAAGCCTAGCGGGGAGGCTCCGTTCAGCCGCCTACGCTGTCAGGAAAGTAAGACAATACACTGACGTTGATACAGCACGGTTAGTCTATTTTAGTTATTTCCACAGCGTTATGTCCTACGGTATTCTGCTGTGGGGCAAAGCTGCTGATATTCAAAATATATTCGTCCTTCAAAAACGAGCTGTCCGAGCAATTTATCAACTAGGAGCCAGAGTTTCTCTTAGAGATTTTTTTAAAGATATTGATATTCTTACGGTAGCATCACAATTCATCTTCGCCAACATCTTATACATTAGGCAAAATATACACTTATACACTAAAAACAGTGATTTTCACAATGTTAATACTAGAAATAAGAACAAACTACGTGCTCCCTTTCACCAGCTTCATAAGGTTCATAACTCATTTGTTGGGCTAGGCATAACCTTTTATAACAAGCTACCCTCTTCTTTGCTAGATTTGCCTTTTAATGCGTTTAAAGCTCAAGTAAAATCCAACCTTTGTTCAAAGGCATATTGTTCAATTAACGACTACTTAAACGATAAGAATAGCTGGTCGCTGTAATTAACTCAAGACAATGTTTACGTTCTTTCTCCAGAATCAGCTTACCTACTGACAGGGTATACGAGTTCGTATATTTATTTTAATTTTATTTGACTGTATAAGTCAATTAGTTTTAGTTACCTTCATTTATTATTGACATGATCCGCTCATTACAATGTTTTTCAATGAGTTGTATTGCAATAAGTGGTTAGCTAGCGACCTCGACAATTGATCTTAAATTATTCTTGCCTGAGCAACCGGCAGCGAGTTCGTATGCTCCCGTAGATGTCACTGCTTGCGGTAGCGTCGGGGATCGGGTTGCCTCCTTCCCTCAAATATGGCGAGGGGGGCAATGGCTGATCTATGCGTTATGCTCGTGAACGGGTGCTGCTTGTGGTGACTGGTCGTCTTGCTGTCTATGGTTTTGATATTGTTAAAGTAATTGTTCTGAACTTATTTTACTTCGATGGTCCTAGTTTATCATTTGTGTTTACTTAAAAAATAATCCAATAATGCATATGTAAGATGTCACGCCCCTTATGCCTGGAGGCTTTTATTTGTGTATTAAGTTATGTTGTTTTTTTCATTGATTTTTTATTGGATCTGTTTTGGGTATATTGGCGTGGCTAGCTTAAATATGGCAGATAATTTAATATGTTTTTTTTTGTGTTTCGGTTTGTATTCATTGATTACCTTATAATTATATAATTCAATGGTTTTCTAACTAAACAGACAGCTGTGCTGCTGGGGAGTTTGTTACGCCACTTCTTCTTCCCAGCTAAAGCACTAGGAAGTGGTGAAGGGCGGGCGTTTTGGGGGACTGTCTTATGTAATTTTGACGTTCGAAAAGTGCTGACTCTCAGCCTAGTTTGAATAAATGACTTTTGATTTTGATTTGATTTTGGAAATTTTTCGAACATATGAAGCAATGGATTAGCAATATCTTTCAAATAATTCAGATAATGATTGATAGTGGTTACGTAATGAGGGTGCTGCTTGGCCTTCGATATTTAAAGGTTGGACAGCAGCTGTGCTGTAAAACAATAACTTTAAACTGCATACATCAAAATTGGAGCACGTGGTATTTTTTTAAGTCTTAAGGAGCCTTCACAAAGATGGACCTAATACCTACCAAAAAACAACTGCTTACATATATTTTTTTTTACCTGCAAACCATAAAAACATCTCTTAATTTGGATGTTACTAAACCAAACACCCACTGAGAACAACCCAAACCCAAATACCCATAAAAAAAACGAAACAAACGTCCTTCATTAACAAAAAGACAATAAAAGGATCCTCGTAATTAAAATTAATAACAATAGGCTGCAAGGACCATCGTCGAAGGAGCGTCGACCTGCCACGCGCGAGCGCGCGCGCGCAGCCACCGTGCGGGGTGCATGACACTGCGCAGGTGGACCGCCCCGCACCTGCCTGGGAAGTGCCTCTAGACGCTCTGCTGACCTTTATGACGACTAAAGGGCTTACGTAAGGGTAAATAGTTGGGGTCGTCAGCTGTAAAGTCAAGACCGTTGGGAAGCGCGGCTGTTTTAAAGATCAAGGGCCGCTGAGGCAGTATTTGAGTTAGTATTTTCTGTCGAGTTAAAAAATTATGGAAGTCAAGACAAAAAAAAAATGCCGCATTTTTTCTACCTTTAATGTTACTTTAACAGTCTTGTCAAGTTGGTAGCCTGATAAATAACCTAGAAGAAAATTGTGCCATAGTTCCTATCTATTGCAATCAGCTTTGATCACTGGGCGGCACCAATGTCTTTTTGGTCTACACCAAGTAGGCTTAGTAACTTTCATTGTATACTTGTAACTAGACAAATTTCAACTTGCTGGCAATGTCCATCAGTTAAACGAGATGCAGCCAACACAAGCTTTAGAAATAACATCAGATTAAATCAACAGTTATAAAGCCATGATCTAGAGCTATTCAGAGCATCTCCGTTATGCTCTCGTCTGTATCTGAGCTAAACTGAGCTTACACCGTAACAATATCTAAATACAAGCATAGAACTCTGATTAGAATCCCAGCTGCAATACAAATAGAACTCGGCTGTTTCCACATTGCTCAGCATACCTAATGTTCCGAGTAGAGGTCAACTCTTCAATGATAAGCAAAGCAGCATAGTTCAATGGGAAATAATATTTCCCATATACATAGGTACTATGTATTAGATAGATGCTAGAGGTGTTCTCGTATTTTTTTTAGGATTTTTGTGATCCTAGAGAAACATGTGGGTATACGCAATCTGAAATGCATCAATGAGTCATCAGTTATGTAGGTAGGTAAGTTTTTTTGGATATCGAAGTATTTATAGAGCTGCTGAAAAGTAGGTATGACATTTCCCAAAGCGCATGCATTTTTAAACGCTTCTCTTTCAGAAATTGCAGAGGCTAACATTAGGTTTATTGTGTGAAGATCTTTTGCGAAGTACCTCTGGCATTGAATGAAGCAAATTAATAGGTATTTTATTTCTGTTATTTAAGCTACAAAGTTTTCGTATAGACAAGGCGTGCTAACCGGGAGTACTCGCTCGAGTCGCCCATTACCGCGAATGACATCATAATAAAAATTACCGAGTTGAACGATCCCCGACTCAGTAAAATGCGCCTTAGGAATTAATCTCTCTGCCAACTGCCAACTGGTGGTCTGAATAACGGATTCTTAGCTAAGACTTAGAGTAAATCACCTTACCTATTTGGGACGCAAACCATCAAATTATAATTTGCTACACGCCGTTTTGTACTTACCTGCAATTAACTTCTTAGAATGTTGCTACCAAGTCTTTGCATTAACCCTGAAAAGATTCAGGATTAGGATCCGTAATTGCATATTAACAACCTCTCCTGATTGAGACTTTCATTAATCCACCGTGAACTTGATTCCAAACACGAAAAGGTGATTAAAGACTACACGAATTAGCATATCTACAATTACGAATAATTTAATGTTTCGCCAGTGTCAGCGAAGCAGCTAACAAGCAGCCGGTAACCAGTAGGTATGTCGGGCGACCATGAAACGATGCAAGCCATGCATAGGTAATATCCGATGAAATTGTGCAGAACTAGTCAATGACTTATGACGAACTGTGCATAATAACATTTTTACCACAACGCATCGTGTAGCAGCCTCGGTAATTAGTCAGCTAGATATAATTAAAATTTATCGCGTCTTTCATTAGAAGCTTGTCCAGTCGGCGTGGCGAGGCAGCGGACCGCGTAGCTTTGTCTTGCTTTCTTGCACCGCGGCTTTTACATTCACTATCAACGGTAAATCTTGGCACCATACTGTTCAATTTATCAAATAAACATCTTTCCACGCGACTGTAATGAGATAAAGGAGCGAAATTACAAGGAGAGTTTACAATGAATATTTTTTACATATCAGGTTTTCCCATAAGATGCCTAGGTAGGTCAGGTTACCTACCTATATGCAAGAACACAGACAGATACTCCCATGGATAGCAAAGCATTTCCGCATTTTTCACTACGATCCCCATTTGAACCAACGCAATGTTCAATGTTGATAATTGCATTTAATTGGAATAAATTCAGGCTCCTTCAAAGTTTTTGTGTAACCGGATAGATACGCTGCTGTCTAAACAAAACTGTCCAACGAACAAAAGAAAAATGGAGCATTAACTTTTGTGGGCAGCGGTCGGCATCACGATTTCACGGACGAGGTAATGGTGGCTATTAGACGAGTAGCGACACGGAAAATGGCGGCCGACGACCCGACCGACGCGATTTATCGTAGCCAAGACGCTTTAATTTGAACAGGTTAGTTTTTCAACGGATGTTCGGGACAAGCGATGGACGGTAACCGCGAGGTTTTGTGACATCCTGCGCCGCCGCCGCCGCAGCGCATCAAACTGTCTAATGCCTACGATCGTGGAGTTCGCAGGATTCTTACATTTATATCGCATCTATAAGTTCAGTGAGCTGTGACTCAGGTTTCGTTCGTATAATAAGTATGTTTCAGTGTTTTCATTAGAAAAACGAAGCCTGTTTTTTCATTACAGCTGTATTAGTAAGTGCAGCGAGAACAGTGGTGGACTAACGATTAACCGTCGTAGATTCGAACCCAGACAGGCGCTTTACTTCGTGTAAATTATATAACCACAGCTTTCAAAACGGTGAATGAAAACATCGTGAGGAAACCGGCATGTCCTAGAACGAAATACTCGAAAGCATGTGACATTTACCAACACGCACCGGGCCCGCGTGGTCGCCTCACAGAGGGCTATGTCCCAGCTGTGGGAACAGATAGCATTAGCAAGTTTTATCTCTTGGTGATTAAATTATACTGTATAGCTACTGTGATACAAAAGACTAGTGACACTTGAAACGAAGATAATTTTTTGAATTTATTATTTAGATTGTTTTTTTAAACTAAATCGAAGTGTTACACTTTTCAGTTCAAATAACCACAAGAAAAACATCTCAAGTAATGTAAAAAATATTTTATTTAACCAGTTCAACAATAAAATTATTTACACCTTACAAATTACAAAGAAGGGAGTGTAATTTACTCAATATTTACAGAAAGTGATAAGCAATGACATTGGACCCAGCATCTGCCTCTATTTGAAACGCCTCGGTTTTTGTACAAACACTTTTCCACCTTTTAATGAAGGACATAAGAGGAAAAAGTGGTCAACCCCGACGTCCGAGATTTTTTAAGTTGAAATATGTCAACATTTACCTGGGGTTTGTGAATTGATAGTGCACATGCGATTTTTGAACACAGAACATCAAAGAATTTGTTTGTCTTTATACCTATAAATTATTTTAAAACTTATCTCTCAATATTTCGGTTACGGCTCTTCAAAAATCAAACGTGTTATTTCTTAGAAACCCTGTTTTCGTTGGTTTAGGTGTTTAGAAATCAACAAGACTTAAGCCTACCTATGGACAAGGCTTGCCACATGTGATAAAAAAGAACAACACGCACTAGACAAATATTTCAACTCAAGCCCTTGGAACTATTATATTGTTACTACTATGCAATGCATGCAGGTAAAAACACTGAAAAATTACTGACCAACTACGTCTTGTAATACTAAAACATGGTAGCAGTGTATCTAGAATGGTTACAAATGACAAAGGCTAAGATACAGTGGTTTATTTGAAATGCATTTCTTACATCCAGTTCCTGAAAGGCTATTCGATTTCTGTTGTCATATCCGCTTCTGTCGAGTGATCTTATTGGCTGTTGTTATTACCGCTAACCAATCACAATAGATAAAATGAGATTTGACTTTAGAAACCCTATTCAGACTTGATCGGCCTTTCTGGAAGCGGGAGTAAGAAATTCTAGTTTGCATTCATAAAATTGCTCTTGACAACGTGAATGGTTAATCGACTATTCTAAATAGCAAATCCTTGGCAGATAATCTAATAAATCTCTATTGTCAACAAATGGCAGACCACGTTCCGGATCCGGACCTGCTTTATGCGGACCATAGGAATACAACACTCTAATTCATAAATAAAAAAAACAAAAATTGCCCGTGCATTTTCTTTTCTGCCGTCGACACGACTTTGCACCAACTTTACTCCTGACTTCTAATTGATAGTTCAAAGTTAAATATGTAATATTTGTTTATTACATAATTTATAAAAAAAACGGGATTCCTTTTCGTTTTAGTTGATATTGATATTTTGATCGTGGTTGCTAGTAATTATCTACCAAACGGACTGCGACAGTCATACTCTCTTAAACGGACAATGAAATTAATTGGTGATGCCTGCTCAAGGTTTTTGATTTAATCTTATTGATCCCATTTGCGTTAGTAATGAAACGCTCGTTGGACGACTGCAGAGAAGGTACAATAGCCTAGCCATTTATTTGATATATTTCTGACAGTATTAAGCAAAATCATAATTATATTGAAACTATGGCTTCTTCGATAAATTAATAAAATCCCCTCTGGAATGACTTTAGAAAGCTATGTTATGGCATTAATACTTTGTAGAGTATATACAAAAATATATCTTTATACCTAGCAAACATATCGACACATCATGTTAGATATATCTAGGTTTCTCTCTTACATAATATTTACAATTTACAAGTAAGTACATCGCGCTCAACGAAACAGCAAAATTAACAATTACGCCAACTGTACAAATAATTTTGATCACAGACCAATTGCTATAATTTTATCTCGAAATATGACACAATTCTATTACATTTTTCTCTCAACAATATTCATCAAGACAAATTATATCAACTTATACTGACAAGAAAACAACGATTACCTATTATTTAATATAATTACCATCTTTTGGACATACAATCTGCCTAAAATGTTGCTGTTTCATTTTTAAATACTTAAAAATATAAGCACACTTTACAGTTTATTTTTAATATTGTTAATCTTATAAGTACTAATGTCTGTTTATGTAAGCATACAAAGTTTCTCTCAAGCTATGACTGACCAAAAGAAAATATCTACGTGTTTGTACAGTTACGGTAAGAAAGCATTCGATTCAATCAATTATTATTGGACTATTTTATTGATATAACTTACGCACTTTCATAATCTACACATAAATATTTTTACAACAAACAATCAGCCGAAACACAATAAAGAATCATGCTGACACGTCAGTCACGTCAACGTTAAGTCGCCGATCAATCACGTCAAAAATATATTTACGTAGTGGACGTTGGCTACACACATCACTACCGGCGCGTCTCAGTCGACGTCGCGTCACCGACAAGTCAAAACTTGTGTTGCTACGAACGAAAAATTGACTAAGGCGTTGCTATGACGACTAGCTGACTATCTGTTCACACACGTCCATTGACGTGACTGATCGGCGACTTGACTTTGACGTGACTGACGTGAGCATGAACCTTGAAAACTTATTTGATGAAACATTCACACTTTGAAAGCAGACTTGTTCTACAGAACTGCCTGATTATAGTTGTACAAGGACCAATGGACGCGTGGCCCAAACTAGGGGTGCATTCCGAATTGGCAACAAAATCGCTAACAGCGCTCACATCGATAATTGGCGTTCCGGTTTAGATATCACGATTATAACGCTGCGAGTTATCAACAATTCGCTCACAGTGTTATTATTATAGGGCATCGTAGGCGCTATCGCAAGATGGCGCATGTCATGACGTCATGTATGACGATTCTCGGGACATCGTTATCGCGCTCAAGCTATCTCGGAACGGGTGTAAGCGCCCTCAAATCGATTACAGTGCAATTCTACGCCGCCATCTTGTTTTTTCTGTTACAATTTCACAAAATATTATCACAAAGATCCTTGTACACTCCGTTTAGCTATTTTACCTCTGACAGTTGCAACCTACAGCAACCTTATTGTAACGAGAATAAAGGACGCAATGATTTTGACAGACTTGTCAGTGGCATCAACCCAACAGCAACCTTATTAGAATAAAAATAATGATCGTGTGATTTGGTCCATGATAAATCAGGGGATAAATAACTGAACGGACTGTAGCTCGTAGTTTGATTGCCACTTTACTTTCAAGATACGAATCAGAACCATTTTCCTGAAATAAGTTTTCAGTGCGCCTTCAAGCTTATTCAGGCAGTGTTTCGTAAAGGCGGTTCCAAATAATAATGTTAAATAAATATCCTCCAACAATACATAATTACAAAAACAATTACACCAAACATTTAAATAATATATATTTTTTATATACATAATCTCGTTTGCACCCTAGTTTTTAATACAACCTAGACATCATATTAGGACTTTCACATTGTAGTATCAAAATTCATTTACAATTACAACCATTTTTTTGCATTTGACTATTCAAATAATACGAAATGTGTTTTTTAAAAGCGTTTACGTTTGCCTTTTACTGCAGCATTCAAGTACCAGCATTAAGCGACAATCAATAGCGGATAAACCATCGACAGAACAACGACACGTAAGCATAATAGTTACATTTTTACTCACTTCAGACTTTACCGATAAAAAAACATAATTACGCTCCGTCAAACTATCGATATCTCTAAACCGGTTGAGCCCAACGCTAAACGTAGGCTTTAATGAAAACTTTGCTTCGCCAATAAAATAGTAAACAAAACACTACCGATTCACCATCACCTACAAACTCGCGCTCCCATAGCGATTAGGCACAAAAGGCTGAATTTTTACACACGCGCACTGGAAAACTACTCTTCACACTAACTAAATAAGGTGTAGTTTCCCTTATAGTTTGTGGCTCTAAAGACTTTATATAATCCAATAAGGATTTGGGATGTATTTGATTGTACAGCGACGGTCCTATTCGTCGCTGCTCGTGTCCTAGCTATCGATATGGTCGGGCTCCATCTTGGGACTGGGGCGAAGGACCATTTTGTCCTCGCCGTCACCTTCGTTGTGGACGGTTTCTATTGTAAGCATCATTTTCTCGTCGCAACTGTCGTCGCCGGAGTCTGAGTACATTGACTGGGTTGATGTTGCTACCTCCTGGAAATTTAATATAAGATTATTAGAATGAAACTTAAATTTTGACGTATCTTAGCGTTTATGTTTGGAATTCGTGGTACAAAATACTCCTGAAATAGTTTAACGGACACTACACACACATAATCTCGGTTAATAACAAACAAACACTAAATGACAAGTAATTATGTAGAGTTATTGAGACCCTAAGTTTTACTTTTAGAATTTATATTAATAATGATGTTGTACGTAATGTTAAGTAATGTATCAAACAGAACATAAATTGTTCCTAATAAATAAATAAATATCCACTTAATTAGGTTGGCCTACAAAGTTGACAGATTCGAGTTATGATTGTATGGCGATTAACTCAATAAAGCAACTTATAACTTGGTGGGAGTTCAGTAAACCTCTCTGCCTAACAATTCGGTGAATAAAATCGTGATTTACATAGTGGACTCACCGTAATTCTATTCTTAGTATGTATCCGGACGTGCTTGGCGAGATGGTCAGATCTCATGAACCGTTTCCGACACTCGGGACACTCGAACCTCTTCTCGCCCGTGTGCGTCCGCCGGTGACGCTGTAGCTCGTCCGATCGAGTGAACCTGGAAACAATGAGTGGAAGTTAAAATGATTGGCAATGAAACCAACCATCAACATGCAATGAGTGGGCGATCTTGTAGAAGGACGGCTGTTAATAATATTACGTAAGACATAATAGGAAGACGGAAACACTCAGCTTTACTTCTAAACTCCTATTACTATAACATTACAAAAAAGGTTATCACCGCTTCGTTATTTCGATATAAACATATCTTAAGCTCCGTTGTTTCACGATAAATACAAAGCAATGTAATTTATTTACCATTTACATATATATTTAAAAAAACTAAAGTAACAAACAATATAACACCATATGTGTCGTTAATTTTGCCGTTACTTTGACCCGCTGTCCTAATTGAAAGCGGTCGTCGCGCGATCTTTTGTCTGGGCTTGCCGAATATATAATAGCGAAGATTGCGTATTCGCGCGACTATTGCTTCCTATTAGAGCAACGCCTAAAGCCACAATCTACTGAAACCGAAAAGTTTGAAAAGCGTGTCAACTGTATCCAATACCAGACTGAACTTATATTGAAGCTGACAGTGGCCTTAGGCTGATTTAACTGTAACCAAATCACTTACAAAGCGTAACCACGGGCAATACATTCTCATTAAAGACACCTAAAAGCAAACAATAACTACTACAAAGTTTGTAACGGAGAAGAAACATAGAAGAAACGGTGTATCAGAATCGGAGGGAACACCATCTAACAACATTTATGTTCCTCTACCGATCAAATGTTCCAAAACTGGGGGTAAATAGAAGCGTAAGAAAGTGTAAGAAGGTGTAAGAAAGGATGTTTCGATTTACCTCTTGCCACAGAACAACCAGTTGCAGAGGAAAGGCCGTTCGCCCGAGTGCCACCTGAGATGTGCTCGAAGGTGCGACGTCTTCCCATAGACCTTGTTGCAGCCCGCTATGTGGCATACGTGCTGTTTCTTGCGATCCACCAGGCGGCTGCAATGGAAATGTTCTTGTTAGTGTCATGCGATTTTATGGAAAGAAGAAGAAAAAAGAAAAAAACGTTAATTTGCGGTAAACATGACGCAGTGATCGAACACAAACACCAAAAAGATCACATCCATGCAAAACAGCCATCGCTCAGCTCAATGCTACGACCCTATGCGAGACAGAGCCCCAGCGCTGGTTTTCAGCGACAGTCGGCGTTGAATGACCCGTTTTGAGTACCCCCAGCGAAAAAATGTTCCTGAGGTTTTAAAAAAAACATCTGCTGCAACTACAAAGTGCAATAATACTGACACGGTTAAAATGAACAGTTTTGTTTTTTAAACAACTGACGAATATTTTCAACAGACTGCGTCGGTTTCGAATAATCCGTCAAGTTTCGGTCAGAACGAACCCCTTTATTATACGTAAACTCAAAGAAGCGCAAGCGCAGCGAGTAAAACCCAGCTATTTCTGTTTCTAAATTTTCGGCAAAACGGAAAAAGAGAGTATATGAAATACACGCCAGAGCATTTATAAAAAGAAGTTTTAATCATGTCCAATATTTGATGATATTGTATGATTTTCAATAATAATAATAATAAAAAACAGATTTGAGAGGCAGAACCAGGATCTCCTTTCTACCATAAAAATTAATAGGAAAAACCTTTCCCAGTATTTCCCAATAAGAAATGTATTGCCCGTAGCTTACTCTGCAGGTTGGTGGCAACGAAGGCAGCTGTTCTGCATCACTGACGCTATATCGAACATAGGGTATCAAGAATTCCTGGCGTAAATGAATATTGGCCAGTGTTTCGTTATGTTTGTCACCGCTGTGACCCATTATGGCTTTGATAATGTTGAGAATCACATTATTATGTTGCTACGTATGTGCGAAAATTTAAAAATTCTTAGATGGAATTCCAAAGTTTGACGATTGATATGAAATTGATGATTAATATTCAGTAAACATATCATTCAAGTCACGAATCGCATTTTGATCAACATACGACGTAAAACAGAACTGATCCGCAAAAACTAAAGAAAATTTTTATTTGGTGGGCTACAGCTGAGGATTCGTCTTACGTCTTAAGGAAGTGGAGAAAGTACACGAATCTTCTGTGAGTTTTACCAAATTAGGTTCTAAGGTTGTAAGTATAGGACACCTATACTTGACCAAGTTGACCACTTGGTAAAATGGAGAACACCATTTATTATTTACTACATGTTGCCCGCGACTTCGTTTGCGATCCAGAATTATAAGTTTTGAGTTTGAGTTTGAGACTGTACGCGACCGATTAATAATAATAGTCTATTATAATTTCGCAACAGAGCGGTTTTCACTGGTAACTAACATATACAGGGTCAAATTATAGTAGCTGGCGAAACCCTAAAGAATACAACAGAGGCCCTAGTGTGAGTTTATTTTAACCATTTCGACTTTACGCATCGACAGCGTTCGGCGCTCCGATTGGCCCTTCACCATTCGATCGTTGCGCACCGATTGCCAAGGGCCAATCGGAGCGCCGAACGCGGACGATGCGTAAAAGCGAGACGGTTAAAATAAACTCACACTAGTCCCACAGTACTCACTTCTCGCCCTGGTCGCAGTTGGGGCAGGTGCAAGCGACTCGCTTCATGAGCCGCTTGCCCGCCGCGCCGGGGCTGGCGGGCCGCAGCTTGGCGGCCTCGCACTCTACAAGATACAACAGTACTCACTTCTCGCCCTGGTCGCAGTTGGGGCAGGTGCAAGCGACTCGCTTCATGAGCCGCTTGCCCGCCGCGCCGGGGCTGGCGGGCCGCAGCTTGGCGGCCTCGCACTCTACAAGATACAACAGTACTCACTTCTCGCCCTGGTCGCAGTTGGGGCAGGTGCAAGCGACTCGCTTCATGAGCCGCTTGCCCGCCGCGCCGGGGCTGGCGGGCCGCAGCTTGGCGGCCTCGCACTCTACAAGATACAACAGTACTCACTTCTCGCCCTGGTCGCAGTTGGGGCAGGTGCAAGCGACTCGCTTCATGAGCCGCTTGCCCGCCGCGCCGGGGCTGGCGGGCCGCAGCTTGGCGGCCTCGCACTCTACAAGATACAACAGTACTCACTTCTCGCCCTGGTCGCAGTTGGGGCAGGTGCAAGCGACTCGCTTCATGAGCCGCTTGCCCGCCGCGCCGGGGCTGGCGGGCCGCAGCTTGGCGGCCTCGCACTCTACAAGATACAACAGTACTCACTTCTCGCCCTGGTCGCAGTTGGGGCAGGTGCAAGCGACTCGCTTCATGAGCCGCTTGCCCGCCGCGCCGGGGCTGGCGGGCCGCAGCTTGGCGGCCTCGCACTCTACAAGATACAACAGTACTCACTTCTCGCCCTGGTCGCAGTTGGGGCAGGTGCAAGCGACTCGCTTCATGAGCCGCTTGCCCGCCGCGCCGGGGCTGGCGGGCCGCAGCTTGGCGGCCTCGCACTCTACAAGATACAACAGTACTCACTTCTCGCCCTGGTCGCAGTTGGGGCAGGTGCAAGCGACTCGCTTCATGAGCCGCTTGCCCGCCGCGCCGGGGCTGGCGGGCCGCAGCTTGGCGGCCTCGCACTCTACAAGATACAACAGTACTCACTTCTCGCCCTGGTCGCAGTTGGGGCAGGTGCAAGCGACTCGCTTCATGAGCCGCTTGCCCGCCGCGCCGGGGCTGGCGGGCCGCAGCTTGGCGGCCTCGCACTCTACAAGATACAACAGTACTCACTTCTCGCCCTGGTCGCAGTTGGGGCAGGTGCAAGCGACTCGCTTCATGAGCCGCTTGCCCGCCGCGCCGGGGCTGGCGGGCCGCAGCTTGGCGGCCTCGCACTCTACAAGATACAACAGTACTCACTTCTCGCCCTGGTCGCAGTTGGGGCAGGTGCAAGCGACTCGCTTCATGAGCCGCTTGCCCGCCGCGCCGGGGCTGGCGGGCCGCAGCTTGGCGGCCTCGCACTCTACAAGATACAACAGTACTCACTTCTCGCCCTGGTCGCAGTTGGGGCAGGTGCAAGCGACTCGCTTCATGAGCCGCTTGCCCGCCGCGCCGGGGCTGGCGGGCCGCAGCTTGGCGGCCTCGCACTCTACAAGATACAACAGTACTCACTTCTCGCCCTGGTCGCAGTTGGGGCAGGTGCAAGCGACTCGCTTCATGAGCCGCTTGCCCGCCGCGCCGGGGCTGGCGGGCCGCAGCTTGGCGGCCTCGCACTCTACAAGATACAACAGTACTCACTTCTCGCCCTGGTCGCAGTTGGGGCAGGTGCAAGCGACTCGCTTCATGAGCCGCTTGCCCGCCGCGCCGGGGCTGGCGGGCCGCAGCTTGGCGGCCTCGCACTCTACAAGATACAACAGTACTCACTTCTCGCCCTGGTCGCAGTTGGGGCAGGTGCAAGCGACTCGCTTCATGAGCCGCTTGCCCGCCGCGCCGGGGCTGGCGGGCCGCAGCTTGGCGGCCTCGCACTCTACAAGATACAACAGTACTCACTTCTCGCCCTGGTCGCAGTTGGGGCAGGTGCAAGCGACTCGCTTCATGAGCCGCTTGCCCGCCGCGCCGGGGCTGGCGGGCCGCAGCTTGGCGGCCTCGCACTCTACAAGATACAACAGTACTCACTTCTCGCCCTGGTCGCAGTTGGGGCAGGTGCAAGCGACTCGCTTCATGAGCCGCTTGCCCGCCGCGCCGGGGCTGGCGGGCCGCAGCTTGGCGGCCTCGCACTCTACAAGATACAACAGTACTCACTTCTCGCCCTGGTCGCAGTTGGGGCAGGTGCAAGCGACTCGCTTCATGAGCCGCTTGCCCGCCGCGCCGGGGCTGGCGGGCCGCAGCTTGGCGGCCTCGCACTCTACAAGATACAACAGTACTCACTTCTCGCCCTGGTCGCAGTTGGGGCAGGTGCAAGCGACTCGCTTCATGAGCCGCTTGCCCGCCGCGCCGGGGCTGGCGGGCCGCAGCTTGGCGGCCTCGCACTCTACAAGATACAACAGTACTCACTTCTCGCCCTGGTCGCAGTTGGGGCAGGTGCAAGCGACTCGCTTCATGAGCCGCTTGCCCGCCGCGCCGGGGCTGGCGGGCCGCAGCTTGGCGGCCTCGCACTCTACAAGATACAACAGTACTCACTTCTCGCCCTGGTCGCAGTTGGGGCAGGTGCAAGCGACTCGCTTCATGAGCCGCTTGCCCGCCGCGCCGGGGCTGGCGGGCCGCAGCTTGGCGGCCTCGCACTCTACAAGATACAACAGTACTCACTTCTCGCCCTGGTCGCAGTTGGGGCAGGTGCAAGCGACTCGCTTCATGAGCCGCTTGCCCGCCGCGCCGGGGCTGGCGGGCCGCAGCTTGGCGGCCTCGCACTCTACAAGATACAACAGTACTCACTTCTCGCCCTGGTCGCAGTTGGGGCAGGTGCAAGCGACTCGCTTCATGAGCCGCTTGCCCGCCGCGCCGGGGCTGGCGGGCCGCAGCTTGGCGGCCTCGCACTCTACAAGATACAACAGTACTCACTTCTCGCCCTGGTCGCAGTTGGGGCAGGTGCAAGCGACTCGCTTCATGAGCCGCTTGCCCGCCGCGCCGGGGCTGGCGGGCCGCAGCTTGGCGGCCTCGCACTCTACAAGATACAACAGTACTCACTTCTCGCCCTGGTCGCAGTTGGGGCAGGTGCAAGCGACTCGCTTCATGAGCCGCTTGCCCGCCGCGCCGGGGCTGGCGGGCCGCAGCTTGGCGGCCTCGCACTCTACAAGATACAACAGTACTCACTTCTCGCCCTGGTCGCAGTTGGGGCAGGTGCAAGCGACTCGCTTCATGAGCCGCTTGCCCGCCGCGCCGGGGCTGGCGGGCCGCAGCTTGGCGGCCTCGCACTCTACAAGATACAACAGTACTCACTTCTCGCCCTGGTCGCAGTTGGGGCAGGTGCAAGCGACTCGCTTCATGAGCCGCTTGCCCGCCGCGCCGGGGCTGGCGGGCCGCAGCTTGGCGGCCTCGCACTCTACAAGATACAACAGTACTCACTTCTCGCCCTGGTCGCAGTTGGGGCAGGTGCAAGCGACTCGCTTCATGAGCCGCTTGCCCGCCGCGCCGGGGCTGGCGGGCCGCAGCTTGGCGGCCTCGCACTCTACAAGATACAACAGTACTCACTTCTCGCCCTGGTCGCAGTTGGGGCAGGTGCAAGCGACTCGCTTCATGAGCCGCTTGCCCGCCGCGCCGGGGCTGGCGGGCCGCAGCTTGGCGGCCTCGCACTCGGCCGGCGCCGGCGTGCTGGCCGCGCTGCCGTTGCCGCTCGAGGTACTCACGCTGACGACTTGCCACTTGCCGGGTTCGTTAGGGTCCTGCTGTATTTGTTGCCCTGGAGAAGCATTGAAAATGTCTTATGATAAACTCAACAACTCAACCTCCGCTGACGCGGCTGATTTGTTTCAGATAGACAATGGCGCAAGTCGTCTCTCGCGGACGTCCTAAGTCGTTATGCCCGACGATATAATTTTTGTTTACTCAACATTTCCATTAATATTCTTATGTTCCAACTAAATTTAGTACAAAAATATCAAGTAGATTTACCTAAAGTATGTTAAAGTAGAGGCAACACAACAAACTATTATTTGTTGGTAATTTGTTAAACAAAGTTCCTAATGGAAATAGGTGCTTATTGTTGCTTTTTCAGGACTTCCCTGTTTATTTATAGAAATAACTATTGTCTGCAGGACAAGAAGTTTATTGTTTGAACAATATTTCATGAGGATGTACATAATATACCATAAAAAAGAATCCTCAGGTAAACCAACATTTAAGGAGTAGAGGTAAGTGCTAAACTTAGAAGTAAACGTGTTTTAAATAAATACACCAAGTGCCAAAGGAATCTTAGCTGGGCAACATACTTTAGTAATAAACATTAACTTTATTATGTGTTTTGTGTGTAATAATAAATAAAAACTTGTTACAAAGTCTAAACACCTTACCTATAAGTGGCTGTGCAGATTGAGGTTGTGTCTGCTGCAGCTGAGCTAGTTGCACTCCTGGTAAACCCAAAGCCGGTACCAATTGCACCGCACCACCCAAACCACCAACACCCAACGTTGGTACCTGCAAACATCACACATTTAGCCACTTAGCCAACCAACCAGCAACACACTAATAGATTGAACGAGTTTCAAGCCGCCGAGAAACAAAGAGGTTATGTTTTCATCATAAAATATTCATGGATGCCAACATAACCTTAACGCTGTTTACGACATAAAAATAGAAGTATCTATTGAGGTAATCCATCACCGGAGTTAGTCTTATTATGAAATCAAGGAAATGACATTGTTTTAATCTGTCTATTAATATATGGTACATCCGCCCCGATATAAAGAATACGCAAGTCTTTCAGAGCATAAAATCAAAACACTAAATAAATAGCCCTTTAAATGCGTACAAACCTGTTTTATTAATATTTAACCTCACAAAAAACAATCGACTGTTTAACCCACAAATGTCGCGCAGACTCACAGAACCGACGGCAATAAACTCGTTCGGAATCTAAACTCATGACGAACAACAATAACGGTTACGCTTCGGGAATATTCGTGCGGAGGCCGAAGATTGCCGAACGCAATACCTGTACAAGGTTCAAGGCGCGTACATTGCCTGATGCAGGTATGACGGTGACTTGTTGGCCGTTTGGTGTACTCGCTATGATCGTCTGGGAGGGTTGCTGCTGCTGCTGTATATTTCCCTGATCCGATACCGCCTTTATCCAAGCAGCATGATAGATATAAATAATGGGTTTTTAGATATAAGTATATGTAGTCTACACTCACATTTAATACATGGGATTAGTGTGATTTATATTCATAATATAACATCACGCCTTGTTTCTCCGAAGGGTTGGGCAGAGGTGTACCTATAGCACACCAGTCTCAATTATTAGTCAAGGAGCTGTCAGTTTTAAAACAAAACTGTTCTAAAAAGCACTAACATGGCCCCTTTCTTAATTCCAGTAAATGTTACTATTATTATTCGTTTTTAATTCAACTATTTACCACAAAAAAAGATTTTATAAATAGTCAAAAAACACAATCATAATCTAAACGACATCGACAATGCATGGGAACAGCCAGCATTGTAACTGTACAGCTGTACTGACAACAGACAAAGTGAACTAAAACCCTCTGACAAAAACGCGGGAAACTATCCATTGATACAAAAAACTGTGCTCTCATTTCAGGTACCGGTGTAGCTCATCTTGTTCCCACTAGGCAAGCAAGATGAGACAAAAACTAACAGCTACGTGAAAGAATCCTACACCCTTTTTTGTGCACTTTCAAAGTTGAGAATTAGTAAAATATAGCTTTAGAAAAGTTTTATTTTTGTTACTTACTCAGTTGTCAGTTTTTTTTCCCAATGAAAATATCCAAATTAAGTAATGAGTCGATATTTTATTACTACCTAAAATAAATCACCTTGAGATCTGTTGTCACATTAACATAAAATGAGTTATGAATTATACTGAATATAAGTACCACATTATTTAAGAGTATTAATTAAAAGAAGAAGAAAACTCTTTTAAAAGATTAAGGACAAAACCAAAACGAATTTTCTCTAGAGGATTAATAAATAAAGCAAAAATAATAATAACCAAACAAAAAACCTAAATTAACAAAACATAATTATATACATTCAAAATAAAAAGCCAACTAAAAACAAACCACCAGCTTAACACCAAAACACAGCACAATTTTAAACTAATGGTTAGTTAAAAACTGTCATTACTCTTTCGGAGTGAAGTTGTAGTCATCATATAGAAGTAGACCTCACCTGCAGCGTGATGGTAGTGGGAGACTGACCAGCGCCTCCGCCCTGCGCGCCGCCGCCCTGCTACCGAACCAACACCCGGCTTATTTACAGCACTTATATTATGAAATATCTACATATTAAAAATCTTAAATTCAATGACAGAGCACGCACAGCATGCTGCTGGGTCTAGAAGAAGCATACGATTCTGCACAAAAGTTCTTTAAACACTTATGCGGCCTACCCAAATGTCCTTTCTTTATAATGTTCGTCGAATCGTTGAGCTCCTTAGTCGAGCTGCACGATTACTGACAAATGCGTGCAGTGACTGGACAGGTCCACTCGATCTGTGTGGTTCTTTCCTCAAAATACCATTTCAGACACCAATCTACATGGTCTTCACATGATAAAACCAAGATTATGTCTGTACTTTAAAGGCACTGTGACCTCTTAGTTTGTATCAAAATAGACTTTATCTGGCCAGCCCATACATAAAACCTTTTTTTTTCAAAACTTTCGTTTCGTTCAGGTTGTGTAATAATACTTATTTTCTCAAAGGTATCTTGATTACATTTTCCTTTTTTGGCCAAGTCTTTAATAAGTGACTTCGGCTTTGTTACACAAGGAAGTAGCGAAAATTTTTAAAGGGTAGTGTGCGTGAGCGATTATAGTAAAGTTTATGGTACAGAATGCTATGACATAGCAAGCCAAGTGAAGTGTTGTTTTATATGTATAGTAGGAATTGCGAAAAGTGTTCTATTCTAAAAGTTACTACCACTGCAAATCTTCTACAAATGTTTTTTTTTAAACTTAAAAATAAAAGGAGGAAATGACTGACTGTCAGACTGTAAATAATATTACACCAGGCCACATGGTATAATATTATTTATATTATCACATTAATTGAAACCACGTATTCTACATTACGTATTTTAACATACAGTTACACTTCTGTTTTGTGTAACCAAAAATTCGAAGACGTGAAATCTACCCGCACTTGACCCGCGTGGTGGATTATGGTCCATTCCCTCTCATCCAGAGGAGGCCCGTGTCCCAGCAGTGGGACGTAATAAACTGATTATGCTATATATATTTAAAAAAAAGATGTTACTAAAGGCTTAAAGCTAGGTAAAAAATATGGACCCTGTAAGGGCTCAGCAAAAGGATAACATTAAAGTGTATGTTAATAATTGTTTGGTATTTTGTAAGGCATGTAACTTGTGCAGCTGTCTGAAGCCTGCATTGTATGAACTAGGTAGCCTTTAGGATGCACAAGTTACTTGCACCGTGTACAAGGACTTGCTTTTGCTAACGATTATGCTCACAACAGAGAATGCGAGGGTCAAACTGAAAATTATTAGAATCATGTCAACACGTAGAACGGAAGCGAACCGAAATCGCCGAATAGAATTTTGCCAATCGTTTGCGGTCAATTCGATGCAGAAAAGATGCGGGATGAATTCTCCTTGCATTCACAATACTGTTACTTTAATAAGTAGGCGAAATTGTGGTTGAAAGGATAATTTACTGATAAAATTGGATAGAAAGAGCTGGCAATCCATTCTATAATATTATGAATTCGAAAAAGTAAAAAAATAATATGTCTGTATGTTCCCTTTCCACGCCTACACCACTGAACGGATTTCGATAAAATTTGGCTAGGGAGATAGGCGACACGTGCATCCTGAGGAAGGACATAGGCTTCTTACTACGTTTTGGAATGGGCACATAACATAATGTTTCTGACAGACCGACTTGACAACTCAATAGTGGTATTTATAAATGTTTTATCCTACTTATTATATATATATCTTCTAATATATGTATAATCCTACTAATATTATAGAAGCGAAATTTTGTGAGGATGGATGTATGTTTGTTACTCTTAAACGCAAAAACTAGTGACCGGATTTGGATAAAATTTGGTATACAGATAGTTTATTACCTGTATTGACACATAGGATACTTTTTGTCTCGGTAGAACGTTCCAGTGGGATAATTTCCAACAGCCACGCGGGTGAAGCCGCGTGTTTGTTTTTTTTCTGAGTTTAGTATTTCACACAACAGTCCGTCATACCCTCCTAACCCTGATAATACTTGCAACTATAAGATTTTTTTTTAAAGTTCTAGAATAAATATGAAGAATATAATTTACCTGCACGTTAGCCAGTGACGCTATCTGTATCTGTTGTATTTGTCCCGAAGGTGTAAGTACGCTCGCCATTTGAGGTTGAGCTTGCATCTGTACAAAAAATAAGTAATTAAGTCATGGTTCCTGATATCTAGCCATGGACGACAACTTTTGGGCTTTCTTGTCGAATATTTTTATTTATTGTATAAACTTTGCAACTGTCCGTTGACTAAACGGTTGCAAGGCTATTGACAATATCATCAACAGCTGCAATGTTTTCTAAGATTACACCCTTGTTTACCTTTCACAACACTTTTGGAGAGAAGAGAATTTTAAGGGTAGATTATTCTTTTCCGGGGCTCACGTGGTCATGGTTCATTTTAGCTATTTTACCGTACAGCATTTTCCCAAAGGGTGATTTTTTGAATGTGAGAAATAGATAATACATACCAATATTGCAGTTTGATTGGTTTTCGGTAGAGGGTTCCGACACAGTACAATCATCATGTTAATATTATATCAATTTTCGATCTATTTTATTGTTATTCACGACCATCACCATTTTTCAATAGAGAATATGCATGTTAGTCATATCAATAAGGGTCAAATATTATTTTTAATAAACTGTATGATTTCAGAATTATGCTCCATCAATATTTTTTATTATAATATATTTTGTGAGTTTAAAGTGGGAAATTAAAATATTTGAAAAGTGACGCCATTGGTCAGAGCTGGTCAGAGCGAATGTGACGTAAGAGTCTATGGCAACATTTCATGTATTTGTGATATAAAGGAGTGTTTGCGATTCACGGCCGAACCCAATAACGTATCTCCGATTTCGGCGTACTGGAGATAGAAAAACGTCCCAAGAAAGCCAAAGTATGCGACCCTATAATCTGTTGACAGCTATTTGTTTGACAGGGACAGATAGAATTGTACTGTCTATCATCAGTAGCGATCTGTCTTATGTTTGGATTTTTTTTTACTATTATTTGGCGATGTAAACTATGGAATAAAACTATATAATTCAAACATGCATATTCTTTACTGCGTAACAAGTTCGTGCTGATTAGAAAAAATCGTTTGCTCGAACGCGTAAATAACGCAATGTATGTTTTAAAATTGTCAAAATGAAAGACATTGCAATAGGTTTGGTTAATATTAGTAATGTTCGAACAACTAATGTAATTTCAAAAAAGGAATAGTAAAATGAGAAAATCGAAAAAAACTGTAAAATTGTTGGAAATATGAAGAAGCGCTTTAAACGTTTTTGGAGAGGAGTATTCCCGTCCTGTCACAATGTATGGCGCTAGTGTGTAGTTACATAGCTATGACGTCACTTCTACGATTGTGCTGTCTATGTCTAAAAAAATTGAAATTTTAAACGTTTTTTATAATAATGTTTGCACTTGTTTGAAAACAATTTTTTTTTAAAGATTAAATAAACATCATTCCTATTGTAAATGTCTTACGCAACTACCCCGTATTTCACATACTTTATCAACTACAAAATGTTCACACATCAGTTCTTAACTTACCTGCTGCAATTGCGGTATAATCTGCAGATGTTGGGGCGCATGTACCGGCAGATGTACCGTCTGGTACACAGTGTGTCCGTTGGCCATGCTCACTGGCACTTGCACGGGCACCATGCCCATGCCGCCGACGCCTCCCCGGACTGCGATGCCACCGCCGCCACCTGTGTAGATAAATGAGGTTATTTATGATTGGTGCAGAGATGTCGTTCTACGTGAGAGACAAATGCGAAATAACGTTTCGGGAACGTAACGTTTAACGTTTCTTGCCCGTTCATCTCCTTAAGAGAACCTACTACGCTATGGAATGGGCAAATAACTTCATGTTTCTGACTGACCGAATCCTTGTCAATTCAAAAGTGCCTGTAAATGGTTTAATTGGAATAAATGGTTCGAGTTTAGGATTTCGACACATTTATCGAAAGTTGCATAGAAAACAAATAAGTGGCTTTTTATGTGTCTTCTACTGATTTTCTTAAATTCACTAAAAGCACCCCGTACGTATTTTAAAGAGACCGTTTTGAGAATATGTCTTTGTTATGGTGCGCCAACTACACAGATTTAAAATTCAGGGTACATTTTAAAACTTACTAGTTTCGATAGTGTGGTGGGTAGTAGTACCTTGGTATTTTGGCATAGCGTTGCGTCAATTTTCTCAATAACTTAGGAAGTTACGGTATAAAATACTATTAACTTATGTACCGGACCGTATGAGACGGACCAGTACATAAGTTCACGTTAACTTACGTACTCTTAGCCGTTGTTTATGACTATTTTTCCAAAGAGTAAGCAATCGAAATCAGTAGTGGTTCGATATTTTGCAAATCGATCGGAATACTGACGTTTTTTTGTGGCATAGTTAAAATAATCATGATTGAACTTCTTTTGAGTACCTAGTGAAAATTTATTTAGGGACTGATAAAATAATAAAGATTCTGTGGGTTTTTACAAATGCCACCAAAAAAAATCACATTTTAAAGTTTCAATTATATTATGGCTTCTCATGGGTCTATGAAGTTTCTTACAAAATCGAATTTTGTACCCTTATTGATTCCGTAGTCTCATAATTTAATATCAGAAAGCAGTCTAGCTGAAATAAACAGAAGGTGCAAACTATGATAAAACAAAGCTTTCTTGTGTATGCAATATTGTGCCATGTGCTATGTGCCGTAGTACTACATTTCCTGTAAAAAAGCCTAGCTACTAAGGAATCTTGTCACCGAAGTCAATTATTCGCTACCATCGCGTTTATATCATTTCTCTTAGAAATATTTCGCAGCAAAAATTGTAGCAAATCATTCACCACAGTTTGAAGGATCCTTTATAACGTATTTTGTAGAACGATGTCAATCGGTAAAGGAATGATGCGGGTAAGACAGACATACAAAACGAGGAGTTAAAAATTGCGAAGAAGGCTAGTAGTTTTTTGACCCCTGCATCTCCCTTTATTTGTTAACATCGTCCTACAAAACATCCTGCACAACTTTTTTTTTTGTCAATCTTTGTCACTAATCTAAATGTACACAATGCAATATAATTATGTTAATATGTGATCTAATGACAGCGACATTGCATGAGAAATTATACACAAAAAGCAAATTAAATGTAATTGCAAGATTGAAATGTAAGCTTGGGAGTTGAAACATAAGGATGATAAAGTATGGAGAGAATTGTATAGTCACGGTATAAGATAGACTGTATTTTAAAATATTACTCTGCCATGGATGAATTTGAGGCCCTAGTCTGGTGTGAGTTTCTTTTAACCACCTCGACTTACGCATCGACCGCATTCGGCGCTCTGATTGGCCCTTCACCAATCGGAAGTTTCACTCAGATTGCCAAAGGCCAATCGGATCGCCGAACGCGGTCGATGCGTAAAGTCGAGATGGTTTAAATAAACTCACACTAGGGCCTCTAGAGACTTACCTAGCTCCAGAATGTGTGTGTTATGGATAAAAGCCGCGAGGTTGCACCAATCTGACTCAAAAGCGTACTAACCAAGCTGATGTCATTCTTTTCGCGATTGTTATACAGGGTCAGATTAAATTAGCTCACAAAACTCCGCAGACGTGATGGGTATATTAATACTTAATTAAACATGATAAAACAAAAATATAATTAATTTATAGTTTTATGGGGTCATTGACCGCAATTTGTGTAGTCACTTGAAATATCAGTTTAATAAAATCGGTTTATTTGTGTGTTAACTTCACAAACGTGTTGGGTATATCTTGACACAATAAATCAAAAGAAAACAGATTTTCTCAACTCATACTTCAAGTATACTCATACTTCAAGCATACTCATACTTCACAAAAACAAGTTGCCAAAGTCGATTATAGAACTTAGCGATGGAAAGTTCAAAACCCACATCAAATGTGTCCTATTCAAAAAAAGCGTACGAGTAAAGACTACGTCGAAGACAAGGAAGGTTGGCAATAATTCCTTCAACACATGTGGCTTCCTTGGTACCTCATAAACAGCATCACTTTAAATAATGTAAATTTGTATTAACTGCTGCCAAATTACGGTGTTTTTATTATTATTTTAGCGGGAGAGCAGTCGTGGTTCAGTGGTAACGGCCGCGACTTACGAGTTGTAGGTCGTTAGTTCAAGCCTAAACAGGCGCTTCACTTTGTGTAAATTATTTCATCACCACTGCTCTCAAATCGGTGGGGAAACCGGCATGTCTTAGAACCAAAAATTCGAAGACATGTGACATCTACCAACCCGCACTGGGCCAGCGTGGTGGATTTCAGCCCACTCCATTTCACAGAGAGGAGGCCTGTGTACGAGCAGTGGGAACACAATAGGCTGATTATGTATGCTATGTATGTATTATTATTTTATATTATTAAAAACTTATGTTTACATACCTCTTTGACCTAATCTTCTCATTATTTGACATTATATACCTACAATTCTAATTTAACTCTTATTAGTGGCGTTTGTGAACAGGATATTATTTCAGATTTGTTACAGTTGAAATGAAAATCATGTCGTTTGGTTTAAATAGGTTTATAATTTCCTTTTTTTCTTTTTCTTTTTATATTGTTTTATATTTTGTGAATGTGAGAACGTTGTAGGCCTTGTAGATTGTAGATTTATAGACCATTGTCTATTCGTTAAGCATATGGTACTCGTTGACAGGCTTACACTGTCCTCCCATACCTATTAACACTGTAATTTGAAAACAGTGTAAAAGTAAATTATTTTTAAAAGAGTTACCATGGAGTTTCTTGCCGGCTCTTTTCCATAGGAAACGACCAATTGGAACCGTGCACCTAGCTTCTGACGTTACATAAGTGCCCATGTAGGTTTATGTGAAATAAAATATTTTTTAAGTGATTTGAATAACAAAACTACCAGAAGTCGTTGACACCGTAAAAAAAACATAACATAACATCACGCAATTTTTTTCCCAAAAAAAAAAGGCTTGAAAAGAAAAGGGTGGCCTATGCCCTGCAGTGGGACAACACAGGCTGATTTTTATTATTATATTATTATCATGTTTGGATATCAACGCCCACCACGCCATCAGAGTTTGGCTAGCTAATTTAACTTGACCCTGTATTATAATATACCGCAATATATTTTGTATAAACCATGGTGACGCCTCGCAACGTTTACCCCTAACATACCTAAAGATCGCGATCCAAAAAACGCAGTTCAAAATAGTGTCCACTCGTGACCGAGGCACCAACCTTGTCCGTTGGGGCTGCCCGGCTCCTTGGCGTCTTTCCCATTGGCCGGCTTGTCCCCCGCGCCGCCTCCCGCCGCACTACACGGGATGGATATCGCCTGACTTGTCGGGATGCTAATCGTCTGATTTGTCTGAAGCCCCGGCAGCGATATGTTCGTGCCGGGAATCGTGATCATCGGTTGGTTCCCGGTCA
This sequence comes from Dasypolia templi, assembly GCA_963555695.1. Taxonomy (NCBI): domain Eukaryota; kingdom Metazoa; phylum Arthropoda; class Insecta; order Lepidoptera; family Noctuidae; genus Dasypolia; species Dasypolia templi. The sequence goes on from OY743152.1 coordinate 6,376,307, forward strand.
AAGCGCTTATGGGAATGGTAAGGTTAGTGCCCGGGATTGTGATGGTCGCCTGCTGCTCTGTTAGCGGTGGGGGGAGGGGGGCGGAAAAACACAGATTAGTATGACAGTAGTACGTTAGAAGCAAAGAACATGCGATGGAGGTGACTAATGTGATGTCTTGCACAAAGTCAGTACCCGACATTGTTTGTGAATGTTTTATAGAGTATGATCGATAATCTAAACACGTCTGAAGCTAAAATGTATAAATAATAGGACAGCCAAAATTATAGTACTTTTTAAAATTTTAAATAAAATACTTTGACAATTTTTTTTTTCTAATTTATACTTCAACTAATACTAAACAATTTAACTGACACACATGCGTTGATTCCCTTTTTTCGATTATGACATACTTTTTTTTTTCTTCAATTAAATAGGTTTCTACCGTACCTGCCACATGAAAAATGACGGAAAATAGAGAATTTCAAGAGTTATTTCGGTAAAGAAGGAAAAGTATGAACATTTTAATTTGAAAGCAAAGCCGTTGAATGGAAAGTTAATACCAAAGCAATCCCGAAGCTGACTGTGAGGTTAAGGCTCCATCTCCAAGGTCGAGAAAATCCCGACGACAATCTCGCCGTGCCATCAAACTCAACAGAAACTCTCAATCAATCTCCACTCAGCGATATCATCGCTACGATCATTTGAAAGCACAGCTCGTATCGCCGCGATTCTCTCGTCCGTGGAGATGGCGCGTAAGTGAGACCAAAGCTTATGAAAAACTTACTGTACAGCACACGGCCTTAAATATGGCACATCGAGTTTTGAGAAAGTTTTCGGCTATGTAGAGCCTCCTCTGTCAATCAAACCTGCGAGACAGTCCCTCGCTAAAGATCACAGTGTCATATTGAGGCATAAGTACTATACTTTTACCTACAATTCTACCTAAACAAGCGATTGTGTACTCTATATACTTAGTTTTTTGTAGGAGATGAATATTTCTTTTTATTAATGTCACTGCATTCTTCATCCAGCGTTTTGATCAAAATTTCACTTGCTACCAGTTTTCTAAATTGCTTGAATTCTAGAACATACAATAAATGTACATACCAAGTTAACAACAAAGCTATTTTTTCTACAATGATCAAATATGCATCTCCTACAATCCTAATTTCACTTAATTTCAATTATTTTACTTTCAAAGTACATACCGGTAGGTAAATGCATGACGTTCTGTAGGAAGCCAGCGGGCAGGACGGGTGTCCTTACTAGCTGGCCGTTGACAAGACTCACTTGACCCATGCCTGAGAAATTCTGGAAAAACAAATTCATTTTTAACAAACATCTCCTCTCATTTTGTCAATAAGACGTGTTACACGGTCGGGTCGGCACATTCGGAGAAAACCTTATAGCGTACTTAAACGACTAGTCTGTAAGGAAAGTGATTATCAAGACTAGCTGGAGAGTCAACCCAGGCCGCACGTCAGTGGTTCCATAACCAGTATAGGCTGGTCCCTTTTTCCAATGAAACTTCGTACTACGCCAGCTCAAGGTCAAAGTGTTACCCTTGACGTGCAGCGTATTACGTTTAAGTGCGCCGCAAATCGAAGAAAGTAAACAAGTACGCCAACCGATCGATCTTCTAGGTTGTGTAGCACATGCTTGAAACCGTTTCGCTACGAGAGAACCGATCTAGCAGGTTTTAGGTTTAGCAGTCAATATCTGATGTTGTTCTTACTGGTCACAGAATATCAAAAGTCACTCAAAAATTATGTCCAGGTACTTATTTAAATTTTGCATTTTTTTTTCAACAAGGTGGTTTTTTGTGGGTCCAAATCCGGGCAAGTACCAATGTGACGTTATAAATGCTTATGTATTTTTTGAGTTTAACTTGGACATCACTGGCATGCGGTAAAAGAGAACATTGTGAGGAGATCCGGATTTTATAATGAATTTAAGTCTAAAATCGCCAATCTGAATAGGGATGATGACAATTTTTTTTAATCTCAATAAATTGTTAGTTTCCAAATAGTGCAAACAAAAATACAAAAAGTGAAAAAGCTTAAAAAATTGCCAAGTTATAAATTTACACCGATTTAACAGACTTTTCCGATTATCTAATTTTTACTATGCCTACTTTGAAATTACATACATTATTTTTATGAACACTTCTAATATCAGTCATCATACCTATTGAGCAAACGTGGTGATCAATGGCACTGTAGTGATAATACCAGCCTAAAAATCTCCGTTATAGGCTGGTATTATTACTTGTATGTGATAGTTGTCAGGCCACAGAATACATTATCAAAAAAGAGGCAAAAATATATCTATTTTTTTATGAGTTATCCATACTAACATTATAAATTCGACGGTAACTCTGTCCGTATGTAACCTTTTCACGCCTAAATCACTGAGCGGATTTTAATACAATTTAGCAAGGAGATAGATGGCAACCCAGGAAAGGACAGGATACGTTTAGCCTCGGTAGCACGTTCCCGTGGGATAATTTCCGGTGTTAATGTTGCATACATTTTTTGAAGAACATAACATATTTAACATCACGCCTGTTGCGGTCCAAAATCAGGTACTGAATCCGCAGTAGCAGGTTACGCGTCGATGCGCCTGCCAGCCTGTATCTATAGAACACCCACATTTCGCAGGTTATTAAGTCCCATGCTACTGAGAACTTCTAGATAGAAAAACCCATTAACACTTTGTCCGACCTGGGAATCGAACCCAACACGTCACACTCAGCAGTAGCTCTTGCGACGACTAGACCAAAGAGGCAGTGAGTTTTTGAAGAAATCATTAGAATAGTTACCTGTGCATGTTGCGCGGGTATGAACAGCGCATCTTGTCCGTCCACGGTGACGGCCTGCATGCCGCCCACGCCGCCCACCAGGCAACCGCCGTATACACCTTGTTGTTGCTGAAAGAAAGTACACATTTTACTAATAGTCATATTTTTTGTAACATAACTCAATCAAGTCAAAATCAACTGCGGCTAGGGTTACCATCCGTCCGGATTTGTCTGGCTATGTCCGGATTTTTGGGCCCGGCCCTATCCGGCCTTGTCGTTCGTTGTTTTTCAGATAAGAGGATTTATTTTAGAAAATAAAAAAGTTCAATAAATAAGAACTGAAAAAATAAAGATTTAAAAGTAAAATGTTGTTTTTTTTTTAATATCCGGCTTTTTGTCAAGATTTTTCAAAGATCGAAATAGTTAAACCCTTACTGCGGCAGAAGGCCAACCTAAATAGCACCTCGACAGTGAAGCTTGGTGAGATTCAGGGAAATTATTCAACTTTCTTGAAACCCGCAAAGGAATTCATTGGAAGAGGATAATTGACATGATCGTCTTGAGTCTTCGATAAAAAAATGTTATGCGCTTTTGTGTTTGCCATTCCAAAGTGCTGATTCTCTGCAAATCTATACTATCGACTATATCAAATCTATACTAAGACAAACAATGTTAGGTAAAAAACATCAGCAGCGAAACTTCTTCAAACTAAGAAAGAATACATACTTGCAACAATTGTGGGTGTATTTGTAACAGTTGCTGCGGCTGGTTTTGATACGTTGCGCCCTCCCCCGATACTACGCCGCCTCCTAGCAACGACTGAAGTTGTTGCATCGATATCACCTGAAAAGGAACAACAATATTATCAACAATAATTATTCACTGGCTCAACTAAGTATCAGAGGATAAAATCCATTAAACATTAATTAATTCAACAAAAGGAGGATTATACTTACAAGAAGAAATATTAAAAAGTGTTAATTATCTGGATCATATTTACTTTTTATGTATTGTAAAAGTTTGATCAAATCACCTGTGGTTGTTGTACTTGAATTCCATTTGGAACTGAGTTTGCTGCATTCACTATTGCTGCTGACAACTCATTGCCCTGAAAACAAATGAAAATTACCTTAGTAAAGAAAAAATACTCACTAAACTTATTAACAGTAATTAATAGTCTACAAAACAATAGCTAAGACTTTTTCAAACACGGTGGTCCGAGACATATTAAATTACTCACATAAGGAAACCATGACAGTATTTTGTATAAAAAAGAAAATCTTCTCTTACCGATAACCCTTGTGCTCTCAACTGCTGCACCACAGCAGAACTAATAACTCTAAGCTGCGGCTGTTGCTGCTGCTGTTGCAGGTACTGTTGCTGTATCGCGGCTATCGTCGCCGCGTCGCCTTGCACTTGTTGCTGTATCAGTTGTGCTTGTTGTTGCGCTTGTTGTTGCGCTTGTTGTTGTGCCTGTTGTTGCGCCTGTTGTTGCGCCTGCTGTTGAGCCTGTTGTTGCTGTTGCGCCTGTTGCTGTTGAGCTTGTTGTTGCTGTGCTTGTTGCTGTTGCGCTTGTTGTTGTTGCTGTGGACCTATAAGGACCAATTTTGAGTTTTGTTTTAACGGGTGTGTGTTGGTGAGAGTGAAATCAAAAAACCACTTTTATGTGGGGTTTAAATGTCTTGTAAGCACCCTAGCGCTCTGGCCAGCGCAAGAGATCATCAATGAAATAATGTGGTGTAATGTGATCAAATTAAATTTATTTATATCAATAATTAGAATATTTTATTTTTATATTTAAATTCATTTAATTCGATGATGAAAATGAGTTCAGGTCAGTTTGTTGTCTTCCATATCAATTTACATGATTGTTTGTTTTATTTTGGTAAACCAATAACAAGCTAAAATGAGATTTCACAGTTAGTTTCGACAACAAAAACTTGTGTGGAGATGTATCTAATTGAGTACTGCATCATTTGGTAAATGGGAAGTAAATGCTGACATGCAAAATATGCTGTGCCAACTACCGTGAAATAAAGAGTGTTATGATGTTAAATACTAACTGAAGTGTTGCTGCTGGTCCTTGTTCTCCTGCTGTTCGGGGCCCATGGTGGCGGCGCCGAGCCGGCTGCACGTCGCCGCCAGAAGCGCCAACGGCGACTGCGTCCCGTTGCCTTCCTAAGGAAATATTATGCTTTTAGTAATAATAATAATAAAGCCCTTTATTCTGAACTACACTGTTATGTAATGCATGTTGAGTTTGTATTTAGTTTAATTATTTATTATAGAATATCATGCAGTTCAGCGTGCCTCTTGGCATAGGCCTCCTCTAAACGTTTCCACTGGGCTCTGTCATGAGCTACCCTTCTCCACTGATGTCCCGCCGTGAGTATCAAATCGTCTTCCCACCTCGTTTGTGGGCGTCCTCTGTTGCGTTTGTCATCTTTGGGGTACCAGTCAGAGACAACTGTGTTCCATTTGTTTTGGACATCACGAAGCATGTGACCGGTCCACCTCCACTTCTGTTGGTCTATTCGGGCACAGATAATATACCCAATCCCATGCAAAGAAATGAAACCTCCCTAAGTCTGGCAATTGAGCTGGCAATTTGTAGTCCGCAAATTCTTCAACAGATCGCAGCATAAGCGACTCACTAATTGCCAGAGACTGTAGTATTACAACGCCATCTAGGAGTCGACCTACTTTTAAAACGTTTCATGCAATCCTTTTTATAAAAAGTTTTATAGTTCCGGGTTCAGAAAAACATGTTATTAGATTTATTTTATATTTCTTTGTAAAAAATAATAATAAAAACCTTGTTTGATTTAAATAGCTATGAATTTTTTTCAAGACGAATTATAATTTGTTCGAGTTGAGACCCCATGATTCGGGTAAGTATATCTGTTACTTTGGTTTTCTCTCTTATTTTGCTACTTCTGACTGTCTTGTTTCTTTATTCCTGACATACTTCTCTCCATGGCTCTCTGACAGCGTTCCAATTTGTCTCTGTGGTGTTTGGTGAGTGCCCAGGTTTCGCATCCGTAGATAATGACTGGAAGTACACAGGTGTCGAAGACTTTCCTTTTGGTTGACATACTTTGCTCCCTGGATTTCAAGATCTCTTTCAGTGACCAGTACTTGCTTTTAGTACTTCACTTAATTGTTTAGAAAAACCCAAGTGCGCGCCATACAACTCGATTCTCTGCAATTCTATGAAATTCCATCTTAGTTCAATATTGTCGCTCCACCTATCCTGAATGATGTAAACATATAATACGCTTTGAATACTTTACTAAACAAGCAAGGGCATTCACCACTTCTAAATGAAAAACATCACTTGTAGAAAATAGGAGCTGTTTTATGAACTATTTATTAGTTATAGCCAGGGATTTTGAGGAGCCATTTGGAGGATTCTATTTTCAAATGATCATGCATTTGAAAATTGAAGACATTATTGATTAGGCTGCAGCTTGTCTTATAGGCTTTCAGCCAGCCACCAACAACCATGGCACACCTGGAAATCTCTTAACCGACTAGGAAGCCAGATGGGGTACTCCGATGTTCCGCAGTGCGTCTATGGAGCCACATCGCAAACTATGCCACACCTCTTGTCATGCTCTTTGTGCACTAACACCTGCATTATGGAAGACCTTTGCAAGGCCAACGATAATGCGGTCCAAGTGGGTGAATACCGCTGGCCAGTACTTTGATTTCAGTTGTTCAATGGTTCAATCACCAATACAAAGACGAAGAAGCTTGTCTAATGAATTAAGTATACTGTGTATGGGTATACTGTTGCTAAAATATTGCAATAGGTACTATTTCATTTAATCATTATGTATTAATATTGGATTGTAGATTTTGTGAAATCATTTAATTAAATAAGCATCAAAACTTGTAAGTATTGTCCCTTTTGTAATGTTAATTACAAACATTATGTTAGATTACTGTAACTAAAACAAATAATGAACTATATTTTATTTACATAATGACATTGCCTTGTCACAAGATGATTTATTCGCATAAAAACATATATTAACTGACAAACACAAACGGCCACAACAATGAAATTTAATGCCTTTAAAAACCATTTTTATGTAGCAAAAAATATTTAATACTGTGAAGACATATTTTAACTAAGTTGAAAATTGACTTTGTATCTAACTAATTAGAATATTAACTTAGCAGGTTTTCTGTTAATTGTTGAATTTCAGGAAAACTACTTGGTTTGTATATTTTGAAATGATCAGATTGAATTAAACTTTTAATTGGTTGTTTGGCATTAACTATGGCAGTTTATAAATCAAGTCAGCTAACCCTGGTTCATGACATAATTATTAATACTTTTCTGTACAAAGTTAGGGTTTGTGCAGGTTTGGTCCATATCTAGCCAAGCTTTGATCAAAAGATCATCTTAGGCCCCACAATATTTCGGCACCTCAATGTTTTAGTTGGAGTAAAACATTGAGGTGCCGAAATTTTTAAAACAACTCCTGAGCTTGTAACAGCCACCTTGCTATTGTAATTATTAATTGCTTAGAACACATGTGACATTACCTACTCTTCGATTGCATTGTAATAAGGAACGTTGGACCCAAAAATACATTATTTAATACAAAAGGAATACTGGCAACCGTCAGGTGGCAAAAACTGTCAGGCAAAGATAGCAGACTGAATTTCAAAATATTACGGGAGCTATTTTGGTTGTTTCTTTTTCTTTATTCCACATAGCAAAAACTCTCTAGGACAAAAAAAAAAGATTGGGCCCTTGAGTTTTGTTTTAAAGAGTTTACACTATATTGTTTTTCAAGCTATTATTTTCACATGTTTATTATATGAACATTCCTGATGGTATGGTAAAGTAGGTATAGGATTTTATGACAAGGTTTTGCCTTGTTTTTTATCTTTAAATTATAAGTTTATCCCCACAATCAATTATTTTTTATTTGATGATTTATGTAAAACAACGGAACTTCAAATTTACTCATGTTAAAAATACTGGCAGACAACAAAACACAAGTAGAAATAAAACAGTAAGTTTTTTTTTTTTGGTTAATAAAAACTTATCACATTGAGTGTAACTATAGCTACATGTATATTACTATACGTGTATTATTATCGAAGGTCGGCCGCGTTGCGCACAAAGCAATTGGGGACGGAATAAAAAGGGGGAAAACGTCAGTGGCGTCGCTTATATTACGTTCAAAGGGACCACCGACAACGACCGAATCCTTTTTATCACAATGCAGGTATCTAGATATAAATTAATAAAACACAAACTACGTACATGTACGTACGTAGTACGATTCCAATGCTCACCTCATATAAATGTGATGTTAGCATTCCATAAAATTAATTAGAATATGAAAAAAGAATTAGGAAATCAGTTTGTTTTCTTTCATTTTGTATTTCTGTCAGTAATACTGTCATTAGTCATAGTCATCTGTCAAAATTTCTTTGAAAAAGAAAAAGGAAAAAACCGCGAAACGAAAAAAAATATCCGCATAGACAAAATGTTCATTATTGTTCATTCATTATCAATTCATTCAAATTTTATACTTTGATGTTCCTGTTTTTGAAAGTATTTTGCAAGGACTTGTTTTTCTTCCACCTATCTGTATGTGCTCGGAAAAGTTAGTTTCACGAGTGTAGCATGTAAAGTTTGACGTTGCAACAGTTCGCGGAGTTTATTTATCGTAGTAGTTGTGAGTCGACACGCCTTTTCTTAACAAGTGCCGGGAGTCGTCGCAGGCAAGGCCACCGCCGCCCTTTGATCCACCCACCTCAAATCGCGTGACTGATTCAGCACCTGCTAAGTAGGCTACCAGAGCAATACATCTAACACGTTAATTTTAGGTAAGTACGCAAGTTTCCTTTTAACGACTTTATTTGCATGAAACAACTTTCAATTCGTGTAATTTAAAATGGCGACCTGTAGAAACTACGATGTTTCAATGTATTATTGGCTTTCATCATTATTGCTTTTTTTAGAATATTAAGTTGTAGTGTCTGACAATTTTTTATAGTTGCCTTAGAAATGGGTGGGAATTCATTGTATGAGGAACTGGAGGAGGACGCTGATGCTATTTCGGCAAGGGAGTTGCTAGCAACACGGTCACAACCTCCTGCGTGTGGCCTGGCGGGCCCCACACGGCCGGGGCCGCACTCGCCCCGCCCTCCCCCTGCACCGACCGACACGAGACCGCTGCCCGCTGGCGTCCGATCTGTTACACAATAACACTGCATCCTTTCACTTTACACTCATTACCTTGCAGGTTTTGTCCTCGTTTATGTATTCCACCTTCACTTTTGTGGGCTCAGACGACATCATCTACTTTACACTTGCAAACAATTATTTCCCTTTGTTCACGCACAGAAAGCACCATCCTCACGACCGGCCGCCAAACTACGGCGAGCGAACTGGCAAGTCGCGCCGAGCACGCTCGGCAATTTTCGGAGATCCGCCTCCTATCGCGTTCGGATTTATGTCGTTTATTCACATTTTTATCAAATATCGCATACTCTCAAGGATTTAGAAGTTGCTCCAGGGATCATAGAATTCATCAAGTAGTCTTTTTTAAGCCTCAATCATCAGATGGGTGTATAAAAGTAAGCGTAAGTTTGTTTTTCAAATTATCCGAGGTTATCTCCGTCTCACTCTAACCGAGACAGGTCTTGATTATTGGTAGGCAGCAGCTGCGCCTCTCTCCTCCTCCCCGTCGCGGGTGCGACGCCGCCGCCCGATAATAATAATTGAAAGTAGGAAGGACGTAATAATGGGTGTATAACCTCGCGCCCGCGGCCTCCTTGGGCGGGCAAAAAATCCACACATGTCGTGCCGGTCGGCGCGCCAGCCGCGTCGTCTAACAAGACGTGGCCTGTAAACAAACGATAAGCATACGCCGTTGCACTTACGATTCTTTGTTCACTTGACTCCCAACCGTGTACTAGATACAACACACTCGTGTCTGAGAAACTTATCAGTGTTGGATCGAGTTCACCCATTGTATGGTTATTGGAGGAATTTAATGTCTTACGATATTTGGCATTTAATTATAGAACCCACGTAGTTACGTGTTCAGACCCGTCAGATAAGGAGGAAAAAATTTCGAAAAATCAATTCTGTTAGAGCCAAACTTTCGTCTTGTGTTTTTTAGTTTTAACAAAATGATTTGTATGTAAAACCTGTCCATAGTCCTTACATCATTAATAAATTCGGCATTAGCAAAGTACTCTATTAGAAGATGACTAATTGCATGTCCAAATTTCTACGCTCGCAGATATAGCGACCCCATTATTTATAGGTTTAGACTGGTTTGGAGTGAGAGTGAAAGTCGGACCACGTTTTGTCAAGCGTCAGTCGCGTCGTTTTGCCAGAGTCCATTATGCACGAATGAGCAAGCCTCCCCGAGAGAGCGTGTGTCCCCGGCTTAATTATTTCGCGTAACTAACGGACCATTTCAGACCTAAAACCATAAAGCTTAAAGCTTAAACTTCTATACAAATATATATCAAGCATGCATACGCAAGCACGCAGTTTTCTATTAAGCTGGCGAAGCATTTTGCGCCTTTGACGAACGCAATAAGGATCAAAAATGTTGGGCGCGTTTGTGCACATACGCCGTTCCTAAATGTACTAAAATCTATTATGGGTGTACCTCGTCGGCGTGGCGCGGCATGCGGCAGCGGAGTGACGTGATGCTGTTTGCGTATAACGATTTTAATTAGTCGATGAATTGTGTTTATGAAATCATCGGCGTTCATTGTTTTCGATTCATTGTTCGGTTCGGGCAAATGTGCTATAGATAATTAGTGATGCGATTATTTGGACTCTGAGTCAAAGCTATGACATTTTTGAGTAACGTGATTATAAATATGTAATAATCATTTATTAATAGGCTCGCCCCCTATTACATGGGACTTAAACATAACTGGCAAATGTGGGTGTACCTTAGGTACACCTCTGCCTAACCTTTCTGGGATTACAGGCGTGATGTTAACTATGTATATAATAATAATCATGATGACTTTCGTCACTTACATGAAATTTATTTGCACGCCTATTCAAGGCAGGATATGCTGAAACTCAAATGACTATAACATCTATTTTACCATGCTAGCAAATACATATGACTTGAGATAATAGAAACCGATAAAACAAATAGACTTCCGTGTTTCCAAAAAAAATAGAAATGTTGAACTTTCTAGTTAACTTAAAAACTCACAACTAGATACAGCAAATGCGCTTATACAGGTCTCTGTACTATAGTTACGACATGATTAAAAGCAGATTTAAGTGAGTTCAAGCTCGCGTAACTTTATCCAAAAGATAGCAATCAAGATTAATCGCTTCCTCTCAGGTTCCAAACCCGTATGGTTCGTATTGAAGTCACTTTGCTTGATATGCTTACCTTGCCTATAGGAGTTGCCAAACTTGCTCAATTATTACTTAGAAAATAGGTCTAACTACTAACCAAAGTTAAGAAATCCCTTCCTTACATAGAGGCATCATAATCATCGATATACTGAGACAGGCCAAAATTACATCCATACGATCTCTTGTGTCACCCAACTCATCAGCCTTGTTCGGCTTTTTATATTTTATAAGAAAATCTCCAAGAATTTTGGCTCAATAAATCATAAGCTGTAAGAACTGATTTCTTACAGCTTATAATAATTTATTCCTGAATAGCCTGAGTCAGTCAGAGCATAGTTAATTCCTAAATCCTCCATAAAACAAATTGTATTTCATACAAGCCATAGTCAGTATCAAAGAGGTCTAACAAAAAGCAATTTATTTCGGAGTTAATACCTACCTACGTTAGATTTCATTTCTGGTCCATCCGTTAGGGGAAGCTAGGGCCCCTTCGACCCTCCATGGCAACGCCTATGCCCCGCAGTCTTTCTTTGTCGGTCAGTACTACTATTATTATTTAATTTGAGGGATACTTCTGACCACTTCACTAAACTTATTTGCAATTGAGTTCTGAGTGTATGGTCCATAACAAAGTATAGGTAGATCGAAACTACAATAATTATTTCAAAACAGTTCTTTGTAAATATGCTCCGAGTTTATATATTAATTGTAAGAATCGTGCGCCGCCAGTCCACTGATTATAACTCACGGTGAAATAACTATCGCAATAAGTCTGTTGATGCACGACTCACAAATAACCACAATGGAACTAAACGACACCCGGGATCTTCAATGACCATAAGCTAGACGCTAATAATGTAACACAGTATTAATAGCTTTATCTTGTTAGTTTTCAAGATATTTATTGTTATTCAGGTTTATTATATATTTTGCTCCTCCCCCCTCCTCCCAAATCCTGACTACGCCCATGTCTATGGGTAAAAGCATATAATATGGAGTTGGAGTGTTATCAGCATAAGCGTACATATAATGCAAATGCAGGTGTGAGAAGCATAAACTTTAATAAACCTTTTGAAGGGTTTCTTCAGAAAAATGCGTTCAGTTATATCCGTGACCGGAATAAAACTTTTGCGGAATTATCCATAGCTTACGTCCTTACTTCTTCAGATGATCTATCAAATATGAACCTAATCAAAACTTTAAAACATGAAGGTAAGTGCCACGACAAGTCCAAATAAGCAAGTTCTGGTGGCTAGTAGACAATCGCCCACCAACAACACCTCACCAATTTGAACCACCTAAATGCCATCTATATTGCTAATTTGCACATTCGCAGCAGTATAGTTATACCTACTGAAATAGCCATTATGTATGAAAAAATAAGAATTTTATGTTTTGAGATAAGTACTAAAATTATCCAAATCTCTCCATATCATATCAACTCATAAACGTTAACTGCTGAAATGATCCTCCCAATTACCGGTTCCCTATAATGAATGATCGATCTCTAGAGACCGTTAACTACAGCGATTGTTAAGTACGAAATTGCAAAAATCACCACATTTCTCAAGCAAATGGTTGCTGATGTTTTGTTAACCGCTAAAGAGGATGCTATTACGCCTATCACCCGTAACACCTCCTTTTCACAGAACTCTCTAGACTACTTTTATGACACCCACGCCTCACAGGAGAACAATTGTTCACCGGATCGGTCTCCGGAACCACGTGTTAAGAATTATGCTCGGTGTCTAGCCTGAATTTCTCTAAACTGTCACTACAATATTCGCTAAACAGTATTATATCGTGTTGACGACTATTCGACTCGTTTCTTCGCCGTTTCTTCCGTTAGGATATTTGTGGTTGATCGCGGAAACTACTAAACAAACTTATCATCGTTATGTAGCTTTTTTTTCATTGAACATTGTACAGTGCTATTTCAATATTTGAACCTGTCGTTACGTTGATGACTGCCTTAATATACTTACCTACTTACCCTCGTTCCAATCTGAAGCGCACCTCCAAAAATATTACTGGTCGAATTTGGAAGAAATATTTTTTTCATATTTAGGTAGGTACAAGAGATCTATAAATAATCAAAAATAACACGGACGCCATAAAACTCACTTTTCTGAGATCGAAGTTCACGACATCCGCTATTGCGTAACTTGCAAGTACAGTTAGTTACCTTTCTCAGATCGTAGGTTCTATATTGGCAAGGGCTTCATACGCTTTTTGGGTGGTCCCTGTAACGCCAGTCAAGGAACAGTAGGGTTTATGGGCATAGGAAGCGGAAGTGACGGTGGGCGGACCGGACCGCCCGCGCCACCCGCCCCGCAACCAGACACGCCCTAGCTCTCACGAGGTATGCTGCATCTCACTAATTAGCACATCAACATCACATTTATTTATTTGATTTCCTCAAAGTATAGTAAGTAATGTTAGGAGAGTAAGCGCAAAAACGCGAGTGGGCGACACTCCCTACCCACTCAACAATGGTTCAATGTACTGGTCCGTTAATCATGGTGCGTGTGTTTGAAACGTCGATAAGTATTTGCTTTAAATTAGCAACAATTTCGATGTTTCCAATGATATTTCAGTATGTACTCGTATAACGTAAATTGAGAGTTAAGTAGAGGTGAATATGATGGTGTGATAATGGATTATTCTGTATTGTTAGTACAAAAATGAGTTTACTTAAACAGAATAAAATTTAATCGTAACAACTATAATTTTTCTCGACTACTCTTGTACGCAATCTTGTAATTTGAAATAAGCAATTCATTGTCGCTACTCGTTTGTATTTATGACTAATAAACTTCTATAAATCAGACTATTTTCGAACTGTGCATAAATCAAGAATTTGTAACACGATTTAAGTATTATCAACAAACTTAAGACACCTATTTGTTTTGGAGAAGAGTACATTGCGATTACCAAGGAAACCACAAAAGCCAACAAAGCCTTAATTTCAAAAGTATAACAAAAAGCTCTTAAGGATTCAGAGCAAAAGTTTTTCTTACTTTGAACAATTGGACCTTTCAAGGAATTCGCCATACCTAAACATTCAAAAATAAGTCCGAATCCCGTCAAAAAAAAATATATTCCTAAAACAGTACTAGCCCAATCAAAACATACTTCCTCGAACCCTAATCAAGTTAATCATAGCTTATCGAAGTGCAAAATACCCCCTTTTAATAATTCCCTAGGTTCCTGAGTTAAAAATTCATAAGAACGCGGAAGAGACGCGCCCACCCACCGCCCGCCCGTGCTATCGGCCGCGGGGGCGTAACCGCCGCCCTACGCCGCGCCCGAGGCCGTGAAACTTTTTCCCGCCAACTTTCCAACATCTCTTTTCCCACAATTTTACCTACTTCATACTCAAATGTATCATTTCGCAAAAATAAAAAATACACATTAACCCCGAAATACGACTGAAACTTCAACTTCTATAAAATGTAAAGTTTTACTCGACGTTCTATAAAAAGTACTCGCGTATTGATTTTCGGATCGATATTTGTAGTATCGTGACGTCGTTAGAGTACCTATTCATGTCAATGAAAAACAAGTTCACGACGCGACGGTTCACGATGATTGTGTTGATTGAAAAGTGAATAATTTATTGTCTTATGAAGCAATGTAGTTTCTTGTCATTCGTTCAATAAATTCATTTCTTCTAGGTTATTGTCTATGATACGGGTTTGTTTTTCTGGACATCACGCTTTTGAACGGAAAGAGGATCAGCAAGTTAACTTTCTGTTCGTATTAGAAATTGTTTTAGGCGTACGTAGATTATTTGAATTACACAGTTTGAATATAACAGTTTTTTGTAATAAAATGGGAAAATTTCATAGCGACTCCAGTACCCTAATTGCGTAATACACAATTGGAACCTGAATCGTTTTCAAACAGATTGCTAATCCATTGCTTCATAAGTTCGATAAAAAAATCTACTCATCAATGTAAATAACGCAATGAATGTTGTTGAACTGACAAAATAAAACAGATTAGTCGTAATCGTTTACGAAAATGTGTTATGCAATTAGGCTGCAGGCTGTAGTCATTCGCAGCGACCAACTAAGCCGTTTTATTTCTTGTCATTTCTTCTTGTTTAATTTTATAATGTAGATAGCGAAAAATTGTTTAGTTTTAGAAGCAATTGTTGCAGAATAGTAAATTTAATTATGATTCAAGAAAGAAAAAATAATTGCCTTAGGTTGGACCGAGAATCGAACTGGGGTGTTTGCGCTCATTGACAGTCACGACACATCAGATGCGATCAAAGTTTGACACCTTCCTCTACCACTTAAATATCGTAGTATTATGAGTGATTTTCGCAGTTCAAGTGACCTTCTACCACCTTTATGTCGTAGCAGCAAGGGTTATTTTTGCAAGTGTTGCCATTGATGTGTTACTGACTAGTAATACAAGTATGGCGAACATATTATTGGCTTTTAGTTTTCATTTAACAAATGGTTTGTGGCTCTTGCTCGAGAGCTGGCATACCTTAGGTAATACCCAGTAGTCGTTAGTTTTATATAACATAACGCCAATATTCGCCGAATGGGTAGGCAGTTGTTTCAGTCCCATGTTCAAGGGAGGCAAGTGTTTTGTGTTATGTTTTCCGTTGTTATAAGTTCTAATATTTACTTTATTAGGTCATATGATATAAGGTAAGGATAAATAAAAACAATATTTTGTGATTCAAAATCAATTTATTTGCACAATAAACATTTCAAGTACTTTAAAATACATTTTAAAGTGTACTATTGTTCGATAGAAAACAGTGTAATGCATTATATGTTTAGTGTATAATCTAATGTCTGGCCCACACTCCGGAGATTCCGTATCTGATTCCGGGTTTAGCCCGCAAATATTGTTTGCGTAAATGAAGCCCAGGCATAGGTAATTAACAAGTGTAACGCTTCTTGTGAAGGCCAAGCTCCAGCGAAATAAAATAAAAAAACAAATTACTATACAATTATTAACCTCCGTATTTTATTTTCGTTGATTGCACCAATTTAAACCGAATTTTTAATTGACTAGATCTGATTTTCCAAAACCACGCTAGAGCTCAACACTTAAAAAATAGCACTTAATAAATTGTAACAAATTATAAAAAATCGCATTCCGACGGTATGATTGAAATATTAAAATATATGTGCAATAACAAAAAGTCGAAAAGGTACATAAAACGTCTTAAAATTAAAATCAATCACATTTCAAATTTATTTTATATTAATTAAAACTAGGGAACAAGAATCGAAATGTCGTAACATGCTTTTTCAAACTAAATAAATATAAAATGATTTAAAAAAAACATCTTCCGTTAAACTTACTTATGTTGTCTATAACAATAAATAAATACGGTCTGCGAAATTAATTGTTTTTCAAATTGACATGTCAATAGGCCGTGAACCCTATCATAAAACTGCCAAAAAATTAGTTGTAATTATAGTATACGGATTATTCAAGTTGATAGTCAATTTGATAATCAATTAATTTCCCTCACTTTTAATTATGGACGTTCGTATATGTTAAATAAATTGATTGATAGGTGTCAAAATTTGTAACAATGAGGGTAGGTATGTATAGAAATCGCAATAAATTGTACTCTATATTTGAGAAATAATACTTGTGTCTCGCTTAGCGCCTACTTTGTTGCGATGATTTTGGTACCTGTAATGGAAAAAAAACAGTTATATTATAGTACGGATTTGATATCGACAGAGTAGCATAGGCATTATCAGCCTATAATGTTCCTATTGCTGGGACAGGACTCCTCTCGGTGAGAGAAAGTGGCCCATAATCCACTACGCGGGCCCGGTGCGTGTTGGTAAATGTCACATGCTTTCGAGTATTTCGTTCTAGGACATGCACGGTTTCCTCACGATGTTTTCCTTCACCGTTTTGAGAGCCGACTAAGTACTTGATGCAAATTCATATTTAGGAAAAAAAACTAGACAATGCACAAAGAAGCTTGTCCAATACAGAAAATATGAAAATATATAAACTGTAATTTTTATGATGGGTTTCTTGTGAAAGCTGGACCTTACCGTACACCTGGGAAAGGCTTAGACTAACACTAACTTAACCCAAACGGAACCTTTGGAATCTCATACATAACGCAAGAAAAAGATAAATACTGAATTAGGGGCCAGTGCCCCCTCAGTTCAGTATTTATCATTTTCTTAGTCTATACTTTAAGGAACATAACATCAAGCCTGTTCTCCCCGAAGGCTTAGGCAGTGTTTCAAAAGTACACCCACATTTCGCTAGTTATGGTAAATTCCCTTTTATAATATGTACTAGCCTATCGACATCAACCGGGCACTAACCTGTATTCCAGGCTGCTATTGAGAAATTCCCGATTTATACTCGGTAGTTGCGATTTATACCTACATGAAGTTATGTTCTCACCATGTAAATGACGTCTACAAGCCACCGCCGCTCCTCTCGACAGAGATCTGTTTCTTCAGCAGCTCCTGTTCGTGGTGTTCTTCCTCCATCTCAGCCATACGCGCGAACCGGGAGTACGCTACGTGGCCCGATTTGATCGCTGACATCATCTGTGCGTTAGAATTAGGGTGAAAATTGGTTGGTCATATAAAGGGCTTATTTTCACAGCGTCAAATTTCTCTATCTGTGGAATAAAATTGACGTCTGATAGTTTTTGTACAGAAAAACTGTCAAAAATTACATTTATTCCTTTGATAAAGATGTCTGGCGTTGGTAAAATCAAGCCTAAGCGGCCAATTGGTTATAAATGTATATAATTATATATAATTATTTGTAGAAAATATTAGTGAGTATTTTAAATTTACATATTTAAGTAAAAAGTTATTTATTAGGATAGATTATATACTTCATATTAGATTTATTAGGGAGCTCAGAAAGTGTAAAAAAAACCTATTTTTTATAAAATTAAATTTTCAAAAACCATACTGACTTACCTTTTACTTACCTGTGCCCATTCTAATTCAAAATAATTTGGATAAGCAAAGCAAAATAAAATCATGAAAGCAAACTTAACCCATGATAAATGTTAATGAAAACATAAAATTAATAACCTAGTAATGGTAGTGCGTAAATGCAAGCAAAGCTGATAAAATACGTAAATGTATAAATTCATATACATATGATCTCTAGATAAATGATAACATCTACTCTTAATAATGAATACCTACCCTGTGATTAATAATGAGATTATTTAATAAAATGACTTCGTGTATTTAAAGCTTGAAATATGGGAATCAATGAATCACGGTTATAAGCTGTACCTACTTTATTCACTTGGTAGACAAATTGGGCGCCTGTTTGAAATTTGAAGGCAATTTTTTTGTTACGCTGTCAGTAAAACGGTACTGTTCTTCTGACCTACATACTTGTCTCTAGAATGGTAAGATGAGTTATCTGAAGACTCAAGACTATTACTGATTTGATAGTTTTCATACGTATGTTGTACGCAATAGTGGATGTACTGCTATGATATGAGTAGCAAAGAAGGCCTACACTGTTTTAATACAGTGACAACGCTTCTGACACGAAACGTTCATTTGTTGACTAGAGAGACTTCTCTAATGGGCTTGCACTTTTTGTAGCCAACAAAGGACTATTCGGGACAAAAACTGGTTGAATAAATAACAATAAAATACACAAAATAAAACTGACCATTCACATTCCTTCAAGCAAAGCAGAAAAACTCAGATATAAAATAGTAGAAAAATAAAAACATACATAAAGCTGGTACTACACTTAGCATATTCGCCAAAATATTCCTGTTATTTTGCCAATGCAAATTGCACTCTATGAGTTTAAACGTAAAGTTCAAATTGCTATAGCAAATTAACACCAAGTATAGTGCCGTCTTAACATACATAAAACCAAAAGGCCAAAAACCAAAAATAAAACACAACTAAACGCGACATAGACCTGCAAGTACTCGTCGAGTTCGACTTGTCCGTTCATGTTAGTGTCGATCTCTTTCAGTATTTCGTGCAATTGTTCTCCGGTCAAATCCTCGCCGTAGTTCTGTAAACCGTGTGTACATCAACAAGCGTGGACATGACACGTGAATTTGTTGCACTGAATCTTTGGGATAGGTTGAGATACCTTGTGATCCAAGAATTGACACCTATTTTTTAAATTATGACTTTTATGAGACACAGGGCACACGGTTTTGCTCACGGGTATGCTTCCTTCACGCGTGGCATTCCACGGAAGATTAGACAAAATGGCAGATAGAATAGATGTAATACCTACTATTTTATTTGATGATTTTTTAATGATTTAAGTTACGTATTTAACAGAGATATATATATAAGTATAGACATTCTATTGGTGTCCAGTACATACTATGTTCAGCAAGAATCACACAATTTTTTGTGGAAAATTATATGCGCTGTAATCGATTTGAGCGCGCTTACACGAGTGCCCAGTTAGAGTGAGCGCGATAACGATGTCCCGTGAATCGTCATAGATGACGTCATGGCATGAGCCATCTTGCGATAACGCTGACCATGCCGTATATTAATATCACTGTGAGCGAATTGTTGACAGCTCTCAGCTGTCATATTCGTGTTATCTAAATCGGAACGCAAATTATCGATGTGAGCACTGTCAGCGATTATGGTCTAACTCGGAATGCACCCTTAGTTACCCGATTTATTAATGTCACACCAGGGGACGTCATTACGTCATCCGAGAGGTAGTTGCTGAAAGCGCTGAAGCGCTGTTAACGATAGGTCTGTCCGAAGTCACAGCATTTTGCTGAGCAACGACCTGTTCTTGGACAGATGCGATTAACGTTGTTTGTTTGTTACAAAATTCTTCATTCTTCCATTTTGCAATCGGCATTTTGTTTTTGTTTGATTTGTTGCTTCTTACTCAAAAATTTTTAAGAACACTTGTAAGGCTGCTAAAGCCTTATACATTAGCAACAAGGTAAAATCAGCAGACAATAAAATAAAGACGGTTTGGAAAATTATCAATAATGAAACGAACAGGATCAAAAAGCAAAATTCTGATTACACACTGGAGACGTCACGTGGTCTCATTTGCGATAACAAAAAAGTTGCTCAGGAATTTGTGAATTTCTTTACCAGTGTCCCACTAAAAACCACTGAAATCTTAAATTCTTCGCCCTCGCGTGCTTTTGATTTAATGAGGGCGAATGTTTCTGCCTGCCCGATTGAATTTAACTTTAAGCATATTAACCCCTTAACAGTAATAAAATCTTTTAAGCAAATCAAGATCAAATTGACCGAAGATCTTTGGGGAATGTCTATTAAAGTCTGTACCTCCATAATTGAAACTATAGCACCTTACTTAGCCTTAATATTTAATTTGTGTGTGGATCAAGGAGTCTTCCCGGATCTAATGAAATACAGTAAGGTAATACCACTTTTCAAATCCGGGGACAGTAAAGACACTAATAATTATAGACCTGTGTCCGTGTTGCCGGTTTTCAGCAAGGTTTTTGAAAAGATAATGCTTAGTCAGATGCTCAATCATTTTAATACTAATAAAATCCTTCACGAGCAACAGTATGGTTTCACCAAAGGGCGTTGTACGACCGACGCTGGTGTTACCTTATTAAAACATATTTTTAACGCGTGGGAAGAGGCTCAAGACGCCATAGGAATCTTTTGTGACCTCTCCAAGGCATTTGATTGCGTCGATCACGAAACCCTGCTTTTGAAACTTGAGCATTACGGACTTGGAAAACTTGCGCTTAGTTTAATAAAATCTTATTTAAATGATACACAACAGCAAGTTCAAATAAATGGTGTCAATTCACTTGGTTTAAAGGTAAAAATGGGTGTTCCACAAGGCTCGATATTGGGTCCTTTCCTCTTTTTAGTATATATTAATGACCTACTCCATTTATTAATAAATCAACCACAAATGGTGTTATTTGCTGACGATACTTCCTTAATTTTTAAGGTAGATAGACGTGCTTCAAATTTTGACGACGTAAATAACGCCCTACTGCTGGTCCAAAATTGGTTCTATGCTAATAATTTAGTACTAAATGGAAATAAAACTAAGTGAGTGTAAGATTTTCTTTACCAAACGTCAAGAGTAGTGATTGTGAGATAGTATTGAATCAAGAGAAGCTAGAATTCGTCGATAAAACGGTTTTCTTGGGGATCACGCTCGACTCAAGGCTACAATGGGGTCCTCATTTAACATCTCTAGCAGGACGGCTAAGTTCAGCAGCTTACGCTGTCAGAAAAATCCGTCAATTTACTGATGTAGATACCGCGAGGCTGGTCTATTTTAGTTACTTTCATAGTATCATGTCTTACGGTATTTTACTTTGGGGACGGGCTGCAGACATCGAGTCTATTTTTATTCTGCAGAAAAGAGCCATCAGAGCCGTATATAATCTCCGCAGGCGCGATTCTCTAAGGGAATTGTTTAAGGATATTAACATCATGACTGTACCTTGTCAATACATCTATGAAAACATCATGTACGTAAGAAAAAATTTACATCTTTACAGTAAAAGAGGTGAAAGACATAATTATAGTACTAGAAATCGGGACCTATTAGTTCAACCAGGTTTCAGACTGGCTAAAGTAGACTCATCTTTCATGGGGTACTGTCTAAAATGTTATAATAAAATACCTCCCCACATACTTCAACTGAATGAGACAAAATTCAAATCCTTTGTCAAACGCACACTATTCAGGCAGGCATATTATAGGTTGGAGGATTACATAACTGATAAAAATGCCTGGCTTAATGCCGGTCCTGCTCCACACCACAACTAATTAATTGACATTCGAATCACTGTTGAAGCTGCTGAAGATAGTAAGAATTTATTTGCATTATATAAACTCAATCTCCTTTTTATTATATAGATGCATTGCACAGATGTGAGTACTTTGTACTGAGCTACCATTTACCGGGTAATGTCAT
The DNA here is from genome assembly GCA_963555695.1 of Dasypolia templi. NCBI lineage: Eukaryota > Metazoa > Arthropoda > Insecta > Lepidoptera > Noctuidae > Dasypolia > Dasypolia templi. The sequence continues at coordinate 6,398,389 of OY743152.1, forward strand.
AGATTGACTTGAATGTGCCTTGGCGGCTGATAGTATGGCATGCTCACTCAAATGTCTCGCTGACGGTGGCGCGTGTGTCGGATCATTTAGCTCCCTTCAAAATGGTTGAGCTGAATGGTGCTGATCCATGCGTCATGTTCGTGAACGGGCGCCGTCAGTTGGGACTGGTCATCTCTTAGCTGCCACGGCTTATTTTAATAATTAATTAGCTGGATTGTTTTTATTATGTTTTGATGCACTCTGGACGCTTTTAACGTGTACGGTTTTTTGTACATCGTTCTCACTTATAGTGTCAACATTAATCGATGTAACTAAGATATATGTACCAACATTATTATTTAAAAGAGTGTCCATGGAGTTTCTTGCCCGTTCTTCTCCATAGGTACCTACTACGCTTTGGAATGGGCAACTAGCTTCATATTTCTGACTGACCGACTCCTTGATAATTCAAAAGTGCCTGTAAATGGTTTAATTGAAATAAATGATTTGAGTTTGAGTTTGAGTTTATGTAATTTGCCGGTGTCGCAACACACACAGAGCAATGTGTATTGTCTTTAATCCTGAGTGTCACCAAGCAATGGACAAAATTGAAAAACTTTTTTAATTTCTTTAAACGCGGCCTTGATCTACTTTGTATGTGTGTAATTTATGTATTTTTTTCTGTAATGTGCGTTTTGTTTGTGAAGAATAAACAATTTTATTCCTTTCTTTCTTTATTTGTAATTTTGTTTATTTTATCTATTCTTGAGTCGACAAAACACGATCATGCCACGCGTGGAGATTGCCTGAAAAGTTACGGTCGCAAAGAGTGGTTATTCCTGGCCTCAACACTCAGGAAGGTCTCGGGTCCGAAACTACTTGGCCATCCTGAAACGAACTCGTGAGTGCAAGCAAAATATTGTTTCGCAGATTATTATCAAAATGGTGTGTAGTCACACGATGCTGCGAATGAGAATACATATAAATTTTATTATTTAGATGTGCAGTTTATTAGGGCACGTGCCTATATCAAAGATTCTGTGCAACTTATTGACATAATTGTATTGAAATTATGCACATATCTAATACAAAAGTTTCCAAAAGTGTAGTAACAGTGTCGTAAGTCTGGTTTTTAGGTGTTTTTTTATCAGTAAACCTGCTGAGCAGAGGTGGCCCAGTAGTATCGGCCCCAACATACGAGCTATACGTCGTGAGTTCGATCCCAGGCAGGCGCTTTACTTTGTGTATTTAATTTCATTTCATCACCACTGCTCTCAAAAGATTCGAAGACATGTGACATCTACCAACCCGCGGGAAGCGCTGGACCCGCGTGGTGGATTATGGCCCGCTCCCTCTCACAGATAGGTCTGTGTCCCAACAGTGGGAACATTATAAGCTGATTATGAAACCTGCTTAATCTACTTCATATTATAATAGTTAATCGATATAGCAAGAACCAGTCATATAAGTCGCCATGGGACTTCATAAGAAACCAGATTTTCTTCTTATACGACGACTTTAATATTAAATATTTGCATAATTTCAAAGCGGCATAGTTATAACCCAAGAGACGTGGACGCAGTATGATGACTTCTACCCAGTAATCCCGTATAAACTCTCTACCTGCAGGTAGTCTTGTAATTCCAACTGCCCGTTATAAGTGACGTCAATCTCGGACAAAATGGCGCTTATCTCCACGTCGCTCAGTTTCAGCCCCATACTCTAGAATTGGTAGTGAGCTTAGGAAACGGTTTTGTAAAATTAAATTAATCCTTTGTTTTGTTCCGCGTTGGATCGATTAGGGTGTGGGCTATTTGCCCAGGTTGCTTATTTGTTCTAAGGTATGAGCACCAAACATCGGTCAAAAATCACTGCCAAATCAGGGAATCGAACCCCAAGATCAGTTTTTCAAACTTCAGTTTTTTTATACGAATTCTGCTATGACCAGAGGCAGTCAGACTTTAAATCTTTCATCTTGAGATGTTAAAGTGAAAATACTTTAATATATACAAGTGAAAACAAATCAATTTTTTTTCGACTCTCCTTTTTTGTCTACGCTCAACAAATCTTTTCTTATTCTCCTTAAAACTCTTACCCACATTCCACCATCCATACCTTAAGACTCCTCCTGATATCGTTGATGGACACGAATCCTTTCCTGTCCTTGTCTATGATCTGGAACCGTTTGATGTAGGTCTGGATCTCGTCCTTGCTAAGGTTGATGGGGATCTTGTCGCGACTGGCGCGGTTTACCATCTGACCCATCTCGCTGGCTAGGAATTCGCCCGCTTCTTTGATTTGTTTCTGAAAGAAGAATGCCCATTTTTCACCTGACTATGTGCAGAAATGAAACAAATCTTAAAATACAGCTAATTAAATTGTATATTAATTACGCTTATCACAATGTTAAGAGAAACGCGCATTCTATGTCAAGGGTAAACATATTAGCATGTTTTGAACGCACCTCAACTACCCTTTTTTACAACGTTCCATTTTACATTCTGCTACTTGACTTTATTCAACTCTGTTTCTGAGTTTCATACATTATTTTACGTTTTATTTACTCAGAAAGTATTTCTGTTTTAGTCAATGTAAAATACAGATTAATTAAAAATAAATGAATAATTAAATTAAAGAATTACGCAATATGTAATTCAGTTAGGACGATTGAAACAGATTTTTTGACGTTTGACATTTAATGTCGGACACTCAATTTATAGTGACAATCATCGAGAGTCTAAGCAGTGACATACGAACAGCTGGTTATAAGGAATTCACAAAGTATAAAAGACGTTTTAGAAAATAGAAATTTATTATTAAGTAAGTATTACTATTTTAGACTAAACTTCGAGTGTTAAATAATTAGGTTTAGCACATTTATTTCTTTATAACGGCAAATCCTAACCTAAAAAGTAACATTCATATTTTTTCAATTGTATAAATGACCATATGACATTATTTTCTAAACTTAAAGGTAGTGTTTGTACTATACCTTATAACTATACATTAACTTTCATTATCAGGTTTTGAAATGTATGGGAAGTGGGCATTATCCTTTTAGGAGGGTGTGCTAGGTCAACGAATGATCCATGTAACGTGTTCTATAGGGCTTAGACAAAGTAACATTCGCAACACTCGATTAGCGATGACGCTAGTAGAAAAGCCAAAAAAAATATGGGGTTGACTTAAGCTATCGAAATGTCACGCGATCATAGGTCATAGCGTAGTATTATAGTGAAGCGATAGCGACTGTAGAAATAGAATCGCTCCGAAGCGAATGCCAATTGTGTAGGCCCTCTGGTTTGTAAAGTGATTTAAATCATTCTGATGACAAACATTATTAGAAACTGTTTTTTTTACGAGTTATTTGCAGTCAGCAGCAGGCATAATAGCAAAATTATTGCTGCCTCGTCTATCGTTAGTGTATGAATAGATCGATACCTATACTCCATTTGAAATAAGATTAAAAATTAAAATAAACCCCTTTTACAAGCCGTTCAACCGATGTTGTCTTGTTATTGAATTGGTGGCATGACAAATGGCTGGTGCAGTAAACAGTTAATATTGTAATCATGTTTTTGCTTTTAATGCCATCGTTATTTCTAAGGAATAGAACTGTAAATCGGTTGAACGGACTGTAAAAAGGTTTATTTAAATTTCTAATCTTATTTTCAATGGAGTCTTTAGTGACTCCATAATATTTTGCAAAACACTATGTTAATGTGTACCTCGTATCAGTATATAAAACGTACGCTTGTGCCTAGTATGTAATTTAACTAAACACATAGCTCAGATAAATGATTGGCATCGCTGCGATCTACTAGATACCGCTGGCGTACTTGTCAAATGGGGCAATAAATACCACGCCGAACTCGGCGTATCCGAGCACCGAGTCACAATGCAAGCTGTCTGTGTCACGTGCCGATTTTTTTAGTAATTTTTGGGCATAATTCGAAGTAAAATGCCAGGTTGCTTAGTAAAACTGTGTAAAAATAATACTACAAGGAATAAGAAGGATATAATTTCGAAATTTCAACATAAAATATAACGTATAACGCCATTCAGTGTTGCCGCGTAGACAAGAGCCAAGTTCCCCGTGGTTGAGATTTTTATAAAATGTGAATTTATTGTTTTTTTATTTTATTATACAGGGTGGAAGGGACATCGACGCAAAACCTGATAGGTACCATGGATTCAGTACATGACTCCCTTTTTTTGGGTGGGAAATCATCAAATGACTTCTCCCGCTCTGGGTGGAGCGGGAGGACGTGTCAGACTTTTACTGACTAAAACCCACCCGTGTTCCTTCAGTTGCCTGTGCCAGGGCCACGGTTTTCTCTGTGGAATAATCCGCGACCCTGAGGCGTCGGCCCTATCGGACCCCGTCACTTTGTGCTGACATCTCTTTGAGGCGCGCGTGCGTCGACCGGGGCCTGGTCCTTACCGGCGGCGAGCTACCCATTGCTCGCCGTCCGCAAGCCCGCGCCTACGGTGGCCGGGAATCTGCAGGCGACTCCCGACGCCCAGGGCGTCTCCTGCGGCGGCTAGTGGGGGCGTGAGGGCGCAATGCTCTCTCCCTCACACGCTCCGCCTCCTCCTTCGCGAGCATTACTGTTTCGCAGAAGGAGGTGACGGCTTTCCATTCCCTCTCGCTCCGTACCATGGCCTGGACCAGGGCCGGACGCGAGAGATCGCCGCTGCCTATCGCCTCCGCGAGGACACTGCGGTGCTCCGCCCAAGCTGGGCATACCTCCACCGTATGCTCCACCGTGTCCTCCGGGCGATCCACACAATGGTGACACCCGGGCGTTTCCTCCCGCCTTATGCGAAACAGGAACCTCCCGAAACAACCGTGTCCGGTGAGGACCTGTGTCAGGCGGAAGGTGAGGACGCCGTGGCGCCTCTCCAACCACTCCTCAAAGAGGGGACTTACCGCCGCTATTGTGGCGTGCCCAGCACTGGGTTGCGACAATCGCACCCTCCATGTCGCCATGAGATCCCGCCGGAGCTCTGTCCGCTGTACCGTGATTTCTCGCGGCAGCGGAGTTACACCCCGGCGTTTTGCCTCCTCGCGCCACTCCCATACGTGCGCGAGGGCTTTTGCCTCCAGATCCCATGGCGGCAATCCGGCAGTACATGACTCCCTGGACTTGAAATCTTTCATCAAATCAAATTAAAAGCATTCGCTTTTAATTTATTGTTTCTGAGCTATATTTATAACTTAACTAATAGACCACAGCATACAATATTTTTCCATTTACTCGGGTAACATTTGAGCAGCTGGTAACACAATTGTTCTTCACGCACACTAGTTCTCAATGTCAAGTGACGATGTCTTACGCACACTACAATATTGAGTTGCCGCGTTCACGGAGCTACTGTTATATAGAACGCGGTATCTAGTCGAGCGCAACGGGACCGATCATTTATCTAAGACACATAGATTGTTTTTAAAAGATCAGGCAAAGTATGAGTTACGCCGAAGAGCCGAAGCAAGACGTCTAGAATCGACGAATGAACCGAATTATTCTAATTTGGTGGGATATTTACCTTCTTTTCCGCCTCGCTCCAGTTGAGCTCCTCAGCCATGATATCTACTATGGTGGGCAGAGCTTCAGACGCGGCTTGCACGTTGAGGAAGGCTAGACGAAGACGTCGCGCAATCATATCAACTGCTGTGCGGGCATACTCGCGGCAACCGTACCTGAACAGACATTTTTATATAATAAACAAGTAACTACAGGAATTGAAAGACATTAAGACTTCGTATATAAGGAAAACTCTAAATTCGAAAATGTCAAAATTGCCATACGCAAAACGGTAGGGTAACCGTTTTCTGGCCTATACAATCTTCATGCAGTCAGGATTGGATCAATCCTGATTGGATGAACGTATCATATTATCCCCACGTGTTCAAACTCGCTCTAATAGCCTACAGCTTTGTAATTTTGAATCATGATAAAATCGTTTAAAAAACTTTCCACAAGGAAGCAAACATGGTTATTTTTAAATTAATTCAGATTTGTTAAAATTGTAATGGCAATCATGTCATTTGGTTTACTACGTTTTTATTTTTTATTTTTTTATTAGACTATTTTATTTTTTGTGAATGTGAGAACTTTCTAGGCCTTGTAGACTGTAGATAAGTACCAAGTACTTGTTGACTGGCCTACACTGTCCTCCCATTTCTATGAATAGGATTCTAAATCCTATCTTCAGAATATTAAGCCATGTGTTACTTACCTAATTTCGGCATCAATGTAGGGGAACTCGGGGTGCACCTTCTTGCCGATGATGGGCCATCTTTTGCCGGTCATGGCCGCCATCTTAGCGACGGCGAACGCTCGGTCACCGTACGACTTAGATAAGTGTTGTGCTACCTGAAATACGTTGGTTGTGTTTTTAAGAACTATAATGTAGCAACCAAAAACATGATTTCTTTTAGATTTATGATTCAGCATGCCATTCCGCAACACTTATTAACTTAATGAGCCCCAGTCGGATCAATAAGACAAATATTTTAGTATCTGTGCCGCCTCAGTAGTATGATTGCAACTGAGAACTTATGCTCGTTTTTCATAACAATTTCAATACTTCTGCACCCTTATTGAGTAACACACAATGAATCAGAACCTGAATAATTTTGAAGGATATTGCTCATAGGTTCAAAAATTTTTTCTGCTTAACAACGTAAATAACGCAATGAAAGTTGTTGAATAGTAAAATGAAAGCGATTTCTACTGAGAGTCTATGTTACGCAATTACCATTACTGAAGACTTAGTTAACAGGTAAAACTTGAGTAATTTGTGACTTAGTAAAGCTTCGTCTTGTCACTTTTATTTCATTGCACGATTGTAGGCGTCGTAGCTAGTTATTTGTCGATTTATGAGCAGGGTACTGTGACACGGTAATTGATATAAAAACCAAGCGGTCAATAGATTAAAGTCTGCAATACAATTTAATGTGATATACCAATTTAGCAATCTAGCATTAGTGGTGCACTACACATTGGTATATTTTCATACCACAAAAAAAAGTATAAATGAAGACTGTTTGTTTGTTTGAACGCGCTAATGGCTGGAACTACCAGTCGGTTAAAAAAAAAAGCATTTGATAGCTCAATTCTTGAGGAAGGCTCTATGATAATTTATGACAATTTCATAACATCCAGCCACTAAGAGCCGAGCAAAAAGAAACAAGTCTGACAGAACGCTAAGCGAAAACAAAGTAAAATAGCGCGGGCAGGTGCTGCGAACAAGTAATTTCAAGTCATACGAAGTCGCGGGTAGACCTTAGTAACATAACATAAATATAACACAACATAGCCTGTAATCCCAGAAGGGTTAGGCAGAGGTATACCTATAATACACCCACATTTCGCCAGTTATGCTTAAGTCCCATGTAATAGGGGCCTATTGCTATCAACCGGGCACAAGTCCAGACCCCGGGCTGCTACTGAACTGAGTAATTCTAGATAGAAAAACCCAGTAACACTTTGCCCGACCTGGGAATCGCTCTTAGTAAAAAATAATATTAAAAGTTTTTTACTTGGACTTAGGTACATAAAATTGGCATAATTACAATAAAAACGATGATAAAAGGTGTCAAAACAAATGTCGCACGCTATGATGGCATTTGCAATTCTTTTTACTTTAACTAAATTCTTACAATGTTGTGATGCATTTAAAAGGCTACTCACTTCCATTTCCAGCCCGAAGTCCTGTACTAATCTAATGTACATAGTAGGCGTCCAGCCGTGCGCGCCCTCTATTAGGAACCCATCCGTCTGACTGTCTTTGAACAGTGGTTTCAGGTTCGCGCCTGAAATGTGTGGGATGTAGAATATTAATGTGATCCGGGCTTCATACATTCGGAATCTGAGATCAATAGATTTGGGAATGAAAAAAAAAGTTAGTCATTCATTATTTAAAAAGTCAATTAAAATCCAACAATTATAATAATTTCACTTGTTTTTTTTATATTTTTTAAATGTTAAAGATATTAATTTAATAAAAAGAAAAAAAAAAGCACTTTCTTGTAACCGGTTGAGAAGTCTGTCAATTAAAGTCATTCCAAAACTTAGATTCTTATTAAAGAGAATGGTAAAGATTCTGTACAGAATAAAATAAACTCAATAGGGTGTCCCCCAAACCATTTAACAAGTACAAAGTTTAAAGAGTATTCTGTTCTAATATTTACTAAGCAAAGGATCGAAGGTTGTTCTGTTATGTGGTTCTACTCACTCTCAATACATGCGTCGATGGTCTCCGCTGCCATGGACCTGTACGTGGTCCACTTGCCGCCGGCGATGGTCACCAGGCCGGCGGGCGACACGTGCACGATGTGGTTCCGTGCGAGGGACTGCGTGTCGGGCTTGTTCGGGTCTGACACTAGTGGTCGAATGCCTGACCATGCTGACAGCACGTCGCCGCGACGTACTGGAATGTGGTAAATAAGGATTTATAAGTAGTTCGTGATGTCTTATTATCTTTCCACTACATTTTGTTTTAAAGTTGGGATGGGATTCATCAAAACATTAACATGTTTGTAGATAAAAGTTAACTTTAAAAAATTATGTCTGTTTATTTTGAAGATATCTACGGTTCTAAGGATGATTTGTCCAAGAACAGACATTTTTAACCGAGTGATAATTTTAAATTTTTGTCAATTTGACGGCAAGAATTCAATATTAATCCAGGGATAAAATATATCTGTCGTTGGCTGAAAGCAAAAGAGAATAGATATTAAGAATCTTTGAGAAGTAGCTTACACATTCCGGTAATAGATTCCTTACACTCGCGTATTATTTTTCAATACAAACCTTCAACATCCGGGTTCAAATAGTTCTTAACCTCAGTAAGAATGAACAGGATCTCGTCTTCAGTAGGCTTTGGGTTGTGCGTGACCTTGCAGGGCATATCGGTGGTGCCGGCGATGGTTCCCTTCAGCCACGGCAGGAAGAAGATGACGCGGCCATCTGATGTGGCAGGGTCCAGGAGACCCATGTGTTCGGGACTGGAAACATCAGTATAATCTTATTTTATGTTTGTGAGCAGTTGTTGGAAAGTATGTGCATGCAAAGGTTTAAGAGCCTTCACCTTAATAACATTGCAAAAAATCAGAATCTTGTTCGGCGGTTTGTTGTGCCTACTTTCGCGAACGTTTCTTTTCGCATGGATGACTACTAGGTGGTTAAGATTTAAGATAAATTACCTATATTTTGGATTAAGATACGTAATGGTGTTAAAAGTATCGAAAACCATTTTCAGGTTTAATGTCCTAGATGCATTTCCGAAAATGATTTCAAACTACCTATCGTTAAAAATAGTATAAAATATTTTAATCAAAGTTTAAGATAGTGGCTCGTCCATCGTTACCATGTAATAGCCTCGACTAATAGTTCACCTCATTACCGCCTTTCAGTGTTGAGACCTCGGACCAATTATAGGTAGGATAATTGGTCCGAGGTTGAGACACGCGACCGTACTACAGACACTTTGTTATCGCAGTATACTTATTAAAAATATGGTATGGTGTCGTACTGTATGCACTGAGGTGAGGATTGTGTGGAGACGTTCACCACACAATCCTCACTAACATATAGCTGTAACTTCGGAATCATAATAAGACTATTTTTTTAAACTTGGTGACTAAGGGTCTACCAGGATCTGATGGCAAAAAATAAAGTATAAAAAATTGAGAAATTCATACGGCAACAAAAAAAATGTCATCTGTTAACTGAAATTTCGAACAATTGTTTTTGGTTTGGCTTCAAATTTCCTTTAAAAAGTTTTACTCCAATTTCCCCAGTATTGCTAGCGTCAATTTCTTTTTTCCCTTTTTGCCGTCAGATCCTGGTAGAACTATATTTATGACTATTTCTTGACTATTTTTTGGTGTTTTAAAATTTATTTTCATGAAGTTTTTAAAAGGGAGGATTGTGTGGTGAAGGATACAGTCATAAATCTATTTATCCTGATATATTGATAACATAACATTTACTCTATACAAGAAATCGTTAATATTGGAATTTTGGATTAGTTTCTTCAAGTCAAAAGTCGTAGTCACAATGACAAATCATTTATGGCAAATGGCACCGAGCCCATACCACATACATTGTATTTTGAATTACATTTTGAATTTTTGACAGCGTTGTTGTTGTGACTAGATGCAGAAGGCGGAGGACAAGGTGTTATACATGGTGGCGCAGCCTGGGGGAGGCCATGTCGAGCAGTGAGCTGCGATAGGCTGAGTCGATTGACACAGGATATACCAACGATGATAATATTGTATATATTACCTGTAATATCCTGGCAACACGATATGTACTCCGGACGAGGGACAGCAGATGTCCTTGACGGTGGAGTCGTCCATCTTGCGGATGCTGTCTGTGAATGGACCCGTCGCGTTGATGATGCACTTGGCTTTGATGTCCCATTCCTTGCCGGTCAGCTCATCCTGAGGACATTTTCAAAGCATTATTGATTTTTTTGCTTAAGCATTCGACAAAGGTACTAAAACCAGTATTAGCTGACCTCGTATTCTATTGAAACTCTATACTACGTTAGGCCAGCTCAAGATCAAAGTTTATGTCAAAAGGAAGAGTAACAAAATGTGCATAGCAGCCATTCTGCAACTGTATACTGGCAGTATGCAGTTGCAGAATGGCTGCCTTGGTGTAAAAGATTAAACGCTTGCGCTTACGCAGGTCGAACGATATCATTGGCGAGCTCCTTGTTGGATCCTGTGTGAACTATTTCTTTTTAGCGCGGCGGACTGCTAATCAGGTTAATTAATGGGCTGATTAAATTGCGAACCTGTTTCCCCAGACTCCAGAGTGCTGATTGTGGCTATGTACCCATATTTCCATTACTCAATAATAGTTTCAATAAAGTCCATGTTGTTTTCCGGGCCTGGGCCCGCATGGTGGATTATGGCTCACTGCCCCTCACAGAGAGGAGTCCTATGTCCCAGCAGTAGGAACGATATAGGATAATAATGCAAAGACAATAATGCGGAATGGTGACGAAGGCTCCAGTTTCTTGCCCTTTAACTTACTTGTTTCAAATCCATCTGATCAATGTTAATATTTACCTTTACTCTAGCTCCACTGAGCTTGCCAGCAGTCTTGTGCAGCTTGGTGACACTGACGTGGTTCGCGATAGTGGCGCCGTGGCGCGCCGCGGTCAACGCTATCGCTAAATTCATACGTGCGTCGTCTTGTTGGCCTGTGAGTAGTGTAATTTTGGATTGAAGTGCCATTCCAGACCCGCAGACTTAGACCCGCTTGCACCAAGAACCACTAACATTCTGCATATTTAATACGTTTTGTCTCTGTCATCACAAAAAGATTGACAGAAACAGACCGATTATCTAAACGTTTAACGTCAAACGTTAGTCATTCGTGGTGCAAGAGAGCCTAAGTAGGGCCTAGTATGTACTCAGAAATATGTTTTATTAGACATAGCGCTTTTCCTATACGCATTTCACGGTAAATAAACATAGCAATATTATATTAGAGTTTGACACGAAACCAACGGGGCTTTATTAGTGATACCTACAGCATTTCGTATCACTTTAGGTAACTCGCACACATCAAGAGTAAAAATATTTTTTGCAATGCAGGATCATTGTTTTGAGAACTATAATAATCTTCAACCAAAGTCAAAACATTTATTTCAAATAGGCCCCTAAAAAGGCACTTTTGAACGTCAACATTTACATTAAAAATAGAACTGATTCTAGGCGCCACTTCTAAAAGGTAGACTGTATGGAAAAGAAGGGGCAAGAAACTCCACCGTTACTTTATATTTTGTATACATTAATTATATTTTTTATGTGAAGACGATGCACCAAGAATAAAAATACTATACCCCAATTGGTAAGAAGAATTAAAAGTAAATAAAAGGCAGATAAATTAATCACGCGATAGGTACATTGTGCTCACATATTTACAAACATTGTAAACATATTTGATTAAACCTAATTGCGTAACACAATATCATTCAGAATCTGAATCATTTTGAAGGATATTGCTAATCCATTGCTTTATATGTTCAACAAGGTACGCAATTACTCCGCGGGATGTGCCCTTATCAATAATTAATTTTCCAGCTATATTTTTGTATCTGGAAAGGAGTGTGCTTTGTGGTGTCTTCAGTCTTGTTCAATATGTGGTCGATTGTTGAGAGTTTGACGGTGTTTCATTGTTTCATTTGTTTGTTGTTTTATTTGTTTGTTATGAGTCAGTGTGTGTCGCAAATGAAAATAATTCTAGACGGTGCAAAAGTGATATACGTGCGTTCCTGATTTCCAGCCTGCGACCGAGGACCCCGAGCCCCCGTACGGGCCCATCTGGTGAGATCGTTCCATATATCACAGGCACTTGCACTCGATCCCGTATCAGGCTGTTTTAGTTTGTTAATTTGAAGCTGCATTCAACATAATTTACCAGTGGTATAGTGTTTCAAAATCGTTTCACATTCAAAAGTGCAAACATTTAGAGACCAAATCCAAACAGAGTGTTTGTTTTTTTTGTGAGTGCACATTCTTTTAGATATTTCGTGTATGCAGTGGGCGACTCAGGTAGTGGACCCTTGGGCGCCAGATTTTAAACAGTGAAAACTTCAACTAATATGCGTGTTAACTGTGTATTTTGTTATAAATCGAAATTAACATGAAACTTGTGTGATACTTATTATTTTAAATATAAAACTTATACTTTAACAAAATGGGGTGCTCACAAGGCGCAAGAGTGCGTACGCACGCTGAGCGCGTGCGTTTTTGTCAGGTGTTGTTGAAATGCGAGGCAATTGAAATGCGAGGCAGGCGTTTCGCAAGCCCTTTATACTTATCCAGCGACAACATTTGCTATTAGAACGATAGCTGAGGACACGAAATACTTCGAAAGGGAAACAATTTTTGGACGGGCACGGCAAAAGAGGCAAGACCGGAAACGGCTAGTAGCGAGACCTCAGACGAAGACATTGAAAAGTAAAAACAGCAAAAGTTATCACAGCAGAACAAGGACATGGATGATGGAAAAAGCCGAGAAAAGATTGACCAAGGAAGCTCGACCTGAATCAACTCGGCTGCGACGTCAATAAAAGATGCCCTCCCATAGATAAATACCACCCGTCTCTCCACTATTCCAATGCTAATTTAAGGGTGCACTACTCGATTGGCTCTTCTCCTTCCTATCCTAAGGGCACGTCTCCCTACCATTAAAGCGCCCCCCGGTCTATTCCTTGATATGCAATGGTCATGAAGCATGAGGCTTCAGGGGCTAGTGCAAATCTTGGGGTTCATTCGATTAATCGAGTCTGGTCAAACCAAGCTGGGGTCGGTGCATTTCATTCATTCATTCATCCATATATTTTTGTATCTGGAATGTTTATTAATCTACAATTTAAACTTTATCATTTACCCAAAAGTGCCTTATCATAACAATGTCTAGCATTTGATGCAGTATTCTAATTGACTTCGTAGGACTGTTTACATTTGACGCTATTTAACATATAAGTCATTTTAATCTTCAACATGATAAAAGTCAAGCCGCAAAGTGGGTACTTATAATAAATTCTTTCTTTTTTATTCAGTAACTAGATGAGTTATAATAACAGCACCATCGATCACTAAGAAAGAACTAGATACACCAAAGGAGCACCCACTTGAACATTTGGGTGCGCTTTTAATCTAGTGGCAATCGAACGCTCCAACGGTAAACACGCCTCAGGGCTCGTTTAAAAACTGTAAAAATCACACATCTAGGATGATTAGAAAAGGTTGGTGTTTGATATTTTCGATAGTTATTAATATTATCATTATACAATATGTAACAAAAACCCTGTCCGATCCAAAAAAGGCGTATTCCTGGTTTAACATACGTACTAGAAAAAATAGTAAAAAAAGTAACTCATAAAAACCAAAAGTTATTGTTTTTTTTTATTTTTAGTTACCATGCGAAATGGAACACTAAATATGGTAAATTTTCATAAGTTGACAACACTCCACCGGCCGGCAAAATCTTTTATTTTTTGCCTATTTTTATTTCAAAGGACACCGCCGTGCTCTAGCCGCATTGTAAGTACTCATAACGAGTCCTCGACCCTTTGATGTAGCCGACTGGTCGCTACTTGTTTGGACACTTCGCCAGTCTCACGTGGATATAGCTCGCGATCGGATGTCCGTACGTATCACGTGCCACTATCGTATCGCGAACAATGTCGTATACCAATCAGGAATATTTGAATTTGTTAATTTTTATTTGTGAGTGAATGTGTGGTTCGGAAATCGAAGTAACAGCTCGGATTGTGGAAGCTTTCGAGTCACTCAAATCGTACACATGTGCGCTGCGTAGAGTACGTGCAAATTTAATAAATCGGTGTCGAATGTGTACTAATGTTCTAGATAGATAGAGGTATGTAATGTAACAAGTAAATGTTTTAATAAACTGATACCTACAGTGGGTACATTGCCAAAAGCACATCACATTAACTCAATAATAATTGTTTCTTGATAAACAGAAGGTCAGACATCGGGGTCATTGTGCGTAAGCCTACAATAAAATATCAGCTGATACCTACGCGTAGGCAAAACGTAGATGTCTTTAGTCCTACGTTTCTTTGGCAAAAAAAAAAAAAAAAAAAAAACGTTTATTTGCGGTAAGCATGACGCAGTGATTGAACACAAACACCAAAAATAACAAGTTGGTGGAAAATATGCGTCACATCCACGCAAAACGGCCATCGCTCAGCTTAATGCTACGACCCTATCCGAGACAGAGCCCCAGCGCTGGTTTTCAGCGCAAAAGACCGCCGCGCTCAGGCGGCTTCTTTGACACGAAACTGTAGGTGAACTCTGGTGAACCCTGTCGAGCGATCAGTGTTGCCTTTGGTATGATTATTTTTAATTTTTTAAATTAATTGTTTTCATTGGGGAAAAATAATTATCTCGTATCCATTAAATGATTACGTATTTGTGTACGCACTACGATACCAAATAATACCCTTCAGGATCGGACAGGGTTTTCGTTACATGCTGTATAATTGTTATCACTGGTTTGTAATGACTGATATTTTGTGAAGAAATCATAGTTTTTTTTTTTTATCTCAATTTTAAAGACTTACTGAACGAATTATTCATACTATCGTGCGTCGCGTGCCCACTAAAATTGTTCGGGTTATGTGCGTAGATTCTATTCCATTGTTGGAGACGCTGTTTTTTTTTTTTTTGTTGTTGTTGTTATTAAAGTATGAATGTTTTTTGTTTTGGATAATGAGACTACTTTGTTGACTCTATAAATATTACAGTGACATTTATGTGATTTAATTTTGACTAAGATTATGTTAAAATTAAAGATGTGCGGTTTAATTTTAGTTTTTCTCCACATTCAGTGAGGTGTGGAGAATGGATATCAGTTATAGAAATCCGAAGAATTCTTCAAGCATTATTCTTAAAATTACAGTAAGTATAAACTAAACAATATTGGACAGTTCGACTCCACTTATTCCTTGTCTTAGCGGCGAGCCTCGGTCGTAAAATTTTATTGCTTTAGTGGCACTTTGTAATTATAACTTTAGAACATGTGTGTAAGGTTGAATTTGTTTTGATGTATGTTGACCAGAGAACGGTAGTAAAAAAATATTGCACTTTGTGAATTCAACCTAAAACACTGTGTTTAGGGTTGAATTTACATTAATGTATATTTATTTCAACTAAAACACAATTGGCGACAGTTTTTTATTAGTGATCTATGAACAGCACATACCGCTACTATATTAATTATATGCCTATCGGCAATCGGACGGCAATCTTGCATACTGATAATGTAGTGGTAGGTATTTATTATTTGAATTTTTATAAAACGCGACTATAGTTTACAGCACGAGTAACATGACCAACTTGTCGACGGAAGAACAGACAAAATTACACATAAAATAGGCCAAATAACAGGTTCCTTTTATATCTATCATTTTACTATTCGTCCGTCGACAAAACTTTCTATGGTGATCTTGCTACGCGTGCTGTGGTCCCCTCATTTCATTTAAAAATACCCTCCATCTACTGCCAAAGAAAAATATACTAATAGTAAATCTAAGGAGTTTGTTTGAACGTGCTAATCTCCGGAACTACCAGTAGGATTTTAAAACTTCTTTTTGCATTTGATAGTCCAATTCTTGAGGAAGGTTATAGGCTATTTAACATCACGCTACGACCCAAGAGAAGAGCAAAAAGAAAAAAGTCAGAAAGATCGCTAAGCGAAAACAAAGTAATTTCGATGCGTCGCGGTGGGTCGGGGCCGAATTTTCGTTTACGAAGTCGCGGGCAGAAAGTTGTGACTTCAATCCGTTGAGGGAACCGTCTTTTTGCGTACAAACGACGAAATAAAGATGTTTGTTGACTGGTCCGATAAAAAAAATCTTATATTAATAGACATTGACATAGAAGACATTTCATAAAACGCGTTTTCTGTGACTTACCATCGTAATACACGATGCCTCCACAAAGGTTGTCGGACTTCAACATGGGGAATAATTCGAGGGTGTTCTTCTTAGACAAGTAGTAGGAACTCTTGACGTTCCTGTCGCCTGCTACCAGGTCGTACATCTTGATACCGAACCAGTAGTATGGGACTTGCCACCATCTGAGAATTGAAAGTAATAGATGAGTTACTGCAAGGGATCAGCATAGTAGATATTAAAACTCAGTAGAAAAATAAGGCATCACTATGTCGGAATTGATTGACTGATTAATAGCCAATTTCCGAAAAGTTAATGCATAGTTTAGGCGAGGTTCTCAACGTGGGCAACAAAGCCCCCTCGTAGGCGTTTGGGCCTTTCAGGCGGGCAGTAGGAGACCCAGAGAAAATTAGGGGGCGTAGAGATGGGATGTTACGACTATGACGACGCCGACGTAAGTAAGAAAAGTGGGGCGCCCTTGAAGAAAAAAAAAAAAAAACTAAGTGGGAAAAAGAACCTATGGTTTAAATAAAAAATAAAAGTTACAATTTACAAATAATGTTTAGCACAAGGGGCGAGACAGACTTTTTGTGCGTTGCGGATTATCTATCTTCTGCGTAAGGGTGCAACCAGTGATTTCCACTTAAAGGAATATCAACTTTACACTTGTGTAAATTAAGTAGATTTGATGCCGCCACTCGACGCTGACTTACGATGCGCAATTATGCAAAAGATGCGCCCTTAAAATGCAAACGGTTCAAAGCAGTTTAAGTTATTAATGTTTATGGGAGAGCCCTACGTATCATTGCACTGGAATTTTGGCTCGTATGGTGGTGATGAACAGATACAGAATCAGTGCCAAAGTATTGATTGTAAACAAAACAACTCCAAAATACGGCGAGTCAGAGGTGAGTATAATAACGCACAATGCAGTGCCAAGTTATTCAACGAATCAGTACATTCATTGCATTTTTATATCCACACGTCGCGTCGGGTCAAAGCCTTGTCTGCATTTTAATAGAGACAATATTTGAAATTCTATTTGCCGAGACGCATGAAGAATGAAACAACGAATGTTTAAGACACCGAGCACAAGTCGGGAATTGTGACGTAGTTGATCTTCGCCTTTACGAGGTAACAACTTGTAACTTTGCAGACACTTTTAATTCATTAAAGAATGTCGGCTATATTGTGCAGGTGCACCCTTCATGCCGCCAGTTTTCTAAAAGTCTCTGAGTTAAGCTGTGGACAGACGGACGTACGGATGTGGCGCAACTATATAGGTTTTTTTGTTGACAACGGAACCCTAAAAAACTCTTATACCATTTGACTGACCCTGGGATCTAGCCTAGGACCACACGCTCAGCAAATGCACTTATGATCACTTGATCAACGAGGTAGTCAGTTTCAATCAATTTATAGGTATCTAAACCACCAACTCACTTATAAACAGGCAGCAATATAGGCAGGGGTCGTGTCAAATGCGGTGCCACCTCCAACATATTCGCTCTCTCATGCAAAGCCTCCTTGACCATCTTGTACTGGTCATAGTCCAACTGCATGATAGCCTTCTGAAGGTACCGCACTCCTCCATGGATTAGTTTGGTACTGCGACTTGATGTGCCGCTGGCGAAGTCGTCTGCTTCGACAAGGGCTGTGCGGAGACCTGAAAGGGGATGGTGGTTAGAAAGACTCCAGAGACTGGTTGGTTCAAGTTAAGTTAGTACAGTCCGCGAGGCCTAAGCAGCTGAGATTGGCATCTGTGTGAGTGATTACCAATCGCACCAATGAGGGACGCACAGCGCCTCAGGCCGATTGTTTAAACCGGTTAAAACCAATCGCGGTCTAGGCCGACGTCACACCTACACTATCTATATGTGCACTCACACAAATTTCAAAGCTCGCGGACTGTACGAACGTGCTATTCTATAACCATCTCACCGTGAAAACTAAGGTGAAGTGAGCTGTCAGTGCTAATGATGCTAGGGATTGACCAAGACGGGATAACATTGAGAGCTCACTCCACGCAAGTCTTCAAGGTGACATTTTTACAGAATCGACATGTTGGACTGGAAATAAGCTTCGCCCAACTCCTATCTGCTTGGTCAATATTATGAGGATGCAGTTTTGAAGTTCCATGACATCTGAATGGTAACATTAACATTTATTATTCGACGATTCAATCGTGAAAGATAAAACAGCTATAATTAATGTCTTTAGACGTGCACGTCAATTAATCCTCTCTTAAACAATAATAAAGATGTTTTATTTGTCCATCTACTCAGCTCAACGATCTACCTCATAAAACGTGGTGGATGTCTCGTTATGTTATTGGAATGATGAGTAATATTAAAAATGTTCGAAAAATTCTATAATTCAAAGAAGGCATAGTAAAAATGAGAAAATCGAAACAATCTTTTGAATCGATGTAAATATTATGAAGATATAATACACGCTTTAAAAGTTTTTAGGGGATTATTCTTGTCCTTGTCTCGCGGTACGGACAATGTATGGCGCTAGTATGAAGTTACATAGTCGTCATGTCACTTCTACGATAGTGCTTTCCATTGTCTAACCCTTGTTTTAAAACGTTTATAACTGGATTTTTTTTAAGCTTTTACACTTTTCATAATATTTTTTGCACTATTTGGAAACAAACATTTTTTGAGATAAAAATAAAAAATTGTCATCAACCCTATTAATTGGACCATTCTGATTGCTGTATAAGCAGTGCGATACTATAAAATGTGCCTTCCAATTTTCGCAGTGTCGTAAAATGTATGCGGACAAGAGAAGGACGCTTATTGGTATCTATCGCACTCAAAGATGCCTTGATCCAATTATGATAGTATTAGAGACCCTCTCCCTTCGATACGGATGTCATAAATGGGCATAATCTACTTACAAGCACTTGTCAGGCTTGGCCGCTTCTAGCGTTCTTATCTAGTAGTAGGTAAGGGTTATAGTTGTTTACCTCTTGTACACGCATCCAGTGCGCATCCCACTCCAGTGGCGCCTCCACCAACGATGAGGATGTCGAATGTGTGGCCTGCTTGTAGAGAGGCTACCTGATCGTCGCGGGTCGGCAGAGGCCGCTTCTTGCGCGCTGTTGTCGCTTTTACTGTTGAAGGTCTGAACCATTCCTGTGGACAGAGAGGTAGTAAATTATACTTCTGCCTAAGTTTAGTCAACATTTTGGCATACGACAAAGGTCATGCTTAGGCATAGACTATTATTCTAGGAGAATCAGACAAAATATAACTCTATTTAATTGTCTAAAGTACAAGGCAATCAGAAGACCCATACACCCATATTCAAGGTTTGTATTTGTTGATCGTGTACTATTTTTAGTTTGTATTTCCTGATTTATGTTATAAGTATTTTGTACCTATTCTTCTCTTATATGTATCCTAGTGTTTACCAGTGGAAACTTGTAAATGGCCTTCAATTTTGTATCGTTTAAGGACACTGTTTATGTTAGCTGTTAGTTTCCCGAATAAAATAAAATAAAATATTCCTAGTCGTAACCTCGAAAGCTACTCGACTCACAACTCTGTAGAGGAGACCTCAAGGCGTGCCTCGCAAGACCCTCAAAATCGGCATTATCGAAAATTATGAGGTCCCTCGAATGTGTGTGAGTCGAGGTCACGAATACGTCAACATTCAATAAACTCTACAAAAAACACTGAAAATCGAATAAAATACGCGTGTTTTGGTTAAAACGGAAGTGAGAGCGCGTGGGATGCCGTCGTCTCCTTCTGCGAGGAAGTGATGATCGCGAAGGAGGTGGCAGAAAGGGAGAGGGAGGTTACAACCTCCCTTCCAATCCGTAGCAGACGCACCGGGCGCCGAAGGGCGCGGAACGATCTCCGGCCGCCTTAGGGTGAGGCCTGCAGGCAACAGACTGGGAAGCTTGTTGCCTGAACAGTGAAAGGCCCGAGACGGCGACGCGCCGTGTTTCGTGCGCGCCTGTCTATAGAGGAATCGCGGCCGTATGCGGCCGGGGTGGGTGATGGGGTCCCTATGAGTTCATGCGGGTCAACACCTAGCCGGGGGAGCGTGACGAAAAGTGCAAGCACTCCAGCACCCCGGCTAAAGGTAGCAGCAGAACACCGTGTGGTTTTAGTCTGTAAGAGTCTGACAGACCTCTCCACCTACCCCAGGGTGGAAGACATTCATGAGAATTTCCACACATAAAAAAAAGGGGTGGAAAATCATCAAATGACTTCTCCAGCTCTGGGCGTGTAAGACTTTTACTGAGTAAAACCCACCCGTGTACCTTCAGTTGCCTGTGCCAGGGTCACGGAATCTCTTTCGAACAACCCGCGACCCTGGCAGGTGAGTCATCATCTTGGTTAGCCTTTTCAAAAGTCTTTTGAGGTCGGCTTCTAGTCTCACCGGATGCAGCTGAATACCATTATTTAACATGCGAGCGACTGCCTATCTGACCCTCACAACCCAGTTACTAGGTAACACGAAGCCCCTTGGTAAGACTGGTTGACAGAAATTCTGGCTTCTGAATACCCGTAACGACTGTCAAAGATCCACGAATGACGGCCGGGACCAACGGAGGCACGGAGGGATCTCGATATGTAAATTTGGTCACCCATCCACGGATTGATCGCCCCGCGCGGCTGTTACAGGTTAAAATGAATGTTGTTTTAATTAAATAGATAAAACTAGGAACCTGCTAGCTCCAAGGACTAAAACCGTTATCTCTAAGCACCCAAAAATTGCTCTGCCTTGTATCATATCACCCAATAATCCGAATCTGTCGGTCGCTACACAGGGCGTATATTAAAACCGCCGCAAGGAAAAAATGCGTTATCTGGTCCCCCAGATAATGCCAGGTTTCCTCGCTACGTACCACTGGTGAGTCATCGGCTGCTACGGCCCACGCAGTCAGGGCTGCGCCCGCGACACCCGCCGCTCCGCCGATCAGCAATCTTCTGCGAGACATATTTCTGAAGAAAAAAAAACTACTTTAATTATTATGTTGGTTAGAGCAATAGGATTTACACTGTTCAGGAAAGTGCTAGCGCGTTACCTTTTAAAAATAATTGCTTTGATAAGTGTTGCCAATCACACGAAACAATAGGATAAAGTGTTCGCAATTGACATGAATAATATGTTATTTTAATCCTTTTCCCCTAAATAATGTTTACGTCAGGTAATCAGGTAGCCCATGCCGCACCTTGTTTTGTAAATCACTCAAATGATGAATTTTCATAATTATGTAGGTAAGTGTTTGCGAAATTATTATTTAATAAACAAACCTCAGAACAGGTACCTATATATTTCTTTTGAGAAAACACCTTACCTTTACTGAAATACGACCTATGTATGGCTGAATACAATAGTGAAGTGTTTATATAACACCATCATTTGATAGTAATTAACATGACCTTCATCACAGTTGTTAGAATAACAACACGCCATGTAGATATTATATTAGACTACCGCGTTTTGTTGCCTACAGAGGGCACTTTAAGGTTGGATACAGTGATTTCGTGTAGTATTGATATAGAACCAAGCCCTGAAAAAGCAACTGGAGTGTAATTTTATTTATTTATAGTTTATTAAAACGGACTTCCTCGTTGGTCTAGTGGTCGCAAGAGCTATTGCTGAGCATGAGGTCCTGGGTTCGATTCACAGATCGGGCAAAGTGTTATTGGGTTTTTCTATCTAGAATTTCTCAGTAGCAGCCCGGAGTCTGGATTTGTGCCCGGTTGATGGCAATAGGCTCGCCCCCTAATACATGGGACTTAAATAAAACTGGCGAAATGTGGTTGTACTATAGGTACACCTCTGCCTAAACCATCTGGGATTACAGGCGTGATGTTATGTTATGTAAAACGGTACAACACAAATTACATTAATTAACATAGAGACAATGATTACGTAGACAATAATTATTATGTGGTATATAATTTAATTTAAAACTAGCATGGAACAGTGAACTCTCCTGCATACTTTCTCTCACAGAACACCAGACATGTACGCATAATTGGGATGATGACTACTATTAAAAATGTTCGTAAAAATAATGTAATTTCAATGTAGGCATAGTAAAAATAGCTAGTATGAAGTTACGTAGTCGTGACGTCACTTCTACGATAGTGCTGTCCTAGTCTAACACTTACTTTAAAACGTTAATAACTTGGCAGTTTTTTAAGCTTTTACTTTGACTTTTTGTAATACTATTTGCACTTTTAGGAAATAATTTTTTTTTTAAATAAAAAAATAATTGTCATCATCCCTATTTTATTCCCTGACATTTACATTTAGGAAGGGGGGTGTCTTTATCAGCCCCCGCAAAAAACTCCATGCCCGTACATCGTTGAATAAAAAATCCATTATAATTTATAAGTTACACTCACATGACGATATCAATATATTATCAATAAGAAGAGACTCTAACATTTGATCCGGAATTGACTTCAAATTACATTTTTGTTGCACAATTTCGTCATTTGTTATGAAAAGCCAAACTTTTCTTTCTTACTGATCACAAAATTAGGTGTTCTATAGTAAGTCTTAAGAACGGAAGGTTTTATATTTGTTCAATGATTAGGGCCTGTCGGTTAAACTCAAGACAAATCTGACACTGTGACTAAATATTGGTAGTGTCTGGAATTTCGTCTAATATACAACTCATCGTTTATCATTTATCATAAACAAAGACATACATACGGAAATAACACGTTATCTTTTGCGTCCTCCGTCCACTTCCCAATTTCATTATTATTACAGTCATCGAGTAAAGCCGAATCTTTTTTTTAAATCTTCACTCAGATTGGCAAATTTAGCGTCCCGTAGGGGATCGCCAGGCCTTTAGCGACCCCCGGGGACGATGTACAAAAAATGGATTTGAAAAAAAACTCTAAACTGTACAATCCACTCGAGTGGACTTGAAAACAGCGCACTCTGTTATAATTTTTTAGATTTTTTTTAATGCAGCTACATCCTTCGTTCTTGTACTGACAGAAAGCCATTGAAATTCCTGATATTTTTGCTAGATGGCGTTGCGTTGAATTCTGCATAGTTTTTTTATTTTTGTGAGGTTGAAATCACTTGTTGAACTGTGCGTGGTTTGTGAAAGTGAACTTTTTGAAAAATATTGGTAAGTAAGATTCTTAATGGTTTTACAAGTAAGATTATATACCGTTTTATTCCTCATTTTACGGCCTTTCGAATGATATATAATGATTGTGAATCCCGAGTCGTAAATTGGATGATGAAAGCAAAAATTTGTTTTTTTTCTGTAGGAAAATAAAAAAATAATTTTTTTACATGATTGAAACTAATACTTTGCTAGTTTGTACTTAAATCATTGCAAATTAAACACATAGCATGATTATTTACGAACAATTTGGTACCAATATCATACCATTTAATTAACATTTAGTTGTTGGGAAAGTATTTGTTTACGTCGCGAGCATATCTTTTTTTGAAGTACCGGCGCGGGTGGTCGTTTGTACCGATTTATGGCAGGCCATGCACAGAACGCGTGGTAGCATGTAATAAAAGTTCTAATTACATTATAATTTTTTATTTGTTATCCATAATTATACGCCAATATACTAAACCGTTTATGCCGCGTGAATTAAGGTTGTTATTTTTTGTCCTATGTAGACCCTTCGTTTAAATAATAAATCAATGTCATCGATTTACTTTTCAAAATAAACATTTTCAAAGTTGGTATGTGGCCTTTATTGTAATCCTTATCGATTTGAGACCTTAATTCGCTAACATAAACAAAAAAGCTACTTGAGAGTTGAGCTGTATCAATGGACGACCGAGACGTAAACAATATTTTTTGCTAACTCGACCCGGCGCTCACAGGGTGACGTAACCAGTGCGCACTGCGCACTCAACGGCTTATTTTCCCATGTGGTTAATACTAGCCGAAGCTCGCAACTCCGTCCACGTAGAATTAGATTTATAGGAACTATTTGCTTTTCGGATCTAATGTAACTCTACTTCCGTTTGGTCGCTATAAAGTAACAAAAATACACATACACACATTTTCACATTTATAATTACTAAGATAGTAAGTAAGATTAACATTCGGCACAACACAAGTACATTAATTTTATACACCGTAAGTAGACATGGGTCGTACTTGCAAAATCTAGTACCTGGCTCGAGATTTAAAGTACCTAGTTTTTTTTATGCATCGAAAATTGCTCCGTATTTATATACTAATAAGGAGTACAATCGCGTATGCAAAAAAAGGATATTTCGAAATTCCAAGCCTTGTTAGGATAAAAATATTTGCATAGAACATTGATCCTTAACCTTAAATAAATAAGAAGCAGAATCGCGTTTACGAAAATAAAAATAAAGCTTTACGTAAAAAAATATTTTACAGAGCATCGATCCGTAACTTAATAGAAATTAGAAGCAGAATCGCGTTTACGAAAACAAAATTTAAGGTAAAAATACTTTCATAGAACATTGGTCCGTAACGTCATAGAAATAAGGATCACAATCGTGTACAGAAAATATATTTAATGTAATATTACCTGCATATATTTTTGTCTTTCATTGATCCGTATCGATAAGAAGCTATATAGTATATAGCTATACATATATACATAAGAAGCAGAATCGCGATTACGGAAAAAAACTTTAAAGTAAAAATACTTGCAAAGAACATTAATCCGTAACCTTATATAAATAAGGAGCAGAATTGCGTCGACGAGACGGGTGAATATAGTTTATTACTTTGAAGTCTTTAGAGTATTTCGTGGCAGCACATAAGTAAAGTTACTTGCAAGTAAAAACATACACACTTTCTAGAACTATAAGTACATCCAACATAAACTTTGAAGCATAAATAATTATTATTCGTGAATGGCCGGCTTTATTTTGCACGTGACTGGTCAGTGCAATTTGCATGTGCGAAATTTATTTCGCATGATGTTATATTATTTATATTTAAAAACTTTGTTTGAACAATGGTAACTATCATGATGTCATTTGATGCACACTGAATTGGGCTATAGTTTAGGTTAAAAAAAACAAGGGGTTACCGCTTTAGATAGTGAAATAATACGGGTTTTGTTCTTTATTTACGTATTTAAAAAAAACTAAGTACTTTAAAGTTACAAATCAAGTTGTGTAGTGTGGCCTGGTCTATCCACTTGAATGAACAGTCGTTCGTTTACTATCAGTTCATAGAAACTTTTTGTTTACAAGCAGAGTTTTTGTAACTCGACACCCCGCCGCGCGGCAAAAAATGTTCAAGGTCGGTTCACATTGCGAATTTTTTTTTTGCGAGCGCGTTAGAGGTTAGCGGCCTTTAGCCTTTAATATACTAATTTAATAATATTTAATTCGGTATTTACACTTACGCACCACAAAGGCTCGTCCACACTGGCGCGACGCGATAGAGCGACACAGAGGCACCGCGTGTCGCTATGTTAGTAATACACTTACAAAGACACTAACAAAACCAAAATCAGTCAGATTGTGACGTCATTGCTGCAAGGTGACAGGCCTGTGGTTCACAAACGCACAATCAAGCCTGCTTGCTATCATAGACAGGATGCTGTTGGCGCTGCCCCGCACCCTACAGACTAAGGAACAACACTACTTTAAATATCCCCAAGTACCGTATAGTCCCCTATCCATTCATGTGTCGCGCCATTTTTGACAGATGAGTCACGAGTGTCATATTACTTTTTGGGTGGTCTGGCGCAAAATGGCGCGTATGATTAAAACGACGATATCTCCGTAAATATATACGGGAGGTGTGTAAAAGTTACGTTGTTAGAATAGTTATTAAATTACCTAACAGATTATGTACGGATAAGCCCAGTTTTGCCTTGCAATGTATTAGTAATTCTAGTTTGTATTCAGTGTAAGGGGTTTTTTCCCAGTTTCTTGTGTAAAGATCATTATAATTAAAAAAATAAACAGTTACGTTCCAAAGTTTTTATTTAATTTACATAAATATACACCGTTTTACAATATTCAAGTTAAAAAACACACTTTCTCATTCATTTTTCAAAAGATACAAGCTTCACAAAAACATGACATCATTTAGACGTCATAGAAACATACAAAAAAAGAGGTCTGTTCATTGTTCGATTGCGAGAATAGTCTCGGCCCAATCGCTTGGAATGTTATCTTAAATAAACAAATGCCTCAACTACTTATCGCTGACAGAGTCGCAGCTGTTAGAAGTGCTTTGTTTAAAAGTTTCGGCTATCCGAATGAACACTTGAAACTTGAGTGCTTTAAACATGCTCTCAAACATTGCATCATAGTTTTAGTTCTGTTCTGTTTGTTTTAAATATAAATACTGATGATACATTTTGAAGATATTTACAAGTTGATAAGCTCAATAAAAGGGCATGCTGCCATACAAAAAAATTACAGAAATCAACAACCAAAATTAACAATTTCAGTACAAACGCACAAGTAAATTGAACAAAAATGACATAAAAACGGATACGACATGTTTATACGGCAAATATTGTCACATCTGAACTCAACTCAAACGTATAACGATACATGCGCCGGATCGATCTATCGGATCGATCTGACACTCAACATATTATCGGATCGGTCGGATCGAATTGACACCTCAGGGGTACGCGCGTACTCCAGGAGTATGTGTACAGATAACCACATTTTTGACGCGTACTCGCGGAGTACGCTGTACAGTTTAGGGGTTAGAAAGGTTCAAAGGTTTGAAAAAATTCCATGGCGGTCCAAAACACCCTTGCCACCGGATAATTCAACACCTGATCCTCTTCGCCATCGTCGTCAGAGCCTGCGTCGCTTCCTGTAACAAATTATAGTTTTGAGTCTAGTGGACACCAGAAGTTTGGTGATGGCCCCATGGGAGTCATGGGAGGGTCATGGTCAGTACATACATACCGTAATTGAGGATGTGGGAGAAATCCTCATCTCTCAGGCACTGGCGAGGGCGACGAGGTGATGATGGTGGTGGTGGAGGACGAGGCTGAGGCGCTGATGCGGGCGCTGCCTCTGCACAATCCATGAACCTGAAACAAATGCAGGGTGGTAGTTCTTATAACTTTAGATTACTTTAGAAATAAATAGAAAGTCAAGTCAACGGTGGAGCAGACTAGAGTAGTCTGGTTGAACCAGACTACTCTAGTCTGCTCCACCATTGACCCACCCATTCAATGGTGGAGCAGACTTTAGATTGCTTTAGAAATAAATAGAAAGTCCGTAAGCTACTTACGCTGTCGGTGGCAAGGACAATGGAGGTGGGAGAGCCGCCGAAGATGATGGTGATGGCGGTCCCAACTTCATGAACCTGGAACAAAAGTAGTGTTGTAGAACCTATAAAAAAAACGCAAAAAAAAAATACCCCTACAATTTTTTTATTACATAACCTCCTTATTTTACAGTCGGTTAAAAAAAATGGAATATCCACACATTTTGCTAATCTGCAAATCGCCGGGGCGTCAGATCGATCCTAAATCGATCCGTTTCGTTTTTATTTTTTTCAAATCAATTTTCGAAAGTTCCTTACGTTTTTAGATAAAACAAATGCATGAAATCAAAATTACGTTAAATAAAGACGTACGTAGGCACAACAGATTGAACACAATAGTAGAATAATTAGTCGTAATACGGAATAATACAACGCCAACACGGGGCAAAATGGCGGGAAAATGGCTAACGGTGTTTTGTAAATCACAATTTACCTCCAAATTCTATAACTAATACACATTGTTAGCACTAAAAACTGTTTATTACTTACCGATCTATAGTAAAAGATACTCGTATTCGCTCCGTAGGGCTCCTGTGACACAAATTTACACTCGTAACACAATGGCTTGCGCGCGCTGCCGCTCTCGGATTTGCGCTGACGCATGCGTTCTGGAAATTTCTTTGTTATCCGTCTCAAAGCGTTCCGAGGCAGCGGCTATGCTATTATTAGCATGATTCGTTAATTATCTATGCTCTGAGCAAGTTTGAAAGCTTAAAGTATCGTTTTTCACTAAGAATTAACGACAACACCGACACGTGACGCTAGGATCGATTTAGGATCGATCTGACGCCCCGGGAAGTTTCAAGTGGATCGATTTCGGATCGATCCGACGCCTCAGCGGCTATACCGTTGCATGCACCCTTAAGGACAATGTTTGACGTGGGTTATAATTTTCACACTAAACATTTTTTTTTTTGCCAGCTTTTATTTTTGTGCAATGTTACTTGGTTTGAGGCTCAGAATGCGTAGTTGACGGCTATGTGATGGGTCTTTTTACACCCTGTAGATGATTGTATGTTACGTTTATAGTATCTATCACGGAGCGATCACGCGTGGAAGGTGCAGCGTCTGTGCATGACGCTTCGCGCCACGCCGTGATAATACCGATACATGATACTGCTTATCAGATAGTAATGTAGTCTATTCGTAAGGATCCTAATAAAAGATAATAAAAACACAAGTTGATTGACCTACATAACGGTGTTGCGGTGTGCAAGCACACCGCAACACCGTTATGTAGGTTACGGCGCCAACGTGGAGTCCATACTCGATGCTCGTTTGCACACCGTCAAAGAAAATCCAAACGCGTTTATATTAGAAACAAAAATATGTGCTAATTATAAGAACCGTTTCATAGAAAATATACGAGAAAGTACTTTGTAAGGGATCCTTAGGATTTGATCCTTAGAGGAGAGGCATCCGGATTCCCTATTTTAGGTTGTGCTTGAGTAGAAGTGACAGGATCTCTTTTCGACAATGGGTTGCATCAGGCTTTTATGATGGAATCTAATACCTGGTACTGGCTGACTATGTATCTCAGTAGGTATGACCATTATAACTTCCTAGTAATCCTTGACTTGACCCCAAGGGATTAGAGGTGCAATGGTCTTGATTTCTCTTGCACACGGTAACTGATCATTAAAAAAAAAACTGAGTCATCTCACCGTTCTTAATTTATGCGTTCTCAATTATCCATGATTCATGTCTTATCAAATGTTTTAACAAAACGGAACCATACTTGTAACACGTAAAACATGACGCCACCGCTAGATACGTAATACCTATTCACACTTAGTAACTACCTACATACTTTAGATATACCTCGTATTAGGATACAAAGAGCCTGTAGGTATAGTATTACGCTAGTGCGGATTAAGGATCCGTTTCCGGCGCTATGATTGCAGTCGTAACCCGTTTGAATGCAATATCCAAGTGAGCAAATTAGCTTGTAAAAGACCTGGCATTTCAAATGCTATCATTCAATTCTACTACGAGATCCGGCTAGACTGAACCAGCACGCTAATTGATAACACACAATTAAATTAATCACAATCTGAATAATTTCGAAGGAAATTGCTAATCCATTGCTTCATAGGTTCGAAAAAAAAATCTGCTCAAGAAAGTAAATAACGCAATAAATGTTGTTGAACTGTCAAAATGTAACCCAAAATGATTACTACTGATAGTGTGTTACGCAATCACCAGGCAGACTTCATTAAACTTATCTACAATATCTACTACGAGTATAATAAGCTGTTGTCCGAATAAAATTAGAATTTTACAGACGATCGATCCATCATTCTGATTGATAAAACTATTAACATTTTTAGAAAAGCTTATGTCTCAGCGGAAAATTCTTATAACATTTTTAATACATGACAAAGTCTAATAAAAAAACACTTAAGATTATTAGCATTGATACATCATGCTTTTTTTTTTCAATAAAAACAATAGAATAACGGTTTCACACTTATTACTGTTTCCTCGCGATACCTAGGTTAGGCGATACATCGAACCGGTGTCACAGCGATTCCTGAAACACTCAACTTTATTACTTGAAAAGTCAACGGTCATGAAACGCTTGTCGCTTTGTTTTCCTTTAAAACACTTCACTTCTATGACTTGTTCAGTTTATGTATATTGTAAAGGTAAGCTTGCTAACAGTATTGAATGGGGACAGGTGCAAGGCCTGAATTTTAATTATGACCTTGTATCTACCCATGAGACTATTAGATTGACGTATAGCGCTCTAGATTGAACGTAAGTGTAAGTGCTAATATGGACTTTGATTTTCTATTTATAAATTGACTAGTAATTGCCTGGAAAAGATTGGATTGAAGTAGGACAACGTGGAATGCGAAAAATAGGCAAATAATGAAGAAAGCGACTGAATGTAAATAATTCGAGTGCTATGTCCGAAAATATACCATCAATGAAAAGTCATCATTATCATGGGTATATTAATTGTGATATATTAGTTAGACACTGGTGCCGATTCTCTTGTACACCGAACTAAACTAACTAAACTATCACTAAAATTCCTTACTTTTTACTATGAAAATCTTGAAGCTATTCTGCGAAAATTAATCTCTAAATTTAAAAATAATTTTGACACAACTATAATCGAATTTGACAATCGCGAGTGCACGTGTTTTTTTTTTCTTTTGGTTTCGCAACGTCTTTGTTAGAGCCGGAGGCAGCCTGGGGCAGCCTCGACGTGTTTTTTATGGATGTTTTGACTTTTTGTGTGGAAAATTTTAAATAAAAATATCTAAATGTGGAGATTTGGTGGTTTCAGAGTTACAAAGGGGGTCGAAATTTTCATTATTTTTGTGATAGGACACACCGTTTTCGAGATATGAGCAAAAAAAGAAAAAGAAAGTTAAAGTACCGTTTTTGCACGTCTGAAGTCGAGGTGTTGGTGTATTTTAGTCCACGCCACCTAATTTTATTCCACACCTTTTTAATCGCGATTAAAAATAGTCAGATTCATGTTCAGATTTAGTTAGACAATCAAATTTTTAGTTAAAAAACGTAAAATTCAGAATAGCAAAATTGCCATTTTCACTAAATTAATAACTCAGTGCAATCTTAGTGCTGTCAAACTAAAATATAGTTAAGTTGTGTCACTATAGTCAATTTGAGAATGGAAAATCGTCATTTGACAGAATTAAACCAAATTTTAGTGATTTTTAGTCTAGTTTAGAGGCATTTGTGACAAGAGAATCGGCACCACTGTCTTGATATAAAGCATTCCTTAAATAGGAATTGCCTGATAAGGTGTCATTGTAATTTTTACTAACATAGACAAGACCCCTAGGTACTTATTTATTGTTCCTCCTATGTCCAAACACGACCTTTTTGTTTACCTTTGCTAGATATTGCCAAACTGAGTCTTTAAAATATACTTGATCTTAAGACATTCTTATGAAAGTACCTTCCTGTGGACACGCTATTAAGAGATAGAGCAGTCTCACTAATTTTAAGTATGCACTTAACAAATTATCTCTTTACTGATAAAAACGACGACCCACTTACTTGCTTATCTCCCGAATATTTGTAGCTACATAACCAGAAACAAACCGTATATTTCTTACATAACATGAGTGCCAAAGAAAGATAACGTTACGGTCACGGTCGGAAGGTAGAAATTGATTTTAAAGAACATCAAAGCAATCGTGTATAATCACGAACACTTTGAACAACACAAATACGGTTCACGCCTGGAGAACAGGAGACAAAGACAGGATGTGGTAATGTTACCGTAGTACTTATATACTAAAATAGAACATTAATTTCTATGGCCTAGGACGATTTTCAAAGTACCACTGACGAGGTAGGGAAAGAACCGCATTGCTTGAAAATTAGTATTTGCTTTAAAATGCCAACATTTGTCTTTACATTAGTAACAAGGCAAGCAAACCAAATGCACTACGGATTTACCTCTAAGAGATTTCCTGTTTGTTTCTAATCCAGGTAAATAAATATTTAAAAACAGGCTGAATATTAGAAAAGGGCTTTGGATAGATCCCTGTGAAACCCCTTCTGTGAAAGGTCTGGGATACGTTTGATAACGTAGAAACCATAGATATTTCGTCCCTACTTTTGTTCGTGTATTTGATTAATACTATCAAATCATACCTTTTGGGCCCAGTCAAATGCATTAGCTTGTTCAAAATGATGTTGTTGTTGTTCAAACTCAAATATTATGTAGATGATAACGAAAACTTTTTATAATTTAGTTCACCCGTGTGTTGTGACTTGTTTAAGAGTTTCCTGACAGGACATTGATATTTCTCTCCATGGCCGTTTCAAGTGTCTGGTATTTTTTGTTTTTTCGTCTACATTTATTATGTAGGTAGGTCGTTCAGTTTTAACTGTAGGTATAGTTTCAGATAAAGTTTAACGTCTATGTCATTGAGAGATTATTTTCTTATTTAGATTTGAGCAAACGCTATACGTAACTGTAAGTGTTTAACCGTGAACTTTATAATTAGTCACTACCCTTTAACAAAGATAAGACAGTTTAGGGTACAATACGGTATAAGATTGTTAACAACAAAACAATAAATTATTAAATTGTATGTGAGCGTCGTAACGTAACGTATCGTGATTAAATTCTTCGAAAACTTTATCTACGCTTTAAAAGGTAATTTCGTGAGTTGATTGATTAACTCGGCATAATGAGCAATTTTAATGAAAGCAGTCTAGTGGATACATGAAAATGATTTCTATTAGGGAAGGGAATTCCCAGTGCGACAGTTATGCAGCAAGCAAGTAAAGCCCTCCTTCTAACAGATCTTTTAGTATTGCTTCTAGCTTTTGTTCCTAATGATATTAATATTATAATAACTCAGAGTAATGTGCATTAATAATAAATCTGTTATAATAAATCGTTACTGCTACCTCTTGCCAACCGCAACCATTATAATTAAGGAACAGCTTTCCATAAATTGTTTTTGCTTCGATGATCTTTATATATATTAGTCTATGGATGATCTGTCAGTTTTTTGGCTCTTGACAAGAACCGAGAGCCAAAAAACTGACTATATACTATCAGCAGCTCCTAATTAAATTGATTATCTTCGGACGTGACTATTAGTTGCTGCACCGAGTGATAACGCTTAGCAAGGTCAACCACGTGTTTGCTTTATCAGTGTATCTTGGTTGTGTGTTTTGAAATTAAAAAACACTAGTGAACGAGTGTAGCACGGAAACTGAAGATGAGTGCAAAATCTATTATTTGTCTGCTTTTTTTATTTTGCATCTGCCATGCATGTTGGTAGGTAGTTTTTATTTAAAGTTTTTTTTTATATCATAAATATTTTTTGTGGTGTTTCACTTTTTGACGTTTTAAGTATAAATACTTACATTTTAATAGAGTAGCCTCGTCGGGTAGTGCTTCGTTGGTGTAGTGGTCGCAAGAGCTACTGCTGAGTATGAGGTCCTGGGTTCGATTTCCAGGTTGGGCAAAATGTTGTTGGGTTTTTGTATCAAGATTTTTTTAGTAGCAGCCCGGAGTGGATTTGTGCCCGGTTGAAGGCAATAGGGTCGCCCCCTAATACATGGGACTTAAACAAAACTGCCCATATGTGGGTGTACTATGGTATACCTCTGCCTTACCCTTCTGGGATTACAGGCGTGATGTTATGTATGTATGAATGTAATAAAGTAGGTACCCTTAATTCCATACCGATATATTTTTGGACACTCTTGCTAAAGCTAAGATCTTTAAAAATTTATAAATCTGGTGATTTAGCTCAGGTAACTATGTAAGAAAATTACCTAGTGATAATGTTATATAAGAAATCTCATCGGGTCACCGCTAGATGGTAGTTGCGCAACGCTTTAGTTCAATGAAAAGAAAATACAGTAGTCTAGTAAAATGTCTGCTATATTTCTTGCGGAAAATTTAATCACAGTCATGCAATGGAATTTCGATCTTTGCGGCAAGTACATATAACGAGGTAAATCGTATATCTACAGTATCAGCTCCGCAAACTGCCTTTTGGTTGTATGATATGTTTTCCTGTATTTTTTTATACTTTAGGTATGATGTAGAACAGTTTAGATCTGGAACCCAACTACATATCAACCAACATTTTCGCTCTACTATTTTTACCGGCGATACCCATTGAAACAATTTACTTCATTCCTTCAAAACATTTTACGTAGATTAATCCACTCGCAGTCTTTACTAAATTAACATAATGCAACACTAGCTGACACGAGAGACGTTGTCCTGTACGAAAGAAATACTATGGAAAAAGGACGTTCTGTTTTCCAATTTTTCTTTCCATAAAATCCTAATTCTGACTATTACGGACGTTTTAAAATAAATAATAGTCAAATCGTTCCAACTGTTCGTAAGTGATATGCTTACCAACGAACAGCATTCATTCATTTTTGTATTAGATTTTAAACAATAGCATTTTTTCTCCCAATCATTACAGCACTGTGGGAGACAGTGTGGTTAAAATGTTGGCAAGAGTTCGATACTCGCCGAATTCAGTTGGTTCCAATTTTATTTGAGTCAAAGCGGCGTGTTTCATTACACTTTGCACGCATGCAGCCACTATCACGTAACAGCGTGAAAACGTGAGAAACGAGACGATATTATTATTTGTTAAAGGATACACGTAACACTCCGTAACACCTGCTCGACGCGAATAGATGGGGGAGCAAATTTCCAGCTGACTGGGGTCAATGACCGCGGCATTTTCAACATTCGGCCGGCATTTCAAGGTCGGTCAAGAACTGTGATACTGTAGTTATTGTGTGCACACAGTAGGTAGTTTAGCTTTAGAGTGACATGTATGCCACGCGTTGATACTCAAGCCAGAACTAAAATAGCATCGTCTTGTGAAATAATCTTTGTCATACGGTTTAATACCTAGTTTACACGTGCTGTCAGGTGACTTCACACTCACTGAGAACATGCAGTGTTTTAAATAAGCCGAAAGATTTCCTGCTTAACCTTCGTGTACCTTATTGTTAATTATTAATATTGTATATTTACATAAGGAGGTATTTGCCCGGGAGTGGGGCAGTGTAGTCTAGTAAAATAAAAAAATAAAAAACGAATAAACAGACAAAAACTCGTTTAAACGAGTTTCGCTCCTGTTTATGATTGGAACACCTAGGTACCATAATAGAACACTACTTATATTTAGCTCCGACCCTCAGCTAAGTAGTTACATCCAATTAAAATATATGTTTTTGTTACGCCAGTGTAACGAAACATGTAAGTGATTCAACTGAGTTGAGAAAACCTTTTAAAAGTTACAATCAAATAATTTAGTTCCATCCACAAAAAATGTTAATCGTATGCGGAACACAGATGAAACGGTTTCGTTTAACATTAAAAACAACGTATGCATACATAATACGTAGTGAGTGTAGGTCGTAATCTGGGAGTCCTTGGATCAGGTCGCTACGATGATGTCACAAATAACACTGCCGGTTTCTACTCAGCTTTGTGCCAGTCTTCACAAGCAAGCTATTGATTTACAATACAACTGACGACGCCGAAAAATATTGATCTACCTCGTCTAGTCGCAAGAGCGCTTTTAGCACACAAAAAAAGTTACGTTAATTTGACACTAAGTTCTGCATCATTGAGTTTATCGAACAATATTTCTATTAGTTTTCCTCTATTTAGCTATAACATACAAAAACATATAAACAGGGAAATAGTTTATGTTATTAAAGTCCAGCTTACCTTAAATAATTCAAGTCCAAGGAAAACTACGATGAAAACATGTAATCTATTTCAGGTGAATTTGGTTTGCAAGGCGCTTATAATTTCTTCGTTTTTATTTTCGTATAAAATTTGAGCGATAATAGCACTTATTGTTTCATTTTCACATCACTATTTAATTCAACTTTTTAGTTATAACTTTATGCACGAATGCGTTACTTAATTCTAGTACATATTATCTAATCGTGAGTGAGTGGCACCCACGGCGCACCAGGTTCCGACCTACTGACTGACCGTCGCGCATTCGATCTTGCTCCATGCCGCATGCCGTCAGGGGCGTCAAGGCGTGAGTCATTGTTCTCCTGACATTGAAACCAACAACGCAACTTCACGCCTAAAATGCGGAAAATGCGACTAAAATAAGAGTACCCGCAGTGAGGACGCTACTGCTAAAGCCGTCTAATAAGCAACTCTATATCGTTCGCGTAAATAGTTCATGGAAATTCCGCAGAATTAGGTGCTCTACATATTTTAGCGCCGTTTAGGGCGCTAGAGACATCTGGCGTTAGATGATGGAACTAAGTCCTTGCAAAGTCTGCAATGTACAGGCACAGTATGCTTTCTTATTGCAAGAACGTACTAAGATACAGGTCGATATTTTATCAGACAAACCTTAAAGTACCAAACTATTCGTTGAACTAGCGTTTTGTTTATATATTTTGAATGATTGACTTCTTTTCAATGGTTTTGACTTTTTTCTTATGTTAGTATGCTCTATCTAATTTACAGAACAGCGCCATCTTGTATCTACTATAAACATTATAAACAAGTACCTACTCTAAAAAACCAATATGGTACTCTACTTGACTTAAGATTTGACACTACATACATACCTGAATGACAATAGGGGGTCATCCTGAAATAACAAGTCTATTGTCAGGCCCACACTTAAAACGATCTGGGATGAGAATCAGACCTATTTTCAACATTCAAAACAACCTGGGGAAACAGATAAAACATCAAACAACAATGTATAGGACATTACTTTATTGAGAGTAATAGTATTACAATAATGTCAGAACTTATTAAATTTGTGCAAGAGAGACAGAGTGATCACTTCTCTTTCTTTTCAGACGTGAGAGAGTTGTAGAGTTTGGTGATCTCATTGATGACGAGGGTTTGCACGACTGTTCCGTTGGTGTCGATGAAGTTGGCGAAAGACTTCGTGATGGAGGCTTCGCGGGACTTGCCGGCAGCGTCGCGCATCACCAGGACTAGGTTATACTTGTCATCGTGCCTGTTGAGAAAGGAGCTTGTTTGAATTATTTGATTTGGCTTTAAACACTGCATTTAAAAAGACCCATCACATAGTCGTCAACTACGCATTCTGAACATCATTCTATTGCACAAAAATAATTGCAGGGAAACGACTTTTTGCTGTGAATTATGGCTGTTTACGATAGCGCTCAATGTAATGCACGCAAAACATTGTGCTTGTAAGTGCATGCAACGGTACAGTGGTCGTGGGGATATTATATATATAAAATTAAGTTAATAAAAGTTATAACGTATACTTGTATTGGTAAAAAAAAAACATAAGAAGATGGCACTTAAACCTTCAATATCTCAGTAATAAGAAGGTACTGTACAGTACAGGAGGTATTGTACAGTACAAATAAAAATTATCACAATGACGGGAAGAACAAGTGACTCTCGGCTTTCCGACACCACCTGTTCTAAAAGTCGACGATTATAAATCGTTGACTTTTAGAAGAAAGAAAGAAGAAAGAAAGAAAAATATTTTATTTGGGACACGCACAGGGAATACAAATGGTAAAAAAAAAAAAAAATAACAAACAATGTATAAACAAACAGAATAAAAACAAAAAACAGTAAAAAGACCTGTGCGAGGCCAAAAAGGCTCCTATCTCAGCATAATGCTGCGATATTTAAAAAAATAAATAACGCAGCGCTGATATTCTGACAGGGCCCGAAGGTAGAACAGGTGGTGTTGGGTGCTACCAGGGCGTAAATCGCTGGAGGATGGTGGAGGTGGTATAGGGTGCCTCTCCACAGATTTACTAGGTAGTAGTTCTGTTTTAAATATTCTATTATCTTCCGTCTTTGTGGATGATCTACTACATAGATCTATACTAATAATAAAGCTGAAGACTGTTTTTTTTTATTGTTTGAACCCGCTAATCTCTGAAAGCACCAGACGGATTTGAAAATTCTTTTTGCATTTAATAGCCCAATTCTTAGGAAAGGCTATGCTACTTAACATCACGCTAGGAAGGCTTAAGAGTCGAGCTAAAAAAAAAGTTAGGACGCTAAGCGAAAATTTAATATGTATTAAGCTTGTATAAGAAGTGTACTTTTATAATGAGTTTTAAATTTTCTTTCATAAAATTGCAATATGTCACAAGGTTTTTTTGTTTGTATTATTTGACAAAGTACCCCTTAAGATGTATACAATCTGAAAAATGGTTGATCTATTTTGTATTTATTTCTAGTAAGTATTAAAATTATGTCTATCACTTATTTGATTTAAAAGATGAGAGATAAGAACTTAGACTTTTTCTTGCATACATAGTTCAATGTTTATCACTACATCGCCAATAAAAGCGTAAAACCGAAGATATTTATTACGAAAAAGAAAAAAAAACAGA
Source organism: Dasypolia templi (assembly GCA_963555695.1). Taxonomy (NCBI): domain Eukaryota; kingdom Metazoa; phylum Arthropoda; class Insecta; order Lepidoptera; family Noctuidae; genus Dasypolia; species Dasypolia templi. Next base: position 6,436,958 of record OY743152.1, read on the forward strand.
CAACGCGTCTAATACATAATCAAAATAGAAGGACTATTTTGAAATTTCCTCACAGCTCATAACATTTTGCTGTGGCCGATTTACACATTTTCCAAGCTGCTAAATTTAAAATTACTAATAATAATTGGCTGTTAAATTGTTGCCTTCCTTACCTCTACTCTACAATTGTCAGTTCCTAGATTATTTTTACAATCTAAAAATTCGAGAACTATGAGGATGTTAGACGTAAGAACAAACGAAGCGATCTCAAAATTTTTATCACACTGACTCGAATAGGTTAGGTTAAGACCATTCATACAGAAATGAGAGATAGTTACTTTGTCACCTTATACAGAAAAGTTAAAGCATTGGACGAATATAGCATGCTAGAGCGAGCGAAGCGACCTCGAAAATGTTTGCACTCCGGATAGGATGGTCAAATTTTCTTTTAAAATCGTACTTCGGAGGGGCTATTAAATTTTTAAGAGGAGGACTTTACTGCGTGGCTTGATTAACTCAAAAATGGGTATGAGTAATCTTTAGTTTAAGTTTAACTAAAGTTATCAATTTTAAAATTAGTCACAAGGAACAAATATAGTTTCGGATAAACTACAGAGGGAATTAAATACTTGAAGCTAGTGTTACAGAATTTCTTGGACTATATATTGCCAATGACATGACACGGAATATTCAAATTGAAAGTGTTTGTGGAAAACTTAGTAAATATTCATATGCTCTTTATATGGAAAAATTGCGAATAAGATCACCTCGGCTCTGCGGTATGGCCTCATATTCTGGGGAAATGCCCAAGATTCGAGAAGTACTTATGGCACAGAAAAAATTCTCCGAGCGATTTGTAAAATAAAACAGAAAGAATCATGCAAGCCATATTTTCATTAGCTTAAAATATTTACTTTACCGTCACTCTATATTTATGAAGCCTGTATTTTTATAAAACAAAATATGAATTTATATAGATTTATAGAAAGTAAACGGCGCTGAAAAAGTTACAGGTGTTAGCAACAAAAACAAATTTTCATAGCAACAGCTTTTATGCAATGGCTCAAAAACCATATAACAACTTACCAGGACAAGTTATCTCTAGTATTAACATTAACGAATTTAAAAGATATATATTCAAATTGTAAAATAACAAGGTGTTTTATACGAATATTTAAATGACAAATTTTAATTATGATACCTGTTAAACTCAATCGAATCTGTTCTTATGTTATGTGACTATAATAATATGTATTTTGTAATTTTGATTTTTGTATTATAGAACCTTTGATATTTTGCATGCCTTTTGGCGGGACACAGCTCGGACATAATGTATTATAACACCTTCTGTATGTATCCTGTTTTCACGAAATTTGAATTAGATTCGATTTTTTCAAAATTTCGCTCCTGTTGGGGGGAAAAGAGGGGATACATTTAATATGAAAAATCCTATACGTTTGCTTAATAAACTTGAAACTTGCCAATATTTTCCTCAGTAAATAGTAAAGACTTTAAGTATTTTAAAAAGCATCTCACAGAGGATTTTGACGGTGAAAAAGTTAGTAAGTAAAGGCGTTGTCGGATTAACTCTAAGCTCAGAACTAATATTTAAAACAACATACAAAAAGTACATAATTTAGGGTTTTTCAAAAATCAACTCTTAACGGGGTGGAAAAGGGGAATTATGTTTGGATTATACTGCTTGCTTCAATTAACTCGAAAATGGATACATCATGCAATACGAATGTAGGTAGTACAAACGCTTTTTTTTTTTAAACAAACCCTGTCGTGGTGAAAAGAGAGGACCCGGTTTATTTGAAAAATCTTATTCCACTGATCTATACTATTAACTTTAAAATTGTCCTGAATACTTATTTACCTAAATCTATCCTTATGAAACAAAACTAAAGAGATTGTTTTTTTTTATTTTTTGTTTCGAGGCGCTGCTAATCTCTGAAACCACCAGTCGGATTTGAAAAACTCTTTTTTGCACTTGAAAATTAAATTCTTGAGGAAGTTTCTAGGCTATTTTACATTACGCTACGAACCTTATGAGCCAAGAAAAAGGTGGAAAGAATGCTAAGCGAAACCGAAATAACAGTGTGTGCGGGCGATGCAATGCGACGGGAAGGATCGGGGAAAAAAAAACACGCGAATGAAGCTTCGGGCAGAAGCTAGTTTATTTATAATTAGGGATTACTTTGTCGAATCGTGAACAGTATGAGAATGTAGAATGCAAGAGCGCGCGAAGCGAGCTCGTAAATTAAGCACCCCACCCCGGATGGATTTGTCGCTGGAGTACGTAATGATATACGAAAAGCTATGTCATAGTTAGAATAAACTTTCTGCAAAGACAGACTTTCTAATGATCTTTAGAGATATGAGGACCAGGGTGTAAAGTTCACTCATACTCTTGGAAAAGGGAGGATCCTCCGACCAGATGGATGTCGTATCTGGTGGGCAACTGCCCGATGATTGTTGTCGGGAAGTTGTATATATGCTATCTGCGCGGTAAACTCTGATTGCGCGATGCAGGATTGATGCGTTAGTTCGCATGTGGCGGTGTAGATGCCGCCACAGATCTAGTATCTGGTTTTATCAAAATTATTCCCGAAGAAGTGTGGTTTCTAAAATGTAAATCAGTTTTTAAATCATAAGAATACATTTCTTCCAAGGAAAGGCTGTTTTCGTAAGAGTTGATGATGACAATACTTCGCTCGTTTTGGTCAGGAATGAAAAAAAAAACATTGATCCTGTTGTAGGCCTTTTGCCTTTTATCTAATTCGGATACGAGTCTATCAATGACGACGAGAAATGTGTTTACCCTGAAAGTATAACTCGCGGTCATTCACATTTCTTCAACAGGTGTTTCATAATTTATCTACTGGATGAGGGCTGCGATCTAGGTGTTTATAATAGAATATAGAAGTTTGCGGTACCGCTGGAAAAAGAAGGAAGGAAAGAGGGAAAAACATCGGAAAGATGTCTTGTAGATTTCTTTTCGCAAGACATCATAAAACTTTCATACAAATATCTTTTTGATTACTATAAGACGGTTAAAAAGAAAAGGTCTCAAAATCTGCTGCCCTAGGCTTAAGCCTACTCAGCCTGCTGGTAAATCAGCAACTGATTAAATTCCTTTGAAGCATGGTAGTCATGGCAATCCCCCTCAATTATCGGTGTATTTGACATGCATGAATGGTAATGCTTGTGTTGGTGTATTAGAAGGAAAACATTCACAAACAAACACATTTCTGTGTCTACTTCTTACATTTCAAAAGATGCAGCCCTGTGACAGACTAGTAATAGGGCCCGTTGGCACCCTTTGGTTATGAAACCCTCAGTAATAGTACCTACAAAACTAAGTAAAGCAATAGTACTGACATTTGAAAAAAAATACTTACTTCTTAACATAGGAGCTGGCTTCCCACGCCCTGTTGTTGTTTCCAGTCTTTTCCTTGGCCACCACAAACACTCCCTTCTCTTTAAATGTGGTATACAGTGTGAGGATACCCATCAGTATGAAGTATGAGGACACGCAGATTATGAGGACCAGTCTATAATTAACAAACCACCAGAGGATTATTTGTGTGAAAGGTATCTCATTTCATTACATACTACAACAGTCTACATACTCCAACAGTATAGTTATAGAGAAATTTTATTGATTACTAGCTACACCCTGCGCTTTCATTAGCATAAGCCTCAATCCCTTGGGAATGTTGGGGTAAACAGTATCAAATGTCCTAAGGCTACATAGTCTACCCATGTGCCAAATTTCATCCAAATCCATTCAGCCATTTTAGCATGAAAGTGTTCAAACAAACATCCAAAAAGTCGACAATTTTCTCTTTATTATTAAGTTCACATATAAAAGGAAATTGGGCCTTTAAAGCTGAATAGTAGAGAGCTTAGAGTAGTCAGATTTCCTATTTGACTACTCACCTACCTCATCTAGTTTTTTAAATATGACTGATGTGCAAGTGTTTACATAACCTGAAAGCTTTTAATAATATAACGTCAGACCAACCAATAACAGTTTTTAAGATTCTTTCATTTAATTAAAAGAACACACACTGACCCAACAAGTCCAAAACTAGTTTGGGCAGAATTACCTAAAGAAACTAAATTAACTATGCTAACTACCTTCGTAATTAAACTTATTTTACAAGCATAATAAAAAAACTTGGCTGGGGGGCAATGCTGACAGTCATCTGTTCATGTTTCTGGATGACAGTGATGTAGAAGAGTACTTCGCCACCTGAGCATCCTTTTGACTTTGTTTATATGTATTATGTATACAGTTAGTTATTTATTACAAACACTGAATATATCAGGTTGTTCATACCTTGACTGGGGGAATGGGTACAGGTAATCCCAGAGCAGAGCATACAGAGCCACACCAACAGCCAACGCACAGAGGAATAGCCTTCCATCAATAAGTGCAAAGCTCTCTTTACATTTCAGATCCCCCGTTAGAACCTGCGGTCAAATGTTATGGAGAAATTATGGAAAGTGTGCCTGGTAAACTCTTTTTTTTTTTAGTTCTACAGTTCAACATAATATTCACCTCTCTGATGGCATCATCAATAGCATTTTTTGCGGCAGCGCCGTCCCACTTATTAATTTTCACAGTCTGAAATAAATATGACAAGCTGTTGTTACTATTGTGAAATGTGCTTTGTTATTGGTCCCTGTAATGAATACTTATGCAAAGAATTACTGCACGTTACAGATTGAAAAACATAAACGTGACGTGTCTCCGAGTTTAAAAGTTTTTAGCGACATAGAAAGTGTAAATTAAATAGGACTCAAAATTACCTCAGGAGTTTCGGCCATTTTACAATATTTCTAAATAGAATTATGGAAGAATTTTATCAATAATATCAATTAATTAAATTCTATCCCTTTCCGGTATACTTTCGGCTAGGCTGACACAAAATTTGACGTAAGACGTGATATTTGAAACGTCACTAGTTGCGTTCAAAATTTATTCCAAAATATATAGATAATAAAACTAGCCACAGCATCCTGCACAACATTTCTATCTTCTGCCTGCGGCTTCGCACTCGTGGACAGTCGTGGATGTGGCAACTCCTTCTAAGCGAACGTACTACCGTGACAAAAAGTCATCCAATCCAGTCATCTATCTCCTTGCCAAATCTTATGAAAATCCTTTCAGTAATTTAAGCGTAAAAGGTAACATACAGACAGAGTTACTGTCTTACAGAATTAATTATAATTTTTATTGTAAATAGTAAACTATTTTTAATCTACATTGGTTTTAAAATGTCCAATTGTCCATCTTGTCTTGATTGTCTATGGCAGAGTCCTCAACCAAAAAAAAAGCAAAAACCAATGAATGAATTATATTGAGAAAAATGTAATTTTGCTTGCTAAGTTTCATTTAAATTGTGAGAGAGTTTAGAAGTTTAGCAATTTTTTTAGTATTTCAGTAAATGCAAGAACTACTATTAGATCCAAAAAGTAATGGTATGTAGTCAGATTGTATCATGAAATGTTATTGCTGCACCGTACCTACCATCAACACCAACCGGTGGCTTCATTGCATAAAATCATTCGAGACTCAAAACAGAGCGTCCCGAGTACATAAAAAACAATAGTTAGTGTAGCCAAGTTAATTGTTAAGATTTGTGCCTTCTGTTTTTATAATAACCATGTGGCATTGACAGCAATGAGAAACAACAACGATTGAAAGAGGTCACTATGCCCAACCGTGTTCTGAGGATCTGTGATGTGAATAAAAAATATTTCTAGGTTGTATGTTGCTGCTTTAAAATAGTACAATGGCGAAAAGAAAGAAGGCAACAACAAAAACCGCGGCAACGCGTCGTACAACCCGACGCGCCAAGCAGCAGGCCGAAGCTGCATCGTCCGCCGACGGCGAAGCCTCTGGCTCCGTCGAGGCAAACACCTCCGAGACCAATCAACAAGACACTGAGACTGCGCCTACTGATACCTCTACTGCACCTGACCCACAAGCACCACAGGCATCAGAACCATCAGCAATTCCTCTTACTAAATCCTGCCAAGTTCCAATTGTAGCACTGCATAAGAAATTTGGTAAATATCGCTGTCTGTTCAATAGCGATGAGACATTTACTAGAAAATACGATATTGGTAGTGACAGTGAAACAAATAGTAGTGTAGAAATAAGGGTTGTAGATCCATGTGCAAGCTCAGAGTCAGATTCAAATGCTGCACTAGATACACAGTCTGATACTAACAGTGGGGCTAATTTCAGTCCAATGAACAGTACAACAATAACACAGAGCAATTCTAGAGACATATCACCTGTACCTGCTCTGAATGAACTATCATCCAATAGTGAAATCACAGGATCAAATTCAGAAGAAGCAAATGAAAAGTCTGTAGAGTTAAATATTGACTTAATAGAAAGTGACTCTAAGCTCAGTGCTATTGCTGAACAAATGCCTGAAAATGAAGATGAGTGTCAAATTATTGATGATTCTTCCAAGGAATCGAAACCAGAGGAAATACAGATGGAAGATATTCAATCGGAAGAAGAACAATTAGATTTTACTGGAGATGATGATGAAGTCATTACAGTTGTGCAGATAGTGGAGGATGACCACCCAGAACTCTATTATAACATCAAGATTGATAGTCCACAGGAGCATGTATCTGATACAATTGACAATGAAGAGAGTAAGGTTAACTCTCAAAACAATGACTTTCAGGAACATTTTGAAAAGTTAAATCTTACATCTGCAGTGGAGCCTGACCCTCCAATGGATTGTTCAGAGGTTATTGAACTTAGAACCCCATCTTGTTTAACTCCTGACATACCATTTAAAGAAAATCTTACTGAAGCTCTAACAAGGCCAGATCCCAGTCTAACACCAAGCTCTACTCTATCTGATGACAGCAACTCATCCAGAATTACGGAACAAACACAAAATAACTCAAATGATTCAGCTGAATCATCGCCCACTGGTGTGAGGCGATCTAGTAGGATTAAGACAATAAGTAACTTGAAACAGAAAACAAAAGGCTATGGGTTGGTCAAGACACCGTTAAAGAAGGCCTTGATCACACAGACAAAGCTGAAACTTGAAGAAATTGGATCTGATAGTCAGGAAAAGACTAGTGAGTCTTTGCCAAGTACCACACCTAACTCTCCATCATTTCCCGTGCCTTCTGAGATGCCTGTGAAGGTAAAGTCTCGTTGGCGCAGGTCTAGTGAGCTGGAGATGGGTGCTGTCTCTCCTGCCAACTCACCTTTAGCTAGTCCAAGCCTGCCCCAGCGAATGCCCCCAGTAGCAGAAAGTCCTAACCTCTCTGAAGATGACCAACATGTTACTCCTCTCAGCAAAGAGGATTATGACAGGATAATTGAAGAGAGGTTGAACCAGTACCAACATTTGGATGAAAATGAGTACTTATGTGACAGAATGATTAGTAAGGAGACCAAGAAGATGACTTGTGACTGTTTTATGACCAAAGAAGAGCTGGAGCGAGGGGAGCTGGCTTGTGGAGAGGACTGTCTCAACAGGCTGCTTATGATTGAATGGTAATACTTTAGTTATTCATGCTTTATTCTATTCCAAGTTCAAATTATTAAAATTTTCATATTTTTAGTAGATTTGTGTCAAACAAATGCTATCATGTATTATTATGTTTCCAGTAATTCCCGCTGTCCAGTAGGGGACCGTTGTACTAACAGAAGGTTCCAGTCGAAAGAGATGGCTCCTCTCAAGGTTTTCTATGCTGACAAGAAAGGCTGTGGTGTGGAGGCTAGTGCTGATATTCCAACGTAAGTAATATGAAGTAAAATGCGTATTTTGTAGTTAATTCAATCGGCGAAAATGTTTCATGGCGTGCTTGCTTATATCCTACTAATATTATAAACGCGAAAGTTTGTGAGTATGGATGGATGTTTTTACTCTTTCACGCAAAAACTACTAAACGGATTTGGATGAAATTTGACACACATATAACCTGGATTAACACATAGTATACTTTTAATCCGTATACTCCCACGGATCAAGATTTATGTGGGTGAAACTAGAGGTAGCAGCTAGAAAATCATAAAACAAAGTTTAGTTAAATTACTTAGAATTTTATTGATAGCTCAGCAACATTAAAAGTAGTATTACAGCAATATAAGTGTTCAAAAATAACCTAAAGAGGTATAAGAGTGTGCTGCAATGATATAAGAGCTGCTCATAACGTAAATACATGGTGACAATAGAAATTCATTGATAAAATCATCTTCAGTGTTCAATTTAACATAACCTGTAGAATGAACACATAAACTGACAAAATATTATTTCCTCTTCTTTAAAGTAATACCTCGCGAATTGAAGATACAGATATGCTTAATAGCCATATTTACTTCCTAACAAAATTATCAAGATATCATAAATTGAACACAAGGAAGTTACAAATATTGCAGTTACACATATCTAAAGCGGACAATGATAAAAGTCATTTATGAATTATTAGATTGAATAACAATGTTTCGTTATATTAAAGCAATAATTGTTAGCAAAACTTTAGCTCTATCTGAAAAACCATTAAACTATGCTGTATGTATCAATAATTAACAACAAAACTAAGACGTCTTAACCTGCAGCCTAATTGCGTAACACATTTTCGTAAACTATTTACGACTAATCTGTTTGATTTTGACAGTTCAACAACATTCATTGCGTTGTTTACATTGTTGAGCAGACTTTTTAATCGAACTTACGAAGCAATGGATAAACAATCTGTTTCAAAACGATTAAGATTGCGATTCATTGTGTAATACGCAATTAGGGTATAGGCCATTGTAAAATCCATGCTAATCAACGAACCAATCACATTGCAGAGGCGAGTTCCTTCTAGAATACGTGGGCGAAGTTCTTGACTATGAACAATTCTACAAGCGAGCTCAAGCATATTCCGACGAGAACAACTTACATCACTACTTCATGTCACTAAAAGGGGACACAGTCATTGATGCAACACTCAAGGGAAACATATCCCGGTTCATCAACCATTCCTGTGATCCTAATGCTGAAACTCAGAAGTGGACCGTGAATGGTGAGCTGAGGATTGGGTTCTTCAGTAAAAGGGATATTGTGGGAGGCGAGGAGTTGACGTTTGATTATCAGTTCCAGAGGTTTGGGTAAGTTACGTTTATGCAACTCCTATGCATGTACGTTATAAAGCCTAAGCACCCGATATTTAAGTTGACGCGAATTTGAGAATGCGACCAAAACGCAATACATATGCGATGCATTCGCTGCTTGTATCTAAATATAGTTCCAACCATTTCCCATTTAAATAAATTGACACGCGCTATACATAACTCGCAATAAAGCGCGTTTGCACGTATGTCTGTCCATAGTACTCGGAACTTAACCGAATTTGTTCAGCATTACAGTAAGATTGACTACACAGGTCTACAGTAACCTTCGAATTATGTAAATAATCGTCTTAAGGCGCTCACCGTGAATGACATTGACTTGGTTTCTACACTCGAATAAGTTTATTCATACATCTAACAAGAAGCTGATTCACTTGCTACGATTTTAGGTTTTTAATGTGATTAAAGATAATGCTCGATGTATTAATAGCGCACGACATCTTTAATCTGAAAAACCCAAAAATTAAAACCCTTCATGGCAGGTTGGTAGGTTGGCAGAAGAATTCTTCCAAACTTCTTGTTATCAATTTAGCAAACCTAACAACAGATACCAAACCTAGACTTTTTTTCGTGTTTACGAATATAAAACCTTAAGCATAAATACACAATAAAGGGGTACATAATAAAGATTATTCTATCTATGATCTAAATAAATATCCACAACATTAAAATCAGTTGTTCCAAAACTACATTACAACTATGACTAGGTATGTTACATGTCATTAAACTAAGAGCTATTCCTCGCTTCCATAGCCGTAATTCACCACACCGCCATCCTCCTCCTCTTCAATTTAAATTTCAACCTGCCCTAGTCATAACTGTGATTGTCCACAACTCATCAATATAAATATTCCTATCTGACAATTCGGACTTATCGGTTCCAGCGGGTGTAAGGCCGTAATGCTGTAATGGCGATTGGTGATTGGTGGGTAACAGAGATGTGTTGTTTCGTGCAGAAAGGTGGCGCAACGCTGCTACTGCGGCGCGGACAACTGCCGCGGGTGGATCGGCGGCGAGCCCGACTCTGACGATGAAGATGACGAGGTACGCGCTGATCGGGTATATATGTTTATTTTATTTATTTTGGAACTGCTTTCTCGCATGTGGAACTGAAGGAGTGATAATACAATGCTGTTTTGAAGGTATACTTGTGTATGTGTATCTTAAAATATTCATTGTGAGTTTATGTTTTGAACTTTTTTTAAATGTAATTTATTATTTTTAGAATAAATTGTTACTGTAGTAATCTTTTGGGGTACTATCCTGTAATGCATGCTATTCTTGATTATTAGGTTGGAAAATATTGTAATTTATAATTGATGGAAAATATTTTTTTTTACGTATTACGCCGAGGGTATTGAAAAATAACATTAACACTTTGCAACTATCTCAGGAGGAGGAAGAAATCTCGACCTCAAAGTCGGGCACTACGGAGTCTTCAGAGGAATCCCACGCCACTCCCACAGAACAGCCGCGGCCGCGCGTCCGTCGACCCAAGAAGGATCGCACTTACAAGCCCAAAGCACCCGACTTGGTGCAAGATGCTGATGTGAGATGTCACTCTTTTATTTAATTTGCAGTTTTGAAGACAAAGTTTCATCCGAAATACTCTGATCGAATAAGCTAAAAAACCAAAACTAGCTCAAAACTAACCACATTTGTATGTGGTGTAATCATATACAAATGTGACTAGTTTTGAATAACTAAACAGTGTGCTAGAAACTAGATGCATTCCGGTTTCAATAAAAGACTGTAATATCGAAAGTGTGAAACAATACTTTAAGTAATTAACATCTATCTTCATCGTAGATTGAACTTACATGTAGTGGATAACTTATTTTTAATGACTGTTGTAAAGGTATCTTTTCTACATTGTGATGATAACTCCTCACTACGTCATGTTAGCTTCGGTTCATAATGTCTTGAGTATTAACTTAATTTAATAATTAATTCAGATCGAGGAAGACTTGGAAGCCTTGAGCCGTACTGGCGTGAAGAACCAGAGCCACACTCTTCGCCTCTCCCGTACCGTAGTGCGCGCTAAGACACGTCGCGCTCAGACGGCGTTGCTGCGACTACTGCGTGACGCCGACCTGCCCTGCAGGAGACTGTTCCTGGACTACCGCGGCCTCAGGCTGCTGGCGCCCTGGTGCAGCGACGCGCCGCTTGACTTCAAGTGAGTGGACATGTGTCATAAAATATAGTCTCGATGGAGATTTGAACAATAGTGAAGCAGAATATGAGCATGGCATTGCCAAGGAGTGACGCTACTTTATGCAATACTCAAGTGTCTTGGCTTTTTCTGCGGAAAAAAAACCTGATAAAGTTTCTCCAGCTTACTAAGTTACCTACCACCATTTTAGATGCAAAAATATAATACATATCTTTGTTGATATACAAATCACATAACAGATATGAGGACAAAAATCAGTGAAACAGTAATATTTAAATTCATATTTAACTCCACAGGCTAGAAATGCTTCAAACAGTAGACCGCCTACCGATCCCCAACAAGACGATGATTCAAGAGAGTCGCTTCTTCACCATCGTGGAGCGCTGGCTCAGCGCGGCCGACGCGCCGCAGCCTACACCTGATACAGTATTCATTGACGAGGCTACTGGTAAGGGCACTATATATTCACCCAATCAACTGTTAGTATGTGATGATAAGACTGGCTTGGAGCCGTATAAATATAGTTTTGCATGTCAGTCGTGGCAGGCCTTTGGTGGATATTATTCTTCTATTGGACACCATCTTAATAGCTAATGCCGCTCTAATAATAACTGCCGGTATACTGGCCTGCTGCGTCAGAAAAGTTGTAGCAGTCCTTACTGCCCAAGGTCAGCTGGACGCACATTTTAGGACTTTTTTGTGAAGCTGTATAATAAGCAGTGTGAAAAGCTTGCCATATTCTACTACAATGATGTTAGTTTCTCAATATACACAGACTTATAAAACAAATAAATTGTATTCCACAGGTTTGCCTGTAGAGCTACCTAACAGCCAAGAGAATCTCTCAAGCCCAGAGAAGGCGAAAGAGAGTGCAAGCTTAATAGAGAAAACCAAGGATCTTTGTAACCAACTACTGGAGAGATGGTCCAGTTTGAAGGTAAGGTTCAACATCATCTATTACTTGTTTATTTGACTTTCTTTATCACCGTTTTTATGGAAATTGCTCATGTCATTGTCAAGAGAAAACATTCAGCATGGTAAGTAGCTGTCTGCCGTTAACGACTGGAGGATAAAGTAACGTCATTCAAAGAATATCTTTCGATGCACCTCAAAGTCCAAATCCGAAAATCGAATCAGTCGAAGAAATCCGAAATTCTGACAACCAGTCTTACCAAAGGGTATGGTGTGTGGATATCAGAAAGGCAGTGGCTTCATGTAAAATACTGGCATCTGGAAGCCAACCCCAATTATTACTTAGCTGGGAAAAAGGCTTGGCAGATGATGGCGTTATGATTGCACAAGATCTGTAATCAAATAATTTCATGACTTTGCAGGAAGTATTCAAAATACCGAAGAAAGAAAGAATACAACAAATGAAAGAGCACGAGAGACAAGCGAACGTCGAGAGGCGTGCGGCTGACTCCAGCGGATCGCGCGACCGTGACCGCGAACGTAGAGAAGAGCGCGACCGCGACCGACGGGAGGAACGGGAACGTGAGCGGGAGAAAGAAAGGGACCGGGAGAGGGAAAGAGACAGGGATAGGGAGCGAAGTGACCGCGATAGAGGTGAAAGAGATCGGGGGGAGAGAGACCGCGATAGGTATAGAGAGCGGGATAGAGACCGTGACAGGGATAGGGATAGAGATGATCGGGATAGGAGGAAAAGAAGGAGCAGTCCGGAGGGAGCCAGGAGGAGTATTAGGTAAGATAAAGATTCGATATTTGTTGCTATAAATAGCGCCTAATTTTCGAATTGAATTGAAAGTGTAACTGAATCAACTTTAACTATAGAAATATTAATACACGAGGACGTTACTCGACCGTCTATCGGCGTGAATGTCCAAGTGAATTTTTAAACCGAGAAAGCCAGATAATTTATCACAGTCGATACGTTTAAGCGTCATTAATACGATGAGTGTCGAAATGTTCTTCTCGTGTAAATTCGCGTAACATTAGTTATGACCACTATAAGACATTACAGAGACTTTCTAATGTCGCAGGCTTAGCGAGCGAGTCCTAGCGGCCGTGCCGCCGATGAGTAAGGAAGAGCGTCGGCGTGCCTTCGCGGAGGCGGCGGCCGCGGCAGACGAGTCGCGGCGGCAGAGGGAGAGGATGCCACACAGCTGGCCCACGTACTGGCCGCAGCCTGATGCCTTCCCACAGGTATACACAGATGCTTAGAAATACATTCTTTATTGTACAGTGAAATAAAGAACATAAGAGAGAATCGAAAACATACTACACTCCTGCACGCGGAGCATGACCACCAGACAAACGAAACGACTGAAGAATGACATTAATACGAGAAATCCGTCATATTGTCTATTTTATCTGTGACTTTGTCAATTCTTTCGTCGACTAAAGTTGGTCATGCCACGTGTAGCACACTACTTGCTATTCATATGATAGACCCCCATTCCTTTTCTCTGCATTCTTATCAGTGTCGCTAGTGTTGCTACCAGGTGATTATGAGGTTCCCGAACGGATAGAGTAACTCATCGTACCGCAGCATGTTATGTTAGAGGGTTTGTTTTCTGCGCTTAGTCCTTCATGAAGACCATTGTGCGTGGGCCATGGCGGCCGTCAGCAGTGTCCTGTGATGGTCCCCGTCACCAGGCGCAGGCCGTTCGTGTCCAGGCACACCCCCGCTCGCGTGGCTACGCGTCCGGCCCCTTTTCGCGCAGGATTGTCCGTTCACGTATGCGATGAGATACGTCGCGTACTTGTGGCTGGTTGCATGCTGCCTCTTCGGCGACCGATCACGCTTCGCGCTTTCGGACGCCTGCCTTCTTCTCCCGGGCCATGATTTTTCCGTGCTTTTTCAACAGACGTTTCTCTCGACACAGACTCCATCAAGCAGTCCCGTCATCAGAATCAGAATCAGAATTTTATTTGCTATGAATGTAGGTACAGATATAAGATGTTGTATAATAATGAGATCGGCTACAGTCTACCTTACGGCGTGCAAATTGTTACATTAAATATTATTAAAACAAAATGAATGTCAACAAAACAGGGTCCACTTACGTCGTGCAAATTATTGCACTAATTAAAATATATAAACAAAATAATGTCAATCGATTAGAAATTATAGTGAAGTATATATAGTCAGGTACAAAAGTCTTACATGGTCAAAATTGCAATTAATTATTACAGTCATAATCAGGAAAAACTCGTATCATTAAGAAAATCTTTCACTGAGTAATAACATTTGCCTAAAAGTAAAGCAGTTACCTTAGATTTAAAAATGTTTAAAGAATAATCCTTAAAACTATGAGGTATTTTATTATAAATGACAGGTCCCATTGTCATAATACTTTTCCTTAACAGTGCTGTTTTGTAATTACCCGAATGTAGTAAGTTCATCCTTCCCCGTCCTTCTCTCTTCTCCTCTCCCCGTCTGTGTCGGTTTTGGTCATTGTCTGGGTTGATTAAGCTGTTCCGCACGATGCTCTGTTGCCAGAGGCTCGTGGGAGCCATACACTGCGTAGTGGGTGTTGGCGCGTGGGATGCAGCCGGAGTTGTGTTACTTGGCGCGTTGGTCACGGCAAGTGTCGTGTCTTTCGGCGCGTGTTTGGGTTGCTGCCTGGGTTGTGGGCGCTGAGCCAGCTGCCCACTGCGCTGAGGAGCACGGCAACGAGATGCAGTTTGTTGCTCCCCCGCACCCGTACCGCACCATTAAAATTGTTTTAAAAGAAATGGATGTAATGCCCAAAGGGGACTGAATAACTGCAGACTCAAACTACCACATGCCTGCTTCTACTTACCGATAGTTAATGTTCAAATTGAATAGTAATATCGCCCTCATTCAAGCTATCACAAATATAATGTACTATCTTTTTTTTTTATGACCGCCTTCCAAAAGGAGGAGGTTCTCAATTCGCCGGTATGTTTGTTTTTTTGTATGTTTTTACGCGGTAGCTCTGGCAATCGGGGGTTGATTTCGAAAATTCTTTTTTTTTTCATAAATAGGGTATGCCTCAGGGGTGGTCCTATGTAAATTTTATCGTCTTTCTTTGGGTAGCTTTTGAGTTAGTTTCAATAATACGAAAATTACCCACTTAGTGTATATTGATGATGTTTTTTAATAACTTTCTGTACCTGTTATTTACATAGCAAGTAGTGGTATACGAATAAGTGTGGAGTAGGTACCACAACTCAAAGGTGAAAAATATAAAAATGTTTACTTTGTTTTTAGAAGTCGTTTAACAAAACAAAATTACAAAATCTAAAGCCACCAACTTCGGAAAGTTTTTTTTCACTTTGCTGTGTTTTCTGGAAGTTGGTTGTAAAAACTTTTTATTTAATATTACGTAAATTTCCAACAGCAAATGTTCCCCGGCGGCATGGTTCCCGGCGGGCCCAGCATGCTGGGCAGCCTGCCCAACCTGGGCGGCATGGTGCTGGGCGTGCCTGGCATGGTGCCCGACCTGCCTCCCGACTGGTTGCCGCACGACTTCCCAACCGCGCCCTTCTGCCCGCCATTTTGTATGCCGCAACCTAAGTGAGTAGCTAAATGAACAAATTATTAAAGCAGTAATTCCGACGAATAAAACCGCATTTGGAATGACATTAAAACAGTAGAAATTAATTGCATCGTCTAAACACTGTTTAGTTAGTTAGACAATGCAACTTTTATTGTTGCTTCATCTTACGGTATGCCACACACTCTTAAAACTTTGCGGTGAAGTAAACGAGACAGCAAAGGTTTTATTGATTTCTCGTCAAGGACTGTAGACTATCTATAGTATCCCGTAACGCGTTAATATGCCTTACACTTAGAAACATTCGATTTTTAGAAACCACATGGCCAATGACCAATTGACAGTTTTTGAGTTGTATAGAATGAACCATCAATTCATCATTTTCAGACCCTTACACTAATTTATTAAGGGTCGAAGCAGCGTCTATTTTTCCATCCTACATGCATACATAACGGGGGTAGGCAGAAACTACAGAACGCCACCTGCCTTCCACACTATTGATTAATTAGATGATTAAATGTATTAAGTATGTAATAATTTATTTATTTCAGTGTTGTTTCAATAAAGGATGGGTACTTATGGCTATTACAGATGAGTAAGACCCTTCAAACTAGGAAATTCCTGTATCTTGAAGGATAGTGCACTTTTGTACTACAACTACATTCATTATTCTGACCGACCGACCTTGAAAATGGGGATGATGACTACTATTAAAAATGTTCGGAAAAATTACGTAATTTCAAAGAAGGCATAGTAAAAATTAGATAATCGAAAAAATCTGTTAAATCGATGTAAATATGAAGAAGATACACGCTTTAAAAGTTTTTGGAGGGGATTATTCCTGTCCTTGTCGCGCGGTACGGACAATGTACGGCGCTAGTATGAAGTTACGTAGTCGTGACGTCACTTCTACGATAGTGCTGTCCTAATCTAACACATACTTTAAAACGTTTATAACTTGACAGTTTTTTAAGCTCTTACACTTTTTGTAATACTATTTGCACTATTTGGAAATAAACATTTCTTTGAAATAAAAATAAAAAGATTGTCATCACCCCATTCCAAAGTGCCTGTAACTGGTTTAGGTATTTGAAATAAATGCGTTGAGTTTGAAATAAGTACACTAGCGAATTATGTTACCCTGTAATGATAGATGTAAGATACTGTGCTATAATAGTTTTTGTCCATGTTTCCACAGCATGATGGGCATGCCCGGGTTCCCAATGGGTGGCTTCATGTTCGGACAGCAGGTTGGCCCGCCCGGCCAGCCGCCCTTCCCGCAGCTACCCACACAACCTGACCAGCAAGTGAGTACCGCATGGGTTTCTGTACTAGCTGTTCGCCACCCTCGGCCGGGCTCTGTACGGTCATGGCCCGGATATATAACCCCGCCGCGGGGCCGAACCCCAGCAAAGGGCGAAGCATTGTAAGCACTTTACCGCTTATCGCCGTGAAACGGCACGTCAACATAAACAGTGTGCAAGTAAAAATACAAGGTGGCAGGGTATCGACGCGCGTCCTGTTGCTATGCTTTGTATTCTGTACATGATTCTGAACCGCCCTGCGTTGAAATTTCACGTCGGCTATTTAAAAAAAAAAAACACCCTTTATACTCGAGATGCATAACCTTTTTATTATTTGATTGTACATGATATGTAGTAATTCATAGCGCATACCGTTCAGACAGAGAGACTTGACGTTTTGTTAATAGTTTGCATGAGTCCCTTCGTGTTTACGAGTAACTTTTCGTGTTTAATTACATACCTCATTTACTGTAACATCATAATAATATATCTGCAGCAAACAGGAGCTTCACTTTGTGTAAATAATTTCATCACTACTGCTCTCAAAACGATGAAGGAAAACATCGTCAGGAAACCGGCGACATGTTCTAGAACCGAAAAATTCGAAGATATGTGACGTCTACTAACCTGCACTGGGCCCGCGTAGTGTACGGCCCACTCCCTCTCACCGAGAGGAGGCATATGTTTGAGATAAGCATAATGCTTATGCATTTATATGTCCACCTCCCAGGCACCAGGAGCGACGGATGAACCTAAAGAAGTAGTGCTACCATCTCTATGGCGCAGCGCGACGGACGCCCGCGGCCGCACGTACTACTACCACGTCAAGTTGAGGCAGCCGCAGTGGGTCCCGCCGGCCGCGCCCAGTGAACCCGGTACGTTACTTACTAACCACCTACAGACATGTCAATAAAAAGGTTTATTTAAGATTCGACTACATTACCGATGCGCGATGGCGAGAGGTTTTATTCGATCTATTCGACTTGGGCTCGAGTCTGACTCTGTCTGTTATTGACACAGGCGCATGGCGCGTTCATTCGCGAGTTGTTCCTCGATGGTTTACGTTGTCTTGGTTTGGTTGTGTTGGTTTTCTTGGCTTGCGTTGTGATTGCGAATCCAAACTAATTCTTCGAACAATCGAAAACTAGCGGTCGATTCCGTTGACTTAGAGTCAACGGAAGCGAACCTACTCAGAGTCAACAGAAGCGAACCTACTCAGAGTCAACGGAAGCGAACCGACTCGAAACAATCGATAAACATCTCGATTGTTTTGTAGAACGGCAAGTCAGGTTGACTCGATGGTTTATTTTAACGTGTCCGATTCTTTCGTTTGTTAAAACATCTCGAAATCGCTCATGGTCAGTCTAAATATTACTATTATAATAAACTACTAGCTTCTGAACGCGATCAGCACTTTTAAATGCAGTTTAAGAGCTGTCAGTGTCGATATTCCATAACAATTTTGGCAGCTCTTGGAACGATTGTTAGATGTGCTGAACGCGTTTAGTTTCATTGAGAAATCGACACTTAGTCTGCGTGTAATTGCTTGTTCCGTCGACCCCACCTCGTCACATCGTAACACCATTTTTTTTTTATGTGCTGGAAAAGCTCATGGATGTCCTCCGCCCTGACGAGGACGGAGGGGTCAGTCAGACTTCTACTAACTAAAACCACTCCGTGTTCCCTCGCATCTCCTGCTCTACCACTTGGTTTTCGACGGCTCCTGACGGTCATAGCGTGATTTTAAAACAAACTTCCTAAAGAAATTGGGCTATCAAATACAAGGAGAATTTTTCAAATACGACCTGCAGTTTCAGAGATTACCTCCTACATCAAACACATTCTACCTCTTTAAAATATTAGTATATCATTCGCATGATGTTACTTAGAATAAGTGACCTAACTTGAGAATAATCCTAGCTGGAAGTGGAGTGTTACAAATCCAGGGGCATTTATGCAAGAGAACAAGTCCAGTCTGTAATCTAGAGTTTGGTGGGATGGTTCAAAACAAGTAACCAACCGCATCCTGTAACCTGTAGACAATTACGTGTATCGCGATATAAACGACCAAGCTTTTACCAAGCGTACGGCTATGCTCTTGGAACGTGTTATTGTGTTCTTGTTAAAACATACAGGCGTCATTCTTCCTGGGAACTAAATGTATTGATTGTTTTCCAATATGTTCTGTAGAAGAGAGCTCATCAGAGGAGGAAGAAGAAACTCCATCCTCAGGACTGGACAGTCCGCTCGTTCGACGACAGAGCAAGGGCAAAGTGGTGGAAGGAGTCAATGGCATTTACGAAGGTGGGAACAATGATTGTATGTATTTGTAGAATATTGTATGTATTAATGTTTACAACGACAAAAGCAAGTGGATCTTTCTATACCTTTTTTGGTTTTTTTTTTTTTTTCGTTTTACCCCTTATTTTTTTTTTTTGAGTATATACACGAGTTTTTGACATTGGACTTATTTTAGGACTTTAGAACAAGATTGACACAAAAGTTATTAGCTTAAGAAAACTATAAAATGTAGTTTTGGTTTTCTCAAAATCGATATCATAACAAATACGATTTCGCTCTAAAGTCTCACTTTGATATGTCAGTGTATGTGCGGATGACGAGTCATAAGAACTTATTGTGTCCTACTACTTCCGGATTATACATCTTTCGCGACTTTAGGAACTTATATCAAATACTTAGATAAGATTTTTATTCCATTATGCTGTCGTTTTCAATGTGATTATTTTGGTCTATCGTGTTTATGTGTATGGTTACAGTGATAAAAGAAAACAGTCACAACGGGTTGATTCCTGACCACGCGCTCGTCAGCATAAAGCCGAGAAAACGAAGACCTGGACTTGTCTCCGAAAGGCCAATTAGTGTAAGTGTTACACTCTTATTTATTACTTCTTTGACAGTTTGACGATCTTGAATGTGCAGTAACATAGCCTCTTGTTGAATTCAAGCATATTTTTTTTCTTTATATATGTAAGCGATTTTTGTACACATTTGCGACGATGTCAATCCCATCGTGCTTTTTACAAGTAACAAGTTATCTCCAAACTTAATAAACTAATCTTAGTCACACAAAACTTAACTTAACTAATCTAAAAGCAATATTTATGTAGTAAGTGGTTTCTATGCAAAATAGATATGCCTTGCTTGTAGATCAAAAAGTTAAAAGTCATCAATTAGTGAACAGGGCGGCAGGGAAAACTGAAATCATTGATTCAACGAAAGTTTATTGTAGGTTTTAAAAAAAAACTCCTGCTCGTTGCCTCGTTGATCTAGTGGTCGCAAGAGCTACTGCTGAGCATGAGTTTCTGGGTTCGATTCCCAGGTCGGGCTAAGTGTTATTGAGTTTTTCTATCTAGAATTTCTCAGTAGCAGCCCGGAGTCTGGATTTGTGCCCCGTTGTTAATAGGCTCGCACCCTACTACATGGGACTTAGCATGACTGGCGAAATGTGGGTGTACTATAGGTACAACTCTGCCTAACCGTTAACGTTTATGTTATCAAAAAAAAACTATGCAGCCAAAATTAACAACAAATATTTTTTTTTGATAACGGACGAAAAACTCTAGGTGGTCTAGAATCATGTGCTGAATGTACCCATGCTTTCAGTTTGTGCTTCATGAACTGAATCCATGGAAAAGGTTGCGTGTCGATGTCCTGACAGTGTAGCTATACAAGCTAATATAACTATTTGATATCTCCAAATTGTTGGGTTATTTCGAAATAATAGCCGATCGTTCTCGCACCCAAGACACATAGCTACTGATGATAGACAGTACAATAGGGATAATGACAATTTTATTTTATTTTAATCTCTAAAATATATCATAAAAAATATTTGTTATCAAATAGTGCAAACAATGTTACATAAGTACAAAGGCTTAAAAAAAAAAACAAGGTATAAAACGTTTTAAGATAAGTGTTAGGCTAGGACAGCACTATCGTAGAAGTGACGTCACAACTGTAACTTCATACTAACGCCATACATTGTACGTCATCATTGTACGTCGCGACAAGGACGGGAATAATCCCCTACAAAAACGTGTAAAGCGTGGAGCTTCTCCATATTTACATCGATTTAACAGATTTCTTCATATATCTCTTCTTTACTATGCCTTCTTTGAAATTACATAATTTTTTCGAACATTTTTAATATTACACATCATCCCTATTATATTTGTCCCTGTTAAACAAATAGCTGTCAAGATGTTTGTGATATGTGTTTGTTTACAAAATAGGAGATAAATATAAGTTATTGGGTTCAGCCGTAAGAGATTTATTCTCAACAGAAAAACCAGATACAGTGGTAGTGACGGAATTCCACGTTAGTTACCACAGATAATGTTTACCTCTGACATTCTTGATAGGTTTGGCTTTATATATTTAGTTACCACAGATAATGTTTACCTCTGACATTCTTGATAGGTTTGGCTTTATATATTTAGTTACCACAGATAATGTTTACCTCTGACATTCTTGATAGGTTTGGATTTATATATTTAGTTACCACAGATAATGTTTACCTCTGACATTCTTGATAGGTTTGGCTTTATATATTTAGTTACCACAGATAATGTTTAACGCTGACATTCTTGATAGGTTTGGCTTTATATATTTAGTTACCAGAGATAATGTTTACCTCTGACATTCTTGATAGGTTTGGCTTTATATATTTAGTTACCAGAGATAATGTTTACCTCTGACATTCTTGATAGGTTTGGCTTTATATATTTAGTTACCACAGATAATGTTTACCTCTGACATTCTTGATAGGTTTGGCTTTATATATTTAAAAACATGGTATTTTAAACAACATACATCACTCATATCCAGTCTTGTTTAGTAAATGCCTAACTACTTTCAGAATAGGCTCATTCTCTACTTACTAACTCAACCTTCTTCTACCCTGCAGCCGAGAACTGAAGAAGACAAGCTAGCCGGTAGACTAGAAGTGAAACGGTACAAGCAAACTAAGGAAAAGCTACGTCGTCGCCGCGAGAAGTTACTGCAGAAGGTTCGACTACTCGCAGCCAACAAGTCGCAGCGACGGCTCAAAGGCAGCATGCTGGATTTGAAGGTTAGTTATGGTATACATAAGGATTGTTTTCGTGTTTTTATTATGTATTGGTGTAAAGTATGAACCATTAGAAACGTTCTTTTAAGGATCGCTTCACGTGCATACTGGGAAGTATTCATTACGGAATGTAGTTTGTTTGATTTGTTTTTTTTATTATTATATACATATTTGTATCTTCTAGTACAGTCCGCGAGGACTAAGCTGAGCTTTGCATTTGTGTGAGTGCACATAGCGACGCGTCCTTTGCTTGGCAATCGGACAATCCGCCTGAGGCGCTGCATGGTGCGATTGGTATTCACTCACACAAATGCAAAGCTCAGCTTAGGCCTCGCGGACTGTATCGCTGCTGATAAGCTTTTTTGTGACGTTACTTTCTTATGCTGTATTGAAAGAGGTTATTTAGCACCTTCCGAATGAACACTTACAAGCTCTAGAGATGTATGATAAAAGTTTTTAAATTACTCTTGGTATAATTTGATTCCGTTTTTTGTTACTAAACGGGTCAGTTTATAAGGCTCCGTAAGATGTGCCACGTAGATAGGTAATGAATAAATTCGCCAATAACATTTGCCTATTTGTGGGGTTTACTTGAAGAATCGAAAGTAGTGTTTTTTATCTTAATGTCGAGCATGATTTACCAATCGCCATATTTTATTGTTAATGCTGACCAAAAAGGAAACTGAAAAAGAAAGGGAGAAAGAGAAAGAAAAAGAATTAGAAAAGGAGAACGAGAAAATGTTGGAAAGGGAAAAAGAATTAATAAGAAAAATAGAATTCGAGAAGAAAATAGAGTTGGAGAAGAAACTAGAGTTGGAAAAGAAACTACAAACGGAAAAAAAAAATGAGATGGAAAAGAAACTAGAGATGGCGAAAAAAATACTGATGGAAAAGAAAAGAGAATTAGAGAAGAAACAAGAAGCTGAAAGGAAAAAGGTATATCTGTCGCAGGCGTTTAAAATAAAAGGTTCACCCTATAATGTGTGAAAATTGGGCCAAAAATCAATAATACTCAGTTTGCTAAATAATATATTCGTCCATTAATCCTAAATTTATAAAAGACTTGTCTTTTGTCTCGAAGACTTATTTATAAACGCCTTCGACCGATCTAACATAAACATATTTTTTTCCTAAACGTGTTACTTATACTGCTTCCGGACGTCTATATTGAATTTTTATGAACTCTCTGAATCATGACTTGTTTGTCAACATATATAGGATGACTATTTATTAAAGTCAATTTATATTGATGAATTCTTTGTTACATAACTTTTTATTACATATTTTGATAAGAAACTAGATAAAAACCCAAATTAATTCAATATTAGACTATGAAAATGTAGACTCGGCTAGAACAGCTTCCCAAACGCCTATCATTTACCGCTTTGTAGTCATGGATTTAATCCAGCCTTTGTAAACTGTAATAAAGTACAATTTCTAACACAAACAATCTTCACAACAGCAAATGGTGGAGCTAGTCGACTCAGAAACTGACTCTGAAGACTCTTCAACCGAGGAACCAGCTCCTGCTCCAGCACCTGTGACAGTTCCAGTTGAAAAACCAGTTGAAAAGCCCATTGAAGTGGAAGCGTCACCATCCCCTGTAGTGGTGATACCACCATCCCCACCTCTTGTTGTGGATATTACGAGCGTTATAAGTACTGAGGAGACAGCAAGGAAGATTAAGGAGCAGTTCCGGTGCAGCATGGCGAGGGTTATGGTCCAGCATCTGAACCCTTACAGGCATCCAGATGCACCCGCTGCCAGGATTACGTGCACGGCTGATTTTAAGCATCTGGCTAGGAAGGTGAGTTTATTTATCGCATTAAGGGCCGATTTTTCAATCTTCAGATAACTTTTAGCTCAGCATCTTTCTCTCGCCGTTATGTCAATTTATTTAGGATCGGCGTGTCTTTAACATCCATACTCTCTTCAGATAACTTTCAGCGGAGGTATGAAAATTTCGGTTTGACAGCTTTTGTAAAAATATGTCAGACTACCATATTCAGATCAAAGCTAGCTGACGATTGTAAAATCTGCCTTAAAAGTGGTTTAGCTGTAATTTTTTTATAGGATTCAAGTGCTTTTGCTGTTTTTAAAACCATAACGCGGTCAGGCGCTAAGTTCTGGCCTTGTGGTATTTCATAACAATGAATGTACATTAATATAGTTTTATACTCGAGGTTTCTTATAAATTTCTTCTTCTACCAAATGCTGAAGATGGGGTTGGGTCGCAGATGGATTGTCTGATCCGCTGTTTTATAAAACAGATTCGTTATTTAAAACAGCTGAATGGTATTTAGGTAGTAAGTAGGCTTAAAACGTGTTTTAGTTAGTAAGTACCAATAATTGCTAAATCTTTATTTTTAGACCAGTGATCCATAATATAATGGATCTCTGGTCTAAAGTTAAAGATTTATGGTTTAAGGTTTTATAAAACAGTATAAAACGAAACGTTTTACACTGTTTTGTTCTAAAAAGTTTGGCGCTCGCGGCTCACAACAACAATAATGGCGCCCGAAACATAAATAAATAAAACGAGTAGTAATATATGAATTAAAATTACCCTAACACAAATGAAAACAGTGATTTTAAGGACAATTTTAAATTTCAGAGTTTTATGAAAGTCGGTCCTAAAAAATACTTAATAGCCAAGTACCGGGACACCACTTGCTTCGCTCGCTCCGATTCGGCATTAGTAGCCACACCAAACGCTTATTGTAAATGCAGATATGCCATTCTGCATGACATCTAAACTTGGGTATCAGTTTTGTTAAACGTAAGGCAATGACAATCCAGAACGTTGTTCAGCTGTTTTACATAGTGGAGCTGTTTTGTAAAACAGCTAGCGGTTATGTTGAACAACGGATTCGACAATCCATCTGCGACATACGCATTACACAAAACGTCGCTGTTGATAAATTCGGTAAGAAAGTCTGACCCTTTCTATAATAACAGCTTCACAACTATTTGTTTCTTAATACTATTATCTTTTCTCTCCGCAGCTAACACACTTCGTGATGCTTAAAGAGCTGAAACACTGTCGCTCAGTAGACGAACTAGTAGTAACCGACTCCGTTCGCTCAAAAGCGAAGATGTTCGTGAAGAAATACATGGCCAAGTTCGGGCCAGTGTACAATCGACCAGCGGAAGAAGTTGACTAGCCCAGATAGGCCGCTTGCCGGCCGAAAACCTAGCACTGGGCACGCCTTTGGAAAAAACTCAAACACTCACTCCGGTCGTATCACTTGTATAAATAAACTCTTAATTGCTCTGTCTGTTGATGCAAGGCGACAAGGCAACAGACACAACGTGCTAGTTTAAAATAAAGTGACTATGTCCTTACCCGGTGATACACTGACTGCTTTAAATTGATCAATGCGTTCTAAAGTGCACCCAATTGATACTTTGTGCACTGATAGTGAATGTTTTTTTTTATACATCCCACTTCCAATGGACTAATGATACAATAGTTACATTGGAACCACTATTTGATTTAGTAAGGGTTTGATCCACAATTAATTTGTATTTGATAATGACATTAATGTGATTGCTATATTTTTATGACGAAAGTAAAGTTTTCCAATGATTGTAAATGAAAAATTTGCGGGACAAAGGAATTAAGGATATAGAGAATGAAAAGAAAATACATAACACTGTTTGATGAAGTAGACTTCGGGTATCGAAGAATAGAAAATTAGAAAAATTACAACTGAAGTAAATTGTAAATATAGTGTTATAAGTCCATAGCTCTATCATATGTTTTAAGAAACTCCTCTTTAGCGTTAAACTGTATTATAATTAGATGATTCTATGTTCTTAGACATGATTTTAATATATGTTCACGGGATTAATGCAAGAGAAAGTAT
Source organism: Dasypolia templi (assembly GCA_963555695.1). Lineage (NCBI taxonomy): Eukaryota > Metazoa > Arthropoda > Insecta > Lepidoptera > Noctuidae > Dasypolia > Dasypolia templi. The sequence goes on from OY743152.1 coordinate 6,463,034, forward strand.
TTATGATTATATTATACTATGATCTCTGGAGTTTTGCTAATACACGATCGCAACTCGAATATGAACTGCAACGGTTTAAGTACACAGTATTATAAGTAGATTATATTGAAGTTTATGAACAGTTGTATGCCACTGCGTTTTATACGTCTGATTGTGTTGAGACGAACCTGAATTTATAGAGATGTCAAAAGTTGACTCGATTTCACGAAATATGTAATTGTTGTGAACATTGAGATGGTCCTATACGCATCTATACGTGCTTGTTTCACAGATTTTCAGTACACTCATAGACTGAATTCTTTATAATATTTTTAATTGCGTTTGCTAGATAATCATAGATTAATTCAAAATTATTTTTCCTGTAATTTAAGTAGCTGATCTTTTTAAATATTCTTTTAATCCCAATTGAAGGTGATAAATGAATGTAATAAAGCAATATGTATTCAAATTACTTTAATACACTCAGTTTAAAGATTCAAATCTGAGAAACTAGTGGCTCTCACACAAAAATGATATATTTTTATTACCAGCACTCGAAATTAACCACTTGGTCCTTGTTATTTCGCCGCAAGCATTCATGCACAAGTAGCTCATGTATTCAGCATCAAATACTATTTAACGGTAACTGAATTACCGAGAAACTATACTAGTGTGGGACTGATAGTTTAGCACCTTAGTTAATTTTCAAACGCTTTCGGGTTGGTGAGCTTAAATACTCATAGTGTTTGGCAATACCAAGTGACTGATGCATGCGTGGTTGCGACGTGTTAATAATATATCTCAATCCCAAACATGATCCGCGGTATTTGACGGCTGCTTGTGATTGGCCCGCTAAAAGACTCGAGATTGACAAATACAGCCATTGATTGGTTACAGACGGAGATCGGGATCAAGATTGTGATTGAGATACATTATTAAATAGGCGTATTAGCCAATGACAATACGACGTATTGTAGATAGGCCACTGTATGAAGACAATGAGATTTTTCTACCATTGATACTAACTTTTTGCTCCATAAAGCGAACAGAGAATATTAAGCTTCTGCTGAACTGCTTCCGCTTCGTGTAAGTGCTTTCGCAGTGCAGAATTATATTTTCAAGAATACTGACTATTAGATTATGTGATTAGTGATAGTAGCTCGCAACCGCAGTTGCGGAACAAAACCAAACATGAGTTTGTCGTAAAATTATATAGTAAGCTGATATGAAATTATGTGTTTCTCCGATTTTGACATAGTTTTTATGTGATTCACAATGTTGTGTGTAAATAGTTGTAAATACGAGTGACATAGAACTATTGTCTGTTCGGGTTATAGAGTGAACGATTTTATTGTGTACGAACGATGATATATGTGGTAGATGTGTGTGCGCGGTTGTCGCGCGTCGCTGACGAATGGTTTCATACTTTAGGTTGGCGATCAGATCGAAGCCGTCGGAACAAATAAAATGTTATTTCTTTTAAAATGATCTTGTTTTTCTTTATTTAAAAACCTTCATTGCGCAATATATCAATTTGATAAATCCAAAATTGCAGACTTTTGCTTTACATGTCACTAAAGTAAAACTCAAAGCATTTATTTTAATTGAACCATTTACAGGTACTTTTCAATTCTCAAGGAGTCGGTCAGTCAGAAATATGAAGTTAGTTGCCATTCCAAAGCGTAGTACATACCTATGGAGAAGAAAGGGCAAGAAACTCCATAGACACTTAAATAATATTGTTACAAACATATTAGTTACATCATTAATGTTAAAAGCGTCCAGAGTGTAGCAAAAAATAAAAACAATCCAAAAAATAAATTATTTAAATAAGCCGTGGCAGCTAAGAGATCACCTGACGGCGCCCGTTCACGAACATGACGCATGGATCAGCACCATTCATCTCAACCATTTTGAAGGAAGTTAAATTATCCAACACACGCGCCACCGTCAGCGAGACATTTGAGTAAGCATGACATAGGTACTATCTGCTAGCCGCCAGGGCACATTCAAGCCTTTATAAGACATTACCCGGAAAATGGTAAATGGTAGCTCCATAGTACATATTACTCACACCTGTGCTATGCATTTATATAATACAAAGGAGATTGAGTTTGTTACAATGCAAATTAATTATTACAATCTTCAGTAAAACCGTTAAAAGGATACTTGGGTACAGTTATGATAAAGTAGACATTAAGCATTTATTTTCAATTCTCATGTAGGTAGTCTTTTAATTAAATTAATTGTTTATTCACTTGTGGATCGACAATCAATCTAACTAGCCCTATCCTCAAATATGTTGGTTCGGCTTCTGGCCTAACTGGATGCAGCAGGTTACCAGTATTAAACGCTACAATACTGTGGATTGTAGCGGAGGTTTTCAGCTCCAATAATTGTGAAGCAGTTTGTGCGGAGTGAGATTGGTACTAACAGTATAATAAATAATTATTTATATATATTTATTTACTTAGGGACAACAAACAGCAGTGAGAGTGAGAACTTAATGATAGAGGTAACAAACACACATCTCACAACGTTATCCACAGATTATAAACAAATCTACTAGTTGTTAGAAAGAACAATATACAAATAAACAGAATAAAAGTAAATATTACTTAATTATTAGGGCTCTGATCACTTAAAATAGTAACAATTTCTTTTCTAAATATAGCCTTGCTGAGAAACATACTACAGTTAGCCAAACTGCCCATTGTAGGTGTCAACTAATCGATGCAGCGGTGAGCGTACGCCTGAGTTGGTTCTACAGAAAGTAGTTGTAAACAAGTGTCTCGAGCGAACTTCCCGGACATGTACCTACGGTACGAGGGATCAGGTAACACAGCCCATTTAGTAGAAAACGGACCTAGGCAACCCTTATACATAAATGAAGTGCTCACGGCTATGACCAGACGCCTACATTATCTCGCCCGTGAACTTAAGAAGGAATTCGGTTACCATCAATGTTGGGTATATTCGTGAAAAGGACGGAATGTCAAGCTGCCTCATCAAAACTGACGAAGATCTCGCGAAACTCCGTAAGAAAAAATGACTAGCACTATACCTACCACTACATGCTGTTTTTTACATCACAGTTTTGTTATCACTAGTCCTAATTTATACTATTCCCCTAATCATTAACAGTAATTCTAAATTCAAAAAGTTATACATACACTGTTCAATACAAATAAGCTTGTTACTAACCTTACCTATACATATACAATACAATATACACATCATATATACAAAACGCACACATACTTAATCGGCCGACATACTTTACAAATAAAAGCCAACCTGTAATATCGTACCTGCTCTGTACCAGTATATGGAACTGTGTCATGCTGTTAAGCAGCGCCCAAAACATAAATGTTAAAATGGAAATTAGTAACAATAACATTCGATAGTACACAAAACAACCTAAACAACCTAGATGCTGTCTCGGTGTCGGATGCTTCGACTTGTGATCTGGAAAACTGTACTCCACCAAATTTCATACCTAATCAATCACTTAAAATCATCACACAGAATATAAGAAGTTTAAATAAAAACATGGCGGGCTTTATGACTACACTTGCTCGGGCAAAACTTGACTGGGACATAATAGAATTAACCGAGTGTTGGCTCCCTAACATCCATAATATTCCTGAGTTGGCGAACTATAACTATTATCTTACCAACAATAATCATACACAAAATGAAGGTGTAGTCCTGTATTTGCATAAAAAACTGCAACTAGTTGCAGAGGAGCCGTCATTCTTAGATGCTAACTGTCTCCAGGTAAAAATCGATAGGAATACTGTTCTCTTAGCGATATACCGTCCGCCAGGTTATAAAGACTTAGATAATTTTCTTAACTCCTTGAATAATATCCTAAGCTAGGATAGTCTATCCAAATACAATACTATTATTATTATGGGAGACATTAATACATGAACACTCCAAAGATCCCGCTAAACATTCTTACCTAAACTTACTGGCTACCCATGGCCTGTTACCTGCTCACACAATACCTACGCGACAACAAGCTTGTCTTGACCACGTCATACTGAAAACTCGACTACCCGCTTCTACTTCAGTCGCACACTCTGCTCTAACTGATCATGAGACAGTAATGTTATTCTTGTCAAAACGAATGCCTAAAATAATTACAAAAAATTGTATTCGTTGTAATTTTGTAAAGATAGACGCAGAACTAAACCAACTAGACTTAATTGAAGTATACAAGACCCAAGATCCTCATGTGGCAGGCGAAACAATAACTAGATTAATAAAACACGTGATAGACTCAAACTCCAAATCTGGTAAGACTCCGAACCGTAAACAAATATTAAAGCCATGGATTACTCCTGGCTTACTTCGCTGTATGCGGCATCGTGACACATTGCATAGAAAACTTAAACAGGCGCCTAATAACGAGATTTTAAAAATTTGTTTTGGTACAGAAACTATTGTAATAAATTATTAAGGAATTTAAAAATGGAATTTGTAAAAAACGAGATCAGGAAAGCTGGAAAAAATACTAAACAGTTATGGTCGGCTATAAATAATATCTCAAGCAGGTCGAAAAGGAAAGCCAACACATCATCACAATTATTAGCCTCATCAAGTACACCACAAAATTCTGTAAACGATGTCAATGACTATTTTGCCAAAATAGATGAAAAACTAGCTAAAAACATAAAGAGTACACAAACTAAAGCTACAAAGGGAAACCTACCTAACTGAACGCAATCCATGGTAATGCTCCCAACAGATGAGGAAGAGGTAGCCGGAATATTGATGTCGCTCCGCAATAACTGTGCCGCGGGATGGGACGGGATATCTAGTGATCTCTTAAAAAAGCATGTGGCCGTAATTGTGCCTCCGTTAACGTACATATGTAACCTTACCTACAAGAGTGGGGATAGGAGCCGTGTCGATAACTACAGACCTATATCAGTGCTAACAGTTTTTTCCAAAATACTAGAACGGGTAATGAACAGCAGACTTGTGAGCTATTTAGAAAACAATCGTCTTATCGCACCTGCGCAATTTGGGTTTCGCTCAGGAAAATCCACATCTGATGTGGTCCATGAGTTAACAGACTATGTGGTTACAAACATGGATAGTGGGGATAAAGTTATGGCCATATTTCTAGATCTTGCTAAGGCATTCGACACGGTTTCTGTCCCAATTCTTGTACATAAGATGGAAAGCCTGGGAATCAGAGGACTTCCATTGGACCTCTTTAAAGACTACTGGAGTGAGCGTACCCAGCGAGTAAAGATAGATGAATTCATCAGTGAGGAACAAATTATTAACTACGGCACGCCTCAAGGTAGTGTCCTCGGACCTTTACTATTCCTCATCTATATTAACGATCTGGGTGCGCTCATTATTCCCAATGGAAAAATCATTAGCTTTGCTGATGACACTGCCCTCTTGTTCAGCGCGAGCACGTGGAAGGATGTCTATGAGCGTACACAATTGGGCTTTAATATGGTATCCAACTGGTTACGCGACAATCTATTGACCCTTAATACAACCAAAACCAATTACATAGCATTCTCCATGAAAAACAATGGTTCCTCCCAAGCATTACATGATACGATTGTAGCCCACTCTTGCGCAAACCCACTCACCCGTAGTTGTAACTGCGAACCACTCACCAAGGCTGAGAATGTTAAATACCTGGGAATAATAATTGACAAAAACCTTAGGTTTCAAGATCACATAACCACTCTTAGTAATAGATTAAGGAAACTAATATATGTGTTCAAAACGCTGAGACCTTTAGTCGATAAAAATCTTTTGAAATCAGTGTAGTATACCCTTGCTCAATCTTTAATATGCTACTGCATCACCTCTTGGGGCGGAGCTCCGAAAACTACCCTAATAGAAATTGAAAGAAATCAAAGAGCTATACTGAAAGTGTCGTCTTTTCGTTCGTATCGCTACCCCACTGAACTGTTATACAAAGAAACTGAAGTCCTGACAGTGCGTCAACTGTTTATATTGCACATTCTGTTGAAACAGCATACTCTTTTGGTCTATAACCCAGCGCTGTCTAGAGGGAAAATACGATTTGACCCAGCGGAGCGCCATCATTTACGTCACAAAACTATTTTTGCAAGGAGTTTCTTTTGCTATCTAACAATAAAACTCATAAGGAGTTACACATTTATAATCTCACAAAATGTAAATGCAAAAACAGGCTAACAGACTGGGTCCAAAAATTAAACTATAATGATACTGAAATCATCCTAAAAACCTAAACCCTCACTCAATCACACACTCACACACACACACCCACACACTCACACTTTCACCAGTACTACACATCTACTAATATTCGTCTCGCACACTTAATCTAGATAATAATCAAATTAAACTTTATGCCGTATGATACATTTTGTCAGCGCGCTTAGTACATAATTTATAAAAAGAAAATGTAAAGGGGTGGGATCCTGGTGTCCTGAAACACAGGCCACGAGCCTAGCTTAGGCACCAGTCTCCTACAATATATATACTTACCTGCATTATGTATCTTTCTCGAATCTGACCAATGTAAAATAATTTATGTATATTGTGGTGAGAAAAATAAAGTTGATTGATTGATTGATTGATTACATATATTATGGTAATAACACTAAGGATTCGTTTTTCAACAAAAATCAATATCTTGAATACTGTCTGTTATTTGGCTTCAGTTTCTTTAATGGCCATGCTAAGCGTGCTGCACTGAAGGCGGCCTTGCATATTTTGGTTTAGGTTGAGTCTTAACATTAATAAAACTAGGTAATTCATTCATTTGTTTTATCGTAAAAGACAATTAGGTTTGTAGAAGTACATACCTATAACTACTCAATCATATTACATATTCAGCCTATGATGTTCCCACTGCTGGGACACAGGCCTACTCTCTGTGAAAGACAGTGGGCCGTAATCCACCACGCAGGCCACTGGGCCTGGTACATGTCACATGTCTTCGAATTTTTGGTTCCAAGACATGCCGGTTTCACGATGTTTTCCTTCACCGTTTTGAGAGTAGTGGTGATTATATTTTTTTCCACAAAGTAGAACGCCTGTCTGGGTTCAAACCTACGACCTACAAATCGTAAGTCGCGGCCGTTACTACATGGCCACCACTGCTCAATCATAATGAATCGTCGGTAAATCCATATGGTGTCGCAAACTCTACAGCAAAAATCATCTTGAATGTTTGGAAACACCTTGAGAGTTCTCCCGAGACCCCTCGTTTTGTTTGCACTACTGGCAGGTGGTATTTTTGAGCGCGCGCCAATCTGAATGGTTGCTATCGATTTATATAAGAACGTTTTATATAACAATGCTAGTCGTGCGGTAAACTTCGCTTTCGCGATGCAGGATTTTGCGTGACGTCAGTATCTACGATGCGTAGTTCGCATGTGGCTTTGTAGATGCCTCCATATCACTCCCCTCCCGAGTCCGAAGGTGGATAGTGGGCTGAGTCGTGTATGTCGCGGTGCTTGCTATAGTGCCGAATAGTTCACAATGGGTCGAAACTGTCTGCGGTGATTCCCCAGTCGGGGTTGGCGCTGCGTTATGTTCCAGTGAGTCGGATGTGGTACAGTGCCGGGTTGCGGCTGACTGTTGGCGTCGGCTAGGAGAGGTATTAACAGCTCTTTTTGTTACCGGCCGAAAGTACAGTGTTCCGGGCCAAGGTTGCTAATGGGGCTGAAGGTGATGACCAGGTACGCGCGGTCGCTGCAAGTTGGTGGTCAGGATACCCGATGAAGCCGTGGGTGCTGGCTGGCTGTGTCATTCATCGCTCGGAACCTTGAGGAAGTGATGATGACGTCACGCTGAAGACGTTGCGCTGAGGTCTAGGTCCGGTGTCACATGTATAGAGGTATGAGGGATAGGGTGTAGATTTTACTAATCCTCCATATAAAATAAAGGATCCTAGACTAGACGGGTATTGTGTCTTCTGCCCGTCACTTCCGATCACGTCGGGGTCACCAGTATAGAGGTATTAGGAGCATGGTGTAAAGTTCACTCTATAGAAAAGGGAGGATCTTCCAACCAGATGGGTAGGTATAGTGTTTGGTGGTCGTGGAGGGCTATTGCCCGACGATTAATGTCAGTTGAATGTTGAATAAATGCTACTTGCGCTGTAAACTTGCTTTGCGCAATGCAGGCTTTAGGTAAGTACGTCAGTATGATGTGGTTCGCATGTGACGTTAATTGCAGATGCCGCCAAACACCTACTTAATTTTCATTAAGCAAAAACTCTGAAGTATTAATTTTGATAGAGCCACGAAAAATCAATATATTGTATTCGGTAGGTATCACTATTAAATGTTTGTTTTTTATGTTTATATGTTCAGAAAACTACGTGTTGCGTCAATTAGTGCGCTTCTAAGTAAAAAGAAGTTTATATTTAAAACAAATGTGGACGTCTGGCAATCAGGAAAAATTCAAGGTTGGTAAATTTGTCTTTCAAGTAATATCTAGGTTCACCTTGCAATTTGAGCGTGTTTAAGGCGGTCTCTATTACCACTAAAACTTAATAAATAAAAAAAACGTCATGTTTAATCTAACCTACTTTTATTTCATCGACTAATACTGAAACCAATTGCGGCTTTTCCGGTTTGTCTTGTACCTACTTCCTACACTTGGTCACTTAAACAACAACTATTCTAATGGAATAAAAACCAATCTCATATATGGACGCGACACGTTACGTAGTAGTTTGTTGCTGCCTCCAAAACTCTTCGCGGTTTTCCAAAAACCGTATAGCGTCTTCAGCTTGTCTCAGGACAACATCGTTCTTTTTATCTGCTATGGCCAAGTCTGGATTCTTCAGTAGTTTTTCAAGGTAGATTTTGTCAGAATTCAATTGTCCTAGCACTGGTCTAGCGGATTTTGACCTCTTCTTCGATGTTTTCTTCACCACTTTGACAGATCCGATCGTGTTTTCTATGGCTTCCTGAAAATGAAAATATTCGAGTTAGTAGGAGGAGGTGCAGGCACTACTAATGTCTAAATTCGATTTCTTGATGCTATATTATGACTGGCTTTGCGTACTTTGATTTCAGTTCCATCAAAGTAACTTTATTTATTTATTAAACACTTTATTGTGCATGGTGGCTTTTTCGCATTAGGCGATATCTTACAGAAAAACTGGGTGGACTTTTAAACAAACGTTAGTTGCCGTATAACTCCTAGAAGAGTTCAGTTCATCCGATAATTTATGATACAAGTGTGTAATGAAATGATCAATTCACACGCGTTGCGTGCGACAATTTTCAACACACTTGCGAGGAAAACACACACTTGTATTGTTATGAACTTTTAATTATTGAAACAATAAATGAAAGAACAATTCTCAAAATGGTACCGAACAGCTTTTATACACAATGCGAGCTGGGTTTGTATTTATTTGCCAGTTCATTGAAATAAGCCAAACATACGTTCTCCGAAAATTACTGCATTTTTGCTGTTTCTCTACTGAATGAAATTTTCGTAGGCCGCTAGGTATTTCTCTCTATATTTTGGTGGCAACAGGCAATCAGTGGCGTTTCGTGCCTTAGTTAGTATTTTTGGTGCGGTCAAATCTATGTATAGCTCTTCTTCCCTACGTGAAATCGACATTTTTGATAATAATCAACCACTCAACGAAAACGTTAACAAGTATTTAAGAAAATGGCGCGCTTGTTTTTATTGTTTTCGAGCGTCTTGCTAGCGATGCGTGCAGGTGTAAATACAGGCACAGGCAAAACCGCTAAACGACCTATATATAAAATATTGATAATTAACACGAAATAATGTTTTGAATATGCAAATTAAGGTTAATTTGTAGTTAAAAATATGTAATTTGATAAAATGATAATAATTTTTATGATTGTCATAATTCTGTAATCTAATACAAAAATATTCATTTTTTTGCGGAGATTGAAAAAAAAAATCAATTGAAAAAGATGTGTGAACCTAAATATGTTACCATAAGAGTCACTTTAAAAGCAAGTGTGTTGAAAATAATATTATTTTATACAAGTTATTCACCTGCGCTTTTTGCACTCCAAGTCTGAAGTCATTCAGGTCTGGTCTGGCCCGCAGTCCTCGATGATAATGCACGAGGCTCATCTCGAACTCTCCACAGTAGTACAGAGCTTCGGCCTTCCGAAGCAGTGCCTTTGCGTTCTTAGGGTCGAGTTGCAGGGCTGTCTCGGCGTCGATCAGTGCCGAGCGAGGCTCCCCCAGGAGTAGGTAACATTTACTGCGAGAGATGTATGCTGCTTTCTCATCAGGGGCTAGTTCGATAGCCTAGAAAGATAATATTGAATTGAGATTTTTTTAAAGGCAAGGATTAACGAAAATGGGTAAGCTTTCAGAAAAAGGTCCAGAGAAGGATCCAGTTGGGTTGGGCAGCTTTTGGAAAACTTAGACACTTCTTCTCGTCGCCTATTCCGCAATGTTTTAAGATAACAAAACAACCAACCTCGGCTTGGTCTTCAACCTGTGCGTCATACCCGTAATGACATACAGTCTCGAAACGTGGGCACTGACAGTCGGGCTGGTCTACAACATTCAATGTCACTGAGCGCGCTATGGAGCGGGCTTTGCTCGGAGTTTATTTGAAGGATAAAATTAGGAATGAAGTTATCCAGGAAAGAACTGGAGTAACCGATTTAGCTTGCAGAGTAAGCAAACTGAAGTGGCAGTGGGCTGGCCATGTTTGGCGAAAGACCGATGGCCGGAGGAGCAGACGAGTCCTGGAGTGGAGATGGCGTATCGGCAAGCGTAGTGTGGGACGCTCCCCAGCTAGATGAACCGATGGCCTTAAAAAAGTGGCTGGGGCAGACTAAATGTGGAAGGCAGCCTGGTAAATGTAAGGTAAATGTCGCAGCCTGGGTGAGGCCTATGACCAGGAGTGTACTATGATAGGCTGAGTTGATATTGATTGAAGGTTAATTGGCTTTACTTTGGTTTAGACCACGGCTTCGCATCCATATTATTTCATTCAACAGGCATGCATTTTTCCGGAATGAAAAGCTTTGTATATCATTTTTCCCATAAACATCGCCAAAGTGGTTCCTAAGAACTGAAGGTTGCTGTAATAGTATTTCAATAAATCACCTTGTATACCAAAGTGACAACACTGAAATAAATACGAACTTTCGAATTTAGACTAACGAAACAAAAACACGCAAACCAAAAACCCGAAGTATACCTTACTGACGAACAAGACAGCAGTACGATATCGCTCCCTCATCATTTCAGCCCGAGCCAGTGCTAGCAACGTCCCGGAATCCGCTTCTACAGGTAGCTGCAACGCACTACTTCTTTCCGCTTTATCCTTCATGTTTAATGAGTGCTTGATATCCTTCGAGCCCATGACCACAGCGGCTGCACGGTCTTTGTCAGTATACAGTTCCTCTTCCCTCCTCCTTCTCTCACGTTTCGGCTTCCGCATCCATTTTTTCTTCGGCTTAACCGACTCCTTCCTAACAGTAAGCTTCTCATCTTCGATCTCCTGCTCGCGTCCTTTGTCTGCGGACTGTGGAGCTCTCTTGCTGATCGATGCCTTTTGTACTGGCTCTTCATCCTCCTCATCGCCTATACCAACTCGGACGAAGCTTTGCAAGAACTCTGCGTCCTTTGTCGTTCCAAAGATGGAGCGAGCTTGCGCTTTGGCGTCGAAGTCCATCGGGAATTCGGGATGTTACGTTATGTTCTCCACTGAGTGTTACGTAATGTGAAGGTGTGTGGACAGGTATTGACGCCTCGGCTGTCGTTGTCATGGCTACTGAATGAGTTTTCGCACCCACTTCTGACACACTAGTGGTGTATGGGCCGTCCCGAGGGGCGGTTGTGCTGCAGAGCGACGGCATGGGTTTCAGTTTTGGTTTTGTTGTGTACCTACTTATGTTTTTTTTATATCTTATCTTCTTATTTAAGTAGGTATCTATACCTAGATAGGAAACCGATTCGAAAATAGCCTACACTACAACATAAGCATTTAGGTACTTAGATCTACCTTATCGCTTCCTACAACGTGGAATTCGGGTTAACAACGATTTTAGCGACAAAAGGTCTGTTAGATAATAAAAGAAAATAATATTATTAAATGCATAAAAACTTTGAAATAAATATCATAATTTGTTAATTTGTCGTCGTCGACCGCCTCGTTGATCAAGTGGTTGCATGAGCTTACTGCTGAGCATGAGGTCCTGGGTTCGATCCCCAGGTCGGGCAAAGTGTTATTGGGTTTTTCTATCTAGAATTTCTCAGTAGCAGCCCGGAGTCTGGATTTGTGCCCGGTTGATGGCAATAGGCTCGCATTATTTTATGGGACTTAAGCATAACTGGCGAAATGTGGGTGTACTATAGGTACACCTCTGCCTAACCCTTCTGGGATTACAGGCGTGATGTTATGTTGTTGTTTTGTCGTACTATCTGTTGCCCGCGATTTCGTCTGCGATCCAGGATTAAAAGCAGCCTTTATGTCTGTTTGTGTAAGTTTCATCTAAATATGTTCAGCCGTTTATGCGTGAAAGCTTAACAAACAAACTTACTTTCGCATTTATAATGTGGTAATTACGATTAAGTTTCCAACATGTCGTAGTATGCAGGCACGTCTGTCATTGACTCGAATGTGCCCTGGCGGCTGAGAGTTTGTCACGCTCACTCACTCAAATGTCTCGCTGGTTGTGGCGTGTGTGTTGGATCATTAAGTTCCCTTCAAAATGGTTGAGCTGAATGGTGCTGGCGCCGTCAGTGGGGACAGGTCATCTCTTGGCTGCCCCGGCTTTTTTTATTTTATTTTTACAAATTTTTATATTTTTTAAGTTTTTCATAACGGACGCCTTTTATGTGAGCATCTTTCTACATCGTTCTCACATGTATAATTTCAACAAGACTGATGTAACAAATTTTCTGTAACAATATCATTTAAAAGAGTGTCCATGGAGTTTCTTGCCCGTTCTTCTCCATAGGTCCTATGGAGAAGAACGGGCAAGAAACTCATGGACACTCTTTAGAATGGGCAACTAGCTTCATATTTCTGACTGACGACCCCTTGATAATTCAAAAGTGCCTGTAATTGGTTTATTTGAAATAAATGCTTTGAATTTGAGTTTCAATAAGGTTAAGGTTTTTTTTTGTCGTAAACAACAAAGCGTGAACGTACTATCAATTTAAACGTTCAAGACTAACGTTCAAGACTAATTTACATATAAATAAGTTTATACTTCCGTGAAAAACTTAATTGAACTTCACTTTAAAAATCAAATTACAGCAATTTTAATTGAACCACTCATTTATAATAGGCATGATGACTTATACAAAAAAAGGTTCGTAAAAATAATGTTTGTAAAAGGGAATTATTGCCGTCCTTGGCGCGCGGTACGGAAAATTTAAGGTGCTAGTGTGAAGTTACATAGTCGTGACGTCACTTCTACGATAGTGCTGTCCTTTTCCTTTGCGACGTAGTCCGCGTAGCTGTCGGCGTAGCATAGATATAAAGAAATCGGGAATTTGCGAAAGTACTTTCGTAAAATATTATTATATTTCTAACTATGCTGTTGAGTTGCCCAAAATAATTGTACCTTGGCTAACGAATTGAGTCCTCGATCGTAGTTGCCGTTCTTGATGTGGCCTGAAGCCTCATCGCGATGTTTCTTCGCTTCGACAGGGTTTGTGATCGGCAGCTCCGGTTCTTTGCCTCGACCCATTGTGTATTATATGGAATAACAAGAATTCTCGACGAATGCCTTAAAAAAAAAAAACTAATATTTAGACTTTTAGGGAATAGTCATGCCATTTATATTCCTGTACCCTAATTGCGTAATACACAATCAATCGGAATCTGAATCGTTTTGAAACAGATTGCTAATCCATTGCTTCATAAGTTCGATAAAAAATTCTGCTCAACAATGTAAATGACGCAATGAATGTTGTTGAACTGTCAAAATCAAACAGATTAGTCGTAATCGTTTACGAAAATATGTTACGCAATTATGGTGCTGGTTAAAACCCCCAATAAACCTAACAAGATATTCTTCAATTACCAACGTAAATAGTGCCACTAGTGGGGTGTGAACTTACGATCTTTCAGTTGCCAGCCTGCCGCCTTAACCAGTAACAAAATTACTCCTCAGACAGCTTTTACACCACCAACACAGACGAGGAAGTAAAAAGTATGTGCGGTAGCCACAGCAAGCCGATCCAGTTACCAAAAAATGATTAAACCGTTCCCTAAAGTACTCGGTAAATATTGAGCCTAAAGCAACCTTCCTGTAATGTATTAGGCAAATGTTTGCTCAGTTACCGACCCCGGACTATGACGGATGGTAAGCTGCCACAACAGGTCATGTTGTTGTAAATCTTACTAGTTCTGCCCTTAATTCGTTCCGTTTCTTATCTGATATATTTTAGAGTTGGGCGCTGAAGGAAGCGGACAAAACCGTTGTCTGTTCCGTAGCTAGCTGTAACGTACAGTCGACCGTCGACTGCACATCGGTGGTGGTAACACTTTTACCTTGAGCTGGACTAGCGTAGTAAGGAGTTTCTATAGAATAGGAGGCCAGCTTATATTGGTTTTGTTTCTACTTACATGCGGCCTACTGCATGCGTATCATGGCCACTTCTATATCTACTCTACGAAGGGAAGACAAATCACTTTCCTAACAAAAAGTCATTCTTTTCCTGAATTTTGACATCGCGCCGTAGTAATCTTTCTACAATCTGTCATTTTGATTTTCGATTCTATACCTGTCCCTACTGTTAGTATCTCGTAATTTGCTTCATTGCCAGTAAAGCAGATCATGCGTTGGTAGAAAATATTATTATTTATGCTTTATTGGGCGTTTTTCTTCTGACTCCCGGCATGGCATGGAAAAAATATACATACATGCATAAACTCACGCCTTCTTCCCATGGGAGTAGGCAGAAACAACAGAACGCCACCAGCTACGATCCTTACATACTCCTTTTACGAAAAAAGAAAAACTGACAGAAAAACCTCAATCTTGGTTTCTTAGCTTTAACGAAGATCTTTTATTATAATGTTTACAAGAACAAATGATTTGGTTCTTCGAAAAGTTTCTCTGAATATTGTCTGTGCCTTGCCGTCATAAAAACGCTTGTTCTAGAAAGAAAGAAAGAAAGTAAAATAGATTTATTTGTCACAGAAACACGTGCATACAAAATAAATCGCATACAAAACTAAAAAAAAAACAAAGCTGTTTTGTTGTTACAACACAGAACATAAATACTCGGCAGCTGCACGCCGTGACTGTGACAAGAAGGCTTCCACTCAGCATGATGCTGTGCTATAGTGGACCTACAGCACAGCGCTGATTTTCAGTGGTCACCCAAAAATGACGTACGGAAACCAAGTCAGGTTTAGACTCAACATATTAAATGAAAATTAGTACAAAACAGATTAAAACAAATAAAACAGTAAGCAGGTAATCAAAAAAAATAAAAAATAAAAGCTAGATATCAAATAACATTTATGATATAACTTAACTAATAACAAAAACAACACCATTAAAATAATTAAACGCAGGGTACCCACCCAAAAAACATAATACCTGCACTCTAATGTGTCTCGTTTCGCTCCCACCCACTATCACCTTGGCGTCGCCTGCGCGCGCGCGCACACCCGCACATTGCTATCTATTTAAATGCATTTCCCTACTGCGCCTATGAGCGTGCTGACGTACTGCCCGTGATCGGGCGCCCGGCCTGCACTACACGCACGTCGCGCGTGGCTAGTTTCGTGGTATCGTAGGCGCGTGAACCTACTTGTGTCTTTCGCTTAATCAAAAGTGAGGCGCTTAGTGTATAAAAACAAGCGCCTATACATCGCTATCGCCGCGAGGAAGGACGACGGGATGCAACCGAGGCGACACATGGCCCATTACGGCCATTACGAGCCATTCGCCATCGAGCACCGCTAATCACTATGCCGATGCCGGCTGCCTCGCACCGCTCGGCTATTGATGTACCTTGCCCATAGATGATAAACCTTAAGTAAGTATTTATTTATAAAATATTTGCTGATCATCGTTTTGTTTTTCCAGTAGCTTTTTTTCAGATGTTATTTAAAATTTTGTTTGCTTTTCAGGGATCTTATGGGAGGTTGTAAATCATTCCAGCAGCGAGAGGCGGCATACTTGAAACATCCTCTGAAGGCTGTGGTCCTATGTCGAGGCATCGAGATCGGGTTGGACGTCGAACGAGCAGAGTAGCTGTAGTGCTCGTGCCTCCAGCAGATTTTTTAAAACAAATATTCTGGTTTGTGTGATTCTATGATACCGAACATTAAAACGGCCAAATGAAGTTTCCGTCGTGCAGCAATTTTTAATACATTGTGTTCATTTAAATACGGTGTGAAATGATGCCTCCGGGGTATGCCAAAGCAATACCGAGCATACGCATTTTGTACACGCTGTATTAGACGTTATGTGCGGGAAAGGAGACACGGCCCGTATACAGCGTCACAGTAATTCAGTTTAGATAGTACTAGGCTATCCACCAATTTCTTCTTCATCGTGATACTAAGGAAGTTCCTCACCTTGTACAGAACCTTTAGTCTATAAAAGCAGTTTTTTACTACGTCATTAATATGCTCCTCAAAACGAAGTTCCGGATCGATGATTAGACCCAGGTTACGTGCGACTTCTACTCTTTGTACACTTTTGCCCATGATTTTTACATCTGGTTTCACAGATAAAATTGTTTTTATCTGATTTCTGCTCCCCATGACCAAAAACTTAGATTTTTGAGGGTTCAGTACTAGTGAGTTGCCCTCAGACCACGAGGCAATTTTATCAAGTTCCTCATTTAGGGTACGCACGGCAGATGCTGCGTTACTGGCGTTAAACGAGATATACAATTAAGTGTCATCCGCGTATATATGATATTTGCAGTTCTTAATGCACGCATTATGTCGGCATTATACAATATATAGAGTAGCGGGCCGAGCAGTGATCCCTGAGGAACCCCCCTTGTTATTAACCGTGGGGTGGAAGATACCGTAGAACCATTTTGCATACGTATCTCAACCCTCTGCGACCTGCCCGTTAGGTAACTCTTGAACCAATCTATCGTTCGGCTATCAATACCGTAATACGACAGTTTGGACAACAAAAGAGAAATATTAATTGAGTCGAAAGCACGCGAATAGTCGAGCAGCACCAGAATAGATCCCTCACCACGGTCCCGCGCTTCAAGGACATTACCCAAAACGTCTGCCAAGGCCGTTGTAGTTCCGCGTCCCTTTCTGAAACCCGACTGCAGGTCAGGTAATACACTATGTGTTTCGAGAAAATCGGAGACCTGCAGATACACCACTCTCTCCAACACCTTGGACAAACATGGCAATATGCTTATTGGACGAAGATCCTTGTAACTGTGGATTATTATTTTTTGGGATAGGCCGCACAATTGCATTACGCCACAGATCAGGAAATGTATTCGAGCTTATAGATCTATTTACGATCTCAGTTATAGCAGCTAATGATTGCGGGAGTGTAAGACTCAGCATTTCCATCGATATACCGTCAATCCCTTGCGCATTTGTTGAAATACTTTTTAAAATATTTAAAACTGTCTTCGGATCTGTTGGCATCATGGTGAATTCCGCGGACCCGTACCGGTTAGATTAAAAAAAATATTGCTGGGTAGTGTTCACATTAGGATCGCCCGGGACATCTTGGAACGCTGAGTTTATCCCGTCTGGGTCGTTAAATTCCCCTAAGAGCCCATCGCCGTTCCCACTGACTGGAAGCACATGCTTTTATATATTGTACCATAATGATTTTGAATCGTTAATGTTGTCATTTATATACTTAGTGAAGAACGCTTTTTTTTTCATTGAATAAGCCAACTATTGCTTGGTGCTTAAGGTCCAAGTAATAATGTTTGTGCGCTTCCAGTTTGGTTTGACGATATTGATAGCGGGCATCGTTTCTCAACTTAAACAATAATTTTATAATGTCCGTTATCCATGGCGTAGGTTGCTCCTTGAAAGTTCTAGTTTTTAAAGGTGCGTGGGCATCGAAAAGTGCAATGACATGTGAATTGAAGGAGTTCACCATGTCGTTTACATCCTGTAGTTTGCAGATTGAGTCCCACGGGGTTGCCTCCAAATCTCTCCGGAAATCATCAGCTGATATGTCTCTAAACTGTCGATATGTAACCTTTTTTCGTTATGGTTTCTCTTTTTTTTAAATGATTTCGCATGTTACGAACGAGTGATGGCCTAGTTCCGTTATGTGGTCCACAACAACGTCCCGATACCGTGCATCAGTACATATCACATCGATCAGAGTAGCACTGTCCCCTACGAAGTGCGTGGGCATGAGTACAATTTGATCCATGTTGCAGTAGTCTAGAAATTCTGTAAGCTTTTTTGTTTTAGAATTATTGATGTCAAGCATATTAACATTGAGATCGCCTAATAAAATAATGTTATCGTACGCAGCCAGTGCACAGGCGCTGTCCGTGATCGCGTCTAGGTAGATATCTAAATCTAACCAAGGAGGCCGGTGTGCAGTTCCTATAAGTATTTTTTTTCCCTTAGCCGTTATATTAAGCCATATTTGCTCCACCTGTGGATGATGCGGGTGAGCTCTAGTTCTCGCGCTGGTTCCAGTTTTAATATAAAACGCGACCCCTCCCCCGCGCCCCCCACGTATGGTCTCCGGGCGTGGCTTATGTAGCAATTGATATCCAGGAACCACAGGCGACCTGCTCTCCTCCCCCTCCGGTAGCCACGTCTCATTTATTGCCATGACATCGACGGAGTGATGATTCATAGCAATAATAAACTGTTGGAGTGGCAGAGTTCTAAAGTTGTTCTCACCGTTTTCGTGGCCCCACTCCAACCTGCCGTCGAATCGTAATCGCTTCCGTGATGCTCGCCGCTCTCTGGGTTATCGGGACATGTCCCGTTCATTGTATCAATGCCATTACCGAACTCATTGGTAGAAGGGTGCATTAATTTTCCTTTTTTTTAAGGCGGTAATGAATCGGTAAATACATATTAGTTTTTATTTAGGTTGGTATAATGTTTAATTTTTTTATAGTACATTACTGCAGCGGCCGACAATAGAGGCATTGCCTGACGAACGTGAAAATGTTGGCCGAGGCGAAGCCGAGGCACACATACGTGTGTCCATCAATGCCTGCACCCTAATTGCGTAATACACAATCTATCAGAATCTGAATCTTTTTGAAACAGATTACTAATCCATTGCTTCATAAATTCGATAAAACATTCTGCTCAACAATGTAAATAACGCAATCAATGTTGTTGAACTGTCAAAATAAAACAGATTAGTCGTAATCGTGTACGAAAATGTGTTACGCAATTAGGCTGCTGGTTATGGCCAAGGCTTGTATACTACTTTTCTCAAATAACGCGTGGAAATTTTATTGCAGTGTTTCGGGAGTGGATGATTTATTTATGGTTCCGATTTTTGTTTTTTTGTTAGATTGCCACAACTGTTTTCCATTTTAGCACGGAGCCGGGACTAGATCATATCTAGTATTGCGAATTTCATAATGGACAAAAAACTTCGAACAAAGAGTTTGTCTTACATTTTGCATAGCCAATGGAATTTCGTGTTCGGAGTCTCTGAATATGTTACAGAAAACTTATGGTGAATCGACTTTATCAAAAACACGTTCTTATATGTGGAAAGCGTCCAAAAGCGGTTGAGATGTGATGGAAGATTTGCCTCGCTCTGGTAGGCCATCAATGTTTTCAATTGAAGTAAAAATCGCAAAAGTGAAGGAAATAGTGCCTGAAAATCCTCATTCGAGTTTGAGAGAGATAGCCGCTGAACTTTCTGTGTCTCACGAGACAATCCGTACCGTTTTAAATAATCACTTGGGTATGAAACATGTTACCGCTCGGTTAGTCCCAAAAGACCTGCTTTTTCTGCAAAAACTCAATAGCATAAGAGTCGCTGAGGTCATGCAAGAACGAGTCAATTCCGACCCAACATTCATGAAACGCATTGTTACTGGTGACGGGTTTGACATGCAAACTAGTCAACAAGCTTCGGAGTGGCGTTTTCCGACTGAACCGAAACCGAAATAAAGAAGAATTCGCGGCGACAACTGAACATACTTTGAAGGCGGTAAAATAAATTTTGATGAATAACTAACATTTTGTGTATTATTGATCTTTTCCCGGTACTTTCTTGACAGAGTAGTATATAATTCTAAATTCTGAAATCTATGACGAATAACGATAATTTTTCTCGAGCCAATATGTTAATTTGTTTCTTTTTTACTTTTAACTGCTCTATTTGCTAAGCCAGTTCGATATTTAAATAAATTCTTTAATGAGTTACCTGCTTGGTTGGAAAACGAAAAAGAAAATAAAAAGTTCGTTCCATTTTTAAATTTCACGACACATGAGTTTTTATAGTAATTTATTCGGCCGGTAAACACGACAGTTATGGATTAACACGATGGATTTTTATACTAACATTGGCGGCCGCTGCTCGCATTTAGTTGACCAGTACAGCATTTAGATTTATCTTGAAGAGGGTTGTCAAAATAATGCTCGAATTTCCAAGCATGTCTGAGAAAAGTATATTGAAGACGAAAAAAAAAGTTGTCTTATTTGCTGATACAATATGTTTTAAAAGCGTAGGCGTATTCATGAAATTGTTTATTGAAATCAATCAAAAAAAGATGGCTAAATGTTGCTTAGTATTTTCTTACACGTCTTTGCAAAAGTCAAAGCTTTCAAATAGCTATCTGCGCATAAATAGTCTATTTGCGTTGTAGAGTTGCAATAATGCAATAACTCTGAAAAGAAAAGGTTTAATATTGAGCTTAAAGGATTAATAAAAGTACAAACCCAAAAAAAAAACTGGTGTAGCTTTCCGTTTCGTTTTCGTTAAACCGATTATCTTTTTAAAGCAAAGTGGCGTGACATCTCCGATTTAACCCGTCAAGGGAAAATTACTTCGCTTCCAAAAGTAGCATTATTAACGTTTTTTGAAAAACTTAATTTCTAATCTATTGCTTCATTCAACTTGCATTCCATTGGCTACGTGGTATTTTAAACTTTGCTGGTAGTTCGTTTGCGTGGCTTAGCTGACATTTTTTATACTTTGCTATCGGATTATGGTTTAAACTTTTATTTTTGTTTAAAAAAAATAAAACGTTATGTCCCCTTGATTTTCCGCATCATTGGGATTTGACTGAAGGTTTCAGACCGAATTACCTTCTTAAATAATATTGCTAAGTCATGTTGGCTGCATGTTTCTTGATAACAGCTATTTTTGTATGGAAGGCTGCAACATTGTTTTTTGGCGGGAGTAGTTTTATTGAAGAATCTTTCCACGCTAACGGACGTATAAAATACACATTTTAACACAGATTTCGAATGACAAACAGAATCTTTTTGCGGTTGTGAGGTGAAAATGTTATTTGTTTCCGTAAATTGGTAAAAAAATCACTAATACACGTAACATTTTTAATTATGTTTTAAAACTAGATGAGGTCGGTGTTTCCAAACCGAGTATTCTGAGAAGAAAGACCGAAACAGACGCAAAGGCCACAGTCAGTTTAAAGTTTCACGTTCAAGATCACGGTACTACAGTTTCTTTTATTTGGTAGTTGCCCATCATTCTCATTAGGTACCGACCCGTAAAATATAATAGTACCAGCCTAGTATTGCCCCCCGCAGGACAAAGGCCTCGTCTCATACAAAGAAGGCACGAGTATTTATCACCACGTTTGTGAAAGATGGTGCTGATCCATGCGTCATGTTCGTGAACGGGCGCCGTCAGTTGGAACTGGTCATCTCTTAGCTGCCACGGCATATTTTAATTAATTAATTTGCTGGTTTGTTTTTAATTATCTTTTGCTGCACTCTGGACGCTTTTAACGTGTACGGTTTTTGTACATCGTTCTCACTTATAGTGTCAACAATAATCGATGTAACTAATATATTTGTAACAACAATATTACGAGTATTTAAAAGAGTGTCCATGGAGTTTCTTGCCCGTTCTTCTCCATAGTGACCTACTGCGCTTTGGAATGGGCAACTAGCTTCATATTTCTGACTGACCGATTCCTTGACAATTCAAAAGTGCCTGTAAATGGTTTAATTGAAATAAATTATTTGAGTTTGAGTTTGATGGTTTAGGCGATTACAGACTTACAGATTACAGTCCAGGTTTCCTCACGATGTTTTCCTTCACCTATGTCAGTAATGTCCAACATAAACTTAGGAAGTACATATGAATTGAAAAAGTCACATTGGTACTTGCCCGGATTTGAACCCACAACCCATCACGACATTTACAAAAACATCTTTTATTTTCCCAATAACCAGATTGACTAATAATGACTCCACGATTATGCAACGGACTCATAAATTATTGTGTACTAGCAGGCAGGCAGGCTATATTTACTTCATAACTTTGGCATCGGTTGCTGCTCATTATCGTGGATATTATTCATGCAAGCTTGGCAGCTAATCGGTACACGGCATGCCATATTACAATGCAGGGAAGCCTGTGCAATCGTAGGTTGTATGATTGTTGATAGCTCATTAATTAGATTTTGATTGAGTATGTAGGCACTAGTTTAAATCCGATGAATTAACAATGCTTGCCCAAGTAACAAATCAAAGCATTATATCGGCCAACTTACAGCATTTCTGTATCGTTTTCGCATTTTGAGTCAGTTCTATAGTAGCATTACAAACGTTTATACTTCTACAGTAATGCTTATTTGGGCACAAATTATACGGCTTTAGATCCTAAACAGGTTCACCAAAGTTGTTTAATTGCATTACAGGCGCATTATGTTATCATTATTGTGGTCAAAGAAAGTATCAATCGCATTATAGAAGCATTATTTCGGTGAATAAAGTTTCCAATCGCATTACAGAAGCATTATACTAGCAATATTATTGATAATGAAGATGTTCATTGCAATACAAAAGCATTAGACTAGCATTAGAATGTAGTGAAAGAATGATTAGAGCTATTTAAATGTTCACAGTTGGAACTTAAATAAACCCTACATCATTGCAAAAACATCTCTAATGCCACGGTACAAATGTTATAATACAATTAACGTTGTAATTTAACCATTCTCTCGCAATTTAATATGGATGAACACGGTCAAAACTGAGTAAGTGGCACCATATTTAATTGCATCTAAACAAAATGTTTAATACTGGGTAAGTTTTTGACTCTTTTGTTATTTCATGCCTTCAAATATCACTGCGCAACGTAGTTTACTGTTAATGTCTGTAGAAATTTTATTGAAAATTTTCACGCGCATTCGATATTTTGTGGTTTTGATATAAAATGTTATTTAAAGATATGCGTGAAATAATCAAAACAATTGTGTATTCCTAGTACAGAACGAATTTTGCATAATTAACATTATAGTATTGGTTGGGTTGTATTAAATTAAGTTATATCATTATTCTAAATGTCTATTTCTTTTGTAAATGGCTGCGAATGTTAATACTTTTTGGTTATAAAATATTTACAAAATGGTGTCGGGTCTATAGCTGCCGGTGAGCTTTTAAAAAGGTTAATTAATGCCTCCAGTAGTATAAATACTCACACGTGAACAATTATTAAGCCAGATGCCATAGAGAAGACTTTTAATGAACCACTATAGTAGCATGGTCTATAAAGTAGTTCTATATAGGTTCACCGGTATACCAGTAGACTTGATGTAGACTGAAATAGTGCCACCACTTGAACGCAATTTTGGGAATCCTTGAGCAAAGCAATAAAACCCATTTCAGATTTTTTTAACAACTTGAATCCGTTTGGCTTTCTAAATGCATTATCTACATAACTATTCCTGCGCGTGGCTTATTTAAATGATTATGGTGCCATCAACAAAAAATAAATAAAGTCGATAGTTCCATTCGAGTACTTGAATATACAGACACTTTAGGATGGTCAAAAACTTCAGAAAATGCACGATTTTTTTTATGGTTGATGCTTTTTAATATGTTTTTCTTATTTTCAGTAATTTTTGTACCAATCTTACAATGCCCTACAAAATAGTACAGACGATAGAGAGCGGGAAAACAATCTATAAATATCAGCTTGCCGAAGCTGAATTATCAATAATGGAAGACAATTCAGACACAGACGTGAATAACACAGGCATTGTTGCACCCCGGACGACCTATAACAAACTATAACATGTAAAAGTAATTGTTAAATAAACTTAAACTAAATAAATAAAAACTTTAGTACTTAAAATAACGTTTTTTATTGGTACGTATGCAATAGTGGTATGAAATATGAGTATTCATGATGATGCAAACACAATAGTTTAGATTGTACGTCTCTAAGATCAAGGACAATATCACTATTGTGATATCGGTATTGGCCAAAATACTTTCTTTGAGCTTTTAAAAATTGGCAAGCCGTCAAAATTGAAATTTAAAGATATATTTTCTGGAACATCTGTCCAGTTTTCCAATAGCAAAGTTAAATTATAAGTTATTCCGTTATGCCAATAATCGTCACCTTCATTTTTTTATATTGACGTATCTAGGTGTTTTTAAACACAGATAATATTTCCGGAATCAATTCATTCATAATTTTCGCGAGATCTTTTAACGCTATTTAATTAATATAGCTTTCCATAGCCCATCTTCTTATATTTTACGAAATGAAGAACATTTGACATATTTATTAATATCACTGTCATCTTCACTTTCGTCGGAGCTCTCAGGTCTAACATTTTTAGCATAAAGCGGGCAGGAAGAAACACGATTTTGTCGAATATTCTCGTTATTCGCAATAAAAGATTTTTCAAAACACGAGGATTCCGTATTATGTGTATTTCCAATGTTGGCAGGTCCTACTTGATTTTGGTGACCTACGGAACCTTCTTTAATATCGCTACAATTCTCTTCGCACGAATTTTTCTATTGTGCATTGATCGATTTCGAAGTCATCATAATTGTTGATATTCTTTATTCTTTGTTATTTTTCGCCTGATTGCTCCGGTTCTTACTCTTACTTTAAACGGCTTTATCAACATTTTGTGAGACAAAATGCTGCACTTATTTTAGCTATTTTAAATTACACGTACGATGAGATCACAACTTAATTTATTATTAGAATGTAGAATCGTTACCCACACACGGATATTTTAGATATTTTATATTATTAATTTAACTGTGTGCCTAACACACAGTTAAATTAATAATATAAAATATCTATATAGCCACCATACTGTTGTGGTTTTGTTGATCATATAATATGAGCTTTTCCCCAATATGACCGACAAATGTTTTTACGAATACAGTAAAATAAATGTACATACAGCTTTACGCATTACAATAACTCACGTGTATTTGACTAAAGAGCTGTTAGCTGTACAACAAAATTCAGTTGATCTTTTAAAATACAAGCATTATATTGGTTCACGTTTATGCTGTTCAGCAGTACTAGGCTTTTACTAACCACTTAAAAGAGTTATTACACAACAAAGGGCACTAAAAACAGCTCAAAGCTGTATAACGGATTTACAGTGCAATATAACGGTACAAGTTAATGCTTTTAAACAGTATTAGGCATTATCTTATTACTTAAAATGCTATTGTAGACCCTAAGGCACAAAAAACTGCTGTAAGCTGTATAGCGGATTTACGTGGCATTATACTGGTTGATGTTTATGCTTTTAAACAGCATTAAGCATTTATTTACTACTTAAAAATGCTATTGTAGATACAAATGCTCTAAAAACAGCTGATAGCTGGACAATTGCGTTGTGGTTTGCTGCACTAACACTAAAGGCTTTATAAAAGGATTTTGTTATGCTAATATCCAACCGATATACAGTGTAAAGCATCATAATAGTTTTGAATTGCCAATATAGAGCGTCAAGATGCTCGGTGAACTTATATAAGAGCTTATATGGACCTTAAGTTCTACATAGGTATACTATTCGTTTGTTAAAATGCTTCCTGTGTTACTTGGGTGGTGTCATAATTATCTGATCTGCTGTCGGTGGTTTTTCTCCGCGAAACTTTTCTTAATTTTATCTTTACTTAAACAGGCCTTTTGTAAAGCCATAGTCGAATCACCGTTGAAATATTCAATCTCCATCACATTATTTTTTATCTACATTTTGATTAGAAATATCGAGTTTAACTGTATTTCAAGTTTATACTTTCCGTAAGTATCTAATCAGTTCAAATATTAACATTGGCAGCGTTTACGAGGTATTCCACCATGCGTTATCGTAGCTGTATGATATCTAGGATCGTGAAACACGCGAGCCCACGATACGGCTCTTTTACGACCACAAAAATAATGAAATTAACCATTATTTGCCTGTAAACTGGCACACTGGGTACACGACGTCCGTGGGCAAACTCAACCGGATCGAACTAGATATCTTTGGAAGATTGGGCATTATTTACTACTGAATACGGGCGGAATGTCGTTTTGATTTGAATTGATAGCGTTGTGATGAGCACTGTCATTTGTTTCTGTCTTTATTGTGTAGTAGAAGGCTTTGGAAGGTTATCTCGACCATCAATCAAACTGTTTTGGTTCGGCCTAGACAAAAAGGAATTACACATATTTAGTTTGTGACCTGAAATTATATTAGGAACAGAAATCATGTGATGGTTTATGGTTTTACGCTTATGAATGAACTCTTTTTTGTTGTTGTTTATTTACTGGAAACTTAAGTACTTACTACCTACTGCACTCCATGTTCAGAACCTAAATCGCTCGTTTCATACTATCTGAAACTCACATCACTTGGTACATAATCAATAAGTTTATCTTCATTCATAGGAACTTTTGAAATAAGTTTTTTTTCCGACGGGCTACCTTTGTAATGGTCAATCAAATGTCTCAGTTCAGCTTCAACTTCAGCAGTGGACACTAATTATCGACCCCTTTTATATTTGTTTGGTATACTTACCTACTTAGAAAATGGGTCTTTATGATAACTGTAGACCTATGATAAAGTTCCCTAAGTTTTGATAAAAGTAAGGTCGTCTTGCTCCTCGCTACATCAGTATTTTGATTACTTGAGGATGTTTTAAAGATTCTACGTTACCGTTGCTTCTTCCTTGTCTGGTCACTCACAAATCATTCAAACACTTCGGTTAATTAATTATATTAATTTAGTTTCAATTCCACAATTAACTTTTTTAACAAATTCAACATCTATAATAGGTGTTACAGCCGAGCAGGATGAACCACAGTTAGTCACAGCTGGTTGCAGACTGAGCCACTGGTTGATCGGGTTCGGCTTACCCCTAATGATAGGGTTGTTTACACTGCACGATACTGCAGGGCTTACGATATTAGATACGATTTGGCATTTGGTATTTATATTTCATTATTTTCTGATGAGGTTTTTGGCCTGCAGTGTAGTGTAACAGGAGCATTTGGGGTTTGAGCTGAGGCCTTATATTTGTTAAAGTCTTTGACTGCAAAATAGATTATTACTACAACCTCCAACAACCAAAATCTAAATAAAGTATATTCCCTACCTAATAAACTTCGTTTCCTTTCTTTGAAAGGGATTCGACTATTCAAGTTGTTAATATCATTAATGACAATCTTAGTTCGCATTTTATCTATGCTACTATTCAGTCATTCAGGCCAGAGTATGATAGCATGGCAAATATGTTTTCCCTTCAACTGTAAAAATAACAGGAAATTGTAAAACGCCCCAAACTATTAAATATAAACAGAAAACTTTTCCAAACCTTTTAAATCCACCGTTTGAGTGAGACAATGAAAACCTAATTTGTGAAATTTTCCCAAAATGAGGTCTTTGTTTATTTTTTGCTACATTACGGGGTACCTGCCTGTGTTTATTTCAATAAAGAAATGACTGAAGGCACGCAACGTCAATAATGAACTCTGTAATCTATTCGCTACGGAATTTACTTATGAAAAGGTTCGATTTAACAAATAAAATTATGCGGTGAACAGAAAATATCTACATTATGTCTGGAAGCTTTATCTATTGAACATTATTTAATTGATAGAAGATTTAAGAAAATATAAATCTTCTCATGTACTTAATTACCTCAAAAACTGATGGGCATACCATGGAATAGATAGGTACGGCATGCCTCTATAAAGCTGGAAGTGGGGAAACTCAAAACTTGTCAACACTGAACTGCATGTAAGTAATGAATGGAATCGCTTGACGTGGCACATGACCGTATAAGGTTCAAATGCTGGCTTTGCAAAGTGTAGGCACCTATCCAATCTCTAATCAATTTTCAATTACTGCTTTGACACTCCTCAGTTGTAACTTCACTCAGACAACAAACATGATTTAAAATGGTGGTTCAATGAATATTAGATAAGCACTCGGTACTAGGTATTTAAATTTACGACTCTTTCCAGTAGATGGTTGTGCAAAAACTGAGCAAGCATGTAGGTACAGTGTACCTAATAACATATTATATTTTATTTATTTTAAACACGGCCCACGGCTCGGACCCCTTTGAAACGCATAAAATTCTCAATTTAATGGGACACGAAATTAAGACAAGAACCGGGCGGACAGGTAAACTCTAAAGAAACGCGTAAAATATCTAATTTATATTTCCGACCTAAACACTAATATTTACATAATTAGGAAAAAAGTAATTTTGTGAGCTTCAGGTAATTTAGGAACAGTCACACCACACCACCTTCCACCATCTCTGACTTGCCTTTATTGGCCGGCCGGATTGAACACTGACGAGGACCAGATCTCCCACCTCATTCCTTTATTGGCCGGTTCGAGTGGAGATTCATAGATTCGTAAGACCAATTATGCTCGGAGGAAGGATTCTGATAGGGATCTTGAAGTAACATATACTAGGCCACTCAGAAAGTTTTGCGAAAAAAAGTTTTTATGTTTAAGAGACTGGCCATTTATGGTCTATTTTGAATATATGATTATTGGTATTTACAAATTGGTACGCTCCAATTTCATAATTTCCCTCCACATTGTTTGCGAGCTAATTTAAATTATCGTGTCTCATTAAAAAACGGCCAAGTGCGAGTCGGACTCGCCCATGAAGGGTTCCGTAGCAGCAAGTAACATAATAAAAAAGTTCTTGTAGTTCGTTGTAACTTTGATCGATGTTTTAATAAAAGTGTATTTTTTTTATGGCGGTTTACCATTTATACGTATAAAAAAACTACTTACTAGATCTCGTACAAACCAATTTTCGGTGGAAGTTTGAATGATAATGTATACTATCGTTCTCTTATTTAAGAAGTTACATGGGAAGGGGAACACATTTTACTACTTTGGAAGTGTCTTTCGCGCAAACTATTCAGTTTAGAAAAAAATATATATTAGAAACCTCATTATTTGAAGACAACAAAAAATATATTAGAAACCTCAAGATTTGACATTTTTGAAGACCTATCCATAGATACCCCACACGTATGGGTTTGATGAAAAAAAAATTGAGTTTCAGTTCTAAGTATGAGGAACCCCCAATTTTTTTTATTTTTTGTTTTGTGTGAAAATCTTAATGCGGTTCACAGAATACATCTACTTACCAAGTTTCAACAGTATAGTTCTTATAGTTTCGGAAAAAAGTGGCTGTGACATACGGACGGACAGACAGACAGACAGACATGACGAATCCATAAGGGTTTCGTTTTTTGCCATTTGGCTACGGAACCCTAAAAATGGATCTGCGCCGGGAACAGTTTCGGGCTATGATTTCTTACGATTTCAAGTGTCGCCTGAAACTGGACGAATCGTACGATAGGCTTCAAATGGCTCGATGGATGAAGGCCCTTCTAAGGCAACCGTGCGTCGTTGGTATAACGAATTCAAGCACGGTCGACAAACTTTGTAGGATGAAAAAAGAAGTTGTCGCCCTTTGACGGCTGTTACGGAAGAAAACGTGCTAGCAAGTGTGAAAAATTTAATCCAAGACAATGGAAGATATACGTATCAAGAGATTCAGCACATTCTGCAGGTTGGATCGGGAAGCCTTCACGAAATTCTACTCGTGCATTTTCGCGTGAGGAGGATAGTTTCAGGCTGGGTGCTGCTCAACCTCACCGATGCTCAGAAGCAGGCCCGGACGGAATGGTGCCGTGATATGATAAACGAATTTGAAACAGGCTCGTCGCGGCGTGTTTACGACAGCAATACAGGTGATGAGTCTTCGAATTATCAATACGATACAGGATCGAAGCACCAGTTGACGGTTTGGGTATTTCAAAACGAATCAACGCCTACCAAAGTGAAGTGATCTAGAAGCGTTGAGAAGATTATGATCACAAGCTCTGTTGTGAGCAGCAAACGACCAAACACAGGGCTCCGCGGGCTACTGCTCCACCACGACAACGCGCCTTTGCACACCGCGCTCAAAACGAGGGACTTCCTGGACAGCACGCCGGTCAAACTCATGGGTCAGCTTCCTTACAGCCCTGACCTATCACTGTGTGACTTTTTTTTTCCGACAATAAAAAAATCCGCTCAAAGGGATACAATTTTCGTTCGTTCAAGCAGGCTGTAAACGAGGTGTCTACGGCGGACTGGAAAAAGAGTTTTCGAATACTGGTTCAGACGCATGACATTTTGTTTAGATAAGGGCTAGTGGAGAGTTCTAAATAAAGAAAAAAAAAAACTTAGAACATAAATTTTTATTTTCGCAAAACTTTTTTTTTTTCGTTAATAAATGTAGCTTAAAACAATGTTGGTTAATTCTCTGGCTTGTTCTTGTGCTGTCCTTTACATAGACATTTAAGATAGCTACACTCAGTTAAACACCAAATCGGTCCCCCCCGCCAAGTCGATCGCGAAGCAAACACTGCCGTACCATCCTTTACTGGAACCATTTCGCCGCATTTTATGGCCTATTTTATTTGAGAACCTCTGGATAAGACCAGAAGGCAGAAATTTTCGTCATCCAGTAAGCTATAATCACATACTTAAAATCCAAAATTTCAAGTCTGTAGGTCATTTAGGTCCGAAGTTAAGCGAAAGTTTCGCATTTATGACACTCACTCACTCACTCATGATCATCAGAATAGAATTAGTACTTCCCATAAACTCAGACAACTGAAATTTGGTACAGAGTTAGGGTTTAATGGCCACATAAAGGGAAAACTATAAAAACTAGGATAATCGAAGATCTGGAGTACCTGGTGACCTTGAAAACACAAGAGCCCAACCAAACTATTAGAGATCGACATACCGCCTTTACAAAAAAAAACAACTTGGTGGGCCGCTTCATTTGATGTCAAAAATCGAAGGTCTGAAGTACCTGATGAAAACCCTCTGCTGGTCTCAGCTGTATTAGAGATATGGTAATGCCCCCTTCTACTATTGATACATAAAAAAATCGACTGTCATTGCAAAAACCCAGCGTAGTGGGACACATCTTCTAATTTAATCTAGCCTATAGCGTCCCACTGCTGGGCGAATGGGGGCCGTTGAACATTCTTTATACGTTAGTGGGTACAAGTCAATTTTGTTTACACGTGTTACACCTATGTTTGTTAAGCGAGTTAAGGCCAAGTCACACAACATTAACTATAATAATAAAGAAATCGCAGTGAGGAACCTTAGACTTGGCACGACTTTGTCTAGATTTCATTACTTTTTAGAGATAAACAAGCAGCTCCATCCAGACTTGGCTAGTTTTTTACAGAATGTTTTTGGTGGGATTAGTTTTACTTGTTGCTTATAATGACTAATCTTAAATGGGCATAGCATAGATCGGACCCAAACTACGGGTAGGTTTAGCTTGATTAAAATCCTTGCTAATAAAGAAAAAAAAAACATTGAGCAGTACTGAAAAACTGTACCGACCGTCGCAACTTTCTATTAACATTTCACCAATTTCCCTGTGCTTTTAGACTGATCTTATTGCTACAAAATTGGGTTCAAAGTTCCTTACACAAGGTGAGTTGATAAATTGGTGAACAGTTTTCTTGTCAGCGCGTTTGATGCACGCAAGGCCGACATAATAGAGTTAATCAGTGTCGCCAAGATTGGCGTTTTAACTTAATGACTGGTTCAAAGGAAAGTGAAAAATACAGGTTAAGGCATGGTGACTTCCTGGTTTGTGGTGAGTAATAACAGTGTGACGATTAGTTTTTGCGTTTACAGCATTACATGACTCAAGATTTACCTTGAGTGAACTTCAGTGGTTGACAAATACCACGTGCATTATTTTGTGGTACCCAATTGAAGATAAATAGTCTTAGGCATTGTCTTAAAAGCAAGAAAGTAGCAGTCATGGCTGAAATCAACAATACAACTTAACATTATGGGGGTCGTGTACAGCTCTAAGTAGATAAGTTGTCTGCTGCGTCAGGTTAAACCCAACGTAGTCGGGAAAAGGTCAGCCCCGGATCTACCTTTTTAAAAGGGGAGTGCAGAGAAGGTACAGATTTGCCACCCTCTAGGCAAAATTTGTCAACAAATAATTTACTACGAATTTTGCAAAATTGTTTATTATAGTAAAAAATTCTAAATGTTTGTTCTTCTCGGACTTTTTTCAGCGAAATCGTCAATCATGCTCTCAATTGATATTATTGCCAATCCTTGCTCGCAGCTTGCTTGCAGCGCTAGCTAGCTCTTGGGACATTGTGGAACTCAAATAATTCTTGATGAGCTTCATTTTCTTGTAGAAGTTGTAGGTAGGGTTGCATACATCCTAACGGCTATGCTCAAGTTATGAAATGCACCCTGTAAATCAATTTTACATAATTTTTTACATAATTATAATTTCTAATAAACAACAGGTTCGAATGAAGAAATATTTGCATGTTGTTTCTTAAAAACTTCAAGTTTGGAAATGAGTCCGTCTGAATTCAAGTCCATGTCATATTTCAAAGACAAATTGAGTACATATTTTTTAAAATCACTTAAGCTTATTTTTATGAATGCTTCACCAGTCAAAAAAGCAAAATCGGTAATTATTCAATTTTCTTGAGCTCTCAATTTATTAAATCAACCATTATCTCAATCAATTAATTTTCATTCAAGTTCGATCTAATAACGGACTATCTTGTGTGAATCTTGTAGAATATCCGATAACAAAATGTCCCGAAAAACTGATTATTTTTGTCAGATTTGCAAACGCGTCCTGAAGGAAAACTGGCCCCCCACCCAATCTTTGCCGCCCGGTGCAAGTGCAGCCTCTGCACACCCTTAATCCGGGCTTGGAAAAGGTTAGATAGATTGATTGGACAACTATTATTGGAATTATCTGATAAATAAAAAAAGAACCATTAATGGTATTATCTTTAATTGACACATCAATACATAAAGGCAGCTATACTCGTATATGCATATCAAATAATATTTTATTTCTATGATAAATTAATTATAAAAATAACAGCTATGAGTTCTGCGAAGGTACAGATTGAGCTTATGAAACATTATACATCAATATTTTGGCATAGATATTTTCAAAGATATCAAAAGGGTTACATGCCTAGTATAAGTTTCATGAGTTAAG
The DNA here is from genome assembly GCA_963555695.1 of Dasypolia templi. Taxonomy (NCBI): domain Eukaryota; kingdom Metazoa; phylum Arthropoda; class Insecta; order Lepidoptera; family Noctuidae; genus Dasypolia; species Dasypolia templi. The sequence continues at coordinate 6,496,479 of OY743152.1, forward strand.
AGATTATGAATAAAACATTTCTTAATAACAGCTTTTAATATTAAAGAGTTCCGCCAAGAGAATGTCGGAAAAGATCCAATATGGTACACCGTGAGTATTTACTATGTACCAACCTAACATTGAATAATGTAGGTAGGTGGGAAATCGGTTTTCATAATTGGGTTTATAGAGACCTACAAAAAGTTCACGTCATGAGTATATTCTTCAAGATAACTTTCATTTAAGTATTAATACAGGATAATGTCTTAAACAATTATATAAAGTAATAGAACCTGTAAACAGCTCACATCCTACCCTTCCAAGATTGATTTACAAAAAAAATCTTCCATTCATAAGTTTCTTCCTAAATTCACATATCTTAGTCTTTTCCCATTATCGCCTGTAATTAAGGGATCCCAAATAAATTCGTTCAGTTATCATTGTTGAAGAATCTTTAGCTCAATCCCCAGACAGAATTATTGTTGGTATAGGGGTTCGAGCCCTTTCGCAGGTCGTCGCCAAAGTAGCTGCCTGTAAACATAAAGTATTTTTTAATGAAAACTTATTGTTCAAATCTTGCTTTAAAACCACAAAACTAGAGGTTAACTAAAGTTAAAAATAACTGAAGTATAAATGTTATCTTTTGTAATTATGGTAAATTAACATAAATTGGAATGTGCTTTTTTACATTTCAACTTCTATCTAAGATTACAAGTGTTTATGTCGTTTTTTTACCTTTCTAAGAACTAAGTATAAAGAAAACTGTACAAACCTCCTCTCTTTTCTTTGTGCCTTCCTGATCTCCAGTCTCAGACACCGCAGACAGTTTCCTCTTAGACATCGCACTAGCCGACCTCTGTCGCCTCCCTTCAAGCGTCAAATTCGAAGCGCTGGAAGTATTAGACATCCTCCTCTTCACAGTAGTCTCGTCTTCATGAATACTGACGCTTTTCTTCGCTTCAAGTCTTATCAAGCGCTGTTTCGCTTGACGTGCAGCGTTCTCTCGGATGATTTGGTCGGCTCTAATGCGTAGAACTTGAGCGGCTTGCTTGTGATGTTTCAGTGCAGCTTCGAGATCGTTCCGGGATAGTGCGAAAAGACTAGCGTAGCCGCGGGATCTAAAGGATATGGAAAATAAACTCTATTGATTGAGTGATAGTTTTAAGAGTGATAACTGTCGAACATAATCTAAACTTAGCTTCAATTAAAACCGTAATCGCTTTTTGTAAATTTTGGCGCCCAGCAGGGACTCTTTCAAAGCAAAGCTTAAAATTGACTTAGATTGTATAATATAACATAACATCTCGCCTTGTTTCCCCGAAGGGTTGGGCAGAGGTGGATCTATATTACAGTTTTTTAAGTTTCATGTAGTAGGGGGCGAGCCTACTGCCATCAACCGGACACAAATCGAGACTCCGGGCTGCCACTGAGAAATTCCAGATAGAAAAACCCATTAACACGTTGTCCGACCTGGGAATCGAACCCATGACCTCATGCTCAGCAGTAGCTGTTGCGACCGCTAGACCAACGAGGCAGTCATAATACAGTATAATTACCAACATTTTTTATATCTTTAATAAACAAATTATTAACGTAATGCCTTCACTCTGAGAAATAAAAAGAGTTTGTTGCGGGCTGGGCTACTTCAAGATTTCTAAAATAAAATAAGAATACAAAATTCAAATTTCTATTGCATATTACTTTACCTAACGGTAGCAGTTCTTCGTCGTAGTCCATCAATGCCCAGTAGACTGATCTCACCGAAGACGGAACCCTCTTGTAGCGTAGCCAAAACTTCTTTCTCATCCAGTGACATTACCTGAAAACATAATTGCTGTGTTGTATCTTAGAATGAAATAAATGCCAGAAAATTCTTCTTTTTAATCATGATTGTCGAAAGTGGTATGTTCTAATTAGATACATACGCAACACTCGCCGGAAGCAATTATATACATCTGATGGCCGACATCACCGCGTCGCACGACCACGTCACCGGGGAGGAAGCAGACTGGACGCAATTGGAGAACTAAATCGCGTAACAAAGAGGCTGAACAGTCGCGGAATAGTTGTACCTGAAACCATTCATATTTCATGTAACAACACTTATGTCTTGCTTTGAACAGCATTCTGTTTTGCGGCAATCTAATTAGCATTGACACTAAATTTTATATGGATTTGGATTGATTAGCTTAAATCGGGTGGGACGCTGCTAGATTTTAAGATGACCAAAGAAAAGATTACGCTTGTCAATAAACAAATCGTAGCTGGTGCACTCACCTTACTAAGTGTTGTCATATGGACTTCAAGCGCTACATCCCGCTTCATGTTGAATGGCAATGAGTTCAAAATTCTGGGTTCATCTGAAAACAAAAGCACAAACTTTGAAATTCTGCTCCAACATTTTGGCGTCCATTCTGGGTCAGATAAAAAAATATTTGGCGCCAAAAGTGAGTCAGTGATTATCATTTGGTGCCCAAGTGGGTACTTAATATGATAAAAGACTTTTGTAAAACACACGATGTACAGTTTCTTGGAAAAAAATCTGATTCACCAAAACATCGTTGTGTATTCCAAGTGTAGTCGAACCACGACGCGACTCGTCTTTGGAGTGGCACTGGCATGTTCAGGCGACGGAGGTAGCGACTACTGCCATCCAGCGTTTTACGGTAGTCCGTCTGTAACAAAAAAAATATTCTTAAGCATTTTACACAGGATCTTTTAATCTACTTAGTTAGTATTATAGTGTCGTGGATTACACCGCTTTTTTACAATTTCACAACTTCAAACAACCAAAATTTCAACTTATATAGTTCACATCAGTTAGACTTATAATTGAAAAGAAAAATAAATTTAAGACACGTGCTTACTCTCGCCCTAGTAGCAGTCGCAATGATATCCCTAATCTGTCCGATTAGCAAAGCAAAGACGAACACTCCCATCAGCCAGGCAGCTGTCATAAACAAGTACTCAATGGTATTCTCAGGCTTCGGGTTCTTGCCGATAGATGTCGCAGTCTTCGTCGCGAAGTAAAAGCAGCGGATGTAGGCACAGCCTTGGTTGTCGTAGACCCAGCCGTTAGTACCGAGGCCTATGTAGTCACTCATCGCGTAGTAGGCACAAGCATTAAGGTGGATCAAGTAGAAAATGTAGAAAAGGGTCTTGCCGATTCGCACCTGTGGAAGAAAGTTGTTTATTGTAAAAAAAATATAATATTATAGATCATCAAAATCATTATCATCATAAATTATACTTACAACATACGGTGAAGCAAGCACTCTATCTATAGCCTGGTTGAACTCCCAGAATGTCTGCAGTTTCAACAGCCTCGGGATACGGAGGATTACTTTCTGGGTGCCGAAATAGATGTACAACAAGTCCAGAGGGAGCAGCGATATGATGTCAAACTGAAAAAAACATATACCTCTTAAATAGGTACCCAATTACTATGGACTTTAAAAACCCCTAAAATGAATTTTCATCATTCACTAATTTGGTACTAATAAGTACCAAATGTCGCTTGTAAAGTTGGGTAAATAATGTTATACTAAATAAGTTTCATACATTTATTTATCAGTAAGTTACAGTCATGACCTACACTATGATTTCTATTACCTTATACTGTGACTTCCTTCTATAATTTTTCCTTGTCTCCCTACAATCATCGACCCAGAAACCTTCATTCAAGAACATCAGCCTGGGCTTCACAAACGCTACGTCTAGGACATATACGATATCGCAGAGGTAGTCGGCAACCATCCAATATGGCGTGTTCTCAGGAGTCTGATAGGGGAACGTAGCGCGAAGAGCGACGCACCAAGCGTTGTAACTGTAGCAGAAGGTTACAAGGAGAAGCCAGCTGATGTACCGACGACCTGAAAGTATAATCGTAGTGAAATTAAGCACGAAACATGGTTTGCAGATGCTAGATGTCCATCCATCAAGATTCTGCTATTAACTTAACTAGGTATCATTTTCATGATAACTTTTGAATCAACGTAATATGTAATGTAATATTGAAAAAATAGGAATTGATTTGACTACTTGTAGAGGCCAGTATTTAGTATTTATTATTGCGTCAGTCAGTATTTATTGAACTCAATTACTTAGACACGCCCGCAATTTCCTTTGATCGGTTACTTGAGAATAAACTTATCTGCAAGTTCTTTAACAATCGTCGTGGCAATTAATTGGCGCCCAACAGGGACTGGATATTACAGCAATTTAAAAAGAATTTACTGAAGTGGTATAATCACTTACCTTGGGGATCTATGGGCATGAAAGGGTCGCAGAACGACGACAGTCGTGATAAACCTTTGCATGTTAGTACACGCGAAGGAGAAATTGGTACAGGACTTTGCGGCGTTTCGATTACTGAGTCAAGTTTGTCTTCCGAAACTGGTGGCCTAGAGAAAGAAAAACCTTCTAAGTATTAGTAAGCCAGACTCAGTGGTTTATATTCAACTGATTATCATATAAACTTACTCCGGTGAATTATCTTCCGATTTTGACTGTTTGAACTCTTTCAATTCTGTGTCTGCTTCTGTTATCTCATTATCAGATTTATATGCAGGGGGAGGACTTGGTGAGAAGAGTCGAACTTTTTGCAGCTGACTTACGATGCTAAAGGATTTACAAAATGATTTAGTAACCTCGAACATTATCATTACACATCTTTCTAAGTGATTGCTCAGCGGTAATATGAAATTATCAAATTACAATTAGTGAGGATGGGGACATAATTATTTGCTAAAGGATGTCACTAAAATCTGCCAAAACAAAGTACCACCAGTGGCAAAAAAAAAAACTAGATGACACTAAAAAATATTGCATTTATATACTATTCTTACGCTACCTAGGGACGAGAAAAGTAACTTTTAACATTAAAAAGCACGCCGTTTTGGCACTCTATCATCGGCACCAGCACAACTACCTTATTTATTTATTTTAAAAAACTGTCAAGTTGACAGCTGTCTGCTGTCGGCTTCAGCCACTTTTGTTTCACGAACGAACTGAATGGCATGTGAATGACATTTACGAAATAATGTCAACCGGAGGGTCAAACAAATGTAACGCAATTTGTACATGCGTAAAAACAATATAATAGGTAGTTTTAAATTATTTATGGATTAAAATACAATAATTTACGAATTCCTCTATTTTCTCTCCACGATTTGGTGCACGTTTACTTCGAGGTATATGTTTGGGCAAAGTTGTATGGGCGTTTATAATATAATTTAAGTGCCCATCGAATCTTAAAGTTTTATATCTAAAAAGTGTTGGTGTGTTGTCTCCTCTCAGATATAATTTATAAAGAGAGGAGAGGGAGAGTGAGTGAGTGAGAGGGAGCGGGCTGCAATCTACCACGAGGGCCCAGTACAGGTCTGTAAATGTCGCAGTCATGATGTCTTCGATTTTTTGGTTCAGGACTGCCGGTTTCCTCACAATGTTTTGTTTCACCGTTTTGAGAGCAGAGTTATAAAGAGTGCTAAGTTTAAATTATATAAATAAGTTTCTCTATACCTTTCCTGATTATGCGAATCTTCATGAAGCTCGGTTTTGGTTTCGATATTCGAGTTTGTTTGAGTCAATCTGAAATAAATCGTTTTATTATCATACCATCACCTTCCTCCTATCCAACATCGAAGGTGTGTCATAATAGGTACTTTTGCATTGTACTCACGTATTATGGGCCGGTGTCGTGTCGGGCGTGCACCAAGAGCCACATGTTTCTTTGGGTATTGGGGGCTTATCCACTTGTTTGATTGACGACGGATGAACCGTGTGCTGTTATGAAAGAAATTAAATAGGTAAATATTATTTTCCTGCGATTTTATCTTCTGAAAATTAATCTGCCCGTATAATTTAGAGAGGACTCGGAGTCAGAACTCAATCGAAGGGATGGATTTCGAGAGCTAAATTCTTAATTTAACGTTTGTTATCTTGATGATGGAACCTTGGGAGGTGATGTAGAAAATGTTTTAGTTGACCTACAATTTTTTCGAAATGTGAACTATGACAGTACTGACAGACAACTGACATTTCCTAAATTTAATGCAATAGCTACGAAAATCAAAATTATTGAAAAAAGCTCTCTTCGTCTCCTTGGTCTCCAATCTTTGAAAATACCTTTCCCGGTTTTATTGAGGAAAAAGTACAAAATTTCAACGACGTCTCGGAAAGATCCAAACTAACATGCATTCGGCTATCACCTTAATTCGTTACTGCTGTTTCGGCCCTAAATTAACATATTTCCTTCGCTCTTCCTATTTGTGGAAGAACCACCTTTTAGGCAGAATAGACCAAATTATCCAGCACACACTAACTTCGATTTTAAATTTGGACATGGACGACCGAGCTTGGGCACAAGCTAATACTTTTCCCATTCGTATAGGAGGCCACGGCGTCCGCAAAATTACTAGCATTAGCTTGCCGGCTTTTATATCCTCGGTCCATGGCATAGACCCGCTTGCCCGAGCTCTGATCTTTCCGATAATCCATTTTCCCAGAGACGGTAGGATGAGCCGCTTAATTAACACGTCTGCTACTACTGCGAAGCTGTGGGTAAATAGGAGTCGGGCTTCATGCACTGCCGTTGTCGAACATAGGCCCTTTGTTCGACGCCACTACTTTCCGCTTCGCTGCTTTACTACGACTAGGACCTCTTTGTTGTTCTCCTCATCGCTGTCACTGTGGCGAAGTTGTCAATAGTCTCGAACACCATGGCCTATCTTGCAGCCGAAGTGCGGATCGTATAGCGCGGCACGCGAATATTAACGACATCATCCGACGAGCTCATGTCACCGCCGGCGTTCGAGCTGTATTAGAACCCAACGGTTTGGCACGCGACCATGGCAAGGGACTGTACCGCAAGTCTTTATTTCCATGGAAGGTGGGTAGGCCTTTAGTGTGGAATGTAACGTGTGTCGTTTTTGCACCCTCCCATCTTCCTGGCTCGGTGCGCTAGGCTGGCACTGCTGTTGCGGCAGCGGAAAACCTCAAGCGGCGTAAGTGTCACCGTTTGGGGTTGAAACCCTAGGGCCCTGGGGTCCGAGTGCTCATGGCCTCTTTAAGGAAATTTCAAAACGGCTGGTTGACACTTCGCGTGACCTAAGGGCTGGCTTTTACCTTAGCCAGAGGCTTAGCATTGCCGTACAATCGTCGTCTCTTGGGTACATTACCAGTCGACAGCGATGCGGATGGATTTTGACGCAACTTTTTAAATTGTGAATAGTTTTAATTAAGTTAGGATATCATTTTGTTATCGAAAGGATAAATCAATCTCATATCACTTTCTATACGGGATCTGATGACTTACTGATTAGACAAAGACAGGATAAAGCGCATTAAGGAAACAGCAAGTTTTTTTAGCCATGAGCTAGTTATTTGAACTGGTAATGTGTATTCTGTTTTCTGAAAGGCCACTCATATGAGTTAAAGTTAACTACGGCTACAAAGGAACGTAATAGGTTGCAACTGCATCGTCGTAGAAACACATAAGCTTTCCCACGTAAGTCAACAATCGACGTGTATTAGGTACTTTCCGGTTGACACCATTTATACTTCACTTCAATAGTTATGCTTTGTGTTATACTTGACTTTGTGACGTCATAGAAAATTTGCCGCCCCTGGCCAAGATTCAGGTCAAGCACTGTTATGGGTGATCGGTTCAGTGGAACAATTAATTTCTGACTGATATACAACGGATTAGGGCAGATGTTTAAACGTCCATTTTACTGCAGTCGTATAAGTCATAACCCATAAACGTCGTCCACTCCTTATGCCATATTCTTGGCAAGGAGTACCTAAGTATCATCTATATGTTTGGTAAGGGGTCATTTTAATGTCGTTACCTATTGTGTGATGAAACGACCATCTTGATATTGGATTAATAAAATCTACAGCTGACTTTTCTAGTGCTTTTGTCTGAGTCGGTGGATTGTGGCAGAAATATAAAATAAGACACGTTATTTCTTAGCACGGATATGCCTATTCGTGCCGAAGGACCAGCGGGGTAATTGCGGAACACACTATCAATAGCAATGGCTTTCATTCATAACTGACGTCCAAAAGGAGGTTCTCAATTCATATCTCCGGCAATTGAAATAATTTTTTTAATGGTTAGGATATAGGTATATAAATTGTGTTAACTTTGCTTGGGTCGTTTTTCAGTTGGCTTCAATAATACGTAATTTTCCACTAGTGATGATGTGTGTTATAATAACTTTCTGTCACTGTTATTTACATAGCAAATAGTGGTATACGAATTAGTTTGGGGTAGGTGCAACAGCAAAAAAAGGGATAAATAAAAACTTTTTTACAAAAATAAAAACGACTACCAAAAAAACATAAAAGTGAAAGATAACTTTAAATTCAGAAGTCGGCGGCAAAAAACGAAAGTACATAACCAAAGACACCGACTTCCGAAATAAGTTTTTTTTTTCACTTTGTAGTGTTTTTTTGACAGTTCAACAACATTCATTGCGATATTTACATTGGTGAGCTGACATTTTTTTAAACTTTAAGAAGCAAATGCAATAGCCTTCAAAATGATTAAGATTGTGATTGGTAGTGTCTAATTCAGTTACATATTTTCATAGTCTGTTAGTTCATCATTATTTACGGCCGCCTATAACAGATAAATTCACGCCGTTAAGACGTCTGGATCCAGTTCCTATACAATAAAGCTATCAATATGTTCATCAATTCATTACGGAGTGTCGGTTGGATGGCCATAATATTTCATTGTTTACTGGCGCAGTAAGAAAGCACTTAACAGCTTTTTTGTATTCAAATCACAGTGAGGTGTTCGGAGGATAATGGCTGCGGCTCGATGGCCTCGCGTCATTGACACCCGTACCGAGCCCAGAACTCCATAATGCGGGTCTTTGATTTTGTTATTTTCTTGATTCGAAGCAAGCTAGGCGGTCATTTTGGTTAGTTACGATTCAAATTTTGGTTTAGACAATATTTAAAAAATATAGACCGTATTTCGGCCATGGCAGCCCATCTCAACGGACACTAACCTTTGCGGGAGATATTATAGTGCACAAGAGTGTTCGCAAGCACAGGTACACTCTCTCTTTCCATAACTCTCATAGTTCGATGTGACGGCACGTAATCCGACACGATCGGAGAGAGATCAGGCGCAAGATCAGGTGATCCCCGACCAAATGACCTTGAGTGTCCAGTCCTTTATCACTAAGTCTTGCTTTGTCCCGCTCCCTGCGCACGCCCCTTTATCAAAGAATTCGCTTTTTTTGTAAATTATTCAAATAAAAAGTGACTAGCTATATTTTGATATAAAACAAAACGTAGAGTACATATTTAGATTTTTGAAGTGAAAACTTCTTTAGCGGCGTTGTACACTTTTTTTTGTAATGGGTAAAAAATGTTAAACTCGCGTCAGGACACGTGATCTGCAGCTTAATTGCGTAACAAATTTTCGTAAACGATTACGATTAATCCGTTTCATTTTGACAGTTCAACAACATTCATTGCGTTATTTCCATTTTTGAGCAGATTTTTTTATCGAACATATGAAGCAATGGATTAGCAATCTGTTTCAAAACGATTAAGATTCCGATTGATTGTGTAGTACGCAATTAAGGTACTGATCGAAAATTCGTAAGACGGATGATTATTGATTTTTGATTTTATTGATAGATTTTTTTGAGAGATAAACTTTTTAATGTTATATAAATTGTCATGTTTGTGTACGATGGCGCAATAAATAAATATTGTAGTCTACCACATAAATGATAGTACTGTTATACTGATAATAAGCAATTCGTGCAAAATTATTCCCTATCCATTCCAAAATATCAAAAATGCACAACGTTAATATTCAAGTTTTCTCTTCTGCCGGCAATCTTTTTTTTAACCTTCTATCATTCTTCATTCTTCGATATTAGTGTACAACCGAAAATTATTAGAACCTTTATGATGATGATGATGTCACCTGTAGCAACAGATGCATCCATTCAATAATTTTAGACACGTTTTTATAACGAGATTTTAAATGTATTTAGAACACAAATAAACAATTAAGAACGTGCAATGTGATGATAGGATATTATACATATATCATATATCTTATTATATACATTATAATAAGCTTTTAAAAGTAGTTTATTACTCATAAGTATGAGTTAATAGCCTCTGAATAACACACTATCGCAAGTTTTTGCTCGAGATAGTAAGTAAAGTCATAATAATGTAAGTACCGAATGGACGTTGCCTTCTTTTCTAACTGGTAACTACCGGTAACAACGCTAAACTCATCATCTCTTTATGTCGAAGGTGCCGATATCACCAATGAAACTGAACGCGATCAGCTCTTTTGAACCCAGTTTAGGAGCTGTCAATGTCAATATTCTATAACAATTTTGACATTGACAGAACTTGAACGCGTTTTAGATGTGCTGAACGCGTTCAGTTTCATTGGTGAATTCGGCGCTACTTGTAGCAGCTCTACTATGAGTTTATATTATAGAAATTTATATTATATTATATTTTGATACGACATTGATTTTGACTGATTCCTGAGTAATATATTTGTAAAAAAAAAAGTGTGTTAATGCTTTTTTAATTTTTTACTGATATTATTATTTTTAATCTGTGACATTATTTATTTTAAATGAATTGATTATTTCTAATGATTTATAGTTATAATTTGTAAAGACGTATATCATATTTAAATGTGATGTTATTTATTGTGGTTTAATTAGATTTTTTAATTGCAACAATACTTAATTCTTACTACTTTATATATTATGAATGCTACTACTCATATTGTATTAAATTGTTGTGCCCGACAGGGTCCATGTGAACAGCACCCTAATTGCGTAATACACAATCAATCGGAATCTGAATAGTTTTGAAACAGATTGCTAATCCATTGCTTCTTAAGTTCGATAAAAAAATCTGCTCAACAATATATAGAACGCAATGAATGTTCTTGAACCGTTAAAATCAAACAGATTAGTCGTAATCGTTTACGAAAATGTGTTAAGCAATTAGGGTGCTGTTTAACTTTAATAAGACCTTGTAAACACATGCGATAAGCAATAAAGATTTGAATTTGAATTGAAGTGCCAGGGAGATCTAGGTATATCGTAGTTGCAGGCATAATAAGTACCTTCCGTGCGGTATATATCACCCTTAACTACTTACAACGTTCGATCTTCTTGAAAAGGTACTGTTTTACCTCTGTGATGATGTGCGGTGTGTAGGAAGACCAGCATCGAACGCGAGAATATTCCTACTGCGAACCAAGATAGGTACCAATTGATATGATAAATTTAAAAAAAGTTAGAGACAATCATGATAGGAACTAGGTAGCCCTAGTATAATGTCTAGGTTTTAAGTCTAATCAACTTCACTGTTGATAAGACTTAAAACCTAGACAGCGTTTCTTAAACTAAGTAATTAACTTGCTAAGTCTGTTCATTAAGTCAGTTTACATAGTTAAGTTACAAGGTAATTGAAAAATAATCTAAAGCAATGGAAACTGAGTTATTTAACAGACTAGACTAATTGATGATGTGTCTTGCCATACAATTTTTAATTACCTTGTAACTTACTTAAGTAAACTGACTTATTGAACAGACTCTACACTACTTATTACTTCATCATATTCGTACGAAACGACTTCCGGTTTAAAAATTACCTTCTACACCAGTCTTATATTAAAATTAATGATAGATAGGCATTCTCGTATTACTTACTTGGAACAACAGGGAGCGGTTTTAGGCACTTCGGGAAATACTGATCTAAAATACAGCAAGTAGCTATTTAAAGTAATTGAAGACTGGGTGCGGTGTATTAGCAAAGTCATCTGTAATACCCGAATTAGTAGATTCGCATGTAGAAAGGTACATATGTTACATGGAATACCTACGTGTTTATTTGTTGCTAGAGTTGGTAGTAAAACCAATAACACGATAATTGGAATTGTAAGTGCTCAGTGAAGTTAGAAAGACTAAGGTTAAGTTTATTTAACTTCTTGCTTCTGCCATCGGCGGATGTCAATTATATATTTTTCTTGTATCAGCCCGCACTGGGCCCGCGTGGTGGGAGGCCGGTGTCCCAACAGTGAGAATATAATAGGTTTTGCTTATGCTTATGCTTATAAAGGAGAAACTGACCAACTGACTGACATATCAACGCACAACCGAAACTACTGGGACTAGGAACGTGAAATTGTGTAGTGGCTTCCTTTAATAACGTAGGAGAGCACTAAGAAGGGGTTCTTGGTAAAATCGACCGTTAAGAAGGTGAAAAAGGGGGATTTTGTTTATACGAAAAATCTTATTCCTTGAGTTAATAGTTTTGAAACTTGGCACGAATACTTATGTAATTTAAAAGTTAGACCTTTCTTGTTACTACCCTCTACTCTTGGAATGGAAGAATTTTAACGTGTGATCCGATTAAAATAAGACCTAAAATAAAGAATAACATATTTCAGAGTTTTTCTTAAAAAAAAGTCCCCCCCTTTACACCCCGAAAGTGGTTGAGTTTAATAAAATCGTTTGTGGCGTATATTTTATTTGACCTGTAGGTTTTTGTACAGTATAAATGAAAAATAATTTTACATCAAATCAACTTGAAAATTGACCCGAATACTTTTAGATAAGAATATACTCAAACATTCTTGATTTAGATCTACGCGGACGAAGTCGCGGGCAGTGCTATACTACCATAACACATTTCCTATAACACTCGACATTATTATGGTGTCTTCTATCAGTGAAAGAATATCCTAAATTGGATCAGTATCTAGGTACTTACTTCCAGAGATTACCCCTTACAAACAAAACAATTTTCCTCTTTATAATAATTAGTTTAGAACAGGTACCACCAATTACTTAGTTTCATTGGGTTCCGTTTTTTTTTAAATATTCTTAATGTCGTGGTCTCTTTGGTAGACACATAATCAGCCTATTATGTTCCCACTTCTGGAACACAGGCTTCCTCTTTGTGAGATGGAGTGGGCCGTAATCAACCACGCGGGCCGAGTGCCTTCAAGTGTCACATGTATTCGAATTTTTGGTTATAAGACATGCCGGTTTCCACACGATCTTTTCCTGCACCGTGATGAAATAATTTACACAAAGTAAAGCGCTTGTCTGGGTTCGAACCTACGACCTACACCTTGTAAGTCGTGGCTATTACCCCTGCTCGTTTAAAAAATAAGAAATACCTAGGTAGAACGAAAAGAAACCCTGAATGTTTTATTTTTATTTCGTTTAAAAGAACAAAGCCTTTGCCTTGCAGGGGGATAATACAGCCTTAGACCAGCAGTAAATAAGATCAAAAATAAAAAAGGAAGTAATTAACTGTCTGCCCGATGTTTGGAGTTAGGTACCTAAGTACTGCCAGCTAAACCTTAAAATATTTATTTGCATATATATTTTTTTGTTTTAGGTATAAATGTTATTGTTTAACTGTCGTCCCTACAAAATAATTCTTTTTCGCGGTCCGCCTAGTGACTCCAGGTTAAGAAATTTAGATACCGCTAAGTAGAAAGTTAATTCGTTAATTTAGCGTGTGGTAAAAAAACCGGGCACGTAGGTTCAACAAGTTCTTAGTATTCGGAAGCTTAATAAAATTATATTAATACTTTAGAGAAACAGTCGGTACGGAAACTTTAATTACCTACCTATGCCTATATAAACAGAAATGTATGACATTTTGTAGGAACAGACTGCTACCGACTTAACAATATGCATAAACAAAAAAAACTAAGTTTTGTTTTATTCTATTGATTTATCTACCTCATTTAAACCTTACACTGCACACATTAAGGATGCACCAATATGCTGACAATTTCTTGTCAGCATATTGGTGCATCACAAATTAACTTACCACATCAACTTTAATTTCCATATTTAGAATCCACAAATAAAACAATCACATTTTAACACAGTTCATTCCAAAATTGAATTTATGGCGGCAACGCAAATAAGAACAATATCGGAAGGAATTTTCCGGTCAACGATACACGCGACCACGGTGGAGGCGTTTAGGCGACTGTTCAAATAAAATTGGCCTGCTTGTAGTTCGGAACAATAGGTGTATTGGAGCCAATGTTTGGGCCAAGGGGAATCGGAATGGACTGGTCTTACAATCTGCGCCTCCTATTATGCCACCTATTGGATTGAACCTGACGTATATATACAGGGCGTCCCGCTGTGACTTAGGAAAGAAGTATTAAGGTTTGGAATCGAGTTTATCTTTAGAGGAATTGTTTACATTATGCATTCCATAATCTCAAGTAGGTCCAATACTAGTTAAAAATGGTAGTCAAACTTGGAGTAAATGATAAAGTATCGGAAAAAACCTGCCTTTCCATAAATTCCATCAGCAAAGTAAATTGCTCGGGACTCGCCCGAACTCTAGATTCCATATAAAATTTAATAAATGTGTATTGATTGTACTCATCGCACTAGAAACTATTATTTTATCAAAAATACTGAGTAGATCACAGTTCTTACATTAACTTGAATTACTATTTAAAGCCGTTCACTTACGTTATTTGTAAGAAAACACTCTTTAATTACTTTCAAAGTTTCACCACACACAACAGTTTTGAATTATATTGTTAGCGCGCTATTGCGTTTGACAGTGACAGGAACACTGAACGCAATAGTGACATTTGCTACACACTATTCCGTACACTAATTTTATAGTGTTTCGGTTAACGCTGCGGAATGGGCGTTCTGGGGGCCTAGACAAAATCCCTTTTCTGTAAGCGTTACCGCCAAAGCAAAACTCAAATTGTATGGAGCTGACATTTGCTGACCACATGTCACGTGATTGCTGCTAAATTGGTAGACAAAGTCAGTATTCCTCATGCGGAAAGGAACGTCGGCATGAGCGTGACACGTTAACGACAAAAATGTTCATCAAAATGGTAGACAAGTGCCACTTTTGAAAGACACCAATGATATTTTGGCTTTTCCGCGACACGCTTCATTAGCGGGAGATCGAACCCTGACGCCAACGCTAAAAAAAGTAAACAGTGATACTTTTGTTATGATTAGTGTACAGTGAGGATAAGAGTCAGTAAACATACAGTTTACTACTAGCATTCTAATAGCCTATCTAAGAAAGAAGTATTAAGGTTTGGAATCGAGTTTATCTCTAAAGGAATAACAAATGTAAGAACCACAATCATTTAAGCGCACCATTGTGCGGTTGTTTACATTATGCATTCCATTATCTCAAGTAGGTCCAATACTAGTTAAAAATGGTAGTCAAATTTGGAGTTAATGACAAATTATCGGAAAAAACCTGCCATTCCATAAATTCCATCAGCAAAGTAAATTGCTCGGGACTCGCCCGAACTCTAGATTCCATTAAAATAAAAAAAATTGCCAAGTTGTAAACGTTTTATGATGATTGTTAGACAAGGACAGCACTATCGTAGAAGTGACGTCACGACTATGTAACTTCATACTAGCGCCGTACATTGTCAGTACCGCGCGACAAGGACGGCAATAATCCCCTCCAAAAACTTTTAAAGCGTGTATCTTCTTCAAATTTACACCGATTTAACAGATTTTTTGGATTATCTCATTTTGAATATTCTTGGAAATTACATTGTTTTTATGAACATTTTGAATATTAGTCATCATCCCAATTCCAACCCAACATTGTTACTGGAGACGAGACGTGCGTTTACGAGTGTGACACGCAAACTAGGCAAAAAGCTTCGAAGTGGCGCCTTCCAACTGAACCGAAAGCACCTAAATTTCTCTCAAAAGTCGAAAGTCATGTAGACTGTTGTCTTCGACTACCGCGGTGTTGTGCACTTGGAATTCTTGCCGGAAAGTCAAACGGTAAATAAAGGATATTAAGAGCGTTTAAGAGAGCAAATTCGACGAAAAAGGCCAGATTTGCAGAAAGAAAATTCTTGGATATTGCATCACGATAATGCGCCTTCGCACAAGGCCATTATTGAGAACGTACTTATGACCAAAAACTCAACAAATACCATCGAGTTAATACCTTTTGTAGAAGACCTAAAGAAGAATTCGTGTCGAGAACTGGGGCCTAGACAAAATCCCTTTTCGGTAAGCGTTACCGCCAAAGGAAAACACATATTGTATGGAGCTGACATTTGCTGAG
Source organism: Dasypolia templi (assembly GCA_963555695.1). NCBI lineage: Eukaryota > Metazoa > Arthropoda > Insecta > Lepidoptera > Noctuidae > Dasypolia > Dasypolia templi. Next base: position 6,512,589 of record OY743152.1, read on the forward strand.
CACATGTCACGTGATTGCTGCTAAATTGGTAGACAAAGTCAGTATTCCTCATGCGGAAAGGAACGTCGCAATGAGCGTGACACGTAAACGACAAAAGAGTGTTTTATTACAAATAAAGTGAGTGGACGGCTTTAAATAGTAATTCAAGTTAATTGAAGAACTAGTATAGAAATAGAAATAGTTTCTTAAATACATATTTTTTAAATTTTAGATGGAATCTAGACTTCGGGCGAGTCCCGAGCCATTTAGTTTGCTAATGGAATTTATGGAAAGGCAGATTTTTTCAGATACTTTATCAATTACTCCAAATTTGACTACCTTGAGTTTTAACTAGTATTGGACCTACTTGAGATTATGGAATGCATAATGTAAACAACCGTACAATGGTGCGCTTAAATGATTGTGGTTCTTACATTTGTTATTCCTATAAAGATAAACTCGATTCCAAACCTTAATACTTCTTTCTTAGATAGGGTATTAGAATGCTAGTAGTAAACTGTATGTTTACTGACTCTTATCCTCACTGTACACTAATCATAACGAAACTATCACTGTTTACTTTTTTTAGCGTTGGCGTCAGGGTTCGATCTCCCGCTAATGAAGCGTGTTGCGGAAACGCCAAAATATCATTGGCGTCTGTCAAAAGTGGCACTTGTCTACCATTTTGATGAACATTTTTGTCGTTTACGTGTCACGCTCATTGCGACGTTCCTTTCCGCATGAGGAATACTGACTTTGTCTACCAATTTAGCAGCAATTACGTGACATGTGCTCAGCAAATGTCAGCTCCATACAATATGTGTTTTCCTTTGGCGGTAACGCTTACCGAAAAGAGATTTTGTCTAGGCCCCAGTTCTCGACACGAATTCTTCTTTAGGTCTTCTACAAAAGGTATTAACTCGATGGTATTTGTTGAGTTTTTGGTCAAAAGTTCGTTCTCAATGATGGCCTTTTGCGAAGGCGCATTATCGTGATGCAACATCCAAGAATTTTCTTTCTGCAAATCTGGCCTTTTTCGTCGAATTTGCTCTCTTAAACGCTCTTAATATCCTTTATTTACCGTTTGATTTTCCGGCAAGAATTCCAAGTGCACAACACCGCGGTAGTCGAAGACAACAGTCAACATGACTTTCGACTTTTAAGAGAAATTTAGGTGGTTTCGGTTCAGTTGGAAGGCGCCACTTCGAAGCTTTTTGCCTAGTTTGCGTGTCACACTCGTAAACGCACGTCACGTCTACAGTAACAATGTTGGGTTGGAATTGGGATGATGACAAATTTTCAAAATGTTCCTAGAAACAATGTAATTTCCAAGAAGGCATATTAAAAATGAGATAATCCAAAAAAACTGTTAAATCGTTGTAAATTTGAAGAAGATACACGCTTTAAAAGTTTTTGGAGGGGATTATTGCAGTCCTTGTCGCGCGGTACTGACAATGTACGGCGCTAGTATGAAGTTACATAGTCGTGACGTCACTTCTACGATAGTGCTGTCCTTGTATAGAAATCATCTTAAAACGTTTACAACTTGGCATTTTTTTAGCTTTTACACTTTTTGTAATATAGTTTGCGCTATTTGGAAACAAACAGTTTTTTGAGATGCAAAAAAAAAATGTCGTTATCCCAATTGACTCGTTCTAGCATGTCCTCAGCGACTCTTATGCCATTGAGTTTTTGGAGAAAATGCAGGTCTTTTGGGACTAGCCGAGCGGGCAACATGTTTCATACCCAAGCGATTATTTAAAATGGTACGGATTGACTCGTGAGACACAGAAAGTTCAGCGTCTATCTCTCTCAAATTTGAATGAGGATTTTCATTCACTATTTTCTTCGCTTTTGCGATGTTTACTTCAATTGAAGACGTTGATGGCCTACCACAGCGAGGCAAATCTTCCATCACATCTTGACCCCTTTTGAACGCTTTGTACCACTCATTAGAACGTGATTTTGATAAAGTCGATTCACCGTAAGCCTTCTGTAACATTTTCAGTGACTCCGAACACGAAATTCCATTGGCGATGAAAAATTTAAGAGAAACTCTTTGTTTGATGTTTTTCGCAATACACACTAGATATGATCTAACTTAAAACAACACTGGAAGTATTTAATTTATCTAAATAACAGATGCAACTCAAACTCCGCGCGAAAATGGAAAAAAGTTGTGCCAATTTATCTAACAATAAAAAAGCAACAAAAAAACTGAATTTGGAACCATAAACAAATCATCCATTCCCAATGCATTTTTACAGAATGTATAGGTACATCAAATCAGGTTTTATATGACGAAGTTCAAAGGCAACAAACATAAAAAAATACAAGCGAATTGAGAATCTGCTCCTTTTTGTGAAGTCGGTTAAAAACATTAAAAGTTTTTTTTTTCTTGAGATGTGATGTCTTTAAAAACATGTCTGCACTTCAGATAACTTATAAACGCTACTGATGGAGAATGCAGTTATTAACGTAGCCACGTACTGGGCCAATGCCAAAGAAAGTAGGAACCTATTCGAAAAAAAATGAAGTTTAATTCCTTGTTTTTTCCCAGATATTTTAATGTCTTTACAAAACAAACTATATTCAATAGCACAACAAACCTGTGCAAATCTCAATCCCGGCCATTAAGACTATTGGAAAATTAAGTGAATTCCTCTGAATGGCGGGAAATGCGGTTCCAGATAAGAATGTATATATTTGTTTACTTAATTTTACTTGGTAGGAAATGCTCCAAGGAAATTAAATGAGTAAAATTGTTGTTCAACAGGTTAAGGCTACACAGACACAACCTAGGCACTTATTAGATATAGGTATGGCACGACGTGTCCTAGCAACAACTATACTTAACTCTACTAGAATGGAAGTCAGTCTAAACCTACCACATGGGAAAATCAACCATGAGTGAGATAACCTACAAGGAGGAAGGACAAGGGAAGAGTTATTTATTATTATTATTACATTAATTGGACTGAAATACAGGCTTCGGCTTAGGTTACACCCTCGTCTCCAATAAATTTTTCGTTAAGCCTATGACTGGACAATATTGTTTTTGTAAATATTTCCTAAAGGTAATTGTGGTGATAATAAATAAATAAAAAATATTTATTAATTTATTTCAGTCAGTCCGTTGACCTAGACTAGGTACTAGACGGTTACCTACACATGAAAACCTCAGAGAACATCCGTAGTAAAGTAAAAATACTTCTTCTTCTACTTTATAGAGCTTGCTGCCTTTTATGTGGGATTTTGAGATATTTAATCGCTAAATTCAGTCATTCAACTGAGCACGTCAAAGCTTTGATAGCCAACACTTAGCTAATCAGCTCCAAGGACCAAGAGCTTGTAGTGTCGAGCCCGGTAAGGTAATGTACCTAAAGTTTAATTAGTTTTATACTATTGCGTGAGACGTAAGCACAAGTTCACCCGAAGGTAAGGGCGGATCCTTGGGTCAAGGTGGCCGGATAAAATGCTAAAATTATAAAGCTCGCTTCACTCGCTCAGTACGCCCCGGGCCCGTTGGTAAACAAGGTCAAAAAATGTTCAGTAAAAGCAGATTGGAGTTGGAGGCCCCTTATATGTAACATAACATAACATCACGCCTTGTTTCCCCGAAGGGTTGGACAGAGGTGTACCTATAGTACACCCACATTTCGCCAGTTATGTTTAAGTCCCATGTAATAGGGGGCGAGCCTATTCATACTATGCAACATATAAATGTAGTTTGCTAAAATTGTCTAGGTCGCTCTTACATTCTCTTATACCTACAAATTTTCAGCTTAATGAATCGACCACGACTCTTATTTCATCATGAATGGTCGAAAACGCTCAAAAAAATCTAACCTGTACGTTCAAGGCGGGGTTTAAATTTTCGAGCTCGCCTCGCTCGCTCTTGTTCACATTCTCTTAATTTTCAAACTTTTCTACATAGGTCGATAAAGTAACTCCTATTTCAGTAAGAGCAGTCGAAAGAAAACCTAACCTATACTTACGAGGCGAGATACAAAAAAATATTGAGCTCTTTTCGCTCGTATATTATCATACTTTTCTACGTACCGTTCAAAGTAACTCCAATTTCAAAATGTCCGTGTGCCTCTTCAGCTGAAATATTTCCCAAGTACCTAGTTATGTCTCTTAAGTAGCCATTAGCCTATAAAAAATGGATACGTTCAAATTTAAAAATTTCCATCCTCATTGATTGAGAGCTAATTTAAATAATCGTGTCTCATTAAAAACTGGATATGCGCCGGGAACATTTTCGCGCTATGATTTTTTACGATTTCAAGTGTCGCCTGAAACTGGACGAATCGTACGATAGACTACAAAGGCCGTTTTAAGGCAACCGTGTATCGTTGGTATAACGAATTCAAGCGCGGTCGACTAACTTTGGGACATGAAGAAAGAAGTGGTCGCCCTTTGACGGCTGTTACGGAAGAAAACGTGCTAGCAGTGAAAATTTTAATCCAAGACAATAGGCGAGTTACGTATCAAGAGATTCAGTACGTACTTACTGCAGGTTGGATCGGGAAGCTTTCACGAAATTCTACACGTGCATCTTCGCGTGAGGAGGATAGCTATACGCTGGATGCCGCACAACCTCACCGATGCTCAGAAGCAGGCCCGGGTGGAATGATGCTGTGTGGCTCGTCTCAATTATCAACAAATTTGAAGCAGGCTAGTCTCGGCGTGTTTACGACAGCATTAAAAGTGATGAGTCTTGGATTTATCAATACGATCCAGAAACGAAGCGCCAGTCGACGGTTTGGGTGTTTCAAAACAAATCAAAGCCAACCAAAGCGAAGCGATCTAAAAGCGGGGGAAGATTTTGATCACGAGCTTTTTCAATTTGACTGGCTACTTGGTTTCAATTCCTTTACGGAACCATGGAATCATCAATGCTGAAGGGTACATAGGTATATAGTACCAAATGCTTAACAGAAGTTTTCTCTGTTGTGAGCAAAAAGCGACCAAACACGGCTCCGCGGTCTACTGCTCCACCACGACAACGCGCCTCCGCACACCGCTCTTAAAACGAGGGACTTCCTGGACAGCACGCCGGTCAAAGTCCTGGGTCACCCTCCTTACAGCCCAATTTTTTTTTTTTGGGTGGGAAATCAAATGACTTCTCCCGCCGTGGGTGGAGCGGGAGGGTGTGTCAGACTTTTACTGACTAAAACCCACCCGTGTTCCTTCAAATGCCTGTGCCAAGGCCACGGTTACTCTTTCGAATTACCCGCGACTCTGAGGCGTCGGCCCTATCGGACCCCGTCATTTCGTACTGACGTCTCTATGAGACGCTCGTGGAACACGACGCGCCGTCGACCCGGGCCTGGTCCCTACCGGACGGCGAGCTACCCATTGTTCGCCGTCCGCAAGCCCGCGCCTACGGTGGCCGGGAATCTGCAGGCGACTCCCGACGCCCAGGGCGTCTCCTGCGGCGACTAGGGGCGTGAGGGCGCAAGGCTCTCGACCTCACGCGCTCCGCCTCCTCCTTCGCAAGCATTACTGCTTCGCAGAAGGAGGTGACGGCTTTCCATTCTCTGTCGCTCCGTATCATGGCCTGGACCAGGGCCGGACGCGAGAGATCGCCGCCGCCGATCGCCTCCGCGAGGACACTGCGGTGCTCCGCCCAAGCTGGGCAGACCTCCACCGTGTGCTCCACCGTGTCCTCCGGGCGATCCACACAATGGTGACATCCGGGCGTTTCCTCCCGCCTTATTCGAAACAGGAACCTCCTGAAACAACCGTGTCCGGTGAGGACCTGTGTCAGGCGGAAGGTGAGCACGCCGTGGCGCCTCTCCAAACACTCCTCAAAGAGGGGACTTACCGCCGCTATTGTGGCGTGCACTGGGTTGCGACAATCGCACCCTCCATATCGCCATGAGATCCCGCCGGAGCTCTGCCCGCTGTACTGTGATTTCTCGCGGCAGCAGAGTTACACCCTTTTGGGAGTTACACGTTTTGCCCAGTTACACGTTTTGCCTCCTCGCGCCACTCCCATACGTGCTTCTGCCTCCAGATCCCATGGCGGCAATCCGGCAAGGAGGCTCGCCGCCCTCCTTACAGCCCTGAGCTAGCACCGTGTGACTTCTATTTATTCCCAAAAATAAAATAAAAATTCAATGGGATACAATTTTATCGTCGCCGGAAGATGCGCTGTCAGCGTTCGAGCAGGCTGTAAACGAGGTGTCTATGGCGGACTGAAGTGTTTCTAAAACTGGTTCAGACGCATTAAACTTTGTATAAAGTGGAGAGTACTTTGAAAAGATTTAATAAAAAAATATTTACTTATAGAACTTTTTTTTTCGCATAACTGTCTCACTTATGTAAGTAAGTACCTTTAAACAGTCCCGTATATAGATTTTTTCGAGGCGGGGCAAAAACTGTCGTCTGCCGAGGGCCACCCCTGGCCCCGCCAATCCTTTAACATTTTCCATGAACCCTTCCATTTTAAATATACATGGATATGTCGAAATCTGTTTCGATATGTTTGAAATAAATCGTGATCATCTGACCGGGACTTCGTCCGCGTGAAATTTCGATCCCCGACCCATCGTGTCTCCGCGTATCGTTCGATTCGTTCGCCCTCGCGACCACAGAGGCGTTCATGCGCCTCTGGTTCGCCGCGGCGTAGATTTATGGCAAGAGATAGCAAGCTTACCTTTTTATATATCCAAATAAAAGTGGATTATGTGTATCGGGATTGGCCCTCATCAGCGATATTACACTTGCACTTTGTAAGTAGGCGTGGATAGTCGGGCGAAGAAAATAGAGACACTAGTTATAGCACAATTACTTTATTTCACACACAATTTCTTATAAAATAATCACCATGAAATGACCTGAAGGCAGAGGTCCGACATATTAAATGAAAGTATGAAATATAGCAGTAACCAACTTATTTATTCCAACAGCTTGTTAATTAATTAAATGGATCGATATAATAGCTCTAGGCGCTACAGCAGGTGCACCGGGCCGAGCCTGTCACAAGAATGATCCCCCTCTTCGCTGCGCCCTAGCTTACATTAAGTTGCTTGAGAAGTGGGGAGCGTGGGGAGGCGAACGTCCCGCTTTGCACAGCGTAACTCGGCCCGCTGCACCTACCGCTTACAACGGTGACGCCGACACGGCCATACTGACGTGCGGACGTCCTCGTACGCGTAGTCTCATCAAGCATTGTCTAATCAGACATAACGTTATTATTAATGTTCGTTCATCCTGACCAGCAATCTCGATGAGCAAAAAATCCAGGTCATACCTACTGACTGTGCAACCAACTCTGGACCGCTCAATATTGAGCCTTCAGGACTTATATACTAGTAATCTGGTCCGGTTCAGCCCTGAAGAGCTTACTACTAATTCTGGACCGCTCGTTATTGAGCCTTAAGGACTTTAGCAATCTGGTCCGGTTTACCCCTTCAGAGTTATAATCTTCTGGCCCGGTCTAGCGACCCTTCAGAATTATAACCACCTGGACCGGTCAAATGACCCTTCAGAATTATAACCTCCTGGTCCGGTCTAGCGACCCTACAGAGTTAAAATCTCCTGGTCCAGTTATAACAAACCCTTCAGGATTGTTACTGCTTGGTCCGGTCATGAATGACCCTTCAAGATCACTCCAGTTTATACAGTATTTTTTTGTCTCTTTTTGTCTCCTTTTTCTCTCTTTTTTGTCTCTTATTTGTCTCTTTTTTTGTCTCTTGTTAGTCCGGACTAAAATGGTCCCTGTAGATTATATAATCAAATGTATTAAAGTCCACACATGCTATGTTCATTGGTAGTTTCACTACCACCAAAGTCATTTACTTTAGAGCCTATAACAGAAACAAACTATTTTAATCTTAAGAATAGACTTGACTTCGACACTCCACTGAATGCGTAGCACGCCTGTGCGATGCCAACCGAGTCTCATGTCATACAGCCAGCAAAATGTCACTTCAAGGTGCATAAGCGTTCTGTGTTGTGTCAAGAGTGTCATGTCATTGAATGTGTCGTAGCAGACACATAACTCATGTTCACTCATGTTCACTCTAAACTAACAAACGACATCTATGAAAACAAAATAACACTAATTTAAGTATTGAAGCGCCGTCACGGCCAGACTGACAATCGCACGTCCTTGTGCGTCTCCATCCCCTTAAAGTCACCGTGGGCCCATTTTTCTGTATAAAAAATAAAACTGGTAGATACATTACTTTGTACGCTCGTCCATCAGTGACATACATTACAACGTTTTATAACCCACAAAATCAACCTTTAGGAGCTCAGCCGGACAACTTAAATAGGCGTCCCTTCAGCCAGTTATCTCTCCAGATAACATGGACCAGGCAACCAATCAGCGTCTCTCCGATCACTCACTAGTACCACACATATCTCCATTGATCTCATAGCCTCTCAGACTAGACGATCACTTTATAATATGACCCAGAACATCGGCCTGCATAAGCCAGTTCTATAGACTACCCAATAACACACACCATAGGACGTCAACCCGCATGAGTCGGTCCCTTACTTTATCTCACAGATTAGTACCAATGTTACGTTTAATTACGTTTCTTCACTCTCCGAGGCCGAGAGGTTTCCAGAGCTGGCGGATAACGTACGTGAACTACAAATAGACAAAGCATCACTAAAACCACCCGACTACGCCCACTCCACTCGTCAATCGCGGACTGCCGCCACCTCGGTCTCCTTCAAGCTACCAGTAAAGGTGGTAGCTAAATGCACCAAGCCCTCACTTCCCCCGGGCATTGCACGAAAATGCTTATGACCATATTTGCATTCTCTATTAGACACACAACAAAGGGAAGTCTGTACTCCCTGCGCAGCCCAATTGAACCCCCCCCTGTCACATTCAATGAAGTAGGAATCACCACTGTAGAACGGTCTCATTTTTCCCACTGTGACGCAGCAACTGTCTCAATTTTCTCGGATGCTATCTTACGAATTCTGCACTTCGAGAAGCTCGCCGCGCCAGGTCCCATCAGATTCACTTTTGATTATAACAACTAAGCACCTCAATGTCCTCATGACTCTCTCTACCCGAACACCTGCCCTGCCAGAACCGTTAGCAACAAGGTGCAACTCTACACCATGTTCACCATAAAATTGCTGTCTGCGCCAATACAATACCCACCCCGATCCGAATAGACAGAGCCGCCTTTAGTGCTTCATCTGCACCTGCTGCATCCAACTAAGAAGTGCACTGGAGAAGGACGCATTTAGTGAAAGAGTCAACAATGACAACAATAATCCCTACCATCGATTCCTCCACCCAACTCCTCCGCGATGTCTAAAAGTACAGTATGCCATTGTGCAGAAACCCAAAGCATAGGATGGAGTCCCCGTACCCGTTGAGCCCCGAACAATCCCTTGAGGCCCAGCACACAAGTGTGAAGTTCAATCAGTGCGTTCCAGTCAAATCATTTTAGTCAGAACCGGTTCTGATGTTAGTATTTCGATCACTTTCTTGTAAATATCTTATGTCTGTCCATTTGATAGGCCCTTTTAATTTGATTCAAGATTCTTAACGTAAAACACGTGAAATGTGGAGCAACGCGCCAAAAACTAATCTAAAGGACCTACAGATTGCTCAAAATAAAATTATTAAACTATAATTTCGCCATGATTACCTTACACCTACAGTTAAAATTTACAGGGAAACGAAACTCATGAATAATAAACAACTTCCTGCATATTGTAACAGAATACTTGAAAATTCTAAGTAAGTTCATTCAAACAAAAATACATCAGGTACACAATCGCAGCAATTGTAGGAAGGATCACATTTTACTACCGCGAGTGCGGACAGTCAATGGCGAGAGAACAATTATTTTTGCAGGAGTGCAACAATATAATAAGCTACATATAGAAGTAAAGAATGCAAACTAAACGTCTGCTATTTTCAAAATTAAATAAAAAAAATCACTTTCTAAATGATCAAACACTACTCCATTAAACAGACTTGCCCTGCTACTGCATTGCTTGTGGCATCAGGATCGCATTCCTCATCTACGGTAATTATTTTTGCGGGTGGATCGAAAAGTTTTAAGTTTTGTGTTAGTTAATAATGTTATTTGCGTACGAAAAGAAATGGTATTACAACTTAGATGATTTAATATAAATTAAAACAATAGCTGCTTAGTTTGTGTGTCCAAGTTATATTTTAAGTTTAAAAACGTTCTCAAGTGAAATCTTTGTAATTTATTATCGAGAAATAAATTTCTTTAACCATAAACACCATACCACCAATAAATAATCAATTATCCTTTAGCACTGAACTAATGCGAGTTTATCTTCACCATGTAGGTCAGTGTTGATGTTGCGGTATATGATAAAGAAACTCTTCAGTAACGTTAACTTTCTTACCCAAAATAGAATGTAATTTTGACAATATCCGCACGTACATGGATACCACTATCTAATAGATCCCTACCTATAATAACTGGTTCTGTAATTGAGTTAACAGGTACAACATGAAACAAAAAGGACACTGACGTGTGAAATTTCACCACGGCTTAGTATTCTGCGATTCATATTTAACGTTTTCTTTACCTATACCTGTAAGGTAAACTTAATCACAGCGCATGGTGCCCTGGAAATTTTGACAAAGCTAAAAGCTACAAACGAACTACCAGATAATCTATTAAAAAGAAAAGGAACGAGCTCACCGGATAATGTGGTTGTCCATACACGTAGCAGGTAAGACGGTTCGTATCACGACTCTTCGGTGCTGGTGCTCGATTCGAATTCTTCACTTCGGTCAAAGGTTCGTACTGCCACTTGCTTCAATCACTTGATTTTGGACTGTTGTCTTCAACGATGACATGTGCCATTGAAGCGATTGTCATTATCAGGATAAAACCGTATCAGTCGCGCAGTTGCGGTGAAATTTGACGTTTGCGGTTAAGTGGTTGCCGGAAGTCGTGATAGCAAAAACTCCATATTTTGAATAGATTAGACGTTGGCCCACACTTCACTGTCGTCATTATTTTCTTCAGGTTTTTACCCTTCGAATCCCAATTCTGATATCGGGATTGGCCCTCATCAGCGATATTACACTTGCTCTTTGTAAGTAGGCGTGAAGAAATAGATACACTTGTTATAGCACATTCACTTTATTTCACACGCAATTTCTTATAAAATAATCACCTTGAAATGACCTGAAGGCAGAGGTCCGACATATTAAATGAAAGTATGAAATATAGCAGTAAACAACTTATTTATTCCAACAGCTTGTTAATTAATTAAATGGATCGATATAATAGCTCTAGGCGCTACAGAAGGTGCTCTTCGCTGCGCACTAGCTTACATTAAGTTGCTTGAGAAGTGGGGAGAGTGGGGAGGCGAACGTCCCGCTTTGCACAGCGTAACTCGGCCCGCTGCACCTACCGCTTACAACGGTGACGCCGACATGTGCTTAAAAAACAGAGAGTTCCTGTCAGAATTCAACTGTGCCCCCTGCAACCCGCTCACACCGTTTGACAACCTATGCCTATGCTAATCTCGTAATGATTACCTCAGTGCGCCATCCGCAGAGAAATATAAGTGCTGCGCATTTCATTTATCGCCAAGTTGCGGTCTGGGTGGTGCACTTGTCTGCCACGCTTGAATTTGCCGCCCCCTGAAGTTGGCGCCCGGGACAAGGGGTCCGGTTTGCCCTCCCCTAGATCCGGGGTTGCATAATATTTATGTATAGGGTCCAAACAAAAAACCTGGACAAACTTGCTCCGTCCTCCCTGATACCACTCCCATGAAAAGGTAACGCACCGTTCTTGAGAAAAACTAATTATGTATTGTAACCTAACCTCAAAACACTTTAATATCGCTTTTCCAACGTCTCCGGCGCTGCGGGAAGTGCAACCCCTTCGCCCTTGCGTAACAAAGGATAGGCACCCATGCTTTGTTACAGCGGGCGGGGGTTGCCCTCCCTTCGCGCCTCCGGATTTTTATAAACACTCTAGGGGTAGGAGCCAAAAGACTAAGTGGAGTCGGGGTAAAAAACGCTATTTGCGTCATTTGTCAGTGTCATTTGTTTACTCCCAGAGTTGTGAGAAGTTTGTGTACCCCAACTTCATTGTTAAAATAGGTCGACATTCTTTTTTCGACGAATGTCGACGTAAACAAATGACACTGACACATGACGCAAATAGCGTTTTCTTTTTAATTTTTACGTTCCGTTTCATAGATTTTGCACGACATTTTACACCACAGACACAGATTTGGTTGTCAATCGCCGATTTTAACGTTTCGTTACGCTGTAATCTAATTTGAGGTTAGAAACATTTATTATTAATTTCTCGAAAAATATGCATTACCTTGTATTAAGAGTGGTAGCGTTACAATCAGGGAACCCAACCCTACCATATTTAACCCTTTTTACCCCCGAACTCCTGCCAAAGGATACTAGACCCAACCCATATTTTTCCCAATTATGTAACTGTAAATATTGTACTCAAGTGCCTTATAACTAATTTATGTAGGTAATCATTGTAATTAACCAGAAGTGAGTAACGAGCGTAGCAGAAATACCTATAAATTATCTGCCTTAGTACCCAGCAGTACCTAATTCCGGGCCCGGCCGGTGTCCTTTGTTATCATGAAATCAATAAAATGTCCGTATATCGAGGGCACTATTAGCAATAAGGGGCGACATATTTTGAATAATTAGTCACGGATTTCTGTTCACCAAAATACGATGCACAATAAATGTTCAATGAAAAAACGTTACAGGGAATTTGTTACCAAAATAAACAACCACATAGAATCTCGTGTAGATTCCTACATACAAAACATGCACTGAAAAATTGCAGCTAATACTTACCCTCCGCAGGAATTTAAAACTCGCAAACACCATTTTGAATAATAATCTATTAAAACAATCAAAATTTTACCACCATTTTATTACTTATTGAGTGTTAATGAGTTTCTAAAAATTGATGAAACCGGAAACCTGCGTCGATAATATATCACTTGTCAATTTTACGAGCTGAAAGATTTTTATGCGGCCTAATAAAAATGTCTGACGAGGTGCGAATATTCCTTTAACAAGAGACGTTTTCAATTTGTTCGGATAGCCAAGAATTTGGGCGGGAAGTAAATATTTGCTGTAATGGCATTGCACTAAAGCGCCTGAACGCTCAGCAATACAGCGCTTTATCAGTATCTTGAGTAAATTATTCTTTTACGCGTAGACATCATACGATCGAGTTTTCTTTTACTATTTTATTACAAGATTTATCTACAAGATTTTCTGTGCATTTTTGCGTGTGAATGAAAATTCGAAGATTATAAATGGAACCATTTTTGATTTTCTGTCATCTTTTTTTTTATTGTGGCAATACATAAAACATTCGTCTGTCATTTTTTGTATTGTTTTGTTTTCAAAAACATAACTTTTCGTAAACAAAACTTTTCTCAAAAATTATTCAATTATTTTAGACTGAATTTCGATTGAAGCGCTGAAGGATACAAAATATATAAAACACTGCGCGCGCATTTCTCCGTTCTATAATTTGTCGGTAAAACAGTGTGGACTCTAAGAGAAAAGTGTCGAATATCTTGCAGCCCGATAAGTTGAACGAGATGGTTCCAAACCGATACTTTAAATTACTTTAGATACGATAAAAATCTACTCAAAACTTGCTAATTGTAATAGGTGTGTAAAAGGTTGTTTGTCGTAAGGAAATCTTTAATGTAAATAGCAACATCAAAGAAGATAAGTGCTGTTCAAAATGGATGGAGGCAAGTGCTTTTATTTTTCTTTTGATCGTTTGTTTGGATAGATACATAGTAAAATCACGAAAATCATTTTTGAATAAAAAGACAAAACCCTTCACAAAATATAAATCTAGAAGTAAAGGTAGGTACTATTATAAAATTAAGTAAATATAAATTGAAAACTTGCAAAGTAATACAAACATTCAAATAAATCAAGCTAAATCTAAAACCTTCACTTTACCATCTAAATGCGGTGTTTTTATTTCATAGAATCTGAATTTATTAATAATCAGTCACTGGTTACCAATCTGTAATCAATAATGCATTTTTAAATTAGGAACTTCCCTAATATTGTTTTTTTTTAGAAGGCAGGAAAAAACAAGTGAACTATGAACAATTGTTAGCTCTGCTAGAGTTTCTCAAAGAACATGAAGACTTGGCAAAGGGTCTCACAAGGGGCAGGCACCGACGTGGCAAGTTCCACATTGTAAAAGCCTGGCACCTATGCTCTAAGAAGCTGAATGGCATTAAAGACGGTGCCATAAAAGATGGAAAGGGTTGGTCTAAGGTGAGTTAATATTTTTCCATGTCAAGACTATCTTATGTTTAGAAGTAGCAAAGTTCTTTGTGAAGGAGCTGGTGGAAGTACTACCAAAGTAGCAATTTCTAAACAGCAAAATGCTGAACAAAAACAATAAATAGCAGGGGCAGGCAATGCGACGGGATGGGTTGGAGGAACAAGAAATTTCATGCGGAAGAAGTAGCGGGCAGAAGCTAGAGTGACAATAAAATTAAATGAACTAAGGATGTTCGCCCACAACATCGAAGTATTAGACGCCATAATAAAAATGAATGAGCCTTACCAAGCTCAAAATTAACTATGTTCCATTCAGGACCTTTAGCCATGTGCATTAAAATATATAATAAACTTCCAAATTCAATTAAGGACATAGAGTACGAAAATAAATTTTAAAACAGTCTCCAAAAATACTTATACTAATATCGTATTGCAGTCTTAAATTCATACCTGTACACAATACGCACATCGCCTACAATTTTGACTACCTATGATATTTTATTTTATGATTATTACTGTTATCGCTATTTGTTTAAATTTAAAGTTTATCTTATTTGATTTATGAATGGAAGTGATGACCAATTAGTTGTTCTTACCCTATCCTATAATTATTATATTGCAATTACCTATTTAAATATTAAATGATGGACACCTAAATTAAACATGTCAAAATAAGTATTTTTGTATACGCACAGTGGTTTGTTTAATATTGTGACACTGTAGAACTTTAAGCTGTGTATTTATATTGCTGTGCCCTAGCAGGGTTCATGTATGAAACCTGAGTATACTTGTAACAACTTATAAACTACATGAATGCAATAAATGATGATTATGAATAAGACCTCTTTAAATTTTCAGTATTGGTGTGACTGGAAGTACCGAGCCAAGAGACGTGCACTAGAGCTGAAAGCCTCTAAAGACAGTGACAGACCCCTACCTGAAGGCATGTTGCCGTTGACAGAGTTGGAAGAAAATATTTTGACTCTTATAGGACAGAGCGCTGTTGAAGATGTAGTCATCGTAAATGATCCGCTGTCTGAAGAAGTAAGTTATAACAGTGATGACAAATTATTATTGTTGACAAAATATGCTTGTAGTGTTAATCTGCTAATGCAAGCAAACCATTGCAAGATGTTTTTACACAAGCGTGCATCACTTGTAGTAGCTGAAAAAGTACAGTTTGTCTAGAACTGCCTGTTTTTAAATCCTTCCTTTATATCCAATGGCAAACATTTGTCATTTTAGGAATAACACACCTACTTGTCTACTACAATACAATATAATAATTATTTCAACAACTATTACAACATTTTCATAATTTTAGGGGTTGGATGAAGCAATACAGAATTATCCAGACAACAATGAAGACAGCCCAATAAATCAGTATTTTGGTGAGTTTTCAATCTAGTTAAGAATTTGTCGGATTAGGCCCAGACATCAGAAGTAAGACTCAGGTATGACAATACATTTCCAATTGAACAATCAGTTAATAAGTATCATGAATCTCGAAGTATAGAAATTGAATTAAATAACTAATAATTTTAATGAGGGCGGTCACATAGGGCAGTACTGACTGTCAGGGACAGTGGTCCATGCACCCACCGCAATAAGGACAGTACTAAATGTCACAGACATCGTTCCACGTCCAATAACCGGGCAGTACTGACTGTCGAGAAACAGTGGTCCGTGCACCAAGACGCATCCGTTCGAAATGCGTGCTGATTGAACAGCGCAGCTCCTTTTAAAAGCGATCGCTTGACAGCGAAACGTCACAACATTTTATTAGATTGGATTCAAGTCTATTAAGCCAAATGATCTATAGAGTGAATGATTTCTTTATGATGCGTCTGGTGCACGTTCCACTAGCGCCATCTAGTCGCCGTCTCTCGCAGCTGCTAATCACTATGGCTGCCGTCACGGCCATTCTGACAAATCACTCGTCCTCGAGTGCATTCAGTCATCTAATAAAAAAAGACTCATTAATTTATATCATCATCATCGTTACATATCAAAATAGAAAATATCACTGGTCTAGGTATTTCTTTATAAAAGAAAACCCCTACAGTTTAATCATGCTGGTCTAAATCGTCACCCACTAAAGCAGGTGAGATTCCTGCAGCTCATCACAGAAGTCACTGGTCTAGGTATTTCTTTACAAAAGAAAACCCCTACAGTTCAAACATGCTGGTCTAAATCGTCACCCACTAAAGCAGGTGAGATTCCTGCAGCTCATCACAGATATCACTGGTCTAGGTATTTCTTTACAAAAGAAAACCCCTTCAGTTCAAACATGCTGGTCTAAATCGTCACCCACTAAAGCAGGTGAGATTCCTTCAGCTCATCACAGATATCACTGGTCTAGGTATTTCTTTACAAAAGAAAACCCCTACAGTTCAAACATGCTGGTCTAAATCGTCACCCACTAAAGCAGGTGAGATTCCTTCAGCTCATCTACAGTTCAAACATGCTGGTCTAAATCGTCACCCACAAAAGCAGGTGAGATTCCTTCAGCGCAACACAGGATCATCATCAAATAACAGCTGGAGTGATCTTAATATTTTGTTTGCAGAGATGATCGTCTCCCACAAAAGTAGAAGAGACCATACTAGTTGATCATTCCAAAGATTCTATTATAGCTTTGGAATTATCTACACTTAATGTTCGAGAGCTAACAGATAAAGTTTCTTCCGAGTTATTTAAATCATTTGCACCAAGGGTGCGAGAGCTTACAGAAAGTGTTTTCTCTGAATCATCCGCAGTCAATGCACGAGAGCTTAGAGTACGAGTTTCCCCTGTATCTGAGGTCATATTATTATTTACAGGTACAATAGCCATACGGAACTTATTATCTGCCACGGTTCGTTTATGATCATCATCACTATAATTTTCGTCAAACAGTGACTATTTTATAAGGTCACTTATTTTTTTAAATCTAAATTAAGTTGATGTCTTTCTTCGCAATTTACAAAAGAAAACACCTGCAAAAGGTTTAATCCGGGCTTTCCCCTTATTAAACCTTAGTGTCAGCTTTAGTCACTCTTTGAAAATTTTTTGATGCACGATGAACGAGCAGTTTCAACTTTTTTAAACTCACTGCAGTCATAACAACGTCCGCTATCTGCGATAATGCGCTTTGGAGCACCAAAATTTTTAATTGATCTTTCAGCGTATGAAGAACTCAGGCCAGAGTATATTCCAACGGTACAAACTTTGTAAAGGCGTCTATTAAAACTGAACAACATTCTTTTCTATCGCTTTTTCCCGAAAGTGTTCCAGTTAGATCTAAATGAATTGTGTGCCAAGGGATTAGATGTTTTGGAATTGAATGTAACTGCACTTGCTGTACACCTGAAGGGCCTTTGGAAGTTTTACGAACTACGCAGCAAAAAATACACTTTTTACCAATTTTGTCATGTCGGGAAACCAATAAAATTCGTAAAGAACATGGCTAATTAGGGACCAAACCAATGAACGATAGGTAGCCAACCAGAAACTCCTCTACCTTCTGTGGCAGCACGCACGTTTTGCGCGCGCGCCCCGCGACATGACACTGGCGCTCAGCTGTGTGTGACTCATATTTATAACCTCGGTACGTTAAATATACCGATATATTTCTGATTATATCTTCATCTCGAGTTTCATCCCTCTACTGCCTAAACGCCAAAGTGATGACCCCGAACGAAGCAACCGAAGAAAACTATGCAGCGTGACACCGAACAACCAGACGTGAAATTAGCAGGAGCAAGCTCAGCGAACTCACAGGACGTTTCGCTATCACCCCAACATATCGCCGAAATCTCGCGTTCCCTTCGAGTACCACCTTTCTGGCGCGACAAACCCCGATTATGGTTCATCAGTTTCGAAGCAGCTACGCGTGATCTCAAGATCAAGTGAAACACAGAAGGCAAGATGGTCATCGCTCAGCTACAAAAAGAAGACATCAAGCAAATATGTGACGTCTATATTCAGTCATACAGAAACGTCTTATTTCTGTGTACGAATAATCTGATGGCGAGCGATGGAACTAGAAAGCCTAGCCAAATACTATGTCACAAGCGCAATCTCGCTCACAATAAGGTGCCAGATTACACACTACGGCTCATGTGGATGAATTTACTACGCGCACGTCCGATCAGTACTTGTAGTAAGTGACACAATAAGCAAGGATACAGCATTCGTTGAATTAGCCAAACTCACTGAAAAAAAATGCTTCAACAAGCAAGTGAAATTTCTGCAGTATCTGTCACATCAGCGTCAACGTCTCAGCAAAACCCACCTGGGAGTGAGCATACAAAATCACGTCGAAGAAATTAGAATTGCACGTAGAGATCGCCGAACTGAAGAAGTCATACCGCCACAAGAACCACGACCGCTCACGCACGCCACCGCCGCGACACCACAGCCGCAACTCGTACTGAGCGCGTTCGACGTCACGCCTCCTCTCTGGTTCAACTACATCGTCAACGCATTCGATTTTAACAAAGCAGGGAAGACGGAAAACTAAAGGAGGCGTGGTTCTATCTTCCTATACAATATTCCTGGTCTTGAACCTTGCATACGTGATATCTCTTCAGGTAATTGATTATTTAGGAATTGTTATCATTTCAAAAAGTACCGAATCGCGCTTCCGATCTTTATCTAAATGTAAAATTTACTTTACGAGGTTTAGAACTATTTGAGGGTAGCGGAATATTTTCCTGCATGTTTTGTGATGACGAATTGCCAGAGGTGGGCGAAAATCCGATCCCACTTCTGATGTCGGATTAGGCCCAGACATCAGAAGTAAGACTCAGGTATGACAATACATTTCCAATTGAACAATCAGTTAATAAGTATCATGAATCTCGAAGTATAGAAATTGAATTAAATAACTAATAATTTTAATGAGGGCGGTCACATAGGGCAGTACTGACTGTCAGGGACAGTGGTCCATGCACCCACCGCAATAAGGACAGTACTAAATGTCACAGACATCGTTCCACGTCCAATAACCGGGCAGTACTGACTGTCGAGAAACAGTGGTCCGTGCACCAAGACGCATCCGTTCGAAATGCGTGCTGATTGAACAGCGCAGCTCCTTTTAAAAGCGATCGCTTGACAGCGAAACGTCACAACATTTTATTAGATTGGATTCAAGTCTATTAAGCCAAATGATCTATAGAGTGAATGATTTCTTTATGATGCGTCTGGTGCACGTTCCACTAGCGCCATCTAGTCGCCGTCTCTCGCAGCTGCTAATCACTATGGCTGCCGTCAAATTCATCTCAATAGTTCAGTAAACATTATCATTCATAATATTTGCATGTCATACTATGTGGCAACTTTTTTTTTTATATTATGCTGCATGCATTTTATTCTTGTATGTGTACACATGTTTGAGCAAATAAATATATCATATGTTATCTTACCTTGAAATGGGGAAGGCAACTGTCAAAATGGCGTTGTCGTAGCTAGTTCCCAAGACTAGCTACAAGGAACTACAAGGCGTGATGAATTATAACCGTACGCAAAATACGCGCATTGTCGTGGAGTTGCGGACACCAACACGTATTACCAGGGCGTGATGTGGTTTTATTCTATTTTGGCGAAAATTGACGCGTTGTTGTGTTCTTAAATTAGCAGATTGTGGTTTAAAGCTATTTGTAGAGATATTTTTGAGTTCGAGTTCATGTCGAAAACAATTTGACGAAAATCATAACGAGTAAATATTCAAGGTTTAAAATTCTGACACTTTCCATGTCAAGTACTTGATTTAAAATAATGAAATCACCGAAAATAACGAAATAGTGAAATAAAATCAAACTCATGAATGAAAATAAAATGAAATGAATGAACGAAATGTCAAATTTATTGTAGGCCGTAGGGACCTAGCTATGGTCACGCCATCTACAATTAGCTTTGCCCGACCTTCCCCATTAGTTTAAATATTTGTAATGGAATTATTTTCTCTTTTTCAGAAGCAGATGATGTGGAGCCACTTACAAAAAGTCGTAAAAGACGACAGACATGTCATGATGATGATGCGGGACCAAGCAGCCCACTTGAAGGAAAACCGACAGTAGACACACGTGGAAGTGGAAATACGAAAAGCTCAAGTAAGCTTTTATTATTTCAGAAACTGAATAGGTACCAGTACCTAAGTCCGGTCGGCTGCTGGCAATACCAACAAGTTCATTGTGGCAAGCCTTGCTCCAAGGGTCGGCTTTAAGTCTTTACCTCTTCCTGTTAATTATGGACCCTCTGACGTCGGACTTACAGAAAGAGGTGCATGACATTTTCTTATTGTCAATGCAAATGGATCAGGTCCATTGTCAGGAATCAGTACAGAATGTTGGCTTGAAAATCAGCAGATCCAAAGTTTACTTGTGGTCTTAACACTAAGTTTTGTATTACCTGCGTGCATTGTTAGCTTACCGGCTCCTTGTTTTCGTTTATTTTTTGCAGAAGTTGAGACAAGATCGTCCAAAAGGCGTAGGAAGCAGCGATCACCAATCAACTCTGACATGGAACCGGGCGGATCATGCAGTCCGTTTGAAAGAAAACCCGAAGTAGTTGTCACGAATAATGAACATTGTATTGATTCAGGTCATTTTTAATTTTACTCTATGGATGCCTACAAAAAGACTGTCGTGGAAAATTTAAGTCTAAGGTACAAGAGCGTTTTAATTGCTTTCAATCATGCACTGTGGCTGGTGAAAAGTCAGCGTATTGTTGACGCCAGAAGAGCTAAATAGTACCGATAGGCCTATTGGCATATATTTAATCGAACCCCAAGTAATTGCCATTTTGCTTCCAAAAAATATTGAACACCAATATAATGAATGCGCCTCTTTTGTTAACTGCTCATAATTCCTAAAAATACTAAATAGCCAAGTAACTTTGCCCGGCCGCTGCCGCAACACCGCTCGCCCCGCTCGCTCGGCTCGCGCGCATTTTGTCACAGTTCTAACCTATCCTAACCCATATGGTCGTGGTATTCTAACTTAGTTACTGCGACCAACCGACCAGAAAGTTAAAAAAGGAACTCGTTTATTTAAAAAAATTGTCCATCAATAAAAGCCCAAAAGTTTTTAGAGGTTCATTAATTTTAAAAAATGTGCATAGAAAGAAGGTCAATTCACAATCAAAATATTTATGAAACATCAGAAGCAAAGTGCACGGTCCCAATTGGTTGTCTCCTATGGAGAAGAGCTGGCAAGAAACTCGTTGGTTCCTCTTTTAATAATAATTATGGGCTTTTACTATCCTTTCAAATTACACTGTTAGTAGGGGAGAACAATAATAAATAGAAAATGGTCAACAAATCAAAATATAAAATTTATATGAAAGTCAAAGAAGTATATTTTTTAAAAAAACTCGTGATTTGGGATCAGTTTTTCCGAGGATCAGTAAAATATGTCCCTTATTCTTTTACATGATATCGGCTCAAACCGTTTCCGCGTCCTAGTCCCAGAAAATGTTTCCAAAGGGCCAATGTTGTGGGAGGCTTGTAAGAGCCTTTTTGGTCCTTTGAGACTAGAAGTGTCATAATTGTAATAATTCTAGTTTCTTTTTTCTTCACAGATGGCGAGGACAAAGCTTCAGCTTTTCTATCCATAGAACGAGAAAAAGTATTCAGTACTGGTAAAATTATAAACACATTAGAGATGATACATTCAGAGATAGCTCGACTCACAAGTGTCATGGCCGACATAAAAGATTATTTAGTAACTAATTATCGACAAATAAGTGTAACTTAAAAAATACTTTTAATATCTAACTTTAAAGCTTAAAAATGCAATTTTTTGGAAAATTATGTGATATTTTTATTTAAAGATAAATAGCGATGAGATTGTTTGTAGTTGTATTGTAACTACTTGTTTTAAACGTAGTTATACCTACATAGTAAGGTGATTAACGTACAGTCAACTGCACTTTCATGTTAACAATTTGACATTGACAGCAACTTTATGTCTTATCAGTAAGGGTGAGTTTCTTATCTCAAGTCTTACTTAGACGCGCGGTTGGCCGTACAATATAATCTATTTAAATTAGCTGTAAAATGATTAAAGTTAAGTCCATTGTTTTCGTTTGTGAAATCAAATTATTCAGTTTGTTACTGACCCATTAACAATTAAACCGCAGAATTAGGCAAGCAACTAGATAAAGAATTCACGATCAAAAACTAAATTAAGAGCAGAAGGAAGGACTCTGTTTTACAAAAAAAAAAAAAAAACAATTCTAAATATAGTAAGTATATTTTGAATTATTCTTAATAAATGTCTGTCACAAATAAATAAATAATTAGTAAATGTAGATAAATACTTCATTATGTATCATCACATACTTAGGCCCACGTGCACCACCATAGTTAAATGCATTAATTTGAAATATAGTTCTTTCAAAAGTTTGAACATGACAGAGACAGAATGAAAGAAAGAAAGAAAAATATTTCATTTGGGAGGGAAATGGCATTAACAACTAACAAAATTTTCTAAAAATACCACAATGTCTCCTATCTGCTGAGATATCGGCCCCATATAAATATCGCAGCTGTATGCTGATACAGCTGCAATATTTAAAATGAATGATAATGATAACATTTAATGATGTTTTAAATACGCATAGCGTTGAATGCATTTAGTTAACGTGGTGCAAGCGTTAAGTTATAGTCCCTAACGTGTCAGAAACACTAGATCAATAAATTGATGAAATTCTCTTCAAAAAGTGATGTTTTAACGTTTTTTTTTTAAATAATTCCATCAGTAAGTATTAAATATATAGTTTTAACCATTCCACTATAGCAGCCCAAATCTATAACCCAATATGTTTTGTTTCTATGTTCTGCAATAGGGATAGACATTTTAAAAAAAATTGTTTGCACTATTTGCAAACAATATTATAAAAGTGTAGAAGCTTAAAAAATTGCCAAGTTATAAAAGTTTTAAAACAAGTGTTGGACAAAGACAGCACTATCGTAGAAGTGACGTCACGACTATGTAACTTCATACTAGCAACGTACATTGTCCGTACCTCGCGACAAGGACAGTAGTAATCCCCTCCAAAAACTTTAAAAGCTTGTAGCTTCTTCAAATTTCCATCGTTTTTCAGATCTTATCGATAATCTCATTTTAAAGAAGCCTTCTTTGAAATAACATTATTTGTTCGAATATTTCTAATATTAGTCACCATCCCTATTGTTCTGCACCAACCGGGGGTTGCCTTTGGGTGCACCTGCATAGTGCACACAGATATAATCGTGGGGCCTCATCATTTAAAATTGCCTAGGGGGCTTCTGTGAGTTGGCTAAGGCCCCTTGTGGCGTACGAGGGGTCGTAGCCAACTCGCAGAAGCCCCTAGGCAAGATTTCATATGCCCGGGACCCCAGGGTCTCGAGATATGTCCAGGATTTTTAAAATATTATTATTATTGTCTCCGAAGGAGAACAAACATAATCGAATGTGCATACTTATCAAGTTAAACTAATAATGTGTCATCTTATTATCATAGTGTATGTAGTCATAGACTGAATAATATTAATTATGTATAGTATATATGCTGTTTGAACACCTACCAATTAATATACAGATTTGATTCGGTTCCAATACTAAAAACTTGTTTTGAATTATAAAGTTATGTATTGTTCAGTACCTACGACACAACTTACCTACTTAATTCCATCGTTTTTTTCTTTTATCAAAATTAGTGATAGCAATAGGATATTTGACCACTTAAAAAGATATATACATAATTAAAGTCGTTTCAACAAAAGTAACGACTGCCTCGTTGGTCTAGTGGTCGCAATCGCTACTGCTGAGCATGAGGTCCTGGGTTCGATTCCTAGGTCGGGCAACGCGTTATTGGGTTTTTCTATCTGGAATTTCTCAGTAGCAGCCCGAAGTCTGGATTTGTGCCCGGTAGATGGCAATAGGCTCGCCCCCTATTACATGGGACTTAAACATAACTGGCGAAATGTGGGTGTACTATAGGTACACCTCTGCCCAACCCTTCGGGGAAACAAGGCGTGATGTTATGTTATGTTAACGACTTGTGAAAAAATAAATAAAATCGATAAAAATAGGAAAGACGCGTTTAGAATTATTTTTCAATCCATGTCACGCAAAACGATCATTGTACTGAACGGCGCGAAGTTACTGACTTGTGATGTCAGACGGCAGCACACTGCGCTGCACTGCTGAGCATGAGGTCCTGGGTTCGATTCCCAGGTCGGGCAACGTGTTATTGGGTTTTTCTATCTGGAATTTCTCAGTAGCAGCCTGAAGTCTGGATTTGTGCCCGGTAGATGGCAATAGGCTCGCCCCCTATTACATGGGACTTAAACATAACTGGCGAAATGTGGGTGCACTATATGTACACCTCTGCCCTACCCTTCGGGGAAACAAGGCGTGATGTTATGTTATGTTCTACTTAGCCAATTTTTAGAGATATTTTAACAATCAAAAATCACAATATAAATATAAAACTTTTTAAGTTTCGAGAAATTTCATATAAAAAAAACAGATTTTCGCTCCCCTCACAAGTTCGTTCTTGGCGCTTTCAATGCTTGCAAATGTTGCATTAGTTCGAAAGTGATCATGTTTGATGAACTTTGCCGATGGAAATTTCAACTGGGTAGCACTACTATGAGCAGCTTGATTATTATTATTATCATACTGTGGAAAAACCGCATATTAAATTATAAGAGTTTTAGAAACAACATGTCAATTTTATTTCGTGGGAAAACTGTATGAAGGTAGGTACTTTACACACGTGAGACTGTCACACAAGGTCACAACAAATTCTACGAATGAATTCTTAATCGGCGTTTTCATTGATAAGTTTAAGGTGGGAACTGACCGGGAGCGGTTGAGTGAAGGTAATTGATAACAGTTCAGGCTTGGACAATCGGTCAGAACCTCACTACCCGATGGACAGTTTTGTAAGCGAGCTTTGTACTCGAGCAGCAGCAGAAGCAGACAATCCCCTTTTGTCTCCTGTCTATCAAAATGAGTTGCAATGAATGCGTATGTAATTTTCCAAGTTAACTTCACACCACCGTAACTTTTTTCAGTATTTAACAACCAAGCTAGTCACACATACATAGACTCAGATTAGATATGGTTAGACAGTTGGCTGGTTACATAGAAAATACGTGGCGTAGAAACTAGGACCATAACGAGCATTCGAACGTTTTCTTCCATACTACTTTATATTACTGGAAAATATGTAACAGCTCACATTTATTATCCGAGCTGCTGTTACACGTCTATATCGGCCTTTGGCCTAGTTCTTTTCCATATCCTACTTTATATTTTAATCAGAGATGTGAAAACTATATTGTAATTTTCTATTTCTCCAATGTCTTTGTGGTTTCCAAGACAGTTGTATCATTTCCCTGCATGGACCTCGACAAGCTTGAATGCAGCGACACTTTTCTGGATGGTCGCCACTGTAGAATCTGGGTTGCAGTGGTTGGAATTACGGGTTCAGGTCCCAATCAGTGTCCACCTTAGTCACCTTTGTCGTCAGTGTTACCGTGACGTAGATATCGTACACAAATTTAAGCGAATTTCAGCCGTATCAGTGTATCAGCGTCGCGGGATCAAATAGTTCAAGTAATGATAATGTATGCCCAGGGATGTCGCAGTGGTATTTACGCTTAGTAGTTCGCAAGCCATGTATCAATACAACGCTCCACGTTTCTAGTTATTAGGGCTAATCAAATAATTTATAATGAAGCATGTGATTTGTATTCTAGTTTTGTGCTTAATAAGGTAAGTTTTTGTTAAACGTTTTATTTTTATTCTGGGCAATTGTAAAAAAAATATGTGTGAGTGGAAACCTAAATTACAATGACTGTCTCAAAGCCTTTAATAAAAATAAAATAAAATACCTTGTTCAACACAAGGCGGCACTCAAATAAGTGGTCTAAAACGTTTTAACTTCCCATTAACGTAATTATAAGGCGTTTGCTGACGCTACAAGTGAGCGTATTTTATAATGCGTAATTAAGTTATCTCTGATTCAGCACAAGTTCATTCAATACTGAGTAGGTTATGGTCCTCTTGCTAAGTGACAACTTTTCTGGTCCTGACATCTATCCGCTTCAGAATCCTCACTATATATTCAAACCAACTGCTTGTTGGTCTACCTGCACCCTAATTGCGTAACACACAATAAATCGGAATCTGAATCGTTTTGAAACAGATTGCTAATCCATTGCTTCATAAGTTCGATAAAAACTCAGCTCAACAATGTAAATAACGCAATGAATGTTGTTGAACTGTCAAAATCAAACAGATTAGTCGTAATCGTTTACGAAAATGTGTTACGCAATTAGGGTGCTGGTCTCCTGTAAAGGGAACATCACCATTTCAGAAAAAAACATTGGTTTATCTTCCATCGTTCCTTCTTGCCAAGAGTGCTGCCTCATTGTTAAAACATTACATAGCTCCTAAAGTATTTGAGTCCTTCGAGTTGAATCTGAACCTAGACCAGATGGATGTAGGTATCTATACAAGCCTTTGTAGTTCTCACTCAGACTAGACACAATAACGTTATTGTTTCAGGACGTTTGTGTTATTTATTTGTCGAACAAAAAATACTCAGGTTCTTGTTGTCTATACCTACCTACCGTTTTAATTTTTACTATCAGCGTCACTTTAATCTTTATCATATCATTTTATAATATTGTTTTCCAGTGTATTTGGCCGAGTCGCTGAAATTGAGCAACACAAAGATGATATTAGTAATTTAATAGCAGACGTAAAACCAGTTAAAACCCAACAAAGTATTATAAACAATACAAATTTATTAAAAAAAGATAGCTATAAAACAGTTCACGAGAACTTGATTCAGGAAAACAATAACAACATTACTAAGAAAACGTGCGGAACACACAGAGATATTTCTGATAACTTATTAGATGCAAATCACACTGAAACAAGCAATAATGAAACTTGTGAACCAGAAGCTAAAGTTGACAATGGAACTGCGTTGATATTGACTCCATACCTAAAGGAAGGACGGATAAGAGACGCGAAAAAGGCTGCTAGAGTGGATTCAAAACATTTCTTGGGTTTCAAGAGCTACTCCGGTTTCTTGACTGTGAACGAGACGTACAATTCGAACCTTTTCTTCTGGTACTTCCCTGTGTTGAACAAGCCTGTGAACGCGAGTCCATGGATCATTTGGCTTCAAGGTGGGCCTGGAGCCTCCAGTATGACTGGACTTTTTGACGAACTTGGACCCTTCACTGTTATAAACGAAACTTTGAAACGTAAGTATTGTAGTGTTTAACATCATCGTAACGTAAACTGCATAATGAGCATCTCACGTACCCACATATTCATGAAATGGCCCAATGGTAAGGTATGCGCCATGGTCCTTTGAAGAGAAATCCGTGTCAGTAACCGAAGCCACCCACGTTTTGAGTATTTGTTTTTTTGTTCATATTATTCTAGTTACTTGTCAATACAGCATTTACAGTTACAATATTTGCTTAAGTGTCTCAGTCTTCCTGTTATTCTTTATCTACTCTATCACTGCCTGAGCAATTAAATTTACTCAATGTTAAGAGTGATTTCGATTGCAATCGCAGTTCGTGGGGGTCAAGTTAGAACGATTGTGAATTAGATTATCGGTTACATTAAACTCTCTTCTTTAGACGTCTCTGTGATACCTACGTTAGCTATTTGAACTTTAAGACCGGCGCACAGTGGGTCGAAACTATGATTTTAGTGACTTAGGGCTCAACTTTGCTTTTTCACTTTTTTTTTTATGCGGATGGGTAGAGCTCATTAACCTCAATAATAATTGTTCTGATGTATTATTTCCTAAACTTTATACTTTGGGTAGAAAAATGTGTTTTGTTATTTTTTTGTATGGAGCGGCTCAAATAAACTTAAATTCCTGCTAAGTAGCGTGTGATCCCGCGTTGAAACTTTATTTTTCATATACCTTGTCTGGTCTATTATCATTTGATGCTATAAACAAATGCATAAAGTTGCAACTCTGCCAAATAAATGGATCGAAAAAAATGAAAAAATACATAGAATAAAAAGCTTCATTTTTTACTTTCGTAAGTTATTTTAAGTTAAATTTGATATGGAATAGTAAGTAAAAGCACGTAATAATACACATAATTACTTAGCAACTAACAACAATACATTTAAAAGGTCCCTAATTAGCTTAAATTTACTAATACTACATATATTAGTAAATTTAAGCTAATTAGGGACCTTTATTTAAAAATGTGGATATGAAATCAATTAATTTCTATTTGTGTGTTTAATTACTGTAATTAGCTTAACCTTTTACCTTATAAAATAACAATGTTTTTCACTTTTAGTCATTACTGTAATATTAATTAGGATAATTAGTTAATGAGGGTAGTAGAAAAATTAGTAAACATTGTTTGTCACTGGATTCTGGAAGTATAAAATGACCATAATTTATTATATACTAACTAGTGTTCGTTTATTCGTACTACTACTAACATCTCGTGATTCTGATCGTCCCTTTTTCGTTATAATGGATAATTTAGTTAACAATTTAGATTTATTTATGATTTTAAGAGAGCAGGTCAAGTCACTGTAGGATAGTCAAAAATTCTTTCAATTCCTACAACATAAAATAAACGTGACCGAAGAGAACAGTGTTGAGCTCCAAAAATTCTGTACGCGCTTTTGTTCAAATATAAGTGCAAGATGGGAACGAAGTAGTCGCACGTTAGCACAGTTTGTAAGAAAAAATGGTGATTGGTTGGAACGTGCAATAAACTGGCCCGAAGGAATGATACCTGAAGCTGTGAACACTGAACAGGAAAGGCTCGAGATTTGTAATACTGAAGATGTCGAAAATCTACCACCATCTACTACAGAAGCTTCGACATCTACATTTACACCTCGAAAACCTTTCGAGGAATTGGGCTCCAGGCAAAAACGACGACGCGTTGATCAAATTAACCAATCGCTTTCGTTATCCCCGGATGAACTTAAAGCTACTACAATTGCTAGTTTAAGAAACACCGGAAATGAGGATGTAAGAAAAATTATGAACCATTTACTAAATCACCCCGAAGATCTAGAAAAAGTTAAAGAGTGTTTAAGTACAAGTAAACCGAAAAGTAGTACATATTCACCCGATAAGGCACTGTCTTTATTAGTTTCACTTAAATTAAGTAAGTGGCAGTATATAAGCCTAAGAGAAGCAGCAAGTGAAAATAGGTCTGATTTATACCCTTCTTATTATAAAATAAAACAAGCGAAGGCAAAATGTTATCCAGGGAAAGAAGACATAATTATAACTGAAGAAGGAGCTGCTATTAAACTGCAAGCTTTACTCAACTTGACGGTATCTAGGCTTTTAGAAGTGATTACTTTAGATTTGGATTCGCCAACTGAGTTACTGCTAATAAGCAAATGGGGTTTTGATGGAGCCTCAGGTCAAAGTAATTATAAACAAAAGACTGAAGCAGAGTTTGATGACTCAACTATCTTCATGGCCAGTCTAGTTCCTATAAGGCTTCAACAATGTGATGGAACAATTGTTTGGGAAAACGATCGACCCTCATCAACTTTCTATTGCCGTCCGATAATGTTCAAATTTACCAAAGAAACGCAGTCAACAGTGGTAACTATAAAAGCTAGCATAACCGAAGAAATAGAAACACTTCAGCCAATCAAGTTCAATCAAGTTGAAGTTAAGCATCAATTGCACTTGACGATGATAGACGGCAAAATATCGTCATATTTGTCAGACACATCTTCAGCTGTCTGTGATATCTGCAAAGCAAAACCGTCAGAGATGAACAATTTAGAGTCACTTGCTCAAAAAGAGAACAACGAAGAAGTGTTCCAGTATGGAATGTCATCTTTACATGCCTGGATAAGAAGCATGGAGTGCTTACTTCATATCGGTAAATATAATTTTATTAGTTCATAATTTTTTTCACGTTATATAGTTACTTGTGAGATTTTTATTTAAGTGATATTTCTTTTTGTTTGCAGCTTATCGTTTGGACTTCAAAAAATGGAGTTGCAGGGGCGATGACAAAGAAAAAATGTCACTCAGAAAGAGCGCTATACAGCAAGCGTTTAAGAAAGAATGCGGTTTACTTATTGACGTAGTCAAGCAAGGAGTAGGCACAACCAATGATGGCAATACTGCCAGAAGATTTTTTAGGGATGCAGAAACAACAGCTCGCATAACAGGAATAGATAAAGATTTAATAGAAAGGTTTCATGTGATTCTTCAGACGGTTGCATCTGGAGAGAGCGTGGATCTTTCTAAGTTTTCCGAATTTTGTAGAGATACTGCACAATTGTACGTTCACTTATATCCCTGGTATTATATGCCTTCCAGTATACATAAATTGTTAGTACATGGGAGTGATATAATTAAGCACTTTGGTGCCATACCTATAGGTAAACTGTCGGAAGAGGCAGCGGAAGCTCGTAATAAAGATTTCCGGAAATATAGAGAGAGTCATTCTAGAAAGGTAAGTAGAACGGCGACAGATGAGGATATTATACACAATCTTCTTTTGTCTTCTGATCCAAAGATCACAAGTCTAAGACCTCGAATGGTGAAACAAAATATAATGGTTCTCTCTCCAAAAGTCAAAGAGCTTCTGCTGATTTTTCCCACAGAATCCGATATAGATTTTATTGATGTAGATAATTTACAAGATAGTCATAGCGATAGTGAATAAGATTTTTTGGTAGTTTGTAAGTTTCTTGTTTTTTTTATTAGTTTATAAATGTCAAACTCATAATTGAAAGGAAATAGTAATGTTTGATGTTGTTTATAGTTAGTTTTTAGTTTGCTTTTGTTAGTTGTAGTAATGTTAGTTTACCTTTACTAATTTGTATTATTATGTACCTATCTTTACTCACTATTCAGTATTAAATCTAACTTAAAATAACATTTCATAAACATGTTAAAGTCATTAAAACAAAGAAATTGAAATTCATAGATCCCTAATTAGCTTAAATTTACTACTACTACATATATTAGTAAATTTAAGCTAATTAGGGACCTTTTAAATGTATTATGATTAGTGTGATTAGCTTTAAATTTACTAATACTACATATATTAGTAAATTTAAGCTAATTAGGGACCTTTTAAATGTATTATGATTAGTGTGATTAGCTTTAAATTTACTAATACTACATATATTAGTAAATTTAAGCTAATTAGGGACCTTTTAAATGTATTGTTGTTAGTTGTTAAGTAACTATGTGTATTATTACGTGCTTTTACTTACTATTCCATATCAAATTTAACTTAAAAGAACTTACGAAAGTAAAAAATGTAGCTTTTTATTCTATATATTTTTTCATTTTTTTCGATCCATTTATTTGGCAGAGTTGCAACTTTATGCACACGTTAATAGCATCAAATGATAATAGACTAGACAAGGTATATGAAAAATAAAGTTTCAACGCGGGATCACACGCTACTTAGCAGGAATTTAAGGTTATTTGATCCGCTCCATACAAAAAAATAACAAAACACATTTTTCTACCCAAAGTATAAAGTTTAGGAAAAAATACATCAGAACAATTATTGTTGAGGTTAATGAGCTCTATCCATCCACATGAGGAAAAAAGTAAAAAAGCAAAGTTGAGCCCTAAGTCACTAAAATCATAGTTTCGACCCACTGTGCGGCGGGACACTAGCAGGCTTTTATTTTGACAGTTCAACAACATTTTTTGCGTTATTTACGTTGTCGAGGCAGATAATTTTTTCGAACTTATGAAGCAATGGATTAGCATTATCCTTAAAAATACGCAATTATGTTACTAGTCTTGGTTTCATCGCTAGTCATCATCGTTTCATCTTCAGGAGTCGGCTTGCAATAAAGTAATTCCGCCTGTGAGGTACCTATGTGCTATCTAGTCTCTTGAAACCTACAAAAGTCTGAAGGTCAAGGCCTCAGACTACTGGCAATTTCAATTCCATTGCAAGCGTACATACTGGGAAAAAGAAGTCGGACAAAGTGTTTGTACCTATGGCTTTCTCATTCAAAGTGCAATTCTTACGGATTGCACTTTGAATGAGAAAGCCATAGGTACTAGATAATAAAAATTGCAAAAAAACCGCTTCTTTTCTTAATCAGTGACCAGAACCATAATCACAAGGAATATGTTGAGCTTATCTTAGTATTTACGAGGTAATTGCAATACCAGAAAATAAAAATGTATTGTACGAATTCCTTGGTTATAACGTCTGCATTTAATCAAGTAAAAAACCGTATCATCAGTATAGTTGCAATGATAGTTTGTACTCGTATTGTTGTTAAATGTCACGTGTTGGTACAAAAAAAGAAAATCTCAAGATTGTTGTGGGTTTTTTTTCATTGTTTGCAGATGGTATGATCATACGGGATCTTCCGGCGCTATATAAGCTATTGCCCCTTGATTTATAAGAAACATGAGCATTGTAGTGATATGAAAGTATATGAAACCAAGTGATTGTGGAAGTATCAATGAAAGTATATAATAAATTACCGGAAATAATAATAAAAAAATCGTTCACAAATATAATATTTACTTATTTAATCCTTTTGTTGTGCCCTTACAGGGTCGATATTTTTGTACCTAGCTTTAAGCCCTTTGTAAAACCGGAAATACATGTTGGCCAAGCCTCAGCCAACGCGAGCGTAGGCAAATTGAAACAAGGCGAGTGCCTTTGATTTGTGTAAAAAAACCGACACTGATGCGTAGTGAGACGGAGTCGTAGCGAGCGATCCCGAGTGGTGGCGAGGCACGCCAAACGAACCGTAAACACGTTGGCGTTCGCCTGCACTCGGCTAGCTAGGCGAGCGTTGACGAGCAATGGCGAGGCTGTCTATATGTTGGGACTCGCCTTCGCTCGCCCAACTAATACTTACGTAACATATTTTTTGCAATATACAACCTGTTTTTCTTCATATCCCATAACTCTAGGGTTATATTCTGCAGAAAAAATAAAACTAAAATTCCTAGACTAAGTGGTCCAAAAATGCATAGTTTCGGAGATATGATCAATCATAATAATTATGTGTGTAGGTATCTAAGTTTCATTGATAAATACGAGTAATTCTTTATTTTATTTTAACCAATCATTCATATTTAAAGCTAAGAAAATGCGATGTTGTCATATTTCACGTAAGGACAGTGGCGTATTTTAAGATTCAGCGCCCTGGGCCTATATGGTTTGCCGCCCCATAAATTAAGGAAAAAAAAAACTTTTCATTATAAAATAAAATCCAGCAGTATGTTGATGTGGGCCGAGAATGATGTTAGGGAATGCAAACACAATTTTTTTTCTGATGGACAGGTTGGCTAACGGATTTGTCAATGACACTGTCATATAAACGGATTGGGTCAAGCCAGCTTCTACAGGGTGACAAGGAACTATTCCTTGAAAAGGGTTATATTAGAGGCCATTAGCAGCAAGTCTTGCAAACTAGGGGTCAAAACTGGATGGTTATCGAGCTGAGACGGTTCTTCGATTGTTGATTGAAGATCTTTTATTTTTGAGATTATGTATGTTTTGGGCAAGCATATTTTTTAATGATCACAAATATTTCATCTTACAAAAAAACATAAATATAATGTTTAGAGTGGAGTAGTTTTTTAATAATGAATTGTTATTGGTAACAATTCAGAAAACTTATAAAAAAATAGAAGAACTTATCCGGTTATGACCCCTAGCTTACTGGACCTAATTTGTTGCTAATGACCTATAGTAGGTATAACCCCTTTCAAGGAACAGGTCGAATTGCCCTGTCACCCTGTTTATTAAGAATTGCTGAACTGTTCATAAACGTAGATAATTTATTATTATTACGTAGTGCAATTGTCACCGCAGTGCACAGAAATATGCGTTATGCTTTTTCCGTAAATGGAAATGCTTCCTTCAAATCCATTTATTTATTTTCTTAAGACGTCAAGCATTGTTTTAAAAGAACACATTCTTCTTGTAGATCATCCGCCATATCAATCGGGTATATACATACTTTTTTACCCGATGTCCTTCCTTCGGTATTGTTCGTCGAATCGTTGAGCTCCTTATGTTTTGAGTTCAGCTGTACGATTACTGACAAATGCGTGCACTGACTGGACAGGTCCACTCAATCTGTGGTTCTTTCCTCAAAAGACCATTTCAGACATCAATTCACATGGTCTTAACATGATCTGACCAAGATTATGTCTGGACTTTAAAAGAGACCTCTGAGTTTGTTTCGGCCTTTCTTCTCAGAGTAGTCAGATAGGAAATGCCGACCTCATCTAGTTTAAAAAAAAATGTTTGACGTGTAAAAGTGTTTGTACAAACCCATTTACAGAAATAAAAATCATTTATCATTTAAAATTTTGGCATTCATTCTAACTTCTGCTTCAGACATTGGAACCAAATTGCATAAACATGCAAAATTGGCGGTTACCACGTCGTACGAAGTTTTGCGCTTCCATAGCTCGCCCAACAATCAATCGCATGGGATGAAGGAATTAACCCTGAAATGGTCACGTCGCCCTGTAACAACACTTCTCCCTCGCGACACTCATCGTCTCATTTCTTTCTCTTAATAATTTATTCTCTTGTGACTGTTACTGTATTATTCTTAGAAATTTCTTTTACCAGAATCTTCAAAAGTCAAAAGATTCCCATTGATTTTCAATAAATTAATACATACTGTTTTACACATTTAGGGTGCAGGTCTCCAAAATTCCGATAATATGGCAGTTCATAGTGAACTTTGTTGAACCAATAGCCCTTTTTTTGGTGGGAAATCATCAAATGGCTTCTGCCACTCCGGGTGGAGCGGGAGGGCGTGTCAGACTTTTACAGACTAAAACCCACCAGTGTGCCTTCAGTTGCCTGTGCCGGTGCCACCCACGGTTTCTCTTTCGAACAACCCGCGACCCTAACAGGCATCATCGGCCCTATCGGACCCCGTCAGATAGTGCTGACATCTCATTGAACACGACGTGCCGTCGACCCGGGCCTGGTCCTTACCGGACGGCCAGCTACCCATTGCACGCCGTCCGCAAGCTCGCACCTACGGTTCCCGGGAATCTGCTGGCGATTCCCGACGCCCGGGGCGTCTCCTGCGGCGACTAGGGGCGTGAAGGCGCAAGGATTGCCTCTCCCTCAGGCGCTCTGCCTCCTCATTCGCGAGCATTACTGCTTAGCAGAAGAAGGTGACGGCTTCCCATTCCCTTTCGCTCCGTACCATGGCCTGGACCAGGGCCAGACGCGACAGATCGCCGCTGCCGATCGCCTCCGCGAGGACACGGCGGTGCTCCGCCCAAGCCGGGCAGACTATCACCGTATGCTCCACCGCTTTTGTTTGGCTCCAAACTTTATAAAGGCTGGTACAAGCATCGTCCTTCGCTGAACATAGTTGACTGACGGAATGCAAACGACTCGAGCAACGTCGAAACATCCTGACTATTCCGGAGAGCGACGGAGTCCAACGGACACGTCGCCGCCCCGCCGCCGATCAAAAAGCGATAGCCCCGCGTCTTGAAGTCTATCAAACTTACAACCAAATGAGTTTCGAGTTTTTGTTAATAGTCAAAAAGAAAAACGGACAAGGCTGAGCACGAGGTGCGGCTTGCTCCGCCCCTCGCAGCCTGCCGCCCCGGGCCATGGCCCTTTTGGCCCTAGGGTAAATACGCCCCTGCGTAAGGATGTTTGTTTTACATTAATAATCGTGACTTTGTCGAATTATTTTGTATGAAAATAAAAATAAAAAGGATGATTGAAACATAATTCATATACCAGTTGATTCTTTGATATGGTCTCAATCATACCCTAGTTATTGGATATAAAAAAAAAACAGGTTGTATAATGCAATTAATAAATGAACATAAATATTGAGCTACCAGATATTTTCCAACTGATAGTTCCGTATTTTTGCGTTCACTGACCATTCCGTCGTCAGTCAAACCATAAACCACGGATTTAGATAAAACAACCAATGGAGATGTTTCAATACAATCTTATTATGATCGGCGATCGGCGCCTGGGCTGTCTACTAGGAGAGACCGGGTACAAAAGTAACGGCGGGTCGAAAGTAACAAATGCTCTGTAGGTTTATCCAATAGTCAAATCACCGCTTCGCTGCCGTCAGGTGATAGCAGGTGGCGCCCCCCTCAGCCCCTCACTTGCATTCAGTCGCCGCGCACGCTGTGCGCTGTTAGGTTGTGTGGGAGGACACTACGAAGAAATCGCGTAATATCCTCTCACTACGTGATTTCTCAAATCAAAAGTTAGTTTTTTGACGTTCACGTGTTTAATGTTTACCTAGTATTGAAAGGATGATAATAATCTGAACATTTGCATACTAATTCTGGATTAGATTGATTGACTAGACAAAAGAGAATTCAAACACTGTGTGTTTGAATTCTCTTTTGTCTAGCAAGTTCCGTTTTAAGGTTATCTTTCATGTTTTATCAAATGTGTGGTAGGGTTCAAAAGTAACATAGTCCCAAGGGTATGAACGAATGCGTCAATGATGAAGCAAATAATGTGTGCCATAAAAATAATTTCAAATGAGGAGTCAATAATATTGATTTGTTTTCTTAAATATATAATTTATGAACATTTAAAATTAAAATGTTTATTTGTGTTATCTTATTACAAGTTTTCTAATAAAAAAATGTTGATTTAATATTCATTACAAACCCCCCTCTTTGTCCTGTTAGTTTCGACCTACCAACGTGGTCGAAAGTAACAACGGACGACTCTTTTTAAAGTCTCTGTGATTCATACAAAATACGCAATAATCAGGTAAATCAAAACACTAATGTAAAGAACATGAACAGAATTTATATATGGCTATATTAATTTCATCAAAATAATAACACCTAACTAGAAATCAAGGTAAAAGTACAATATGTTACTTTTGAACCTGGTCTCCCCTACTTCCACACGTATATTTCACCGATGCCTCGTGCCCTTTGTCGTGCGCTTCCGATTACCTACCTTTTGTGGTGTCGTTCAGCCAATATAATACCGATAATGACTAAGTAAATTTCAGGAAACCCGTACACCTGGCTTCACAACCACTCCCTGCTGTTCATCGACAACCCTGTAGGAACAGGATTCAGCTTCACCGAACATGTCGACGGTTACACCACCAATATGGCTACGGTAAGACTTGATGCATTTATTTCGAGAAAAAAAAACTTGTTTACTCCTTCAGCTAAGGTAATTATATAACCTAGGTCTAACACATAGTGGTCCGGTTTTGACTGTTTGTGTATGTGAAATTTGTGTTTGTCAACCACTCTACAGGAGTAATCCCTAACGCACCCTTAATACAGGATTTTCACCGACTTGTGAGAGAACGCTAATATAAAAGAAAAGAGTTCAACCAAACAAAAAAAAAAACATATTTCAAGTACCTAGATCGAACTGGATCGCCAGGTTAGGATTTTGACGCTTCTTAACATGAATGCAATAGTTGATGATGATGATTATGTTTTAACTTTTGTGCCCTAAAACAAAAGGCCTTTCGACAAATACCGTAGCTAATTTGACGAACATTTTGTCTCCAGTATGCCAGCCATCTCTACATAGCTCTGCAGCAGTTCCTGCAAATGTTTCCTGAGCTGAGAACAGCTCCGCTGTACTTGGCAGGTGAGTCGTATGCTGGCAAGTATGTGCCGGCAATGGCGATGGAGATACACAAGAGGAGGAAGACACCTGGTTTTGATATTAACCTAGAGGTAAATAAGAATCTTGATTTAATTATCTTGGAGCTGTTCCTGAAAGTCGGTTGTTTTTTTTTGTAATTCGGGTTGTTTTGAGTAAAAAGAGTGGGCCTTGATTTTTTGAGGGTAGTTCAGATACTCAAAATTCCATCACATTTATGTTCTTTTCTATTTCTATAATGCAGTTATTCCAATGCAGGGTCAAGACATCTCCGCTTGACCCGTCCCGGTCACCCCGAAATCATCAATTTACTGTATTTTATCCAGGGTCTGATAATCGGCAACGCATACGTGGACCCAGAAATGATATCTAACATAGCCTGGCCGTTCTACTACTTCGGTCTATTGGAGAAGGAGCAGATTATGACCGTGAAGCCGCTGATCGACTCGTTCCATGAGGAAATCAAGGCTAACAGGAGCATTGAGGCTAAGAACGTAAGTCCTTCCTAAATTTTACGATACTGTTGTTTCGAACTAGATGGTATGTTTGGAAGCACCTTTAACTAGAGAAAATGACGATACTTGCCTGTCACTGACCCGCTGAAAGTTAAGGGCCTCTTTTGGTTCAGAGAAAGATTTTGCATTTGAGCCGATCATTGATCGTAGCGCTAGTTAATTTCGTTTTGGTGCTTTCAGATAATAATGCCGAAGTTTTTTTTCGTTATTCCAAAGGCATGATAATTTAAATCAGAAGGAAATGGGTGGTTAATCTTTACTCGACCTGATTGCTCGATCTGTCAATGTTAGTCAGTGCCTCTGACCACGACT
The DNA here is from genome assembly GCA_963555695.1 of Dasypolia templi. Lineage (NCBI taxonomy): Eukaryota > Metazoa > Arthropoda > Insecta > Lepidoptera > Noctuidae > Dasypolia > Dasypolia templi. The sequence goes on from OY743152.1 coordinate 6,551,329, forward strand.
AACTACGTATGACGTCTTGACGTTTGCACAATATGCCAGAATCAAAATTTACATCTTTACATCTCAATCCACAGAAATGGAACAGCCTCATCACAGTCCTTCTCTTCATCAGCCACCAAAAGCATGCCTACAACTTCCTCAAAGACGAGCTTCCGGTAGGCAAGTACGTTAACTTCCTGAAGACTTCGGAAGTCAAGAGGGCCATCCACGTCGGGGACATCAACTTTGGATGGGTCAATATGACCGTTAATGTGCAGCTGGCTCCAGACTTCTTGAGCACTACGAAACCAATGTTTGAAAGACTGTTGGAGCATTATAAAGTGTTGGCGTATTGGTAAGTGTTGTTTGTTTAATATTCTTCTATGTTTAAGTCAGTATTATTTCACTACTTAGCATTTTCACATTTAAATGCAAATAAGTGTGTTCAAATATTCGTTACACGTGAACGGCTGGATGGATTTGGACGATATTTTGCCTTTGATCTTATTTTGTTGTTGTTGAAAGCCACTGTCGAAGTCATTCAATGTTGTTGGGGATTACAGGATATTGTATACTGATATAATAAACCTCGTTGTTAATGATCAAAACACAATATTATCTCATATTTTTAAAGTATCAATTACTTAATTACGTTCAATAGAATAAAAATAAAACTTTCCAGAAGGTTTTAGACCCAAACAATGAACTGCAATATTGCTTAATAAAAACCATTCATAGTTCTCAAATGACACATAGAGTACATAAGATATAAAGTATCTAGCAACTTGTACGAGTAACTGTATCGACATTCAACATACCTACGTATTTAGTGTAGTTATGCACTTAGGTACTTGCAAACAGTCATAAGGGGCCGCGTACGAAATCGACTGATTTTGATCAATTTTGTGAGTAAGGGATAAATAATGAAGATAAAATTCAGAGGTTTTTTCAAATAAATGAAGTATTCATGGAAAATCACTAATACTCGCAACAAGTTCTCCAAAAAATTACGCGAGACTGACCTTTAATCATTGTTTTACAAGAAACTACGTTTGATTTTGAACATTAAAAAATATCATCAACATCATTATAAGGTCTTATTGCACGTGCCGGAACCAATGCCTTCAACTTCGATTCAAAATATAGCAAAAAAATAAAATAAAAAGTTGAAAAGAAAAAAGTTTTTAAACCAGTCATTCATGTTTTTCTCCAACAGGTTATGCTGTGGTTGACACGAATGGATTAGCACCACGATGTTTCAATTTTTTCAAGCTTTCTCATATTAGATAAGAAAGAGAATTTAGAATTAGAGTTATTATCTCCTTTATTTTATTTAAAAAACTTATCAATTACATTTTTTAATATAAAATACATTTAAGAGTATATAAAAATAGCCAACCGGTATCGGGAACAGGCCAAGCTACCGGCGGTCAGGGCTCCAGAGAGAGGAACCTCCTAACAATGCGAGCCGTGTCCAGAAGTACCGCTTTCTGAGTCAAGCCCTTGATCCAGCTGCCCAAGGAAAGCCTACTCAGGTGTTGGTCGAGGTTCTTGGCTATTAAGCCATTGGCTGTTACGACTATCGGCACAATGATCGCTGAGTCCACATCCCACATGTCGACAACCTCGAGAGCCAAGTCAAGATACTTGATTTGTTTATCTTTCTCGGCTTTCACGAGGTTCCCATCATGCGGGGCCGTTATGTCAATAATCATTGCGCGCCGCTCTAATCTATCCACCACCACTATATCAGGCTTATTGGCAACAATAGTCATGTCAGTGATGATGGATACACCCCAGTACAATGTGATATTGCTATGTGTCTATGCTGGTACTCTTCGTTAGCTAGACGAGAACACCCAGAGATAATGTGTCTTATTGATTAAACCCGGACGGGCATGCCGTCTTTCACATTATATCTCCGGTAATAGTTCGTCATAATAACTTCGTCCACAATTGCACAGACAGTCCCAAAGAGGTCACCGACACGCAGGCAGGCTGCGGACGCAAGTTGATCTACATCCGTTTCATCTAAGGCCCGGAAAAAGCGTCCGTGATTTTTTAAATTCACAAAAGAGGGTTTTTTTCGCGCATCATTATTTATTTCAGCCGAACGACGTCCAATGCTGGGCATAGGCCTCCCCCAAGCACCGCCACTTCGACCGTTACTGTCCGTCCCGCATCCAGCGGATTCCTACGGCCTTCACATAGGTCCAATTTTGAACATCGGGAAATATAATCCAATTTTTTTCAAAACCTCATAGTTTATGCCACATCTGATTGTAACCGGTGATAACCAACTAAGAGGATCGAATAGCTTTGATACTTCTGACAATAAATGCCGCTTTGTAAGTACTGCATTACTCTTAATTAAAGATTACATGACTTTGGAACATGATGATGGGTTCCATTTGAACTCAAGAGTCTTACTGGATTCGTGACACTTCAATTCATAAACGACTACGTATCGTCGTTTATTAAAAAAAAATTACCGAGATAAACTAGGTGATCTATTCCAAACTGACAGAAATGGCATTTAAATGTTTCACATTGTTTTTTGTCATGGTCATTTGATAAAAAGCCCGGGAAGTGATTAGATCTTAGTATCACGAACCAGACCTATTGTTCCAACTTTTTTGTTTGGCGCACTGCACTGCAAGGCTAACAGAGAACGTACCAGTAGACTTTCAGAGTTATTTTTCCTACAGTTGAAATTGTAGTACCTACCCTATGGAGTAATGTGGTAGTTCAGCAACAAAAGGTGTCAGCCTGGTGTAAAGTAAATTAGGTCTTTTCATTACCTCTTTTCATCATGTCAGACCGGCTTATGCCTGATACCTGCCTCCATCGTAAAATCAACCTATTCGTCATCCGCCAAATTATTCTCGTACGTCATCGGCCGAATGCGGCCGATAGAACCCATCATACTCGTAATTATTAAGTGAGTGCGTACGTACACGTAGTTATCGGTCGTTATCGGCCGATGTCCGTTGAACTAGTGTACGCACTTTAGTCCCTCTACTTACATCTTCTCAAGGTAATATGACCCCTACATGTCGAATATTTATTTTTTATGTACCGATAAAAACTTTTGCTAACTGTCCTTCTAGCGGACAACTGGACCAGATGCTGCCGTGCGTGTTCACATCGGAGAATTATCGTACGTGGAACTGGAACGCTTCCCAGGAGTTCCTCAACGCCACTCGGTTCCCCTACATCTTCAACAACAAGCTCGCTGGGTAAGTCCATCTTTGTCTTTAGAATAAAAATGCGTTTATGTCTCTTTCACCTATTCGTTGTCTTGGTTCTGCTAGTAATTCTGCCTCGGCAGTTCAGCAGCATACACTAATTGTAAGTTAAGTTAAGTAAAATAAAATAGTGAGCCACATTTGGTGTCGTAGCTGGATAATTAGAAAACGATAAGAGTTGATTAGCCATGCATCGGTAGGTCGAAATGTTTGATGAGAAGTATTGAAAGAATACTTAGAGTAGTATACTTCAGTTGTTAGTTTGAAACGTATCTCGTTATGAACCACCTTATTTTATTTAAGCTTAAATAAATCGGTCAATTTAAAGTTAAAAGTACATAACGATATGACACAACCAACCTCTTGACGACCGATTTGCAAAACCTATTTGCACTAGAAGCGAAACTATTCAAGACCTTGATTGTTATTGACACTATGTCTATTTTCAATTAAGTATCCGAATGACATTCTTATAATTACGTAGTAATAGGTACTAACGAAAAGGAAAAACACCAAAAACTTCTAATATTCAACTTTAGATAAAAAAATGTAAGCACGTGTAATAATAATAATCCTTCCAAACCGCTTTCGGCTACGGCGACCGTTTCTTTAACACCCTACTGGCGTCTATCATGGGCTCTCATGTGGCTAGCAAAACCACCCTTGTTTACAAATATTCTTGTACAGAGTGGACAAGTAAGAGCACCACTAACATAATTATAACTGATTGCCGCTGGTGGTCGGGCCTTTAGTTCGTCACGCTTAGAATCCAGTTTTGTAAGCCGACGAGTCTCAAAATCAAAAACTTTCTGCTGTACCAATGACCTCCACTCTCCGCGGTTAGACGCAAGCTCTTCCCACTGAGATGGATCTACGTCACAACTCTTCATGTGTCGCTTAAGTACATCCTTAAATCTTAGGAGTTGCCCGCCATGCTTTCGCTTGCCCTCCTGCAACTCCGAATAAAGGATGCGCTTCGCCACTCTCTGCTCCGACATGCGTGTCACATGGCCGCACCACCGAAGTTGCCTTCTCATGAGGTACGCCTCAATGCCTCCCACATTAGCTCGTCTCAATACTTCCGTATTGCGCACTCGATCAGACCAATGGACGTTAAGGATTGAACGGAGGCATTTGAGATGGAATCGGTCCAATTGTTTAATGTGACGTCGGTACGGTGTCCATGTTTCGGCAGAGTATAAAATGTTAGGCAGCACAACAGCCATATATACCGATATTTTTGTGGCGCGCTTTAAGTCGTGTGAGCAGAAGACCCTGGCATTTAATTTACCGAAAGCTGCAGCAGCAGCATTGATTCTGCTGTTGATTTCGGCATCAAGGTCACACTTAGATGTTAATGTGCTCCCCAGATATCGAAACTTTTCAACCTGCTTCAGTACGTCTTCTCCAAGCTTAATGTTCAGTGTCTCATTCCCATGAACGTCCAGAGACATAACTTCCGTCTTTTTGACGCTGATCTTTAGGCCAAATTTGGAACACTGCTCGTGAAGGTTCGTAACAAGCTGTTGAAGCCCTTCTGGGGATTCTGCCACAAAACACAGGTCATCTGCGTACATAATTTCTTCAATATGTGCAAGAGACACTTTTGTGATTGCCTTTAGTCTCGATAAGTTGAAAAGACTGCCATCTGTTCGAAAACGCAGCCGGACACCCTCTGAAGATATCGCAAGGGCTTCACGGATGACCACTGCAAAATAAAGGGCGAAGAGAGTGGGGGCCAAAACGCAGCCCTGCTTCACGCCACAGGTAACCGAAAAGAACTGCGACTGCTCATCCTCCGCCACTACACAACACTCCATGTCATCATGCAGGAGACGCACAAGTTTTACGAACTTCTCCGTACATCCCAATTTTTGCAGTACTATCCAGAGGGCCTCACGAGGAACGCTATCAAACGCTTTTTCCAGGTCGACAAAGCAAAGGTATAAGTGTCTGCCTTGCTCTCTGCTCTTCTCCTGCAGCTGTCGAACTGCGAAGATTGCCTCGCAAGTACCCCTATCCGGTCGGAAACCGAACTGCGTTTCTGGCAAGATCTTTTCTGACAGTTTCCTTAGGCGGTTAAGCAACACTCTGGCGAAAACCTTTCCGGGGACTGAGAGGAGTGAAATGCCGCGGTAAGAATTGCAATCTGCTCGGTCACCCTTGTTCTTATAAAGGGCCCTAATGCGCGAGAGTTTAAATGTCTTGGGAACTTGTTCCTCCTCCCACATGCGAACAAATAGTTCCCAGACCAGCGTGTGCAACTCAGTACCGCCACATTTTAGCAGCTCACCTGGTATTAGGTCCAAGCCAACCGCACGTTTGTTTTGCTGTTCTTTTATCGCACAGACAACTTCGTCCAGAGATAAGGGATCATCTAGCTCTTTTTCAGCTTGGAGTTGAGGTAGATCACTAATGTATATTAGATCTGCAGTTCGATCCACGTTAAGTAAATTATCAAAGTGTTCTGACCAACGCCTAAGCACTTCATCCCTGCTTTTCAGAAGGCTACCATCAAGCGACTTCAGAGGCACTTTGACAAAATTGGAGTTACCCAGGAGTTTGCGAACCTCATTATAAAATTCTCCAATTTGATGACTGTCAGCAAGCCATTGCATATACTGCGCCTTTTCCCCCCCCCCACTTGTCTTTAGCTTCTCTCGTGAGTTTGCGCAACTCCCGATCACTATCTTTTATCACAGCACTACTTTCGTAGTTCTTAAGCAAAGCTCGGTGTTTGGCAATTGCTTCCATCAGGACTCTGTCACTTTCGTCAAACCAGTCTTCCCTTTGCTGAGGTTTTACACCTATAGTAGCAGCTGCGGCATCCAGTATTGACGACGACAGAATTTCCCAAACAGAATCAATATCAAGAGTAACAGGGATCGTCGGCACAACATTATTAGCTACAGTCTCCGCAAAAGCCCTCCTCGTCTCGAAGTCAGCAAGCTTCTCTACATTTAACCGTTTTGCTTTGCTCTGACTGGCTCGGCAAGGGCGACGAAGGCGGAGACGCAACCTAGCAATGACAAGTCTATGGTCCGTCCAGCAATGTGCACCACGCATAACACGGGTAACAAGGACCTGGGACACGTCTCTTTGTCGTACGATAGCATAATCAATGAGATGCCAGTGCTTAGATCTTGGGTGCATCCATGTCGTTTTGTGCTTAGCAGCTAGGCGGAACATAGTATTTGTTACTGCGAGCTGATACTGAGCACATAAACTTAGCAGCAACTGGCCGTTGGAATTCATGTTTCCAACTCCATGCCTTCCTAGAACCTTAGGCCAGGCTTCATAGTCTCTGCCTACCCTTGCATTAAAGTCTCCCAAGACCAAAATGCTCTCTCTAGGATGTATCCTCTGAAGGCACTGTGAAAGTTCCTCATAAAATTTACACTTAATGTCGTCAGCACTATCCAGAGTCGGCGCATAAATACTGACCACATTAAGGTAGTTATGGCCACTTAAGTGGAGGCGCAAGGTAGTGGTGCGGTCCGAAATGTGAACAGGACATTCCTGAAGATTCTTGGCGATGTGATTTTTGACCGCCAATCCGACTCCCGACCGCCTCGGTTCAGAAGCGGAGGTCCCTTTCCAATAAAAAGTATAGCCACCGCCATGTTCGATCAGTTCACCTTCGTCAGCCAGATGTGTTTCACTGATAGCAGCCACATCAACATTATAGCGACGAAGTTCCCGAGCTACGATGGCAGTTTTACGTTCCGGGCAGGCGTTGGCATCACGGTCAAGCAGAGTCCGCACATTCCACGCGCCAAATGTCAAATTATGTGATAAAGATGGTGTAATATACTTATTTTTATTATTGTTGCGTCGACCACGAGTTTCAAAGATGCGGAAGCAGCCGTGGTTACTACTATCCTAAGGTTTTTGGGGTGAGCACTTTTTTAGGGCACCTTTTCTAGCCCCCTCCTCGGCTGAGCGGGGAAAGCAGTGCTTCCCTAAATAGGGCTGCTTTGTCATTCTGGGTGCTGCCGAATTTACCCTGTCCCCCCAGTTCACAGTAAAAGCGACCACGGTGTGTACTCACACCCCCAGAACCGCTGATGTGCAGACCTCGGACAAAGCTCAGTTTGCATCCAACCGAACCTTTCTACCTCAGCCCATCGCCACCAGACTTTGCCAGATCGGAGTCCATAAACATAAACGGTCAGATGCGCAGGATATATTAAAGTGCTCAAACGTTCGCGCAAACGCAGGAGCACTCTCTCGTCCTTACCCCCCTGGATCCAGTGGAACGGAGAACCGCTACGACCGGAGGGGAGCTGGATGCAGTAGACTAGCAAGCAATAACAAAGCCCTTATTACTGCCTTAAGGCCTTCCTACAATTGCCTAGGTATCTTGCCACCGGCGGTTGACTGCTGTAGACATAGCCAAGACACAACTCGGAGGGCAACCGAGCAGCTCGGGAGATGTTGTTCCCGAGCCCCTCCTCCAGGTTTAGCCCACGAGCCGACGTGGTTTCCGGGATGTGGCACGAGGAGCCACTGGAGGAGAGTTTGTGGACTGTCGACGGGTTACTTGAACTATGTCACCCATACGTATACAGGTCGGCTGACATAAAACAACGCAGACAACCCACTACACCCCTAAAGGAAGCACGTGTAAGCACGTGTAAGCACGAGTCTCCTTGTGAGTTCGTAATTAAATAATTTAGATTTATATTTGCGGTATATATAAAAGTAGTTATATTATAGTCTCTTGAAAATGAATTTTGGACCATTTTATGCTTCAACCTGAACTTAAATTTATTTAAAAAAAAAAAAATGCCAACCCGTCTTGAGCCACCTTCGTATGAGTATAGGCATTATTATTTTATTAGGTAAAATAAGCTTCAACAAACGGTCCCCTGACTGACTGGTTTTATTTTATTCTAACCAACCGAATTCAGTAGTGGTGGCCCAGTGGTATCGGCCCCGACTTACGTGTGTGTAGGGCAGGCGCTTTACTTTGTGTAAATAATTTCATCACCACTGCTCTTAAAACTTCAGATTCAACTGGAATCAATGATCTAACTAAAAATGGTGGTGAAAACCGCAATAAAATCAGTTAAGTAGTTTAAAAGTACACGCGGTCACACAGCAGACATACACGAAATGCGTATCTAATTTACTATATCTCTTCATCTGCCTGGCCTTTGAACAAAAAAGTGGGTCAGCTTCCAGTCTCACCGGATGCAGCTGAATACCAGTATCTTACATGGAGCGACTGCCTAACTGACCACCACAACCCAGTTACTGCCAGGCATAATTCACGCCTTGTTTCCCCGAAGGGTTGGGCAGAGGTGTACCTGTACACCCACATTTCGCCAGTTATGTTTAAGCCCCATGTAATAGGGGGCGAGCCTATTGCCATCAACCGGGCACAAATCCAGACTCCGGAGAGTTACTGGTTAATACAATAACCCTTGGAAAGACTGGTGGTCAAATTTTCGGGCTTCTGACGGCCCGTAACGACTGACAAAGATCCAAGAATGACAGCCGGGACCAACGGCTTAACGTGCTTTCCAAGGCACCCGTCTCGGTATGTAAAGACGGACCCAGTTACGGACCGACCGCGACGCACGTAGCTTAACCTGATCGTTCGACCCATGCGGTGAGCCACAAGCCCCTTTTATAATAACCAGAAAAATGGGGATGATAACATTTTTTTATTATAACCTCAAAAAAATATTTGTTTCCAAATAGTGCAAACAATATTATAAAAAAATGCAGAGTTATACACGTTTTAAAATAAGTGTTAGACAAGGACAGCACTGGCGTAGGAGTGACGTCACGACTAAGTATCTTCATACTAGCGCAATACATTGTCCGTACCGCGAAACAAGGACGGGAATAATCCCCTCCAAAAACTTTGAAAGCGTGTAGCTTCTTCACATTTACATCGATTTAACAGATTTATTCGATTATCTCAGTTTTACTATGCCTTCTTTGAAATTACATTATTTTTTCTAACATATTTAATATAAGTCGTTATCCCTTTGTCTAATCTAACTTGTAACTTTTCACCTAGGTACCACAAGACAGGTGGTCGTCTAACAGAGGTGGTGATCCGTGGAGCAGGTCACATGGTGCCTGTGGACAAGCCGGCCCCCACACAGAACCTGGTCGCTCGCTGGACCCACGACCGACCACTCAGCGTAAAATTCGGCCTGCTCGAAGGATCCTTCATACAGGACTTTATTCGTGATAGCTCTATTCGTAATAACACGATTCGTAATATCTACCTCTGATTTTAATAAATATTTTACGTGTAGTGTTGCTTTTTTTCTGATACCCAATTATGGTTTATTTTGATAGATGGTAAAGTACACACAAATGATAGATTAGTACCATCGAAGTAAAATAAATCGACAGAATAATTACTGTAACAATAACAAACCCATAGACAGCAAGACATTATCTAAATCTATGTATAATCGTATACTCGTACTAATATTAAAGCTGTAGAGTGTTTGTTTTTTGTTTGTTTGAACGCGATTATTTCAAGAACTAGGTACTGGTTTGATTTGAAAAATTCTTCTTGCAGTTGTTAGCCCAATTCTTGAGGAAGGAAGGGCTATTTAACATCACGGAACGACCCTTAGGAGCCAATCAAAAAGAAAGAACGCTAAGCGAAAACGAAGTAGGTACCTATTGCGCGGGCGGGCGGGATGGGATGGTCGGTCGGTAGTCGAAATTTCACGAAGACGAAGTCGCGGGAAGAAGCTAGTTTTTATAATAAAGCCTGATTGAAAGAAACGCGATCGTGTCACATTGACCAAGTCTTATTGTTTTTCAATAAAATTGTGACATTTACGTTCTCACGGTTACCTACTAGCTGCATGCGTCTTTTATTTACCACAAGATCTAGTCAGCCTAGTCAGCATGCGATCCAGTGAGTAATCGGAAACGTCGCTTGCGTGTTACTCGTCAGATATTCTAGACAGGTACCTATTATAATGGCTTTGGCAGACACGCTACCTAGGTAGGTAACTATTACTTTTTGCAGCGACTATCAGCAATAAATAAGCTTTTCGGAAGATCGATTTAGCGAGAAAACCCTACATTACGCTCCGCACACATCTGGACGCGATGTCGTGTGACTGGCATTTGCGAAACATGAAAACCCGCAATTTTGATAACACACTCAAACGCAACAAGTAGGTAGCTGGTAGTCGCCAAAATATAAGGTAAGATGTAGCATTGATGAAATCGCCTATCGCTGATGCTGCAATACGATTGACTGCCTAGGAATCATGTTCGGTCCGAACTTTGCGCAGAATATTTTCATGAACCATTTGGGTGACATGAGGCGATTTCTGGCTCGTGCTCACTGTCGCGCCACGAGCGGCGCCCTTGTGTTGCTCTGTCGCGCCATTAAACATGCACAAAAGTTCGGAGAGCCTATGTTATTTGAACATAGGCGCCTAGGCGGCCACGATTCATCGGCTTTAGCCCGTGTTCCACCATGTGACCATTATTTCCTTCGCGACAACACCGCCTAAGCGAACGTGATTGTCGCATTGCCAAAACGCGGCGTAAAAGTAGCATGTCTGTTAAGGCCTTATGGTAGGTATCTATACATTAGGTACAAGGTATAGGTATTATTTTATTCTGTGCCTATAGAGCATGCTAGCAAGGCAAGCGCGATGACAACACGTGCCGTTATATTTAGTTCCCACGTGCATTTATAATCTAGACCACAGTGTCATAAATATTGCAGTAATAACAACTGATAAGTTAACATTGTTTACAAACATGTAAGAAGATATTACTGATCGTGACTATGATGGTGATAGAAATTGAAAGTGGTTCAATCGTGGTCGTACATCCGTCGTAGATGAAGAGCGTCCAGGCCGCCCAATTGAAGTGACTACCGATGAAATGGTCCATCATTGAGAATGTATTGGCAGACCGGCGAGTAAAGATTAGAGAGATTGTTGAGATCATAGGCATGTCATTTGAACGTGTGCAAAATATATTGCATCAACATTTGGGCATGACTAAGCTATCGGCAAGATGGTTGCCTCGTTTGCTCTCCGTCGACAAAATGCGGATTCGAATGACCACTTCACAGTAGAATTTGAACCTGCTGAAGGGCAATCCGAAGGAGTTTCTGGGCCGCTATGTGACTGTTGATGAGACTTGGATCCATTACTATACGCCTGAAATGGAGAACCAAAGAAGGTGAAAACAATAGGATCGGCCGGAAGGGTCATGGCCACAGTTTTTTGGGATTCTCAGGACTTTATCAACATTAATTATTTACAAAAGGGAAGAACGATTGCAGAAAAATGTTATACTGAATCATTGGGAAAATTTAACGACTATGAAGAGAAAACGGCCCACATGGAAAAGAAAAAAGTTCTATTCCATCACAACACTGCACCGGTTCACTCGTTGGGCTTAATGTGTTGAACCTAAGACAGATATCTACTGATGATAGACAGTACAATTATATCTGTCCCTGTCAAACAAATAGCTGTCAACACGTTTTTGGGCCGCATACTTTAGCTATAGTGGGACGGATGGATACGTTTTTCTATCTTCAGTTCGGCCGTTAGAGTACACTGGAGAAGCCTTACGAATACTTCCTCTCTGTTAAAGTACAAGATCAAATGCTTGAATACGTTCATAAAAATTACTTTGATATCGATTTTTAGGCAATTAAAAAATCGTTTTCCTAAAGCGTCCAAATACGTCAAAGTAACCTAAAGACGGAATTACCTTCCTTATGTAAATATTTTTGTATAATATTAAGTCGTTTTTAATAACAACGAAATCCTAACCTGATGATGATTTTGAAATTTCATGCGATTCAACCATCACTGAACATAAAACTTGGCATAAATCGAGTATTTTTGACGCATTGCTTTTGTGACGTCACCGAGTCTCGCTACACCTCGTTTTAATGTTCAATAAATTCAAAATAAATAAATGTACTTTGCATTACGTAAATATACGTAACCAGCAAAATTTACATGCACTTGCTAAGCGATTGTGTCTTTTAGCATGGGGTCTCAACTCGAACAAATTATATTTGTCTTGAAAAAAATCATGGCAGCATAGCCATTATGAAATTAACAATCATTAAAAAGCGATAAACGGCAGAATTTTGTCTGAATTATGATTGGTAAAAGTCTAAACTTCCCAGTTTAGTGCAGGTTTATCTATTTCCACTCCTATTGCACGTATTTAAAAAATAAAATAAAAAGGAAGCCTTTATCTTTAATTCGAACCCATTAAATTATAAAAGTAGCTTTTTGCGATAGATGACGTTTTACTCAATTGGTCCAGCCTCATCAGTTTCCAATTTTGTTACTTATCAAACATAATTTTTTTATTATAATTTTTTACATAGAAATACAAAATAAATCTAATAACATGTTTTTCTGAACCCGGAACTATAAAACTTTATATAAAAAGGATTGCATGAAACGTTTTAAAAGTAGGTCGACTCCTAGATGGCGTTGTAATACTACAGTCTCTGGCAATTACTGAGTCGCTTATGCTGCGATCTGTTGAAGAATTAGAAGACTAAAAATTGCCAGCTCAATTGTCAGACTTAGGGAGGTTTCATTTCCTTGTATGGGATTGGATATCTGTACGTAGTATTATATTATCTGTGCTTTTAGTAAAAATGTTAGCGAGACTACTGAAGGGTTAAGTTCATGTTTGAAGCCAAAATTGACATCTAGCAACCAAAAAAATGTATACCCACGTATGATTGTCATTTTGTGTACAATAAAGTATATATAAATAAATAGTTGAAGGTGACCCAAATGTACAGTTCACCACTTTTCAATGGTAACAATTTACCATTAATAGCGCGTTTATGGCATAATAGTAAGAGCGGTTCACCCTTACTAGTTTTACGATTAGATTTCACTGTAGGTACATAGAGATACGGAGAACATTAGTACCTACCCATGTAAGAAAGAAAAGAAAGAAAATAAATATATTAGACCCAGGTTTACTCACAAAACAAACCAAAACAGAAGAAAATAGTATTGTGTGTCTCACGGCTGCGCCAAATAGGCCCAGTTCAGCGTAAATGCCAGGCAACTAAGTGCCTGACGCTGGTTTTCAACTGGACCCAGTGTTACGAGGACTAGACCAAATGTTACGAAGAAACGATGTCAAACAGTACGTCAAAACATGTTTAAGAATAACTTAACCCTTCGGGGATAACAGGCGTGATGTTTTCATCACGCAAGTAATCCCCGAAGAGTTAAGCAGAGGTTTACCTATAGTACACCCTCATTTCGCCAGTCCAGACTCCGGGCTGCTACTGAGAAATTCCTGATGTAAAAAACCAATAACACTTTTGCCCGACCTGCACGAATGACATGACCACCATAGAAACAAGTTTGGTTGACTGAAGAATATAAAAAATGAACAAAAAAAATCTGTCATTTTGTCTATTCTATCTGTCGTTTTGTCTATTCTCCCGTTGACAAAACTGGGACATGCAACGCGCTCTGGAAATCTAACCCAGGACCGCTCAGCAGTAGCGCTTGCGACCACTATACCTACCATACCTACCATCGAGGCAGTTCGAAATAAATTAAAAAGTAGCATCAATATGTAAACACGTGTAATAGAAGGTCAATTGGTTAGGTAAGGTCATGTTACCAAATACCTATTATAAAATAAAATAAAAGTCGTAGCGTGTAAATTACCTACGTTACGAATTGCTTAATTACGGATGAGGAATTTTTATTTATCTCGGTAATTACTGAGTTATACTTGAAGCAATACAGAGTTTAATTAAATTAGCTAGTGAAACTTCACAGACGTGATGGGTATCGATGTCTAAACATGATAAAACAAACAATAGAAAATATTTGATGATTGATTGCTTATAGTGAGTGGAAAACTAAGCGAAAGCTGTTACCTTGACCTCTTAAAGGCCTTCGACCTTGTTTCATATGATGTGCTTTGGAACATGTGAGGGACAGGCAGGGGTGCACTGAAATGCTGAAAATATTTTATCTAGTTTCTGCAACGCCTCGGAAATGTTGCTAGACCCACACAGATGGATTTCACGCCATAATTCATTTAAAAAAACCTCGTCGCTGCTGAGCAGAGTGCGGGATAGTCACAACTATATCCTGAGAGCTGTGGCGGAGAAGCATTGCAGCTGAGATAAAATCACAAAATTAAGGGTGCATTCCAAGTTCCAAGCTCAATTCGGAATACGGCTCAAGACTTGCCCTTATTTCATGTGACTTTTATTATATCATATCTGCCCTGGCCTACATATCTACTACACCACTAGATATATATCTTCTTCGAGGCGTGGTGTTATGAAATGAAAGAAAAAGCATCGCGTCATCAAATGACAATGTTTAAACTTTTTAAACAAAATATTTATAAAAAGCAGTGTTATTTAGTTTTTCTATCTGGAATTTCTCAGTAGCAGTAAAATAACACGCCTTTTACTCTACCATATCACTTTACATATTGTTGCATAGTACACATTTCATTATCGTTGATATTATTGTTATAGTTAAATTAGTATTTATAAGATTGCTTCGTTGGTGTAGTGGTCGCAAAAGCTACTGCTGAGCATGATGTCCTTGGTCCTGATTCCCAGGTCAAAGAAAGTGTTATATAGTTTTCCTACCAAGATTTTCTCAGTAACAGCGCGGAGTCTGGATTTGTGCCCGGTTGATGGCAATAGGCTCGCCCCCTATCTATAACTTGGGACTTAAGCATAACTGGAAAAATGTGGGTGTACTACACCTCTGCCTAACCCTTCTGGGATTACAGGCGTGATGTTGTGTGTTAAATGTAGTATTTATAATTTTATTATTCTTAAAGGTTTGTAAGCAAAACAGGTTGAAATATTGTAAGGATTAAAAGAATGTTGGCATGCCCATGAAATGATTTATTAATGGAAGTTGCCTCTGCGGCGCAGCCCCCCAGCCCCCAACTTTCTCCATTTTTCCCTATCTCTGGCTTGTCTACTCAAGACTGGTCCACATCTGTCCTTAAATGTATCGTCCCGCGGCCTCCATGATTATCGTTGTCCATCTTTAGTTTTCAATTCTACAGATGTGCCCTTACTCTAGGTGCCTGACGCTGGTTTTCAACTAGACCCAACGAGGACGTCATTACGGATGTAAATCAGTTTTAACGTGTGTGTAAATATTTAACTAAAATATATGATGATATGTGTAACAAGTGAAAATAAAACAGAATAGGTAATTGTGTAAATATAATTATACATAATAATATAGTGGTGTTAATGAAAAAGAAAAGAAAAAAATGGTATGTTTACACAAGAAACAAAAGGACTGTCGTCAATAATACATTATTATGGTTCACATTATTGAAACATTTAAGTCGATCATGTCTAGCTTCCGTTGCGCATCTATGAGGTACTGTCATACTATCGTCTACATGCTTCTCTCCATTTTCCTCTGCATAACTCCGAGTTTGTGTTCTTCTTTGACCCGTAGAGACCATGTTTGGCATCCATACAACTTTCTTATCAAATTCATGTTTATTTATGTGTTCTTTATGATTTATTTAAACCTCCAGTTCCATTTCCATGAAATTGCTATTCTCATATATATTTACTTTTCCGTTTGGTCTTTACATGAAACGGATTGCCCCAAATAGACGTATTCGTTAATATTTTTTTTTATTCCATATATCCATCTATAACTATTGTTACTTCCGACCAATTTGTTAAAAAAAAATTTACCTTCTTTCGCAAGCTCTTGCAACATGTTCTCAAATTGTGATTACAGTACTGATTTAATTATATTAATACTGCTTGTTTGAGTTATCATTGTTGGAACTCAGTTCCGGAATTGAGAACCAACCGATACTGGACGCGCAAATATGACATTTGACCTTTTCAATTCACCTAAAATGCATGCGTAGAAAATACAAAAGCTTTTTAATAGTGGCCATAATGATTGCGTTAGCCGGAACTATAACCGACTTGTTCAGCTTTATGAATATTAATCATTACTAAGCCTTAGTAATGTCGTTAACCCTTTATTTTTTCATCAGTGTCGTAAACGCTGTACAAAGTTTAATAAGTAAGTTATTTTAGTTCTCATAATAATGTAATTTAAAGTAATTGCTTATTTACTTTCTATGAATAAATATTTAATGTTCTCTGAACAAAATATGAAATGTTGGATGATGTTGATATTTAAGATCGAGTCACAGGGTTGTATTATTCAATACGGCTCTTTCATGTGACAAATCATAACTTAATTTTATAAATTCGATAGTAAGTTTGTTTGTTTGTTACGCTTTCACGCTAAATGGCTCAACGGATTTGGATGAAATCTGAAATATGGGTAGACTATTACCTGGAGAAGGACATAAGCTTCTTTTAGTATCCTGGATCGCAGACGAATTCGCGGGCAACAGCTAGTAGGTATTAAGAAGAAGATTTGGTGGAAACGGAACCCTAGTGAGTAGAATTTTCTATTTCAAATCCGGCCAAGTGCGAGTCAGATTCGCGTAATAAGGCACATGTACCAGAAAACTACCATAGTTTATCTCTCATCTTTATATTATTATTCTGCGCTAAAAACAAAAAAAAACGAAAACACTTTTTTTCGGGTTTATGCTCTGGGCGATATAAAACGGCAATGCACTTGAAGTCATAGCTTTGGACCAGCGTTCCTTTTATGTAGATTATTTAATGACGTCACTTACCTACACCGGGCAATGTTGTGCAATTTCTCTGGTAGCCGCTTGTCGGTCGAGTTGGAGTCAGACGTCAGTCCGGTTAGGAAACTCGAGGTAGACGCGCGCGGTCACTGTCCCCTTCAAAATATATAACAATTAACTTAGGGTATTGGTGTCAAATTAAAAGTTTTTGACATAAACTTGAAGTTTTTTGTGGTGTAAAATGAAAATGTTTGTTGGATTAATTTTATTAGCGAGGTAAGAGGACTTCATTTTCGTTTTAGTTATTAATTGTGTTTTTATGAATCTGATTATTATGAATGCATGCTTTGTAAGGAACTGCACTATGATCTGTACCTACGCTTGTTGAATTTGATTTAGATACAATAGGGGCTGGGCACACATCTCGCAAGGCACAATAATTCAATATAGTTGCACTTGCAAATAATTTAAATTGGTTCATTCATTGTTGTTGCCAATGCCCCAATGGGGGTATAAAAGATAGTTTATGTTCTCACACTGAGCAAATCTAGATCTTTTATAAATCACTTCAGGATATTTACGATCGTTTCAAGCGCAATTTATTATATATAACAATGTGAAATATTTATTGTTCTATATAACATATATGGGCAACCTGCCTTCCTAATCAGTTAGTTATTAGCTAGGTGCACATTACGATTTTTCTAATCTTTCACAACCGTTTCATTAATTAGTAGTTGATGAAATTATATTGCTAATGGGCGCATTATCATTTAACTACTTAAATTAATAAGAAAATGTATTTATCTATGATATGTTCTTACCTATGTTTTTTCCAAAATCTGTGTCTCTCTCAGTATATAGCGTAATAGAACTGTCGTGGTTTCTAGGTACAATACTACTACTGTATTGCAAATGTTTGAAATAACTTGCGCTTTTTATAATTGAGAATGGGCCTGCAATTATTGTACACCTATTAAAGGACAATGCCAGAAACTTTATAGAACCTTGCCCCACTTAAATCAAAAAGTAATTTACAAGCCTGCAATATGCAGCATCTTAAAGCTTATTTATTACTGTTATTGTCCATTTGTCCTGATGCCTTTAGAACTTGCGGTTTCTGTTAAAATCTTAAAACAAATATGACATTGATTTTAGGTTAGGTGCAGTTAATAATTGTTAAAAAGCGATTTAAACATCATACACGTTACGAAATACAGGGGTTGAATTCCGTTTATTATTGTAATTTGTAATCGGCAAGTTCTACTGAGAAACAATGGATTATGAAAAGGTCCTTTAATCTTTACAATTAAATACTTTCATTAATTGACATTTCCTGTAAATAGCTGGGGCAGGATCTGGCATTGTCATTTGGAGTATTATCTTCTCGGTCTTGGCGAGACTTCGCGAACATTTTTTGTCTTTTGTGCCTCAACACTTTCCTATTTTTATTAACTATATCTACTGTAAGTGCATTTTAAACACACATTACTTTAGCAATCGGGGCACGCTTTATTTATGTTTTCACCATGCGTGCTAAGGAAGCAGGTGCATTTGTATTTGAATGATAACTATCAAACAATGGTGTTGACCTTACGCTCCGCGCCAGGCCGTCAAAAACGGGTTTAATGTCACTCACGACCATACAGAATTAAAATTTCAGACTATGTTATTTATAAATAAACAATTAGCCAATAAAAATATGATTGGATATAGGAAGACACGATTCGTGTTTCTTTATATTTAATTAAATATAGTTCTAAAAGCTTGCGTGAAATTGGTAATTTACGTTTTTTTCCAGCTTATCACCAACTTTGGCGAGGACACCAGCTTTAATTCTCACACGGTTAATAAAGAAGAACTTTGTAGAACAAGCGAGGAATCTTTCGATAGTAGATCCTAAACTATTCTTCAACAAAACAAGTTACTCCGGCTTCTTTACAGTCGATGAGAAGCTCAACTCGAACCTTTTCTTCTGGTATTTTCCCGCGGAAAACTATAGACCTGATACTCCATGGATACTGTGGCTGCAAGGAGGTCCGGGAGCTACGAGCCTCGCCGGTCTTTTTGACGAAATAGGACCTTTTGAATACACAAATAACGAACTAAAATGTGAGTATAACTTGAGTCCTTAATTATTTCAATATGCGATGACACTTATTCATATATGTATATTTGTTATTCACGGAAAAAGACTTTAAAGAGAAATTTCTGAACGGATTTTGAATTTATACATGGATAATAGACACATAATTAAATCAAAGATCATCATCTGCGAAGGTAAATCCAAATAACAACTAATCTTGACATTTTCATAATTACCACTTAAGGAACTGGAACTGCACCCTAATTGATACACAATCAATCGGAATCTGAATCGTTTTGAATCAAATCAAATCATTTATTCGCATAGCAGGCAGGTATTGTACAATAAAGTTGTTATAAAAAATATAGTGAGCCGAGTACATTTTGCCTGAGTTTTGGCATGCAATTTATTTGAAACAGATTGCTAATCCATTGCTTCATAAGCTCGATAAAAAATCTGCTCACCAATGTAAAAAACGCAATGAATGTTGTTGAACTGTCAAAATACAACAGATTAGTCGTAATCGTTTACGGAAATGTGTTACGCAATAAGGCTGCTGGTTTTGATTCAGGTACAATATTTTTAGTGGATCAAACAAGTTTTTATAGGTTTTAGTGTGTTTAGTTATTACTTTTTTAGTGTTGGTTAAGTAACCCTATAAATAATGCGTGTCACAGCCTATTTTACTGCTTAATCAACAATGAAGTGCTTTCTTCCGTTGCACGTTGCTACATAATTAGAACTTTGTATAAATAAACATAAGTAATAAACTTACTTACTAATTACTACTGAAATAATTCAGTAGGTATATAGGTAGGTACTTTATTAAAGTTGTGTTAACTCAGAAACATAATATATAATAATCGTGTGTTTTCGCCTACCCACTGCTGGGAAACTGACCTCCACCAGACTTCGCAAAAGTAAATACTGGGCCCACAAATTGCCAATGACGACAGCAGTGTGGTCCACTGGATAGGGTGCGAATATTAACCCAGGATGGCAACTGTGACTTCCTAAAACAATAAATCAATCACCGGCCGTTATAACTCGCCTGGGAAGTTGACCCCTCGACCGGCAGATGCGCTTGCGATCCTTAAAACAAACGAGTCTAGAATTTATTTTCGTGTGATAAATTTTGTTGTGAGTGTTGTGAAAATCGTATTCAATTTGTTTGGCAACCTCGCCTTGATGTTCGAATTGTATCCGTATGGATTGATGATCCATGTCTCATAAGATGCTACCAATATTTAGTAGGAAATTAGCCGCTTTTGTAGTCTCGATCGTGGAATTTGTAGTAAAGCCCAAACAAAGTTACAGGACGTTTAAGGTGGCTCCACAATCCAGACGTCTGGATTGAGGGAAACTAGCTATGAATAGAGGAAAAACAAACAATGTTTTTTTTTTTATTGGTACGATTTAGTAGTAGTAATGCGTAATCTTGTGTCCGTGTGGATTGAGGAGCGATGTATCATATTCAAACGCAGATACTCGTACTACAAATATGTAGTCGTAAATAAACCGATTTTGTAGACCCGATCCTGGAATTTGTAGTAAAACCCATCAAAAGTTACAGGACGTTTAAGGTGGCTACTCAATCCTGACGGTCTCTAGAAAATATATGAACGTTGCAGTTTATCAAATCGAATAACTATAGCATAGATATTTAGTAGAAATTTTTACTAAATATTGGTGTACTCAAACATCGTGCACTTTTATTATTTAAAAATTTATCACTATTTTAAATATTCGTTAACAATTTAGTATATAGGGTGACCACAAATAATTCAAACTATGATCAAAAACATTCATCAGGTATTTGCACTTGAATCATTCATCAGGTAAAATAAAAAAGAAAACTTACTTTTTTTTTGTTAGTCTACACTGTCCCTTCGCTTAACAAGAACCTCCCCCAAATTCTTCCGAGCAGTCTTATCTAGTGCCACCTCGACCCAAGCGGTACGGTATCAGATCTTTATCCAAACTGCCTTTATTTAAATAACTATAAAGGGACAACGGTGCCGATTCTCTTATCACAAATGCCTCTAAAGCTAGACACCATAATTTTGTTTATTTCTGTCAAACGACGATTTCCCATTTTGAAATTGACTAAAACTGACACAATTTGATTCAATTTTTGTTTGACAGCACTAAGATGGCACTGAGTTATTAATTTAGTGAAAATTACTATATTATTTTCTGAATTTGACGTTGATTTGACCTAACATTTTGATTGTTTAGCTAAATTTGACTATTTTTAATCGCGATTAAAAAGGTGTGGAATAAAATCTGTGGTCATGAACTAAACTTCACACCAACACCTTGACTTCAGGTGCAAAAAAAATACTGTACTTATCTTTTTTTCTTTTCATTTGCTTATATCTCTAAAATGGTGTGTCCAAAACAAATGAAAATTTCGACCCCCTGTATAAAACTCATAAAACCCGTAAAATTCAACATGTAGGTTATACATTTTCATATTTTCCGTACACAAAGTGAAATATTCCATAAAAACACGTCGAGGCTGCCAAAAAATCAAAATCGTGGTAGTGCATACAACCACCTTGCGAAGCCAAAAGAAAAAAAACCACTTGTAGTTGCGAATAGTTAAAATATATTAGTAACAATTATATCTTGTAACCTACGTTAGCACCTATATACTAGGATATAAGTAACAATGTGGCTTATGATCTATGTTAGTACTTAGAGACTAAATTATTTTTTAATGTTGAGTTTTTTTGCAGAATAGCTTTGAGATTCTTATTGCCAAAAGTAAGGTATTTTACTGATAGTTTAGTTAGTTAAGTTGGGTGTACAAGAGAATTGGCACCATTGTATTATTAAACCCCAATGTACGCCGCAAAATACGGAAAATATTAAACACATTTTACGTATTTTCAAAAATGACCATCGGCTAGTTTTCCCTCAATCCAGACATCTAGATTGAGGAGCCACCCTTAGCGCCCTGTAACTTTTCATGGGTTTTACTACAAATTCCAGGATCGGGCCTACACAATAGGCTAATTGACCAATCATTGGTAGTATTAGCGTTTAAATATGAGACCTGGCCAGGCCTCAATCCATACGGACACCGCTCATGATGACAGTAGATGTTCGAGTTAGAATCTACTTTATCGGAATTAGGGAAACTCCATTGGGAAACCCCGATAAAATGCCATTGTCCACGTGTAAAACCATAGAGACTAGTTCACATTACATACATTTCAATCATTTTAACCAGTAAAGTCTTCTGTCTTCTACATTTGGCTGAATTCTGCTTTGCACGGGTTTTCCCAATGTGACGAATTGAGGTTGACCCTATTCTGCCAGACGTTAATCTCAAACGCAATGACGTCAGTTCCTGTTTGGACGCATTTGTTATAATTTTAGGCCCCTCGTATGATACAAATGGCTTTGCATGCTTTTGTAGGATATTGTCTATGTTTGTAGGTATGTCTCGTTACAACAGATGCAAAAGCTTCTGCAACTATTTTGATATGCTTATGAGATAGTTATACTTATTACTGTCACAAGTCTTCACAATATATAGGCCTTAGTAGGTAAACAATTAGACTTTCGAGAATTGGGGCTAAAAGTCTCACGTCACGAGTAACGAGTTATTTGAGTCTTTTAAGTCTTTTAAGTCCAATGAGTTTTTTTAGCTGAACTGAGAGTTGATGTATTTTGTTATCAATATTGAAGGAATACAATTATAAAATATGTTTTTGTTTTACTGTTTTACGGTCATTGATACGTTCGTTGTTTCACTATTTCGAGGCCGCGTAGTTCCGTATGAAGTTTTGCGCTGTTCCGTGATTCGTTATCAAATGTTTTCGTTCCGTAGTGGAAAATCCTCATGGATGTCCACAGGCATGGGACGGTCGGAGGGGTCTGTCAGACTCTTATTGACTAAAAACCACCCCAGTGTTCCGTCTCACACCTACGTCTGGGTCGCGGGATCATACGATTCTTCCGCAACCCCGACTGGTGCCCGCCCGCCTCGGCGTGCCTCCTAGGATTGGGGGGGAGTGAGGGTTTGAGGGAGTCAAACCCTCACTCCCCCCCCAACCCGACGACCCATTTACGCCTACGCCCGGTGCGCCGGCTGCGGATCGGGAGAGTGGACGAGATCTCTCTCTCCCTTTCTCTCCCTTCTCCAGAAGGAAACCACCGCGTCCCAGGACTCCTCGCTGCCGACCATCGAATTGACTACGGTCGGCAGCGACAGGTCACTGCATACTTCTGTGATGAGGGCACCGCGCAGCTCCTCCCAAGCGGCACACTCTGCCAGCGTATGCCGGGGGTGCTGGGTCTGCCCCAACATTATACTGCGGTGTATCGCGAGCAGATTGGACTTCTTGTGTGTGAATCGCTCCTACAAGCTTTCCACATCGGTGCCAGCACTTAATCTGGTTGCAGAGTTCTCATTAACATTTATGGCAGTGTTATGTTAAGTGTGTAGGTTAAGATTACTAACGTAGTTGTTAAGACATATTGTTACTTACATATTCGAGTCCATGCTACTTAATTAATAATTATGAATAAATAATGAGACTCATTATCGAGTTCTATTTTATTTGTATTTTATGCAATACCATTCAGTATTGCGGTTTGTATGACGAGGTAGGCACGGTAAGTTTTCCCACTTCCTGTTTCTGGTAAATGTTTCCTTGTTTTTTTCATTCATTCGCTGCTTCTGTTGCAAGACTGGCATTTGATGTGACCTTCACCACACAATCCGCACTAAAAACTTCATGAAAATCAATTTTGAAAACGTCAAACAATTGTCAAGAAGTCGTCATAAATAGTCACCAAGATAAAAAAAAAAACAGTCGTATTATGATTCCGAAGTTATAGCTATAATTTAGTGAACATTGTGGGGTAAACGTCTCCACACAATCCTCTCACCTTGGTAAGGATTACGTGGTGAGCCTTTCTCGCCATAATCCTCACCTGATTACCGCTTACGTTTTTGAATTCGAATTTGGTGTCAAACAATTGTCAAGACATAGTCGTCTCCAACCATGATGATTTCGACCTGCAGCCTAATTTGTTACGCAATTAGGCTGCAGGTCGAAATCATCATGGTTTTCGAAAACTATGACAACTAGTCCGTTTGATTTCCCAGATCAACTACATCATTGCGTTATTTACATTGTACAGTAGAATTTTTTATCGAACATAGAAGCTAATCCATTATTAGCAATATGTTTCGAAACGATTCAGATTCCGACTGATTTTGTATTACGCAATTAGGGTACTGGTTTACTATGTAGAAGTATGTTAAACTTCTATGTAAATATCTACATACATTATGTTTTGGTACAGTCGCGAACACTATCAATTGTTGTGAAACAATTTTGTTGTTGTATAATCATTTAAAACGGTAAGAAAGAAAGAAAAGAAAGAAAAGAACGTTTATTTACGGTAAACATGACGCAGTGATCGAACACAAACACCAAAGAGAACAAATCGGGGGAAAATATGCGTCACATCCACGCAAAACGGCCATCGCTCAGCTTAATGCTACGACCCTATGCGAGACAGAGCCCCAGCGCTGGTTTTCAGACACAGCCGGCGTTGAATGACGTCGACCAGTATAGCAAACGCTAAGATGAAAATAAAAAATAAAAATACATACACATAATAACTAGATAAGTGTTCAACAAAATAAAATAAACAATATTTATAAAAATGGTGACATTCCGGGTAGTTACTTACATTATATTCATGGTGCTTGGCTTGGGAAGACATGCGAAGGAGTTAGAAAATCTTTACGGATGGTCTTAAATGGTGCCAAAATCATCAGTATCAGATAAAGATGGACATATTAGCGTCACACCGAGCGTCTTAGAATTTCGCTGAGTTCTGGAAGTCCATCAATAATCTGAAGGTTGTACCGGGCCGCCCCGTGAGTGGGGGAATGTGGTTCCCTGGAGGACATAGCTCGCATGTTCTAAGATCGATTTATGGTCTCATCTCCTCTTGGGCCGTCTCAGGGGGTGATGACTTGTCGTGATTATGAACAGATCCGTTTCTCTGACAAGAATGTAGCTGAAATAATCAAAAGAATGGCTAAGGGAAAGTCTCCCGGTCACGACAGTCGCAGCATTGAGCACCTCAGGTGTGCTGGGGTCCATCTGTCTAAGGCGCTGGCGCTGTTTTTCACGCTGTGCATTAGCCACTCATACCTTCCACCCGATGCGCTGAAAACAATGGTGGTACCAATCGTGAAATATAAGACTGGGGATGTATCTGACAAAGCGAATTACAGACCAATATCCTGAAATTGCTAAGGTGTTGGGCGGTCTGCTGGACAAGGAACTTGACAAATGGATAATTTTACATGACGCACAGTTTGGGTTTCGGTTTGGACTCTACACTGAGGGTGCTATCGTCTGTCTAAAGCAGACGGTCCAATACTATAAGGATAGAAGGACTCCGGTGTATGCCTGCTTCCTTGATCTCTCAAAGGCATTTGACCTTGTGTCATTGTGTGTCATATGATGTTCTTTGGTATAAGCTCAAGGGAGCAGGTGTACCACCTGAGTTGAAGGGTTTGTACCAGTACTGGTACTCTAACCAGTTAAACGAAGTTCGTAGGGGAGACGATATATCTAAAGGGTACAGGTTGTAGTGTGGGGTGAGACAGGGGGTGTTAACCTCACCTAAGCTCTTCTACCTGTATTTAAATGAGTTGATCGTTGTAGTCAGCAGCAGACCAGTTGGGTACAAAATTATATATTTATTTATTTAAATTACCATTATAACACCTTTGCAGACTTATCCAAGGCGATTTCATAACTCGCAAAGTCTTAGGGCAAATTAGCCCTAAGAAGGTACAAATATATTCTCCGACACCGTAACCACATTAACAAAATGAATGGTGCTTAAATTATTGACGCTATCAATTTAAGCTACGCTGATGACATGGTCCAACCCCAACAGGGTCCAACGATTGGCTCAATCAGGGAGATGTTGAACGTCTGTAAAAGGCATGCAGCAACCGACGGGCTATACAATGTAATTAAAAGTAAATACCTGATCTTTGCTGCTCCCGGGAAACATCAAAATTACGAGCCCTCAATATCTTTCAATGGAGAACACTTAAAAGGGTCGCAATTAAAGAAATACTTGGGACAATAAGTCACCGACTACCTCAAGGATCATGTAGATATAGATTGTGTGCGCAGGGAACTAGCAGCCAGATGCAACATATTGGCTCACCGATTCGCTCGTTGTATTAATGAGGACAAAATAACTTTGTTGAAATTTTATGGTCAAGGGTACGCGGAGGGCTCAAGATACTGAACTGAGTTACCATTTGTAATTATTTTCTTGTTATAATATACAAGGTGTCGTTTTGCATCCTCGTCAAATTCAAGGAGGTTACTATGCTAATGATTCTCGACACGAATCAATAATAAATAAGTAGTTTTTTTGTTGTTTTTCTAATTTTTGGAAAATCGACTTTTGTGGAACGCGCATGTTACAGTTACAGTTGCCGCGTTTTAACGCGACCGGCGTGATACCGCACTGTAACTGGCCTTGTATGCGACATTGCCTACCGCATACGCAGCGGGGCGATCCTGTTCTTTGAAAGTGGTATATTCTGAAAAACTGTCAAACTTAAATAACAAAAAAAACAAGTATGTAATAGTTATTAAGCAAGTATCGTAATTTTATTTGATAATTTATGCCTTTCATAACAACCTCCTGAAATTTGACGAGGATGCAAAACGACACGTTGTAGAGTCATGTTTTTATTGAAATTCAAAATCCTAACATTAAAATAAATACGTTTTGATTTTTCATTCGATTTAACCAACATTCAATATAAAATCATGTAAAACATGAATCGAGAATTTTCCTCACATCGCTTTTATCACGTCACCGAGTCTCCCTAAATATTTATTTTTTATTTTTGCATTACGAAAATATACGTAAAATCAGCAAAATTAACATGCACTTGACATACGATTATGTCCTTTAGTGAAAATGATAGCGAAACTACCGTAGGGTTCAGGTCATGTTCGATACCAAAATTGATATGTCGATAATTTCTTAATACGAGTTCGTATTATTTATTGTTCAAAAAAACCTATACTTAATTTATTAAAAAAAGGTATTAACACCCAAAAAATAAGGTGACCATTAAAATACGTAGGTACATAATAATTTTGTGCTCGACTGTACTCAACTCGAAAATGTATGTAGAAGTTTACATGGAAGTTTAAGATACTTCTACATAGTAACCCAGGTCAAAATTATCATGGTTGGAGACGACTATTTCTTGACTATTTTTTGACACCAAATTCGAATTAAAAAAAAACGTAAGCGTTCGCGGTAATCAGATGAGGATTGTGGCGAGAAAGGCTCACCACGTAATCCTCACTAAGGCACCAATTTATCTCTGGAGTCCCTTAATGACTACTTTCGAGATTTGCCATAGCGTTACGACTATTTTTGACGATTTTTTGGAATTGAAACCAAGTCGATACTCCCAGCCGTTTGCTTGCACTGACGTTAGGATTGTGTGGAGATGTTCACCCACAATCTTAAATAACTCATAGCTATAAATTCGGAATCATAATGCGACAATTTTTTTATCTTGGTTCTTGACTATTTTTTGGCGTTTGCAAAATTTACTTTCATGAAGTTTTTAAAAGTGAGGATTGTGTGGTGAAGTTCACCATTTGACAGTATTTTAACCCGTGCGACTTTCAAGGGAGTTTTTGTATACTCTCTACTACGTCTTATTTGAATAGACTATTCAAATAAGACAAAGTGTTGCAATAACAATAAGCAAACGTTGGTGCTACTCTCAGACTAATTAGGTAGGTTTTTTGTTAGTTCTATCAAGTTTTAGTATTTCGAATTTTATGGTCAAATGTATTACCTAACTGAAGTACTTAGATAAATAGGCTACATACTCATATCTATACTTCCACAATAGGTACAGACAGATGTTTTCGTTGTGTAGTACCTATTTACCATTTGGAAATAAGAATTAACTTATGTAAAATAAAAATTCATATAAATTCTGTCCACTTATAATTTCTCTAGCGCATAGTGACTCGAACACGGAAAAGCTCTTAAAAAAAGTTGAAACACCATAAACGTACAAAATGTACAACACACTAACGTTTAAAAAATAACGTCGGAAATTCCAGCTGGAAAAAACTAGTATTTTTCCGTTTAATAGGAAAGTGGTGTGTGCATCAATCGGTACGTTTCCTACCGTTTACCGATTAATACTAACTATGCTGCTGCGGGGGAATCCCCGAATGCCAGATTTAAAAAAACGAAAACCATGAGTTATTGTTTTACAATACTGAAGTATTATTTGGATGGTCGATAACAACCATCCACATATAAATGTTAAAGTGCACTCAGGTTACGTGACTGGTAACGTTAAGTGACTGGAAAGTACGTAGTCTATACGTTTAACGATAATGATAAAATGATAACCTCATCATTGTGAAGGAATATCACACATACACTGTGCACAGCAAAAGCGTGACCGGATCGTTTTAATGATAAAGTCTATAAAAAATACCCAAACATAACGTATGCGCTACATGAAATTGATATGTCATTTAATCGCATGTCGCCATACAAAAAATGCCTCAATGATGGTAGGCGATTACAGACAAAGGAAAAGTATGGACACCGTATCCTACTATAATATACATGTATACAGGCTGGATTTTTGAGACGGGGCAGTAACCTTAATCGTTGTAGCTACAGGAAAACGGTCTGAGGAGATCTAAACCTTTCTGAGACATTTAGACATTCACAGATTAAAAAAAAAACTGCTTAACTGCTTTTTTTATACTTGTATATTATAGTGCAATAGTGTGCGTCTCACGGCAATTAAGATAGTTGTGTGCGATCGATCCTTTGTAATAATATCTGTGTACATGCCGGTGAACTCCATTGAGAACTTAATATAATTTACCGACTGTCTTAGTGAAATAAGTGCTTTAATTGAAAACACCGAAGTTGCGAATGTGTACATTTTAGGAGAGTTTAATGCTAGTCCTTGTGCGTTGTTTGGAAAGGAACTTCTAAAATTCTGTAACGAACAGCAATGGGTATGTGCGGATATAGAAAAGTTAGGAAGTTCATCGGGGACCTTTACTTTCGTTATTGAAGCCCACGGCAGCACAAGCTGGCTTGACCGTTGTGTGGTGACGGAGTCTGCGTGGCTGTACTGAGTGTGAGGGTGCTCTATGACTGTACTTGGTCTGACCACTATCCCCTAGAAGTATGTTGTAGTCTTTCTGCAATGAAACCACAGTTTCTAATACTTGAAAAACCCCCTAATGGCATACTGTGGGCCAATAGGGATGAGCAAAAAAAACAACTTTATAGTAAGATATGCAATTATCACTTTAGAAAGGTAGATTTTCCATAGGAATTGTCGGAATGCTGTGACGATTTATGTAACAATTAAGATCACAGAATAGTAATAGACAAAATGTACAAAGATATTGTTGCGACTATGTATGAAGCGGCAGTGGTTATTTCGAATTGCAGAGTTACTATAACTAAACGAAAACGTGTTGTGTTAGGCTGGAATAGACATGTTGGTGGTGCTCACGAGGTTGCCAGGCTAAATTTTCAAACCTGGTTACTATACGGTAGGCCTGCAAGTGGACCTATCTTAACATGGTGGAGTCTCGACGTCTTTTTAAATCCAAAATAAAATGGTGTCAAAGTAACGCAGAGCAAATTTAAATGGATATTCTCGCATCACACCACGCAAACAAAAACTTTAAAAGCTTTTGGCAAGGCACGAGAAAACTTAACAGTAAACCCACTGTCCCCCTGAATGTTAACGGAGTAACTGAGCCTCGAGACATTGCGAACATGTTTAAAAGTCTTTTTCAGATAGAACCTATCCTGTGTGCCGGGGATGCTCAATGCTGGTGAAATCAGGCAAAATTCGCTTGGGACAGCAATATTACCAGCTTTTACTGCTAAGCATATATCAACCGTTATAAAGCATATGACGAGGGGTAAGTCCCCAGGTCACGATGGAATTAGTATTGAGTATTTGCAGCATGCGGGGGTTCACCTACCAAGGCTTCTGGCTATGTTTTATACATTTTGTGTAAGACACTCATACCTGCCGGATGAATGTATGAAGACCGTGGTTGTGTCAATAATCAAAAATAAAACTGGTGATGCGTCAGACAACAGCCATTATAGGCCCATTTCGCTAGCTACTACCGCGGCGAAAGTGCTGGACAGTGTGCTATATCGTATTTTGAACAACCACATAAAGCTGAACGACGCGCAGTTCGTTGTTAGACGCGGGCTATCGACAGAAACGGCAGTTCTATGCCTCAAGCACACTGTCCGGTACTACACCGATAGAAAAACTCCAGTGTATGCCTGTTTTTTAGACCTTTCGAAAGCTTTCGATTTGGTGTCCTAAGATGTGCTATGGTACAAAATGAGGACAGAAACCAGCCTCCCTGAAGAAGTCGTTAGCATTTTTTATTATTGGTACAACAACCAAGTTAATGTCATTAAGCGGGCGTGTGCGACCTCCGATGCGTACAGACTGAAGTGTGGAGTAAGGTAAGGAGGTTTAACCTCGCCTCGTCTCTTCAATCTGTACTTAAACGGGCTCATCGACAGACTCAGCCAGACCAATGTCGGCTGCTCCATAGACGGAAAATTTGTAAACAACATCAGCTACGCTGACGATATGGTGTTATTGGGCCCCTCCATAAGCGCCGTACGTAAACTCCTCGCTACATGTGTGGAATACGCCGGGGCTCATGGGCTTAGGTATAATGTAAAGAAGAGTGAGCTATTGGTGTTCCAATCACCAGGCCATAAGGTCATGACCGTACCACCCGTCCTCATGGACGGTATTTCTTTACCCAGAGTTTCGCGATTCAAGTACCTGGGCCACTGGGTCACGGATGACCTCTCGGACCACGAGGACATTGAGAGGGAGCGCCGGGCGTTGGCTGTCCGATGCAATATGTTGGCTCGTAGATTTGCACGCTGCTCTAAGGCAGTAAAAGTAACCAATCTTTTTATACGTGCAGTCTATGGGTCAATTATACACAGAAGACAATCAACGCCCTGCGCGTTCAGTGTAACAATGCCTTTAGGATGCTGTTGCGGCTGCTGAAGCACTGCAGCGCGTCAGGCATGTTTGCCGACGCTCGCATCGATGGCTTTCATGCCATCCTTAGAAAAAGAGCGGCATCTTTGCTTAATCGTGTCCGCGGCAGTGGCAACGACATTCTTAGCGTTGTGGCTGGCAAAATGGACTGTCCATCATTGTGGCATTGTGTGCAGTTGCATGTCGATAAGAACCGGTATCGGATCTTATCTACTGTATGATTATTGTGCCATGTATATCTTTCGTTACTAACATAATTTTTAAGTATACTAACATAAATATGGATCACTGTGTTTGAATTAAATAAATAAAATAAATATAGTAGGATACGGTATCTGAACTAACGTAGATAGCTACTTACCTATAATAAAATAGTAACGAAGTAAAATCTGCACTTTGAATATTTTTGAAAAATATAGTACCATAAGCATAGTATTAAGTTCAGCAGCATATGCTGTGAGAAAAATCCGTCAGTTTACTAAATGTAGATACCGCGAGGCTAGTCAATTGGGATGATGACAAATAAAAAAAAAGTTCATAAAAATAATGTAATTTCAAAGAAGGCTTAGTAAAAATGAGATATTCGAAAAAATCAGTTAAATCGCAAATTTGAAGAGGATACACGTTTTAAAAGTTTTTGGAGGGGATTATTGCCGTCCTTGTCGCGCGGTACTGACAATGTACGGCGCTAGTATGAAGTTGCATAGTCGTGACGTCACTTCTACGATAGTGCTGTCCTTGTCCAACAGTTATCTTATAACGTTTACAACTTGGCAATTTTTAAAGCTTTTACACTTTGTAATATATTTTGCGCTAATTGGAAGCAAACAGTCTTCCAATTAGCGCAAAGTTTTATATTTTTTCTAAGACAAAAATATAAAACTGTCATCATCTCAATTTCAGTTACTTTCCTAGTATCATGTCTTACGGTATTTTATTATGGGGATGCCCTGCAGACATCGAGTCTATTTTATATGGCCTCCGCGGGCGCGATTCTAAAGATATGAACATCATGACCGTACCTTGTCAATATATATGAAAACATCATGTAGGTACGTAAGGAACAATTTAAATCTTTTCAGTAAAAGAGGTGAAAGACGCAAATATTGGACTAGAAATAGGGACCAATAAGTTGAACCAGGTTTCAGACTGGCTAAAGTAGATTCATCCTTCATGGGGTAGGTACTGTTTAAAATGTTACAATATAATACCTCCCCACGTACTCCAATACTTGTACAAACGCACACTGTGCAGCCAAGCATATTATAAGTTGAATGATGCCTAGAATGTCCCCAAACAACAAAATGGCGGCTGAGAGTATGTCACGCTCAATCAAATGGCGCGCTGGTGGTGGCGTGTGTGTTGGATCATTAAGTTCTCTTCAAAATGGTTGAGCTGAGTGGTGCTGATCCATATGTCACTGGTCTGACTGGTCATCTCTTGGCTGCCCCGGCTTATATAAATTTCCGAATTGTTTTTTTTTCTATGTTTTTAATGACGGACGCTTTTAACGTGCACGTTTTTCTACATCGTTCTCACATGTATAATTTCAACATGACTGATGTAACAAATTTTCTGTAACAATGTTATTTAATGTTCATGGTAAAGTTTCTTGCCTTTCTTCTCCATAGGTACCTACTACGCTTTGGAATGGACAACTAGCTTCATCTTTCTGACTAACCGAACCTTTGACAATTCAAAAGTGCCTGTAATTGGTTTATTTGAAGTTGAGTTTGAGTTTATGTTCCGGATTGGAGCAAAAACGGCTGAACGGATTTAGGTGAAATTTAGCACAAATATAGTTTATACACTAATAAAAATTAACACATAGGCTACTTTTAATCACGTTACGGTCGGGCCACTACCCCCTTTTTTATAATGTTTATTTGACAACGTTTGTGTAAAGCAATGTGATTTTAATTATGTGGAGAATTTTGTTGTTTGGGGACAACATTTTCATTGATTTTTCATTCGATTTAACCATCATTCAACATAAAACATGTCATGAATCGAGAATTTTCCTCACATCGCTTCTATAGAAGACTTGAACAATCTCAGACTTACACGAAGGCCTGTCTGGAAAGACTTGACTTGTGATTTCCCTGATGACTTCTGTAGTGAAAAAGACAGAATCGGCATAACGATTCTGTACAAATATCACCGTGAAGTCTTGCTTGGAGTGAGCTGTCAGTGTCATCCCGTCTTGGTCAATTCCTAGCATCAGTGGCTTTGACAGCCATGCTTCACCAAAGTTTACAACGTGAGATGGTTACAGAATAGCACTACTGCAGTGGCAAAAGTTGCAAACAAGAATGTCATCGCGCTGTTATAGACAATTTTAAGTACAAAGATAAAGCGAGTGCTTTACCTGAGTCAGCTGTTGTGGGTCGGGGGCGCAATAAGCGTGGGAAAAGGAAAGTAGTGGTAGGTTGGAATACGCATGTTGGAGATTTTCACAGGTATGCCAGGCAGAAGTATCGAGAGCCTCATGAGACCTGCGAGATGACTTATGAGATTCCGTTCGCTCTCCAAAAGTTTTTAAACGATTTCGATATCTTCGAATAAAAATTGGTTTCTGAAAACTCCACAATACGTTACGTTAATTAATCAACATCCATAAAGTTAATGCCACTGATTTCAGTTGTTTTTATTGTCGTTTTGGTAACTTAACAATAAACAAAACAACAAAAAAAACCTGAGCAGTAAATTATTTAAAAATGAGTCATAACTTAGATTGTAATTGGCAATTAAATAAATAATTAAGCAGTAAAATGTCTGAACGGGTAGATATCAAATCGGAATAAGTCGGAAGCAATCGAACTTGGAAGTAGCGCTCGCCGGCCCTTCTGCGGCACAGCTTGCTTCGCTCGCTCAGCTCGCGCGCGGTAGGTCACAGTTCTAACCCAACCTATAAACTGCCGAATTATTTATCTAACTGCTCATTTGAAATTTTTTGCTGGCCATTCATATATTACACTTATTGAGTATTTTTGTACTGACATTCTAGAATGAAATAACCGACAAATTTTCTTTATACTAGGTATTTACTGTTCATGTTTTACTGTCACACTAATTTACCAAACGCCGAACATATTACTGCCCGACATTTTGTTCAACCGGTCATAAGAACCTCCCATACGTATAAAAGCGTTGTAAAAATTATTATCCAAATAAAATGGCCGTCACTTTCGATGAATTCCAACACTTTCCTGTCACCAATTCGTGCATGGCAACTATTCAAGGTGAATTTCGGACTTATTACCGGTTTCTGAGGGCCAGATAGAACTAAAGAATAAAATTAATGTTTCGGTAGTGAACCGGTTTTCATTAAATATCGCGGAGTGGTATTGTTATGAAATATATTATGTGAAATGCTGCAGACACCTGCCACTTGGAAATGGGCTCAGCTGATTGATCGATGTAAGAAGAGGTTATTGACTATCATAATATTAGTGGCCAGACAACAGGCAATACCTATTATTACCTATGTAGGTATGCCAGCAAAAAAATAGTCTCTAAAAAAGCAAAACCCGTTCAAGTGATTCATCCTTGGCCAAATATTCATACAAATGCAAAAGTGAGTTTGTTTCTTTCTTATGCTATCACACTGAACGGAATTGGATGGTCATACAGATAAACCATGACCAGGGTAAGGACATATGCTACTTTTCATCCTGGATCGCAGACGAAGTCTTGCGCAACAGCTAGTAAGTCATAATTTACATGTGAGCCATACAGCGACAATGATTCATAGTAGGTATATCTAGTTTCTATTGTCTATCTCGGTATCGCGATTGATCAGTTGGCGTGCGTTTTGCGGGCAGGCGGACACACCGGCAACTATGTAGCGAAAAGCCGGACTAACCGAAGGCAATACCAGTATTTTACCTGGAGCGACTGCGTACCTGACCTCCACTACCCGGTTACTGGGTAACACGACACCCCTTGGTAAGGCTGATTCTGATTCTCAGACTGGGGCTTCTGACAACCCGTAACTCTGGCTGAGATTGACTGTCAAAGATTTACGTGTGTAAGGTTAGTTAGTAGATAGCTATAGATATAGAGGTGCGAGCTGCGTGTCGTGCGAGTATGCCTCTACGCGCGAGTGCAAATAAACAGCTTGTTGCCGACGGCACTATCTTATTTAACACTGGCGACGAGGATGGAATACGCACCCACGCGTGCAAAGCACATTGGATTAGCAATCCAACCGGGACCAACGGCATCGGTCTCGATAGTTAATGGATGGTCACCCATCCACGAGTCAACCTGCGGCAAGCGTAGCTTAACCTTCGATAGACCCTTTTTTTTTGGTGGGTTATCATCAAATATTTTCTCCCGCTCTGGGTGGAGAGGGAAGGCGTGTCACACTTTAACTGACTAAAACTCACCCGTGTTCCTTCAGGTGCCTGTGACAGGGCCATGGTTTTACTTTCGAATTTCCCGCTACCCAGAGGTGTCAGCCCTATCGGACCCCGCTATTTAGTGCTGACATCTCTTTGAGGCGCGCGTGTAACAAGACGCGCCGTCGACCCGGGGCTGGTCCTTACCGGACGGCGAGCTACCCATTGCTCGCCGCTCCCTCGCGCGCTCCGTCTTCTTTTTTCTTCTTCTTCGACTTTTTTCTTCTTCTTCGATAGACTCGGGCGGCTGATTTCGTTAAGTTATTATTAAACCACGAGCCAGGCGTCCATCTAGTATCTATAAAAAAAACAATTATGACATGGACCATACTCGACATATTAGGACCACCTTAACATTTCCGTCGTTAATAATAATAAAAATTAGTAACTATCATAAACCATAAATGGCACGCTTCAACGCATAGGTTGTAACCCGGTTCCTGTAGTTTACAGATATTTTTGAAACTAGATGTATAATACTACTTACCACAGTGCTAAAGTAAATTTATAGGGTATAGCTGTAAGGGAAAAAATCAATTGTACCAGTACCTTCTTAAACAAATACAAAGTTTAGTTTATTAAACACAGAAATGAAGGTACAAAACATCAATTATGGCAAGCCACTAACCAAACCCTTCCCACACAAAAGTGGTTCTCCGTTCCCAGTTGTATCGGGGTTTACACCTGCAATGAGACTAAAACAATAACTCAGGTTCACTTTAGCGAGTCCGTAAGATGAACTGCTTAATAACTTCTAGCGCATCGAATCAGTATCGACCTGTTATGGTTGTGCTCATAGAGGGAACATGACGTTTAAGCAAAGCACCCCGAACAATAATCTATAACAACTGGTCTTTCTACCTAGTTCTTACAAAAGGCCTAACTCTTTCATATGTCAAATCATGACGATCCAGTTGAACTCAGTGTTCTCTCAGTATATTCCTTTCAAATGACGAGACTAAGACCCTTGGTGTCGAAAACAGCTGGCCACACCTCAAGGGATACCTACCTACGGGGCTATACCAAGTCATCACGTCTTAATCTCGCATCAGATCTATTTTAGAAGGCTAGTATAACCAGCCAGACAAGGTTCAAGTTTGATTGGACTCATAGGAAACCCATCGGGTTATTTGGACACAATCTGGTCATTCCAGAATGGTCCCTCTCCCAAAACGTGTTCCTCCTTCTATTTGTCCTTGCGCAGACCCACGAAAGGTGTCGCTACTAGTTGCTTTAATTATGTATTTTCAAGGTCACAAGGTAGCACGAGGACAAGCTACGCATTCTGTAACTTTCTCATCGTGAAAAGCTAGGTGAAGGGAGCGTGGAGTGAGCTGTCAGTGCCACTGATGCTAGGGATTGACCAAGACAGGATGACACTGACAGCTCACTCCAAGCGTCTTCACGGTGAGATTTATACAGAATAGTCATGGTGTTCTTGAAATAATGGTCTTGTTCTTTAACCTACTACATAATGTGATGTTGTTTTAATTGATGGGTGCTCACATTTTGAATGAGCACCATGTACATCTCACGTGATTGATTTATCTGTCTTTGCATCTTATTTTAATTAATTATTTTTACATAACTATTGTGGTATAGTATTTATATTCTTGGTGCATCGTCTTCACATGTAAAAATATAAATAATGTATCCAAAAAGCGATGCTTGGGAGAGGCCTATGTCCAGCAGTGGACGTCTTTCGGCTGAAGTGATGATGATGATGATGATGATACAAAATATTGTAAAACATTTTAAAATAGTACCTAACGGTGGAGTTTCTTGCCCATTCTTCTGTTGAACGGACTTGGAAGAAAATTGGCACATTGATAGACCACAACCTGGGTTAGGACAGAAGCTACTTATCATCCTGGTTTCCAGACGGAGTCAAGGGCAACAGCTCGTTTTGACATAACGTAAACACCCTAAAGTCCTGATTCAATCCTTTTAAACTTCAGAATCATAATGTCAGCCGGAAGAACTAAGCTGCTTCACCAAGTATTATCAGAACAGTACGACCGTCCTGCGCTAATCCCACCCCATCCAGCAGATTCACGTGTCCCTCAACTATCATCAGAACAGAACGACCGTCCTACGCTTATCCCACCCCAACCAGCGGATTCACGTGACCCTCAACTATCGTCAGAACAGAACGACCGTCCTACGCTTATCCCACCCCAACCAGCGGATTCACGTGACCCTCAACTATCGTCAGAACAGAACGACCGTCCTACGCTAATCCCACCCCATCCAGCGGATTCACGTGTCCCTCAACTATCGTCAAAACAGAACGACCGTCCTACGCTAATTCCACCCCATCCAGCGGATTCACGTGTCCCTCAAGGGGTTATCAGCCCACCAAAAATATTGTCGACAATAATGGTTGAGCTGGATGGTGCTGATCCATGCGTCATGTTCGTGAACGGGCGCCGTCAGTTGGGACTGGTCATCTCTTAGTTGCCACGGCTTATTTTAATAATGAATTTTTTGGATTGTTTTTAATTATGTTTTGCTGCACTCTGGACGCTTTTAACGTGTACGGTTTTTGTACATCGTACTCATTTATAGTGTCAACATAAATTGATGTAACTAATATATTTGTTACAACAATATTATTTAAAAGAGTGTCCATGGAGTTTCTTGCCCGTTCTTCTCCATAGGTACCTACTGCGCTTTGGAATGGGCTACTAGATTCATATTTTTGACTGACCGACTCCTTGACAATTCAAAAGTGCCTGTAAATGGTTTAATTGAAATAAATGACTTGAGTTTGAGTTAATTTTGTATTAGTCTGTGAGCGGAAACGCCGGGAAGGAACATCCTAGAGATGGATTGCCATTATTATTGGTGATGTTTTTTTGGACGTGCCATGTAGGACCAGATGCATGAACCTAAACGAAGCAAAAGGATTTTCGTTAATTATTAAACCAATCAATTCTAATTTCAGTGCGCAATTATTCATGGGCGAAGGACCATTCATTGCTTTTCATCGACAACCCTGTGGGCGCTGGTTTCAGTTTCACAGACAGCCCTAAAGGCTTCATACAAGACATGGAGACGGTAAGAACCTTATATAGAACCTTATAAGGGCAACAGAGACATTTTCTACATTAATGTCAATCGGTCGTAAAACTATGTGGCTTACGATAATTTTATGCATGAGTTTTATGGGAAAAATTAAATCATAAAAGTTATGTTTAACGGTTAAGTCTGACCATAAGACATAATGTAGGTACTACCTACCTATAATATTAGAGCAGCGGTTCTCAAACTTTTTTGGTCACGGAACCCTTTTGACAAGCAAAATACTTGACGGAACCCTACAATAAAACAATAGTTTTTAAAAGTGTATTCTTTATAATATAAGCATAATAAAAGTACAATGTAACAGTTACTAATTATTACTTACTTTACCACATTGCAAGTACAATAATACAAGATATTAAAAATGAAAAAATCTTAACTAATCGGAGGTATGGAACTGTTTTATTTTTCATCAATTGGTTGATATCAGGATTGATAGAAGACATTTGAAGTCTCATATCAGGTTCGGCGTCCAGTCTATTGCGATATTTTGTTTTCGTGGCTGCATAGGTTGAGAATCCTGTTTCGCACAAATATGTTGTTGGGAACGGGAGAAGAATATTCAAAGCCATTCTGCCAAGCATTGGATATTCATCACGGATTCTGCACCAAAAATCGTTGAGAGGCGTCGTTTTGAACAGTGACTCCATACTTGTGTCTGATGACATTTCTAAAAGAGATTCATAGATCTCGTTTGACATACTTTCGGGCTTTTGCGAGTTGGGTAAAAAAGGATTATGAATCCATGAATTCAGCTTCATTTTTGTATTCTGTTCTTCGGGAAAATACTTTTCAAAAAATGCGCGCATCGAAGTGAGATATTGAACCAATTCTTCAAACACATCACCTTGAAACATTTCTGAGTCGTTATCGCTAACAAACTCACTGAGTGAAGTAAAGCTTTCTATTTCTCTCTTACCAACGCAAATAATCCAAAAATCTAATATTCTTTTGAAGGTAGTTATTTTGTTATAGGCCTGGAACACTGTTTTCTGTTTACCTTGCAATGATAAATTCAATTCGTTCAGTTTTTTAAAGATATCCGCCATAAAAGACAATCGGAACAACCAAGTGTTATTATACAAACGGTCTTTCAAATTAAAAGAAACTGTATCTGCTGTAAGAAACATTTGTAACTCGGCTCTAAGTTCAAATAGCCTTGTTAAAGTTTTACCCCGAGACAGCCATCGCACTTCTGTATGGAGCAGCAGTGTTTTATGTTTGCTGCCATAATCTTCACACAATAATGAGATTCGACCACTACAATCGGGATTGTAGTGGTCGTAGTGGTCGTGATTTGATAAAATTAATTATTTTTACCGCTTCATCCGTAACTAATTTTAGATTTGACGGCATTTGCTTCATCGCAAGTGCTTGTCTATGCAGTATGCATGTTTTTGGAGGGGATTATTCCCGTCCTTGTCGCGCGGTACGTAACGTATGGCGCTAGTATGAAGTTACATAGTCGTGACGTCACTTCCACGATAGTGCTGTCCTTGTCTAACACTTACTTTAAAACATTTATAACTTGGCAAGTTTATAAGCTTTTACACTTTTTTTAACATTGTTTGCACTATTTGGAAACAAACATTTTGTAAATGCTGGTCTAGTGGTCGCACGCTTTACTGGTGAGCATGAGGTCCTGGGTTCAATTCTCAGGTCGGAAAATATAATAAGGTAATAGACTCGTCCCCTTTTACATGGGACTTAAACATAAAAAGTCAGAAAATAAAAGACAAATTTGCCAATTCTTTGTCAAGAGTTTGCAATTTATGATCTTAGGAAATTAGTTTACAAATTGTTTAGGGAGAACAAAATACAGTAGTTGGTTAATTAGTAATAAATAAATAGCGTTGGCACTAATAAACATGAGTCAAACATGAGTTATATACCGTTTGTTCCGTTCCCACACACAAACCGTGAAATCGGTTTTGTGGGGCATATCTAGTTCCTAACTAAACATTTTTGTGAACTTTGTTTTGATAAATAAATAAACAATAATAACTGGCGAATAGTGGGTTGAAGCTACTATAGGTACACCTCTGCTTAAGCCTTCGGATAAATTAGCCGTGATGTTATGTTAATAATGCTAATCAACTCTCGTTTTTGCTGGAGTTCAATGAAGCGTGTCACAAAACTTCCGCGTATGTGGTAAAGTTTATATAGTTGCTCAACGGATCTTCTGTTTTGAAACTATGTACTTGAATATTGATGGTTTTTGACATTCAAGAAATGTAGATTTATTTTTGTATTAATTACTTTATCAACTTATTATACATGACGTATATAAATCAGCGGTTAGGCTTGAAGGGCGTTTGATTCTTATAAAATGTTGGTAGGTGTGTCAAAGTAGGCATAGGAAGTGCGGTGGCCGTGTGTAACGACAGCAGAAGAAGTTGATGAAGTAATCAGAAATTACTATTATTATTGCAAATCAACACTTACCTTGTTTATTTTTAGATCGTGTAGGTTCTACTAGATTATAAATTACTACTTTCCCGTTATCTTTTCTGTAACTAAGTACTATGCAGGTACACGTTAACTACAAGTGTTGCCTAGACCACTTATCAAAATAGCGGGCCTAAAAAGTAATACAAACGGCAACGCTTTATGCTAAATAACAATAAAAAATAGGTTTTGTCATGATACGAACCCATATTTACATTTCACATTAGGGACCTTTGTTTACTAGTTTATATAATACACTGTTAAATAAATTGGTGTTTGGATCTTATTAAACTGTCATTCACATCATAATAAATAAGTCGGTATAGTTTCAAAACTGCACAGTAGCAACAGTAGGTAATTAATAAGTATCACGAACTCGAGATTTATGCAAAAACAGATCGATTTTCCGACACCAGGATCACGAATACTCGACAGAAATATCTATACCTAATCTGTCTACCGTGAAATATTTTGTACAAACATGTGCAAAAAAATTTGTTTATTTTTATAAATCACCTTTGCGGTGATTTGTAAATAAGCAAATTCAAATTTGTGTTAATTATAAAATCATGACTTTATGATTCGCATTTCTGCAAACTTTTATAGGTATAGTTTTATTTGGATTTTACATCTGAGAGGTAGCGTACCACACTATCAGTTGTAATCGCTTCCATTTTGATAGTTCAACAACATTCATTGCGCTATTTACGTTGTATAGCATACAAACTCTTCGAACATATAAAGCAATGGATTTGCAATATACTTCAAAATGATTCAGACTGTGGTTAATAGTGTGTTACGCAATAGGGATGTTGAATAATATTAAAAATGTTCGGAAAAATTATGTAATTTAGAAGGCTTAGTAAAAATGAGATAATTGAAAAATTCTGTTAAATCGATGTAAATTATGAAGATGAAACACGCTTTAAAAGTTTTTGGAGGGGATTATTCCCGTCCTTGTCGCGCGGTACGGACAATGTACGGTGCTAGTATGAAGTTACATAGTCGTGACGTCACTTCTACGATAGTGCTGTCCTTGTCTAACAAACATTTTAATATCTTTATAACTTGGCAACTTTTGAAGCTTTTACACTTTTTGTAATATTGTTTGCACTATTTGGAAACAAACATTTATTTTAGATAAAAATAAAAAATAAATCATCATCCCTAGGTGCTGTTCATGAGATTTCTCGGTAGCAGCTTGGATCCTGATGTGTTTGGTTGTTGACAATACGGTCACCTCTACATAGGACTAAAATATTACCGTCAAAATGTTGGCACATTATACCTACACCGGTGCCCAAACCCTTGGGAAATACATCCGCGATTTAGTTATTTATTATTATTTTATTGAATTTTGGACCCTTAGGTATTTCAAAACTGTTTTTTTTTTAATCTACTGCAACTAAGTGCCGATTTTACCATTGAAACTGAACGCGATCAGCACTTTTAAACCCAGTTCAAGAGATGTCAGTGACAATTTTACATAACAATTTTGCCACAGACAGCTCTTGGAACGCGGTTTAGGCGCATCATTGGTAAAATTGGCCTGACAGAACATTGAATTAATGACACTGACAGTTTCATTGGTGAAATCTGCATATGAAGCTCGCTTTTGACGCAGTGTGATACAATTCGTGGGATTTTTTTTACAACCTTTTTGTGTTATGTTTTGGAATTTAATCCAAAATTAATGTTGATAGCCCTTATTGTCAAGGTACAATTCTTTTTTCCAGACATTACTAATTGACATTTAAAATCCGCCATTTTGATTTTATAAAAACAAAAGATAGCTTAAAACCATCAGCCGACCTATACGAGTCGTTATCCACCATATGTATTAAAATCCATCCAGATGATAGGATGCTTTTAGGGTATAAATATACCCACATTCAAAGATACATAGATACTCATGAAAAAATAACATAACCCCGCCTTTGCTGTCGCGCAGTCGACTAAAAAGCAAAACGTTTAATGTTTCAGTGCTCAAGCCACCTATACAGTGCTCTAAGGCAGTTCCGGCTGGTCTTCCCGGAGGTCAGCCAGACTCCCCTCTACATAGCTGGAGAATCCTACGCAGGCCGCTACCTTCCCGCTCTCGGCGTCAAGATACTTGAACAAGACCGTAGCATCGGTGTCCTGGATGTCAATTTACAGGTACGAAGATATGAACTTGTTAGTAGGTGCAGTCATTCGCACATCAATGGTAAACTTGACGGCGCGGCGCCTCTATGTCTTAGCAGTGCAAGTGTTCCGTGTTAAGTAAGTGCTGATGTGCTGTTCTCTAGTGATGGTAATGAATGCGATTTCGCATAAGTTTCGTGAGTCTTAGCATGATAATTGCTATTGCTTTGCTATTTTCTAATATAAAGATAATTGATAATAATGAATATGTATAAGTATGTGAATTTTGAATGAATTTATTCTTCGCACCACCTGCTAATAATTTCACTCGCAAACGTCACGTGGTCACGTGAAACAGATAGATTTAGTATTCCTGGCTTCCCGTGGGTGCGACGGTGAGCGCACGCTGGCGTATGATAGTACGAAGTAGTACGTAGCGATGAATTCGAACTTCACAGAATTTTGCTACTACGAGTACCATCTAATTTGCTGAATGCTATATGGGCATTCACATGCTAACAATGAATGCGAATGCTAATAAATTCATCACTACTGTTCTCTGTACCAACGTACCTGTTAGACCTTCTAGTCGGTCAAGCGTGTCTGCTGAGCGTGAGGTGAGGTTTCCATCCCAAGCCGGTTTATTTTGTAAAAATCTTACCGTCAAAATATAGAAAGAAAGGAAGAATAATATTTATTTGGACAGTTCTTGAAACACAAAATACAAATAACAAAATAAAAAGTGAAAATAACAAGAACAATAGCGTGTGCCTCACGGCTGCGCCAAAATGGTTCATTTCAGCGTTAATGCTGAAAGAAAGCTACTGAATGAATGCTGAGTGATTGAGTGAGCTTGAAGTCAATTGAATCCCAAACATCAGCATGTCGATTCTGTAAAAATCTCACCGTGAAGACTTGCGTGGAGTGCTGTCAGTGTCATCCCGTCTTGGTCAATCCGTAGCACCTGCACGCTCACTTCACCTAAGTTTTCACGGTGAGATGGTTGCAGAATATCACTACAAGTGGAACACCAGCTCACTTCATCTAAGTTTTCGCGGTAGATTTTAAAAGGATAAACCGGCTTGTCGGGTAAAGTGTCAAATTGGAATCTCAATAGCAGCTAGGGAGCTAGGATTTGCGTCCGATAAAATGCAATAATGGCGAAAAGTTCTAATGCCTGGTGGTCTATACCTACGTCTCTAACCTGAATGGGTGGGCCCCCTTCGGGTTAAATCATGAAAACCGCTAACGTGCCGCTGCGATAAAAACGTAGAAATTATACGTCGGATAATATAAAACATGCTATTTAGCATTTTTTTAAGTACATTCTGACCGCTTAGGTATTGCATTTTTCTATGAAACAACAGATTTTTATATAACCGAGGTTTTTTGAAATCAAAGTATTTTCATAAAACGAAATCGGGAAACCGTTATGTCGCCAT
The DNA here is from genome assembly GCA_963555695.1 of Dasypolia templi. Classification (NCBI taxonomy): domain Eukaryota; kingdom Metazoa; phylum Arthropoda; class Insecta; order Lepidoptera; family Noctuidae; genus Dasypolia; species Dasypolia templi. The sequence continues at coordinate 6,595,938 of OY743152.1, forward strand.
TAAAACACCACGCTGTATTTCATGGGAAATATGACTATAATGTCATGTATTGAAAAGACGTGAGATACACCTTTTAAGCATAATTAATGTAAACAAAACATCTCCAATTCTTCGGTTTGTGGACGTTCAGGGTCGCGGGAAATTCGAAAGAGAAACCGTGGCCCTGGCACAGGCAACTGAAGGAACACGGGTGGGTTTTAGTCAGTAAAAGTCTGACACGCCCTCCCGCTCCACCTAGAGCGGGAGAAGACATTTGATGATTTCCCACCCAAAAAAAAAGAAAGGTTTGTGAACGTGCATAGCGAATATCTCCACAGATTCCACATAATATCGGACAATAAGTAGCATATTACTTACACCCATTATAGATAATAATAAAATATTACAAAGAGGGCAAGAATTACAAATCACAAATATCAATATGATGAGACCTACAGTCTACAGAGATTAATAATAACTGTCACGGGCTCGAAGATGGCGTTGTATTTCAGGACGGTTTTCTGAATCTCGCTTTGATTTCATTCACAACTTCGATTTAGTAGGAGCACGCCATAGGGTTTTTTTGTCTGTGCGATAGTACCGGCTAAGCTGAGATGAAGAACAGTTGGCGAATTTTGATGAGTTGTACATTTACAAATCTATTTGCAAGAGTCTTACACAGACCAAACCGCTAAGTGTTCATAGGTACACTCGAGCGTCATGCATCAACGAACGGGGAGGCAACTGCAGGCGTCGACACGCGTCGAAAGGCGACCCTTGATATTCGTCGGATAGGATAGAAATTGTAGGTTTCGGATAGTATTTGTAGTTAAAAACGAAGGTGTACTACGAAAAGATTATGCGAAAATCAACCTATAAGGAGGTAAAAAGGGGGGAGGGTGTCGTTGAAAAAGGGGAAGTTCGTTTAGTTGAAAAATATACATATATGTATCAAAATACTTGGTTCTATATTTCTTTCATTTTGACAGTTGAACAACATTCATTGCGTTTTTTAGGTTGTTGAGCAGACAAATTTTTTGAACATATGACGCAATGGATTAGCAATATGCTTCAAAATTACTTAAATTGTGATTGATCGTGTGGTGCGTTTAGAACCTCAAGTCGGGCAGTGTGTTTCCATCAAAACGTTTTCCGAGCAACCTGGAGTGTGGATTTGTGCACGGTTATTGCAATAAGCTGCCCTCCATTATCGGGGTCTAAACATTTGTAACTGGCGGAATGATCTATACACCTTTGCCTGATGTTAGGTATCACTCAATACTAATACTCAGCTAGTTTAATTTCCGCAACACTCCACACTGGCAACAATGGCTAAGGCTGCTTGACACAATAATAATAAAAAAAAACTCAGCTACTCTATTATTTTTACGTCTATAAACTTTACTATTGCTAAGTAGTCTGCTTAAACATGTTAAAATACCATTAAATGGATGTTAAATACACTGACACATCACTACGAATAACTATAGTACATTTTACGTCTAACAAAGGGAACAAAATAGCAACCTTATAGCAACGTGTCTAGGGATCATTGTGAATGTGACAGACTTGTCAATAGCAGCAACCCAACAGCAACCTTATTTCAACGGCAATTAAGATCACTGTGTTTTTGACAGCGATGCAAACTCAGAGGTAAAATAACTGTTAACGGACTTTAAATAGCGAGGCAATCTCATCATATGTCAATTGACGCAAATGATACGAAATGATTAATATTACAATTCATTAACAAGGTCATGTACTCATGTTAACAATAATTTTGAGGTTGACATCCGTGCAATCGTCCTTGATTCCGTGCAAATGTTATTTGCGTTAAGGTTGGCGGTCATGGCAGCATTAAAATTCGATGAATTTAATACATCTTTGGACTTTTGGAATGATTAAATTAGGCAGCTTTTGCGTTTTGAATTTAACTCCAATCCGTGGTTTACTTTTATAGGAGTCATGTGCTGGGCGGTGGGGTCTAACAGACTCAAACTGACTAAAACCACATATGATGTTCTTCAACCGCTTTGGGACGGGGTTACCACGCGTAGCTTGATTGTATTTTTTTTAAACAAACTTGAAACAAATTCATATCTTCTAGTAAAACAATAATTAAAGAAACATGAATACGTCCAGCAATTTAAAAAATTCAGAAGTGTTCATTGAAACTCGCAAATCTCCGCGATATGTTCGAAACTTTTTATGCCTACCGTACTACTGTGAATGACTTCAAAACATTGTTAAACTTATACAAAAAATATGTATTATGAAATTTTCGGCATTTCCCGGTAGCGATGCTTAGAAAGTACATCCTACAAAGTACATACCTATATTTTTTCAATAGTAGTGTTACGTCATTTAGTCTAATCTATCAAATAACAGCTGAGGTTGCACTAAAAGATGGATAAAATAATCTAGCTTACGTGACTGACATTTACTTATGATTACGTCTTTATTCATCTTTGTTATTTATTTATCTTTTACTCGTCTTTGCAAACTAATTGAAACTGAAAAAAGCTGAAAGATGAAAACGAAAAATTATGTAAACCTGATATATTGGTTTTTACTTATCAACATTTATAATAACTCGCTTTTAAAATATCGATACCTGTTTCATTGATTAAATAATAAGATTTTCTTATAAAGCAACTAACATTAGTTGCTTTATAAGCATATTCTTGATAACCGTTGGAATAAACCTGATTAAAATTCAATTTACCGCCTCGTCGGTCTAGTGGTCGCAAGCGGTATTGCTGAGCATGAGGTCAATGAGGCCTGGGTTCGATTCCCGGGTCGGGCAAAGTGCCTGGAGTCTGGATTAGTGCCCGGTTGATAGCAGCTCCTCCCCTATTACAATATTTTTTCCTCACGATGCAACGCGCGCTTTACTTGTGAAAACCAAGTATACAAACACGCTGTGAATGTGTGCGTGGAAATGAAATACGTTTCAAGCACAAAACTCACCACTACTCTACAACACTAGCAATAGAGATAGTACAGAATTGCCTTCAGTTAGGACTTTGTATGGATGAAAGAACTATTGAGTTTGAGGGCGCTCCCTCTAACTGAATAGTTCTGATTTTGTAATAAGTTACCGAAAGAAATAAGAGATTCTTCACCAGTAAATATTTTTTTAAATAGGTTAAAGTTGTATTTGGCTTACCAACAATAATAAATGATTACCCATGGTATGTACTCGATAGATCGAACGAAAACAATGTTTATCTCTTATGACATTTTTTTGTTAATTTTCTCATATTTTAGTGAACTGTTTTTTTTTTGTTTTGAGAAATAAATTTGTTTGAACCGAAGATGAGTAGCGTCGGCACACACACACACATACATTTCCGACTTCGCCATAGTCTTGGACGGTACCGAGAGCTCCCGCACCTGGGACTCAAACATAACCGGCGAAATGTGTGCGTACTATAGGTGCACCTCTACCAACCTTTCTGGGAATACAGGAGTGATGTTGTTATTCCGTAGACGCCCTCACACACCAAGTCCTTACAAGAGCAAGATAAAGAAGTGCTACGCGACGTAGCACGTAGCCTGCCCGTAGCCGTAGCGGGCTACGACGGGTCACACCTACCTGCACTCGTAGCGTGACCACAATAGAAACAAGTTTTGTCGAAGGAAGAATAGACAAATTGACAAATGAATAAAATAAATATGTCATTTTACGTGGGACACTCGGAAAGTTTTACGAAAATAAAAGTAAATGCTGTATAGGTAAATTTATTTTATATTACATCTTTTCAAAGAACTCTCCAGTAGCCTCTATACAAGGTTTCATGCGTCTTAACTAGTTTTCGGAACACTTTTTCCAGTCCGCCTCGTTTACAGCCGGCTCGAACGCTGACAGCGCATCTTTCTCAAAATCATCTTCATCAAAATTTTATCCCTTTGAGCAGATTTTTCGGAAATAAAAAGAAGTCCCTCGTTTTGAACGCGGTGTGCGAAGGCGCGTTGCACGTTGTAGCAGTAGCCCGCGGAGCCCTGTGTTTGGTCGCTTGTTGCTCACAACAGAGAAAACTTCCGCCAAGCATTTGATAGTATCTCATTCAGTGCTGATGCTTCTTTGGTTTTGTAAAGGAGTTGACACCAAGTAGCCAGTCAAATTGAAAAAGATCGCGATCAAAATCTTCCCCCTGCTTCTAGATCGCTTCACTTTGGTAGGCGTTGATTCGTTTTGAAACACCCAAACCGTCGACTGGCGCTTCGTTTCTGGATCGTATTGATAAACCTGTAACGATGTCGTAAACACTCCGAGACAAGCCCGCTTCAAATTTGTTTATCATACCACGGCGCCATTCAACCCGGGCCTGCTTCTGAGCGTTGGCATTGGTGAGATTGGGCGGCACCCAGCGTGAAACTATCCTCCACACGCGAAGATGCACTTGTAGAATTTCGTGAAGGCTTCTCGATCAAAACCTGCAGTATGTGCTGAATCTCGTGATAAGCAACTCGCCTATTGTCTTGGATTAAATTTTTCACTGCTAGCACGTTTTCTTCCGTAACAGCCGTCAAAGAAGTGGTCGCCACCACTTCTTTCTTCATTCCCCAAAGTTAGTCGACCGCGCTTGAATTCGTTATACCAACGATACACGGTTGCTTTAAAAGGGCCTTCATCCATGAATGGACATTTGAAGTCTATCGCACTAATTACAGTACTCTTTGGTCTATCGTAAAATTCGTCGGGTTTCAGGCGACACTTGAAACTAGGACATACGTTCATATGTTCAAAATAGACTATAACTGGCCAGTCTCTCATACATAAAAACTTTTTTTCGCAATACTTTCTGAGTGACTTAGTATCTGCTGCGTATTAGTTTACTCTCCTTATTGAAATTATTTATATTTCTACTTTATTACGTTTCACCTACATTTGGTTTCGCCCGCCCCGCCCCGGGCCTCGCCCCGCCCCCTGCCGCGGCCTGCCTCGTTGGTCTAGTGGTCGCAAGAGCTACTGCTGAGCATGAGGTCCTGGGTTAGATTCCCAGGTTGGGCAAAGTGTTATTGGGTTTTTCCATCTAGAATTTCTCAGTAGCAGCCCGGAGTCTGGATTTGTGCCCGGTTGATGGCAATAGGCTCGCCCCCTATTACATGGGACCTAAGCATAACTGGCGAAATGTGGGTGTACTATAGGTACACCTCTGCCAAACCCTTCTGGAGTGATGTTATGTTATGTTGGTTTAAAAAGCTCTACTTACAGACTTCTTCCAGAAAAGTACGATCACACAACTTTCTGCTTGCACAGAAATATGTTGTGTTTCAGAGATATCGCCATTATTTTTTTTTTACGTTGTTGCGTGACACCACTGGTAACCAACTCTAACATCTCTGACATAACTTTCGTGAAAACTCGTGAGCTAATCCACGTATACCGACGCCTTCCAGTTTCGAAAGGAGGGTGGGAACAGAGACTGTATCAAACGCCTTTTTAATGTCTAGGAATATGCCTATGTACTAACATACACATACATAAAACCGCGCCTTCTTCGCATGGGGGTAGGTAGAAACCACAGAACGCCACCTGCTACGATCCTTACATACTCCTTTTGCCTCGTTTACGTTCATACATCTAGTCATACACGAGCGCCGGCTGCCTATGTATTTATGTTTTACATGTTGCAGTTAATTCACTTATAATATGCCTTATGCCTTTTTATTTTGTAGCATGTATCATTACGTGAATGTTTGGCAAGACCTCGGATCCGAAATTATGGCTGCTTTAAAAAAGTCAACAAGTGTCGTGGGACACCCGGGTAGATACGCAGTTCCTTTCGCTGTATATTATGGAATAAAAAACACTGACAATAAAAAAAATTACAACGTTTGAGAGTAACTGAAACCACAAAACGGTCAACGGTTAAACTTTCTTCGGCGTAGCTCTCATTCGCCAAGTGTGCAGAATATGACGAGCATTCCAATTTTTTATCGATTCGGAATAAGAAATTAGAGTATTCAGTAAACAGGAAGCGCACTACCCCGTATTGGTCAACTGACATAGCCTTCATACATCGGAACACCGGATATACACATTATTTATGTGTGTTATAGTTAAAATTAATATGTATTATGTGGTTTCATATTTGCTCACTTAAATAGAATATGTCGTAATGACAGCTGCTGTGCTGATTGCCTTCATTTTTGCTGACATATGTTTTTTTATGCGATTATTTATTACTTTTGCCCATGACACGTTAAATTACCTTAATTATCTTATAAGTACTGATTGATACTGCTGGTGAACTGTCCCACTAAACCGTGAAAACTGACTACTTGTGTAAGTGCATACGACATTATATAATATACACATTATACACGCTGTAACTTTAGTTGTTGGTTTAACATAAACATAACATAACGCCTTGTGAGAAACAAGGCGTTATGTTATGTGTCGAATGGTTAGGCAGAGGTGTACCTATAGTACACACACATTTCGCCAGTTATGTTTAAGTCCCATGTTATTCCATGTTATGGGGCGAGCCTATTGCCATCAACCGAGATGAGAATGAGAAATTCCAGATAGAAAAACGCAATAACACGTTGCCTGTCCTGGGAATCGAACCCTCTCCATCCATGAGGACCTCATGCTTAGCAGTATTTTGCGATTGCGACCACTAGACCAACGAGGCAGTCATCATGACAGTGGTTCTTTTCCCGCAGCGAAATGATTTATTCTTGATCGTACAGGCGATTTATAAATATTAAAAATAAAAGGAATAAAAAATGGCAGACTTTTGAAAAACAAAGCTTTTTTGCTCTGAACATTTACGAATCGCTCTTCGCTTTGTCGGCAGCGCGCGGCGGCGGCGGCGTGTGCCTTTCAAGTAGTAGAGTCTAGTGGATAACTATTGTTTCTCACGCTTTCGAGTTGATGCATACTGTTTTAATTATTTGAAAACCATTTTTATTTTATTAATTTTTTGATAAATTAAATGAAAAATGGTTTTCAAATGTGTTCCATGATTCCATAAAAAATAATTTCCATCACGGAATGAAAATCACGGATTACCATGATTCTATAGTAGGTGCTACTGAGGGGCTAGGGCAAATCGTTCTGCCGCCGTAAACAACCATAAAAAAATCACCGAGTATATAACAATAGTACCAGCCTATTATTGTTCCACTACAGGGCAAAGGCCTCTTCTCATTCAGAGAAGGTACGAGCATGGATCAACACGCTTGCTGAAGACGAGTCGGCGTTTTCAGACTTATATTAACAATGAGTCCCGGTTTCCTCCCAACGTTTTTCCTCCAACGCTGTCAGTAATGTCCCAGATAAACTCATTAAGTAGGTACTTATGTATGTATTGATAAAGTCACTCTGGTACTTGCCCGGATGTGAAATCACAGCCTCGTGCATGCGAGGCGGCGACCCTCGATCCCAAATATCTGAATGACTAATGTTGACACAGACGCTTTTATTTCAAATTTTCAGGGTATAATTATGGGCAACCCAGTGCTGAGTCGCGACAGCATAGCGGACTACAGCTCGATCTACTACCAGTGGGGCCTGATCGACAGCCAGGGCCGGCAGGCTGTCATACCGCTGCAGCAAGCTTACAACAAGGCCATTCTTGGCGAGGACTCGGAGGCCGCGACATTAGTGAGTAAAAAAATCATATTACTCAAAATAATTATGGAACCACTAGCCATTCACGAGGCTGATGGTGGAAATGTTCCACGGGAACGTACCATCAGAATAAAAAGTACCCTATGGTGCTATTCCATGTTATAAACTATCTGTGTGCCAAATTTCATCCAAATCCGTTTAGCCCTTTATGCGTGATCGAGTAAAAAACTTCCAAACATCTAAATATTTTCATTAATTCACATTTATGAAATTGCATTGTAAGATTGGACCTCAAGAATAGTAGTTAAATCTGATTATCGCGTAATCATTGATGTTTGGCATTAGATCCTTACCAAAATAAAATAAAACTAATTTATTCAATAGGTGGAAAATAAGGAATTTTTGAACTTCAAAATTACTTAGGACAGTCACGCTCGAAACACTTTGCTGATGTCCAAAATCTATGCCAAATCTTGAACACTGTTATAAGTCATTGTAGGTATTCTGATGTTACCTTTGGCTAGATAAGGGGGTTCTTGCGGATGGCTACTATTTCACAATTTGCTAGAGGACTAGCTATAGTCCAGCTGTCATGGGTTCCGATAACTTGCAAGAGCCATGGAAAAAAACCCTTATCTTTTCAATTCCAGCTGCGCGAAGAACTACTAAACAGGTTAGATGACATCTCGATGCAGCAGCAAACGTTCAATATCCTAGTTGACACCATAACCCACCTGGATGACTTCGTCAGTTACATTCGTAGACCTGAAGTGTCCGAGGCATTGCACGTTGGCAGCATACAGTTCGCCTTTCACAACGTAACTGCTCATAAAAGGCTAACTCCTGACTTCTTGAGTGAAGTCAGGTCGAAAGTGGAGATGTTGCTAAACCATTACCGGGTACTTATTTATTGGTAAGAAATAAATTATTATTAGTTTTAATTGCATACAGTTGACTTAGTGTTACATTCGATGGTATTTTTCCGTACTATGATGTAACCCTATGTGGCTATGTGCCTTTAGAGATATGAGGCACAGAGTGTAAAGTTCACTCATACTCTCAGAAAAGGGAGGATCCTCTGACCAGATGGATGTCGTATCTGGTAGGCAACTGCCCGATGATTGTTGTCGGGAAGTTGTATATATGCTAGCTGCGCGGTAAACTTTTATTGCGCGATGCAGGATTTGTGTGATGCGTTGTTCGCATGTGGCGATGTAGATGCCGCCACATGCCGCCACATGCCTGTATTTCTTAACTTTAGTACCTAGTTTAGTCTGTGGATTCATAAGTTATCGACAAAATACGAAAAACATACAGTTAGCCATGAATTGGTATTCTTATAGATCTAGATTCGGTCTGACAAGCAAGGAGAAACTTTCATATCTTATAAAGTACAAAACTACCGATATTGTTTCTCTCTAGCGGACAAATGGACCTGACAGCTCCGTGCGTGCCCAACGCGAAGGCTCGCAGGAAGCACTGGCACTGGAACAAGCGTGACCAGTTCCTGGACGCGTCGCGCACTCCGTGGTGGTTTGACAACAGGGTCGCTGGGTTAGTAGTTGTCACAATGAAACATTATCCTTTTAATAGAAAAGGTAGTACCTAAGCACGATTAGATATGACAAGATTATTCATTTGAATGCCTGATAAGATAGAAAGATACATTTATTTGTCCAAAAAACCATCCCATCAAGCGACGAGCTTTTACGAATGCTTCTTTATTAGATTGCCACGCCCAGGGCAATTTGATACAGATAAACCTCTACAAGCTCATCATTGAATCATTATAAAATTACATGAATCTTGAACACGTTCCTATCACAAATTATTTTTAATTTTTAGATACGTCAAAAGCGGCGGTAGCCTCACCGAAGTCTTAGTCCGAGGAGCAGGCCATCTGGTTCCAATGGACAAGCCAGCAGAAACCGTGCAACTGATCTCCTATTTCATCAGGGGTTTAGACATGCCATTACCACCTAACTACCACATCATGGCCCAAGATACAGCTGCGTACATTGATGACGACACCGAGGGCATTTCCAAAACTGTACTACAAGTTCCTGGGGAAACACCTTCTGGGACTCAAACCGTGATGGTTGTAAGCATTGTCCTGAATGTACTGCTGCTACTCGCTCTAGTCTGTGGCGTGGTCTATGGTCTGAGGTGGAAGAGACGGACGGATGCCTATTTATACAATAACGTTGATGAGACCAGTGTTACTTCTACTATGTTTTAAAGATGGAAGAGGATTGAATGTGTTCAGAACTGTTGTTACTCAGGTTGTGCCACAAATCGTTGAGCGGTTGTGCGTAGCATTTTCGAACTTTGATAAACCTCCGGTTCCTATAACTTATCGACAAGCATAGTTTATAAATAAATTAATCCATATTTATTTTCAGACGACACACACAGGCCTATAGAAAAACCTTGTAGCATTGATAATATGATACGGTTATTGCTGCTATTGCCTTAATGCATGAAGCGTAGTCCTCACATTGTAGCCTAAGACACTCCCAGCACCGTTAGTAGAAATTTTAGGTTAAGTTTTGAATAGATAAGTCATTAAAGTGGAAACCAAGCTGTATTAGACAACCAGATAATTTTTAGGGTTCCGTATATCAAAGGGAAAAAACGGAACCCTTATAGGATCCCTTCTTTGTCCGTCTGTCTGTCTGTTGGTCTGTCATTTTGCAGTACACCGATTTGTACAGCACTAATTATCTACGTTGCAGTACAAAAATATTGTGTATGTTTAGCACTCGGCACACCAGCTCTGAAAAGGGGCTGAAAATAAAGTGTGCTTAAAAAAAAGAATGTATAATCACCGTCAACACCACAAAAAAAGACATTAAATTAAGCCTCCTTCGTCATTTTTGGCAGAAAGACACTAAGAAATACTATAGAACCTTTTCAACCAACATCTCTAACAAAATCCCTTAAATACATTAGGTTACTTTCACTAATCTTCCAGACCATCTCTCAAGAAAAGACGTAAATAAAAACAAAACAAACACAATCAAATACAGTCTACCCCTAGGATTTCTTAAGTGAAACAATTAAGGGTTTAAGCAGATAAAAACAAAAATTGTGTTTTATAACGCCTTAGTTCGGAGCCACCCTGAATAATTGAATAAGCCAGCGTGGTGTGGAGCTCGCACCATACCGTACACTCACACAGAGTAGAAAGCATCCAAAGGGCCTTTACAAAACGATACGCGTCCTAGCCTTCAGATCTCTATCCGGATATCTCCCCGGTGCCTATACGAACAACGTACTTACTCTCGACCGTCGACTGGTGCAAGATCTCATGTTCTTTTTCAAATTGGTTTACAATAAATTGGACTGCGGTAAATTAACTGAACAAAATGGACTAAAAGTCCCCGATAAATTACTCAGATATAACTTTACCCATTTATTCGACACTTAAGCATCCAACACATATATAGGAGTAAACTCACCCCTCCATAGGCTCAGCCGAGATATGAATTCTTAGATAAAATCCACTCCAGATGTTTATTTATTTATTTATACTTCACGCACATTTTGTACAGCGGCGGACTTAATGCCATATACATTTTCTACCACTCAACCTTTGGGTGATGCAGAGACAAGCAGTGGTAGGTGCAATTTATAAAAAACCAAGGAATAAATATTTAATCTAATACATAGATATACATATATACCTAATTATATATAAATATAAGCACAAATACATATACATAAATATATAATTATACTAAAACAAATAAAACAACCAATGAGAAAACATTACCTTTAAGATGAAACTGCCAGCTTCTTGCGAATGTGCTCACGAACGTTAACTTTAAAGGATAATCGGTTGGTTGCCACCCTGATTTCTTGGGGGAGTGCATTCCACAGAGAGATAGACTGAACGAAGAAGGAAGAGTGAATGAAGTCTGTGCGGTGAGTGGGACATTGAAGAAGACGATTGTGTGATGAACGAAGACTTCTGTTGTGGTTGGCGCAAATGTACTGAAAGTGGGGGGCTAGATAACCAGGGGAGGAGGTAGAAACAAGAAATGAAAACAAGGTGGTCAGCGCCCTTTGCTCTCTGCGCTGACGTATGGGCAACCACTTTAGAAGTGACCGATGCGCAGAGACATGGTCATATTTACGCAGATTGAAAACGAATCGAATGCAGTTATTGAGAAGACGGTCAAGTTTGTCGAGGAGATCTGCATTCAGGTCATAGTAGCACACATCACCATAATCGATGATAGGGAAAATTAAGGACTGCACAAGCATTGTCTTCGTACTCGATGGCAATATATTTTTCAACCGATACAGCGCGCGCAACGTTCCGGTAACCTTCTGGCTTACCCGGGCGACTTGAGTACGCCAGTTCAGGGTACTATCAATGTGCAAGCCTAGGTCCTTTACGTCAGTGCTAAAAGGAACGATAATACCATTGAAGAGTACTGGTGGCAAGGTTTTACCATCCACTTTGCTAATACTACGAGAACTGCCAATGATGATCGCCTGACACTTCGTAGGGCATATATCATGACTCAGTAAATAACTGACCCAAATTTTTTTGTCGCAGAGCACGCAACTCGCAAAATTTAAAGTATAATTTTATTGTATTATTATGTATGTATTTCTTGCAACTTCTGTTATCGTTTGTCTTTTTTATTTCTGTTTACATAGTTTGTTATCACTAAAAAAATTATACACTTCGTTTTTACCTTAGGATATTGAGAATTTTGGTTCACCTGTTATTGTCAACTGTTTATATAAGCCCATAACTGCTGTCTACTGTTAATTGATATTTTGGATACAGAAGCTGTTTGTGTACCTTTACAAATAAATAATCCCGTATTAGTTATACAGGCTGGATTAAACATTTAAAATTCACTTAGTTACGTGAGAAAAATGCTCAAGTAACTGTTTGTTTGTGGAATTCTTCGTGTAACATATTGTTGTCAGAATGTTATTGTGAATGTTGTTAAAAATGTAATTTCTGGAAGTTTGGGAATTTTCTTTTGCATGTTATAAAAAGTTTCTGTCCTTTTTTATTTTTGTTTTAATTGACTGAATGTGAGAAAAAACTTACTGATAAATCGGAACTGTGTGCGGAATTCCTTCCGACTCAAAGTTGGCAGAATGTGAACGTTGTTAGTAATTTCTGAAAGTTTGGGAATTTTTGTTTTTCATGTTTTATAAAAGTGTCTGTCTTTTTAAATTTTTGTTTATATTGCCTGAATGTGAGAAAAAACTCACTGATAAACTGGAACTGTGTGCGGAATTCCTTTCGACTCAAAGTTGGCTGAATGTGAACGATGTTAGTAATTTCTGGAAGTTTGGGAATAATCTTTTGTATGAAAAAAAAAGTGTCTGTGTTTTTTTTTTTTTTTTTAATTGACTGAATGTGAGAAAAAAAACGTAAATATTGACTGTGACGTATATTGATGTATGGGAGAACATGTTTTTCAACAACAATGTTAAGTTTGTTCTTGGGTTTAATTCATCGCAACTACGAAACTCTTCATTGTGGGTGGTCTGACACGCAATTGGTTTTTATTATTTGGGAACTGAGTTTTACTTTCGTCTCCAGATCTCAGTATGTATTAAATTGTATGACTGAAGAAATACTTTTATGCATACGAAATCAAAGTACAGAACATGACATCTATTAAAACTTATATATTAAATGGCAATGTGATGCCAAGTAAACTTTTTGTATGTATGAACTAGTCTATATTTTTGCCAAGGCCTACCATATCCCTCAGTGCCTTTTAGTTTTAATACGTACTGTTGTAAATATCATGTAATTATTGTAAGAAATATAAAATAAAACATGTTTTGTATATAAATTGACGATTATTTAAATTCCTGTATGAAGCTGTCTATCATGAATTTTGCTACCTCTGGCTGGTCCAGTGGCACCATATGTCCGGCTCCCCGAATTAGTATTTCGACAAAATTTCCACCTGCCTTCTTGTACCTGAAATCGTAAAATAAAGTTCAGAGAAAATACCTGTTATAAAGCTGATTGTTCAAGAGAAATTGGACCATAGAAGTTTCCGGATTTTAGTATCGAGTGAAAGTTATGGATTTATGTTTGGATATTGCCAGCCAATTTATAAAAATAATGCGGGTCGTGTATGCAAAATATAAATGTTATTATTTACCCAACAACGGATCCGTTCGCGAATCTGCGCAGGCGTCGCCTTGGGGCTTGTATATAGGACTCACGGCGCGACCACTGCAGTGTTTCGTACATGTGCTTCGACAAACTGTAAGCCAGGATCACGTCGAGCTGACCACTGCAAATTAACAAAATTTAAAATAAATATTAGACATGTTCCCATCTCTATCTGGCACTTTTAGTTTGACGTCACGTATTGTGGGGATACGTTCCAGAAGAAACTTTCTAGAAAATCAATAGACTTCAACTACAATCAATTGCTTTTAAGAGGAAACGAAATTCAAATTTTGTGACGTTTTTCACAGGTTACTGATAGCTCTTGAACGCAGTGTAGATCAAAATCAAAAATCAAAATAAAAGTCATTTATTCAAATTAGGCTGAGAATCAGCACTTTTCGAACGTCAAAATTACATAAGACAGTCCCCCAAAAAGCCCGCCCTTCACCACTTCCTAGTACTTTAGCTGGGAAGAAGAAGTTGCGCAACAAACTCCCCAGCAGCACAGCTGTCCACACCATCGACATCTACACATTGGAACCTATTATGTAAATAAGAATTTATTACGTTGAGAGCTTCGTTTTGGACACCGTAATGACGTAGTTCACGCAAAAGCGTGTCATGGCACACGCAATCAAAGCCTTTAGAGAGATCACAGAAAACTCCAATAGCATTTTGCGATTTCTCCCATGCATTAAATATGTGTTTCAGCAGAGCAACACCCGCATCTGTAGTCGAACGTCCTTTTGTAAAGCCATATTGTTCATTATGAAGTAGGCTATTTAAGTTAAAATGTCTTAGCAACTGATTAAGTATTAACTTTTCAAATATTTTGCTAAATGCTGGTAAGATACAAATAGGCCTAAAATTGCTAATGATATTTTTATTACCAGATTTAAATAATGGTATGACTTTACTACTCTTCATGAGGTCAGGAAAAGTTCCTAGATCAACACATTTATTAAAGGTAATAGCTAGATAGGGGGCTACAATGTCTATTATATTACTTAAAAGTTTAATGGAGATGCCCCAGTAATCACCAGTGTTTTTAGAGTGTTAAAGACGTTAATTACATCACTAGGCGTTACATATTCGAAGCTAAATAAGCGAGTACATTTTTGCACACTACTATTCAAAAGGTTCTCAGCTTTAGACGGGGACGAATTTAAGGAGCAAGCCGTAGTTATAGGTATGTTGGCAAAAAACTCATTAAATGCCTCAGCTACGTCAGCTGCCTTACTAACTAATTTGTTATCGACCATAATCTCAAGTTGATTTTCTTGTTTAACCGACTTACCCGTTTCATTGTTAATAATTTTCCAAGAGGTTTTTACTTTATTATTGGAACTTTTAATTGAATCACTTAAGAATTTTGATTTAGCAATAGCACAAATCTTTTTAAATAATTTTGAATATTTTTTTACATACTCTAGGAAAGGAGCATCAAACCTGTATTTTTTCAAACCATACAATTCGTATAGTCTCGCTCTACTTTTATAAATACCTGGAGTAGCCCATTGGTTGAAGCCAACGGAAGTGCCATTAATGTTAATGGTTTTGGTCTTGAAAATAGACTGGTATTCTTTTTGCACAACATCAAAAAGGGCTCCGTAAATTTCGTTAGGATTCTCGTGTTCTACTAACGATGGTGTAATTCTATGAGCTATATTATTTTTAAACTTTTTACAACGACTAGCTGTATAAGGCCTGCATTCAAGTTTATACGGTTTTTTATGTAATGTCATGGGGAAGCTAGCTAATAAACCACAGTGGTCGGACGTTAAGCCACTTAACACTAATTTATTTTTGGCATCACAATTACTAAATATATTATCAAGACAAGTTGACGAAGATGCCGTGATCCTAGTTGGTTCAAAAAACAAGTTAATCAAATTATAAGACCTAAACAGATTGAGAAGTCTAATACTTAATGGAGTAACATCTAAAATATTAATATTAAAATCTCCACATAAAATTATACTCTTATTACTTGATTTTAACCTATTCAGAGAATCCTCCATTACCGATTCAAAACTAATAAAATCACCAGAAGGGGTCGATAAACGCAGATTACAACGAATTGCTCTAGTTCAACACAAGACAATCGCGATTCGACTCGCGATCATCAACTGAACGTGATCAAGACATCTAGTGTTGATCACGTTCAGTTTCATTGGTGATATTGGCACTTAGTCTTTACCTGTAGCACAAAACTCCATAATGCTCTAATAACTCTTCAATGAAAGGCTTTGTAGTGTTTGCGAAGTCTGCCAACATCTTCTCATAGACCAGCTGGTTATTATAGTCAAAGGTGATGTTGCCAACGTGGATCTGGTCTCTGACGTCATTTCTGTTTATGTATTCTTCAAACTCCGGCGCTCCTGCTAAAGAGTCCTCCACGAAGTTGTAAATGCTGACGCCGCTTTGCTTCTTAATGTATTCTATCGTTTCGTTAAATTTCTGGAAAGATGGAATTTCAAAATGAGGGCCCATTGTGCTGCCCCAGGATAAGTCTTCTCTATATTCACCACAAAACTCTAGGCCTACCACCAATACACCACCAGAGGAATGAAAATATTAAACCGCATTTGAATGAAATAACCTGCAAGATAAATCAACCGAAACTCACCCGGAGATAGTAAAACAGACTAAAAGTGTTCAGATATTTTGTATCATTGTCGTGTCATCGATTTGGTTCAAAAATATTTCTTTATATATTTTTTAAATATCATTTTTCGTTATAAACTATTCTGCTGTCTAGGGTCGAACCTACCAATCCCAAATTAGGTTTTATGTTATAGATGAATACAAAAAAGAGATCCTTAAACTTACATTAGCAGCATCGACCATCCTCTTGCCATCAATAAGCTTGACGACCTGTTTCTCAAGCATCGCCACGTGGTCCACCTGGTTACCTTCGAGGATGCCCAGCACTTCACAGAGGGTGCTGTAGTGCATCATGTCTCGGAGCTCTACAAGGCCGTTGCCGATTGCAATACCCTGAAAGATTAATGAAATAAAAGATTATAATTGGCTTTCTGGAGACATCATTGTCTTGGTGCATGCTAGCACTCAATTAAGGTGTATAAGCGGTGCGACGTCCGAAACGCAAATCTTTGAATATTTTCTCAAGAAATTCTTTGGATGACGTCGCCGATTTTGCGATGCCACATTACATTTGTATGTTTTGTCCTTATGAAACGCCAAAGGCCTTCCCGTATAGCTATAGGTAGCCACGAGCAATACAATACAAAATGTGTGACACATACAAGATTACACATTTACGAAATCAGGTCCTAATTATCACGGGTACGACGTTCTTGTACTGCTTCCGATAATTTGGCTTTTGGTTCTGAAAGCAAATAGCTAACACAAAAGAATCAGCCAAGTACCTTCATGTTGATAGGTTCCTGTGTTTTATCCTTGTTGTGTCTGTGGATCTGGATGGCCAGCGCAGGCACGTATTTCCCCGCGTAAGACTCTCCAGCTACGAACAGAGGTGCGGATCGCAGTTCTGGGAACATCTCCAGGAACTGCTCGAGGAACTCCAGCATTTGCTTGCCGACCTGCAATCGTTAAAATTAAAACTATTAATTAAAATATAATATTTACAGGGTCAAATCAAATTAAATTAGCTAGCGAAACTTGCAGACGTAATGGGAATCGATATCTAAACACTATAAAAGAAGGAAAAAAGATTCGATGTAATTTTTTGGGGGGTCAACGACCGTTAGTACACTACCAGTGGTCGTTCAGCCCCCAAAAACTTTAAAGTTACTTGAAGTATAAGATGAGAAAATCTGTTTCCTTTTATTTCATCAGGTTGTAATAATATCTATACCAATCACGTCTGTGAAGTTTATTATAACTGATATTACAAATGGTTACACTGACTACGGTCGTTGACTCCACAAAAAATGTCCTAATTTTTTTTTTTGTTACACTAGCTAATTTGATTGTATATATTCTCAATTTTTATATATAAGTTTAGGGTAAGGAAGGCTATTGCCGGTCACTTAAGC
Organism: Dasypolia templi; assembly: GCA_963555695.1. Lineage (NCBI taxonomy): Eukaryota > Metazoa > Arthropoda > Insecta > Lepidoptera > Noctuidae > Dasypolia > Dasypolia templi. The sequence continues at coordinate 6,613,696 of OY743152.1, forward strand.
AAAAAGAACTACAATTCCGTGAAAAATCAGCATTTCTTTAAGAAACTCATAACAAACATCGCTTCTTTTACCCATCCTTGACTATGCTGATGCCAGCTATCTTGACCTTACCCAAGACCATCTCGATAAACTAGAGCGGCTTCAAAATTTTTGTTTAAGGTTTATATTTGGTAGCGCAAATATGACCATGTCTCCGAATTTCGTGTGAAGCTCAAGTGGTTACCAATTCGCCTTCGCCGTAATGCTCATATTCTTTCCCTGTTGTATAATGTGCTCTTTTCCCCTTCCACTCACACGAAATTTTTAAGATCATCTAATAACTTATAGCTTAAAATGCCTAAGCACTCCACAACTTTCCTCGACATATCTTTTACTGTCCAGGCCGTCCGATTGTGGAATGCACTGCCTGTCGAAATAAAACGCGCGCAGTCCTTATTTCTGTTTAAAATACTCGTCAAGGATCATTACCTGTCGTTGTGATCTTGCTCTAGTAAACTGTAATTATTTATACTCTTAATTTATTTTCGTTTGTTACTATTCCTTAGGATTTGTTAATATGTAAATATCTGTGTATCTACTTTAGTGCAATGTATAGTTATTTCTTGCACCACTAACAGCCCCATTTTATGTCCAGACAAATCACTGTCCATTCTATCTTCCAAAGGTTGCCTGGAAGAGATCGCAGAAAGCGATAAGGCTGCCCATTGTATGTTTTTTTTTGTTATGCCATTTTGTGGTGTACAATAAAGTATAAATAAATAAACATAACTTAGTGTATTTTTCTAACCGAATCACAAATATTACCATCAATACTAATTCCAAATATGGAATAATCAACTCTTTAAAAAAAACGGCCTTGACCGGCATTGTCCGACATGGCAGATAATACCGGTCGGCAGGTTGGCAATCCCGGTCAAGCTTTTAGCGGCACAAGTCGCACACGTGGACTTCAGGAGACTGATAACCCGAGCACTCAACATGAGCCCAAAGCCCACACTGTAAGCACCTGAACTAAAGCTCATTGTTCCGGCTATAATGGTCACATAACATGCATCTGCTGTTTGTGATCTTCGACATCGGTGTCATCATTTCAATTTCGGAGTCTAATGAACTCTGGTCCTTATTCTCATCCTGGAGAACTCTCTTTTTTTACCTTACTGACAGTAGTACATTTAGCTGGTCTTCTTTTTTATTCCTGCTTTTGTATTGGCACCAGATTATTTCTTCTTTTTCCTTGATACATGGAAATTAAGGCACTCACCTCTTATGTTCCGCGGCCAAAAAGTTACGAAAAAGTGGCGCGAAACAAACTGAAGAGCGATTCTCCCGGACGAGTGCTCGGAACTGAGCGGGCGCCGGAGCGTCGGCACGGGCAACACCACAGAGTACTTTTAGGGCAACACTTACGCCACCCTCAATCAAAGTGTGTGTGCGCAAAAACGCTGTAATTTGGAAGATAGTGTGGTGACCGCCGTACATCACTACCAATCTGCAGCCTGACTTATCTTTTCATCAGTTTTTCCACGTGAGAAGAAGAATATTAGAAGATGTTTCAATTTCCTGTTCAACAGACATGAATCATTATCTGCCTCGTCTTTTCTCTACTGCAAGCCGACAGAGAGCGGGTAACACGATAATAATACTGTTTATCAGACCTGGTTTTCCGTATTTTCGCAATTATTACTTTAATTGTTTAGGGTTGATCTAACTGGTTTTTATTTACAACATCCCTAGCACCTCGTTGGCTCCTCATGGTAAGTACATCATGTGTTTTCATGTTTTTTTTCAAGTAGTCTAATTAATCCGTTATTGCTACATGAAGTGACCGCGCTAAAGTGGTACTACACGAGAGTACGGGCTTAATTATACAATAAAAAACATACACGGGTAAAATGTATATTTCAAGATTTAAAACCACAATTTGCAAACAGCTAAAGCTGATTATTTCTTCTGTAAACAGGACATTGCACCCTGACCTTTCCCGTCAAGTTAAATGGTGTTTTTGCTTAGGTATACACGATGGTTCTTCAACAGGTTTATTTGCATTTTCATTGGTCCATAAAGATTCTAATGACCTTAAAGTAATATGAAGTATTTGTAAATATAGAATCTTAACACATTTCATACTTACGTACCTATTCATAAATGGCTACTAGGTACTTATTTCAACAAATTGCTAGAACTTATGGCTGAATGGCAATGTTGAAGAATCTTTGTCACCTCTTCTAACATAGGTAATGAAGGAAAGATGGTAATTTTATTTGCAACAAGCTAGTCAACAGGCCCATTCTAAGAAGACTAACCGTCGTCAAAGAAAAACAATAATAAAGATATATCACTATCAACAGAAGGAAAGGACAAAGGAAAGTATTCCCTACTCTCATCTATCATAATCGAATAACACTTGTGTGCAGGAAGGACGCCCACTTATATGTACACATATGATCATTTTAACTTGTGTATGTGATCATAATTTAAGACACATTTAGTGTATGTTAAGTCTTGCAATTAAGGTAAACAGCATAGTATAGTTACGGGAACTGATCATTAGTTGTAAGCAGTCGCGTATTCAGGGGATCTGAAAAAGTTGTTTGGAGTCTATGATACTTTTTTGATCAAACTGTTACACTGTAGGTCCAACTTCTACTGCAATGCAATGCTCAAACGTTTTTTTTTTTTGGGAGCGGCATCTCGCAGGTCAACCTATGAGGTTGTCTTCTGCTTAAGCGGACTTGCCTGTGGTTGCCCTAATAAATTAAGGCCTCCAGCCAGAACTTAAATACTAACTATAACCTAAGCGACTACACGCTAAGGGCGCCCCCTGTGGGGTACGAACCTCGGCTTAGGGCGTCGCTGGAAGTGAGCAGCAAGGGACTAGCTGGATCAGGATTTGAGTGATTTTGGGACGAATTTAAAGCTACAGGCTCAGCGGCGCGGGCTGGCTCGAGCAAGGGTCGGGAGGGGCGTGGATTTGGGCGTCGCGGCGGGCCTCAGCGGCGAGGATAGCAGGACGGCGATCGGGTTTTGCCCTTGTGTAAAGTGCTGGTGGCCTTACTGCTCTCCTGGAGGAGGGTAGTGGCGTCGTCGGGGGCGATTAGGGTATGCCTTCGTCGACGAATACTGCTTATGCGGGAGGGAGTATAGCGGGCGGCCGCTGAAATCATGGGATTTGGGTGTTTTATGCCGCAGTCGAAGAAACGCTTGCATAAACGTTTCATGAACTGGTTTATGGTAGGCATTTTAAGGTCGACGTGGAGATTTATATTACGGACATAGAAGGGGGCACCCGTGACTTTTCTGAGGAAACGGTTCTGGAGAGTCTGCATCTTATGGAGATGACGTGGGTGAGCGTGCGCAAATTACAACGCAGGCATAGGTCATGATGGGACGGACGACTGCGGTATAGATGCGCAGCTTGCATTTAAGTGACAGTTAACTACGGGCTGTCAGTACAAAGTGGAGCCTGCTAAGAGCGAAGGAGGCGCGCGCGCGAACCGCGATTTTATGAGCCTTAAAGGTAAGGTTTTGATCGAGGATCACGCCTAGGTATTGGGCTTGCTTCTCCCAAGGGATCGGCTTACCGTACATAGTGATCGGGCTGGGATGCTCAAACGTTCAAAATACTCGTAATATATGTTCTCGTACACGGGAGCAAATAGTGATAGATTTTAATCTAGCATGCACGCTCGGGATTCTACTCTAGAATCCTTCGCTGCCCTCGGGATCAAAACTTAGTCCTTCGAATCAAATTTCCTTTTTTTTTACTTGTTGTATAATCTACTATTGTCAGTCTGTAGTTCCGACGAATTCGATTCTATACTGCGACTTTCACACAGGCTTAAAATATTATAATACTTACATCATCCTCGTTATCAGGGTATCCTCGCTCGTCATCGGTGAAGCTGAAGCCAGCGCCGACAGGGTTGTCCAGGAACAGCATAGAGTGATCAGCCCAAGACACGTTTCTTGGCACCACTGAAATAATTTGTCCCAGGTGGTTATTTGCCAGAAGATCAAATTACAAAAATTATATGGGGCACTTTGGCAGTATCCACTTTCATCACATTCTGCCCTCTATAATATAGAATGCTAGTTTTAACGTGGGAATTCCCGTCTGAGCAAGATTCGCTCCCACACCCACTGCTCCCAGGGTATTAGAATACGCAGCACGATGTTAAAAAAAACTATCTATTGTTATGGAGACGGACATGCCCGTAAAAACTAGATGCATAAATTGTCATAGAAAAAAAAATGAACTTAAAACAATGCGCTTGCTAAGGTCGCGAGTTCGCGCCATACGTGCGAGCAAGAGGAAATCCCCATGTGTAGATCGGACAGCAACAGCACTTTGATTTTTAGTAGTTTAGTTTTTTTTTAGGTTTAGTTCAGTACCCAAACTCCAAAGGAAACCAGTTCATACTTCCATAATAATATTACAAATGCGAAAGAACTCTGTGCCAGGCTGTCTGTCTGTTACCGTTTAACGCCTTAACGGCTGGACGGATTTCGATGAAATTTAGCACAGAGGTAGACCACCAGCCGCGAGCAAAAGCTGGTAGTGAATACTTCGTTTCTTCTCCATATCCAGAAATTTTATGATTGTAACTAAATCGTTAGTTATGCTTGGAATAATATAGATGACCGTGCCACAGTGTGAATTTGAGTGCACATTGTAACGATAATAAAAGTTGCGGTTAATCAATTAGCGACGAATATTATCTACGCTTGACGTATTCATACCTGCATTAGGTATAGTAGTAAAAATATGATCTTGTAATAAATAAGAAATGTAGGTACGTGATGGGTACTGGCCATTTCCAATATGTTGAGCAATTCAATAATTTAAAATAATTTATGTTGCGTGGAAGAGATCGCAGAAAGCGAAAAGACTAAGCCATAAAGTCCATTGCATATTTTGTAGTCCACAAATATTAACATACTAAAACACTACAATAAACTAAATAAAATATCAATCTATTAAAATGTAATAACCTAACCTGAGTAAAACTATTAACAAACTAAAACATGCCGTCGGAAAATTCCTCCGCATCGCTGTCTACTTGTAATGTACCCAAGAGACTGCCAACTTTACCACGTTGTATGGCAATGCTCAGCCTCTGGCCAAGATAAAAGCTAGCCGTTGGGTCACGGTAAGTGTCAACCGGGCGTTTGGAGATTTCGTTGAACAAACTATGAGCACTCTGACCCCACGGCGCGAGAGTTTCAACCCCAAACGGCTAAAAATGTAATTACAGGTAATAGGTGATAATTAAGTTGAATATTATACTGAACCTGAAAACTCCGCAGACTTTATAGGTATGCTCCCTGAATAAGTAGAGAAATAAAAACTTAGCAGCAAATTTCAACGATGCCCCGTTTACTCAAAAATCCAACCTTAGTCGAGATGTTCAGTTTGTACTCGAACAAAATCGCAGGCCAATGCTAGTCTGATTGATATAATTGTTATTATGAGTCAATCATACTCTGCTATGGTCGCTTGAGCGGAAAGCAGTTCGTTTAGTTTTATTGCGCTGTTGATGAACATCATCGTACTTCTTGCTCACCATATAGGTATAACTTTTAAAAAAGAATCATAAATTACAAGTACCTTTTCCATTCTCTACTTTGATTGGTCCAATGATGTCAAAAAGTCCTTTCAGAGACGAGAATCCTGGACCTCCTTGCAGCCATATTATCAGCGGTGTTTCCGTTAAGTTGGTAGTAGCAGGGAAGAACCAAAAGAACAAATTCGAATTATATTCCTCATTCACTGTTATGAACCCGGAATAGCTTTTAAGTCCGAGGAAGTTTGATGAATTTACTTCCGATAGCTCTCTTGCTTGAGTTGCATTTCCATTTTGTATGTGAGGCGTTAAAATTAGGCAGTCGCCGCAGACATTCTCTTCCGTCAATTTGCTATTGCCGCAGACGTAGCTGAAAATGAATAAGAAAAAGTTATAAACCAGGGGCAGGGCTACCAAGTGGGTATTAAACGCAAGACCATGTGGCAAGTCAAAGTGAAGATAGCAGGACGAGCTTGACTCCTACCAAAAGTACTAGCAAAAGACTGAATTGTGTGGAAAAGGGAGAGGGAGGACTTCCCCTGCATTGGGAAATTTCAGGCTAGTTTGATTGATTTGATTGAGATGTATACCATACATTGATAAAAATCGTGAGTGTTTCTTTTTTTATTCATTTTAGTTGACAATTATTTACTGAAGAGAGCCAAGAAAGGTTCTAAGATCTTTGACGTCTGTCAAAGATCTTAGAACCTTTCTTGGCTTTTTTTCTCTCCAAAATTCTAACTAACTATATCTCGGAAGAACAACGCCTTCTAAATTAAGAAAAACTAAATAATCAACAGAATAACGTTTGTCTAAACACGACCGCGAGGTAGCTAAATTCATAGAACTAATTTTGCACTACTTATAACTCTGCAAGCACTTACCTCAGCACTGCAATTAACACCACAAGAATTGCTCGCTCCATGACCGGCTCCGATGCAAACCAGTCACGTTATGTGCTTGCACTTGTATTAAATCATAATGTCTCCACCATACTTACTTATAAGAAAAATGCGTGGAAAATTGATGAGAAATATGAGGAATGAGGAAACTAACTAGGGAGGCGATTTTCCTTTCCAATTATTTCCTGCTAGGTTTAACTATACATTAGGTACCTATTCTATAGTTTTCACATAGAGCTTAGGTACTTGGGGAAACTTGTTACTGTTGCCTGACGTAACTTCACTTAACACACCTTTAAAAAATAATGAAATATGTAAACAAATGAACGTATGTCTTATTGTAACTGTGTAAAGGTCAAACGAGTCAAAAGAGCAGTGGTGGCCCAGTGGTAACGGCCCTGACTAACGAGTTATGGGTCGTAGGTTCGGACAGGCAGGCGCTTTACTATGTGTAAATTATTTCATCAAAACTGCTCTCAAAACGGTCCAGGAAAACATCGTTAGGAAACACCAGCCCATGACCATGTCTTAGAACCAAAAATTCGAAGACGTGTGACATCTACCAACCCGCACTGGGCCGCGTGGTGGATTACGGTCCACTCCCTTTCACAGAGAGGAGGCCTGTGTGTGTGTGAAACATATTTGAGTATTATTAACATAGTGAGTTACTTCAGAATGGGAAAATTGTGTTATCACCTTTTGTGACTCCATAATGCTTAGGTACCTACTTAGGTAGAACTCTGTCTATAAATCCGAGACGAAAACATAGCCTTATAATGCGGTGTGATGTAGATTATAATTCCATAAACACCCAAATTAGACTACAACTTAAGACAGAAACTCATCCCGTATCCAAAAACCGATGATACAACTAACTTTTACTTATAAACAGAAGGCTAAGTGCCTATTTCACCAATGAACCTGAACGCGATCAGCACATCTAAAACGCGTTCAAGAGCTGTCAGTGTCAATATTCCACGGAAAATAATGACACTGACAGCTCTTAAACGTAGTTTATGGACTTACGTCGTTCAGTTTTATTGGTGAAATTCGCCCAACTTCCACGTTTCTAACTTCAAAAAAAAATTACAAACTTTCATCTCCTAACTGGGATTAATTTTCAAACAAACTTCCTTTGTTCTTGTTTTTTTGCTCACTTTCGTTATATAAGGAACTCTTGCGCAAAATTTAATGCTTCTTGACCCAGCGGTTTAGGCTTTGCATTGTCTGGCATTCAATGACTTTAAGATTTTATTAATTAAAATGATCGACACTTGCAACTACGAGCTCATCATTATTCATTTGCAACCACAAACAAAATTCACTACCTACACAAAGCAGATCAAGACACGATACCCACATCAAATAAGGTAGATGACAAATGGAATTTCAAACTCAATACTCACTGCGTAAGTTTCTAACAGCGGTTTCCCTTCGTTGACAGTTTTTTCACGTTGTGCGTACAGATAATTAAGGCTCTCGATATATTTAATATTTTTCTTTCTTTGCCTTCAGTCAGTCTACCTATGTAAAATATGGTATTCAGCTGCATCCGGTTGCATTGGAAGCTTATCCAACAAAGTTAGGATTAGAATCAAAGGCCGATGGTATGATGATGCAAGGACGAATCTCATCTCATGGCTTTGAGTTTTTGTTGGTCTGAGTTTCAGAAATAGACAAACGATTTCAGACGCTGGAAAGAGTCTTTACTTGTGACTTTAGATTGTGATCGATCGCTGTAAACTACACAAATGAGGCTCTATTTTTTTCATCTCGCTCTATAATGAAAGTTGTGCGAATCTCGATCGTAAAGGAAGACTCGACTGCAACTCAAACTCAAAGCATTTAACATACACATAACATCACGCCTTGTTTTCCTGAAGGGTTGGACAGAAGTGTACCTATAGAACACCCACATTTTGCCTGTTATGTTTAAGTCCCATGTAATAGGGGGCGAGCCTATTGCCATCTACCGGGCACAAATCCAGACTTCGGGCTGCTACTGAGAAATTCCAGACAGAAAAACCCAATAACACGTTGCCCGACCTGGGAATCGAACCCAGGACCTCATGCTCAGCAGTAGCGATTGCGACCACTAGACCAACGAGGCAAGTATTTATTTCAGTTAAACCATGTACTGGCACTTTTTAATTGTCAAGGGTCGATCAGTAGGAAATATGAAGCTAGTTGCCCATTCCAAAGCGAAGTAGGTACCTACGGAGAAGAAAGGGCAAGAAACTCCATGGACACTCTTTTAATCATTAATGTTGATCTTTTACGTGAGAACGATGAACAAAAGACGTACACGTTAAAAGCGTCCAGAGTGCAGCCAAAAATAAATAAAAAACAATCCAAAAAATAATTATTAAAATAGCCGTGGCATCTAAGAGATGACCAGTCACAACTGACGGCGCCCGTTCACGAACATGACGCATGGATCAGCACCATTTAGCTCAACCATTTTGAAGGGAGCTAAATGATCCAACACACGCGTCACGGTCAGCGAGACATTTGAGTGAGCATGACATACTTTCAGCCGCCAGGGCACATTCAAGTCAATAAAAAACATATTACCCGGTAAATGTAGCGCCATAGTACATAGTACTATACATACACCTGTGCTATGCATTTACATAATACGAGTACAAAAGGACATTGAGTTTATACAATGCAAATATATTGTTACAATCTTCAGCAGCTCCAACAGTATTTTCAAATGTTAATTAATTAGGTGTGGTGTGTAGTAGGACCAGCATTCAGCCAGGCATTTTTATCAGCGATGTAATCCCCTAACTTATAATATGCCTGTCTGCATATGTGCGTTTTATAAATATTTGCATTTCGTCTCATTTGCATTCAGTTGAAGTATGTGGGGAGTTATTAATTGTTACATTTTAAGCGCAATTAGTGCAATTTTCCTGTTTTCAAACAGCAAATGAATGATCTAATTATAAAATTCTTACTTTATTGCTACTTGCATCACATAAAGTAAATCTAGGTGTTCCTCACTAGAGAATTATCGACAAACATTTGTCGATAATTCTCAATCCATCCACAATTACATTTAACTGCTTTGGATGGTGCGATAGATGGTTCATGTTCTACTATGTGGTAGCGAAGTAGTTTTTATAGCGCATCGAACTTAATTATATGGTCAATAAAAATATATCTGTATGAGCAGGGGCCTTAGCCCTGCAGTGGGACAATAATAAGGTAATATTATGTGCCAAATAATTTTCAACCAATTCATCAGTGCAAGTTGCAACATTGATAGTTTTAATGAAAAGGCAACCAATTGCTCTTGACCGTGGCCGCAGATCGCCTCTTCACAAACCCGAACAGAAATGTCGATGACTCAACCAGACTCTCACGGAGAAGTCTGCCCCATAAAGTTTCACCCACATTAACATAGGCTAGCCTTAATAAACTTAATGTGGTTTTTACAAAGCAATCGCGTTCAAAATTAATAGTTGGTTAAAAAACCCCGCAAAACCGAATCCAATCCAATGTCCGGTTTTACGAGCGTGGGAAAATCAGTTATCTGTTAAGTCGAATCACGCACATCGTAATTATAATAAGCCATTACGTATTACATTCACGTATTTAAATGTATCGCATCGATGTTTGTTTTACTATGAACATCCTAAATATAGAGCAAATCACATTTAAGAGCGTGCAAGAATCTATCGCGAATATCTGAGCGTGGGAGCCCGTTTATGCTAAGCAGGTCATTGGTACCCAGCGCCTTACCTCGCGGTGTACAGGGGGTTCTGAAAAATACGCGGAACAATAACATCTTTTTTTTACATTTGTTATTCTTGTAAGACAGCAGGTACGAGCGACAAGCGGTGCCTTTGTGTCGCAATTTTACGTTGCGCCATTGTACACGAGCCTTAACGCTATTTCACGTCTGTGAAAATAAGACAAAAAAAAGTTTTTTTACTGTTATTTCAAGTCACTACAGTAATAGCGGTGGAAGAACTCACAAAAAAAATGTGATAAGTTCCAGAACAAAATTTTTTATTTTCAGTGTAGAAATTCCATGGATTTTGTTTTTCCACCGGATATAAAATATTTTGTCATTGTACATGATTTTTTTGTTAGGTAGGTAACCTACCATAATTTTTTGCTAGGTTACCTAAACTAGCAAAAAAATAATGTACAATGACAAAATATTTTATATCCGGTGGAAAAACCAAGTTTGGTCTACCTTTATTTTATCTTATTTATTAATTACCGTGACTAAACGTACCAAATTTTAACGTAGGTACGAAGTGACGAGTTAATTTAATATCTAATTATAAAAAAAATAGTTTTTCTTACTAGACTTCGGTAAAGTTTAAAAAGGACAAGCATTTTACATTTTTTAATAACCCACGTATTTTCATTCATTATCAGTATTATTAATATAACTATACACATAATAATAGCCTATTTAAAACCAAAACACGTTCAAAATATGCCAATTAAATAGTTACAGTTGAATTTTATCAGGAATCACTAACTAATGCAATGAATGTTCTTGATAGCATTCAGATATAATTGGAATCGGTTGGTTGTTGGTTTCAGTTGTATATTCGCCTGATATTTGTTTCACTAAAAATAAAAATAAACAATCATCCGTAAACAAACAAAACGGAGCAGCCTGTATACAAGATCGAGATAAATCCAAGTTCAAGACGCAACTGCTGGTTGAAAACTGGCTGACTATACAAAGTTCCCGAGGCTAGGACGCGGGCCCATTCCGCTGTGGAAGACGACACGCGGAGCACCCTACCGCCACAGTGACCGAACAAAATGGACGTGCTTTTGACATTTGTGTTATTGACGTAAGTTTTTTTTCTTAATTCGGGTCTTTGGCAAGAAACGAGTAGGATGTTTACTTCTCGTTTTATTCTTCATTTGTTTAAAAGTTAATTTAATCAACTTGATTTAGTTGGTATAATGAAGTTCCATACTAAACCAAGATAATTAATTTGCACTAATGCATCCTTCATTGGTGACGAACCTAGATCTCACATAGTTTAATGTCGTCAGTCAAGTAACTATTGTATCAAACCTCAAGTAAGGGCAAATGAGGAAAATCAAGTATTAATCATACCATATTGACTTTACCCACTTTTCCTTGTGGTTTCTACAGTTTTATGACTATGCTTTCACGTCGTTCTTGACGTACACTTGACGCATAATTTTAGTTAAAGAATTGTTGCATATACGTTATTGAGTTACTGCCCCGCTTGGTCACGTGGTTGCGACCGCTGAGATCTGAGATTCGGGGTTCTATTCCCAGGTCGGGCAAAGTGTAACTGGGTTTTTCCATTACACAGTAGAAATTTCTTAGTAACAGCGCGAGTTTGGAAGTTAGCGGTGTGACAACTCCTGTGCCTCGGAAAACACGCTAAGCCGTTGGTCCTGCGTACGATCTTTCTCAGTCGTGTCGGATCGCGTGCCGTCCCATTGGACTATGAGAGCGAAGGAAGACACGGGTACACTCTGTACCCGTGTCTTCACACAAACTTGTGCACTATAATATATCCCACGCCGAAGGCTAGTCTCCGTTAAGATTGGCCGCCATGGCTGAAATACGGTCTGGAGGACTACATTATAGCTCCACTATAAAACCTAAGAGCTATTAGTCCTTAGCCATACCTAAATACCTAGGTGCTACAGAGCCTTGCAAGCATTGAGAGCCCAGACTGCCCCCTTATAAATAATTCATGAATTAGGCAGGTACTTCCGGAATTTTATATTACTTAGTTGAAGTCTTACTATTACAACCTTTCATCTCACTAAAATACACATTCATAGGAGACATGCACGCGGATTCTTTAAAATATTGAAGCTGTATCTTTGTTTATTTTAGATAAGCACTTCCAGATGTTCTTCAAATAGACGTTCATATTTATGTTCTCCATTCTAAAACTCCCAAGCTCAAGGCATCTTTAGAAAGGATACCTACCCAATATTAACAAGCATCTAATCATTACGTAAAACAGCGCAAACTAAAAACCCTCTCTATACAGATGCGCACATCAAGCAGTATCAGCATCCAGCAGCGCTGACCGGTCACCTTTACCGGATCTTCCACCAGGAGAGGCTCCAGAACCTATCCTGACCTTCATGGAAAGAACCTACAAACTGGGCCGGGCGAGAGCCGCATTTGACGCAGGGTCACCACTCCTGCTGACGCCATACATTGAGGAGAAGAAATTAGAAGAGGCTCGAAAAGCAGCGTATGTTGATCCGGAGTACCTGCTGCCCGATATGGACAGTTATGCTGGATATTTGACTGTAAGTACTGTTTCTACAGATTTATTTATTGTACATATTATGTCAATATGAGAGATGTCAATATTAATGCTATTAGGTAGGTAGACCAGACCAGATGTATACTATTCTTATAAGATTAAATCATTTTGAACGAGTGTAAGAAGTCTACTGAGCAGAGGTGCTTACAGTTCTATATCAAATAATAATTATGAGAGCCTTTCGGGATCACCCACGCCACAGTATGATAAAGAAAAAGTATAACGTTTTCATATAAAGGGGCCGGAACGACGCGCTCCGAAATCTCAGTGTTTTCGAGAGATTGCGCGGCAGTTACGCACGGACGCGGATGGACGGTGTGACATTTACAAACGTGAAATATGTAACGAAGATATCGACGACTGTGTTGTTCAATGGATGTTTGAATTCATTAATATCGAAATCAGTTTTTTTTTATATCCAACTTCGTCGGCACTACAAAGATTTAAAAAATAACAATAATTTAACTTTTTATTATATATATATATAATAAGCGTAGCGACACAGTATAATAAAGTAAGCAGTATTACGTCTCGGCAGTGACCTTGAAATAATTACCTATGGCCGCTTAGTAGATAAACACGCACTAGGGTTGCCCACTGCCCACTGACTGTGTCTCTTGGGTGACGTAGGTATTTGATAATGCCATAATAAGGGAGAAGCGTCAGGTTGCCTGCGAAATTCATTTTTCTACGTATTTTGGCATTTTTAAACATGTAGCGAATAAACTGCATTATCCCTATCCCCATACAGAGTATGGATAGTCTCCCCTATATTTTGTTCTTACCTTCGGGCACCGATTGCATGGACAAAGAGAGAAATACTCACCTACTAAGTATCTGTCAAGGACATTATGCTCGCTACGTTTCAATGAATCTACAACTACCTTCATACTCGTAACATACCTACCTGGTTATTGTATTTTTTTTTTGGTTTACATTGCCGAGTTTGTTAGTTTTAGTTTTGTTTTTCGTTTTTATATTGATGAATTCAAACATATACACATATACAGTCGATATTTTCGTTACATATTTCACGTAAATAAATGTCACCGTCGACCGCCTGCTTCCGTGCGTAACTGACGCACATTCGAGACTGTTGCGCACTGATTATAGATTTAATTATACAACACCACTCTATTGTTCAAAAAAATCCTCACTGAGAGAAAAAAAATACGTATATTTGACAAAATCTTATTTTAAAATACCGAGAAAAATTATGACAGCCAATCTGCCCAAACACGTTGCAATATTAATAAATAAGGTTTGGATGTCGCTACAATACATACATACATAAACTCACCCCTTCTTCCCATGGGGATAGGTAGAAACCACAGAACGCCGCCTGCTACGATCCTTACATACTCCTTTTGCCTCGTTAACGTTCATACATCTGGTCATACACGCATGCCGGTTGCGAGTACTACGCACCTGACCTTTCTGAAAATCACCACCTCCCGGCGTCCCCTCCCGGTGTTTCTACTCACATCTGCCTTGTAAATACCTTATGTTAGTCTTCTTTCATTCATCCTCTCAACATGACCAAACCATCTAATCATACTCTTTCAATTTTTTGTCACTACTTATTCTTTTAAAAAGCACCGTTGCCTTTCCACATCATTCTTCAGCCTATCATTCATAGCCACACCACACATGCTCCGCAAGTAATGCATTTCCACAGCATTTACTCTGCTTTCATGCTTCTTTTGCCACACCCAACATTCACTTCCATACATAAGCGTAGGCACCACCACCCCATTGTGAACAGCCATTCGTGCCTTTTTGGACATCAACTGTTTGTTCACAACTGCATGTGTAGCACCATTCACTTTATTTTCCGCATTCACTCTCCTTTCCAGATTTCCATCAATCTTTCCATACCTTGTAAACAGACTTCCCAAATATACGAACTCAGTTACTTGCTCCACATTCTTATAATTTATTTTCACATCACACACCGATACATTCTCTTCTCTTTCAAACACCATAAACTTCGTCTTATTTACATTTATATTCATTACTTACACGCTTCATCCATCACAGTCACCATGTGTTGCAACTGTTCTGCAAGTTGAACTTGATCATCTGCGTAGACAAGGTATTTGACAGGCCACTCATTCATCCTCGTGAAGACGTCAAAGTCAAAGCATTTATTTCAAATAGGCCCATAAAAGGCAATTTTGAACGTCAAAATTTACATTAAAAATAGAACTGATTCTAGGCGCCACTTCCAAAAAGTAGTTTCGTATGGAGAAGAAGTGGCAAGAAACTCCACCGTTACTCTTTTAAAATGTTTTACAATATTTTGTATACATTACTTATATTTCTATATGTGAAGACGATGCACCAAGAATAAAAATGCTATACCACAATTGGTACAAAAAAAATAAAAATAAAGCAAAGGCATATAAATTAATCACGTGATAGGTACATTGTGCTCACATATTTACAAACAATTGTAAAAATATATGATTTTCCTAAAATATTAACTAGGAATAAGTCAGTGTGTGAGTAAAGTACCAAATATACAATACAATAAGCAATTAGTATGATTTTGTCTAGCCTCTAGATTGTCCTATGGAGCAGGACCAGCATGTTTCCAAGCATTAAGAATGCTTGGAAACATGCTGGTCCTAGGATATAATCTTCTAATTTGTTGCTTGATTACAAAGTGTTTTTTTAACATGAGTTTTAAGCTTTCTTTCATTTAATTGCAAATATTTCAATAGGTATTTTGTTGTAACATTTAACACAGTACCCCATAAAAGATCTATGTACTTTAGATACGTAATGCTGTTACTTTATTTACCTGTGGAAGCGATCATAACGTTCTTGACAGATACTTAGTAGGTCAGTACATATCTTTTTCCATGTGATCGGTGCCCGAGTGTAGGTACATACAATAGGGGAGATTAGTCTAAAACCGGGTAAGGGGGTAAAATCGGGATAGTGCAGTTTAGTCTCTTACCAGTTTCAAAATTAAGCACGCGTTTGCCCGCTGCAGTTGGCCATTCTGATTAGTTTGTCAACAAACATTTCAAAATACGACGAGTAGTTTAGGAGTTGAAGAATATAATATTATTAACATATTTATGGGAAAAAAATACATTTAATTTTAGAAAAAAAGTGCATTGTTGGTGCCTGTACAAATGAAAAGAACATTATACCACAGACACCAGCGCCTTCCAAACTAAGTTACATAAAAAAATCGAACGTGCTACATAATGAACTCGTAAAATATTTAATAATAAAATAAACAGTGTTTAAAAAATTATATTAACTAGTATTATAAACTAAAATTAAGCTACTATGACTGTTAGGAGGGAACAGACATACATATTACATATATGGCCTGTTAAAATCATAACCCTCTTGTGGGTTTGCCGTAGTCTAAGAATATTAGCAGTAATATATTTTAAAAGACTTTATTAGGAAAGAAAACATTCAAGAAACAGTGTGTGCATGATGAAAAGATAATATGACAATTTAATATATCATTATCAAATACCTACATCACGCAAGAGAAACATTCAGTGAGCAACCCTAGTGCGTGTTTATCTACCGAGCAGCCGTAGGTAATTATTTCAAGGTCACTGCCGAGAAGTAATACTGTTTCACTATAATACTGTGCTCTCGTTAATTATTTTTTCTGAAATTGGAAAAGGTTCCTGCATTATCATCTCGATATTGATTCATTGTTGTAACGCAAAGCATGAAAACTGCTACTATAAAGTAAATATAAGTACATAACTTAATTCATAATCTTTATTTAATAGCTATAGGCAAGTTTATTTTATGGTATGTTAGAAAATCTAATGAAGAAGTTATGTATCGCGAGGTAGGCTGCTTTTCCACCAGAGAAGTGCTATGCAGCTATGCTGCGAGGATGTGAAAGCTACGCTACGAAACTATGAGACCATTTCCACTATTGCTAAGCTGTGTAGCTTAGTGAGTAAGATGTGCGAGGAAGATGCATCAGCATAAACATTTCAAAATACGACGTGTAGTTTAGGAGTTATGAGGGAACAGATGAACATAGAAACATACATTCATAGTCTGTTAAAATCATAAACCTACTTTGGCTTTGCCGTATCCTGGTAAAAATTAAAACGTACAAAATTCTTGTTAATTTAATTTAACAAAAAAAAATAACATTCAAGAAAAAGTATGTAGTACTTAATGAAAAGATAATATGACAATTCAATATATATCTATCAAATACGTAGGTATTATCACCCAAGAGACACCTTCAGTGGGCAACCCTAATGCGTGTTTATTTACCGAGCGGCCGTAGGTAATTATTTAAAGGGCACTGCCGAGACGTAATACTGTTATTTTATTATACTGTGCTCAAACTCATTATTTTTCTGAAATTGGAATAGGTACTTACATTATCATCTCGACATTACTTCATTGTTGTATTGCAAAGCATGAAATCTATAAAATAAATTTATGTAATTAACTTAATCCATTATCTTAATAGCTATTTGAATTTTTATTTTATAGTATTAATGAATATCTAATAATGTAGATAAGTTTTTGTTAGTTATGCTGCTTTTCCATTTGAGATGTGAAAGCTTAGCTACGAAACTATGTGACTACAGTAAAGCTACTCTAGCCGCGATTTGTTCGTGGACGGGTGACCATCCATTACATATCGAGACGCCTCCGTGCCTCGGAAAGCACGTTCAGCTGTTGAGCCTGGCTAGCATTCATATACCTTTGAAAATCGTTACGGTTAGTCTGAAACCCAAAAGTCTGTTACCCAGTGCCTGGGTTGTAGAGATAACATAGGCAATCGTTCCATGTAAAATTCTTATATTCAACTGCATCCAGTTAGACTGGAGGATGACTCGTACATAGTTAGGACAAGAGTTTAGCGCGCCTGTTTGTTTTTGGGAGCCTTTATATGCGATTTATGACTTTTCTAATTATAGGTACCTCAGTTGGTCAAGATAAAAATAAAATGTAAGATTTACCTAATGTTTTTCTAGCTGACTGTACCACTTTTCCAAAATCTGTGAATACAGTTAGCAATTACTCTAGAATTTAAGGCCAGTTTCATAGTAACGTTTTCTATAGATAAAACGGTTAAGAAAGCATCAGTTACTGACTCGTCTCAACTTGCACTCTATATATTCAGATCGGACAAGGACAAGAATCATTCTAATTCTTGTACTAAATTTTGATACCTTTCTAATGATATATCATATATTCCTATTGGAGCGGACAACAGCTTCCATACATTTCGTTAAATCTAACCATGATGACTTGCGTGGAGTGAGCCATCCCGGCTTAGTCAATCCTTACCATCCGTAACACTGACAGCTCACTCCACGCTCACTTCACTTAACTTTTCACGGTGAGATGTTTACCGAATAGCAATGCTGGCGATACACGCACGCCGGTTGCGAGTACTACGCACCTAACCTTTCTGAAGAACAATACCAATAAGGTCACTATATGTCGTCCCAGGGCGTCCCCTCCCGGGGTTTCCACTCACACTTGCCTTGCTAGTCCCCATTCAATTAATTCATCTTCTCAAAATTACCAAACCATCTAAGCATACCCTTTACTATTTTTGTCACAACATATTCTTTCAAACCGCACTGTTGCCTTATAACATCATTCCTCAGCCTATCATTCGTACTCACACATGCTTTGCAAGGAACGCATTTCCCCAGCATTTATTCTGCTTTCATGCCTTTTTTGCACTGGGACTTTAAGCATAACTGGCGAAATGTGGGTGTACTATCGGTACACCTCCGCCTAGCCCTTCTGGGATTACAGGCGTGATGATATGTTTAGTAAAATAGGCGTATGCACCAGCACACCATTGTGAAAACAGCCAGTCGTGCTTTTTTGACTTTCGCTTTATTTCCGTCCGGCATTCACTCTCCTTTCCACATCTCTATCACTCTTTCCATCTCTTATAAACAGACTCGCCAAATATACGAACTCAAATACATGCTCCACATTCTTATAATTTATCTTCACATCACACTCCGATAAATCCTCTTCTTACATTTATGTAAATATGTTTCATCATACATACTTTATCGATCACATTCATGTCTTGCAACTGTTCTGCAAGTGGAGCTTGATCATCTGCGTAGAGAAGGCATTTGACAGGCAACTCATTCATCGTCAATCCACACTCACCCTCTTTCAAATCTGTCACCCACAATGACCATGATGATGTTGTCCATGTACACGTTGAACAGCCACAGTGACGCTACACAACCCTGTCTAACACCCCTCGAGATGCAGAACCAGTTCGTGTATGCCCCACATCATAACACAATCACTGTAATCCTTGTTTAAAGATTTCAGTGCCGTTATCTAGCGCCAGTCAACACCGTACAATACGAACGAAGTACGATAGTGTCGACCACATTTCTTTCCTTCTCCAAGTCAACGAAAGCTCGGTAGACTTTCTTGTGCTTTGCCAGATGTTTTTCGGCTATGCACTTTGTGAAGAAGATTTGGTCTCTAAATCCTGTCTGCACATCCCATATTTTCTCAACCGTCACTCTTATCACTCTCTTTATTAAAACCTTCGCATACATTTTGAGCAACACTTAAAAGACTAATGCCGCGGATGTTTATACCTCCCTGCTGAGAGCCTTTTCCCTTATACGATAACAGCCTTACACCAATCATCCGGTTAATACATTAAAGATCCGGCACAACAGGCTTGCTACCACCCCGTCACCACTCTTTTACATATCGTAGAAGACTAACATGAGAAAAAACACAATATACCAGGGTATAGCAACAGTCGAATCAGGGCTGAATAACGAACGAAATAACAGAAAAGTAGTTACATATTTAACCATTTAAATGATTATTATCTACCTTTTTAAGGAGCTATGCAGTCAATCATGATCATACCAAAATATTATTATTAGAATGGCTATTTTGATCCAACTTTCAATAAGCAAATAGCTATTTGCTTATTGGCCGTTCGACGACTGCTTTGCAAACCTATGTTCAATTCTCATCAATTGATATTTAATGTGTTTCCTTTTTTGATATTCTGTTATAGGTACCTACTACCTACTATATATGAACATACTTAAAAATACTCAAAGTTTATAGGCATCATCTGCCATGTATGGTCAAAATCGAAAAAATGCGAAATCCCGTGTGTTTACAATCTACTGTTCGTCAGGAATAATCTATTTGAATGGATCAGTCAGTGTTGTGCCATTAGGTTGTATAGTATACAGGAACGCAGGCGTTCATTAATTCACTAAAACGAAAAACTTCGCAAGCGATGGGGAATTACTACAGAAGGCTGCGGGTGTCGACCTCAGAACTAGCTGCTTCTCATACGGACAACTGTATGTCGCTTGCTCCCGCGTCACCAGTCCTGACTCTCTTCATATTTTGGCTGCTGACACCAAAACTAAAATGTGGCTGTTATATTGATGTGGCTGTATATTGTGATGTCTTACGACTTCCACGCGAACGAAGTCGCGGGCAAAAGCTCCTATCAAATTTCAGTTTTTTGTCAAACACAATTATTTCCCAGATCCTGAACTTCGTCTACCTCTTTTGGTGTTTGCTGATGCAATGTGTAATTTTGTGATTAGAAGTGACATTAAGCGACATTTTGCTTACTTTACACTACACGAATACGCCATTTTATCGAGATCAGCCTGTAACAGTGCGGAATCTAATACGATTAGATACATGCCGAAGTAATACTTATAATGTAGGAAACAAAATAGTTATTTAACAACTGTCTTCGTAATCACTATTTCGTCTATTAATTTGTATCGTGTTTACCGTTCTTTTCGTAAATTACAAAGAAGTATAAGGAACTAGCATTTCGCCCGCGACTTCGTCCGCGTGGATTTAAAAGAAAAATAATAATAATAAAGTAGCCTATGTTCATCAAACCTAATTTCGGCGACCTAATTACCGATTGCAGTAATACCAAAGATAAACTCAGAAAGTACATATTTGTTCATTTGTATCCCAAGGAACATACAATTTAAAGGCACCACTCGTCGCGCGACACACGGTGCCTTTGTGTCGCGCAGTCGCGTCGCGCCAGTCTGTAGGTGCCTTAAATCATAAACATTGCTTTTTATTGTTAAGCAAAAACTGCCTAGCCCCTGCTATTACCGAGTTACAAAAAAAAAATGTGACAGCGACGTAGACCAACAATTACCCTTACTCTGTCCAATTTCATCCCCAGGTCAACAAAGAGTACAATGCCAACCTTTGGTTTTGGTACTTCCCGGTATCAGGTAAATCAGTGGAGGACACACCCTGGATCATCTGGCTTCAGGGAGGACCAGGCGCCTCTTCGCTGTACGGACTCTTTACAGAGATTGGGCCATTCGTTGTCAGTAAGGACAATAATTTAGAAGGTAAGGACTACGTGAGGACGTATCGTCGTTCTGTGTATAACGCTTTCTTTAGGAAGGACTATTTTTTTGTATTTAACAGATTTAGTGAAGTTTGCGGACACTTGCTCGGTATGAGCAGCACAGGACCGGTACATGTGTCACGTTTGAGGTAGACTTATGCAAATCAAAAGCCTGATGATCATTACGAAACAAGTCACGTAGCGTAGCGGCGTAATTTATATTTTCTGTGCAAAGTTGCCAACGATGAACAGTAAACAAATGAATGAACACCTTATGAAAAAACCTTCCTTTATTTTTGCCTTCAGAAATCCAGCACTCTTGGGGAAAGAATCACTCGTTGCTGTTCATCGACAACCCTGTAGGAACTGGGTTCAGTTTCACTGATGACGACAGAGGATATGCCACCAATCAAACCACGGTAACTATGCTTACGTGATTACGTCATTTGTTTTCCATATTCGACATTCAATTTAATAATTGATCTGTCTTTGCGTCTTTACGAAGGCGTGTACAATAAACATTTCTTGCATATTTTCAGATCGGAGAGAACCTGTACGAGGCATTACAGCAGTTCCTTACAATCTTCCCTGAACTCCGCAAAGCGCCTCTGACTATTGCGGGAGAGTCTTATGCTGGAAAACATATACCCTCTCTCGGAGTACAAATCCTTTGGCACAAGCATGAAAAAGAACCTATCAACCTGCAGGTAAGACCACGGAATAGATAAAAGAAGTGTCTGTGTTCTGTTGGTAAGACCATACTTGGTGACGTCAGCGCTCCAAACTTGGAGGTAATTAAATGATAATGTAAAGGTCGGAATTTTGAGGATTTGATATAAATCATTTTATTTTGTTGTTTTATATATAGGCACTGTTCCTCGTGTCAATATTTGTTTTCATTATTTGTTACAAAAAACCTATACCTAACTAGCAAGCTACGAGTATCCCACATTTTGTGCTATCTTTAGGCCCGGTTTCCACCAACCGGAAAAAAGCGGAGACGAGAGATGTGTTTTGAATGACCAATCAGATTAAGGTATTTCCACATCTCCTCTCCGCTAAGCTTCGGTGGAAATGGATCAAGCGGAGAGGAGAAGAATAGAATATAGAATTTTGTGCCGTGTGCTGACTAGCGGCTCGGCAGAGCGGAGATGTGTGTAGTCGGGCGGCACAAATAATGTGGCGTACGAGTATTCGCCATGACTGTGACATTTTATATTCTATTTATACTTATCCAAAATCTATTTTTCGTTGATAGCTTAAATATTGAAGAGTTGAATGTGTTTTTCATCAACCTCTAATTCCTCTCCTCAAGCAAATTAATATGGAACTTTTGTAACGATATGGCCTCTTCCTTTCGTAGACAGCACTTGACTGATTTCAAGCTCACACAGCTCACATCTCCTCTCCGCTTTGGTAGGAATAACCTGCCAGCTTCGCAGCACATCTCCTCTCGTCTCCACTCCTCTCCGCTTTGGTGAAAACCGGGCCTTAGGCATTACTTTATTGTTCAGCTACTGGCATGTTGCCACTTTAATAGGTACCTACTGAACTGGCAGAATTTTTGCGAGTAAACAGAACAGCTGGTGGTTAATAATAAGGTCATTGCTATATGAACTAGCCAAAACAAGAGGATCTTTAAGGCTGGGGCGGTCCCAGGGGTCCTGCACAAGTCTACATTGTAACTCCAAATTTCAGTTAGAAAATATAACCTAACCTAACCGAGGCGGGTTCATAAAATTTTCGAGCTCGATTCGCTCGCTCTTCTCACCCTACATAATATACTCTTCTAATGCTTTCTATTTATCAAAAATTCTTGCAACCAAATTGCCAGCATTATAAATTTGACTCCCTGAATAGCATAAGTAATGTGGACTGAAGATGTACATGAACATTAACACAACATCACGCCTGTAATCCCCGAAGGGTTAGACAGAGGTGTATTAATAGTATCAACAGCCATATTTCGCCAGTTATGTTCAAGTCCCATGTAATACTAGGCGAGTCATCTGCCATCAACCGGGCACAAATCCAAACTCCAGGCGGTTTATGAGAAATTCCATATGGAAAAACCCATTAACACTTTTTTCGACCTGGGAATCGAACCCAGGACCTCATGCTCAGCAGTAGCAATTGCCACTAGACCAACGAAGGGGATGTACATCCCTAGAAGTATTTCTAGGCACTCATGGTGACCCCACCAAAACTCTTGAGCTGCGACTACGCCTGTAAAGCACGTTTAAATTTTCAGGGTCTAGCCATCGGCAACGGTTTCATCGATCCTCTATCACTGCAGAGGTACAGTTACTTTGTGCGCGAGGTCGGTTTGGTGGACGATACTGTGGCCAATTCTATGAACCATCTGGAGACTGCAGTCACACAGTTCATCAATAATGGAGAGATGGTGAAGGCTTACGCTGTAAGTACAGATTACAAAATTTCACCTTGATATTAAGAAAGAGAGAGAAAATTAAGTAAATCAGCTTTTTATTGTTTTAGACACGGTAATTTATTGTTCTACACTGTTTAAGTACTACCTACCATCAAAATAAGCTGTGATGCCAACCTATAACAAAAGTCTAGGTATAGGTGAGATGGGCTACACCATATCTGCTGTTATCAAAATAAACATCTGCAAAAAAAACTGGTGGTTAATTTTCTTTTGGATTTAGTGAGGTTTTGCATTAAATGCACGCCACCAGTTGGCGCCACTTTGACAAAAGATCTTTTATTTCTAAAATCTAAAGAAAGTTATGATGACGTTCATCATTCGTTTCATTCATTATTTTATTATATAATACGATAAATCGTTTCATTCATTATTTTTCAACACACTTGCTCATAAAGTGGCTCTATGGTCACCGCAATTAGGCACAGAATGACACCCATAATCAAACTGTGACTTTTTCATTGCTATAACTCACTAGTGAGTTATATATTTTTTTTATTTTTATTTATTGGTGGAGTGGCGTTGTTCTTAAATCATTTTCTTCGTAACTAGTACTTGTAGACATTTTAATTAATAAATAACTATAAATTCAATAGTGAAAACGAGTTGTGAAAAACGTTTCGCTATGGCGGGAAAAAATTATCAGTTTTCCTATGCGCGCGCATTGCGATCGGCGACAGACTAAAGGGATGAGGTTTTTTTTTTATTTTCCGCGCATAGGGTTTGCGCCTATTCTGCCACGTAAAAAATGGGGAATTAAAAGTTTTCTTCTATTACAGAGAAAACAAAAGTTATATTTGAGTGAAAGTGTTATTTATTAAACACGTACGAGTTAAAATTATCTATTTAAATAAGAAGTTGCATGAAATGAGCAAGCAATAGGAACATTAATTTATTTGTTCTATTGAACAGGATCTTTTTTTGAATAAAATGAGTTTTATTGATATTTTATTCACAAGAGTGTTGAAAAACGTCGTATGATACACGTGTGTATTGATGATTACCGCCGAGGCGCCATTGAGAGAGCCGAGGACGCACTAGTACCATAATGTACTATTATTGTTTAGTTACGATTAAAGAAAATAAAGGCGCTTTGGCACTTTTGACAGGTGCCCGAACCTCACGTCTCAGAACTGCCACCAAGTGAACGTTATTTCAGATAACCCTCATTCTTACTATATGTTTTCAGTACTACAACTACCTCCTCCAACTATTCTTAACCCGATCTCACCTTTCGAATCTCTACAACTATCTTCAAGACGACATTGATCTCGATGGAGCCTACATGGATTACATTCAGAGGACCGAGGTACGAAAGGCGCTGCATGTTGGCAAAACCAACTTTACGTCCATAGGAGTTGTGTACAGGAAACTAGTGCCTGACTTTATGGGAAGCGCTAAAATGTGGCTCGAAGAACTGCTGGAGAACTACAAGGTCATGCTTTACAAGTAAGTGTTCTACTGTCACTACACGCCAATGTTAGTGGTAGCACAGATTACTTTTACCATAGAGTGGCAGCCACGATTTTCAAACGCGGCAGCGAGATGACACGATTCACTGTCCTACTTGCACGATTTATGACCGTGACTGCCATCATATTATATTTGACGGCACGGTTGGCGCAGTGGTTGAGCGATCGGCTGCTGCGCTGCGTATCGCGGGTTCGATTCCCGCACGGAACAAATATTTGTATGATCTACAAATAGTTGTTCCGGGTCTGGGTGTCTTGTGTATGTGAGTTTTCATGTTTGTGAACGCACCCACGATACAGGAGTAATTCCTAGTGTGGGGCAACGTTTTTTTTTTTTAAAAAAAAAAACCTAATTCTAACTATTTTTATAAATACGAAAGTAAGTTTGTTAGTTTCTTACGCTTTCACGCCAAAATGGCTTGACGGATTTGGATTCAATTTGGCATACTAACTGGGTAAGGACATCATAGGCTACTTTTCATTCTGAAACGCAGACGAATTCGCGGGCAACAGTTAGTTCCCTGTAAATACTAATGATCGGATAGCAGACCACTAGTTACTATATTTATCTAAAAGCGTGAGACACCAAAATATGTTCCCTACAGGGTCAAATTAAATCAGCTAGCTAAAATCTGAGGACGTGATGGGTATCATTAAAAAAAAATACTGGTATTTCAAGTGACTGCACTCATTGAGGTCGATGACAAACAAAATCATGAAATTTATTTATTTTTTGGTTTATCGTGTTTATATATCGCTATCCATCACATCTGAGGAGTTTCGCTAGCTAATTAAATTTGACCCTGTACAGAGAAAAATAATTAGGTACAATACCTACCTATAGTTTTCGATAGGTCGTCAATTAATTTGACTAGAACTATTAATTTTAGTTTATGTATATATTTTAAATATTTGGAGCATAATATCGTAGATTGATAAAAAGTTTTTAATTTGTTTTAAAGATAAAACATTTGGATTTTACACAAATTCTGATAAATTGAAAGTGTTTGTGATAAAACAAATTCATTTAACGAACCGACAAATCATAATCGGCCTTTTAATGAACCATTCTGACCTGCACCCTAATTGCGTAACACATTTTCGTAAACGATTACGACTAATCTGTTTGATTTTGACGGTTCAAGAACATTCATTGCGTTCTATATATTGTTGAGCAGAATTTTTATCGAACTTAAGAAGCAATGGATTAGCAATCTGTTTCAAAACGATTCAGATTCCGGTTGATTGTGTATTACGCAATTAGGGTGCTGCACCCTAATTGCGTAACACATTTTCGTAAACGATTACGACTAATCTGTTTGATTTTGACGGTTCAAGAACATTCATTGCGTTCTAGATATTGTTGAGCAGAATTTTTATCGAACTTAAGAAGCAATGGATTAGCAATCTGTTTCAAAACGATTCAGATTCCGATTGATTGTGTATTACGCAATTAGGGTGCTGAACTATTTTGCTCTGCGCTGCATGGTCTTAGGTCTGAGGTCTCTCTACGTACTAGTCTTATGTCTAAAGAAGATATCCATGCCTACCTAACTCATTGATAATATATTGTTTCCAGCGGTCATTTGGACATCATAGTGGCCTACCACCCGTCGGTCAACACCTACGATTCGTTGTCATTCTCCGGATCATCGGAATTTGCGAAGGCGAAACGATCTCCCTGGTATCATGACGGGAAGTTAGCTGGGTAAGTGAAATACAAAGATTTCTTACCCTTTTTATAAAACAGACTTTATTATCTATACTAATATTATAAAGAGGAAAGATTTGATTGTTTGTTTGTATTGAATAGGTTCCGAAACTATCGGACTGATTTGAAAAATTGTTTTACCATTCGAAGCCGAAATTATGTCTGATGAACATAGACAACTTTTTTTTTTTTCGAAATCCACGTTGACGAAGTCGCGGGCGAAGTGCTAGTTAGTTCAATCATTGTATGAATCATTTTGAAGAATATTTCTGATCCATTGCTTCGCAAATTGCACATTTTTCTTCTCAACAACGTAAATAACGCAAAGAATGTTGTAGAACTGTCAAAATGAAAGCTATTCCTACAGATAATTTGTTACAGTCTGCGAGGCCTAAGCTGAGCTTTGCATTTGTGTGAGCGCACATAGCGACGCGTCCTTTGCTTGGCAATCGGACAACTGGCTTGAGGCGCTGCTGTGCGTCCCTCGCGCGATCACATTGGTGCGATTGGTAATCACTCACACAAATGCAAAGCTCAGCTTAGGCCTCGCGGACTTTACGCAATACCCCGCTGAAGTCCTCCCTAAAATAAGTAGGTACCTACCTATTGGGTGATCCAGTCGAAAAGTCATACTGTCATAAATATTATTGCTTTTTCAGATATTACCGAGTCGCAGCAAACCTGACGGAGGTGATGGTCCGCGGTGCCGGTCACATGGTGCCCGCTGACAAGCCGGCCGCCTCTCTCGGACTCATCTCAGCCTTTGCCCGAGGCATAACACTGAACGATGACACAAGTAGCCTAGTGGATTCAGAAAAAAACTTGCCGCGACGACGTCAATTGCCACTGAAGTAGTCAACTCGAAACCCTTATTATTCGCTTATATTTTAGTTATTATTATTATTGTTTTGTACGATGGAATTGAACTATAATAAATAATGCCCTAAGTTGTTCATGTTTTCGATTTAACCTACCGTCCTATTTATGTTTGATTAGTGACTCATATAGTATACGAAGAGCAGCATACACAAATACTTCGTTATCAGTTAGTAGTTAGGTAATAAGTCGACATAAGCAGAAATAATTAAAACACGGGTGGGTTTTACTGACTAAAACCCACCCGTGTTCCGTGTGCCAGGGCCACGATATCTCTTACGAATTTCCCGCGACCCTGAGGCGTCAGCCCTATCGGACCCCGTCATTTAGTTCTAACATCTCTTTGAAGCGCACATGGAACACGACGCGCCTTCGACATTTACCGTAAAATTTTTCGGACGGAGCTCGATTTTTTTTGCATTCTACCGTAGGGGGGCGTCCAACATCAAATTTGCCTATTACTTACTTTACTGAACATGGCATATGGCATTTTTTGGGATTTGTTTAAAAAATACTTCTCCAAATTTGATTTGCGATCGAGACCGCCCTTTGCGCCCCCCCCCCCCCCATCTCTGCCCCTCAGACCGCCATGGCCAGTGCTTCTTTAAATATGTAGGTAGTTACCTACTTATTATTTTATAGTAAAACAAACCATTTAATTTTATATGAAAATATACAGTTTCACGTAATGTGAAAATCAAATGAAGTAACAAACTGAAACTGCAGGTAATTCTGAGAGTTGATGAAGCTTGGCTTGGTATTCTACTACTGACCACGAACGTTTTTTTTTTTTTTTTTTGTGTATGGCATCTCGTAGTTGACCTTGAGAGGTCGTGACTACTTAACCGGACTATCCTGTGGCTGCCTTAAGCGGACTCAAAGCCTCCAGCCAGGGGCGTAAAACTACTTACATTATAAGCGAACGCTCGCTAAGGGCACCCCCTGTGGGGTACGGACCTCGGCTTAGGGCGTCGCTGACGGGAGGACAGCAAGATGGGACAGGCTGGATCAAGTTTAGTTGATTATTATTATTCGGGGAATTTAAAGCTACAGGCTCAGCTACGGCGCGGGCTGGCACTTCGTCGAGCAAGGGTCGGGGGGGACAATTACGTCGGGATCTTCGCGAGGAACCTCGGCGGCGAGGTCGGAATGTCGGTCTGTGTTTGTGCACTGTACTGGTGGCCCTACTGCTCTCCTGAATGAGAGTTATGTGGTCATCGGGATCGGTGAGGACATGCTTGGGACGGCGGACTTGACTAATTAATGTCAGTAGCATTATCAGGTGGGCAGGGAGACCACGAACGTGAATGTTACGCCATCAAATACAGTCCGCGAGGCCTAAGCAGAGCTTTTGCATTTGTGTGAGTGCACATAGCGACGCGTCCTTTGCTTGGCAATCGGCTAATCATACGTAATATGTCTATGTAGTATGTGGGCCAATCGGACAATCAGCCTGAGGCGCATTGGTGCGATTGGTAATAACTCAAACAAATGCAAAGCTCGGCTTAGGCTACGCGGACTGTATTGTTGTTTTTATGGTCTATGGAATATACATTTATCAATAACACCGTCCATCAATAATAAACTGACTAATAAATTTGTTTGATTATATTATTAAGAGATAATAAGCTGTTCAGTTTATATAATATGGATAGGATCGAGAATCCACATGTTATTTTTTTTATAAATTTTTGTAAATAATCAAAGACAATGTATTAGTGAGGTAGCGAGAATCTCGTCGATTTTAATCCTACTTTGACAACTCTGCGTTATTTTTTAAATTTTGTACCACAGTAACACTGGTAGTGGTGACGTTTCCCAGAGTGCGCAGGCAAGGAAATTTTTTAACGAAATAAAATAGGAATATTTAGAAATACGTACCCTAAATAATAAAAAGGTGTTAAAAAATATGATTATGTAGTTTTTCATTTCACGAATATAATAAATAACTGTATTGCATAGTTCTTTAGCAACGGAAGTCGTGTAACAACATCACGTCATGTCGTTGTATGTGGTTTGCGCATTGCTGCTTTTGACGCCTATTCGTGCGTTTTACTTGCCCGGTTTAGCTCCTGTGAACTATTGTATAGCCAGTGATGACACCAGCAAGTCGTGCAAGGTGAGCAAGCATTATTTCTAGGACTCCTGCCTAGAATCCTTATTATCATGTGCCGACATCTCATGCAATTCATCGAAACCAAATGCTTACATTCTTACGACCCAATCCAACTATTTGATTGTAAATAGGGTATGAATGTTATTATAGTTTTCATAGTAACAGCTCAGTGAAGTACTTCCGATAGCAATTTCACAGCGAAAAGCCTTTAAAACGCGAAAATCTTTTCATTTAAAGCACATACAAACAATTAAAGATTGTTACCTATCGTTTTTTTCAGACGGAAATTCCGCTTTATGTAAACAGACTGAACACAGAAGAATCAGTGATCCCATTTGAATATCACCACTTTGACTTTTGTACTACTGATGAGAGTCAGTCACCAGTAGAGAATCTCGGTCAAGTTGTCTTCGGCGAACGCATACGACCGAGTCCCTACAAGCTCGAATTTTTCAAAAATGTGGAGTGTAAAGCTGTGTGTACAAAGACGTATAGGGGCTCGGACACAGATTCTATCAAACGGTTGAATCTACTGAAGATGGGCATGGCACTCTCTTACCAGCACCATTGGATCCTAGACAACATGCCTGTGACTTGGTGCTACTTGGTTAATGAGGGAGGGAAGACCTACTGCAGCACTGGGTTCCCCATGGGCTGTCAAGTGCGCAAAGATATGGTAAGTTACATTTATGTCATGCATTTGTTGAGTTTCGTAAAATTTCTGTATTTATATAATCTTATAAGATAACTCAACTAGTCATGTATGTGTATAGTGGTCAATTAGTTAGATCAATATAACAACACAAAAAGTGAAAGCTATTTACTGATTTCCTCCAAAACCTTTCTTAACCTGACAAACATTGCATGTACCATCAATTGTTCATAAGAAAAATACTCATGGAACAATAAATATTATCATGAAAACTGTTG
This sequence comes from Dasypolia templi, assembly GCA_963555695.1. Taxonomy (NCBI): domain Eukaryota; kingdom Metazoa; phylum Arthropoda; class Insecta; order Lepidoptera; family Noctuidae; genus Dasypolia; species Dasypolia templi. The sequence goes on from OY743152.1 coordinate 6,644,404, forward strand.
AGCTTATTGTAGGCATTCTTTTGACTGCACTGTACTTCTCTGCCTACCTTTATGTAGTTCTAAAACCTTTATAATATATTCTAAATGGTCTACTTTGAAATAGTTAAGTATGAATTAAATGCTCTTATTACCACATTTTAACCAAATAAAGTGTAAACAGTTAGGTATATAAAGGAAAATGAGTAAATTCATTCATTATATTTTTTGATAAGGCATTTGGGTTATGGTAGTTGGTTTCAATGCTTATTAGCATTTTAACTGCAGTATAATTAAATGAATCCATACACAACACTCTTTTTTGGCGAAAAGCATCAAATAGCTTCAATGCTTTTCTATTTAATGCTTTTCACCATAAAAGTGTGTTTCTCAACTCTTCAACAAAGATTATCTGTTGATTGGTTGAATGGTGAAAAGCATTGAATAGTTAGGCTATTCAATGCTTGTCACCAAAAAAGTTTGTTGCTCAAACTCTTCAACAAAGATTATATGTTGATTGGTTGAATGAAATAACAAAAGCCAATCAAATAGCTGACTTAAAAAAAGGTTTTAAATGGTGTTCATTGTGAGTTGTCCAATACTTCAAATAGGTAGTTCAAATGATTTTCAGTGTATGATTATGCTCTCATACCTTGGCGTGTAATAAGCTTATCTGACCCGTGGCTGAAATTGGAACTGACAAAATCACTAAAAAATTACAAGTGATCTTTTTTCCGACAGCGACAATGTTATTAGGCCATAAGCCATTGTGAGATAGTAAATAAAAGTTACAAATGGAATTGAGCCAAAAGTTTATTTCAAGTTATACTAAAGGTAAAAAAAACACTAGTGCTCCATGATTCCTGTGTAGAAATATTTCACCGGTTATCAGTAAAAACAATCAGTTGTTATAGAAAAGTGAACCAATGCACAGAAATTTTATGGAAAAGTTTCCTGTATACAGTCTATTCTTATTAACCTCTTTTGACCATTGCTGCCAGCTGTGTAACTTTAGAAGACAAATAAAATATGTATTTTATTGATGACAATTTTTTTTTTTTAAACTAGACCGGAACCAAACTGGAGTAATGTTTGAATAACATAAAAAAAAACACAGTTAAAGTAGAAATTACCCATTTCAGCTTCACCAGGTTATTTAGTGACCTAATTCAAACTGTAATAACATGCGAAATTATTAAGAACTTGAAACATTAAATGAATACTGAACAGTTTATTATTGTCTAAATATTGACACAATACCAATACAAATGAAAAAAAATACTTTGCACACATTCCTCATAGTAAATAGCAAACCTCCAATAGGTTTGCTATTTACTATGAGGAATGTGTGCAAAGTCTCTTTTGACTCTGTACACCTTTTTATTGATTTAACTTTCATAGGGTTAATAATGAAGTAGGAAAGTATGTCAATAAAAAGTGTTTACATTATGGTTGCTAACGATATAAGATTTAGTTATGGATCTTGTGAATGTCCAAATTTTTGGTTTAAAAATAGATCTTTCATTGATTTAAAATAGCAAGTAATGTAAACAAGCTATTTTAAGCTTGTTTACATTTCTAATTGTTGATTACAGCACATGGCCATAATAAAAAAAAACATCCTTTAATCGTTAGTCAAGTCAATGCTTGATAGATTATTTGTAATAATTATTTATTTAAAATAATAATGGAAGTTATGATTTTGGTGGTTGTTGACGTAACACCCTGAACATCTGTCCTCTGGGAAGGATCTGCGCCTGATTTGTAAACGCGCCTAAATTAAATGTCTCATTAGTACCTAATTGCTATGTAAACAATCTAGTCGTAAACATTAGAAGGATGTGTATTTTTAGTAACATCTTTAGACCACCTGGTTCCAATCGCGCCCACTGTAAGCAAATGTTGCGTGCCCCTATTGTATCATTACCAAACCAGTATTCTGTGTTAGTGAATTATTCTTGATTCGTCAGCGGAATATGGTTGTAGAACAATGTGTTATCCCATTCTGCGAATAGAGTTGTAGTATACAGGCTTGCAGGGACATTTGACGCACAAACCGTTACCATGGATTTAGTACAGGATGTTGGATGCCCTGCGTTGGAATTTAAAGTAGTTTATTTAAAAAAAAATAGCTCTGCCATACGTTTCATTTTGGCAGTTGATGTCTGCCACCTTGTATTAAAAATATATACCTACGTTATTTAACCGCGATTTGGTAAATGAACAAAATTGATTTTATCAGCAACATTGTTTGTCAATTAGTACCGTTTTGTTATTATCGCCGTTCACTATAATCTTAGTACTTTGAGTTTGTTTTAACAAAATGTTCACCGGCGAATACTGAGGATGATGTTCTTGATAATTTAATGTCCTTATTTTTATTTCGTAATGTGTTGATATACTAAAGTACTTAATCAATACAGATAATTGCTAAATTGAAACCAGTCGATAACAATCTAAATGAGTGGGTAATACATAAAGGGGTATGCAGACAAGTTTCATTGTCGAATGCCTTGCCACACATGGCTAGCAATCTAGCATCAAGCCATACTAAGTCAAACCAAATGCGAATTGTTCGAATTCACTCTAAATGAGCTGGCCATCACGACATACACTTTGCGTGCGGCACCCTTCAAAATGAAGCGTTTCACGCCATCAGCCTTCTACCACGTCACCGCCACACAGTGGGTCGAAACTATGATTTTAGTGACTTAGGGCTCAACTTTGCTTTTTCACTTTTTTTTTTATGCGGATGGGTAGAGCTCATTAACCTCAATAATAATTGTTCTGATGTATTATTTCCTAAACTTTATACTTTGGGTAGAAAAATGTGTTTTGTAATTTTTTTGTATGGAGCGGCTCAAATAAACTTAAATTCCTGCTAAGTAGCGTGTGATCCCGCGTTGAAACTTTATTTTTCATATACCTTGTCTGGTCTATTATCATTTGATGCTATAAACAAATGCATAAAGTTGCAACTCTGCCAAATAAATGGATCGAAAAAAATGAAAAAATACATAGAATAAAAAGCTTCATTTTTTACTTTCGTAAGTTATTTTAAGTTACATTTGATATGGAATAGTAAGTAAAAGCACGTAATAATACACATAATTACTTAGCAACTAACAACAATACATTTAAAAGGTCCCTAATTAGCTTAAATTTACTAATACTACATATATTAGTAAATTTAAGCTAATTAGGGACCTTTATTTAAAAATGTGGATATGAAATCAATTAATTTCTATTTGTGTGTTTAATTACTGTAATTAGCTTAACCTTTTACCTTATAAAATAACAATGTTTTTCACTTTTAGTCATTACTGTAATATTAATTAGGATAATTAGTTAATGAGGGTAGTAGAAAAATTAGTAAACATTGTTTGTCACTGGATTCTGGAAGTATAAAATGACCATAATTTATTATATACTAACTAGTGTTCGTTTATTCGTACTACTACTAACATCTCGTGATTCTGATCGTCCCTTTTTCGTTATAATGGATAATTTAGTTAACAATTTAGATTTATTTATGATTTTAAGAGAGCAGGTCAAGTCACTGTCGGATAGTCAAAAATTCTTTCAATTCCTACAACATAAAATAAACGTGACCGAAGAGAACAGTGTTGAGCTCCAAAAATTCTGTACGCGCTTTTGTTCAAATATAAGTGCAAGATGGGAACGAAGTAGTCGCACGTTAGCACAGTTTGTAAGAAAAAATGGTGATTGGTTGGAACGTGCAATAAACTGGCCCGAAGGAATGATACCTGAAGCTGTGAACACTGAACAGGAAAGGCTCGAGATTTGTAATACTGAAGATGTCGAAAATCTACCACCATCTACTACAGAAGCTTCGACATCTACATTTACACCTCGAAAACCTTTCGAGGAATTGGGCTCCAGGCAAAAACGACGACGCGTTGATCAAATTAACCAATCGCTTTCGTTATCCCCGGATGAACTTAAAGCTACTACAATTGCTAGTTTGCGGAGTTCGAGGTGTAAATGTAGATGTCGAAGCTTCTGTAGTAGATGGTGGTAGATTTTCGACATCTTCAGTATTACAAATCTCGAGCCTTTCCTGTTCAGTGTTCACAGCTTCAGGTATCATTCCTTCGGGCCAGTTTATTGCACGTTCCAACCAATCACCATTTTTTCTTACAAACTGTGCTAACGTGCGACTACTTCGTTCCCATCTTGCACTTATATTTGAACAAAAGCGCGTACAGAATTTTTAGAGCTCAACACTGTTCTCTTCGGTCACGTTTATTTTATGTTGTAGGAATTGAAAGAATTTTTGACTATCCGACAGTGACTTGACCTGCTATCTTAAAATCATAAATAAATCTAAATTGTTAACTAAATTATCCATTATAACGAAAAAGGGACGATCAGAATCACGAGATGTTAGTAGTAGTACGAATAAACGAACACTAGTTAGTATATAATAAATTATGGTCATTTTATACTTCCAGAATCCAGTGACAAACAATGTTTACTAATTTTTCTACTACCCTCATTAACTAATTATCCTAATTAATATTACAGTAATGACTAAAAGTGAAAAACATTGTTATTTTATAAGGTAAAAGGTTAAGCTAATTACAGTAATTAAACACACAAATAGAAATTAATTGATTTCATATCCACATTTTTAAATAAAGGTCCCTAATTAGCTTAAATTTACTAATATATGTAGTATTAGTAAATTTAAGCTAATTAGGGACCTTTTAAATGTATTGTTGTTAGTTGCTAAGTAATTATGTGTATTATTACGTGCTTTTACTTACTATTCCATATCAAATGTAACTTAAAATAACTTACGAAAGTAAAAAATGAAGCTTTTTATTCTATGTATTTTTTCATTTTTTTCGATCCATTTATTTGGCAGAGTTGCAACTTTATGCATTTGTTTATAGCATCAAATGATAATAGACCAGACAAGGTATATGAAAAATAAAGTTTCAACGCGGGATCACACGCTACTTAGCAGGAATTTAAGTTTATTTGAGCCGCTCCATACAAAAAAATAACAAAACACATTTTTCTACCCAAAGTATAAAGTTTAGGAAATAATACATCAGAACAATTATTATTGAGGTTAATGAGCTCTACCCATCCGCATAAAAAAAAAAGTGAAAAAGCAAAGTTGAGCCCTAAGTCACTAAAATCATAGTTTCGACCCACTGTGCGCCATGTACGGGAATTCTGACGTACACCGAAAGTGAATCACTCAAAGTGAAATCATCCGGGATCTTTGTTTCCATAGGTACATGGTTTCATCTTATTCTAATCTGTGGTTGGAAAATAGAAATGAACTGAATCGTTGTTCACATTATTCACATGAATCATCGGTCGATAAAAAACTAGTGTAGGTAGGCAGCCTTTGAATGTAACAACAATGAAGGGCAAGCTACACATCCCTTTACAAAGATAAACAACCAAAGTGATACATGTGCCTTTACAGTATTTAAGTACCCGCGTCTACACAATCTTAAGCTCTAATCGAAATACATGCCTCGCCTTATACAGCCATCCTAAGCATGTCTCATTTGAACACATCTTTATTCAATTACAGTGAGTGCACTTTATACAAATAAATCGTGAATAAAAACTCACGAAATAGTAAAATAGTCTACTACAAGTATTCGCGAATAGGAGTATATTATGTAGATAAGAATATCCGGCGCTTCACCTACAATTTGGTTTTCAAAGGCCTTTTTAATAATGAACAACTGATAATATTCGGTTATGTTTTATTATCAGAACTGAGCTAATTCTATGTGCTTATGTAAAACTCTGAAAACAATAGTTAATTATGACGATGATTAACTCGATACATTAGGCCCTTGATAATTTGATACATACTAATAACTAGCTTTTGTTTGCCCGCGACTTGTTCCACGTGGATGTCGGTACTATCCAAGGGGAACCTACTACCGGGATAAAAACTTCTCTCTGAAAGTAACTCTGACTATCTGTCTGTATGTTACCTTTCCACGCCTAAACTACTGAACGGATTTCGATAACATTTGGCAAGGATATAGATGGCATCCTGGGGAAGTACATTTTCTACGTTTTGGCTCAAAATTAATCCTAAAAGGGGTGATATAGGGGATAAAAGTTTGTATGGGAAACCCGACATTTCTTAGGGTTTAAAAATACTTTTAGTAAAATATAAAGAATAACGTGTTTCAGCCTTTTTGTAAAATCACCCAAAGGGGGTAAAATAGGGGATGATTTTAAATTAACGGGTAATATTGTTTTTTACTTGTGTAACAATCATTACAATTTCCTTTCCTCTTTCCATTGTCTCTCAATGGAAAGAGGAGGAAATTGTAAATTGTGTTCGCCCTCACGCCCCCCTAGTCGCCGCAGGAGATGCCCTGGGCGTCGGGAGTCGCCTGTAGATTTCCGGCCACCGTAGGCGCGGGCTTTGGAACGGCGAGCAATGGGTAGCTCACCGTCCGGTAAAGACCAGGCCCTGGTCGACGGCGCGACGTGTTCCACGCGTGCTTCAAAGAGATGTCAGCACTAAATACGGGGTCCGATTGGGCCGACGCCTCAGGGTCGCGGGAAATTCTAAAGAGAAACCGCGGCCCTGGCACAGGCAAGTTACGGAACACGGGTGGGTTTTAGTCAGTAAAAGTCTGACACGACTTGGTTGTTACTTTTTCATGCCGTAACGGCTGAACAGATTTAGTTGAAAGGCATGCGGATAGGATTAGGATATTGGATACTATGAATCTTGGTAGTCCTGTGGAATAATTTTCGACCTTTACGCGAGCGAAGCTGCGGGGCAAAAACTAATATATGTCTTATCATGGTCTACCTGTTTGCCAAGCATCGAAATTCGTTCAGCCGTTGAGGCATCAAAAGAAAAAGGGTTACTTTCGCATTTATAATATTAGCATTGCTATGGATGGTTATTGAAAAGAAAGCAAATTAGAGAATAGTTGGCAAATAAAAAAGTTGTTGCTTGGGTATTTGAATAAGCTATGTGTTACATGTGAACATTCATAAACCCATAAAAACAACAATGCTTGCAATAGTATATTTCATTACAAGTGCGACTGTCAACCGTCGCCTTTGGCTGCGCCTCGGCTCGGGTAGACATTTGTCGGAACTCTTTGCAATGACGGTTCTGCAGGTGTACTGAACGACTATTTTAATACAGTTGCGAAAAAATGAAGCAATTTAATAAAATAATAAAAACACAATAAACTCAACTAACTAATCATTTATTTCTTATAAAAGTTATAGCACACTTATACATTGAAATTGGTACAGTTTTTTATACTAACTGGGGAAGTTTTAGGTTGCATATTTACTGTTTGAGACAAACTATTATTAATTTCGTATGATTGTTCATGTATATTTGTCATACAATGGCGTTTGCTAGTTGATGGAATTGGATCTGATGAATTATCATTATCAACGAAGGTAGATGGACGAACGTTCTCTTCAACATGTGAAGGAGACGGACTGGACCTTAAATGAATGGATTGTGTGATTTTTTTCCCAGTTTCTAGTTTGTTGTTTAATGAATCACCAATATAGCTTTCTGCAACTTTGTCTGATTTCCAACCTCCTAGTCGCTTTAAGGACGTCAAATTGGCTCCTCAATCTGCCAATAATTTAGCAGAGGTCCTCCTGAAGCTGTGCCCAGTATAATACTCAGCATCCGGCAGACCAAGTAACGTAGCCATTTCTTTTGGCATATTACCAAATTTGTTTATCCCGATTGCTTGAGCTGTACACTTCCCTTTTTGGTAATTTTGAAAAAAAACTTTCCTTTTTGGGACCGCTGATTCATATATTTTTGCACTATTCTAAGAAAATCTCCTTCAACAACAAAGCTTCTCGGTATCTTATTTTTTGTTTTATATATTTTCGGAATCTTGATTAGTAGCATTTTTTCCATGGGCTTCAATATCTTTAAAGTAATATTGGCTAACTCCTCTCTGCGGCAAGCTCCAACAACGCCAAAAATCAGAGCAACCTACAAAAAAAGGGATTTGATTAATATTTTTTTTAAATAATGTATTGACTGTATTTTGCGATTTCGTAAACTGAATACTAAAGAAAAATATAAGTACTTATTAATAAATTACCTTTGTGGCTAAATAACGATCATCGGGAGCTTCGTTCAAAAACCTTTCCACTTCATTGGATGTTAATATTTTCGAATTGTAAAACCGTCTGATTGTCGTTTTAGGAAAGCATTTAATTTTGGGTATTCACTTATATCCATGTTGTTCCTTATTTTCAGCATACTTTTTGTCATCGAAAACCTCGACCATAACGTAGACGGTTTTAATTTTGCTGAGAGTTCGGAGAAGTATGCCAACATAAGATTTTCTGAAAAACGATTTGCTTTTTTCTCTTCTCTCCACGCAACAAATTCGTCGTATGTAGAAATGTAACGACTTTTTGACTTTTCCGGTAAAATATTCTCCGAAGCATTTTGTGCAATTATACTGAGTTCCGGTGGTGTTAATTAAAAAAAAAATTGGGTCGAAATTACTCATTTTGTGCAACATACAACTAAACTCGCAAATAAAATTTCTGGAAAATGGCGCCAACCGTAGAATATAAGCAGTTTTTTTTTTCACCCATTTTGGTAGGCAAAGGGAACTATGCCCATACAGCTTAGTCTTCAGTAGATTTTTTTATTGATATGAAATGAAATTTAATGAGATGAAATGAAATGAAACCTAACATAACTCATTCAATTAAATAATTAAATATGATATTGAAATAAATTAGTAGCTTCTTTTTTAGAAATATACGTATTTGTATGAATCACAAAAACTCTTTAGTAGAAACTTCATGGTTGTTTTTTCTTTTTAAATAGACATTATTTTGACAGTTGGGAAAGAGAACGCACGAGTTCGGGAAAGGTAAAAAAAATGCACTAGTATGTAATAGCCCACATCCCGAACGCTATGCGTCCCTGCAATACGCCACTTTTTGAGCAACTGTATTAAAAAAAAACCTATTCGAATTCTATTAGTAAAAAATATTTTATTCCATAGTCTCTTTTGCATTTATTAATTTTATTAATTAAGCAGTGTATAAATACGATTCCAGAAACACAATCCCCTTTATTTATAAACGTTGCTAAAAGCTATTGAGACGTTTTTTTTAAACTTAAAAAAATTTAGGCTTATAAATAAAGGGAAAATGTTTATCAAACAGGCAAAAAATAAAAATTCTGCATCATTTGGCTTTGTTGATCTAACCTTTTTTCATCAATTAGATAGCTAAATATAATTTCCTCGATATTTTGTGTCGGATATGAAAACGTCGTTAGGTCTTGCTTGGAGCTATGCTTGGAGTCTCTCTGGAGGATAAATCTGAAACGAGGTGATCCGCCAGAGAACCAAGGTAACCGACATAGCCCAAAGACTAAGCAAGCTGAAGTGGCAATGGGCTGGTTGCAGAACCGACAATCGTTGGGGAACACGATTTCTAGAGTGGAGACTGCGTTTTGGCAAACGACCGCTGGCCAGGTGGATGCGACGACAGGCGGTAGGCGTCTGGCAGACTTGATGAGGAGGGCAGAAGATCGGGCTCAGTGGCGTTCACTAGGAGAGGCCTACGTCCAGCAGTGGACGACTATAGGCTGATGATGATGATGATAAAAACCTAAATCATGGTTTGTACTGAAATAAACCAGGATCGAATGAAGTATCCTCACATTAGAAAACTTAGCCCTATTTATTAGAAACAAGACATTTGCCTGGCGGGCAACATTTTTATTTACTCCTAAAGCCTTCCGCTCACCGGGCGACCACGGTCGCGGTCGTAGTCGCCCATTGCGAGGGAAGCCTAAGCATACTTACATAAGGATTGCAAATAAGCAGCTAAACGCAAATTTTCGGATACGCACATGAGCTGCGTCATTTGTGCCATAAAATCTTTATCGACTTAAAACTAGCTTAACTGTTTATATTCAAATGCACTCAGAAATCTAAACAAAAAATAAATTGTTTATTTTATTACTGTAGAAAATGTACCTAAATAAATAAAATGCATATAATTACAGGACACATGCACACCGATAGTGAACGGCCACTCGAGTCGAATTGGCGCTTACTACCTTTTCAACCACGTGGACTTGGAAATCACATATCATAGTGGTGGTGCAGAGGAGTGGGGAGTGGCCTTCGGTGAAAAGGGCGGCCGGATTATATCTGCTAAGGTAATGTGTTAACACCTTTTAGTGTTACTACTTTAATTGCATAGCTTGACCATGATAATTTACTTTCTTAAATGTCCATTGCACGGTTACTATTCAATTCGGTTTTCAGAAGAATAGATAATCTTGTCATGAAACATGATTAAATATTTCCTAGACTTAGAGTCAAGCCTAACGAAATTAGTATTAAGTAAAATGCTTTTATACGCGCTGAAATTTTAGTGGTTGTTTTCACGTAGCGAAATGATTTGGTATTGGTAGTACAATCGACTTACAAAATTAAAAATAGGAATAAAAAATAGCAGATTTATAATAATAGTAGTGTAAAACAAAGCTTATTTTGCTTTGAACTTTTACGAATCGCTCTTCACTTTGTCGGCAGCGCGCGGCGGCGCGTGCGTTTCAAGTAGTACCTACGTTACGTCTAGTAGATTACAATTGTTTCACACGCTTTCCAGTTGATGCAAATTTTTAATTACAAAAAAAAACATGATTCGGTAGTACTACAGACGGCCCATCTTTCTGCCGCGAGAAAACAACCATTACAATTTCAGCGTGTATATCAAGGACAGGTTAAACAATGACTATTTTGTTGCCAGGTCAAACCAGCCAGCATTCGACATACCGACCCGAGAAATCCTAAGTGCAGTCCCCGCGGGGATGAACTTCAAATACCGACTGAACTCGAATCGGGCAAAACCTTCAACGTCACATACTCATACAGCGTCACCTTTAAAAAGAATAACACTATCAAGTGGTCTTCTCGATGGGACTACATTCTTGAGTCTATGCCACAGACCAACATACAATGGTTCTCTATTCTAAACTCTTTGGTGATTGTCCTGTTCCTCAGTGGAATGGTTGCCATGATTCTTCTGAGGACTTTGTACAAAGATATTGCCAGATACAATCAGATGGAGTGTGGGGAAGATGCACAGGTACGTCCACCTCACAAGCATTAAGATTAGCTTTTATGATAATTTAACACATCTTTTTGATGGATCATGTCTATCAAAAAGGTTTTCCTCGGGCGACGTTTTCATTCCGAGGGTTCTTTCGTTCGTCCTCGGATTGTGACTTGACCACTGCACCGTATTCTACGTTCGATTTTGAGCCTTCCTGTATATACAATAAGGAACACAAAATCAAAACTGACTCTACTTTGCGATAATTCATACGTGCGTGTATATTTAAATTGTACTAAAAAACAACTTCAATTGCAGGAGGAGTTTGGTTGGAAGTTGGTTCACGGTGACGTGTTCCGTCCGCCGCGCCGTGGAATGTTACTGGCAGTATTCCTTGGATCCGGATCTCAGGTAAGACCACCAAAGCAAATTTTGACTGCTATTAATACCCTGTTTTGCATTTTAGTAGAGAAGAGCGGTACTTATAGTTCCCAGGCATTTGAAATTATTTAAGTGTGTGTGTTATGTTTTAAGTTTTAGATAGACTGACAGGATAAGTGAGAAAGGCGACGCTCTATACTCGAATCGCGTAACGTGGCAATAGCGGTAATTAACCCACCTACATTTTCTAGCATTCTTTATTTTAAAAACTGAAATAAAAACCGTCAACGTCCTGAATCAATATCTATCAAATGACAAACTGTTATGCAGTTTTGCAGACTTAATGTAACATAATGTTTATACAGATTTTGAATTTTAAAAAAAGTAAAAAAATCGTGATCTTCAACATGTTCCAATAACGAAACACCATACATAGTTTATTGTTTGGGTTCCTACGGTGAGGTAATATGGAAAGGGCAATGACTGCTATAGAGTTTTAATTGAAACTTCACTCAGGTTGAAACAATCTAACTGTCAGATAGGCAAATAGACCTTGTCGTTTTATGATATGCAATTAAAGTGACATTCAACCATAGGATGGTAAAGCAATTATAGGGTAGATTATACACACTGGAACCTTTACTAAAACTCAATTGTATTAATTATTTATACAGGGTGGCATGGACTTCGACGCGCAAACTGTTCCCATGCAACAAAATTTGCTGTTCTAAACATTTTGACCGAGGTATTGCACTTTTCTATCAAACAGCAGTGTTTTTTCTTTAACCTACGAAAATTTTCTACTCTAGGGGGTCTAGAATCATGTGCTGAATTCATGGTTACAGTTTGCTCGTCGATGTCTCTGCCACCCTGGATATTAATTAAGAACTGTACAAGTCCGCGAGGCCTAAGATGAGCTTTGCATTTGTGTGAGTGATTACCAATCGCACAGCGCCTCAGGCCGATTGTATAAACCAATCAAAGGACGCGTTGCGCTCTAGACCGACGTGTGTCTTTGTGCACTCACACAAATGCAAAGCTCAGCTTAGGCCTCGCGGATTGTACCTTATCTTCTGGAAAGCAGTCAAGAAGAGAAGGTGCAGTTCATAAATTGGATGGTGCCCGGTTGATGGCAACAGGCTCGCCCCCTAAGACATGATACTTAAACATACCTGGCAAAATGTAGGTGTATGTGTATGTTACACCTCTGTCTAACCTTTCGGGGATTACAGACATAAAGTTATGTGTGTATGTTATGTAACTTCTCTTTGCTTAGCATTTGCTAACCACGTCCACAAATACTCATTCACACCATTCATTCACCGTTCCAGGTCTTCGGTATGACCCTGGTAACCTTAGCGTTCGCTTGCCTGGGCTTCCTTTCCCCGGCGAACCGCGGTGCGCTGATGACGTGTGCGCTGGTCGCATGGGTACTCCTCGGAGCGGCCGCTGGGTATGTCAGCGCGAGGATCTACAAGAGCTTCGGCGGGAGAAGGTGGAAGAGCAATATAATGTTGACCTCTATGGTGTGCCCTGGGTGAGTTTGAAACTTTTGGAAGTGTATGAATTGTGGCGACAAGTTATGGTTCATTTTTTTTACGTTTTGCTCGATTATTGATTTAAATAAACATCGTACTCTACGCACTTTGCAGCTGAGTCAAATAGCCGATTTTATGTTCAAACAATACTTCCGTAATTATTACAAATTACGGAAATATTGTAAAACATTTATACAATAGTGTCCGGATATCCGTTTTATCATGACATGACATCGAAGACCAGGCTACATTTTTAAATGTTGATGCTGGGATCTATATTCAAAGTAACACCTCTCTTTTCCAGTGTGGTATTTGGTCTGTTCTTCATAATGAACTTGGTGCTGTGGGGTAAGGGCTCTTCTGCGTCGGTGCCGTTCTCGACCCTGGTCGCTCTGCTGGCTCTCTGGTTCGGAGTCTCCGTGCCTCTCACGTTTATCGGCGCTTACTTCGGCTTTAGGAAGAGGGTAAGTCGATCGAAACATCTATTAAAGGGGAGGCGCCCGAGTCTACTATTGAAAAACAAAGAAGAGTAGAACATTCTGGATATGTTAGTTAAATCTCTTCTAATACTTCTAAAATGTGCGCTGGATTGGGTTTTTGTCTTACAGCCAAACTAAGCAAGTCTAGTGTGGTGTGCATAGATACAGGACCTGGGCGAAAATTCATTAATTATCGAGCTTTGGAATGCGACTCAAAACATATACTTATGTATAACTTTTTCTAAAAAGATTTTCTCGAATGATTTTTTAACAAATATTTGTTAAGGTTGCAATTAACTCAAAAAAACAAAGCCTGAGTTATCATCTTCCTATAATATTTTCCAGATCTTAGACCACCCCGTGCGCACGAACCAGATCCCGCGGCAGATTCCCGAGCAATCTTTATACACCCAGCCTGTCCCCGGTATCGTCATGGGTGGCGTGCTGCCGTTCGGATGCATCTTCATTCAACTCTTCTTTATTCTTAACTCACTTTGGTCCAGTCAGGTAAGTTTGGAACTACAAACAGCTACATTATGTATTATTACCAACAGAAAAACATAAATACCTTGACTAAAATCGACTTTTTTTAATCAAATTTGAAAGAAAAATAATATTATAATGTTCGTAATATGGATTGAGATACAAGAGTTTAATGCGTTTAAATATTCTCGGCAGTGTTTCATATTATGCTAACGCATTTCTTCGACCAGTTTGATTGTTGGGTTGTTTTAATTGTGTTTAGTGCAATCGGCGATTAGGTACAGTTTTTAATGTATGATATAAGTACCAAGAAGATCGTGGCGACGGTGGTATGTTCTATGTTAGAGGGTTTGGTTTCCGCACTTAGTCCTACATGTGGACCATTGTACGGCGAAGGTGGTATGACGATCATGTTTTCAAAAAGGGGAGGTCATTGACCAGCGGTCGGCTACAATGTAGGCTAACAAACAAAAAAGATTACCAATGTATGTGCATGACTTCCCATCAATTACTTCATAGATGTTAGTCCAAAACTGAATAGATCATGGTAATTTCTTCCAGATGTACTACATGTTCGGTTTCCTGTTCCTGGTGTTCGTGATCCTGGTGATCACATGCTCCGAGACCACGATCCTGCTGTGCTACTTCCACCTTTGTGCTGAGGACTACCACTGGTGGTGGCGCGCCTTCCTCAGCTCGGGCTCCACCGCTGGGTACCTGTTCATCTACTGCTGCCACTACTTCGTCACCAAACTTAATATCGAAGACGCCGCCTCAACCTTCCTCTACTTTGGATACACATTCATCATGGTCTTCTTATTTTTCCTTCTCACAGGCACCATAGGATTCATGGCCTGCTTCTGGTTCGTTAGAAAGATCTACAGTGTCGTCAAAGTAGACTAAACGCGGTGTTAGGTTAAGTATCGAGTGTTGGTACAGCGGTATTGACCAGTCCGTTGGGGAAGCTATTGTTATGTAAAAATAATTGAAAAACTGAAACTCGACTACAGAAAAAAAACTGAAAAGGATGAGACAAATAAATATATCAGTTTGAATCATAGGCGTAGTAGCTAGTAGTACGAGCTGGTGATTAGCTGGTACCTGATTTACTAGTCCAGTGATCATGTTATCAGACCAATCCAGAGACCCCTAATTTAATGAAATCGGTTCAGGTTACAAACATACTGACATAACATACATAGCCAGTAAACTTACCTCTGCCGTAGTCGGGTAAAAAATAAGCAGAGTTGTTACACCAAAGCGTTGTTTTTCTGAAAAATGGCGCGGATTTGTTGCGTGAGAAACTTCCGCCTAGTCCATTTGTTTATATTTGTCTCGTGGATTAAACGCGTCGACGAATTACGAGTTGTAACAATTTTAAAAACAAAACATAGACATGACTTTTAATGCAATGGATGTAAAGATGAGCCACGTGCCAATACATCTGCGCTTGCGCCGCGCATTGCCAGTTCTATGTTGAGTAGTGTGGCAGTGACAACTGAGACTGCTGTACACAATGTGATTAATTGTATAAAAGTTTATAACGCTAATAAATTGATAGTGTCCTGTGCGTCTTTTAATCGTTTGTTTATTATTTAGATATTAATTTAAATGTTAGGTCATATACACATTGACTGAAATCTCTACT
Source organism: Dasypolia templi (assembly GCA_963555695.1). Taxonomy (NCBI): domain Eukaryota; kingdom Metazoa; phylum Arthropoda; class Insecta; order Lepidoptera; family Noctuidae; genus Dasypolia; species Dasypolia templi. The sequence goes on from OY743152.1 coordinate 6,660,018, forward strand.
ATGTCACTGCAATGCAAGATAATTGTTCATATCTACGAAACAGTTTCTTCAATGTGCATGCGCCTTTAGTCGCTAGCTGTGTAAGTTTTTTTTGTAACTGGATATTGAAGCCTAAATATTTTATTGATTGTTTTAAACCAGCTAATATTTATCACCGTGCACAAGAAAATTTATGTTAGAAAAGCCGTGAATTGTATCAGATTAAATGGATTGACTACTATGATAGTACTTAAATGTGCCCTAATAATATCAAGAAAAACTAAAATAATGTGATTTACGAATAAGTGATTCGATGATATTTTAACCATGTATAATACATTTGCAATTCAAAATAAGTGAGATTTAGCATTTTTTTTATAAAAATTATTAGGGATACTGAAAACGTCTGATCTGTTTTTCTCCCGTGTTATCGTGTGGACTTGTATTGGATATATATAAGTATGAACATTCAATCCAAAAATATAACTGATATGTTCTTCTAAAGCTGCTGTTACATTTATTGCATTTTCGTCTCAGGGCCATCATTAATACTACACCGAATTAGAATGTTTTTTTAATAAATTGGCGCAAAGCCTCGATACCGCAGCCACGAAGAGTAGCTATTATTCGACGAAATTTTAATCATAAAGGCTCAATATTCTCAAGTTCCATACGATGACATTATTATCGTTAGACCTATTGTTTAAAAATACATACATACATGTATTGTGTGCATATTATGCAATTTAATTTAATTGTAACCTTTATTTTATCATTATTTTTAAAACTATGCTTAGTTAATTGAAACAGTTGAATGTAAATAATAAAAAAAACTATTTTAAAAATGCCTTTCGGATTTTATTGTACTCACGTGTAATTAAAAAATAAATTAATCGCTATCACTTTCGGAGAGATCCGCCTTTTCTTTTGGCTGTAAAGCTTTCCGTTTAACGTGTTTCCGTTTTTGATCGAGTGTGGTTTTCCTGAATAATTCTATTGCTTTCATTTTGTTTTCCAATAAACTCTTTTTGTCCTTCTCTCTTTGTGGAATAATTTCTTGGAAACGATCTGATTTTGGTATTTTAATTTCAAGTTCTGATTTACCATCTTTCACTTGTGATACTACTTTTACACCTTGATTTATAAGTACGCTTTCTTCATAATTTTTTCGTTTTTTGGCAGCGGATGGGCCTGCTTTGTTTGTACTTTTAGAAATGTTATTTTTCGAGGCTTTTCTTTTAGTAGCTGCCGGCTCAGTGATTTCTTCAGTCTTCCCAGATTCTCCAACGAAAGCTCCTTCTGGACCCATTTTCTGCACTGCTGCTTTGACTCTTTTACTCATTTGTTCTTCCAGTGATTGGAATTCAACCTTTCTTTTGAAAAAGTCTTGCACAGATCTCTGAGTTTTGCGATCTTGAATTCGTTTTAAAACCGGTTTTAGAATTTCATCTAACTTATTTTGAGACCAACCAAACTTAGTTTTAGTATAATCTCTCAATATTGTGACGTCTAATTCACCCCAAGTGAATTTGTCTTCACTTTTTTCAATGTTTGGTTCCAAGTATGCTTGAACCACCTAAGAATTAAAAGTTGATATAATACTTAAAAAGTAATGACCAGTTAAGAAATGAATTGCAAAATCGCTTGACTTACCCTCACACTAGGAAAGTCTTCTGTGAGTGCAACATTCTTCAGTTTTTTCTTGAGACTAGTGTTATCTGTCCTCTTTCCTGCTCTGACCCACTGCTTGAACTCTTGCAAACCCTTCACTATTTGCGTATAACGAGCTTGCTTAGTACTTTCTTGCCTTCTACTGAATGGGAATGAGGCTAGAATCTCCAAAGCTGTTACAGGCCCAACACCACTCACTCCAGTTGTGTAATCACTACCAACTAGCAGAGCCAGCAGTACAAGCTGCTCCCTATTTAAATCTGGAAATTGTATTTATTGTTAGAGATTTTGTGGAAAAAAGTTGCACAAATTTTAAAGCAATATCGTGTTTTAATTTGCCATAAGGGAAATTAAATAATTGACAAACTATACTTACTAAAAGACGTCTCAATTCTATCGGCTAAAAACTGCAACACGTGCTTCTTTTGGTTGAAGAAATTCTTATACACGGTCCTCCCGCCAAATAGCCAGATATCACTATCGTCTGTTATTGTACCATCAGTTAAATTTACACTTTCAAGGAACGCGCATTGGGCTTCCGCCTCCATAGGGGCGACAATGTACGGAATACCGAATATTTGTAGCAGCTCTTGAGCTTCTTTTGTCATTTGCTCAGTGATGTTACGACCTATGCGATCCAGTCGCCCTTTTTCTTGCATTAAATCTTGCTCCTCATTTTGCATTTCTTCAACCATTGTAGTTAGTTGTTCTGTAGTTAATACTTCTTTAGGTGGATAAGAAGCTTTCACTAGGTCGCGAGATTGTTCATCTTGCTTGTTATCCTTTACTGTTTCTGCTACTTCTGACAAATTATTGTCAACTTCAATTTTATCTGAACTTTCATTTGGGTTTGTAACTTCTGAGCTTGGTTCCACTATATTTTCCACATAAGTACTATCAACTGCCTCCTGGGGTGGTACAGGATCCTGCTCACTTTCTGGTTTCTTAATATTATGTACATGGACTCTGCTATTATTTTTAAGTACAGGTACCTCTGGAATTTTAAATGCTTTATCTGGTCTAATATCATCAGAAGCAGCCTTTATAAACGATACTTCTTGTTTTAAATATTCAGTCTTTAAATCTTTTATTGCTTCTTCCTTTTCTGTAACAACTACTTCTTTTTCTTCAAAGATGTCTGCAAATATATCATCGTCAGGTGCATCACCCATATTTAACGTAAGTTCTACAACTGGCTTGTTAGGTTTAGTTTCTTCGTCAGGTACTTCTTCAAACTCATTTTCACTAGAATCAGTTTCATCTTTACTTGCAGTGTTTGAAACTTCTTCAAATTCATCACTGGAGTCATTTTCTTGCTTTATTTCAACTCTTGGTAATATATTTTCTGTTACATTTTCTACTTCTTCCATGCTAGAATCAAGGTCTATCACATCTGGCACTGGATTTTCTACACAGATTACTGAGGCTTGAGTTAAATCTATATTTTTATGTGTTTTATGATTTTCTGATGGGTTAGATTCAGCTACAACAGTAACTTGATTATTTTCTTCACTACTATCAGATAATACTTCACCTTGAATACAATCATCATCATCACTAGATGAAAGTTCTACATTATCAACAATTACTGACTTCTCTTTGTTAATTTCTTCTATTATCTTATCCACTTTTGGTATTTTATGTTTCTTTTTCATTTTTTTTCTGTCTGTTATAATTTTATCAATCACCCTGTGAGTGAAATCACTGTACTGCATGATATAAGATTTTGCACAAGTCATATCTGGTGGTTCAAAGCCATCATCTTCTTCTGAATCTGTATTGGAATAATCTGTGTCTGTCATGCATGACGTCCAAGAGTCATCAGTTATGGATGCCACACTTGTGTTTTGTTTTGTTTCATTAGATTCATCAATACACTCTAGTGACATTTGGATTGCTTTTTGTAAATCATTTTCTAATTCATCTACTTTTATAGGTGTTTCTTCGTGAACTTCTGTTAGTTCTACAATTTCACTTGTTTTAGGTTTCTTCTCCTCTTCAATAATTTCTTCAACTTTGCTAGTTGTTGGGTTGTTTTCCAAATCATTCTTCTTTTTGGCATCTGCCAAAGCTTTCTTGACATCTTTTATAAGTAAAAATCTTGTAGATACATTAGAAGCAATTCGCCGGGTAGGTATTGTCTCTATTTTGGTGTCAATGCCTTCTTCATTTAGAAAGGATTCTAAATCATTTAAAGACATTCCTGTATCACCCATTTCTTTTTCTGTCTCCTCAAGGCATTCTTGTACTTTCCTTCTTTTTAGTAGTCTTTGCATCTGTAATAAAGCAATTAAAGTTATTGAATTGTTGGAGAGAATTCTATTTTGCGAGTTTTTAATGGATAATTCCTTCAATGCAAAGAATCTCTAATAAGCATTGTGTGGAAGTGAGAACCAGCAATGCTACAACAGTTGAAGATAAAATTACTTGGAAGTCAGAAAAGGTGTCACTGTTCTTAGGCAGCTCATTAAGTCTTCCCCATGAATTCTGTTTTCTTGTTTCCTTTAACTCTAGAAGTACATCATACTTTTCTTTGAGTCCTAAATTCTTAAAGCTTTCAGATTGTATGTCAAGGGAATGCACATCAATGCTGGAGCCACTTGAGTTCTGTTCATCTTCAGATCTAGAACCAAATTAGTTAATTTTAAACATATTAAATAAAATTACAGTTTAAAGTAGCGGTTTAAGTTGATCACAGGGATCAGCAAGTCCACTAGAAAAAGTTAAAAGACTCTGAAATAACGTTTTCTAGTATTGTTCTTTACTACTTTATGGACTTACTCAGATTCACTTTCATCTTCCTTTTGAGGCAATGCTGGCAGTTTAAACAAGTCATCAGCTTCTGTAGATGTATTGCCACTTTTCTTTGGTGATATTTCTTTACCCAATAAACTACCAACGACTGTTTTCTTACTAAGCAGGAGAGCAAGTTCTCGTTTTATTCTTTCAGATTCTGAATTGTACTTGGCTTTACTGTCCTGTCTCTTAGCCTAAAATGTTGTGGAATAGAATGAGTCATAACATTGAAGTGAGGTTATTTTTGTTTGAAAATGTCAACATAAACAAAACTTACAATTGTTTCTTTTTTCAACTCTGGGAAAGCTCCATCAAACACAAAGACTGGTTTTATTCTAAAGTACAACAGTTTACAGAGACGCTGAAACAGTCCCATGAGATGTGCATTTGGTAGAGGAGCCCCTTTTGCATCTTGGTAACCTTTTACCATCTGATGCAACCATATTGATATGTCTGATGAAGATGAAAACAAAGTGTTAATTTGTTAAGTGAAAAGTAATGCACAATTAAGCAGCTTTTATTGAACTCTGGATCTTCATCTTACCGACAGCGAGCACTTTGTTTTCCAGCGTCTCGACAGGTACGGGCTTGCCTGCTGGCTCTATTAGTCTCCACAGTCCAGTGACTCCCATCGCGTGCGATTAAATTCCAGAATAGATTTTTTGTTTATACTAATGTATATATCAGTGTACATAACAAAGGTCGTTTCCCACGAGATCTCCGGTCAATAGTCGGTCTCTTCCTCACACACCGCAACTATTTCGCTCCGTGGGCTCAATGTACCCCGCTGCGGCTACGCACACATCTACAAAACGAAACGTTTGCTACTGGCGCACTACGTTCATAAATATGTGTTAGGTTCACTACAACATATCTAATGTTTTACTACGCCGCGAACGCCCACTCTTTCCCACACTTTATTTTCTCACGCCCCATGCGTAACCCCACATCCTATGACCGGCCGTCTGTCAGTCGGCGCGTCGCGGGTCGACCGATCCCTCATCGACTCGACTCGATTCTGTCGATTCGCGCGCGTGTAGACGACAACACGCCTGCAAACAGCTCCGTGTCTATGGTCAATCTTTGACAGTTCGCGCATCTGGCGTTGTCGTATTTATATTCGGATAAACAGAACTTTCGTCAACTTTTCATAAAATAAAATCATACAATAGGAAACTGCCGGGCCGAGGATGAGGTCGAGCGTCCCCCGGTCGCGAGTGGCATCCAACGTAACATCGCCCCTTCCCGTCTGAAAACACCGTCGTCGAACAGGTGTCTCGAACGAAATGTGTGCCAGTTCCCAGCGTAATTAACTGACGAGGGGCGTGAATAATACAAAAGTGTATCGATCGGCGAGATAATCGGACCCGGGGGCGACGGCGTCTCGGCTGATCCTACCCGGTGGACGCGCGTCCTCCGATCAAGGACCTGGGAGGACGCTTAGACCGCTCATTGCACTGCCGGCGATGAGCCACCGGAGAAGTGACGCCAGCTAGGGACACTAGAGCATCATCCTGCGCGGCCCGAGGTCGGGTGCGCGCTATGCGGGCGGCAGCAAGGTGAAGGCAGCCGTGGCGAGCATGCCGCACCAGTTCGGCGGGGCGGGCGCAGGCGCGCTGGCGGGCGGCGCGTCGCCGCCGGCGCAGCACGCGGCGCTGTTCCCGCGCTACGCAGGCGCTGCCGGGCCCGGCGCCGGCGCCTACCGCCCGGAGGAGCGCCGCCTCACGCGCGAGGCCATGGAGCGCTACCTGCGCGACCGCTCCGACATGGTCGTGGTCATTCTGCACGCGAAGGTCGCACAGAAGTCCTACGGAAACGAGAAAAGGTTCTTCTGCCCGCCGCCCTGCATCTATCTGTTTGGAGACGGCTGGCGACTGCGGCGCGAGCGCATGCTACGGGAGGGGGAGACGGAGCAGGCAGCTCAGCTGTGTGCCTTCATAGGCATCGGCAACTCTGACCAGGACATGCAGCAGCTGGACCTCAACAACGGCAAGCAGTACTGTGCCGCCAAGACCTTGTACATATCTGATTCTGATAAGAGGAAGCATTTCATGCTTTCAGTTAAGATGTTCTATGGCAATGGCCATGACATTGGTATTTTCAATAGTAAGAGAATTAAAGTTATATCAAAACCCTCCAAAAAGAAGCAATCATTGAAGAATGCAGACTTGTGTATTGCAAGTGGAACAAAGGTAGCTCTGTTTAACAGGTTGAGGTCACAAACTGTATCTACAAGATACCTCCATGTAGAGAATGGTAACTTCCATGCCTCCTCAACACAGTGGGGAGCGTTTACTATACACCTGCTAGATGATAATGAGAGTGAATCGGAAGAGTTTGCTGTGAGAGACGGATATGTTCACTACGGGTCCACTGTGAAGCTTGTATGCTCAGTCACAGGCATGGCACTACCCAGACTTATAATAAGAAAGGTAAGATCACTACTTTCAGTCATGTTTAGAACCTAACATGTCAATAATAAATATGAACATCATTCCTAGGCTTGTAACCAAGTCAATTGTCCACTATTTTCTAAATGGTAAGCATAGTCATGATAATGTGATTAGAACCAATTTTACACCATAGCTTAACTCAATAAAACTTTAGGTATTTCTTACTACAAAAATCATTCTTGTCACCAGATATTTTTGCATGTTTACTTTATAATATCACTGAAAACACCGTTTTTTTTACTACATTATTGTATTTAGTTGTATTAGTAACCCTTTTGAAGACTAAAATACTTTTTATGATAATTCTTCCAAAAAATTATTTTGTGACAGAAAAATACAATTGGTAAAACACTTGTAGCTAGTTGTCTAATCAGAGTTCAACCACATTAATTTTTAACTGCCCTTAAACTCTTGCCAAACAAAATAGAAGGGCACGCAGAATCTTTTCAGACACACTGACTCTGGTGGTACCCTGTATTAATGAATATTCTTAGTTAAACAATATATCCTTGTAGAAAACTAAAGGACTCAGGGGAGTTCCCCTGAGTCCTGTGAAAATGTAGCCACAATAACTAAGCTTCAATATGCCATTATAACTATGAAAGTTGCATGAAATGAAAATTAGTGATTACAATTTCTAAAATACAGAACAGTTTATTCATTCCGAGATATTTCTTTACTGCCTTTCCACCACCCAAAACAAGAAATATCCATTCTATTCAAGATTTTCATTAATATCCTTTGCCTAGTAAAGTATTCTAATAAACCCTGTATGCCCACAGGTGGACAAGCAAATGGCTCTTTTAGAAGCAGATGACCCAGTGTCCCAACTTCACAAGTGTGCATTCTACATGAAGGACACGGAACGCATGTATTTATGTCTGTCACAAGAACGAATAATTCAATTCCAAGCTACACCGTGCCCTAAGGAGCCTAATAAAGAGATGATCAATGATGGAGCTTGCTGGACCATCATCTCCACTGATAAGGCTGAATATCAGTTTTATGAAGGAATGGGACCTGTCAGGTATGCTAGATTTTTATTAAAATAAAATATAATAGGAGAGAAAGGGCATTATCTTGACCCCATAATGTTGCTAATATATACAAATGGAAATGTAAAATGCAGTTATTGACTGACCCTGTGATCATAAGAAGTTGGTCCAAGGTCGCCATTAAAAGCCAAAAATATGTGCCTCATAATCAAAGTAGTCTAAAATTTTTTTAATACTGTACTCATAAACTGTTACTACATGCAAATTACTATTGTAGCTGAGAAAAAAGCAACATTTTTAAACTCATAGATAAATTATTTACTTTCTGGAGAAACAGTGATAATTAATGGCATCTGTGCTAATAGCTTACACAATATTTAACTACAGGGTTGCTTGCTACTGTAAACATAATTATCTGTTTAACTTTATGCTACATACTTTTTTTTCGTGTTATTTCCTAGCATCAAATACAAATTAGCAAGATCATCATGAAACGATGTTTGACACCCTGAAAACCGTCGTACACCTCCCATAATAGACTTGTGAAGCTTAACTGATATATTTAAAGACCGTTAAGTGTCAATTTAGCACTGAATTATGGAAACGTAAAAAAGTCGCACGTTCGTCGACGTCGTATTTTGATGAACGTGCGATGGTCTATTTTGACACCCTGAGAACCACCACAACATCTATCATGATGACCATAAACCGATCCGATATATTTAACCAGAGTGTTGTCAAAACACTTCTAAATTACCAACACTAAAAACAGTAGCAATATTTATAGCATCATATAAAGGAAAACATAAAGAAAATTCGCACGCACATCATAACACGTAACGTTTGAAACCCTGGGAACCGAAGTACCAGCAGCTGTCTGCGAACGTAGGCGATTGATGTGACGTAGCTGCCGCCTGCCTAGCTGACCATATGTGACAAATAGTCCGGAGCTAGTCACATATCGATTTAGCAAATCCTTTTAAAAGTTTCACAAGTAACTCATGCAGAGGTCACCCCTGATGATTTTTTGCCACCCCTGCGTTTTTGTCGCACCCTTATTTTATTTTTGGTGCTCTGCAAACATATTTTATAGTAATAGTACATTTATTTGTCAGAATATTTTTACAGAGATGTTACATAGTTTTTAATGTTCATAATATTCATATTCAAGATTTTTAATAATAAATGTTATATGCTTTTATTTCTGTAAGTAGGTTTAAACAAACACTTTTACACGTAATTCATATTTTAAAAACTAGATGATATCGGCGTTTCCTTTCTGACTACTCTGAGAAGAAAGGCCGAAACAAACTCAGAGGTCACAGACTCTTTTAAAGTCCATCCAGACATAATCTTGGTCAGATCATAAGAACACCATGTAGATTAATGTCTGAAATGGCCTTTTGAGGAAAGAACCACACAGATTGAGTGGATCTGTCCAGTCAGTGCACGCATTTATCAGTAATCGTGCAGCTCAACTCAAAACATAAGGAGCTCAACGATTCGACGAACACCAAAGAAAGGATATTTGGGTAGTCATGTTAAGTGCGTTATCAAGTTCAGTATTTTATTCCCACGTGGCGATTCTTGATGTAATTCGGAGCCCTTTGAGACCTATGTAGATTTTTGGCCTTCATTTTGTCACATTCAATAAGTATGTGACGGATTTATTTATTCTTCGTAAAACATAAATCAACTATTCATGTATCGTGCTGCTTATGTATCAATTTCGGATAATCATTATCAGCTTTCAGAAACTTATTTACGGACTTCCCTATATTATAATCGGTATCTTAAACTCTGTCACATCCCCGTATATAATCCAACCACTTCTTATTTGGATGTGTGAGAACAGAATCTTACGTCGTTCTCCGACTAACCAAAACCTCTTGGTATTTCTTCAACCATTTGCCATCGGGCTCCGCGATTTTGGTTGGTTCGGGATGAAGAATTTGATCGGCGTCTTTTAATTTGCTGGAAGCTTTTGGTCCGCACCACTTTCTTTGACGTTTGCCAACCTTATTAAAATAATCGCAAAATTTGGTAATGATACAAATCGACCAGCGCACGTAAACTGCTGTAATTTGTTGAATGATTTATCAACAGCCAGCATAAGTAATGGGATAATTTTTGTTCGCGAAACTGGCCCTTAGACATTTGGACAAGCCCAACTCAACCAGATAAAAGTCCGAAAAACTTCATAATGATAACAAATATCTACCTTCACCCAGGTCTCCTGTAACACCAGTGCCGCTAGTCCACTCTTTAAACCTGAACGGTGGCGGTGACGTGGCCATGCTGGAGCTGGCTGGCGATAACTTCACTCCATCCCTGCAGGTGTGGTTCGGCGATGTGGAGGCAGAGACCATGTATCGATGCGCTGAATCTATGCTGTGCGTTGTGCCCGACATCTCGCAGTTTAGAGGACAGTGGCTTTGGGTGCGGCAACCGACGCAGGTAATTTGAATTTGGAACAGCTTTTCTTTCATAAATTAGTCTATTTGTAGCCTTTACAGGCCTTTTTAAGGCCAATGAAGCTGAAATGGGGTCTGATTCTAGTATATTTTAGTTTAGAAACCTAAGTTCAACCTTTGATACAAAGAGACGGTAGACTAGCCTTTCCAAACGTTCTACTGTTTTCAGAACCTGTAGATAAATAACATTTCTTTGTTAAATGTGTAAAGAAATGGAAAAATTTATGGTAGAACTTTTTTTTGAACAACAAAAATATTTAAATCAGTTTGATAAACAACATTTCTGCACTGGCCGTGATTTGGTGGAGCTGCCATCCTCCTTTCAAACAATTGTGTATCTCTTCATTACATATAATTTAACAGCACCCTATTTAAATAATCTCCTTTGTCAGGAAGTGACCATCGCGATCACAGCGTTTAATAGACAAACACTTTAAATAAATTATATTGTGAGAACTTGGGCGCAGACATTTACTAAATAAAAATGTTATGATTTGTCGCCGAAAGGACGCACCTGTGGCTAACAACTGGCGATTAGAAAACAATTGACATGATATACAAACAATAACAAAGTTATTACACTGCTTATAATTGTCCTCGAAGACGATTGTTCTAAGTATACAAGTCTAAAACATCTGGTACTCAGTTCATGTGAGGAATCAATATTTATTATTGTATTTATTCAAACTTAATATCAACCAGGAAATTTTCAAATAACCTTATCATTAAAACTGGATTCGTGATATTTATACAAAACATATTTACGCGAATTTGCATGCAACAATCTTAAAATATTCAGAGATTCAAATTTCGTTTCCATCAATGGTATTCCTTCATAGAGTTGCAACCTTCGATCAGATCGATTTAATAACAGACGTTAGAAGGAGACTTGAATAATTTATAACTGCCTGGAAATAGATACTTTAGTAATAAAGCAGCAACGTGATCCCCCTCCCCCCCCTACTTTAATATGCTGCTACTGCGTAACGTCTCTTCATTTACAAGTTTGTTATAATCACTCACTATAAGATATGGATAACTTGTTCATTGTTACTGTAATTATGAGGATTATTCATGAATTTATGTTTAGAATTAGACCAACCCATGTTCTTTGAACTTTTCGAACAGTTTGAATGTTTATGTCGAGAAAAAGGCAGCAACTTTCAAGAAACAATACAGCACTAAGCTACTGCCTAAGAGTGGCTGACATATTATTGAGGGTGCAAAGGTGATCATAATAGCCCAAAAGCATTCGAATTTCTATACCCTCTTGATGAACCCATTTCTCCCGTATCTAATTCGCCTAGCCTTTTATTTATAAAACCTGTGCTCAGTATGAAACCATAAAATACCATAAAAATCCATCAATCCACTAACATTTCAGTTAGAACCAAATACTTTCTTCAATTCAATAGTGTTCTCCTCCACTTCAGGTACCGGTGTCGCTGGTCAGAAACGACGGCATAATATACGCGACGGGCCTCACGTTCACGTACACGCCGGAGCCCGGGCCGCGGGCCGGCTGCGCGCCCGTGGATGACGTCATGCGGCCCGACACCGCGACCGGCTGGCACCACGACGCGCATCCCCACAGGCTACCAGACAACACCCTCCAATAGCCAATGGACTGCAGGCTGGAAGACGACAGCCTGCAGTTATAACTTACTCTGTGGCAACTCAACAACTGTGTTAATGTGACTCCAAAGAGCGAAGCCGTCTCCTAAGACTACTTGTGACTTTTGACGAGAAAGACATTTTGGTGAGTGATTCAAAGACAGTTTGTAATTGTATTTCGATAGTGCCTAATTTCTATTCATCATAGCATGATCTCTGGCGGAGTTTGTGCTGCAGACTAAATGGACGAATGGGTAATATTTTTGAAAATGTATTTTAAGTCGTTCAAATGAAAGGTACACTGTTACAAATGGCGTAAATGTTCGCGCATGCGTGTTGCGTTAGTTACACGACCTGCTTATTAAGGCGGTATCTTCAGGAGGGAGAAATGTACAATAGAAAATGTGTATCTCAATAGCTTGTGCAATATTAAACAATTTACTTTTGTGACTGATTTCTTACCGACGATTTCAGACAAATGTATCAAATCTCTCTTGTGGAGATGTAGCCCTAATGTTGGGTATCAGACCTCATTTAATCATTTGAGAGATTCGTTTTAAAGATCATGTTAGGTTCTATAGATTATAGAAAGCTTTATTGTTAAAGAAAGTGCCACTGCGCGCGAGTCGATCGCTTTGCTTGTGAGAATAGACCGCGCGGCGCAGGATACTATGTGAGCACGATCGACGTGTGCCTAAATAATAATATATCTTAAAGTTTGTATATCTACGAGATTATGACACCAAAACTATGATTAAGGTTTAAATTCAGCAATAAAAGCAAGTTGTGACAACAGTAACATAATGGAGGTGGAATTTGTGATAAATGCTAAGATATATATAGCTCTACTTGTATGTTTGGTAAAAATGTGGTCGATTGCAGCTAGAGAAAAGAAATTAAGTTTTACTTTTAGGTATATAATTGAAACGTATATAGTTAGAACGAAACAACCAGTAGAGCTGTACCGTTGAAACTACTTCACCCAATAAATTAGTTCTCGTTTTCGCACGGTTGGCGGGTTGAAAGTGGGCTAATAAGTCGGTTGTCATAAAATCAATAAATGTACTGTAAGCAATATAGCACTTGTCATAGTTCTATGTACTATGTGTGTAAGAAATCTCAAGAAAAACATCTTGGAAAACTGAAATACGTATAAGTTAACAAAACTACCTGCTTTATCGCTCAAATAACTTAATGTATGGCCATATTTTTGAATACATACTGTATTCAAAAAGAAACCTTAAGTAATAAATTACTCCAGATTTGAGTCCTTTCTTCAACCCGCTGATTAGTTATTCTACACTACGATTCTAACTAATATTATAAATGCGAAAGTCAGTTTGTTTGTTACGCAAAAACGACTGAAAGGATTTGGATGAAATTTAGCACACTGGTGGACCATAACCGGGGTAAGGACGAAGGTTACTTTTCATCCGGGATTGCAGAGGAAGTCGCGGGTAACAGCTAGTATTTATATATTTTGCTACCAGTAGGTAACTCCTAGTCCGTAATTATGTTTTCACACATTTCTTGAGCCTTTAAAAGCGCTTATAAATGCACGTATTTACGTTTAAAGTTTATGCAATAATTGCCAACAGAGCTCATAAAAATAAAGTTTTCAAAGGTTCGTTTGAACACTGACATAGGTATACAGGGAGTAGTTCCTAACTCCGGCATTTACTATACACCAATATTAAAATAGTTCGTTCATTGTCATCATCATAAAGAGATCTCTCTGCTCTTAGATTTGTTTCTTTGGGGCCAAATAGTTGTAATATCCATGACAAGTCATTGCGTTTATACTATATTACTATTCTAATTAATGTTAAGTTTATTACGTTTGGGTAAAGGAAAAAGAACTCTACGAGATTGATTTTAAGAGTGATTTTAATGTAATGTATAAATTAATTAGATTTCCTAGAAGATTAGTTTATTACAATGGAGTTAGAGAAGAGCCAAATAAGTCCTTTTTATCTCAGACTACTTGAATAGTATTTTTCTCTCATACATTATTTTAGTGTTTATGTACCTATTACTTTATTTGCTTCTATGACTGCAAGTCAATCGGTCTCAATGTGTATGCACAATTTATCTAATCACACACTTTGTTGACTACATATTATAATAAAACCCAATTGACGACACGTAGAGCGTCACTGTACGTATGTATATTTACGGAGATTTTAAACGAACAATACATGTAGTTTAGTAGCTAGAGTTAGTCCATAGAACAGATGAGCTCTACACACCGAACGACGATGCGACGCGATCGTACGACTTTGTACGCAGACATCAGATTTTATTATATGTCTAAAAAACGCGTCGCACGCAATGTTTTGCGTACATATCGCGCTCGATGTGCAGAACTTCTAATAATGAAATGATAAAAACTGAAATTATAAATCTTAAAATTCTATTTATTTTATGCCAATTAATTTCTTTTGAAACTGTATTGTGTTGAAAACGGATTTGATGTGTATTTAAAAAAAAACGTGTGATTTCGAACATTCCATGTGGAAAGTGTAATAAGAAGTACAAAAAATATCAATATTTTTGTAGCAAAACGTTGAAATACGATATAATCATATGGAATTGGTAAAGTTACAGTATTACAAGGAAATTAGTATTAAACGCGATGAATAGACAGTAAAAATGTCGTCAATTTTGTAAAACTATAAGTAAAAGATGTTTTGTCATTTAAAAAACTGTTTACTCCTTTTTATCATTTTACATTTGGTATTTCTATATTTGGAAATGGTCATATTTAAGCGTTGACTGCTCGGGAAAGATATTGTAAACCGAGTGTAAACGCGTAAATGGTATTCGCAGCCGTGATTCTGAAATATGAGTAAATATTTTTTAATAAAATCGAATTTAAATAACAACGTTTTTTATTAAAACTCCACCCTTCGTGATTAAGATTCACACCCAACCAATCTTGGATCATTAAAATTACATTTCTCACAGTCGAATTGTTTTGCGCAAAGCGGATCTCAGTGGCTTAATTCTCATTGTTTTAATTAAAAAGCGAGGGGTCAAGTGTAATTATCTACTTATGAATCAGTGTTAATCGAGGAATCAGTGCCTCGACCGATGTCTGTGGGAACGTCTTCAAAAACTCTTCACATGATAATAACAAGTGTCTTCCCCTACATACCGTTCCGCAACGCTGGGTTTGACCTCAGATAATTATCACAAGTTTATACCCATTCCGCCATTGTTCGCTGCTGAGATTCAGTGTAATAAACTCGCTAATATTTATGACATGTGTTCCCGTCGGGATGTTCGACTGTCACAGCATAAATTGGAAGTTAATTGAGTCAATTGATCTTCGATCTATAATAGGGTCTGACTGAGCATCGGCCGCGTCGTCAAGTTCTATTCTCTTAATAGAAACTAGGTGTCACTGTTTGACATGTGATATTACAAGTATTCAAAATCAAAAATTGGTCGTTTCCTATGGAGAAGAGCCGGCAAGAAACTCCAAGGCACTACTCCAGCTCTATTCACATTACTTTCATGCAATGAGTGACGCCGGGGGCACATTGTCATGCCGCAGATCGCTCGTAAACGGGGAAAATCCTAAAAAACTGAAGATATAAGCCTAATGATGGAAACTGTTTCACTGGGTTTACCCATGTCCTGTTCGTTTCCGCGTGTTATATGTATTGCCACTGTTGTTAGTACAGATGGTAACTTTTATCATCAGCAAATCATCTTAATTATAACTTGAATTATTGCAGGATCTTAGTAATTTAATTAATTGCTCTTCTGTTCTATATCAATTTAATAAATACCAATTAAATTAAAAATTCTTACTTGTTGTTGAGGATGTTGGGTATTTAAGCTGAAAAATGAGTCTCACTTGATTGCTAAAAATTCAGCAGCATTCACGAAAATCTAAAAGATATCATGTAATCAGACGAAAACCAGATCAATTCGACTGTTTATTGTAAATCGCTAACTACATTTTTCGTCTCGCATGGCAAATATCTTCAGTTTACTTACACATACCAACTATAAAATTTCTTCGCGCCGTTGGCACAGGCAGTGTGTCGCTCGCGTGACTGCAATCATTATTTCCCAATCGGTGACGTTATACAGCACATGCACGTTACCATTCATTCATGCTTGCAAAAAAATAATTGTGTTGAAAGAAATCAGGGCTTAGGACATCCTGCTAGCTAATCAGGGGAAACTACACCACAGGTTTTCCCTTATCAACATCCTTTTTGGCCAAACGTCGAACCGGAACATCGGTTGGTCATTTACCTGCACCAATTAACCCTATGACGATTATATCTATGCGGGACTGTGAGAAATCTGTGTGCACACAATTGAATCATTGTCTGCGTTTTTATCATTCCGCCAGGTTGATCTATGGTGCCAAGATATGCAGAGTGTGGGAAATGTTGAGCGGCACCGGTCCTCCAATGTTTTCCAACATGTCATCTCCGTTCGTGGGAACAGTGGCCAGGAAACACACGAATTTTTACAGAGTAGCAATTATAACTTTTGTGTTATTTTCAATTGTTTATAATATTTTAAACATGTTTGTTGTTCTAAATGACGTCTTCTGGCAATTGTTTTAAAATAGGTATGAAAAAAACAAGATTGTTATCATTAAAACTCGTATTTTCATGAACTTTGTTGTGAATTGAACGAATTTCAGGTTAACGTGGTGTGTTCTTGCTGTAATTTTCTATAATTTGTGTTTTTTTCCGCGTCGGCCATTCAGAGATGTGGGTGGAGCATTTAGTTGGACGAAAACGCCCATTGTTTGGCGCACGAAAAGTGTCATGTCTTGAGTCGTAACGTCGTATGTTTAATAGCCGTCAGTAGAGACTGAAGCCGTGCCAAATAAGGCGGCCTTCAACCAGTATTTGGCAGAATATCTTTTTTTTTTCGTATTTACTATTCTCTTACATTTTTTACCTTTTGATCCTAGTGGGAGGGAATCCTTTTACTTATTGCATGACTTCCCTATGGCTCGGCTTATCGTATTTCTGAATTTGAGGACTATGTGGGCCATTTTCTTTTCTCAGCTAGTTTTAATGACTGTCTGGTAGTTTTAGTACTTTATGCGGCCTACCCAAATGAAAGGACATTTGGGTGAACACGCTTCTGGTATTGTTCGTCGAGTCGTTGAGCTCCTTATGTTCTGAGTTGATCTACACGATTACTGACTAATGCTTGCACTGACTGGAAAGGTCCACTCATTATTTGTGGTTCTTTCCTCAAAAGACCATTTCTCAGACACTATTCTACATGGTCCTCACATGATCTGACCAAGATTATGTCTGGACTTTAAAAGAGACTGTGACCTCTGAGAGTTGGAACAGAATACCGACCCCGCCAGTACCAAGCATCCACGAAAAAGGTCACATTCTACCGTTTAAGTGGCTATTTAGATCTGAAAAACCCTCATTAGATACTTAATAATCAGCCTATAACGTTTCCACTGCTGGGATTATTTAAAAAAAACTTTTTTGCAATTCCCGTGTCATTCCAAACCAAAGGCAATGCAGGTTATTGCAATACCTCATCGATCCCCGATCCCCCTCACAGAGGAAAGGCCTTTCCTCTGTGAGGGAGTGGGCCATTATGCACCTCGCGGACCCAGTGCGGGTTGGTGGTAAGGTATTGGTATTAAAAAATAATTTTGTGAGACCGTGTTGTGCCATGGAAGACAGAAGTAATCGAAGGTAAACATTTTAAGAATTTCTTTTGAAAGTTCTTTTCCGAAATACATCCTGTCACAAAAGTCGGGAATGGATGATTTGTATACGGTTCCAAATTATTATTTTCTTGTTGTTAGATTGGCACAACTTTTTTCCATTTTGGCGCGGAGTTTGAGTTGCATCTGTTATTTAGATTAAATACAGTGCTGTTTTAGTTAGATCATATCTAGTAAATTTCTTAATGGACAAAAACATCGAACAAAGATTTGGTCTTAAATTATGCATCGCCAATGGAAATTCGTGTTCGGAGTCAATGAAAATGTTACAGAACGCTTACGGTGAATAGACTTTATCAAAGACACGCGTTCAAAAGCGGTCGAGATGTGATGGAAGATTTCCCTCGCTCTGGTAGGCCATCGACGTCTTCAACTGAAGTTAATATGGCAAAAGTGAAGGAACCAGCGACTGAAAATCCTCATTCAAGTTTGTGAGAGTTGACCCCACCATTTTAAATAACCACTTGGATATAAAGCATGTTGCCGCTTGGCTAGTCCTAAAAGACCTGAATTTTCTCCAAAAACTCAATCGCATTAGAGTCGCTGAAGACATGCTATAACGAGTCCGACCCAACATTCATGAAACGCTTTGTCACTGGTGACATGAATGTTGACGTGGGTTCACGAGTTTGACACGCAAACTAGTCAACAAGCTTCGGAGTAGCGCCTTCCAATTAAACCGAAAAAGCCACGCCAAAGGCGATCAAAAGTCAGTCATGTGACTGTTTTCTTTGACTATCGTGGTGTTGCGCACTCGGAATTCTTGACGGAAGGTCAAACAGTAAATAAAGAATATTATTTGAGCGATAAGCGGCGCACACTGATCAATTATAAAAAGTTATAGTACCATAATTATTTTTGGTCAATGTGTCGGTAGTTCGAAAAATCATTTTATTAAGACTTGAAGGTAAGTTGATTACCTACATTACACTAAAACATTTATATTCTCCGAACCCTCTTTATCGCTGTGGTAGAGTAATGTGATGGCGCCAGTGACCACCAGCTTCGTTGTAAGTTCTATGTATTAATTAGGTTAGATAGAATAGCCAGTTCTACATCAAGCTCTGTAAGCTCATGTCGTTTTTTCTAATAAACTCTTAGTTAAACGAGTCCTAATATTTTTATTTTCAACCACCGCACAGTGGTCTGAAAATCGAGCTCCATAGGTACTCATAGTAACTAAACGTCAGGGATTTAAAAAAAAATGGGAATGTCTCTGGAATAACTCTCTTTATATAATATTAAAGTATGGAGGGTCTGCGCAGCTCCACTCCACGCGTGAGAAAAAAAATGTTTTGTGTTTTTTTGTATGGGAGAAAACATTTAAAGTTGATTATTTTCGAACTGAAAGGAACTGAAGGGCTGGTACTCACATGAGTTATTGTACTACAGTGATCAAGATGACATACAATTCATGCACCTTTCGGTGCCGCTTCGCGCGTAGGAAATTTTTAAAATTTCGAGTTCAGGTTATGTGATTTATTAAATCTTTTACGTAATAAAATGAAATTGCCGATCGCTTTTCATATATTTTAGTTAGTTAATAGCCTGCTAAGGACCGTTTTAATGACAATAATAGAAAACTATATTGATTAGGATACGTTTTTTTTTTACAAATTGCCTTTAAAGAACTCATTTGGTAATCACCGTCATTTTCGTTGAGTTTTAATTAGATACTACTATCATGGCATACTCAGCGTTAATGAGGGTAGTTACACTATTGATTTTTCTAATCTTTAACGTAATTAAATGATGTTACCGAACGCATTGAATGGGAAAATACTAGTGAAACAATAGATATTCATAAAACAATTAAGATATACCTATAAAGAAAAGTAATATTCCTAAATTATTTTTATTATAGATGATTAAAAATAAGGTCCAATAAAATCAAGTTTTATACAAATAGTTTTAATCTTGAATGCTAATACCAAGACATTACAAAAAAAAAATACGTCAATAACTATGATACACTATAATTATTTAAAACAATAAAAAACAGTGAAGTTAGTATTATCTTGTGAATATCACAACTATGACATTTATTATATCTATAGCAACTATACTAAGTCTAGCTATTTACGACTAATAGTAAAAAAAACATAAAAAAACTACTACTAACAGGTAGTATCTTCGCCATCATCAAAGTCCTCTAAATCCGAGTCTATCATTGACGCATTAACATCGACAAATTCAATGTTCTCTTTGTCTACACCTGCATCGTCACTGATGAGAAGTTTCATATAGGTTTCATATCATCAGTAACAGCTGTTTTTGTGGATTTTCTTAGCACAGGTCTTATACTGGACAGATAAGGATCTGACGATACAAGGAGACCATTGAAGATGTCTTCGTTTGTCGCTTTACGACAAAATTTGCGCAAATGGTGCTCTCGAATTTTCTTGAAGTCTTTGTTTCTGGCTTCCGATGCGTCTTCAGATAATTTACCAATGGGCATAATATTGAAGTGTTTGATAATTTCAGCGCCATTCAGTAAAAGTTTGTGGACAATCGAAGGCATGTAATACCAGCCATAGAGGTCTACATACATTTCAGCAGTGAGGCGCGTAAAGTTTGCAAACGCGTCAACATTTATGGGCTAACACACGTAAAATTGTTGCAAATCTTTGGATCAAACGGAAATCAAATCCTGTGATAGCTGAAGTTTTTGCAGAATCACTAAAAGATTTCCTGGCTGTGTTCCCATCATTTGTGGTTCCCGAACCTGAAACAAACAAAAAATACTTAACGACTTTGTAACGAAAAGATGTATACAATAGCGTATTAGAAAAAAAATAGAGAAAAGCGACTGTTACTTTAACTCACCTTGTTTGACGATGTGTACTAGGAGGCCCATTTCATCACGGAACTTCTGTTGTATGGTTTGTTTTCTACTCTTCAATGACTCTTTACAGCTTGCGTCTCTTTTCTCAGGCTTGCCATGTTTTAAAGTCTAGTCTGTATGAAATGTGCAGTAGACACTCCATACATCAGATCCAAGCATGAAGAGTAGATAAACCATACTGGTACATTTCTGTCGAAACCGGTTTTCTGGAAAGAAAGTGAATAAATCAATAAAAGATAGGTAACATTACAATAAGATGTCATTAATTAATCAAATTATACTAAACTCACTCATAGATCTCTAACTTATTCATTTCCGAAGGGGTAGCCTTACAGATGTCACAAGTCTGCGTTGAGGTTTTTGACAATTTCGAAGTGATTTTGCCATCTATCATTGTCATTAGCATTGAGTGCTTAACAGCATGATTTCCCATGATAGACGGCTCCAGTGCCGCGATCTCAGCTTCAATCAGACTCTGTTCTTCCATGATATTCCAGCTGTTCTCGCTTGCAAACTTGAAATAAAGAGGTCTGCAGAACATTGTGGAAGATGGCTTTGGATTCTCCCATATATTTTCTTCACCACAAACTAAGCGCAGGGGCACAAAGGAACACATAAAAATACTGAAAACGTCGTCGTCTGCCATAGTTTGCTTATACAAACTTTGCCCTGAAGCACCATCAAATCCCCACTTGCATATCAGGGTCAACTCTTTGCCATCCAGCGAAGACTCCAAACGTAGGAATTTTCCTAGTCTGGCAACAGTTTTGTTCAAAATTGCTTGGAGCTGGACTCCTACCCCTCTTTCCGTGATTTCTAAGGTATCTTTTGGTGGGTAGCAGTCCTTCTTCGCCTCTAGGATGGCAGTATACGAAGGATATAGTGGTATTCCTTCTTCTTTTGCACAAGTTCTTAAGGTTATATACTGCCACTTCGAAAGTTTCAACGAGGTCAAAAGACCTAAAGCTTTATCAGCCGAATATATGGGCGTAGTTTTTTTGGTCTTCAACAATTCCTTAATCTTTGTAGCCTCTTCAGGATGCTCTGTAACCAATTTTATTATATCTGCTACATTCTTGCTATCTGCTTTTAAACCAGTCGCATAAGCTAGGCCTTCAGTGCTATACGTTAGGAGCTGTTCCACTCTCCTTCTATTCTGTAGCGGGCTTAGCTCCATGAACGGTTTTCTTTAACTCACAACTGATGTTGTTGTTCCAACACTGCACGTCTCTGGTTTGTGGGATTTTGATATATCCTCATTAACACCGAAGTCAGAACTAGAACAAGGTTGCTGCTCTACTGCTACTAATGGGGTCATCTTTTCCCTGATGACTTCAGGCCATTTTATGTTTTCCTGCAGCCATGTCTCATACTTCCATATGAATGTATTTCTATTACGATTACACAAGATCCATTTATTTCTCATCGAACACACATAAGTCTGACAGAATTGTTTCAAAGAATTGAAACAATTCTGTCAGACTTATGTGTCTTTTAATTTTCTGACAAATCAACGGCATTCACAAAAACTTCTAATAACACACTGGGCTGTGAAAAACAACTATTGTTTGCCACAAACATGAAAATGTCCAAATTGGTACCAAAACCTTCCATAACAACACGAAAATAAATAGATCGTAATAAGTATAGTTCGCGCGTAATAGTGCTAAAAGCTACTCTTATATTATATAGTTTATTATCTATGAAGCTACTGAGAGAATTAAGCTCAAACGTCCTATTTATATATGTAACTATCCTCATAAGGGCTCGATGTTATTAGTATCTAATTACAACTGAACCGTAACCGCTGTCATTTTTGTGGGAACTACAGGCCCCAAAGCCTACAACACTAAAGTGACATGATGAACGTGATTACCAAATGAGTTAGTTCTTTGAATGCAATTTGTAAAAAAACGTATGTAATCAATATAATTTTCTATTATTGTAATTAAAAAGGCCATTAACAGGCTAATAACTAAAACATATGAAAAGAGGTCATCAACTTCATTTAATTACGTCATAGATCGGAAAAATCACATACACCGAAAATTATAAATTTCTAAAATTTCTTACTAGCAAAGTGGCACCGAAAGGTGCATGAATTGTATGTTATCTTGATCACCGTGTGAGGTGCAATAGCTCATGTGAGCACCAGCCCTTCAGTTCCTTTCAGTTCAAAAATAATTAACTTTAAGTGTTTTCTCCCATACAAAAAAATACATAACATTTTTTTTCTCACGCGCGGAGCTGTGCATACCCTCCATACTATAATATTATATAAAGGGAGGTATACCAGAGACATTCCAATTTTTGTTTTGACATCCCTTATATTAAGTTTCTATGAGTATGGAGCTCGAATTTCAGACCACTGTACGTCGGCTCGGACTGAAACATCATGTTCTATACAATATGTTTAATCGTTAATACCCCGGGATATTTTTCGTGAATTTAGTGGTGAAACTAATTTGCTTAGTTTATTTTCAAGAAAGTACGAATATGTTATTGAAAAGTATCAAGGGACTATCGATGGAAATGAATTTTTAATGCAGAATATTACAAGTAAATTAAAGGGTAAAGCGGCAGCCATATTTTTTTGTTTTTGGTGGGAAACATCAAATGACTTCTCCCGCTTTGGGGGCGTGTCAGACTTTTACTCACTAAAACCCACCCGTGTTCCTTCAGTTGCCTGTGCCAGGGCCACGGTTTCTCTTTCGAATTTCCCGCGACCCTGAGGCGTCAGCCCTATCGGAATCCTGTCATTTGGTGCTGACATCTCTTTGAGGCACACGTGGAACACGACGCGCCGTCGACCCGGGCCTGGTCCTTACCGGACGGCGAGCTACCCATTGCTCGCCACAAGCCATTTTCCAATCCACATATTTTTGACCCAGGTCAAAAATATGAGGATTGTTAAAAGGCCGACGGACTTAATATTAGTAGAATAGGAAGTAGGAGGTTGGTAGGTATTTCCATTTCTACAGCGATAAAGTGATTATAACGTCAAGAGATTAGAATCCTGAGCCATGATTAAGGCAGTTTCCTCCGCATTGAATGAGAGATCATCTCTGCGGCTGCAATTATGTTCTTTATAGGGACACAAACTTGATGCATGGTTTACGGAAGCGACTGATGTAGGTATATTTACAACACTGTAAAACTTTTGAGTAGGTAGGTAGACCTATGTTTTATTTTTATAAAATATTTTAGTTTTTTAAATAGTTTTTTAGTGTCTAAATAAACAATAAGGCGAAAGCGCTAAGGTAGCTCGCGAAATTCAAATTTTCTTACGTTTTTTGCAATTGCGATTGCAAAAAGATCAGTGTCAAGTTGTATAAGCTAGGAGGCTTTTCTAGCTTAGAAAGTTGTATTAATGATTGTCATGATTATAATTCTGTAAATACATACGTACTTGTTACGGTCGCGAATCATATTTTGGTCAACATACAACTTGACCACGTGGCCTGCGAATTGCAAAAAAACGTTAGAAAATTAGAATTTCGCGAGCTACCATGGCTCTTCCCCCTTAAGAAAAAGTAAGCTAAAAATAAATAAAAAGGAAGGAATGTTACTTAAATTGAAGCTAACTCCGAAACGAAAGTTTTCTTTTGACTAACATTTTCACTTTTCTACATTTATCCATTCATCAGTGTTGGTAAGTGTATTTCATCTTCGTCATCGTATCGATGATTCCCAATTATACAGGTTGGCAGGCACATCGACGCACAACCTGTTACCATGGATTACGTGCATGATTCTGAACCCCCTTTTTTTGGGTGGGAAATCATCAAATGACTTCTGTCGCTCTGGGCGGAGCGGGAGGGCATGTCAGACTTACTGACTAAACCCCATCCTTCAGTTGCCTGTGCAAGGCCACACACACTAGCTCTTTCGAACAGCCCGCGACGCTGGCAGGCATCGGCCCTATCGGACCCCGTCAATTACTGCTGGCTGGCCTGGTCTTTACCGCCGGGGATTCAGAATGCGGACGGCGAGCAATGAGTAGCTCGCCGTCCGCATTCTGAATCCCCGGCGTTGAAATATTTCGTCGGTTATTTAAATAAAACAGCTCTGCCATTCATTTTAACCGTGTAGATTTACACTTTTATACGAAACAACTGATTTTTTTGGTGGTCTAGAATTATGTGCTAAATTCCTGTATGAGTTTTGACTAGAATTCAGTCACGTCGACATCGTTAGCGTTGACCTCCCAAAGGTATTTCATAGTGCAAGTGACATTAGATACTTATTGCACAGAGTACGAAACGAGGTGAGGCATCGTTTCTGGTGTAGCTCTACAATCGCATTGTGACTACCCCCATCTGATAAAGTAGTGCCTGCATTGGCCCACCTGGCTTCGTAGTTGCTTAAGGTGGTTCATGGCCTGACTCGGGGACATCCGTCGCCCACCCATTCCCTAAGTCCCGAGACGGCGGCAGTGTTCCACGCGCGGTTCTCTAAGACGTAACGGGGGAGTTCAACACCTCCTACACCTTTAGGACTTGGCCCATCGGCGGGTCATCATCAGTCCGGGGCAGAGGAAGTCAGAAAGGGGCGGAGGATATCCATGAGGATTTCCACTCAGACACCAACAATGGGTGGTTCGTGGCAGTTGGTGGCGGGCAGGGAGGATTTCTACAGGCTCAACTCAACATAGTCAGCTGGACTGAGGTCTGAGGAGCCGCAACTTTTTTTCTTGCTTTACTAGATGAGAAGCAGCATCCTGTTATTTTTTCCGTAATAGGTAATCTGTGCCCCACGCGTAGAAAATCACGCCAACATAATAATATCATGATTGTTCTTTTTTTTGTGTTACTCCTCAATAACTGAAGTCCGACATAAGAATTGACTAATCCACGGTTGCTACCTCAACTAAATATCCTCTTTTTCCAAAAATATCCTTTTTATAAACCCAGCAATTGAAACATTTGCTTTGTATGTTGTTTTTGTGTGAACAGAACATTTCCGGACAAAAAAGACCGACCAAAAACATTCTGTAAAAATCTAGCCAAGTCTCGATGGAGTTGCTTAATAGCTCTAAAAAGTAATGAAATCTAGACAAAGTCGTGCCAATGACGCGAATAAATGTGTTGCACAATCAACAACAGCCTAAAATGAGACACTAGCGTCCACAACACTAGCTTAACAAACATAGGTAGTTACAACAGATATAACATTACGTGTAAACAAAATTGACTTGTACCCACTAAGTATAAAGAATGTTCAACGGCTAAGTCACACAACATTAACTATAATAATAAAGAAATCGCAGTAAGGAACCTTAGACTTGGCTTGACTTGGAATGATTTGGTGGAATTTCACTTATTTTTGTAGAAACGTGGGCAAAGCAGAAGGGAAGGCATTCGCCCAGCAGTGGGACGCTATATGCTAGATTAAATTAGAAGATGTGTCCCACTATGCTGGGCTTTTGCAATGACAGTCGTTTTTTTATGTACCAATAGTAGAAGGGGGCATTACCATATCTCTAATACAGCTCAGACCAGCTGAGGGTTCTTCATCAGATACTTCAGACCTTCGATTTTTGACATCAAATGAAGCAGCCCAACAAGTTGAATATTTTTTGTAAAGGCGGTATGTCGATCTCTAATAGTTTGGTTGGGCTCTTGTGTTTTCTAATCAGGGTCACTCCAGATCTTCGATTACCCTAGTTTTTATAGTTTTCCCTTTATGTAGCCATTAAACCCTAACTCTGTACCAAATTTCAGCTGTCTGAGTTTATGGGAAGTACTAGTTCTATTCTGATGATCATGAGTGAGTGAGTGTCTAACTTCGGACCTAAATGACCTACAGACTTGAAATTTTGGATTTTAAGTATATGATTATAGCTTACTGGATGACGAAAATTTCTGCGGTCTGGTCTTATCCAGAGGTTCTCAAATAGGGGCCTGAAAATGCGGCGAAATGGTTCCAGTAAAGGATGGTACGGCAGTGTTTGCTTCGCGCTCGACTTGGCGGGGGCACTGCCGTGCCCCCCGATAACTCGGGTTGTAATTTGAACTATTTCATTAACTGCCTTATTAAATTGTATGACGAAAAGGTAATTTCTTTGATGGCGTATTGATTGCCGGTAGGTATGCGTCTATTGTTCTGATCATTACAGTAATGAATTTGTAACGTTAATGTTGGTAGAACACTTTTTAAGGCAAATACTTTGGTACCAACAATACTTGTAGAATGCGTAGAGTTAGTTATCGTGACACCTAGGCTTGCCACCGTACGGGAACTTGCACAGGAAAATGATTCTGGCATTATGATGTCGGAAAATTCAGAAAGCTAACTAAGTTGTAACCTTGTGTTGCATCTCTTCCTGACCCATGTTCCTTGGGCCGTACGTTTGCGGCCCTACTTATTAATTATTGACATTTTTTATCAATATTTATTTTTATAAAAGTGAATTTTGTTTTCTTTTTGTACTGTTTTCATAGGTATTTTTAGATAATTACTATGTATGTATTTATACTTATAGGTAGGTATACCTTTCAGTCCATTTATTACATTATGTTATTGTTCTGTTTTAATTTTTTTGTATGTACCTCTTTTTTATTCTGTTTTATTTTGTTGGTGTACCAACTAAATAAATATTTTACTGCACTACAGCAGAGCGATATTTCATCATTTCATTTAGTGTTATTGACAAATTAATCAAAACATCAATCACTGGACACCTGAGGAAAGACATCGCCGTCGAGGTAGATCGCGGCGAAGATGGTGTGACGATCTAGTCATGTTTTGCGGGGGCAACATGGCCAGAGATCGCACAAAATCAAAAGCCTTTGCCCAGCAGTGGGAACGCGAGACGCGATATAGGCAAAACGACAAAGCTATTTGCGGTGTTGCCAACTTTCGGAATGCACCATCTTATTTTCTCTGCATCTGCATGGAAATCAAACTTGCTGATGACGTGCTGAACCTGTCTTTAATCTTACCTAAGATAGAGTGGTCTTTTGTAAGTTTTTTTATTCCATCGATTCCCATTAAACCTCTAGACCGTTAGAGAATCAGCACTGCCACAGTAGATATCTTTTTCATTAAGCCCAGAACTAGCCCTGCTGTACCAATAGTTGGATTATGCCCAGCTAATAGGTAGCTGGGTGTAAATCTAGTCATGGTGAAAGAGTCATCACATTGGGTTCTTTGTGTATTTAAACTTTCAATTTTTCTAGACGTCATGCCTCGATCTAGAGATTTTTTTGCTCGTATTGTGAAACTAAATAGTTACACCAAATTGTGTATCACAAAACAAAGCATTTACAAAGCTCTAGAAATGTATAGAACAAGCAATCAAAGAATACTTAGTCACGGGCTGAGTTGTTTAACATTTCACGTCGTAGGTAGGTACTTACCTACCTACTGGTGGGTCACCAAAATTGCACACTTTAGGATGAGAAATCAGACACGAAATTGCTCTAAACACTCATATTCTTGATGTTAGATAAATGACTTCCTGCTGGTGCCACAATAGAGGCGTCATTATTCCTCGGGCTCCGTGAATAGGCCGCGCTGCCGTGGGAGACTCTCACGACTTTATTGCGGATATATATTTTTTGTTTGTTCTAATTAACAGTTTTTCTAATAGTCGGCTTTTACTTTAATTGTTCTCGTTCATTCAGAACCGTGTTTTTAACTGTATTTAACACTGAATGTCAGAATGACCCAACTTCTCTGAACTACAGTGTAGGTAATTGCGTGATTATAAAAATTGTTTGCGACACGTTTGGACATTTTACTGAATTTTCCTCTACATTTGAAATGCATGATGAAGAAAAAGATTAGACTGGCATTAACTTTTTATTAACGCACATCGATAATAGCTCGTCGTTCGCTCGTGGAAAATGGCTTTTCGTTCCCCATCTTATTTATTTATTTATAAAAGCAAGGCACACCAACGACATATTTACAAGATTAGAACAATAAGTAGTTACGAGTTTTCAGTACTGTGCAAATACATCACTTATAGACAGGCACAACTTTCACTATTCAATTAAATTTAAAATCATTAAAATATTAGCATTAACATTAAATTGATACATAATAAAATTACCAAATAAGATTTGATTATAACATGAAAGTAAACATAAAATTATACATTTCTTCACATTGCACTAGAAAATGGCAACCATACAAAATCACACAAAAATATATTCGCACATATATATTCGCAGAGGTAAAAAAAAACGGACAAAATAAATTTTAAAAAACTGATATTGTAAGTCTAATAAAACTTAATGAAATGAAATGATTTTAAATGAGAATAACATTGATTAGAGATCAATGTTATTAATTTTAGTTAAATATTGGCAGACTATCAAAGAAAATATGTCTATAAGTTAATTGAAATTATAATTTTAGAAGCTGTATGCCAATTACTTACAGAAAACCTACTATACTGTCAAAAACTATACTGAGGACAAAAGGGCTTGGGGTTGAGCTGATCCAATTTTACACATACTGTTGATGCTTAATATTATTTTGTTAACTATTTTGCTCCACCTATACCTTTTTACATAAACAGTTACATGAATATTTATTGTATAAAGTTTAATAAAATTCAAATCTTTTGTAATTCGATGTAATGAGGTTTGAAATGACAGTAGGCGGTTTTAAGAGACATTACTGGCCATGTCTATTATTATTCTCTAATGTAAAGTAGCGCTCATAAGTCCATAGGCAATCTCACAAAGCAATAGATTGACGCTTCGGTTTCACTTACGACCTTTTCAACAATATGTAACAAAAACCCTGTCCGATCCAAAAAAGGCGTATTCCTGGTTTAACATACGTACTAGAAAAAATAGTGAAAAAATGTAACTCATTAAAACCAAAAGTTATTGATTTTTTTATTTTTAGTTACCATGCGAAATGTAACACTAAATATGTTAAATTTTCATAAGTTGACAACACTCCACCGGCCGGCGAAATCTTTTATTTTTTGCCTATTTTTATTTCAAAGGACACCGCCGTGCACTAGCCGCACTGTGGGTACTCATAACGAGTCCGAGAGATGTAGCCGACTGGTTGCCTACTGGCTCTACTTGTTTGAGTTGTTTGTCGCCAGTCTCACGTGGAGATAGCTTGCGATCGGATGTCCGTACGTATCACGTGCCGCTATCATATCGCGAACAATGTCGTATCCCAATCAGGAATATTTGAATATGCTAATTTTTATTTGTGTGTGAGTGTGATTCGGAAATCGAAGTAAGAGCTCGGATTGTGGAAGCTTTCGACTCACTCAAATCGTACACAAGTGCGCTGCGAAGAGTACGTACAGATTTAATAAAAAGGTGTCGATAATAAGATGTGTACTAATGTTCGAGATAGACATATGGAACACAATTTCAGAGGTATGCAACAAGTAAATGTTTTAATAAACTGATACCTACAGTCGGTACATTGCCAAAAGCACACCACATTAACTTAATAATAATTGTTTCTTGATAAACAGAAGGTCAGAAATCGGGGTCACTATGCGTCTATGCCTACAATAAAATATCAGCTGATACCTACGCGTAGGCAAAACGTAGGTTTCTTTAGTCCTAAGTTTGTTTGGCGGCATGCGAAAAAGCACCGCCGCGCTCAGGCGTCTTCTTTGACACGAAACTGTAGATGAACCGTCTTGAACCCTGTCGAGCGATCAGTGTTGCCTTTGGTGTGATTATTTTTATTTTTTTAAATTAATTATTTCATTGGGGAAAAATAATTATCTCGTATCCATTAAATGATTACGTTTTTGTGTACGCAGTACGATACCAAATAATACCCTTCAGGATCGGACAGGGTTTTCGTTACATGCTGTATAAGTTGTTTCTATACTACAGACACGCACGCACCCTCACTTTGTCTGTAATTGATAGTACTTCATAAATTCAACTTACTTAATTTATGGCGTGCTAGCTTAGACGTTACCGTGCTTGGGTAGGAGCGATTATGACAAGCCCTGAGTTCGAATCTCACCTGCGCCTGCGGATTAAGCTTGAAGTTATTTTCAAGTAATACCTATTTATAGTTTTTGATATGTTATTAATATTACCTAAAATTAACAATTTTGTTTGTTTTAATAAAATTACTTGAAGTGGTTCGATAATCATTCGATACTTGTCTCGTTCATCTTGTTTACTTAGAAAATTATTGTTTGTAGGTAGACCACATAAAACTAAGTAAATTATTTCGATATATGTGACGTAGATGCAATTCGTTACGACTATTCTCCTAATTGAACGTTGTTGGTTAGTGACGAATGTTTAAATCTGTTAATTAGCGGTATCGTGGTTATAATTTTCAAATTTCAGTAAAATATAAATAATGAAGCGTTGGCAATGTTATTGCGCTAAAAGTGGACGTAAATGATGTGATAACACAAATGGACCAAGTGTGACTGTTATCATTAAAATATTTCATATTTTCCTAAATATAAATTATAATTTGTTTAAATTAGTGAATGATGAGAAAAATGTTCAAAAACATAATGTTATTTATAATACTTTTTCTTAATTATTTTAACAAATAGTGTTTTGCTTAGAGATGTGTAATAGTATTACTTTCCTTGTTCTAGAGAAATACTGTGAGTCTGTGGGTTAAGAGATGTGAGGAAGAGGGAATCCTTGCTAGTCGGAGCGCTTGTTTATGAAGTGTACAGCTTATTTAAACAAGACTTCACATGGTGAATGAATATGAAACAAATGGTTTCATACCAACCGGACATTTTGCTGAATTATTCAACACGTCATTAAAAACTGTTCACCGTGTACTCCATGCTATAAAGGTTGCATCACCGAAGCTCAGCAAACAATAACGTTTAAGTTTCTAAGATTAGTTTATCCTGTATATTACACTAGATCCGTGATTATTAAATTATAAAAAAATGAGGTTTAGTTTCATCCTCTTTTCTTAGAGAAAATGAAAACTTAAACTATCCGCAATGTGTAATCTATATTCACTAAAGCCAAATAAAATGTGAGATACTTAATGTAAACAAACTGCCCTACGTAACCACTTATTAAAGTCACTTATTTTCAAAATTAAAGATCGAAGCTTATGGTAAAATGGTAAAATCTTATGGTAAGATGGAAGTTTATGGTAAAATGACATTATGTAATCAAAAGTTGAAATAAATCTACTTATATTGTTTTTTTAAACATTTCACATGTGAAAATAAAACAAGTTGCTTCGAAGTTATTATTTATTTATATAAGGTAACTTCACAGCTGACAGTAAATATAACATATGTATTATTTAAAACATTACGCCAATTACGAAGTACACAGAAAAATATGGAATATAGAGAGTGACTATTTATAATATTATTATGTGAGTGCGTGTATCTGTGCGGTGTAGGTGCTGAAAAATGTGTGTGGTGATATGTGTATGACTATAGAAGTATGACTAAATTGGCACTACTTGGTAAGCTAAATAACCGGCGTTAGATGGAGGATTTGGATAATCTCCTTTTTAAGTTTGTTACGTGTGGTAGAAAAGGGGTCCAAAGGTGAGAATTTATCATTATATAATGCAGGTAGACGCAAAAATGGTGACATCTTTAGATAGTTAGTAGAGGCCGATGGTACAGATAGCATAGAGGTATGTCTGGTACGTCTGAGTGGAACGTTAAAGTGTATTCTGCTGAGCAGTTGTGGACAGTCAAATTTATTGTTAAGTATGTCGTACAATAACATCATATCATTCAACTGTCGTCGATCTTCCAGAGTATTAAATCTGTGGTGTCGACAGGATTCCGGGTAATTTGGAATATCAACTTTAGTTTTGTAATTTAGATACTTGATAAATTTGCGTTGGATTGATTCAATTTTATCAATATATTTCTTATAAAAAGGTCGCCATATAACACTAGTGGATTCCAGTATGCTCCTTACATAACAGTAATATAAAGTTTTTAAGCAAAGTGGTCTATTGAACAGTTGGCTGTTACGTATTACGAATCCGAGGGACTTGAATGCTTTACTCGTAATTTGATCAATGTGTGCCTCGAACGTG
This sequence comes from Dasypolia templi, assembly GCA_963555695.1. Taxonomy (NCBI): domain Eukaryota; kingdom Metazoa; phylum Arthropoda; class Insecta; order Lepidoptera; family Noctuidae; genus Dasypolia; species Dasypolia templi. Next base: position 6,692,588 of record OY743152.1, read on the forward strand.
AACTTTTCGTCTAGAATCACACCCAAATCCCTAACCTGTGATGCTCGCGGTATAATGTCCTTACTGAGACGGTAACTATAGTTAATATTGATGCGTTTTTTAGAGAAAGTTATAATTTGGCATTTCTTAATATTTACATTTATATTGTTTAAAATATAATAGTCACTAAGCCTATCTAAGTCTGATTGGATCAAATGACAGTCACTAAGGTTATTTATTTTCATAAATATTTTTTTGTCGTCGGCATACAGAAGATGTTCAGCGTGAAAGAAACACTGTGTTATGTCAAATAAGTAAATATTATAAAGTAGGGGGGATACCAGTGAGCCCTGAGGCACTCCAGAAGTAACTTCCACGTAAATTATAAATAATCGTAACCGGTTTGTTATCCATATGTAAAATATTATAACAAATAAATTTGTTTTTATTCTGTTATCACTTGTAACGCTTTTTTATTCTAAATCCTTATTTCAATAACACAAATAATAAAAAAGCAGCATTTTTTTAAAATATTGTTATTATTGCAAACCAAAATAAATAACTGGCAATAAAACTGCGCTGCATCCTATGGGATCAGAACCTACGCCGACTGCTTCTCAGTCCAACGCTTGGCACCTACTGCTACCAGCTCATATTAGATTAACTCGAGTTTTAGCAATGCCATAAACCGACCAAGTCACGAGCATGATCCGTGTCTAACAAAAGCGACGGAAAATTATTTTTGTTTCGTGCAGTGCGATGCGAGTACGCGACTTTACGTCAGCGTGTGCCGTGCAAAACTGCGATCTTTGTGGTGTGTGTCGTTTAAACACATACAGTCGTACAGCGACTTCACAGCAATACGACTCTTAACGTGACTATGCACTTTTGAACGCTTACTGTACCTAGTTACACGTAGGTGTTCCTGTTCTCAAAAGAAAGAAGGCTGCAGTGTGGCGTTGTACCTACTTAGTACTTACACCACGGTACTGTAGTGCTATTCTATAACTATCTCACCGTGAAAACATAAGTGAAGTGAGCGTGGAGTAAACTGTCAGTGCCACTGATGCTAGGGATTGACCAAGGCGGGATGACACTGACAGCGCACTCATACGCAAGTCTTTACGGTGAATTTTTTACAGAACCGACATGTGTTCATTGAATCATAAATTTTACAGACTTCCTTTCAATATTTTGCAGTTTCTGAGAAATTCCCAGAAATTCAATATTGTGCCAAAAAGTATAACCGAGAGTGCACGTTCGGTTGCTGAAAAGTTTAGTTGCTAGACATGAGTAGATCATTGAGGTAGTCTTAGAGCTTATTGCCGTTGTTTAGCTGCAGACGTTTGTATGAATAATTTAGTATGTACCGCCAGCAAAATAATGACGTCTCCTTTCGAGCTTTTGTTGTTACAGATTTAATCAGTGCCTCTCATTTCGTGTTGCTAAGTCATGCCTCCTAGAAGTTTTAGAGTGTTTAGTTAGTTATTCATTATTCTCTCATCTGGTATTTTGCGTGGCTATAGTAGAACCTTATTAGGTACTTAGTCTGCAAATAATATAATCGTTATTTATTCTGAACATAGTAACCATGACTGAAGACACATTCCTTCAGAATGTGTCGCAAAAAATTGCAATAAAATGTGGGTATAGTAACCTAAGTGCATAAGTACCTTTTTTTTGGGTGGGAAATCATCAAATGACTTTTACTGACTAAAACCCACCCGTGTTCCTTCAATTACCTGTTCTGCAACAATTTCCATAACTGACTCTGAAAGAACCGCTACAGCTAGTCCAATAAGTATACCTGAAACTGAGGCAGTTCTTGACAAATAACATCATTATTCCATACCGTCTGAGACTTCTTCTATAAAGACAGTTAATTCAGCCAAAGATCTCCAATCCAGTGGAATACCGAACTTAAACGAAGCGATAGATACCAAGCCTTTTTTTTTTGGGTGGGAAATCATCAAATGACTTCTCCCGCTCTGGGTGAAGCGGGAGGGCGTGATAGGTTTTTGCTGACTAAAACCCACCAGTGTTTCTTCAGTTGCTTGTGCCAGGGCCACGGTTACTCTTTCGAATTACCCGCGACCCTGAGGCGTCGGCCCTGTCGGAACCCGTCATTTCGTGCTAACATCTATTTGAGGCGCGCGTGGAACACGACGCGCCGTCGACCAGGGCCAGGTCCCTACCGATCGGCGAGCTATCCATTGCTCGCCGTCCGCAAGCCCGCGCCTACGGTGGCCGTTAATCTGCAGGCGACTCCCGACGCCCAGGGAGGGCGTCTCCTGCGGCGACTAGGGGCGAAAGGGCGCAAGGCTCTCTCCCTCACGCGCTCCGCCTCCTCCTTCGCAAGCATTACAGCTTCGCAGGAGGAGGTGACGGCTTTCCATTCCCTCTCGCTCCGTACCATGGCCAGGACCAGGGCCGGACGCGAGAGATCGCCGCCGCCGCCGATCGCCTCCGCGAGGACCCTGCGGTGCTCCGCCCAAGCTGGGCAGACCTCCACCGTATGCTCCACCGTGTCCTCTGGGCGATCCACACAATGGTGACACCCGGGCGTTTCCTCCAGCCTTATTCGAAACAGGAACCTCCCGAAACAACCGTGTCCGGTGAGGACCTGAGTCAGGCGGAAGGTGAGCACGCCGTGGCGCCTCTCCAACCACTCCTCAAAGAGGGGACTTACCGCCGCTATTGTGGCGTGCCCAAACCTAAGTGCATAGACGTATCTACTCGTCGATAAGAGGATTTTCGGGTTACGATTTGAATAAAATAAAACACAAAAAATATCATTGTGACTCATGTTTACAACCTCTCACAAATGCAACTTTTTACTTTAAAGCGATATTAATAAAACAAACATTAATTGTCACCGGACTCATGGCATGAAACTGACAATCAATTTTACACAATACTTAGAATAAATTCCTTTACCTATTAAATAAATACATTGATGTTATCTAAGTATTTTATATAGATGTTAAGCTAAACGGTTACTTTTATAAATATATAAACATCTAAATTCGATACATCTGTATATTGCTCGATTTTTATCGATATTTCATTTGATCGACTATTCAATCCCTTTTTAGTCGATGTTAGATGATTACCTACATCTCCATTCGAATCGTTTTTATCGTTATAAATCGAACAATACTTCAGGTGTCCAGTGCTTGATTTACAACACGGCACAATAATTATTTTATTATATTCCGGTAATATATAAACAGTGCTAAAACTAGTTCACGAGTAAATATATCTAATTCCTGAACTTGAAATATAAATTCCTATATTTTCTGCGAAAAGCACTGAAAGCTAGGCACTTATTAAGGCAATCATTAGCAGATAATTTCATACCATTTCGTACCTACCACGTTACGTTACGGAACACCTAATTAAAAATGTAACAGATCTTTAAGATAACCGTTATTTAATGTTAAAAGTTTTAAAACAATAAATATGACATAAAATAAATTGAAAATAATTTCCAATGTAGACTGTTTTTTTTTTTTTTTAATAAATATAAATATATCCTATTTCTAGATTTTAGAAGATACGTATTGCAGTTAATCATTTCCACTGGAGAGAACATAAAAGAACAAATACCTATAATTAGGTCATTGTACTTATTAACAGAATGGATTTGGAATACCAGTAAGAATGTTTAATATATTTCGATCTTAATGTATGGACGGGTACATTTAATCTACAGTAGATTTAGTTTGACTCGAATTTAACAAGTATAATGCGAACAAAAAGCTGTGCATCTAGGTTATCTACAATGATACAGCGCACTAGTTATGGAGTTACAGTGTGCTTAGTATATTTTGCCAGGTGGCGAAATACGGAACTAAATTGAAATCCAACTCAATTTTATATTGTTACTTTTTGTCTTGCAAGTAACGACATTAAAGACCAAGATATCCCAAGCACACCACACGTACAACATTAATAATAAGCATTCGTTCTGACTGCATGTAAATGCTAAATCCTATCTTAAGTTAAATATACCGCTGGGAAGCGTGCGAACTTAACGGTAAGCGGATAAAAAATTATTGTGCCTATATTCGGATTGTTTGACTACTGTGACGTCACGTCGTGTTACCGTGGGGTTACTTGACGCGCACGGAGCGCTGCTTGTTCATGTTTGTAAGCATGAGGGAGATATATGACGTCAAAAGGTCGTCCATCTTGTACCCCAGGGAGGTCTCGCAAAGCAACTTGGACCCCCGCACGAGGTTACCGATCGTCATATGGAAGTAAGTGTTGCCAGACGACCAATTTGATATTCTCGTGAATGGGTGCGTTACTAGGATGTCCTGGAAAATGAAAAGTAAATTGTAAGTCGATAATTATGTTATATTTGCACATAAGACTCGTCACGTCAGAGAATGCTGAACCTTAAATCTGAAAGCGATAAGGTTTATTGTTTTTTTAACCTACCCTAGGTTTAAGAAATAAATAAATCTAAGCTGGCGGTTTTTGTTATTACAGAACCGGCTATGTCTACCGGTATAGATCTGAGTTCTGTAAAAACTTTTTAAAAGGAAATTCTCACCTTTGACTGAGGATGTATCAAGCTAACTCCATGTTTATTGATAGCAATCAGCAACAGCTCAGGATAATTTGGTTCCGTGGTCTGTTTGACCTCAAAGAAGGCGGACCCAAACGTCGGCCAGCGGTAGATGACCTTCAAGAAGGTGATCTTGGCGTCTTCGGGCGTCATTCCAGCGTCCGTGTTGTATGAAGCCACGATCGCTCGCTTCCAGTCAGCAGAACTCTGCAGCTTTATCAGGTCTGCTGGAATCAACTCGCGAAGCATTTGCCTGGAAAATGCAGGTATCCATGATTTCACACATTTGACTTACAAAATTCTTTATGTTATCTTGATTGACATCAAGATTTAAACTTTGAACACTTATAATATGTTCAAAGAAAAAGATATCTATCTAATCGCTGTCACTTTGTTTGTAATCGTTATACAAGTATAAGATGATCGTTATCGCAGATTGATTTGATTTTATATCGGAGATAATACACACATACAGAGTGTGTAGGGATATCGACGCGCAACCGCTTACCCTGGATTCTGAACAATGAATTATTCAGTACCATGGATTTAAATAGATAAGTATATTTTGGACCTAGGAATTAACCCTGAGACACTCCAGAAAAAGGGCCAAGAAATTAACCCTGAGGAACTCCAATTTATTTACCGCGAATTAAAATAATACAATGTCAAGTATCTTGTTCACCTTTAACGTTACGTTGACACTATTTGATTCATTTTACCAAATATCCATTCCCTTATTAAAAATTGTTACAGAAATACGTACGGTATCGCCTGTAGCTCTTGCTTGTTATCCCCGAACCGAGCTCGGTAGGCCAGCGCAGCTAGCCGCGCAGCCTCATCCCGACCGCAGCGGTGATACCCTCGCAGCAGCTTGGGCAACTCCTGGTGGAAGTGGAAGATCACGTCCGCCGCCCGGTCCTTACCAGGGACTGTGTTCGTCCAAAGCTTCTTCATGAAGAACACCTGAGAAACAGAGGTAAGGGATAATTCGTATAATTTATTTTTGCCATAGTTTTAAGTATTTTTTCAGTAGACACACCTCTGCGTAACCCTTCGGCTTTTATGGGTCACAATGCCACTTTTTATTCAGGCTGTGGTCTTACCTGGTAGGTGAACTGTGGAGTGATGCCATCACGCGTAGGCCGCGCCTTCTTTATCCAGTCCGTGAGGTGCCGCACGAAGTCGAAGAAAAAGTCGCCTTCAGGAACCGAAATCACCTTATCAGCTATCTTAACGAATAAACTAAAACCTTCACTAGATCTGAGATTCAGTCTCTGAGCTATATTTTGACAGAAGTCCTTTGCTCTGGTAGACGAGTCTACTTCAAATGCTTCATCTGTGTCATCAGGGAAGTACACCTTATGAAATATCTGAGTAGTCTTATGTTGAATAGCTTCGACTTCCACCTGGTGAGGTGGATACTTCCTCTGCCCATTCCTTAAAGTCTTTTGAAGTCTTTGGAGTGAATCTTGGGCTATTGGATATCTTCTAGTCCTCAAGAACAGCGTTAATTCTCTAAGCAACCCTTGACTGCATGCAAACAATCCCGTGGCCAGCCACATTAACTCCCAGCCCCTTTCTTCCGACATTCTGTTTCGGTTGTCAGTCAGCTGTCTCATTACTTGGCAATATATCTCGTCCCGCAGGATCTCGTGTTTTAGTGGACCGTCGAAGATATGATCTGTGTACTCATTCCCAATGCGAGGACGCTTTGAAGGCAGGTCACCCATATACTTGAGAATGGCTGTGAACGCAAAACATGCCTCTTCAGCTAATTCTTCTTTCGCTTGCAGTTTCTTCAACAGGGGTTGTTTTACTGGCTCTCTAGAGTGCCGCCACAGCTCTTCAGATCCTCCCCTTTTAGCGGTGGAAAGTGTAAGTGCCTTGGATACAGTGCGTTTCGGTGGCAACCGGAAATGATCCATAGCGTATTCCAACAAAGTATGAGGCTTGTCTTTAACTTCTGTTCCATTGTATGTGGCAGTTGGCGCTTTACGACCATGGGATGCACCTTCTTGACAGAACAGAGTCAATATGTCTGGAGGTGGTTTAGTCAGTGCTGGCAACACATAGACGGTTTCCGAAGGGAAGTCACCTCTTTCCATTGTCCTCTCGCAGCGACCGATGCACCAACCATTATTCAACACAGATTCCCCTGTACTGTCTTCTTCTAAAATTATCAGATCTCCTTTGTTGAATGTTAAGAAACTAGAGCCTTCGCCAGGTGCTTTGTAATCTTGTAGTGCTATTACAAACTTGGATCTCTTCTTCAGACCTTCTAGGAAGTATACCACTAGATCTCGAATATCCTCAGCGTTAGGACTTTGAAATGTAAATTCCTCACCACGAACAGTTGAGAGACTGAAGGTTTGTGTGAACACTTTGTTGGTTTTCTGACTGGAAACTGTAGTAATTTCAGGGAATGACAATTCTAATAACACTTGCTCTTGATCGTCCACGACATATACACCGGTCCAATTCACTGCTATAATAACATCGTTTTTAGGTAAGTTTGGCCCAGAATTTCTATAAGCTTCATAGAACCTTGAAAATAAAAGAGGCCACTTGAACTTTGCATAACTCACTACGTCTTCTTTCACTCTATAAGCAGGAACTTTTTCTTTTACATAATAACTCTTTTTATACGCTTGCACCACTAGAGCACCCCACCGATCAACTGCTTTTTCAACACCAGTTAGACAATAATCTGGTATGTAATTTGGCAGTAACGTATATAATCGTTCGGTGTTCATGTCTTGACCGTACTCGATGTAATACTGTTGAGCGGCTATCATAGCTAAATCTTCTTCTTTATCACATCTGTATTCACCAAACTTAACACCTCTGACCACTTGTTGGTAAATAAGATTTGTAGCCACTTGATCCTCTGTAGGATCGTGCCATGGAGCGAAGATTTCCTTCCTGAAGAACAACCTCCATGGAGCGTTTCGTTCTTGAGCACCTTGTTCTTTAGCATACTGTTCGCACTGTGATATTGCATCCATAACGTGATCTCCTCCACTGCCGAGTGAACTGACCTTGTCGAACAGAGCAATGTATAGCGAGAAACCGAATTGGTCCTTCAGACCAATTTTGTCAGATAACTGATTACACAGTTCTCTCGCGGTTGTTGCCGAGTCCGCTAGCAAGGTCTTCGTGTTGCCATCCATGAATGTTATGGGTAGCATTATAGGCTTTTTCGACTTCGTTGCTTGAAGTTCTAACCAGGAAGGTGGTTGGTTTCGGGTTCCATTGTTAAATGTGCGTTTTAAACGGTCTTCACAATATGGAGCGTAGCCCGGAGGCCCCTCTCTGATGAAAGCCCGCAGGTAATTGACGAACTTTTCACTAGGAGCAAAGCATCCAACACACAACGAAAGTAAAATCCATCCTCTGGCATGAGAGGACTTCGAAGGATTGTTTGTCAGTTGTTTACAGATCTGACAATATATTTCGTCTCTCAACTCAGCCCGTAGAATTCCGTGCCCAATAATAAAATGTAATTTTTCTAGATTTGATGTTGGGCGAGATTCTAGCCATGACTGATAGCTGTCTGCTGTGTACTCCTCATCCTGGAAAAGCCAACATGATAGTTATTATTATTTGTCTTGATAAACATTAGCTACGCGAATATTCTAGAACAAAACCAACCTGTAACTTTCTCCTCACATCCTCTCCTAACTTGTTCTTCCTCTTCAACGTCAGAGACACAAGCTTGTGTCTGATGGACCTCGGCTTCTGTTTGTTCAGATACGCGTCAGGGTCCACGCCCATCATCTGAGCTTCTTGGAACTCCTTGGACCTGATGAAGTTCCTGCCGAGGGTAGCTGTGACCTTGGACATGACAGACGTGTTGTCCCGGTCCATTGTGTGGTACCGCGGCTCCGGTAAATCCCCAGTGAACCGGAGTATTGTGATCCATAGCGCTTGCGCCGCCTGTAATGCGTTTTTAATTATCAATTGCATAACAACAATCTTGCTTGAATTGAAATGTTAATGTATCGATTAGATTGATTGCGAACGCATTTAAGTGCTTATACTCGTAGTAAAGCAAAACCGTTTTCATGCGTTCAAAAAAATAAGTTTCCCTAATTGGCTTACTCATTCGCATATCTATGTAGCTACATTATGATAGTTCGCAACACATTTATTTTGCTATATTATCTATAATAGCAGGTCATTATGCAACAAATTCTTACCAGTTGGTCTCCTTGCGTATGTAAAGGCAATAATGGATGCTTCAGCGGCTTTCTCGAGTACTGATGAGTTACATTTCCTTGGAAATAAGTAGCTGCGAACTTCTGGAACTTGAACTCTGACAAATCTTCCTCGTCTTCCGATGTGGTTTGCATTGGTGTCACCATCTGGATATGAATGAAGAGTGGTTTTTGAATAGATAAATAGTCGTTGATTGGTTGCAAATAAATAGGTACTGATGCCAGAAATCCATCCGTGTAACGAAAATCCTACAAGAAAACATTACTTGAATAAGAATATTGTTAAGTAACGTGTTAAACAGATGCTGTGAATACAGATGGGGATATTAATCAGGTACCTCATTAACAGTTTATTAATTTATCCGTTCAAAAGTAAGTCTACGATTAAGATAGCATCAATAGTGATAAGAACGCATTATGTATGTAAGCACTTGTAGTAGGTACCTACCTAGACAGAAGTGAACTTTGCGAAGATAACTATCTTGTTTTTTTAATGTATTTTTATGTCTTTTTTAATTCTAAACATAATATTTAGAATTAAAAAAGTTTTCGATTTTTAATCAGCAACAGACCTCAATTTTCCATAGTGAACTTGCATTGCAACGATCGCCCGCGCATATACATAGTTTTTGAGTAGCATTCTTTCCGACTTTATTTCATTCTGCGCCGGCTTCTAAGGGTCGTAGCGTGATGTTAAATAGCCTACCTACCTCAAGAACTGGGTTATCAAATGCAAAAATATTTTTTCTAATCCACCCGGTACTTCTAGAGATTATCCCCTACATACAAACAAAAACACAAATTTTACCTCTTTCTAAAAGGGAAATGCAAATTCTAGGAATAATTATATTATTCTGTCATGCAGAATAATGTTCATAATGTGACCCTGAACTTACTTTTCTGTTTTTTTTATAAGGGCAGAGTTTTATCGAAGTGATGTTGTACTCTAGATTCAATAAAACCTTGATAAGTAAATTACCTCTTGCTGATCAGCCCTCTGCTGTGGCAGATCGCTGAAGACTGAGGTATCCTTAGGCGCGGGCGCCTCACTGCTGGAGTCTGGCAGGAAGTCAAACATGGCTTCCACCAGCTTACTGTCATCCACAGGCTCGTCTTGCTTTCTTGCTGCCTCCTGGAGTAACGTCCTCTTTGCTTCCAGCTGCTTCTTTTCTTCCAGTGCCAGTTCTTGTTCACGCCTTTCCAATTCGTACATGCGCTCCTGTGGAAAGAATGGTAGTTATATTATTTTGTGTTGTTTTTGTTGTATTTGCCGATTGTAACGTTTTGACAAGTCTTCCTATTGGTTGATCTTTGGTCCTCCGTTGTCCTATCTTTATTTTATTATTTGAACATAAACTATTGCTTTATTTCAAATTCAGTTACTCCTTTGTTGATTATCTACATAATTATGTGCCGACGTTTCATAATAATGCCTGTATCGTAACTTTCATTTCTCTCTGTATTATTTCCTTGAGTTCCGTGACTAGATCTAAATTCAGATGTTATATTCTAGGAAGACGACAATCTAGTCTCTTATCGTTTGTTATATCTTTGTCTGTGTTTACAAATATGCACTATTATCTACCCTTTCGTGACAAACATAGATATACATAAACTTACAATAAAACCACCCACATACGACTTTTCAACGTAATTGAAATCAAAGACGACATTTTCGCCAAATTTCTCGAACCACAAGTTCATCATTATGCACTGACCACTAGCCGCGACCACACGTCTGGTTAACTTAAAGGATTACTTCACATTACGGCAAGTATCAGTAAGTTGCGGGTTACGTTAACCTGTGTAGGGTTACTGTGTAACACGGTTGCATTCGGAATGTAATTAAGTGTCTATGCGAAAGCGAACGTGATCCGTTTCACGAACAATTTAGCAACAATATACACACTCCATCTCATCGCGATCCGTGATCAAAATCAACACCAAAGCAAGCGTTCGAAGAAACTCGGAACCAAAAATGAAGTTCACTTCAAGCCAATTGACATGGCGTTCCGAATACAACTGTGTCACAGAATAAGCTTGCAGACTAACCGAGCACGGCAGACGTACAGGTTGCAGCGCTTGCGCAAGGAACACGGTTGATTGATTGGGCGATATTGTTCAATTACGCAAAACTTCTGCCGTCATTAATATAACACTTATATAGTTAGCACCTCATTACACTCGGCAATTAGTTGCAGAATTTCGTTTTTTAATTTTACGGCCGATACAAACGGCATTTCTCCTTTTCGTTGGTTTGTGTGTTGAAAATGAGGATATGTTAAAAGGACACGCAGCTTCCACTTGTGTTTTAATAATAAGATGCTAACCCAAAAAGTGTGGTCAATTCTCTAAAACGTGTATAAATAATGGTCGCATTTGCTCTCAATCGTGCTTTGTCACACCTAACTACCAACATTAACGCCTGCTTGCACTACACATCACTTTATACTTTTAGGCCTAAATATACATTAAAGTATAGTATTAGAAAATCTTCAATACTTTCCTACTTATACAGTACTTATCAGTACATAATTAATTACATAGACAGGGGATTTTTCAAATGCTGTTAGATGTTAAATTTTGCACAGATTAAACATAAGATAACCTTAACATAAATACTTATTTAACGGTTATTATTTTAGGGCTAAATAAATTAAAAATAAATTTCTTGTTCTGTCGATCGTTTGAAAATAACATAGACAGAATGAAGATTTAAACATGTTTGGTCTAAACGTATTTATTTATCTGTAGCGCAAAACCAAACTTTTGTGCACGTTAACAATATTTAAAATAATAAATAACGCAAAAATAGACAACAGGAATACATTCCAAACCGTCCTGAAGGAGTGGCGTTCGTAGCAGGATGCGACAGGCGTGCTACGCCGTTGCAGGATTCGTGCTTCCCGATTTACTGAATAATTCACTGTTTCAATATCACTATATGTACCAATGTAGGTATCTAGCTTACCCGAAAACATAGAAGATACCAGAGGGCCCTATACGATAGACTTTCATCAATTATAGGTAGGTACAACAGCGGATTCAAACATAATTCTTTAACTTTTTTACTGTATTCACTATTTGTCATTGTCACTGAACAACATTATTGAAAAAAAAAAAAAAAAATCAAGAGTGCAACGTGCTTTGCCCTTGTCGCAACTGTATCTAAATGAACTTGGAAATCAAATGTAAAGTCAGTCATCGATTATCTATGACGATAAAACAATAGCGGCATTTAGTTTGATTTAATGTTTTGTTAATTTGTCTATCCAGCGATCTAAACTGATAAGGATTGATGTAACTCGTACAGTATAAAATAATACCAACAGGACCGAGACCAATAGGACCGTTTTTTAATACATTTATAACCAGAATACTTTGGATTTCTTTTCAACCACGACTGTTAGAAAAGTCTGCAGATATTTTTTTATCATGTCTTTAGAAAAACATAATACAAATAAATAACCAAAAACCTATACAATAATAGAAATGTTATTCAAAATCTAAGCGCACGTGTACTGTGCCGTAGCACCTTCCTGTTTTCAATAAATCAATACGGATCGGGATATTATTTCACGTGTATTTCATTTGTATTTTTGACGTTTTTATTTTGTACGTCCCAGTATTTCACATGTATTTAATTAGAATCAGAATCAGAACTTTATTTACGATGAACGTATGTACAGGTTAGACAACATAACTACTGTATGTAATTTTATACGAACTTATCAAAGTGAATTCAGTGTATTACGAAGCGATTAGTATAGGATTAGACAGTTTACAGAAGATTCCTACATACTTATTTAAATAGATAGACAGTAGATTTTAAGTGCTGTTAGATGTTACATTATGTACAGATTAAACGTACGATAACCTTAACATAAATACTTAATTAACGGTCATAATTTTTATTCATAAATATGTCTTTAATTTATCTATTTTGACTATCAAACAGATCTAGATAGTGTTAAAATAATTATTATCTATTTAGCCGACAACTTGCTAATTATGAATTGTGATTTCGCATAATATTACATTGCGTTTACTTTGTATTGTTTGTTTTTGGTTTTTTCACTTTAAAGTTCGCCGACTCGGCCTTCGAAGTTTTCAATAAAAATATACAATCAGCAAAGTTTGTCTGATAAATGTTTAAATCTGACATTGTACTTGAACTGCGCAATAACTGTGAACTTTTAACAATGTTAATCGGAATAAAAACGGAAATTGATTTGAAATCCATGAATTCATAAGGTGAACATGTGTCATGGAAGTTTATTGGCGTAACAAACCACCGTTTCAACTTGAGATGTTTAAAAAAAAACATTATTTATGCAGTTACACCTACATTGATACAAACAGACACAGGCATTTACCCTTATTGCAAGTTATATTAGAAAACATTCTAAAAATTACTCTTTAACCCCTAATTTCTGAAAGTCTTTAGACCTCCAATTGCCGCCAAACACACATCATTTAATTATGTATGCAAGTCATTTGACAAGTGATTCTGATTTGGTTCAACTAATCATCGGTTCCAAAAACCCTCGGATGACTTCAATGAAATAATCGATACGATATCTGTGAACAAAATCAACAATCTCACTTACCCGATAGTTATGCTCAGCGATCTCCTTAGCCCTTGTGTTGCCCTGCGTGTGCAGCCGCAGCTCCTCCTGCCTGCGCAGGCGCAGCGCCTCGGAGTGCGCGAGCGCCTCCCCGCGCATGCGCCGGTAGCGCCGCATGCACAGCAGGCGCCGCGCGTGCGACTGGATCTTCACGATGGCCCACATCTTGTGTCCATAGGAGCGACGGACTAGGTAGCCGCGGGCTGCCGCCTATGGGAAAAGGTATTAGGTGTTTATCAAGGGATTAATTCGTATTCTTTTGAAAGCAGCTGTTTATTTTACTGTCAGCTTATGACGCATTTTCAATTGCTTATGTGTGACATGTCGTGTTTTTGTTGTGGGACTAAAGAGAGAAAACAATGCATCAAACATTGTATTTGGTTTCAGGATAAAGCTAAGTTTTGAAAACTACATTTTTTGAGCTCGAGACTCCTTAGAAAACCTTTCTGTATTTGTTACAGTTTGGGTTTACGCCCAGTCTCATAAAAAAAACAAAGTTAAAGTATAACAAAAATGATTATGAACTTACTTGTAAAGCGACAATATGTCCACGAAGATGCCTGAACCGGTGAGCCAACACTCGTGCACGTATCAAAGCTTGCAGTCTCGCATACCCCACCTTCATCTTGTTATACCGAATCCTCTGCAGCTTGCCTCGCCAGTGACGTTGAATCAAAATGGCCGCCGCTCGCATCTTCAAGAACCGTCTGCGGTACACCCACCCTCGAATAGACCTCTGCAGGATTAATATTTTCCTAGTAAGCACTCTGTCTCTTTCCTGCTCCAGGAATAAGTCATGAGCGTCCTTCAGAAAAACTTTGGTGTGACCCAACTGGTAGTCAGACTTGCCCAGAACTGTTGCACAGATCTTCGCAGTGGCTGAGCGACAGTCAGTCTTGTGCGCAGGTGGAACGCCGGATATTAAGAACCGGTATCTCTCAACAAACTCCTTGAAGCTGTGCCTGATAGGATATCCGGCCCTTCTGATTCTGATTGTCTCCATCATACCAGAGTACCTGAGTTGTCTGCAGCAAAGACCGCGGTCGAACAACATTGGCTTCTTAAATTCATTTGGTTTTATACATCGTATGAAGAACGGTTGACATGTTCCTAATGTTCGCATCAATAGGTCGAGGGACTTCTTGAACTGTGTTGAAAGTGTCGGAGTTCTTTTCCGTGTTTCAGATCCCATCGCGATGTCATCCTGGAATATATGCTGCAGGAACTTGTTCGTAGAAATGTGAATTAATTGCAATAAGTCAGCGCTAAATGTATCTCGGTTCTTCTCGAGGAAACCTCGCGTATCGTAGAATACTATCCCAGCAAAGTGGTTGAGTCCAAAACTGGTGTTAATATCTGACTTTGGCTTGAGGTAGTTTCTGTGCAGACCGTGGGTCTTGTGTAGCTTGGCTAACATCGTTTGGTCAGTACCCTTTGGAAACTTTGACTCTTCATCAATTAAAGCCATAATATTCAGTTGTTTTAGTGCAATCAAATCCAATGCATCTTGATTGTCAACGAATTCGATATGCTGCCAATTTATTCCTTCATGATTATATTCTTCTTGTTCCAATTTGAATATGTGCCTAACAAAGAATTGCTGCAAGTTCTCGTTAGCAAAGTTTATACAGAATTGTTCGAAGCTGTTTTGATCGAAGTTTTCGAAACCGAATATATCTAGGACGCCAATGGCGGTTCGCATTGTCGACTTTGGTCTGTAGATTGCAGAGTTGATCTTTTTAACGATGGTGACAAATAGACGTCCATAGATCCCTTTGACGAAGGCGTCTCTGATATCTACTGACTGGGTTTTGCTGAGGGTTGAAATGACAGTTTCTCCATGTGCAAACAGGGTCTTTCTAGTAAGAGCGTCAATAAGCGACTGCATTGGTACACCGAGCAAGGTTGCTACCCGCCTTACATTTGCTTGTTCTATAATTTCAGTTGCATCTAAGTTGTCGACGACCGTTGCTTCGTATTTAATGTTCCCAGTGTGTAAAACAGCAGCTAAAAGTTTTAATATTTCCCATATTTCTGGTTCAGTGAATAATAAAACCTTCATGGCTGATCGTATGTCCGCGAATTCGGCAGCATCATCTCTGCCTTCACAAGTGAGACTTCCACCCTGGAAAAGGAATCTGCGTTAGGTAGGTACGTATCTCACATTTTTATTGGATCAATTTTTTGCGCAAGATGATACCCATCTTAATAGTAATTTGTATATGGTTATTATCCTAAAGACATGATATTACACTAAATAATAATTTGTAATTAGTCATAGTTCCAAAATCCGCATTTATAACTTTTGCGCGTTGCGTTGATACAATATCAATTGTTTTTTTCTTAAGAAACAAAAGCAATATACACTTCCGAATAACTATATTTATGGGGCACCGTGTTAAATGTTACAACAATATTCCTTGTGATAAATTGCAATAAATGAAAGAAAGTTTAAAACTCATGTTAAAAGTACACGTTTTGAACAAGCATATTACAAATTCTAGATGAATGCTTGGAAACATGCTGGTCCTGCTCCATAGGACAATCTAAAGGCTAGACAAAATCATACTAGTTGCTTATTGAATTGTATAATTTGTTATTTTTACTTTACTCACACACTGACTTATTCCTAGTTAATATTTTTGGAATATCATATAATTTCGCAATGTCTGTGAATATGTGAGCACCATGTACCTATCACGTGATTTATTTAACTGCCTTTGCTTATTTTAAATTATTTTTACATATTTGTGGTATAGTATTTTATTCTGGGTGCATCGTCTTCACATATAAAAATATAATTTTAAGAGTAACGGTGGAGTTTCTTGCCCCTTCTTCTACATACGAAACTACCTTTTGGAAGGGGCGCCTAGAATCAATTCAATTTAAATGTAAATGTTGACGTTAAGAAGTGGCATTTAGTGCTTATTTGAAATGAATGCTTTGTCTTTGACTTCAGAAGAAGAAAGTTGATCATCTACTTAATAAACTAATAAACTTCTTCCACTAGCTAAAAAGAATAGTAAGTGCTTACCCCAGACAAATATCTATATTCAGACGGATCAGTCAGTTCCAGCTTCTTCTTCTCTTCTTTGGACAGTCCTGCCAGCAGGCAGTAGAACACATGGTAGTTTCTCTCCTCCGCGCCCTGGGAGACTATTCTAGATTTTTCTAGAAGATACTGCTCGATCTTGGCTCCTTCGATGACCCCGCTGTTGTTAAAGTGAATGTCGATGTACTTGCCGAACCGCGAGGAGTTGTCGTTTCTGACAGTCTTCGCGTTGCCAAAGGCTTCCAGGATGGGATTTGCTTCTAGAATCTGAAGAAGAAATCATGTATTTTTTAACATATTTATTGTTGTACGGTTAGTATATATATAACTAAAAAAGAAGAAAACGTGTAAGGGCCTGCGCCCACTGGCGGCACGGCACGGCAAGGGGTTTATTATGCAACGAATAGTAATATAACTAACTAGCACTTCGCCCGCGACTTCGTCCGCATGGATTTCGAAAATAAAAAAAGTTGCCTATATTCATCAGACATAATTTCGGCTTCTAATGGTAAAACAATTTTCCAAGTCGGTCCAGTAGTTTCGGAGCCTATTCAATCCAAACAAACAATCAAATCTTTCCTCTTTACAAAATTAGTATAGATTAGTGTGCCAATAAAATTTAAGTATCATGGACACGGCATGCCTCAGCATACCGCAGCTTACGATGTTTTTTTTTTTTTTGATTAATTACAATTCAACAGATCTGAGGCCCTTAAAATTCCCCGCAGCCATATTTAAGTATCTAATCTTAATGAATGACATCCGAAAGATGTCTTCTGATTGAAGATTTTAATCTCAAAAGTAATTCTTGTAGCATTCATTGGTATAGATAGGACTAAATATGATAAAAAAAACGAATGGGATTTCCAGGTTTGTGATAAAAAATTAAAGATTATTCAATTAATATGTTACAAAGATAAGAGTAGAGAAGAGAAGAGAAGAAACATCCCTAATGTTTCTCTTCATCATCAACCTAAATCGCTTCATAGCCTCTCCAACCACACGCACCTATCTCTCAGTAGATCTAGTATCTACGAGTAAGTATTACCTAACGGCCGTACTCAAGGTATCTACGAGTATCACCAATTTTGGCGTAATGGAGTTGGAAACACGATAATCTCTGGTTTTAACGTCCCAATAAAGCCAAATTCAAATGTCAATATTCCTTAACAATGACACTGACAGCTCTTGAACACGTTCAGTTTCATTTGCGAAATCTACCCTTAGTATTTATTGCATAGTTCTCTAATTGTTTCGTTAATAAGATGCAAGTGCTCACATCGAATGGCGTATAGTTACCAAGGGGCCTAGACAAAGTAACATTCGTAACATTCGATTAGCAATGACGCTAGTAGAAAAGCCAAAAAATGCATGGGGTTGACATTAGCTATCGAAATGTCACGTGATCATAGCGTTGAAATTACATCGCTCCAAAGTGAATGCCATTTAACTAGGCCTTCTCGTCAGATGAGAAGTCTGGTCAGATGAGACGCTCAGTGAGTTTGTTAACCAAATCCTAAAAAAAAAAATGTAATATTCCGTAACTTCTACTTCAAAATCATCATAAAAACCAACCTGTTGTTCAATCCAAGAGTGCTTCCCACTAATCGCGGCAAGGTACTGAAGAATCAGCTTCGTCGATTCAGTCTTCCCTGCGCCGGATTCACCACTGATGACGATGCACTGATCTTGTTTGTACCGACGCATGTGCGCGTACCCATTGTCACCAATCGCGAAGATGTGTGGGGGCAGCTCCCCGATCTTCCTCTCCTTGTACAACTTGATCTGGTCTGCCGTGTAGATCGGCAGTATTTGGTACGGGTTTACGGCCACTAATATTGAACCGGTGTAGGTCTGAAAATTGTAACATTCTAGTTAATAAAACAAAAAATAAAAAAAGGTTTATTTCTCACCAACATAGCAACAAGGATTCTATAGTAAAAGTACTTAATAGTAAAGTATCCTAATATCATGTACATTATATTATATAGCAGCATTAGTGTTGGTAAAGTCAGGGGGCCTGAGTGAGCCAGGTGGCCCTGCCCGATCTCAGGATTCTGAGTAAAAGATGGGTTGCTTGGCAGTTCCGCGGCGCGGATTTAATCTGAAGAAGTGGTGGTACCGAGAGAGTCCACGGCCGTGACTTGTCAAGGTTTCCAAGGGAACTTGGATGAAACGAGAAGCAAGGGGGGAGAGGAGCTCTAGCAGGTTGGCTCTGCTACCTCTCCCGCTTGGTTCGGTCTCTTGCGGGCTTGGTGCTTTTACGATCGATAGAGGACTGATGGTGACTAGTCCAGACGTGTTGCGCATGCAGTTGGGACTGGCCTCGAGGCAGGCGCCCGGGGATCAAAATCGCCCCAGGGCTGGTTTCCCCGGGTGTGGATGCCGGCTGTCCAACATCCAGTCGCAATTTGAGAGATAGCGGTCGTAGCTGATCCTCTCGTACTTTGAGACGGTCACTATACCAGAGTTAAGTAATCCGCAGGGTTTGCGCCTTGTAACACGGAAATGTGCGGTGTTACCGTTTATTTTTAATTATGTTTGTAAGGCTGCGTGCGACCTTCGCACCGACTCCACCTGCTTTGCTGTAAGCTCAGCAGGGCGGTAGTGTCTGTCTCTCTCCTAACTATTGACTCTATCTTCTCGACTAGGCAAGGCCTGTATCTCAGAAGATAGGCACTCAGCTGATAATTTCGTTATATTATAAACTAAAAAACATTGTGTGCTTGTGTTATAATTCATCATCATCATCATCATCATCAGCCTATTTTAGTCCACTGCTGGACATAGGCCTCCCCCAATGAGCACCATAGCGCCCTGTCTTCAGCTTGACGCATCCAGCATCTGCCTGCAATCTTTCGCAGATCGTCATCCCACGGCCGGAGGGCTTCCTACACTACGTTGGCCGAGTCGCGGTCTCCACTCAAGAACTCGTTTACCCCAGCGGTTGTCGGTTCTTCGTGAGATATGGCCGGCCCACTGCCACTTCAGCTTGCCAATTCTTAGAGCTATGTCGATAACTTTGGTTCTCTGTCGGATGTATTCGTTGCGAACTCTATCCTTCAGAGAGACTCCGAGCATAGCTCTTTCCATAGCTCGCTGAGCGACTTTGAACTGTTGGACCAGCCCTATTGTGAGTGTCCACGTCTCAGCTCCGTAGGTCATGACGGGTAGGACGCACTGATTGAAAACTATAATTTTCAAGCACTGCGGTATGGATAACGAGAAGACTCGGCGTAGTTTCCCAAACGCTGCCCAGCCTAGCTGGATCCTCCTCTTGGCCTCCATCTCAAAATTGTTTTACCTAACTGAATAATTTGCCCAAGGTAAGTGTACTCGGAAACAATTTCAAGAGGGTGGCCATGTACGACGACCGATCCGGGATCAATGAGACCATTGATCATGACTTTGGTTTTATCCAAATTCATGCCGAGACCGATGCGTCGCGAGGCTGAAGCTAGGCCGTCCAGCATCTGGTTCAGCTCCTCCAACGACTCCACTTTAATTTTTTTAATCTGGTTTTCAATTGCCCAAAGGACTTACGTGTCTTTGAATTAGGTATCTTAGACCTCATAATTTACCAGTTTTGACAACAATTCCCGGTATATATTGATACTTCACTATGGTTGCAACGAATGATGATGAAGAGGGAAAGAAAAGCCAAAGAAAAGGAATGATATCGTGCCTCTCTATTTTGATACATTCTTGACCCGTGGCACTTGTCCTTGCTAAAAATCGGATCAATATGTTTCCCCGTCAGATCAATATACAGAGTGAAAGGGACATCGACGCACAACCGGTCATGGACTCAGTACATAATTCTGAACCCCCCTGCGTTGTAATTTTTTGTCGGTTATTAAAAAAAATTATGCTCTGCCATACATTTTGAAGGCGTAGGTATTGCACTTTTCTATGAAACAGCAGTTTTATTTTTGATAACCTACAAAAAATTTCAACGCAAGGGGTTCAGAATCACTTACTAAGTCCATGGTAACCGGTTGTGCGTCGATGTCCCTTCCACCCTGTATAACATGACAAATGGACATTCTATAAAAAACGTAAAAACAGAAATAAAATTGAGCCATCGCAACTTTTGTCTCTATTAAAAAGAATTTAGTTACGCCAAGAACTACGAGGGCGGGTCAATAAGTCCGTGACTTTTGGAATAAAACACAGATTTTTTGATAAATAAATGTTTTATTTTTCAACGTAGTCTCCCTTGAGCTCTATACACTTTGTCCAACGCTTCTCCAATTTTTTTATCCCTTCCAAAAAATATGATTTGTCGAGGTCCTCAAAATAGGCCTTTGTTTGCGAGATGACTTCATCATTGGAGTCAAATCTTTTTCCACCAAGCCATTTCTTCAGGTTTGGGAACAAGAAGTAGTCACTCGGAGCCAAATCTGGAGAATAGGGCGGATGAGGGAGCAATTCATAGCCCAATTCATGGATTTTTGCCATGGCAACTGCACATGTGTGCACTCTTGCATTGTCTTGGTGGAAAAGAACTTTTTTCTTGGCCAAATGAGGTCGGTTTTTTTTCAAATCGTCATTGAATCGGTCCAATAAGTTGGCATAATATTCCCCATTGATTGTTCTTCCCTTTTGAAGGTAGTCAATGTGGATTATCCCGCGTGCATCCCAAAAAACAGTCGCCATAACTGTATTGGCTGACAAACCCACCTTGGCCTTCTTTGGCGCCGATTCACCCTTAGAAACCCACTGTTTTGACTGTTGTTTGGTCTCTGGTGTGTTGTGATAGATCCATGTTTCGTCCATTGTTACAAAACGGCGCAAAAACTCCTCCATATTGCGATTAAACAACGCCAAACCTTCCTGTGAAGTTGTTACACGATTGCGTTTGTGGTCGACTGTGAGCAAACACGGCACCCATCTTGCGGAAAGCTTTCTCATGCCCAAGTGATCATTCAAAATTGAAACCACTGAGCCATGCGAGATCCCTACGGCTTCCACAATCTCTTGCACTTTCAATCTTCGGTCGGCCAACACCATATCGTGAATTTTTTCGATTGTTTCGGGTGAAGAGACCTCAACTGGGCGTCCAGGACGTTCGGCATCTTCAGTGCTTGTACGGCCACAACGAAATTCAGTAAACCACTTTTTTACCATTGAAATCGATGGTGCAGAGTCCCCATAGTATTTATCAAGCTTAGCCTTGGTCTCGGTAATGGTTTTTTTTCGCAAAAAATAATGCTTAATAAGCACACGAAATTCACTTTTGTACATTTTTTCCTCAAATTACTGGGTAGTCTGATAAAGATAGCTGTCAAACACAAAATAACTGACGCAGCAAGTTCAAATTTTGACAGGAGTCAACTGACAGATGCATGTTAACAGGAGTAGTGTTGCTTTTTCAGTAAAGAGGTCAGAAATTCAAAAAGTCACGGACTTATTGACCCGCCCTCGTAGTTCGAACATTTTGACCGCATAGGTATTGCACTTTTCTATGAAACTGTAATTAGTTTAGGGGGTCTCGAATCATGCGCTGATTTCATGGTTTCAGTTTGCGCGTCAATGTCTGCCACCCTGTATAATCAAGGTCTGTTCTGAGGCTGCAGTATGAGTTTGTTTTAACAATCTCGACTTAACAATCTCGGCTAACAGCGCCGAACGTGGTCGATGCGTAAAGTAAGAATCTCACAATAGGGCCTCAGAATAAACACATTTTTATAGATTAGGTTACAATGACCATTTAGAAATCTAGGCGCCTGTAAAGGTAAACAACACACAGCTGCTTGCTATGCTTCATATTCATGCTTATTACACAATAGCCACGTTTATAAATATTGAATAGGTTCGTACTGAATGATTGAATGATATCATGGCACTGGCAGTGGAAAATGGAAGAGTAAAACAAGTTGCGCTGACTTTTAAAATGGGACAAAGCCAAGAAGAACAAAGGGCGCAGGCAGATGTCAAAAGTACTTACATAAATGAGATTCTCATTGTATCTTATAAGTAGATTCCTGAGGATGCCGGCTTCGTGCAGGTCGCCGAGTGATATCATATCTTCGACGCCATGCACGGAGGTGGCATGCATGGCCTTGATGCGTCGCTCCGGCGGCAGCCATTGCTCGTTGCCGTCGTCGTCGCGGACGCGAATCCGTCGCCCTTCGGCCGCGAGAACGCGTGCGCCGATCGCTACGTCGAACTCCCGACCAGACACCGGCTCGATCCATATGTAATCGCCCTGGAAATTAGATAAAATTCACTTAGTATTATGGTTCATAGTGTTGTCTGTAGACTTGTGAAGATCTCTCTTAGCATAGGAGTTTAAAAAAAAACAAGTTACAAGAACCTGAAGGTCGAAATATAATTATAGTCACTGCTTGCCAAGTGCGATGTCCTTATGCATTGTAAAATGTGGATGATTTTCGACTAACTGGGCAAAAAGTAAAGAAATGTCCACTACAACATTTTGGGTCGGTAAATACTCGGTATTCGAAATACTATGAAGACTAACTTTTTTTGCCATAACCTATTTGCCTTTGTTAAGAGACGAGCTTACCGTTTTTCTAAGTAGACATATCATCAAGCATTACATATCGTCCTAATACAGACTCCAACACGTAGTCGGTCTCTGGACTCAGATGTAACCAAATGACATTTTTATTGGCTTCTTATCTTATAAACAAAAATCAGGTTTATGATAGCTCTCCTTTTGAAGCGAAGCATTTATGGACGACAAATGATCCCAATTTGGCCACAAATGGATCAGAAACCAATCTAACCACTTTTTTACAATACCTAATCACTTTTGCTATTGATCCTAATAGACAAGTTTATGATACTGAAAAAAATGACGATTTAAGAGCAGGTTTTACCATTAGCTCTCATTAATGTCACTAGACAACTTTCGTGAGGTTGATTCCTATGTATCATCTGGTTCCTGTTGTTAAGTACCTACTTGAGTACTATTAGAAGCTGACTTGTAAGTTATTTATGTGAACATAAGTATACTTTATTTGTTTTTTACGATTTATTTTATTTTAGAATATTTAAAAAGGGTTACAGCAAACAAGCTGGATTTTAATTGTGACTTTCATAAGTAAAGTCAGGTGTAAATGAAAATCAAAAGTCATTTATTCAAATTAGGCTGAGAATCAGCACTTTTCGAACGTCAAAATTACATAAGAGAGTCCCCCAAAACGCCCGCCGTTCACCACTTCCTAGTGCTTAAGCTGTGAAGAAGAAGTGGCGCAACAAACTCACCAGCAGCACAGCTGTCTGTTCAGTTAGAAAAAACATGAATTTAAACAATAATATGTGTGCAAAGAAATGAAAATTTCGAGACACAGAACATTATATTAAATTATCTTATACAACAGGTTAAATTAAAGCCTCCAGGCATAAAGGGCGTGACAGCTTACATAATTATGCAATACTGGATTAATTGTAAAGTACACACAAATGATAAACTAGGGCCATCGAAGTAAAATAAATTAACATAATAATTACATAACAAAAACAAAACCATAGACAGCAAGACGACCAGTCACCACAAGCAGCACCCGTTAACGATCATAACGCTATTACCCCCGTCGCCATATTTGAGGGAAGGAGGCAACCCGACCCCCGACGCTACCGCAAGCAGTGACATCTAAGGGAGCATGACGAACTTGCTGCCGGTTGCTCCGGCAAGAATAATTTATGATCGATTTGTCGAGGTCCCTAGCTAACCACATATTGCAATACAACTCATTAAAAAAACATTGTAATGAGTAGATCATGTCAATAATAAATGAAGGAAACAAAAAAAAATATTATATGGTCAAATAAAAACAAATAAATGAACTCATATACTCTGTCAGTAGGTAAGCTGATTCTGGAGAAAGAACATAAACATTGTCTTGGGTTAATCACAGCGACCAACTATTATTATCGTAAGTAATCGTTAATGGAATAATATGCCTTTGAACAAAGGTTGGATTTTACTTGGAGAAATAAAAACCGTGTTTCTTTTGTGTGTGTGTGTGTGTCTGTGTCGCAAATCAAAACATTTTAAATCGGTTCAAAAGATAGATAAATGAGCGGTCCATGCAGCTGAGACACCTGCCGAGGCTGATGCTGCATTGCCTGAACACTTCCGCGTCACTGGTGAGATCGTTCCGTGCCCTAAGCTGTGCTTCTAAGCTGCGACTGCGTTTTGGGTTGTCGATTCATGTCCGCGCGCATGTTCAACATAATTTTAAACAATTGTTATAGCACAGTGTATTCATATTAAATGTAGTAATGCGGGATAAACGAAGCTGTTATTCTGGCACACAGTGTGATCGAGTCCTTTGACTTCAAACATAAAAACAAAGAAGCGCCGCACGGCGATAGACAGTACAAAGCTTGTAACAATTGCCTTCTTAATTCGTAATGTTAACACTATAAGCCCTTCTTACCCCTGGACATCAATGTTTTATTAAAGCAATATTTAGTACTTATTTCCGTACAAGTGATTTGTAATCTTTAGAAATAAATTATTTCAGACCGTATAGTACGGTATCGCTCTTGACCTAATACCCATACTATACTTGACCTAAACCATAACTACGTTCACCAAGTTCGCTTTTCACTGACTATTATTATTGCTTCCTTTCGTGTATAAATGAAAGCCGGTTTGAGTTTATTTTATCTTGATCTAGGTAATATTTTTCTCAAACATACCAAAGTTGTAATTTAGCAGAGGCTGAAATTATTATTTCGCTATTCATAACTACGAGTATTTTGTGGGTATGGACGCTTTGTTGATGTGCATCTGTCCGCATCTGGTGGACAGGCGCGGGTGCGCGCGGGAGGCGCATGGCGGCTGGGATCGAGAGAAAGCGGAGGGTTACATTGTTTAAGGGCGCAGTCCGGTAAAGGAATGAGAACCGCTATTTTTTATAGCGGTGCTCAATGTTTAACAGAAGGCTGGCCGGTACCTGCGGCTGACCCTTGTGTGTCTGTTGCGCAAAGTTTAAAAATATAATTCGTAAAGGTTTCAAGTACGGGTTGGAACTAGGTATGGACGGACTGAGCGGTTCTTTTGTGACCAACACCTCGGTTCCAAAAGATTCCATAAGAATAACCCCCAATCACTTAATCCATTAACAACGCGTGAACGAATAGCGGCATTGATTTTCGATGCTGGCTCGTGGGATGAGGTTAAAAAGTATGCTTAGCAAGGTGTTAATACGGTGTATAAATTGATGTACTACAAATTGCTTGCTGTCAAGGTCGATAAGACAAGATAAGACAGGATACGTGACATATTACCATTGACCCTTAGACCCCAGGGTCAACCTGACTTCGACTTTAAAAGCCCACTCATGTAATTTCATTAACCATTGCTCTTGTCCTGTTTTAGTTTAAACAAATTCTATCAAATAGCGTTACCATAGATTGCCGTCTCGGCTTCCAACAACACATTGAAAAACTGGTCAAAAGAACCAGAAAATTAATTTTCATATTAAAAAATCTGAGACATATACATCGGTTATTGAGGACACATTGCAATATGCCAATCTTTGTTAGTGAGTGTATTGCATTGCCATTTGGGGCAGTACCTCTAAAAAGTAAATGATCATTTTAGAGAGAGCTCAAAGAGCTATATTCATAGTGAGTTGCTTTTTCACAATCCTCTATCCAACTTTACCCACACTACCAAGTGCTAACCGTCCGACAGTTGTTTATTCTCATAACTGTAATAATGGAAAATAAAATGAAACACTGATCTTCCCTTACATCACGATTTCCAAACACGGAATAGGCGAGCATCAAATGTTTGCTCAATCACCCGCTTAAAACCCGTATCGTAAAATCACTTAGACGTCATAAACACAACATTGTTCGTTACCCCATCATTTATTCTTATTTTACTTTGTCACGTTATGCTGGTTATGCATAACTTATATAAATCCGTGAACTTTTGCTTGACTTTACACCTCTTACTTCTGAATTTTGTTTCTAGAAGTAACTGTAAGTATGAATTAGTTAAATTAGATTTAAGTCAATATAACAAAAAATTGAAAAATATAATTGCAATCTTAAACTTTTTTTAAATAATTTGACTCTCTAACCGTTCTGTAAATTGACATGTCCTATTTAAGAAAGCTGGGTGCTTCTGTGTTCTTTATGAGAATAAATTCTTTAAACCGATTTGTAACTCGGGACCCTTCTGTCACGGACACCTTATTCTATTTAAGATTGTACATTCTAATAATCAGTGCCTGCAATATGATGTTGAGATAAATAAAGATGCATGATTACGATTATAGCGACTCATAGCAGCACCAGCAGCAAACTCGAAGAAAAATTATTAGAGAAGACATAACAAAACAGTTTATAACATCAAAACGAAATATAACTAGCTAATGAGTTATTATTATGACTTACTAGGTGCGAATTAAGGAACAGCTGATGCGAAGATAACAAGGAAGCACGTCGCCGAGTTATCAGCTGTTATAGTGAAGTGAAGGAATGGCGTAAACAGATGGATTATCCTAACCGTTATATTTTAGCTTTATAAACATATAAGTGACTAGATAAATATGAGGCTACGAATAAGAATGATTGCCACTAAAAAACTTGAAGATAAATGAAAACACTCTTTTAGTTCTCCTTGGCCCGACTTCGTCACCTGACTTCGTCCCCTGGGCGTGTGCAGTGCTACGCGAAGCTTCTTCAACGAGGCATCGACTATTCCTGCTGGAGCTGTCCCCGCTGAAGAACGCAACTGAAGAGCCTCGAGTTCGAAGTTTATTTTTGAGACTGTTCCTTTTGAAATTGAGACGGCGAGATCCTTGAAGGACCAATGTTAGCTCGGGGATCATCTAAAGCGTGGACTACTGTATTTAAGGCAAGGGTTTAATGACGAGCTTAATATACAACAGTACAGGACAAACAGCTAATAACGAACCTAAAGTAAGAGGAGTATCGTCCGTCGCGGTGAAGTCAGCAGAAGCGAGTGGTCATCGGGCCGAACCGTGTCGTCGCCGCGACGCGCTAAACACGCGGCCTGCGCGTGCAGACCATGCCCAATGTGTTGTGTTGGGTTCGATTCCCAACAGTGCCCATTCAACTTTGGATAATTAGAATAACAACATTTGAGACTCGAACGATAGCTCAAGACTTAAAATATTTCGACAAGGGATTCAATTCTTGGATCGACAGGGTGGAAGATCAAGAACGCTGCTAAGGAGATGTACAAAAACGGGAACGGTTCGTAGCGACAACTCAGACGAAGACATTGAAAAGAACAGTAACATTTACCACAGCAGAGCAGTGACATAAAAAAGAGCCGAGAAACCAGCTGAACCCCGCTTAAAGATTCAACGATGAAGCTCGACTTGAGTCAACCCTGCTGCGACGTCGTTAAAAGATGCCCTCCCATAGCCAAATATCACCCGCCTCTCCACTAATCCCATGCTTACGTTAGGGTGCATACCCCGTAGGCTCTTATTATCCTTCCTATCCTAAGGGCACGTCATCCCTACCATTACAGTGCCCCCCGGTCTACTCCTTGATATGCAATGGTATTTGTAGCACCATGAAGCATGAGGCTTCAGGTACTAGTGCAAATCTTGGGGTTCATTCGATTAATCGAGTCTGGTCAAACCACGCTGGGGTCGGTGCATTTCATTCATTCATTCATTCATTTGAACAAAGGTTGGATTTTACTTGAGCTTTAAATGCATTAAAAGGCAAATCTACCAAAGAAGAGGAGAGCTTGTTATAAAACGTTATACCAAGCCCAACAAATGAGTTATGAACCTTATGAAGCCGGTGAAAGGAAGCACGTAGTTTGTTCTTATTTGTAGTGTTAACATTGTGAAAATCACTGTTTTATTGTATAAGTGTATATTTTGCCTAATAAATTGGCGAATATGAATTGTGATGCCACTGTGAGAATACCAATAACTTTAAAAATATCTCTAATTGAAACTCTGGCTCCTAGCTGATAAATTGCTCGGAGAGCTCGTTTTTGAAGGACGAATATATTTTGAATATCAGCGGCTTTGCCCCACAGCAGAATACCGTAGGACATAACGCTGTGAAAATGACTAAATAGACTAACCGAGCTGTATCAACGTCAGTGTATTGTCTTACTTTCCTGACGGCGTAGGCCGCTGAACTGAGCCTCCCCGCTAGGCTTGATATGTGTATGTGGGCCCCACTGAAGTTTGGCATCTACTGTTATGCCCAGAAAAATGCCGAAACTGCCTGCAGTTTCAAGCAGCTCTTTATCTAAGACGATGTTGGGTCTTAGATTTCTAACATTCGGTAAGACGAACTTACACATTTCGTTTTCTAGGCATTGAGAACTAGGTTATTTGACGTAAACCAATCCGTAACCATTGAGAGTGCACTGTTTACGTCGTCAAAATCTGCTATATTCCTGTCTTCTTTAAAAATAAGAGGTATCATCTGCAAACAGTACAACGTCACAGATATCATTTTAATAGAATGGTATGTCATTGATATACACTAAGAACAAGAATGGACCCAGTATTGAGCCTTGAAGTACACCTAAATGAACTGGGAGCCCGGAAGATTTCACACCATTGACATCTACACATGCTTCGAGCTTCGTTTTGGACACCGTAATGACGTAGTTTACGCAAAAGTGTGTCATGGTGCACGCAATCAAAGGCTTTAGAGTGATCACAGAAAACTCCAATAGCATTTTGCGATTTCTCCCATGCATTAAATATGTGTTTCAGCAGAGCAACACCCGCATCTG
Source organism: Dasypolia templi (assembly GCA_963555695.1). Lineage (NCBI taxonomy): Eukaryota > Metazoa > Arthropoda > Insecta > Lepidoptera > Noctuidae > Dasypolia > Dasypolia templi. The sequence goes on from OY743152.1 coordinate 6,721,773, forward strand.
TAGTCGAACGTCCTTTTGTAAAGCCATATTGTTCATTATGAAGGAGGTTCTTTAAATTTAAATGCCTTAGCAACTGCTTAAGACGTGACCTTCTTAGTCCTTTTCAATCTGGTTTTCGACCTGGTCATAGCACTGTAACGACTCCTCTGAAGGTTATCGATGACATCCGCTCGGCTATGGACCACAAATCTCTCACCTTACTTGTACTTCTGGACTTTAGCAGTGCCTTCAACTCTGTCGATTTTAATATCCTTCTGGGTATCCTTAAATCTTTCAATTTCTCTTCTTCTACTATTGGTTGGTTCGATTCCTATCTTAAAGGCCGCTCTCAGCGAGTTCGTCTCGAAGAGTCTTCCTCTGAATGGTGCTCTCTTACCGCTGGTGTGCCTCAGGGTGGCGTTCTTTCTCCTCTTCTCTTTTCTATGTTCAATAACTCTGTCACCAGGGTCATCTCTTCCAGCTTCCATCTCTATGCCGCTTTACGATCGATCTGCAGCTTTACGACCATTTCTTGACGCAAGATGCGGAAGCCGCCGTGTCTGCTATGAACAGAGACCTGGATTTGATTAGCGAGTGGTCGCGGTCTTTTGGACTGCAGATCAACCCTAAGAAATCTCAGGCCATAATTATCGGCGGCAGGTATATGCGAAATAGGCTCGATGTTGCGTCGCTGTCTCCACTCTGTCTGAATGGAGTTCAGATAGAATACGCACAAACGGTAAATAATCTGGGGGTGACCTTGGACTCTTACTTATCGTGGACTGCTCATGTTGCTCAAGTTAGCCGCAAGGTGCACTACACGTTCCATTCGTTGAAATGCCTCCAGAGCTTCTTGCCCTTGAACACAAAAATCTCCCTTGCTCAAACTCTCATACAGCCCATCATAGACTACGCTGAAGCTTGAGCGTTTGCAAAATATCTGCATTCGTTTTGTTTTTAACCTCAAAAAGTATGACCACGTTTCTAACTTTCGCAAGATACTCAAGTGGCTCCCTATTCGACTTCGCAGGAACTTTCGGATATTGTGTCTGCTATTTAACTTACTCCACAACCCTTTAACGCCATCCTATCTGCGGGAACGCTTCTCCTTCGCCCGTCCTTTTGATGCGCCTTGCAGGTCGCACCTTAAAAATCTCCTAAAAACCCCTCCCCACTCTACTGACTTCTACTCCTATTCTTTCTCTGTACACGCGGTTCGGTTGTGGAATTCACTTCCACCTGACATAAGGAACTGTCAAACTGTTGTGGTGTTTAAGAGGATAGTGAAAGAACACTATCTTTCCACTGTGTCATAGTTGCATTTGTTTAATATATGTGTATGTATTTATTTTTATCACTTTATATTTATATGTATTTAGTGTTATTTATTTTAGAAGTATCTATGTAAGTATATTTTGATTTTGTATTTTTATTTTTAAATTAGTGAATTGTTTCGTTTTATGTATTTTGTTTTCCCTTTTACTCTTACACACGTTGTCTACATCTAATATATACTCTCCTACTGCAGGTATGCTGGAAGAGATTTCTTTAGAAATAAGCATTACCTTTGTACGTACTTTTCTGTTATCTTTATTTTTCTTGTATTTTTATATGTGTGTACATAATTTTTATATGTAAGTAATAAAAGTTATTTATTTATTTATTTATTTAACCATTTGGTTAAATAAATAAAAAACTTTTCAAATATTTTGTCAAATGCCGATAAGATGGAAATAGGCTTGAAATTGCCAATGTTATCTTTTTTTGTAAGAGTACCTACCCAAAAAATATTACTGGTCTAATAAATCGTTTTGTAGAAATAATCTTTATCAACTATGCGCACAAAAACAGTAGCACTTGTATTGCACATGATAAAAATCGCTAATATCTGGAGCATCTACATTCTACACATAAACAAAGGGAAACACAAAATCTACAATGATCACCTTATGATAACCGAAAATTAATTAAATTAATTAATTGATGACCACCATTAATTGATCTGCCACTTATTTTTATTTTTTTATTTAGAATGGTAAAACTTTGCATGCGCCCATGTGACGGTAAATATGGAAAACTTTATTATTAATACACCTATGTACTATACTATACCCTTGTTTGCAAAGAAATAAATGATTTGTATTCACTTCATTTGATGATATTGTTTTGCATGTACCGATTGGATGTAAACATAGATTTCAAAGATACGGAAAGATCTGATCGGACATTGAAGATTATATCCGACGACCTTAAAGATGATGTTGATACAGAGAGGGAGCGCAGGGCTCTGTCAGTCCGTGGCAACATGCTGGCCCGTAGATTCGCCCGCTGTACGAACCAAGTCAAGATCACGCTATTTAAAGCGTATTGTCAGGGTCTGTACACGGGTAGTCTATCGGTTAGCTGTACCAAAAATCCCTGGACACCTTGCGCGTCCAACACAATAACATTTTCAGGATGATGTTGGGACTTCCTCGTTTCTGCAGTGCCTCCGAGATGTTCGCGCAGGCGACCTAGTTGTCCCAAAATAAACAATTTTGAAATTGAATTTGAATATCCAATTTTTATCTTTTGAGGGTTCCGTACCTGGAACGGAATAAATGGAACCCTTATAGGATCACTTTGTTGCCCGTCCTTCCGTCCGTTCGTCTGTCTGTCTGTCAAGACCCTTTTTCTCAGGAACGCGTGGAGGTATTAAGCTGGAATTTATATCAAATACTCAGGTCAACTGTCCCTTAGAGCTGTGAAAAAATCCAACTTCTAAGCCTAGCCTGTTCTTATACTCCTAATCATAAAAAAATAAATTTTTAATTTTAAACAACACAAAAAACTAAGTTCCCTTTAAAAAGTAAAAAAAAAAAAACAAGTTACCAAGTTATTATCTCATGCCTATCTAAGGTACAAGAGTAATTAATTACCTGTTCCGAACGCTTATCAAAAGGTCAATGTAGTTTCTAAGTCTAGTTCTATAACCTAGCCAAGAGTCCTTTCTCACGATTACAATAGATCTTTGTAGATTAATCTAGATAAAGTTATTTTGTAGGTACTACATGTCCAATAACATCCTGTTAGAGACGATGAGAGGTACAATGATATTATGTTGAGCGATTTAATGTTTATTATTTCATACTCATACTAGCAATTAGCTCCCGCTTCGCTTGATTTTTACGACTTGACAAATCATCGAGAATTCTTTATTATACTTGAGTTTCATATGAATGAATTATACACAGAGAGAGAATTTATCCAGGAAGGTTTTTCCAGGATAAATTTTCTAAATGAAAGTCAAAACTGCATCAAAATCCGTTGCGTAGTGTACAAGATATTTTACGTACTTCAGTATTTTTTTATAAATTAATTTATAAAATCAAATTTTTCCAATATTAATTAACATTAATTTAGAAAATACCTAAATTCTGCATAAATACCTCGTCACTCAAAAATAAAACACAACCTATGTTTCTTGTTGCCAACGGATTTGACAGTTTCCACCATGCCAGTTTTATAACAGTCGCAACTTCTAGCTATAAAATATGCAAACACTACGACGCAAGCTGCGAGTAAAAGCCAGTAACATCATAAAACTTGTAATACACTAGAGCCGGAACTAATATAAAAACAATGGTGTGTCTGACTGATGTGCCAGTATAAAGACATAGAAAGTCGGCTAAGTCCCTATACCGCGCGCTTCAATACTTCGCGATGACTATCTTCATTTATTGATCTTTTTATTAATTGACGATGAGATAGTTACGTGGATCTTTTATCTGTTGATGTCTTAATTTGCCGTTCTTTTTTAGGAAGGAATCATGGTTGATTATGACGCTATTTCTTAAAAACCATTGTACAACACTATAATGTCACTAATATTTAGTAACTATAACCCAGTGAGGTACTGACAGAAGACTTGCACAAGTACCTAAACGCAAAATTTTATAATGCCTAAAGTTATAAATGATCCACTGCAGTCAACAAAATCAGAAAAATCAATGATAACTTTCAGGATATATGCTAGTTAGATAGTGTGTTGAAAATACAACTAATTTGATACGATACAAAAAAATCACGAAGATACTTCTAAAAACTTCGTATATCGATTAAAATCCATACTAATACACATGCAATCATTCAGATTTTTTGTCAGAATATTCTGCAAGCAACATAATTATGTAATAGTGTTTAATTTTTTTAGTCCATGCAATTTTTTTTTTGTTGTGTCATCGATTTTCTATTTCTTTTCTATGCAGTCTGACAATGACCGCGCTTTAGCTCTTGTCAGCCTCTGAAACTTGTAATGTTGGTATGTAAAATAACATAACATCTCGCCTGTAATCCCAGAAGGGTTAGGCAGAGGTGTACCTATAGTACACCCACATTTCGGTATGTGCGTTTTGGTATAAATTAAATACGCTGTCTGTCTTGCCCTTTCTTTTCCATTTACCTACTATACTTTGAAATGGGCCAGTAGCTTAATCTTTCTGACTGACCGACCCCTTGACAATTCAAAAGTGCCTGTAATTGGTTTATTTGAAATAGATGCTTTGAGTTTGAATTTGACCGTGAATTATTAACAAAACTCAATGCATATCAATAAATCCCTGTAAAGGCTCCTGCAAACAGACGCGACGCCACAGCGCGACACAAAGGCACCGCTCGTCGCGCGGCACGCAGTGCCTTTGTGTCGCGCTCTGGCGTCGCGCCTGTGTGCAACGAGACTTAACCTGAAGAACTAAAATGATGAATCACCAAGTATGGGGATCGATTCCCACTTTTTCACTTTATTAATCAACTCTATCAAGAGACTCTGCTGGAGCAGAGTACAACCTCGTATGATTCAAGGGAATGAATCATGATGACTGAGTTAACTGAGTATGTAACAATTTTAATCATACGTGGTTCTATTACTTTATTACCTACTTAATGCACATTTTCAATCCCAATATCACAAATATTAATTAACTTTAATAATAGTCACAGTAGTTACCTCAAAATAAATGGTTTCCATGGTAACACATCACAGTAGCAAAACTTTCAAAAAATAATATCAATTCGACATAACCTCTGTGAGTAAGAAGTGTCGATCGATAATTTTATCTGTAACTGACCGCGATTCTCTCGGGGCATTCAGTAGTTTATTATACTTATCAATAAGCAGTAACCATTCGTTCATAGGTTCAACTTGATTCATGTGACGTGTCGTAAGAGAAATTCATTGAGTAACGTTGAGATGAGGATGTTTTGAGAAAAGTTTTATGAATTGACGATTTGCTTGGATATTTTTTGCTTGGGAAATGTGTTCTGTGAAAACATGTCTTTAATTGTTAAATGAAAGTTTTTTTTCCTTCACCGTTTTTGAGAGCAGTGGTGATAAAATTATTTACACTACACACAGTAAAGCGCTTGCCTTTGTTCGGAGCCTACGACCTACAACTCGTAAGTCGGGTCTGTTATCACTGGGCCACCACTACTATTTAGAAGGAGAACATCGTAAGGAAACCGGCATGTCCTAGAACCAAATATTCGAAGATATTTGACATGTACCAACCCGCACTGGGCCCGCGTGGAAGATCACACCATCCACTTCCTCTCGAAGAGAGGGGGCGTGTGTCCCAAAAGTGGGAACATTATAGGCTGATTATTATTTATATTATTATAATTAAAGTAAGTATCCATAGGTAAGTATTTTAAGGTTATCGACAAGGTTACACGATACACGAGAACCTACCAAGAAAGATTCCAGAAATATTCGATACGCCAAACAAAGGCTAACAAAAGAATGCAACAGTTGATTGTAGCATTAGGCCGTCACTGGTCTGACTTACTGAGAAGAAAATCGATTCTGTAAAAATCTCACCGTGAAGACTTGCGTGGAGTGAGCTGTCAGCGCCATCTCGTCATGGTCAATCCCTAGTATCAGTGGCACTGACAGCACACTTCACGCTCACTTCACCTAAGGTTTCACGATTGCATAACATGCATGCATAATCAGCCTTTTATGTGCCCACTGCTGAGACACAGGCCTTCTCTCTATGAGAGGGAATGGGCCGTAATCCACCACGCGGGCCCAGTGCGGGTTTGGTAGATGTCACATATCTTCGAATTTTTGGTTCGATGTTTTCCTTCACCGTTTTGAGTGCAGTGGTGATGAATTAATTTACACAAAGTAAAGCGCCTGTCTGTGTTCGAACCTACGACCTACAACTCGTAAGTCGCCGTTGATCAAGCCGTTACCACTGGGCCACCACTGATTTCCACTTCTTTCACGATTACATGGTTACAAAATAGCTGTTACCACCACCTGATGTTAGGGATCGACACATTGAAAGCTCACTTCAAGCTCCCTCCACCTAAGTAATTACGATGAGATGTTAACAGAATAGATTTGCTGGAGTCGGACAAAGGAGGATTTCATATTGGTGATTATTAATGAATACTTTTTGAAATTGAAAACTTGCTCCAAACGCCTGTTTTCATCAAAGGGTTAGACAGTGGTGTACTTACCTATAGTAAACCACATTTCGCCTGTTATGTTTACTTAGTCCCATGTAATAGGGGCCAGCCTATTGCCATCAACTGGCCACGAATCCAGACTTCGGGCTGCTACTGAGAAATTCCAGATGGTAAACCCCAATAACACTTTGCCCGACCTGAGAATCAAACCCAAACACTTGCGAACCAGATCAACGAGGCGCGTGATCAATGCTTGTTTTTCTATCTTTTTTTAGAAAGAAGTGACCTTTGCTCTGCAGTTGGTTATTTACTAAATTATATCCAAAAGTTATCAATATATTACTTTACTTCAACCAGCTTATCAAATTATTTACACATCGTTGGCAATTCAACTAAACTCACCAGTGTCGAATGTTAATCTTATTACAACGTGTGCTTGTTTAGGACACACTTTCTGTACCGGTTTATTAAATTATATTGCTTTCTAAATAATGTATGGTATTTGCTTGTTAGAAGAAAGCGAGATTTGAATGTAAATGTGTGCAAAAACTAAAGGAAACTTGATATTTCATTTATAAATATGAATTCACGCCTACCTATCTAATTAACATATCCATACAAGCTGTAAGCTGTCTGTTAACCTGGATTAAGATAAAACTGAATGCAATACATACGTACATAGTCTATGTTGTGTCAATAACAGTTGGGAGGAGAATATCCTTTGGTTGTTGTCGAGTTCGACTTGTTTCAGGGCAATTTTCAGCAACTCGCTGCGCTGAGTGACGTTTCAAAGAATATTATTCAAAATTGTTCAAAATAAACCAAAATCTGATAACCTTAGTGATTTTCATTAAGTTGTAACGCCGAGTGACGTTTGAAAGAATATTATCCAAAATTGTTCAAAAGACATATAGTGACCTTATTGCTGATGTTCTTCAGAAGGGTCAGGTGCGAAGTACTCTCAACCGGCGCTCGTGTATGACCAGATGTATGAACGTAAACGAGGCAAAAGGAGTATGTAAGGAACGTAGCAGGTGGCGTTCTGCGATTTCTTCCTACCCCCATGGGAAGAAGGCGTGAGTTTATGTATGTATGTATGTATGTTCAAAATACACCAAAATCGGATAACCTAAGTGGTTCTCATTAATTTGTAAAATTACATGTATTTTCAAAAGATATTTCATGAAATTATTTAAGTTTGTGTCTATTTAAAACATAGCACGTTAATCGTTGTGTTCGAAGAACCTGCACCGTCATTATGATGTTATCAATAGAAGAACAATTAACTATAAGTATCTAACTGCAACATTTATTATCAAACAAATACTTCAAGTTGTGTACTTACAGTAACTACTTAGTAGAACTCTTAGTAGAACTCCTCAATTATTACAGTTACAACACAGAAGGCTTTAGGTAAACGCTAAATTAAAAAAACAGACGTGTTTTATTAAAATATGAAAGATAAAATTTGACCACACTTTGGCCCCAGGTACATGGAAATAACCTAAAAAGTAGATACGCCTGAATACTATAGCTATTAACTTTCAAAGTTTGAACGCAACTGTCATATTTAGTATGTACCTACGAGGAAAAGCATTATAAATCATACCGCGCTATTTCCAGAATCCGGATCGAAAGTTTCGCAGACTAAAATGACGGAAAGACCAACACATTGACTAAGTTACGTTAGTAGTTTCATTTACGCAATTCCTTGACAATTTATTAGGACAATAAATTGTCAAGGAATTGCGGAATTTAAACAGATTACTCGAATCGATATCAAGCGAGTTGGTTTTGAAACCTGTCGGTCCTAGTTTTGCTCCCACTCGCTATACGAGTCATTGTGTCCACTCTCCCTCTCGTTTTGGAAGTTGACCGCTCGCCTCGCCCATTTCTGCACACTGCCACACACATAGGCTGGTTACACACACAAGTGATTTAGTATTGTATAGTAATGAACTAGTTTTATAAGCACTTAATCATATTTAAATATTACGCGTAGATCCGACCTACTGACACAAATTCATATCTGTGATGTGACTGTGGAACGTTGGTGCATCGATTGAAGTGAAAAGGATGAGCCTTTTGATGACAGGAACGTTTGCATAATAACATAACATCACACCTGCAATCCCAAAAGGATAAGGCAGAGGTGTAGGTACCTAAGTACCTACACCCACATTTTGCCAGTTATGTTTAAGTCCCATGTGTAATAGGGGGTGATGATGATGATCTTTTGCCTATTACGTAGTTATGTAAATGATCATAATTTTCTTGCATTTGTTTGCGTTCGCAAATTGATTTGTCTGGGCCTGAAGCTGTGAGCGTGACTTTAAAAACCATGGCCAATTCGCCAATGCGAAATCAGAATAATATGTTAGCAGTAGGTAACTCCTTTTACGACGTAGTATAATTTGATGGTTCCTCCATATATTAGCTGCTCCAGTTTAAATAATAGTGGTTTGTGGCGCCGTGTTTTATGGATGTATCATGAAGTTTGTCAAATCTGAAGCAAATATTTGGTACAAGTTATTTTGGGATTCTATTTACATTGCCGGATGTAGCAACTTTTACTGCATATTGTAAACCTATGGTGTCAAATGACTATCATAAATCAAGTAATTTGTGAGGAGTTGTCACACCCATGAATAAGTTACTTCGTTGACCATATTGAATCTTTGGAAATTCTCACTTTGACGTTTTCCAAAATGAGAAGTTATGCTTTAACTTGGCTATGTGATAGTGTGTATGCATGTATGCATTGGTCAGCGAGGTGAACGCCCTCAGTGCTGGATTCTGTGGCGGGCTGACGGAATGTGTTGCCAAACGCACTGATCGGAACTCGGCGAGAATGTACCGCTTTGGGCACAAGTAGGTAGCTCACACTGCGTCACCGTCCACGCTGCCGACAATTCATTTTTTTATATTTCATACGCGGAAGTTGCAGCTTTTGACAGCCAACCTCTTTTTACAAGCAATCACATTAAAATTGCCAATTAACTATTGAATTTTATGTTCAATTCCGTCTGTTCTGTTATTAAAAAAAATACGTTTTATTCATCGTCTGCTGCATCGAATCGTATTTAATTTTAGTTTAAACCATTTGAAAAGTTTTATCGTACATTTTATGCACTCATGATGTAAGCAAATTACCTTATCATCTTTATTTCCGAAATATAAAATGGGCAATTGACACTGTAATGGTTTTACGAATCGTCGTTGATCAGGAGGACCAGTCTTAGCTCCAACAGAATGATTGATGGTAGAAAATGTTGAGGTACCTAACTGCCTATTTACAATACAAATCATTATCACTAATTATTCATGTCAGGAATAAAGCCTTGAACTCGAACAGGCGGTAAAATTGCCGTCTCGACATCTAAGCGTCATCCAGTTTGCTAGTTTTTAACCATAATTTTATGTGTGTGTCACAAAACTAGAAGCTATCTTCGACATTCTTTCTAAAGAGTGGTACGTAACTCTAGTTTATTTACATTAAAAAAAGTGTATTCGGGAGTTTTCTTAGATTACATGTAATCTAAGTCAATTTCAAAATTTCATTGTAAACGAATACAGCCTGGAATCTGTAGATAGAACCACCCAGTTAGATAATAACAAACAGCTAAAACTTTTTGCTGTTTCTGCAATATTGGGACTGAAAAGCTTTACAAAACTACTAGTAATGACAAAATGCACAAGCACAATTGCTCTTAAAACGCATCAAGTACCGAGCAGTCGATTAATCGTATCTATTTAAAAAATACCTACCCTGGTAACGATCACCATGATGACGGCGGCATGTGGTCACCGGCCCGATCTGAAACAATCAATAACATTTTATTATCCTTACAATATGTAGAAGAAGATTATGAGGTCACCATAATAAAGAATCTTCTAAACAGTGCCTCTTCGTTATTAAGAAAACGTTTCTATTTGTCATTTAACTTATTTTAGGAAAAGGACTCATAGTTAAATAATAAACAGCCGCACGGGTCGGTCAAAGGTTAAGCTACATGCCACGGTCGTTCGGTGGATGGAATAAATATTGAGAGTCCGTGTCTCGGAAAGTACGTTAAGCTGATGGTCGTAGATATCATTCGTAGATTCGTGCTACCCAGTAACTGGGTTCAGGAAGGTCAGATTCGAGGAGGAGGCTTCGCTCCATGTAAAATTCTGGTATTTATTAGGTAAGACTGGAAGCCTACCTAAACTTACAGTAAGATAAAGGCTAGACAGGTGTAGTGTGGTGAGTAAAAACATCAATAAATGTAATTTTTTTTTTTTTTGGTTTTTTAGTAACGTTGCCCCACACTAGGAATTACTCCTGTGTCGTGGGTGCGTTCACAAACATGAAAACTCACATACACAAGACACCCAGACTCGGATAAGGTGTACTTATACATAATAATATTATACAATGCTCTTATGAAATTATATGAGCACACACTATAACGTATAACAAAAGGACAGTATCCATAACACTATTGTTTGATGTTTGTGGTACCTATGTAGTAATTCGAGTGGCTCGTATTATTGTCATTAGATTGTAAACATACATTGCCAATCGGGATAATTACAAATTTTTTTTTCTTAATAACCTTATTTCAAAGAAGAAAAAAATCTGTTAAATCGATGTAAATATGAAGAAGCTACACGCTTCAAAAGTTTTTGGAGGGGATTATTCCCGTTCTTGTCACGCGGTACGGACAATGTATGGCGCTAGGATGAAGTTACATTGTCGTGACGTCACTTCTACAACAGTTATGTCCTTGTCTAACGCTTATTTTAAAACGTTTATAACTTGGCAATTTTTTAAGCTTTTACACTTTTTCTGGTCATCATCCATACATATGGTTGCAAGTGAGGCAGATGTATTAAATTTAAAATGAATGAGTGAATCCTCAATGAGCTAAAGTTACCTACTGTGTGCAGTTGATCACGTGAAGTTACGTCATGATATCACTAATTTTAGGTGTTTCTCTTCAAGGAAGTTAGTCACAACTATTTATAGATTCGGTTGTACCTATCTATTCTATTAAATTATCCTTTTATCAATGACTATAAATATGACTTTAATATAATAAATATATCATAAGACGAACTAGATACATTACTGAAAAAGAAAAAGAAACATTTTTCAAATTCCAGATATTTTTTATCGACTCAAAATACCAACAATTAACGTAAAAAAGGAGCACGTTCGTTCAGAATCAATTTAAACATGAATACTAAATAAAGTTTTTCTCGTAGTCATTAAAATAAAAACAAACCGTGTTTTTTGGTATTTAAGTACAAATGCAAATTTGATTTCAAATGCAAGGTTGCCCTTCCACTATCTATGTATAGGCTCCTGCAGACAAGCGCGACGCGACAGTGGGACGCGACTCAGATAGAACCATTTCCATGAAATTCTTCTATTAGAGTAGCGTCACGCAGTCGCGTTGTGACTGTTTGTGGGAGCCTTAAGACGGCTTCAAGACTTAAATCTAACTATAAATAAATGAGTCCTTATTACACAGTTCCTACTTGATATATTAATAGGAACCAGTAATGATAAGATAGCAGAATGTAGGTAAAAATAGCATATAATAATAGTATATATTACGTACTGCAAATGAACTCAACTTTAATTCACGTAAAAAGAAAATACTGTGCTAAAATAATTACAAATGTCAAGGGAAAGAGTAATTGCAGTTATATTTCAGCCATTTTCGTAGTCAGTTGTTTTATAACAGGAGCTGCATTACTGTTACAAAAAATAAATGCAGTCGGACATAGCAAAAGGGACCAACCCATAATCAAAATCACCTTGTTCTTATTTACGGAGTTTTTTGCTGGTCCTTCCACAAAGGACCAACTTTTTCCAACCTTGCAATTTAATGGATGTCATTACTAGAATTCCCATTATTTTTTCTAATTAGAAGAGCGCTGTAACCAGCAAAAAGGAAATGATAGAGAGGTTTTACTCGTTCTTGACTCCAATTTCAAAAGAAGGCGAATAATTCTGATAATGGCGATCCTACTACCTTTAAAAGTGCATTCTTATCAGTAAAACACATTCATTCAGTTTTAGTCACGAGGATATGGGATGGTTTTTTGAGATTATCCTCCATTGTGTGTTGTTGATTGTTGTTATGGACTTCCATGAGTGCATTGTTCTATGTACTTGTGTTGCAGGCTCATTGAGGTGGAGGCTATACTCGACCGGTTTAAAGTAGGGTAACGTAGGAACTTGAAGTGTTAAAAAGTCGGAATGATTTACCTATAATAAAGTTCTTGATCTCTTATTAGTCATACACTAGAGTCTAGACCTTATAACAGCACAGAGTCTGGCTTTGTGCCCAGATGATGGCAATAGGCTCGACTTTTATTACATGGAACTTAAACATAACTAGCGAAATGTGGGTGTACCATAACTACTGTACAGATTATAGCCTTCTTGGTGCTTCCATGCAACCTCCGCGTGTTTGTTATATGTTGTTGGCATAGTTATAAGACAAGCGTTTTTGCATTAAAACTAGAAATAACAAGAAGGAGCTAGCTGAAGGGCTGATAGTGTGGATGACATGATAAAATACGTAAAAGGAGTTGATTTCTAATAAATAACAAGTTTAAGTATAAATAGTATTTTATTCATTGGAGTATCTCTCCTAGCCTATCGTCAAAACGACTGAACGGATTTGGATGAAAACAGATAGACCATGACCTAGGTAAAGACATAGGCTAATTTTCATCCTGGGTTGCAGGCGAAGTAGCGCGCAACAGCAAGTAATATTTTAAATGCGAAAATTTGTGAGTATGGATGTATGGTTGGATGTTTGTTACTCTTTCACGCAAAAACTACTAAATGGATTTTGATGAAATTTGGCACACAGCTAGTTTATGACCAGGATGTACATAGGGTTTTTATCTCGGTAGTACTTTCCGTTGAGATAATTTCCGACGTTAACGCGGGCGAAGCCGCAAGCAAAATCTAGTCTTTAAACAGGGTGGAAGGGACATCGACGCACAACCGGTTACTATGGACTCAGTACATGATTCTGAACCCCACTGCGTTGAATTTTTTTGTCGGGAACCGGTTGTGCGTCGATATATTCCACCCTGTATAATTAACAACGTACGAATAATAAGACAGGTATGCAAAGACTTCAGGGTTGCGGGATGTTCGAAAGAGATACCGTGGCCCTGGCACAGGCAACAGAAGGAACACGGGTGGGTTTTAGTCAGTAAAAGTCTGACACGCCCTCCCGCTCCACCCAGAACGGGAGAAGTCATTTGATGATATCCCACCCCAAAAACAACCTAAAAGTAGCTTGTCGTGTCTCTTATAGGTATAGACAAGACTGTTTGCAATGGGTATTTGCTATAAGGACCAGTTAACCAATTTGCAGCATACATGGATTTTATTTATTTTTAATTGTTTTTTTTTTTGTACATAACCACGCAATATAATCCTTCCACTGATTTTAACAATTAACAAGGATCATCTAATTAGAGCTTTTAAAACAGAATAAAACCTTCACATCTAAAAGCTTATTTAACTTCGTTCATAAAAATAGCTTTTGTTCAACTCTGGAGCATTGTATGTGAAGCCCTGTAAATTAAGTGGTGTGGAACAACGGAGTCAATAGGGCTCGCAACGACAAACATCTCCTGTGTGATTGGAAACGATACGTTAGGGTTGCCTCACTCGCCAGGATGCTTGAAAGGGTTAGAGTTCGACTTTGGTTCAGGCATCTGCCTTTATTTCAGGACTGAGATGTAATGCAATTTCCAGGGTGAAATGGGTTCGATTCCCCGGACGGGCAAAGTGCTATTTTAGTTTTACGTGAGGCATTTCTCAGTAGCAGCCCGGAGTTCGAATTTGTGCCCGGTAAATGGCAATAGGTTCGCCCCCTGGTATGGCAGAAGGCACTTAAATATAATTGTCAAAATGTGGGGGTACTATATAAGGTAACCTCTACCTAACCGTTCAGGGCAAGCAGGCGTGACGTCATCCTATGAGCTGCAATGCACAGGAGACTGTTTACAACGAGTGTTTTTATTGGTAAGAAGGTTGAAATAATGAGATTATTGACAAGAGGGTCTAGACAAAGTAACATCCGTAACATTCTATTAGCGATGACGCTAGTAGAACAGACAAAAAATGTACGGGGTTGACATAAGCTATCAATATGTCACCGTTATCATGCGAGGCCTAAGCTGAGATTTTGATTTGTGTGAGTGCACATAGATTTAGTGTATAGGGGTGACGTCGGCCTAGAGCGCGTTTGCCTTAGCCATCGGCTTGAGGCGCTGTGCGTCCCTCGCGCGATCATATTGTTGCGATTGTTAATCACTACTCACACAAATGCAAAGCTCAGCTTAGGCCTCGCGGACTATTACATAGTGAAGCGATAGCGATTGTAGCAATAGAATCGCTCCGATGCGGATGCCATTTGTCTAGGCCCTCTGTTTAGTTTTTATTTGATAATTCTCTTCGAAAGTATTGGAAGAGTTTGTCTTCAAGTTAACTATTGAAAGGGTTTTCTTTCATCGAAGTCAAATCGCAGCACTGGATGTTATGGCCTTTTCCCAGCAGTGGGTTAATGCAGGCTGATAGTAACAGAGACAGTAAAATCATATTAATAATAATACGAGTACTATTAAATCTTTGAAAAAAAAATGCTATGAAATTCTTCTTTTCGGGGCATGAGAGAATAACTAAGATACCGAGGCGAAAGAGATTAGATAATCAGCATGGCTGGTGATGGTACTGACAACCTATTTTTTTTTTTTTTTTTTTTTTGGTATGGCATCTCGTAGTTGACCTTGAGAGGTCGTGACTACTTAACCGGACTATCCTGTGGCTGCAATAGCGGACTCAAAGCCTCCAGCCAGGGGCGTAAAACTACTTATATTATTAAGCGAACGCTCGCTAAGGGCACCCCTTGTGGGGTACGGACCTCGGCTTAGGGCGTCGCTAACGGGAGGACAGCAAGATGGGACAGGCTGGATCAAGTTTTGTTGATTGTTATTAATCGGGGAATTTAAAGCTACAGGCTCAGCTACGGCGCGGGCTGGCACTTCGTCGAGCAAGGGTCGGGGGGGACTGACAACCTAGGCGCACCAGACCTACTTATAGGTGAAGCGCCGGTGGCCCGCGAAATTCAAATTTTCTTTCGTTTTGTTTTTCAATTTGCTGCCCGACACTGCAGACTTTTTGGTGAACAAATATGATTCGACCATAACAGGTATTTAAAATCATCAATACAACCCTGTAAGTTCAAATAATCCTGTTGATTGATATTTTATAAAATTGCCATTCTTTAGGATTATCAGCCTGACACTGACCTGAAAATTGAAAAAAAAAACAAAAGAAAATTTTAATTTCGTGGGCAACCTACTGCTAAGAATCTTCACCCGGCGACGACGGTATTTTGTTTTTGTCAGACAGTCAACATAAAAAGATTGTATTTTAAGTTCCATTTTTGAACTTCGCTCCATAAAGTTTTAATGGAGCAATGTTTATAAACGAGGTAGCCCTAATCGCAGCAGGTGTGAAGTGAACCATTGTTCAGTTATTAGTATGCCGCATTGTTAACAGTGCCTTATCGAAATGCATTCAGTTTTATGCCTTTAAATTGTAGAGGCGTTCCTTGGTCCTAGACTGGGTAAGCTGAACGAAGAATGGTTGAATATTGAGACTGGGAAAAGGATTTTAGTATTTTACGATTGCTGTGCTGCAAAGAAAATGTATTTCCCGACACTTTTCAACGGCAAACTGAGATAGGTAACAAGACTATAATAAGACAGCTTACATTGGATGTGACAGCGGGTTTACTAATCAGCATTTTTTTATTTATGCAAAAAAAACGAAACTCTACATAATAAAGTTTTCAGAATTTAAAAATTAAAGCAACATATACTGTACTGTACTGTACAACATAACTTGTATACTGGTGATTTATGCCAAATTTATTGTCATAAATCACCAGTATATCAATTTATTGTAACATGTTCACATGAATAGACATGTGCATCGTTACCAAGTTAAAAATGGATCAATTTCAATGCGTATTGGGAAAATGTTGCATTTATATAACTTTGTTGAGCCAGATTCACATTACTGTGTTGTGTCGTGTCGTGACGCCTTCTGACGCAGTGTTAGCCAATCAAAACTCGTTGTGATTTGACGTAGTCCTGAACAGATTAGTTTGATTGGTGTATCCAGCGTCACGACACAACACGACACAATAATGTGCTTGTGCCTTTAGAGACACAACTCTATGTATGCGCCAAGGTAGGCAAAACGTGCACTTTGCAAATAACTTCAACTGAAATCCATACCTACTTCTATACGTTCTTCTGCGTGACCGCGTTGTTCTTCTTAACTAACTACGCAACGGATTTTGATGCTTTTTTTTCCACAAATATCTAGAGAATTTAACTTACATCAAAGAAATCTCGATGTTTTGTCTTCTCAAGTCGTAATAATCGTGCGATGTAGGGATGGGTCGCTATAGTTAAATTATAAATGCGAAAGTAACCCAGTCTGTCTGTCTCTCTGCCTGTTACCTTCTAACGGCTGAACTGGTTTCGATGTTTGTCACACGGATAGATTATTACCTGGGCTAGGTACTTAGGATACTTTTTATTCGGATGTACGTTGCCGTGGGATATTTTCCGACCGCCCAGCGGGCGCAAGCTTGCGGGCAAAAGCTTGTTCGATGTAAGTAAGAAGATCCAAAAAGATAATAATAAGAAAGGGAAACTGTGCGGTCAAAGTAAGAACGGGATATACCTTGACATGGATCGTACCCTACCTGTACAAACTTAACTTTGATGAGTCAACAATGCTGCCTCAAAGATATCAGAAATGGCTAAAGGGTCATCAAACCTGCATGTCGATTCTGTAAAAATCTCACCGTGTAGACCTGCGTGAAGTGAGCTGTCAGTGTCATCCCGTATACGTCAATCCCTAGCATTAGTGGCACTGACAGCTCAGTCCACGCTCACTTCACCTAAGTTTTCACGGTGAGATGGTTACAGAATAGCACTACAGTTCTTATTCAATCGGAAAGCGCCGAATGCATTACCACTTCGGCATAACAATCAAATGGGAAAACCACAGAGGAAATAGGTAAGTACCTACTTAAATTCAAATCAAGCAAACGCGAGAAAACATCTATTTAAAAAGCGAACATGTCTCATATGTCTTAATAACAGCACCTTAAGAGCTTTAAGATGACTTTATAATACGCGGATCGTGCTCCACTCCGGCAAAGCTTATTGAGGTGAGTGCGCTCATGCCCCGGCGTAATAGTACAACCACAGAGTATACAGATGGATAAAAGGGCCAGTGTTTACAATAATTGAATGATGATTTATTCCTATGAGTTGCTCAAACTCTTGGGGATTCATGTGAATGGAACAGATTGATAAGATTAGAATTAACTTATTATACAGGGTCCAATTAAATTACCAAGGAAAACTCCGGAGGTATGATCTAAACATGATCAAATAAAATTTTTTATTTTTTGTGGGGTCATCGACTGCAGTTAGTCACTTGAAATACCAGTAAAAAAAGCTATTTTTTCTTGTTGTTAAAACTTCACGAACGTGGATTGTTATCGATATCTAAACACGATAAAACAAAAGAAAACAGATTTTCTTAACTCATACTTCAAGTAACAACACTGCCAGCGGTCGTTTAATAAGTGCATTGAAAAAATACTCTAATTTTAATGCGCGTAAAATATAAATCAATGATTAAATGTAAGCAATATCTTAATTGTAATTGGTATTCAAGCAAATCAATTATTTGAATTTGAATTTGGTGTATCGTAGGTATAGACGGTAGGTAAATAATATGTGTATTCGTAATATAAATATAGGCACCAGTACCCTAATAGCGTATCACTCTATCAATCAGAATCTGAATAATTTAGAAGACTATTGCTAATCCATTAATTCATATGTTCGAATTTGTCTGCTCAAAAACGTAAATAACGCAATGAATGTTGTCGAACTGTCAAATAAAAGCCATTCCTACTTTTAGTGAGTTACGTAATTACCTTTGCTTTATTAATAACGTTTCGTGAATTTATACTCACAAAACATTAAATCGAATCTCTGCATTCTGATTCACTGATTCTAAGCCAACTAGGTGTATCTTTAGCTTTGTTTTTGCCTTAGGTCTTGGCAGACCTGTCTCGTATGTACTATAAAGAAACCTAAAAACCCACCTATTAAATCCTATGATAGGTACTTTGTTTTGCAAGCAAAAACTATAACTTTAGAGAAAAGTCACGAGACGAATAAATTTTATTCGTCTCGTGACTTTTCTCTAAAGTTATAGTTAGTCTAATCCAATTTATTCATTAAATCAACTTGGGTTAGAGCACATCGACGACGACGACGTGCTTATGACGATAAAATTTATTTTCTCAATATTTGTTTGTACTTTACCTACTGCTTCTCGTCTCGAAGCGCAAGCGCACGTGTAAGTGAGCGGCGGAACTAAACGGCGGAAGTCTTTTATCTGTGGGGTGTTCATCTCGTGCACAATACGGAGTGACGCTAAGCTTCTTTATTGATGCTGTGGAATTTTTGGTAAACTAGATCATGGGTTCAAGGAAGTGTACACTGTTGCGAAGGTTTTTTATGATGTAATTATTTATTTACAGCCATTTTTAGAAGATAGATTAATCATATTCATAATGACAATATATTATATTATCAACTGCTACAGCGTAGATATCACGAAGCCTCACGAATCTCAACGATAGTTTGGCTGTTCTTTCGAAACGGTTCGCAGCAAATAATCTTTCAAAACTAAATGGCTTAAGTTCTCATTACCAAATGTACGTTTAAATCTTAATGGCACGAAACTACACTTGGGAGCAAATAAATCGAGCCACTACCTTTTTTCACGTAAAATGGTAAATATTTTTGGGAATATGGAACGTATCAATTCGAACTATATATCGCCTAAAAGTTAAGTTAATAACCTTAACAATGAGGGTAAATTATTGAATAATAACCTTATTGAATGATAAATTATTGGCTCTGCAAGAAAAATGGTAATTTTGATAGAAAATTTAGTAGGGCTAAAACAGTCCATAAAAACAATAAAAAACAAAATTATTGCAAAAAAAATATTCTTAATAACTGGTATTACCCCCCCGTGCCCTGATGCATTCTTGTAGCCTATTAGTCATCGATCTGATCAGAGTTACGATGACATATTGT
This sequence comes from Dasypolia templi, assembly GCA_963555695.1. NCBI lineage: Eukaryota > Metazoa > Arthropoda > Insecta > Lepidoptera > Noctuidae > Dasypolia > Dasypolia templi. The sequence goes on from OY743152.1 coordinate 6,741,435, forward strand.
AGTATGTTCTCCCACTCTTCAAGCACAGCGACTTTAAGCTCGGGAATGGATGAAACAGCGGGAACCCTGGCTCGGACTCTCCGTTTTAGCTCGTCCCATAGGTGTTCGATCGGGTTCAAATCGGGACTTCGTGCTGGCCATACCATTTGTTGAATCCCGATCGCAGACAAGTATTCCGTAACGATCTGCGCGGTCTGATTGCGACACCTCGAACGTCACGTAACGCTTGCTGTAGCTGAACAGCATTAAGTCCACGGTCGCGCAACGAATTGGTTGCAATAAAGCGGTCGTCACGTCCTGTTGTTGCCCGTGGTCGGCCAGTTCCAGGTCGCCGAACAAAAGCACCAGTCTCCAGATACCTGCGGTATACCCGCTGTACCTTTGAACGACTCAAATGAAGTCTGCGTGCCACTTCACGTTGTCCGTGTCCAACCTCAAGTAAAGCTACAACTTGGGCAGCTTCCGTCGGTGTAGTATCCATTTTATCAGGTTATTTTGATTACACAGACACAGATAAAGACAACAATAACAAGTAATATGGGTATGATTAACAAAAACCTCAAATTTAATCTTTTCTTAACAGAGTACAATACAAATGTCATAAGCAAATTAAATGCGATAATTTTATTCTACCCTTTAAACTTTAATTAAAATGAAATTTTGACAACTAACTACCCTCATTGTAAAGGTTATTAAATACCCTTTTAGGCGATATATGTTTCGAATCGATGCGTTCCATAATACCAAAAATAATAACCATAATGCGTGAAAAAGGAAGTGGCTCGATTTATTTGCTCCCAAGTGTAGATGCTATTGCAGAAACTGCATTACTCTAGATTCAAAATTTTGCGATGGAAAGTTCAAAACCCACACCAAACGTGTCCTTAACAACCCAATATATTAAGACTATAGACTATGTCGAAGACAAGTAAGTTTGGCAATAATTCCTTCTGCATATTTGGCATTATTTCGACGTAATATTCTCATTATTTACATGTACCTAGAATTCTAATTTCAACTCTGTATTGGCTTAATAGCTGGATCGGGTTAATTCATATTTGTTGTAGTTGTTATGGCAATCACGTCATTTCGTTGAAATAGGTTTTTATTTTTACTATTTAATTTATCTTTTAATCGATTCTTTTATATTTTGTGAATGTGAGAACATTGTACGCCTTGTAGACTGTTGATTTGTAGTCCATTTTCTATTTTGTCAAGTATCTGGTACTTTTTGACAGGCCTACACTGTCCTTGGAATACCCATTAACACTGTAATTTTTAAAGAGTTACCATGCAGTTTCTTGTCGGCTCTTGTCCATATGAAACGACCAATTGGAACCGTGCACCTAGCTTCTGACGTTTCATAAGTGCCCATGTAGGTTTTGTTTTTGATTTTGAACATTACTATGATTATGAACATACTATGAGAGCTTGTTTCAATGTCCGAAAAGTCACTTTAAAAATAGTAAAATCTGAATGAAATTAGATGCCAGATCGGAACCGAAGCGAAAACTTATCGTAAGGTAGTGAAATATGCTATGACATCTATTAACACAAACCGACCTACAATGTTGTATAATGTAGGTCGGTTTGTGTTGTTACATGTCAACGAAAAAAAGGTCTGCATAAATGTATAATTATAGTTAGTAACTTTACATTTTAATTATACATTTTTACACACAATAATTATACATTTATGCAGACCTTTTTTCGTAGATCGTTTTATCTGTATTTAGCGAGTATCTGCATGTTGATGCAGTCATTATTTAAAACTAGCTGCCCGACCAACTTCGCACGGCTATACCAATAAAATAATGAAATAATAAAAAATATTAAAATAATGATAAAGTTAGAGCGTTTTTGAGTTTAGGCGAGACTAACAAACAGCAATTAGGTATTTCTATATAAAAAGAAGCAGATAGATGACCGAGATGTATTGCTATGATCCAACCGATCTCTATTCATACACATGTGTATAACGCTACCGTATAACTGGCTGCTACATAATAAACAGCTTAGGTAGCTACAAAAAAAAAGTTAGTACCTAGTCCTACACACTGCAATCCTACAAGAACCACACAAATCACATAACATCACGTTTCCTAGAACTCCGTACATCTACTTCACACATACTTCAACAAACTAGAATCCAGTTATCGTACAGTTTTCTCCTAACTATAGTAAAATACTCGTTTGACAAGCGGGTACCATATTTGTCACCTGAGCGAGACAACCCGCTATGTAACGGAAAGGGGAGGCAAGTGGCCGATCTGAGATAGTGAATGCGACTGCGTTTTACGTGTGTGTACTAACGGCAGAAGAGTTCAGTGTGTGGGCAAACATTATGTGCTTTTATAATTTCTTATCGTGGACACGATGATATCGTCACTATGATCCTCGTCCACGTCATCGCATCGCGATAAAACAGGGAAGTCAAATGTATGGAAATGTATCAAGACGCTTTTAAAGAATCATGCCCACTTTCCATACATGGATTGACCTGTCAAATGATTCGTTTTACAGGTCGCGTCTACCTACAACTAGTGTTGTCTATTAACAATTATTATTTATAATATCACAATATCATATCATCTTTTCATTTAGAGGCCAGGGAAAAATACTATTAAGTAAAATAGGTTTTTGAGGTTATACAGCTGTCAGATAAGGTTTGACAGCTGTTTACCCTCAAAAACTATGCGATTACAATGTTAACATCAAATTGTTTCATAGTTAGTCGCCGAGAGAGTTTCAATAACTCTGAAATAAATGCCTCTTCAATGTAAATAATATCATTATCAAATCGGCATGAGGCCGCAAACAGCAGATATTCTCGTAATATCCCGCCGATACTGAGACATCACATGTGATGTTAGGCCATCCTTGTTTTCTAAACTACATTTTGTGCAAGTTAGAGCAATCTATGATACCAGCTTATTACTAACCGACTGCTGGGCAAAGGACTCAACTCGCTTGGTCAAGACGGGGTGGCGATTTCTGAATTTTATTGCGATTGTTACTTGCCCGGATTTGAACTCACAGCCTCGTGCATAAAAGGCGATGTGTCAAACAAATGAAAGCCTGTGATAGAGTTCGTTTTAATTATAAATTGTAGTCTATGGTTATTATGAGAAACGGAACGTGTGTAAAACACGCTCCGTTTCCGAAAGTCCAATAAGAATGTTAAACATAGTAACATTGTTTTTTTTTCTTGGCTTTATTTGAAAATTCAAATAAGTGATACGTAATAAGCAAAAAAAAACAATTTTTTAGATATTTTACATCACTAGACGCGTTAGAAAATTTTCAGGTCAAGACTGAACATGATTTTTCTGTCCACTCTATGTTATAAATAAATTCTTAATTTCACCAAAAGCCACAGAACGTGAATATGTGAACCTACAATATCTAAAGACTAAGAGCATAAAAGGCTTTTATCTAGGTCACAATATTTTAAATACTCTCGACTCCTAAACTAGATGTATGTGTCCTAGGAGTCAGTAATTATCCGTATTTAACTTATCATCACGCCTTGTTTCCCCGAAGGGTTGGGCAGAGGTGTACCTATAGTAAACCCACATTTCACCAGTTATGTTTAAGTCCCATGTAATAGAGGGCGAGCTTATTGCCATCTACCGGGCACAAATCCAGACTCATATTATTGTATTTATCCAAACAAAGCCATATAAAGTAAATCTGGACGTTTCGACAATAGGCAAATGGTGTAAAGGAAAAAAGGATATAATTTACGTAAAGAAAACACAAAATGAAAAACGTTTAACTGTGTGGTGAGGTGAATAAATGTAGGGTTTGAGTGTGTGTGTAGTGAGTGTGTATGTAGTGAGTGAGTGTAGGAATGTGCGTGCGTGTATGTAGGTTGTAGGTGTAGGGTAGGTATGTGTAGTGAGAAGGAATGGGGTGTAACCAGTTCACATCCGTTTCTGGTTAGATTTAGATTTATATAGTTCATCATTGCGCGTACCTATTTTCATAAATTTTATGGACGTATTGCTTAATGTGGCAAGATTTTGAATTCAAGTTTTTACGTTTCAGTTTTTAGTCGACTTCTTTTTGAAAAACGTAAGAAATAGGCAAATTATCCGGTAAAATGCTAAGCCAACTCTAGGTTTCTTTGGATGTTGTGGTTTGTTTTGCAAACATTATTTTTCGAGAAATCGAGCAAATCTTAATTTAATATTTTTTTATATACAGGGTGACTTTGAATTTGACGTTTTAGTTCCAGGACATGATAATGTGACCCATTTGCAAAAATTAAGCACCTCATAGCATTGGCGAAAATTTGTGGAATTCGAGAAAACACAAATTTCATGTATTTTATAAAAAAAAAATACAATTCGTCACTTAACATCTTTTCTCTAAACTCTCTTCTGGCCTTGATTGCTGAAACCCAAACAGTTGAAAGTTAAAGGAAGAAGTTTATTAACCATTTTCAAAAATCATCTACGTACTCATGAACTTTGACACCAGTTATCTCAAAAAATTTACTGCTGCATTAAGCGTACATATTACGGGGAAGACATCTTCATATAATCAGCTATCTCAAGAGGTATAAAAGTTTAAAAAATATTTAGGATTGCCAATAAAACAGTCGATAATGCTGGCAAAGGTCGAATTTGCTAATTGTTAAAAATTATGTGATAATCGAATTAATTAACTGGTTTATGTTATCGCTTTACCTTCTCACCACCCAGCAATCCTACTTTAGGTATGTAGCTAGACCGTCGCTATCAGGTCGCTATTAGTAACAGTCGATGAGCTAATCACTGCGCAGTTGTCATTTAGTTCGCGTGTCTGTAGAATACTGTGCCCGTACAAACTCTTAATTCGATTTAATCTTTCAATTTTGAAGCTTTAGTAAAAAGGATAACTTTTTAATAAAACGTGCACTGGCAATAACAGACAAGTTTGTATATCCTATGTATTTTGCATAGACTTTATGGGGGTGCTTAATTGTTGCAAACAAGTGATCCTGTATGCTAAGTTACACGTATGCTTACCTGTGTGCTTAGTTACTAAAAAATATGCATTTTTCTTCTACGCTTACCGTACTGTTGATATCAGTAGATAGCATACAATTGCTAATAAATTAAATGAAAAGTTCAAGTGGTCTGCCGATAGTGGCTGCATAAACTTTCATTGAATGCTACTAGGTAGACTGTTTGCACAGAAATATCAAGCATATTTACATACTTATTTTAAAATTAACATAAATAAGTTAAAACGAAGTTACCATGCGTGTGCGCAACATAATTTACATATGTTCATTGCAATCAAGTAATTTAATTAATTACTAAATGATCCAAAAAACCGGCAAGACTCCCTGGGTACAAACACAAAAGTCTGTTTCTGAAATTATTATTGTTAAAAGAACAAGTTGGAAAATATACATAATAATAACTGAGGTACCACCTTTGGTACCCTATGAAATGTCGTTGTTTTTTTTTTTTCTTAGCTGTAACCACAGATCAAATAAGAATATTCGAATGGTGAGTTTGAATATCTATAATATCGGTCGATATGTAAAGAACTTTCTGCCAATGTCTAGCATATTATTATTTTATTTTATTAAACATATAAACCTACATGGGCACTAATGATACTTCAGAAGCTAGGTGCACGGTTCCAACTTGTCGTTTCCAATGGATAAGAACGGGCCAGAAACTCCACGGTTACTCTTTAAAAAAATAATTGGCTTAAACAAATACCTATAGGTAAATTGTTTTATAGATTGTATATTTGTACGTTATTATGAACTAACTGCACTATCTAGGTGTGTCAAACACGATGAAGTTTAGAACGCATTGTCGTGTCTCTCCAACGATGTTTTAACGATGTAGGTAACGGTTTCAATTAGTCGTAAAGTTGTTACTGTACGTCATAATTTTATGGGCATCAGTAATTAAATAGTTTTGTTGTAAAGTAAAGTAAAATTGTTGATAATCGCCACTGAATAATTTCAAAGTAACTGTGATTTTAAATTCATTGGACAAGACGCAACGTAGGCCGTAGCGCAAAAAAAAACCATTGAAATTTTATATTAAAAAATACTTTCAAAAGATCAACTGTCCCACATATATTTCCTATTTTCTAAATAGTTCTCTAAATAAGGAATATTATAGAAATATGGCGACGTGTGTCGATACCCTTGCGTTATCCCATCTTCCTAGCACAGAGGGCTGTGCTGGGGGGGGCTACTGCAGGTGCAGAAAACCTTTGAAGTTTTTGAGGGTTCGGCGACCTTATTAGAAGCTTTATGTTTAAGCCAATTGGGGGTTGAAACACTAGGGCTGTGGGGTCCAGGTGCTCATCAAGTATTTCGGGACATCGCCAAGCGGTTGGACGTCCCTTCACGTGACCAGAAGGCTGGATATTCATCGTAGAAAAATCAGCATCGCCATCCAACGTGGCCACGCTGCCAGACCTTTGGCCACTTTCCCCACTGACAGCGATGTGGACGAATTTTTTGATGCCCAATGAGCTCTACCCCAAATTTTTCTTTATGTTATTGTACATACTCGTAATATTTATACTTTGGTGTTACATTGTATCTTTTTTAATTATGCAAATTATTTACTTAGAACTGAAGCTGTTTTCAAGCAGAAATATTGCTAAAATAGAGTTTACTAAGAAACGTTTTTTTGTAGCTTTCAAACTCTACTGTATGTATTGTGCCAATACGAGGTTTAGCAAATAATCATAGGTATATATTTGTATTCCTGTAGCTGCAATGCCCGCAGTAAAGTTGGTGTTTAATTTTTATTTTTTATTATTAGATATGGACTTTTACATATCTCTGACATAATTCTTTCATTTGACATTATATACCTAATTTTTTTTATTTTATTTTTTATTTTACTTTATTAGATTATTTTATATTTTGTAAATGTGAGAACGTCGTAGGCCCTGTGGATTATAAATTATAGACAATTGTCTATTTGTTTAACATATAACTGTTGACAGGCCTACACTGTCCTCCCATACCTGTTAATCACTAATTGGAAAACATTGTAAAAGACATATTTTTAAAAGAGTAACCATGGAGTTTCTTGCCGGCTCTTCTCCATGGGAAACGACCAATTGGAACCGTGCACCTAGAATCTGACGTTTCATAAGTGCCCATGTAGGTCTATGTGAAATAAAATATTTTGATTTTGATTTTGATTTTAAAGACAGCAGCTGAAGCTTGCGGCTCGCTATGGTTCAGTGCGGATCGAAATGCGTCCGCGACTAAGTATGTATGTACGGCTATCTGCGTGTGCGCATTAAAGTGATACCTGTTTGTTTTGGATAAGATTAGATGCTGGGTTTGCTTGTCAAGTTGCAGGTTGTACGTCATAAGTTTCTGTAACTACTTAGGTGTTAATTCACAAAACCACATAAGACTCCTGGGAGTCTGCGTCGCTGCTTTGTGCATTAAATTAAATGAGTTTTTTCTTTGCAGTTCATTCTGGTAATAGATATAGTAAGTTACTTAGTACTTACTACTACAACTAGCTTCATTTTTCTGACCGACCGACCTTGACAATTCAAAAGTGCCTAGTAATTGGTTTATTTGAAATAAATGCTTTGAGTTTGAGTTTGTCTTCTTTATCAACTCAATGAGTCAATCAAACCCATTATTTTCCTACGTCTTTGATTTTTTATCGGGATCACAAGAATTAAGTACTGGCCATGCAGGGTTCTCACCTATATCATACGTACCTACGTGTACAAAAGAGCTGTCACTTGGTATTCAAAATAATTTATGCAAAATACGCATACAGCGTGGTTCACGACCGTTCAAGTAAATAATACATGACTTTACAAACGCTGGGCGTACCATGCATTGTATAGCGTATATGTTACTATAGTTAGTTGTATGAATGTATGAGCGTGATGTTTACCTCAGTGCCTCTGTGGGCACTCCTCGCCTCTGCGGGAGGGCCGTGACCCGCCACCTGCTGGTCGCGGGTGAGCGCTCCAGCCGTTGTAAACTACCTTATTAAATACTACTAACAAATATATACGTCAAAAGCATGCGTAAGATTAGCTTTGTAGCGGGCGATGACCTAAAAGGCTAGAGTTTGAATTTTGAATTTAGATGAAACGAACGTCCCAAATGCGGTTTGAATGGAAATTGACGAAGGCCTCAACATCCCCTACCAAGAAATTGGGTTCATGATGCTCCGGATTATAAAGAAATGCAGGGAAGGAGTCGTTATAAAGTGCATGTTCTCACTCATTGTGTGTTTATCACAATAAGTGACATAGGTAGGTACAAAATATCGATATGTTTATTGTCACAGAGCGTTTAAATGGTAATTGTGTAACAATACCTATCAGCTCAACTCAATTCTACCTTTTAACTGCATTTGATTACAATACAAAACAACAATATGTACCTAAGTATACTGATGATTAGTCAAAATTCATAAAAATTGAGTAAATTCACCACGAATGAAATCTTTGGTCTTGAATTGAATTGAAACAATTTTTTACAACATTCATTGTTTTACCCAACCAGCCAACGAAATATGTCCCACAAATCTAAATCTGTAACAAACAATACTAGAAACCGAAAGTAAAACGCTGTTACGTATCGAAAACAACAGACCAATCTACCAATTACGATTACAAGTGCGTTTGTAGTGGCGTAGTCGCAAAAGTGTCGTTATTATGTAAACAGCGATGTTTGTGCATTCAGTTGACGGGAGGCGGTCGCATTCACACGCGACTGGCCACCGCTTCCTGTCGCCGCTCGCCACCTCTAGGAAACGCGCTCATTCATGCGTGCGCTTGCGACCATCGGCGGCAACAGCCGATCGGGGCCGAACCCCCTGGTGCGCTATGATGACGTAACGTTCTGTTAATCATTGGTCAAATGTCGACTAGGGTAAGGTTGGCTATAGTGTTTTGGGGCAGCTGGTAGTGAAACTGACTATGAATGTGTCAGTTACAGACAAATTAGCTTTAGCATTTAGATTCGACTTACTAACGACTTATTAAAAACCCCCACCATACGGGGGTATGGTGGGGGTTTTTAATAAGTCGTTAAATTGACACAGAAAAAATGGCCCGCTGCCCGTGCTGTGACAGAACGGCCACCAATCACAGTCCAATCCACAGAAGAGTTATTTTTTACATTTTGGTACGGAACACCAGAACTGTAAAGCTATGAGAAGATGACTAGGTACAATGACAGATGATGTTAAGACAGTTAAATCTAGAGTAAACAGCGTAAAATTCTTAAAGATAAAGCCTAACAATTCTGGGGTTTTTTGAGCAGACATCTGGCTAATAATAGAGACAAGATTCTCATTAAAAAGAAGACTAATATTTTCATCTGCATAAAATCTTCACAAATTCATATGAGACGGTGTTAATTTAGTCTCAGGTTCCTTTAAAAATCGGAAAACCGTTAACCGATCGTTTGCTAAACTAACGGTAGAAACGATAATTAAATACGAAATTCTGCACGATGTAGCTGTGCTTACATTGGCAATATTTCAACTTACTGAATTTTAGATTTTTTTCTTAACACGATACGTTACCAAATATATCGAATTGAAATTTAAAGCTTGATTAGGCATAGGCTATTAAAAAAAAAACTGTACTTTTATGAAATATTTAATGTTATCCCCAAAACTAAAATTTCAAAATTTCATTTTGTTCTAGTTTCCCAATTATGCTCAATACATGTTAACGTACCAAAGAAGAATGTAATATTTATGTTTATCGATATCGTAAACTATTTAGAGAAACGAGAAAGTTTTTATTCGAATGCCTACCTACGTTTCGTTATTTTATAAAATCTAAAATCCTCTTTTCTGCAATCTTCGTACTCCTACAATTATAATTTAAATAAGCACGATGATAACCCATTTTTTTTTCGAAATCTTATCTTATATGATAAGAGATTAGAGAATCTTTCACAACTGCTGCAGGATCTTAATTAAGAACATAATAATCATCTTAATTCAAATAGTGTAACGTTTATCAAGATAACAGAATGATGATGACAGACCTGAATAAAAAGGAGAAGAAAGCAAATTCTTGAACACTTCAGAAAAAAGGCTTAAGTAGATATTATCAAAATTAACGAACAATTGCTCAATCTGTTGAAGGTCTATCTAAAGAAATAATGAAGAAGAAGTCAATGACAATGCCCATTGTCCTGAACCAACGTTGCACAATTGGAGAAAACAACAAAACTAGTAGATTGTTGGAAGAGGCAGATATAAACCCTATACTATTTATCGAAGTTGCATGGGCAGTCTAGATAAATTAAGATCCCAGAAAACTTTAAGCAAGTATACGTACAGTTTTCATGACTTTCATTACTAATTATGTTTCGTCTTTTAATTATCAACTATGTAGTTTTGTTGGCCGCCTCTCGCCTATAAATATCTTGGAATATTAACCACTCTTATATTTTACATTTATTATTTCCTCCTCCTTCTGTAGATGGTTTTGTTTCCACCCTAAATTGTTGCAGCGCAGCTGCCCTCGTCTGTTTTTTACTATCCTTAAATGTTTGGCACATCTTTACATGTAACTCAATTGCGTAACTGAATTTTAGTAAGCAATAAGCGCCCATTGTTACCTTGGGATTCAAAAGTTACCACATTTTAATTACTATAAAGAGTCATTGAACTCAACTGTTTTAAATAAAGAGTTTTCCTACAACAGGTTCAATCAGAACTATGTAGATCAAGCAAATAACGCGCATAAAAGTAATGGTATTCATTATTGTCAGCGAATAATCGCGTGCTGCTTAAGTGCATGATTTCCATGTATTCGCGATTAAGTATCATCATCGATCATGCTTTCAGTCATCGAGATACAAGTCTCGATTCATTCTTAGTATCTAGTCTGTCTCGGAATGTATCTTTTGATTCCATCGGATTCAAACTAGCGCGAATATAATAGAGGGACTATTTGTCAAACCTACAGGCGGACTTTTGGCTTTGCCATATCTTTTAAAAGTACTCGTAATTACTAAAACCATTAAAAACAGATTTATGTCTTCGATACCAATAACGGGCGATCGTAAAAAACTAATTCAAAATGCTACCCGCATCTCCAAAAAGAGAACGACGCGCGCCGCGCCGCACAGTGGGTCGAAACTATGATTTTAGTGACTTAGGGCTCAACTTTGCTTTTTCACTTTTTTTTTTATGCGGATGGGTAGAGCTCATTAACCTCAATAATAATTGTTCTGATGTATTATTTCCTAAACTTTATACTTTGGGTAGAAAAATGTGTTTTGTTATTTTTTTGTATGGAGCGGCTCAAATAAACTTAAATTCCTGCTAAGTAGCGTGTGATCCCGCGTTGAAACTTTATTTTTCATATACCTTGTCTGGTCTATTATCATTTGATGCTATAAACAAATGCATAAAGTTGCAACTCTGCCAAATAAATGGATCGAAAAAAATGAAAAAATACATAGAATAAAAAGCTTCATTTTTTACTTTCGTAAGTTATTTTAAGTTAAATTTGATATGGAATAGTAAGTAAAAGCACGTAATAATACACATAATTACTTAGCAACTAACAACAATACATTTAAAAGGTCCCTAATTAGCTTAAATTTACTAATACTACATATATTAGTAAATTTAAGCTAATTAGGGACCTTTATTTAAAAATGTGGATATGAAATCAATTAATTTCTATTTGTGTGTTTAATTACTGTAATTAGCTTAACCTTTTACCTTATAAAATAACAATGTTTTTCACTTTTAGTCATTACTGTAATATTAATTAGGATAATTAGTTAATGAGGGTAGTAGAAAAATTAGTAAACATTGTTTGTCACTGGATTCTGGAAGTATAAAATGACCATAATTTATTATATACTAACTAGTGTTCGTTTATTCGTACTACTACTAACATCTCGTGATTCTGATCGTCCCTTTTTCGTTATAATGGATAATTTAGTTAACAATTTAGATTTATTTATGATTTTAAGAGAGCAGGTCAAGTCACTGTCGGATAGTCAAAAATTCTTTCAATTCCTACAACATAAAATAAACGTGACCGAAGAGAACAGTGTTGAGCTCCAAAAATTCTGTACGCGCTTTTGTTCAAATATAAGTGCAAGATGGGAACGAAGTAGTCGCACGTTAGCACAGTTTGTAAGAAAAAATGGTGATTGGTTGGAACGTGCAATAAACTGGCCCGAAGGAATGATACCTGAAGCTGTGAACACTGAACAGGAAAGGCTCGAGATTTGTAATACTGAAGATGTCGAAAATCTACCACCATCTACTACAGAAGCTTCGACATCTACATTTACACCTCGAAAACCTTTCGAGGAATTGGGCTCCAGGCAAAAACGACGACGCGTTGATCAAATTAACCAATCGCTTTCGTTATCCCCTCGATGAACTTAAAGCTACTACAATTGCTAGTTTAAGAAACACCGGAAATGAGGATGTAGGAAAAATTATGAACCATTTACTAAATCACCCCGAAGATCTAGAAAAAGTTAAAGAGTGTTTAAGTACAAGTAAACCGAAAAGTAGTACATATTCACCCGATAAGGCACTGTCTTTATTAGTTTCACTTAAATTAAGTAAGTGGCAGTATATAAGCCTAAGAGAAGCAGCAAGTGAAAATAGGTCTGATTTATACCCTTCTTATTATAAAATAAAACAAGCGAAGGCAAAATGTTATCCAGGGAAAGAAGACATAATTATAACTGAAGAAGGAGCTTCTATTAAACTGCAAGCTTTACTCAACTTGACGGTATCTAGGCTTTTAGAAGTGATTACTTTAGATTTGGATTCGCCAACTGAGTTACTGCTAATAAGCAAATGGGGTTTTGATGGAGCCTCAGGTCAAAGTAATTATAAACAAAAGACTGAAGCAGAGTTTGATGACTCAACTATCTTCATGGCCAGTCTAGTTCCTATAAGGCTTCAACAATGTGATGGAACAATTGTTTGGGAAAACGATCGACCCTCATCAACTTTCTATTGCCGTCCGATAATGTTCAAATTTACCAAAGAAACGCAGTCAACAGTGGTAACTATAAAAGCTAGCATAACCGAAGAAATAGAAACACTTCAGCCAATCAAGTTCAATCAAGTTGAAGTTAAGCATCAATTGCACTTGACGATGATAGACGGCAAAATATCGTCATATTTGTCAGACACATCTTCAGCTGTCTGTGATATCTGCAAAGCAAAACCGTCAGAGATGAACAATTTAGAGTCACTTGCTCAAAAAGAGAACAACGAAGAAGTGTTCCAGTATGGAATGTCATCTTTACATGCCTGGATAAGAAGCATGGAGTGCTTACTTCATATCGGTAAATATAATTTTATTAGTTCATAATTTTTTTCACGTTATATAGTTACTTGTGAGATTTTTATTTAAGTGATATTTCTTTTTGTTTGCAGCTTATCGTTTGGACTTCAAAAAATGGAGTTGCAGGGGCGATGACAAAGAAAAAATGTCACTCAGAAAGAGCGCTATACAGCAAGCGTTTAAGAAAGAATGCGGTTTACTTATTGACGTAGTCAAGCAAGGAGTAGGCACAACCAATGATGGCAATACTGCCAGAAGATTTTTTAGGGATGCAGAAACAACAGCTCGCATAACAGGAATAGATAAAGATTTAATAGAAAGGTTTCATGTGATTCTTCAGACGGTTGCATCTGGAGAGAGCGTGGATCTTTCTAAGTTTTCCGAATTTTGTAGAGATACTGCACAATTGTACGTTCACTTATATCCCTGGTATTATATGCCTTCCAGTATACATAAATTGTTAGTACATGGGAGTGATATAATTAAGCACTTTGGTGCCATACCTATAGGTAAACTGTCGGAAGAGGCAGCGGAAGCTCGTAATAAAGATTTCCGGAAATATAGAGAGAGTCATTCTAGAAAGGTAAGTAGAACGGCGACAAATGAGGATATTATACACAATCTTCTTTTGTCTTCTGATCCAAAGATCACAAGTCTAAGACCTCGAATGGTGAAACAAAATATAATGGTTCTCTCTCCAAAAGTCAAAGAGCTTCTGCTGATTTTTCCCACAGAATCCGATATAGATTTTATTGATGTAGATAATTTACAAGATAGTCATAGCGATAGTGAATAAGATTTTTTGGTAGTTTGTAAGTTTCTTGTTTTTTTTATTAGTTTATAAATGTCAAACTCATAATTGAAAGGAAATAGTAATGTTTGATGTTGTTTATAGTTAGTTTTTAGTTTGCTTGTGTTAGTTGTAGTAATGTTAGTTTACCTTTACTAATTTGTATTATTATGTACCTATCTTTACTCACTATTCAGTATTAAATCTAACTTAAAATAACATTTCATAAACATGTTAAAGTCATTAAAACAAAGAAATTGAAATTCATAGATCCCTAATTAGCTTAAATTTACTACTACTACATATATTAGTAAATTTAAGCTAATTAGGGACCTTTTAAATGTATTATGATTAGTGTGATTAGCTTTAAATTTACTAATACTACATATATTAGTAAATTTAAGCTAATTAGGGACCTTTTAAATGTATTATGATTAGTGTGATTAGCTTTAAATTTACTAATACTACATATATTAGTAAATTTAAGCTAATTAGGGACCTTTTAAATGTATTGTTGTTAGTTGTTAAGTAACTATGTGTATTATTACGTGCTTTTACTTACTATTCCATATCAAATTTAACTTAAAAGAACTTACGAAAGTAAAAAATGTAGCTTTTTATTCTATATATTTTTTCATTTTTTTCGATCCATTTATTTGGCAGAGTTGCAACTTTATGCACACGTTAATAGCATCAAATGATAATAGACTAGACAAGGTATATGAAAAATAAAGTTTCAACGCGGGATCACACGCTACTTAGCAGGAATTTAAGGTTATTTGATCCGCTCCATACAAAAAAATAACAAAACACATTTTTCTACCCAAAGTATAAAGTTTAGGAAAAAATACATCAGAACAATTATTGTTGAGGTTAATGAGCTCTATCCATCCACATGAGGAAAAAAGTAAAAAAGCAAAGTTGAGCCCTAAGTCACTAAAATCATAGTTTCGACCCACTGTGCGCCGTCGAATGTCGATCAGATAAGTGACCGAACTTCGCTTTTTTTATCGGCGCGGGCGCATAGGAAAGTGCCTGATAAGCGACACAATGGCCGCGCAGCGCCGCGCTACCGTTTGTATGCGACGCACATCATTTGACCCACATTCTTACGTGGTCGCGTTTAAAAAAATCTCTTGAACATAATTTGATGTTTTTCTCAACAAGTTCACCGACTTCACCACCGGAACCGCGGGAGACACACGTTGTTTTATAAGCAAGACTTGTTTACAAATCAGCCATTACTTAATCCTTATTTTTTTCACTTATTCTTACTTTCATTTGAACGTGATTTGGTTTGGATAGTAAAATGTGGAATAATTTGTGGTGATTGCGACAACTTTACTTTTCCAGTAAAGAACTCTTTACATACACACATGCATTATATTTCTACATTATTCGCAACTACCTGAATACAGACCCCGATTGCACAGAACATCGAGGCGTGAAAACATTTCAAAAGAATAGCAATATCTATGCTCTGCACGTCAAACGCACAACGATGGCAATTTACTAACGACAAAGATACATATTTAGAAGTCACACTGTATCCTCACGCCAGCGTCACTGCGAACATTTCTTAGCGCCTCGTAAAATAAAAAGAATAATTTGTGTCAACAACGGCGCAACGTGACTGTGGAGCTCTAGAGACACGACACTGGTGTGTCACAGCTCACCAGCCAGGTATGCCTGCCCCCAGCATCAGTCCTTATGACAGGTGACGATGCAGTGGTACGAACTGAAAGTGAAGGTCTTGTTATATTGGCGGATCATAACCAGACAAGGCGAGCTAATTAACGTTTAAGAATGTCTCCGTGCAAGCTCACTGCATAATGTTCGTGCTGCCCTCATAAAAGAAGCATTTTGTCACAAATATTGAGCAAGACACGACAAATAATTTCACATGTCTGTGGAGAACGACGACTCTAGAAACTCGTTTTGAAAAGCCGTGAAGCTAAATTATTACCTCATCCCTCTTATGGATCTGCTCAATATGCACTGTTTATATATGTGTTGTGGAACATCCTGGTGACTGACTTATAATGATCCTGTAAAAGTTTTTCATTCTGTACCTTTAGAAACAGATGTGATCCCACGGAGAGCTATAAATTCAATAAATGGCATAATAGCCTTTTTTACCATTTATCATGGAGGAGGTTTAACGAAGACGATGGCGATTCATTAAGTATGTCTGATGATATCTTCAAAGTTTAAAAAGAAAATATACGGCTTACCGACATGCATCCAATTTGTACCAAGCAAGATTCTTCATTTAGAAGAGATATATAGATAGAATACTCTTTATAATGTACTCAATATAAATCAGAAGGTGGTAATTAAAACCTTTTCTTTGGAATTTGCGTGTTTAGTGACCTGCTAGCCTCGCCGAATTGCCTTTTAGATTGTTTGTGCGATCATAGTCACCTGAGTCAAGCCCGCATAAGAGTATTAATCTCATAGAAAGTTTTAAGATAATACGAGTGTGTATGTCAATGGCATAATACATATTCCCGGTTCAGAACCGGTGTGTGAATGCTCGACTTCAGAATCAGCCTATCGATTACTGCATTAGGTGGTTATTGAGCAGCACAGTCTTACGGCTTCCTTGTGACTTCGTATTACACCAATAAAAAAAATTACATAATGTACTTACTTGGCATAACATAATAGTCGTTGTAGTACGTCAACATCAGCAGAATCATTTTGTTGAAAATGTTTTTATGTTTGAATAAAATACCCAACACAAAGTTAGTGTGCTAAGTTTTCCATGTAAAAACAGTGTTTTTAATATGTACGATAAGAATCTTAATGCTGGACCAAAAATTAAATGGGCAGAATAAGCGTTATACCAAAAAAAACATGTCAAACATATTAGAGAGATTTTCGCAGGACAATAAAAGCCGAATTAAATGCAAACTCCAGATCCAAGTCACGTCGAGACGAAGCAGTTAACAAAACAAACGATTGTCCTGCCGACTCGCGACGGCGCCGGAGTTCCAGTGAAAGTCGACAGAATATAAACAAAAACCTTCTTATGATGCCACTCGTGTTCTGTCCTCTGTTTGTGAATTAGGACATTTCCAAATGACATTCCTGCAGGTACGACTAGCGGCTACTGTTTCCTGTGGAGAGTGCCCAACTAGCTAATGCTTTATGGCTTTCTAAGGATGATGGAATTTTGAATTAGGAGGTCAACGTTTGCATGACTGCATTTTAAGGTAGATTTATGAATATGGCTTACACGAAGTTTAGTTCAGTTGGTGAGACAGTAGTAGAAGATTCAGGTAAATTGCCACTCTATAACATTTGCGGGAATTGTTGACGAAAATCCATCAGTGTGGTAAGACAAGGTTCAAGATTTTGTTATTGTGAGTTCTCTCCTGTATCCGTTCTTCACGGTTGAATAACTGACTGAATCTAAACTGACACACGGCAGCTCAAATAAGTAGCAAATCAGATGACTACATCTTAATCATTCGCACAATGTGAGAATCAATCAACCACCGAGGTAGCATGCTGTCCGCTCTCCTTCCATTCATCTGTCAAAGCCCTCACACGCTTTGATATTTATCTTAAAGCTATTAGCTATTAATAAATTCTAAGAATTGCTGGACACTTGGCAAATAAATTAGAAGTCAATAAGTCCATCGCAGGAAAGAAAGCTTTTGGGGTTAAGACGGCTGCCATTTACAGGTTGTTCCTTATATGGGTATAATTTGCCATAAGGAGCCCAGTAAGGTTTTTTTTTAATGGGTATAAATAAATTATCGTTTAATAAAACAAAAAAAAAAGCTAACGAACTAAAAAGTAGAAAATAATAAAAAAAAAGGAAAAGTTAAGTAAAGTTATTGTTTCAACTTTTTAGTTCGTTTGCTATTAAAGCGTGTTTTTTTTAGTTTTTTTTTTAACTATAATTTATTTTCTGATTTTTTTGTCTCAAGACAATTTCTTTTAAAAATAAATTTATGAGATTAATGTATCGTCATCGGCCCTTGACCCCTGTGCACATTTTCAAGTTTCTCAGACTCCTAGAAACATGTGAAAATGAAGTTAAAAAAATTCATTACATACATACATGTCAAGCTAATAAAAGCGTGTTAAAAACATGTCATTTTCCTCCTGCGGATAAGTGGTGTAATAAAATATTAAAGGAGTAATTATTGCAAGGAAACTAAAAATAGGTATCTACTGAAATGGGATTGAACATATTATACTATTTTTACACAGTCAGGAAAAAAGAGAGGTACTGTACCAGAAAATAAAATAACGAACTTCAATTAGCTTCGTAAATTTTAAAACTGTACATAAAATAAAAATAATAAAAACCATTTCAATATTAATTACGAGCAAGTTCAGTGTCGGTCATGGGCTCAGCGCTCTCAACCGAAATGCGAAGTTCAACCGAGTCGATGTAATGCTATGCGCCAGTTATAATTAAATACACCACCCAACAGGTGCAAGCTTGAACTTTATTACCTAGATTAAAAGGTGCATTATCCTGTCACAATAATATGTTTACAAAAGAAAATAATCGCTGTCCGTTGTTGATTGCGATCGTGATAGGTTCGAACATAAATTTTATTTTTGCAACTTTTAATTTTACTTGTCATGCTGTAAGTGTGCCCAGGATAAATTTTATAATTGTTATGGAGATTTTAGCTTTATCACTTAGAAATAAAGCTTCTTTTTGTTTGAGGTTTTATAAAGGGTAACTTTGCCAATGTGTAAATAAAAATTATTATTTTTATTTACACATTGGCAAAGTTACCATTGGCGTTTTTTGGAATAGTAATTTGAAAACTCTTTTGCTTGCTCATGCAAACTATTAAATAATGAAAAAAACCTTCTACATGTAACAGTCAATAATAATTTTACACTTATGGCCTATCATTATTTCATTCAAAAGTTAATATAAATTTAAGGATTTTAAAATGTTTAGTATATTATAAGTGGCCATATTTAATAATCGTTATCGTTAAAAAATATATATAAATTGCATGAATTATAAATGCATAAGAGAAATTTACGAAAATATAACAACATATTTGGTTATATAGTTGACCAATTGAAAGCTATAAGACAGCAAAATAACAATTTGGAATTGGAAATAAATTTTCATCAGAAAATAAGATTATTTGGATGAAACATTTGTAACGTAATAGATTGCTATTATTAATAATGAAAACTATTATTAGTTAGCAAAACATAACACTCTTAGTTACTCAACATGAATAAAACATGAGAAACTAAAGAAAACAGAAAAATAAATAAAATAAAGTCACGAAGTCGTTGATGTCTTTTATAAGGACGTTACGTAACAAGGAAATGACATCACGCACAATTTAACTTTGAACCCATAAAAACAAAATGGAAACATTTCTACTCAAAACGAATTAAGACGCTACTTGAATATCTATTCAATTAAAAATGGTAACAGTCAGGTAAATTATTACAAATAGTATTTGCGTGATTATAAACAACTCGAAAGAGTTGTTTATAATCACGCAAATGACAATCATTTTATAACAAGCAAGTTTTACTGCACTGCCTGATAGTACAGCTGGGTTTCGTATGATAATTTAATTAAATCATTTTGTTGTCAAGAAACTGCTGAATCCGAAGCTGTAATCGGGCCTTTTGGTACTCAAATTGATACCTATGTGATGCACGTGAAGGGTTCTAAAAGTCTACATTAAATCGTTTGCTTATCAACCGTAATGAACTTAATTGATATGATTAAACATTAAAAATACATTTCCTGTCGTTCAGATTGATTTGCTGACTAATTTTAAAACGTTTTTGTATAAAATAGTGTTTACTCTTCAATCCGAACGATTCGACGAATAAATTGGGCATGAAACAAACATATCAGATATGATATCATCACGAAAAATTCGTTAACATCAGTAAAATATCAAGATCAAACTATTATGCAACTGTTGTCAGAATATCGTGACAGAAACATCATCAACATCATGACAAGTGACGTTTGTATTGACAATAATATCAACAACTGCATGTTACACTTAGCGAGTCTAGCCAAATTATATCAATAATACACAAACTCCAAATACGTGAGAATGTTGATAATTGAAGGAAGATGTAATGTTGTTAAAAAAAGCTCTAACCCGTTTCTGGGTATCTTATAAATCGTGGCCGTTCTTGATGCAATTTTGAACAGCGGATAACTTATACTGCGGCACCTAGAAGGCACTTAGTTCCAAGGGGTGCAATAAAAGACTCTTCAAGAGTAAGTTATGGTAATAGAGTTTATCCGGCAAACTATGGGCAATCTACATAGGGTCTATGGGCTCTACTAACCAACCGCCAGACAATTTCTTACCAAGGCAAGTGTTCGAGCTAAAACAAAAGAAGAAGAAGCCTTATTTCTCTGAGAGCAAAATCGGGAAGAGGTGCGAAGATAAATAGTTGTATCACATATTACACATACGTGCTGAATGTTAACTATTTATATGTAATTCACACCTCAAACTCGCAAATGTAATCCGCAGTCACTTACGTAAGATCTTATGTGAAAAGCTGATATTGGAGAAATCGATGAGAGTTACTTCTTAGTGCTTATAATTTATTTGAAAAAGACAATCGAGGTTTTAATATTATGTTTATTATGGTTCTCTTGTGACGTCATTCGTACCAGCTATCTACTTATTAAACCAACATTACTATTACTTTACCTGTTCAAGACGTTTCTACGGTGTTTTTTCCTTTTATCCATCTTATTATTTGACGATCCTTTCGCCATCAACGAACAGCTACACACAGGCGGTTTTTACAAAATCTTAGAAGATATATTTATAATGACGTTCAAGGATTACGTATCTTTTATACACACACGCACAAATACCCTTCGATAGGTTATAATCTTAATTCATTACTAATTTACAAAAACCATTCGTTTTACTTACGAAGTGCCTGAAAACCCGTTTTATTACGGTTTCGATTGAGTTTTTTTGGGCCGCACTATGGTAACAAATTACTCTTTGTGGCCATAGTGTGACCTATGAAACTATGCTTCGATAAAATTGACAAAGGGTCAAAAGTGAACAACGGTCACTAACCGAGAACAAATCCGGGTTTACCATTAAATAGAAAACCCGATTTGTTTACATAGTTTACCAACGCTTATATTGTTGCTATGCCCTCAATTTGTGACAATCAATGCATATTAGAGATCAATATTGTTTACAACTTTCTATGGGAACTTAATGCTCCATTGTTTGCTTAAGAAGAGCGTATCGACAGCACGTCATTTAAAAAGTGTACGACGCATATGGTAATGCGACAAGTTTCATTTTCATTTCATATCGGGTACAACGAAAAATGGTTTGTCGAAACTGAATTTCATTTTCGTCATAGGTAACTGACGAATGTCTCTGGAACAGGTCTTTACGGATCTTGCAAGATTCAGCTATGAATTTCATCATATTAAAGTATGAAATAACAGATTCTTGTTGCACCTACTTATTTTGGGTTGCAGGCAACTCGGCTAACGGTTGCATTGGAGTTGTGGAATTTGCAAGAGTGTTCTACAAATGCGCACGGTTCATTAATGAATGTCTTGAACGCATTAAATGACAGTTACCCACTTTTAATTAACGAGACTCATAACTTAAATGTCAATTATAATCCAATAAGATTCTCGTGCCATCTAATCGATTAAACAGTGAAAACAATATTACCTACATATTTGCTGATCCTACTTTCTTTTGCAACGGTAAAACCGACTCCATGGTGTACCACATAACAGTCCTAAACTACCGAAACTTTCTTTAAAGAAAACTTATTAAATGTAGTTAAATGGTTAGTGTCGGCAACACGAACTCATCCGATAAAGGTGTCATAATTCACGTGTAAACACCGCTACGGGCTACGTGGAAGAAATCCAGCGAGTTCTCGCGTCCGAAGTAGAACACTGCGCGTGCGACTGTACTGGATTCAATTAATCAAAGCTCATCAAATTATTCACATGTTGAATACATATTTATGGCCCATCACCTGACTAGTAAACACTCAGGTCATATTGTCACGTTTGACGAAATTTACCGTTAAGATCCGCTGAGTGGCGCTCGGTCAAACTCCGGAGCTGGTCCTCGTCATATCACAGACACAAGCACTTGTTGTTAACTATCACTAGAATACGATCACTTCACTGATCACCGATGATCCCCGTACATTTCGTCGGTCGCGGTTGGTGTGCTGTATGCGAGGGCCGCGTCGTGCGCATAGGACCAGCAAATGCGACGGACCGTGAATCTTAACCTACCTGTTGCGCTTGCGTGTCGCCCGTCGACGGCCCGCCGACCGGCGCCCTGCTGTACCGACGCGCACCGCCGCCATGTTTTATACAACCTCCGTACTACACCTTTGCATCACTACTCCAACAATCCTTTATTAAAAATACCTCTCTAATACTTCTTTAGCTCTGAAACTGTCATGAATGATTATTTTCATATTGTACATGCTTGTTGATGGCTATAAAGATAGGCGTGAAAGCCTTAATCTGCTTTACCGACGTGATAGCGCCATCTGAAGGAAGCAGCTGGCACCACTGACGGTCTTCTGTTGAAATTAGTTAAACGGTCACGTCACAAGACACTGTTTAGGCGCAGGATAAGGAAAACTGTAAAGTTTTCAGGAAAACTAAGCCAGATACTTTAAATTGTGAGGTATATGTTGCATTGTAAACCTTAAAACACAATGTTCCAAGCTCTGATCTCCAAGCTATACTTGATCAGACTTTGATCTCAAGTCAACTTAGTTCCATGCTGTAGCAATAGATGGAGCCACTTTACACTGTAAAGCCTTAATTCAGCATTAAAGGCTCTTATTTGTATTACAGATAAACTCGTACGTGTTTACAAAGCAACAAAAAGTGATTATCTTGTATCAGCGGTATAAAAGGTAGTTTAATGTTTTACCTAAGTATTAATATAAAATACGTAGGTACGAGCCTTTTTTATCTGGATGTCATTTAGATGTCCGTTATGGGATGATTAATTACCTGTTTCCATATGAGATGGATTATGGGAATGTTTTGATAAAGGTAATCAAAACATTCCCATAAGCATTTTTAGGGTTCCTTAGCTAAATAGCAAAAAACGGAAACCTTATGGATTCGTCATGTCTGTCTGTCTGTCTGTCCGTCCGTACGTCACAGCCACTTTTTTCCGAAACTATAAGTACTATACTGTTGAAACTTGGTAAGTAGATGTATTCTGTGAACCGCATTAAGATTTTTACACAAAAATAAAAATTTATTGTTGGGGTTCCCCATACTTAGAACTGAAACTCAAAAAAAAAAAACATCAAACCCATGATTGTGGGTTATCTATGGATAGGTCTCCAAAAATGATATTGAGGTTTCTAATTTATTTTTTTACTAAACTGAATAGTTTGCGCGAGAGACACTTCCAAAGTGGTAAACAGTGTGTGTGTGTGTGTCCCTGTAACTTCTAAAATAAGAGAATGTTAGAACTAAAAAAAAATATGATGTACATTACCATGCAAACTTCTTGGTTTGAACGAGATCTAGTAAGTAGTCCGGATACAGCAATACGGTAATCAATTAACTAACTCAGGCTATCGCAGTCCAATGCAGGACAAAGGCCTAAGTTGCGCCTTATTGTTCGAAGCTGAAGTGGCAGTGCTGCAGCTGACCATCTGTTGCTCTGTTGCTGAATGACTGCGTCGTTGGTTTAGAGTTGCAAAAGCTACTGCTGAGCACGAGTTCCTGGGCTCGATTCCCAGGACGGGAAGTGTTATTGGGTTTTTCTATCTAGAATTTCGCAGTAGCAGCCCGGAGTCTGGATTTGTGCCCGGTTGATGGCAATAGGCTCGCCCCCTATTACATGGAACTTAAGCATAACTGGCGACATGTGGGTGTGGGTACACCTCTGCCTAACACTTCTAGCATTACAGGCGAGATGTTATGTTACGTCATTAATGTCTTATGTAAAAAAAACTTTTGTCTATAGTAACTTTATGTTCATTACAAAATTACGTCAAAACGACCAACTAATTATAATAAAATACAATACTTAATTTGTTGTAAAATATTGAGTTTGTGTTTCAAACGAATGATTTAACACATCTTAAAAATAATATAGTGATTTGGGAAACTAATTGTATTTCAGGGTTTAAAAAACACTTAAACTTTCTTCGTAAATAAGTCTTCTAAATATCCCATCCCTAAAGTACGAATTTGACCCCACTTGACATTTGTTATACAGGTGGGAACCCAATACAACAATGTAGTCATAATTTCCACATTCAAAAGTGTTTTTAAATGTCATATTTTGCCTGACAGGGTTTAAAATACCTGTCGATTAACGTGAATGAATTAACAAGTCCCAAATAATTAATCTGAGTAGGTACCGAAACAACGAAGATTTATCAAATAGCTATGATTAAGCATCTATTCCATTTCAATTTATATTTATTTCACGACTGACTGTATTCTTTAAAGGGTGTAACTGTGTCTTAGACATAGACAGTCAGGTGTGTACCTACCTACATACAGGTGGATTTCAGTATAGTATAGTTTTGGTTTACAGGAGTTACAGGGATCGGAATGAGAGTTAACTCAAAGCATTTATTTCAAATAAACCAATTACAGGCACTTTTGAATTGTCAAGGTCGAACGGTCATAAAAATTAAGCTAGTTGCCCATTCCAAATGGAGAAGAACGGGCAAGAAACTCCACGGACACTCTTTTAAATCAAATTGTGGTTACAAAATATTGGTTACATCATTCATGTTGAAATTATACATGTGAGAACGATGTAGAAAGACGTGCACGTTAAAGGCGTCCGTAATGAAAAACATACAAAACAAAAAATAAGTCGGCTTCGGAATGTAATTCGGAAATTAAAATAAGCCGTGGCAGCCAAGGGATGACCAGTCCCCACTGACGGCGCCCGTTCACGAATATGACGTATGGATCAGCACCATTCAGCTCATCCATTTTGAACAGAACTTAATGATCCACCTAAATAATGACGTGTGGTATCCGGCAAGTAAAAAGAATAGACCACTCCATCTATTCCCGTTGGTGTCGTAAGAGGAGACTTAGGGATATTTTGCCACAATATTAGGTGATAAGATCCCATCCGTTCTAGCTCCGGTAACCGCTAAATGGCGGAATATCCATGAACCTAAATGCCGAACCTTATAGTGGGCAGCAGCACTACAAGAGAAAGCATTTCAAGAACTGCGGTCACCAAACCGCCCCACCAACCATCCCCTCAAATGAGTATGATTTACGGCCCCTAGTTCCCGGCAGCTGCACTATTACCGGCCATAGTACCGGCGATGGTACCGGCCACGGTAACGGTATGGTGGGGGGTGCTAAGAATCCCCGGGCTACGGCAGGGTACCAATACCGTAAACTTTGCCTGGCAACGTTTAATGAACGCTCTCTGCGGCTGAACGAGCACCTCGCTGAATTGGAAGTAGAGTTAAGTCGTATTAACTGGCACTTAGTGAGACTATTGGAAATCCGAAGACCGGGGAGGAGACGATAGCCCTCGATAGTGGCCACTTGCTCTACTTCCGAGAGGGACACTAGCCATCCCAAGTTGGCGTCGGGTTTATGGTCAACAAGTCACTGAGGGGCAACGTTGTGGAATGCGGCAGTGTGTCGGCAAAGATCATAAAAGTGTATGCCCCAACGTCTGCACACCTTGACGACGAAGTCGAGGCCATGTACGAAGACATAATGAAAGCTATGTCTCATACCAAAACATTTTACACTGTTGTTATAATAATAATAATATAATAATATAAATATAATAATTCATTTATTTCAGGTAACACAAAGACCCATAACATAAATACCTTATAGCCTAACATACATAATTTTAAAAACGACAAAATCGGCGACGTATTGCGCTGAGTCGTGGTGTCGTGTAGCCTTCCGCGAAAACGCCGATATACGATACCCTTCCGCCGAAATTCCTCCTTAATGAAAATTTCGAGGTAATGAGTCGGAACCCGCACCACAAAAGATTTGAAGTTAATCTTATGGCGTGACTCCAACTTCTCGACTCTCAAGGTGAACTTGGTCTTCGTCCTTATGTACTCCACCACCTCTTCTACCTTCGTGGTGTGATGTAAACGTGACACGAACAGCTGCGTCGATGGAATAGCGGGACGCAGCAACATGTCGGGACCAGTCAATACCGTACCGCACTGATTGCGACAAGCAGGCTTCTTCCTCTTCTTCTCGACGCGAATGAAGCCTTCTTCATCGGTTATGAGCGACTTCAACGATAAAGTCGGAACACAAGAGAGTGGCGAGTCGAAAGTAGGTAGGCATTCGGTTATGGGCGAAGAAATCACAGGGGGCGAATGCTGGTAAACTTCCTTGAGGCTCAGGGTTTTTTTTCTGATGTTTTTTTTTTCCAGAATAAGCCTCAAAGGAAGATGACCTGGCGAAGCCCCGATAATGTGACAAAGAACGAGATCGACGTTATGTCTGATAAGCGCCATATATTCAGAGATGTCCCTGTGATCAACGGGGTCAATACCGGAAGTAATCACCAACTGATTAGAGGCACTCTGAATATAAAATCGATAGGGCGCTCTTAACGAGGTCGACTGTCAGACCAACGCTGCCCCAGGTCGAAGCTGGTTGCGAAAGTTTCCAGTTAGAACACAACCGATTTGCCATGTTGTAAACCACTGAGAACATTAACGATGCCACCAAAGGCCTGTAACGGGTCATCCGTGAGGTGGGCTATAAACTTCTACTTACCAGCGACACTCTGGAATTGATGAGGAAACGATGAGAACTCCCGAATGCCACATCGTCTGATCGTCAGGTACTTAACAGGGATGTCAAGAAGTCGATTAGGCGCGATACTCGGAGCGCAATTAACTTAGTCATTGAGCAAGCCATAGCGCGGAACAAAAGCTCGAAGGTATTTGCCAAGCCTCATACCGCCCTTTGTCACCTGGTGAAACTCAGAACGTCACAGGGCACCACCGTCACCTCGAAGTTAGAGATACTTTTTTTTTTTTTGTTCCCGGGGTGGAAAATCCTCATGGATGTCCTCCGCCCTGGGGTGGGCGGAGGGGTCTGTCAGACTCTTACTGACTACAAACCACCCCGGTGTTCCATCTCACACCTACGCCGGGGTCGCGGGAACACATAATTCATCCGCATCCCCGGCTGGTGCCGGCCCGCTTGCGCGGGCCCTGTCTCGGGCGGGGGGAGTGAAGTGTACCCCCCCCCGCAACGTCTGTGAGCGGCGCGCGCGGAACACTACGCGCGCCGCCTACTCGGGTCCTGATGTTGGGGGGCCACGGATGTCCCGGAATCCGTCGCCCCTGAACCCATTTAGGGGTGCTGGAAGAGGGCGTTGTCCGCCCTCCGCCTGCGCCCGGTGCGCCTGCTGCGGATCGGGAGAGTGGACGAGATCTCTCTCTCTCCCTTTCCGCAGCCTCCTTCTGCGAGATGACTGTTTCGCAGAAGGAAACCACCGCGTAAGTTAGAGATACTCGCCTAAGTCTAAAAGTTCTACGGAGATTTATATGCTCAAAAAAAAAAAAAAAAAACATGCCCACCTCAGGCCCACGTTGTTCTCCTGCGAGGCGGCGAGCCTCCTTGCCGGATTGCCGCCATGGGATCTGGAGGTAAAACGCACGTATGGGAGTGGCGCGCGCGAGGAGGCAAAACACCGCCGAGAAATCACGGTACAGCGGACAATGCTCCGGCATAACACCGGAGGAATAATTTTTCAAAAACGGTAATAACACGCTCCTTAATTACCGCCCCATTTCACTCCTGAGCCATGTCTACAAGCTGTTTTCGAGAGTTATCTCGAGTCGTCTCGCCCAAAAGTTCGACGACTTCCAGCCGCAGGAACACACCCATAGGCAAATTATCCAAAAGACCGAGGAATATAATCAGCCTCTGTGCCTAGCGTATGTGGACTACGAGAAAGCCTTCGACACCGTCGAGACCTGGGCTGTCCTGTCCTGGAGTCCATGCAGTGATGTCTCATCATGTGATGAGATGTATAAGGCCGCAACAATGACCGTCCAAGTACAAGAACAGAGCACAAAACCAATCCAAATGCGTCGAGGTGTAAGACAGGGAGACGTCATCTCTCCGAAACTGTTTACGATCACGTTGGAGCACGTTTTCAAGACGCTTGATTGGAAAGGACAAAGCATAAATATCATCGGTCAGTACATCTCGCACCTCCAATTTGCAGATGACATTGTCATCATGGCGGAATCTCAGCAGGAGCTAGAAGTGATGCTGAACAGCCTGACCGATTTTTCAAGGCGGGTAGGTATTGGAACGAATCTAGAAAAAAAAACAAAGTTATGTACAATGGTCATGTCACCCCGAGACCTGTAATCGTAAATGGCGCTACCCTCGAGGTTGTGCAAGAATACATATATCTAGGCCATATTATACAACTGGGGCGGCACAACTTTGAGAAGGAGGGGACCAGAAGAAAACGCTTGGGCTTAGCGGCATTCGGGAAGCTGCGCGATATCTTTAAGTAATCGATCCCACAATCCCTTAAGACCAGGGTCTATAACCAGTGCGTCCTTCCCGTAATGACGTACGGAGCCGAAACGCGGACACTCACCATAGGCCTGATCCACAAATTCAAGGTTGCTCAGCGTGCAATGGAGAGAGCAATGCTCGGAGTTTCTCTGGTGGAGAGAATTCGAAACGAAGTCATTCGCCAGAGAACTAAAGTCACCGTATTGTAAGTAAATTGCGCGTAGAATCAGCATGCTGAAGTGAAAGTGGGCCGGCCATGTCTGTAGACGAACAGACGGTCGATGGAGCAGACATGTGCTAGAGTGGAGACCGCGTTTGGGCAAACGTAGTGTGGTCACGCCCTGCGGCACGATGGATCGATGATTTGAAGAAGGTGGCTGGTAGCGGATGGATGCGAACTGCTCAGGACCGGGATGGTTGGTGCTCTTTAGGGGAGACTAACGTTCAGCAGTGGACGGCAATTGGCTGATGATGATGAAATGATCCAACACACAGGCCACCATCAGCGAAATATTAGAGTGAGCATGACATACTCTCAGCCGCCAGGGCACATTCAACTTTTTATCAGCGATGTAATCCCCCTACTTATAATATGCTCGGCAGCATAGTGTGCGTTTTATGCCAGATTTAAATTTGGTTTTATTCAGTTGGAGTATGTGGGAAGGTATTTTAATTGTAACATTTTAAACAGTACCCCATGAAAGATGAGTCTACTATTTCTATTGATATAATTGTGTCTTTCACCTGTTTTACTAAAAAAGATGTTGATTTTTTTACGTACAGTATATTTTCATTGATATATTGAAAAGGTACCGTCATGATGTTAATATCTTAAAACAGTCAAAGTCAAAGTCAAAGCATTTATTTCAAATAGGCCCATAAAAAGGCACTTTTGAACTTCAAAAAGTCTTAGAGAGTCGCGGATGTGGAGGCTATACATGTTTTGTTTTTTATATTCCATAACTCTAGGGTTACATTCTATAGGTAAATAATATGTAATAATAATACTTAAACTCCTAGAATAGGTGGTCCAAAAATGCGTAGTTTCGGAAATATCATCAATCATAATTAAATTAGATCAAAAATTGTCACCAGTATGACGAATCTTTACTTTTGCGAGGTTTCAATTTTGTTTAAAAAAAAAGGATGATTGAAACATAATTCATATACCAGTTGATTCTTTGATATATTATGGTCTCAATCATACCCTAGACTTATGGAATATAAAAAAAACAGGTTGTATGTGGCTCTGATGGCTCTTTTCTGCAGAATGAAAAACGACTGAATGAAGACTCGATGTCTGCAGGTCGTGTGAGCGGCCCGCAGGAGTGGCTTGCCTGTCCTGTAAAAAATGCCAGTCTGCAACCATAAAAGCGTTGCTGTGTATACTATGGAGTGATAACTACTACGTCACACTACGTAAATCCGTGCGTAGGTGTTACCCAAAAGTACTGTATCATGCAAAAAATGCCAACCAAATACGATAAAGTTCAACAAATGACTTTAACAATTATACGGAATATTTTCTGAAATATTTGTCAGTACATTTTAATTGTTTTGATCAGTTTGAATGGAGACCAAGTTAAATTCCGTAAATACAATCCTAAAGGTACCTTTCTGATTAATAAACACTAACATATCAACACAATTTACCGAAAAAAGGACTAAAACTTACCAGGATTCGGCGACCCCTATATTAGCACAAGACCCCGAAAATAGTTCGCGTATCAGGTTACGTCATAAATATAGGTGAGAGGCAGACCGCCCGGCGGCGGTTATGACTCCAAAACAGCTATAACCAATTAATAAACAAGTATTTAACATTGTGTAAAATTTAATATTGATACAGCACGAAACTAAAAGACGAATCAACGACGTAAATTTACATAAGAAGGACACTACTATGATCACTATCAACGTTTTGAATCATAATTGAATACATAATACTTTTCATTATTAAAACCGAAACTTGGTAGTTGATCTCTGAGAAGGAGGATAATATCTCTCTTTGCCTGCTATTGACCATCGAGATGTTACTTTTATTAAAACAAACATATTTTCTCAAGATAGGTACTATAGAATCTGTAGATAGCTGATCTAATAATCTCTTCATTATTGATTACAAAGCTGTCCTCTCTAATCTACCTGCTACGCCATCTCGAGATATCTCCGTTGACAATACTTGAACTCTTAAACTTGAATGTTACTATAGTGGCATGAGGAACGGGGTGTAAAGTTCAGTCATCCTCTATAGAAAAGGGAGCATCCTCCGACCAGACGAGTGTTGTATCTGGTGGGCCACTGTCCGACGGTTGATGTCGGGACGTTGTACAATTGCTAGTTGCGCGGTAAACTTTGCTTGCGCGATGCAGGATTTTGCGTGACGTCAGTGTGATCGCATGTGGCGGTGTAGATGCCGCCACATACCAATATTACCAATGTCAAAGTTTGACGGTTCATCATCTTGGTATAAAAGTAGGTACCATCGTGGCATATTTCCCACAGTTACTATCACAAATACTAGTACATACTATGAACTATAAATCTCGTAACTGTGAACTTGCTCCGTTTTTGTTTGTTTGTTTGGCATCTCGCAGGTCAGCCATGACTGAATATGAGGTTGTCGTCAGCTTAAACGGACTTGCCTGTGGTTGCCCTAATAAATTAAGGCCTCCAGCCAGGACTTAAACTTAAATACTAACTAAAAATAAGCGACAACGCTAAGGGCACCCCATGTGGGGTACGGACCTCGGCTTAGGGCGTCGCTGGAAGAGGGCAGCAAGGGACTAGCTGGATCAGGATTTCTTTGATTTAGGGACGAATTTAAAGCTACAGGCTCAGCTGCGCGGGCTGGCTCGAACAAGGGTCGGGAGGTGAACTTGCTCCTTTTTTTTTTTTTTTTTTTTGTATGGCATCTCGTAGTTGACCTTGAGAGGTCGTGACTACTTAACCGGACTATGAACTTGCTCCGTTTAGAGTGAGGTATTTATACTTACTGTTTGACAGATGCGTAGTTCGCCTAACTGGCGGTGTAGATGGCGCCACAGATTCATCAGTAATAAGGGAGTGCTGCTGCTGCTATTCCCCAATAATTAGGTTAAGAATAGTTCTGTTAGTGTATGTTTTAACTCAAAATGTTCCAAAACGGGCATCCAACTGCATTAACTTTAATAAATAGGTTTATTATAATCTGTCTTGCCTTTTCTGGTCTAACCGAGCGACGGCCTCTGTCCTTCAACAATCTAGTTAATCATTTAAATTTGTGTTGGATTGTAAACTCTTAAATACAGGGAAGCAAGCTGGTGTCTCTTTTAGGCATTCAGTAGATGGTCTTTGATCAGATAAAATAATGCTTATTTCAACAAATCCGACATTTGGAGTCGGTATCGGTATTAAGTGGAAAAATTACGTATATTATATGTATATTCTTTATTTTGGAACTCACAATCCATATAGTATTAATAACAACAACTTAAAAAGACGTGGCCCAACACACTTTAGCACGTGCCTCTGCACCCAGTGCCATATAAAGGGACTGTCCACTTTGTCAAACAAAGTTTATAGGATGCTTAAATGAAACCACTCGACAAGTATTCAAACAAAAGAAAAAAAAACTATACGGTTTATAGATGACGGAGTACTGGGGTTAGATACATAAAAATAATAAAACAACCAAATTGAAAACCTCCTCCTTTTTGTGAAGTCGGTAAAATAATAGAACTCCACCTGAAAGTAACTTAAGCTTTGCATGGTGCGTTTAAACCACTTTTCAACTTATTAACCATTTATATTAACACTACCTATTATCTTAGATACACCTTATCATGTATTCATGTTCAAGGTATTAAGTTGTTACTTTGTAACAACAACTCTACAAGTAAGACTAAGTCATTAATAAAGTTCAAGTTCACGTGCAACTAATAGATACAGATTCATTCATGATTACGAGTGCGACTCC
The DNA here is from genome assembly GCA_963555695.1 of Dasypolia templi. Lineage (NCBI taxonomy): Eukaryota > Metazoa > Arthropoda > Insecta > Lepidoptera > Noctuidae > Dasypolia > Dasypolia templi. Next base: position 6,774,042 of record OY743152.1, read on the forward strand.
AAGGAGTTGTTATTGAGTTGCTTTAGATTAATTGTTCCAATAAATATTTATGGCTGTCATTAATCATTCTGCTTCGTTAATGTCACAATAATTGTGTCTCACTGATTATTGAATACATTTTGATTACCTAGTTCAAATTTTCTTGGAAATTTAGAACTTATATACTTTCCTGTGTTCATTCATGTTCTTCCTTTCTGTCCCATGTTGACCAGTAGTCCTAGTGTGAGTTTATTTTAACCGTATCGACTTTACGCATCGACCGCGTTCGGCGCTCCGATTGGTCCTTTTGGATCGGAGCGCAACTTTCGAATGGTGAAGGGCCAATCGGAGCGCCGAACGCGGTCGTTGCGTAAAGTCGAAATGGTTAAAAGATAAAAGAAGTCGCAATTGGGCCTCTGCACGTGTAGCATGACTGGGTTTTGTCGATGGAAGAATAGACAAAGTGACAGATAGAATAGACAAAATGACTGATTGATTTCATTCATTTGTCATTTGTCTATTCTTCGTGTGGTATTCTTGATATTTCTATGGTGGCCAAGCTTCCGTTGTCTGTCCGTCCAAGAATTGGCAGACAGTTGAAATTTTCACAGAGTATTTAGGTAGGTAATTCTTTTGCCGCTATAACAACAAATAATAAAGTTAAAAATAAAGGGAATCCCCAACCCCATACAAGAAACGCGTGTTTATGGCAATAATTTAAAAAAAAATGTAGGGTTAAATGTTGTATACGTTGGTAAGTAACCCTTTGGGTGAGTCCGACATACGCTTGGCCGCTATTTAACCATATTTTGTTTTTGTTATGTTTTAATATTTAAGCTATCATTGAAACTGGAAATTACTTTGGGTATTATTGTAAATAACAACTTTAAAAATTACACAAACATAAAAAAGAAGACTAAAAAATAATAATTTGAAAGCTAGACTTCAATTAAGTAATTTTTAAAAACGTCTTCACATGTAAACACAAGTTTCGACCTTATATTATAATTATTAATTGTTTCTGTAGATCCATATTAAGAAACCGGTACCCATTACTTTTTATGAATACCGAAGTATAACATAGTTTTATCTTGATCCGCTAATAGAGGTCATGAGAATTAACTTTGAAATTATTTATTCAAAACGGAACCTTTTAGCGCTTAATTTGAATAATATTCATACGTTTGCACATCGGTTGCGTTGATAATTTATCATCATTTTACCAGTAATAAACAGCATGTGTGACGCATCAAGTGGTGGCCCTGTGGTAACGGCCGCGACTTACTATTTGTAGGTCATAGGTTCAAACCTAAACAGGAGGTTTAGCATAGCATAGGGATAATCAGCCTATATCGTTCCCACTGCTGGGACACAGGCCTCCTCTCTATGAGAGGGAGTGAGCCGTATTCCACCACGCGGTCTCAGTGCGGATTGGTAGATGTCACATGTCTTCGAATTTTTGGTTCTACGACATGCCGGTTTCCTCACGATGTTTTCCTTCACCGTTTTGAGAGCAGTGGTGATGAAATGATTCACCCAAAGTAAAGCGCCTGCATGGGTTCGAACTCACGACCTAAAACGCGTAAGTCGGAGCCGTTACCACTGGGCCACCACTGCTCTAACAGGAGGTTTAATTTTAGTAAATTATTTCATCACCGCTGCTCTCAAAACGGTGAAGGAAACATCGTGAGGAAATCGGCATGTCCTATGAATGAATGAATGAAATGCACCAACCCCAACATGGTTTGACCAGACTCGATTAATCGAATGAACCACAAGATTTGCACTAGCCCCTGAAGCCTCATGTTTCATGGTGTTAGAGAGACCATTGCATATCAAGGAGTAGATCGGGGGGCACCGTAATTGGTAGGGAAGACGTGCTCTTAAGATTGAGAAGGATTGCGAACCGTACCGGATATGCATAGTAGAGTAGGCGTTGGACTAGTGGAGAGTCTTCTATTACCCCCTGAAAAACACAAACGCTCACGTTGAGAACCTATGAGCTAAATTATCAAGAAAAACGGTGAAGGAAAACATCGTGAGGAAAGAAACCGGCATAACCTAGATCCAAAAATTTGAAGACATGTGACATCTATCAACCCGCACTGGGCCCGCGTGGTGGATTACGGCCCACTTCCTCTAACCGAGAGAAGGCCTGTGTCCCAGCAGTAAGAACAGTAGGTATAGGCTGATTGTGAGATTAAGATACTCGTATGTATCAGAAAAGTGTGGTCCCATGGAGAAAGTTATTTAGTTTAATGGTCTGTACCACACCCTGAATTATTGCCACAGTTTTTTGAGACATGCTGTAGGTATATTGCAGGTGCTTACTTTGATATAAGTACTGAAGATTGTGATTTACATATCAACGATAACTTAATCATGAGTAAGCTAAAAGTTTACTCAGATCAAAGACACACACGGCTATGTATCCAGCTATACATTCTCAGTATAAGCTGATCTCGCATTGTATAGGATTTCTGTACAATGAGAGGTCAGCTTAAACTGGAAATATATAGCTTGATATATAGCCCTGTGTACCAACTAGGTTTAATAAAGAGGTTAGTGGTACCTACCTACTTCATTTTTCAGCAATACTACTAAAATAAAATGGCATCTGAGAGCATTATTTTCATTTAAATGCATAACTTAAGCTGCAAAATTCCGAAAGGTAGTCCCCTACCATCAATATTAACTGTAAGATATGTAAGTATTTCTGAAGGGAAATAAGTTTTATTGTAGGTACGTATTACCAATTTCCGCAGCTTTCTTTGGTAGGTTGTCAACTACTGAAGCAAACCACTAATAAAGTGTATGAAATGAGACGTTCGCCTAAATATTTGATCAATCCGAAATCTTCTATATTATTGAATAGTACTCTTGTAACTCAACACTTGTTATGTCGTAAATACGTCTATCGTATCCGGATATTACGGAATACCCTTAAACTGAACACAGAAAAAAAACATGGGTAGGTACATTAATACTGTTTCAGTTTTTTTTGAACTCACATTATAATAAATATATAAATTGTTGAAATAAAAATATAGAAAAAGTTTAGGCTACCTGTTGAAAACATGTCATTGTTGAATCTCAAGTTGGACTCACAGCGTCATTTTGTGTATTCATCAAGACAAAACTTTAAAAAAAACTTTTGCTATGAAACTCAAACTCAAACTCAAATCGTTTATTTCAATTAAACCATTTACAGGCACTTTTGAATTGTCAAGGAATCGGTCAGTCAGAAATATGAAGCTAGTTGCCCATTCCAAAGCGCAGTAGGTCACTATGGAGAAGAACGGGCAAGAAACTCCATGGACACTCTTTTAAATAATATTGTTGTTACAAATATATTAGTTACATCGATTATTGTTGACACTATAAGTGAGAACGATGTACAAAAACCGTACACGTTAAAAGCGTCCAGAGTGCAGCAAAACATAATTTAAAAACAATCCATCAAATTAATTATTAAAATATGCCGTGGCAGCTAAGAGATGACCAGTCCCAACTGACGGCGCCCGTTCACGAACATGACGCATGGATCAGCACCATTCAGCTCAAGCATTTTGAAGGGAGCTAAATGATCCGACACACGCGCCACCGTCAGCGAGACATTTGAGTGAGCATGATATACTATCAGCCGCCAAGGCACATTCAAGTCAATCTATGACATTACCCGGTAAATGGTAGCTCTATAGTACAAAGTACTCACATCTGTGCAATGCATCTATATAATAAAAAGGAGATTGAGTTTATGTAATGCAAATATATTCTTACAATCTTCAGCAGCTTCAAGTGTTTCAAATGTCAATTAATTAGTTGTGGTGTGGAGCAGGACCAGCATTAAGCCAGGCATTTTTATCAGTTATGTAATCCCCTAACCTATAATACGCCTGCCTGCATAGTGTGCGTTTGACAAAGGATTTGAATTTTGTCTCATTTAGTTGAAGTATGTGGGGAGGTATTTTATTGTAACATTTTAGACAGTACCCCATGAAAGATGAGTCTACTTTAGCCAGTCTGAAACCTGGTTGAACTAATAGGTCCCGATTTCTAGTACTATAATTATGTCTTTCACCTCTTTTACTGTAAAGATGTAAATTTTTTCTTACGTACATGATGTTTTCATAGATGTATTGACAAGGTACAGTCATGATGTTAATATCCTTAAACAATTCCCTTAGAGAATCGCGCCTGCGGAGATTATATATGGCTCTGATGGCTCTTTTCTGCAGAATAAAAATAGACTCGATGTCTGCAGCCCGTCCCCAAAGTAAAATATCGTAAGACATGATACTATGAAAGTAACTAAAATAGACCAGCCTCGCGGTATCTACATCAGTAAATTGACGGATTTTTCTGACAGCGTTAGCTGCTGAACTTAGCGTACTTATCTTAAACGTACTTATCTATGCTGTAATATACAGGAGAGTTTGATTGTGTTGTTATGCTGAGGCCACACAATAGTGTCAAGATCGCATAGTGTATTTATAACATTACTTTGTGTTACTTATTATAATGTTTAATGACGTGACTTTACTAACATGTGGCTGATATTAAACTCTTACTAACATTATATTATTATTCTCACAAGGTAATCGTAAATAGCGAATATGCATGTATTTTTATTTACTTTTATTCGATAGTGTTAATCGCCATGAAATAGTAAAAACTGTTCAACGTCAAAAAACAATTGACAAAAGTGCACACTAAAATTGCCAACCGACACACCTTAAACGCCATTCATTTGGGTGTCACGTCATAAGTCCAATAGTACTCTTTGCATAAGTCTATGAGATTGACAACGGAATGAATAGCAAACACAATTTTTTTTTTTTTTTTTTGGAATGGCTTCTCGCATGTCAACCTATGAGGTTGTCATCTGCTTAAGCGGACTTGCCTGTGGTTGCCCTAATAAATTAAGGCCTCCAGCCAGGACTTAAACTTAAACACTAACTAAACCGCAAACACTCATAAAACACAATGACATTTATTGTTGTCCCAGACTTTTACGTCACAATCGCTGTGACCAATTGCGTCGCTTATCCAATATTTGCCGGTTTTATTGCACTGAAAAAAAATGCTCTAAAAAAAATTACTCAAAAATATTGATGGTGGCATAATTCTGAAGTATTAGTTTACTACAAAAAAAAATACCCCTATTTGAATCACTTGCACATTCTCTATTAAACATGGGCCTGCCTGCCTGCCTATGCGTTATGTAGGTATTACCAATTACTCGAAGCACTTAAGTAGGTTATGTTCTCACAACAATCAAGCATTTTACCGTGTCGCTTAGATAACATGAATCTTGGTCGGTGATGCAGTTAAAACAAGCGTACAGCAATAAAAATAAGTGTAAAAATTACTGTTTTGAGATAATAGGTAGGTTAGGTACACAAAAAAAAACCATCCCCATGGGCATGGCGTACCCATGCCCATAGGGGCATGGGTACGCCAGCAGTATCAGCAACCGTAAGGTTTTCAAAAAGCCGGCGGCCCTGTAGCTAAGTACCCCCTCAGATTTCTGAAAACCGCTCTTTTACGATACAAGACATAAGATACGTGAAGAAAAACAGCTTCGATATAAAAATAAAATTCCGACCAACTGAATAACCAACCAGTACCCTAATTGCCTAATACACAATCAATCGGAATCTGAATCGTTTCGAAACAGATTGCTAATCCATTGCTCCATAGTGTAAATAACGCAATGAATGTTGTTGAACTGTCAAAGTCAAACTGATTAGTCGTCACGGTAATAATATCATACAGTATTCCAACTTCATACAAACGGACGAAGGGCGAGCTATGCCTACGCGCCTCGCTCAAGGCACGCGCGCGGCATGCAGACAGTCTCGAGTCTCGACTGTGCCGTAGTGACGAACGGGCGGTGTGTTGTTTTTTTAACAATAACCGCGCGATTTTTTCACCAAAACTAAGTTCAGTACATATTTAATATGACGAGTATGATATATTGTACTGTTTATGGTTGCATGAACTCTTCAATAATAATCTAAAAAAAGTTATCTCTGGATGCGTTCCAGAGATAACTTTTTTTATGATGATGATGATGATGAATAGAGTAAAGTGATTGACACGAGTCAAATAGGTAGTTATAGGCGGTAAATGAATCAGGAAACGGTAGGTACGCTTGAGTTAAAACCTTAGGCATGTGTGTTTTGTTTTGTTAGTTTGTATTATTCAAAGTAAATACAAAGACAAAGTAAACATTTTATTATTAATAATAGTTGTTTATTGTACTGTGTGTATGAATAATACTAGAAAAAAATAATTTGACCGTCTACCTCACACTAGATAGTTGAAATTATCTCAGATTAAGTATTTCTGGGGTCGCATGTTGAAGAGCCTCCACGTGGCGCACCCTGGGCAACTGTCCACCAAAAGCAGGTGGACAGTTGGGGTTGGCGGCCAATCTTCAACAAACGGGGAAGGGTCATGGTTCCAATCATCGATCATTTATATTGGTCGATGAAGGGAACCGGGCTAGGGTTGGGGCGGCCAGTCCGTCTTCGGGACAGGTCTGGTGGCTATCTCCGTCCACACCCCCTCTGTTTGCAGAGGGTGAGTTTTGTGGGCGTCGAGTGGGAAGGGGAGAGGAAGACAACCTCTATAAAATATTACCCCATTCCCAACGTCGAGCGTGCCGAGGGGATGAATGGCCGGAGGGAATCCGGTCACTAGCGCTGGGGGGGAGGGAAACAAGGGACCACACCCTTCAAAGGAAACAAAAAAATGAAAAAGACAAACGAAGGAAAACTACCCCAGGGCGGTACCGGCTGCTCAGCAGCGGGAGAATCCGCCACGTTCCCTTCGGGAACGTCAAGCCCCCAATCGTATTCTGGGGGGGGCGTAAGTGGAGGGGATAGATGAGCGGTCAGAGTCTGACGCTGCATCTGGCGCGGAGGGCTCATTTAAGAGCCCGGAGCGCGTAGTAATGGGGGCTGCTGCGAAGAACAAACGGTTCTTCCGGAAGCGGCCCAATCCGGGGGATGGTCAGGGGTCACTCTCGGATGGCGGAATGAACTCGGCCCGGAAAATCAGTCGGCGGGGTGGTGTCCGAGGAAGGGGCGGAGGGCTCAACACCAAGGAGGACAAGGAGCCGAGCAGAGTCAGCCCAGCCGAGCAAGCCCAGCGAGCCGGAAGGCTAGCCACGAAGGGACTTACTATTTGTAGGTCATAGGTTCAAACCTAAACAGGAGGTTTAGCATAGCATAGGGATAATCAGCCTATATCGTTCCCACTGCTGGGACACAGGCCTCCTCTCTATGAGAGGGAGTGAGCCGTATTCCACCACGCGGTCTCAGTGCGGATTGGTAGATGTCACATGTCTTCGAATTTTTGGTTCTACGACATGCCGGTTTCCTCACGATGTTTTCCTTCACCGTTTTGAGAGCAGTGGTGATGAAATGATTCACCCAAAGTAAAGCGCCTGCATGGGTTCGAACTCACGACCTAAAACGCGTAAGTCGGAGCCGTTACCACTGGGCCACCACTGCTCTAACAGGAGGTTTAATTTTAGTAAATTATTTCATCACCGCTGCTCTCAAAACGGTGAAGGAAACATCGTGAGGAAATCGGCATGTCCTATGAATGAATGAATGAAATGCACCAACCCCAACATGGTTTGACCAGACTCGATTAATCGAATGAACCACAAGATTTGCACTAGCCCCTGAAGCCTCATGTTTCATGGTGTTAGAGAGACCATTGCATATCAAGGAGTAGATCGGGGGGCACCGTAATTGGTAGGGAAGACGTGCTCTTAAGATTGAGAAGGATTGCGAACCGTACCGGATATGCATAGTAGAGTAGGCGTTGGACTAGTGGAGAGTCTTCTATTACCCCCTGAAAAACACAAACGCTCACGTTGAGAACCTATGAGCTAAATTATCAAGAAAAACGGTGAAGGAAAACATCGTGAGGAAAGAAACCGGCATAACCTAGATCCAAAAATTTGAAGACATGTGACATCTATCAACCCGCACTGGGCCCGCGTGGTGGATTACGGCCCACTTCCTCTAACCGAGAGAAGGCCTGTGTCCCAGCAGTAAGAACAGTAGGTATAGGCTGATTGTGAGATTAAGATACTCGTATGTATCAGAAAAGTGTGGTCCCATGGAGAAAGTTATTTAGTTTAATGGTCTGTACCACACCCTGAATTATTGCCACAGTTTTTTGAGACATGCTGTAGGTATATTGCAGGTGCTTACTTTGATATAAGTACTGAAGATTGTGATTTACATATCAACGATAACTTAATCATGAGTAAGCTAAAAGTTTACTCAGATCAAAGACACACACGGCTATGTATCCAGCTATACATTCTCAGTATAAGCTGATCTCGCATTGTATAGGATTTCTGTACAATGAGAGGTCAGCTTAAACTGGAAATATATAGCTTGATATATAGCCCTGTGTACCAACTAGGTTTAATAAAGAGGTTAGTGGTACCTACCTACTTCATTTTTCAGCAATACTACTAAAATAAAATGGCATCTGAGAGCATTATTTTCATTTAAATGCATAACTTAAGCTGCAAAATTCCGAAAGGTAGTCCCCTACCATCAATATTAACTGTAAGATATGTAAGTATTTCTGAAGGGAAATAAGTTTTATTGTAGGTACGTATTACCAATTTCCGCAGCTTTCTTTGGTAGGTTGTCAACTACTGAAGCAAACCACTAATAAAGTGTATGAAATGAGACGTTCGCCTAAATATTTGATCAATCCGAAATCTTCTATATTATTGAATAGTACTCTTGTAACTCAACACTTGTTATGTCGTAAATACGTCTATCGTATCCGGATATTACGGAATACCCTTAAACTGAACACAGAAAAAAAACATGGGTAGGTACATTAATACTGTTTCAGTTTTTTTTGAACTCACATTATAATAAATATATAAATTGTTGAAATAAAAATATAGAAAAAGTTTAGGCTACCTGTTGAAAACATGTCATTGTTGAATCTCAAGTTGGACTCACAGCGTCATTTTGTGTATTCATCAAGACAAAACTTTAAAAAAAACTTTTGCTATGAAACTCAAACTCAAACTCAAATCGTTTATTTCAATTAAACCATTTACAGGCACTTTTGAATTGTCAAGGAATCGGTCAGTCAGAAATATGAAGCTAGTTGCCCATTCCAAAGCGCAGTAGGTCACTATGGAGAAGAACGGGCAAGAAACTCCATGGACACTCTTTTAAATAATATTGTTGTTACAAATATATTAGTTACATCGATTATTGTTGACACTATAAGTGAGAACGATGTACAAAAACCGTACACGTTAAAAGCGTCCAGAGTGCAGCAAAACATAATTTAAAAACAATCCATCAAATTAATTATTAAAATATGCCGTGGCAGCTAAGAGATGACCAGTCCCAACTGACGGCGCCCGTTCACGAACATGACGCATGGATCAGCACCATTCAGCTCAAGCATTTTGAAGGGAGCTAAATGATCCGACACACGCGCCACCGTCAGCGAGACATTTGAGTGAGCATGATATACTATCAGCCGCCAAGGCACATTCAAGTCAATCTATGACATTACCCGGTAAATGGTAGCTCTATAGTACAAAGTACTCACATCTGTGCAATGCATCTATATAATAAAAAGGAGATTGAGTTTATGTAATGCAAATATATTCTTACAATCTTCAGCAGCTTCAAGTGTTTCAAATGTCAATTAATTAGTTGTGGTGTGGAGCAGGACCAGCATTAAGCCAGGCATTTTTATCAGTTATGTAATCCCCTAACCTATAATACGCCTGCCTGCATAGTGTGCGTTTGACAAAGGATTTGAATTTTGTCTCATTTAGTTGAAGTATGTGGGGAGGTATTTTATTGTAACATTTTAGACAGTACCCCATGAAAGATGAGTCTACTTTAGCCAGTCTGAAACCTGGTTGAACTAATAGGTCCCGATTTCTAGTACTATAATTATGTCTTTCACCTCTTTTACTGTAAAGATGTAAATTTTTTCTTACGTACATGATGTTTTCATAGATGTATTGACAAGGTACAGTCATGATGTTAATATCCTTAAACAATTCCCTTAGAGAATCGCGCCTGCGGAGATTATATATGGCTCTGATGGCTCTTTTCTGCAGAATAAAAATAGACTCGATGTCTGCAGCCCGTCCCCAAAGTAAAATATCGTAAGACATGATACTATGAAAGTAACTAAAATAGACCAGCCTCGCGGTATCTACATCAGTAAATTGACGGATTTTTCTGACAGCGTTAGCTGCTGAACTTAGCGTACTTATCTTAAACGTACTTATCTATGCTGTAATATACAGGAGAGTTTGATTGTGTTGTTATGCTGAGGCCACACAATAGTGTCAAGATCGCATAGTGTATTTATAACATTACTTTGTGTTACTTATTATAATGTTTAATGACGTGACTTTACTAACATGTGGCTGATATTAAACTCTTACTAACATTATATTATTATTCTCACAAGGTAATCGTAAATAGCGAATATGCATGTATTTTTATTTACTTTTATTCGATAGTGTTAATCGCCATGAAATAGTAAAAACTGTTCAACGTCAAAAAACAATTGACAAAAGTGCACACTAAAATTGCCAACCGACACACCTTAAACGCCATTCATTTGGGTGTCACGTCATAAGTCCAATAGTACTCTTTGCATAAGTCTATGAGATTGACAACGGAATGAATAGCAAACACAATTTTTTTTTTTTTTTTTTGGAATGGCTTCTCGCATGTCAACCTATGAGGTTGTCATCTGCTTAAGCGGACTTGCCTGTGGTTGCCCTAATAAATTAAGGCCTCCAGCCAGGACTTAAACTTAAACACTAACTAAACCGCAAACACTCATAAAACACAATGACATTTATTGTTGTCCCAGACTTTTACGTCACAATCGCTGTGACCAATTGCGTCGCTTATCCAATATTTGCCGGTTTTATTGCACTGAAAAAAAATGCTCTAAAAAAAATTACTCAAAAATATTGATGGTGGCATAATTCTGAAGTATTAGTTTACTACAAAAAAAAATACCCCTATTTGAATCACTTGCACATTCTCTATTAAACATGGGCCTGCCTGCCTGCCTATGCGTTATGTAGGTATTACCAATTACTCGAAGCACTTAAGTAGGTTATGTTCTCACAACAATCAAGCATTTTACCGTGTCGCTTAGATAACATGAATCTTGGTCGGTGATGCAGTTAAAACAAGCGTACAGCAATAAAAATAAGTGTAAAAATTACTGTTTTGAGATAATAGGTAGGTTAGGTACACAAAAAAAAACCATCCCCATGGGCATGGCGTACCCATGCCCATAGGGGCATGGGTACGCCAGCAGTATCAGCAACCGTAAGGTTTTCAAAAAGCCGGCGGCCCTGTAGCTAAGTACCCCCTCAGATTTCTGAAAACCGCTCTTTTACGATACAAGACATAAGATACGTGAAGAAAAACAGCTTCGATATAAAAATAAAATTCCGACCAACTGAATAACCAACCAGTACCCTAATTGCCTAATACACAATCAATCGGAATCTGAATCGTTTCGAAACAGATTGCTAATCCATTGCTCCATAGTGTAAATAACGCAATGAATGTTGTTGAACTGTCAAAGTCAAACTGATTAGTCGTCACGGTAATAATATCATACAGTATTCCAACTTCATACAAACGGACGAAGGGCGAGCTATGCCTACGCGCCTCGCTCAAGGCACGCGCGCGGCATGCAGACAGTCTCGAGTCTCGACTGTGCCGTAGTGACGAACGGGCGGTGTGTTGTTTTTTTAACAATAACCGCGCGATTTTTTCACCAAAACTAAGTTCAGTACATATTTAATATGACGAGTATGATATATTGTACTGTTTATGGTTGCATGAACTCTTCAATAATAATCTAAAAAAAGTTATCTCTGGATGCGTTCCAGAGATAACTTTTTTTATGATGATGATGATGATGAATAGAGTAAAGTGATTGACACGAGTCAAATAGGTAGTTATAGGCGGTAAATGAATCAGGAAACGGTAGGTACGCTTGAGTTAAAACCTTAGGCATGTGTGTTTTGTTTTGTTAGTTTGTATTATTCAAAGTAAATACAAAGACAAAGTAAACATTTTATTATTAATAATAGTTGTTTATTGTACTGTGTGTATGAATAATACTAGAAAAAAATAATTTGACCGTCTACCTCACACTAGATAGTTGAAATTATCTCAGATTAAGTATTTCTGGGGTCGCATGTTGAAGAGCCTCCACGTGGCGCACCCTGGGCAACTGTCCACCAAAAGCAGGTGGACAGTTGGGGTTGGCGGCCAATCTTCAACAAACGGGGAAGGGTCATGGTTCCAATCATCGATCATTTATATTGGTCGATGAAGGGAACCGGGCTAGGGTTGGGGCGGCCAGTCCGTCTTCGGGACAGGTCTGGTGGCTATCTCCGTCCACACCCCCTCTGTTTGCAGAGGGTGAGTTTTGTGGGCGTCGAGTGGGAAGGGGAGAGGAAGACAACCTCTATAAAATATTACCCCATTCCCAACGTCGAGCGTGCCGAGGGGATGAATGGCCGGAGGGAATCCGGTCACTAGCGCTGGGGGGGAGGGAAACAAGGGACCACACCCTTCAAAGGAAACAAAAAAATGAAAAAGACAAACGAAGGAAAACTACCCCAGGGCGGTACCGGCTGCTCAGCAGCGGGAGAATCCGCCACGTTCCCTTCGGGAACGTCAAGCCCCCAATCGTATTCTGGGGGGGGCGTAAGTGGAGGGGATAGATGAGCGGTCAGAGTCTGACGCTGCATCTGGCGCGGAGGGCTCATTTAAGAGCCCGGAGCGCGTAGTAATGGGGGCTGCTGCGAAGAACAAACGGTTCTTCCGGAAGCGGCCCAATCCGGGGGATGGTCAGGGGTCACTCTCGGATGGCGGAATGAACTCGGCCCGGAAAATCAGTCGGCGGGGTGGTGTCCGAGGAAGGGGCGGAGGGCTCAACACCAAGGAGGACAAGGAGCCGAGCAGAGTCAGCCCAGCCGAGCAAGCCCAGCGAGCCGGAAGGCTAGCCACGAAGGGACTTACTATTTGTAGGTCATAGGTTCAAACCTAAACAGGAGGTTTAGCATAGCATAGGGATAATCAGCCTATATCGTTCCCACTGCTGGGACACAGGCCTCCTCTCTATGAGAGGGAGTGAGCCGTATTCCACCACGCGGTCTCAGTGCGGATTGGTAGATGTCACATGTCTTCGAATTTTTGGTTCTACGACATGCCGGTTTCCTCACGATGTTTTCCTTCACCGTTTTGAGAGCAGTGGTGATGAAATGATTCACCCAAAGTAAAGCGCCTGCATGGGTTCGAACTCACGACCTAAAACGCGTAAGTCGGAGCCGTTACCACTGGGCCACCACTGCTCTAACAGGAGGTTTAATTTTAGTAAATTATTTCATCACCGCTGCTCTCAAAACGGTGAAGGAAACATCGTGAGGAAATCGGCATGTCCTATGAATGAATGAATGAAATGCACCAACCCCAACATGGTTTGACCAGACTCGATTAATCGAATGAACCACAAGATTTGCACTAGCCCCTGAAGCCTCATGTTTCATGGTGTTAGAGAGACCATTGCATATCAAGGAGTAGATCGGGGGGCACCGTAATTGGTAGGGAAGACGTGCTCTTAAGATTGAGAAGGATTGCGAACCGTACCGGATATGCATAGTAGAGTAGGCGTTGGACTAGTGGAGAGTCTTCTATTACCCCCTGAAAAACACAAACGCTCACGTTGAGAACCTATGAGCTAAATTATCAAGAAAAACGGTGAAGGAAAACATCGTGAGGAAAGAAACCGGCATAACCTAGATCCAAAAATTTGAAGACATGTGACATCTATCAACCCGCACTGGGCCCGCGTGGTGGATTACGGCCCACTTCCTCTAACCGAGAGAAGGCCTGTGTCCCAGCAGTAAGAACAGTAGGTATAGGCTGATTGTGAGATTAAGATACTCGTATGTATCAGAAAAGTGTGGTCCCATGGAGAAAGTTATTTAGTTTAATGGTCTGTACCACACCCTGAATTATTGCCACAGTTTTTTGAGACATGCTGTAGGTATATTGCAGGTGCTTACTTTGATATAAGTACTGAAGATTGTGATTTACATATCAACGATAACTTAATCATGAGTAAGCTAAAAGTTTACTCAGATCAAAGACACACACGGCTATGTATCCAGCTATACATTCTCAGTATAAGCTGATCTCGCATTGTATAGGATTTCTGTACAATGAGAGGTCAGCTTAAACTGGAAATATATAGCTTGATATATAGCCCTGTGTACCAACTAGGTTTAATAAAGAGGTTAGTGGTACCTACCTACTTCATTTTTCAGCAATACTACTAAAATAAAATGGCATCTGAGAGCATTATTTTCATTTAAATGCATAACTTAAGCTGCAAAATTCCGAAAGGTAGTCCCCTACCATCAATATTAACTGTAAGATATGTAAGTATTTCTGAAGGGAAATAAGTTTTATTGTAGGTACGTATTACCAATTTCCGCAGCTTTCTTTGGTAGGTTGTCAACTACTGAAGCAAACCACTAATAAAGTGTATGAAATGAGACGTTCGCCTAAATATTTGATCAATCCGAAATCTTCTATATTATTGAATAGTACTCTTGTAACTCAACACTTGTTATGTCGTAAATACGTCTATCGTATCCGGATATTACGGAATACCCTTAAACTGAACACAGAAAAAAAACATGGGTAGGTACATTAATACTGTTTCAGTTTTTTTTGAACTCACATTATAATAAATATATAAATTGTTGAAATAAAAATATAGAAAAAGTTTAGGCTACCTGTTGAAAACATGTCATTGTTGAATCTCAAGTTGGACTCACAGCGTCATTTTGTGTATTCATCAAGACAAAACTTTAAAAAAAACTTTTGCTATGAAACTCAAACTCAAACTCAAATCGTTTATTTCAATTAAACCATTTACAGGCACTTTTGAATTGTCAAGGAATCGGTCAGTCAGAAATATGAAGCTAGTTGCCCATTCCAAAGCGCAGTAGGTCACTATGGAGAAGAACGGGCAAGAAACTCCATGGACACTCTTTTAAATAATATTGTTGTTACAAATATATTAGTTACATCGATTATTGTTGACACTATAAGTGAGAACGATGTACAAAAACCGTACACGTTAAAAGCGTCCAGAGTGCAGCAAAACATAATTTAAAAACAATCCATCAAATTAATTATTAAAATATGCCGTGGCAGCTAAGAGATGACCAGTCCCAACTGACGGCGCCCGTTCACGAACATGACGCATGGATCAGCACCATTCAGCTCAAGCATTTTGAAGGGAGCTAAATGATCCGACACACGCGCCACCGTCAGCGAGACATTTGAGTGAGCATGATATACTATCAGCCGCCAAGGCACATTCAAGTCAATCTATGACATTACCCGGTAAATGGTAGCTCTATAGTACAAAGTACTCACATCTGTGCAATGCATCTATATAATAAAAAGGAGATTGAGTTTATGTAATGCAAATATATTCTTACAATCTTCAGCAGCTTCAAGTGTTTCAAATGTCAATTAATTAGTTGTGGTGTGGAGCAGGACCAGCATTAAGCCAGGCATTTTTATCAGTTATGTAATCCCCTAACCTATAATACGCCTGCCTGCATAGTGTGCGTTTGACAAAGGATTTGAATTTTGTCTCATTTAGTTGAAGTATGTGGGGAGGTATTTTATTGTAACATTTTAGACAGTACCCCATGAAAGATGAGTCTACTTTAGCCAGTCTGAAACCTGGTTGAACTAATAGGTCCCGATTTCTAGTACTATAATTATGTCTTTCACCTCTTTTACTGTAAAGATGTAAATTTTTTCTTACGTACATGATGTTTTCATAGATGTATTGACAAGGTACAGTCATGATGTTAATATCCTTAAACAATTCCCTTAGAGAATCGCGCCTGCGGAGATTATATATGGCTCTGATGGCTCTTTTCTGCAGAATAAAAATAGACTCGATGTCTGCAGCCCGTCCCCAAAGTAAAATATCGTAAGACATGATACTATGAAAGTAACTAAAATAGACCAGCCTCGCGGTATCTACATCAGTAAATTGACGGATTTTTCTGACAGCGTTAGCTGCTGAACTTAGCGTACTTATCTTAAACGTACTTATCTATGCTGTAATATACAGGAGAGTTTGATTGTGTTGTTATGCTGAGGCCACACAATAGTGTCAAGATCGCATAGTGTATTTATAACATTACTTTGTGTTACTTATTATAATGTTTAATGACGTGACTTTACTAACATGTGGCTGATATTAAACTCTTACTAACATTATATTATTATTCTCACAAGGTAATCGTAAATAGCGAATATGCATGTATTTTTATTTACTTTTATTCGATAGTGTTAATCGCCATGAAATAGTAAAAACTGTTCAACGTCAAAAAACAATTGACAAAAGTGCACACTAAAATTGCCAACCGACACACCTTAAACGCCATTCATTTGGGTGTCACGTCATAAGTCCAATAGTACTCTTTGCATAAGTCTATGAGATTGACAACGGAATGAATAGCAAACACAATTTTTTTTTTTTTTTTTTGGAATGGCTTCTCGCATGTCAACCTATGAGGTTGTCATCTGCTTAAGCGGACTTGCCTGTGGTTGCCCTAATAAATTAAGGCCTCCAGCCAGGACTTAAACTTAAACACTAACTAAACCGCAAACACTCATAAAACACAATGACATTTATTGTTGTCCCAGACTTTTACGTCACAATCGCTGTGACCAATTGCGTCGCTTATCCAATATTTGCCGGTTTTATTGCACTGAAAAAAAATGCTCTAAAAAAAATTACTCAAAAATATTGATGGTGGCATAATTCTGAAGTATTAGTTTACTACAAAAAAAAATACCCCTATTTGAATCACTTGCACATTCTCTATTAAACATGGGCCTGCCTGCCTGCCTATGCGTTATGTAGGTATTACCAATTACTCGAAGCACTTAAGTAGGTTATGTTCTCACAACAATCAAGCATTTTACCGTGTCGCTTAGATAACATGAATCTTGGTCGGTGATGCAGTTAAAACAAGCGTACAGCAATAAAAATAAGTGTAAAAATTACTGTTTTGAGATAATAGGTAGGTTAGGTACACAAAAAAAAACCATCCCCATGGGCATGGCGTACCCATGCCCATAGGGGCATGGGTACGCCAGCAGTATCAGCAACCGTAAGGTTTTCAAAAAGCCGGCGGCCCTGTAGCTAAGTACCCCCTCAGATTTCTGAAAACCGCTCTTTTACGATACAAGACATAAGATACGTGAAGAAAAACAGCTTCGATATAAAAATAAAATTCCGACCAACTGAATAACCAACCAGTACCCTAATTGCCTAATACACAATCAATCGGAATCTGAATCGTTTCGAAACAGATTGCTAATCCATTGCTCCATAGTGTAAATAACGCAATGAATGTTGTTGAACTGTCAAAGTCAAACTGATTAGTCGTCACGGTAATAATATCATACAGTATTCCAACTTCATACAAACGGACGAAGGGCGAGCTATGCCTACGCGCCTCGCTCAAGGCACGCGCGCGGCATGCAGACAGTCTCGAGTCTCGACTGTGCCGTAGTGACGAACGGGCGGTGTGTTGTTTTTTTAACAATAACCGCGCGATTTTTTCACCAAAACTAAGTTCAGTACATATTTAATATGACGAGTATGATATATTGTACTGTTTATGGTTGCATGAACTCTTCAATAATAATCTAAAAAAAGTTATCTCTGGATGCGTTCCAGAGATAACTTTTTTTATGATGATGATGATGATGAATAGAGTAAAGTGATTGACACGAGTCAAATAGGTAGTTATAGGCGGTAAATGAATCAGGAAACGGTAGGTACGCTTGAGTTAAAACCTTAGGCATGTGTGTTTTGTTTTGTTAGTTTGTATTATTCAAAGTAAATACAAAGACAAAGTAAACATTTTATTATTAATAATAGTTGTTTATTGTACTGTGTGTATGAATAATACTAGAAAAAAATAATTTGACCGTCTACCTCACACTAGATAGTTGAAATTATCTCAGATTAAGTATTTCTGGGGTCGCATGTTGAAGAGCCTCCACGTGGCGCACCCTGGGCAACTGTCCACCAAAAGCAGGTGGACAGTTGGGGTTGGCGGCCAATCTTCAACAAACGGGGAAGGGTCATGGTTCCAATCATCGATCATTTATATTGGTCGATGAAGGGAACCGGGCTAGGGTTGGGGCGGCCAGTCCGTCTTCGGGACAGGTCTGGTGGCTATCTCCGTCCACACCCCCTCTGTTTGCAGAGGGTGAGTTTTGTGGGCGTCGAGTGGGAAGGGGAGAGGAAGACAACCTCTATAAAATATTACCCCATTCCCAACGTCGAGCGTGCCGAGGGGATGAATGGCCGGAGGGAATCCGGTCACTAGCGCTGGGGGGGAGGGAAACAAGGGACCACACCCTTCAAAGGAAACAAAAAAATGAAAAAGACAAACGAAGGAAAACTACCCCAGGGCGGTACCGGCTGCTCAGCAGCGGGAGAATCCGCCACGTTCCCTTCGGGAACGTCAAGCCCCCAATCGTATTCTGGGGGGGGCGTAAGTGGAGGGGATAGATGAGCGGTCAGAGTCTGACGCTGCATCTGGCGCGGAGGGCTCATTTAAGAGCCCGGAGCGCGTAGTAATGGGGGCTGCTGCGAAGAACAAACGGTTCTTCCGGAAGCGGCCCAATCCGGGGGATGGTCAGGGGTCACTCTCGGATGGCGGAATGAACTCGGCCCGGAAAATCAGTCGGCGGGGTGGTGTCCGAGGAAGGGGCGGAGGGCTCAACACCAAGGAGGACAAGGAGCCGAGCAGAGTCAGCCCAGCCGAGCAAGCCCAGCGAGCCGGAAGGCTAGCCACGAAGGGACTTACTATTTGTAGGTCATAGGTTCAAACCTAAACAGGAGGTTTAGCATAGCATAGGGATAATCAGTCTATATCGTTCCCACTGCTGGGACACAGGCCTCCTCTCTATGAGAGGGAGTGAGCCGTATTCCACCACGCGGTCTCAGTGCGGATTGGTAGATGTCACATGTCTTCGAATTTTTGGTTCTACGACATGCCGGTTTCCTCACGATGTTTTCCTTCACCGTTTTGAGAGCAGTGGTGATGAAATGATTCACCCAAAGTAAAGCGCCTGCATGGGTTCGAACTCACGACCTAAAACGCGTAAGTCGGAGCCGTTACCACTGGGCCACCACTGCTCTAACAGGAGGTTTAATTTTAGTAAATTATTTCATCACCGCTGCTCTCAAAACGGTGAAGGAAACATCGTGAGGAAATCGGCATGTCCTATGAATGAATGAATGAAATGCACCAACCCCAACATGGTTTGACCAGACTCGATTAATCGAATGAACCACAAGATTTGCACTAGCCCCTGAAGCCTCATGTTTCATGGTGTTAGAGAGACCATTGCATATCAAGGAGTAGATCGGGGGGCACCGTAATTGGTAGGGAAGACGTGCTCTTAAGATTGAGAAGGATTGCGAACCGTACCGGATATGCATAGTAGAGTAGGCGTTGGACTAGTGGAGAGTCTTCTATTACCCCCTGAAAAACACAAACGCTCACGTTGAGAACCTATGAGCTAAATTATCAAGAAAAACGGTGAAGGAAAACATCGTGAGGAAAGAAACCGGCATAACCTAGATCCAAAAATTTGAAGACATGTGACATCTATCAACCCGCACTGGGCCCGCGTGGTGGATTACGGCCCACTTCCTCTAACCGAGAGAAGGCCTGTGTCCCAGCAGTAAGAACAGTAGGTATAGGCTGATTGTGAGATTAAGATACTCGTATGTATCAGAAAAGTGTGGTCCCATGGAGAAAGTTATTTAGTTTAATGGTCTGTACCACACCCTGAATTATTGCCACAGTTTTTTGAGACATGCTGTAGGTATATTGCAGGTGCTTACTTTGATATAAGTACTGAAGATTGTGATTTACATATCAACGATAACTTAATCATGAGTAAGCTAAAAGTTTACTCAGATCAAAGACACACACGGCTATGTATCCAGCTATACATTCTCAGTATAAGCTGATCTCGCATTGTATAGGATTTCTGTACAATGAGAGGTCAGCTTAAACTGGAAATATATAGCTTGATATATAGCCCTGTGTACCAACTAGGTTTAATAAAGAGGTTAGTGGTACCTACCTACTTCATTTTTCAGCAATACTACTAAAATAAAATGGCATCTGAGAGCATTATTTTCATTTAAATGCATAACTTAAGCTGCAAAATTCCGAAAGGTAGTCCCCTACCATCAATATTAACTGTAAGATATGTAAGTATTTCTGAAGGGAAATAAGTTTTATTGTAGGTACGTATTACCAATTTCCGCAGCTTTCTTTGGTAGGTTGTCAACTACTGAAGCAAACCACTAATAAAGTGTATGAAATGAGACGTTCGCCTAAATATTTGATCAATCCGAAATCTTCTATATTATTGAATAGTACTCTTGTAACTCAACACTTGTTATGTCGTAAATACGTCTATCGTATCCGGATATTACGGAATACCCTTAAACTGAACACAGAAAAAAAACATGGGTAGGTACATTAATACTGTTTCAGTTTTTTTTGAACTCACATTATAATAAATATATAAATTGTTGAAATAAAAATATAGAAAAAGTTTAGGCTACCTGTTGAAAACATGTCATTGTTGAATCTCAAGTTGGACTCACAGCGTCATTTTGTGTATTCATCAAGACAAAACTTTAAAAAAAACTTTTGCTATGAAACTCAAACTCAAACTCAAATCGTTTATTTCAATTAAACCATTTACAGGCACTTTTGAATTGTCAAGGAATCGGTCAGTCAGAAATATGAAGCTAGTTGCCCATTCCAAAGCGCAGTAGGTCACTATGGAGAAGAACGGGCAAGAAACTCCATGGACACTCTTTTAAATAATATTGTTGTTACAAATATATTAGTTACATCGATTATTGTTGACACTATAAGTGAGAACGATGTACAAAAACCGTACACGTTAAAAGCGTCCAGAGTGCAGCAAAACATAATTTAAAAACAATCCATCAAATTAATTATTAAAATATGCCGTGGCAGCTAAGAGATGACCAGTCCCAACTGACGGCGCCCGTTCACGAACATGACGCATGGATCAGCACCATTCAGCTCAAGCATTTTGAAGGGAGCTAAATGATCCGACACACGCGCCACCGTCAGCGAGACATTTGAGTGAGCATGATATACTATCAGCCGCCAAGGCACATTCAAGTCAATCTATGACATTACCCGGTAAATGGTAGCTCTATAGTACAAAGTACTCACATCTGTGCAATGCATCTATATAATAAAAAGGAGATTGAGTTTATGTAATGCAAATATATTCTTACAATCTTCAGCAGCTTCAAGTGTTTCAAATGTCAATTAATTAGTTGTGGTGTGGAGCAGGACCAGCATTAAGCCAGGCATTTTTATCAGTTATGTAATCCCCTAACCTATAATACGCCTGCCTGCATAGTGTGCGTTTGACAAAGGATTTGAATTTTGTCTCATTTAGTTGAAGTATGTGGGGAGGTATTTTATTGTAACATTTTAGACAGTACCCCATGAAAGATGAGTCTACTTTAGCCAGTCTGAAACCTGGTTGAACTAATAGGTCCCGATTTCTAGTACTATAATTATGTCTTTCACCTCTTTTACTGTAAAGATGTAAATTTTTTCTTACGTACATGATGTTTTCATAGATGTATTGACAAGGTACAGTCATGATGTTAATATCCTTAAACAATTCCCTTAGAGAATCGCGCCTGCGGAGATTATATATGGCTCTGATGGCTCTTTTCTGCAGAATAAAAATAGACTCGATGTCTGCAGCCCGTCCCCAAAGTAAAATATCGTAAGACATGATACTATGAAAGTAACTAAAATAGACCAGCCTCGCGGTATCTACATCAGTAAATTGACGGATTTTTCTGACAGCGTTAGCTGCTGAACTTAGCGTACTTATCTTAAACGTACTTATCTATGCTGTAATATACAGGAGAGTTTGATTGTGTTGTTATGCTGAGGCCACACAATAGTGTCAAGATCGCATAGTGTATTTATAACATTACTTTGTGTTACTTATTATAATGTTTAATGACGTGACTTTACTAACATGTGGCTGATATTAAACTCTTACTAACATTATATTATTATTCTCACAAGGTAATCGTAAATAGCGAATATGCATGTATTTTTATTTACTTTTATTCGATAGTGTTAATCGCCATGAAATAGTAAAAACTGTTCAACGTCAAAAAACAATTGACAAAAGTGCACACTAAAATTGCCAACCGACACACCTTAAACGCCATTCATTTGGGTGTCACGTCATAAGTCCAATAGTACTCTTTGCATAAGTCTATGAGATTGACAACGGAATGAATAGCAAACACAATTTTTTTTTTTTTTGGAATGGCTTCTCGCATGTCAACCTATGAGGTTGTCATCTGCTTAAGCGGACTTGCCTGTGGTTGCCCTAATAAATTAAGGCCTCCAGCCAGGACTTAAACTTAAACACTAACTAAACCGCAAACACTCATAAAACACAATGACATTTATTGTTGTCCCAGACTTTTACGTCACAATCGCTGTGACCAATTGCGTCGCTTATCCAATATTTGCCGGTTTTATTGCACTGAAAAAAAATGCTCTAAAAAAAATTACTCAAAAATATTGATGGTGGCATAATTCTGAAGTATTAGTTTACTACAAAAAAAAATACCCCTATTTGAATCACTTGCACATTCTCTATTAAACATGGGCCTGCCTGCCTGCCTATGCGTTATGTAGGTATTACCAATTACTCGAAGCACTTAAGTAGGTTATGTTCTCACAACAATCAAGCATTTTACCGTGTCGCTTAGATAACATGAATCTTGGTCGGTGATGCAGTTAAAACAAGCGTACAGCAATAAAAATAAGTGTAAAAATTACTGTTTTGAGATAATAGGTAGGTTAGGTACACAAAAAAAAACCATCCCCATGGGCATGGCGTACCCATGCCCATAGGGGCATGGGTACGCCAGCAGTATCAGCAACCGTAAGGTTTTCAAAAAGCCGGCGGCCCTGTAGCTAAGTACCCCCTCAGATTTCTGAAAACCGCTCTTTTACGATACAAGACATAAGATACGTGAAGAAAAACAGCTTCGATATAAAAATAAAATTCCGACCAACTGAATAACCAACCAGTACCCTAATTGCCTAATACACAATCAATCGGAATCTGAATCGTTTCGAAACAGATTGCTAATCCATTGCTCCATAGTGTAAATAACGCAATGAATGTTGTTGAACTGTCAAAGTCAAACTGATTAGTCGTCACGGTAATAATATCATACAGTATTCCAACTTCATACAAACGGACGAAGGGCGAGCTATGCCTACGCGCCTCGCTCAAGGCACGCGCGCGGCATGCAGACAGTCTCGAGTCTCGACTGTGCCGTAGTGACGAACGGGCGGTGTGTTGTTTTTTTAACAATAACCGCGCGATTTTTTCACCAAAACTAAGTTCAGTACATATTTAATATGACGAGTATGATATATTGTACTGTTTATGGTTGCATGAACTCTTCAATAATAATCTAAAAAAAGTTATCTCTGGATGCGTTCCAGAGATAACTTTTTTTATGATGATGATGATGATGAATAGAGTAAAGTGATTGACACGAGTCAAATAGGTAGTTATAGGCGGTAAATGAATCAGGAAACGGTAGGTACGCTTGAGTTAAAACCTTAGGCATGTGTGTTTTGTTTTGTTAGTTTGTATTATTCAAAGTAAATACAAAGACAAAGTAAACATTTTATTATTAATAATAGTTGTTTATTGTACTGTGTGTATGAATAATACTAGAAAAAAATAATTTGACCGTCTACCTCACACTAGATAGTTGAAATTATCTCAGATTAAGTATTTCTGGGGTCGCATGTTGAAGAGCCTCCACGTGGCGCACCCTGGGCAACTGTCCACCAAAAGCAGGTGGACAGTTGGGGTTGGCGGCCAATCTTCAACAAACGGGGAAGGGTCATGGTTCCAATCATCGATCATTTATATTGGTCGATGAAGGGAACCGGGCTAGGGTTGGGGCGGCCAGTCCGTCTTCGGGACAGGTCTGGTGGCTATCTCCGTCCACACCCCCTCTGTTTGCAGAGGGTGAGTTTTGTGGGCGTCGAGTGGGAAGGGGAGAGGAAGACAACCTCTATAAAATATTACCCCATTCCCAACGTCGAGCGTGCCGAGGGGATGAATGGCCGGAGGGAATCCGGTCACTAGCGCTGGGGGGGAGGGAAACAAGGGACCACACCCTTCAAAGGAAACAAAAAAATGAAAAAGACAAACGAAGGAAAACTACCCCAGGGCGGTACCGGCTGCTCAGCAGCGGGAGAATCCGCCACGTTCCCTTCGGGAACGTCAAGCCCCCAATCGTATTCTGGGGGGGGCGTAAGTGGAGGGGATAGATGAGCGGTCAGAGTCTGACGCTGCATCTGGCGCGGAGGGCTCATTTAAGAGCCCGGAGCGCGTAGTAATGGGGGCTGCTGCGAAGAACAAACGGTTCTTCCGGAAGCGGCCCAATCCGGGGGATGGTCAGGGGTCACTCTCGGATGGCGGAATGAACTCGGCCCGGAAAATCAGTCGGCGGGGTGGTGTCCGAGGAAGGGGCGGAGGGCTCAACACCAAGGAGGACAAGGAGCCGAGCAGAGTCAGCCCAGCCGAGCAAGCCCAGCGAGCCGGAAGGCTAGCCACGAAGGGACGCCGCCCTGAAATTGCCAGTGGCAGGGGTCTTTCGGAGTCGTCAGGTGGTGAGCCGGATGCCGCTGGCGGCTCCAAATCGGAGGGAACGGCCAGATTTGCGGAGGTCGTGGTTGCCGCGATCAAGGGTGTGGCCTTGAAGAGGGTTCAATCCTCTAAAGACAAGGCCATATCCGCAGCCACGGCCTCCATTATGCAGGCAGCGGAGTCCATCCATTTCGGGCCTCCACCGGACGGCATGTCCGAGATGCGGGCGGAGGTTGCTCGCCTAACTGCCGCCATGGAGCTTCTCCGAAAGGAGAACGAGGAGCTTCGAGCAGATCTTGCTAAGAGCCGAGGAGCGGGCTCCAGGGAGGTGCCACTAGTAAGGGCGCAGCAGGAGCAAGGCCAGCCCGTGTCTGCCGAGGACCGGGTTCTGACCCTGGTGCGGCAGGAGCTGGCTTCCTTTCGGAGTCGGTTTTCTGCTCTGGAGGCCATTGTCCTGCGCCCCCCTCTAGCGGCGAGCCAGCCGGTTTCGGGCCAGCGAAAGGCTGCCTCTTATGCAGCCACCGCGGCCAAACTAGGGTCCTTGGGGCAGACCCAAAGTGGGCGAAATCGGCGTCTGCGCAGACGCCAAGGGACCAAGCCCTGACGGCAAGACGACCGCCCCCGCCCTCCAAACCGCCTTCTAAATCTCCTCCGACCGACGCCGAATGGCAAATAGTCGGGGAAAAGGGGAAGGCGGGTAAGGCAGCAAGGGCGGCCAGAAGAAGGCAGAGGCGGCAGCGGCAGCGGCGCAAAGAGCGAAGCGTCGCGGCTAGGCTCCGTGCCCCAAAGTCCGCAGCTGTACTGATCACACTACAGCCGGAAGCGGAGAAGAAGGGCACGACCTACCGCGAGGTGCTCGCCAAGGCGAAGGCGGCGGTAAACCTCGGGGAGCTCGGTGTCACCAATGGCCTCCGGCTAAGGGTCACTGCGACTGGGGCCCGGATGCTGGAGGTTCCCGGTGCGGCCAGCGGCCCGACCGCGGACGCTTTGGCTGAAAAGCTAAAGGAGTGCCTGAATGCGGACGAGGCCCGAGTGTCCAGGCCAACGAAGTGCGCTGACATGCGCATTCTGGGCCTGGGCGACTCCGTGACGGAAGAAGAGGTGGTGGCTGCCGTCGTTAGGACTGGTGGGTGCTCTGCCGAGCAAGTTAGGGCAGGCACCATTCGTCCTGACTTCACGGGGATGCGAGCTATAACGGTGAGCTGCCCCGTGACGGCGGCCCTAAAAATTACCGGGGATGGCCGAAGGCTCCTGGTGGGCTGGGTCTCCGCGCAGGTCAAACTGCTGGAACCCAGACCTCTGTGGTCAGCCCGGTCACAAGGCCGGCTCGTGCAATGCCGCGCCGCACTGCTTTATATGTGCGGCAGCTGGCAAGCCGGCCGATCACCGGGTTGGGAGTAAGGTCTGCGCTCCACCCGCCAAAGCCAGGGGCAGGGGCAGGGGAAAGCCCACTGCCACCGCCGTCAAGGCTGCATCCGCCGCTACTGCCGCCGCCGTTGCCGCCTCCACCGTCGTCGCCACCGCAACCATCGTGGCAGGGCCTCCACAGGAGGCTCGGGAGGGGGTCAATATGGAGTGTCAGTAATGGCCCCATTACGCCTCCTCCAGGCGAACATCAACCACTGCGCCTCTGCTCAGGATCTGTTGCTCCAGAGCATGGCGCAGTGGTCGATTAACATCGCCGTTGCGACAGTCGTCGAGAGAATCCGGCAGTTGGGACTCGAAGTGGCCTTGCACAAGTCCGAGGCCATGTGTTGTCATGGTCCTCGGAACGCGCCACTGTCGGGTTCCCAGATAACGGCGGGAGGGGTTCACATCGGCGTCGAGTCGACGATGAAGTACCTGGGACTCGTCCTCGACAGCCGGTGGAACTTCGTGGAGCATTTCCGACGTTTGGCCCCCAGACTGGAGCGGGCTGGCAATGCCTTGAGGCGGCTCCTGCCCAATCTAGGGGGTCCAAACGCCTCCTGCTGGAGGCTTTACGCGGGAGTCGTGCGGTCCATGGCCCTTTACGGGGCACCGGTGTGGGCGCGTTCTTTGAGGCGTCGACCAGCCCGCCGGTTGAACGCGTCCCAGAGGGTCATGGCCGTCCGGCTGGTCCGGGGATACCGCACGGTTTCCTGCGAGGCGGCGAGCCTCTTTGCCGGATTGCCGCCATGGGATCTGGAGGCAAAAGCCCTCGCGCACGTATGGGAGTGGCGCGAGGAGGCAAAACGCCGGGGTGTAACTCCGCTGCCGCGAGAAATCACGGTAAAGCGGACAGAGCTCCGGCGGGATCTCATGGCTACATGGAGGGTGCGATTGTCGCAACCCAGTGCTGGGCACGCCACAATAGCGGCGGCAAGTCCCCTCTTTGAGGAGTGGTTGGAGAGGCGCCACGGCGTCCTCACCTTCCGCCTGACACAGGTCCTCACCGGACACGGTTGTTTCGGGAGGTTTCTGTTTCGCATAAGGCGGGAGGAAACGCCCGGGTGTCACCATTGTGTGGATCGCCCGGAGCCCACGGTGGAACATACGGTGGAGGTATGCCCAGCTTGGGCGGAGCACCGCAGTGTCCTCGCGGAGGCGATTGTCGGCGGCGATCTCTCGCGGCCGGCCCTGGTCCAGGCTATGGTACGGAGCGAGAGGGAATGGAAAGCCGTCACCTCCTTCTGCGAAGCAGTAATGCTCGCGAAGGAGGAGGCGGAGCGGGTGAGGGAGAGAGCATTGCGCCCTCACGCCCCCACTAGCCGCCGCAGGAGACGCCCTGGGCGTCGGGAGTCGCCTGCAGATTCCCGGCCACCGTAGGCGCGGGCTTGCGGATGGCGAGCAATGGGTAGCTCGGCGTCCGGTAAGGACCAGGCCCAGGTCGACGGCGCGTTGTGTTCCACGCGCGCCTCAAAGAGATGTCAGCACAAAGTGACGGGGTCCGATAGGGCCGATGCCTCAGGGTCGCGGGTTATTCCACAGAGAAAACCGTGGCCCTGGCACAGGCAACTGAAGGAACACGGGTGGGTTTTAGTCAGTAAAAGTCTGATACGCCCTCCCGCTCCACCCAGAGCGGGAGAAGACATTTGATGATTTCCCACCCGAAAAAAAAAAAAAAAAAAAGATTAAGTATTTCTGCTGCTGCTATTTCAACATATACCACTAGAAACCGTTGTTTCTCGGTATTAATAACAACAACAATAGTAGTACTCATGAAATATTCACAGGATATTTAGACGTTTGAGAGGGTTGTGATTTTAAAATATTCGTAGCCAGCTGTTCAGCTTGACATTGGTGACCAAAGAATTTTTGTTTTGAGTTGTTGCGAGTTGTAGGTACCTAATTATAAGCTGAGATAAAAAGTTATTAAAATTACTCGTCAGCTGTTTCTTGCATTTTAGTTGAGTAGGTAAGTGTTGTTGTTTAAAACGAATGGAGTCGACGAATTAAGCTTAATATAAGAATGCAGATTTTTATACCTTAAAATTTAATAATAAAGCATTTCGTACGTCTCAGTCGAGGCGCAAATATTTTTCGGTCGCAAATTAATAAGACCGATTTGTTATTCAAACATAAACATGGTTTTTTAATTAAATCTACCAATAAAAAACATCACGCATTTTATTGAACACTTCCTATTAAATTCACAAAGTTTTTTATTTGTTTATATACAAAAGTATATTTACAATCACAAAACTAAATCGAAACACAAAGTAGGCAAATGTAATTAAAATGCTGGAGGCGGACAGCCCTATCGCATGTTTACGTACCGCGCGGCTGTAGGCATTTATTTTAAAGATACGGCCGAGTTACAATACTGTATGATATTATTACCGTGTAATCGTTTACGAAAATACGTTACGCAATTAGGCTGCAGGTTTCGCTGAATTACATTGTTCCGGTAACACCATCTGCTTGTGGCTTTTATTACACTGTACGCGTAGCCGACCGATTCTCTGAAATTTCTACGTTTCGCTAATTATTAACAGCCTCTCAGGCTTCCAAGAATTGTTTATTGGTAGAACATGGCACACAAATCCAAGCCTTTGGGTTTTTATAACCTACCGTCACGTCAGTATAAAAAAATATGGAAACATTTTGCCTGAAATTAAGGTTAGTTAGTACGAGGTAGTGAGCTCAAATCCAGGCCAGCACCAATGACGACTTTTTTCAATTCATACGTACCTTTTGAGTTTATCTTGGACATTACTGACATCGGTGAAGGAAACCAACGTGAGGAAACCTGGACTTATTTATAGTTAAGATAAGTCTCTAATCTAAGTATATCGAAATTGGCAATTGTCTTGAGCAAGCGTAATGATTAATGCCTTTGCCCTGCAGTGGGACAGTAATAAGGATGGTAATAATTATAATTACGTTAGGTTAGTTGCTTTAAAGAACAACAATAAGATACAAATAATATTTCGCCAAATTAAGAGCACGATTTAATTAAAAACACTAAGATTTGGATTTTTTAGATTAGGATAACCAACGTCATCGGATTTCTTTTTTCGGTAAAAGACAATATATTTTTCTGTTTCATACGTCATTCGAACGATTCTAGCGTCCTTCTATGGCTTGGCTAGCTCCAAACTGATACCTGTGCTCCAATAAACTACCATTCAAATTGGGAGATCGTGTGTCAAACAATAAAATTATGCATATTTAATGCTGATAGGCTGGTGTTGTGATACCTGAACCACAATTAGTTACGACTGATGGTCTATTCAGACGGTCTGAATTGGAACTGAACTCTTTCAAAATAACAGTTTGGAAATGACTTTGGGCTTTGCAGAAGTTACACAATATCAATCTTACTAAAGCATCTAAAAGAATTCGTACATTTAATATATTTAGGTCTGAAGATTGATTTGTATCCCAAATTAATTCGAATACTTCTGGATAATTTGGACCCCATAAACAATTATTAAAAAACTGAGCTGTCATTTTATGCCTTTTAACTTAATTTATCGAGGTTATTTCAACGTAACGAGGATTATCCAAT
This sequence comes from Dasypolia templi, assembly GCA_963555695.1. NCBI lineage: Eukaryota > Metazoa > Arthropoda > Insecta > Lepidoptera > Noctuidae > Dasypolia > Dasypolia templi. Next base: position 6,803,919 of record OY743152.1, read on the forward strand.
TTGGATCAGATTTAGTCCAAAAAAATAATCATCAGTCATGATTGGACACTCCTACCGCTAACATGAATGATTCACTTTTTAGATATAGCTTAATGTGATAGGTATTTAAATTATTATGTTCATATATGCCTAGTTAATTAATTAATGCACATGCGTACCTACACGCCTTAAAACAGCTGGCAGTCGCGCGTCGATGCTAATATTCCGGCTAGCAGTGAGCTCCTAATTATAATAAAACGAGCAAAAAAAAAAACTCGCTAACAACCACATAATTACTAACTTACTCCTAACAACGTTTGCGGGGTCAGCTAGTAGTCCTAGTAGTATTATGATATAAGTACTACTGCAACAAGATTTCCCGCCAAAACCGCCATATTTATTTGACTTTTTTATTGGCAGTGACGACATCCGGCTCCGTTGCACGTTGTTACGGAAGCACGAAGTGAGTCACTACAATTAAAACTACCTATACACTTATTGGACAGAGTAAACAGTAGAACATATAAACCTAATTAATTGAGAATTATGTAATTACTGTCATCCCTACTGCTGAGCATGAGGTCCTGGGTTCGATTCCCAGGTCGGGCAACGTGTTACTGGGTTTTTCTATCTGGAATTTCTCAGTAGAAGCCCGGAGCCTGGATTTGTGCCCGGTTGGGACCTAAACATAACTGGCCAAATGCCCTCTGGCCTCTTTATTACCTATAGTACACCCATGTACTATAGGTAATAAAGAGGCCAGTAGGATATGTAAAAATCTGCGATAGCAATGCGAATCATCTCTGATTGACGACTTTTTCAATAATATGATGATTAATTGGATTGGTATGCATAAGGAAATCTTATTGTAAGTAATTTACCTGAACCCTTGAAGTGAATAACAGGAGCAGCACGTGAGATAAATTATGGCAATAATTTATTGAATACCTACAGCAACAATGTTGCAAAACAGCTCTGTTCGATAAACATCGATTGCCATATATAATACCAATGAGCAAACACGAGGATCTTGTAGGTACCTAATTAGAACATTACCTTTTTCATTATTTGATCGAATTACCTAATCGACCTTGATATATCGTCCAATTTAAACAGAAGGTTTGCTAAATTTTCCATTTAAAAGGCTCGTATCATTAGTATTTGCTTGCAGTGACGGTTGGTCATCTCTAACGTAACCTTTCAGTATCTTGGTCTTTTTGGGAAACTTGAGTTGCACAAGGGACTCAAGCCCTATATCATCGTGTGCCTGCCTACCTCCGTCGCATTATCGGAGACTAATTAGCGGAGAGCGTTATCTACACGGGTCGGGAAGGATGAAGACGACGAGAGACGTCGTTCCACAGGGCTCGGTCCTGGGGCCGCTGCTGTGGAGCAGGTTATGATTGGGTGCTACGCGGTCCACCTCCCCGGTCCGTCGACGTAACCTACTATGGCGATGACACAGTGGTGATGGCCTGGGAGCAAACCCACCGGCAATCGGCCGTACAGGCCTCGGCAGGGGTTGCGCAGGTCGTTGCAAGAATCCGGCGTATGAGGCTCTCTGTTTCCATGTGCCTCGAAACAAACCACCTCGGGATTTACACATAGTGGTAGGAGGCGCCCGAATCGGTGCCGAGGTGTGCTTGGGACTCGTTCTCGACAGCCGGTGGGACTTCATGCTGCACATTCAGCAGCTGGATACCAGGTTGACGAGCGTTGCAGCTGCTCTTGCATAACTGCTACCCAATTTGGGTGGCCCAGCGCCTCCTGCCGTAGGCTGTATGTACGTGAGGTTCGTGCGGGTCATGACTCTGTATGGGGCATCCATGTGGGCGGATACACTGACGGCCCGCAATGTCGCGATATTGTATATCGAAGGCCGCAGAGAGTGATGGCTGTTAGAAATGGTGATGAGGGGATACCATAAGACCTACTACCAGGCTGAAACTCTCCTGGCCGGATCAATACTCTGGGATCTGGACGCCAAAGTCCTTGCGTGCGTCATAGCTGGCGGAAGGTCGAGCTAGCGTGTGGTCAGCGTCCGATTCCCCAGCATTTCGAGGCACAAAAAATCGAGCGTCGTCAGATGCTAGTGGCGAATGGAGGGAGCGACTTGAACAACTCAGGTGGGGGCTCGCCACAATGGTGGCTGCTAAGGCCTGTTATGGAGGAATGACTGAAGAGGCAGCATGGCGCCCTCAGTTTCCGGATGACGCAGATGCTTACTGGACACGGATGTTTTGGAAAGCACCTGCGTTGCATAGTTCGGAAGCGTCTGGACTGCCCCGAGGAAACGCGCAACATACGCTGGAGCAGCGCTCAGCTTGGTCACAACAGCGCTGTGCCCTCGTCGCGACTGCTACTTGGTGCGGGTGATCTCTCACTTCCGTCTATGGTGGTCTCTTTTTGCGAGGAAGTGATGCATGCAAAGAATGTGGCGGAGAGGGAGAGAGGGCCTACCTTTCATTCCACCTGCACCAGAAGAGCAGGCGGGCGTCGGGCGCTTTATGATCTCCGATTACCATAAGGAGGGACCTGCGGGCGGTCAGGCAACAAGGTGGCACGCAGTATTATATGCGCGCGTTAATGGGAAGACGTGTGATCGTAGGATTGGCTGCACTTGGTAATGGGGCCCGCATGCCGGGGCTAATACTAGTCGGGGGTATGGACAATGTAAAAATATCTCCCGGGCCCCCGACTCATGGTACTAGAAGGAACAGTGGGGTGTAAGTCGGTAGGAGTCCGACTTAACCCTACGTTCTTCCCAGAAATAGGGGAAAAGGTAGGAAGAGACAGACGTCTGTTCTCAATTTAAATCATTATTTGAAAGATTTCCTGCCATAACATGCCATCAAGTAGTTGGACCGATGTCTTCCGAGTCGATGGCACTTACGACAATTATGCACGTTTTCTAATTACGTATTATATTCACTCAATCCAGTGCAGTCATGACATGGGTCTCTCCAAGTTACATCACAAAACCCGTTAATCCTGCAGGTCTTTATTCTGTCTGGAGGGCTTCCACACTGGTTTCGTCGATAGGCTGACGGTAGGTAGGCAGGTACCTACACAATCAATGTCATCATCTCCTGTAACAGCTTTAGCGGGTCTTGTTACAGTCGACAAAGTTTCGTTACAGATAGTTTTAAGGCTCTCACAGACAGGCGCGATGCGACAGCGCAACGCGATTCTTGTATAACAACTTCCATGAAGTTTAAAAAGAAATTGTTCAAGAGCAAAAGAGGCCGCAGCTTTCTGGGTAGCCAGAGATGGGTAATATAATACTCCGGTGTTTTAACATATTAAAAATCATCATAATTTTACCGAAAGCGAAAATTATAAGTGGATTGGATGTTCCTATTATCATAACGGACGCATTATCGTAACTAAACATACGACAGACATATTTTATTTATATCACCTAGGTTCTCGACGGATGTAACATTAATGAGAATAAATATATCTGATAAATCTTGTCGGTGCGAACTGTCTTATTTGACCTTTGAGCATACACCCCCCGCTAGCAAATCTAATTCAAATATAATTATAATTTCCAAAATTGTATCTTTAGGAATTCATTTTACGTCTAAATGTGCAAATTATCTCGATTCGTGTCACTGGAAGCCGGAGTTTCAAAAGTTTCCATCCATCAAGATTATTCTCATTATGGTAATGAGTGTTTTCATAAATCGGTGGATTTATTTGGCCAAAAACATTTTTAATATCAATAATTTTTTCGCGACTGGACGGTTATTAAAAGACGCAGATGAAAGTTCTATTTTTGTTGTGCATTGTTTGTTCCATTAGGTGTAGCTTCTTTGTGTATCAGGATCAGTAGATATAAATGCCATGATATTTGAATGACCGTGAAGCTTTTACTGGCGAATTCAACCCGGATAAGTGCTGTTAGTTTCACTTGTGGGGTACAAGGGAATATTAGTTGTGCGTTTGGAATGCGCACAAAAACACGAAATCCGTCATAATTCGACCATCTCGACGTGCTAATTATAACTTGTACAACATACGCAATCACGAGCGTGCAAATTGGTACAGGATGTTGTCTTACGTAATTTTGTTTGTTATTGCATATTTTTTATATTTCTCTAACGTCGCAGGCCCATTTCAGAACGGAACTCCTTGGCTGAGTCACTGGCATTATAGGTATCTATCGGTCATTTATCACTTAAATTACAGACTTGGCTGTCGTATCCACTTTACAAGTTTTCTAGATCCGGAACCCGGAACCCAATATTTATGATTTGGCCAGATGTCAAGTATCGAACATAGATTATGGTATCTACTAAATTATAGTAGGTAAATGGAGTCCTACCTTCAAGTATACTTCTTAAGAAAAAAAAACATAATAAAAATCCTTATCTCTTCATATTACGTAAAATAGGTAACGTGTAATGTAATGCAAATAGTGTGGACCGCATACAAACTCAACGCGAATCCTGTATGTGAGCCTTTGTGTTCGTGATAAAAACCGACAGTCATGGATCAGCGTGAGCGTTACATGTAATGTTCGTGGTCCCATCAACACGCAGAATTCGCGTAACATTACACGATACATTATGTTACACGCGTCTATACACGACTTTAGCGAACATCCGCATATGTCATCTGATACAAGCACTTTTTTAAACCGTTTCGCATACCCACAAACATGTTAGGCTCATCGTAAGTAGTATAAATTAAAAATCATCGATTAAGAAATTCCTTTGGTTATTTAAATAAATTAAAAATAATATATAGTAACATCGTAGGCATAACTTTTCACAAAACTGTTCGAGTAATTTGGGGTTATTAAAATATTTTATGTGCTTAAATTATGGTCTTTATTTACATAGCTAGGTACTTGATTACTTACCGCACCTGCCGCAGATAGATATCTAGTGAACGTACCTACCTACAATAAAAAGGAAACGTCGGTGTCGGTGATCGACCAAAGTTCAAGCCGTATGTTTTACCACAAATAGGTTTTCCCACAATAGGAATTCCCATCCAAATCTTAAACAAATAATCACTTATTATTTATTTAACACTCAGTAGCTGCAGTAGTTAAAAAGGTTTTAAAAGTTTTCAATATAATTGAACATGATCTCGTTGGTCTAGTGGTCGCAATCGCAACTGCTGAGCATGAGGCAACGTGTTATTGGGTTTTTCTATCTGGAATTTCTCAGTAGCAGCCCGAAGTCTGGATTTGTGCCCGGTAGATGGCAATAGGCTCGCCCCCTATTACATGGGACTTAAACATAACTGGCGAAATGTGGGTGTACTAAAGGTACACCTCTGCCCAACCCTTCGGGGAAACAAGGCGTGATGTTATGTATGTTATGTTATGAACATGATATTATTCACACTTTACGAAATCAGTCATATCCGCCGCGTTTACGACAAGTAGGTACCTACATATAAAAGGTACATTACTAGTTTATTTTTATTTTTAATTTGAACCGAATGACTAACCTGAAAGACCTATTCATTGTCGAAGCACAGGATTATCCAATATCTTACGTCTTTTCTGCGTCGATTACAATGCCCCATTAAAAGACAATTACAATTTGCGTGTCTCACGTTTTCCTATCTCGTGAAACTGAAACTGTCAATGAGTGAGCAGCAAGACAGCATTTCAAGCAATCAAGCAACGTTGTTAAAGACCGTAGAGAGTATAGGTACTTACGTATCTATTACCTTAGTTTTATCAGATACAAAAAAGTAAGTAGGTAACTCTAGCGATTTAATGATGACTTGCGACACAAACCAAATAACAGTAGCTTTTTTCTGGTTTAAAATAAGCCTAAGACATGTGTCAAGCAAATCAATAAAAAAGAGAAGATAATAAGCGCAAGTTGCCTGCTATCATTTACATTGTGCAGGTTAAGAAAACCATTCCTCACGTCTGCAGGGTCTAACCACATAAAGTTCGTGCATAGCGAGTGAGTATTTTTTTTATGTTTAAGGTTTTTTTTCTCCGTTAGGTGTAATCACGGTGCCAGACCATAATTAAACCTAACAGAGAAAAAAAATCCCTTCCTCCTAGTGGCGTAGCGTGCCTTGGCGGGCCCCGTATAAAAAATTGATTGGGGGCCCTTATAAACGGTAATGATTTCTCACAAAAAAAAAAAGTGTGCATAAAATTAAAAGAAATATTTATTCATCATAATTATCTATCTGTCACTTTTTCCAAATTTTTACAAACAATTCAAATTAAATACACAATTACACTTTCCTTGCCTTTTTTTCGGCAATTTTTTTTATAGCTGATGATGACTTTAGTTTATCTAAAGTTCCTGCCTCTATGGACAATAGTGACAGGTCTGACAAGCGTTCATGTCGGGGGCCCCGTGGCCTGGGGGCCCCGTATAATTGATACGGCAGATACGGCGATAGCTACGCCCCTGCTTCCTCCAAACATCATCAACCTAGACTTTTCCCAAAGAAGTTAGGGTCGGCTGCCAGTCATATAAAAACCAGTATTTTATATGGAGCGACTATCTAACCTCCATAACCCAGTTACTGGGTAACACAAAATTCCATTCCACCCATTTTTCTAATCTTCACATCTTTTCTTACTAATTTATTCAAATAAAAGAAAGACAAGCGACAGGAAATATGAGGAAGGATATTGTCAAGTAATCCTGCATAATCACGATTGCAAATAACATTGTCGATAAATCGCAAAGCAACGCGATACGGAACTAAGCCCGAGGCTATGTTTATAGTAATTGAGCCTGTATCCGAGATAATGATCGAAAGATCGAAAGGTAATCGATTAGGGTACCACTGATTACCTGCAGTATTGTCCAAAGGTCCAAATCCATCCATAGGATATCCGTAAAAGATCGCTTTTAGCGATAAGACCGCCCATTGCCTAATTTTTAAGATGTACTTAATAAATAAAGAGTATTCTATTCTAATCTAGGGTATGGACTGCTGCACACGCCGCAGTTAATAAGCTTCGATTTCATTTACAAAAAACATAACCAATACACAACCGTTCCTACATAGGTGTTGGTATTTATTCCCCAAATGCCTTATACTTTTAGCCTCAAAAAACGACTACAACTTTGTGTTCTTTCAAAAGGAGTTAATCAAATGGGGTTTTCTGTTTTATTTCAACAAATGCCCCAGAACCAATTTTCCATTCTGGAAGATTATTTGCATTTTAGCTCTTTGAATTTTGGGTACCTACTTATTTCGCTAACGGAACCGCGCGGTTTCAAGTCACGACTCGCTCGTCCCTGCCACGTGCCACATCCACGAGCAGCATGACAGCATGACTCGTGTGTACTTCAACTTAGAGGAATGCCGCCCGCCCCCCACTGCGGACGACTGGCGAAGTCACACGCGTGTTTTACATTCCACGCATTCCTCGGAGTTGCGTTACCTTTAATATGTCTCATGTTACTGTGAACTGGCTTTAATCTGATGACAGGATTTTGCATAGATACAAGTGTTTCAACTTTGAAACGGATATATCTAGTTGAGTAAGAAACTGCCAACACATAATTTTTCCTTATTATGTAGGAACTTGTTCTTTAACTTTTGGACCTATCCGAGAGATGCACTCTGAACAATAGTTAATGACCCAAACGGTTTCCCCCGTATGATGAACAATCTGCATGGTTATGGCTTTGTTTTGCAAAAAAAAACTCAGTTATCTGGCATTTTTTCCTTTTTTCTTGAGTTACCTTTGCGTCATAGACTCCAGAAATGGGTACCTGTTCACAGTTCATAACTAAAGGTACTGTACCAAATGCAAATATTCGTACGCCATTATCATCCAATTTATGCAATACCTATAGAATCTCATTCGTATGCCTATGCGGATTCTCGGAGATTCCGGCTCACTACCAAGTATTTAAATTACGTTTCGACACGATCTATGCATGTTTTTGCTTACCTACGTGTTTTTATAAAAATTTCCCACGGACACAACGGCAGAATAGCAATTCATTCGTTCATTATATAAATGGTAGACACGATTTATGGCCTTGTAAGCAAAACATTGTGGGAGGTCAAGTAGCAAAGGTGTCCTTCGAGTAGTTCATGATTGGATATTTTATTCGCATAGCATCGTTAAGGTAGAAAAACTTGTACGAAATCCAAGAATCTCGCTGTACTTCAAAGCTTCCCCAAATCAACAAGACTCCATTATCTAAATGCGCTAATAACTCCATTGCGTTTGTTCTGTTCATTTATCGAATACTTCTCATTGTCGTTACATAAGAAGACAAAGTTCACGGCCAACGAGCTTCATCTGCGGTGATTTTCACTCGAGCATCAGGCGCTCGGTAAACAAGGCGTGCCTAAATTGTTAACTCGGAGGCTGCATCCGGGCCACCGCAGGGATCAAGTTACGGCGGGGGCGTGCGAATGTCAAGGAACCCTCGCGACCATCGCGCCGTCAGTCGCAGCCGACATGTCTGCGCGCGCGCCCGCCTGTCGCGCCGTCTCCGCGCTCTGCGCGCTCGCTGTTCTCGCGCGGATCGGCAGTGAGTACTTTATTCTTGATACATATAATCATACGCAACATCATATGGGTCGTCGACTAGTGTTAACTTATCTGGGCGAAATTCATAGCCTAGAAGTAATTTAATAATTTCAAAACCCGATATTTTTACCAGAGAGCGTAGTCCAACCAATTCTCTTTAGGCACATTCAGGTGATCTGACGAAAGTCCATCTAAGTTGAAATTTATATCCAATTGTTTCAGGTGTCCAGGGTTTTGAGTGTCACAGAGACGGTCTTTACACAGACTATGATCAAGATTGCCAGGAATATGTAAAGTGCATCAGTGGTGCAGTGACCGGTCGGTATTCATGCCCCGAGGGCCGCGTGTTCAGCGAGGCGGAGGGCGCGTGCGTGGCGCGCGCGCGACGGCCCTGCGTGCGCCGCCAGTGCGCGGCCGCCGACCAGCTCGCGTACGCCAGCCCCGGCACCGCTTGCCGGCAGTACTACCGCTGCGAGAACGGCACGGCCGTGGAGCGCGCCTGCCCCCCGGGAGCGTGGTTCGACCTCGAGCGACAGGCGTGCACCCGCGGCGCCGGCACCTGCTTCGAGCCCGTGTGCGCCGGCCTGCCGGACGGCGACTACCCCGACGCGTCCCACTCGTGCCGGCGCGTGCTGCGCTGCGGCGGCGGCGAGCTGCGGGCGGTGTCGTCGTGTGCGGCGTGCGCGGAGCCGTGCGCGGCGTGTGCGGAGCCCTGCCCACCGCCCCGCGCCGCCGCTGCGCCGCTGCCGGCCGGTGACGCTGACTTCTGCTCCGACGAGGCGTGCTCGTCCTTGTGTCGCGAAGTACCCGATGGCGCATACGCAGACCGCACCACCAGCTGCCGCGAGTACTTCGTCTGCGAGGCGCACCGAGTGATCCGGCGCGGGGTGTGCGAGCCTGGCCTGCTGTTCGCTCGCGGCGCGTGCGAGCAGGCGGCGCGCGCGTCGTGCCCGCCGCCGGCGCTGAGCCCGTGCTTTAACCGGCACGACGGCCTGCACCGCGACTGGCACGACTGCACCTCCTGGTACGAATGCAGGCGCGAGCGCGTGGTGAAACGCGGCTCGTGCGCGCCAGGACTTGTGTTCGACGGCAGCGGATGTACGCCTTCAGATGATTTCCTATGCGATGGCCCAGCGGTCTCGGTGGAGTGCGAAGGGCTTCCGAGTGGCACATATCAAGACCTCGACACGAACTGTACCCGTTACTTCCACTGCGAAGGTTTGTTGCGCACGACGCTGGCGTGTCCTCCGGGGCGCGTGTTCGACGGGGTGCGGTGCTCGCTGACGTCGCAGTACCTGTGCCCGAGCCTGGAGCGCGAGTCGTGCTACGGGCGGCCGGACGGCCGGTACCGCGCCGCAGACACAGGCTGCCGAGGGTACTACGAGTGCGTGCGCGGAGATAAGTCTATCTACGCCTGCCCGACAAGCCGCGTGTTCGACGGCGAGGCTTGTGTGCCGGCGCAGCCAGGACTATGTCTGCGGGAGGACTTCTCATGTGAAGGTCTCTCGAACGGTTACCACGCCGAGATTAAGTCAGGATGCCGAAGGTACCCACCAGTTTCTAGTTTCCACCTATGTAGTGCAGTACAGTTAGTGGCCTGAATGAAAGCTTAACCACAACTATTATAATTGCAGGTACTTCTACTGCGAACGTGGTGACCGGCTCGTGACGTTGTCCTGTCTCGGCGGCAACATGTTCGACGGGCGCGCGTGCGTGAAGGCGTCGCGGGCGGCGTGCGGCGGGGCGCGTGCCGACGCGGCCGAGCACGCGGGCGCGCGCTGCGTGCGCGACGGCTTCTACGTGCAGCCGGGGACTCAGTGCAAGCGGTACTACTTCTGCGTCAGCGGGACTAGGACCTATTTATCATGTCCTCAGGACCAGATGTTCAACGGACAGGTGTGTGTACCTAAGGCTCAGTACTCGTGTCCTGGCTGAGTGCACCCCGCGCGACGCGAGGACACCGAGCTCACGCCAGCGGGCGCACACTGCCGGGAACAAGGCTGGGAGATACTCACGACGTACCTGATTACTCTATTTATTTCGAGGCTGTGAACTGTACACAACTAGAACACCGCTCTTATCGACGCGCGCACTACTATAAGTTTTACGTCCCGTTCCACTCATCTACCTCCTATTTCATAATAAGACACGATTACTTCTTACTTTTTATTGGCATAGAAACTTTCAAGCGACCTAAATACTTCTAATAGTAAATACACATTGACTATAATATCTTACAGTATTACTTTACAAATGAATAATAAGCTCCGTGAATAGAAAAATAAAATCTCTTTTAACGACATAAAAGAATAGTTAATTTATTTATTTATAATATTACTATAGATAATATTTCCTCGACCTTAAATTAACAAAAATGATTAGCGAAACTTCACAAAACAGTTGATGATACTACCTGTCATATTGAAGTAGATATATGTAATATTTTTACATTGGCTTGGTAATGTTTCGAGCTCTTTGACAAAAGTCATCATTACAATAAATTAAGCTGTGAAAATTAATATTTTGAGTAAAGAAAACTAGCCGAATATATTGTAAATAACTAGCAGTATTCGTTAAAACTGTTAAATACAAATATCTCAACAATTTTGGCATTATTCATAACTAGGAAAGCATGTCTAAATCATTTACATAGTATATAATATAATGTTAAGTATTTAATAAACGATTAAGTTTAAATTTTCGTGTATATTATTTTAAGCTGGCGCCTAAGACCACGTTTGCACGGACGTATAAGTAAGTAGTAGGAGAGGTGCGAAGAATTCTTTAAATTTCATTCCCCCCCCCCGCACTTACCCCATACTCAAACACCGCACCTACGACGGTCTGTATCTCCAGACACCAGCTTATACCACTACATTTGTTTTATACATTTTTATACACCACTCGATTACAGATTTTTTTAACGATTTCTTGACCTACTCGGACACACTTTACTATAGAATAACTACGTTTATACAAGGATTTTTTCAATATACATTTTCTATTGGTCCACGCCGAAAATGGCAAGATTCACTTGCTCGATTTTTAAAAGATAACTTAATATGATACCAACACTAGCTTGGTAAAATTGTGGGCGCGGCCAATCGTTGCTTTCGAAAGCGCAGCACTAAGATCTTTTGTTCGTTGAATAGATTGCAAATCAATGAAAACATTAGACAGGGTGACTCGACATTAGTAAAAGCACCTTTTCTCTAAAATTCCCGATTAGATCGTTAGTTTTTTCTATACAATAATAGTGTCGATAAATAATGACAGTGCACATCACTATTTTATATATGGGGTAGATCATATATAACATATTTATTGTCAGATTCAATAGTGTTCATCAAACAGGTACAGTAAGAATAATCAAATCGTTTTCCGTAACTCGTAAAAATACTTAATAAAAGCATTATGCAATTAGTTCAATTTATGAAAATATATATTTAGGAAATATTAAACCAAACTATTCTTAATAAATATAATTTAAGATTTGCTTCATTTCAATATGTCACAAACTCACATTAAAAGTTAAAGTAATTTTAGTAATTAAGAACTTTTTTATTTAAAAATACAAGCAATTGCCTTGAAAGCAAATGTCTTTAGCAATGCCAAGTTTGGAATAAAAATTTAATATATTGGAATTAAAAATTCTTAAAATAAAAAAAAATACATAACTAATATAGTATAATATCTAAACGAATAACACAAAATACTCGTATGAGTTCTAACAATATATGAAGTTTTCTTCAAGGGTATATCGTGACGACCGTATCCACATTCCACAACCGTATTTAGAATTTTAGTATTCAGTATTCTAGATGGTACAAAACATAGGTATCGTTTGCACATTTTGTGGTTCCCGTAACGTATAAATAGGTTCCGGTAAATATTGTTTATTGTTTAATGTGGTGTTACTGGAACCACCACATGCTACTTTGGATCATTCATCATCGCATTTTTGGGTTCCGTACCCAAAGGGTGCCAACGATACTCTATTACTAACGCTCCACTGTCGGTCGGTCTGTCTATCAATGGCTGTATCTTTTGAACCTTAATAGGTAGAAACTTGAAATGTTCACAGAGTCCGGCAAAAATTAAATTATTTATATGTAATAAGATATTCATTTATATAAATTTGTATTTTATTAATAGGTTTATGCGTATCTTTATATTTAAAAATAATTATTCCTAAATGTTTATTATAAATTGTTTGTCTCTGCATCAGCCAAAGGTTGACTGGTAGAAAATGCCTATGGCATTAAGTCCACCTATGTAAGTACATTCGTGTGCGTAAAGTATTAAATAAAATTTCAATAAAGACGATCCCAATACGAGAAAAAAAAAATTGTAGGCATTTTTTGCTCGATCTTAATAATGGCAATACAATAATGTAGAGTTAAATATTATACGGCGGCACGGAAACCTTCGTTTGCGAGTCCGACTCGCAATCGCCTGCTCTTATATATATACGTAAACATGATATACCCTTGATGAAAACTGAGATCTATTGTTACACGTTAAAACATCCACATAAGCTTAGCTATATTTTAATCCAACAGACGAAACATGTTTGATAAATATTCGTCTGTTTGAGCTGCGTGACAATAATGGAGAATCATGAATATTAGTTAATAGGTGATATCATTTATTTAATACGAATTCATCAATGGTATTCGTCGTCGCTAAAAGTGCGATGTGGGTACTACGACAAAGCTTCAATACATATAGTCTAGACTAGAGCAGCTCTCAACATGCTTTTAATACTTTAAATAAACGTCTGTATAATAAAGGCAGACCCATATGGATGCTGGATAGCAGACCGTTTACACAACAACGATCCGTTAGATTAACCGACCAATTATAAAATTCTGCGATCCATTTTATATTCACAGATGGTTTAACGTAACAGATGATTGAATTGTACGTACTCGAGCAGACCTCGTATCGTGAACACAATAATCAACGAATTTTACAGTCACACAACACTCGCCCAAGAACGTTGGTTCCACATTTCATACTAGACAAGATACCTGACTTTGAACTGTCATAGAAGATGATTGAAAATAACTAATCGATGTAAACGTTAAAAACAATCGTCAGACTTTATTTACACGAAACGTGTGAAAGTTCCAGATTATAAAGACGATTATTTTTGATCACACATATAAAACAATTTTGAGATCTTCGTCTCATTTGTTTTTGTTATAATTTATATAATTATATGATGACACAAATATATTTTACTATCCATAATAAACGACACCATATTTTCAGAAAGGAAAGTCTCAGTCTTACCTTACGACAACTGATATAAAGGAAAACTTTCGTTGGACTATCAACAACAAATATATTAGATACACATTAAATAATAATATTATAACGACTATAACATTAACGCAAACAGCCCGATGAAATACATCCATTAATTTCACTTTGATTCTCGGTTACAATACGCGACTTAGGAAGCTGAATCAATAACGCACATGTCTAATTTCTATAAGAAAAAGACTTGATAGTTGCAATTGTCTTGAAAGTTAAAAGCCAATATTAAATCCTCCTTATTATGTAAACTTTATAACGCGAAATACTGGCTGAGGAACTGTTAAACGAAAAAGAAGCACATGTGACCTCCAAAACGTTCCTATTTCAAAGTGGTCAACGTGTGGTTAGTAAAGAAAGCGACATACATGTTACTGTTGTATTGTTATTGATCAGCTTGGTTCAGTCGTGGCACTCGTGGCCGGCTACTGGTCGGTGGTGGACGGCTGGGGCGCGGGCGCCAGCAACACGCCCACGTCCCACACTTTGATGACGCGGTCCTTGCCGGCCGTGCACATGCGGCCGGTCGCCTCGTCCATGTACAGCGACGATACCGCGTGCTTCATATCGTGGAACGATGCCAGGGATTCGCGACTGAAATACATAACATGGCATAAAGTTAGTTCTGAAGACTAGGATGTTTTAGAAGCCCTCATCCATTAGATCAATGATTCCATAATTAAGAAATTATAAGTATCATTTGGGTACTGCAAGGATAGAAAAAAAATTGAAGCCTCCACTCAGAAGTGTCTGGATTAAAATTGTGGACTATGATTAGGTTAGGGCAATATTCAACTGACAACTGGGAGGCAATTCTCGTATTAATAAAGAAGGTTCAGGCTCAATCTGTCAAAAATGCAATCTATTTACAAACATTTTTGACAAGTTTTTTACATTGATTGTCGCTGAGATGAGATTGCGACTTGAATTAGATTTTTAGGTACTTTACAGGAGAATTGGCCTTCTGGTGTTCAGTTACCACACTTTTAAGGGTCTTATCCGTCCACTGGTAGTATCTACCAGATAAGTTGGAACTTAAAATCGAAATAATTATATTAATTAAACAATTTGGAGGCACTTTTGAATTGGCAAAGAGTCAGGCAGTTGGCCAGAAAGTTGAAATTAGTTGCCCATGTCTAAACGTCCATCTCTATGGAGAAAAGCGGGCAAGAATCTCCATAGACCGTTACGACCGCAAGATATTACAAAATCCTTGATCCATAAGCAGTGCAGTAGTGCTATTCTGTAACCATCCCACCGTGAAAACTTAGGTAAAGTGAGTTTGGAGTGAGTTGTCAGTGCCACGGATACTAGGGATTGACCAAGACGGGGTGGTACTGACCGATCACTCACGGAAGTCTTCACAGTGAGATTTTAACAGAATCGTCATGATGGTCACCATAGATACTCACGGCTCATGCCTCAGGGTGTCGTAGCAGCCCGTACAGACGCGCTGCGGGAACTCGAAGCCCATGACCGGCAGCGGCAGGCGGTGCGGCGAGCAGGCCGCGCACACCGCCGCGCCGCACCAGCGGCAGTGGTGTTGGCGCAGACCTGCAATATAACGCAGCTTGGTTAGAACCGTGCCCGTTACAACGAAGCCGAGAGTCACTTGAACTTCCCATCATTGGCATCATTTTTTGTACTGGGCCATACCTTTTGGTTATGGACATATTTAAGGTCAAAGAACCAACTTATTTTTAAACTGAGTTAATGATTAAAAAGACACATCGAGGTTGTTTACCTTTATTTAACTACCTAAACCTTTCTAGTAAAGTGTTTTTTGCACAATCGAGATTATAGTATTCACTGATTGATCGGGTATAGCTTTATAGCCGAAATAGTCACTTTTACCACTTTTATTTAATTTTTAGTAAGAGCTAACGAACATACGTATGACTTGCAAAGTCGTGTTATATTATATACAACATGTCCCAAAATTCAACGGTAAGCCAACACCGGAGGATAGACCTGCCCCGGACTAATCGGGGAAAAAAAGAAAAAAAAATATATCCCAATTATATTTTAAGTTAAAAATGAAATTCTTCAGAAATTGAGACCGTTTATGATATTTTTCACTACCATGACCACAATTTTTTAAATATTTGTTTGTTTTTTTTTTATAGGCAACCTGAATAGCACTGCTATCTACCACAATTCTTAAAAAATCCAGAATAACTCTTGTTTTATCACGAAAATTAATGAAACTTATTTTATTCCCAAATTTTTTTGAAGAGTTTTACTTTTAACCAACTTTAACTTATCGTGGTGTAAAAAAAAAGTATGAACACTAGTATGGCAAGTTTTTTTAAAAATTGACGCAACTAACCAACATTCCAAAATGGTATAATACTCTAGGAAAACAAGTTGTAAAAAAATATGGGCCTATTATTTCTAAACAGGGGCCAAATTCCGTAAATTGTAATTGTCAGTAATCACTTTTACTACATGCCCAATTACTAGGAATTCGAATGGGGCATACATACCTAAGATGTTAGAGAGAGATAGATAGATAGAGATATTTACGGTAAAAAGAGACAACAACAGGGCAGGTAGAGAAGCTTTTATTATTCTCAGCAAGTCAGTTCAGTTCAGTACGCTCTGCTCCTTTGTTTACTGCGCACCGTTCCCAATTCAACTTACGTGGCTCTCGTACATACTATCGACTTTTGGCTTGGCTTTTTGGACTGGAATCGACCTGCAAACTTAACTGACCTGGCATTACGCGGCCTCCCCAAATGTCCTTTCTTTTGTATTGTTCGTCGGATCGTTGAGCTCCTTAGTTCTGTGTTGAGCTGCATGACAACTGACAAATGCGTGCACTGACTGGACAGGTCCACTCATTCTGTGTGGTTATTTCCTCTAAAGACCATTTCAGATATCAATCCACATGGTCTTCACATGACCTGACCAAGGTTATGTCTGGACTTTAAAAGAGACTGTGACTTCTGAGTTTGTTTCGGCGTTTCTTCTCAGAGTAGTCAGATAGGAAATGCCGATCTCACCTAGTTTTTAAAATATGATTGACGTGTAAAAGTGTTTGTACAAACCTATTTACAGAAAATTAAATCATTTATCATTATTTGGACTGGAAGTGATCTGCAAACTGAACTGACCTGGCATTATCTTGGACTACGATTGTGTTTTGTGATTTAGAGTTCTGGCGCATTTTGGACTGTTTGGCGTTTAACATGCCGCAACCGTACACACCACAGGAATACGCTAATATGCATTTAATCTATGGAGAATGCCGATGTAATGCTAACGCTGCTAGCAGACCGTATCGAGAAAGATACCCAAATGCTCAAAGATATCCTGATTATCGAGTGTTTATTAATGTGCATTAAGCGTTTTCGGAGGGTTGTATGCCATCCAATAGGAGAAGCGCTGGAAGACCTAGATTGGATCGTGATGAAGAAGTTCTCAATGAGATAGAAAATGATTCGACTAATTCGGTACGTGCCATAGAAGAAGCTACAAGAATCCCGAAAAGTTCTGCACATCGAATATTAAAACGTCACAAGCTTCACCCATATCACTACAGGCGTGTGCAGACGTTATTACCGCGGGACTATCCGCTACGAGTCACATTTTGCCGTGTGATGCTGCAAAGGCACAGTGAAGATCCCCAATTCCTAGACAAAATTCTATGGTCGGATGAAACAACATGCAAGAAAGATGGGTATTTAAATCTTCACAACCTACATAGTTGGAGTAATGAAAATCCGCACTTGATGAGACAAGACAAATCCCAATATCAATTCAAGGTTAACCTATGGACCGGCATATTAATTGGAAAAGTAATTGGGCTCTTTGAGTTACAAGGAAACTTAGATGGCAATAGTTATTTAAACTTTTTACAAAATGACTTGCAAGAATTGTTAGACGACGTGCCCTTAAGTGATCTCCAAAACATGTGGTTCCAAAATGATGGTTGCCCAGCACATTATGCCCGTCCTGTGCGAGAATATTTAAATCAAGAGTATCCAGGGCGTTGGATCGGGCGACTTGGTCCTATCGTATGGCCACCTCGTTCACCCGATTTGAACCCCCAGGGGGTTCAAATCGGGTGAACTTCTTCTATTGGGGTTGTCTTAAAGACAGGGTCTACTCAAACCCATTGCGACATTGGACGAGCTTCGTCGAAATATCACTCAGGCTGCTGATTACATTAATAGCAGAAGATATGCAAGACAAATAAAACTATCATTTTTAAGGCGATGTCGTGCATGTATTAATGCTGGTGGCAAACAGTTCGAACATTTGCTAGAATGTTAATAAATTACACGTGAAACTGTTTGTACCATTTGTTTTGAAATATTAAACATTTTTCAAGAACTAATACTTTTATTACACCCGACCGTCATTTGGCCCCTGTTAAGAAATAATAGGCACATATTTTTTTACAACTTGTTTTCCTAGAGTATTATACCATTTTGGAATGTTGATTAGTTGCGTCAATTTTTAAAAAAAACTTGCCATACTAGTGTTCATACTTTTTTTTTACACCAAGATAAGTTAAAGTTGGTTAAAAGTAAAAGTCTTCAAAAAATTTTGGGAATAAAACAAGTTTCATTAATTTTCGTGATAAAACAAGAGTTATTCTGGATTTTTTAAGAATTGTGGTAGATAGCAGTGCTATTCAGGTTGCCTATAAAAAAAAGAAACAAATATTAAAAAATTGTGGTCATGGTAGTGAAAAATATCATAAACGGTCTCAATTTCTAAAGAATTTCATTTTTTTTTATATAACTTAAAATATAAATGGGATATATTTTTTTCTTTTTTTCCCCGATTAGTCCGGGGCAGGTCTATCCTCCGGTGTTGGCATAACGTTGAATTTTGGGACATGTTGTATATAAGGTGTATCTATTCATACACGAAATATTTGAAGAGGGACATCTATAGGTCGAACAGAAGCTATAGAAACGAAAAATATTTTTTTATCTAAATGTTTTTTTATTTTACGTAAATAACATAATTTAAAACTGCTTGAGATATTTTGCATAAAACCTTTACGGCCTACTTACTCTATGACCGACAGAAGCGGCGGGGCAGAGGCGCGGGCGCGGTGCCCGTCCGTCTGTGCCGTCTCAGTTATTCCGTGTTAAGTAGTTGGTGAGTACATATCGCCCGCGCCCGACGGTTAGCGCACCTCCTTTAGGTACATGGGACTTAACATATCACTGGTGAACAGTAATGAACATTCGACAATACACCTCTGCCTATCTCTACGGGGAATGCAGGCGTGATGATGTTAACAATAAACCAACGTAGGTAGACTTCGTAACTCGATCTCGTCTTATTTTGATAACATAGTTATCGCTTACAATAAAAATAAATGTGAATTTAATATCCAAATGGTCCTAAATCTAAGTAGGTACAATATTGAATTCCCTCCTCGAAGTTTTACTAAAACAGTACCTACACAATTCAGGTCATTAGCTGCTTCAGATTTACAATACAGATATGTATTGTAAATGTGAAGCAGCGAATGACCTCTGTGAGATCACGACTTTTACGAGCGAGTATCGAGACGTTTCAATCATTTCTTATTTTTTTTACGAATAGGATCCTAGATGCGATTAAAACATATTCATATTCTACAGTGTTACACATCTATCAGATAAATGTAAAACTAGGTAAGTACTAATCAACAGCTGACGCAACGCCAATTCGCATAAGGTAATGACTTCTGTTAGGTTACGAACTGTGCGTCGAGTCGTATCTGTCAGCTGATTGATAGGTTGTGTACCTACCCATTTGTACAGATGTAAACTGTAAGAAGCGCATAGCGCGAATTTATTTTATCAAAAATCGTACCAGATTGGCAGATGTGGACTGGACTGTTATAGGTACACGCTGTTTTTCGGCTCCCAGTGGTTAACGGGATAAATAGCTTGTTAGGTTTATCGTAAAATAACCACAAAGACCTTTGTAACTATAAAATAACTGCATTACGGTTAGATTATACGTTTTATTGACCAATCTTTATGTAGGTAAACAACATTGTTAGTAGAAACATGACTATTTTACGCGAAAATCAGTTATCCAAATGCATACGGTATAACAATTTAAAATGTACATACCTCATAACGCCGTAGTTTTTATTTACACCAATTGTTGTACATATTCACCCTGCAGTTGCAATGTGTCCTTGCACTTTTAATAATGTCTCTATCACTAGCCATCACTGCGTACACAAGCGTTCACAATTCAAATGTTTTATTGTTCCGCACTAGAAATGGTCTGGCCGTCATAACCATAAATCAGGTCTATCCCTACCCCACACATGGAAATCCAACGGCGTAAGATCAGGCCTGCCTCCGTCTGCAGCTGGGGGCTACCCCATTGTCCCGTTGCCGCTGTACAACTCCTAGGATCCCTAGTAAGAGGGCTTGTGTTGTGAGCAAAATAAGTCCACCCTCATTGTAGCAGTCCACCATGTTCTGGTACTCCTGGTTGGAACACCAATATTTCGGCATTGTTGCGTTTGTTGCACGAAGCGCGATGCGAGCAACATGGGGTTCGCGCGGGACTGAAAATTACGGCGGCGGGCGGGCACGTGCGCGGCGCCGGCGCCGCGGCTCGGGGCACTTTTGATCATTCATAAAAGCCACGCGACATCTAAGCGCGCCGCCATGACCTCGTCCGTGTCAATGAAAGTAGTTTCTACGTAGTATTTTCGTAGAAACTAGCGTAATGGATGTTACAAGATAAAAAGAGCCAGTATTTATTATGTGTGTCAAGTAATATTAAATAATTAAACTTTAAAAATTAGATGCTTAGATAAAATAATTCTTTTTCGTTTCTATAGCTTCTGTTCGACTTAAAGATGTCCTTCAAATATTTCGTGTATGAATAGATACACCTTATATATACGAGAGGAGCTTGAATAACTGACAAGATGATATCCAAGAATGTTAAACGAATCTGTTCAAAACTCACCAAGCTGTTTCTTCTCCATCATTGCCCGAACGTTCCATATGAAGGGGGCGCGGCATATCTGGCACAGGTCCGACTCCTTCCACGCGGGAGTCTCGTGGCGCCGTACGCCCATTTCCCATACTCCTAACGCCCCATCCTCCCCTGCGGATATCAGCCGCTCGCAGCTACCCACATACCATAACCCTGTGACTTTATTGCTGGAAAATAAATAGTAGATTTTCAACATTTGTAATTTTTTTACAAAATGGTTTAACGACAAAAAATTGCGGCGACTGCGTAGGCAACGCGTTTCCATATAAGTCAAAGGGTGGGGGATACCCTCTAACTTGTATGGAAACACGTTGTGTGGCACACGAGCCCAAACGACGCACCTTTTTTTTTTAATGGCTTCTCGCAGTTCAACCTAGGAGGTTGTCGTGTGCGTTTAACGGTTTTCGCGCATGTTTAATTTATTTTCCGTTTACTGTAGAACGGAACAAAGTGTGGTTTATGTTGGCAAAAACAAATCGATCCTACTTCAATACTATCGTCTTTCTAATTCTCTCTTTATACTCATAAACATTATTTTTTACTATTCGAGCCCGCCCTTACTTGACTGAAATCCTTACTTTCTAGACTTTTTTTAGACTTGTTTGGTACCACAGATATCACGTAACATTAGTAAAACACACCTTCCAACATACATATTAATAAAATGATAATAAACGTATTATTGAAATCCTTAGAACTGCGTTTCCTTTGGTGTCAGCCTTTATCCCTAACAGCTTATTGGTCTAGTAATCTAATCTAAAAAGATTTTTCGCCAGTCCATCTGGCATCCTATTACATTATCCTATATTTTTACCTTTCACACACAAATGATTGGTAGAACAAAAAGCTTAAGTATGCGTCTTATGTAAAAGTGTAGACACAGTGATTAAATAATTTGAATGCATTGATTATAAATAATGGTTTTGTTATACATTGTGGCATTTCATTGTGTTCGTTACTCTGTAAGAAACATGATATCTCGAACAACGTATAGAGGTAGAAAGTAAACAAAATATCATAATTACCTATGGCCTTGTAGCTCGTACGCCGTGCCCTTTTGACCGCCAATGTCCCACACTATTATCGTCTGGTCGAATGAACCACTGAATAATAGCTGGGGCAAAGGAGCCCAGTTCAATACCCTCACGGATCTGGAAAAATTAATGAATTCAATAGTACTAGGTATTGTTAAAGGATAAATGGATATTATTATCGCATTATGAATATTATTATCGCATCAAATGCAAAGGAAGATTTTTAAAAAATCGCACAAATTGAAGTGAAGTATTTTGTTCGCGGACACAATTTTTGTCGTGACATTTGCCGGACTTGTACACTCAGCAACAGAAGTCGATTACAACTTCAGTTTTGTAAGTCTTAATTATTCTGAATATGAATAATTAAGACTTACAAAACTGAAGTAGTTGTGGCAATAACAATCGAAACACTATTAAAATTAAAAGAATAATAACTTTCAACAGATGTAGGAAATGCTGAATGTGACAGTACTGACAGTGTTATTGGACTTTCGACTTACTCTTAGTAATTGCGTGAACACAATGTGGTGGAATATTATGATGTCTTTAATTTGAACACATAACATCATCATAACATCACGCCTGTAATCCCAGAAGCGTTAGGCAGAGGCGTACCTTTAGTGCACCCACATTTCGACAGGTATGCTTTTGTCCCATGTAATAGGGGGCGAGCCTACCGCGCAAAAATCCAGACTCCGGGCTGCTACTGAGTTATTCTAGATAGAAAAACCCAATACCACTTTGCCCGACCTTGGAATCGAACCCACGACGTCATGCTTAGCCGTAGCTCTTGCGACCACTAGACCAACCTGTTTATTTTCTTTTACCTGAAGAGTTTGTAAAGGTTTGCAATGTTGCAAGCAACCAGAGAAATTTTGATTCTCAAACAAAAGTTGACAGGTTAAGTAGTCTACTCACCCAGTATGACCTTTGAGCGTAGTAACGAGTGTAGCGCAATTATTATCTAACTTCAGCATCGTTATCTGGCCGCTATAGTCTCCAACAAAAGCATATTTCGACTGAGAGTCGAATCTGACGGGATACGTTCAGGAAACTCATTTTGTTATCTCTAAATGGATTTCGAATTTTTGTAGTTTTATTAATTTTATAATTATTTTAACGTATTGGTTTGTACGGAAGGACATCCGCCTTACCGACTTAGTGCGCCTGCAGAAAGCCGACTTAACATTTTAGTCATAAATCGTAATTAATAACGTTGGGAATGAACATGAGACTGCGAACACGGCACAAACTCATTTTTATCAGGAACGTTGACTGGAACTACAATGATGACAGAACTGTTGGCTCACTTAGACTTTTGTTCCATTATCTTTTAATTCCTGATACAACATTCAAAATACACAATTATTTACGAGTATCTTAATATTAAGTACAAAAGGATACTGCAAAGACGTGCACCATGCTTCGAAGGAATATCCGCCGATTCTGCGTCCGGTCTCACTGCAGTGGTACGCAAAGAGTTTATCTCGACTGACGGAGAGCACCCATTCGCAACTTAACGAGAAGTTGACGGCAGTCACACGTGCTGTGTGCGCTAAGTACTCACGAGCCTAAGAATAAATTGAGTAAATTATCACCGAGAAGCCTAGCTAGCAAAAGAAAAATCTAGATATATTTACTAACGAAAAACTTAAATAAATTAACCTGTAGGTACGATTTGTTTCAGATTAGAGAAAACGCTTGTATATGTATAAAGAAAGAGTTTATCCTATAAATCCGACAAATAATCAAAATAATTTATCAGCAGACATTTAACCTGTTTGTATTCAGATATCAATGAGTTGTAAATATTTTTACTCAACATCATCAAAAACGCTAATCATAATTTACAAATTACAACACTAAAGTAGTTTAAGAAACCGTCGCCTATCAGGGGTTATTAAAACACGACAGGTTAATAACTAGGAATTAAAACACTTATGTCCAGTTTCATACACTCCTTTAACAAAACTCATGCAGTTCCACAAAAAATACAATTAATAATATCGTTAAAAAAAAATTTCAGGGTTAAAGCATTATTTTGCTAGGGAAAGTTTTAAAATTATTTTTTGAGTTGTACAATTTTACATGGATAAAATCTGTCATTATAGTACTAATTTTCAAAATAAGAACTTTACCGTATGAGTCTACATATAGATAATAATTAATTAACTACAATAAATTTTAGTGGGCATTCTGAAATGAAAAGGAGGTCAACCAATTATTTACACAATTTCACCAGGTTTTTTTAAAGTCAAGTACCTGTTTGAGCATTGAGGAGTGTCAGTGCAATGTTATGTTAATAATAACGGGTGCAAAAATATTCGTAACAAAGCCGAGAGACACTTGTACTCCCCGTCATTGTATTTTTTTTTGTACTGGGCCATATCTGGGAACCTTCTGGTTACTCAGATATTGACAGTCAAAACGTACAACCTTTTACTGACGTTTTTATACGAAAACAAGTTTCTAATGTACAAATCTTTAAATACCCCCACGACCCCTGTACCGTTGCATGCACTCTACGTTACGTTACGCACTACCGCAAAACAGCAATTTATCAGACCAAAAATAAAATTCGATTCCCAGCAATTATTTTTGTGCTACTTTTGATGTACAGAATGTACTAGTTGATGAATCTTTTTACAGCATAAAACGTGCACAAACACCCTAAGCATGGTGACATCAAACCAAACTTCCATCAAAAACCAAACAACCATCTGTTATTAATACCATGTCATATGTACCTAAAATCTCCCAAATAAATAAAACTTATTTATTCTAAACCTGATTTAAGTCTTAATTTTTCTTTTATTTTTGACAGACTTTTCATACAAAAACTGTCAGACGTCAAATATAAATCTTTGCCCTTGGTAAAAGCCATTACAATCTTTAAAGGGGTTTTGTCTATCAACAATGTGGATAAGATTTGTGTAAAGGCTCATTTATTATGATATATGAGTCATTTATGATGACAAAACTTCAAATCATATCTTTTACTTGAATGGATAGATTGTACTTACTATAGGTTAGTACAAAGTTGTGATGTACAGTTTGAAACTTATATTTTTACCTTTTACTTTCTGACATTCTGGATGTTGTATCCCAAATCAGTGTTTGAAAAGAGGCTGTGTGGCAAATAGAATCATTGATCAACAATTCTATTTCTGCTAAATAGTATGTAGTTACGTCAATTAAAGTTAACAAGATACCTTGAGGTTGGCATATCCTTATGGATAAAACCTCCCTTTTAAATCAAAGAATAAAAACTAAAAACTTGAATGAATAGATGTACTATTGATAATTACAATGTTGTGTAATTAGTAGACCGGATATTCGGGCGCATGTTCACCAAAAGTGTTTTTTTTTAATGAAAGTATGGAAGCAGCAGCGACTCAATATATTTTCTTGTATAAAAATGTGATGCCAATAACACCAGTAATGCATAACTAGTAGGGTGTATAGTATGCCAGTGACTTAAGATACAAAAAATACCCAGATTCTTTACAATATTTGGTAGGAAGCTCATTCCATGCTGCCAACAGCGCCCAAATATCTGATCTCTAGTTCAATTTATTTTCACTATTATTTGGGCATACAATAGGATATTTACCATATTTTTCTAAAAGAAAGTTTTTTTTAAGGGGTCATGAAGTACTCACTGGATTTATTCTATTACAGTCTGTTGCCAGTGTGAACTCTGAGACTGTGCCATTCTCTTGACCGATGAATAGCTGCCTTGTCTCTGGTGTGTAGAACATTGACGTACATCCAGATGGCATGTATTGACAGATAGACGGCCAGTATTGTCCCGAGTCTCGCTTCAGCCATACTCTCACTGTCCTGAAATAATTGTTTTTATAAGAGCCGTGCCGATACCCAGATTAG
The DNA here is from genome assembly GCA_963555695.1 of Dasypolia templi. Taxonomy (NCBI): domain Eukaryota; kingdom Metazoa; phylum Arthropoda; class Insecta; order Lepidoptera; family Noctuidae; genus Dasypolia; species Dasypolia templi. The sequence continues at coordinate 6,829,620 of OY743152.1, forward strand.
GACAGAACCCTGGAGGGCACCCAGATCTTACAGTTGTTCTCAACAGACCAGGAGACTTAATAAACTTCTGAAGGGAGGTGTGCTGGTTGCACGCACAATGGTCCACTTGAAGGACTGAGTGCAGAAACCAAATCTGTTAATATGGTCTTCTATATTAACAGATTTGGTTTGTGTTGCTGTTTTCTTATAGAGCTTAGAAAACAGTATATATTAAACATACTGTAACTACATTCAAACAAGAATGTGTAGGTATTTATATTATCCACGGACCTAGAAAAGTTTTAAGTTTTCGAAAGGAACTATTGTTTCAAATATACAAAGTTAAATATGCTAGTTCAATCACTTACTGAATTCTTAATCTCGTGAATAACTAAAGCTGTTATTATTTAATTAAATTAAACCATCGGTACTATGTTCTAGTTGAACAATAATATGTTGTTTATGAGTTCATATTTAAACAGTAATAAAAACATGAAAAAACATTGAAATAACAACAATAGATTAAAACTCGTATCAATTTAATACACTTCGAAAGAGTCACGTAGCTGATACCCATCTATTTAAATACCAGCTAGTAATTAATTAACTAACAACTTAATAGTATTTACAGCCCACGTAGGGGGTGATTTCAAATACTTTGACAGTTCAATGAGGGTAGAAAAGGAACATCTTTTACGGAAAATAATACAGATAATAGAGCTCTGTTATCAAACACTGGACGAAATATGAGTCAGTACGCTTACTTATCATCACAAACGCTAATTACACCGTCCTCGCCAGGTATAACGACCGCTGCATTAACATCGTCGGTGCAACCTTCCAATTTACTCAATAGAGCTGGTTTCTTTGTAGTAGAAAACCTATCGTTTGGCGTCCTTGGAGCAGGTTTAATTTCAGCAGCCATATTTCAACGTTTTATAGCAGAATTACTAAATAAACACGATTATTCGACACTAATTCTTTCAGCGAAAAGAAAACGTCATAATAATTTTGACATTTAGGTTTGGCGGTGCTATTCTTAAAAATGTGTGGATGTTGGTATATTTATTGGTGACTTTTGACTTGCGAAGAGACTTTAAATTCACTATTTTGATTGTGTTTTCTTTATCACTCTAACTATCAAGTTGAATAAAATACATATTCCAGATAGAAAAATATATAAATTACTGTTATGAGAATACGCCCCATAAATCCTGTTTACGCAGCATCTGTAAATTTATTTTGCGTTGGAAATCGTTCATCGAAAATTAAAAACAAATGCTAAAAAAATTACTGTGTTCCCTGCACAGACTACATAGAGATACTATGTATGTGGTTCCCTGCTACGGTCATGCTATGATGTGTATGTTATTTACCATACCGCCTTCAAAGGATTTTTTATTTAAATGCTGATTCAAATAAAATCCTCTAGGTATTTCACAACTAAGAATATTGTCAATTTGCACTTAGAGTGAGTTTTAATAAAAACACTTCGTTCATGTGTTACATGTTTAGCAATTGCTATTATTTATACACTACACTAACTCAAATGGTTTAGTTCTCTTTAGTCTACGCACTATACTAGATTCACATGTCGGTGTAGTCAGAGTTCTAAGTAGTCTGGAAGCCGGCAATACATGTTGGTCTTAGTTGGCCGAGCGAAGGCGAGTACCAACATATAAAGCCGGCAATACATGTTGGCCAAGCCTCAGCTCTGTATACTACTTTACTCTTTGGCCTCAGCCAACGCGAGCGTATGCAAATAGATACCGACACTGATCCGAAGTGAGACGAGTCGTAGCGAGCGATCCCGAGTGGTGGCGAGGCACGCCAAGCTAACCGTATACATGTTGGCGCTCGCTTGCACTCGGCCAGCTAGGCGAGCGTTGACGAGCAATGGCGAGGCTGGACAAATGGGCTGTCTATATGTTGGTACTCGTCTTCGCTCGGCCAACTATGACCATTAGTATTGCCGGCTTAAGACAGCCCATTTGTCGAGCCTCGCCATTGCTCGTCAACAAGTGCAGGCGAGCGCCAACGTGTATACTGTTCGTTTGGCGTGCCTCACTTCGGATGAGTGTCGGTTTTTCTGCACAAATCAAAGGCACCCGCCTTGTATTTATTTGCCTACGCTCGCGTTGGCTGAGGCTTGGCCAACCTGGTAGACAGTAGCACTCGCCTTGTATCAATTTGCACAGACTCGCATTGGCTGAGGCTTGGCCAACATGTATTGCCGGCTTGTGAGCGAAGACGAGTACCATCATAAAGACAGCCCATTTGTCGAGCCTCGCCATTGCTAGTCAACGCTCGCCTAGCTGGCCGAGTGCAGGCGAGCGCCAACGTGACATACGGTTCGTTTGGCATGCCTCGTCACGCTCGCGTTAGCTGAGGTGTGGCTGAGGCTACCCCTATATATAATGTACTCTGTGGCTGAGGCTTGGCCAACATGTATGGCTGGCTTTAATAAATAATAGGTACTCTGTGGTCATTCATGATGACCTTTCCTGACTTTGATAAGTTTACCCGACACGACCGCGTCGCGGCGTCGATCCAAAAATGAAGTTTGTTAACAATAATGTTGTCAGCGTATAAGGAATTCCCTAAAGTGAGGTAAAAAGACAACGGGAAAAGAGGTCCCTACTACTAACGACACCTATACACCTATGGCCCACTCCTGCTTCGCACGGTATTTACGACTTGACAAAACACCGAGATTTCTCAACTTAAAGCCCGTCACAGACGTAGCTATAAAATATATTAATATATCGATATATATATTATAGCATAGCAAACTACCACACACGAGAACTATACTATAATATATATTTTGCCCTTGCCTCGCCTTTGCAAGCGCACGGTTTTAAAGTCCAAAATAAACCGAGATATATATTTCGACATATTTTGGTGACTTCATAGAAATATATATTATAGCTGCGTGTGCGGTCCACAGATTACTTTTATGTAGCAAGCTAGTGCGGTCAATCGAAATTGTGTATCGAAAATATTTCGAAATATGCATGGCTCTGATTCATATTAATATATATTATAGCTACGTCTGTGACGGGATTAATTATGAAGGCACTTAGCACCTAATTCATTCCTTACACAATCCTTCCGGAATAAAATCTTTAAACAAATGGTCGTTTAACGACAAATACAAAAAAAATACAATTACCTGTATGGATACGAACAGTGCATCACATCTGAACAACAAGATTTTTTTTGAAAATGAAGCGACTTTCAAAGGGGAAGAATTTAATTATTCCTTTAAAACAATAAACTATTCATTTTAACGTTATTTTTCTTTTTTCAACGAATATATGCAAAAGTAGCTTCAAACAAGGGCAACTTTTTTTTAAATAAAACATTTTTTATTAGCAAAAAAAAAAACAACGAACAAAAGGCTTTAGAATGAACATCCTACAATTCGCCAATGAAAGGAAAATATGCGGTCCAAAAGAATAAATACAAATATAGATACATACTAAGAAATTGATATTTAGAAACATATTTTACTTAAATAAAACTATGAATGATAGGAAAGGAAACAAGAGTCAATATAAATAGTTTTGCTGCAACCAACATAGAATGTTTGCACCCGCTTAAGACACTTGACGCATTTCCACCGCAGCCGTTGGTGTTTGGTGGTGCTGCCGAATGGAGGCTCAGCCACGCAGTGGGAGACATCAAGTGCTTATCTCGTTGCAGGTTATGTGATGTTACAGGCTGTAAAGAGGGACGACAATGTTTGGAAAGAAGACATTTAAAATATGGCAAAAAATTGTTACGTGCCACCAATGGCACGCGTGCCATCCCTACTATGTAACATCACGCTATGACCTTTAGAAGCCGAGCATAAAGAAACAAAAACAGAAATAACCGGAGAAAACGAAGTAGTAGTGCGGGCAGGTGATGCGATGCGACAGTGTGGGTCAAGAAATTTCATGCGGGTGATGTTGCGGGCAAAAGCTAGTTTGTAATCGACACCAAAGTTAACATACACAAAACAAAAGCGGTTTGTGCACAGGGAACAGTGCTGCCATTTGCGACGAGCTCTCAGTTGTTCACCCTATTGTGGCGATTTTAGGGGTTTTAAAAAGGCAAAACCCTTGCAATCGCTAACAATTTTTTTAATCCCCTAGAGCTCTAGCTTTATGGGTAAATATTTTTGAGCGTTGGCAGTACTTTCGACAGGCAGATAAGAACTGACTGACACGAACAGAAAATTGTTCGTGGTTCTGCTCCTGCGGAGTGAAACCATTTTTAGTTTTATCACAATTTCTTTTGGCAAATGGAATGACAGAGTAATAGTTAGTTGACATATTTGACTTGTGGTCTTACAGAAATCAAACAAGTGTAATTAAACTTCTAAATTGGTTGTAAAAATGCCGTACGTTTTATCTAAACTAACAGTTCAAGTTCTCAGAAATAATGTAGATTATTACAACATCGCGACAAGGGCAAACAGGTAATGTACCGGCAATTTGGTTATTTACTTACGTAACAATATTTTTTTAGAAGAATAATTTACTGAATAAATAAAATGTTAGCCTCAAAAATCGTAAGACACGACGTGATTAATTTGTAACTTGATTTATGTGAGCATATATTTTTATTTTTATTAAGCTTGTCAATAAATTTATTATAATAAAATATATCAGTGTGTTAACATCTGATGAGATTCATACAAGACTCTTATGGGTCGGTGGGTCGTATTAGGGGCGGAGAAGTAGGAGTTAAGTCGATTTAAAAAAAGATTAAAGTCGATTATTTTTCGGATTTTACCAATTTATTGAAGTATTGGGTTCGGATCGGAACGTTGGCGTGTCTACGGATCCCTCCATCCCCTTCGTACCTAACTTGTCCCGAGTCGGGGTGTCCTAAGTAGCGAGCTCGCTTCGCTCGCTTTTGCATCCATAATGATACCTTCCACATAATTTTTACGAGAAACGGCTGGTCGTATATAAAAACACTAAGACGCCTTTTATGTTAAAAATTGCTTTTTCCCTCAGTAAGTTAAAAAAAAACATTTGAAGGCTTATTTTTCGGAAACGGTGCGTCATAAGACTATGCTTCTCAGAAGATTTAGCTTCTGAGAAGCATAGTCTTATGACACACCGTTCCCCGATTTCACGGTTCCTATAGACAAGGTTAACTCAATATTACAATAAAATGGGTAAATTTCCTAAAACAAGTCCTGTGCATCTAACGCTACAATCCAACCCTCAAAGAAATAATTTCATTCTGAAGAAATAAGTCACATTTGCAGCTCTTTTTGGGGCAATGTGCCCATGGGCCCCCCTGATGTGATCCTGGGCATCTCCGAGGCCTACAAGAGGGACACGGACCCTAAGAAGGTCAACCTTGGTGTCGGTGCCTACAGAGATGATGAAGGCAAACCCCATATTCTGCCGTCTGTGAGAAAGGTCAGCATTATTATCTAACTAGCTGATGCCCGCGACTTTGTCTGTGATCTATGATGCCTATGTCCTAACACAGGTCATGGTCTACCCATGTGCCAAGTTTTATCCAAATTCATTCAGCTGTTTTAGTGTGAAAGCATATCACACAAACAATGCTAGCTTTTGCCCACAACTTCCTTACCCAGGTCATGATCTATCTATGTGTTGAATTTCATACAAACAAAATTACTTTTGCATTTAAAATATTTATAGGTAGGATTAGTTATGATAATTATTATCCTAACTGATATTAGTAATAAGTGTAGTTAGATAATATATTATATGTATAATAAATAAATACATTTAATACATTGTTGTATCAAGCTAGATATCTGACATTTTTTTAATTATGTGGCTAAGAGATAATGATAATCAACATAAATTTAAGTAAAAGTTATTGTGTACACACTAAGGGCTGATTTCACCAATTAAATTAAACACAATCAGTACATAAACTATGTTTAAGAGCTGTCAGTGTCAATATTTTCTATGAAATATTGAACGTGTTTTAGATGTGCTGAACTTGTCCAGTTTCAGGTGAAACCCGCTCTTAGTGTGAGTGTTATCATTTAAATATTTCATATTTTACTAAATATAAAGTATTATTTGTTTAAATTAGTGAATGATGAGTATAGTGCCAAATAATATAGTGTCATTTATAATATTTTTTTCTTAATTATTAAATACTAGTCCTCCTGGATCCGCCCTTGACCTGGAAGATCAAAACATGCGGCTATTATTATGTAGCCACGAGGCCCTCTCTTTATATTTACATTTAACAATGGGTAATAATTAGCTGGTATTCAGCTGCAACTGTTTGATGAAGCAGACCCCAACATAATTATGTAGTTGAGAAAAAACTAAGTCGATTATAAATGGGTAGTATATGTGCATAAACTTGACCACAGGCAGAAGAAATCATCTTCAAAAAGTGTATGAACCACGAGTATGCTCCGATTGCGGGTGAAGCAGGCTACACTAATGCCGTAGCCAAGCTTGCGTTTGGTGACTCCAGTAAAGCTTTGAAAGAACAATCAAATTGCACTGTACAGGTTAGTTTTTCACGTTATTTCATTGACATTGACATCATGAAGTTTTTATATAAGATTACAATATAATAATTATTGGACATTAAAAATATTTATTGAGTTCTATGTGAAAACTGTTTAAAACGAAACTAATAGCAATCTTAATTTCATAGACACTATCTGGTACTGGTGCTCTGCGACTGGGTCTTGAGTTTATTATGAACCACTATGGTGGGAAGAAGGAAATTTGGTTCCCCAACCCGACATGGGGCAACCACCCTCAGATTTGCAACATGCTCAGTATGCCGCACAAGAAGTACCGTTACTACGACCCCAAGACACACGGTTTCGACCTCAGTGGCGCCTGTGAAGATATCAAGGTAAGTCTCAAACTCAAACTCAAATCATTTATTTCAATTAAACCATTTACAGGCACTTTTGAATTGTCAAGGAGTCGGTCAGTCAGAAATATGAAGCTAGTTGCCCATTCCAAAGCGTAGTAGGTACCTATGGAGAAGAACGGGCAAGAAACTCCATGGACACTCTTTTAAATAATAATGTTTTTACATATATCTTAGTTACATCGATTAATGTTGACACTATAAGTGAGAACGATGTACAAAAAACCGTACACGTTAAAAGCGTCCAGAGTGCATCAAAACATAATAAAAACAATCCAGCTAATTAATTATTAAAATAAGCCGTGGCAGCTAAGAGATGACCAGTCCCAACCGACGGCGCCCGTTCACGAACATGACGCATGGATCAGCACCATTCAGCTCAACCATTTTGAAGGGAGCTAAATGATCCGACACACGCGCCACCGTCAGCGAGACATTTGAGTGAGCATGCCATACTATCAGCCGCCAAGGCACATTCAAGTCAATCTATGACATTACCCGGTAAATGGTAGCTCTATAGTACAAAGTACTCACATCTGTGCAATGCATCTATATAATAAAAAGGAGATTGAGTTTATATAATGCAAATAAATTCTTACTATCTTCAGCAGCTTCAACAGTGATTCGAATGTCAATTAATTAGTTGTGGTGTAGAGCAGGACCTAATTAATATATTTAGCCTATACATATAATATTTTCCTAACATGGGGCGAAAGCTTGTGTAATAATACATTTATTATAGGCATTATTTTATATCTTTGCTCGTAATATCATGATAGAGTTAAGATAGATATCATATCGTTATCATAACTGTTCAAAAGTAAATATTTGGCTAATAATAAATGGTTTTGGCCAGTCATAAGGCCCTGCCATATTGGCCTGTTACATTATGTTTATTTCTCTGCTATGCTACACACATGATCGGGTCGGCACGTTCGATTCGGCAGCATTTGTTGAACAACAAAGCATTTACTACATATATTAAACTAGGTTCTACCCGTGACTTCGCCTCGTGATTACTTCGTTTTCAATCAGCGTTCTTTCATACTTTTTTTCCGTTTGCTCGGCTTCTAAGGATCGTAGCGTGATGTTGTTAAATATCCTATAACCTTCCTCGAAAATGGGAATGCAAAAAGAGTTTTTCCAATCCCACTAAGTTCCAGAGATTAGCAGGTTCAAACAAACTCTTAAGCTTCTTTATAATAGTATGATGTTGCCGCCTGGCTGTGCCTTGTTAAAGGCAAATCATTTATTTCAAATATTATTATACCTTTGAACGTTAATATCCGACCTAAAAAAGTGTCTAGCACGCCATAGATTCCAGTTCTGAAGACATTGAAAATTTGACACATTCAATTTAATTTGTTTTTATTAACTACTTATTTATTTATCGTATTTAAAAAGCAACACTAGGGAAACTGGAGGCGTTTTCCGCTGTAAAGCTGCCAATAAAAAAGTCAACACCTGACGAGAAACTGTAGAATGTTAAAATTAACACAAGGCCTCTAAATAGTGTGTGCTGGCATTTCTATTATTACACTTTCTGCATGCAATTAGGTTTCGTTAGAATGCAGATTAACATTATCTATAGGTGTTAATCTTTTGCCGCTAATTGGTACCTTAAAAACAACTGATATGTCCATTAATTTACTAACTTAATTTTTTTATTCATATTTTTTTTGTCTCTTTAAAATTGATGATTACGGAGACAATATGGTCAGATAAAACGTCTTATAGAGTTAGAAACTGTCCAGATATACTTATCTGCTTAACCCTTTACTTTTAACGATTATTCTTGTCAGCACTTCTCAAGTTATCATATTTATTACAACTAGATAAAGGAACTGGAAAGTCTACATAAAACAATAAAATTATTTACTGTTACTTGGTAGATAATAGGATACAGGCGTTCACGAAACACACGCGTGGCATTATAAAATGATCCAACTACATTCTACATTTTAAAATAGGGTGTTGCATTTAATTTCGTTAAGTACTCAATATTTATTTTCATTCCACAATGTGAACTTAGGTAGTAGGTTTTACACAGACATGATTATTGTCGACCCTCACCGCACAGTAGGAGAGAGAAAGAGGGCTTTTTTTTTTTTTTTTTAGTATGGCATCTCGTAGTTGACCTTGAGAGGTCGTGACTACTTAACCGGACTATCCTGTGGCTGCCTTAAGCGGACTCAAAGCCTCCAGCCAGGGGCGTAAAACTACTTATATTATTAAGCGAACGCTCGCTAAGGGCACCCCCTGTGGGGTACGGACCTCGGCTTAGGGCGTCGCTGACGGGAGGACAGCAAGATGGGACAGGCTGGATCAGGCTGGATTAATCGGGGAATTTAAAGCTACAGGCTCAGCTACGGCGCGGGCTGGCACTTCGTCGAGCAAGGGTCGGGGGGGAAGAGGGCTTTAATGATCGACATAATTTAAATTGTAGGTCTATGCTCAACAGCCAGTGTTGGGACTCTGTCTCGCATAGGGTCGTAGCATTATGCTGAGCGATAGCCGTTTTGCGTGGATGTGACGCATATTTCACTCAACTTGTTCTTTTTTGGGTTGTGTTTTTTTTCTGTGTTCATGTTTACTGCTAATGAACGTATTTTCTTTCTTCTTTCTTTTTTCTTTTCTTTCATCAGGCCGTAGGTCGTGGATGATGATCATTTCAACATCATCATCAGGCCTCTAATTTAAATTTAGTCGAATGATTGTGTGCCTATTTCACCAACGAAACAACGCGTTCAGCACATCTAAAACGCGTTCAAGAGCTGTCAGTGTCAAAATTGTTATGGAATATTGACACTGACAACTCTTGAACTGGGTTTAAAAATGCTGATCGCGTTCAGTTTCATTCGTGAAATCAGCACTAAGGAAAGGAAAGATTCAAGAAGATCCAAGTAGCTCCTCAATGGGCTTGCAAAATCTAGGCTTAAACAACGGTACGAAATTATTTAAAAAAACGACTTTATTTGCTTGTTTTATACGAGCTATAATCGAAAACAATGGAAGTTAACTCATTATAGCATGGCCGTATCGTAGTTATTTGTACAACAATACCTATAGTCAATAAGTCAAGAACGACCCTGAATACGTAGACTAACAGAAGCAAGTGTACTAGTACTCTTGATATATCAATACAATGTATTGCCTTGTTTATTAAAAGTACTTTTATAGAGAATAACTAGCCTCGAGCGTGTGATTAACTATAGAAACATGAACATAAAGTACCTAGATTATGTATTTTTATTCATATTATTTTAGAAAATGCCGCCAGGCTCCATAATTCTACTGCATGCGTGTGCGCACAACCCCACCGGAGTCGACCCTAAGCAGGAAGACTGGAAGGAACTGTCCCAGGTAATTTTTTGCAATAATATCTATATTTTATTTATAATTTTAAGTATGTATTTATTGTTTATGTAAATAGTACCTACACCACAAACTACTGGCAGTATTGTCTCTCGTTTCTTAATCCATCCGAAGGTTGTCGTTACCCTATCTAAAATTTCTACATTTCATTTGCATGTCTGTAATTTGTATGGTGTAGGTACTACCCGTTCGCGCTAAATTTGCCGCTGACAAAGTGACGTCACTTAAATGGTAGCAACAAACTACTAACAAATATCGATAAAACTGAAGAATAATAAGGATGACGTAGTTTACGGTATAACAGTTTTCTCGATATTTGTTAGTTTTTTTTCTCTCTACCCTTTGAGTGACGTCACATCGTCAGCGGAAAACTTAGCGCGGACGGATGGGGCATAATGAAGAGTATTCTATCCATGTATGATATTTGAAGCAGCAGAGGTATCTGTAAAGAAGTTTGCCCGAGGGATACTACCAACATGATCTCTTTTTTCTGCAGCCAAGCATCGTTGCTGTGTTCTGGTTGAAGGGTATGGTGATCGTGTAATATAAGTATTTGACTACTATCAAAAATATACATTAATTAATACTTATTTCGAATAAAATGTGGAAAAATGGAGAAGTTTCCCGCCCACTTTGAAATTATTCTTCTATCCTTTTCACGCAAAACGATCATTGTACTGAATGGCGCGAATTTACTATGGCGTTCCTGTGCGTCAAATGCTAATAATGCTGTCGCTATACATGTAGCGTCGGCTTTAAAACGCATAGAACTGTGGCATTTTTTCGAGATAATGTTACATTCATTTTGGACTGTGGCTTAATATTTGTCTAGAATTCGAAAAATCGAATTTAAAAAATACAATCAAATAGTGAGACACACGTCTGTTTTTGGGTCACAGAAAATCATAGGTGTAGTAAATTTGAACTCAATCGGTCCTTTAGGTTCGTAGCAAGTTGGCTGTGACAGACCCACGAGTGATAGATACTTTCTTACTTACTTTACTTCGTTCTTAGGCCGAGATCTATAAACGTTATTTAGCTCGTGCTTTGACTAACGAGTTTTTTACTTAACACTTGTAGTGTTAAGGAAGACCATTTGTCAAGTAATGTAAGCGTCTCATTATGATTCGAACATTATTCATTAACATTCATGTTCGTATGAAACGCTTGTGCACAGTCACATATACGAATATGATCATTATAAGCGTAAGAATAAAGTGCACTTTTTTCCCAAAATCTTAGGTCATCAAACAACAGAAGGTGTTTCCATTCTTCGACATGGCGTACCAAGGTTTCGCCACCGGCAGTGTTGACAACGACGCGTATGCCGTACGTCTCTTTGAAGAGGAGGGTCATTTGATGATGTTAGCACAGAGTTTTGCCAAAAATATGGGTAAGTGTATCCACGTACTAAGATGTGTATTCTGAAAGTTGGCAAATAGCTTTCAAATATTTCGCTGTTTTTATTAATTTTAATTAATTTAATAATTTAAAAAAAAATCGGAATACTGCATATTTAGTTTCTAAAACAGCGAAATATTTGATTGCTATTCGCGGACGCTGCCAACTTTCTAAATGCACTTAATATTAATTGATTTTGAATTTAACGTAAGTGCAACATTTATGCTCATATCTTTACATTTTTCTGATTAATTTTGCATAGAAAGTTGTTAATTTAACAGTGAAGGAAAACATCATGAGGGAACCGGCATGTGAGCCCGCTTAGTGGATTACGGCTCACTCCCTCTCATAGAAAGGAGGCCTGTGTCCCAGCGGTGGGAACGGTAAAGGCAGATTATATGTTGTTCATTTTAACACAAATTGGGAATGGGTTTCGTCGTTGTGAAAGTTGTTCACTATAACGACGGGTAGTATCGCCTCCTTAACGGTTGTATGTGCCTAAATAAACAGCCTGTAACTAAATCATTCAAATAAGTACCAGTTATTACACTCTTTGCATTTCCCTATTATGCAAACGAAACGTGCAGAAACGGTGCAAAGACATTGATGAACTATGTTAGATAACGGAAAGTACCCAAATATATCTTCATGACGTCGAATATTTACATTACGATGTGGTTCAAAGATTGTTGTAAGATATGTATTACAGTATCAGTAAGATACTATTACCATTTCCACCACTATTAACATTTACCTAAATCACGAAAAAAAGTTATTTAGGTAAAGTTAGAAGCGTAGCGTGGGATGGGCGAGCAAAGCCCGCCCGTGGCGACACTTTTTGTGGGCAAAAATACTTCACAATCTACATAATATGTAGATTGTGAAGTATTTTCGCCCACAAAAAAATGCAGTTTTCACTCCGCTACTATGCATAATCAAATCGTAGCGGAGTGAAAACTGCATTTTTTCTTTTTTTTTAAAGTAACTTTTACGAGGCCTGGAAACGTTTCATAAGCTGATTATATAGTTTTTAATTTTTTTGTCTGTTTGTCTGAATTTATGTTCCAGCATCACGCAAATAATATCCGATGGATTCTGTCAAAATTTTGCATAGAAATTCTCTAGATGTCTGGTCAGTCTATAGGCTATAAATTATCACGCTATTTGCTATGTGGGACAAGCAATATTGCTTAATGTTCGTATTCTTCTATAGGTTACCGCAAATTGTAAAAAAACCGGCAGATAGTTTCAGATTTACCTCTTAAACGAATATCATTACGCTATACCTTTATGGAGCTAAGTAGTCAATATTGAAAAATGCAGAGTGGATTTTTCAGATGGGCAATAATGGCAGGTACCTAAACCGTTGTCGCGCTACAAGTAAACGGTCATAAGAGACGGTCCTAAAATGAAGTACATATATTATCTACATTGTTAATTCATTCATTGGATATCAATAGTTGTTTTTAAAAGCAAGGAAAATAATAGATAATCGTCTTCAAACATACTACTTTTGCTTATCAGAACGCAGGATAATGTTTTTTTTTCTTTTTCCTTAGCAATTAAATCCCAGGCAAAATAAACCGTATAATATAAACTCATGTTAATTATTTAAAAAGATAATGTGGTGTGCCAATTTATGAATTAAATAAAAAAAAATCGATTACGTAGTCGTAAAAGTAAACATAAGGTTGATTTTTTCAAGCGAGTGAATGATTCGGAAATTCTGACTGAAACCATTCAGAACTCCATACATTTCCTATACACGTCATACACCATCCGATTTTCTCCGGTAGGTACTGATTAATTCACATTATAGCCCTGGATTATAAGTTAAATTATGAGCAAATTTGCAAAATAAATCCTAGAGAAGATTAATTATCTACTGTGTGAAATGTTCATTACGATACCATGTGCGAAATAAATCGACTGGCAAAGGTCGTTTCTTTTTTGCGAATATTTTGAAAAATATTGGTTTTACGTCCATTTACGTTCTTACAAGATTCATCTTTACTTCATTCTGCACAAAGAATCTGTGCAAGATTCACCTAGCCAGTAGTTCTCGAGACACACAGTTTTCACTAGGATTTTTATAGCAGAAAATATTTTCTTTTCCTTGGCTACTAAAACTGCCTACCTATTTGATATCATTTCAATTCAAATCCGTTGTAAAAGTTAATATTCCATAGCATAGCAAGTTGTCACGAACATTCTGATTAGGTTCTGTTAATAAAAACGATGCAATACCAATAGCATATTAGTCTGTTGTCAAGTCCCACTGTGACGTCATACAATACTTGTTTATGAATGATGAACCGCGTGTTTACAGTTCTGGACCTTATTATCTTATCTGAGTTTTTATATTAACGTCAATTGGGTCGATTGTAGTCTACGCTCATATTTTTGTTAACTTACAATTTATCAGAAAATAGTGTACATGTAGGTATCCGGAATTTACTTATTATGCTAAAAATACTGGATATGGTTTTATTATTTGTATCATAACTTAAAATATTCCGGTCGGGTTTATCTTGAAGCGGAAAGTTCACAGCTCGTTTTTACGGACTCGTTTGTTTCCGGAATCAGAATAATTTATTTGTAAAACTTAGGTTAAAGTTCAAGGTCTCATATAATAAGCATGGGTTGGAAACTCTTTTGAAATTTAAAGCCACCAACTGCCCTAGAAAGTCCCCTGCGGGAAAGGAAGCAGACATATTATAAGTTAGGGGATTACATCGCTGATAAAAATGCCTCGCTCAATGCTGGTCCTGCTCCACAACCACAATTAATTGACTAACACTTGAAAATACTGTTGGAGCTGATGAAGTTCAATCTCAATCTCCGGAAGCTCAATCTCCTTTGTATTATATTATTGCATATCTCAGGTGTGAGTACTATAAAGAGCTACCATTTAGTCCATTTACCGGTAATATGTATTAGGTATCGGATCCGACTTACAAGTCGTGAGTTCGAACCCAAGCAGGAGCTTTACGTTGAGTTATTAATTTAATCACCACTGCTCTCAAAACGGTGAAGAAAAACATCGTGAGGAAACCGGCATGTCCTAGGACCGAATATTCGAAGACATGTGACATCCACCAACCCGCACTGGGCTCGCGTGGTGGATTACGGCCCACTCCACTCACCGAGAGGAGGCCTGTGTCCCAGCTGGTCATTATAGGTTGATTATGTAAAGAAAAAAAGTTTATTTGGAACAACTTAAGTTTACAATTTTACAAAGGAAAACGAAGACAGTCACATAAGTAAAATACTGTGGCTCAGCAATCAACACACTGCCCAAAAGTATATACAAAGACATTGTGCCAGACTTCCCAAAGAAAGTTGCTTAATAATGAATTGAGGAATTACATTTATTTTTAGGAGAAAAGTGTGTATGTGTTTTCCGCGTTTATGATACCATAAGTTGTTCAGTTTCTGCGTAAGACAAGGATTTAAGCCAGTTAGTCACTTTTCTCTTCAGATGACTTTTAGTCATAGGGGAAATATTAAACCTTATATTTATATCAAAATAAAGTTTAGAGCTGATATTGTTGAAGTGGCGACTAACAAACGCTAACCTGCAGCGCTGCGTCTTACCGTTTGTAAGACGCAGCGCTGCAGGTTAGCGTCTGTGTCGGCACGCTGTTTCTTTGTTAGGAGCAAATTATGCTGTCTTTCATTGAATTTGCCCTGGCGGCTGATAGTATGTCATGCTCATTCAAATGTCTCGCTGACGGTGGCGCGTGTTTTGGATCATTTAAGCTCCTTCAAAATGGTTGAACTGATTGGTGCTGATCCATGCGTCATGTTCGTGAACGGGCGCCGTCAGTTGAGAGTGGTCATCTTTTAGCTGCCACGGCTTATTATTATTTATTACATTTGCTGCACTCTGGACGCTTTTAACGTGTACGTCTTTTTTACTTTGTTCTCACGTATCTTGTAACAATATTTAAAGGAGTGTCCATGGAGTTTCTTGCCCGTTCTTCTCCATAGGTACCTACTACGCTTTGCAATGGGCAACTAGCTTCATATTTCTGACTGACCAACTCCTTGATAATTCAAAAGTGCCTGTAAATGGTTAAATTAAAATAAATGCTTTGAGTTTAAGGAAATTATGAAAGGAGTCAATCAGAGTATTTGCAGATCTATCTACGAACATAACGTAAAGGTTTCCTGTATTGTACTTAGTATTTATCTATTATGACTTTTTATTTGCTGACCGCGAACTCAAATTTTGTATCATGAAATTCTTTTGGCTATTCCAGGCTTATATGGCGAGCGTATCGGCGCGCTCACTATCTTGGGCGGCGACCAGGAAACCGCCGCCAAGATTATGTCGCAGGTCAAGATCTTGGTCCGCACAATATACTCCAACCCGGCTATTCACGGCTCGCGCCTTGTCTCGGAGATTCTCAACAGCCCCGAACTTAAAAATATGTGGTAAGTTCTCCTGTTGCTGCTATTAAATTTTTCAAAAAGTATCCGATGGCAAACGTCATAGATCAGCCGAGAGACGTCCACTGCTGGACATAGGCCTCCCCAAGCATCCGTCCTGACAAAATTAATACTGTATCCATAAAATATATCTCGCTGCAAAATTATTATAATGTTAAACTGTCATTTCAGTCCACATAATACATACATTAGTGTTAGTAAAGAAAACTTTAAAATATAATGCTAGGTAAAGTCTGAAGGCAAACTACACACTATTCATTTATTAGATATGAGTATTTCCTTACCGTGCGAGAAAGAGATGGTACCATCTTTCCTATATAGTTGCATCTCTGTCTCGCACACACTTATAACAATACAATTTCTTAGCAAAAATGCGCTCGTGTTCACAGGTTAGCTGATGTGAAAACAATGGCTGACCGTATCATCACTATGCGCAAGGAGCTGCGCAAACGCATTGAGGATCGCGGCAACAAACAAAAATGGAACCACATTACCGACCAGATCGGCATGTTCTGCTATACTGGACTTAATCCCGACCAGGTAAAATTTTACTACAAATGTAATAAAAGGACTCGTGGATAATAAATCCACTCGTTCAACACACAAGTATATATATAACGAGACATAATTATTAACTCATTGACAAAATAATAGAGGGACGTTTCATAGGTGTACGCCAGATGCACCCTGGTCCTGCCCTGATCTTGCTGACTGGCAAATATTTTTAATTTGGCATGACCTATTCTTATCGATTAATATATTCATCGATAATGGACAAAAAATTTCGAGAAGTATTGAAATTTTATTCAACACCCGCAAAGTTAAAGTCCAAGTAAATAAAAAAGAACTTGCCCTGCAATTTAAGAAACTCAAGTTACTTGCTGTAGAAATCTTAATTATATAAATATTTACACTTCTGAGATGCAGCACAAGCAGGCTCAAAAATATTCCCCCATATGATAATTATTTTAACACATAACATCAAGCCTTTAATCACAGATGGGTAGGGCAGAGATGTACCTATAGTACACCCACATTTCGCCATGCTTAAGTCCCATGAACAGGAAATTAAATTGTTTTTTTTTTTAATGTAGTCGGCAAAAGGCAATGGACAAAAGATGTCCAAGTGTGCACCACTAACAAGACCTACACAACTTAATATTTCTATTAAACTAGATGTCATTTTTATTAAAACACCCACAAAAAATCTGTTGGTAAAAAGTTATAGCGAAATGAAAATGATATATAAACGGCTTGATTGATTTAACAAATGACGTATCATTGGATTGGTCTTGACACCACGAGTGACGCTGGGCATATTTATTTTGTAAAAAGAAAAATAGGCACCATTAACTGTTGTATATTTTTATGACAGGC
This sequence comes from Dasypolia templi, assembly GCA_963555695.1. Classification (NCBI taxonomy): domain Eukaryota; kingdom Metazoa; phylum Arthropoda; class Insecta; order Lepidoptera; family Noctuidae; genus Dasypolia; species Dasypolia templi. Next base: position 6,847,098 of record OY743152.1, read on the forward strand.
TGGCAGGCAGGCCATTATTTGACACTGATGACACTATGTTATACTGTTTCCAGGTCGCGCGTCTGACGAAGGAATTCCACATTTACCTAACTAAGGACGGCCGTATTTCCGTCGCTGGCATCTCTTCAAAGAACGTCGACTACGTCGCGGAGGCAATTCACAAGGTCACATCTTAAACGCAGCATATTATCAAAAAATTGGTACTTATCAATTCTTATTTAATATGTTTTGAGTTTTTGTACATAAGAGATTTTGTCTTCCTTTCCCAGTTTCCCGTTTATCGCCCGGACTCGTTGTCTAATATCAGAGGGCAAACCTAAACCGATTTTTAAAATACAATAAACCTGACAGGGTCTATATTCGAGATTCTAAATAGTTCCATAAAAAATTGCATGCTCGTGATTTTCCGCAATATGCGCTTTCATACTGCTAAGTATTTATCCATAAACATTTTGTTTCAGCATTTTAGAAACAGAGCTTGACGAAAAAAATTAGGTAAAATAGGCTCTGTCTCTATTTATCTAAAAATCGTTCCCAGTCGTCGCTTCTACTCCAATGAAAGAACCAAGTATTATAAAACCAGCTTGTTTTTAAAGTTTATTTATATTGCTTTTATCATATATTTTTGTATGCAATTTTATTTTTTAAATTATAATGTTACCCCCCCTATGCATAAACATCTAATGAAAATTCTTTAATCATGTCCTTGTTATTTTGAAATCATAATTAATATGATAATGTTTAAAAATTAGATTTTTTAAGACGTTTATGAATAAGGGGTTCAATCTATACTGAGTTTCTTTTTTTTATTGTATTTTATGACATATATAAAATATAAAGATTTAAGGTATGCCTTAGAGCTTCAAATTTTATATTTATTTACTTTTTAATGTTATAGTTATTTATAATAAACAGAGCGGATTTTTGAGTGCAGGCAAGCACTTTAGCTGTTGTAGCTAAAGAACGATCATCCTCGGCAGAAGTAGGGCTTCTTGAGTTCTCTTGCTCACTGAATTCACAGATTCAGACCGGAATATTTTATATTCATGATAAGATCAATAGATGCAGCTACATATGAGGATTCAAAGAACTTTAAGACCAAAAACGTTGGAGTACTTGAAAAGCCACAAATAGCTAAAATCTTCGCAGAAGGGTCTGGGCGTGAGCCCGCCTGGAGCCTCCGTCGGTGCAGATCTTGGTGGTAGTAGCAAATACTCCAGCGAGGCCCTGGAGGACTGACGTGGAGAAGGGTTTCGCGTGAACAGTTGTTGCTCGCGAGTCAGTCGATCCTAAGCTCAAGGAGAAATCTTATTTCCCATACACCCCTTATAGTACAGTAAGTTGTATAAAAAACTTCCATAAGTCTGATTAATATTTTATTTGTTAAAAGTAGATCAAATAAACTTGCGAAAAAACACAAAATTGTATCAACATGTTTGATTCTACGACAGTACTACTAGGTATTTCTACGCAAAATATTTACAGCTGACGAAACAAATAAACATCTTATTCTATGTTTACAAAATAAACTGATGCAGGTCAATCGTTAACATTGCCTTAAACTTTCAACATTTTTATATTACACAATAGTTAAATTTTTGGGACACAAAGGGAACACATTTCAACCACAATTTTATTGCATCGTGGTAACAATCTTAAACATATTCACCTGCATCTAATATTGTCATAAACCTATTAACATTTCGCTAATCAGTTTACTGTAGGACATACATAGATTTCCAAAAATGCTTTCTCATACATTATTATTATACAAAATACATTTTAAGTTGACACTTGTAAATGACATTTTCAATAAAAATAGTAATATTAACATTTATAATTATATGTACAAATTTGTCATAGAATAAACTAGTTGCTACCCATGGCACAATTTCTTTAGAATGTACCAACATGCATTCTATTTAAAGCAAGAAATATGTACCATTAATATACACACCTCATGTGTCCAGGTTCTATTTTATTTTGAAGCTTCGATTCTTCTCGAGGCTTTACTGATGTCAGTGAGGACGTGGCATAAGTCGACAATGATCAATATGCTCATTACTTTAATGGAAGAATGTTGAGGTGGGTATAGCTTTAGAAACTCCATACACTCATTTTTATAAGCGTCACATTTAAACCTATTCTTAATTCTTGTGTAAATGTACACAATCACAAACCTTTTATATAGCTTAATACTTCATTTGTCCTGATTAAAAGAAACGTAAGTATCGAATAGCACCACCATTAAGACAAAACTGTAAATATATATAGATAAACTACATCTTCCTTACTGCGTCTTCCTCCCGCCCGTCAGCCTCGACCAGCGGTGCTGCCGCATCCACGCATTATTGCGTTGGTAAGTTACCCTCATAATCGGTTATAAATAAATATGCCGGCCGAACCCAACGTATATATCTCCAATTTTGACGTACTGGAGATAGAAAAACATATCAATCTCTGGTTTTAATGTCCCAATAAAGCCAAAGTATGCGACCCTATAACGTGTTGACAGCTATTTGTTTGACAGGGATAGATAGAATTGTACTGTTTATCAACAGTAGCGATCTGTCTTAGGTTATTGGGTTTGACCGTAAAACAATGATTTTTTTCGCATGTTGGACTCCATTGGATACATTCCAGTAGAAGTTTTGTTATAAACCTAAGTTACGTTTTGTCTCACTCTGTGTTAAACTGGACTGGGTTGCTATATATTGCAACCATAAATATTGTAACAACTACTGAACCTAGTGTTACAGTTTAGGTGTGGTGCTATGCGTAGTACAGGGTGTTTCGAAAAGTTTATATAATAAGTGTGTATTGTTACCAGATATTCAACGGTAAGTTACACAAAAAAACTCATTAAATTGTTTTGCAAAACAAGGCCTCATAATACTGACCGTATTGTTTTGCAAACATAAGGGAGTAAATACGACGACATAATTATCAGCCTATACATTTCCAGTTTAAGCTGACCGCGCATTATTTAGGCTTTTCGTACAGTGAAAAGTCAGCTTATACTATAACCTGATATGTCGTCTTGCGTACACGTTACTGTAGCTCTACCATGAGTTTACACAGCCAAAACTCGCTAGCGTCTCGGTAAATGAAATGTATGAAATTTACAGCGCCCCTAGAGGTCAAAGATTTTTTTTAAAATTCGCACCATGATAACTAGATTTCGAAGTATGAAACCTAACATAATCTATTCGATAGGCGCTAACCTTTTTCAGATGTAGTCATACAAAACGGCACCAGTCACTAATTTGATGAAAGCTATCGAAAAATACGCTTTAGCTGACTTGCATTTTGAGGTGTGTTTACATTATAATTATATACGTTTTTTAGTCAGTTATAGCCAAAATAATATCTGGAAGAACTTATTCTTCGAATATGTTAGTGGCCGCTGAATTTGAAGACAACCGACGTGAACAACGCGAATATTTGTAATCCACCAACAATCGATGTTGTGTCACATTAAGAGAATACGGTAAAACGGGGTGAATAGGGATGCAGGGGTGAATCGAAACGAAACTTTAAAAAGGATTTTAACATTGAAATAATATATAGTTTGTTGCCAATAGGGACACTTAATCGTTAATTATAATACAGTCAATAGATACGAGACATTTTTGGCAACAACCATTATCATTATAATATTTATATATTCGCTTCTAATAACTGAGAAAGAAAGAAAAAAAAAACATAAGGAGTGAAGTTAGCTAGAGGACATAAGACTCCGTAAAACTCATGGTTAGTATTATCGAAATCTATTCGATACACGTTAATACGCTAGCGAGTTTAACGCTAGCCAGCACCCTAATTGCGTAACACATTTTCGTAAACGATTACGACTAATCTGTTTGATTTTGACGGTTCAAGAACATTCATTGCGTTCTATATATTGTTGAGCAGAATTTTTATCGAACTTAAGAAGCAATGGATTAGCAATCTGTTTCAAAACGATTCAGATTCCGGTTGATTGTGTATTACGCAATTAGGGTGCAGGATGTTTTCGATAACAACTCATGGTAGACGTATTGACCGAAACAAACGTTTAGAACGAGCGAGTTTCGACCTAAAACATGATTTGACCAGTAACAGATACACCAGGTTTATTTAATATTTTATTTATGTAGGCACTGGTAGATACGTTTGGTTGTTTTGCCATTGATCGTTCTTCAACAAAATGCTATTAGTATCTCTTATAAAGAAGTACAACATTCCAAGTAAAATATGGATGTACTGAATCGCTATTCCAGAAAGTGGTCATTTAAATCTATTACTCTATTTATTATGCTATAAAATTAAACTGTTTATATACAATATTACCTTTTGATTTCTTAACATGTTATTATGAAAAATTACATTATTGTTGTTTACTATTTTAGAAATTGATAACGCAGCCTAGTTATAATAGTAACAACAGAAAAACTCGTGAAATATATAATGTGATTAAATATTACAGGTGACTATTTATGAAAACCTAAAAAGAAAAGGTATATAAAATCTATATATTATGTATGTAAGTATGTATGGCTATATCAGTGAGTAGCTGATATACGTTTTAAATGTAACATTGTTATTGTATTAACTCTCGGCGCTGAACCACATCACATAGATAATAGCAGTCTTCTATAAACACAGTCATAAAAACAAACTTTTGCAGTTTTTGCATTTAGAATCATTGGTAAGTAAAATAACATAAATAATAAACATTCATTATCAAGAACTAAAAAACTAGAAATAATTTGTGCTTCAAATAGGTACTTCATCAGAAAGTTGCCTTGGTAAACTAAATCTATACTTTAAATTGCATTCCACAGTTAAATTTACGCGGGACCTAGCCGCAAACTTAACGTGAATTTGGTTAAAGCAGATATGAGATATTTAATTAAAATTTATTACAATCGTATTAAAACCAAACAACTACAGAGGCTATAGTGTGAGTTTCTTTTAACCATTTCGACTTCACGCATCGACCGCGTTCGGCGCTCCGATTGGCCCTTCACCATTCGAAAGTTGCACTCCGAATGCCAAGAGCCAACCGGAGCACCGACGGCAAGGCAAGGTGTGCGTCACGAGCCTTGCCTTGCCGCACACGGGCCATAAAACGCTGCCACCGAGCTGTAGACTACAGTTTTCGTACATTATGATCTCGCCGCACACGGATAACACCGGTCGTCGCTACACGCGACGATAGACCGCTACAGGTGGCGGCGTTTTGTGGCTGTAGCGTGTGGACGGGCCACATGAGAATACACCACTGAAACCCACTACAGTTCCCTGGCGTAATATGACACATCAAGCTCACAGTTAGTCCTCCGCTAAATTTCAACGAGATTATTCCGAACCAAGCGTGAGGGCCCCGGTGACGGCGTGCGGTGGATACGCTGCCATAGTAAATGTATGTATCGGTAATTCGGCGCCGTCATCATGTTCTCGTTGACGTCCTTTTGACGTGGCGGTGGTATACCGGTCGTAAGGTTTGGTTTCCTAGGAAAGCGATTCCGTCGTATTACAACGGCCGTCATGAAAATCAATCATTTACACCTGTACTTGACATTAAGTTAAACCCCGCTGCCCAAAGACTTAAATCGCTAGATTTGTACTAGGGATAGGTAGCTCGTGAGCTAGTGATAGAAAAGAGCTAGAGCTCTTTTCGATTGACGTCGCTCTCGATCACTCACTCGCTCGCTAACTAGCTCAGTACTTCAGTAGGTTCGTTCCGAGCAAGACACCGATGACCGAAGTCACCGACTGAACGGCTCATCGGCTCGCTTCGGAATGCTTCGGATGAATTCGGATCTCATTTGTTCACTCTTTCAACAATGCTCTCCGCTTCCGGCGCAATACGTCATTGCAATCTACTCATACGACATACGTCACTGTAAATCTATCTTTATTTTCATTGTGTTAAAGTAGAAAATACTTTGGCACATTATTAAAAGGAACCGCGGCATTTTATTTTGCTGATTATTTACGTAAAATCATAATAAAAACAAACAGTTATAACTTATTACAGTTTAGTTAGTACTTTTTCGGTTGTTTCGACGAAATTACATGCATGCCGCTGCATGCAAAGTACCTATTACCTAGTACCTAATTTATTTTTATAAATAAATGAGACTGTGAGTGATTAGTAGTTGATTAGTGGTGCTCTAAAAAATTAATTACCTATTACTTTAGCTTTAATGAGGAACAAATGTGAACTTTTTAAATATTTCTGTGAACTAAGTTGAAACTAAATGTAAAATTATTTCACAAAAATCAATCATGATAAGATACAGACACATACGTCGACTGTTACTATAACAACCACAAAAAAAAAAAACAAGAAATTCTCAATATCCGTAGTAATAATTGGCGTAGCATGTTTATGAGCTAAAGAACCGTAACAAAGAGTCCAAACTTCCAAAGAGACGGCTCGGCTCGCTCAATATCAATAGCTCATTCGGCGTATCTACGCGCGTGCGGCGTGAGTCAAATGAGCTAACAGTCGGTGTCTGAGCGACTGAGTTACTGAGCTATAGAAGAGCTAGTGAGCTAAGAAGAGTTATATAGCTCTTTGAGTGAAACGTGCGGTTTGAGTCAAATGAGCTAACAGTCGGTGTCTGAGCGACTGAGTTACTGAGCTATAGAAGAGCTAGTGAGCTAGAAGAGTGATATAGCTCTTTAGAGTGAAAGAGCTAATCGCTCTTTTTCTTTTCAGTGAGCTGTTTCGCCCATGTCTAATTTGTACTATCCGTACTCAGTCATGCGAAAAAGTTTCAATACAGTTACAGAGAAGAATGAGTTCAAATATCTAAATTGCGTTTCCATGACAGTCAAGAGAAGTCACTGCGTCATTGCATTTAAGCCACGTTCGCACGGACGCAGAAATATCGCGCCCGGCTCAACACCGAGAGTTGAAAATCGAGTGCGCGATAAAATCACGCCGCGATATTTTTATATTCGTTCGAACGTGGGCTAAGAGGTGTTAAACGAAACCGAAACGAGACTATCTTTAGCGGTAGGGCGAATCAAACGATTAAAATCTTTGCCGCTGTCATTTTCATGACAGCTGTCACACTACGTCCCCTATGTGCGGCCACCGATCTTCTAGGAAACCGCGACCGTAGCTTTGGTGACAGAGATGGCGCTCTACAAAGCCTATCTTATATGTACCATATTTACGGCCAGTATATTCACCTACATTAAATGCATTTTCATTACATGAACTCATATTAATATATGCATATTTTTAAATACAGGTTCTACTTACGGACCTGCAGTTGTATGCGCGTGAAAGCAATATACTCCTAGTAACTGTACAATCGTACGTTACCATGATTTTGTCTGTGCAGCTAAGAAAATGCAAATTGTATGAATTTACATCAATAAATAAATTATATGTTATTCAAGACTTCTGTTTTATTTCAAAACTATAACTCGAACATTGTGTGAACCCACTGTGAAATAAACCACTGAATATTTTTTGTAAAAATAACTAATTATTTATATAAGAGTTGCAATTCATTGTTTTAGTTAAATTGAAGACTTTATTTTCTATATATATAAAAAATCAAACAACACTAAATTGCAGATGAGATTATTTGTATATCCCCAAACTACTACTAAGGTGTTTTTAAAATCTGTTAGCCTCTTTATTATACAGGGAAATATGTAATACGCAGATAGTATACAAACACCTTTAGAAAACTGTATATTTTAACAGAACAAACAAAACAGCACTATGATCACGCCTTCCTCGAGACCGACAACGTCACCACTTTTCACTTCACATTATATGTCCGCGCTTACTCTAAGTTCATTACATTGTATTAAAGATATTTTCCACAGGGTCCATTGTTTATTTAACCTAATTTATTGCTCATTTATTTATTTAAAGGCATACTTTCACTTACAGTTTGTGAGTCAGTCGAATTAGCAGAGTCTTCGCCTAATAATCGGCTTAGTTGGTCGTCGAGCGTGTCGGCTCGCCTCGGCTCGCGCGTCTTCGCCTCCACCGTGGCGAAAACATCGTCCCCAGCCATCATGTCGCCCTCGTCCAGATACGAGAACGAGTCTAAGTTTATATCAGAAGTAGTGATTGCAGTGCTATAAATGTCGATTCTCTTCTGTTGTGATTGAGCTTCTCTCACTTTTTGCGAAAGTTTCTCTTTCGCTTTCGTAAGTGCTTCGGACTCGGATTTATCCAGTTTAGGATCGTTCTCTTTTAGTTTTTCAATTTTAGTTTTGAGAGCGAACGACGAATCGTTACTCGACGACCCATCGTCTTGTAGCTGGCTGAGCAACGTTCTGGTCGCGAGGGACATTGCGCTCGAACTGCTGTACATTTCGCTGCTCTCACCTGAACAAATATTTAGGTTTTCTTACAAATTAATCAGAAGAACAAACAAAAATAAAAATAAAGGTGGAATCAAATGTATAGATTACCGCTTGGTGTTGCCCGTTGCATGCTTTCCTGTGATGAATGTTTGTTTTTTGACTTGTGACTGGTGGACATGTATTCACTGTCGCTGTCACTGGACATGCCCAGGTCTAGGTGTAGGGAATTTAACTTATCCTCATCTTTACCTTTTCTCGATACTGTGTCAAGTTCCATTTCCCAGTCGGTGACGCTCGACGAATCTTTGACACCTTCTGATTGTTTAGTGTAATTGGATTTACCATCAACTTTTTCGATTAATGATAAACTCGCCTCTACCATAGGTTCCATTTCTCCTATGCTCTCAACAGTAGAATCTAAGCTGCTCGCATTGCAAGTTTCTTCTGTTATTTGGTTTTCAAACAGTACTGGTGTTTCTGGGGTAATTTGAGACAACTTCTTGCTCTCGTCGGAAACGCGAGGCGCATTACTTCCGCGACTGTCTAGAATCTCGGACATGGTAGTAGTGCGACCAGTCTGTTCGTTGTTCAACTCTAAAACAATAACATTGCCCGCACACTTGGCTGCCTCGGCTTGGTCAGTTTTCGATGCTTGCAATAGTTGATTAACATTTTTACCCATTATTACTTTAGACATGTCGTTTCCATTTTTTGTGAACGTTAAAGCTTTGCCTATCGTTGTACCCTTTTGTACAACAATAACGCTGCCTTTTGCACTAGATGGTCGAACGATAGGATTTGAAATTTTAGGAGTAGTCACGGGTGCTAAGCCCTTGACTGGTACAATATCTGCTAAGTTTGCTGTTTTTATTGTCTCCACACCAACGATTTTAGCACTAGGTGGGATTGAGCTAACTGTTGTAGGTAAAGACATTACAGTCATAGCGGGCGCTTTGGGAGTTTGTGAAACAGATTGGGAACTCACTGGTACTAACTTCATAGCAGTGGGTATACCCTTGAAATGTATTAGCGGTATCTGACCGTCGTTCCCCGGTTTCGTTCGAGCTTTTGCCGGTAAAACGACCATTTTTTGTCCTGATTTAGGATTCAAAACAACTGCTTTAGCTGATACTTTAAGATCAGTGGCAGGAATGCCCTTAGGTGTAAGTGTTTCAGTAAATTTGTTTGATATGCTGTTTGTACTAATCGGGTGGTCCCTGTGCGCCGTGCTGGAGCCGGATGTAATTATTAGTTTAGAGTTGGACATATTTCTATTTTCCGACGACGGTTTTGAGACTACAATCATCTTCTCGGACATAAGGGGTGTGCTAGTATTACGCGATTTCGGTATTGACCCGATCACTTTAGTCGTCACTAATTTGCCCGACGTGTTCAAACCTTTCTGAGCTGAACTCGGTGCGACGACTACTTGTCTGTTAGACAATAGTTTTATACCCTCAGAGGGCTTTTGTAATAACTTGAGGTCAGACATTTGTACTTTTTTATCTGTGCTTAATTCACCGCGATTCTTTATGATAAGTTGGCAAGGTTTTCCGGATATTGTCTGTTTGTGGGTGACAGGCGTGCTCTGAGCTTGTAAGGACGCCGAGTCGTCAGGATGCGCGTTCTCCGACACCTCCAGCTCGTGGGGCACGGTCGCGGGTTGTGTCAGTAGCTGCATGGTCGGCGAGTCCGTCACCATTCCCGGGGAAGACAACCCTTTAGGCTTTATTTCATCCAAATAGTCGGGTTTTGTTTTATTCCCTAATATAGATTGAGCATAACTGGCTTGGAAAGTGTTAGGAGGGCCTGAATACTCCATCTGCATGGAGCTTGGATTGTACTGTTTGTTAGGAGAAGGTGGCAGTTCTTGTTTTTTCATTTGCGATTTAGATAAAACAATTTGTGCACCCTTGGCGCTTTTATGAGACCTGCTCTTATGCGGCGTCGAGCGCGGACCGTGAGTTTGATTCGGTTTACTGGTGGACACTTTGCTTACTTGATTGTATGAGTGTTTTGACTGCCCTGATGGTTTACCTGTGCAGAAACATTTTATTATTAAACAAAATACAGGTCAATTACCGTAAAACGGGGTGAATAGGGATGCAGGGGTGAATCGAAACGAAACTTTAAAAGGGATTTTAATATTATAATGATAATGGTTGTTGCCAAAAATGTCTCGTATCTATTGACTGTATTATAATTAACGATTAAGTGCCCCTGTTGGCAACAAACTATATTATTTCAATGTTAAAATCCTTTTTAAAGTTTCGTTTCGATTCACCCCTGCATCCCTATTCACCCCGTTTTACCATTATATCCTGTTGGTAATTTATAAATAGTTGTTTTTCAAAAAACATTTTTTAAGCAAGATTCAATAAATAAGTAAATAATATTATGTTAATTTAAAGAGCTAACTCACTTGTGGCTGGTTGTGAGAACTTAGAATAAATCTGGGATAAATTCAAATGTTTTTGGTTGGTGTTGACAGGTATGTTCCTCATATTTTTGACAGGAGTGCTGGTTTCGTCTGGTATTGCACCACTTTCTGGAACTTTCCGCTTTCGACTAAGAAGCTCTGATTCCCAAATCTAAAAAAAGTTAAGAAATTGGAACTCTATATGAAAAAATAATTCTTAAAGAGACACTTACATTATGATTATTAACAAAATATATTTGTAAGCAAACTACACCAGAAACTTATGATATGATTAAAGAACTGCATTAGTATAGATTTTTTTAAACTGCATTTTTTCTGTTACTTTGCACAGTTTTGACCTAACTGAAATTTTTACGACTTATTTTACTGCACAGTTTATTGATGTTATGTAAGTAGATAGAAGCCAGAAGCAAAGTCTATTGAATAAAGATTTAGAAAAAAAAAACTTTGTTCTTTCAATATTATTCTGAATTATGAACAGAAAAAGAGGAATTGTATTCAAATACTGCAGAAAAAAAGTGTTTGGTAAAAGAATAATACACACCTTAGTTGTCTGATCTTCCATAGCAATGGGAGGGTACATGGGCTCATCATGGTCAGATGTGAGGGCACTCTCAGCCGTCTGCCCCTCAGCATCAAGCATTTCCTCCTCATTGGACTTGGGAGCTATTAGCTTTTCAGCTTCAAGTCTTTTCTTAATCTCCTTATTCTCAGCAGCAGCAGCTTCAGCGGCTTTATCTGCAATTTCTGTGTACATGGTCTGTGCTATTCCTCGTGGCATGAGGGGCACCCGCCTCCGACCCTCGCTGATCCATGCTATACCTGTGTTTGGACCTGATAACCTATTGGTTGAAGTAATAATATCAAACATTAATGTAAAGTGAGCATTTAGTAATTATTAAACAATTTTTTATAATTAGATAAAACTTAAATACACATCTAAAGTAGTACAAAAGAAAGTGATGAAAAAAATTGATTTAATTTATTTTATTACATATGTAAATCTGAAATTAGTACATTTAAAAAGACACTGCTTGGAAAATAGTTTACTTTTTAAATTTAAAAATAATTAACAAAACTTTTTAATGAGTTTGAAAAAGAAATTATTAAAAATTATTTGACATTTCAGATGAATAGGTTATCTGTCAAAATTTCATATAATCAAAACTACTTTCTAACTCATAAAATAAACAAAATACAGCATATATGTTTGCAAAAAGCAGTGGTCAACCCACATTGTCAAACCAAAGCTACATGCACAAGGCTGAGATTCAATAGGTAACAATAGAACACATCAAAAGAAGTTTAATATTATCAAGTTTTAAAACAATCTTGTCAGATTAATAAGTACACAATCAATTAGAAACACTAATAAACAAGAGCAGTATGTTAACATCTTTGACTTTCAGTTACTCTCAGCCATCTTTGACTTTGTGTAACAGTGTTTAAAAATAAATCAACAACCCTACACTGAAAACATTAAATATCAACTTACTGATCAGCAATTGTAGCTAATAACTCATCATTAGACACGCGCCGCGCCTCAGCGCTATGCCGATCATCGCTTATATGCAAAACGGCGCGTAGTTCTTGCAGTAGCTTTTTTCTGTTGTCTTCCAATGCTCCTTGTGCTCTAAACACACTGATCATATTCGAGTAGGCTTCCAATTCTAGAAACAAATGAATTTACTAATACTATACATTTCTAAACATATTTGTAATACGATTGTCAACGAATTAATAGGACGCGTTGAGTATAATTTATGAAAACCATAGGAGGGAAAATGAAAGCCATTTATAGGACTAAATATATACCAAGTCTACGGAGCGTGAGGCGACATTCGTCGCGCGTCAGATTTAGCAGCATGGGCCACATTTTAGACGGCTTTTATTAAACACTAAAAGTTAACTCTTGATTATATGATTTTGAACATTTTTATAAAATAGTCAATTGGCAAATATCCATACTGTTTACTTCAAACGACAATTCGTTCATTTTGACACTTCAAACAGGAGAAGTGAAAATATAAAGCGTCTTGTCTATGCTATTTAGTGATACCACATAAGTGATCTGTAAGTCCACGTTAATCTTATGCCGGGTCATAAGGCCTTACCTTCGAAATAATTCAGATTGAGATTGATGGTGTGTTACGCAATGGGGAAGGAAACTGTCAAAATGGCGCTGTCGTAGCTAGTTCCCAACACAAGGTAATAATACAAGGCGTTAGTTGGTTTTGGTTTTTGTTCGCGAAAATGACGCGTTATTGTGTTCCCAAATACTCCGAAATTGGAGTCAATCATTTCCCGAAAGCCCCTAAAATTAGAAGATTGTGGCTAAATGATATTCGTAAAGATTTTTTTGAGTTCGTGGTTTTATCGGAAACATTTTGAAGAAAGTAATTACGAGGAAATAAGACACGTTTAAAATTCTGACTCTTTCCAAGTAAAATATTTGATTAATATTGAAATCACCGAAATTTTAACGAAATATTGAAATAAAACCAAAATCATGAATGAACACGAAAAGGAAGTGAATAAACGAAATGTCAAATTTATAATAGGCTGTTGGGACCTAGCTATGGTCACGCCATCTACAATTAGCTTTGCCCGACCTTCCCCATTATTACTGTGCTGAATCCAGCAAGATAATGAAAATTTGGATATTCAGGAACTGAAATCAAAACCTTCAGAATTGTGTACTACCATTGCGTGCTCCCATCCAACAAATAGAAATGAAAGTATAATTTTATCAGAGGTTTAGCTACTCCCGTATCTGAGACTTCAATGATACAGGGGCCCCGACATGATGTGTATGCAAAACACTGTAAAATACTGTCTAACACCTACACCCACAATTTTTATTGATGGCCGTAATGAATACCATTTCTATTTTTTAATTTTTTATACTATATTTTAAAAAGAACCAGGTTCTTAATAATTTATTACAGTCTAGCCTATACGACTAATAAGCAATTTTATTCTAACTTAATTTGTTACGTGACCTTTATTTTAAAACTTAGAAAAGTGCTGATTGTACTTTACACAAGACGTTCCACTTTCTTAGAGTCTGACAATTTATGATATAAACACTTTGTTCATGTGTTATTATGTGTGTCATTGTCACTATTATTTCTACATGTTACACTACACTAACTCAAAAGGTTTTCTTCGTTTTAGTCTTCGCACTATATTTGTTTGGTCTAACAGCTGAATTGCCTCGATGTTCACATGTCGGTGGAGTCGGTGTTCATGGGCCTCAGCAAATTTTTGGATTATGTTGGTGACGGGTTCCATTTTAAGGTCCCGATGGAGGTCGTCATTTCTTATATACCGGGGCGCATTTACAATACCTACCTCCTGAGTACCTTATTCTGGAATGTTTGTATAATTTTGATATTGGTCGGCTTAGTACAGCCCCACAGGTGGATGCCATAGGTGCATATTGGCATAAGAATATGCTTATATACTAAAATTTTGTTGTGTATCGATAGGCAGGAACCCCGTCCAATCAACCAATACATGTTTTTAAAACGCATGTCTAGTTCCTGCCTTTCCTTTTTGACGTTCGCTTTCCAGCGCAGTTTTGCGTCAAGCGTTATGCCAAGGTATTTGGCTGTATTTGCGTATGGTACTTGTTGGCCATTTATGAAGCTTGGTTGGTAATCACAATTTCTGTTGGTGAAATCAATCTGAAGTGACTTCCATTCATTCAATCTGATTCTCCATTTTTGTGCCCAGTCATGAACTTCATTTACAACGATTTGTACCTTTTTGATTGCTTCCGTATGGCATGACCCTGTAGCCATAATGGCAGTATCGTCCGCAAAGGTTGCAATGGTATTATTTTCCAGCTCTGGCATATCATACGTGTACAACAGGTATAGGACTGGACCCAGCACACTACCTTGAGGCACGCGAGCTTTAATAATTCTTAGTTCGGAAAATGCATCCTCGTGCCTTACTCGAAACATTCTATCTGTAATGTATGATTGCAAGATATCGGCAAAATCATTGGGCAGTATTTGTCGTAACTTGTATATCAAACCCTTATGCCAAACTCTATCAAAAGCTTGTGCCACATCAAAAAATACGGTGAAGCAGACTTTTTATCTTCAAGCTCTCAATACCATTTGAAAAAAAAAATTACGTAATGGGGAAGGCAACTGTCAAAATGGCGCTGTCGTAGCTAGTTCCCAACACAAGCTAATAATACAAGGCGTGATGTGGTTTTGTTTTATTTTAGCGAAAATTGACGCTTTGTTGTGTTCCCAGATACTCTGAAATTGGAGTCTACAATATCCCGAAAGCCCCTAAAATTAGAAGATTGTGGTTTAAAGCTATTCGTAAAGATTTTTTGAGTTCGAGTTTATGTCGAAAACATTTTGAAGAAAATGATTACGAGGAAATATTCCAGATTTAAAATTCTGACACTTTCCATGTCAAGTACTTGATTTGAAATACTGAAATCACCGTAAATAACGAAATAGTGAAATTTAATCAAACTCATGAATGAACATAAAATGACATGAGTGAACGAAATGTCAAATTTATTGTAGCCCGTAGGGACCTAGCTATGGTCACGCCATCTACAATTAGCTTTGCCCGACCTTCCCCATTTGTTGAAGGCTTACAAAGGCTTTAGGCTACAGGCGTCCAATTCTCAAGCTTATGTATTCATTTAGCAAAATCACACGTAAAATCTAATCAATCCGAGTCGGGATGCTCCAATTTTCGATCTCACTTCGGTCGCTCTTGCATTCTCTAAGTGAAATGACAGACAGGGACAGCCCAACTTATGCGACTCAATGTGCTCTAACTTCCTACCTCTCCTATTATGGTCACAATAACTTGAACTGCCGTTGTGGCTTTACTAGAAGAATACAAGAGCCCGAGACCTTCAGAGTCAGGATGCTATTTTGTTTATTTTGTGAAGAAAAAAAAACATTACCCTCAAGAGTGTTATCTTCTATGTCTATATCTAAATGTACATATCAAAAATCTGTAGACGAGACGTTTAAACATTAATTGAAAAAAAAAAGTTGGTGTGAAGGGATAACCAAAAGATGCCATTTCTATATTTTTTGTCTGTTTGGATGAGAGAGATTAATTAGATCAAGTATCACGTAAAAAGTACGAAACCAATATGGTTAACTTTTACACTCAAACATTGTGTGTAACTCGGAGTAATTATAAGTTTGTAATGCCTCTCAAAAAGTTTGGTCTATCAAAATATACAATCAATTGAAAGTCTTCAAGAAGAACTTTTGCTTACACATACAGGTAATGGCATCCATTGACGCAAAATGGTTCTAAAGAATATATGTGATATCAATATTGTTTAACACGTCATAAAGATAACAGGGTTATTGAAAAAAAAAAGATTATATTGTTATAAAATCGCTTGACATTGGTGGTTGATTATTCGCGCTAAAAGAATTTCAAATAAAAAGTGGTGATACTGTAAGACAATAAAAATAGAAGTAGTGTTCTGAACTTATGCGTGATAAAGAATGAAATGTTAGATCAATATTTATTATTTATTCATACAAATTGGGTTCAGTTTGATTTAAAAAGTTACTTGTATGCAAAGCGAGTCTTACGGTGGTGTAAGTAATCGATAAATGGTGTTGAGCAAATGTCGTCATTTTCTGAATCGCGGTCTAAAGATTTTCCGCAGAACAGTGACACTCATTCGTATACTAATACTAAGTTTTTGAACTAAATTCAAACTTTTTGTAATGGCATTGTAAGAAATAAAGGAGTTCAGTAGTCTGGACTATACTTGGGTCTTGAAATATTTGGTTCTGGATTTCTCTCTATAGGTCTCATTTTACTCAGTTCTCTTCCGAATCTTATCCGTCCGTCCGTCCGTATGTCACACAGCCAATTAACTCGGCGAATTATTGTTTTGTGAATGGGTAATCGTACGGAAGATGAAACACAGTAGCTGTTTAAGTAGGTACCCTTCTATCACGGAACTCCTCAATGACGAACAGTCAGAACAAGTATCAATATAAAGTATCACACGAATTTTTGTTTGGTGGGTTTCACAATCAAAAAATTAAAAACTTTTATAGTATAACAGTTTTCCAAGAGTCCAAGTTTAAAGTTATTTGCACTTGGGACTGTTATTTTTATAGAAGTCGGTATCAGTGCCGGAGCCAAAAATCTGATATAAAAATCCAAAATGGCAGCCAAAACCAAATGTGCATCTTAGTTAGTAGTATGGCTTTTCACACAGGCAACTGTATGTAGGAGGTCTTTCGAGTGGCAAGCAGATGTTAGAGAGGTTCTAACATCATTTTCAGAGAAGCATTTTCTTAATTATTAAAACAAGTTATTTAGATATTTATTTATTTGAGATCAATAAATAATATTATGATGAATGATAGGTAATGTCACAAGTAGTTTTTTTGCCTGTTGAACAACGCTCTTAAAGCGTGATCCTTCTTCACCATGATAACGCATCAGCAGACTCATCCAGGCGGGCAGTCGATTTATTGAGTACGACACACCTTGCACTGGCGTCTTGATTTTTATTTATTCTCAAAAATTAAAGTGACACTTCGTCGCATTGACATAAGCCCTGAAGACGCAGTGACTGCTTTCGAAAGGACTGTGGAAGAGAACCCCAGGTAGTGCTTCCCACCAGGCAAAATCGAAAGAGACCCTTTCAATAAAGGAGTGATACACCTTACACAAGCCACACACCTACACCTACACCCACCGCACACAACCACCGGTACAAACTTTCCGCCACACCTACACCTTCTCTAAGCGACACGTTATTGTTTTCCGACATGCACGCAAGTCTTGGGCACAGCTGGTGCCAAATAAATTTCGGAGTATCAAGATTCTGCCAGAGAGGAGAGAGGAACCCAGATACGAAGAGACATCGACGCATACGCTATAGGAATAAGAGCTTTGCGTGGTGAGAGAGAGAAAGGGATCACCGAGCCAAGTGGGAAGAGTCGCAGGCCGCATAGTTACAAGCGCGTGGTGACTCCAACAGCCTGTCTGACCCACTGCGTTAGACGTTTCAGATCAAAAGTAGCAGGCAGACAGAATTACTGTCACATTTATAATATTATATTGATTTCTATTTCTAACGGAAAAGTATATCTGAAAGGTCCCCTCTCTCTGGGATAGTTTTTTCAATTGCAACATTCAGTGTTTGGACCATAGACCTAGACGCGTTAAGTTGTTGTTTATAAAGTTTGTAATGAAATCACATATTTTTATTTTTGTTTTCAAGCCATGTTCGTTTCCAAGATGATAATATTTTCGAATTTTTGATTTGTTTATATTGCATAGTGTAACATTTTTATTCTTATTAGTTTACGTTACTGATATCTTTATGAACAATTATTTTATTACTTTTTAGTTTACAAAATTGTAAGCAATCTCCGTAAACGACATTAGATCAAAAGAAGTTCAATTCAAGAAAAAGCTTTTACTTTTTTCATTATTTTTCATAAATTAAAATGTGAAGTAGCAAGTACCATTTGAATTTATAAGAAATTATTACGAACAAACAAAGATGTGCTTTTTGGCACAAAAATCTTCTAATTGCCAGTTTAAAAAAGAAAACAATGCGTTCCATCGCAGTCGCATCGCAATAGCTTTATTTGCCATCCTTGTCTAACAAAGGTTTTTGAATACGAGTGGGGGTTATGACAGTTTTTGATTCATGCTAATAATATCCACGTTAGCAGTACTGTTTTTTGTATTTACATTTGATGCAAGCGTCTCCGCTCCGTTTGCGTTTGCGTATTTTAGTTACTTTACTCTATGGTTTGCGTCTCCGTCTGTCATTCAACAATCGTCAACGTTTTTTGAGTTTGAATTTTATTGAAAGGATCGCAAAAATATTTTGGCTTTTGAAAAACAACATCATTCTTTTTATTAATTTACGATGGCCGACGTGGACGAGATAATTGATTACATAAAATCATTAAAGAAAGGGTTTGACAAAGATTTATTCCAGAACAAAATTGATGAATTGGCATATGCAGTTGATACAAGTGGCTTGCAATACAATGATTTCCATACCCTGTTCAAAGTGTGGTTGAATTTATCTATACGTGAGTAATTATAACGTTGGTTTCGTATATCGTGATAGTACAGACCTTGATGCGTTGGTGTATCTAACAGTGGTGGTTTTATTCCCAGCTATAACAAAATGGACAAGTTTGGGTGCCTGTCTTGTCCCCTCAGACAGTGTCGAGGACAAAACTGTGGAATACGCTCTGAGCTGGATACTTTCTAATTATGAAGACCAGTCAACCTTCTCACGAATTGGATTTTTACTTGACTGGTTAACAGGTAAAGCTAGTAGCTAATACATTCACCCCTTTGATTATTATTTAAGTGAAAACGTCAGCAACATTCTTATGAAAATGGTGTTCTTATACCTTTAATAAACCAAAACTGAACAATATCCTTCAGATTAGTGTATATTTCACATTTTCAAATAAACATAACATATATTTCAAATTTTTCAGCTGCTTTGGAATGTGACTGCATTGACATGGAAACTTTGGATATAGGATATGATGTTTTCTATGTTAGTTTGACCTATGAAGTACTGGTAAGCATTTAAAACAATCTTACTTTGTAATTAAGATAAGTGTTCTCTGTTTGTAAGAGCTTATATCAGATATTTGGCTAGCCTTTAGATCACACAAGTCAAGGCTTGTGTGGACAGTCCCAGCCTGACTGTTGTAAACGCGACCCTCCTGTTAAAGTATTTTAGTTCACAAGTTATATAGTACTATATAATATCGTAATATAGTACAAAGTATATATATTACTCTATAATAGTTATATAGTACATGAATAAAACTAGTAACTTTGTCTATAATAATTGGGTGTTCTGTAAATCATTTGTCATTTGAAATGGTTATAGGAATAAAATTTTAATTGTCAAATTACCTTTGATGTGTGATTACAGACTCCGCATGCAATGAAACTGGTATACACGCTGACAAAGCCCATTGATGTTACAAGAAGGAGAGTTATTGAGTTGCTTGACTATGCTAAGAAGAGGGAGGCTAAAAAGGTAAGGGAATAAGTCTGGATTATTTATTGATAGTTGACACATCATAAGTATGGTTTTTATGCCATCTTTAACACTTGCAGCATAATATGCAGTCGCACTGCACTTGCATTTACAGTAGAATCCGTTTATTATGACTCTACCTATATTGACCAACTGCTTATTATGAATTAGTAATTACACAGCAAAGTTTGGTTTTCATATTAAAATTCTTAATAACAAAGTCGGATTGACTTTGCTTATAGTGACACATTTATATAAATTGTGTCTGGTAATAGTGATCAACATGATTCCTAACACTTTCGACAATGTTTGTGAGAGCCACGTAATACCCGACGACGCCGACGACCCGATGATATAAACGCACGCGCCGATGCGCTTGCGTTTATATCAATATTAAAAATGATAATTTGACGATGGTGATGTCTTCTTTACCCAATAGTATTATAGACTGTTAAAACAATATAAAGAAAAAGCAAACAAGCATTACTGATTTCTTATGTGAAAAATGATAAAATACATATACATATGTACTTGTTATGTACAATTTTAATTATGATTTAAGTATCTCTATTTTGTTTCTCTCTATTAAAATAATTACAAACTAATAAAAACAGGAGATTGTTTATTTTCTACAAAATGCTTTTTTTGACGTCCACTTTGTAGACGTGTTTGTTATTTCCCATTGATGTCATTATAAATGGATTCCACTGTACTTATAATAATAGAGCACCTTGGGTTTGATCGTTTGATCATACTAGAAAAATACTAATACACTTTGATTTTGAGTTTTTGATATTGAATATCGGAAGAATATTATAAAAATTATTGTAGTCATTATATTTTCAAGTTCACGAAGCAATAGGTACACTTTAATACTGATTTCTAATTATATTACTTGCTATTTTGTATTACAGAACATGTACAGGCAGCTGCAGGTCCTCCTCGGTCTTTTCAAATCATACAAACCAGAATGTGTGCCTGAAGATGTACCAGCTATCTCCATCCACAGTGCTTTCAAGAAGATCAACCCTAACCTCCTTACTAGGTTCAGAAGGAATCAGGTATGAGGAAGAAACACCATAACTTCCTAAAAACTAATCTTCATCCCTATTTTCTCCCAAAAGATTGTGTTGAGAAAGAAAAAGAAAAAACTGCCTCGTTGGTCTACTGGTTGCAATTCTTACTGCAGAGCACGAAGTCCTGGGTTAGTTTCCATGGTGGGATAAACTGTTATTGGGTTTGTTCAGAATTGTGCCCAGTTTATGGCAATAGGCCTATCCCCTTTAGATGGGACATAAACATAACAGGCGAAATGTGGCGGTACTCCGTTCCGGCATAACAGGATTGATGTTGTGGCGGCATCTACACTGCTACATGCGAACAACGCATCACACTGACGTCACACAAATCCTGCATCGCGAATCAGTGTTTACCGCGCAGCTAGCATACATACAACTTCCCGAAATCAATCGTCAGGCAGTTGCCCACCAGATACGACATCCATCTGGTCGAAAGTTCACTCATACTCTTGGAAAAGGGAGGATCCTTTTCCAAGAGTATGAGTGAACTTTACACCCTGTTCCTCATATCTCTTCAATGTCGTGTTACTTATGTGATGGTAAGAAAAAGCAAGAAAAAATATTAAGATATTTTAAAAACGTTTTTTTTTTGTTTTAGGAAAATAGGAACACAATGCGTAGGGAGAAACATCATCTTACATGGATTAATCCTATCAATTCTGTAAGTATCCTTATTTACTTATTCTTATTTTTTTTTAATTGCCTAGGAGTTGGATTGAAAATAATATAAGTAAAAAGTGAAGTAAAATCGTTTATTTGAACATTCATATATTCATACAATATGAAGGTTGGTCTCAAACTAGGCACAGCCTGCGTCTTGAGCATCATCACTCTTATTTATAAATGTTGCTTAAAGTTAAGAGACGTTTACACATAAAAAATGTATGATTAAAATGTCGCCAATTATACTTAACTTTAATAGTTTGGATCTCATCACCATCATTTATCTGGTTCATATTCGTATTTAAATGGGGACTGGGGTTGGTACAGTACTTTATTTTGTCTGCTTATTTCACTTACCTATTTTACTTTATTTCATCCCAGCTTCTTTAAAAACAAAGCAATCTCTATGGCTTAGCCGAAAAACAAAGCAATCTATATTTAAACTTTGGTGTAGAAAAAAGCATTTCAGTCTAGCTATCTGTCCTGATGTTATCAATCAATCTTTTACCTCTTAAAATCATGTAAATTACAGGAGCGCGGAAGAAATAAGAAAGCAGACCCATTGGTGCCCAACATGGAGTTCTTCAGTATTGGCTCAAAGCAGTATGCAGACAAGGAACCACAAAAGAACTTCCTTGATTTTACAGAGTGAGTAATTAGAACAAACATAAATAAATGTTACTTAGCATTATGCTAAAATAAATATGGCCTATTAAACTACCGTAACTTCTAGTTAATTTATCCAGCTAGTAATTTCATATGAATTCTGTTACAGTTGGATGATTTCGTTTATTTTATCTGCTTAATGCTAACACAATATTTTATTGCTTGTAACACTCTTGGCCATATCTATCAGTCTTAGCTAGGCAGTGGCTTATTGTGTCATGGGCCATAGGTGTTGAGGTCGCGTTAATGTTGTTGGATTTACGGCTGGCACGGCCGTCACTTGCAACTTGCATTATGGCCACAGCCATTCTAGAAATTTCCGAACACCTAGAAGCTTTCCTATAAACTACTTAAGACTGGTGTGATGTGGACGCCAGTATTTCCTGAAGGGTAAGGCAGTAGACTAGTGTAAGTAATGCGATTGTTGCATTTCGCGTCATATATCCCGACCGCGTAATGTGGCATTACACATGACTCGACCAAATTAAGCATGGCACATGACATTCAAACATGACGCATTGACGCGCGGGCCGCGGCGCGTTGTTCGTAAACTTCGTATTATCTCGGTAATTTTCGCTGTGGGTGCGAAATAAGTGAACGTTTAAATGACACCGCGGGCTGCCTAAGCCTACGTGATGTTTTAAATCATGACATGACTCGCACTATACTACTGTAGGATACTATGACAGTTACGCGTTACGATGTGCCGCGCACGCCATACGTAATACGATACAAAACAGTAACACGAAACAAATACAAATATTGAGTATTGTGTTATAATATATGACTGTGTAATTATTTAATTATTAAGTATGAAGGAAAATCGACTTTATGAATATGATAACAAAAGAAAGTGTACGATTCGGCGAAGCGAGGGCGCATTGCGCTTGACGGTTGTCACATCACATCATAATTTAATGCGGTATCTCATGAAATGATGTATATCTTCTACAACGCGAGCATTTCATTTCAATAGCCAGTCATGGTGTAATGCAACATTCCTCGGTACGAAATGTAATGTCATATAACATCACTTTATAACGCACTGTTTTGCGCATGTCTATTAGGCAGAGGTGTACCTACATGAAGTTCGTCCACATTTCGCCAGTTATGTTAGTCCCATGTAACAGGCACAAATTCAGACTCCGGGCTACTCTACTGAGAAATTCCAGAGCCCAACCTGAGAATCGAACCCAGGATCTCATGCTCAGTTGTAGCACTTGCAACCACGGCAAGGCAGTCTACAATAAAATACCCCATAAGTAATTCTATTCTAATGTTGCACAGCCCGGTATCAGTACTCCAATGCAGTGTCCAAAGCTCGACATCGCGGCCGGCTCGCCTCCGCGCTCTCCTGTGTAACGCGACCGGCGTCGCTCTGTTAGCGGTCGCGTCGCACGCCGAGCAAGCCTTCCTGTCGCATGATCTGCATCATCTGCTCAACAGTTGTGAGTATTCACAGGAGAAGCTATGATGTGTACACCAGAAACACAATATTAAAAATGTTCGTAAGAATAATTTAATTTCAAAGAAGGCATAGTAAAAATGGGATAATCGAAAAAATCCGTTAAATCGATGTAAATATGAAAAAGATACACGCTTTTAAAGTTTTTAGGGGGGATTATTACCGTCCTTGTCGAGCGGTACGGACAATGTACGGCGCTAGTATGAAGTTACATAGTCATGACGTCACTTCTACGATAGTGTTGTCCCTTGTCTGACACTTAAATTAAAACGTTCATAACTTTGCAACTTTTTAAGCTTTTACACTTTTTGTGATATTTTTTGCACTATTTGAAAACAAACAATTTTTTAGATAAAAATTTAAAAATTGTCATCATCCCCATTACCAAGTAACTAAAATGTTTATAATGTAGATTCCTTTCACAGTAATTTTACCTCTGTTTTTGAACTTCGATCAAAAGCAAAGTGATCTTTTTTCTTATAACTTTAAGGTTGTTGTTTGGTTGCTGCTTGTAGAGGCAATAACTTTGAAAGAACTGTGGTCGACATCTTATCTCGGCGACAATCATTGTCAGACTTGTCAAAAATTTTGGTAAACTCGCGGTAGTTTTGACAAATCGACACTGATACTAAAAATTATACCACAGCATTTAAAAAAAAATCGGGTGGTTCGATAGGTGCACGTTATATACTATTTTATATAGTAGCTATATAAAATGCTATGACTGCGGCGCGTACGGCTTCTGAGGCGCGTCTAGGTGCGCGTTGAAAAGTATCGGAGTTATCCTTCTGAAGAGATGCTTTTTCCCATCTTTCAGATAAAGGCAAAGAGAGTACCTTCATGTTTTGTTGTAATCTGTGTTGGTTACGAACAAAATGATGTGTTGAATGCACATACTTCTGTTTGTGTTTTCGTTAAATCAAACACTAGCTGTTTCCCGTGACTTCGTCTGCGATACATAATGCAAAGTAGCCGATTTCCTAACCCAGGTCATGGTCTATCTATGTGACAAATTTCACCTAAATCCGTTCAGCTGTTTTGGCGTGAAAGTGTAAAAAAAAAACAAAAAAAAAACTTTCGCGTATTTAGGATTGACTAAGTTTAATTTACTTATTCATTGCAACATAGCACCACTCATACAAGACTTGCGAGACAGGATGCGAAGTAAGCACGTCTCAACCGTGGCTTGATTTCTAACTGCATGTCGATTCTGTAAATATCTCACTGTGAAGACATGCGTTGACTGAGCTGTCAGTGACATCCTGTCTTGGTCAATTCCTAGCATCAGTGGCACTGACAGCTCCCTCCACGCTCACTTCACGTAAGTTTTCACGGTGAGATGGTTATCCAACTCAACTCAAAGCATTTATTTCAAATAAACCAATTACAGGCACTTTTTAACTGTCAAAGTCGGTCGGTCAGAAAAATGAAGCTAGTTGCCCATTCCAAAGCGTAGTAGGTACCTATGGAGAAGAACAGGCAAGAAACTCCACGGACACTCTTTTAAATCAAATAATGTTACAGAGTGGTACTCCTGATACGTTACAACTCATTGTCTGCTGAGCCTTTAGTCAACTTCTAACAAAGTTGACTCCCAGTCTCGCCGGATGCAGCCGAATACCAGTATTTTACATGTGGCGACTGCCTATCAGACCACCACAACCCAGTAACTGGGTAACACGATACCCCTTGGTAAGACTTTCGGGCTTCTGGCGACCTGTGACGGCAGCCGGAGATCCACGAATAATATCTGGGACCAACGGCTTAACGAGCTTTCCGAGGCACATAGGGGTCTTGAAATGTGAAGATGGTAACCCATCCAAGGACCAACAGCGGGAAGCCT
This sequence comes from Dasypolia templi, assembly GCA_963555695.1. Taxonomy (NCBI): domain Eukaryota; kingdom Metazoa; phylum Arthropoda; class Insecta; order Lepidoptera; family Noctuidae; genus Dasypolia; species Dasypolia templi. The sequence continues at coordinate 6,872,646 of OY743152.1, forward strand.
AGCTTAACCTGATCGATCGACCCGTGCGGCTGTGCGATTATCCATCGGCAAGTGACGAACTTTCTTGCAAAGTTTCATTCCGTATTTAACCTCCTTAAAAGCAACATTTAAAAAAATCCATCCAATATTGCAAAACACAAACACACAACATCACGCCTTGTTTCCCCGAAGGGTTGGGCAGAGGTGTACCTATAGTACACCCACATTTCGCCAGTTCTGTTTAGGTCCCATGTAATAGGGGGCGAGCCTATTGCCATCAACCGGGCACAAATCCAGACTCCGTGCTGCTACTGAGAAATTCCAGATAGAAAAACCTAATAACCGAACCCAGGACCTCATGGTCAGCAGTAGCGATAGCAACCACTAGACCAACGAGGCAATTGCTTTTGAATCAGAATCAGAACTTTGTTTGCTATTAATGTAGGTATAAGATGTTGTACATGAATTAATGAGATCGGCTACAGTCAACCTTACGACGTGCAAATTATTACATTAATTAAAATACAAACAAAAACATGTTAACAAAACAGAAATGATAGCGAAGTCAATTATAAATATTATAAAGTAAAGTAGTTTATTTATTTGCATAGATTATAGGTCGCAACCAGCGTGCGTGTATGACGATGTATGAAAGTAAACGACGCAAAAGGAGTAAGGATCGTAGCAGGTAGCGTTCTGTAGTTTCTGCCCACCCCCATGGGAAGACGGCGTGAGTTTATGTATGTAATGAAGCAGATAGATACTGATAGATCATTTGAAAAAATAAAATTCCAAATAGTGCAAACAATGTTATAAAAAGTTTAAAAGCTTAAAAAATTGCCAAGTTATAAACGTTTTAAAGTAAGTGTTACACAAGGACAGCACTATCGTAAAAGTGACGTCACGACTATGTAACTTCATACTAGTGCCATACATTGTCCGTACCGCGCGACAAGGACGGGAATAATCCCTTCCAAAATCTTATAAAGCTTCTTCATATTTACATCGACTTAACAGTTTTTTTAATTATCTAGTTTTTATTATGCCTTCTTTGAAATTACATTATTTTTTCGAACTTTTTAATATTAGTCATCATTCTATTGTCTGTCTGTGAATGAATGAATGAATAAATTTAAGATGTTTATTAAGTATATAATTCTACATTCCTTGACAGGTTTCCTAAACATATCACCACACAGCTACATAGAGAAGCAAGACCTACTGCACCGACTGGCGATACTGCAACACACTCTGATGCAAGGCATACCCGTCATCACCAGGTTCCTAGCGCAATACCTGCCGCTGTGGAATGAGAAGGATTACTTTGCCGAGGTAATGAACCGGTTAAGAACAGGTTTTTTGACTTGACACTCTTTTTTCGACTAAGTCAGCGGTTTTAAAGCGTGGCGCTTTATATTTGTTGAAAGCCTAAATTTTACCACTGCAGGTCAAAGGCTATACTGTCGCATGGCAATAATCTTCTATTAGTAAAACAAATCCTGTACCCTAATTAATACACAATCAATCGGAATCTGAATCGTTTTGAAACAGATTGCTAATCCATTCCTTCATAAGTTCTTAAAAAATTTGCTCAACAATGTAAATAACTCAATGAATGTTGTTGAACTGTCAAAATAAAACATATTAGTCGTAACCGTTTAAGAAAATGTGTTACACAATTAGGCTGCGGGTTAGTTACACCATTTATAACTCAAGAATGGCCGATTTTTATGATCTTTGATTTGTTGGATTTGTCTCTGCCCCCAATTGCAGAATAAGTATTAAAACATGGGAACAGTCCTCATTAATCAGTCTGCTGAGCTTTGACAACAAAATGAGATTTTGAATACCCATACTTCGGCCAAATAGTGGACATCTCAAGCCAACACCAATTACTCTTAACGTGTCGATGGTAATCAAAATGGAGTACGGTCAAAATCAGGCTACGTTTTTTGGGTTATCAGTAGCGTCCATCAGTTGCTGTATTAAGCAGACAACAAAGCTAATTACTATAATTATTTTCTGCCAGATCTTAGAGCTAGTGCAATGGGTGAGCATACACAGTCCGGATCACGTGATGTGTGTGGTGGAGCCACTCGCGAAAATATACCATAGAGCGCAGCCCATAGAACAATGCGCTATACTCAAGAGTCTCAACAACTTGTACTCTAATCTTGTAAGTATAGTTTTAACTAATATACACGGATATAGACGATGGTGGGAATAATCGTCTATCTTCGGAAATATGAGCGCGCGATAGTGAGTTCTAATATAGAGCTGATACAACCAATGAAGTATTTGCCTACTTTTTTTTTAAACCATGTTTACAGAATTATATTGACACCTCGCAGTTCCAAAAAATTTTCAAATCTTTTGGGTGACAAATGACGATCCGAGACATGACTTAACACTTATTACTTAAGGGTATAAAATTAACATCAATTGCCAAATGAAAAACATCTTTGAAGTGTTTTAAAATTAGAATTTCGGGTTTAAATATTCAAATAATCAAATCAAAGCAATCAATATTCTACGTGGCATCCACATGTACGTTTTCTGATCCATTTGTTTACATTTTTATCACATGGTTTTGGAACTGACTGACATTTAGATTTATGCAAAACATAAAATTATAAAAATGATTGTGGGTTAATTGTGTTAGTTGATAAGCAAATACATGAATAATATTGAATTTTCTGATATAATCAGGTATACTGCAGTACTAGGACTCGCCTACACTTCATGGGCACGTCTCCACCGCAAGAGAGCTACTCTCTAGTACTGCCCAAGGTCGCGACGGCTATCAGCGAGATGTGCAACAAGCAACTGCAAGTTGATCCAGGTATGTAGCAGGAACTATCGTTGTACAAGAATCTTTTGTCCCGAACACAAATTCGTAACCAACGTCGCCATTTTGTTTTCTCATTATATTTCATACTAGTTGCGCCCCGCGGTTTCACCTGCATCAGTCTCGTGATCCCGTGGGAACATCGGGATAAAAGTATCCTATGTGTGTAAGTAAGTATCTAGGTCACTGTCTACCCATGTGCTTAATTTCATCTAATTCGTTCACCCGTTTTAGCGTGAAAGCGTGACAAACAAACATACAAAAAATCTAATATTTTCTCTTTATAATACTTGTTAAGAAAAATATTACTTACACAAAACAGCGACCCTGTCAACAACAATCAAACGCCAAAAGATATAAGCATTACACTGGTGTTGTAATAAAAACTTGCTTGTTTTAGAGCTCCCGCAGACAGGCACGACGCGACTCTGTAGAACAATTTCCATCAAGTTTTGATCTAAGAAATTGTTCTACTAGAGTCGCATCGCGCCTGTTTGTGGGAGTCTTAACCAGTGATTATATATTCTTAATCCATATTCTTCAACCACAAAGACATTTAATGTAAGTCATTTCAAGGGTCCTGACACAACAGTATAATTTTTGGATTGCTCCGCTCTAGAAAGGCGGTCTTTCGTTTTGGTGTTAAATAAAACTAATTTAATTAACAAGAACTCTCAAAACGGTGAAATACAGATTTTCATGTAAAAAACCTGCGTGTGCGGATCACGCACTATGAAGAGTTCCGTAGAGACTGAATTTATCCCAAGACCAAAAGTAACATTGTAGTTGAAAAACTGAAAAACAAAGAAATTAAGTGATTGTTGCACTGTTGCATACACTTTCGCATGTAATGTCTAGCAGAACTTGTGTGAGCAATCGTCGGTGAACCAATAAATAAATAAATGAAAACATGTTCTCCCATCGTTGTAACTGCAAATGAAAGTTTGTTCGCAAAATATTGAGAGATTTACCATGTTATTTTAAGACTAAAGACTTTTTACAGGTTTTCCTGTAATCTATAATGAAAGACTTATTTTCTGTATTTTTTTTAAATATTAGGCTCAATATTTTTTGCATTAAGGAAGACCGACGAAAAATTTCGAAGCAGGGGGTTTCAGAATCCATGTACAGAATCCATGGTAACGGGTTGTGAGTCGATGTCTCTGCCACCCTGTATAATTATGGCCTATTTTATTATGAACAAAAAGTATTTATCTATAGTTCGTTGAACAGGCAGTATTTTTCTTTCAAAACTGTAATAAAGATTGACGATGTAATCGTAGGAACACTAGTTCTCTTTTCATGAAGGCACGAACTATTGTTCTTAGTTCATGCTTCATGCTGTGGTAAAAACATTTGCCAGTCATTAAGTAGGTAGTGGTGCTCACTGCCTTGGATGAGTCGAATGTAAAGCTGAAGAAAAAAATTAATGCTTAGCAAATTGGTCAACTTAGATTTTTTCGCGCTTCAATGACGTTGTCAGGGTTGTTTTGTGAAGAATGTATTTGAAAAATCAGGACCACGCTGAAGTCCGGAAAGGAGATGGATAAAGCTCCCATAAAAGTTTGGCTCCCCATGGACATAAATAAAACAATATATGATATGAAGGAATATTTGTATTTAATAGTCCTGTAAAATTTTATTACTCTAGAACTCGGTGGTGACGAGATATAAGACATTTTAGGTTAATACTTTGTCATGACATTTTGACGTTTAATACAGTAAGCTTGTACATTGTCGTGATAGTCTAGCAGTTAAGGCCTCACTTCCCATGCACGAGGTTGTCGGTTCAATTCTTGGCAAGCAACAGTGTGACTTTTTCCATTTAATATGTACTTTCTAAGTTAACTGAACTGACATCGGTAAATAAAAAACATTGCGAGGAAACCTGGACTTATAGTTAATATAAGTCTGAAATCGCCAACCTGTCTTGAACAAGCGTGCAATACTCGTGCCTTCTCTGTACGAGGAGCCCTGCACTAGGTGTTATTTTTCTTTTTTTTTTACATATTAAATACATTTTTAAATATTTTATAAAGCAGCATAAAAAAAAAACATTTAAAAATATAAAAACATAGTAGCCCACCGGTATCGGGAACAGGGTCCAAGCTACCGGCGGTCAGGGCTCCAGAGAGAGAAACTTCCTGACAATGCGAGCCGTGTCCAGAAGTACCGCTTTCTGAATCAAACCCATGATCCAGCTGCCCAACGAGAGCCTCCTCAAGTGTTGGTCCAGGCTCTTTGCTATTAAACCTTTGGCTGTAACGACTATCGGTACAATGTCCATGGCAATGTCAAATGCTCCACATGTCGACAACCTCGTGTGCTAAGTCAAGAAACTTGTTTTTTTTATTTTTTCAGCTTTCACGAGATTCTCGTCATGAGGGACAGTGATATCAACCATCATTGCACGGCTCTCTCGTCGATCTATCACCACAATATTACGCTTATTGGCTATAAAAGCCCTGTCAGTGATGATAGATCGATCCCAGTACAATGTGACATGATCATTCTCGAGAACTGGGTCGGGCACATACCTGTAGTACGGCACTTACGATTCCAGAAGGCTGTACTGCAAGGCGAGTTGCTGGTGGATTATCCTAGCCACTAGATTGTGTCTGTGCAAGTACTCCCCGTTAGCAAGACGAGAACAACCGGAAACAAAATGTCGGATAGATTCACTGGTACGACGGTGGCATGCCCGACAGATGTCAACCGTACCGTCCTTGACAATGTATTTCTGAAAATTATTCGTCATGATAACTTCATCCATAATCGCACAGACAAAACCTTTGGTTTCCCCAAAGAGGTCGCCGAAACGTAACCAGGATACAGACGCCAAAAAGTCTACATCAGGTTCATGGAGGACCCGGAAAAAGCGTCCGTGAAGCTCTTTGCCTTGCCTTACTTCCTAACGATCATTAGTATCTAGTACTGCAGGTTTGCGCCAGTTCTCTTTCACCAAGGAGACCGGGATGAGGCCCTTGTCCATTGCGACCACATCTCGATGCATACACACGTCGGCTTCTAGGAAATATTCCCTGAGACTGCATGTCTCGCGATTGTGGAGGATCTTAGCGTTTAAAAGCCTCGTCCTCCACACTTTCGCGGGTTATACATTATCATTACCGTGATGCATTCGGTTTGCAGTCAGCAGTGTACGGAACCTCTTATCCAGGGCGTCAAGTTCGGTCTGAGTCCATTTGAGTATGCCGAAAGAGTACATCAAATCCGGCATGACCCAACCTTTGAAGGCGCGCACCTTGATTCCGCCCGATAGAAGACTATTAAATACTTTCTTCAGGCGGCCAAAGAAGCGCTCCTTCAACGGTTGCTTCATGTCAGTAATATTGATGCCCAACGCTTCCGAAATACCCAAATACTTATAGGTGTCGGATGAGGAGAGGGCCAAAAATAATATTTATAATAAACTATTAAACATTTTTAACTACGTGTGTACAATAATCTGCAGGTATCACAGAGACTGGTCATGTGCTTCTCGCATACAGCAAATTCCCGCGAGGGGCCTACCTACGTCAAGCAGTGGACTTCTTTGGCTGAATGATGATGATGACTATTATTTTAAAGAAAACGATTTCGTTTGTTAGAACGTTATATATGAATAGCGTGGTGATCAATGCTCGTGCCTTCTCTGTATCAGAAGAGGCCTATGCCCAGCAGTCGGACAAGCATAGGCTGGTATTACATATTATTGAATTAAACATTATCTTGGAACAATGACATTTTCTTATTGTTGTGACTCTGACTGTCTTCGATGGTGATTGTATAAAATATTTAAGCAGTTGTGGTACATAATAAAATCAAACATATTACATACTAACTTGTTGAAGAAAAATCCATTCGATATTACATCATGAATGTGCTATTGCTTTAAGGGTGTCAGTGTGTGAAAACGAACACACATAAGGGATCTTTCACACTTTACACACACATGACGATAACCTACACTACGGCTTGGTGTTCCACTTGTACCCGAGTTTTATGTCTGCCTAGCCACTAACCAGCAAGAATGGCACACAATCATGATCAGACGCATTGACCTAAAATAAAAATAAACCTCCATAACAATAAACAAATACACCGTACACCCTTATGTAAGACGTGCTGAAGACGTTACTGAAAATGTTAAAAGTCTTCAATCGCGGAGTCGTCCAATGTATTATAACAGATTGAATTTCATGCGAATCCAACAAATGGAGCCATATGCGAAACGTTGCTATATCACAGTTTGTGCAGCGTCCGTTCTTTCATGTATGTATGTTATGCAGTTCTTTCATTAGAAATAGGGTTATAATCTGTTGTTCAAAATCGAGTAGTCAAGGTAAATCGAATTAAGAAGATGCAAAGTCCGTGAGCGCCGGGTTCGATTGGGAGAGCAGTAACAACAGATATCCAGAAACAAAGCCAAAGATCGTCGTAACACCACAAGAGTACACAAGAACACATTCAAGATGCGAGTCACAAAAACCTATACACCATTATATTGGCTACACACGAATGACATAAACTGTCATGTCATTACATGTCGATTGTCTTGACTTTGTCAAGATAAAACCCGTAACACACGTACATAGCTATATTATATATACAAACATACATAAACTCACTGTTTTATCCTTGGGGGTAGGCAGAAACTACAAAACGCCCTGCACTGCGCTGCTACGAGCATTACTTACGTACTCCTTTTGATTTGTCCGCTTTCATAAATCAAGTCGTAAAAGCGCGTCGTGTTAATAGATATATTGTTTTGTACATATAAGGTGTCAAATATATAATTGTTAGGTATAGCTGGGCGTGTGTTTATTTTATCAGAAAGTATATCATAAATGTCACAAAAATATCTCAAAATATATTTTAAATTACCTGAAGGGTTAACCCCTTCAGGGATTACAGGCGAGATGTATTAATTGGATGGATGTGTATATTGGACCAATCACTATATCGAACGATGCGTTATTTTGAAAACATTTATTTATTATCCAACTTACATCTGTCATTACAGGGTGACCTATATATTTATCGCTTCGTGTATACCTATCTTAACAGAAGAAGATAGTGTTTCCATTACTTGGAAGAACCAATTAATTCATTTGTTAATTTTTAAGTAAACAGACAAATAAAATATGGCTTTTTACTTTTATTTCCGTTATCACTATATATTCGATAACGCATAATAATATTTATTTTTCTTACTCTGTTATCTAAATTACAAGTAAATACATGTCGTTTCGAACAATAAATATTTTATTTAAATGAATTGCAACATTAGTAACTCACGGATGGAAACCAAACAAAATAATACTCTTTAAAATTGATATTTTCCCACCGAGTTATGCGGAGAAATGTAATCTATGATGGAAATTCAAATATTGTAAGTTTTTTTTGTAATATTATTAAGTCTTTGTCCGTGCTGGGCCACATAAAATCCATGTAATTTAAATCACTACTGTAATATTGACAGTAGGGTGAAATACATTTAGTATTGAAGTACTTTTCAGTGTAAATATATTATTATGTGGTGTAGAATAAAGTGTCAACAAACTTCCCAACAAAAATGTGCTTTGGATACCATCGTCTATCTTCGGAAATATGAACGCACAATGATGAGATCTAATATAGAGCTGTTACAACCATGAAAGTACTTGCCTGTTTTGTATTACCTTGATTACAAAATTACGAACAAACTATGCAATCCTAAAAATCTATTCAAAACTTTTGAATAGAGACAGATGAGTGACAGAGTGACTTTGAGTGACGTGAGCTGACGATCTGCGACCGGAGTACGTAATCCTGACAGAGAAAACTTCATACAATCGCGAAAATTTACAGATGCAGCACGATACAGCGCGGAGGAAAAAGCTTTAAGCTTTGGTTCTGTGGGGGTTTACTTTGTAACGACACGTTCTTATTAATTCGGAAACACGAACATTACCGAAGCGCATAACTTTTCTGGATTACCTATAAATAAGTAGCGTTTTGTGCACAGAGGACATGCTAGCCCTGCACAGCGCAATACACAGTAGCGTGGTGCGCGCGCGCGCCTGCGCCCGCGGCGGTGTGGCGGTGGGCGCGCTGGCGCCGGCGCTGGCGCTAGCCTTGCCACTGCTGTCTTGCTCCGCTGCCATGTTGGATAGTGTCGCCGCGCTTATGATACTGTAAGTATTTATCTCTGTCTAATCTATACTTGGGCCGTTTTGAACTGAGCCGTCGGGCCAAAAATCTTGTTTGTTTGCTTTAGTGTCTGTCTGGCAGACCGCGTGGCGCGTGGGTCAAATAATCCATTTTTTTTTATTGACGTTTATTACCCGACAACTTCCTTAAAAAATTCACTCAAAAATTTTTTTTGCTAATGCGGGCCAGTCCTTTCGGTATGAGTCTCGTCATGCCATCCTCACTTTAGTCTACCGCGATAAATAACTCGCTTCATGGCTCGCTGGGAAACCTCGAGCTTAGACCTCTGCTGAAGTGTTAGACTATCTCTGAGAATTAATTTGAATAAACAAGCATGTCAGTCAAGTAAATCAAACAAGTTATTCTTTTACATCTCTTTGTGACGCGGTACCGCTGCATTTAAACCTGAGAAAAAACTAAACCTGTTCGACCGGATTAGAATTTTCCCGTAACTTCAACCTTTAGTCTTTCAGAAATCTTGCAAACAACGAGAAACATTACTTGGAAGCGCCCATGTTCATCGGCATGGGCAGGTCGATTAAAAATAACACGACTCTAATTTCCAGGTACAAAAGAATATTTTCAATCACGAAAAAATCAAACACCATCATGACGAATAGCAGCACGTTTGAAAACCAGATGCAAGTCCTCGAAGCGTACACTTCCGACCTCATTAATTGTGTGTACACCGAAGAAGTGCTCAGCGGTAGAAATCAAGGCTTCGTTTTCAGTAAATTACATCCACAGCTCGTCGGCAAACTTAAGTCATTGATTCCTGACGTTGATGCTAAGTTAAGTATAAGAAATAGCATAGCTTTCGCTCCGTATACTTACATACAGTTGGATGCTATTGACCACAGGGATGCGGATAATAAACTGTGGTTCAATGCCGTCATTGACCAGGAGTTCATACATCTCAGCAGGTTCCTCAAAAAAGCGGTCACGGAGCTGCGGTATCAGTAAATATAATAGGGCGTATTTTTTGGAATAGGATATAGTGTCTGGTGATTTTATGTTTGAACACTGTTTGAAATCTTACGCAACAATCGCCATTCCGATCCAAATTATAATGTAGTCTATTGGGTGATCACTACTTGTTTTGTAAGCCGAGCATGCGCTTGGCTTACGTTACACGGTATACGCATTTGCACGAACAAAAAAAGATGAGCAATAGTTGCATGTCTCTTCTTATGATGATCACACATACCAATTTGCTCACGACGAGAGCATTTAGGCTCAGAATAACTACTTTTAAGCTCTCTCTTGGACGAATTATGTTCACAATAAAAAAGTAAACAAATAAATGATAAATGATTTTATTTCTGTAAGTAGGTTTTTACAAACACTTTTACACGTCAATACTATTTTAAAAGTAGATGAGATCGGCGTTTCCTATCTGACTACTCTGAGAAGAAACGTCCAAACAAACTCAGAGGTCACAGTCTCTTTTAAAGTCCAGACATAATCTTGGTCAGGTCATGTGAAGACCATGTGGATTGATGTCTGAAATGGTCTTTTGAGGAAAGAACCACACAGAATGAGTGGACCTGTCCAGTCAGTGCACGCATTTGTCAGTAATCATGCAGCTCAACACAACACATATGGAGCTCAACGATTCGACGAACATTACCAAAGAAAGGACATTTGGGTAGGCCGCATAAATTGCTCAAACTGCCAGACCATGATTAAAACTAATTTTAAAAATTAAAAATAGATTGAGATAAAAAAAAAAAACAACAAATCCACACTGCCTTCACATTCACAATAATTAAAATATTATAACACTTTACAAATAAACTGGTTACAAATAAATTTAGGGCGAATTTCACCGAACTATTATAAAGGCTGATCCAGTTCGAGGCTCCTAACTTTTATAAAAAAAAAAACACAAAATGTAACAATACTTTTATTATATTTTCTAAAATCGAATGTTTAGTGTTATTAATTAATTATGAAAAATGATTTAAGGCAAATGGCTGCCTCTGGACCTTCTTCAGCAACTGATTCCTTCGAGGTCATTTTCGATGTCTTTTTTCGCCAATTTCGTGGGTTATCTCTGCAATAACCTCGAATTAGATTAACCTTTATCTAGAATGAGTCTTATCCTGGGAATAAGTATTGAAAATAATCGTCTGAACTTCAATTTTATTCCACGGATTAAAGATCAGCCAGTAGTCATAGAACGGGTATTCGAATAATAATACTTAAATAAATTATGCTCGCTCCATACGTGGGATTTCCAGCATAACTGACTAAATACGGGTTCACAAAACACGTCTGCCTTCCATTTCGGGAAAATAAAGGCTCGATGTTTTGATAATATTCATTAAATTTTCTTACTTCTTTAAATGCTTTAATATTGTAAGATGGACCACAACCAATTAACTTTTAAGTTTTGTAGAAATGTAAGTAACGATTGTGTGAATGATTATAAAAAAAACTATTATACTTAACACGAAGCATTTTTGTGCCTTAACTTTACTTGAGTATGTATTGGTTATAATAATGGAATTAATTGTGATTTATTATGTCATCTCATCAATTTTACTTATTTTAATAAAAAAGTGACAACAGTTTTTGTTCTTTCATTTCTAATGTTAATGAGTGAGTAATATTGACACAATTTACAAATAAGCTTTTTTTTACCCAGTTTGTTTGTTGAGATTGAGGTCTTCATGGTGAAAACCGAAACTACGTTAAATGAAAAATAGAGTAGTCAAAGGAACCATGAGCTCGATTTTGAAGGAAACAAAGTAAGTTTTAGGGCCGAGAACTGGAGAAAAGCTCCAAAGTTAGTTATTAGGATTCCAAACGGTTATATAACTGGCATCAATTAAAGCTGGCGTTCGCTTGGAAGTAAAAGAAGGTATCCATGTTTTAAGAATCTAAATATCAATCAAATTGAACTCTTGAAGAAAATTCTGCTTTACGTAAATTATTCTCAATCTTATGCAATGGATAAACAATAAACTTTTCTTCTTTCTTTCTTGTACATTCGTTTATCGAATCTGTGTTGTCGTATAGGATTTTCTATCGAAATAATAAGTGGCTGTGTCGACGCACAAATGTTAAATAAATAGAAACGAATAAAGAATAAAGAGTCACAGCACAGTCCATTAAGTATCATATCGTAATATACAATGGGAATAATATTTCAAATATCAAACGTTTTCAGCAGGCTGACATTCAATCTAAAGTTACGAACCAAACAAATCCAAGCAAAAGTAAATAGTCACTTCCGCCTCGAGATGTCCTAGAATTGATCTGCAAAAGCCCATCGCCGATAAAATGTTTAAATTGGTTAGCTCATAGAAAATACATGAGCACATAAACAGTTCTTCACTAAAATGTAAGTTACTTTTCCATTTCCTCTTGTTACTGGTGCTCATTTATTTTTCGTGGTCCGCTCGAAAGCATAAATTATGGACACCGTGGCTGGAGACTGCTACGTGTGGGTGTCGCGGCCGGGGGAGGGCCACCCCACGACCGCTCGCCGCCCTTCGCCCCAATGAGAAATGTTTCAGGGCCTTTTGTCCCCTTATGCCCCTTTTTGCGAGCGACATCTTCAAGGATACTGTGTTAATCGGACCCTGCGATACTTTGAATGCCGCCTATGGAAGTCAACTGGAAAAACTGTTTATTTTTCTCGTATTCTCTCGGCCTCGTTTGCTTTTGATTGTTGTTTGCCGGCTGGGGGATTACCCACCTACATTGGATTGCTCTCTATCTTAATTTTATTCTAGATTTTGCGAATCCCTCCGGCCTGGAGTGAAAATTTTATGTTTATTGTTCCAGTAAGTGATCTCCCTACTTCTTGCTAGGCTTATTGTTTAATGTTTCTTCGTAGGAACTTTAGGAGTATTGTAAAGTTTTGAGAATTTCGTCACTAGGATTCAAACCCACAAGATTATGTAAAACTTAACGTCTGGCAGAGCTCGTGTAACTCGTAATTTTCTCGGTCCTCATCTGAAAAGTTCTACATTGGGGCCAACGAATCGTTTCCTTCATACTTCATAGTCTTTCACACTGTTTCTATATACAATTTTATTCGTACGCAAAACAATGGTACCCCTCTTCGTAGTTATAAGAATCGCAGTCAGCTTTCTAGAGCCATCACACTTGAAAAGCAGGTTAGTGACTGCACAATTCATCATTATTTTAGTCCACCTGCATCGGTTAACTTAATGATACCCGATATCGACTTGTAAAATTGCTTGGTAGTCATGGCTTATCATAAAGCAAAATCGAGGATGTGCGTTAATAGCAGACGGACTCTCTTAAAAGCCACAATAGTTAGTGCAGGTCCCAGTGCCGTCATTCGCGCCACAAGGCAAAGCTACATAAATCTAACGCATTTCGTAGTCGCTATTGTGGAAAAGGTAATGTGTAAATTTGGCCGTAAAGTTACCGTAACAAAACTCCTACAATTCAAGTTAAGTGCCATATTGTGCAACCGTAAAACTAATAAATATTTATTCAAATAAGCACCAAACATTACATAACTCAAGAAAGCGAATATTCTCGTGTGATTTAATGCAAAACGCGGTGCGGTTTCGCTGCTCCCATCGGGTTGTTTCTGCGGGTAAAAATATGCGCAACTGGTAACAATTGATAGGGGTGGTGGCGAGAAGGGTGCACTAGTTCATATCTCGTGTGGAGAACCCTTTGCAACCCCACTTTCCTTTTTATCCCTACTCAAAAATCGCTTCGGGAGACGTTTTCGCTGCGAAGTAACTACTGCTCCCATTTTTGCCAAATTGTTGTTTGGGGTGAAATGGATTGTGCCGTTATCCACGTCATATGTATGGTAAAATCGAAAGAACTTCTTGCTTAATCATTGTTTTTTGTAACTCCATACTTTCTGTGACCACTTTATGTGTGTATTAACCAAAGCTATAAGTTTTCAGGCAGGTGTTAATGATAGGCATACAGGATACCTTTTATTTCAAGATAGTGTGGGTCAATTCTGAACGGTTAGAGAAGAACTGCGAAAACAAAATATTAACACAAAACGGCACTGTAGAAACGGCCGCAACTTACGAGTTGTAGGTCGTAGGTTAGAACCCTGAGAGGTGATTTACTGTGTAAATTATTTCATCACCACTGCTCTCAAAACGGTGTAGGAAAAAAATAACTCATAGTTAAAAAAAAATACAAAAAAAAACACGTTTTACTAACAAACGAACTAAAAAGTAGAAAATAATATAAAAAAGTTAAAGTTAAAGAAAAAAAGCGTTTGGTGCTTAATAATTATTCTGATATTGCAAACAGTAACTAATAAAATGATCATCACATTCGTTAACAAGCACCCCACGCTTTTTCACTTTAACTTTAACTTTTTTTTGGTCGTTTGCTATTATAGGCTGTTTTTTTTTAATAATACTTATTTTCTGAATTTTTTGTCTGAAGACGACAACATGTTATTAATATTATTATTTTAAAATAAAAATATGAGATTATTGTATTGTCAACGGTCCCTGTGGACATTTTGAAGTTAATCAGACTTCTAGAAGTAGATGAAAATGAAGTTAATAGATTTCGTTACATACATACATACAGGTCAAGGTAATAAAAGCGTGAAAGAAGGTATTTTACATTTAGCCATTGTAGATAAGATTATTACATGATTTAGTTTTTAATGTAATGTAGAAGCAGAATATTGAAAAAGTTTTTTTTATACAACTTATACGCAGCTTTATAAATAATATTTTATGTCGCTTTTATTTTGATTTAAATTGAGGTCAAGGTTCTTTTTTCTTGATGCCTTGTGGTTTACCTAGAACATACCCATAGAAAAAATAATCATTCTTTATACTTACTAGTCGTTAAAAGTGTTATTTCTTTATTAATCATTCGTGGGCACATACCACGTATGATTAATAAAGAAATAACACTAAAACACCGTTTTATCCTGGTTAAAATCAGGATCTAGCTAGTTACATAGGGATTTCATCCCTTATGATTATTATTATTATCGAAGAAATTACATTAATTTATGAAAGATTATGGGTAGATCTGATGGGTATCTTTAGGTATAAGTAAGTACCGAAAAGATCCATGTCATGGGTCTCCGTATGACTATTAAATTAATGTAAGAAGATGATCGAACTACCCTACAAAAGTATCAATATGCTTCGAATACTGGACATGGATATTATAAAATATATATTTCTAATAATATCGTAATGTCCCTATCGAAAAATGCTTTTATCTCGAAGAGCACGTACAGAAATAATTTGCGGTTAATGCGAGACTAACAGTCTGTATGGATAGAGACATCCAAACAGCGAATGTGTTTCCAAATGTCAAAGCCCTTATAATAAACCTCTGAGATCTGCAAACACGGGCGTTGAATCGTGTTAGTGTAGGCGAAAGCTTACCCGGCTGCTGTCTGTACCCGAATCGATAAAATTCGGGTCCGCGCCCCCGTGCGTTGCCATGGCAACGCGCCCCGAGTCCCCTCCAGCCACCCCCCCGCCGCATCTCCGAGAACATCGATGTTGACTTAGACGGATAGGGTAAGAGGCTTATTAATGGTTTTATGTTACTTCAATGTTGTACAACGAACTGCCTAAGAGAGATCGTCGATTTTAAAGACGGTTTTATACACAATTAAAAATAAGTGTACCTATCAAGAATTGTTCTTCCTGAATAACGTATATTTTCCGAACGCGATCTGTAGAGCTTGCAGAGTAGAAAGCGGGAGAGCCCGCAAATAATGGTAGAACATTTCCAGGGAGCGTGGCCGCCATCTTGGCAGACCGCGTGACGCCACCATTACAAATCGGTTGCGTTCACGCCGCGGCTCGTGTCGGCGGCTCGTCTGCATCACTTTCATTTGAATTCACATTTCACTTAATTATTTATATTAATATTTTCGGCCAATCAATTGTATACAAGCGGCTCAGACTGCATGTGGAGCCTGGACATTATGCAAAGCTTGGTGTAATCCACTGGTCCTAGTGTTCAGCTTATCACTTAATTACTTACTATGTTATTAAAGGAGTGTTTGGAGAGGACCTTAATAGGTCCTCCAGAATCTATTTTCTGAAACGTGTGGATCTAACGATTACCCAAATAAGTTGGTGGCACGATCCAGCATTACAAGTGGGAGCAGCGTCGCAGCATCGTAATGTGGGGCGCGGGCCCCCCGGTTGAACCCGGCTCGCCGGTAGCATCGCGAGGCCCGCCACGTCCAGAGAGCGAGGGCGTGCAAACTTTCTCTACCCGTAAAACTCTGTTTGCTCAGTACGAGCTTAAAAATTTCTTTGCGGGTCAGGATTACTTAGCGATGATTAATGTAAATTGCATTTAAAACGAAATCGTTTTTGTACTTAACATTCTCTTTGTGGAACGTGCGTCGTAGCTTTATGAATTTTAAAAATTAAGGCCTGCAGATACTTACGGCGGAGTGAGATAAATTCTTATTAATATTCCCGAGGCGCAGTTTTAGTTCTTTTGTCTCGCGCGGCTCGGGCAGGCAATAAAGAGGTAGACGCCTGGAAATGTGCTGCATTTATACAGGTTTCAGACGCCGCGCGCCTGCCCGAGCGCTTGTACTTTATTTTGTTCGCTCCACGTTCCTTTGCCAGCTCTCTCCGCTCTCTTATTGCTCGCAGCTAAGACTAACAAGGTTTTTAATTATTTCCTTTAATGCCACTTTCAGCGACGTTACATACGGGGCTTTGTTGTTCTAACGTCGCCGCGTCGTGCTTGTTTGCTACGCTCGCCGCCTTATTTTGAGCTAGAAAAGAGCTTTGTGTGAACAGTTTAATTTATGGCGTAAAGTAAAAGCTTTTAGGATTCTTGTTCCGTAACATACATTTTACTTTAAGAATTGCTTTCTTCTGCTTCGATAAAACCTTATTAGGAAAAGAGCTGACGCAATGTGATTTCGATGAATCACCGTGAACCTCATTAGCTATTTATTGAGGCGTGCGCAGCGGGCTGTGGTCCTCAATATGGACGACAAGATATGATGGACGCAGCTTCCGACGGGATTACGTGAGTGGAGGGTTTGACCCCATTCCTCTGAATGGCTCGCTCACAAATGTTCCGCTGACGCAATTCCGTTGTGCTACCTACTTGTAATTATGTTTGGAGTCCAGGAAATTGCTAGGCATTGTTGACTCTGACGTACAGCAGCGGCTGTGTCTGAGGTGATGGTACCTACCTACATAATTATGTTCCTGTATTGTTGTAAGTAGCTGTAGGTATTGTAACGTAACATTTAGCCGACTGGCCAAATGTGGTTACAAGTTAAAATAATTTTTAAAATATAAAATACAAAAGTATATAGAAAAAGATATTAAGAATTAAAAGTAACTCGGGTTGGCCGCTCCTCTGGCCCGCAGTCTGCCACAAGGGAGCTCACTGTCGCGCAGCAGCTCGAGTTTTAAGCAGCATGCGTCGGCCGCTCCTCCGGCCCGCAGTCTGTCGAGTTGAAGCTCGCAGCAGCCTCTCCATGCTCACGGTCGCGAAGCAGCTCGAGGTTGAAGCAGCTTCTTGTCGGCCGCTCCTCCGGCCTGCAGTGTGTCGAGTGGGAGCTCGCAGCAGCCTCTCCATCAGCCCGCAGCCCGTTGCGAGGGAGCTCGCGTCGGTTATTGTTTCTTCAGGCGGCGGCGTCTCGAACTCCTCTCAAAAAAGCAAATGGGAGGGTCGGAGGTGATTGAGTGATTCTAACACCTTTAGAAATACATTGACTGGTGAGTAAGAAAAAGTACGAAAAGAAATAAGCCAAACAGAGCTAGCCAAAAGGGCTTGTCAAAAGAAGGAGTCGAAAGAACGGTTTCAAAAGACGGAGTCAAAAAAAATAACCTGGTGAAAAGTAACGGTTGCCTTTTATAGCCCCTGGCAGACTTTCTAGAAGTGACTTTTTTAGTTTCATATCCAAATACTTCTTAATTGGTTATCGGCCAGGAACAATAAAGATGGTTTACAGTGAGAACCTGGCTTAACACTAGTTTAACGATACCTTTACAATAAAATAGACGACCTCTTAGCTCTATTCCATAGACAAAGAAAAACTGACAGATGACAATGTTAGATACAAAATGTCACAACATTCAATAAAAGGAAAATAATAAGAAATCACATGAAATGAGATATTAGGATGTGGAAAATAGACAGAGGTAGCTAAAGGTTTGCTTTTCAGCAGTACAACAATTATCAGAAAAACAAATGTAAGTTAAATGAGTGTCATACAATTTTCATAAAGACTTTAGTACCTACTGAATCATAGAAAGAATTGCTGTGCACAACAGCTCCTCAGGTGTTAAATAGATCAATATGTATATAAAAAACGATGTGATTTTGGTGTAACAAAATACCACAGTATGTAGGTATTGTTGACATTCTCTTGCATTGTTCCTCAATAAGTAATAAATTAAAATCCGAACATTCATTAATTCATTTTTTTTGCATTGTCTCTCAGTATTTTACCCGAACACCACTTTCACTACAATAATTGTAAAGTGTAGAGCTGGTAATTCTTTTTTATTTATAACATTCTGTGCGGTTTGAAACATAACATGTCGGGAGCACACAAGTGTTTTCCTCGGCGAGTGGCCAAAAATCCAACATTAAGCCCATTTATATGGACACTACATTTTACATATTTGCTACAGACTGTTGCACGGGCTTGCCAAGGTACCATTGATGAAAATATCCATGAACATAAATATATTTTAAAAAGCACGAAAGAAAAGACGAATTGAGAACGTCCTCTTTTTTTGAAGTCGGTTAAAATCAAATGACGTCTCAATCTCAAACACCCAAAAATTACATCGAATTAAAATATAAAAACAAAAAACAAAATTACATTTTTCCATTTAATGAAAGGAGAGGTTCTCTTCAAGTCTTCAGGTGTCTTATATATTGTTAGTTAAATTTGTAGGTAGTATCTTCTCAATCAGCTAAAGTGACCGGCAGATTCGTGCGGTTATCACTCCTCTATGAGACGTTAGACATAAGGTTGCAATTTTCATGTCTTCATTCGGACGATGAGGAGTTAGATTAGGGCTTTATCCTATCGCTGTAACACATCTGCGGACATCGTGTTTTCGGGACAAGTTAAGGCTCCGCAAACAGGCGCGACGCCACAGCTCAGCCTTTGTGTCGCGCTGTCGCTTTGCTCCTGTTCGTAGGAGCATTTAATTCCTCCTTTGGCTTAAGGCGGGAGATAGTATTAATCGTCTTTGGTACTAATTAATATAATACTATTTTGTTGCTAACTATCTTCGTGTTTTGCAAGCGTAGTGTGGGACGCCCCCCCGCTACATGGACCGACGCCCTTAAGCTGGGAACTGTGATAGACTGGCTGCGGAAGGCGGAGGTCAGGGTACTGTGGCACCACAGCCTAGAAGAGGCCTACGTCCAGCAATCAACTGCGATGAGCTGAGTTGACGAACTTCTCGTACCTATGCTAGAATAGTCAAGTGTTTCGTTTATTCAAAGTAGGCTTTGGAAGGAATTGCCCGTTATACGTTTCATCATTCATCATCATCCACAGCCTGACTTTTCCCACTTCTGAGCGTAGGCCTCTCTCTTCATGAATCTATCCCCACGCTCGTGTGCCAGCCTCATCCAGGTTCTACCCAGAATGGTAACAATGTCGTCCGCCCATCTCGCCGCCCGACGACCGTTATGCGTTTACATGGTTACAAAGGTAACTGAAATGTACCTATATAACACGTAGAAATACTTAGGTACCTACCTGATAATTGAATTCAATCATAATTACTCCCTCTACAAATTGCTGTCTACATACGCCAGCTTCAATGTACCTCTATAATAATTACAGAGCTCCGGTTCCTGGATTTCCAACATGTCCGAGTACATACCTACCTCGATGTTATAGCCTGATATAGGTGGTAGTTCGATAGAATATCCAGCCCCCTCCCAGCACCCCCCCGCCCGGGCTGCGAGCTAGCCACCTCCTCCCGTGTCATGTCTGACGCGAGCTTTATTTTACTGTGGAATAGTGCATATTAATATTTGTAGGCAATTTAGATGTAGGTAAGTTTTTTTTGGTTTTTGGTTAGGATAAACTGACAGAAGTCGGCTTGAGATCATGTTTTAGGTGCGTCGGCTGAAATCAAAATGCATCTAGGTTATAATCTCACGTACAGTTTATGAGCACCTAGGCGAAAATGAAACACTTTTTCTTCAATATTGGGAGCCAAAAACGGTTGAACACGATTTAGGAAAGCTCCAATAGATTGATAGGCTCAATAGTCAAAGGAGAAGAATCTTATGCTTGTTGAATTATTTAAAAATCCTATGTCGCATTTTATTAACACTGTTGTAATAGGCAACATTTTCAGAACTAGAGTGATATTACGATAGCTGGTTGTCGGGAGCCGCCACTAAGTCATCCGTTATGTTGCCGGCGCGCCATGTGTCATGCGCCATGAAATATAGCAGCTCGTAAAACATAGCGATGCCTATGTGCCACGAATTTGATAAATTATTGTACATTTTGATACCAGTCCAAAAGGCTGAAAAGTGCTAAATAAACGATGTGGGTAGGAAATGCACTCTCGCGAGATTTTAGATCTAGCCGAGACCTCGCAAGACTTCGACCTTTACGAGATCTCGCGAGTTTGGGTATGCTTTTCTGAAAACGTATGCTAATACTATTGGTTCCATTTACTGATTATCAACATGTAAGATAAAACTAAACCTTAAATCCGTTTTATTTTAAAATAATACGCCAACCGCCATATTCATAAAAAACAATCGGCTTTATAAACTTATTTTAGCTATCGTACTGTTTTGTCCCTTTCTGTCAAACTTAATTTTAACTAGACAGAAAGGGACAAAACAGTTAAAATTTGTAATCTTTTGGTAGACGAGAACAACTGCCGACAAACTGTTACGCAGTTTGGCACACTTTAAGTAACGTAATGTTTATACATATTTTGAATAAATGAATAAAAATATTTATTTACAAACAAACCAAAAAAAAAACAATAATAATGTTTGCATAAACATTATGATACACAGAGAAATTATGATTATTATGATTATGAAAAAATAGAAATAAAACGTCTTAAAATCTTAATTGTAGTCACTTACATAAATAAAATATGCCTTCCACAGCAATAATTAGTTTAAAGAATTAGTATAATTAAATTGTAATAGAAACTGAACTTCTCGAGTTCTCAACAACAAAAAAAAGAATGTATTCAAAGAAATAATAATTACTATATTAATAAAAAAAATAGGAGGTTTGCATTTGTCAGTCAGATGAAACTTTTGTCATGCCGTGTTTTAAATAGATAACACAGCCCCGTTCAATCTGGCAATCGAAGGGAATGCAATCTCGCGAGATTGCATTCCCTAGCTGTGGGCAATGAGGTTATATACCGTACCTAAAGAACGCCCTAAGTAACATCATTGGCTGTGGGTAAAAAACTACGATGGACTTCTCGTCCCTATTTCTACTACCGGGTCGGATCAATAAAAGATTTGTTTAGAATTAAACTCGTAAGTAATATTAAAATAATGAAATCATTTTAAATTTAATATGACACCCGCTTTCAGGAACCTGAACCCTAATTCTTTTTTTCATCCTTCTAAATTCGTATTGGCGTTTATCTCATAATTTTTCTAGAAAAGGTTGTAAGCCTCAAATTATGCATGTCATATTCTCTACATTTACTTTTGTAAAAAACTTAGTAAAATCAGGCAATTATGTTTTCCTTTTGCTACTGCGGTTTCGTCGGCTATTGCGGTCCACTGCCAGATGTAGACATACTTGATAGGTAAGTGGTCTCACATACCTCGATCTTACAGACAGTCAAGCAAGGGTTACTCATGTCAAGTTCATTGTTCTGACCTTTACTTTTCACACCTACTGACCTAGCTGCTGACATCGTCCGGAGAGATCGTAAGCTATCATTTCATTTTTCGAAATCAAACTGCAACAAATATCAAACAGTTCATATAAAAAGAGCTAATTAGAACTGCCTCGTTGGTCTAGTGGTCGCAATCGCTACTGCTGAGCATGAGGTCCTGGGTTCGATTCCTAGGTCTGGCAACGTGTTATTGGGTTTTTCTATCTGGAACTTCTCAGTAGCAGCCCGAAGTCTGGATTTGTGCCCGGTAGATGGCAAAACGCTCGCCCCCTATTCCATGGGACTTAAACATAACTGGCGAAATGTGGGTGTACTATAGGTACACCTCTGCCCAACCCTTCGGGGAAACAAGGCGTGATGTTATGTTATGTTATGTAGAAAAAAAAAACATTCGGGTTTCTAATCAAAATTAAAGAATGCCTACGACGCCTTGGACTAAAAAGCTGATAGATAAAAATAACAATATTCTAAATGAACCATACACAGATCTATCTCTGTTAAATTTCACTGTGAGGCACCTCTCCAGACTTGCTTTATTAATAAACAGAGGGGAGGAGAACCCTTTGTGAAATTCAAGCAATTCAATATCAGACATGATTGCATCTATACTCAGTATATAAGCATCAAATTGTTCATTACGGACATATCAAAGCCGTCTACCTCGCCCTAGACAAAACGAAACCATTTTCGAAATCCCTTAATTAGTGTCCGACCCCCTGTCTGACTGTCCGCCTGTCGAATGCGGAATGCCTATCACAAAGGTAGCATTAATTAACGAATCCAATATTGGATCTCTTTGATACATGTATGTGTTCGTGTACGTTCGATACGTGTCTGCTTTCGATGTAATTACTCGTCAACATGTCATATGCAAACTGAATATACTTATTTGGGGTGTACAGTGTACAGAGCGACGAGGGCTGTTCAAACGTCATGGCGGCGGTCACAGAATGTTCTAATGAAGTGCAACAACTAGTAAGTAAGTAATCATTTATTTACCTAAAGACAGCCTAGGGAGCATCAGTGCTGTTTCAATAAAGGATGGGTATGGCTATTACAGATGAGTAAGACCCCTGCCCTTCAAACTAGAAAAACTATATATCTTGAAGGAAGGAACTGCAACTCGAGTCAAAACAATCACCTAACCTAAAGGATATTTGTTTCTCCTACTGCGGAAGAAAGCTCAGGGTTTTATCTCAAAAATTGTTTATATACCTAGTCAAACATTGTGGCCAGACTTACAAGGTTGGTAAGTGGTTGACGTGTACCATTCTTCGCATTATGATTTTGTATGTAATAAACATGTTCGCTACATGCCTACTAGACAAAAAATCACAAAAATTTGGTTTAATCCTGTCAAACGACGATTTCCTATTCTGAAATTGACTAAAGTGACACAATTTAACTACATTTTAGTTTGACAGCACTAAGATGGCACTTAGTTATTAGTTGAGTGAAAATGTCAATTTTGCTATTCTGAATTTGACGTTTTTCACCAAAAATTTTGATTGTCTTACTAAATCTGAACATGAATCTGACTATCTTTAATCGCGATTAAAAACGTGTGGATTAAAATTAGTTGTCGTGAACTAAAATTCACACCAACATCTCGACTTCAGACTTGCAAAAACGGTACTTTATCTTTTTTTGCTTATATCTCGAAAACAGTGTGTCCTATCACAAAAATAATGAAAATTTCGACCCCCTTTATAAAACACATATACCCACTAAAACTCAACATGTAGGTAATCATTTTTCATATTTTCCACACATAAAAATTCCACATAAAAAACCCGTCGAGGCAAGGAAGGAGGATTTTTTTTTTGCAGTTTTAAAACTCTAATAGCCAAAAGTAAGGAA
Organism: Dasypolia templi; assembly: GCA_963555695.1. NCBI lineage: Eukaryota > Metazoa > Arthropoda > Insecta > Lepidoptera > Noctuidae > Dasypolia > Dasypolia templi. Next base: position 6,896,385 of record OY743152.1, read on the forward strand.
TTTTAGCGATAGTTTAGTTCAGTGTACAAGAGAATCGGCACCATTATGTTACTAATGAATAAATGATGTCAAATGTAAGTAATTGTTATTTAAATACATGTACAACACAACGTGCGTAATATATGCTAACGACTAACGTAATGTGGAATACGGTATTTGAATTTCTAAGTTGTTTGCGATCGAAATCCACTATATTAGAATTAGAAAACTTATAAAGGGTAATTAACTTGACGGCAATGTTTGAATATTTGTCTTTTAATTTTTTTATGTTAAGGTAATGTTTGACATATAATGCAAATTGACACACTGATTGCACTTTGCTGTGGTTAAGTCCGGGCGCGCCCGAGGGGGGCCGGGACGAGACCGAGAATCAGGTGGCAGAGAGATGCAATTCACCTACAAACGTAGGCTGCATCATTTAGCAAGCGATTATGGACCGTATCTTTAACATGTTTATAGCTGTTATTGGTTGAATTTGGGGCTCGGCCCGGGCAGAGCTGATGCAAGCTACCGCCGGCGGTTGCCACTGGATACAGTCGGACCGCGAGGTAGGTAGGTAGTACATAGTCCACACATGCGTTATACTCAGTTAATATTTGAATAGGGATGTTCGCAATATTTATATTGCATGGCCAGCTCCCGACTATTCCCGGGATGGAAAATCAATAATCTTATGGGCTAAGCGTTGCTGGCTGCCTAGGTGCGCTATAATGATTTTGTACTTATAAAACGTTCTGGTATTACGAGTATGTTCGGGAATAATATCTGTACCTTGCAGATCGAGCGCTGATTGGGCGTTGTACACAGCTTCCATTATATTTCTAGCATGTAGGTTTTCTGTTTCGATTCGAATTCTTCAATTTTCTTGTTTTAAATCTGATGCCAAAGCTTCCTTATTCGTGTGACTACAGATACGTTGGTAGTTGGGATACATTAACGAATTATCTCGCCTTTCGAGGCAGCCCTTTTGTCTGGTGAAGTGTGAAACTCCACTCTCCGGCGCGATCGGCGAATAATTTGAAGAATGCAGTGAATGTGGGCTTTGAGCTAGCCTTTGTACGGGAGGCTAATTCTGAGAGAGTTAGCACTTAGCCTGATACCTGATATCGAATACACGGATAAAGTGTACTTAATTTGGAAACTCGATCAGTTTCGACATTTCATTGACATTTTATAAACTAATACTTGTGTTCCAGGAGCCAACTGCCAGTAGATTGTCACTAGTGTCGAAGCATGAAGCAGGGCTTTGAATTTTATGCTCTGCAAAATCTCTGCCTGGCCTGTGGATTCATTAAATAGTTCAACATGTTTAAATTTACATACAAAATTTAAGTATTTACTTGCGGAAGATTATGATTGTGACCTTGTTGGTCTGGTGGTTACAAGTGCAACTGCTAACGATGAGGTCTTGGGTTCGACTCCCAGGCTGGGCAAACTATTGTTATTGTGTTTTTCAATCTTAAAGATCTCAGTAGTAGCTCAGAGTCAGGAGGTGTGCCTGTTGACGGCAATAGACTCGTCCCCTATTACATGGGACTTAAATATTACTGGTGAAATATTATATACATTTCTGACCAACCCTTTGTTTCAAGTTCTCTGAAGCAAGAATTTTAATTCTTAAAGTAAAATGCACTCTTATTCTCTCCATATTCTTCAAACTCAAACTCAACTCAAACTCAAAGCATTTATTTCAATTAAACTGTTTACAGGCACTTTTGAATTATTGTCAAGGAGTTGGTCAGTCAGAAACATGAAGCTAATTACCCATATCAAGGCATAGTGGGTACCTATAGAGCAGAATGGGCAAGAAACTCCATGGACACTCTTTTAAATAATATTGTTAAAAAAATATTAGTAACATCATTAATGTTGATCTCTGACATACACATCAATAGCATCCAGAGTTCAGCAAAAAATAAACAAAAACACCCAAAAAATAAATTATTATAATAAGCCAAAGTCAGCAGACCCGAGCAGTCCGAAGTTAGATCGCGCGCCGTAATGCCGAACACACCGGTGTACTTACATCTCCCGACTATACTACACCAAAGGCTAAGGCGGAAGACATCGTGGAGTACGTGCGCCGGAAGACGAGGTACACGCCGAGGGTGCAGTTACTGGAGTCGCACCGTAACATCAACTTCATGGCGTTCGTGGTTTGCGTACCTAATTGTTATCTGCCCGTCGTCATGGAAGAAGACATTTGGCCGCAGGACGTGGTGTTCCGTCGCTTCCGCGGAAAAGTACCACAGGATAGCACAAGGACAATCTGGGGAAGAGCTACTAACATAGTTTTAAGCTATATTTATTAACAAAAAACATTGTTTTATACTTAAATATGTTAGTTATTAAGGTTTAAGTCTATGGGCCATTGTAGCCTGAAATAAATGTTTTACATTATTATTTTATTAAATAGTTACTTAATAGTTCACATTTGAGTCGTTACGGGTCGACAGAAGCCCGAAAGTCTGAAAACCAAAACAGAAACCAAGGGTATCGTATTGTGTAGTAGCAAGGATGAGGATTCGAAATAGCTTACCGCAGGCTCCTGTACACTGCCTCGCGCTGGTGATGGCTCAGCGGCGCGTCCATACGTCTTGAACCCTGCTACACTTCACTACACATGTATTCCATAGGCGCTGTGTTCGTATAATTGTTCGTATCTTGAGGGGGTGGTAAACACGAAAACACCGAAGGACCTTTTTATTTTATTAGAAAATGTTAATAGTGTGCGGTGAACGTTAGTTTATTGAGTTAAGAACAGTTAGTGTCGCGAAAAACCACACACGGAAGCATGGCGCTACTGTGCTCATGCGTAGACCAATCGGATTGCTCAACGAATGAACGTGGAGAATGCTGACCACTTAATCAAATCAAACCCGTATTCATTACACTTAGAAGCTTAATTACTCGAAGTGGGGTGAAAATAAACTATCCTAAAAATCCCTAAGGTTTAATGCAGTAGGTAAAACTCCGAGCGAACTTAAAGAACGGTACGTAACACGTTCTATGTTCTATGTTAGAGGGTATGGTTTCCGCACTTAGTCCTACATGTGGACCATTGTACGTGGGCCATGGCGGCCGTCGGTGGTTTTTATTCCAACCAGCCCACCTCCCTCCAGAAGCCGATCAAAGCTTCTGGTCTGTTGAGAACCTCTGTGTAAGATCCGAGTGTCCCGAGGGTTTCTGTTCTAATCTGGGTAACGCCTGTGCACTCAAAGAGCACGTGCGCAACGGTCTCGTCCGACTCCATGCAAGCTCTGCACAGAGGGCTGTCCGTTATACCTATTGTGTAGAAGTGTTTGAACATTCCCAGCGGGTTTGATATGTTTATGTTGAGGTCGTGTGAAAAGACTCCAACTCCGGTCCCAGATCCGGTCTTCGAGCCGTCGGTGTATACTCTCATCTCGTTCGGGCGTGAGTAGTCACACCGTTCTTCCGAGAGAACGATGTTGTAGTGCTTTTGGAAGTAGTGTTGCTTCGGGGTTTTGTCGCAGGGTGATGCTAACATCGGCTGTCGTTTGACTGCATCCTCCTTTATGCGTGTGTGCCTGACCCTAGAATCTTTGCTTAGGGTTCCCGATATATGGAGCCTAAAGGCAGCCAGGGTCGCCTCCTCCCGCACGATGAGGTGTAGGGATGGCAGCCCAAGCATTGCCTGTAGGGCAGCAGTGGGTGTAGTTCTCATGCAGCTAGTGATTGCTACACAAGCAAACCGCTGCAGTTTTTCGAGATCTTTTTGGGCTCTGCTCAGGTCTGTCCTAGGCCACCAGACTAACGAGCCGTACGTGATAATTGGTCTAATGACAGTAGTGTATAGCCAGTAGGTTACCTTTGGGTTAATCCCCCAGTTTCTGCCAAGCATTCGCTTGCACTGCCACAGAGATATGCTGGCTTTTGTAGTGATGTAGTTGGTGTGTTTTGCCCAATTCAGCTGTTTATCCAAATATATGCCTAGGTACTTGGTTTCGGTTGATAGGCTTAGGGTAGTTCCGAAGAATCGTGGTAGTTGTAGTGTCGTCAGTTTCCTCTTTTTTGTAAAGAGGATCAGTTCGGTCTTTGTGGGGTTGGCGGTTAGCTGGTGTCTGTTGCACCAGTCCTCTACTATTTTCAAAGCTTGGCGCATAAGGTTGCATAGGGTATTTTCGTGGGTGCCATTTATTATTATGGTTATATCATCGGCATAGCCTACAGTAAAGTAGCCTTTGTCATTGAGTGTTCTGATGAGGCTGCCTACAACCAAGTTCCACAGAAGTGGCGAGAGAACGCCCCCCTGCGGGCAGCCCTTCGCCACAATGGCCCTTGTGGTGTCGTTCACTGTTACCTGTACAGCTCTCAATTTGAGCAGATTTGTGATCCACCCGCTCAGGGTCGGGTCTATATTGTGTCCGTCGAGGGCCATGTTGATGCTACCAAACGTAGTTTTGTTAAAAGCGCCCTCGATATCAATGAAGACGGCTAGTGCTGAGCATTTGTGGTCCACCGCGCATTCAATCTTGGAAACTACGCTATGTAACGCAGATTCCGTTGATCTGCCTGTGGAGTACGCATGTTGTCGTTTATGAAGTGGTTTTGCCTGAAGAGGTCCGTCTCGAATGTATCTATCACAGAGTCACTCTAGGGTTTTCAGTACGAAGGATGTGAGGCTTATCGGCCTATAGGCTTTGGGTTGTGTGAGGTCGGATTTGCCTGGTTTGGGTATGAATATGACTTTCACTTCGCGCCAAGCTAGGGGTATGTGTCTGAGTGCTATACAGGCCCGGAAGGTCTCCACCAGGCATGGTGTCATTATATCAACCTCCCATTGTAGGAGGGCTGGAAAGATGCCATCCAGCCCAGCGGACTTATAGGGCTGAAAGGTGTTGATGGCCCACTTTATCCGGTCTTCTGTTACTATATTGCGGGCTCTAGACCAGTCTTGATCCGTTGGGGTCCATTCTGGTTCAGCTTCCCACACCTTGTCCTCTAGGAGTTTGCAGTCTGGGAAGTGAGTCTCGAGGAGGATCTTACTGGTTTCATGGTCATTTAGTGTGTATGAGTTGTCGGGTTTTTCAGCGCGCCGAGGGTTCGGTCCTGATCAGTTGATAGGATTTTCCTTACCCTTGCGGCTTCATTATTGGTTTCGATGGATTCACAGAACTTCCGCCATGCTGTTCTTCTGGCAGTTCTGATTTGCTTTTTGTATGTATGTTGGGTCTCTTTGTATGACTCCCAGTCGTCCGGAAGTCTGGTGTTTTTGGCTCTGTTGAATTGCTTACGTAATGCATCTCTGAGTTTACTAAGTTCAGCGTTCCACCAGGGGTTCCTCTCGCTGTTAGTTATTTGCGCCCTTAGTTTGCAGCATGCATGGTATGCCTCGGTAATATATTCTGATAGTTTGTATACGGTGTATTCTAGTTGTGCGTGGTCTGTTATGGTTACTAGTGATAGGTGTCTGCCTAGTAGGGAGGCTAGGAGGCGCTTATACCCGGGTACATTGGTGCGCCGCGGGTTCCGCCTAGGCACTGGTTTACTTGTGTTGGTAGTTAATGTAAAGCGAATCCTTCTATGGTCTGAGCAAGAAGGCTCACCGGATACGTGCCAGTTTGTGATAAAGTTTGTTGCATTTTCTGTTGCAAGGGTTAGGTCTATGATCGTTTGCCCTCGGACTGTGACCCAAGTGGGTTCAGCACCACGGTTAACAATGTTAAGGTTAGTAGAAAATAAATAGGTGGATAGTACCTCTCTTCTAAGGTTCGGTGCGTCGCTGCCCCAGAGTGGGTAGTGAGCGTTTGAGTCGGTGCAGATGATCAGGTCCAGATTGGCATGCTCGCAGTGTTGTACCAGGTCGGTCATCTCTTTTGGCGGGCAGTTTGCGTCCTCGCCTGGCATGTATACCGAGGCCAATACAACATCGGGAACGTCGCCTTCGGTCTGGAGCCTGACAGCTGTCAGGTCTCTGGAACAGAACTGAGTGAGTGGTGTGGTAGGAATTCCATTGGGTATGTAGGCGCAGGTTCTTGGTTTGTCTGAATTATGTGTGTTGAGGATTAGCTTACCTCCGATGTTGCCGAGGCCGCATATCCTATTGTTCCTGATCCATGGTTCCTGGATCAGTGCGATGGTTCGGGGTTTTACCTCCAGTGCCCTGCGCAAGCTAGCCGTGGCAGTTTGGCTATGCTGGAGGTTGGTCTGTATGATGTTTAGGGTCTTTGAAGCCAGTAGGGTGGAGTTAGTCGGAGATAGATCCATCGGACGGTATCTCCGCTTCCTCCACTCTGGCTTGGTATGTCTGTTGATCACATAGCGACGAGGCGAGGAGTTGCTCGTTCCAACCAGGTGATCCGGGCGATATGGTGACAACATCGGCCATTGCCGCACGGGCCATGACCTCCTCGAGGTGGGCGATATCCGGTTCATTCGTCTGTGTCGATGTCAGTGCTGTCTCTTTCACTACTGTACTGTCAGTCTTTGTGGTGGCACACCCAGGGTCAAAAAAAGTCCCACAGTTGTTGCCACCGACGGTAGGTAGTTGCCCTGTACAGCGACCACCTGGCGATGTCATACCAAGTGTTCTGACGAATCAGAACACTTTGGAGCCGGGCCACGTCACCTCCGTAACGAGGGACGAAAAACGAGGCTCGGACACGGGTGGGCACGTCAGATTGTCGTAGTACCGTAAGTGTGGGGTCGGTGTCTGGTAGTCGGATTTTGGGCGCATTTTGCGTCAACCAAGTCAGGGCATAGTCGTCCTCGCACCACATCTGCACGGTGCCTCCGCTACCCTATACGCTACCCTATACTATAGAAGGAGGGGAGTGGTGTTGTCGAATCCGTGTTCATCAACAGGTCTTCGAGGCCTGACTTTATTAGTTCAGCCTCATCCCTAGTCAGGTCTCTGGATGGGGTAGGGAAGCAGATCGCCACGGCCAGCCGCGCAGGTATATCCTTCGTGGCTCGCGCGTAGGTTTTCTGCTCCCCCTGGGCGGAGTGGACCCTCACACGTTTGGCGTCCCCCTGAAGTGCACTCGGTGAGGCTGTGTCGTCAGGGCACACTCTCTTCGCCGGCCCTGTACCGCTTGGTCCAGGCTGCGGTTTGGAGGTGCCTGGCAAGTTGTCTGCCAGCTGCGCCTGTGCTGTCTTGGTCGAGTTCTATCGTGGGTATGGTCTGTGTTATGGGGTCGACTGGCGGCCCTGGCAGACTCTGTTGCGTTCGGGAGCTTTTCGCGCCGGGTTTCCCCTTCGCGTACTTGCCCCTGCCCGCTTCGTTCCGCGTCCGGCCACTTTGCGCGCCGGGTTGCCCCTTCGCGTACTCGTGGCTGGTCGCGTACTGTTATTTCGGCGTCCGATCGCATTTCGCGCTGGCTAGTGCCTTCGCAGTCCTGCTTTCGGTCGCCTACTTTCCCGTCCCGGGCAGTGATTTTTGCGCGCTTCTTCAGCAGTCTTACTTCGTCAGCCGGGAGGGTGGTAGAGCTGCCAGCTCCGTCATCCTTCCCTGTCGCCCTCTGTCTGTGTTTGTCTTGGTCATACTCGGGGTTAGTGACGCTGTTCCGCACAATACTCTGTTGCCAGAGGCTCGTGGGGGGAGTTATGCGTTGGGTTGCGGGTACTGGCGCGTTGATCGCGGCCGAGTTTGCGTGTGTAGGCGCGTTAGTCGCGGCCGGTGTTGAGAGGTTAGGAGCGTTAGTCGCTGCCTGGTTTGTAGGCGCTGAAGAGCGCTGTGATATCTTGCAGTCTGTTGCCCCTCCCAGAATACGTTGGGGCTGACCGCCGTGGCGGTGTGGGATTCCCCGGCCTGGCCGGGACCCACCTGGGTAGTTTTTTCCACGTTCTGCATTATATCTTTTTTTTGGGGGTGGGCTTTTTTGGAATCGAGGTTACCCCTCCTCTGGGACCGACGGGACATAGGGATAGGAAGGAAGGCATTTGGTGAGAGGTTGTGGGTAATTTGGGTTCACCTTAGGTCTGGGATTAGGCCTAATGATTTGGGAAACGGCAGGAAATTAGTGGATAGGGAGGGATGGTTTTATTAGGCGTTCAGGTTCATGGGAGGTAGGGTATCTAGGTTACCCTGAGCCTGGGATTGGGCCTTCGGGAACTTCTCTTGTCTGGGATCTCTTACAAGATGCTCCGGCCGGGATCGACCATTCTAGACGGTCCCGCAGCCGGAGTTGGGCTATCCGCAACCTGCCCACCCGCTCGGTTGCAAGAGAAGAAGTGCCTGGCGATCCGGGTCGCCCCACCGCGGATGTACGCATACATTCGTGTTGGAGCAATCCAGCTCGCCCCGAGGGTACGTAATACGTATTAACCAGTATCTAGGTTGTGGATGTCAGGTGCCTACCTGACATAGTCAGTCGCTCCATGTAAAGTACTGGTATTCAGCTGCATTCAGAAGTTGATGACACACGTAGTTATATGTACACAGAGAAGAATTTAGAAATAAGAGAGCATTTGAAAACACGTAGTTTCTCCAGAAACTCTTCTCATCGGTATAGAGTACATTAGATAGTCGGTAAACAGTAGGGATTTTTTAAGGTTTCAGGCAGACGGTCCATGAACGGATGACCGTTTTAGAACCATTAAAATCCGATAGCCGGTTTCTTACGACACCTATAAAATGTGGGACCTACTTATGGGCCAACTTTTTCTTGCTATTGTATTATGGCGGAATGTGTCCTGCATTAAGATATCTTTACCTATCTTTAGGTAGGTACTGTAACCTGATAATGTTGTAACATCCAACCTCCGCAAGTCCGTTATAATTAGATGTCACGATTCATACGAGACAAACATTAATGTTTCTAGAGAATAGAAGAAAAACTGTAGGTGTCAGATCTTCGCTGACATGCTAAGGGACAAGAAAAATAATGTGAATGTGAAATCGTAGAACCAAGAAGATTCTTGGAATAATTATTAAACTTACAGACAGACCGTGTTTAATTTACTCGTCCCGGTACTGTGAGCACGTAAACCGCTCACAGTACTAATTTACTACATTTTATGTAAAAAAAGATACTTCTTACTTATCTGCAAACAACACAGTTCAAAGACAACATTTTAAAAGTACAAACTTCATTCCTCCTAACTTCCACTAAACCTTAAGCCCAACTCTAAAATTTTAAAACACGCCGCGTTCACAATTTATTCACGGAAATTACAATTTCGCGATCTTTCTCATGATGTCGTCGGAGCCCTGTTCGCCATTACAGTGAGCCAAATGAGCCCTGAAACCGTTGTCCGAGAACGGCGAGATAAAGCACCGCCCGCCGCCTCCGAAGAATTGATGCTATAAACTTGATTGAATATTTTCTCTTGCACGTTATACCGTTATACTCTTTACCGTCGAGACCGGAGATTTATGGAGGTGAACCTAATCTACCAGCCAGTTTTTTGTTCAAGAATAAAGGAAATATGTTTTTTCTTTATGCTTTTACGACGATACTTATATTTATACATATATATATTTGGCGAAATGTCTTGAGGGTCGTGTGGCCTGATTTATTTTAAAAACGTTTTTATTAGCGGGGTAGGTTTTTAAAGTATGTGGAGCTACGTACATGTTTTATTTAAGTTTGAACCGAACATATTATTTTACCTGACTTGGCTGTTATGTGGCATCTTGGCCTCACAAATCTTAATTCAGAATTTTATATTACAGTCGTAACTATTAATCGTGACTCGTTCTTTTCACAAGGTAATGAGTAGGAGTAACTTTTACAATTGTTTCAACACGGAAGTCTTACAACTGTGTTTTGATACACCACCTCCAGAACAATGTATTGTTTGTAACTTGCCCAACTTGGGAAACTTACTCAGGACCTATTTAACCTTGAAGATCTACGGAAACTGATTACGTGACCCAAAGTTCAGCGGCATCTGGGTTGACATAGAAAACAATCGAGATGGTCAAAGATCTCAGGAAGCCTGATCAAATCTGTTCAGTATACTTACTCGTCATGTTAAAGTCTAAAAAAAAACTGAATTTCAAAATTTTATCTATTATTTGTTAATCTGGGCATGTTTTTTTTGTTATAGGTAGTTGTTGAAAAACTCGCACCATCGCCAATTGCATCTTCACTTAACAGCCGCTGTTTTTTGTATAAAATCTCGCCGTGGAAGTTAGCTATCTACGGTAGGATGATAGTTCACTTCACCTTAGTGAAAACTAAGGTGAAGTGAGCTATAATCCCACCGAGTGTAAGTTTTTACAGAGTAGGTAGGCAGGTAATCTAGAAGGAGAAAAAAATAAATGAGCACACAAAAAAATAACTGCATTTTAGGTGATGGTATTATTTATTGCATTGAAATAAAAAAAGTTCCACGAAAGACAAAGACCACGGGAGAAAACCTACAACCAACGTGCACTAGACTTCTGTCTTCATCTAGAGCGAACTTCTCACATCTTTTTGAAGTCGCTGCAGCGTCCTATATTTTTGCGTCGCTTGTCTCGTCGGATTGTTTTGGGGTTCCTTCGATGTTGTGCAACAAACAACTTGTATAAGCCTTCCACAAATGATCACATATGTTTGTCGTCATTTTGACGACAGATATTAATGAACGAATCATGAAATCAGAGTTTATTGCCGAGCTGTCCATAGCAATATATTTATGCTCGTGACTGAGTTCAGCTGCTCCGGCCACTAAAGATTTAGCGCACAGTTTTATTGCTCATCTTTAATGTCGCACATCTTTCATGTCTTGCTTTATAGAGGTAACATAAGACATGTTTGATTTTATATAATCTTGATAAGTTTTAAATATTTGTATTGTAGAAAGAAAGTTGCACATTATAAACAATTAATTTAAATAAAATTTCAGTATTATTATTATTTGCCCATGATTGTTAAAAAGTCTTAATACTATGTTAGTATTAAAATCAAATGATCAAATCATGATTTGATTTGTCAATAAATTCAAAATCAAAGCATAAAATCACTCAGGTCCTAAAATCATAGTATCATCTAGTCACATAAATCTGGATGAATCACAGCACTGCTGACTCTGGCCTCACAGCTCCTTAAATAATACAGGTAAGTGATTTTCTGCGTATCCGCGAGCAAGATATAAAATGCTGATGTGTTTGACAAAGTGTTTTTTTTTGTAAATCCAGCATATTGAAAAACTCGCAAAGATAAAACAATAATAATTTAAAGACAAAATTTAATCTGCATCAAATTCCTTATTTCTTCTAAAGCCAATAAGAACCCCGATCGACTAATTCTGAAACACCACGCGCGAAGGCTACCTACAACATTTGTGTTCTAGTCCTTCTGGAGCGAACAAACGAACAGAAACATTACCGTTAGCTAAACTAGACACAGGATGTACGTATCTTAACTTATTACTCAGTTACTTATTGTTCAGTTTTATGGATATATATAGAAGACATAAGACTTGTTTCATTTTCTACAAACTGAACCAATTTTTTTTTGTAAGTATTTAAATTTAAAAACCACAATATATTGTACCTAATGTTTTAACTTAATTTGGTTCAAGTGCTTTTCTGTGGTTCTATCTCTAGTAATTTACTTAAAAATCAGAACTTGAAAATCTTGTATTTTTTGTGTACAAATTAAAATTATCAGTAAGAATATATAGGTTTTCCCTTCATGAGTATGAAAATTAAAAAAAAAACAGTATTTGTTTTATGTATATTTTAGTAGGTTTCAAAATAACTGTTCTTAACCTTTAGCAGTTTGAAAAGAAATCCATCCTAATTCCAACAGAACGACTGGACTGACATTTAGATAAATATTTAACACGAGGAATCAAGGGTAGCGTCGGGATCACTCGGGACTATAATCTTTATAAAAGCGTGAATGATGCGCACAATTCGAGTACCTGCTATTTATTTATAGTACAAACATGCCAGTTTGAGTGAAAGGGGTATTTTTTGTGAGCCGTGACGAGGCGCGGTCTCCCGGGCTTGTCTTACCGTTATCGGGGACCCAGGGCCTCAGGCCCCCGGGACAGGGCTATAAATCTGCCGAGGACATGCCCTGGCATCGCGTCCCGTGATGACGAGCGGGTTTGCACTCGAATTCAATGTTTTGGAAGATATTCTTCTTTATTCGTGTGTATTTGCTGTTATACAAACATCGCTATGATGGTTTTGTGTGGAAAAGCTTTTGAATAATTTCTGCATAGATTTTTGGGTTAAAACTGTCTGAAAATCTGTTTCGTAGTCTTTTTGTAGAATTCGGCTACGCCTCGTAGCATCCTGCTACGACGTAGACGCTGTTTGCATCGAAAGTGACTCAATGATTACCATTTCAGGTAGATGGGCCATTGAATCCAAACGAACGTTGTGGTTCTGGCCATTTCTATCCACAGTTTGTTCGTAGTACGTAGCAGTCTAGGTTTATTTTGTAAGATTATCTAAAACGAGAATTTCGTTTTATACTTATCCGATTAGCTATAATTTGGAATAAGGAAAGTTTCAATTCTATCGTGAAGTCGAAACACAATATGCAAATACAATAAAAGCAAGCACAAGTTCCATTATTATAGGAAGTTAGCGTACGTCCCTAGAGATTTAAAATGCGACGTAGCGCTCCAGATATTGTATCGCGAATAAATATATTCAAGTCTTTCAGCAAACAAGCGGGACATAGACTGCAATTGTGTTAAAATTCGCTTGTTGACAGAATTGCAAGTTTCAGAACATTGTCGTAACATCCGTAGCAATGCAATGCTACGAAGTTAGGCGGTGAGCTTCGTAGCCACTCGTAGCATGCGCTACGAAGCGTAGGCTTTATAACTAGATTATGAAACTTGCGTCTACGAAATTGTTAAAGAGAACTTGCATACCTTAAGATATTATTGTTCCATTAAGGTTCCTTAACAAATGGTGCTTGGGTTGATGTGTCGTTAAAGTAATTTGGGTCCAATTATCTAAAGTATGCTCAGTGGCCATTCAAATGTAAATGAGATGCAATAAAGAATTATAAAGACAATTTACTTTTCGTTCCGGACTCGTTGTATATTTGAATAAATCCGAGCAAACGTAAGTAAAAACGTTTCTTATAAGTATGGAGTTATGTAGAACTCTTTGCTACATATTTTCTTCCTCCATTTCTGTTGGATGTTTCATCTTTTTCTGGCAGGCGTCGTGTGGATTCATCAGGTAATCTAACTTTTCTAATCAAGCTCTTCCTGGATACTAAAGCTTCCTCTGTCTATGCATATTTATAATATGCTTATGCTCGTGTATTGAATCTGAGTATCAGTGTAGGTATCGTGGTTGGAAAATTCTATTCGAAATTTTCGTTACTATATTTCGTAAGGATTTCTGAGACAACATACGGTTTTGGTTTGATCCAAATGAGATTCTATGAGTATTGTATGTGTGTTAATGTATAATTAAAGAAGTGAAGACCCGTAACAGCGCGGTCGGATTTTACGATGACAAAGTAGATGCTGGCTCGAATCTGCTCGTTCACACAATTAACGGGTGTAATATAGTCAAGCCAACGAGGGCTTTCACTTTATTCCTAAAAAACAAGAAATAAAGAAATCTCCAGTTCCAAGCTTACAGAGAACGCGTAGGAAAAGAATACGTTTTATAAACTACAAAGCCAGTCGTTTTCTATTACTTTTTCAATTTTCTTTCAAACGTGTCTGAGAAATGTGGGGCGTACTTTATCCATAAACACGCGCTTGCGACGCCCTCTGGCGTCGTATTCTAGTACTGCACATTATTACATTTCGCTGGACGGAAGCATCTGAAAAATATGCAACATTATGTATTATCAGAATGCCTTTGTGTCGGCTCGTAAGCACGCTTTCAGATATTCGCTGTCGGTGATAGAAAAGATATTTTCGGCATGGAAACATTCTGGTATTTCATGGAAAAATACGATGGATCCAACGATATGTAAGTGGCTCACGTGCCCCAACTTCTGGCATGATTTATTCGAAAATAGATCTATTGTGTTGCGCAAAACGATATCTTTTTATCCTGTAGACGTCCTTTAGCAAACCTGTTCGGCTCATATGTTTATGAGATTAACTCGGCACTGAGTTTCAATCAATACTCGTGGATGTATTTCGTCTTAAGCGATACGCATTAATATAACGATGAACAGAAGTTTTGAACCCATTCAAAATATTGTTGTCGTGGATCTGAATTCAACTCTGTCGTCCATCTTAGTAGACGAATAGGATCGTTGTAATGAGTATAATATTATCACCACGATTGTCAGCCATATTGTGACGTTCTGATGATCGACAAATTTCCGCTAAAATAAACTTATCTCATTTCGACATCTGTGGTGACCTAAGTATTCTTAGACACCCTATTTTCGGAAACCTACCAGTGTCTGATATTTTTTCGAACAAGTATCGTTACTTGTTGTTAATGTCAAATTGATGATCAGCACCAAGATTCTCTAAAGACCTTCCAATATTTCCTTGTGGTCTATTTCTAATGGGACCTTTCAGAAAACTTTCCCTTTATGACAATTTTAACCACACAAATTAATAGTTACTCCAACTCGACCACTATTCTGTGGTTGCGGTAAAGTTAGAAGTGGTTCGCCTGGCCCAAGACTTAGCACAATTTAATCAGTTCTGCACAGTATGAAAGCCTTCAGAAGACGTGCCTGCAAGCCCTGCGCGGTGGATTATAGCTGTTTATTGTAACTGCAATCTTAACTATGTACACAAGGAGGTTGGCTCAACAGTGATCGCCGTGACTAAACATACCTCCCCATAACGCAACACCATGAACAAAGGTCTAATATAAAATTAAGCCAGATTTCCCTTCATTATGGCGAATCAGCGTAAAAACCCCATACAACGAGAATAATAGCGTCATAATCTCCCGCGGAATACGTACAGTGCTGAATCGAATTGAATCATCTCCGCGGAGATTACATCAAAACGGTCTCACCTAGAGCGAGCTCGAACAAAAAACTTGTTCCCGGTGCGAGGGCAGGCTGTGCTGCCATCTCGCGCGTTGCTAGGAGACGCGCCGATCAATACAGCCTCCGCCGGGCTGCCTAATTACCCGGCCCCCGCATACCGCCCGGCCCGCGCCGTCCCGCCAACCCCCGCAACCCCGCCGCCCTCGCCCGAGGAAACTTCTCGCCGCCCGCCCCGACCACACCGACGCTGCTGGATTTAAATATCGAATGACAGAATTCAAATTCAAATATTTTTCGCTTTGCGCCTTTGTTTGTTTTGACGAAGGCTCTTATTTATATTTTTTTTGTAATTACCTTTTTTCGTTTATTTGACACGGGCTTCTGTAAATATTTTTGTTTGGAATTTCGTTGAGCGCCGTAGGTGTCCAACGAGGGGATTTGGGGTGCCTTTTATTACCTTTATAAATACGAATCCTGATGATTACGAAGCACTTTTCGTTGAAAGTCAAAGATCAAAGTCGGGGAAAGTAGGTCTCGTAAGAAGAAATAAATATTACATTTACTACGATATGTCATAACAAAAACCCTAGCAAAACAAAGTACCTACAAAAACAAAAGAACATAACAAGTTTAAAAACAAATTCGTGAAACAAAGCTTTTACTGCATGATTTATTAATGGCTCTAGCGAATTAGGCCCTCAGATTAGGGAATAGATAATGGTCATTAATAATGCAGGTCCACAACAAACCCGAAACCTCGCAGTTTGCGTTAAAGATGTGTTGTGTATAAACCATGGTAGGTAGATATAAAGGTGACATTTTCCCAAGCAGGTGCGTGATCCCGCGAGTAAAGTTTGTGAATATAATGCGACGCCACTCTGATATATTGGAATATGATACGAGCATTTGAGTTACAGATGAGAGTGTAGTCTCGTTGAAGTATAAATAATATAAGCTGTTTATATTTAGAGTAAACGAAGTAATACCTACGATGTACTAAATGTTCGTCGGTTCAAAGTTGCCAAATACCACGGTGATAAATTTAAACAACGCATGATATCTGGTTAGACTTAATGAAAAAAAGAAAATTAAACATAACGGTAACTCCTAAGTAGTAAAGAGTTATTGAATGGTGCCAATGGTCCACTTTATTAAACCATTATATAGATAGATGAAGTAGGTACTCAATATTTTCGTGGACCGTACCAACAATATGATGTACTTAGCAGGTACATTGTATTTAGATTGAAATATTAAAACGATGCTGGCATAGCTCTAAATATCGGTAGTGTTTGGTATAAACATGAATAGTTCAAAATTGTTTATTTTCTATTTATACACCAAACAAGTAACAAAATATATGTAAGTAAGATATCCTTTTTTGTTACTTGCGTTTGGTCCATTCTTTGTAAGTCTCCTGCTGCTCCTTGTATCAGTAGATGTAACCGTTTGCTCAACATACGTCACTATTCGAATTTGTAGCATTATTTAAAATATACACTACAAATATACACCATAGAAATGTTCCGTTACCATTCAGACACCCACACATAAAAGGCTTAACTACGTTTTTCGCGCATATAAAATATATAATTGCTGGCGTTTCTACCCTCCTAGCCATAGCGACACCTACGCAATAATAACACGTTGCGTCTGAATCGAAACATAACCGATTCCTCTATCACTTAGAAGCATCGTCCATTGCTTCCTATCCATTTTGTTGATCAGCTTTTTCGTTCAGTTCACAACCTACTAACGATATTCAAAGTGGCCCAGGACACGTCAAGTAGGTCGTCACCTACTCGTCTTGCAAATTCCAGCGCTCTACACGTCATTCATACCTAAAAGCATAGTTTCCATTTCTTATTGAATATCAGTTGGCTCAGAGCTGTAACAATGGCGGCACTGCGACATGTATGCCCACGCCCGATCACTTCCTTTGTTCGTAAGTGCCCTTTGATCGAGCCGACTTCCTGTTACGCTCTCTGATTAATTTCAGACAGCTCGCCCAGCCGAAGGTATGTACCTACTGGTCTAGATATATTTTATACGGGGTGGGTGGGGAACGAACGAGGAGGCTGCGATTTTCTTACAGTATTTTTGCTGTTTAAAATTATTTTGTGAATGGTTTTCTCGTAGAATTGAGATTTTTCTATTTATTATACAAAAGCTGAGTTACTAAAGACTGACGTCAAGTGTTAATATGAATGGCCATTACGGGCTCATAACGTACTGCCAATGGTTTGCCAAACATTACCCAATTGTTTGCCAAACATAAATTATCAACTGTTGTCTAGAAGCTTCGTGTTAAACAGAGAAAGATTTTGCTGTCGGATAGTATGATCATTATTCAAGACTTAATCCACAGATTGTGATTTCGACTGTACAGTTTACGTTTTTAGATAAATTAATGAGTCAGTTTTATATTATCATATAATCTGTCAAGTAAAGTGTCTTAACTCGAGGCATTTGGACCTACCCATACCTTGATTAATCACTGTATTACAAGAGATGATTTATTTCAGTGAAAGTTTATGATGGTTGGAAACTTACGCCCAAGTTTCCCTTAGGTTCATGTCAGTGTCAAACCTGTTATATTCAAGGGGTTTTGGTAGTACGAATGTAATATTTTTGGTGTGAGAGAAACAGAGACTGGGTAAAATTATAAGAGTTTAATATTAAGTGAATTATTCTTTTTATCCGACCTTTTAAACTATTATTACATTGTTTTTTTTCCTGAAATAAAGCCGGTATTTTATGAGTTAGAAAAGGAATAATATATGGGTGGTGTTAAGTAAAAGATTAAGGCACTAATAGGACACGTGCACTCAAATTTGGGTGGTGCTCTACTGATGACCAAGATTATGTCTGGACTTTAACGACAAATGTTTACCTATTTGTCACTTAAAAAAAGATCTTTTGATACCTATCAAAATTAAGCACTTTTGAAAGAACAATTTCATATAAAAACCTTTTTAAAACCTCAGTCATCCTTAATCCATTTAATTTCATGCCATGTTACCTGAAAACTTTGAAAGAGAAAAATCTTCACCGTTCTATTTTATCAGTGAATAGACAGGCGTTATTCGGTATTACCCGCAAGGTTCCCTCTACCACACCCAGGGGACCAGATGAGGCAACCTTTTCTCGGAGAGGGTTGCGTCATCAGTTCTGTAGAAATAAGGTTAAATATATTGATCTAATTTCTGAGTTAATGTTTGGGCTGTCACCATAAATGTAGATTGCTTATTGGTTACGCACGGTTTTTATTAACGAATAACTACTTTACTAAGGACTGATTTTTCAATAGTCAGATAATATCTGAGGGATAATAAATAAATATTCTGATTTCACAGCTTTTCTATGGAAAATATGTCAAAATGAGAACTACAAATTTACATTCGTAACATTCGATTAGCGATGACGAATGTCACGTGGTCATATGTCACAGTGTATTATCATAGTGAAGCGATAGCGATTGTAGAAATAGAATCGCTCTAAAGCGAATACCATTTGTCTAGGCTCTCTGTTATATTTATTCTCAGTCAGCCCTCTAGACACACTTTTCTAAACAAGAACACTGTCAAATGTAGAACATGTCTTAAATAAACCTTCATTATGCCCCCACACTTGCATGAAGTCATCACCAATATATCCAAGTCGACTTAACGCTCAAATGGACTGCTATAATCAGACCTTTTCAAATGGTACGGCACTGAGCTCCGGCTTTCGCATTCAGTTGCCACTAAAAATAAATGCAATCAATATCGATTTAAGAGAACATTCATGTGTATCTTTTTATACTTAGCATTTTTAACTTATTGCCTTCATAAGGTAACATACGATATGTACGTACCTATCACTTTACGCAATTTCAGTCGCGTGAGGCATCTTAGACTTACGTCAATACTTACGCGTCAATAACAGATGTATACTTTAGAGATCTCTCTGTTAGCTATACTCCGGAGTATGAATTACGTCATTACTTAGTATATGGGAGAACGGGCATAGATGGACTAGTGATCCCCTGGGGATGAAACGTCCACTGTGGAATTTGCTGTGATTGCGATATTGACTCACTAAACATGAAACAACAATTCAATTCAATTCAGCATATTAGTCATTGGTACTAGATGTCCACTGAGCACCTACACTATCTGCCAACTTGTTTACTAAAACTTCATATTTTTTCTTCTAAGTATTTATAAATACTTAGAATAAATCGTCATCATGTGAATTCACTACCCAAGTCGCTTTACGCCCTGATAGCATAATTCAGTGGAAATCTTTAGATTGAAGTAGAACTTATTCATAAAATACTGCTTTATAGTGTACCAGTTTAAAGCTTCATATAAGGCCATGCAAACCCAAGTTTTCTAAAGGAAATGTTCAGAATGAAGCAGAAAATAAAACTCATTGAAGCTTAGAATGAGAGAAAAAAATAACAGCAACGGAAACAGGACTGGCAGAAATGAATTCTATATAAAGATGAAATCAAGGGACTTTTTCAGTTTTTTATCGGACGTCCGTCTCCGGTGCCGGATGAAGTTTAACACTGGCGACGAAGTTCGTGGTGGCAAGTGAGTTTTGTGGCACTTTTTGTGTACGTCAGTAATGCCTGGCGAGGTGACATGGGGCAAATTGGATTGAACTGCCGGCAGACACAAACGAGACAGTGCATATTACCGGATATTTTTGCCACTTTTCCCGTAATCTTGTAATGGCTGGAGAGGGTTGCGATGTGTCTGAAAATGGAGAGAAAAATGAACATATTTTATTTTTGTGTCATGCCAGATTATCTTACCGTGTACGTACATCATTCGAATTATGGGATTTGTTTGTGTAAAGTATTTGCTTCTCCTAAGAAAAGCTAAAGACCTTTTATCTACATGTATTTATAATCTGTATAGAAAGATTGTAAATCTATGTAAATACAATCTGTATCATATTTACTCGTAATCTTCTTGTATGTAGGAAGATTAAATAAACTATTCACGCAACATTTCTTATCAGAACTTCCCTTCAAGATGATAAAAATAATATCTCTAAATAACAAAGGAAGCGCGAAATGGTTCTTTAATTACTTTATCCAGGAGCGCCACCTACGTGTTATTTAATACTTGGCAAGGAATTGAAGGACACTAAGTGATAGATGAGGCTCTACGGTACGGTAAGGAAAGTCTATTTCTTAGAGCATGTGAGCGATGGCTGGCCAACTGTTTGTTCTAAAAGATGACAGTAATTTGTCTTTGTTATCTATTTTAAAGTAAGACGAAAGTTCGTTTCGAAAAGCTGAAATAGAAAAATAAGTTCTGCAGCGACCATATTCAAAAATGTAACCATTTTAGTAAAGGTGACTTCTAATAAAACCTGCTAACCGTTTTTTTATGAAATTTTTTATGGAAAGCCATTAATGATAGAGAAAACAAACAATTAAAAATAAAACGTTATTGGCATTCATAAAATTTTTCATCGCCTCTGGCCACTGGCTGTTAGTGACAAGTCGAACCTCTTGAGAGGAAAATAAATATGATATTTTCCTTTAATTCTTTAATAAATTCTGTACAACCCTTTTAGCACATAATTATATTTTTTATTAATTAATTTAACTCGTTTTGTTTTCTAACATGGTCATTAAAATTTTATAAATATTTGGTTTATAAAATAAAAAACAGATAGGTAATGACTGGTTTTGAAAAGAAAGAGTGTCCATGGAGTTTCTTGCCCGTTCTTCTCCATAGGTATCTACTACGCTTTGGAATGGGCAATTAGCTTCATATTTCTGACTGACCGACTCCTTGACAATTCAAAAGTGCCTGTAAATGGTTTAATTGAAATAAATGCTTTGAGTTTGAGTTTGAAAGACTAAAGTGTGAATAGTCTAGATCTGTGGTACAAAAAAGGAAAATAAATGCCTTGTTATTTATTACCTGTGGTTCTGGGGTGTATTGTCAAAAGTTTGTATTGTTTTACATGCTACTACAAGGTTATTATTGCTAATGATTACAGTAATTTAATATATTTACATGATAAATAAAATGTGCATTATTGATTGTTGAGAACATTTTGGAATATCATAAAATAAATGCGTGGATGTGTCGTCTTGTGAAATTTGTGTCAACTATATTAACGATGGTAAGATGGACATTTTCAATGCTGCACTGAAGCAGATTTTGAAGACGCAGAACTGAAGCAAACTAAAATGGTAATTTCATAATACTGCATGTTCGTAGGCTTTTAAAACTAACGCAAGTCGTAATATCCAATGGATAAACGGTAAACTATTACTAGGACTTAGATAATGACTGATGGACTAGATAAGGACTTAGATGATGGACGTGTTAATATGTAATAATATATATATATAATGTGTAATAGATGGTTAGCTTATACCTAATTCTAGTCATTCATTAGATTCTTCAATCATTGGTACGTTACCAGTGTATCACTTTTAAAGGCTGCATGGATCAAGTAAATTTTTAACCATTAAGATTGTTCGTGTAGGATGTTCTGTCCTATTTATAATGTGAAATTGTTTTGTACATTATAGTAATAAAAGTTGATCATTTAAAACAACACACGAGATAAAAAGTTTGTCACTTCTATCAAAATATCAGAGAAATGTTCAGACGGTAATAAGAAATCGTTTTAATTCGTGATTAATTCGTTGTGTTGCTGAGTTTATGCGAGTGTAGATACTATTATACGTGGGACACTCAGAAAGTTTTGCAAAAATAAAAATTATATGTTCTATAGGGATTATTTAAAATTAAATCTTTTCAACGTACTCTTCATTAGCCTCTATACAAAGTTTCATGCGTCTGAAGCAGTTTTCGAAACACTTTTTCCAGTTCGCCGTAGACACCTCGTTTACAGCCTGCTCGATGACAGCGCATCTTCCGGCGACGAAAATTGTATCCCTTTGAGCAGAACTTTTATTTTTGGGAATAAAAAGAAGTCACACGGTGCTAGCTAGGTCAGGGCTGTAAGGAGGATGACCTAGAAGTAGGACCGGCGTGCTGTCCAGGAAGTCCCTGGTTTTGAGCGCGGAGTGCGAAGGCGCGTTGTTGTGGTGGAGCAGTAGCCCGCGGAACCCTGTGTTTGGTCGCTTATTGCCCACAAAAGAGAAAACTTGTGCCAAGCATTTGTTAGTATACTATTCAGCGTTGATGCTTCTTTTATTCTGTTAAGGAATTGACACTAAGTAGCCCGTCAGCTTCAAAAAGATCGCGATTTAAATGTTCCCCCCGCTTCTAGATCGCTTCAGCTTGGTAGGCGTTGATTCGTATTGAAACACCCAAACCGTCGACTGGCGCTTCGTTTCTGGATCGTATTGATAAATCAAAAACTCATGACTTGTTATGATGTCGTAAACACGCCTAGACGAGCCTGCTTCAAATTTATATATCATATCACGGCACCATTCCACCCGGGCCTGCTTCTGAGCATCGGTGAGGTTGTGCGGTACCCAGCGTGAAACTATCCCCACGCGAAGATGCACGTGTAGAATCTCTTGATACGTAAGTCGCCTAATGTTTTAAGTCTACGTGGTACCCATTGTTGTATCCACGACGAGTGTAATACGCAATCACCTCCACCACAGCCTTAAGCTAATAGACCTGAAATACTCAATTTACATAACACTCCAAAAAGCCGCAATTTTAAACACCTGCAGAATAGTTAGGAAGTTCATGCAAATTGAGGAAAAGGAAATTAGTCCTCATGACATTAATTCTACGTAATAACACAAAAATCACCACACACGCTACATTGACTTGGCTTGGGCCCGTTAATGTAGCTTAAACTAGCCAAAGAGCTAAGAAACAAAATTTGTTTACCAAAATAATAATAATAGTAAATGAGCATTTTTTTATACATCCTTGTTATCATTATCTCCTTTATTTCATTTTAAAACTTATCTTTCACATTTTTAAATATTTAAATTAAAAAAACATTTAAAAATATAAAAAATTGTAGCCCACCGGTATCAGGAACAGGGTCCAAGCTACCGGCAGTCAGGGCTCCAGAGAGAGGAACCTCCTGACAATGCGAGCCGTATCCAGAAGTACCGATTTCTGAATCAAGCCCTTGATCCAGCTGTCCAACGAGATCCTCTTCAGGTGTTGGTCGAAACTCTTGGCTATTAAGCCATTGGCTGTCACGACTATCGGTACAATGATTGCGTAGTCCACATCTCACATGTCGACAACCTCGCGAGTAGAGTCAAGATACTGGATTTGTTTATCTTTTTCGGCTTTCACAAGGTTACCGTCATGCGGAACCGTTACGTCAACAATCATTGTGCACCGCTCTACTCGATCCACCACCACTATATCAGGCTTATTGGGAACAATAGTCCTGTCAGTAATGATGGATCGATCCCTTTGGAACCTTTCATCGCTTTGGAATGTGCGATTCTGAGTGTACCGCTCCACTCTTCGCCTGTACCGACGAATACAGTTTGCCCATGCACTGATCTTCTGCTTCAGGAAATCAAAACGCTCTGTGAAGCGGGTCAAATAATCTCGAGAACTAATATCAGTCCCCAAGAACGCCCGCCTCACATAGCGCATCACTATAGGGCGAGTACTGCCCTCCCTGAAGCACATAAGTTTGCCGATGAGTGCTCTAGTCTCACCGATACGACGCTCAATCCTGCACTGCCCAGCTGGTACAGCTGGTGTTGGTCGTGGAGCTCTGTCACTGTTGGGAAATTTAACATTAGCTACACGACATGCCGCTGCACAGTACAAGATCGAGTGGGTATAGGCAAGGTCTTTGCTGTCGTCAAAACAATTTGACAGTTGTGAGTCTAGAGCACACATCAACGCCTTGTTTTTCTAGTGCATGGGTAAACGAGGTAAACGTGGTCTAAGTTTAGGCGGAATGGAGCAATACTCTCGGAAAGCATCCTCCAAAGCGGTCCTCAATCGTGCATTGCATTGGGAACTCACGAATATAGCCTCATCATCATCCTCTTCATCAACACGATCAGGTCGCGGTGAAACACGGGGTTAATTTTGCAGTTGCACCGCATCCAGTGCCTAAGTAGGAATACCGTGGCTATTCCGTGATTCGAGGCGTAGTCGATCAAGAACGACATCATTCAGCATATGGTTACGCAGGATGACCCGCGCCTGATCCGACAGTCGTTGTGCTGACACGTTGACAGCTGGTTCAAGAACCTGAAACAGAGAGAGCATCCGACCACGGTACGCAGTCAAGTTACTTCTCCCCTCTGTAGCCCCATAGTATGCGCGCATGACATTTTCATTGACATTTTGTGTCCACCTCATGCGCTGCACCCTTGACCCTATCAGAGGCCAGTGGGCCTCGGAATCCTAAGCTGGCCGGTGGTCGGCCTCTTCCGCGTTGAAGTACTGGTGGTGGTGAAGTCGGCGGTGAAAAGCATTCGTCACTCGAACTCGACGCAACTGCAGCTGCCGGTGTCACTGGACTCTCGTCTGGAGCAGGTTCCAGCAACTGCGAGGCGAAGTTGGGTGTGGGCTTTGCATCAATTGTCGCGCCCGACTTCTCGTTAACCTTTTACTATCCTCCGTGTGATTATGTCATTATTGTAGTTGATTTTTTGGTTTCATCTTGGTACAGTATATAATTATGGTTGTCGATTCAGGAAACAAATATGGTAACAAAAATAACAAAACATTGTTGTATAAATTATGTTTAAAGAACTATAAAAAATAACACGAATTGAAAAAAAAAAAACCGTCAATTTGACAGTCGGGCTATAGATTATTATTATTTATCCTATATCCTCTAAGCACACTGCTGGAGGATTCAGGTCTAATCTATCAGCTGAGGAGAGGTGGTCAGGTTATATCTCACTTTCTGTACATGGATGGCCTAAACTCTTTGCCCCCAACAATTTGCAACTGATGGAGCTACGAAAGTAACTGAAACTTTAAGTAGCGCCATCAGGATGGAATTTGGTGTGGACAAATGTGCGGTCATGCATGTAAAGCGAGGGGGGATTGGGGAATCCGTGGGAACCCAACTCTCGGATTCCATAAACCTAAGAACCCTCTCCGCATCCGAAACCTATAAGTATTTGGGTATGTCGGAAGCGTTGGCATCAATGGTACTGACATGAAGCAATCGTTGAAGGAGTGCTTGTTTGGCCGCCTAAAGAAGGTATTAATTAGTCTTCTTTCGGGCGGAAACAAGGTGCGTACCTTCAACGGTTGGGTCATGCCGGTTTTGATGTACTCTTTCGGCATACTCAAATGGACTCAAACCGAATGCGACGCCCTCGACAGGGCGTCGCATTCTAGGTCTGTACATTGCTGACCGCAAACCAGATGCATAATCCACGATCATCGGTGATGAGACTGTATATCCCGCGGAAGTGTGGGGGTCGAGGCTTTTAAAATGCGAAGAACCGCCGCAACCAACCGCGAGGTCTGCCGTCTCAGAAAATATTTTCTAAATGCCGAAGTGTGTATGCATCGTGATGTGGTCGCAGTGGACAAGGCACTCACCCTGCTCTCTATGGCTAAAGAGAACTGGCGCAAACCTGTAGTACTTACTACCGATTACCGCAAGGTGGTATGGCAAAGCAAGGAGCTTCACGGGCGTTTCTATCGGGCTCTTCATAAGCCTGATGTAGATTTCTTAGCGTCCGTATCCTGGCTACGTTTTGGTGACCTTTTCGGGGAAACTGAACGTTTCATCTGTGCAATTATGGACGAATTTATCTTCACCAATAACTACCGGA
Organism: Dasypolia templi; assembly: GCA_963555695.1. Classification (NCBI taxonomy): domain Eukaryota; kingdom Metazoa; phylum Arthropoda; class Insecta; order Lepidoptera; family Noctuidae; genus Dasypolia; species Dasypolia templi. The sequence goes on from OY743152.1 coordinate 6,921,969, forward strand.
TACATATTATGAAAGACGGGACGGTTGACGTGTGTCGGGCATGCCACCGTCCGAGTGAGTCCATCAACATATTATCTCTGGTTGTTCTCGTCTGGCTAACGGCGAGTACTTGCACAGGCATAACCAAGTAGCCAGGATTATTCATCAGCAATTTCTTTGAAATATAAACTTGTGGATTCTGAACCTTGTCACGTTGTACTGGGATCGATCTATCATTACTGACAGGACTATTATCGCTAATAAACCTGAAATAGTAGTGCAAGATCGATTAGCGCGCCGCACAATGATTATCGATGTTACCATTCCACATGACGAGAACCTCGTGAAAGCTGAGAAAGAGAAACAAATTAAATGTCTCGACTTAGCACACGAGGTTGTTGACATGTGGAATGTGAACTCAGCTGTGATTGTGCCGATTGTCGTATCGGCTAATGGCCTGATGGCCAAAAGTCTCGATCAACATCTCTCGAGGCTTTCGTTAGGCGGTTGGATCAAAAAACTGATTCAGAAGGCAGTACTCCTCGATTCGGCTCGCATCGTGAGGAGGTTCCTGTCTCTGGAGCGCTAACCACCGGTAGCTTGGACCCTGCTCCCGATACCCACGGACTACTTGGTTTCATAAAAATATTTACAAATGTAGGTAAAATAAGGATTAAAATGAATAAACGAAATAATTATTTAATATCACAGATCCCACAGTGAAAATGTCACACCCAACCAGAGACCATTCAACACATTACTGGCACTTGCACAACTCTCATGCAGGCAGACTACACTCACAGACACAATCAGGTAGCAAATGGCATTCATCAAAAACTAGCGTTCAAACACATACTCATTCAAAATACAAACACTCCTTACTACAAATATACACCACAAACTATCCTAAAAAATAACACGCATCAGTTCTACTTAGACCGCGCCAGCCTTACTGACAGAACAATGCACTTTAGCAGACCGGCTATAACCCTACAGGACAAAATAAATAAAATAACTTACCTGATAGACATCCCGTCCCCAATCCGCACAACATACAAAAGACAATCACTGAAAACCTAAGTAAATACACAGAACTCCAAAACGAGGTTACTAGAAACTGGCGACATGAAAAGGTATAACAAGTAATAGTCTATAGTTCTTTCCACCACAGGTGTTATTCCAAATCATCTTCTCCATAGTTTACTAAGGGACCAAATCTGAAATCGCGAAAAGAAAAATCCCTACATTTATTTATTTATAGGCGAACCAACAGCTGTGACAGATGGACAACAAATGTTTATGAAACATAGAGGTAATTACAGGTTCTCACGGGCAAAAACAGAAAACGTATTAGAAATCTTAGGATCGAACAAGCACGGTAGAAAATAATATAATATATGTATATATAAGGTAAGGTAACTGCCTCGTTGGTCTAGTCGCAAGAGCTATTGCTGAGCACGAGCAGGACCTCATCATTACTGTAACGATATTTGATGGATAAATAATAATAATATATTGATTAATATATTTGGATAACGACTGCCTTGTTGGTCTAGTGGTCGCAAGAGTTACTGCTGAGCATGAGGTCCTGGGTTCGATTCCCTGGTCGGGCAAAGTGTGATTGGGTTTTTCTATTAATAGAATTTCTCAGTAGCAGCCCGGAGTCTGGATTTGTGCCCGGTTGATGGCAATAGGCTCGACCCCTATTACATGGAACTTAAGGATATCTGGCGTAATGTGGGTGTACAGGTATACCTCTGCCTAACCTTTCTGGGATACAGGCGTGATGTTATGTTATGTTATATATAAGATACAATAAGCACTATGCATTTTAAAAAAAGTCGGCGTTTATACCGTCCTTATAGCACCCGTTTTTGGTTTGGTCCCATAATAAAAGTTGTTTATACTGATGAGTACAATAGAGGTTTTTAGTGTTTTAAATTCTACCCCGTATAAAACTAACTATCAAACATGAAACAGTCAGTAATAACGTCCGCCATCTTGTCTCATTATAAAACCTCGTAGTGCCGTCTCTGCGTTATATTAGAATTCTCCTGTGTTTTGCTCTCGAATAGAAATTAAATTGCAGTTCCCGCTTTGATATAACATACTAGCTTTTGCTCACAGGTTCGACCACGGGGTCGGAACTTATAGAATAATTTCCGTATTTAGAATGCGAATCTTGGCACTATAATCTCAGTACCTACGTTAAAAAAAAACATTTTTGACATTGGTTTTCGTTGAGATGTAATTACGAGTTGAATTGAAACAGTTTGTAAGTACGAGAATTTAATGGCTTTACCTATTTTCAACGCTCGATATTTTTCTTAAACCTATCATTGTTCTGGCCGGTGGCCAAGGAAAGCTTGCTTACAGCCGGACGTGCACTTGCTAATTAGACCCTAACTACTTTTATCTATATAATGGCAAAGGATGATGGGAAGAAACGTCTCCACCATCCAGCAGATTTGAAATAATGGCATTTTTTACCATATCGACGTCCTTCAAATAAGTGGTGGTTTAGGTTTTATAATATACTGTTTTTTTTTCTAAGACATTTACTTAATCTTCATTAAAAAGGCATGCAGGTGCATTAATTAGAATATGGCGATCTAAATAATGTTTTCGGTAACGGTTTTTCAAGATACCCATTGTTTTTTTTTTCGATTTAGTCGCGCCATGTCCGTTCACGTATTTATTATAGTTATATTTTAATACCCCGGGATTTGGCTGGCAAACATGCTATTGATTATTGGTACTGCACTTGTCTTACCGGCAATCGCACTGTGGGAAGTTGTGCGCACATAATATCCATTGTATGGTATATGGGGTTAGGGCGCCATTTTGTCTTTAATGCACCAGCACAAAAGCTTGATAATATTTTCATAAACCACTAAATGTAATTGTTAATAAAGTCAAGAGCACGTCAAGCTTGACTTTTTGGACTAGCTCTGTTTTGTATGGCACGCAGTATAAATCAGAGCTTAACTTAAGTTTGGAGCTTGACATACTTTTGGCTGTACTAATGAGTTAATAGGTATATTTATTAACCTAATTTTTTTTGATAAACTCTGTGTCTATATGATTTTCAGTTCGAGAATCGACTATTTTTTATATAGAATCGTCATTTATTTACGTCAAATATGCTTTTTTGTTTGTGGAATAAATGTTTTTTGTTTAAAAAGAAATACTAAAAATTATAAATAAAACCAAATATACCTTTTGCAACTAATAATAATAGGCTTTTTTTTGGGTTCCAATGAACAAATTGACACGTAACCAATGACTGTTGTAGGGTGGGGACGGGGTTCATACAAAATCCCCTACGGTCCTTTCTTTTTAAATTTCTTTGTACAACGTACCTATACGAAAAAGAGAACTTACAGTTGGAAATATACAGTATGTATTCAGTGAATGCTTAATTGTGTTTGAATTGATGGGATTATCAATAATTTTCCTATGCCCCTACTACATAATGCAATGCAATCTCATCGAAGAAAATAGTTGACTTAGGTTCAGTCCAGCATGCACATAGATAGACACAAATTAAGATCATTGGTTGAGCAGATACATGTACGTATGTACATATATATGTATACATGTATATATCTTGTGCAATTCTTCTAAACTCTACTCTTTACTTTTTAGTTTTATTTCGCTTCCTATCATGAGATAAATGAAACAACTATGAAAATAAATCTACAATTTCATGACAAAAATTGGCAGACATAAAATAAACATCTGTCACACATGCATCTCATAAAGCTATCAATATTGTGTTATGTTGTCCCGTAATTAACCATTTTAGGTACTTCAGGGTGTCGCTTTCAAAGGGACCGCACAGAACACTTTCCCCCCCTACCCTTTCCCCCCTGTTGTCTGTCCGTCTGGCTGTCCGCACCCTCTCACTCCCAATTTATACTCTGCGTATAATTTGAATTTCGTTGTGTACCTAGATAGTTATGTTTGCAATGATGGCGGACTAAAGGCTGGTGCATATTGTTGCAAATAATTTAATTATTTTAGTTGGTCTATATTAGTTTCGATTTTATGGTGCTATTAACAAGCTTCCCTACACCAATTACCGTGCATTATATAGGTAAGTCAAACGACCATGTTTTTTGTTGATTTTATTGATCGAGACATCTTTTCCCTTTACATTATATTCGCAGCATTCAGTCACTGTAAATCGGTTGAGAACTCAAATTAACTTGGTTAAAAAGTCGCGCATAGTGGTTGTTCGTGTACATAGGTTGTGGCTAATAGGTACCTAATTCAAGGAAGTAATGTAATATGACATTCTCGAGTTCACAAATAGATATAACGCTGTGCTAGAGATACCTCTGTTCCTAAGAAGCGAGCGCGAATACGAATATTCTTCCTATCTAGGGCGACGCTTCTTTACGACATTACTCTGTGCTCCGAATACACTCAGAGACTTTTATATAAACATAAATATCGAACGCTAACATTCAGGTCGTCTATTTGCGAATCCATTTCATTGCCTTTGACAGGGAACGAAAATCTCAACCGTACCATTCATCTGAAGTCTGGAGTCACGTCGTGATAGAGTGTAACATAAATAAAAAGTCTCGGTTCTTGTTAGTTCGTCGGCAAAGCTCTCGAAGTGCGCCGTCGTCCGCCATGCTGCTCTCAGCTCCTTTGAGGAGCAAACATCAATATAATTGGATTGCCTTACAATTTTTAGTAAATAAACCATATAGTCATCAAAGCATGTTGAAGACTTGTTTGAGGAGTTCTTATTCTGTAGCTGAATAAGAAAAGTGACTTTGTATGCTTTTCTCGAAGCCACTCCTTTAAAGATGTCTGTGCATTACGTTAATGGGAATATCCAATTTTGTGTCCGTGAAGACAGTCAGTACGTCTTCTCACTACTTTTGTTGTTGAAACGTTCTCGATTTATAATATGAATAAGTATGTTTAGATGAACAGATGTTTTAGGAATCTTGAGTCAAAAGAACAAGGGGACTTCGGCTGGTAAGATAGTAAAATATACTTTCGAGCACACATATCCTGTTTGTTAGTTTACAAGTGATTTAAAATTGATTGTATAATAAAAAATTGTGTACATCAATGTATTGCAGATAGGTTTTTTGCTTTATCGCTTCCTTTGCGTTTAAAAAGAGAGTTCTAACATATTTTCTTTACAACAATGCATTTTAAGAAAGTACTTCAGATAATATAATGCCTTAACTTAAATAACAAATGATTTTATATCTGTAAGTAGGTTCGTACAAACACTTTTAAACGTCAGTCATATTTAAAAACTAGATCAGATCGGCGTTTCCTATATGACTACTCTGAGAAGAAATGCCGAAACAAACTTAGAGGTAACAGTCTCTTTTAAAGTTCAGACATAATCTTGGTCAAATCATGTGAAGACCATGTAGATTGGTGTCTGAAATGGTATTTTGAGGACAGAACCACACAGAATGAGTGGCCCTGTCCAGTCAGTGCACGCATTTGTCAGTAATCATGCACCTCAACACAGAACTTAAGAAGCTCAACGATTCGACGAACATTACCAAAGAAAGGACATTTGGGTAGGCCGCATAAATTACTCAAACTGCCAGACCATGATAACTAGAAATAAAACTTTCGAAAAAAAAACAACAAACCCACATTGTCTTAACATTCACAAATTTTGTCAGACTGAACAAATCTATCAGACAAAGAATAGAACAATAGTCAGAAAAGCCTGCATCAAACTCGGATCAGCTATAAAGCCCGCGAGATAAAATATCGGCGCAGGATCGTGGCGAAACTCCCAACTTCTCCACACAAAGCTTTTTGCTTTCTTTATTATCGATGTAGTGGAAACCCGAGCTGGCGATAAACCATTGGCACCAAAGCTACGAATAAAATCCAATTGTCTGTCGATTTTTTCCATTCAGGTGAAATATTAAACCTAGGTGAAGAAATTATATTTGATACTACGAGAACAACACAAAAATATAGGATAGGATAGGTGCTCTCAATAAATTGCATGAAGGAGGTTTTGTTTCCTTTAAAACTCGTGTTGTGTTGACAGCGTTTGATAAATGCTGCAGCGGCGCTTTCTTCTCACGTAATTGCGAATAAAAAGTGTAGAAGGCGTGGCTGGGAGGCGAGCGTAGCGTAATGTACATTAATGATCTCTGAATATTATTTTTCTTGAAGTTTTTCATTGCATCTTTCGTGCTTTGCATTCATTACTTGAATTTGCTTAAGTACAGTTTTAGTTCTTGTCGGCTCTTTGAATTATTTTCGATGACGTCTTGTAATGACGATGGGGAATGCTAGTTGTTATTTTAAAGTTTTTGAAAACATTAAGAAAGCTGTATTTTTGAAATATTTACTGTTACGACCTTTCTACCTAATATTAGGTAATTAGCCGTTAATGTTCCCGTTGCTGTGTCACAGGCTTCCTTTCTGTGAGAGGGAGAAAACTCACGAGAGTTTAAATCTAATTTTGCAATAATTGCATCTAAACAGAGCTAATCAAAAGCTATTAAACATAAAAGTTAACAGGAAGTCTGTACCATAATAGGTATAAGTTGTTTTTCTCCTCGTCGTTCCCCTAATGGGTATCTTGAAAAGGATATTTTCTTTAGACTGAGCCTTACAAACGTTGTTTTTGCTTTCCCCGCGTCGCCGCCTCGGTCCCGTAAATTGGCTTTCAAACAACTATAAACCAAATAATAAAATACGTTTCGCTACTGCTCAGTGCACACTGGAGGAAACGTTATAGCAAAGTGTGCGAGCGACGACTTGTGTTCAGATGGCGAATGCAATTTTCAAAGGGAAACGCTACACTTGTATGTATTGTGCCTTTTTAAAATAATCATATACGCTTTTTCCTTCGGTCTGCTTCTGTTTTCGTTTTGCGTGGGAGGCTTAACGCCCACGTTCGTCTCTACGTAGGTACTATGTATTGGGTTTTGCTCTAACTTACCTAGACAGGTTTTTTTCTTATTCTTGCGCAGTTCCCGCTCTCGGGGGAGTGTTTTGATATTGATTTTAGACTTATGCTTTAAGATGAAGTTGTCAGTAAATATGCGGAAGTAAATTATTCAGAAAAAATATAAAACATAGTTCTTCAGGAAATGCTAAGTAAGTCAGACCAAAAAACTTAGTTGCTAGAATAACGATTGATATTCTAAAATAACATCTATCCTTACCAATTATTTTTTCATCAAATTTATTTGTACATCGATTTTTATTGGCACGTCCAGAAGGGCATAAAAACACTAAGTAAACAATGTTGAATGCCTTCAATAGCTTTTTCACACACAGTTTTCCACAAGATTTCCGCTTAAAACTATGTAAAACGTTCGACCTACATGAATGAGTACATGCAGATTCGAATCACCTCTTCTTTATGAAACCCAGACGGTCATGTGAAGTTTAATCTAAATCGTATTACACTCTAACTAACCTTCATATTGTAAAGCGGCGCAATACGAGTATGAGAGCGACATCATTAGTGCATGCTACCATCGTGTACATGTGTACTCGACAGCGTACAACATGTACTGCAGTATAGTGTACTTATAGTCAGAACTAACATCTGGGGAAGTCTTAAAGTATGAATGGGACAAGCTGAAGAAACTTGTGGCCATCTTTTCGCTTACTGGATAAAATTTAAAAAAATAATAATTTGAAATACTTTTTTTTGTTCTTTTTCTTTTGTGAATGTCACAACGTTGCAGCCGTTGCAGTACCTTGTAGACTGATAGTTTGCTTCGATTTGCTGAGCATGTTGTATTTTGTTAAGTACCCGGTACTTGTTGACAGCCGTGTAATTCGAAAGCATGTGTGCCATGAATGAATTATTGCGTTCACCAATCAATCTGCCAAGCGTAAGTCGACGTTCGTAGTACAAAGTAAAAGTATAGCGGCCAGATTATTTCGCGCACTGGATCTTCAACGTCCTGCTTAGCGCGGAGAGTTGAAAATCCAGTCGTGTGGCACATTCTACCAGAGTATGGCGCGCCGTATCCTCCCGGCAGTTGACGCAGTGGTGACACCGGGCGTCCGGCTCCCTGTTTATGCGACACAGATACTTTCCGAAGCAGCCATGCCCCGAGAGCACCTGCATCGCCCGAAACGACAGGGAGCTGTGCCTCCTCCCGAGCCATTCATCGAGCACTGGTCGGATCGCCTCGAGGGTAGCGAGGCCGGCGGAAGGGCGCAGAAGGATGTTCTGCCACATGGACTTCGCGAAGCTGCGACCGACGCAACTCGATCTCTCGCTGCATCGGTCCATCGTGCCGCGCCCTCACCTCCTCGCGCCACCGGTCCAGTGTCGCGAGGGCTCTCGCGAAGAGGACGGAGATCCGGCTAGTGCACAAGCCGCCTCGTTGGAGATTGTGCGATACCCACTGATAGCCCTGACGGCCATCGCCCTCTGCGATTTTCGCAGCATCGCGATACTGCCGGCCGTCAGGTCAGAGGCACACCGGGGCCCCGTACAGGGCCATGGATCGTACTACCTCCAGATATAACCTCCTACAGAGTGGTCTCGACCTCCCTCAACCTTTCCGCAGCCTTTTTCTGTGAATCTACGGTTTCACAGAAAGAGATCACCGCATCCCACGACTCGGTGCTCCCGCACTTACCGTGCTTTTCCGAGGCACGAACGGGTCTCGAAATGTAATGAAAGGACGGCAAGCATAGGTTAACCTTCGACTGACCCGTGTGGCTGTTATCGTTTAACCACGAGCCCCTCGAGAGATGATTGATGAAGCTATGGAAGCATAATCTACGGAAATAAAACTGCAATCTAAAGTACGAACACTCTGCGCTTAATCATGTTTATTGATTGAATCCTACATAAATAGTGTCCTTAACAAAAAAAAACAAGCATTGGTATTCCCCAGCGTGAATAGCAATAAATACAAGAACTTAGACTTCGGCATGAACATGTTCGGCAAGAAATAGCAAGCCTAGAAAGGAGCAGCCTGAAGTACCAGGAGAAGCTTACAAAACACGTGAATGAAAATTGCATAGACTCTGAGTGGAGAAAGAGTACTCTAACATACCCGGCTAAAGAGACAGGACATCCCCAATCTCACCAAAAGATTCCAACAATAAGAAAAAGAGAGAGTTTCCTGGAAAAAAATTTTTCAACAGTTTATGGCTCTCGTAGATTACATTTTCCATCAGGATTCTGATTGTTTGTATAGCGTCAGTAGTTGACCTGGATGCTGTGAAGTTGAAACTGATTTGGAGGTATTTTGGCGATACTGCAGAGACGTTTATTGATGATTCGTTCCCATATTTTAAGTGTATGGGAGGTAAATTTTGTACCTCTATAATTTTTGCACTGCGCCACATCATCAAATCGATCGTCGACGTTTAATAATATTATCGATTTAATAATATTATCGATGTGCGTGTCAAAACGAAGTTTCGAGTCAAAAATGACGCTAATAAGTCTCTAATCGTATTAACTCTGGCTATTGAAGTGCTGGCTAGTTTATAATCGTAAAGAATGGGTTTAGGTTTACGAGTAAAGGTACATGTATAACATTTTGAGACATTTAGATCCAAGCGGTTGGCTGTACAATACTCTTGGAATCTGTCCAGATCATGCTGGAGACGTTCAGCATCTTCATAAGTTCTGATTAAGCTTAGGATCTTCATGTCGTCCGCAAACAAAAGAACAGTTGAGTAAGAGAAATATGACGAGACGTCATTGATAAAGATGTTAAATAACAGGGGTCCCAAAAGCGATCCCTGTGGAATCCCTGAGGGGGTAATCATAGTTTGTGTATCCATTGAGAACAACAGTTTGACATCTATTGGCTACATAAGATGAGAACCACCTGAAGAGATTTCCACTAATACCTATAGCCAATAGCTTACGCAGAAGTATATCATGATCCAAGCGATCAAAACACTTGCTGTAATCTGTGTAGATTACATCCACTTGTGTCCGATGAGCCATACATTTAGTCAAGTAGTCACCACAAATAATGAGATTGGTGGTTGTGGACCGACCTCGCAGGAAACCATGTTGGCGGTCACTGATGCTTAGTTTGAGACAAGCGTACAGCTGCTTGTATATTATTTTTTCCAGGATTTTAGCGAAAATGCATAGTTTGGATATGGGCCTATAGTTTTCCACGAGGTATCTAGGTTCTTTTTTGTGGATCGGAGTGATTAACGCCGACTTCCAACTCTTAGATACCTCGCCTAAATCTAGGGACCGCCTGAACAGATGTGAAAGAGGAGGAGTCAGACTTTTGGCACAGTTGAGTATAAAAACTGGCGGAATATTATCTGGTCATGCAGATTTAGATAAATCAACTCCTTTAAGTAGATTGAATACTTCTAATTCATTAACTTCGACTGAATGTATGTCCGAAACAATATTGCTTAAATGCATGTTAAATCTTGCGCGTGGCCATTGGAAAGATCATCGTCACCGTTGGTACTACTGGCAGAACTGAGAAAATTAGAGTAGAAATAGTCGCCAAACATGTTACAGATATCCTCTCCAATACTTGAAGTGCTATTTCTATATTTAAGTAAGGAAGGATAAGTATTGATTTGATTTTTTGATTTTACGTACGACCAAAACGCTTTGGGGGTCTTAAAAATGTCTTCTTCAATTTTTTTTATATAGCAGCTAAACATTTCACTTTCAACTTCCTTGGCTCGCTGTCGGAGCAAAACAAAAGACTCGTGATCAGACAGGTTTCCGTATTTTTTAAACTTTGTGTGGTACTTCGCTTTCTCTTTTAGAATTTTTATCAGAGGCCGTTTGAACCAGAGAGGGTATCTGCTGCTTGAAACTACTGTCTTAACAGGATCAAACGAATCACGTAGTTCATTGAGAGTATCATAGAAAAATGACACGGCCTCTTCGAGTGGCCTAGTGCTCACTTCGTTTTGCCAGTCGATCTGGCTCAGCCGGTAGTTAATGGCCGTATAGTCAGCCAGTCGATATAAAAAATTTATGCGATTTCGCGCAGGAAGAGTATGAAGTTCTACGAAATCTGCAGGCCCACAGAGAGCCCTGAGAGATGTGGATCTTCCGGCACCAGAGGATCGGCGCAACTTGCTACAGAAACCTCGCTATTAGAGAAAACTAGATCTAGTATTTATTGTTGACATTCACGTGCGAATTCTGATAAATTATTAGAGAAATTAGTTAACTGACCTGCTTGGGAGTGGCCAAGATTTTGATTGCAGATGTACACTACATAAATATGCATTTTATACGATACTCGCGGTCTCTTCCTGTGTAGGGTGAAAGTAACCCACAAGTCTTCGGCAGACGAGAACCATTCACTGCGGAGATCACTGATAAGTTCACATCGCAGCGCAATAAGCACACCAACCCCCAAAGTTTGTTTCGTACTTGAATAATTTCTATCGCGCATCCACACTATGCCTCAATAAGCCAAGTCTCAGTTAAGCAAATGATGTCGTAGAGATTAACACACACATTACGATAGAACATTAACGTTTTTGTACGCAATCCCCAAACATTTTGGTAAAACACACTAATAGGTGACATCGCAAACAGAAAGATTAACTATCAATAGTCCTTCAATAGAAATTGTAGTGTGAGGTACATTCAGTTCAAAGCAAAAGCAAAAAGTTAAAATATGGTACATTATAGAAGTTATTAAGAATGTAGACCCTGAGAAGATTCCTATTTTCGTAGTTCATGATTTAAACAAACTAACTCCAATTACGTTTGATCATGTCGACGTCAGTAGACTTTTTATAAGATATCGTTATCCTGCAAAACGAGATCAAATTGTTTAAAATCACGTATGTAACTGTAGATCAGCTGTTACAAATAAAGCAGGATTTTTTAAAACTTAACGCTGATGGTGGTGTGTGCGGTGTGACTGCTGACAGTTTGAATAAAAGTATGCAGAATGACTATAGGAACATTAACAAGGAGAGGTGCATCATGTATGCAAACTAGCTTTGTCTATGTAACGGACCTGAGGGTCTTTCGCACATGTCGTCAATATCGCTGAGATCTCCGAAGCAAATAAATAGTACGAATGTTGAGCATGATAAGTATGAGTGTGATTGTTCGTCCCCTTTGCACGGTAGCATTGATGTTGTGACTGAGTGCGATAAAGCGGTTTCGTTTGCACCAAATAAACAAATAGTGCGACAAAAGGTTGAAATTAACACTACGAGCGGGGGGTACGAGAAAGACAGAGCATCTGGTGTGTGATACATTGAAACCCACTTGCAAAACGAGTGGTGTGACAGCCGTGGTGCCTAGCAACAGCTGTTTGCCTGAGTCTCACTCGTTTGCAGATATTGCGCGTGCGCCGGGTGAATGGAAACAACCAATGAATGATGGTGAATGGACGGAGGTACAGAGAAATAGCCATAAAATAAATTTATAGGACAAAAAGGCGTAGCTGTTACCACGCCGCAATGTAAGTTGAAGGCTGCAGATGTGAGACTCCCTTTGTTGATATTATGTTGACAAAGGAACTTCACCTGCAGACATTGCTAGTTATATTATGACTAAAACACACGTTTGTGTAACATTGGAGAAAATTATAATGAAGCAACATAAGGAGTATGATGCTTACAAGATACTAGTCCCTAGGCACAAGTTGGCTACGTTCATGGACGACCGTATATGTCCTGAAGGGATATCTTTCCGGCGTTTCAGACTTTGGAAATAGAAGACACATTTCGAAAAATAAAAATGGACAGTCAACAGTTTAGAAAGACCTTCACTTAGCAGTTTTATCTCCTTAAACTGTAAGTAGTACGCTCTGTGGACTATGTAAGAACCCTGTGTCGTCGAGCAGACGTAATAGCCCTACAGGAGACGTGGCTGTTCCCGCACGACTTGCCGATCCTTGGAACAGTCGACCAAGACTTTGACTACTGTGGCAAATATGCCATAGTCTCGTCTGCGGGCCTGGTAGGAGGCAGGCCGTATGGCGGTGTTGCTCTGCTCTGGTGCGTTTAGTTCGGTGACAGTGATCCCGTGCAATAGTGTGCGTCTTGCGGCAATTAAGGTAGTTGTGTGCGATCGCTCCTTCGTAGTATTCGTTGTGTACATGCCAGGTGAACTCCATTGAGAACCTGATAGAATTTACCGACTGTCTTAGTGAAATAAGTGCTATAATTGAAAACACCGAAGTTGCGAATGTGCACATTTTAGGAGATTTTAATGCTAGTCCTTGTGCGTTGTTTGGAAAGGAACTTCTAAAATTCTGTAACGAACAGCAATGGGTATGTGCGGATATATAAAAGTTAGGAAGTTCATCGGGGACCTTTACGTTCGTTAGTGAAGCGTGTGGTGACGGAGTCTGCGTCGCAGTCTGTACTGAGTGTGAGGGTGCTCTATGACTGTACTTGGTCTGACCACTGTCCCCTAGAAGTATGTTGTAATCTTTCTGTAATGAAACCGCAGATTCTAATAAATGAAAAATCCCCTAATGGCATACTCTGGGCCAATAGGGATGAGCAACAAAAACAACTTTATAGTAAGATATGCAATGATCACTTTAGAAAGGTAGATTTTCCATAGGAGTTGTCGGAATGCTGTGACGATTTATGTAACAATTAAGATCACATAATAGCAATAGACAAAATGTACAAAGATATTGTTGCGACTATGTGTGAAGCGGCAGTGGTTAGTTCGAATTGCAGAGTTACTATAACTAAACGAAAACGTGTTGTGTTAGGCTGGAATACACATGTTCGTGGTGCTAACGAGGTTGCCAGGCTAAACTTTCAAACCTGGTTACTATACGGTAGGCCTGCAAGTAAGTCTCGACGTCTTATCAAATCCAAAATAAAATGGTGTCAAAATGACGCCGAGCAAATTAAGATGGATATTCTCGCAACACGCCGACAAATATTTCAAAAGCTTTTGGAAAGGCACGAGAAAACTAAACAGTAAACCTACTATCCCTCTAAATGTTAACGGAGTAACTGAGCCTCGTGACATTACGAACATGTTTAAAAGTCTTTGTCATGTAGAAATTCCTTCCTGTGCCGGGGGTGTTCATTACTGGTGAAATCAGGCAAAATTCGCTTGGACCGGCAGTATTACCAGCTTTTACTGCTAAGCATATATCTGCCGTTATAAAGCATATGATGAGGGGTAAGTCCCCATGCCACGATGGAATTAGTATTGAGCATCTGCAGCATGCGGGGGTTCACCTGCCAAGGCTTTTAGCTATGTTTAATACATTTTGTGTAAAACACTCATACCTGCTATGTGCTCGTAGATTTGCACGCTGCTAAAAAAAAAAAAACAATTGCGGAACAGATCATTTGGCGTAAGGAAATGAAAAGAGCTTACGAGAAAACTTATGGTACATCGGATAGTAAATTTTTGTTACGCATTTGGTTTCCGAACTAGGGAATCAGCTTTTATCAGTTTTAGGATCGTGACAACTAAATTAAACTTTTAAATTAATCGCTTTTTTTCTCTATAGATGAATCTATGTTAAACCGATAGAAACAGTCCTGGAAAAACATCAAATAGTATGCAAATTTTAAAAGACTTACCTAAACTATAATAGTTTAAATTGATGGTTTCCTGGATTCTGACGAACCGCAACCTCGAAGCATAGCACGCCTCTACAGATTCGCAGGTGATTCGTATCACCTGTGATTCTGTCGTGGCGTTCTACATTCTGCGATCATATATCGCGGATCAAAACAAACTTTCCGGTCTCGAACTCCAAGGATACGGCTGGTAAAGCGACCCGAAAGCCCGCAAGCCTGGTGAATAGTCCGGTACCCGGAGTAAATGGACGGAAGCAGCCCTTTTTAACTGGTTCTACACCTACGACAAATTAAATTGGGGTATAACCTAAGAGAAAAGGCTAAACCTTCCGCTGAGTGAGCAAATAAGGGACAGTACAAACCAGATTCGTCGATGCCTGGTTGCCAACTCTTATTCATGGATGTGCGGAAACCATAAATTAATTTGCGGGACATGGCCAAAAATTGTCAAAAGGGACCTATCCACAAATATTCAGATACGAGAGACAAACATTCCGCGCATTATTTGAGAAAAGTAATATACAAGCCCTGGCTGCATCCAGGCATCGATGGACTCGTATGTTTGCCTCGGCTTCGTCTCGGCCCACATTTTCGCGTTGTCCATCAATAAGCTCTTTTGCATACCGCTACAGTAATGTACTATTTTCAAAGTAAATATGTATTAGCTTTGGTGCCAAATTATTTTAAGTCTTCTGAAAAATCAAAGTGATCGTCCAGGTAATTTAATGCACACTTATGCATTAAATTACTTACTTACTTTTGAATACACGGTACTTACCGTGTATTCAAAATAATTTTGTTGGAGTCTTGTTCTTGCGCACATATGTAAAATCCAAAGAATTTAGTCGTTCATTCATTGCTCTTTTTTTGGCGTAAATTTCTTAGGATGTTGTAGGCTTCACAAGATAAAGCATTATTTTTTTCCGAAAACAATGATGGCGATCTGAAATATTTTCTGGATAATCCAGAAATCAAAGAAACTCGTCACTCGCCTGACACCGGTATACGTGCGCATCGCGCCGGGCGGTACTCGTACTTCATTTGAATGGGATTTCTATCTAAACTGGGTCAGGTTTACCATAAAGCGGGACAATTAACGTCCCGCAGACATGTATCGCGGATCGCATTATTTGAGCCGTGGAAACGGGACGTCCCGCCTAACGCGAGACGGTTGGCAACTCTACTTTTTTATTACAATTCTCAAATAATGCTCGGAAATTCGAAATAAGTGAATTCGTTTAATATTTCAGATTCAATGACGAACAACGATAACTTGTCTCGGTCTAATATGTTCATTTGTTTCTTTTTCACTATTAACAGCTCTATTTGCGAAGCCAGTTCGAGATTTAAATAAAATCTTTGAAAAGTTACCTCCTTGGTTGCCATGGGTCGAAGTAATAAGTTCGTTATAGTTGTTTATTTGAAAAAGTAAGAATAAAAACATAATGGCGATTTAAAAAAAAATAGTTTCCATATGTCGGTTTATGTGAAATAAAATGTTTTGAATTTTGAATCCTTGCCAGTTTTCGGTCCCAAGATACCTACTTACACATCAGCTGTGGCTAGTTCCTATTAACACTATACTGCTGACAGTGTACTTAAGATACCAACGTCGACATTTGCTTGTCACATTAATGCTCTGAGAGTAAAGCACTCTTTATACGACGCGCCTTCCGGACACCGCGCTCTGTGCATTAGCCCAGAGCAGCACAGCATTTTCTAGCGCAGCCCAGCTAAATGCACTGACCTGTTTACTCGATATTAGACGGAGACTCAAGTCCTATCTCCACTTTAAAGATATTACGGTTTTTAAGTAAAAACCCTCACGTACAACGTGATTGAGTTTCTACTCGCAGTTCGTTATGACATTGAAGTGCTTTTTTAATCAGTTTTTGCGATGAAAACATGTTTACTGTTTTTGTTGCAGTTATGTATGCACGTGGTTTTCGTACCTAAATGTATACATAATTGGCAAAATGTGGGTCAATGTACCTATTTTATAAGGTGACCCGTGCCTATGTTCGCCTCGTAATGTTATGTAGTGTTTTTGTGATGCATAAAATTGATGATTCTAATCAGGGATTAGTGTCCTGAAGATGCAAGAAGGCCTCTAGGAAGAGACTTCTATATCCTGCTTGATTGATTGCCAGAACACTAAATCCGCTCAGTTGCATCTGTTGCAGATTAAGCAATCCATCAGCTAGTTCTAATTTGTTCTCTTCTATGTTATCTAAGTAAGTGTAAGACTCTAATTTATTCTTAAGTAATTGCTGTGCTTATAGTATGTACGTGAGGTCATTCCGTCATCTTCATCTCATTGTTTCATTCAACATCAGAATTGACTGTCTTGCGTTGATAAAAAGGGAGACAGGATTGTGATGACACTTCTGAAAATCGCATCGATTTGGTTCTTCACTAACGTAGTACTTACTGAAACGAATTATTTTTAGTTTCTCAGTATTGTTTGATTTCAGTACCCGCTTATTTTATCAATCTATTAGTTGCTCACTACTTGGTACTTGGTTTCTCATCGGTGGCGGCATTCTCATGATGATTATAATGCAGGGATCCCAGCTAGATTACAAGTTAGTTTGTAGATATTCTTATTA
Source organism: Dasypolia templi (assembly GCA_963555695.1). Taxonomy (NCBI): domain Eukaryota; kingdom Metazoa; phylum Arthropoda; class Insecta; order Lepidoptera; family Noctuidae; genus Dasypolia; species Dasypolia templi. The sequence goes on from OY743152.1 coordinate 6,939,080, forward strand.
TATGTATAGTACTTTGCCCGGTTGATGGCAATAGGCTCGCCCCCTATTACATGGGACCTAAGCATAACTGGCGAAATGTGGGTGTACTATAGGTACACCTCTGCCTAACCCTTCTGGGATTACAGGCGTGATGTTATGTTTATGTGTATGTTTATTTATAGTACTTACTTATTTTAGCGCAACTTGGAAATAACAGAATGTCGTAGATAGGTACTTAAAATTTTCTTTATTTAATATTTCAATTTATAATCACAATTTGTTTAACTAAGTACATAGGAATATATTATTATATTAATTAAAAGTAAATCTCAAAATAACAACATAGTTTGGCATACAGGTAATGTTTTCAAATGTTAAAATTTCTTTTAAAACCAACAATATTTAATATTTCGAGATCTAATAAATAAACATTTTGCTATTTTGAACTAAGTTAAAGAGATCAAAACTTGAATCAGGTAACGATAATAATATAACTAATTTGGTACAGTGGGATTAAATATTGACGATAGAAAAATAGCATTGTTTTGGGCGAAAAACGAACATAATGATTTGAACTACAGGCGAAATAATTAGATAAGCCGAAATCCCACGAATAAGACCATCCCATGACCCATCCCTATACCACGTATAATGTTTATATAAATGTTGATGACGCAGGTAGATTGGCTGCGTCAAGCAGTGCGGCTGTCGAGTGTGAGTGTAGTGGTGTGTCGGATTGAGCTAGCAATGCTGAATTGCTGACGCGTTCGTTATCAGCATTCATTAGGGGTAAATGTTCCGTAACTGGCAACGCTGCGCTATGCGCGCTACGTCAAACTCAGCTAATGGGAATGTTTGCTTCGCTTGCGGATTCATCCGCGTATATTCCGTGAAATGTTAACGTTGAAAATCATTATTTTTTTCGTACAATTTGCAGTAATGTAATGTGCAATGTACAGAGATCATGGATTTGAAGTGAGGAATGAAAGAGTTAATTTTTCACTTCGTAAGTATGATTTCTGGAAAAAACTTTAACTTCTTTTAATTTTTATAGTATCATTGGTGTCTGGATAAAATAACAAAGCACATCACCCTTTTAACTTCATGGATATAATATTTCTTTAGTCTTATGTGTCATTATAGAGTTTGGCACATCGCACGCGCATAGCATGACTCCTCTGAAACATGTTATTTGACGCTTCTTGTGACGCGCTACATAGTTTTATGTGCCGACTAAGTACTTAGCTTTATTATTGCACACAAAGGAAATATTGCTAATCAGAGCACCGCTACGTTGCACCTTGTCGGTAGAAACCATGTTACGGAACATTTTTATAGCCAATACTCAGCATTCATGTTACAGTTTGTAATAAGCATAATTAAATTTAAAATATCAGATACCGTCTTTGTAAATAGATGCATCACCTCAATAGATATGTTCCATAAAAATACAGCTTTCTCTGTTATCACAGCCCTTAATTTAGCAAGTTATCTTGTAGAACCATTAAATAACAAAATTTAAACTATAAATCAGATACAACTATAGACTTCGTAAGTACTTAATAAGTGCAGGACCACGACTATGACCCGAGGGCACGAGGCAGAGCCTCCTCGCACACCGCGGGCGACGATCCCGAATATTAACAAAACTAAATATCTAACCAAATTAAGAAAAATATCAAAGGTAACATCGCATTTTTTGAGCTTGGCTCTCTTGTCCTAACTTTTGCTACAATTTTGTCCATATAAATTTAAAAAATGTTTCTAAAAAGTCTTAGTGTACTTTTAATGTTCCAACGTGTGGATACGAATTGCCATCTTTGATTACGAATGTTATTGAGCAATTTCTTGGACAGCATATTAATATGAATGATTACAAGAGTGGGCACACAGTATACACATGTTGGATTCACACATGTCGTACATTAATGTTGAGGCTCTCTCGGGGGCGAACTTGACCTTTTTTACTTACAACTAGTTTTAACGTACTAAGCAGCGACTCATCATGATAGCTGACACATAAAGTGATAGAACTGGTCAAAGTTCACGGGCTCCATGGCGACCTCGTGGTCTGACTTGTCCAGGAGTTCAGGATTCCTCTTCAGGAAATTCCTGACCCAGTCTTCGCCTGCCATTCTGGTGTTGACGTCAAACGGATGATTCAGATTGTTGTCTTCTGCGTATTGGAAGGCTATTTCCCGAATATCTCGCCTGGAGACTCCCATAAAATACTTTTCCATACTTTTTATGTATCCAACCAGGTCTTTCTCTTGACTGTCTGTGAACACCCGCCGGTAGTGGCCCATTAAAGGTTTGGGGTCGTCAGGTTGTTGGTACCTTATCTTGCTAGCGCGTCTTTGGAGGGTTGAGCGAGGTATGTGGAAGGTCCTGGCGGCCAGCTTGTACCCCATCTTACCTGACACCACCGCTGCAACGGCCTTAGCCATGTCGTCTTCGTTCCAGGACTGGCGTCCACTCATTCTTTCGTATCTTCTGACCATTGCACTCTGAAAAACAAATAAGAAAATATAAATTTACCTTAATTGATAATATAGCATTGACATTAATACTCGTATATCTTTAATTCGCAAGAACAAGTTTTGGCACATTTTGTAGTAAAAACATACATAACATAACATCACGCCTTGTTTCCCCGAAGCGTTGGGCACAGGTGTACCCCCTCATAGTAGTAAAAACAATCATATCAAATCAATGTATTGATGAACAATAATTGAGATAGAGACCTACTAACAGATCTTGAATTTCTAAATAATATTTTATTGCGTAGGCAAATGTGTCAGAATTAAAAAAGGTGGGTTAGTAACGAATGAGGTTTAATTTCGATGGTCGAGCATGTTTGAACGTTGAGCGAAGGGTAACCGCAGCCTTACCGGTTTTGTGGACCACGATCAATGCCAACTCGAGGTGAAAAAAGTATGTCTAAAGACGTTCTAGAAGGTAACGTTGAATAAATATTATCATTGAAATCTTGAGGTAGTACGAACGTCGCATCGCATTGTTACGAAGTTAGAGATTGATTCATCTACCAACCCGCACTGGGCCCGCGTGGTGGATTACTGCCCACTCCCTCTCACAGAGAGGAGGCCTGTGTCCCAGCAGTGGGAACATAATAGGCTGATTATGCATGTATGTAGAGATTTATTAACTTAGTCAATTACGATGAAGTACATTCGCATTTCAATGTGTTGAAACGTTTTAAAAGGTACCTAAACCGTTAACTTAGGTCTTACGTGCGATAAACGATTTGCAATATTTGGGGTACAATAAATATGACTGGACAACTAAGGATAAGTCCAGACTGGTCGAGCAAGGCCCCGGTAACCAGGCTGGACAAGTTTTTAAGAAAAGTGGTTCACGAAACTTGGGCACTTTCAATTTCGAGATCACCTTTACTTTTAATGTACAGTTACTCCGTTATATTTTTATGGATATGGTGTTACTCGTACCTACTTGTGCGATATTACAAAGTGGGTTATTCAATAGTTCTGTAAGAATAGAGCTAATCAATCGCACACGTGATTTTTGTAAGCACTGAGCGCCTTGAAGAGTATCGGCTCTACAGTACAATACAGTTTGTAACTCCGCCGAGCTGATAGTGAACAACGCACGATAAAGTATGGCGTGTTATTCCGACGCGATAACTCGGGAACATTGAGGCCCCCTTAATACCGCAATATCGCTTAATTACCCATTTATGTGAACGAGTAGGTATGTCCACAAGCTAACCGCATTTCTGGTGCATTAAATACTTGTATTATTATAGCTGTTTCATCGCCACTAGCGGTCACATTGACATTTTAAAAACGGGAAATACCTTTCGTCAGTGGACGACCGTCCTTGAATGACCGCGTCATATTTTTTATCTGTCAAAAAAGAAACACGTCGTCAGAAGTCAGCTGTTTGTGTTAGTTCCATAGCGCGTCTATCAACATGTTGCCGCACCGACATAATAACTACAATCCGTTCTCATCTGTTGGTAACGCATCCGTTGCCCGTTTTGTTAGAGATTTTCCGTTTCTGAGTTTGTACGGCAAGCAATCGAACACGCTTCGCGTCGGCCGACCAAGATATTGCGATAGTACCGATGGAAATGGTAGTAGCGGCGCGAGTACGGCGTGAGTCGAGGTTACTCTGACGCGTGACTTGCAAGGTCCCCGCTGCATTGCACGATGCGCCAAGGTTGACTCGCTTCTCTGTACCGATATAACCTAGGCCCCATTAATTAATAAATGCAATAAAAATAAAATAGAAATTAAAATTAATGCAGTCGTTAAAAAGTTAATATAGCCTAGCGCAGTAAGCCGAAGTGAAATCTGCATCGGATGTTATCGCGTTGCATCGTTGCCGTTAGACAATAGCTTTCAACACGTATGTAACATAAATATAATAGGGTCGCCAGTGAGTACTTACAGTGAGCGTGAGGTTCAGGATCGCGTAGGCAGCTGGGAGGGGGAGGTGGAGGCGAGCAGGCGGCAGCGGCGCGGCGGCTGGTGGCGCGGAGTCAGGCTCGGCAGGTGGCGTGCGAGCGGGCTGACGGCGCGCGCGACACTGGCGCGGGGCCCGTCTTGCCCCGCCGGCGGCCCTGGCGCGCTGACGTCACCTGGCCCAGGGCCCGACTGCGACGACTATTTTTGTCCGCAACTAATTATCTAGATCCTGCCTTTGTCCGGCCGTGTAACACTGCCGAGGAAACCTGGTTTTATCTTTAAAACCAGTTATGTACATGCACATAGCTTGTTGCTAATTATTAAATACGTCACTCGTGTCAATCGTTCATTTATTTATTTGTCAGCGCGCCGACGTAGCGATATGTTAATGCTGTGGCCTGTGAGTCATTGTACTCGAAATTAAATAAATTACTTGATGTACTTAATATATTTACATTAAAGCAAAAATATACCTAGTAATTACACCGGTAAGTATTGCGTATTGTAAAATAAATTATATAATCGATTTAATATGAATTAGCTAATGACAGTCAGACCGAAAATAAACAATAAACTGTCCTATTTTATCAGTAGTTCATGGATGTAAATAACTGTTGTGAGTACTATCTAGTATCTAACTAGAAAACACAATAACTATAAAGTTGATAATGTATAGATTGTTGCAATTTATCACATAATGGAAAATTTTCACAAAACTCCGTTTCACTTTTCATTATACAGCTGAAAGAGAGTGAATTTAGTGACGTTCCCTGCGACATCGCAATCTTTTCCTTTTTAAGCGCATAGGTATGGAGCACTTACTGTTTTTTTCGTCGGATAGTTGAATAGTAGCCAAAACGTTAGCGTGTGTAACAAAGGAGAAATTCCCCGGAGATAAAACGGTGGCCAACATTTAATGAGTCATCCCGGTTTGTACCGCGTTGGAAGTCTCCCGGGTGTGGCTAAATAGGACAAACTATGCACGACATCGTCATAACTGAATACGAATATTGCGTCCACGTTTATGATAATGATATACGTACCTACAGACTTATTAGCTATACTCTTTGGCTCTACATTACGGACTGGCCAGTTTCAGCCTAGGTCTTTTTATAGTACTAAATGCAAGGCTGCATCGTCAACACGTACATCTGTTCCAATATCCAGATATATCTTATTTTACAGATGTCTCATATATCTGAGAATTAGAAATGTTAAACGATACCCCAAAGATGTTCGTTAGACGTAAAAACAGCAATTAATAGTCAATGTTCACGCGAGTGCGATTCATTCAGTTTGATGGATCATGCGAGGCTGCCATCTAAATAATATCAATGAAGTTTTAAAACTGGATATGTTTAGGTATACAATAAGCTGACTTTTACTTAACCATGTTTCCGATATCTCGTGTGTGAAGCATTTTTAGTTATTTTTAAGGTTTCTGACCAAAATTTAGCTGTTGTCTAGTAACAATCAACCTAAGCAAAACTGTGTGGAAAATAAAGTTAGAAACGGTTTTAACAACCGTCTGCTTGGTAAAACAAGTAATGTCCAAAATACCCGGATACTATAAATAACACCCGTGACATATCCACGTAATAAACGCCTAGAAAGTGTTCTTCCGATACTTCATTTTACGAGTTGATGTTTTTATGTTTCTTGTAAGTAATAATTATCCTACCGTTGCACTCAACCATAAATTACCATAATCTGTTCGAACGTCAAAGTACCAATAAATCTTGTTATACATGCGCAGAATGCCACTCTAGTAGTTTTACGTATATTTTTACAGTCTTTCTGAAACAGTTTAACTCAATTTATCATTACATTGGTATGTACCTCCTTAGATAAACCTTGAAAGTAGAAATAATTAGTCTATCGAATTCAAGTTTATCGAAAATTGACCGGTTACGAACTATGCAGTATGTACATACATTAAATGGCTAATAATATAATCACATTGCATTAATAGTTGCTAGTTTTGTAACCTATCCCAAGGGCAATTGAGTCGTTAACTTTTGCTTATTACGTTTCGGTCAACTTCCTTTGCTGCGTTTGGGTAGTCTCTTAACATTGTTAAGAATGAAGACAAGAAGTCTTCACAAAGTTTTGACACAGAACTAGAAGATGTTCATCATCAAAACTGTGAAGAATAGGAACGACAGGCAGTAACTTACCTACATCTTCAGCTATCCTCTCTGAGTTCCATGTGGAAAGTGTAACAGTACCTATTAAATTAACACTTTCCTCAATGTTTTTTGATCAACATCACTCATTCTTTGTAATTTTGCATTTCTACATTTAACCAGGATACTGCAGTCTAGGTAATAATGTGTGATGACTGATTGTAAGCTGACGTCATCATCCGAACCGTCAAATCCCGTTTTCCTTGTATCCGGGAGATTAAATAATTATTCTGTGTATTACGTTTTTAAATAATTAAGTACTTACGTCCAAATTGTAATAATCTTTTACAATAATGTTGACTATTTTACATATTATTATAATAATTATTGATAAAAACTAATTAAGGTGTCTAGTAACAACAGTTCAAATCAGTCTACTTTGTTTTAGAGACTAATGTGTCCTACAAACTTATATTTTAAATCAACTAGTGAGTAAATGAAGTGAGTGAGTGAAAAAGTAATGGTAGTTGTGGAAAACTAATGCTTTTTTTTTCAACTTATTTACTTACATTACCTTCTAACAAAATATCTTGTATTTTTTTCCTAATTAAATTAACACGAGACGCTACTTTTATACTTAAAAAAAGAAACACTATTAGGTATGCTTAAAACAAGACAGCAAAAGAAATGTGTAAGGATCGTAGGAGGAGGCCATCTGTAGTTTCTGCCTACCCCATGGGGGAAAAATGAGTTTATGAATATATGACTATTATCCGTTTATTAACAAAAAAATCTCACCTTGATCAATAAAATATTAAAGAAATGTAGTTCATACGATGCACATGTTACGTATCGTCAGCGTCAGTTGTCCTCTTAATTAATTATTTGATTGCATCTGTTGCGAGCGTCAACTGTTTTCCACATCAGCTATTTATATACTTTAAAAATACCTACAATATACCAACCACGTGAAGCTTACTCTAAGAATAGACCTCTGCTCAATGATCACATAAAAGGCGGCTAAAGAGTTGCATCAAATGAATGGACAATATTGCATTCCCTGCACGCGTGCATGACCACCATAGAGACGAGTTTTGTCGATGAAAGAGTAAATTAAATAACAGCAATTAAAATAAATTTTTCATGTTGTCAATTCTATCTGTCTATTCTTCCGTCAACAAAATCCAAACACAAAATAATGGCTGTCCAAAACCAGAAAGTGTTTTGAAATGTCAAATACTGGTGATTACAACACATGACGGCTGTTGTAATTATGACGGAACCACTCCTATGAAACCGTAGCCTAAGTCTACTTGTCAAAAATAATTGTAGGCTGATAAAAATACCTTTAAGTTGATAAATTTGTCATTCGATTATATTTGCATAATCACTTGTCATACCAACATCTCATGATAATTACCAGATAAGCTTTTATTCGGTTTTTCCCATAATCTGATGACCAATGCAGACAGACAGTAAGTAAGTAGGTAATCAGAATCATCCTTCATTATCCAACAATCACAGGTTGCCTTGCCTACTATAATACTATACTATATATTATGTAGTATACTATATAGGTATACTATATAATATGAAATGGTGTAACTACTATCTTCCTAAAACAAAAAAAGTTGTAGGTGAAACTACTACCTTATTTCCAATATTTTAATTTCAATACAAAATGGCGAGATGTGTAATAATGATTAGTTATGAGACATTTATGCAAAATGAAATTCCGTAAATAAAGGCTCAAAACGCAAAAATATGCAAATTTTGAAACTTACCTACGATATTTTTTTCTATTTTTCGCCGTCTATATTTTTACAGGCAGTGGGTTCGAAAATACTAAATATCATTCATTATATTCGTACTCACATTGATATTTAAAAAGAAAACGTTCGGGGGTTCCCCATCAGGAACAAAGTTCCCTATGTTTTTTCTTCAACTCAGAATGCAATTGACTTCATTATCGGCTAATATGATGACAAATTTTAAATTTTCGCAGCTGCCATCATGGATATTATTTTTTACCTTACTATCGGCTTTAGCATGCCGATAACCATAAAAACGACAAACATGTTGAATAATTTGAAAATTTTCGCAGCTGCCATCTTGGATTTTCATTTTCATTATTTCAATCCAAGAGGGCACGTTACGGCTTTTTTTTAATTATGCGAAAATAAAAAAAATGAAATTACTTCTACCGTCACGTAAGCTACGTTAAAGAACTTCGTTCTAAAAAGTTGGCAACCCTTATCATGGCGTAGGTACAATAAATTTGTAACCGATATAATTGTATGTGGATACTGAGAAAGTGAATCTACGTATAGACACGTTTTGGTGAGTGTGTGTAGATAGATAAGATACTTAAATATATCCGTCGCATTTCTTTATGCTTAGCGTTGTTATTGTCTGCGCTGATATGACACGAGTACCGCATGTAGCGATAAATAGTAGGTCTTACACACACATGCAACCGTTCTCTTGGATCATGTTTGTTTGGATTCTCCGAAGACGACTGAGGTCATTAAATGTACTTAGCTAATGATAAAAGTGACTTGGGTACCTTTACTGATCGGTGATTTCTTGCTCAAGATTCAATTTTATTTATATTTTTTTGCCAATTATGCAAAAGTATCAGGGAAATTTGAAGTTACCTATGTCTTTGTTAAAATTTTGAAGACGGGGACATACATAATCTGTCTTTTGTTACAGTTCAGCCCCATCTTAATTACAATCTTAACACCTAAAAACCACAATACCTACAAGGAGGATTTTCGTAAGGGCTGGCTGGTGGATCACGTGTTGCATGTAAAGACAGCAACAAGTTCTAGTGCTAACAGGTTGGTAGCCTTCCCTCGACGTCCACTTTCATACCGTGGGAAGATTAGCGGCTGGTGCTCACAGCTCGCTGAGAAAAATAACCACTTTCCTTTGCAGACCAGCGGTATTGTGGGATGTTATGTAGGAAAATATAATGTAGGTACGTAAAATATAGGTAATGAATATGGTAGTTTAGTATTTTTCCTTATATTTTAATAAAAGTTTAAGTCTATTCCTACCAAACTTAGACTATACCGATTTTTTTTCAAACTTTGTCAAAATCACGATGACAGTATCTTATCTGATAAACATAAAAATTTTGGTCGCAAAGACGTCACCAATCCTCTCTAATACAAATACAGCACGCCTGTAATCCCAGAAGGGTAAGGCAGAGGTTCCTCTATGAAAATTTTGCCAATTATAATAATAATAATCTTATCTCAATATAGGCATTGGTGAATTATGACTCATGCTTGATTATCACAGCTAAAAGGTCACTTTCACGACTGTGAATAAAGTGAAACCGTGTTCCTTTCCATAAAAGGTAAGCCTCGTATTTTCCTTTCCACGAACAAAAATACGAACTTTGTTTTCCTTTTGGAAACTTTCCTAAGCAAAAGTTATGACGTAACAAATTCTTTCATTTGATCAACTTACTGCTGATACGACTAAATCCAATTTTCTCATTTAGTAGAGCCGCAATTTGGCGTTCTTGTAAGTTTTTAGGGTTTAGTACGAAACATAGTTTTCGTAACATAGATTCAGTTTCGATACGGAATAGATTAGAGAGGCCATTTCTATGGTAAGTAAATATAGTTTGGTAAGGCATCAAGGGATTTTAGGCCGGAACATTTAAAGAATCTGATTTTAATGTCTGTGTGTATCAAACTCAATCTTGGATATAAGCTTCAACAGTAATTGAAAAATCTCACGAGGAATGAGGAAGGCAACTGTCAAAATGGCGCTGTCGTAGCTAGTTCCCAACACAAGCTAATAATACAAGGCGTGATGTGGTTTTATTTTATTTTAGCGAAAATTGACGCTTTGTTGTGTTCCTAGATACTACGAAATTGGAGTGCACAATTTCCCGAATGCCCCTAAAATTATGAGATTGTGGTTTAAAGCTCTTCCTAGAGATTTTTAAGAGTTCCAGTTTATGTCGGAAACATTTTGAAGAAAGTGATTACGAGGAAATATTCAAGGTTTAAAATTCTGACACTTTCCATGTCAAGTACTTGATTTAAAATACTGAAATCACCGAAAATAACGAAATAGTGAAATAAAATCAAATTCATGAACGAAATGTCAAATTTATTGTAGGCCGCAGGGACCTAGCTATGGTCACGCCATCTACAATTAGCTTTGCCCGACCTTCCCCATTAAACTGAAATCGCCAACACACCTAGGATAGTTGCCGTGGTCAAAAATGAAGATTCCTGTGAAAAAGAAAAACAACATAACTATAAAGTTTTACCTTTTATTTACACAGAACAGTTCTGTAACCTTAGCGGCTTCAGCTGAAAAAACGTCGTCTTTTAGCTAAGTCAATAGTTCGTCGTTTTTATTGTCAACAAAAACCTATTAATAGTAATTATTTTTAGTCTATTTATGCTTTGGTAATCTATAACGATTGTCACGATTTTGCTGAAAAACTTGGATCTGCTTTGTTTTCAGTCTTGGCTTTTTATTCTTCATATTGTTGGAATATTCACAAGTGTCGATGTGATGAATTCAATGACTGTGGGTAAAAACGTCAAGGTGGTTAGTACATGCTGTCATATACCCAGTATAGAGAAGAGAATACGCTGAATAAGAGCTTTATCTTTTTCAAACTAAGAAAACAATAGAAAAGATTTTCTTAAGTCGACGATTACATTTTGCATCGTTGTAGATGATAGTTGAAACTGTTAAAAAATGTTCAATTTCATTTGTGACCTGACCTTTTAAACTGATTACTGTAACGATATTTGATGAATAAATAATAATAATATATTGATTAATATATTTTAATAACGACTGCATTGTTGATCTAGTGGTTGCAAGGGTTACTGCTGAGCATGAGGTCCTGGGTTCAATTCCCAGGTCGGGCAAAGTGTTATTGGGGTTTTCTATCTAGAATTTGTCAGTAGCAGCCCGGAGTCTCGATTTGTGCCTGGTTGATGGCAATAGGCTCGCCCCCTATTACCTACATGGGACTTAAACATAACTGTCGAAATGTGGGTGTACTATCGGTACACCTCTGCCTAACCCTTCTGGGATTACAGGCGTGATGCTATGTTAATAAAATTAATGTAATCATTTGCACGCTCTAAAGTAGACTGCAGCCGATCTCATTAATTCATGTACAACATCTTATACATACATTCATACTTACATTCATAGTAAATTAAGTTCTGATTCTGAATTCTACGTCACATTGTTCTGTTGAGACAGTAGGCGTTATACTTATACATAAATAATAAATATATATAAAAACTCTTCGGCTGATACGAGTAACAATTGAATTATTAAGTTCATTATGTAGGTACGTAATGTTAGTTATCTTTTTCTGTTTTTGTCAATGTTTATGCATCGGGCGGGTTTTCCGAACTCGTTCCGGACTCAACCGGACAATACCGAAGCTCTCACATGGTGTCATAGTTGCAAACATAAATTTAATTTATTTGTAGGTATCTCCTGTGTCTCACGGAATTATCCTACTAATTATAAATGCGAAAGTTTGTTGGTTGGTTTGTCCTGCTTTCACTCGCAAAAGCGACAAATACTTAGACGTTTTATTTTGTATAGAGATAGTTCATGTGCCGGAGAAAAAGTTATGCCTTTCGTGTGGCTTTATCATTCTGACTTGTCACAAGGAGGTTCAGGGTCTAGCACAGGGTTGCACAATACGACAATATTGTGCCGTGATTGAACTTTGGTCACGTACCGAACGTGACTCCGCTGTATCTTTGTATGTAAGAGCAACCAATTACTGGCACAGAATTATGTATGTTGCCTTCTCGTGGATGATACAGTTCAACACCAATTACGTACTTTGTGTCCACAAATTAAAAACTGTACCTACAAAAAAAAAAATAGAATTGTTGGACAAGGAAAGACATTTTTTTTCCTTATTTCTATAGCTAAGCGTGGACTTTTGAATTGTCAATAATTATAACGTTTATTTTGGTATCGTTATCCGGTTATTGTTTGGTACTTACAATAAATCACGAATTGCTTTCTAAAGAATCTGAAAGTTTTTAGTTCAGTGTATCTACTCATATTCAGCAAAAGTGGAGAAAGCTTTGTCTGCGTTGAATGAGATAATCCAGACTTTGTTATTCAGAAAACATATGCGTTTCTTCCTTCCAACTGTTTTTTTTTTGTAGGAAATTTCATCCCTTTTAGCTTATAAAAACCAGAAATAAAAAAAACAGAATTTCACCCCGAAGGTTGACTATTACTTAAAGGTATTTCGCTTTGACTGGCACTGATTGCTTGCTATAACAAAACGTTCAAAAGAGGTAATAATTAAAACCACTTTGTTTTATCAACACTATATTTATGAATCCAAACCAATTGTTTACTTAACTATTTATTTATTATGTTAAAAACACTGTTTACTCTTTAAGTTATGTTCAGGGTGCTAACGGAACTCGTATCGAATCTCCGTAGAGTAGACGAGATTTAGGAAAGGCGACTTAGATATTAAAGGGATGGACACTCGCCTGCTATTAGCTCTTCACATCCGTACTCTACTACTAAGTGGTGGAGATGTAGTAAAAATGCAACAATTTACCTGTCGTAAATACATAAGAGATTCCATTATATACAATTTTCATTTCCTTATGGTTGTGGCGATGTGACTCGCTCGTAAATGTACTTTTAATTAATTGAATATCAAGTTTCCATTTGAGCGCGTATTTTCCTATACTAAATGATTAATTCATGTGGTAACTTCGTGCACATGCACTGGCGACAGTTGGAGCAGGCGTGAGGACTGCCAACACATTGTCTTTATAACATTGCTATCGCTGCTCGACCTCGGAACATAAACGCGAAACATATGTGCACGCATTTCTTAAGGACGTATTGACATGTTTGTGGCGGCATCCACACCGCCACATGGGAACAACGCATCACACTGACGTCACACAAATCCTGCATCGCGCAATCAGTTTACCGCGCAGCTAGCATATATACAATTTCCCGACAACAATCATCGGGCAGTTGCCCACCAGATACGACATCCATCTGGTCGGAGGATCCTCCCTTTTCTAAAGAGTATGAGTTAACTTTGCACCCTGTTCCTCATGTCTCTTCATGTTACTATGCAACCATATTATTTAAGCTGCAGGTAAATCATTTTATTTTTCATCCATAATTCATAAGCTTCGACCAGAATTCAGCCACGACGAAAGCGTTAGCAAGCAGTTACCTACCTTGCAAAGGTTTCTTACGGTGCAGATATTATTGCACAATAAGCTGGTATATAATAAAATATGAACGTTATTAGGGGTTTGCCTCTATAAACAAGACCTTGCTATTTTTGAACAATGAAGACGTCTCCCAATGACTGACGAAAGGAAAAGTTGCTAAATCATCAGTAATTCTGGACAGACGGATTATTGGCAGACTCTCCAGTGTGCAAATAATCCGTAGTAGCAGTCCGATCTCTATTCATACAAAGCCATAAAAAAACATCTAATGTGTGTAGTTAGTTCAATATTATTTTTCAGTCTTGTACCAAATGATTGTGCCCCAAAGTAAAGGTAACCTTGCCTCCCATTAAATGTACATAATTATTATATTTCGATCAATTGAATACCTATTTTTACAACAATAGTATTGACCTAAAAACGTCGCCGAGTCAAATTGCTCTGAAATGATATCATAATAACAGTCAATATTACCGATGACATGATTAAAAGGAATCTCGGGTACCTCGTGGAAAATCTGATTATTCAGCTCTACGGAAAATTGATCTGAGATCATTTAGTTATGATATAGAAGATCAGGTCATACAGAAGATCAGGTCGGTTAGTACAAGCTTTTGTCTTAAATCCAAGTATATTTATACTTTGATTTAAGACAAAAGCTTGTCAAAACAAGGAATTTAAAGTGCCATAATAGCTGTGCGGTGTATCCAATGTATTATTTCTCAGTAGCAGTCCGGTACCTATTTTAATTTATGTCGGCCGATGGCAATACATTCGCACCCTTTTTCGTACTAACCGTTCATTGCGTACGATACGTTCGTGTTACAGTTACATGCCTGCCAAACCCTTCGGAGAATATAAGCGTTATGTAATGTTTTAATAATCCATAATTTTAATATTATTTAGTCTTCTGTCTAAACTCGAGGAACTAAGTTATAATTTTGGTGTCTTGCTTTTTGGCTATAGCTAAACCTGTTTCTCATGAGAACGTATTTTTTGTCCTATCTCAATGAGTAAGTTTAAAATAGAAAGAGTAATTGTCACGTTGGATTTGCATAGTTATTTTTTTGGTTACTGAGTCGATGTCGACTATTCTGCTAGGGTCATTTGCATAGTTGTTTTTGGGGTTCGCTATGGGAGTACCTAAGTACCTGAGTAGATAAATGATCAACTGCCAAAATTACATTTCAAGAATAATATAATTACATAAAGGTTTTGTAGTAAGTGCATGAGGGACTTACAAACTATGCATTGTTAATGACATGGCGTATTTGTTGGTGAACAACAGGTGATAATCACAATATATCACTAGGTTCACGTTATAGGTTTGAATTGCTGCTCTCCTAGCTAGATCACTGAGTAATCTGTATTAAGGAGAGACCAAACAAACCAGGAAACCAGGAACAGTGAAACATTCACGTGTTCCTGGTTTTCGCTTATACGAGAAGTCAGGTAACAGACTTAGCTGTACTAATTACCGTAGGATATGAGTATAACACATGTGAGCGTAGTTAAGATGAATGTTTACACATGCATAGTATTGATTTTATCGACCGCAAACCTAAGTTTGTATTTCGAAGTATTAAAAAAAACTGCTGTTATTAGAATACAGCTTTTAATTTTTCATCGCTAAAGTGCAAATACTTAGACTCTAAGTAAAATGGCTGTGTAACATCCAGACGCGCACTGTGAACTAAGTGACAGACGAACAAAATTATAAGGGTTCCGTTTTTTCCATTTGACGAAGGAATCATAAAAAACAGTACAAGCAGACTGGGAACTGAATGACCAGACATAGATTATGTTGGCATGTTAATCCCCACCTAATATCAACAAAAAGAAATGATTGGTAGCACACTGATGAAAAGTTTGTCAGCCACATGGAAACTACTATGTTTTTATGATGAATGGACGAAAGCGGACTAAACAAACTAGTAAATTGCAAAAGGCAGAGAATTACACACCATTTGGTAATTTATGCGACGTTAGGCGTACAAAGTAAAGAGTATTCTATCTATCTAATACCAGTATACCTTTTAGCTTGAGCTGAAAAAACAACTGTCTTTCACCTTAACCATAATCGCCCAACATGTTCTCTTTTGCGTTTTTATTCCTTGTTAACGTCATGTTTACCGTAAATAAACATAATTTCTTTTGTTCTAATTTTTCAAACTGAAAGAAATTATTATACATTTTTGGACATCATCAATACAAAATAGTCGTCACCCAAATACCTGCCCTTCAATACGTCCTAATTGTTATTCTGGTGATTCATCCAATACCTAGTTGATACGCTGTTTTATAACGGATCGAATTCAGGCGCATGTAATAGAATTGTGTAAATTACCTATGCAATTCCGCATAGAATAGATAAACAATGAAACACTGACCTAGATTGTGTTGTCTTTGAAAATGTGAACGGGTTCAGATTTTACGTAGGTTATTTCCTGTCTGTTCTGTTTCGCTGCCATATTACCTACTACTCGTACAATACTATCAATATCGATAACAAGATGGACTGTTTCTTTCATTCAGATGAGTAAGGAAGTCCTATGTCCGTCCAAAAGGTAGTGCAAAGGAATACTGCCGCCAAGCTGATGTTGATGATGATATAGTTAGTTTATTTATGAAACTTTTGCACAGGGCTAGGAACGATTTCTGTTTTCAGTTTAAGACTCTGAAACCGTCTATGAGAGTTTAACTATATGAAGTACCTACTTATAAAGAGTAAAGCTGAAATGGAAACTGGAACCACATCTGAAAAAAAAAAACATACAACATAGCCTACTTATTAAGTCAATCTGGAAAATCTTCAAACACAGAATAGGTGCTAAAATAAACGAAGAGTTCTTCGTGACTCTTCTTTCTTCTCTTGCTCGCACGACGAATGAGTCCTCTCTTGGCATTCACCGCGTGCCTTATGATATCAATTAACACATAATGGCAACACAGTGAACGCGAGGAGGAGGACTGCTATCTTCTTTTTTCTTTCTTCAAATATCTTTAAGATTCCTAAATGCTTGAAGTTGGTGCTCCAGCAAAAAACTTTACATTGACACGCCTACTGGTATTTGTACGCAAGATGACAATGTGAAACATTGCTGTACGTTTCATGAAGGCGCCTAAAAATAATAAATCTGAAAACGGTTTATAACAGTAAGAAAAAACATATTTAATGATGAGAAAATGCATACTATATCATAATAAAAAAGATGACAGTTAATTACGTACACACAAAATGTATTGTATTATAAGGTAAGCTGTGAAGAGTTGTTAGTTGTACATAGAGATAACCCTTCTATTGCAAGACCGAACCAGAACATTTCCGATTTTCTTTCCTATTGCACATACAGATATCATAATAAAATTATAATGTTTATGTTTGACCTTAGCCTTGACCTTTTAACTCAACGACACCCCCACCGCTTCGATCTCATTAAACATCCCACAGAAAGAAACAGAACGAGTTTGTGGGGGTTTTATGAAAATTGGGCATTGGCCAAAATGAACAAATATCATGTAAATATTATTCAATAATCAAATTTCAAGCTACATTAGTTCCGCTTCAAATGATAAGAATCTTGGAAAAATTGGAATGGGTTCAAGTTCGTCGTTTAATGTTAGAAGCCAAAAGAGCTGAACATTCTTTCGATGGTTATCTTTTTTTAGACTCTTGTCAAGCGGGTAATGAGTAGGTATAGCTACATTTCTGTAAACACTCAGAAATAAAATCAAATGGTGAATAGTTAACAAATTTGTTGACATTTTATAAAATCAATACATTTCAATATCCGTTATATTCTCAGATACATTATAAATAAATTTTTGATACAAATTTTCGATTCAGTCCCTTTAGTGCGGAGCTCCAGAAAGAGATACTTTGTTGTAGACTTGTAGTTGCATTTCGTGCGCAATCGCAACATGCATAGATCGAGGGTGCATTGTGCACGCACAATGGTCGCAGGGATGCAGCTGGGGGTCCCATTGTTAGGCCGAGAGGGGTGCGACACGCGTGCAACCCTACGTCCCAGGCTATTACACTAGATGCAATTATTGTCTGCATTCATAGTAACCAGTTTTTAACTAGAATGCATAGTGTTATTATCTTGACACTAGTTGGTTTAACTCACAGAGTTAAAAATACATAAAGATATAAGAGCTTTTAAAAGTTAATGCTAATTTCATCAGAAATTTCTTCCATCTGAACTACTAATTAAGGAGTATTCAGGACAATTTTATGATAGCTCTATTTCACCTTTCTTCTGCAAGCTCCTGTAGAACAATAAACAACGCCATAAATTGTTCTACAGCTATGTATAGGCAACACGCGAAATATATCCCGCAGGTGGAAAAATAAATGCAGTTGAAGGCTGAAAACAAGAGGAGAAAACAAATAAAAAACTGAATATTTTTTGCAGTTATTGATTGAAAATTAATGTAACAATTTAATTTAGACACGAGGAAAGTGGAAATGAAATACAATATTCTTGACATTACGCGTACTGACAAATATTGCTAGCACAAAACTAGTAGGGATTCAAATAATGCAGATGAAAACTTAAAACTCATCAACTACATTATTTTTGTCTACAATATTTTCTAATTCGTAAGTAAGTCTTAACGTTGTTTCATATAATTCTTGAAAATAAAACATTTGAACACTTTAGGTAATTATGCTAACATCTGAATATAGGTTTGAACAGTTGAAAATATATATCTATAAAATATAAATAAGTATATATATCTTGACATATTTTACACCAAGAAAGGTATGTTTAGAAAACTCTTAGTAACTTTTGTGTGCGACGAATTGACTAACAGTTATAAATAGTATTGAATAAGTTATCCATACACCATTACAATTCAATACCACGCACACACACTCCTACACACTCACCCACACTGCACACCTAGGTATGTTTGGAGGGTGCTAGCCTGTCATCCTGTATGTTTCTGTGCATTTAATAAGTGTAGGTAATAAATTGTAAATCCGTAATTGGCTGTAATATTAGTTTATTTATTTTAAGTTAAATTGTTTAAGGGCTGTGGATTTTGTGAATAAATAAATATAACTTCAGTCCCTAATTTCGTCATTGTAAAAAACTTAGGTCAGGCGTTAAAAGTAGCACTAAATTTAAGACCGCATGGGAACCATTGCTCTAAGCACAGAATAGATAGCGCTCAAAAATAGCACGCACGTTATACTGTGATAGCATTCGTGTCATGAATCACATATCGATCGGCTGATAACATCTCAACTTGCAGGTCGTTCACTTTACTGATGTGAAATAACCAAAAGGCATTCAGAAGAAATAAATTACGTTACTTGTGTACAGAATCCAGTTTTCGAAAAGGTAGAATAAAATGGGAAAATGAGAGAAATAAACGCGTGAATAAATTGAAAAAGATTATGATGTCAAGGAACACTTGAGACTGTTGGATCACAATGTCTTAATCGAGACCATTTCGTGTCAGCTGTATGAGGTACCCCAGGAAATACACCACAGATACAATCTTAAGAAAGTTAAGACAACGATGATAAAGCTAATTTTCATAGCACTTTTATCGTTGACTGTTCCTACCTTAACTTAGATACCGTGAAGGTTTCAAGTGACGTATCATTTACCCGTTGAAAGAAATCATAAATGCATTTCAATTCCCCACATCGAGTACCATTTTAATATGCTAACACGACCTTACCGCGTTAACGTTGACGTCATCACAAGATTGACTTTCAAGAATTGAATTCTGATAACGTTTTTAGGTGCATGAATATTGTATCCACTTTGAATAAACCGGACAAAGAAAATGATGAATTTTTCGTAAATGTGAAATTGAGAGTTAGGGTAGGATTGGTGTGCAAAAAATATTTGATGCCTTTAATTAAAAATGAGACTTGCGTGAATGTCAGAAGTGAATATTGCCCGCTTGAGGCTATGTTACTTTACGAAGAACCAGACAGAATTATGATAAAAATTTAAAAAAAATACACTTAAAGAAGCCATAAACATTGGGCACAACAGTAATATGTCTATGGACTATTAGGCTAGCTAATAAAAGAAGGGGGAGTTGAGTTATTACGGATGAGTACGGCTTAGCTGGTGGTGCCAACCGCGGCCCGACTCAAACCTGGCCAGCGACGTCATTCTAAGGCGAACGAATACGAGCTGGTACATCAATCACTTTGGAGGCCTTGAACTGATTTGTTACTGTAAATATATACAGTCAACAAAAATGGTCATAAGGAGTTCATTAGTGAGAATAGAATCTGACTTGGGAAAATGCTCGAATAATGACGAGTGTTGGGACGAAATCCCATGAAAAAGGCAATTTAGAAGAGATTTGTGGCCTCTGGTCTGTAACTTTTTTTTTGTGTTCTGCAACTGTTGAATTCATAGGGTAGGTAAGGTACCCAAATTTGATTACAAACAAAACAAACAAACAAATGTAGGCCAACGCAACAGCCTTAAAACACGAAGTACACGAAGTAGAAAAAACTCAATTTATTTTAACACTAAAACAGCACCCTTCAAACGAGGGACATAAAAACATAAAAGTTGAGAAAGGTGGGCGGTATCACGCGTAACTGTACTGGTTTTGATTGATCGGCGTTCCCCTACGGAAAGCGGTCGCGATGGTCGGTGGTCGATCTGAGTAATGGCACTGCACTCTCCATGGTGAAGGAATGTAAACATTGACCAACCTGCCACCCTCTACCACCTGCTACCGGACTTATTCATAAAACGCTTACGCCAGATTTTGTAAACCTAGAAAACGGGCCGTTTGTGACTTAGTTGCATGATTAGGTAGTATAGATCGTTGAAGTAAGAAAGGTGTTACACGCCTCATAAAGAGGTCACCAGGTCCAGAATGGGATACGATATAAAAATAGATCGATATAGGTTAAAAAAAACAACAAAGCTAATTATTAAAAATGATAACATCAGAATCCGCAATTTTCCGTATGCAACTTCGGCTGGCAGAGGCGTGCACAGAGGAGGTTAGGGCCCCAATGGAGTTAATCTAGGAGAGCGACTGAGCTCTCTCTGTGGCTTTAGTTTGGATTGGTGATGATGATGTGCAGCTCCACCCAGATTCTTTTAATACGGGGTATCCAGAAGTGCAGTCAAAAGCCCTGAAAGAAAATACACTGTTTGTGAAGGATAAAATTCAGTAACAATTTGTTATGTTGTAATTAAATACTGTCATCGCAGAATGGTCCTGATTAACTGAATAAAACATTTCTTAAACAAAATTATCTTTTAATTTCGCATAAATTCGTGAAACTAAAGGAAACAAGGGCAATGATCTATGTTTCACCCAGCAGGGAAGGTACTTAGTGACGTCACCGCAAGCGGAAGTGTTGGAGGGGCTTCCTTCTCACGACCCTCACTGCGTCTGTTAAATGACACGACCATATAATCACCACTCAACGCCGACGCCTTATTTACGTATAGCCGAGCCGCTAAATTGACGGGGAAATAACCTGTGAAAATTGTAGCTGTGAATTATAATCACGAAATAGTTTGACGTTAAATGTAAAAGTATTTTTTAGGTCTTGAGGTCGTTTTGAGTTTTAATTTGGTTCGTGAGTCAGGTTTGTTTCGGTTTTACTCACGTGTTTGCTTGATAACTTTAGATCTTGAACGGAGCCCTTACTCACGAGCTTGTTGAGGAGGATATTGTTCTAGTGGGTTAACTTGACGTTTTGTAAAATCGATTATTTGTATTCAACGATACACACTGTCAATATAAAACATTTGTTGGGCTTCAATTGAATTTTCAATTGATATAGGTCGAAATCACTGTCTAACTATAAATGTCATTTTAAATGTCTCTAAAATTAGAAACAAGGAGAAAAACGGCCCATACATAATTTTATTCAAGTAAACGACATTGAACCGATGTCGTCCTATTAAGGTACAAAAATTATTAATAAACTGACGATCGCTGAATGTTTCAATTACGTATACTATTACATTGCAATCGCATCGTGTCATCCTTGAGCATCCATTAACCGATTAAAATGATCGTGTACTCGCTGTACCTACTCTAAAATCGAAAGGTAAAGTTCAACGTCCCCAGCGCCACGCGACTCACCCCTTTGCTCTCAAACCGTTATTATTAACATAAAAAAAGTTGCTCTAAAGTGTGCTAAGGTCGTCCGGTTTAAAAAAAGAAGGGTTCTTTAGAATTTCGTATTAAAAAAAATGAGTGCGACGTATTTTATTGGGTGGCAATTCGATATGAGGGTTCTTTTCAATAGAGGGTGTATCTGGACTTTTTTGGGGATGAAGTAATTAATATTTGAAACTAATAGGAGGATGGAACTGAGTTTAGGGACAGATGACCGGTTGATAAATGTGATAGAGAATTCTTTCTGTTGTACAATTGTGAGTGCGTTTGGATGTACTGATGACGGCAATGAAGCCAAATAAGAGCAATGTTAGGAATAAACGCTCTTTGTCGTGTCATGTGTCACGACAACGTTAAGCGTTTTAAGTTATTTTTGAACATTCAATGCTGATATTTTTCAAACGTAAGGTAATTTATGAACTCTTATCAATCGGGGTCGTCTGTCTCTGCAAATGTATATGTGTATGTATGTGTAGTATTTTAGAACCCGAAAGACGTGTTTTTTTTTTAAACTTGGGTAAGAAAAATTGTTTCACTGCGTTTGACTCACCGTCGATGATATTGATGATATTCGAGTCCGAAATTAGTCGGAAACACGTGATTTAAAACCGCCAACAAACATAAAACTTTGATCGAAGATGTTCCATTCATTATGTTGCACGTTACAAGTTAAAAAACCCACAACTCAATTTCAACATGTGGACCTTAGTAAATACATTCATAAAATCCATGTATATATAATGCATGGATTATATGAATATAGTAGTAAATATATTCATATAATCCGTGTGTTGATTATTCTCATGGAGAGACAATCGAGTCACTTAACTGGTCGCTAGGAGACTATTTTCATAAACACATACGGGGGAATTCCTTTGCCGTGTCCGTGGCAAGCCTTCCCATAGAATAACACTCTACCAACCCTCCCAGTTTCGTGGTAATGCTTATAAATAAAAGTAATCATGCTAACGACCATAATAATATCAAATTTGGTTTAGTTGAAGGGGTTGCGAAGAATATTAGTCATGTGGTGACACATACTAACTTCGTTCATATTTAGTACCGTTATTAAAAGTGGTACAAAAAATTAATAAAGATGCAACAAGCTATTTTTAACCACCAATCATGCAATACGACACATAATTTCGCAAGGAGCAACCACAGCGAAATGCGAACATAACTTTTGGAATCTACAAAATTATAACTAGGTGCGTAGGTAGGTTCGTAATATGAAAAACCAACATACTAGTTTCACCACAGTAGCCACCTTGAATCTATTCGAATTATCAAAACGTACTGAAGACGTAACCAATGAGCCTTCAAACACTACGATCAATTCTCATGCTTCATTTACCAAAACCTATCCAGTAAGTCGAGTAGCTGACACGACTTATGGCTTCTTTATTGTCCGATATAAACTAGAGACAAATACGCATTAAACCGAGTGTACCTTAAAAGCCTTAAAACCTTAAAAGAATGGTATAAATGGTATAAACCAAAATTATCATAAAATTCCAAAATAAATAGATTACACATTCGCTATTCAAATAATATTTAACTTTCTATAACTTTTCAACTATACCACAAAACAAGTTAGTAGGGTCTCCAAACTTTCCAAAACTGGTCTCTGGCCTATTCTTATGCTAGTCGTGAAATTTGGACAACAGGGGAGCAGGGTACCGTGGGAGATGGGGCCTTGTCATAATTTCCAGAGCGAGCCACCCCGCGCAGCTGTCGCGAGAACTTTGGATTCGATGGATCGATTGTTTGATTCACGACTTTCATTGTTCCTATTCGATTGTTTGCCGATCCGAGACTTTTTGTGACCGACTTGTGTGAGCGAGTATCAACCATTATTATTAACTAGACGACAGAACCGTTAATGGGCGTCGTTATGGCTCCCCATGTCGAGCCGAAGTGTGAAATTATAGGTTTGATTGAATTTGGAAGTAATCACGTGAGCGTATCGATTTACAACTAAACTACTCTATTGGAACGAAAGTATTTGAAAAATAAAAGTTTGGCGTTTTAAAAATATTGAAAAAAAAGAGAAGAGATTATTAATGAACAGTCATTTCTTTTTATTCCATTATGAATTGCATAGACGTAAAATGCCGAAGTAAAATAATAATTACGAGCCATTTACATCGGAACCGGTTGTAGGATTACACGCATGTCGGGCCGGTCGCATATGTGTACAGCACAATAGCTATGTTTTAATGCACTCTACTAAATATGCAGATAGGTTACGCGTGCGAATAATGCATGAGAGTTTTAATCCTAGACAAAGCGGGTTGGATTAATCATCCAAAATATGGGGTGTTTTTTACGCGACCGTTGTGCTATTGAACTATAGTGTAGGGGTCGTTGTACGCAGCTGCGCGGGCGCGGATCAAATTGATAGGTCCGTGCATATGTCGCGCGCAGGCGCGTGCGACGCTACGTCACGCAACGTGCCGGCTGCACGGGGTTGTAATGTTTTGGTTTACTAATCTCATGAATATTGCAAGTTTTGATATCAATATTTTGTGTGATAATATTGTTATTATTACTTTGACTGTGCCGTCTGTAATTTTAGTTAAGAGTGTACAACTTAGTAGTTAATAGTTCCATAATAAAAACTTTACAAGGGCAAGCCTTTTATTTCCTGATACTACAAATAAAATTTTATTTGACCCGGGAGTTAGTTTTTCAAAATAATACTTCATCAATTTAGAATACTTCGAAGAATTAATCTGTTGTGGGTTTCTAAATAAGCTTCGTAAGCAATATAAAGTTCTTTTCGGCTGTCTAGCAGTAATTTTTAGCCAATAAAATAGAAGTTAAGTACTTGAGTAACTCCGTTCAGATAAGTTAGTCAAGTTAGCGAAGGACTAGGTATTTGTAAACAATCCCGTAAATGTATTCTTTTCAGCTCGAAGACTACTTATTCTAAAATCCTGAGTCATATTTAATGTAACTTTGGTATCAAGCAGCAGGTGCGAAACGAGTTTTAAAACTAAGTTTCAATCTGAGTCACCCGGTACTGAATTAACACCAGTTAAAGTACAAACGGGGTGGTATCTAATCGAGTGTTCGGCGACAGATAACTGACGATAATGCTGATAAGGCGGGCACCCCTCGGTGAGTACTAACGTGTATCTAGATACATACTATCGATCGTCTTGTAATAGGTACCTATGCTGATCAGCTGTCCTTGTTTTCTGTATTTGTTTTCATAGTATTTTGTACCTAAATGTGCGCAGACGCAATTTTCAATTACTAAGGTATAAATTATTGTTTTTCAAAGCTTTTAGCGTAACATAACTTCAAATAGAAAGCCTCCATAAAATAAATTAACGTTTCAATTTAGTTACAAATTTTATTTATTAGCTAATTTTGACGTAGGTATAATTTATGTAGTTAACATAGGTTCCATATAGAAACATAGGTTCCATAAGTACCTATTTAGAATGCATGGAAGACGAAAACGTGTGGCGCCGACCCTCAAGTTACATGTAACAAGGGCACATCGATGATGTGTGATTTTGCAACAGCAGTCGTGGCGTCTCAATGTATTTTTCATATACTTCTGCTCGCGGTTTCGGCACCGCGTGGATATCGGAAATCATACCACAGAAACGTGCTACTGGGACAAAAAGGAGCCTATGTCAGCCCAGGATCAGGCCAACTTTAGAGCTCCTTACCAAATTTCATTGTAATCCGTTCAGTGGTATTGGCATGAAAAAGTAACACACAGACAGATTTACTTTCGAATTTATATTATATGTATGGATAACTGCAGTCTCTACTTTGTTACAAAGGTACAAAGCAAAAAGAAGTACCTGTAAACTACCCGAAGTACCTGTACCTTTTATTACTATCTATGTCTAAAGGTAAATGTCAAGTTACCGATGACTGCACTATCTAGCACCGATATCTATAAACGCGTCAGGCAATCAATAATTTCGTTCTTTTAGTACCGAATGTAGTAATTAAGTACTACGGTCTTCGAGTTTTGCGCTTGTACCGACTCCGTTTCGAAACTATTGAGTTAAATACTACTTAAACCTATTAACGAATCTAGAATACCGTATTCCTAAAAAAAACTGCCGTATAAATAATAATATCGGTAATGATACGTAAAAGTATTGTAAATTGTTACCGTGTAACAAAACAGCGCCATGAAGATTGATAAATGATTTTATTTCTGTAAGAAGGTTTGTACAAACACTTTTGCACGATAAGGTCGGCGTTTCCTATCTCACTACTCTGAGAAGAAATGCCGAAACAAACTCAGAGATCACAGTCTCTTTTAAAGTCTAGACATAATCTTGGTCAGATCATGTGAAGACCATGTAGATTGGTGTCTGAAATGGTCTTTGTGATTGTTCATAATGCCCATAAACTTTTTTTTATTAAGGCAGTTGGTAAAAGAGTATCCGAAGTTCCATGTTGAAGAAGTGGCCATAACAAGGCCTAGGGTTTAAGCCATAGGGTTTTCAAAACCTACTTTGTTTTAAAACTCCTTTTTTGAAATGTAATAATGTATTATATAGTTAGGTTTACCATACGCACCAATTGTTGATATCTTTGAAGTCATCCAAACAAATGTTCTTAATTGTTATAATTTTATGTAATTTTTCAAAGTGTTTAATTATATATCTAACACTTGTTCAATGTTCATTCAAGTTTTTTTACAACTGCTTGCTTTCAAGATTTGAAATATATTAAAAAATGGTATTAAGTCCTTTTATCACAAAAACTATTTAAAAATTTACTGCGTATAAATTAGTTAAATAAAACAAGCTTTAATTTATTTTGATTAAAAGCTACCATGATTTATTGTACCAATTATTTATGTTAATTTTTATTTTATTATGTTAATTATTGCACCGGCGGGCAATCTAGAGCGCGATCTAGGCGGCTACGCCGGGCGGCGGCGGGCGGTCGTCTACGGCGCCAATATCGTAGCGACTGCTACGGTCTACGCGGCTACGCGCTACGAGCGCACAATATCGATATTATTACATACATACATTATTTTATTAATCGCTTTTTGGTAGACACAGACGAGCGAAATGAGAATTTTGTATTTCTTTCGTGTCCTTTGTCAATTCTGCATCTAAATACAATTTTAGGTTTCCGTGTGTTATGTATTTACAAATAATTAAAGTAAGTCCATCAGATAAGAAAGTTTGTATACATTCAGTAATGACGGTAGAATTAAAATGTAATTATGCTTTCAATGGACGGTTATTGACATTTTCATATAACTTTACTAGACATTACGTGACGTAGACATAAAAAGCTGGTGTAATAAACTACCGCAGCTATGCTGGTAAACCTTACGTTTAGCATAAAATGCGTTGTTCGTATCGTAACTCGGATACGCCGGGGATTGCGAGTGGGGTGGTTCGCGAGGGAGCCGGCGCGGGTGTGTGAGGGGGGATGTAAGGAGGCTGGCACAGCGCCAGCCGACAAGGTGAAGTGGCGGCGCCAGTGAAAGTCCTCGCCCTCAGTTGCAACCATCTCAAACCCTCCCGACATCTCGCCAACCCTACTTCTATAAGTAAGCCTACATATGAGGGTTCCGTTTTGCGGACTGAATAGATTAATGCGAGGAGTTCTCTAGAGATCTGCGTATCCTGTTCTCAACAGTTAGGGTCAGCTTCCAGTCTAAGCGCAGAAATTCTCTAGAGGTACAGAACGAATTAAAATGTGTGTGTAACACAGTCTAACCCTTCGGCAGTAGGTACAGATGTGATGGAACTAGAAGCGCAACTTCTGAATTTGGGATGAAATAGAATGAGTGGACAGATTGAAACTGTGAATGTTACTAAGGAAAAGCACTGCGCGAGCGTACTTATAACACAATGAGTATGCAATCGCACGCGCTGCTTACATATATGTAGAAAACCGATCTTCAACCGCATCAAGATAGACTCTAACTCAACAACTAAAGAGTGGAAAATATTCTGGAACAACGTTGAAGTTTTAGAAAAGTGAAGTCTAACGAAGAATATAATAAACTCAGAAGTTGAAGGCGGGAGATAAATCTTCAAAGAGGAGCCTCCTTGAAGATTTATCTACAGTCTCCCATATGGATGAAGAGCTACGTCACCGACGATTCGAGATAGAGACTCGTAATAAAACAACATTATGATACGACATCAATTCTGAATTTTAATTACTTGTCGAGATGGTATATGATCTTAATGACTTAAAAGATGGTTAATTTTGAAATGATAAAATGGAAGTATTATGATTTAATTATAATTCAGATAAACGTAAAATAATTAAAGCAGACATTCTGCAAGACATGCGACACAGGAAGCAAAGTGACAGTACTTTTTATCGCGACGAGTTAAGTCCGAGGGGCCCGAACTATCTTTTAGACTTCCGACAATGATGTAATTAACCGAAGTGAAATCAAATTTACGCCGATAAAGTATAAAGTGAAAGTAATTTTCAGGATTTTTTTTCAATCCGGGGCAGGAACCATTGAACGAAGCCTAATTTAAATTGTATTGCTTTAAACTCGTTACCATTGTTAATACGCCGGTAGTTGTTCACTTCTAATTTATTCGCGTCACGGAAACTAAGTGTCGGAGAAATTTAACAGAGGCACATTTAATTTAATAAAATTAACGCGTATATTCGTGTGTAGGCACAGGCTTGAATTCGTGGCGGTGCTTCATGCGACCTACCTTGTGTTGAGGCAGCGGCGGCGGCAACTGGGGAGCGACGCGGCAGCGGCACGGTTCACTCACTGCACGACTGACACTCGCGGAGCGCGCGCGATAGGTACGTTACGTGCAAACACCAAAAGCAAAATGGACATACCTGAGGGTGGCGGCTGGCACGGGGCGCGCTCGCTACTTGAATGAGCTCCCGGGCAGACGGCGCGCGCAGGGGGCGCGGCCAGCCCGCGTGGCTCCGTCCTGCGGCCCCCGCCCGCGCGCCCCCAGAAACCCTCCCGCCCGCCGCGCCTGCACCGCTCAGCTGAGCCCTGATTAGCCCCCGGCCAAGCTATTCAATTAAGGGTTGTTCGGTGCATCGCCGATGTGGCCCGGCCGGCCGGGATCGCGACCGACCGATGCCGCCTTTGAGTGCTCTTCATTACGGCCTCTCTATCACCGTTATTCTTATTGAGCCCCCGGGCACAGCTATCTTGCCGGGCAAACAGTTCGAAATTTGAAATTTCCCAACAAAGAACTTGCGATGCGCTTTTAGTTCGTGGAAACGGGGCGTATGCAAAATACTAAAAGGAGGCTACAGAAAGTTACTTAAACGGCTAAAACTAAATTTTCACATGAATAAGGAACGGCCTGAAAACATTTTCTATTCATGAAATATTGGGAGCAATATCGAGTACATTGTGAATGTAGTAGTCGTTACGTACATTGTTCTTTGTTCTGACATAACCGCTACACAATCAGACTGTTCCAAGTGGAAATGAGAATGAAGCAACAATGTGAGCCAAGCAGCGCCGAGGGGCGCCGGCAACTCGTTACAAGTTCCTCTGAGACTTGCCAACGACCATACTATCGTTTAATTACATTTACACGACAATTGTATAGAGTTGTGCAGCCTCGTCGGAATACCTCGGACATCGAATATAATCTAAATTGATAGATATAGCTT
The DNA here is from genome assembly GCA_963555695.1 of Dasypolia templi. NCBI lineage: Eukaryota > Metazoa > Arthropoda > Insecta > Lepidoptera > Noctuidae > Dasypolia > Dasypolia templi. The sequence goes on from OY743152.1 coordinate 6,968,636, forward strand.
TTGCTGACTGCCATATTGGGATATAATGTAACTTTGGTAATATCTGCAGAAATGTTGGCAAATGATTCCTTAGGCAATAATTAAAGTTTCTTCCCGGGGACAAAAGTTTCGTAATGTAACAGTAAAAACAAACAAACGCATTAAATTAGGACCCCTTCGATTTTTAAAGTTATTTTGAAAATCTGCAAGTTCTTAAACGAAAAAGAACCTAATTTCCGGAATCCGAAATGTTACAAACGGTCACGAGTAGTTTTGATATATTGTTTTGATATATAGCGCCTGCAACACACTGTATATTTATCTCAATTTTCCCCTCGGCCAAAGAGCTCTGAAGAAAACATTTTTGGGCTATAAACTTAGGAATCAATCATAACTTGCAGTGGCGTGAAAACGCTCGTACACAATGGGGGATCATGACTCAGCCGGAACTGATGGCTACACGAGGTTCCGTCTCAAAGTCAAGCGAATCAGTGACTAGACGAAAATTCTCATGTGAATGGACAAAACGGTAGTTAGACTCTAGCTTTGTAATTCAGAATGTCTGTGAAGGTTTTTTTTAATTTAAATTACTGATTTGATTGCACAAGAATCGGATCGGTCGAGTAATATTACAAAAAATCTGTAAATAATCAATATTATTCAGATAACATTCTAAGTTTAAATTTACTGAAAATAAATCCTTATTGAGGATTAATTCAGGATTAATTATGGGTATTAATAAAGATTTATTTTGATGTTTTCCAATCAGAAAACAACGGAAAAGTACATTTTAAATCGACATGTGCTTGTTACTTTTCTTATTAGAAAATCCACGCGAAAGAAATGGCGGACAGATATACAATATTACAGGAATAACTTAGTAAATCTGAATATTTAATTCGAAACAGCTGTCAACAATTTAAGTTTTTTTTTTTACAAATAAGGACAATTTTATTACGGTTCTTAAAAACCTTTTTATTTCATCTCCTGTCCGCCGCGATTAATTCCGGCTGCTACCAGAGTCCACCCATTTAGTGTGAGGGTCAATGTCGTAAAATCAATTTTCCTTAAATTAACTTTAACAGCTACAATATATTTCATTATAAAGAAAACTTTTATTATGAACTGCCTAACGAATACATTTTTGGATTACGTAAATTTAGAAAAAAACTTTGTCCTAAAAAAATTAAACCGCAAGTAATACAAAGTCGGTCAGGAGTGAGGACTGTACGTGCAAAGATTTTACAAAATACTTGAGTGTGCAGTCTTCTACATTAATTAATAATTTGTGAGTAAGCTTTCAATACGGCTCTTGAAACCTCCCAGCATTTTAGCTGTTCCACATGGAATTAAGGTATTATTACATTTAAAAAAAACATTTGAATTTTTTTTTGACCTTATTGGGAAGTAAACAGATAAAGTGGTTTTCCATGCTAAGTTGGATATATTTGTACTATATGAAAAACTTCGCAAAAGTGTTATAAAGGTCCGAAGTAAACCGAAGTGACGACGTTTATTATTGCAACCGTCGTCATCATCAGCCGAGCCGTTTCCATCTTTGTTGGGGTCAGCTTCCAGTCTAACCAAATGCAGCTGAATACCAGTATTTTGGTAAGGTAAGACTCTGGTTGTCAGATTTTCGAGCTACTGTCTGTCCGTAACGACTGTCAAAGATCCACGAATGACAGCCGGGATCAACGTCTTAACAAGCTTTCCGAGACACGGTTATTGATACCCTAACAACTTCAAAACAAAGAATGTAAACTGAAATACCCATTTTCAAAGATGGTTGTAGTTGTTTTTTAAAGGTAAGGGTGCTTTCATGCTTTGCCTAATACGAATTAAAAAAGAGGAAAACTCAAGGAAGTATTCTAGGCGTGCACTGATCCATTTTTACTTTCTACACTTTGATTGCATGATACTGTTAAAATCCATGGACATTAGGAACTGCAATCGTATTAAACTTTAATAAAACGTACTTTGTGTAAATTAAGCTGATATTAATCTATGACTTTTGACGCAAAGCTATTTAGTTAGTCCGTACCAAATATCAAAATCAATAGGTCGATCGCCGCTGTACAATAATGTGAGTGAAGTATAAATAAGTGAATAAATAAAGAAAAACTCTTGATTATGTATACCTTTTATTTTACAGACACGGATGTAGAAATTTTATATTGTGTGACACAATGGGCGGTCTTATCGCTAAAAGCGATCTTTTACAGACAACCTTGGATGGATTAAAGGGAGAAGGAGAGACAATACTGTAGGTAGTCAGTGGTGTACCATATACATATTCATTAAATACATACATACATAAAACATACATTTATCTACACATATGTATATACAATAATAAACACGAAACAAGACTAAGGAAACTGTAAATAATAGTGTTTAAGGAGAGAGGAAGTGTTTTTTTAACAGAATTTTAAAAATGGACAGTGATTGAGCACGCCTTATCGACATGGGTAAGGCAATTGAATTTGGCAATAATCAGTATGATTGATATGATTCTAAACGCAAACATTCTAGTAACTTTATAAAGCGCCGTACTTTACAGGATTAAAAGTAAATATTAGGATTATGTTCTCTATTTTTTTTAATGCTATTTTCATGGATGTAGTCCTAGAATAATTTGTTGTGAGGTTCCTTCTATTGTGAATAATAAGGCAATCAAGTTCCACGATAAGACTCACAACAAATCTTTTCATTTAAGTGCTAACTTACTAGAGAAAGGAGGTTTGTGTTCGTAATTATCAAATTAGTTGTCTTGTTGCTGAAGTGCCTAAAATATTTCTTAAACAGGATTTTTTTGCAACTTTACAACAACAACAACCAACAACAATAACATTTTGCACATAAAAGGGACAAGCAGTATGTTATTTATCTAGTGACGGCATCATAAATGAATTTACAGCTATTTTTTTTCAAATGCATTCGCATAGAGAATAATCCTTACATTCACTGTTTAGAGCCGACTACCATAAAACCACACAAGGGAATAAAGATTCAAAAATACCAATAGACATGAATTTCAGCCAACAACCAACCAGTGGTCCAAATATAATTCGTTGGCAAAGTGCAACAGCAGAGCGCAGCAACGACCTACAGAAGGCAGTAAACAGACCGTTAAGGGTATCTCGACACTGTTCTTAATTGTCACTGTTCACTGTTCAAGCAATGTGGGGAACAAAGTCGTTAGCGCTTAACTATTGTGTCCTTATTTCGTCTTGGTTTATACAATTTTGTAGTGGTAGGTATAAGTTACCACATCGACAACAATAAACTCCCAGAGCGATTACAGCCACACATGGACGAAGAGCCATTTTTGCCAGATTGTTTTTTGAATGATCTTGATTGACGAATGAATTGAAAGATTTATGTGCTGAGTAAGAACAGCGGTCATATAATGACATTGATTTGTTTGAAATATTTGCACACGCAATAAGATCGGCTTTGAACAATCTCCGCTGTGTAACTTCAGTACAGTCGACATAGAGCTAGGTATACAGGCAAAAATATTCATCTTACCAATAGACGTCCACACTACCAATTTCAACTTTTATTGTGTACTTTGACACTTAAACCGTGACGTAAAAGACTCACACACATTATGTATAAGCTACCTGCTTGTATCCCTTTTTTTTGGACTATTACTACAAAACGGATTCGTAGTAAGGACTTGACCGAAGTGGCAATGAATGACTGTATTTTATTGTATGACATCTGAACTTAATTTATGTCCCCACGAGAATGTCACATCACGTGAATGAATTATTTACATCATATTTACATCGTGCAAGATCTACGTCATCTCATTGCTCTTGTGGCCTCCAAAGAGGATGCTGAATTCTTGTTTCGACAGTTTTTTTTTTGTCTGTGTTTTAGATATTTTGGTCAAGTAAATTCTTGTTAAATGTATAGATTTTAGCGCGCTGCTTATGAAATTGCAATCGTTTGGCTGAGGTTATTTCATAAGGTGTACACGCATCAGCTTCTACAGTGCTAAACGCGCAGCAGAATAAAAATAAATACGTACTTTTACCTTAACTACACCCATCAAAGGTAGCTAGGGATCAAAATGATTTTTGTCAGTATTTTTTTTATCCAAAAACATTAGAGCACTCAAACTCAAAGCATTTATTTCAATTAAACCATTTACAGGCACTTTTGAAATGTCAAGGAGTCGGTCAGTCAGAAATATGAAGCTAGTTGCCCATTCCAAAGCGTAGTAGGTACCTATGGAGAATCACGTGCAAGAAACTCCATGGACACTCTTTTAAATAATATTGTTGTTACAAATATATTAACACATCATTAATATTGAGCTTATAGGTGAGAACGAGTGCACCAAAAAATAATTAAAAACAATCCAAAAAAATAATTATTTAAATAAGCCAAGAGGTGGCAGCTAAGAGATGACCAGTCCCAACTGACGGCACCCGTTCACGAACATGACGCATGGATCAGCACCATTCAGCTCAACCATTTTGAAGGGAGCTAAATGAACCAACAAACACCAAGAAATGTCAGCGAGACAATTGAGTGAGGATGACATATTTTCTTACAATCTTCAGCAGTTCCAACAGTATTTCAAATGTCAATAAATTTGTTGTGTTGTGGAGCAGAACCCGCATTAAGCCAGGCATTTTTATCAGTGATGTAATCCCTTAACTTATAATATGCCTGCCTGCATAGTGTGCGTTTTACAAGGGATTTGAATTTCGTTTCATTCAGTTGAAGTATCAGGGGAGGTATTTTATTGTAACATTTTAAGCAGTATCCCATGAAAGATGACTCTACTTTAGCCAGTCTGAAACGTGGTTGAATTAATAGGTCCTTCACCTCTTTTACTGTAAAGATGTAATTTTTTCTTACGTTCATGATGTTTTCATAGATGTATTGACAAGGTACCGTCATGATGTTAATACCCTTAAACAGTTACCTTAGAGAATCGCTCCTGCGGAGATTACATATGGCTCTGATGGTTCTTTTCTGCATAATAAAAATAGACTCGAAGTCTGCAGCCAGTCCCCAAAGTAAATACCGTAAGACATGATACTATGAAAGTAACTGAAATAGACCAGCCTCGCGGTATTGCATCAGTAAATTTACGGATTTGTCTGACAGCGTAAGCTGCTGAACTTAGTCGTCCTACAAGAGATGTTAAATGAGGACCCCATTGTAGTCTTGAGTCGAGCGTGATCCCCAAGAAAACCGTTTTATCGACGAATTCTAGTTTCTCTTGATTCAATACTATCTCACAATCACTACTCTTGACGTTTGGCAAAAAAAATCTTACACTTTTATTTTTATTCAGTAGTAAATTATTAGCAGTGAACCAATTTTGGACCAGCAGTAGGGCGTTATTTACGTCGCCAAAATTTGAAGCACATCAATCTACCTTTAAAATTAAGGAAGTATCGTCAGCAAATAATACAATTTGTTGTTGATTTATTGATAAAAGGTCATTAATATACACTAAAAAGGGGAAAGGACCCAATATCGAGCCTTGTGGAACACCCCCATGTTTACTTATAAACCAAGTGAATTGACACATTTATTTGAACTTGCTACTATCATTTAAATCAGATTTTACTAAACTGAGCGCAAGTTTTCCAAGTCCGTAATGCTCAAGTTTCAAAAACAGGGTTTCGTGATCGACGCAAACAAATGCCTTGGAGAGGTCACAAAAGATTCCTATGGCGTCTTGGGCCTCTTCCCACGCGTTAAAAATATGTTTTAATAAGGTAACACCGGCGTCGGTCGTACAACGCCCTTTGCTGAAACCATACTGTTGCCCGTGAAGGATTTTATTAGTATTGAAATGATTGAGCCAATTGATTAAGCAGTACCTTTCCAAATACCTTGCTGAAAAGCGGCAACACGGACACAGGTCTATAATTATTAGTGTCTTTACTGTCCCTGGATTTGAAAAGTGGTATTACCTTACTATATTTCATTAGATCCGGGAAGACTCATAGGTAAGGTGCTATAGTTTCAATTATGGAGGTACAGACTTTAATAGACATTTCCCAAAGATGTTCGGTCAATTTGATCTTAATTTGCTTAAAAGTTTTTATTACTGCTAAGGGGTTAATATTCTTATCCGCGTTCTATCGGATAGGCTGAAAAATTCGCCCTTATTAAAGCGAGGGCGAAGAATTTAAGGTTTCAGTGGTTATCAGTGGTTTTTAGTTTATACACTGGTAAATAAACTTACAAATTCCTGAGCAACTTCTTTGTTATTGCAAATGAGACCACATGACGTCTCCAGTGTGTTATCAGAATTGTGTGTATAGTTCCTGTTCGTTTCATTATTGATAATTTTCCAAACCGTCTTTATTTTATTGTCTGCTGATTTTACCTTGTTGCTGGTTGTTAGTTGGTTTAACAATAAGCCTGGAAAGAGCGATCATACTTCGTAACGAAAATCATCGCACACTTTGTAGGATACCATCCTATATAATAAAAGTTCTCTGTGGATACCATCGAGCTGCGACGTGTGTGTGTGTGTGTATGCATGCGTGTTAGCTGTGTGTAAGTTACGATCTTGTCTGCGTGTAGTGATGCGCGTTCGTCCTCCATGGCCAGCCAGCTTCTAATATTCCTTTAGCTCTGATCATAATTTCTCGACTCAAGTGACTTCATCTATTCCAGATAACCTAAATTTGTATTGATTTGACTCAGAAGTTTGGTAGATATTGTTTTTTTATGAACACGATTTGACTGAAGATATTCAACTTTTACTTATTTCAAATGATATTAAAATCATATTATCATTGAAATTATGAAAACCTAAAAGCTCCAATAGAAATTTAAAAAAAAACTGTATTAGAACCTCACTTGCAGTAATAAAAATCTAAATCGTGCATGATCCTGAGATAATTTTGTTGTGTGTATTTAATATCATATTTTATAATGAGTACTTATATTTTAATTGCAATTGAAATGTTGGATGCAGGTGAAGACCTACTTCACCTGCAACCTACTTCAGGTACGGAAGATGAATGCAATTTGGTAGATTCAGTTGCTTTGTTAAATGTCTAACAGTGACGCTGCACAGGTAATGTATTTCTTTGGGAATATATTTTTTTTTTCTAAACAATCCAGACATTTTTTTTTTTTTTTTGCGGTAACAGTTTTTTTTTTAACTTTTGTTTTAATTTAACTATGTCCTATAAAAAGCAAATGAAAAGTTGCATCTACGAAATTCATAAGTGCCGCCGTATTTGAAACGTTGTATCTATGAAAAGCATCATCAATGCAAAAGAGACGAAGGTAGTTCTGTGGTTGCAATTAAAAAAGTACATATACCTCATCATCATTTGCCTAGTCTTTCTCAAACTTTGGTTTTATAGATATTCTCAAAACCATGTTAAAAATATTTTCTTTAAAACAAATAAGTAGTGAAAACTGCATGGTACGTCATTTCATTTGTTTTTGTTGAAGTTGTCAAATATTGCTATAAAATCAGTCTCTAGAATATTATTTTTAAACAATTAAGTTTTCATTTCTCTATTTCTTGCTGTCGCTAAGCAAAGTGTAGGAAATAGAAATGCAAAACTGTTTGTTTGAGCATATGGAAAAGTTTCTACAGTATACTCTTGCTAGGAAGACAAGTTGAGTACAAGTAGCGTTCTTGAAGGTAGAATACTAATTAAAGATTTCCTTGGTGTTCAAATCCAACCTCCATCCGATAGACCGTCGCGTCGTCGGTTTGTTTAACAACTACATACTAAATGAACGATTAAAAAAAGCTATCCTCCGCAGCTCCAGTGCCGACACAACGTAATAAATTCCTTCTATTATGACTCCTGTCTTCCATAATAAGAAAAATTAGAGTGTAATTATATAATTATGTGCGAACAGCCTTCCGTGGCCGCTGGTACCGCCCGGCCGGCACTAAAACGACCATTACGACCAACTTGTACTCTTAATGAGTCTACTACTTACTCCCCACGTTTTTTATTATTTGATCCGTACCTTTCAGAGACAAGGGCTCTATAACTGTGAAAATATTATCGCAGAATTAAATAGTAGATAGAAGTCGTCTTAAATATTTCATTAACTAATTGCACACTAATAATTATACAATTTGTACTTAGCTTTTTCTCCCAGATTACCCATCTTTACTATTAAACTATACTACTATTACTATAACTGTATTATGCTAACATAAATAAACTTACCATAACTACTTACTAACTTATTAAAATAACACTTACAATAAGTTAACTATATCTAAAACTCATTTCACCAAAATTATTTACATAATTCAAATTCACAGAACTAAAACTATGAAACAGATTTCTAAGTTAAATTGCTAATACCACATTATTAAATACTAAGCCGAGTTTTAAATCGTATTATCTGAGCCAGTGGGTCCAAGCGATCGCTGTACAAATTCTTCGCCGATGTATTCTTAGGTAACAGTGGCTTGGAACAGTGCCAATGTTTGCCAACAACCGTCTTAACATTCCCCGATAACTACATTCATAGCAAGTCGAGCGTATGAAGGAAGTTTCCACCAACCTGCACAAGATGTTCCAGCTGCTGCTCACAACACGAAGCGCGACGACTCGTAAACTCATTCGAATCGAATTCTCCACATTCGAAAGCTTCCGAGGCCGGAAAGCGGCAAACGTAATGCCTAAAAGCGGCAGAATTCGCGAGCACCGGTCGCCGATGCAATCCCTGAGGTGACTGCTTCGCTTCCGATGCAGTTACAGTTGGCTGCGGACGGGTTTAACGAGTGTTTCCCGGCCCGATGCCCGGGCCGCACCTCGCATCCTCGCTGTCACTCTACTATATTGTATGCTGAAATGAAAAGCTACGCCGCTGACGTTGTAGCGGCGCCGAATTTTCGACTTTCCGCCTATCAGAGTAAGGTCGGTTATGATGGGCGGTACGCAGTTGCAAGGTTGTGCCGTGTGCATACAAGCGTGTAATGTTGTCGGTGTACGCTCGCTCCAGCCAGGTGAGGCGCTGGCGCTGTGTGCGTGCGCGGGCGCGTCTGTGTGCGTGAGACAGAGACAGGTGAATTAGTGGCACGTCCTGGCTTCCCAGGGCGGCGGGTCCCGGGCGAGCTGCGTCGCCATAGCGACAGCCGGAATCTAATATACAGATAGATGTGAGCAAATAAAACCAAAATATAGGATGTGCGCTACCGACAACATACACAACTTTTAATTATAATGTTCTACAGACTTATGTAAGAGGTGTTTTATTTTATTCTCGAACAAAACGATGTTGTCGATGTACTTGCGCACGGACTGGGAGGAAAACTTGTATGTTATTTGTGTCACTTTTATGTACTTTATGTAAGTTTTACTGTCCGGTACTGTATATTATTATAGTCTAAATTTCTACTGAAAATTTTACGCTTTTGATGTTAGATATTATCGTTATGAATAATGAGGAACCACAAAGTTATGATTTATTTATCATCATCATCATCATCATCAGCCTATAGTAGTCCACTGCTGGACATAGGCCTCCCCTAATGAGCGCCATAGCGCCCTGTCTTCAGCTCGACGCATCCAGCATCTGCCTGCAGTCTTTCGCAGATCGTCATCCCACCTGGCCGGACGACGTCCTACACTACGTTTGGATAATAGTTTTAATTTTTTTTTTATACGTTTCGATTTATTTATAGCACAACAGAATTACAATGAGTTTTTGTAAGGATTTGTTTTGTTCTACTCTGTTTTAGTATTTTTTTTAAATTTATGTTAGGGTCTTCTTTCATTTTTCTGTCTTCACATCTGAAGGGGTACCTTCAATCATTTGGAATGAGCATACATCTTTTACGCGTGAACTCCAAACTGATGACTATTGGGAGTTTCGTTCTCTTCGGATAAGGTTTGATGGCCCAGAGGATTCAATATTTAATGTTGGGCTGATGTTGACATGAGATTATCCTCAATAAACATAAAATGGCTTCTGATCGGTTGGATTAAAAACTCATGTTAACTGTAAACCCCGGGTATATCAGTACACCCCTTAGCTCCATATACAGTAAAATACCAGCACAGAAATCTGTAGCTAAACTAAATCATGAACTATGTTAGGAGCTAAAGCAATAAATTAAACATAATAAGCAACGTGCTGTATCTCGCGAGTCGGAAGCGTCACCCGTCGCGCGCTCCTTACAAACGGCTACCAACCATAGCACACTCAGGTTGTATACCGACTGTAATTACATTTAATTTGCACTACTAAATTAAAAATGCTCTTTAAAGGGAGTTTCCATAATGTTATTTAGAAACTGAGGTTGATTTTATGAGGTCCTTATTATGGCTACGAATTCGTAGCACCTCGTAGCAGTTTTCGTAGAGGGTCTACGAATTTTTTGTCAGTGACGTGCTATCAAGGAAAAGTGATTAAAAGACGGTAAATCTAAATAAAGCAGTTAACAAAGCTAAATCAACTCAATACAACTGGCTATTGCAATCACTCATGAAAGTTTCAAGCATTGTAAAGCCTTCCAAAATCACATACAAGAGCAAACATTGTGTTTCAAAACATCTCAGACAGTCTAGTGTCAGATTATCTTCACTCGAGCCTCTCGAGTCCTGTGTGAAGTATGCTTAATGTTCGGGGGTAGGTCCCATGGCCCCCTGGTCCCCATTGCATCCGCCCACGAGGGAAGGATATAAGCCAATTATTAACAGACGGTGGTCGTGTCCTTAATAAAGAGATGAGATTTTATAAATGAAGAGCACCATTTAAATAGCGGATCGTTTTTTTCAGATGTTTATTCATTGTATATACTAAATATCCGGAAGAAAGTGAAGAACCTCCATCCATTTGTGTTCATACTTAATGGTTAGAGGGAAATGGAAATTATGCTGGAGTTTTTATTGCGAAGTCGTTACGGAGTCAAAGTAAATGTAAAAGTTTCTGCATTGGAACGAGGTATCGAGTGGCTCCATAGGCTGGAAAAACTTTTCAATATTTATACCGTGTTTGGGAAAACGTCTATACATCCCTGTATTTTTATGCGTTCCTGTACTAAGATGTTTGCAATATTATAGCGTAAATCTTACATGCAAGAATAGTAACTCATAAGTAGTCTTTGCTAACAATTTGAAGTACGAAATATTTTAACGAAGCTCATTATATAGTAATTAAATACATACTCAGAAACATGAAGCATCATGGTACTCGTACAGAATGCTATTTATCTTATCAGACGTCGTATGTCTGCTCTTCAAAATAATCCTATTAGGCGCGGAAGGCTAAGGCTCGGTGCACAATATTGTATTGACAAAGCAACGCGCCCATTCATGCTCCGATAAATTACTTTCAAGGAACAAAGAGCTTACAATAAGTATGTTCTAAAAGCATTATTTATTTAAGAGAAATATTTAATGAGAACGAATTGGATTTTTTTATAAGCTTCGAAGAAATCGTCGTTTTCTCAGGCAGTAAAGTATTTTCTTTTCGACATTCTAAGAAACATTATGATAGATCGATCGACTTGTAAGATTATAAAATCTTACAAGTTTTACTACTTGTGTATGAACTGCAGAATGAATTAAAATGCTGCGCCCTTATATTATAAGTCATGCAATAACCTACCCTTCGTCTTAAAAATTGTCTACGTCGCAGACTGCGACGCATTTATGATCACATCTCTTTCTCAGTTTATTTGTTGAAAACCTACAATGAAGCAAGCGGGTCACATGCCCATAGAAATTGATCATCTGCAGTTCGTTGACAGTTATTATACCTCGACAGAAAACTTATACTAATCAGAATAAACAATAAACTTAATATACTTTATTCAACAATGATTGTTTGAAAAACTTGATTAAATTTTAATTATAAAATTATTGTTGTTTTTATTAAAATCAACCTCTATTGTCTTATATTTAAGGTGTTTTAAAATTAGAATTTCGGGTTTTAAGTATTCAGATCATCAAATCAATAATTTGTGCGTGGCTAAAGTGGCGCTACAAGTTAATTTCCTGATGAATCATATGTACTCATCAGATACTTTCTGAATCATATGTACTACTGTTTCGTCTCAAACAGTAATAGTAAGTTTTCACTCAAAACTGAGTGAAGCTTTTCTCAAGAACACATACTTGGTCCTCATATGATCTGAGTATTACAATTTAATTTGACTTTAAAAGGGACTTTGACAGTAATAAAGGCTAGGAAACACCGATCTCATAAAGTTTTAATTTAAAAAAACGTGTAACAATGTTAATTTTAACTCATTTATTTAAAGCTTTCTATGAATATAATCTAACAATGTGGGTTGCACATTACATCAAGCACTCCTGTCCCCACTCATCTGAGCTAACTAGCGTGGTGGAGTGGGTTTACAAGTCTCCTTTTGACATTGCTAATGTTTTAGTGCACAAATTCCTTTGAATTCGCGCTTAAGTTTTATTGCGAATTAATATTATACTGGAGTAAGGTCTTACCTTAGACTTTCGTCCTTTCTATCGAAGGACGTTTTTTTATAAGATGTTTGACACACAACATTAAAATATTTTCGTACAGTTTCGGATATTTCTAGAAAAACAGTTTGTGTTTACGAACTAAGATTCATATGTAATTACATACTATGTTATTGTATTATAATGTTATGTTAGCATGATTATCATCATCAGTCTCTCGGCCTGTGTTTCTCCTTAAACAAAGGAGTCAGTTTGTTGCTTCGCAAAATTTAATTTCCGTCATTTATCTTTACAACCTTTTGGGTGACAAACAAACTGTTTTTCCTTTCATTTCCGGATGACAATAGGATTTACATATTGGAATTAAACTCGTTGTTGTCTTGTGCTTTTTAATTGTTTTTTTAATAAAGGACGGAAAATTAAAGTTTTATGTTCTACGATATCTAATAAAGGCTTGTTTGGTCAGGTTTGAAGTGGTAGACCGTGAAATGCGTGTGATCATCCGATAAACGCCAAAAGCTATCCGCCGCAGCGCTGTCGCAGCGTCACCAACAACTAACCCGCCGCCGCCCCGCGCCTTGCGCCCCGCACAGACTCCCACCCGCCTTCAACCTACGCGTTAAAAATAATAACTAGGTACGTAAAAACCACAGACACGGTGTAAAAAGGACAAAGCATTTCGGTAGCTGCTGGTCTGCTCGTAATTAGGGACCGACGTAACGGTCTACAGAATTGTGTCTGTTTTTAAATGTAAGCCGAGTCTCGAATCAGGATTATCTAAAGTGCTGCTGTGGTCGTAAAATAAGCGTTCACACTCAACCTCCTTTTGGTAGCTTGGGATTGAAGCTAGTGTCAGGTGTTGTTCAAAATCTAATTATAGTTTTTTTTTTCTTTTTTAAAACGTTTCCCCACACTAGGAATTACTCCTGTATCGTGGGTGCGTTCACAAACATGAAAACTCACATACACAAGACACCCAGACCCGGAACAACTATTTGTAGGTCATACAAATATTTGTAGGTCATACATAAATCATAGAATGGCCTGGAATGGCCAAATCTTAGAATTGATTATTTCATTAAATGGTTGTTTTTCTTGTTTTCGTAAGACGTTAGTAAAAGTTGGAATTTTGTCCTTCAATATCTCCGTAACTAGAAGGTTCCCCGGCATGGTTCAATACAAAAACAAAAATCATTACAATATGGCGGGAAATAGAAGTGAATTTCGGCTTCGTTACTTGTCTTTTTATACCCGTTATAATAAAATAATAATATTTTAGAAAAAAGAAATTGCTTAAAAGAATATAATTGATCGATTTTTGTCTGTTTGTATGAATGTGTGTTCTAGCATCACGCAAATACTACCGGATACATTGTGTCAAATGTTGCATTGATATTGCCTATATGTTTGGTCAGTCTGTAGGCTATAAATGATCACGCTCTTTGCTATGGAGGATGAAGAATATTCCATCATAATCATTTTCTTACATAGATTATAGCAAATTGTAAAAAGGCGAGTCAAAATATTGCAGATAGTTACACATTTACCCTTTTGAATGATTTTCATCAAGCTATATCTTTATGGAGCTAAGCTGTCAAACATGACAAAAAACGGTTGTTTAAAACCACTTCTAATTACTTTAGCGGTACGACGACCGCTTTGCTTGCTTAAGGTCGTACCTAAGTTCGATTCCCGTATTTTTTTTTTGACAAACAATTCTATTATAGTTCGTAGAAGTTTAGGCCTCTTCTGTCACCTTTGGTTTTAATAAAAATAAATAGCCAAAGCACACGCGCGAACAGAAGTAAGATAAGTGAAGTAGTAGGTCGTAGGCATTTGCAAGAACGCAGGAGTTCATTAATTCACAAAAAACACAAACTATCGCAAGCAATGGAAAATTGCTACTGAAAGCTGCGGGTGCCGACCTCAGGACGAGGTGTTTCTCACACGGACAACTGCACGTCGCTTGCCCCCGCGTCACCAGTCCTGACTCTCTTCATACTTTGGCTGCTGACACCAAAACTACAAACGTAGTAAACAGGTAAGTTTTATTAAATGTGACTGTTATTTGAGTGTTGTGGTGTCATACGACTTCCACGACAACGAAGTCGCGAGCAGAAAATAGTTGGCAAATAAATAAATAAAACAGTGTCAGAGTGCACCTTTAAGGTAGATTTTTTGAGGAACTTAGTAATTATTTATTATAAAGATCTCATGTTAAATGTACCAAAAATTACAGCAATAAATGAATTTGAATTTGATGCAATTCACCGAACAATATCGTCATTACGAGAATAATATTGCACTAGACCCGCTGAAGCACGGCACTCGATATATCGTGAACAATTCACTCCATCATAATCGGATTTGAGCAATTAACATCGGGTAGGTTATCAGCGTACCCAGTCCACGGGTGAAACGCGGGTAGGTAATAATAAATTCTGTCTGTGCTACAAATCAGACGCAATTCAATTCGCTTCGTCTGAAGTATGTTTAATTTTGCGCCCCCACCGGTTTTGATGTTTATGCAAATATTGAAAAAGGATCTTAATTAATTTAAATGCTGTCGAGTGGTAAAAGCCTGTTGAATTTTTAAAAAGTTCTGGTCAAAATCAACTTGCTCGCATTTTACGGGAACGTCTCGCCAATCATGTGAACCAATTTACTAACTGAGAGGTTCTATTCTGGTAACTTGGAGCTTCTACAATAGTTGTGCTACTGGCAATTTTGGAAAGGGTTTTGACCGTTCCAAAAATAAAGTTTTAATGTTCGTGACTTTGATCATAATTGAGAGTGAGATAAACTATAGCGAATTTATTGAATCTGAATGATATATATAAAAGAAACACAGATAAATGCTGCTTCTATTATCGTTATTGCTTTAATTAGTGGAAATGCATTAGTGCTGTTAGCACAAATGCACAATCGTATCGGTGCACGGCAGTGTAGAAGGAAAGTTCGTAAAGGATTATTGTTGGGTTTTTATTTATTGTTTTGGAATCAATTCTTTCGTAGGTTTTAAGTTTTATGATGGCTAGATAGTACTTTGAAGTGTGGCGACGAAATGTTATCTCACTTACATTCTTCCATAGAAAGCCAACTGTGGGCAGCTGAACAAACTAGCTACCACACTAACTTAAGCGGTTTCATCAAATATAATTTAAATGCGACAAGGAGAACTTCTGAAAGAAAAACATAATCCCCGAGTAAGCTTCCACATTCCTCTAGGTACAGTTCTTAAATTGTAAAATACGTAGCATACGTATGAAGTCTAGTTAATATTTTACTTTAATAGCGGTTGACATTCTACGTACACTGAACCTCGTTCAGTTCATATTAATGTTTCAATTTAGGACTTAGCGTAATGGGTTCTCTATTATTATTCGGCGAAACCGAGTTTGAATGCTTCATAGTTAATAATATGTAGGATAGAGTTGAAAGCATGATGTATTAATCAGTGAATGTAATAACTTTAAGGTACATATATACAAACCAAAGCAAGATCGTCAAAACAGATTACCCTTGTATTACTCATGAGGAAAGAGTAAAAGCTTTAGTTGTCGTTATAAAATAGACATGCTTGTCGATGCAAAAAAACAAGAAAAAAACCAGTCAGTGACTAAATAACATCGGATCCGGTTTCGTAAACACAATCACTCGTAATCTGTATGTTTTATGCCTTAATTACACGATATTATGTTGTTATTAGTGTGACCCTCCTTTGGCTTTGCCGTAATCGGGCGAAAAATATTGCATAAGTCAAACAACAAAAGCAAACAGATCCATTGAAAATTACAATTACTTATGAACCCTTCACCTCCAAAGAGTTTTTAGTCATTTACGCTGCTGATGGCTTGAGCAGTTTATGTAATACAGGGTTTTCTGCGGCAAACGTTCAAAGTTGTTCGGTGTTTTGCTGCGTCTGGGGGCCTTCGCGCTGGCTTCATTGATCGCTTTGATCGCGGTGCTTTGCGATGATGCGGGCCACGGCGGGGCTACTGTGGCAGCGGGGTGAGCATTCTTATAAAGGTAAAATGCTTCAGCCTCGATCATACAAAACATGTGCCCGATGGCATTCCCAGCGGCAAAAACCGGCCAAGTGCTTGTCGGGGCCACTTACAATAAAAGGTTCCGTAGTTGCATGAATTTATCTCAGGAACAACTTTAATATTGCACTTGAAATACATGTTCTCCCATTCATTCCAAGTGCACATCTAAGTTGGTCGACTGTTACTCGTTAATTTGTAAAGCCTACTGTAAACTGTAATAGTTTTCCTTTTAACTTTGTTATTATATATTTCTGCAGTGAATTTTTTCACATAGGTAAAAACAACCATTTAGCTGGCAGGTGGGGGGAGGGACACACACCTGACTCTAACAAAAATTTTCACTTTAAAGGTTACGGAGCCCTGAATCGAAAAATGGTTTTCACTCACCCGCAATATTTTAAAGCGACCTTTTCAACAATACCCCACACCATAGGATAAGACGAGAAAAAATTATTAATCCCCAATTTACGTGTAAGGGAGGTACCCTAAAAATATTTTTTGTTGTAAAGATTTTATTTTACTGCTTTGTCGGTGTGACTGACATGTAAATTACAACTTTCTATTAAGAGTCTCTGAGCTAACCTGCGGACAGACGGACGGACGAACGGACATGCCGAAGCTATAAGGGTTCCTTGTTGACTGCGGAACCCTATATTTGAGTAACTTCCACGCTAACTTACATCCTCTCTGAAAGGGTCAACCGTTTAGGGCGTGAAAGTCAAACTAGCTGATGGCTGCCTTTGTAATGTGTTTTTTTTTAAAACATGTATTAGATCTAAAAAAAAAAAAAAATCAGAAGAGCAATTGATTTATAAATTAAAAAAATATAGGGGCATATATAGCACTTCTGAACGTCAAAATCTCCAAAAAATTGAATTGATTCTAGTTGGCCCTTCCAAAGGGTAGGTTCCACTGACCTATATTTTAAGGTCAGTGGTAGTTTCACATGGAACATAATGGGCAAGAACCTCCACCGTTACTGTTTTGAAATGTTTCAGCATATTCTGAATACATTTATTATATGTGAATATGATGCACCTAGAATAGAACCGAACAGAATAGGTCTTAATTTGCTTAGAATGTAGGTACATAAAAATAAGTTGATACATTAATGATAGGATCCATGTACATTCTGCCTTAATATAGCATGTAAATGTATTAGGAACTAGAAGAAAATAAAAATAATACAAAAAAATCTCATTTAAGAAATCATGCACAGAATAATAACATCTACAAGTAATTCTGTACTAACTTTTTAAAATTTTGGCAATGGTAAGTTTTTAATTTAATCAAGTATTTTATTAAAGATTACAAATCACATTTCTTTTCAATAAGCTAGGTTTAAATACGCCCGTGCATAAAAGATTCTGGTATTGTGATCTCATAGGTGTACTTCGTTTTCTAGTTACTATTAAAGTTGCAATACATCGATTTGTGATTACAAATATTATATTAATACAAATTCAAGGATATAAAGGCATGGGAATGTTAATAATTTATGAGACTTTAATATAGGTATGCAACTGTCTGTTACTTTAAGACCAAATATAGCTCTCAGGCAGCGCTTTTGAGCTTCGTAAATGCTTTCTCGTTCACTACAGTGACAGATAGAATAATCTATGAAAAAGAGTAAACTCACCGACAATATCAGTGGCTTACCATGGACTTAGTAGTTTCCATCTTAAGATTTGAAATAATATTTTTGGGTCACTGTAGTGAATGAGAACGCATTTTCAAAGCTCAAAAGCGCTGCCTGAGATTATATTTTGCACGTTTATGATGCATAAGCATCATACACGCAGATTTACATAAACGTTTGCATTTATCTTCTGCTTGCGGCTTCCAAGTTAACTGGCTGTCAAGATTACTTAAAATATTGTACCGTTTACTTTCTCTACAGTTTGACCATTGTAGTTTATATCCATATCTCCCGTAGATAGATAGTTATTTAGGTTTTTGGAGATATGAACTAAATTATTATTGTCTAGCCGCTTTATTAAACTCTTAATTGTATTGTCGATGTCATTGATATATGATTCTTTATTTTTTATTTTTTACTGTTTAAACAACAACTGCAGTTTTTAGTTATTGATCACAATCTAGCCGAAAAGACTAATAAGTAATTTAACTCTCAATTTGCACTCTTACACAATTCCGTAATACTTTCTTAGGGTCTGATAATTACACCCAAACACACACAAAACATTTAAAAAAACTTTGTTCATGTGTTACATGTATAGCACAGCACAGCTTTGTTACTATTATTTATTCACCATTTATACACTACACTAACTCAAATGGTTTAGTCCTTTTTAACCTACGCACTATGACCGTGTTGTCTAGCAGCTGGATTGCCTCTACATTCACATGTCGGTGCAGTCTGTGGGCTTCGGTTTTTTTTTTTTTTTATGATGGTGGAGACGATTCCATTTAAGGTCTCGGTGGAGGTCGTCATTTCTAATGTACCATGGTGCATTAACAGCATTCCTGAGTACTTTGTTTTGGAATTGTTGTATTCTTTTAACGTTGCTTCGTTTAGTGCAGCCCCAAAGTTGAATACCAAATTGGCATAAGAATATGCTTGTATAATATCATTTGATGATGTATTGATAGACAGGATTTCCTTCCGAGTAACCAAGAGGAACAGGAACTCGACATACGTTACAAAATAGTGTATATTTTGTAACGTATGTCAGTGAATTTGAGATTTTGGAAGTTCGTATTTTTTTAAGTTGGAATCGTGGAAGTTTGTATTTAAAAATTAGTCGTATCATAGTTTGATGGAAATACATCCCATAAGAAGAGCAGTTGAGCATCCCTGAGAAATTGCCGATAGGAATCCGCACCAGGCACACGGCTTTATATGTATAAAAGCATATTTTACTACTGTTGCAGTTAGACCTCTACTTAGTTACACAACTGGTTAGATAGATAGATAGATAGATAAAAAATTTATTCGGTGCACACAAAAGACGCAGCACAACACACAAGAACATAAAATAATGTTAAAAAGTAACAATAATAAATATAAACAACGTGCCAATATACAGAAAAAAATAAAAAGTGAACAAACCCAAAGAAATAAAGTTCAAATTTGAGGAGAACAGTGCGGTGTGCGTCCCAAGGCTGCACCAAATGGGAGGCCAGCTCAGCATGTGTCAGGCAAATATACCTGACGCTGATATTCTGCTGGATCCCTGCAGTGACATATGGACGTCGAGCAGACCAGATTCATTGGTTATAACAAATTGTTTTGTGCAGAGAGATTATGTAAGTACCCGCAACTTAAACTATTGGTATTCTACAGAAGTTTTGCATCGGGAAAGGTTTGTGTTCGTTGAGTCATCGGGAAAGGTTTGTGTACACAAGATGTTATCTCAAAATTACTAGCATTTAGGTGAGGAAATGTTGCATGCGGATCCAAACATAACCATCGAGTATTGATAAAGATCTTCTACTTAATACGATTTTAAAACTCATTAATTCATCGAGAGACAACGGACAGCCTAAATCGTTGGGTCTAGAACCATGAAATTTTGCACAAGAGTTCCTTAACTTCCTTATACAGTGTGAGTCTTCATAATGTGCACATATTGAAATTAGGGAAACTAAGCATTATTATATCGACGGAAAAAATATTTATACACCGGTGTCAACCTAATAAAAAAACATTTTAACGCCTGGGAAGAATAAGATGCCATTGGAATCTTTTGCGACCTCTCTTAGGTGCTCGATCGCTTAAACCATGAGACACTTCTGCTGAAACTAGAACACTATGGGATTAGGAATCCAGCTCTTGATTTGCTAAGATCATACCTGAAAGATAGAAAGGTTAAAGTTCAAGAAATCGGTATAAACTCATTTGGGATTCAAAAAACAATGTGCGTTCCTCAAGGTTCGATGTTGGGTTCATTGCTATTTTAGTTCACATTCACCCCAATTACTTTAAAATCAACCGAAGATGGTGTTAATTGCAGATAAAACATAATTGGTTTTTAAAATAGACCGGTCACAAAATCATGGCAATTATTTAATAATTTGGTACTAAATGAAAAAAAAAACAAATGCATTAGATACTAATATAGACGCGATATACCTCTTCAAGAGATAAATTCCATCAAGTAGAATCCAAATTAGGGGAAGGTGACATTAGCAGAGCAGCAGCAGAGTTTCTTATAAAACGTAAGTGAGCATTATGATAAGGATTTTTTTTTCAAATTCCCATATACGGGTTTAAGGTTTGTACTTAAACCCCTATAGGGGCAATTTGAAAAAGAAACTCTTGTGCAAAATTCCGTGCTTTTCTAGACTCAGAAGTTTACGCTGTGCGTTGTCTGTCAGTGAATTTGAGATTTTTATTATAAGTCGACATGAATAACCTAATTCCGCTACTTTCGAGGCCACATACCAATAGAGACGTTTTGCTTAATAACATAGCTGTCAGTGCAGCCGTCAGTCTGTAGCTGGTGTTGACACGCCTGGAAATCATTGAAACGCTCAAATTGCTCGCGCGGCAACTTCCGTGTGAATACTACACACATTTTTCGGGCATGATGTGATGAATTTAAACATTTCAACATGCGTGCATACTCTTCACTGAATATTGAGTATCGACTGCGACAGTGGACAATGGTGTTCTCTTTCAAAAAAATGCTATAGGTTGTGACGTACTTTCATGGGGAGAGAAATAATACCACGTAACCTTGTCAGCATAGTTTTTTTTTTATTAAATAATAAAGTTGCATAAAAGGAAGACCTATGCAGGTCTACGGTCCATAATGATCATCTCCGCTGATTGTGACATCCAAGCATAAGCAAAGCGAGATGTACAGTGCGCTATGATGGTGGTGTGTGGTTATTACAATCAGTACGGAGCTTACAAATATGTGTGAGAACATGACATGGCTTGCACATTTTGAGAGATTGGAAAAAAAAAACAATTATTAACAAAATGCAAAGCGCTAAAGAGGCAAATAGTTTGCATACTAAAGATTTAAGCAGAAGGCATACCAATTTAAATGAATAAGGAATAATTAGCTAATAGGCACACGCCCTAAGATGTCCTAGATAGGAAATATAAAAAGCAATTAGCTGTTCAACACTTACGGTACGAAAACACTGATTTTAATAAGGTTGACTAATATGAGTCAATAAAACAGTTGCCTGCTTTAGGCCTTCTAAAATTCAGGGTCACGGGTTATTCTAAAGAGAAAACCGTGGCCCTGGCACAGGCAACTGAAGGAACACGGGTGGGTTTTAGTCAGTAAAAGTCTGACACGCCCTCCCGCTCCACCCTGAGCGGGAGAAGTCATTTGATGATTTCCCACCCAAAAAAAAATAATAAAAAGGCCTTCTAAAATGGCGGACACGTAATGACCACGTATGTAAGGTGATGCAGGATTTCGAATGTCAGGTCACCGCGAGTGAAACAACCGATGGCGGTGGTGAGCGCGTTGATACAGGTCCTCCTCATACGTTCGGATATTTTATTGTTTTGATCTCATATTTTAAGTATCGTAACGATACAACGTTACAAGGTAGTGTGGTAATTGAGAACTTTGCTTGAAATTACCACCACCAAAATTTTCATTTTCAAAATGGTCTTCCCCTACTGAAGAATTTAAAGAGATAAAAGAGCGATACGATGTCTAAATTAGTTCCGCTCACATATCGCTCGCATCCGAGCACTCGTAATAGGTAGCTAGGGTTACTTTAAGAGTCCTATGTATCCCGCGCGCGTTCCTGCTAGACGGAAGTTCTTTGTGCAAAGATCGGGGCGGTGTCAGGTGCAACAGAACATGCTACATAATATAAAACGTGCAGTAAACTTGTCGTGGAACGAGGCTTTACGTGGCTCTAACTCCGAACTCAGCTGCTTAAGCTCGGCCGGGCACCGGATAACTTTCCTACACTCTCGAGTAATATACGCACGTGAAAACTTACAGTTCTACATGTACAGTTGCTTTTTATTCGCAATTTTGTAAACAACGCCATTTAGGTGGAACGTGACCAGCCGTTTGAAAACAGATAAAGTTTTCGTATTATTTGTACGTTACGAGATTACCATACTTTATGACAGGAGCGCTTTGTGAATAAACCATTGTCAAAGTTGTATTGTATATTTCCGATATTAAAGTTCTACGAAATCTAAATTAATTTTCGTTCCACAAAGACTTCCCCTTTCAAATTTGCGTTACAATTATATCAATAAAAAGTAATTTCGACGAAATTTAATATCGCAAATTAGTCAAAGCCGGTAGATATGCCGGAGGGTTACATCAGTAATATTGGAGGGCCGGGCGGTGGCCGGCGGCGTCCGGTGGCATATAAAAGTTGACGGACGTCCGGCCTGATTGAGTGGATCCCTCCTCGATACAGGCTCTAATGGGTCGTCGGTGACTCGCGGTGGTGTGGGGTACCCGGAGGCTGCCTGTAAATAGCGCCCGGGGACTGCTTGATTACGATATTAGCTATAGATTAATATCAAAATTACACATAACCATGTTTGAGGGGCATGTTTGATAATAAACTATTTTTATTAAGACGGGGTTGCTATAAAAGTAGGATAAGTAGCATTACAGTTTATTTCATAATTAGGAAGTACAAGAAAAATTATTATGAACAACTTTGGCCCGCGATAAAGTTTCCAATGTGTATGTATGTAGGTGTGTGTGTATGTATTTATGTATGTGTATGTGCAAATCCTGATAATAAATTCACAAAATGTGGTACTCATATTTAAAAATAATAAGTCTTAACTCAGAAGCAAAGTTTCTAAAAATATAATTCAATAATTATTCGAAAGACATCGCCATCTAGCGTCCTAAAGCAATTGTGACCGTTAAACGTTATTGTTCTGTCCTTCAGGAACAGTACTTATTTCTGGATGAAAGGTACCCTATGTCCTTTTCTGTATATGCAATGATGACCGTTTCAGTGGTTTAGGCGTGAAAAGGTAACAAACAAACAAAAATACTTTTCATTTATAATATTAGTTAGGAAAACGATGATGATTTATCGATAAGTCATCATCATTTTCCTTTATTCATTACTTTCTATCATTATTTTAACAACACTGATCGAAGTGTTGCTACACCATCAATTTTTTTACTTGTTTAAATCAGAGATAACCTTTCGATTCGACGATCGATGTTTTTGAGAGTACAAATTGGATTGAAAGGGTATACTCGGCTGACATTTTACAAAGGCATATTGAAAACGGCGAGGAGACGGATGAACGCACACGGCGGATGAAATTGGATAGAAAGCAGGACGTGTGATGTGATATAAGCTGCAAGATGATGGAGTTCATAAGCGTGTGCTCGGAGGCTGAGAGTACTCTCAGCCGTCCCGGCGAAACGCTCACTAACAATCTGGTAGATAACGTGTTTGTGGATTGGTGAAGTTCTGCAAATTATCTTTGTGCTAGTGATAGTAATGATTGTTTATGTACGGTTCGTAATGTTAGGTTTATGACTATAAACGTACCAAAGATACAGTAAGGTAGGGAAAGTTTTGGCAAAGAATTATGTTTTGTGTTGAGAGGGGCAATTTCAGCGCTTTTAAGAACGCTTGCATTTTAATCTGTCTCAAGCTGTAAAAGGAGTTTCTAACTTACCAAGGTTTTTACCATGTTAGATAAAATTGCGACTTGAATTTGAACGTTTTATTAAGTACGAGACATTCGGGTAAACAATGTAAAACAAAAACATTTAGTTTTCATGTCCAATAATAAGTAACGCTAAGTCTGCAAAGTGCAATGCCCACCGTCCATAGACACTTCGGCCACGAGTGCTCACATTATACAGTATATGTGGAGGGATAATATGCAATTTCAACAATTAACTGGTCAAGGAATTGGTCTAAAAAAAGTTAGGGTTTATAAGATTAAATAGTTTACAATCTTGACTAACGTAATTGTTTTACAATCATTGAATATACAAGTCAGGATTAAAAGAATCGTCGGAATCCATTAAATAAGCTTGTTCAATAGTTAGAATAATTAATCCGCAACAAAATAAACTTAGTAAGGCAAAAGGCAAAAACAGTGAAAGTAGATTGTGCAGGTTTTTGTGTATTGACACATAATAACTGTGTCTTGACTTGACAGCCGGCATCAGCACTGAAACCCCACTGAAGTTAATTCATTGTTCATTTAATATCAAAAGCAAAAACATAACTCCATAAATATTATAATAGATCGTATAACAAGCATTACGGATATTATTAATGAAAAAATCCATGAAAACGTAATCGATTATTTCGTGAACGAAATTGATTAGTGTTGGCAATACTGTTGCTTTGTCCACAATCGTGAATGTCACTTAACTTTTCAGTACTTTTTATTAAAGCAAAAATGTTGCAATCTTGTTCGGATAAATGAATAACTTAGACTATAGACTACTAAACGTAAGTTATTGTGCCTTTCTGGCCAAAAATGGGCATCCCCCTTTCCTTTTGTAACTTCAACTTGTGATTCTTGTAATACGACGAACTTATTGTTTCAGACGTTCCGTCTTTTCAATTTAAAAACGTTATACGAGCAGAGAATTCTCTGGAAAGGAAACATTCATTATGTTAACAAGGAGAAAAATTTCATCTCCGTTGTTTCCGTCAATAAACTCGCGTTACAAAAGAGAAATTGTGCGCCTTTATTAAGGGTACCTTTAGTCGTCGACTCGGGTTACTTTACGCAGGCTTTGTGGAATATCAAGTCGGAACCAATATTCATAGTGTACAATGTAATATTTCGCTGCAAGGTGTATGCGATCTCCTCCCCATTCCACGAAGCGAGCTATGAGCGTTTCCACAATAAAGCTTGCTCGTTTTATTTCGCGATGAAATTAAAATCAAGAGGACGCCGAGAGAGCTCTCTCCCCCAATTTTCAACAGTACATTGGCTTCTATGAAAGGTTTCGGCTTACTCTTTTTATTTTGTATTCGCCTGAATATATTTTCTCTACTTCACGCCAAAGGGTTCGCTGTTTTATAAAAGTTATATTATTACTTATTTACTTAAATGGACTGGTAATAGGATTTGGACCGTGTAGGAATAATCCCTAATCGTTTTTTTGTTTATCCAGTACAATTGGAACTTAAGAGGCTGACAAGAGCTAAAGCGTGGTCATTGACGACACAGAGCTGACAAATTTATCGAAAAAAATGAAAAAACACAATTGATTGGACAAAAAAACAAAACACTATTACGTTAATATGTTGCTTGTAGAATAATCTGACAAAAATCAGAATGATTGCATGTATATGGTTTTTAAACGTTGACATATATATTTTGAGGTATCTTCGTGATTTTTTTCTAACGTATCAAAA
Source organism: Dasypolia templi (assembly GCA_963555695.1). Lineage (NCBI taxonomy): Eukaryota > Metazoa > Arthropoda > Insecta > Lepidoptera > Noctuidae > Dasypolia > Dasypolia templi. The sequence continues at coordinate 6,994,410 of OY743152.1, forward strand.
TAGTTTTATTAAGTTTTCAACACACTATCTAGCTAGCATAATTATATCGTGAAGAATATCAAATATTTTTCTTTTAAGAATATCAAAGGTTTACGTAGTGAATCATATCACTTTTAGGCATTATAAAAACTTGCGTTTAGGTCCTGTAGTTAATGAATATGATGAAACAATATGTGCTGATTTCCTAGCAATGAAAATCTCGCGAAACCACGGAACACGTACGGTTCGCATCATACGTAGAATTGCATGATATATGAGGGACATGATTCAAGCGCGCTGGTGTCGCGGTCAGCGGCTCTTTGGCTCAAAGGAAATCTCATTTCGCGAGCCCCACCCGCGACCCTCCCGCTGTGCCACCCCCGGACATCTATTAAAATTATTTGAGAAATCCCAACACTTGGTCGGGAACATCCTCTCGCGTCAGCTCGCTCCAATTTATACCATGTTTTATACTTCATAGCTCCTTTGTTGTTCGATATCGACAGCATAATTGGAAAAGGCCTTTGAAGTGGCCTGTTTTTATGTAATTATTTTTCCTTTCGTTGTATGTTTTTTTTTTACCTTCATCGAACAACCGTTTGAAGTTAAATTAGATGAATTATCCCGCTTGCTATGAAAAATTATTGAACTTGATTACGACATAAAATTATCGAGTTTTTTGTATACGGCTGTTTATTATCGAAGAATTTATTACGAAAGCTAAAGCAATTAACGCGTATGTAGGCTTTAACAATAATTAGGAATCAATTAAAATAATTACATCACAAAATAAGAATTAGAAATACTACTCTGTCAAGAAAGTACCGGGAAAAGATCAATTATACACAAAATGTTAGTAAATCATCCAAATTAATTTATCGCCGTCAATGTATGCTCCTTCAGAAACGATACACTTACGCCAACGTATAATCCCAATCATCAAAACATTATATAAACGCTTTTTCCGGAATTGAGTTCAGTTCTCGCCGTGAATTCTCCTTTATGTCTTCTACCGAATGAAAACAGTTGCAACGAAGTGGTAATTGGTTATGTTGAGTTTTAGCTCAAAAATTCGTTCACAATTATGGTCTTGTGCGAAGGCACATATTGTGATGCACGAATCCACGAATTTCCTTTCTCGACGAATTTGCTCCCTTAAACGCCGTATAACGCTCAAATAATATTATTTGTTTACCGTTTGTCCTTCAGGCAAGAATTCCGAGTGCACAACATCGCGATAGTCAAAGCAAACAGTCAACATGACTTTGACTTTTGATCGTCTTTGGCGTGGTTTTCAGCCACTATTTCCTTCACTTTTGCGATGTTAACTTCAGTTGAAAACGTTGATGGCCTACCAGAGCGAGGCAAATCTTCCATCACATCTTGACTGCTTTTTTAACGCTTTTTACCACTCATAAGCACGTGTTTTTGATAAAGTCGATTCACCGTTAGCCTTCTGTAACATTTCCAGTGACTCCGAACACGAAATGCCATTAGCGATGCAAAATTTAAGCCAAACTCTTTGTTCGATGTTTTTGTCCATTATGAAATTCGCAATACACTTGATATGATCTAACCACAGAACACTATTACAGAAATAACAGATGCAACAAAACTCCGCGCCAAAATGGAAAACAGTTGTGCCAATCTAACAACAACAAAAAAAGAATTTGGAACCATTGTTGCCAGTGTCGAGTGTTGAACAAATCATCCATTCCCGACACTTATTTGACAGAATGTATTCTGCAAGTAGCCTTCAAAACTGACCAAATCAAGTTATTTAGTGATCATTATTTAATTTGACGCCATCAATCAAATAACACTAAACACAATTATGAGTTACGAAATCAATTCAACGTAAATTACGTTGAAGTAATTACTTAACTCATAATGTTTCAAGTAATTTCAAATCAGCACCAAAATTTTGTAGTAAAATTATCCAAACGTGATTATTATTTGGCAAGCTTTTGTAACAGTCTAAATAAAACTTTTCCATTTTGTTTAATAATTGAAAAAACAGCGCTTGAGCTACGGGCTACGAAAGTATACCGGCTTTCATTATGTTTGCTACAGGTGTGCTACGCCGTAGACTCGTAGCACTTGCAGATTCACGCTCGGTTGGACATTCAATTAGTTCTACTGATATTAATTTCCATGACGGAATATTGGTATTTAACTCATAAACGTAATATAAGTACTATTACGTTTATGAGTAAGGGTACTGTTGTATAAGGAATTTGCTTAGTTATAATATTCAATACACAAATGACCCCTTCATTTGTGTTGATTATACTGCAATATTTTGGGTCCTCCATCCTCCCTAGCTTGGCTAAACTTTTTGAGTCCTTGATCTTAAGCCGCCTTTCCAAACTTCCTGAGCATCTTCTTATCCCAGCACAATTTGTATTCCGCAAATTCCACTCCACAATCAAACAGCTAGCTAGAGTTACCGAACACATTGTTGACAACCTCAACCATAACAAATCCACAGGCACTGTTGGACATTGAAAAGGCTTTCGTGACGGTTTGGCATGCGGGCTTAATCCACAAATTAATCTGGTACCTCATCCCTTTTATCTCTTGTTAAGCTTCTCCAGTCATATTTGGTTAATCGTACGTTTTCTGTTGCTATTGGATATCAATTATCCATACAGAGAAAACTCTCTGCCGGTGTACCACAAGGATCAATATTAGGACCGTACATCTTTATTTTGCATCTCAATGATATTCCCACGCAAAGGTTAACGCATCTCGCTGTGTAAGCTGTTGACACTACAACATACACCTCTTCTGACGACCTAGACCTAATGTTTCTACGGCTACAACTTTCGCTTGATCTTATTCTTGACTACTACACTAAATGGAGGCTTAAAGTGAATTCCACAAAAACGGAAATTATTATGTTCTCAAGAAAGCGATCATTTCCCACACGCTCCGTTAAAATCCAAGGATATGACGTCCCGTGGAAAAAAAGCAGTTAAGTGTCTAGGAACAACATTAGATGATAAAGTTAGCTGGTTGAAAAATCTCGAAACAATACGATTAAAAGGAGTCAAGTCCCATAACAGCTTCAAACCAATCCTAAATAGTAAATCTAATTTGAGCCCTCAAACCAACTTACGCATTTAATCCACACTGGTTCGACCTTGTATAACATACGCATCCCCTGTCTGAAGTAGTATTAGTGACAATAATTACAAAAAAACTCCAGGTTGTCCAGAACAAAGCACTCAAAATAGCATTCAACACACCTCTCTACACAAACCTCACAACTCTGCACAACCATATCAAGTTAGCACCTCTAAAGCCACTTCAATAATCCACGTCATCGTAATACTTTGGTCTCACACATTGGTAAGAGTAGATTAACCCGTTTACCATATGCGTAGGACTTACAACAAGTTCAAACTGCCTCATCACCATTTCCTGATGGATTAACGTTAGCTCACTTACCACTTAGCTAGCGTGGTTACTGTCACTTACCTAATTAATAAATACGAGTATGTACACTACATTATGTATAGATACCTAACCTTTCGTTTTTAAATATATTTTTTTTATTCTACAAAAATGAATAATCAAATATTACCATAATTTGAATGTGATATTAAGGGGGGGCTGGGTAGCTTAATTTAAAAATGTGGGTCTGCAAAGCCAACATAATTAAACTGTCTTGCATCAATAAAATAATTGGTAGTAGCACCTTTAATCATACATGTTGTTTGTTAAAACGAGGCGACTAAGCCTATTTAACATTGCTTGGTAGTTTACATTTAGAATAAGATCTTTCTGTTTACTTGTGTTTACCTTTCTGTAAATAAAGACCTTTATAAATCAATCAATCAATATTTTGGGTGATCCTAATGTGTGTTGGAGAAGACAGAGCTTTTAGCTTTTAGATGAGAAAATCGGATGAGATATTCAAGGCGCTGTAAGCTTTTTAATATTTCAATAATGATTCTTTTATGTTTTTTTAAATAACAGCATCCTTAATTTAATTTCAAGTGACTGTCAATGCGATTAATAAAAAATGAACAAAGAAACAAAGATACGAGTATTGAATATCATGTGTCATGAGAAACTTTTCAGCATTATTCTTACATCGGCGGGAGGGTACAATAGGGTATTGTTTCAAAGAATGGTGATCAATAGAGCTTAATCCTCGGCGCGTGTAACATTACATTATTTGATAAATTGCAATTGTATATAAGTGTGCCTATGTGCCATTCGGTAATCCATCAATTTCGCACCGTTTCACAACCACCATTATTCGACGGCCGCGAAACAAATGATTACAAATGAATCGGGCGGCGGAGCGCGGGCGCGGGAGCGTTGCCATGGCGACGCGAGACGATCGATGCGCGACCGCCCCCCGCGCCCCGCACGGGCCCCTCAATTAAACAATGATTCACACGTTAGGCGATGAGATGACGAACACGTATCGCAGGGTCTGAGATTAAAAATTATCGCAATCTGATGAAGAATGTTAGAGGAAAGAAATTGTAGGTATCACGAAAATGGAGCATTTAGGCCGGTATTTCATTAAAATAGGTCGCTCAATAATTGCTTCGAAAAATCGTCCGATAGTTATGATGTTAAAAAAGTAAACCCATAGTGTAGTCAAAACCTTTTTTATAGTTCCTTCTCTAAAATATACGACCTTCCAGCGACTGCCCTCGTCAATCGGGGGTGAAACTCCAAAAGAAGCTATTTACATACGCGTTGGGGTGAACTTACGACCTGATGGAATGATGCCAATGAGTACGAGTATTTGCCGTCTACACACAGAGTGTTGTTTATTTTGTTAGACCCTTGGAATAACAACTGTTGAAACCCCATTAAAGCTTACTGTAGTTGTTTGGTAATGCTGCTATAATCTGTTAGAGTAGTTCCTATAGATGTAAGGTACGAGTACACTTGTGCATATTTTTTAATGGATTTCATAATTTTTTAACCTACTTTGTCTTATACTATCACGGTGCAAAAGGACTTTCAAGAATATCAGTAACAACTTCATTCTATCATAGCACGTTGCCAATTATCTTGTAGTACAAAGATCAGAGATGAATAATAACGCACAATTTCGAACACGTTGCTAGCACAGGTCACAAAGCAAAGTCATCGAGTGACATTGCTAAGCCGAAACTGTTGAAGTCATAATAAATCCTTAACAAATTCATAAAACGTTGTTACCTTTAAAACACCTAAACGTTACTAACAGATCTTTTTAAAGTAGCTTAAAACAATCTACTCTAATCTATAATCTATCTGAAACTCTAATCCTTTCATAGATTACCAGTACCTGCCTACTATAGCAGGCTTCAAGTACTCCTATTTGTTTTTCATCAGGCACACTAATTAGAAGCTATGTCGGACGCGGGAGTCTGTATAATTTCTAGAAAGTTCGCCTTGTAATGAGTTCGCAGTTGCCGGCAGATCCGCACTCGAACTATTGACGTACTTACAAAGCGAACTATGAGCAAACTACTCGCTTCATATGAATTATTTCTGCTGGGAAATGTCTGAGAGAGGCTCTCGTTTTGATATTCTAATTAAGTGTGACATTTTGTTTAGGGGTAAAAAAATTGTTTAGTTCTTTAGTATTCTAGGTAGATGGGTTATCGGTTATCGGCGGGACAACTATTTATCTCTATGAACCATCTTTTACATTAGCACATCTATCAATGTTTGTTGTACTTAGGCTCCTTGACTAATTAACACGAAATCAAAAATAATGCGAGAAGTAGGAAACAGGAGGACAAATATCAATATGACTTCGTCAGTCTTCGGTAGCGTAAAAAAATGTTAATATTATTTCATGTTGGAATCTAATCTTGATAGTTTGGGGTGGTAATGCTGAATAAAAACAAAGGTTCTTTCGGTTCGCTTTGATTTCAGTTAAACAAAATAAGTAAAATCCGTATCCAACAGTGCAAATACGAATGCGGTCCAATTACAGTTTATTTGTAATTAATATTATGACCGAAACCACGTTTAAATCCAGAATATTCGAACTGAACGAGCCTTTTAATTACAACAGATCAACCACAACTCTTCGTACACAGTTAAAAAGCAATATTTATTGGAAATTGGTTCTTGGATCGGGTGTTTGAGTTGGTGACGGTAGATCACATTGCAAATTAATTCGGTTCAGTTATATAGCATTAAAATAGGAAGTCCGCCGGCGCGGTCCCAACCGCCCGTAAGGCTTTGCTTCCAATCCCAATAAGCGATTGGCTGTGAGCTCTGTGCACTGCCATCGACCAACGTTGCAGTTACAAGCCACCTAAAATAGCTCGTTTAAATTCGGACACGGGAGCTGCCGGCTTTTATAGCATCAGACATTCTAACTTCGTCAGCATCTCGCCTTTGCACAAATTAAATCTGGCCGTGTAAAATACTCTGTGGTTCAATATTTCATCTTAAGAAACCAATATTGAACTGGTTGTCAGGATGAAATCTCTCATAAAAACTGTAAAGCAGAAGCAGGCGGAGTTTCGTGTTGATCAATTAATTATTCTGGAGGGTCGGTGAGGGCAGTTCGCTAACAAAGTAGGCAGAGCCAGGGCTCGGGCGATGTGTGCGAACGGCCAGAGAGCCGCGGGCAGACGTAAGTGCTGCATTTTAATTAAATCCTCATTGCCGAGAGATAGCGCCGCGGGATATACTTTTCGTTTTTTCTGTCGGTTCGGCAGCGTTCTGTAAAATTGAAGCTGTGTTTAAAACTCGCCGCGAGTCGACCCGCTGGCCGTGATAATGATAATGCTTGCTACGCCTGCATTTTAATACGACAGACACTCATCTCCACTCGGCCGCGCAAGTTAACTAGATGGAAATATTACTAATTCTCTGGGAATTCATATCGAGGATAGAATTTTAAATCAACAATGATATAGTCTGCTCTTCAAAGGGCAAACAATTAATCAGGCTAACGATGTAACTCAGTAGACGACTGTAGCTATTCGATGAAAAAGGATTGTCAACAAAAGAACACTTCAAATCATATTGTGCCTCGGTCATACCATTGTAATTTACTCAAGTGCCTGCATCCACCACTCGAATTAGTCGCTCTTCACATCGAATTCGATATAACAGTAACAAACATGAACAGTGTTCGACGGAAAATACAGCTCCGAAACATTTAAATATTCGTCTCGTTAGATACTTGCTATTAAGTAGCAGCAACAACTCAATAGAGCTCCCGCAGGGTCGGAGGTACTTGTGCCTACACCATGTCTCTCGTCATAGCAACGTGGAAATTAGACAATGAACTGTGAGAGCGTTAACAGTCGGAACCTGTCTGTAGGGAGGCAGAGGGCGGCCCGGGGTGGCGTAGCCCGGGAAACAAATGATAAGGCGATTAAAAAATATATATGTAAAGTTTTATGTACAAATAATATGTACCGAGAGCTACAGGAGGGAATAAAATTGAAAAATAGGTAGAGGTGGCAAGAGGGATTTAATTTGCGGAGAGTAGCGGACAGTATAAAAGATAGATGAGATCTGCAGATTTTTGTTTGTGATTGTTACGAATTTGAACGAAAACTATAAAAATGTTTCTGGACTCCAATGACATTTGAAAGAATAATTAGGTATTCTTTCTAATAATTTTCTTAGTTGGTTGTTTTGGAGATAGGATCGGCAACCTCAGCTGATCATTTGGCACCAAGACCGCATTTGCCAAATGTATTTAATTCGACAAAACATGTGTTTTAGAAATTGTTGCTCTGACCACTATTTTGATGAACATACGTAATAGATCATATGACAGCATGTGAGGTTTGAACTTTTGGAATCATCGAGTCTGGAATCTTCGAGTACCTGCTCAAGCGGTAACGGTGGAGTTTCTTGCCCATTCATCTCCATACGAAACTACCTTTTGGAAGGGGCGACAAGAATCAATTCTATTTAAATGTAAATGTTGACGTTCAAAAGTGCCTTTTTTGTGCCTATCTGAAATAAATGCTTTGTCTTTGACATACGTTTATACACTGTTCAGCAGGCCATGTAGGTACTTAGGTACGTTCAACATAACTGCGACACGTTATGAGAATTAGCATGTGTTTTGAACCGCGTGCCACACTGAGTTCGCCTTAGACATTCCTGCTCTTCCACAGGCGATGGGTAATACGCTCGCCGACACAATACAATAGCCGCATAGCTCATGTGATTTGGATTGATCTCGTCTTTTTATACTGCTTTTCTTTGGCATGCTAAAATTGAAATATAAAATGAGTGGCACATATTATACTCAGTAGATAATCGACACAATTGAGATATCGGCCGACGGTCACTATTCGACAAAGCGAAGGTTGATATTGTAACAACCACCATCTTCTTCTTCTTGGTCGCTTACTTCATTACTGAAGGTCGTGTCCCTAAAATACCATCATAGCTTTGTGTACGATTTTCTTCCACTTCGTTCGGTTCTTAGCTTCTCTCAGGGCGGTCGTGACATATAGTCCCGTGAGGGCAGTTACTTGGTCTGACCAACGATTAGTTGACCGGCCGCGAGGTCTTTTCCCATCTACCTTGCCCATTACCACTAACTTTTCAAGGTTATCTGGTTCCCGACGGGCAATGTGACCAATGTAACCGAGAATCCTTTGGTAACAGATCGTGGATAGTCACAGTAGTGACATTTGAGACTTTTCTGTCCTGCCAGATATGTGTAAGCTTACTCATCGCAGCTTTGCCCATTTGAGTCCTTCTCTTAATCTCTCTTTCGCTTCCTCCCTGGTCAGTATGTAGCGATCCGAAGTATATAAACACGCTGACAAATTCTAGATCTGCGAGTTCTCCCATTCTGGGTAGTTGACCGGTTCTGTCGATGAGTATGACTTCAATCACCATAAAACACATGATATTGCTGTTACTCACTAACTTTGGGGAATTAACTGGCGATTTTCGTAATTATGTTGCGAAGGTTTGATATTGCCATACAGCCATAACTCCCTAGATTTCGGTAAATACCCTAATTGGCTAAGAGACCGGTTATTACTGCACGTGATGCTCATCTCGGAATAGTGCTCGCATGCGCCACATCGCCAAAACGAACTTCATTCCAATGTATATAGTAGGTAGGTAGTTTAAACCATAATATTTTCATTACTATTATGTTGTATAATAAAATTAGGACAAAAATAATTGTAATTATGAATTTGGCATGGTATTTTGGATATTTTATTTTATTTTTATTATTTCATAATTTTGTCTACTCTTCTCGTCGTCAAAATCGAGGACGACTAAATTAGAGAAAATCACGATTTTCTCATATTGAATTGTCAAAATACGAGATAGGTACCTAAAGACAGATAGAGATAGATAGAGAGTTTCCCATGTCAAAAAAAAGTACTAAATCAAGATTTGTCTACATATCAAATTACAAATATCATAAATTACAAATTGTATATAAGTCAACTTTCAAATGTCAACAAAGGAAATAAAATTACAAATGTCTTACATAAAATTATCAAATTTAATTTTCATGTCATGCAACTTTTCCGTTTGTCTTATAACTCATAAATTCCTTAATAGTATAAAAACAATTTTCAATAAGCCATGCTCTGAGATGTTTTTGAAATAAGCTGGTTCGCAGTTCTCTAATATCCTTCGGTATATTATTAAATATCTTTATTGCCATTCGACTAGTGTTTTTATGGCAGAACGCTGTTCTACATCTTGGCATTGCCAATTTTGTTGGATCCCTTGAGATTTTTCCTACCTTATAAACATTGACGCTATCGGCTTTACTGAATAGGTGAGGATGTTTTTTTACAAATACTCCAGTTTCCATTATATATAAGCATGCTAATGTTAACAATTTATTATTTTTTTAAATAGGTCTGCAAGATTCTAATGGGTCTACACCCAACACAGCTCGTAAACACTTTTTTTGCACAATAAATGCCTTATTGCTGTCAGTGGAATTACCCCAAACTACTAAATGATGTGGTCATGTTAGGATTTAACGAGAAAACATCAAGTTTGACAGAACGAGTCGAGTATTTTGTATGGCCGCGCTGTCAGAAAACGATAAAAGTGACAGATATGGACGTGACGAGAAAACGCGAGAGTGAGTAACTGTCGCGTGTGTCATGTTAGCCCTGCTGTAGGTAGACTGTTAAAAGCCATAGTTGTAAAAATAGTTGCAAACTCTAACTTACTGTATTTTGAGCAGTTTCGTTAGATATGTGGCGAATATCAAATGCAATTTATTCTGCACCTGTCCTTTGTTTTACATCTCTGTTAAAATGTCGTTTGGTTGATGCTGTAGTAAAGTATTTAAAATGTTTTTGTTTTCTCGGATTCAGCGAAATCTTTTCCAGTACCATCACCTTCCCATAAACCTTATTACCACCTCAACTTATTCAGTGAGTAAATTTTGAATTAGTAATTAATTCCAATGTTTCTAAATTACACCCTGAGTCGTAATGTAAAGTTTTACATGTTATACATAACACGTAAAACTTTACATTTAACGTAAGTATTACATACATTCGCAAGTTAGAGGATATCGAGGTTAGCAGCTTAGGCATGATTATAAAGCGTGAGCGAAATTTCTTCATCGGATTACGTGGAGTATGTAGTGCGAAATGTAATAAGTATTTGTAGGGGGGTGCGGTGGGGTCGTGGTGGCGGTGGTCGAGCGGCAGAATCAAGGGCGAGGGGCGCGGGGATCGGGGGTGCGGGGGCGCGGTAGTGCGGGAGTGCGGGGCGCGGGTGGGAACGGGACCGGGAGGGATGCTGCGCGGGGATGAGCGCGCAGATCAATATCTCGCGTCGCCCAGGCAACGCCGCGCTAGACCGAGTGCCTCCCGTACTACAGCCCCCGCGCCCCGCGGCCCGCCACCCCGGCCCCCGCCCTGCCCACTACTCGCTTATTTAATACATGCCGTATCTGGGATGCGAGCTTTTTCGTGCTAAATGACAGGGCAACGTAATCGCAAAGTCACCGCTCTCGTAATGCCCCCGCCGTAACTATAGCGTTGTGGTCCCCTTACAGTTGTGCCCGAACATTTAACGTTACGCGGAACGATAACGATGACATTGACCTCGTTCCCCGAAGAAACCTTCGATCCGGCCCAATTTATAGTGTGCATGTTCATATGAAGAAATCCTTGGAATTCCATGCCTACTTAACCTACGTATTACATAGTTATCACAAACACTCGGGAATGTTAAGAATTCTGGACAAAGAATACTAAAGAAACATTACAAAACTGGATTTCATAGCGTTCGTATAAATTGTATATCGTAGCGAATCATTACCTACCGTAGATTGCACGACAACTTTAGACAACTATTTATAAAATGTAGTGAACAATGCCTCTCGGGGCCTGAGCCGTAGAGTTAGGTACGAGAACCCATTTATATTAAACCTACGCTGTCACATTACTCAGAACTTATTACGTATGATCCCTTATCCCTTATGAACATTATATAAAGTTCAGGAAAACAATGCCCTCTTTGTTTCAAAAACGTTCATAACAATACCACCGCGAAAAGTTAGGCTAGTCTTATTTATACTGTGAACGTAACGAGAGCTTTGAGAATCTACTAAAGATAACAAAAGATGACTTTTGAAGTCTTGATCCACATAAATACGTTTTGTGTCAATAGTGCCCTATGAACGATTATATAAATAACAAAACCAGTTTCATTTTGGTGAACAAAAAAATGTGAAGCAAACCTATTAAACATTAGGGGTGAAGGAAGGTGGCTACATAACTGCGTGGGCGGGTTACAAGTTGTTAAATTTTGGAACTACGATCATAACTTCTTCCATAACGGAATTTCTAATTGTGTTGTGTGGTACCTACAAATTAATCAAATCATATGAAAAGGGTATAGAAGCAGGGCAAACAACATTATTAACATCAAATTATTTTATTAAGACATAAAATATAAACCGAATGCCACATGCTGAACAAACTAATGATTGAATTAAACATACATCGACATGATTTCCTATGTGACTAGACCAAGTTACGACAAAAACAATTACCGAAAACAATAAACATGATATCGTTGTTTTTTAAGTTGCTATTTGGCAGCCAACAGAGCACATCTGGTGTACAATGTGCTATAATAGAACTTAAGTCCTATAGTTCACGGATAAGGATTGTATAAGAATCCCAATTTTTTTTTTTGGAACGAAACATTTTATTTTACTTGTTAGTATATTGTCAATTTTTATAGTAGTAAAACGTTATATGAATAATGGTTGATTTTTAAATCAGTCAGTTAGTATTTTCAGTCAGATTGATTCTGAAGAATAAATGTGACAGTTTGACATAATTTCTATACACCGCAATATTTATTCCTCTGATAAAATATATTTGACTACTGAAAAATCAGGCTTTATGAGGATTATTAAATCAACACTGAATTCAAAAAACATTTATACCGGAAAATGAAGAATGAATGAAGAGGTAGTTCAAAAAAATTGAATGTGTTTTAATTCAGGTCATAGTAGACAAAGCAGAGAGAGTCGATCTATCGAATCTGAAAATATATTCGGATGTGGAGCTCAGGTTCTGGTAAAGGATCATAGTCGCAAGAATTTTGATCCAAAGACAATCCAAATGATAATGACTGGGTATTCGACCAATTCGAAGGCGCACCGATTTATTAATTTGGAGGATGATCCAACGAGGATTTTCATCGCTCGAGATGCTACATTTATGGAAAATGTTTCCGTGACTGCAAGATAGAGCAAAACGTTGACGGATAAACATTGTACCTTCAAAATCCAACGAAAAAAGATATGGAATTACAACATTTTCATAAAATTTACTTGTTAGGTATTTGTAAATTTTATTTGAATATCAAAAAGTGTATAAATTCATCACCATTGGATTAATAGAACAAGTGAACTGAAAATGTTCTCCCATGCAGGGAAAAAGTTGCACATATGTGTTAAAAAAATAGGTAGCGTTTTAATTCAACTACTAAGTAGGTTAGTTAGTAGGGTTTTCTGTTGGATTGGAATATCGAAATAGGTATATTTACCCGATTCTTATTAGCGTTTATAGATCCTAGATATCATTTATTTATTCAGATATCAAATATAAAAAGAATTCCCAATACATAATAAAACTAATGAATAAATTAACATAAATCAACATTATTTCTTAGGTTAGACCAAGATACGACAAAAATGATTAGGTATTAACAATAAATAAGCTAACATTGTAAACAATTACCAAACACTTTTCGAATATAGAATTCTCATAAATTGGTAAAACTAGTAGGTGAAATAGTAGCGCGCTACTTTTCCGCGTGGTTATGTTTTACGTGACCTCGCGACGATATTTCAGCAGATGTGTTGCTACACTCCTGCTATTTATAAGTGCGTCTAACCAGATATAACACAAGGTGAAGTATCGTGAGAAGTGTCAAACGATTTTGAATGACGTGCAGGGTAAATGTTATCTGTCACCTTGACACCCTGCACATCAACTGCCCTGTTAATGATTACGACAGGGCCCCTGAACGTACTTGTGCGAATGTTCTAGAACGGTAGCTGCGTAAGCAGGGCCACTCCTCGCATGATCCAGTGGTCGGGCTCCATCTTGGTGGTCAGCAGCATGAAGAGGATGTAGTTGGTGGAGTGGCCCGTGGTGGACAGCACGCCGCGCCGGTCGCCCGTCTTGTACAGCGGGCAGTTGTAGAACATGCCCTTCGGGATGTCCTCACGTTTAATAGGTATCAGCCACACCTGCGGGTTAACACAGTCTTATAGCAATATTTGACATAATTTGGGGAAGTCTCAAGCGGTTGTGCACCATGTGAGTCCATGTGCACCGTGACTTGCCCTGCACATCACCTGCCATGTAATGATTGTGATAGGGCTCATATGTATAAATAAGCGTTTTTTACTCGTTGTATTGTAAATTTAGATTCCGGAGCACATAATGCTAAGAACGGCAACCATTGTCGTTTGTAGTTAGTTGTTAATCCCGATATAAATCCTTCGCTTTCCTGCGGCGGAGGTACCTATGACGTGTCCCAAGAAGAATAATCAAACACAATAGATAATCTTTTGTTTGCTTGTTCTACCATAAGTGCAACAATAGCTTATCTGTAAACACAGTGGTTAAGATGGTAGACGGTAATGTTAAGTGTATAAACTGACCGTCGGAAACTCGTCGTACAGTATCTTGGGGATGGACTCGTCGACGGTCATAGCGTTCATGTTCCATCGCGCGCCCTCCATGAACAGGCCGTAGATGTACACGCCCTCCTCGGGTGGCTCATCAAACTTCGACTTTTTTTGTACCTGCATTACATCGTTTCAAGGGAATAACTGTACATTCTCCATATCTATGGATTGAAAACCTCTAACAACATCTTTATTCAGAAGTTAAAATGCGGTCTGTTTAGCTCTGACCTATGGCCTCGGCCGTACTGACATGGTAAAAAAAAACAATAAACAAATGGTGGCAAATCACTAAAGTGACGCGGCTGATTTAATACACGCATCGCAGTCGCCTTACCGATGCGGACCTAGCCTTAGTCTTAGCAAACACAGATAGTTGGTGAACTATCTGTGTTTGCTAAGACTACACAAAGCAGGCTACCTACGTTCTTTCACTGTTATTTTACATTCTACAATAAAGATCACTGTGATTTTGACAGACTTTGTCAGTGGCAGCAACTCAGAAGCAACCTTATTTTAACGAAAATAAAGATCACTGTGATTTTGACAGTGATGCCAAATCAGGGCCCTAATTCCATACGACCACTTAACGATTGTTTGCTTCGAAACCACGTCAATTCCTTAGCTAGACACGACATCTGCTAATAACGTATACTCTATGACACAATGAACGAAACCGCGCGGAATGAAAGCGAAGTTGGTGTGGTTTGAACTGTCAAAGTAGCTGGAGGACGGTACGGAATCGCTGTAATTACGAGGAAAGTAAGATTTTGTTCGATTAAAATTAGGTTAGAAACCATTGTTTTTCGTGTAGGTATGCATACACAAGGGATATTGTAGCTTTATGTCCTTATAAACTATTGTGCCTTATATTGCTTACGATTATTTCCTTCAATAACGAAATGGTCTAATCAGTTATTGTTGGTAAAATTATTATTACAAAATCTACAAGAACCCTCAAACAAATAAAATTTGTACATGTAAATACACTCGGACATATGTTGAAAACAGACGTAAGTACGTTGAAACATTAAATCAATAAATTTTAACAATACTGTCAAAATATTTTCATTGTTTTTTTTTTTGTTGAATAAAAATTTGCCTTTAGATTTTCATGTCATAAATGATTATAAAATAAACTTAAAAACGATACTTTAGGAATTATTGATGTTGAAAATGGAGTACTTGCTACTTATTAGTAGTTTTAGGATCTTATATTGTCGAACGAAACTTCAAAACGCACGCGTTGTTTCATAATGCGCCATAGATAATTTATCTCGGAGCATACAGAATACGACATTTCGATTCCTTGACGTTACATGGAATTCTACAAGACACGATATTGACGTGGCTTGCACGTGGTAAGATTCCGCGGGGATTAATAATTGCCATACAGAATTGGGGCCCAGATGTAAAATAACTGTGTAAGGTACAAACTTGGCAAATGTTATGATATTTGGAAGCTATTTACTTCATAGTGAAAGGCGAGCTGGTCGATGGGTATCTTGTATTTGCGCGCGTAGCTCTGCTGGGCGGCCGTGAGGAAGGCTTGCGGGAAGTAGAAGCCGGACAGCCAGAACACCGTCGGCGGCCCGAACTCGTGCCAATGCTAACCACACAATAATCTCACTTAGTAAAGCTTCGTTTACACGGTGAGTTTTAGTGCCAATTTCACCAATTAAACAGAACGTGATCAGCACATCTTAACCGCGTTCAAGAGCTGTCAGTATCAATGGAATATTGATACACTTAGAGATATTAAACACACTGACAGCTCTTAAAAGTAGTTTAGGTGTTGATCGCTTTCAGTTTCGTTGGTGAAATTCGCCCTAAGTCTAAACACATGAATGGAGATTGTAGCCTTCTTGTCTCGAATGCACATTCTCACGTCTCAACGAACGAGAATTTTTATACAACTGCAGCCGCACTGGGCTGCAGTTGTATAAAAAATACACATATTCATGGGACACTCAGAATGTTTGAGAAAATAAAAATAATGTTCTATAGGTAAATATATTTTTATTAAACGTTTTCAAAGCACTCTCCACTAGCCTCTATACAAAGTTTCATGCGTCTAAACCAGATTTCGAAACACTTTTTCCAGTCCGCCGTAGACACCTCGTTTACAGCCTGCTCGAACGCTGACAGCGCATCTTCCGACGACCAGAAAATTGTATCCCTTTGAGCTGATTTTTTATTTTCGGGAATAAAAAGAAGTCACACGGTGCTAGGTCAGGGCTGTAAGGAGGGTGACCCAGGAGTGGATGGCGTGCTCTCCAGGAAATCCCTCGTTTGAGCGAGGTGTGCGAAGGCGCGTTCGTCGGCGCCGTGTTTGGTCGCTTGTGGCTCACAACAGAGAAAACTTGTGCCAAGTATTTGGTGGTATATGTCGGCGTCACCACTGTAAACAGCACGTGCAACGGGCTGAGTTACGCTGTGCAAAGCGGGACGTTCGCCTCCCCACTCTCCCCACTTCTCAAGCAGCTTAATGTAAGCTAGTGCGCAGCGAGGATGCTATCATTCTTGTGGCAGGGCCCGGTGCACCTGTTGTAGCGCCTAGAGCTATTAAAGCGATCCTTTTAATTAATTAACAAGCTGTTGGAATAAAAAAGTTGGTTACTGCTATATTTCATACTTTCATTTAATATGTCGGACCTCTGCCTTCAGGCAATTTCATGGTGATTATTTTATAAGAAATTGTGAGTGAAATAAAGTGATTGTGCTATAACTAGTGTCTCTATTTTCTTCGCCCGACAATCCACGCCTACTTACAAAGTGCAAGTATAAAATCGCTGATGAGGGCCTATCCTGATATCAGAAGTGGGATTCGAAGGGCAAATACCTGAAGAAAATAATTACGAAAGTGAATTGTGGGCCAACGTCTAATCTATTCAAAATATGGAGTTGTTGCTATCACGACTTCCGGCAACCGCTTAACCGCAAACGTCAAATTTCACCGCAACGGCGCGACTGATACGGTTTGATCCTGATAATGACAATCGCTTCAACGATACATGTCATCGTTGAAGCAGAACAGTCAGAAAGTCAATTGATTGAAGCAAGTTGCAGTACGAACCTTGGACCGAAGTGAAGAATTAGAATCGAGCACCAGCACCGAAGAGTCGTGATACGAACCGTCTCATCTGTTACGTGTATGGACAACCACATCATCCGGTGAGCTAGTTCCTTTTCTTTCTAATAGATAATCTGCTAGTTCGTTTGAAGCTTTTAGCTTTGTCAAAAAGTTCCCGGGCACTATGCGCTGTGATTTAGTTTACCTTACATAAGTAAAGAAAACGTTGAATCGCAGAATACTGAGCCGTGGTGAAATTCAATACGTCATCGTATCTATTAGACAGTGGTACGTACAGATATTGACAAAATTACATTATATTTGGGGAAAGAAGTTAACGTTACTGTAGAGTTTCATAATATATACCACAACATCAACACTGACCTACATGGTGAATAAAAACTCGCATTAGTTCAGATATTGCGAAAGGATAATTAATTCTTTATTGGTATGGTTTATAGTTAAAGAAATTTATTTCTCAATAAGAAATTACAAGATTTCACTTACTTGAGAACGTTTTAAAACTTAAAATATAACTTCGACACACAAACTAAGCAGCTATTGTTTTAATTTATTAAATCATCTAAGTTGTAATACCATTAATTTTCGTAAGCAAATAACATTATTAAATAACACAATACTTAAAACTTTTCGATCCACCCACAAAAAAAAAACCGTAGCTATGGAATGTGATCCCGGTGCCACAATAAAGCAATGCAGCAGTAGGGCAAGTCTGTTTATAGGAGTAGTGTTTGATCATTTAGATAGTGATTTTTTAAATTTAATTTTGAAAATACCAAACGTTTGGTTTGCATTCTTTGCTTCTATAGGTAGCTTATTATATTGTTGCACTCCCGCAAAAATATTTGTTCTCTCGCCATCGACTGTCCGCACTCACGGTAGTAAAATGTGATCCTTCCTACGACTGCTGCGATTGTGTACGTAATGTATTTTTGTGTGAATGGACTTACTTAGAATTTTTCTTATAAGTATGCTGGTACAATATGCATGAAGTTGTTTAATATTCATGAGTTTCGTTTCCCTGTAAATTTTAACTGTAGGTGTAAGGTGCAGCCCGCACCAAACTTTGTGACCGCCTTTCATATAGTCCCGAGTCCGAACTTGCGCATGGTACCGCCGAGTGGACAATAAGTAATCACCAAACAATTTTCGTTTTCTAACATTTTTAATACTTATTATATTATGTCAATTTATTTTTATTTGGTGATTATGAAGTTCGTGTTTATTTCATAGGTTAAATTATTTAATTTAATATACATATAACGTATGTGTTATTTTTAAAACATATAGGTTAGGTAATAATAGGATAAATGTAAATAAAAACATGAATATAAATAAAACTATATTCACAATGGGGCCACACCTTCCATAAAAACACCTCCCTTACTAGTGGATGGTTCCGCATCCGAATCACTCTCTTCACAAAAAATATCCGTATCTTCTTTATCTGATTCATTACCGATCACTTCTGTGAATTAATATTTTTTCAGTTAGGTCATCTATGATGACATCACTTTTCTTATAATCTTCCTCAATATTCATAACTTTGTCGCATAGTGCAGTCCACTCCTGTTCACCCATGCTATTTACTTTTCTTCCACTAGTTTCATAATATTAGTTTATTTGTGACATTTTTTTTCGCCACGTAACCTCTTCTATGGATAGCATAAGCATAGCATAATCAGCCTATTATGTTCTCACTGCTAGGACACAGAGAGGGAGAGGGAGTGGGCCGTAATCCACCACACGAGCCCAGTGCGAGTTGGTAGATGTCACATGTCTTCGAATTTTTGGTTCTAAGACATGGCGGTTTCCTCACGATGTTTTTCCTTCACCGTTTTGAGAGCAGTGGTGATGAAATAATTTACACAAAGTAAAGCACCTGTCTGGGTTCGAACCTACGACCTACTACTCGTAAGTCGCGGCCGTTACCACTGGGCCACCACTGCTCTCAGTTGGGGTTGCAGTAAGTATTTTTAAAGCTGGATAAACATAATTTAAATGCAAAGCTTATTTTCGATCATGATAAAATCTACAATAAATTTATTTCATAGAAACACTGTGGCTGGAGAGCTGGCAGCAAGAAGATGCCTTGATGAATCACGTTTCATTTGGACGTCCGCGTTCTACGACCAGGCTTCAGGGCAATAAAGCTCACGAAGAAAGATTCATAAATACGACTTAGTTTGAAAATGTAAACCAAGTATCGAGCAGTACCTACCATACGAAGGTGTCTAAAAGAGGGTGGTTTCTCGAAATAGAGTGCCAGCAAGGAAGCCGGCACTAACTGACTGACACAAAACTGACAAGTTACAATTTGCAGCTAGATATTTAAATCACAATTTTGAATAAAGTGATTTTTATGGATGCCCAAGCCATTTCTATGGGGTACAAGTCGGGATGGTATGGTGGAAGTCGTAATATTGTGTGATTGTGTTCTTTTAAAATTGTATCATTTTTTTTTAAATTCATCTTTATTTATAGAAATTAATGTATACAGTTCTGGTTTCAGCATGTCAGAACTGCAAGGGATATTTTTTGCCGTAAACTATGCCACCATTTCTGCCTTTTTGCTATTTGACGTCGGCGCTGCATCCTCTAATTTGTTATGATAGGGTGAATGATCTATCACCATAACCGATCTCGATGGGAGATTCGGCAAAAATTGTGTGCGTATCCATTTTTCATGTTACGCCTACGTCACGAACGACCCCATTTGCACTGAACCAGAGTAAAGCCGTCTTTATCAACTTTACTGGATTTTGCAACCGGCGCCTTCCACTTCTGTGTCTCAACAACCGATGCCGCACCAGCAGAGGTCAGCTGTGAACTTTGGCAAGGGCGTAAAGCCTTCTTAGCGTAGGTTTCCTTACGCGGCTGTGTCTTTGGCGTTGTATTTGGCGCCTGTGACGTAATTGTGTCACAAGCTGCTTGCATTGTTTCGCGTTTGCATTGCACTTTCCGTCGCAGCTCCAGTTTCGCTGACAATCGAAAAGTGAGCCGCAGTGCCTTGACGCACGTTCACATTCCGCGAAGGTACACCGAAACTTCTTGCCTTAGCTCGGCAACGGTCCGTTCTAAAGACTCGAGCTCCGTGTTGATGAGTTCGACTTCAGTATTGAGTGACGTTATATCCTTTAGTAGTCTTGTGACGTCCACATGGTGAAACGTCACTGGCGGCAGCTTTCAAAGGTCCCTCGCTACGTGTGTTAGAATATCATTCGGATCCGTTTCTTTGAACACTCGGAAGATGTCCTGCAAGTCCCTCTTGTCACGTCCGTGCTCGCATTCTCATGCTAAGCCTGATTTTAGTTTTTGCGGTCTCGCTTAGCACCTTCTTAGCCACCAGGATCTCACCCTCCTTGTAACTGGTCTTGCAGATTTCCTCCAGTGAGAGCTCATAAATCACATCCAACTTATTATGCAGAAAGGCGAGTAGTTCGTGAACCACAATGGTATCACTGATTTTAGCCTGCGCCATTGCAATAATTTGCGTAATTAATAACAAAATCTCGGTTAATAATACGTTTGCGCTGACACGTCCCTTCATGTTGACAGCACTGTCGAACTGTGAAGTCTCTTAAGACCCTTTTGCCGTAGCTACAACGTTAAGGTACCTACCCTTACTGCCCCGTCTCAAAAATCTACCCTGTATATTCTCTAAATGCTAGAGAATATACAGGGTAGATTTTTGAGACGGGGCAGTAGCGCATAGCGTGATACAGAAAATAAATTACGTGAGTCAGCCATATGAAATGATCACACGAATGAGTTCAGAGTCAGATGTGTATGTGCGCACGTGCATGAGTACGGGTCCAATTCCAAACAATATCTGAATGTGTTTAGTAAGTAAAAAAAATTGTTTGGATACATTGAACTCCGAATAAAAAAATATAGACGAAATTAAAATTGAGTGTACTTTTAATAAGGTAAACCTATGCATTTGGTGATCACACTAAGGAAGGTTGCCAAGAGCACGTGGTCAAGGTGTTACGTCCAACTCACCCGCCATCTTATTCGTGCCGCCGTTCAAGCCTCTTCTTTGGGCTTTTCAATCGTCAGATAACTTTTATCGGAAGAATAAATATAGCGGTTTCACATATTTTCTATACTAATCCAAGTCTGCGTTACGATTGCTTCGCCAAGTAATCCAAACAGAAAAAAAACTTCTCAATTTTTTTTTTCAGAATGTCAAAATCTCAGGGAACAAACCAAAAATTTGTCAAAGTAGAAGATATAATGATTTTAAGTTAGCCGCGCGAACGTAACGTCGAGGATTGCGCGGCCATGAAGATCTCGACAACTACTTTGGTTACAGATCTAATTAAATTAAGATTAATTTTTGTCAATTGAATACTGAATTTATAAATAATAGTCAAAAAAATAGTAATAAGCTTTAGATAAATATTTTACGAAATATTCACCTTGGAAGTTATGGCCGCCCAATCGTTCACTTGTTGTTTCTTTATTTTTTATTATTTTTTTACTTGAGACTCATACACTAAAACTGTTAGAAGAAGGATGATCTTTATTTGTCATAACTAATAAAAGCAATAAATACTACTAAAGTTTACTTAAACAGAGGAAATCAGTCTAAAACAAAAAGTACGCAGTAGCCCGCGGAGCCCTGTGTTGGTCTCTTGTTGCACACGACAGAGAAAACTTGTACGGTCTGTTTACATTCTAGGTTCGCTTTACTTATTTTTAGTTTTTTTATCAAGATATAAGTATAAAAGAAGGAGAAACGCCAAGCGAAAACGTCGTTATGCGTATGAAGGTAAATCATCAGCGTAGATTGGAATATATCAATGTAATTCACGAAAAACGTTCCGTTCGGAAACTTCACTATGACTTATTTTTAAATAAATTTAAATAATTAGTAACTTTTGATTCGCATCGCCTAGTAACTCAATATTTTTCATATAGAACTCTTATAAACTTGTAATTATAATATATGTAAACTAGCCCGTGAACGGTGCTCCGTTAATTTTTAAATTACGTGGGTCTAAAATCGCCTTCCTTCTTTGGCTTGTGTTTAAATTAAGATAATATGATTAACATATACCTGCAAAAACGCGAGTCTTTCGAGCAGGTCGTTGAAGTAGGAGGCAAAGGGTTTGAGCGAGGGATAGCTCTTGCCGGCCCACAGCGCGGGGATGCGCCCGCGCACCATGCTCGTCAGCACCTCCTCCGTTATGTCGTTCAAAACGCTTACGCCTGTTCCATACGTGAAAATGACATTGTTTTAAGGTACATGCAAAATCCATTGCAATCAACAAAATCTGCATTTAAACGTCTGCATGTAAAAGTTTTGTGGATTCTGATTGGTCAACAAGTTTGTGTGTTTAGTGTTTGCCTTACCTAACCTGGGTCAAATAAAATTATTTTCTTTTCTTCTTCTTTTCAACTTACCCTGAACAGCTCCAATGACGGCTTTAGCACTGGATCTGACAACGTTAACCAGCTTGTCGTATCGTGCTGCCTCCTGGATGACCACAATGGACATGGGCGTCATTTCCGTCGCCTTGATATCCCCCTCGTGCGACGGCCCCGACAGGATCTTGTCTGGCAGCCGCTTCAACACGTCCTTGGCGATGTCCATCGCTTGCATATCTGGTGTTATCTCTGCATCACCGGCGGCCGCCATGTTCTGTGTTAGGACACGTTTATTTTATTTTTTGAGTTTTTTGTGGAAGCTTTTAAACGTTAGCGATCATTTTTATTTAAAGGTACCAATTCTAGATTTAAAGGCGTCCCCTACACCTACTGTAAGTTTGCGCAATATATAAATTGCGCAATATGACTTAATCAGCCCTTGCACTCTCACGATCTATTATTTATACACAATAACAAGACTATAAGCCCCTATAAATTAGTTTCAAACCAAGTTGGAGCGATATCTTTTCCCTAGGCAGGTACTGCTTCAGCTATTGCACTTTGACTTTTACATTAGCCATATTTTTTTTGTTAAATAATGTACTTAGATACTTATAAAATTAAGCATAACTTTTGAAAGCTTAAACGTTTGCATGAATTTCGCTTAAACGTTTGCACTTACCTGGTACTTTTTCTCGAGATCCTTTTAGGCATGAAAATGAGAAATCGACGTTAATGGTATTACCTTGAGTAAAATGAACAATTCTGATTAATTCAAATGCCTTACCACACGATCCTGCCCCGTTGCACCGACGATGGATGAAACATAAGAATTACCACATGATATAAATGGATTACATTACAGTTATCAATATTTACGACAGCATATTTCTTAATACTATTTCAGCGATACTTAACTATCTGTCCGGGAAGCCTTGACCGGTCAGTCCCATTACTACATTGCTGAATATTTTAAATATATTCTATCTACGCCACGAGCTTTTTAATTAGTTCGTGTCAATGCTCTTTACATAAAATTATAAAAAGATGTTTAGCATCCTATAAAATGGCGCCTTATGGAGTTTGTATCATTAAAAGGTGTGACATAGTGCAGGTGGTGACCTGGGTCAATATAGCCGTGTTAAGCAGCTCCTCGGCCTCTCGGAAGTGCTTGGTGATGTCTGCGTTGGGGTGGAAGCCGAACACGGAGGGCGGCGTGGCGGCCGGCAGCGAGCGCGCGAAGTTCACAAAGTCCCCGTGCTCCTTCAGGTTCGGGATGTGGTACACGCCTGTCGAAATCATAACTCGTGATAGGGTGCTTGGATAAAGACGCGAGTTTCCGGTAAAGACAAGTCGGTGTTGATCGGTGCGGGTAAAAAGCCGCGCGGGTAAACTTATGCGCTCATACATATAATCCAGGTAAAACATTGTAACCGTTTCTTTCCGCAGATCAACTTGCAGGGGTCTGTACCGGAAACGTACAATAGTCGTTTTTGACGTTCCATGGTCCCATGGTTTATAAATTGGCCGAATACGTTAAAATTGCTGGCTCACCTGAAGGGTCGAGAGGGTAGTTTATTTCCTTTAAGGCCTTAGGGTTGTAGAACTTGTTCAGGATGGTGTTGAGCGTGCGCCGATCCCAGTCGTCAGTCACGCGGCCGCCGTAGTTGCATTCGCCCGTTAAATACCGCAGCGCTATGTATTGAACGTCCTGGGTACAAAATATTTACCTTAACATTCAGTATCAACTAAAACAATCGGCAACTGTACCGTAGGTCAAATGGCGGGGCCAGACCGGACGTGGAAGGCGGAGAACCCGTTGTTGTGGTGCAACGGGAGAAGCTTATGTCCAGCAGTGGGCTGGGATAGGTTGAGCAGAATAAAGAATCAATATTATCCAGTTCCTTCGGTGGAGATGTGGGGATGAACCCTCTTACAGGTTCACCAGCCTCTTAATAACCTAGGTCATTAACCATAGATGAGCATCGTCTATGCACACGCACAGTTAAGGAACGTGATGTCCGTTTCATTCGGTGGACAACTAAAGTCCTAAATTGTGAATTGAATTTACGGACAGTTTAAAAAAGTCGATAGTCAATTTATTTAGCAATCCATTCACACCCTAATCCTAACTTACATCGTATTCATTAAGGAACATATAGAGTTGTGTGACGCTGATCCTGAGGTCTGTCTCGTTGAACTCGTAGTGAATGTTCCAGCCCAGCGGGCCGAACTGCCTCCTCTCCTGGATCACGGCGTGGAAGAAGCACAGCGCGAACAGCAGCTTCTTGAAGTTCTCAGACTGCTTGTTGCCCTCAAACCACTCCTGGTCGTTGATAGGATCGCTGCTGAACGAGCGAGCGACGTTCGCTCGCAATCCTGGATTTTAATACACAAACAAATGACTAGACAGGCAAATAAAAAGCAAGATAACAATCGTTTAGATCTAAAAATCTAACAAAGAACACTAAAGCAAATCTAAAAACAATTTTCTTATTCGTACATAAACATAATGCGCCATAAACTTTACCTTGTGGCGGCTCATTGGTCATTTTGACACCGTTTTGCAGTACATATACCGGGAAATGATCAGCAGGGTATGACGTAAGCCAAAGCCTAAAGTCTGGATGTGTGGCGTCTGGAGTCAACCCTTCGCAGATCTGGAAAAGTGTCAACCTTTTAAAATATCTAGATGAGAAATGATAACTGCATTGACGACAGGATATGACAACACCAAACCTAATAGTTTTAACGGTAAAAGCGATAATGCTAATTAATTACCTTTTCTAACATGGGCATCCAGCTCTTAGCCAAGTGACAGTTCTGCAGCACCACCCATGTGCCGTTCCGAACGCCTTCCTCAATAAGTTTGACTGCAATAGGGCCCTGACCTTGGCCCAAAGACAGCGAAAACAAACGGGAAGAACCAAAACCCTGATAAATATTATACCATCATTAAAAATGGCATCAGATAAATAAACTTCATTTCTCATTAATATTGGTGTTGAAGAAAAGTTGAAAGGGATACGTTTGTCTTGGTATGGACATGTGATGGGGAGAGATAAAAAGCTTGTGACTAATAGAGTGATGAATGTTATATGAATGTTGATGAGATGGACGGAGAGGGAGAGGAATGGTATGAAAAAAGGGAGTTAAGATAGCTGTCAATACAGCGGAAAATAGAAGAAAAAGCGTGTTTCGCCTACACCAAGAGACATGGGACAAGGACCAGAAAGATACATAAAGTTTTATGTATGCTTCAGTTTACAATACAGGGTTTAGTGTTGATGATGATGACTTATTTTATATAATGGATATCGTTTACCTGATCGTCTGCAAACTTCAGTAATGTCTCCATTGGATCAGAGCCGGGTGTCAACACGAACAGCAGTGGGATACAGCAGTGAGAGTCCGAATACGAAGACGCCAGGTCAAAAAGTGGGGGCTCCACGAACTTACAGCCCATTACAGCTTTAAAAAAATACAAACATTTAAATTACTTCATTATACTCCCATCAAGTGATGATGATCACTTTATACTTTTACCTGCAACATAATTCTGGGCTGCCGGTACCATCATGTCCAAACGCATGCACCGCAGTACTAGCATTTTCTGTAAGTAGGAATAAATCAATTCACTAAAGTTTTTGATTTAATCTAGTAGTATTATTAACTAGGTATGTTTGTTACCTCAAACGCGTTAAGTTTTTTGTCCCACGGGGAAGGCAAAGGACATTCATGTGGATTAGGCAAATTACAAAACTCCTCCCATGTTGGTACGTTTGCTATGAAGTGATCCAGAATTCCTTGGAACTTTGGTATTTCATTAAGTCTGCCAAGTAAATGAAACAGTTTTAGATCTAGATAAGGATGATTGAGCAATCGTCTCAGATAACTTTATATCTGGGGGATGAAATTATTGTGACATGCGTTCAGGACATCTCAAACGCATTCAAGAGCTGTTAGTGTCAATATTCCATTGAAATGACACTGACAACTCTTAAACGTAGTTTACGCGCTGATCGCGTTCAGTTTAATTGGTGAATTTCGCCCTAAGACGAAGGTGCGTTGCGACGAAAAGTGGAGAATTCAATCAACTTAATACTGTATCAACGTCATATTTAAACAAACAAATAATTATTTGGATACTTGTGAAGCTCCAAAACGAGAGTAGACATAGTCAATAAGACTGGTAGGTGTAATATTTTTCTTCTTTGTTGATTCTAAGTTTTAATGAAAAAAAAAAATTAAGCATGTCATCGTGTATCATAAATGTGTGGTCATATTTAAGGGTGTGATAATTTAATATAAATTCACGTTCATAAGTAGGCATGTACGCCAATAGGATTATCATAGATCTATCACTTGTTGAGACCTTGATACCCGCTAAACAAACACTTCTGCACTGAATTACGTATTAATTTAAATAAAAAGTAAGTTCAAAAACTAAAAACCGACTACTGAAAATTCATGTTCAGAAAAGTACGAAACAAGAAAATATTTCAGACAGTAATCAAGACAAAGGTACAAAAATGGTCAGGGTATAGCCGTGGTTGGATAATTAAACGGGGCAGTATGGGTTTTAGGTACGCGAAAACGGTCGTAAGGACGGACTATCCATAAGTTTTTGAGAAATTTAGATCGGCATTCACGGATTTTAAAAATTTATACAGTCAGCAAGAAAATGGGCAATTTTCACAAAATCATTTTTATGCCATTCGATCCAGTTTCTTATAAAAAACTATATGGGAGCAACTGAGGTTTGAGTACTAGAAGTCAGAAATCGCGAAAAATGTTTCCCATAAATATCGTAGGGGAATTTGACTCCCAACTTACTTTTTTAAGATTGATAGACTGGCCACCACAAAAGACTGGCCGAAAATGAATAGAACTTCAAATTTCAAACGAATGTGCGCTATTATTTTATTCGCTGTTTTTACTTTTTTTAGAACAGTGTTTTAATAGAATGTTACTTGTGATTTCTGTCATTCTGAGAAATATATTACCTCAAATAAGTTAGAACGTTTAGACTTGAATGGATTTTTTTTTGAAGTTTGACTTTTGTGGTGCCGTTTATCAATCATATAAAAAGTATAAATTTTCCCGTAGCTACAAGGATTAAGTTTACCCTTACTGGCCCGTCTCAAAAATCCAAATTTTAAATTTATTTAAAATAAAAGTGTGCCTTACGCATTAAACTCGGCCCAGGCTTGAGGACTCAAGAACAGCACTGGGTTATGCACGACGGTGCGTGGCTGCCCGCCACCCATCAGGAAAATTACGTGGGCCCTTAATATCTCCCCTTTTGCCATCATTAGCGTGATTACCAGCAATAACGAAAACACAATTTTATCCTGCAACCATGATGATACTATTTAGTAAACGGTTCGTGGAGCGTTTAAAAGCACCGTGTGTCTAGTCGAAAATAGGCACAGATGACAACAATAAAAGAGTTGGATTTACTAGGAAACAAATGGAGTAATATATTCAAGAATTTTGCCCATGGGTCGCTGCTCCAGGAGCGGGTTTATGCAACATGTCCCGTGGCACGTAGATATGCCGCACGGCATTGTGGGACGATGGGTCACGTTGCAGTGACTACTGCCTATATACGTAGTAATCTACCGTGGATTCAATGTTGCGCGGCATGTTGGGAAAATTTGTCTCCTAGTGAATCCAGACAAAAAATTGGGATTTTCGAGACCTGGACAGTCGAAGTTCGCCTGTTTTACCTTTTCAAACAAACTTCTGCAGATGTTAGCGTAGAGAGAGTAGGTGAAGAAGGTCCTCAATATATCCAGCCGTTCATTAATGTCTTCTACTTTCTCAGTATTATCGATGGTAGCCACGAATAATCCTTCGAACCAGCCCAGCGAATACTGGTACATTGGATCAATATTCGCCAACGATGCTATAAATAAATGCAATTTTGTGTTTTTATTTTATTTTATATAAAAACATGGCTAGCTATTATTAGTATCTACTTAATTTTACATGTCCTAAAGTATGTCTTCATACATAAGTACTTTATTCTTTGTTATAAGTCTTAACATACATAAGTACCAATAATATATTTAACTAACACTTCACTCCACTGAAACTGCACCAATAACTTACCGATGAGGAAAAATAGGTCGGTGGAGTGCACAGCAATGGGCACGTAGTCGTCTCGAGCCACGTCAATAGCCTGCTCCGTTATCATTGCCACCTCTTGCTTCTCTTTGATCTCATTCGACATCTCTTTTGCAGAGTTCAGGATCTAAACAAAAATAAAGTAATAAATGAGAACTATTGAGCAAACTTCATTCTCTTTAATACGTATCACATAATAGACCTGTGCGACGCCAACGATAACGCTGTCGATGTAGCCGAATTATTGTCGAAGCTTATTTAAAACAGAGAAATGGAATCGTCGACACGACGAAGAAGACTGAGCTGATCACAGTCTGTCCTAATAGATAGTGATTTATGTACGTGAGGGCTATTTAATTGTTGGACGAATGTATGTACTTATAACCCAAAAAGGTGTTTTGTGTTACCTGGACAGCTTCTTCATCTTCCAATAAATGTTCAGAAGTGGATAGTACTGTCAATATTTTCTTTTCAATGTCCTGTAAGAGCGTTCGATGCTCGGCGCTTTGCGTGGTAAGGTCTGTCTTGGCTTGCTGCAGATCAGGCCTTTCCCGGGCAACCACTCGCGCCAGTAACTGCGCTTGCAGACCATCCATGGCCAGCATAAAGTTGACGAGTGTCACTCGCACGCCCACCTCGGGTAGGTAATGAGGGTTTGCCAATTTTGTACTTATGTATAATCTAGAAAATATAGTTAAGTTTAATACAATGTCTTGCCCTAAGCAGGATACAATTAGGCGGTTTCTAAAATTAAGTTTTGTACAAATTTTAATAAAATGCTAACACAGTCATAAAGGTCATTAAACTACGGGTTTTATATACTCACTTAAAATCTTTACTGTATTCGACAATGGTATCACCAATTTTAATACAGAGGGCTCCACCTTGCTTGAAGGTCTGTTGTTGAAGAAGTGGTTCCAACATTGGATCCAACTCCTCCAATACATTTTCTAGCAAAACCTGAGCAAACAAATCTTATTAAATAACGTTCTAGAATTGAATTTAAAAAAGCAATTAAGGTGCAACCAGACTGCGGTCAAAAGGTGACGATCAACGTTGCGTCTTTCCAATTTAAACAAGGCCAAAAGCCAAGAAACTTCTCGTGTATACATTGTAATTCTATTTTTATTTTAAATCTGTAATTACAATGTTTATACGAATTTTGCGTTCTGCTCGTGCATAGGTTGTAACGTGGACGCGTGCGTCCTGGTTCCATATCCACCCAAGAAGTAATATGACACCGGTGACTCATCTGTCAAAAATGGCGCGCCGCTTGTGTGGATATATTACTACATCACTTACGCCTGACAAGAGCTTTAAAGTTGTTGTTTAAAAAAATCATTGATTATTATTTGGAATGATATTTAAACTTTATTACTTAATAAATACATAATGCATGGTTTTTAAAACTATTATGATTAATCCAAGTAGCTCCTACTTCCGAATGGTTTAAAAGATAATACCCACGAAGGGAATGGCGGGTCTTTGTTCGCTCGCTTCGCTAGCTCATTTGACCCCGCCATCCCCTTCGAGCCTAACCTGTCCGAGTCGGGGTGCAGAAAGTCCCGAGCTCGCTTCTCTCGCTCTTGCATTCTATGTTAACATAACATAACATCACGCCTTGTTTCCCCGAAGGGTTGGGCAGAGGTGTACCTATAGCACACCCACATTTCGCCAGTTATGTTTAAGTCCCATGTAATAGGGGGCGAGCCTATTGCCATCAACCGGGCACAAATCCAGACTCCGGGCTGCTACTGAAAAATTCAAGATAGAAAGTCCCAATAACACGTTGCCCGACCTGGGAATCGAACTTGGGACCTCATGCTTAGCAGTAGTTAAATAACTCGGGCATTTCGTGACCTCTGACCTGAGGGACGATGCGGACATCGATAGGAAGCGGAGGGCGTTGTCTGTGAGCGTCAATATGATCGCCCGCAGGTTTGTTCGTTGCTCGGGAGCCTTCAAAATAACTCTTATCAGAGCGTCTTGTACGTCCCCGTACACAACCAGCCTGTCAGGGGTCATATAACCAGAAGCAGTACAACTCCCTCCGTGTTCAGTATAATAATGCATTCAGGGTGTTGGGGCTGTCCCGGCACTGCAGCGCGTCGGGGATTTTCGCCGACGCCCGTGTCGACTGTTCCTACACGACGATGCGAAAGCGTTGCACATCTCTGGGGCGCAGCCTCCGGACCACCTCCAACACCATCCTGAGCTTATTTGCGAACATTTTTTATTGTCAGTACATTAACCACTGTTATATGATTAATGTAATGACAAACAAACAAATGACTCAGAGGCATGCGTAATCATTTTTATTTAATTTCATGTTTTTTTTTTCACTTAACTATTTTATACGATTTTTATTTAATTTTCTAATCGCTTTTTAGATTTTTGAATTTGAATTGCCTTTTTACTAATTCGATTAGTCCATATGCGTACTGGCACTGTATATCTAGTATGGAATTTAGGTCACTACGATGTACACATAGGTACTCAAGTATTTGCGTACTACTCTTGATAGGTACAAAAGTGATGTCATCATTTAATGTTTGATTTTCATCGATTAATGTTTGCGTTCCCACCCTTGCGTTCTGGCCTAGTACAGAATGGAAAGATGCATTAACATTGTCATGGCATATTTTGCGATGACAGGCGACATTGATTGACCGCAGACTGGTTGCACTTAAACAATGTGGACTTCATACCGGCTGTCCAAACTGTACTGCATTTTCCAAGACGCGTGCCAAGTCAGCCTGCGTCATACGCACTATACTGAGATTGTTCGGTTTTTCCATATTTTTGATCCAGCGATTGGCTTGGCCTTGGGGATCAATCATCAAAGGCCATCGTCGAGCTGTCCTGTTTCACATTACCATAAGCTATAAATGAATGCTAAAAATACTGTTAGTAAAATTGACTATGGAGCTTGCATGCTAGTCAATGTGCACAAAAATAAAAAGATTTATATACACTCATGGACAAAGGAGATCATTCATTTCAGGCCAAATTATGAAAATGTTATATTCCGCTATGATAAGTTTTTTCTTCACTTTGAACTATCGAACTAGACCAGAAGGGTCTTTCCCTACGCTGATAAACAAGTATGAAATATACCGTTTTAAGTAGGTATGTTTTAGTTAGAAGAGTAATAGCTTTCTATGTTAATAAACATAAGTAAGCATTTCTAACAGTAGAACTCTAGTGTGGTACTCCACATAGCTACAGTACCTATTAGTATTTTTTTAATCATTCTAGTATGAACTAATAACCCATACACTCGGTTCCAAAAATAACGGGTCAGTCACATAAGTTCGAATATCTCCAAAACTGTAAGAGTTAGATCAATGAATAAAAAAAAAGAATAAAGACTATTTAGTTGTGCATACTTTTTATACTGGCTGATGAATGGAAAATTATTTACAAAAAAACAACATTTGAAAAATGGATTTTTTTTAAAACAAAATTTTTGCTTTATGTCATGGTTTCTTTCCATTTCTATTCTGTCACAACAAAAAAATGTGAAAGACTTCCACGTGCATAGTCAGTATTCTGTGACGTGGAGCATGGCAGTCACGTTAGATGAATGTACCAGAATCCTGACTTTCTTGAAACTTGGGCGGAGCCCGCGTGAAACAGCAAGAAACATTGGTGTATCTTTGTCGACAGTTCAGCGGCTAGTCCAGCGGTACCGAGAGACCGGATCGCACCTGCGGAAACCAGAAAATGGCAGGCCAAGATGCACAGCGGCCAGGGATGACAGATACCTGGTGGCTGCAATGCTCCGAAATCGTTTACAAACTGCATTTGGTCTAAAAAAACACTTAATTAGCTTTCGACGTCTTGCTGAGGCAAACATGAAACCGTTAAGGCCCGCAAATGGCCCCAAACTGGAACGGCAACATCGAATTCCAAGACAGAGATACGTGCGCGAGCACCAACACTGGACACTGGACGACTGGTCTAGGGTAATGTTCACAGACGAATCGAAATTCATGCTTTACAAGCATGATGGTAGGCAGTTGGTGTATAGAAGACCAGGGTAACGCTTCCATCAAGACTGTGTGGAGGAAAAAGTGGCATACGGCGGAGGCTCAGTACTTGTTTGGGCTGGAATTTCTGCCGAGGCCCGCACCGAGCTCGTGCTAATTCAAATTGGCACTCTGAATGCAGAGAGGTTCGTGGAGGAGATCCTGAATGAGCATGTGGGACGTTTCATGGCGAGGATGGGCCGGGATGGCCTATTAATGCATGATAATACGCGTCCCAATACCGTCGGAATTGTAAATGAATACCTTGGAGAGGTCGGTATCGAACTGATGCAGTGGCCAGCGCGAAGTTCTGATTTAAACCCCATAGAGCATGCATGGGACGAGCTTGAGCGTTGCGTAAAACGTCGTAACTCCCCACCAACCACGCTACCCGAGCTCAGACAAGCACTGGTGGAGGAATGGGAAGCCATTCCTCAGAACCGGCTCCGAAATTTGGTGTTCAGCACGCCGAATCGCCTGGAAGCTGCAAGAAGAGCTCGGGGAGGCAATACGAAGTATTAAAATTATGCATGTAATGAAAAAAGCAAAAAAAATAATCTTAGAAAAAATTTTAGTTTCAGAAAAAAGTGTCTTACTTTAGTTTTTATTTTATTTTGAGAATAAAAATGAAGGGACACATAAGTTTAAATGTATTCATTTTTTGCATCATTAAATGCCCAATCGAACAGTATTAGTTTCATTATGATAGCATACGTACTTCGGGAGATATTCGGACTTTTGTGACTGACCCGTTAGTTTTGGGACCGAGTGTAATAGGTAACTGGGTTGGGCCTGTTTAGCGGTTTCTATTCAAGCAAAAACAGTGAAATAAAATAACTCATATTATTTGTAGGTACATTAATAACGGCTGTAAACTGAGGCCTAACGTTGCCGAGAGTCATTTAATATGCATGCCTTTAAAGTTATTTCGTTTGAAGAAAAAATACATGTGGACTCAATCGGGGGACCCCCATCAGGAACGAAGTATTAATTGTAATATGTTGATAATGTCCTAAGTGGTTGTTTTTGCAACATTATTTAACACCGCTCTTAAAGCGTGATCCTTCTTCACTATGATAACGCTTCAGCACACTTCTCCAGACGAGCAGTCGATTTATTGAGTACGGCAGGTGCAGTCTGGCGCCTTTTTTTTTTCCTCAAAAATCTAAGTGACACTCGCGTCGCATTGACATTATGAGCCCTAAAAACGCAGTGACTGCATTCGAAAGGACTGTGGATAGAACCCCAGCTAGCGCTTCCTACCAGGCAAAATTCCTTCCTTTTCTGGATGTAGGAGTGATACACGTTCTCTAAGCGACACATTATTGTTGACCGACATGCACGAGCGCAACGAAGTCGCGGCCGCAGCTAGTAGTAAAATATAAATATAAGTAAAGTATGCAACTGTGGCTGGTAGGGGTGTACACTCTGTTGTTACCTCTCACTGGGCACACATTTAGTAAATAACACATGAAAAAAGTGGTAATCTTATTAAGTATAACAGTAGAAGGAAAGTGGAACAGACTTGTGTAAAGTAAAATTAACCTGATATAAATAATTTTCATATAAAAATCACGTAATATAAAAATTTCATAAAGCTATGTTATTGGCTAGATTAAGAAATTAATTCAGAAGCTGATTATTTTTTATAACAGATAAAAAGAAACTTCTCACTTTATGATGATGGCGCTTTCCACACTGAAGTCGTCGGCAGGTAGTCCGGCGATATTCCAATGCTGGATGGTGACGGGTTCGCCCAGTACTTTGATCAGGCTGTAGTCCAGTGTGCACACTATGCCGCAGTCGTGGCACGCTTGTGCCCAAGATAACATCTAACGGAGAGGGCGGTCCATTTATTTATGTAAACACAAAACAATAAATCGGCCAAGTACGTATTGGATCACGCACAATGAAGGGTTCCCTAATGGAAATGCATTTATCCCAAGAACCGGAAAAAATATTTTCCGATACATCGATATACGTCACGGTCTATTCTCCAAAAGCAAATGTAAGTTTGTAATTAAAAAAAATTAAAAAAAACCTATTGCTATGATATAAAAGCTTGCTTAGAGCTCCAAGGGACCGTAGACCGTATTTGATAATAATTTCAACCTCCATGCGTTCCTAAGAAAAATGAAGGACCGACAACGAAGTGATCCTATTAAGGTTCCGATTTTTCCTTTTGAGGTACGGAACCCTAGGAAAAAAAAGGAACATACATAGAAAAGAGCGTAAAGGTACTGCTTATTACATTAGACATTTCTGCTAGCAGACCTACGTCAGGGAAGTTGGGTGAGGGCTTTTTAGTTTCCATGAAGATTTGCGCACGCACGCGAGAATATCCCGTAATACGTGCCACGCGCGATACACTTTAACAAAGGTATGAGATTATTATCATGTGTTCTATACACTCTCGGGTCGGAGATGATGTAGTGAAAAAGGTAATTGCGAATGAACGCGTTTGCTCACATGTGCGTGAGCAAACAACCCCCTGGGACACTAGAAACGCCCTAACATTGAAAAGATACATAGTGATGGGCGGCTGACTACACGCTCTAAGCAGAAATTATAACAGTTGTCACCGACTACGAGAGACATGGCAGTTTTATTAATACGACTCTGTAAGGCGCTTCAAGGTTGCTTGGCGAGACTTGTAGAAAGTACAAGATAATAAAATTAAATGTACACTCATATATTACATACTTGTGTATTTCTAAAAGTTGCTGTAAATGGTCCCAGATACGCGATGATTCCAGCAGCAATCAAGATGTCCCCTGAAATGACAACAACATCAACTAGGAGGAATAATTATAAAATAATCGTACTGCTCTTATTGTTATAATTTTTATTTAAAAAAAAATATAATTGAACAAAAATTTAGACAAAGTAATTTCAATCATGAAGGAGGTGGTTTTTACCGTATCACAATTTCTGACCAAGATTATGTCTGAACTAGCAAAGATATATATATCTTCTTTGTTTGTTTCGGTCTTTCTGCTCAGAGTAGTCGGATAAGAAACAACGAACTTATTAAGTTTTAAAACAATTTATTTTTACATGTAAAAGTGTTTTTAACACGTTCAGACCGGGACCACATGAACTGTTATATTATACTGTTCTAGGAAGCAAATCTTCATGTGGGCACCGGTGCGGGTGCTACAAGTACATCACCGCCTCATAAACCAAAAGTACTGCCGGGCGGGGTGCGCCAGCGGTGGACACGGCTAAGGATTATGTACCGCAAGGTTATCATCGAGATTGTCTGTGGTGCAATTTCAGTAAATGTTATTCACCAGAAATTTGGAGAAGGAAAAAAAACATATTTTAGAATTCCGTGAAAAAATTATAAATGATGTTTTATCTTAGTGGCAAGCCTAGCACGGATAATCAACCTGATCAGTGATGACGCTGCAGATGAAGGTGAGCCCAATGTACAAAGAAAGCTGAAACTAAGTGAGAGAAAAATCAAGAATGGCGAGAAACACCAGAAATAGATGCAGACCCTGTTGCGACCGAATGCTAGAAACACATCAAAACGCGTGAATACATTTTGCACTGCATGTGTTTTCAAACCAATGTGTTGGGACTGTTTCAATACGATACATCAGAAATAACTTCCATTCATTGTTCATGTTCATTCATGCCATTATAATTTAAAATAATACACAATTTGGTTCTCTAATGAATGGTACCATTTTTCAATGTGATTTATAAGAAATAATTTGCATTCTGAACCATTCGTGTCATTATGTTTTTTATTTATTTCTTTAAACAATTTTCTTCTTCCAACTACTGAGTTCGACATTGATTGTTAACCTAACAATCAATGTCCTTCACTATTAATATTATGCTATCAATTTTACAGGTGGTACACCCCGCCTGAACGTGTTGTACCAATTTAAATGAAATGTAATTTATCATTAAACCTGTAAGTGCATTGTAAGTTTCGCGCAAACTCTTCGCGATTTGCGTCCAGCGGGTCTTCTCCCCGCCGAGGCCTGAGATGAGCATTTCGGCTCGTTTCAGTTTGTTGCTGCAATCCATTACCTCGTCGTCCAGTACCTTCTGTTGACGGCTCTGTTCAGCTAGGACGTCTACCAGTTTTTTCAGTTTTAGTTGTACCTAAATAGGAAAACTTAATTTTAAAAAAAAAATACGATAACGTCTTGAATTGCCAAATGGACACCATATTGTACATATCTACGAGTGACATGTTATCTTTGGCCGGTATTGCGTGATCTTTTATTGACTGTCTGTACAGTCGGTAGAAGTACCTCTCTGAGCTGAGCCTGCTTCACAGCGAGGGCGGCACTGGCTTTGTCGTACACTGCCTGAGCGGCCGCCAACCGTTGCTTCTTAGGCGCAACCACCTTCGCCACTTTGTCGTACTTCGTCATCGCAATCACCCATTTGCACATACCTGTATGTAATGTTGTATTTTTATGTTTCTATATTATTTATCTTGATATTAATATCATTTAGCTTGTAAACACTAGACATCGAATAAAATTGAGGGCAATGTAATGGTGAGATTGAGTGGTGTTTTAATCATTGTTTTTATGACACAAATAAAAGGTAACGTTTTACATCCAACTCTTTTATCTAATGTTTAGTTTTTACGTAACCGATTTCGTATTCAAAAATAAATGTAGGTACAGCCATAACTCCCTAGATTTCGTTAATCACCATAATTGGCGTAGTGATGCTTCTTACATCTACGTTATAGTGCTCTCCCCCTCCGCCACAGTTTCTCTCGCGGCCGCCGAACGGAACTTCGTTTCAATATAGTAGTAGTTTCAAACTTAAATAATTTAATTATTATTAGAATAATACTGTACAATAAATGTTATTTTTGAGAATTAAAGATAAAATGTATCATAATTTTGACTAAATGACAGAAGAATAGGGGAATATCCCGTGTTGAATTGTCAAAATTGAAGATATGTAAGTGCCATGTTAGGTTTTGTCGAGAAAACTTCAAGTTTGACAGAACAAGTCGAGCGTTTTGTATGACAGCGCTGTCAGAAAACGAGAAAACTGACTTTGTCGCGTGCGTTAGCCCTGCAGGTTAAATTCTAACGCCATCTGTATTAAAGAAAAAGAAAACTCATCACATTTTCCAAAAAAATGTTATTTGAAGGCGATTAAATTAACCTCAATTGTCAATTATAAAATAACTTCTAGTTGACTTAAAATTTGAATTTCGGATTTTAAGTATTCAATTAATTAAATCAAAGCACTCAATTTGTAAGTGACACTATAAATTGGCATCAACAGGTATATTTTCTGTTCCATCTGTTTACAGTTTACATTTTCATTAGTGACTTATGGAACAGTAGCTTACCCTCTGCGGCCACAGATACAGTCTTGATCTTCTCTGGCACGAACCCCTCGTCCTGCATGACGGTCGCCATCAGCTTCTTCATCACGGGCGCCGGGATATTGTCCTTGTCGTAGTTCTGCAGGGATTCCAGGAACTTGATGTCATTCAGGATCTTCTTCGAAGGCCCCCAGTAGTCCTCAATGGTGCCAACACCAGACGGGTTCGGAATCTTGTCTGGTTTTATGTCCTGTTTTATTTTGGGAGTGAGCGCTGAATTTGTTGTATCTATGGCGGGTACAGGTTGGCGAAACGTAAGATTAAATGTAGCACAAATCAGCCGTCCTTATATATGCAATGCAACATGAAATGTAATACAACAATTTGTTTCAATGAGTGTTCATGTCACATTCCATTTTGCCAATCACTTCCTGGCATTAGATAAATTATTATAAAACATACTCGAAGCATACTCGAAGACAGGTTACTATCTACAATCATCAAGTTTTGTGTTAGCAAAAACAATTATCTTAGATGTCGAATAACAAGCAATCTTAAAACACCACAAAATGGCTCACGATAAAAAAAGAGGTTTATAATGTACAAAACGTGGGAACAAATTAATACATAGGTACTTAATTCATAACAAAAAAAATGGTGATTAATATGACTTCTAAAACCGTATTTTTTTATGTGTAAGCTTGACATCAGTTAACACAGTGTTTTAATTTGCTTGAGGGATATATCTGACAGTAGATAAAAAGGAAAACAGCAAATTTGACTGGCACGAATCTTGAGCGCTCGATTTAAGAATGGGGATTGGATTGCAAATTGGTTCAAACACTTTTCAACGTCAAAATTAAACTATGTTTTAAAACTAGAAGACTTCGGTGTTTAAATGACTATTTTGACAAGAAAGAACGAAACAAACACAGGTCACGGCCTCTTTTAAAGTCTACTTATAGGGAGACACAGAGTAAACCCGTAGTAAAAAACGTTCCCACTCATCATCGAGCGCTCAAGATTCGTGCCGCTTACTGTACTACAACAATCGTCATGCTTGAGAAATGTATGTACAAAATTACAAATGAAAGTTACTTATTCACTTACCGGGTCATCCCACTTTAGTAAAGCGGTGAAACATAAAATATAGAATACTGTTTTGTCTTTTTCACATATTTGTGTAACAAGCAGCATGAAATAAGTCAGTAATTAAGTTACTGACTTATTTCATGCTAAGTGTTATTATTTCAGTCTCATTGAAAAGTTATCGCAAAGAAAATCGTTTTCATAAGTCATAGGCTCATATTTTAATAAGGACCTACTCCAGGTATAGATTTTCTGTATATAAAAAGCCACGTTTACACAAAGAAAGTCTTATGACCGTCGAAGGGAAAGGATGCATAATCTAAGGTCTTAAAAGAAAATTTGATGACTTTTGCATCCAAAAACTCAATCAGACCAACTAGGGTTTTTTCCATGCATGCGAAGAGAAATTTATGCGAAGAATGCATACGAGACTCAAAATCTCATTGCCGCATGAAGACTGTTTGTGACACATTTATCGCACACAATAAGACATTGTGTTTATTTCATCGTGTAAACGCACTTTCGGTAACTCTCTAGCGTACCGTAAAATAACACACTTAATATCGTAAAACACTGATGATGTTCAGTTAAAAAAATTAAATATAGACCTTAGCATAAGCAATGTGATTCTTATTCAAGGGTCTGCTCCCAGATAACGCTAAATGCTACTGAGGTTTTACATACCTAAGAAATCTCGTGTAAAACGCTAGAGAGTTACTCGACTACCGAAAGTGGTAAATGTAATGTAAGGTAATGTACCTTTAGTATGCAGATAGCCTCCATGACGATGCGGATGCCTCTCGGAGGACTCTTCATGGTCTTGATGAAGGTGATGTCCTGAGGAGTGAGCGTGTCGAGCGCGGCGAGGGCCGAGTTGAGGATCGGCATCGCCTCCGCCAGGTCCGCGTCACACTCATCTTTGATGCCCTGGGCCTCCCGTGCCTATGTCGGCAACACTTGTGTTTATTAGCTTAGTACAGAAAATAAGTAATGATGATAAATGATAAATGAGAAGTAGTTGACTAAATGGTTGAATCAGTTGAAGGTCCGTCATTTTCTTAAAAACGACTGAACTTATTTGGTGATATTGTAACTTACGTTATCTACATACTTTTAGAGAATTTGTCTAATTTATTATGTATACACGGCTACACATCAAGCCTTAGATTTCAAGTATAAGCTGATCTCGCATTGTGAAGGATTTCCGTACAATGACAGGTCAGCTTATCGTTTACTTATTTTTAATTGCCACAGACATCCGAAACTATGATTATTTTACTATTTGTAGTTTTTATATGTAAGTCAGGTGTGATGACGATGATGGTGATGTCTTTTATTGCAAAACATTAAAGGAAACCAAGAAATAATTATATCCTGGGAAAAACAATAGGTATACGTTCACTTGCCTGTTCCTCCGCAGCGGACTGGTCAACAAGTACTTCGGCCTCCACAAGCGCGACCCCTTCCTTCTCCTTCTCAACGATGGCAGTAGTCTCGGCCACCGCTTTAGCGCCGGCAGCCAGTTTAGGCTGCAGGATTTCCAAAGCTTCTTGCAGCGCTGATACTGA
The DNA here is from genome assembly GCA_963555695.1 of Dasypolia templi. Classification (NCBI taxonomy): domain Eukaryota; kingdom Metazoa; phylum Arthropoda; class Insecta; order Lepidoptera; family Noctuidae; genus Dasypolia; species Dasypolia templi. Next base: position 7,035,163 of record OY743152.1, read on the forward strand.
CTTAGCCGCGATTGCCAGCTGGTCCAGTCCCGTTATGTAGCGCTTCTCTGCTGTTGTTAATTCCCTGATCAAGTAAAGTAATTTATTAGAGTGCATTGTTGCCTCACTCTCATCGATATGACCGAGTTCTGCCCGAAACTAATAAAACACATATTCATCATGGACACGACGAAAAATAGCATTGATGTCTTAATGAAGGCGATTTTAACTGTTGAAAAATATATGCAAACTAACTTCTGCCCGCGACTTCGTCGGCGTGAAATTTTTTGTTCCCCCAACACATCCTGTCGCATCGCATCGCCCGCTCGCGCTATTACTTAGTTTTCGCTTAGCTTAGCATTATTTTTGCCATTGCGCAGCTCCTTAGAGTCGTAGCGTAATGTTAAATAGCCTCTAACCTTCCTCAAGAATCGGGCTTTCAAATGCTTAATCTGACTGGTAAGTAGTTCTAGAGATTAGCGAGTTCAAACAAACCAAAAAAAACAATATCTTTCGTTTTATTACATTAGTATAGATTTAAATAAGTAAGTATTCGGGCCAATTTTCCAATTTTTATGTTAATGATTTAAATCAGTAGAATAAGATTTTTCAAATAAATGATAAATGACTTTATTTCTGTAAGTAGGTTTGTCACAAACACTTTTACACGTCAATAATATTTTAAAAACTAGATGAGATCGGCGTTTCCTATCTGACTACTCTGAGAAGGAAACCGGTCACAGTCTCTTTTAAAGTCCAAACATAATCTTGGTCAGATCATTTGAAGACCATGTAGGTTGGTCTAGTGGGCGCAATCGCTACTGCTGAGCATGAGGTCCTGGGTTCGATTCCCAGGTCGGGCAACGTGTTATTGGGTTTTTTTTATCTGGAATTTCTCAGTAGCAGCCCGAAGTCTGGATTTGTGCCCGGTAGATGGCAATAGGCTCGCCCCCTATTACATGGGACTTAAAACTAAACTGGCGAAATGTGGGTGTACTATAGGTACACCTCTGCCCAACCCTTCGGGGAAACAAGGCGTGATAAATAAACATAACAGTTTGGTGTAACATAACTAACTACCTTCAACAAATACCAGGGTATGCCTCAACGACTAGAAAACCCCAACACAATTTTTCCAAAGCTTCTAAGCTGTCCAATTCTGCTGATTTCAGGCTATAGCGAGGGTTATGACTTTAACTAACAAAAGAGGTAGACTCACAATCGTTTCCTGCTAAGCAACGACTTGAACATGTTGATAAGTTCCAAATAGGCGGTGGGTGTGACGTAGTTGAATCTCTTGAGGCGACGCTGGAACTGTCTGGAGAGCTCCTGCGTGTCGCAATGGAACACCTGGCACAGCTTGATGGCCGTGTCTCGCTCTAGGTCCGTCAGCTCTATGTCTTTTAGGAACCGGGTTGCCACTGCCAGCAACGCGTCTGGTGGCCACTCCTGGTAATCGAGGAAAAATATTGTGTATTGTGTGTTTCATGAGCTATCCTATAGAATTGCCTGTCACCATGAGGCACGTCTGCCCAGGTTGTTCCCGGAGACTCATGCCACCACAAAAAAAAACCGTTCTAGCTTCGATCAATTATAGTACCTTTATTGATCAAAGAGTTAAAGGTAACATTGTTCTGACAAAAGTCGGCGCAGATTTCTAGCCTGTAGAACAAGCAAGCTAAAGTGGCAATGGGCCGGCCATATTAGCCGTAAAGCCCATAACCGTAAGGAAGACCTGTTACTGAGTAGAGACCGCAACTTGCCAGACGTAAGGTATTGGCCGCCTCAAGCTAGGTGGAGTAACGATGAGGACTCTACACAGCGTGCTTTGAGCGGGGCCAGTTTCCCAGTCTGTGGAAGATTGGACGTCTGGTCCTGGTCAGGAAGGCGGGGCGCCCTGCCGCCTAGCCGTCTGCATACCGGCCCATAGTGCAGCTCGACGAGGTGGGCAAGCTGTTCGAGCGCATACTCGCAGCCCGCCTCGTCAGCCACTTGTGCATAGAGGAGCGGACCTGGACGAGAGCCAGTTCGGCTTTCGGCATGGGCGCTCTACCATCCACGCTGTGTCGAGGGTGAGAGTCCTGGCGGAGGAAACAGTGTCCCGGGGCGGGGTGGTGGTGGCCTTGTCCTTGGACATCTCCAACGCCTTCAACACCCTGCCCTGGAGCTGCATACGGGAGGCACTGCGGTACCACCGCGTGCCTCTCTACCTCCGCCGCATTGTGGGGGCTTACTTAGCGGGGACGTGATGGCGGAAACCAGCGCTAGGCGTCGTGCGGTGTTCCACAGGGATCGGTCGGTCAATGTGTGATCGGCGGCGCCCGCTGATCACACATTGTGGTCGGGGGGGTCCGGATCGCTTTCGAGCCCACCATGAAATATCTGCGATTGTTGCGCGACAACCGGTAGGACTTCGGACCCCACTTCCGACGGCTGGCGCCCAAGTTGTTGGGCGAGGCCGGGGCGCTGGCAACGCTGCTTCCCAATCTGGGGGCCCGAGCGCCGCCTGTAGGCGGCTCTATAAGGGGATCGTGCGATCCATGGCGCTCTACGGAGCGCCGATCTGGGCGTCTGACCTGACGACCGGCAGCATAGCTGTCCTGCGCAAGCCGCAGCGGGTGAAGGCCGTCAGAGTCATTCGGGGTTATCGCACGATCTCCTTTGAAGCGTGTTGTGCGCTGGCCGGATCCCCGTCCTGAGACCTGGAGGCGAAGTAGCTCGCGTCACTGTACCGGTGGCGCGAGGCAGCGCGGCAGCGGGGCGAGCGACCGATGCAGCAACATATCGAGCGTCAGTTGCAGCTCCGCGAGGTCCTGGTGGCGGAATGGCGAATGAGGCTGTCACGCCCTACCGCCGGCCTTAGCACCATCGAGGCGATACGGCCAGTGCTCGACCGCTGGCTCGGGAGAAGGCACGACCTTCTGACGTTTCGGGCGACGCAGGTGGTCTTGGGGCATGGTTGCTTCGGGAAGTACCTGTGTCGCATAAACAGGGAGCCGGACGCCCGGTGTCACCACTGCGTCGACTGCCGGGAAGACACGGCGTGGCACACGCTGGCAAAGTGTGCCGCTTGGGAGGAGCCGCGCCGTGCCCTCATAACCGAAGTAGGCAACGACCTGTCTCTGCCGGCCGTCGTGAACGCGATAGTCGGCGGCGCAGAGTCCTGGGACGCAGTGGTCTCCTTTTGCGAAACGGTCACCTCGCAGAAGGAGGCCGCGGAAAGGTAGAGAGAGATTTCGACTCTCGACCCGGCCCGCGGCAGACGCACCGGGCGTCGGAGGAGGGCGGACAACGCCCGCTTCCGGTCCGTCTAAATGGGTCCAGGGGCGACGGATTCGGGGACATCCGTCGCCCCCCAACATCAGGACCCGAGAAGGCGGCGCGCGTAGTGTTCCGCGCGCGCCGCTCACAGACGTTGCGGAGGGAGTACACCTCACTCCCCCCGCCCGAGATGGGGCCCGCACAAGCGGGCCGGCACCAGCCGGGGTTGCGGAAGTTTTATGTGTTCCCGCGACCCCGGCGTAGGTGAGTGACGGAACACCGGATTGATTTTTAGTCGGTAAGATTCCGACAGATCCCCCCGCCCTCCCCGGGACGGGGGACATCCATGAGGATTTTCCAACCCGAAACAAAAAAAAAATAAGGTGGAGTAACGATGCCTGTACCATGGAATAGTCGCAGCTGGATGAAAGTAGTCGAGGGTCATTTTTGTGGCGTGCGTTTTGAGAAGCCATGTTAGGGAGATTGCTATAAGCTTATGATCATGATGATGATGAGGATAAAAAAGAGACGTACTTGGAACCAATCGATGGTGCAGCAGTTGACGAGTGAGGGGAACTTGCGGATGCGCGTTCTCAGCGAGGTGCCGGCAGGCGACATGGCCAGCACGATATGCAGCTGGTCGCGCACGATAGACACGAAGTACGCGTACAACGCTGTCGGGCTGCCGTCCGTCTGCAGCGATTTGTCACGCTGACGGTCGATCTGGACGAGCATAACAAAACGTATAGAAATAAGAAAACAAAAATTCTCTTGCCCTTATCCCAATTTATTTGGATCTCGTCGTCATCTCAAATTTAAACTAGAAACAGATGAAGAAAAAGAAGCAGTATAGTTCCTGTAGAGGTCTTTGTGAAGGAGCTAGTCCGGAGAAACACTACCACCACCACCATAGCTATTTTTGCCAAAGTAGCGTTGCTGTGTTCCGGTTTGAAGGCCTTGGGTGTTGGTGTAATTATGTACGGCCAAGTTAGATATCTCAGTTTTGGCTCTGGAATGGCATTCACTAGAAAGAAATTACGGTACTTACAACTCTCATTTTCTCACACAGTTCTGCTTTCTCATCAGCATTAAATAAATTAGGAACTTCTCCAGAATTTAGCATATTATTGACGTCTTCAAGGAATCCTTCTTCTTTAATCTAATAATTTAAAAATAGTAACAAATTATTAAACTAAATTATGAAAATCGACGGTTTTCAAATGAAATCGTTATTAGTTTGTCACCTGTGACTCTATAAAAAGGAAGACCATAAGCAACTCGGGCGTGCTTGTTTTTCGTAACAACGTCTTTAAGTCTTCTCGCCACTCGTTCTTACCATACGTCCGACTCATCTCCACCTGTGCAATTAGTAAAAGCATTTAGTATGTTTTGCATTCAATACCTGTATTGAATAAAAACAACAACATAAATGAGAAAACATCTATACAGTAAGATTGTCTGTACTAATATTCTCCTACTTATAAATTATCTTGTGTTGCTAGATACGTTACACAATATAATATCAGTAATAAGAACATGCATGCTTGCTGCATACATTTTTATTATGGTTCTATCGTCGCAAACTGTCGAGGCCCAAGCAGGTATCATTTTAAAAGAGTGTCCATGGAGTTTCTTGCCCGTTCTTCTCCATAGGTACCTACTACGCTTTGGAATGGGCAACTAGCTTCATATTTCTGACTGACCGACTCCTTGACAATTCAAAAGTGCCTGTAAATGGTTTAATTGAAATAAATGATTTGAGTTTGAGTTTGAGTTTGAGTTTGAGTCGTGGGAAATCTCAAACACGTGTCATGAGACTTTATAAATAATGAAAAAAAAAAACATTGACACAAACTTGAGAAATACAATGACTTTATCTACTATCCCAAGTCTGTCGAACTTTCCCAACCACTATAGTCGTTCTGGAGTGACCTAGTGAAGGTTGCGAGAATACGTTGGGTGCCAAAAGCACAGGACCCGTCGATGTGGCGATGCTTGGGTCAGGCCTAGTCCTGTCCAGCAGTCTTTCAACTGAAATGATGATCTTGATAGTGCTGACCTGGAAGAGGTCGTATTCGTTGATGTGCGCGGCGAGGCGCGTGAGCGACTGCCGTCCGGAGCCGCCGAGCCCCACCAGCAGCGCGTGCGAGCGCGGCTGCGTCAGCACGCGGCAGATGCGCGACACGTGCTCGACCGCGAACCTGTACACAACAACAACTGAACAAGTGACATTCAATCAAAGACAGCTATGACGGGAAAGTCTACACTGCAAAAATGACAAAAGACGACAAACATTTAAATAAAACGCTTTGTGGCAATAGCTATAATTGCCACTTTGGTATGTCCATAACGGCAGATACCCTTTTTCAAACAGAACACTGAACTTGTTAATTGGTAATTATTGGATAAATCGTATAAATAATTGTGGTCTAGAAAACATAACTAGCCCCATAGGGATAACAGGTATGTTTTGATGTTTATATCTTACGTGAAGAGGACAAGGTTCATAGGTTTCTTGGACATGTTGTTGAACTCGACGAGGAAGGCGTCAGTCGTCGTATTCAAATGTTCCATATTTGTAGTTTCCATGTAAAAGCGGGTATCCACTTTCGGATTCGCGAAATCACAGTAAATCAGTCTTCGGAGATGAAGATCGGTTATTTTCTGTTGGAAATGAAAATAAACACATATCTCTCTATCATCACATAAGCAAGATAAAAATCATAAACGCAAGGTAAATGAAAGCTTGTTAAAAGTGGGCTTTTCAAACCATGACCATTCTGTTGGAAATGAAAATAAAAATCACATACGCACGATAAAAATCATAAACGCAAGGTAAATGAAAGCTTGTTAAAAGTGGGGTTTTCAAACCATGACCAACTATATTAAAACAGGTCTCAAATTCATGGGCCCTTTTATTGAGACGTACGTGATGAGGCACTGAGCACATTCAGACAAGCTCGAAACTACTCTTCCAATTCAAATCCGAAGACTAATATCTGACCTCGCCAGGCTTTGAGACGAGTCTGCTGAGCATGTTGTCGAAGTTGTCGTTGAGGTTGTTGGCGGTGGCGGCGCGGAGGCAAGTGACGAACCACTGCCGGTCTGACTCCTCTACCAAGCGGTCGCTGAACACGCGCAAGCACTCGTGAACCCACAGACGCTTCATTGACTGCAAGTCTGGAGTTACTTCGGGCACGGACAGTAGAATACCCTGTGAAATATTTTAGGGGGAAAAATTAGAGCTAGTTCTAATAACACGACCTGTTACTAACTTCTAACATATGTCTCTCTCGGCAAGTAAGTTTTTCATCTTTTAAATCATTATTTTTAAACTTGTTCTTTTGATTTCTCAGAATAATAACCATAAAAAAATAACAAGAACCCATCTTTAAGTTTTTAATTACAAACATCAAAAACAATTTCCCTTCAGCTTTCCCGAGAGTAGCTCTTATTTATATGTTGTGGTTTTACTTACCAATATGACTCGGGAGAAGTCGCGCAGATTGAACGTGTAGTGTGACTTGGAAGGCGTGGGTAGCAGGTTGAGCCTACACTCTTTATATACCTCCAATGTTCCCATCACCAGCTCCTCAATACATGGATCGAAATCTTTTGAAAAGCCTCTGGAACAGGTTATTTTTACCGTTACCAAGCGGCTCGCTCGGAAAGTGTAGGTCACGCGTCTTATAGACGTCTTGAAAACCAGAGGCATCGCAGAAGCGTTGCCTTTCCAGGGGTGAAGCTGATAATTTATTTCATCCACTTGTAATTAAGTACACCGGCACTCGATGGTACCATACAACACTGCTTGGTGCCGAAAAGAGGTACATAGTAGCAAGTAGGTAGTTACTTCCGTAGACGAGTTCTTTGACAAAGAGCTCTAAAAACTACATATTGCATAAGATCAAGACTGCCATTTAAACTAACCTGGTATCAAGATGCCACAACATAATCCTGCTGAAGATGACCTGAAGAGTTTCATCATCGAACTCGTCGATACAGAAGAAGGAGAAGTGCCGCGAGAACCTTGGCGTTATGATTTTAGCGCCCGGCGTCGGCTTGCCCATGGCACACATGAACTGAAATAGTTTTTAGTTTAAAGCCCGATTCTTAAGGAAAACTATAGGCATTAACTTCATGTTAGGACCCTTAGGAGCCGACCAAAAAGAAAAAGAGTAAGAAAGAACGTTAAGCAAAAACGAAGTAATAGCGTAAGTAGGGCGATGCGATGCGATGCGACGGGATGGTGGAACAAGAAATTTCACGCGGACGACGCGGTCGCGGGCAAAAAATAAAATTTAATTTAATTCGAAAGCGCCTTTGGCGCGGTTTTGGCGTAGTACAGAGGTGTGACGGACCGTACTTAGAAATACTTATTAAAATATTCTTAATAATTATTATTATATACATAATAAAGTTATCATGAAATGGAGCCTCAAGGAATCTCCTTGTTGAAGCAAATGACGAGCGTGCATGGATCGACCTTATCATTTCAATCCATATAGGAACGAACATCCTTATTATTGGGTAGAAATAAATAATTTTCTTTCTTTCCACTCTATTACCTTCCTATTTATTTAGAAAAAACTAAGTTTATATGCAAACATATTACAAATTAAAGTCGCTTTTCGTGTCTGGCTGTCTGACGCGTTGTTCATCTATACAACGCGTCCAGCAGACAGCCAGACTAAACTCCGCAACGGATTAATATGCGGTTTTCACCATCATACATTAATAATCAATTTAAATTGTATAATGTTAGTCGTTATTTCGCAAATAATTTTCACCTGGACGTCAATGAGGTTCATGGCGACGTTGGTCTTCCGGTCGTACCAGAGTCCCAGGTCGATCCCCTGTCGTAGCACTTCGATGGGAGGCTGGGCCCCGTAGGTCTCCGCCTGAGGCATCGACACGTCGTCCACGAACACCACAGAGTAGCAACCGATCGGTGGCCCGAACACACCTGATAAAGCGATAGTGCTTGTTTGATTAACCACTAAATAGTTAAAGAATGATGGGAATAATATTAAAAAAGAAAGCAATGCTTCAAGATGGGTTAACCGGGATTTATCCTACTAATATTATAAACGCGAAAGTTTGTGAGTATGGATGGATGTTTGTTACTCTTTCACGCAAAAACTACTAATCGGATTTCGCACACAGATATTTTATAACCTGGATTAACACATTGAGTACTTTCCATCCCGATACTCCCCCGAGATCAACATTTATGCGGGTAAAACCGCGGGGAGCAGCGCCTAAGAAATGTTATTGTTATTAGTAATTAACTGTTAACTTATTTTATTTCGTTGGTCCTGGTTTATCATAGGTGACTACATGTGACAATAATGCAGTATTGCACATGTAAGCGGTCACGCCCTTTAAACCTGGAGGCTTTCATTTAGGTATACGTTTATGTTTACGTTTTTATTATTTATTTCTGCTTGTATAGTTTTCGTTGTCTTTGTTGGTATATTGGCGTATGCTAGCAATGAATTTAATTTAATGTTTTGTATTTCGTTATGTTAATTACCTACACACTAATCTAAAGGTAGATTCAAGTTCTTCTAACTGAACAGACAGTTGTGCTGCTGGGGTGTTTGTTACGCCACTTCTTCCAAGCTAATGCCTGCTCAGCCTAGTTTGATTTAATTATTATTATTTTTGATTTTCGTTTGATTTAGAAAGAATCCATCACTTAGGAACATATTTCAAAGTTCTTTTAGTGACAAATTAAAATATCCTTACCTTTTCTTCTTTTGTCTAACTTTCCCATGATAATATCCTGAGTTTGATTACAATTGGTTTGCGCCGAGAAGGCCATAATCAGAGCCTTATATACTTTGGTATCGACTTTCTTCACTAGGAAATCCTGCAAATATTTATAATTTTGTCATTAAACAGCTTGATTGTTGAATATACACCCCCGAAATCAAAATATAATCAATAATTTTCCCGCAATTCATCCCACAACTAGGCTGGGTGTGACAAAAATTGCGTAATAAGTTAGTTAAGTTAACATAAAATTCATACATATGGCATTACAATCTTAGAATGTGCCTTTTGACACGTAAAAATATTTGATGCAAGGCTCACACCTTTAACACAGGTTAGCACATATAGGAACTTACAATAATGTAGGCGGACTTGCCGGTGCCGGTGGGGCCGACCATCATGACGAGCTTTTGGTGCATGACCATAAGCTTGAACAGCGCCAGGTAGCGCACGCTGTCTAGTGTCGTCACCAGGATCTGGTTGGGAGGCGTGTCACGGCTGATGGGCGGCGCGCTCATCACGTCGTCGGCCCATGGCTTCCATTTACCTTTACCCTTAAATATGAGAAAATAACCGTGTACTGCTTATTGTAACAACTATCAGGATAAGATTCAGTCAGTATTTTTGAAATTGTAGGTAACATGTTATTGGGTGCTGCTGCTGCGAGAGATTGTGTAGTCCTCCCGGAGGCAGAACTGGAGTGTCTCAGGAGTAAGGGTTACAAGCTCTAAAACCGAATTAAGGGTTGGTACATTGGCAACGTTAGAAACAACTGTACAACCGCATGAAATCTTTACAGAACATCAGAAAGTTTAAGGTAACAAAGTACTTACTTCCTTAATAAATCTATAGTCGTAAACCGAACCCTCTCTCGGAATTATAAAAATGTATTGTTTGTCTGGTTTGTTAACTTCTTTGGGCATATCTAACGCAGTTCGAACCTAGAAAAAAAAGATTAAATTATCCCTTGTCTGCTTGCCATCATATAGAAGCATGAAAGATTTTTTTTACCTTTTCAGGAAAATCTTTTTCGAGCAGGCCTCGGAAAAGCATGTCAAACTTAGGTCGACCATCAGCATCCAATGTTGCTCCAATAGACCAAATACATGAGAAGAAGAAAACCCCCTAAAACATACCATAGGATTAGTTAATCAGATTGTAATGCAGTAGTTTAAGTTTGAATGTTGAAATCAGTGTTAAAATCAAATCTTCCAAACTTTGTTGCTTGTATGCTCAATTTAATTTCCACGATAAAGGGTTTATTTAATCTATTTCAATTTCAGGTCCGTTCTGATAGTAGCTCATAGACCACGTAAGTACAAAATACTTTTGGTATTGGCAAATAATATTATTTATTTGTTTGCTCTCATGCACATAGCCTATTTACATCTTATTTTTATTATATCTTTTTTTATATTTTTATTTAACCATACTGTGCATCCAATGTATTCATATCGTATGCCGTTCGTGTTTATTTACCTTTTTTGTATTATGTGGAAAATGTTGTTGGTTATACATTTATGCTCCCATTTTAGTTTTAAGTTCTATACCATACATTTTAATGTGTAACCGTTTATTTTCCCAAATAAAATAAAACAGAGCGTTATCGTTCCCACGATGCTGTTGGAGCAGTTGTTGCGTATCATAAGCAACAGAGATACGGGCTTTTTTCGCATAATAGTGTCGAGACTATGAAAGTGTGCTGCTGCAAACATATCAGAGGTACTGCAATAACACGGCAGTCCGATCAGCGCCATGAACGCATAATAAAAATGTCGTGGAGGGCTCAAATAGATATCAGGTACAGGTTACTCAAAAACTGCTCCAATAAATAACGCGCAGTATGCAATATAAAGCCGAAAGAACCTTTATTTAGCAATAATCAATAAAGTCTAAGTAGGTATCTAAAAATGGGAATGTGTTTACCTCAAGCTGAGCTCTGACATCAAGATCTGATAGCTGTTCCAGATACTTCTCGTCGTAGAAATCATCCATGAAGCAGTCGAAGAGTTTCATGCACGCCTGAACGATGTTACTTCGGGACGTTATGTACATTTGCTGCGAAAAGTCTTGAAATAGTGAATAATGTATCAATATGGACTTGATAACAAATGAAATTGCTATTCAATATCCCCTCCGCCGTAACGCGATACTGATTAAATATTTGAATTTGATACAGATATTATCAGTAATGCGCGGTCGTTAATAAAGTAGGGTCGAGTTTGTAGCGGCATCTACATCGCCGTATGCGAGCTTGGCTACACGTCTGGCAGAACACAAGGCTAACTTTTCTCCGGAGACAACTAAGTGGCACAGAAAAAACACTTTCTAGATGCCCAAAGACATGCAGCACTGTACCCACGTCTTCTTGAGGCTAGATTACGTGCGAATTCATTGGAGCCACCGTATGCGGCAGCATATACATCATCACATGCGAACTACACACCACACTGATGTCGCGCAAAATCCTCCTTCGAGCAAGCAGAGCTTACCGCGCAACTAGCATAGAAATCGTCGGTGCGCTTGCCAAAACCCGTATGTGGATTTTATCAACTTTTCAGGAGGCGGTAAAAACTGTTTTATCTGATAACTAATAAGCTTAAGAAAAACCTAAAAACGCAGAATGCTGGCAAAGTATCTTATTTTAATAATATGATAAAAAATGATTTCTTAGTTTTACCCCATTTAAGCGCAATTTTTTTTTTGTATTTTTAGTGCATATGTCAGATTTTTTTGGTCGTGCAAAATACTTTTTACAATGCACATAATGGTTTTGAAATTTTTGTAGGATTATTCTTTGGCTATATGCTTAAATAATCGTTATTAAAAAATTGTGATTCACAATATTTTTTTATCTAGCAGCTTATCAAAGTAAATAAAACAAGTATAAAGTACTTACGTATCCTACTCAGAAAAACAATTTTACTGCTATAAAAATTGTAAGCTACTTAGGATATTGTAACAGTGATCCATAATTATTAAATATTAATAGGTCTACAAAATTTTTGAGGTAGAAAATATTGTTGAAAATAAAATGAAAGCAAAAAAATTAAAAGAATAAAAAACATTTATTATAATAACAGAAAATTTTATTATTAATCATGCCCAAGATTGTCATAGAACCCATGGTTATCCCTATACATGAACTATTTTAAAGCCTATCAATCAGCGAACTCAGCCTATCGCAGTTCTCTGGTGGACATAGGCCTCTCCCAGGCTGCGCATTCAGTCTGTCACAGCTACTTTCTTAAGGTCGTCGGTCCATCTAACTGAGGGCGTCCCACGCTATGCTCTCCACCGGCCATCGGTCCTTCGACAAACATGGCCAGCCCACTGCCACTTCAGTTTACTTAATCTGCCAACTAACTTAACTCCGGTTCTTTTCCGGATAGTTTCATTTCTGATTTTATCCTTCAAAGAAACTCCGAGCAACGCCCGCTCCATGGCGCGTTGAGCGACCTTGAATTTGTGGACCAGCTCTATTGTTAGTGTCCACGTTTCTGCACCGTAGGTCTTTACAGGCAGGACGCACTGGTTGAAAACCTGGTCTTCAAACATTGTGGGATAGGCGACGAGAAGACTTGACGAAGTTTCCCAAATGCTGCTCAACCCAACTGGATCCTTCTGTCGGCTTCTTCCTCAAAGTTTTGTCTAACGAGCTGGATGCCTAAGGTAGACATACTCCTTCACATCTTCGAGCAGCGACCCTTCGATGTGGATTGGACTCGGTAAGACGTGTATTTTGCAAAATTCATGCCGAGGCCAACCCACCGAGAAGCTCCATTTAGGCTGTGCAACATCTGGTCTCACTAGTCCAGCGACTCTGCCATTACAACAATGTCATCGGCAAAGCGACGGTGTGAGATGTACTCGCCGTTCACGTTGATACCCTGTCCAGCGTCATGAACGCAATGGTAAACAGTCAGGGATATCACATCCCCTTGTCTCACCCCTCTCATCAGTTGGATAGCGCTGGTTTTTTTTTCTTGGATCTGGACAGTCATCGAGGCAGCTTCATACAAGCATCTCAACATTTCAACGCAGCGCCAGTCAATTCGACTTCGTTGCAGAGAGGCCAGAACTGCCCATATTTCGACGAAGTCGAAGGCTGAAGGCGAAAGAACTGCGAGAAAGCAGTTCAAAATTGCTATACTCAGCGGCTGGTTGTACTTCTCGGTCATCTGTACAATTTGCAGAACAGTATGGATGTGGTCTAGGGTACTACAGCCATTTCGAAAACTGGCTTCTTCTGGTGGCTGGAACTTGTATATTCTCCTGGCGAGACTAGACAAGTTCCAGCCACTTAAACGTACTTATAGCAGCTTGTATACGTGGCTCAGAAGTGAGATTCTGAAGAATATTGTTCTTCAGAATCTCACTTCTTCACAATCTTTCAATATTCCTATTGTTCTTCAGAAAGGTTTTGGTACCTTTAAAGGCGAACCTAATTATAGCAATCTTATTTAGAATTTCAATTATTCTTGGTGCACTGTAAAGACTGGAAAGGCTTAAATTACCAGCTCGCAATATTTGCGGAAGTAGTTGCCACTTATCTGTGGGACGCAATTTATAATACACCATTCCGTTTTTGTAGAGAAGTCCTCTGACATCTGTGACCACAGCTGTGATCTCCAGCTGTTTTTCCAGATCTTATGCATTCAAGCTTGCAAGCCATATCATAATTTTTGAAAAACTTGTAGTCTAAATTGTGAATAACATAGGGTTTACTGGGGCGAGCATTTCTCATCAAGCTAATATTTGTGATTCGCTGTAAATTGGATGTTTAAAGAGCCATTCCAGAGTGGAATGAACACTTTCCACCTGCATCAGCGTATGGGACCTTCTCGAGTATTAATAAATTGTTCAATCTCAATGTCTTTTTTATATTTGATGTTTGTACTATAGAATTCTTCCCCTCGCCTAACGTCACAACAGCTAATAACAAGTAAAGAGTTTACGAGTTCAGACAAGCAAAATCTGATGTGTGCATGTTTTTGTTTGAAATTCGTTCGAACTGTTTTTTTCATCGCATATAAACACTTATATACAACGCCGACACATCAATAGTTGGGCAGTAGCCCACCAAACACGACACCTATCTGGTCCGACGATCCTCTCTTTTCTATGGAGGGAGATTGAACATTACACCCTGTTCCTCATACCTCTATAGTTAAGTTCTATAATTCTATAGTTCATCACACACACAGGGATAACTTTCAGGGATGACATTCTACAAAGGCGAATTTTCCAAAACTAAATGCGATATCAACGGCTGCGTACTGTGATAACATGGTTGTTTCGGAATAAGTTAATATTATAATTTACTTATTCCGAAACAACAAACGTACTGATGCCGAAAACATTTTAAATTAATGAAAATTTACAACCAACTAATTAATGGCTTTGTGTCACAAACATTTTGGCCAATCACCGCGCAGCACTTCTATAGCCCTAACCCTTGGCTACGTTTCTAAGCCTACGCGTGCACCTACCATCCGCTACGAAATACTAGAAGGGCAACCAAACTTCTCGTGATTTGTAAGATGGTTCAGAAAAATAATCATAGTACCAGCACCATAATTGCGTAACACATTTTCGTAAACGATTACGATTAATCGATTTGATTTTGACAGTTCAACAACATTCATTGCGTTTTGTACATTGTTGAGCAGAATTTTTATCGAACTTATGAAGCAATGGATTAGCAATCTGTTTCAAAACGATTCAGATTCTGATTGATTGTGTATTACGCAATTAGGGTACAGGACTCCTAGGGCGTGTATCAGTTTAATAAGTGTCATCTATAACTTTTCCTTACCTTAACTAATCCAGATAATTCGACGAGCCAAAGCAGCGGCGACATGAACCGGTTAAAGAGATTGCGTATAAGGTTGCGGTTAACCGAATGAAGGGAAGGGGGCAGCACATTGAGCCACGACTCCAGCAGGGCCTTCCAGCCGAGACCCTTCGGCTCCAAATAGATCATGCCGCACCGAGACACCTATAACAGAATAGAATAGGTCTGTATTTGCTCAGAATGTAGGTACATAAAAATAAGTTGTTAAACTATTTATTAGCATCCATGTACAGTCACGGACTTTAATTGATGAGCCACTTTCAAACTTTCGAAATTTCCAGTTTTATACTTTCACGAGATTACAAGATTAAACACCAACTCAAACCGCATGCAAATTACATAAAATCGGAAATTGTATTATCCATAGAGATTGAAGGTTGACTAATGAGTGGTCAATGATAAATCAATGCAATCTAGCGTTGCATACGTTTATCAAATCTATTTGATACTGACCTTCGTTGAATTAGAGCTCACTAAATACTCGTAATTTCTGAAAACCTCTCCGAAGAAAATGTTATAAGAGACGATAATTTCGAATTTTGGTGAATCGTAGCCGTATTATTTACGCGATAATGCCGGCTGCAATTTCCGAAGAAATTCGCCAATTTTAAGAATGCATCAGCAGGATCTGAGCATTCGTGCAACTTCGAGAGATCTGCTCTCGACGGTGAGCTCATTCTCCCATTTCGTATGTTTTTTGAAATATAAAAAAATGGTAAATATCGTAAACCCATTAACTTGAAATTTGTCTTTTTTTGCGAAACACTTGCTTTGTGGATGAGACAAACGACGAAGATGGAAATAAAAGCGATCGTCGCTAGAACAACCATCGCCCCTCTGCATTAAGCGAAGCCCAGAGAAGAGAAATGCTCCGCGAATACGAAGTTGATGGATTTAAACCAAAGCAGCATTACGCAGAACGTTTTGATGTGGATCTGAGAACGATTCGAAAGCATCTTCATTTAATAGATTTGCATAATAGGATTGCTGCCTACAAAGTAGATATGACAGACGCTCCTAAAACCCCACGCGTAAATTTTGCACACCGGTTTTTTTAAATTTTTATTGGACATCTACTATTTTCAGTTATGAGAAGTCATTCCAATCAAGCGACCACGGTCGCTTACATATATGTAGATATAACAGTACACGGTATGATGTAGATCATGTCATACCAAATAGAGAATCGGGAAGGATATATGTAAATATGTGGGGTTGGATGAGCTCCAAAGGTGTAGGCGAGCTTGTTTAACTACCGCCTCGTGCAAATGCCGTGAATTGTATCAGCATTTTGGAAGATAAAATGCTTTCCTCTGCCAGTATTGTGCCATACATCGCAGCAAGTGTAGAAGGATTGTGTGCACCTGGTTTGATGCACATCCAGACATGACGGTGATTTCATGGCCAGTTAAATCCTCTGACCTGAATCTGATAGAAAATCTGTGTGGTTTAACGGTGCAGCGATGGGATCAGCGTAATGAACGAAGAAAAGAAGATATGGCTCAACATTGTCAAGAAGTATGGGAAACCATGTGACTGGGGGGACAGGGACTGAAATTGGTACTAAATTTGTTAAATCCTTGCAATTAGGACTGCAAGCTGTAATAAACAGGCAAGGAGCACTTACTCGGTATTAAGTCAGTCCAACAATACTGATTGATAATCAAAATAAAAGTATTTTTTAAGGTTGACAATTTTTTTAGCTTAGCAAATTTTCTGACATTTATATTAGCTAAAACATAAACTACAAAACAGAAATAGTAAATAAAATTGAGAATCAATTCTTCCAAGATGGCGGCAGTTTGGTGTTATTTATGTTTCTAAGCAATAGTTATCATATTTATCATGAAAGTCGTGGGTCCGAGTTTTTCCGGTGTCGAAATGACCCAATATAATAATTTCTCCGTACGCTAAAGTTACTATCGTTACGCTAAAACAATTGTAGCTAGGTTACGGTTGATAAATCTGCAATTGGGTGACTTTGGGTAGTCCAGTCTGTACTATGTACGAGGATAACCGACTTAACCCGATTTGCATTGCACGGCAAAATACGAACAGTGGCAAGTTGCTCATCTAAGTCCGTGACTGCACATACTGCCTTAATATAGCAGGTAAATGTAATATTTAATGTAGTAGAGGATAATAAGATATTACAACAATGTTATTATTCTGTACAGGATTTCTTGAATTATTTATTTAAGAAATCCTGTACAGAATGACTGCCTCGTTGGTCTAGTGACTGCCTCGTTGGTCTAGTGGTCGCAATCGCTACTGCTGAGCATGAGGTCCTGGGTTCGATTCCCAGGTCGGGCAACGTGTTATTGGGGTTTCTATCTGGAATTTCTCAGTAGCAGCCCGAAAATCTGGATTTGTGCCCGGTAGATGGCAATAGGCTCGCCCCCTATTACATGGGACTTAAACATAACTGGCGAAATGTGGGTGTACTATAGGTACACCTCTGCCCAACCCTTCGGGGAAACAAGGCGTGATGTTATGTTATGTACAGAATAAGAACATTTATCTACAAGTAGTAAATGTAGTAAATATTATGTTCGTATTTTTCAAGCCACTAGACCACATTGTTTCACAAAGTGACAGCTAGAACTTGTCCTATTTTATTTACAGTGAATTCACTATGCGAGTATCAGGTTCCTCGGGCCGTGATTGCAGATGCTTTAAAACACAAGCATGCTCCAATTTACTATAACGAAGTAACCTAGTCAAATCAAAAAGTTTCTCACCGTAGCCGGCGAGGCAGCTTCTAAGTCCATGGGTTCGAAGATCAGGTTGGTAGTGGGAGCTAACTGTATGATCTCGCCACTCATCAGACACAACTTCTTGTTATCGTCAAGCACAGTGTTCAAGTTCTCTATCCATATCGCGTCCACAGGACCGTCGAACACCAACCATTTTCTAAAATTGCAATTGAGTTTATTATGAGCTTGGAATCATGAAAATAATAAGTAAAGGTTGTCTGCAATAGCCGACCATGCCTGTGTAGGCTGGTTATTAATTAAGTATGGTTAAATTGAACGTCTAGGGGCGAGCCTATTGCCATCAACCAGGCTCAAATCCGCACTCCGGGCTACGAAGTTTCTGATGGAAAAACTCAATAACACTTTGCCCGACCTGGGAATCGAACACAGGACCTCATGCTTAGTAGTGGCACTTGCGACCACTAGTCCAACGAGGCAGTTACCTGTAAGTATAGATGACCGATCATGCATGTAAAGAAAGAAAATACATTTATTTACATACATAAATACGCGCGCGATTCTGGTGGAACATTTTCCATGAAGTTTTCATAGAAATTGATCAACTAGAGTCTCGTCTTCTCGCCCGTCGCGTCGCGCCTGCCTGCGGATTTTTAAGAGCCTAAAAAACTTACCTGTTGTCGTTAGGGGAGACAGCGAAAGCTCGGTAGCTGACGGCAAGGATGCCGTCGGACCACTCGTGGGAGACCGGGTCGAACTGCCCGTACAGCTGGCCCATAGTGATCGACTTCGGGTTTATTACCGTCCACTCGACTGCATGCTCGTCCATTGTACCCTTCAAGTTAAATCAATCCATTATAAAAAAAACACCGAGAAAACGTTTGCAAATAATATTTCAGCAAATTTCTCAAATGATTGAAAGCCTTCAAGCCTTTGATAATTTAATTGGTTGTAAAATAAACAAATACTGTTTTTATGTGGATGTAGGTAAAAAAAAAACGACGGGTTGCACTCCGGGAGTGCCGGCAGAAGTGAAAACTTGAATATTAACGTTGTGCATTTTTGATATTTTGGAATGGTTAGGGAATAATTTTGCACGAATTGCCTGAATTATCAGTATAAAAGTACTATCATTTATATGGTAGAATGCAATATTTATTTATTGCGCTATCGTACACAAACATGACAATTTATATTACATTAAAAAGTTTATCTCTCAGAAAAATCAATCATTATAAATCAAAAATCAATAACCATCCGTCTTACGAATTTTCGATCAGGTCACGTGTCCTGACGCGAGTTTAACATTTTTTACCCATTACAAAAAAAAAGTGTACAACGCCGCTAAAGAAGTTTTCACTTCAAAAATATTACAATAGAAATTTGTATTTTCTTTGTTGCTTACAGAAACAACCGGTGAACCTTTCTGAATTTCGTATGGAATAATATAGGTAACTAAAACGTAGGTACATTAACTTGTTTTTTACAAAAGCGTACATACATTAATATCAGCATTCACTTACTTTATTAGCGACGCATTCGAGCGATGCCGCTAACGCGTGATAGCATTTTGTCTTCCCGGCGAACGGAAGACCGACCAACATAAGTCCGTGCCGAACTAAAATCATCTCGTACAGTTGCAACACCTACAAAAGTTAAATACTTATAATAGTGTAAGATCCGATTAAAAACGACCTGCACTCATCTGTTTAATGGATGAATTTAGTATTAAGAGATAGTAAGCTCGGACCTCTTTGTCGCAAATTTTCATTCGCACCAAAACTCAGCTTTTCACAGCTCGCCAACCGACATTCAAACATGATTTTTCACAGACAACTCTTTATCATCGTGTTCGCTATGAAATAGCTTATTTTGATACAATATTTATTTATTTAATATACAGATGGGTGCAAATTACTAGTGTACTGTTTTTCTATACCTGCCAACCAAATAGTTACGCCAGGAAAAAAATAGACAACCCAAACTTTGTATATTCTATAGGCTTCATTATTTTAATTGATATTCAATTTATTCGTTAAACTAATTATTTATTTCATAGTCTGGCAAGGATTTTATTAGCCAACCGCCATATATTTATTAACGTACTAGATATAAAATACTTTTCATCCATTAATCAGATGGGTGCAGGTCGTTTCTAATCGGATCCTCTACTATAATATGTATGACATGTGTTCAGTTCGAATAAGTTATTCATTTTGTGAAGTAAAGCCCTGTCATCGGAATGGGCAACAAAAGTTGTTCACATTGTTTCAGTAACATGATTTTTATAAGTGTGGCCATTAGCATCAATTCGGGGCTTTAAACACGTGAAATATACCCATCATTACCTTTTCAATGAAGAATTCGTTACATTGCAGGTTGAGTGGGACACAGACTTCCTTCAGACATACGACCAATTCAGGCAGACCAGCCAATGGCAGCGGTAGACCGGGGAACAAGTCTCCGATGATACCCTACAAGATTAATAAGGTCCATTTAAAAGTGTAAAAAGATGTAACAGTGATGATGTTATTTCGTAATTTTACCTATTGCATTAGGTATGGCACATTTTTATAATCCTATAGTAGGTACAGTAAGCCCCAAAAAGATGTATACACGGACAAGGAAACATTTTACTGTCTACTAGCTGCGCCCTGCGGTTTCACCCGCATAAGTCTCGATCTCGTCCAAAGCCATTCTGCCGTTCTAGCGTGAAAACATAACTTTATTCCTGACAATCTAGGAAGTCCTCTTTGAGAGTTATCAAAATACTTTGTGTAGTGTTTGGAAAATAAAATCGTTTGCTTTAAAAACCGATTCTCGAGACATATCGTGTTTAACATACTTACTTGCTTAGACTTTGTAATCGACAATTTATCAACATTTCTTAAAATTTATTCCTTAGGCCTATCGTTTTATTACACGTACGTACGAGTTTATAATATTTAACAGATATTATATAAGTCCCAACTAAGTTTGAAAGCCGAAAGTTTGGTCGAAATTCAAAGCCAAATCAAGACCAACTAAACCCCAAAGAGCGAGAAAAATCAATATTTCGGGTGACATAGGTACAGATTTTTCTCGCTTTTTGGGTGTGGGAAGTACATTGTCTTTAAAGCCAGAAGGACCGTGCTTTTCCTTAATATTTTTTCCAACTTTTTGTTTTGTGCCAACAAGCGCTTGTAGGTACTTGTTGGGTAACTTTTGAAAGAGGCCCCTCTATTTGCTGTATCTCGTTCAAAGTACCCGCAACTTCAAAACCAAGTCCAACCAAGACTGGTTGCACTTCTCTAAGTGACAAATTCACAATACCTAAAACTTGTATGTGATTTTCGTTTGTTTATGTTTTAGTGAGCAGATCGTCGAAGTGCCAATCAATAAATAAATAGGTAAATTATCAATAAATAATAAACATCCATAGTACAGTCGAGTTCTTTAATATGTGAGCATGTTCATGAATCAAAAATGTAAGCAATGGCAAGTTTCATAAAACTCTAAACAGCTTTGCCTTACAATAAATTGTAAACAATCTGTGACATCATAAATATGTGACTATATTACATATATCATTAATACTGCTTAAGACAAAAAATTGTGAGCAATCCCAATCATATTATTTAGCACTAAGTTATATAGTGAAAAATATCTTGACAATTTGAAATGTTTCGAAGTTTGAAACAAATAAGTAGGTATGGTATATAGTCTTCGGGGACCCTTTTTTTTTGGGTGGGAAATAATCAAATGACTTCTCCCGCTCTGGATGGAGCGGGAGGGTGTGTCAGACTTTTACTGACATAAACCTACCCGTGTTCCTTCAGTTGCCTGTGCCAGGGCCACGGTATCTTTTTCGAACAACCCGCGACCCTGACATGCATCGGCCCTATCGGACCCCGTCATTTAGAGCTGACATCTCTTTGAGGCGCGCGTGGAACACGACGCGCCGTCGACCCTGGCCTTTTCCTTACCGGACGGCGAGCTACCCATTGCTCGCCGTCCGCAAGCTCGCGCCTACGGTGGCCGGGAATCTGCTGGCGATTCCCGACGCCCAGAGCATCATCTTCCTATTCGCTCTCGCTCCTAACCATGACCTGGACCAGGGCCGGACGCGAAAGATCGCAGCCGCCTATCGCCTCCGCGAAGACACGGCGGTGCTCCGTCCAAGCTGGGCAGACCACCGTATGCTGCGCTGTGTCCTCCGGGCGATCCACACAATGGTGATACCTATCCCACCTTATACGGAACAGGAACCTCCCGAAACAACCATGTCCGGTAAGGATCTGTGTCAGGCGGAAGGTGAGGACGCCGTGGCGACTCTCAATGAGGGAACTTATCGCCGCAATTGTGGCGTGCCCAGCACTGGGTTGTGAAAATCGCACCCTCCATGTTGCCATGAGATCCCACCGAAGCTGTCCGCTGTGCCGCAATTTCTCGTGGCAGCGGATTTTCGCCCCGGCGTTTTGCCTACTCGCGCCACTCCCACACGTGCGCGAGGATTTTCGCCTCCAGATCCCATGGCGGCAATTCGGTAAGGAGGCTCCTCAAAGGAGACCCTTCGCTATCCCCGGACCAGCCGAATTGCCATGACCCTTTGGACGCATTCAACCAACCGGCGGGTTGGTCGGCGCCTCGTCTTCGGTGACCCCAAGTTTTCCATAAGCGTTGACCCTAAGATTTCCTAAAACTTTAATACAGCTCTCTCATAAAATAATTAATTTGAAAATTTGTGTTCCCTTGACGGCAAGACAAAGCATTCATTCATCATTTAATAATGACATCTGTACTTTTTGTTTACATATGTTCTACAAATAAAAATATTTGAATTTGAACGTTTTCAGATTGGTACAGTCTTACTACGAACGGCAACCGGCAAGCAATTATAAATTTAATAGTAAAGAACATATAGTTGAATATTCAAAGTTGTATAGATATTTACGAAACCTAGCTTAAACTAAATATGCATAATGAAATCTAGAGTATTTCGATCCTTAGAATAGTCAGTTTTTTTTTACTGCACTTCCGTAACATTTAAGAACAGTTTAAATGAACATTTTATTGATGTCTAAGTTTATCTAGAACTTTATGATCATTTTAACGCTTACCATATTTTGAAACATTGTCACTGCCAATATATTTGTGAACTCGACTGTAGCAATAGCTAGCTATTATTGGTGAACAATCAAGGGATCAACCTGTCAAAAACATCAATACGCGTATACCTACAATGTAGCCATGAACAATACGGCTCACAGCAACCCCAGTCGGGGTGGGGGTTTGTTAGGCTGGACGCCGCCCCGGGCGTCAGAAGCAGAGGGGGCTACACATTGATTTTTGAAAATACAAAATTGAACTTTCATTTCCAGACACGCTGTAAAAACAACAATCGCCGCGGGCGTCGTCAAACGTTAAAGCGAGCTCGGAATTACACACTCTCGTTACAACAGCATAAAGGTGTAGGTATATGGTACTCGCAGGCAGATTTTTTATATTGTATAATAGGTTCACCACATGCTTATTATTATTATTAGGTTTTTTTTTCTAGTTCAACGAAAGTTCGACAGAACTGCCTAACGCAGCGTAGCCTCGAACAGATACAGAAAAATGCTAAAACGTTCAAGTGTTATAGAAATCCGTTTCAAAAGAAACATACCATAAACAGTGGCACATCATGCTCCAAAAACTTGGGCAGGTTGACGTCTTTGATGGAGCGTAGTAGAATCAGGTCCTCGAGCTCATCAGGATAGCGCAGTTTCAGTGCGCCAGCCGCACGCAAAACTGACTTCACCGCGCGCATACCTTGCAAAAGAAACACGGTTTAAGTAAAGCATCGCATTACTGGATAACTTGAGATTCCTTATCGCATAGTGCCAAAATGACAATCGGCGCCTCTTTTTATTTTCTTACTTTAATACTTTCCACCAGCTTTTCCAATTGTATTAAGGGCTAAGTCAAAGTCAAATCATTTATATCAAATAGATTATTAGGCACTTTTTCATGGCAAAATTAATAATATAATAGAATTGATTCTAGTTGCCCTTTTTCAAGGGTAGTTTCGTATGGGTCAGAAACTCCAGTAACTCCAGTTACTCTTTTTAAATGTTTTATAGTTATTATTTTCTAATAAAAACTAATAAAAAATTGTTTTGGGACTTAGAAACTATTGTTGGTACTTAAATACAATGAATGGACAACGCTCATCATACATCTTATTCTAAACACAAATGCCCCTGTGCTGTGACACTCCGCCCCGTCAAGATAATCAAGATAGAGATACCTATGTATATACTATTATGTATATATTTAATTACCACAGTCACCTGAATTTGTAGAATTAAAACACATTACCGTAATCGTAATGGCACTGCGAAGACAGTTGTTCCGAGCAGAGCTTGTAAGTGGCGACGATCTTGACGGCGAGCGGCTTGGCGTTCAGATAGCCGAACGCATACAGCTCGATCTCAGAGATCAGCACGTAATCCGGCACCATCATAGCCACGGAACGGAATAAAGCCTGGAGATAAAAGCAATCTAAATAACTACAGTAAAAATCACAGTATACTATAATCTGCTTGTGAAACCACAAAAGGACAGGCAGGAGTGTGTGAGGGTTTGCTTACAACTCGCTGTGTGTTTTCGCATATTCAAAACATAACTCAACCATACTTGAATACGCAAACATAGATTACGTTCATGTATTGCCACATAGCGAAAGTACCTTCAGATTATCAGGTAGCTCAGATCGTCCAGCGTATCCGGGGTTCATAGTAATGAATGTAGCACAACTCTTGTCGAGCTGTATCAGCGTGCCTTCGAACAGCAGTTCTGTGGAGCCTGAGTTGATGCCCCGCTGGATGGATAGAATCTGCTGCGCCACCACCGAGAGCACCTCCAGGTCGATACGGTTGAACTCATCGAAGCACGACCAGGCGCCACAAGAGGCCAAACCCTGGGTTAAAATGAAATGTCATAAAATTTGCAATATCTGGACCGGACCGAACTACAGCACCGACGCTTGTCGGTAGAAATCTATACACATTATAAATTAAATTCGCTTTACGTGTCTGTTTATGTGACCGCGTTATTTTACTAAACTACGCGATTTTGATGGGGGTTTCACCATCATTTAGAGAATTTATTCCGGAAGCTTCATGTTTATAATACATTGCTATTAAACTTTTGCACGGTCGTAAAAACCGTGCGAAGCAGGGGCGGGGGAGTCTATACATATAGTAAAATCGTAGCGAAGTTACAACTGATTTTTTTTACGAGTTTTCCCACTATGTATTCCTACCATGAATTCTTAACAGTAGAAATATAGTTTTTTTTCCCAGTTTCATACTAATAGTAACTATGTGACGAGTACAGTCAATTAATAAAGTGTTTTATAACTACTTCAACAGTAACGAGATAATAAATATCATTATTCCTACCAACATTCATAGCGATAAAATTGGTAGGTAAGCTGTGAACAAAATTCACACTATACCCACTGGTAGGAATTTATGGTAGGAACAGTAGGAACAACCCGTTTTTGCGAGGTCTGGGAACGATAAACAAAAACAATAAAAAACCATGCGTTCGTTTTTGCGTGATGCTGAAACATCCATTCACACAAATAAACAAACAAATACACAGACAAACAAACAAATATAAAAATAAAATGCCTTATACCAATGCTTTTTTTTATTTATTCAAACATGCTAATATTCAGGTTAGTCTGTAGGCTGTAAATGATCACACTATTTGATAAGGGGAAGACCAAAATTGCAATTTGTTCGTATACTACTAAGTAGGTATTTATAAATTATAGTTTACCGCAAATTGTGAAAAAGCGAGTCAAAATATCGCAGATAGTTAAAAATGTAAACTTTTAAATGATTATCATCACGCTATGATTTATGGAGCAAAGCTGTCAATCATGACATAATTATACAGCGTAGATTAGGTACCTTATCGTTTTTGCTACAAAAAATATCTTAGGAGACTTAGTTCTTAACTTTTTTTAAAATTTCTGTGTTCTTTTTCATAAGCATTCACAGATTTAAAAAAAAAATTGGCAGAAAAGTGAGCAATATTCAAAACTCAATAAGTTGATGACAATTTTTCCTGTTTCTTATGAGGATTAAAATACTCTATAGGACCAACTGAGAACTGAGTACCAAAAAAGTCAAAAATCGCAACAAAAAAATACTTCCCATAAGTTACGTAGGAAATGAGACTGGGATGAGAGAGAACACAGCATACCAGTGTACGACAACAGTCTTATTATTGGAACTACTACACTAGGCTGAATAGGGAACGAATAAAGCAGATAGTTACAGATTGAAATCCGTAATGTGAATGTCCGTAATACAACTAACGAATGTCTATTTTACGGTTGTTGTAACGGTCGGGAATTACGAGGTGTTGGTCGTAGGTTCGAAGTCGAACCCAGTCAGGCGCTTTACTTTGTGAAAATATTTCATCACCAATGCTCTTAAAACGGTGAAGGAAAACATCGTAAGAAAAGCGGCATGTCCTAGACCCGAAAATTCGAACTTGATTTGTCTATCTTTCTCGGCTTTCATGAGGTTTCCGTCATGCAGGACTATTATGTCAATAATCATTGAGCAAATTGATCCACCACCACTGTAACAGGCTTATTGGCAACAATAGTCCTGTCAGTGATAATGACATGTGGCATCTATAATGGATGTGGATTCCAGCCTTAGTCCCTCTCACTACTGAAGGCTACGTCGCTTGCTCCCGCGTCACCAGTCCTGACTTTCTTCATATTTTGGCTGCTGAGACCAAAACTACAAACATAGTATACTGAAAAGTTTTCAATAAATGTGGCTATTACTTTAGTGAATTGTGGCGTCTTACGTAATTAAAAATTCCGATTTTTTTCCAAGGTTATCGAAAAGATAATTTACAATTCCATTTATAATTACTTTGAAAAATATGAATTATTTTGCAATGAACAAAAAGGATTTAGAAAAAATATTAATATCAATATGGCATTGTTCGACCTCCTCTCTCATATTATGACGTCTGTCGATAAAAGAGACCCAGTATGTGGTATATCTACCGATATGACGAAAGCGTTTGACTATGTGAATCATAAGATTTTGCAAAAAAAAATGTATGGCTACGGAATCCGAGGAAATATGTTGAAACTTTTGGAGTCATATCTGGATAACAGATCTCAGTGCACCGAAATATCACAACTCTGTCCAAAAAGCAATTTATTAACCATTTACATATCTCAATTAAGAACTTTAAAATACGGAGTACCTCAAGGTAGCGTGCTGGGGCCGCTACTTTTTTAAATATATATCAACGATCTCCCACTAGTCATATCTCAAAATATGGTTCTTTTTGCAGATGACAGTACAGCTGTTGTAAAGTGTACTAATCCTGTCTATTACGAAAATGATATTAATGATTGTCTAAAAAAAATTATTAACTGGCTTAATAGCAATAACCTAGTAATTAATTTAAACAAAACAAAAGTAATGCACTTTCATCAAAGGTGTGAAAAACCTCCAGTTCACGTTACATATGAAAAGTCTAAAATAGAAGATACAAACAAGGCAAAATTTTTAGGTATAACGATTGATAGTAAACTAACATGGAAACCACATATCGAAGAAATTTGTCTGAAATTAAATAAATCTGCTTACGCACTGTTTCAGCTGTCAAAAAATGTTAATACACAGACATAGATAGCGTATCATGGATTGGTTGCATCAATTCTGAGGTTTGGTGTTATTTTTTGGGGAAAAAGAGTCTGAAAGAGAGACTGTTTTTAAAGCACAGAAACGATGTGTTCGATCTATGTGTGGCTTAAAAACTACGGAGTTTTGTGCACCCCACTTTAAATCTTTAAAACTACTTACTATGCCAGCTATGTACATCTACGAGACTGCCTTGTTTGTTAAAACTAATTTACACCTCTTTCAAAAAACTTCCGATGTAATAAAGACTCCAATGCGTTCTCAATACATAAATCAATTGTGCGACATAAAATGCAGAACCACTTTGATGAAAAAGAGTTTTTTTGGAATGTCTTCGAAAATTTATAATAAAATACCCGATAGTATAAAAATATTTCCCCCAATCAAAGTTTAAGAAAGCTCTCTCCTCGCTATTAATAGAAAAATGTTACTATACTGTTCCAGATTTTATAAATGATCATTTTTTAATATTTTTTAATTTATTTTGTCTTGTTTTATTAAGTTTTTAAGTATTTTAGTTTTTAATTACATTGTACCTTATATTTGTACGCCTTCATGGCAAAACATAGCGCCCAAATACGTTAACCTAACACCTTTATGTAAATACCTATGTTTTACAAATAAATATTCTGATTCTGATTCTAATATACGTATAATTAATGGTGTCAACTTCTTCCCGGGCTATATTTTTCACACAGATTAGCAACTAACTATCGTTTGTTTTTAACAAGATGCTTGATTGTATCTGATGCAAAACGATGCATGGCCGCTTCGTCTCCTTCTCACTTTTAAACATGCACAGTAGCAAACATTTTAGCCAACTAGCCTAGCTTTGAGAATACCTTGAAAAATTTCCCGAGAGCGATATAGTCGAGGCCATCAGAACAGTTGAACACGACGCATTGTTTCGCCACGGCTTTAGCCAGATCTTTGACGGTCTCGGTTTTGCCGGTGCCGGCGGGGCCTTCCGGAGCTCCGCCTGTGGAAACCATGTTTTCTGATAGTTGAAGATGTTTTGGGAAATCATGTCAAATACGTAAACAAAATGTATGTATGCAGCGCTACATAGAATCCTGAAAATGGAATCTCATGGCAGAGTGCTGATCAGAAAAAATATGGAGACGAAATGTGTGTCATGGCGAGTTTTTTTTTTGCCTAACGTAGTACAAAAGGGGCACCCAGTGTATTCCACTGGAGATCCTGAAGGCCCTAAACTGCCGACCACCATGGAGATATTACCAGGAAAGTATTCATGAGGATTACCGCAGGAAAATAAGATATTTCATACGAAATTAAATAGTAATAAGCCCGGAAACTCACCCAAGTTAAGATGTAAAGCGCCGAACAAGGTCCTGAAGCAGCGATCGGTAAGCGGCGTGACGACCAGCCTGCCGGTGTTGCCAAGGTACTCATAACCGTACGCTAGCATGGAGTTGATCATGCGGGTCAAGCACTGCCAAGACATGTCCTCTTGCTCCTACAACGTCAAGGTATAATAGACGACTTTTACCAGTTATTTACAACGCAAAATATCGTGCACAAAAATCACCACACTAATGCTTCTAAGAAAATATTTGATTAGTGGGAGTTGGTGTGTCTTAGGAATGCGAAAATCGAAACGAAACAGTAGCCCCATACTTGTTATGGCTTGTTATGGCTTGATATGGGTAAAAATCCCAGCCATTATTGAGTTATAAATGGTGTCACTAACCCCACTTTGTTTCATATTTTTAGACATAGAGTTTAATAACTAAGGTACTAAATATATGCAGGGCTACAATTACCTCCCAATAGTATCGTATCTGGGAGAGCCAGTTAAAATCATTGTCTTGCTGAACTTTAAGATCTATGAGCTGCAAGAGTACGTCTCTTGCGTGGACGTCTAACACCACCAACGCTCCTGGAATTACAACAAGTCATGTATTTCGGGTTGAACATCCAATAAAAGCAATAACTATTATACATGCTATCAGAAATATCGATAATAGCTGGTAGTCACTGGAAACTATAGGATGAGATGGATTTTTTGTTAAGTTACTAGGTATGCAAAATTTAACAAATTACCCATCTATGCCTTTATCATCGTATTCTGTACATCAAACTATGTAACATTGACCAAAAATTATTGCTAGCCAACGACTTTTATTTTTGGTGTGTAAAAATCGCTGTTTACGGCAGTGCGAAATGTTACGCACGCAAAAAATTGTGCTTAAGGCTGCATGCAACGGTTCAAGATTTGTAGGGGTATTTAGAGCTATAAATCTCATTTAAAATGTTTTGTAAAAAAAAAAGGGGATTTTGACCTTAAATATCTCCGTAACCAGAAAGTTCCCAGGTATAATCCAGTAAAAAAAAGGAGGAACAAAAAGCTCACGGCTTTGTTAAGCTGCTATAAATACTCGTTATACAATCCTACCTTCTCGTGGAGGGAGTTATTTTCAAGAACCGAATGGCAATTCACTCTAGAAGAAGCGGTATGGTGGTGACAAATATAAGCATTTGCCACTACAGTTACAAATCGATGACAAGCCAAATTGTGTCCAGCACGCCAGGGTCATGACTTAAAGAAAGAGATAGTGGCTTGCTAGACACAATTTGACTGGTCATCTATTTTATGACTGCAGCATCCTCTTGTTTGTGTATCCATAGATGACCCCTCAGTATCAAAAAGTCCTAATAGCAAAACGACCTATAACCAAAACGCTTTAGCAAAATGTCATAATAACAAATCGTCCTACAAGCAAACAGTATTAAAAACAAAAGAACGGGAATGGTACAGTCAAACTCACGGATTTTGTTATTTCGTGGTCATACCACACATAAATATATGACATTTTAAAATGAATCATTTTATTATCTACCGCTCGAGGCTCTAAATATTAAAATAATATAAACTTTAAAAATATAAACTGGTCTGAAATATGTTTTTTCTTTAGTGTTATTCACTTGTAAATATAGTTGCGATAGGTACTACACGACACGGTTTTTATATTTATTTGTAAGGCATAGCTATTGCCAAGCGACTCCAGCAACAGCTGCTAATTAAGTGCCACACATTGTTCCATTTTCTATCTCCGAAGATTATGAACGAAGGTCAGGTTATTCTGGCCTCTAAGCATTTTAAACGCTACCTACGCCCCCGCGAATTTTGAGAGACGCAAATTTCCATTCACCTGCACCCTTGACGACGCAATAAACGTGGCATCTACTGGGCCCAAACAGTTTAAGCAATATTGATGTACATCGAAACGAAAAGAAGAAGAAGAAGAGCGAGGTGTTTGTATTCATTACCGTACAAACTGTTTTCTAGAGTCGTTACGAACCGTCTTGCCAGGAGACTTGACGAGTTCCAGCCACCAGAACAAGTCGGGTTTCGAAAAAGCTCCAGAACCGTAGACAACACCATATATTAAATACTGTTCGATAAGTTATACAGAAGACCGAAGCCGCCGTACATAGTATTTGTGGACTACAAGAAAGCATTCGAGTCTATGGAAATTTGGGTAGTTCTGACCTCAAACACAAATACAAATATTTATTTTACATTACAACGTGGAAAGACATGCCAAACATATTGGATTCGTGCAGAAGCAACAATACTTATTATACATATAAATTGGACAAACCTAAAACAAAACGATTACGAGGGCTGCACTAAAAGTATCGGGAATGGAATATTTCCACTGTTCCTGTCATATTAAAATCTTTTTAATTGAAAACTCCTTGGTTTTAAAAATCGAATATCATTTATTTATTTAAAAAAAGATTCTCGGTCTTGTCACAAGGTATTGTCAAACTTGTTTAGTCGTTGAGAAAATGGAATTGACTCGAGAAAATTCAAGAGCGATGATTTATTATGACTTTCGAAGTGGTTTAACACAAAAGCAGTGTGTTGACCGGATGATTTCTGCATTTGGTGATGAAGCCCCATCCAAAACCACAATTTATTGCTGGTTTGCTGAATTTCAACGTGGACGTTTCAAGCTCAGTGATCATCCCCGTCAAGGTCGTCCAAAAACTGCAGTCACCCAAGAAAACGTTGATGCTGTGCGTAAGCTGATTGAGGAAGATCGACATGCATGAGTCAAATACAAATAATCTTGCATGAACAATAAGGTGTAAAAAAGTTGTTTTCCCGATGGATACTGCATTCGCTCTGTGAAGAGCAAAAAGCGGCTCGCGTTACTTGGTGCATCAGAACTCTCGAAAGATTCCACGCAGGATCCTCAAATGCTGTATACAACATCGTATCAGGTGACGAATCCTGGATATACGCGTATGAACCTGAAACAAAAAACCAGTCACGAGTTTGGGTGTTCGAAAATGAGTTAAAGCCAACAAAAATTGTTCGTTCACGGAGTGTTGCAAAAAAAAATGGTGGCCACGTTTGTCTCCAAAACCGGTCATGTTACGACTATTCCTCTTGAGGGACAAAGAACGGTTAATGCAGAATGGTATGCTAGCATTTGTTTGCCACAAGTCGCTTCTGAACTCCGTAAAGAGAACTGCAACCGCCGCATCATCCTCCATCACGACAATGCGAGTTCTCACACCGCACTCAGAACAAAAGTGCTCACAGCTCTCCGTGCTCACAGTCGCGAAGCAGCTCACGGTTGAATCAGCTCGCGTCAGCCGCTCCTCCGTCCCGCAGTCCGTCGAGTGGGAGCTCGCAGCAGCCTCTCCATCAGCCCGCAGCCCGTTGCGAGGAAGCTCGCGTCGGTTGGTGTTTCTCCCTTCTCACGTACATACATTAATGAGTTTCATACATTTATGAGTATTTTAATCGGACCTCTCCTGACTTAGTACGTGCGAAGGGTTTCCGGCGGCAGTGTCTCACGCCACGTTTATTAGTTCTATGCAAACCGTCTCGAACTCCTCTCGTAGACGCAAGTGGCCCTCCCACTTGCGTCTACGAGAGGAGTTCGAGTCGGAGGTGATCGAGTGAGTCAAACACTTTTACACACACAAGATGTTTGTAATAAATTCACTGAGAATAACTTTTAGGAAGGTTTATATTTAAATAGCTTTTAGAAAAACATAGAGTAAGAAAAAGTACGAAAAGAAAGAAGCCAACAGAGCGAGCCAGAAGGGCGTGTCAAAAAAACGAGTCAAAAGACGGAATCAAAAGAACCTGGTGAAAAGTAACGGTTGCCTTATATAGCCCCTGGCCGATCGTTCTAGAAGTGACTTTTTAAGTTCTCAATCCAAATACTTCTTAATTGGTTATCGGCCAGGAACAATAAAGATGGCTTACAGTGAGAACCTGGCTTAACACTAGTTTTACGATACCTTTACAATAAAATAGACGACCTCTTAGCTCTATACCATAGAAAACGAAAAACTGACAGATGACAATGTTAGATACAAAATGTCACAACATTCAATAAAAGGAAAATAATATGAGATCACATGAAATGAGATAAATGGATGTGGAAAATAGACACCTCTGTCTATTTTCCACATCCATTAGCTACCTCTAGCTAAAGGTTTGCTTTTCAGCAGTACAACAATATCAGATGAACAAATGTAAGTTAAATGAGTGTCATACAATTTTCGTAAAGACTTTAGTACCTACTGAATCATAGAAAGAATTGCTGTGCACAACAGCTCCTCAGGTGCAAAAATACATAAATAGATAATAAGATGTGTTTTTGGTGTAACAAAATACCACATGTTTCACTTCCTTGATTCCCGAAATTTTCAGTGCCGCCCTCGTAGTACTCTTTCAAACAAAAAACTAGTAAATGGAATCAATGCATATTTGTTAAAGTTATGCCAGAACACAAATACGGTCCCTACCTACCGGCGAATCAAGCAATAACACTTTCTGAAATTGTTTATTTTTTTCATACCTAGGTTCTACCTATCAAATAAATGCTTTGACCCGTGAGGATAAAAACCGATAGTAATTTTTCAGTATTACAGTACTTTACAAATTTTGCAGGGACGTTTTGCAAATATTAGGTTGGGGGAAAAGTCTTTTCGCATTATAATATGTATGAACTTGTAATAAAATCTCTCTCTTTGGCTATACTATTTGTATCTGGCTGGTTTTGGTATCATTGAAAGTTTAAATTATAAAGAACATAATTCCAAATTCAAATTTGGAAAATGTGTGATTTTTATTAGTTTTTCATACTGTCAAGATTAGTGAATCTAATGAAGAAAATCGATACATTTTAAAATTTTACTACAAAAAAAGGTAAAATGGCAACGCAAGCCGCGAAAAAAAATTGCGATGTTTATGGACCTAGTGCAGTGTCTGTGAGAGTAGCACAAATTTGGTTTAAGCGTTTTCAATCCAGAAATTTTGATGTCAAAGATGCACGTCGCTCTGGTCGCCCTATTACGGATAAAAAGGATGCCATTTTTGAAAAAGTGGAGTAAGATCGGCATATCAGTAGTTACGACATAGCTGAAGAACTGGGAATTGACCACAAAACAGTTTTGGCGCATTTGAAAAAAACTGGGTACACAAAAAAGCTCGATATTTGGGTACCTCACGAGCTCACTGAAAGAAACCTAATGATCCGTGTACTCATTTGTGATTCTTTATTACGAAGTATTGAAACCGAGCCATTTTTGAAGAAGCTGATAACTGGTGACGAAAAGTGGATCACGTACGACAAGAACGTGGTCAGGCTTCACAGACTGTTCGCCACAGTCCGTAAAGCCTGACCAACCCGGTTTAACTCGCAACAAGGTGATGCTGTGTGTGTGGTGGGATTGGAAGGGCATTATTAATTATGAACTGTTACCACCAGGCAGGACCATCGATTCTGAACTCTACTGCGAACAACTGATGAGATTAAAGCAAGAAGTTGAGAGAAAGCGGCCGGAATTAATCAACAGAAGGGGTGTGGTTTTTCATCATGATAACTCTAGACCTCACACATCTTTAGCCACTCAGCAAAAATTAAGAGAGTTTGGCTGGGGAGTGTTAATGCATCCGCCTTATAGTCCTGACTTTGCACCTTCAGATTTCCACATGTTTCGGTCTCTTCAGAATTCTTTAGACAGTGTCAGGTTAACATCAAGAGAGGACTGCCAAAACCACTTGTCGCGGTATTTTGATCAGAAGTACCAAAACTTCTATAGCAATGGGATCATGTGATATGATCATGATCATGACCTACAAGATAGCAAAAAGTTATCGAACAAAATGGTACCTACATACTTTAGTTAAATGTAAATAAACGTTAAAAATGTTTTGAATTTTCTTTAAAAAATGCGAAGAAACTTATTCCCCAACCTATTAGGATATACTGCTCGTAGGACGTTCTGCTAATAGGACATTTTGCTGAGTTTTGCTATTACGAGTATTTGCGTTTAATACTTTTTGATACGGAGGGAAAATGCCACAGTAGTTGGGTATTTACCTAGTGTGATCCTGTTCTGTAAATTGAGCTGACCGCGCACCAAGTTAACTATTTTTGATATTTGTACATTACACTTATCCC
This sequence comes from Dasypolia templi, assembly GCA_963555695.1. Classification (NCBI taxonomy): domain Eukaryota; kingdom Metazoa; phylum Arthropoda; class Insecta; order Lepidoptera; family Noctuidae; genus Dasypolia; species Dasypolia templi. The sequence goes on from OY743152.1 coordinate 7,069,928, forward strand.
AATATGTCCTCATAGCAGCAACGTTTATGTGAATGGCTTCTGTTACTTCTAATGTCCAGAAAATCATCGCTGTACATTGTACCTATACATAAAAGATTCTATTTAAAATGTAAATTTTTCATCCTGGATCGCAGACAAAGTCGCGAACAACAACTAGTGTGAAATAAAAGCGCCAGTAGAGACTATAAATCGCCACAGAGTAACGTCTGTATCCAAAGTAGGTAAGATAAGTTGTACAAATGTGCATTGTGCAATCAACATATTTTGTAAGATGTTGTTATTTTTCCTTGGGTACCTTTATCGTTGTCATGGCTATAGACTATTTTGATACCTTTGAATGAGATGGAATAAACCATAATTTAACATGTAATTTTAAAAGACGGTGTCTAATTTGGGCGTTAGCAATGTCGATTTTGAAATTGCAGATCGGACTCGACGCTTGCCTCGAGGCAAGCGTCGAGTCCGATCTGCAATCATGTTTTCCATGAAAACACCCCAAATTATTATGATAATGATACTAACGGTTTGGCCAGGCCAAACGAGCACCCACTCGTCTCGTTGCCGATGCAGATAGTCATTGTATGATTCGCCCACTACATTATGGACAGATACTTTCATCGACGTTTCCAATTCCAGCAGCCATTTCTCTACCTGTAAGGAATAAAAGGTAAATAGAGTCATAAATATTACCGACTATAGAGTCCACAAAAGTTAAAACAAAGGTAGAGAGCACTACGTCACCTGTCCTCTCGCGGCGGCAGTATTGATAGTCAAAGTGAGCGACACAATCTCTCCTTCCGAGGATCTCATGTGTGTCACCACCAAGTCCTCAGTGAATGTCAGTCGCGCCATACCTTCGAAACATTTCTTGAGGTGAGGTTGTACACTGTTCAAATAGGAATTAGGGAATTTAATCGATTTAATCCAAACAAGTAATATTTACACTGTTTGTACATTTAGATGCAGCTAATGCAGACAGATTTCGGACTGAAAGGCTAAAATGAGAAATCTTTATTTCAAAGGTTCAAAACCTAGTTCATTAATGTATATTTCATAAAATCCAGAAACTACTAATTGTGAGTGCTCCTTTAGCACAGGTGCTTTTACCTAGTGCAGGAGCTGGGGCTTTAATTTGTACAAATTTATATGCCAATTTAGTATTTATTAATTAGTTAATACGTGGGACACAAAGAAAGCTTTGCGAAAATAAAAAAAATCTTCTATACGTTTTTTTATAAAAGAACCCTCCACTAGCCTCTATACAAAGTTTCATGCGTCTGGACCAGTTTTCGATACACTTTTTTCAGTCCGCCGTAGACACCTCGTTTACAGCTTGCTCGAACGCTGACAGCGCATCTTCCGGCGACGAAAATTGTCTCCCTTTGAGCAGATTTTTTTATTTTCGGGAATAATAAGAAGTCACACAGTGCCAGGTCAGGGCTATAAGGAGGGTGACCCAGAAGTTTGACCCGCGTGCTGTTCAGGATGTCCCTCGTTTTGGCGCGGTGTGCGAGGGCTCGTTGTCGTGGTGGAGAAGTAGCCCGCGGAGCCTTGTGTTTGGTCGCTTGTTGCTCACAACAGAGAAAACTTCCGCCAAGCATTTGATAGTATCTCATTCAGTGCTGATGCTTCTTTGGTCCCGGAAAGAAATTTACACCAAGTTGCCAGTCACATTGAAAAAGCTCACGATCAAAATTTTCCACCCGCTTCTAGATCGCTTCACTTTGGTAGGCGTTGATTCGTTTTGAAACACCCAAACCGTCGACTGGCTTTTCGTTTCTGGATCGTTTTGATAAATTCAAGACTCATCACCGGTAATGATGGCGTTAACACGACGAGACGAGCCTGCTTCAAATTTGTTTATCATATCATGGCACCATTCCACCCGGGCCTGCTTCTTGAGCATCGGTGAGGTTGTGCGGCACCCAGCGTGAAACTATCCTCCTCACTCGAAGATGCACGTGTAGAATTTCGTGAAGGCATCCTGATCTAACCTGCAGCATGTGCTGAATCTTTTGATACGTAACTGGCCTATTGTCTTGGATTAAAAGTTTCACTGCTAGCACGTTTTCTTCCGTAACAGCCGTCAAAGGGCGACCACTTCTTTCTTCATCCCCAAGGTAGTCCACCGCGCTTGAATTCGTTACACCAACGATACACGGCTGCTTTAGAAAAGGCCTTCATCCATGAATGCCATTTGAATTCTATCGTACGATTCGTCCGATTTCAGGCGACACTTGAGATCGTAAAAAATATAGCGCGAAAATGTTCCCGGCGCAGGATCCATTTTTTTATGAGACACGATAATTTAAAATAGCTCGCTAACAATGTGGAGGGAAATTTTGAAATTGGAACTTACCTATTTCACTTAAAAATAATCATATTTTCAAAATACACTATAACTGGCCAGTCTCTCATACATAAAAACTTTTTTTCGCAATATGTTCTGAGTGGCCTGGTATGTTGCACTGTGGACGAGACCCATTCATATCACAAGCATACAACAGTTTCAGGTATCGTATGTATCGTTCAATTCGCGCGATGATCAATAGGACACCAGGTTGCAACGCTTACTCGCGCGATGATCGCGCATTCGCGTTCTATTAGGACGATGCCTCAGCACAAATTCTTAAATAAATAAGATATTTACTAAATAGACTGTGAGTGCATGTATCAGGCGTCACAAACCTCTGGATCTAGAATCATGAATTTTGCACAAGAGTTCCATAAATAAAGTCACACAGTGGAAGAATTTTAAAAAAGTATTCTATTTAAAAGGGGTTAATAAAAGTGTATGGAAGTTACGTTAGTCATTTTTGAAGTTCGTACTTAGACTTCTTTTTAGGTTTATGTAAAAGTTTGTCGTATCATCGTTTTAGGATAATCATCCCCTAAGGCTCCTGAAAAGTTGCCGATGGAAAATCTCAACGGGCACACCGCTTGTGTAAAAGAAATCAGTTATAAACGCACCGCGTAGGGTCCTTAGTTTCGGACAGGATTTCAAGCAGTTCGTCGTTGGAGAGGAAGAAGAAGCGAGGGAAGTACAGACGCTTCTTCTCCAGATACTGGTTCAGTCCGCGCTGGACCATCTCCAACAAGTTGTTGGACTTCTTCAGTCGGTCCAACATCTTCTCTATCTGGATGACGTCAAGTACTCGCGGCTCTGCGAATGCGACCTTCATTATCTCGCGCCACATCTGTAAGCGCATTTTTATAAATTAACACAAATGAATAGTTTGGGATGCTGTAATGGGAGGCTGTAAATTTAGCATTCTAGCGTAAACATAATTTTGTTAGTCAATATTGTAGATAGGTATACCTACTGAAATTCTCTTACGATTTGCGACGCTGCAATAAAATATGGGGTAAGTCGACGTTCGCTTGGACGTAAAAATATCGCGGCGGGATTTTATGTTACTGGATTTTTTACGCTCTGCTTAGCGCCGAGAGTTGAAAATCCAGTGCGTGACAAAATCCTGGCTGTTTGAGTACTTTATGCGGCCTACCCAAATGTCCTTTCTTTTGTATTGTTCGTCGAATTGTTGAGCTCCTTAGTTCTGAGTTGAGCTGCAAGATGATTGACAAATGTGTGAACTAACTGGATAGGTCCCATTCGATCTGTGTAGTTCTTTCCTCAAAAGACCATTTCAGACACCAGTCTACATGGTCTTCACATGACCTGACCAAGAGTATGTCTGGACTTAATAAGAGACTCTCCTGACCTTGTCTTCTGAGTTTGTTTCGGCCTTTCTTCTCAGAGTAGTCAGATAGGAAACGCCGATCTCATTTAGTTTTTAAAATATAATCGACGTGTAAAAGTGTTTGTACAAACCTACTTACAGAAATAAAATCATTTATCCCGCCGCGATATTTTTACCTCCGAGCGAACGTGGACTAAAGGCTCCCTCCCACAAAACAGGATCGACGCGACAGCACGACACAAAGGCACCTCTCGTCGCGCGACACGCGGTGCCCTTGTGTCGCGCTGTTGCACCAGTTTGCTGGTTGATATTTATCTAATTTTATGACGAATTTTTTGTGCCGAACTTGGTAAAACACTTGCACTTTGTAATAATTAATTTATCAAAATTACAATAAACAAATGCCGCTTCAAATCAGTGCCTTAAACATGCAGCAAATCAAGTTGATATGATAACGGTAAGGTGACTTTCAACTTCAAAACTATATTTGAATTCAAAATTAACAAGTTTGTAGAACCCAAGTTCCATTCCTACCCAAAACTTTTTTTTATTTTTTACAAACGGCCAATCAAAAATCACTTTAGTCTGCATTAACCTAAAGTAGATGATTGATTAAGTGGCACTTCGTATAAATTATCTAAGATTGGGTATCCAAGCAGGTATAGCACGTTGCACCGGTTGCACGTTGCTATCTTTATTTACAGGTACTCAATTTGGTCATGCCTTATCAACAGCACTGAACCGTCGTCCTTCTTCTGGGATCTGCTGCTGAATATCGGGTGACGAGAAGATAGGCTCCAAGTACATCCAAGTAGCTTGAACTTTCAACCACTCGTCTAAAATCTCTTGTAGAAGAACCAACTTGCCCTCCCAGTCACTGAAGAAGAACCAAAATCAATGGAAATAACAATAGTGTGTCAATAAAATAAGTATATGCTACTATTCGTTCCTAACTGTTTAATAATATAACTTTAGAAGACTATTATTAAATAACAAAACGTACTGAATAACTTCCTCAAAGGGTTTGATATACGGTGAGTTCTTCATAGTCTGAGTCTTAACAATATGATCATCTAACAGCAATTGAATTTCGTCAACACTTGACAGAATGTAGGTCCCAGTGTCCCTGAAAGTTTTGAAATAACATACCGATAACGATTTATTTACATTAGTAACAAACTACGTTTCAATATAAGAATGAAACAATGTCCTAAGCCATAATCAAAGTGAATGCCTACTTGTAAATGAGAATCTCGAATCTGAGGTCGGCCCATTCCTTCATCATCTTGTCCAGAGACCTCTCGAGGTTGTTCTCTTTAGTGGCGGCTTCCGATATGCCCTCGAACTTGTCAATGTAGTCACCTAGGTTGAAATCGATCACTTTCTCTAGCGACAGTTCCTCGTCCACGACAATGGGGAATCCAACGATTTCTGAGATCTTCTCCCAATGACGCAGCTTCATGCCTGGGTTCCCAAGTGTTTGTATGATTGGCATATTGTCCTTAAACTCATCCATTTTTTGGCTGAAAGTCGTTCACGATCATTTAAAAAGTCCCATAAGGCAAATAAATATTTAAAAATAATAACACAAACTACCTCACAGAAACTGCGAGGCGATGAGTCTCTGGAACTTCAGCGAATGACTTTTCCAACTTGTACACAATTTTATAGTAATAACTGACGTCACCTTCAATATCCTCTGGATCAAAACTGCCAACCTAAAATATTTCAATTATTTGAAGTTATGTACGGCAACCAGCAAAAAAATACGATTAATTATTCTGCCTGCTCTGCCTCGATGTACTTTGTGGACAATCAATTACTTTAATTTCTGTCACTAGTATAAGTTCTTCACACATTCCAAAAAAAAATATATTCATCACTCTCTTCATCAAACATGAATCATCGCAGTAATATAACAAGACAATCGATTTCCTTTTAACTTATCTATTACTGGCGCGGCTGGCGCCGCTATCAAAATTCCTCTTTACTAATTTCACATCAAAACAAATCATTTATTTGCTTGAATATGGGTACCTAATACATGAGGTGAAACATTTAAAAAAAAGTTCTTACTTTATTCTTCATACATACTATCTCTAAATTCTCATGTAGTGGCGATGAGAATTTTGAGATAGATCTGTCTTCTTCAGGAATGACATAAAATTGTAACGTATAATATGTAGGACTCATGAATTAAGATACTTACTTTAGAAGTCATCCAGGTTTTATGTTTCTCAAGGAAGTCATACCCTGCATCGAATAGTTTCTTAAACGGCACCAATTTATCGTAAATAGCCTTCCTCTTGGGATACTGTGACAACTCCCACCCAAACGACATTTCTTCTTCGTTAAACTGGTCTATCTTAGTAAGGGCGTTTGATAACCTGTACGCAGGGGTAAATACAACATAATAATAGCCAAGCTATATCTGAAATACTGTAAAAGCTGTTCAAATCCGGGTTTTAGAACAATTTTAGACACGAGCGTCAACCTTACGTAAGTAGCAACTGTGAGCCCCGATTAGGTATTTCGGCTCGGAGTTGCAGCCTAATTGCGTAACACATTTTCGTAAACGATTACGACTAATCTGTTGTTTTTTGATAGTTCAACGACATTCATTGCGTTATTTTCATTGAGCAGATATTTATATCGAACTAAAGAAGCAATGTATTGGCAATCTCTTTCAAAACGATTCAGATTACGATTGATTGTGTGTTACACAATTAGGGTACTGGTTCACTTGCGCGAAAGACATTTTCGCGGACCCACTTACGCGTAAAGATATTCGCGGACCCACTTACGCGAAAAGATATTCGGCATGGAGTTTCGCGAGATGGACTTTTGCGCGAAATACAACAAGAAACGATTGTGGTCGAAAGCGCACTTGTCCACGGAGACGGCCATTTGCATATGACAAGAGCATTTTGATCATGACGCACTTACACGCCTTCTTGCCACTTCTCCTGTTTTATATATTTCTATTTCCGTGCCCTCTGAATCTCATTTCGGAAACGTTTTCGAGCCACCGTTCTTTTATACAAGTGTCTTTCGCGGAAATGTATTTCGCGCAAGTGTCCTGCTACCTTTGGGCTCACGTGTATTACGCGTAAAATGGTTACTACTCCTTGGCCCTATACCACAAAACTTTACAAGTCTACAATAAAAAAAAAAATATATATGCGTAACACTCATATGTTACAACATGAGTTACAATTTACTTTCTACAACTGTCGTATTTTTAAAAGCGCTTATGTGAATTGTCGGGCTCGTCACTGTGTGCTTCTGGGTAACACGTATGTTCGAATTTTGACTGGTTTTCTGTGAAATTGTGTTTATTTTGACTTGTTATTGTGTTTGTTTGTGTGTTGTATCGTTGTTTCCTAATGTAAGGTTTGTTTAGTGTTTGTTTTTAACAGTATTGGTCACCATTATCCATATTCATTATGAATATGAATAAAAATAAACCCCCAGACCCTCCAGATGAAATCCCTACTACCCCCATCCGGCTTTTCTCCATCTGATCCAAGTCCCACCCCTAACCCATAAAGCCAGTTTCAAGATGTGGTGGTCTGTAATCTGTAGACCCAAATCCTTCCATCCCAGACTAACATTCGTAAACGTCACGGTTCTAAAGAGGATGTTCCTAATCTTCCTACTAAACAACCGAGAACGACTATAGGCCGTGTCCATTTTTCCCGAAAGCAATCTCAACATAATTCTGGAACTACTCTACACCCAGTTTCATTAGGGCGCTTTTTAGCAAAAATCAGAATATAATCTCTCTTTAATATTGCTGTAGTCAAGCGAATTGGTATCGCATATTCGGTTGAATTAACATCCCCTCAGGATGCAAACGGTTTTATGTCAAATATTATTTTGGGGACAAATTTATACGAAGCTGTCATCCCGTCTTATAATAAAACCCGTATGGGCGTTATTAGTGGCATCCCTACTGAATAGGGATGATGACAATTTTTTTTTTTTATCTCTTGAAATTGTTTGTTTCCACATAGTGCAAACAAAATTACAAACAGTGAAATAGCTTGAAAAATTGCCAAGTTATAAACGTTTTAAGATAGGTGATAGACAAGGACAGCACTATCGTAGAAGTGACGTCACGACTGTGTAACTTCATACTAGCGCCGTACATTGTCCGTACCGTGCGACAAGGACGGGAATAATCCCCTCCAAAAACTTTAAAGCGTGTTTCTTCTTTATATTTACATAGATTTAACAGATTTTTTCGATTGTATCATTTTTACTATGCCTACTTTGAAATTACATTATTTTTATGAATATTTCTAATATCAGTGATCATTCCTATTGTCAGAAGAGGAAGTACTGACATATTTAAAAGTTCTAGTAGGCTGTGGTCCAATTATAAAAGTTAGGCGATTCAACAGGAAGGTTAACAGAGACGGTTTAATTGAATTCAGACCCACAGAAACTTGTTTCATCACATTTGATTGCCCAGTTTTACCAAAACAATTTTTTTATATACATCCTTAACTGTAGAACAGCATATTTGAAAGCCCACCATTCAATGCCTCAAGTGCTGCCAATTTGGTCATGTAGAATCCCGTTGTCGTTCCAAACCCAGCAAGTGTGGCAATGATCACGCCGGTGATGGTTGTAGCATTGCTGAGAGCGAAGCCATCTGTGTGTTGTGCTCTGGAATTCACTTTGCAAATAGCAGAGCCTGTTCGTAGTACAGCAGGCAGAAGTCAATTAAAACAATTAAGGCTGAAAAAGTAATTCTCTATTCAGAAGTAAAACCGTTCCCATTTCCACTAGTAGTTATGCAGAAATAGCTAAATCAGACTCAGTCATACCGTTAAACTGTGTTTCTTAAGCCAAAGACCCATGCTCCCCTTTCTCCGTCCTATGAAACAACAGCTCATCAGCAGTTTTCTAGCACCCCCCAATCTTCCCAGCCTAATAGCTGTGCTCTCAATAGTCAACTTACAGAATCTCCTGAAAACTTGTCTTCAATAATTGAACTTCTTAGTAAACTCCTGTTAACTTTAATGTCTTCATCCAATAAAAATCAATTACCGTCCAACGTTGATTCTTTACTTATTAACTCACTCTCATCCCATAATAATGACTCGGTTAGTGTTCCTTCAATGGAATGTGAGGAGCGTGTGGCATAAGAAAAACGAGCTCACATTTCTTCTGAACAAATACAAACCTTTGGCTTGTTCTCTTGCTGAGACTTGGCTAGTTCCGAGTCTTAGTTTTCATTTACCTTCTTTTAATTTTCTCAGATGCTACCGATCTGGTGGCCATGGCGGCTCGCCTCTCTGCGTGTACAGTCGTGTTCCACTTGTGGCTGTATCTTTGCCTTCTCTAGGTGATGATATTAGCGTTGTGGCCGGTAGGGTAGAGGGTTTAACCCTTCTACCTGTTTATACTGCCCACCCTCATCAAACTAATCTCCTATTAATAAAACGTATGTTAGAAAACATAGAGGGCCCTGTACTTGTTATGGGGGACTTCAACTGCCATCACTTTAGGTGGGGTTCTGAACGTTGCTACTCTTTCGGGGAAGGATTTATTGAAATCTTAGATGACCCTAATTTGTGTATCCGTTGTCCAACTCGCAGGTCTCTTCCTGGAAAGCATAAGACCTGTGTTGATCCCACATTTTGCACACTGGATATCGCAGCATCGTGTCATTGGGAGTGTACCAGTTTGTCGCATGGCAGTGACCACTATCCAAATATAATATATTTGGCTGAAAAAATATACTTAGAAAAATCGAGCCCTCCACTCTTGAGGTATAACTTGTATATTCCTGATTGGGCAAAGTATTCCTTATTATTGGAGGACAAAATTGATTCACTTCCAAATTTAGTTTCCCTCGATTTTGATTATCTTAGTCCTCTCCTTGTGTCAAACTGCGATAATAACTTCATTTCTGCCATATCAGGTAGAGCTGACTCATGTTTTCCTGTTAAAAACACAGAACGTGGGAAGATTCCTCCTCCACCATGGTGGGATCAAGAATGCACAACAGCCATAAGGGAAAGGGATGATGCTGAACTGGTGTATAATGAGGCGACGGTTAGCGATAACCTCAAAGCATTTAATGGGACCCTCGCTTAATCTAAATGATTGCTGCAGAGGAATCAACGTGCCGGTTGGGCTGACTTTTGTGGGTCTCTGTCCCCCGCCACTCCTTTATCAGTAGTATGGAAGCGATCAACCTGAACTGGATGTTTCCCTTTAATTTATTCCCCCATCCCGCGAGAGTCTGCCGAGCAGTTCTTTGATAAACTGGCTCCTCCGTATGTACAGTAGCGCTCATAAGTCCGTAAGCAATCTCACAAAGCAATATATTGACGCTTCGGTTTCACTTACGACCTTACTCTTTTAGTAGTTTCTATACTATAGATAACACACTCACTTTGTCTGTAATTGATAGTAGTTCATAATTACAACTAACTTAACATAATATGGCGTGCTAGCTTGGTCGTTACCGTGTTTGGGTAGGAGCGATTATGGCGAGCCCTGAGTGTGAATCTCACCTACGCCTGTGGATTAAGCCAGTTGCTCATAAAGTGGCTCTTATTACACCGCTTTTAGGTTCATAATGCAGTGTATTAAACAAGCGTGCTTTTTATTTTACATTACCGCACTCGTGTTTTATTTTTAACTTTTCTTTTTGCTTTCATCTCCGTAAAGATTTTTTTATGTCTAAATACATAGAATATTCTTATCATCTCCGACATGTACCCCAAGAAAATTAAAACAACGAAATTATTATTATTAATAATTTATACTTAGAAAATTTTACAGTTTGTGTTATGTCCAACTGTAAAAATGGCAACAAAAACTGTTCGGTTTCATTTTGAGAATTGTACTTTTACTAATTGTTTCAATAATTAAAGATAATAACAATACGAGTCCGTTTTTTTCCTCGCAAGTGTGTTTAAAAACGTCGTGTGACACGCGTGTGCATTTATCATTACCCCGAAGCGGTTTTGTTCGCGCGAGCTGTGGGCGAGCGAGAAAAGGGAGCCGAGCGAGAAAAGGGAGCCGAGCTGGAAAAAGAGCACCCTTGAAACACAATGTACTATTATTGTATTGTTTTTGATATGTTGTTAATAATACCTTAAACGATTTTTTTGTTTTGTTTTAATAAAATTACTTGAAGTGGTTCGAAAATCATTTGATACTTGTCTCGTTCATCTTGTTTACATAAATAATAAAAGTTTGTAGGTAGACCACAGAAAACTGAGTAAATTGTTTCGATTTCTGAGAGGTAGATGCAATTCGTTACGATAGTTCGGAGTGTTCTGGACTACGGATCTTTTCTTTTAAGTTCCTGCAACAAGGGTGCTTTGGCAACATTAGACAGAATTCAGGTTAAGTGTCTACGTATCATATCGGGTTGTAAGAAGTCCTCACCAATTAACGCATTGCAGGTAGAGTGCGCAGAACCATCGTTAGACTTGAGAAGTCAGTATCTAGCATCGAGATTCTGGGCTAGTCATCATCAAATCCTCTCACCCTCTTGATCAAAAAGTGGATGACTTGGATGTTGTGTGCCGAAGTTCAAATTATTGGAACCATAAAGACGTACCTTTGTTTTTTTTAAATTTAGATTCCCCCATTATTCAGTATCAGAAACTTCCTATTTTAAATTTTGACTATGAAATTAGATGCTTAAACTAGATATTTTCTACAATATTGGCTGGAAAATCAAAACAGTCTCCTTCGGCGGACTCTATTTTCCATGAGGCGTTAAATTTAATTGCTGCGGTAGAGGTCCGTTAACTTACTAACCAACATAGTCAGTTGATAAAATCATAAAAATGGAAGCAGCGTATTACTTTATGATTTCGAATATCGAATTTTTTTGGAAAATTTTGGACGACTTATACGATTTAGTACGACGACGTCCTAAAATTTCCTACGATTTCTTTATGTTTGAAATCAAACTAATTCAAATTTCATTCGATGAGAAATTACGGCCACGTTCATGCCTCTCGGTGAGAGGGAGTGGGACGTAATCCTCCACGTGGGCCCAGTGCGTGTCTAGAAGCAATGTCATGCCGGTTTCCTTACGATGTTTTCCTTACCGATTTGAGAGCAGTTGGCTGATGAAATAATTTACACAAAGTTAAGCGCCTGTCTGGGTTCGAACCTAAGACTTACACCCCGTAATTCGCTATCGTTACCACTGGCCCACCACTGCTTCACCACACCGACGATTATCTTCGCACTGTGCAAGTGCATCCAAGAACAACCCCCGATTTGTGTAGGACTATTGCAGGATATGAAAACAAAGATATTGGATTATGGGTTTGAGTGGCTAAAGTAAACTGGTTATCTAAGACTGGAAATATTAATAGGCAGGGGGCGCACCAACGTTTTGACGGTGAGTTGCTCACTCAATAATGGGCTCCCGAGAACGGCTAATTATTATTATCTCCTCTATTTCCTTAATTGAATGAATGAATGAATGAATTGCACCGACCCCAGCATGGTTTGACCAGGCTCGAGTAATCGATTGAACCTTGAGGTTCATTCGATAAGAAATCAACAATAATCTCATATTTTATGGTGCTACAATGACCATGGCATATCAACCAGTAGACCGGGGGGTGCTAAGAAAATAGGGGAGACGTGCCCGTTGGATAGGAAAGGTTTTATGAGCCAACGGGATATGCATCCTAAAGTAAGCCTTGGACTAGTGGAGAGATGGTTGATATTTGTCTGTGGGAGGGGGGCATCTTTTAATGACGGTGCCGCAAGGTTAGTTCGGGTCGAGCTTCGCCGGTGAATCTATTGGCCGGTTCAATTGCTTTCTCGGCTCTTTTTTATGTCATATCTATGCTTGGTTCAATGTAGCTGTTTGCACTGTCTTCGTCCGAGGTCTCGCTGCTATCCGTTTCCGGTTGTTTGTATATCTCGCTGGCAGCGTTCTTGACCTTGTATCGATCTTCAGCCGTGTCCATCCAAAAGTTGGTTCCCTTGTCGAAGTATTGTATGTCCTGTTTTAGGTTCTCGTTACATGTGTAAAAAAGGTCGGCCGACCTTCCTGCATTTGGTTTTGTCCTACATTGTTGCATGCAAAAGGTGTGGTTTGCGGCGCCTGAAGACGAGTGCCAGGTAGCATATCCTGTGGTTCTTGACTCGTAATTACAGTTTTTCCGTCTAAGATTTAATTAATTTTCTTTTGTTCAGCCTTATTTCTATCGTGGTTAATCAAGTCTCTCATGATAACTCGCTCAAACATTCTTTGAGTCTTGACCTGTTAGCTTTAAAGTGAGTGTCGATACTTTCAAACTGTATATCATGCACTGACGATCACCATTCGATACATAAGTCTGGCTAATTTCCAGTCCATCTTTTTTTAATTATGCTTTTTCTTTTGAATGCAGATTTTAGGAATGTGCCTAGGTATTTAATTTCACCAGCAGCCTAATTGCGTAACACATTTTCGTAAACGATTACGACTAATCTGTTTGATTTTGACAGTTCAACAACATTCATTGCGTTTTGTACATTGTTGAGCAGATTTTTTTATTGAACTTATGAAGCAATAGATTAGCAATCTGTTTCAATACGATTCAGATTCCGATAGAGTGTGTATTACGCAATTAGGGTACAGATGTCGGTATACTTATTCCATTAAGGGTCACGTAGGTCGTTTTCTGTGTAGATATGGGTTCCCTAATTAGTATTTTGGTTTTAGTTTCGTTTATTTGGAGGCCTACACTATCTAGAAGGGATGTAATGTGGTTTATGATACATTAAAGTCCTTCGAGGTCATCTAAAAAAACACCACGAACACCATAAAGTGATAACTAAAAAAAATTTAAAAGCAGTTTGACCTTGACATATGTACCGACAATATGAAATTTTACAAGAACACACTCAAACGTGACTAAGCAACTGTTTAAATTTTGTTGTATTATTTAACGCGAGTCTTTGTATACGGCTAGTTTAAAAAAAGTATTGTCAGTGAACATTGACTTTCTCAGTTTAAAAATGCATTCAGTTATGCTTTGACAAGTGACCGATTTATGAGTGAATAATACATAACTCATTCGCTGGCGTGGGCTAACTTGGCGTTATTTTTTTTAACATCGATGTTAATTTTAATGACTCATTAATTATTCCGATCCGGTCCGATTATGAACAGTTTGGTGAAACTAGGTTAAGCTATAACCTCAATATCTAACCTATATTCACTAAAGACAAATAAAATGTGAAATACTTACTGTAAACAAACTGCCCTTACATAACCTTAAAATCACTTACTTTGGAAATTCATGATGGAAACTTAATGTTTATGGTGAAATACATCGACTTATAAAAAAAATTTAACACTAAACGTGTCAAAATAAAAATTGCTTCTAAGTTTCTTGAAATAGTAATACACATCTTATTCGGCTGAAGATTATAAACAATAATTATTATAAATAATCGTAGCGGTTTGTTATCTTTACGTAAAATATTAAAACGAATAATTATGTTATTTTTGTTATCACTTGTAACGCATTTTTTTATTCTTAACCCTTTATTGCAATACCACTATAAAACCTACATGTTTTTTTTTAATATTATAATTATTGCAAACTATATATTTTTTTAATGGTAAGAAACTGCGTTACATCTTATGAGATCGGAGTCTAAGCCGGCTGCTTCTCAGTCCAACGCTTGGCGCCTACTGCTACCAGCTCATATAAGATTATCTCGAGCTTTTAGCAATGCCTTAGACCGTGTCTAACAAATATATTTTTGTCTCATGTAGTGCGATCGAGTATGCGACTTGACTTCAGTATGTGAAGTGAAAAACTGCGAGCTCTGTGGTGTGTGTCGTCTAAACACATACAGTCGTACCGCGAGTTCACAGCAATACGGCTTAACGTGACACTCCATTTTTGAACGCTTACTGTTCGCGTGACCCTGTACTTGGAAAGCATAATCCACATACGCGCATAAGTTTCTATTGTTTTCCTTAAAAAACGTTATTTTTATATGATTTTGCATGACTTACTTTTCATCCAAATGTCGTGCCCGCGAGACGTATTTCGGCAATTCATTGATGTCTCCCCAATACTGAACTTCATTACATTGCAATTCATAAACTTCCAGATCATCAATGAACTTGGCAATGCGAACCTAAAAAAAACGTTAAACAATAAACAGTTACTTCAAGTTCTATGAAAGTACCTCCAATCGGTAAACTGTTACCAGAAGTAGCTGCTCTAATAATAATTAATTGTTACCTTCAATAGTTCTTGGTACTCTTGCTTTTTCTGATCACAAATGGTCTTACACTCTTCTATTATGCTAGGCATGCGAGCATACCTGAAAGTATACTAAAACGCTTAAAATGCGTAGTTACAGTCGCCATTAGATATATCGTAGTGGGCGAGATACTCAAATATTTCGGAGCAGCAATACACGAGGTAAAAACTCACGCTATATTGTGCATGTCGATCTTTGATTTTGTCATGACGTACGAGATATATTCACAGAGCAGATATAGAGAGGAGGTGGCCTACGCATATATTTCTGATACACCTTCCAAAATCAAACCTGACTGCCTTGTTGGTATAGTGGTCGCAATCGCTACTGCTGAGCATGAGGTCCTGGGTTCCATTCCTAGGTCGGGCAACGTGTTATTGGGTTTTTGTATCTGGAATTTCTCAGTAGCAGCCCGGAGTCTGGATTTGTGCCCGGTTGATGGCAATAGGCACGCCCCCTATTACATGGGACAGAATGGAAAAAAATGGAAATGTGGAAGTACAGGTAAACCTCTGCCCAACCCTTCGGGGAAACTAGGCGTGATGTTATGTTATGTTAAGATCAAATGTGAACAATTTTTTATTTTATTTTTATAAACTTCATGTACAATAGTGGTACATAGGCGGATTTAATGCCACAAGGCATTCTCTACCAGTCAACCTTTGGGTTAATTACCTATATGCTGATAATTACAATGATGATTTGACCTTTATTTGATAAAACCTAAAAACATAGGCGATCTTACTTTCCCATCTAAAGACGTTATAAATTTATTTACACACCGAAATACTAAAAGAAAGCAGCATCCGTTGCTTAAGATGATTTGTGTATCACGTTATAATTGTAGAATACTACAACCTATTTGGTAATTAGCTTTCACGTGCGAGCTCTTTTGACAAATTCGATACCTCTAACTTCGTTCGATATTTGGTTTTTTTGATTTTCTATATTCTGAACTTCTTGCAATTGTTCTCTCCGCCTCTTATTGATTCATCGTAAATTTACTTTTGGTGTTTTTTATATATTTTAATCTTAGTTATCAGCTTTTCCTAACCACCATGATTCCCTATCGCGTAGATAATAAAATAATAATAAAAAATAAAAAATACGGGATGATGGTCTGCATAAAAGAGACGTAGCTAATGAAGTTGGGGTTGCATAATCACTGCTGGGACCCAGGCCTCCTCTCTGTGAGAGGGAGTGGGCCGCAATCCACCACGCAGGCCCAGTGCGGGTTGGTAGATGTTACATGTCTTCGAATTTTTGGTTCTAAGAACCAAAAATTGGTTCATGCCGGTTTCCTCACGATGTTATCGTTCACCTGAGTTGTAATACCTACATTATTTGCATTAAAATGTATTCTATTCTTTTCTATTCTATTCTACGTTTTTGAGAGCAGTGGTGGTGGTGGTGGTGGTAAATTTACACAAGTAAAGCGCCTGTCTGAGTTCGAACCTGCCACCTACTTGGTCGCGGCCGTTACCACTGGGCCACCACTGCTCTCAGTTGGGGTTGCAGTAAGTATTATTTTACTATAACAAACATAATTTAAATGCAAAGCTTATTTTCGATCATGATAAAATCTACTATAAATTTATTTCAGAGAAACACTGTGCGTCGATGGCTGGAGAGCTGGAAGCAAGAAGATGCCTTGACGAATCACGTATTATTTGGACGTCCGCGTTCTACGACCAGGCTCTGAGGCAGGACATGACTATCATAAATAAAGCTCACGAAGAAAGATTCATAAATAACATATCATAAATGACTTAGTTTGAAAATGTATACCAAGTATCGAGCAGTACCTACCATACGAAGGTGTCTAAAAGAGAGTGGTTTACGAAATAGAGTGCCAGCAAGGAAGCCGGCACTAACTAACAGACACAAAACTGACAAGTTACAATTTGCAGCTACATATTTAAATCACAATTTTGAATCAAGAGATTTTTATGGACGAAAAGGTGATCTGTTCATCGGATAATGGCAGAATTCGTTATACCAGACAATACGCTACAATATCGACAGAATGGGCGTATTACGATTGGGTTTTGGGACTGGATGTGTAAGGATAGCCCAGGGGAGCTGGTAGAAATTACAGGTCGTATGGATGCGGTGGATTACAAAGAAATACTTGAAGAGTCGTTTCTTCCAACTGCCAACGTATTTAACCCAAATGAGCACATAACTTTCATGCAACACATAATGCTTGGTACATAGATTCATAAATAAATAATTTATTTTTGACCAAACACTTGTACCCATTTCATAAACGTGCCAAACTGCGTAACAGTTTGTCGGCAGGAACCCAGCACATGACCACAGAGATGTGCTGACTCGTATAAAAATGCCTGCTAAGAGCCCCGATCTCAACCCCATAGAAAAATCTATGGGGGTAAAATGGTACAAGAGTAGGACGGAAACCAGTGTCGCGCAAAAGATGCTTTATGACGCCACGCCATCAACGTTTGGGAGTCTTTTCGAGGGCGAAACGTATTGAAAACCTTGTTGGTTCCATGCGAAGACGATTGCAGAATGTATTAAACGCCAAGGGAAGCTATACGAAGTGCTAACTAAAAGTTTTTTATTAATAAAATAAATGTAGTGTACATTAAACGTTTTTATTCACCTAACTCGTAATACTTAAATGCCCTTAACATAAATAAAATAGCTTTTATGCAGTTTTCGAGTGCGCTGCTTGTAAACTTATACTTTTCATATTATAATCCACAATAGTTGCCAACATCATTTGTAACAACTTAAAAAGCAAATAGAATAACGAATTTATACTGTGCGATACAGACATATGATATATTTTCCATAAATATTCCGATCTTTTTGATCATCCTGACAGCCTAGATACCTTTGACGTTCTGTGCTTTCTGATATTTTACCTCGTTGTGTGTTTCGAATTTATTGAAAAGTCGCTGCTCTTGTATTATTGACAAACTGCATGATGTGATGTTATTGACCAATAATGGTGCTCCGAAATGTTTGAGTAGATATATCTGATAGCATGGCCGGCCTGCACAAAGCAGTTAATGAAAAGTCAATACTTGCGTTTGTTGTTGTCTAAGCACATAAAAGCAAAGAAATCTTCGTTTTTGTCTATTCTTCCGTCGACAAAGGTTGGTGTTGGCTACACGTGGAGGTATGCGGTGTTTTACAGAGATTACGTTTAAGTAGATAGTATACCTTCCCTAACACTAAAGCACAAATATCTAAGTGGCTGATAGACATACGAACAAGTAGGTACGAGTACTACTGGATGCTTGATTACCTTTCCTGCCTATTTTTAGCACTAAACGCTCGTGTACTTAGCCCACGTTCGCACGGACGTATAAATACCGCGGCGGGATTTTATCGCACACTGGATTTTCAAAGCTCTGCTTAGCGCCGAGAGATGAAAATCAAACAGAGCCTTGCAAACGTGGGCTTAGGTTGACGCAAGGGCGAGTAAGATGGAGGAAACAGTGTCCCAGGGCGGGGTGATGGTGGCGGTGTCCTTGGACATCTCCAACGCCTTCAACACCCTGCCCTGGAGCTGCATACGGGAGGCACTGCGTTATCATCGGGTGCCTCTCTACCTCCGCCGCATCGTTGGGGCTTATCTGGCGGGGAGGTGTGTCACCTACATGGGACGTGATGGCGGAAACCAGCGCCAAGTGTCGTGTGGTGTTCCACAGGGATCGGTCGTGGGACCGCTCCTGTGGAACATCGGGTACGACTGGGTGCTGAGGGGCGAGCTCCCGCCGGGCGCAGACCTGACGTGTTACGCGGACGACACGCTGGTCACGGCCCGGGGGAGTTCGCACAGGGAGGCAGCGTTGCTCGCGACGGCGGCGGTCTCACTCACGGTAAGCCGCATACGGCGCCTCGGCCTGGAGGTGGCCCTCAACAAGTCGGAGGCCATGGTGTTTCATGGCCCCTGGCGGGCGCCGCCGGCCGGATCACACATTGTGGTCGGGGGGGTCCGGATCGCTGTCGAGCCCACCATGAAATATCTGGGATTGGTGCTCGACAGCCGGTGGGACTTCGGACCCCACTTCCGGCGGCTGGCGCCCAAGTTGTTGGGCGTGGCCGGGGCGCTGGCAACGCTGCTTCCCAATTTGGGGGGCCCGAGCGCCGCTTGTAGGCGGCTCTACGTGGGGATCATGCGATCGATGGCCCTTTACGGGGCCCCGATCTGGGCGGCTGACCTGACGGCCGCCAGCATCTCTGTGCTGCGAAAGCCGCAGAGAGCAATGGCCGTCAGAGTCATAAGGGGGTATCGCACGATCTCCTACGAGGCGGCTTGTGCACTGGCCGGATCCCCGCCATGGGACCTAGACGCGAAGGTGCTCGCGTCACTTTATCGGTGGCGCGAGGAAGCGAGGGCGCGGGACGAGCGGCCGATGCAGCGCCATATGGAGCAGCGTCGGTCGCAGCTTCGCGAGGTCCTGGTGGCGGAATGGCGGGACAGGCTTTCACGCCCTACCGCCGGCCTCGTCACCATCGAGGCGGTCCGGCCAGTGCTCGACCTCTGGCTCGGGAGGAGGCACGGCTCCCTGTCGTTTCGGGCGACGCAGGTGCTCTCGGGGCATGGCTGCTTCGGGAAGTACCTGTGTCGCATAAACAGGGAGCCGGACGCTCGGTGTCACCACTGCTTCGACTGCCGGGAGGACACGGCGTGGCATACGCTGGCAGAGTGTGCCGCTTGGGAGGAGCCGCGCCGTGCCCTCATCTCAGAAGTAGGCAGTGACTTGTCGCTGCCGACCGTAGTGAGTTCGATAGTCGGCAGCGCCGAGTCCTGGGACGCGGTGGTTTCCTTCTGCGAAACAGTCATCTCGCAGAAGGAGGCTGCGGAAAGGGAGAGAGATCTCGTCCACTCTCCCGATCCGCAGCAGGCGCACCGGGCGCAGGCGGAGGGCGGACAACGCCCTCTTCCAGCCCCCCTAAATGGGTCCAGGGGCGACGGATTCGGGGACATCCGTCGCCCCCCAAACATCAGGAACCGAGAAGGCGGCGCGCGTAGTGTTCCTCGCGCGCCGACCACAGACGTTGCGGGGGGAGTACACCTCACTCCCCCCGCCCGAGACGGGGCCCGCGCGAGCGGGCCGGCACCAGCCGGGGTTGTGGAAGAATAATGTGTTCCCGCGACCCCGGCGTAGGTGTGAGATGGAACACCGGGGTGGTTTTTAGTCAGTAAGAGTCTGACAGACCCCTCTGCCCGCCCCAGGGCGGAGGACATCCATGAGGATTTTCCACCCCGGGAACAAAAAAAAAAAAAAAAAAAAGGGCGAGTAAGATCGTCGAGCCATAAGTACCTAAAGAAACTGGCTAGTGCGTCTAGGCTCCCCTCAAACAGGCGCGACGCAACAGCGCGACACGCGGTGCCTTTGTGTCGCACTGCCACGTCGCGCCCGTTTGTCGGATCTTTGTATCGCCAACTTTAAAGTAGCCTCACCAGTGGTAGGTCTGGTTGTTAGATTTGAGCTCTAACGGCGTGAAGTTAGTATAGTCTCCCAAAAAGACAATGTATTTCATAACATTGCGTAGTTTGTCCTCCATCTCAGCGAGGATGACATCCTCCACCTTCTTGGCGTAATCCATCAGCTCCATGAGAGCCGCTGTGTCCGCTGGCGGAGTTAGCAGCGTGTTGGCTATTGTGGCGTATTCCTCGTAAATTCTACAAAAAATAAGAACAAGCTTAATCTTAAAAACAAGATTAACTAAATCCTAATAATATTATAAAAGTGAAAGTTTGTGAGTATGGATGGTTTGTTACTCTTTCACGCAAAAACTACTGAACGGATTTGAATGAAATTTAGCACACATATAGTTTATAACCTGCATTAACACATAGAGTACTTTTTATCCCAATATTCCCACGGGATCA
Source organism: Dasypolia templi (assembly GCA_963555695.1). Lineage (NCBI taxonomy): Eukaryota > Metazoa > Arthropoda > Insecta > Lepidoptera > Noctuidae > Dasypolia > Dasypolia templi. The sequence continues at coordinate 7,090,775 of OY743152.1, forward strand.
AGATTTATGCGGGTGAAACCGCGGGGCGCAGCTAGTATGAATATAATATGCTAGTAAATAACGTGATAATTTTTAAAACTAACGCTTTGGTCATCACTTGATAATCATCGGTCATTCTTCTCAACAACGTATTGGCCAACTGAGTCGCAGCTACACGCAACGAGGTAATGAGCTCACCCCGCTGCATTTGAAACATGCCGATTACGATAGTTCCCTCAAGTTTAGAAGGGATCTCCCGTGCCAAATCAACGTATTTCACAGACTCCTCGCAATATTCCTCAAAAGTTTTCTCCGGATCCGAATGAAGAAAATCTTCCACTATACCTTGAGACTGTCAAAAAAGATATTGTTAATAATGCAAACTGTAATATTTTGTATCTTTTTAATGGTAGGTACACAGGGTGTTAAAAGATCACATAGCCGTCAACTACGCATTCTGTCTGTACACATCAAACTAAGTAACACAAAAATAATTGCTGGGAAACGAAATTTAGTTTTGGTGTGAAAATCGCTGTTTACGAATCGTGCGCAACGTAATGCACGCAAAACACTGTGCATACGGGTGCATGCAACGCTACAGCGGTATATAAAATAACACTTATAACATCAAAAGCTTGTACTCATACAAATACGTCCGTAAAAGATTGAACTTTGACCTTTAATATCTTCGAAACCAGAAGATTACCAGTTATGGTCCAGTACAAAAAAAAATTAAAATGACGGAGAGTACAAATCACTGTCAGCTTCGTGAAGTATCTTTTTACACCGTTAGTTCTAAATAAAATCACCTCGCCGTTCAATAAACAGATATAGTCATCAAAATCTTGAACTCTTAATTCGGGACCTATTCTTTGCTCGGCAATCAATTCTGCTATTTGTTTTTTGTACATTTGTACTAGCTCCTTGTCTATGATGGGCTGAAAAAAGATCAAACAATAAAAATAAGTCATGTTTGAATACTGAAACATTGACATGACTGGCTCATCGTACCCTCAGAGTGGCTCTTGTAGCATCCGTAAAATCTTGGTATAGCAAAATTTCCAGACGAGGTGACTGCCGACACGCATCGATCAAAAATTCGTACAAAAGACTCAACTGATCTTTGAACTGCTTAAAAGTGGGATCGAACTCTATAGCATCGTTTGCAAATCCCAAATTTATTATGAAGCCTTGATTAGTTCCCTGCAACGTAGGTATTTGGTTAAAAACTTCGTGGTGCTTGAAAACTACTTAATTATTCTTCTTTCGTTATAAATCTAAATTAAAATATGTCACAATTATAGAAATATATTTTTACTTTCAAGGGAAAAGTCCTTACCTACGAAACATTCAGTTATAAACACGTAGGATTTTACGTATAGTTTCACGCTTAGGTATATTGCTTAAACAGGGTTACAGGTAACTCGACGTTTTCCTTTCAGGACGTCATAGTAGGGTTAAAATACAACAAATTATGCCACCAAATGTTCTACCGAAAATCAGTAGTTTTTGAGTTAGTTTTATTACGAAAAATCCAATTTAAAAATGATTTACGGAGCGACTATACTGGAATTTAAGTTATTATTATAATTGATGCCATAGCAATATCTTTGTTAATTATTAAAAGTTCAAAAATGCTTAAAACTTTGACAAAAATCACTTATTATACATTTTTATTTTTGTCAGACATAAATTACATAAACATTTGGTGTCTTGTACCTACTTAGTTTTTTTAAAGTCACGGACACAGGGCATCATTATAATATGAGTCATGGAACTGCACCCTAATTGCGTAACATACTATCAACCACAATCTGAATCATATTATAGATATTGCTAATCCATTGCTTAAAATTTTCCAAAAATAAGTCTTCTCAACAACGTAAATAACGCAATGAATGTTGTTGAGCTGTCAATATTAAAGCGATTGCTACTGATAGTGTGTTACACAATTACCCCGCTGTTTAAGAGCTATTCCAAACAGTTGCAGGATAGTGATGTTCTTGAATTTTGTTGACCCTATTTCTGTGTCTTTAATTCACCACACAATCTTCACCTTCAAAAACTTCACGAAAATCAATTTTGAAAAAAGAAAATATAATAGTCATAAATAGCCACCAAGATTAAAAAGATAGTCGCATTATGATTCCGAAGTTATAGTTTATGTTAGTGAGAGTAGTTGAAACATAGGGTATTCAGATCAGTAATCAGATCTGAATACCCTATATTTCACTGTTGAACCATTCAAGTATCCCTATGACTATTCAACATTCAGAATTTCAATTCATGACGAATGTTAATTTATTCAGAATCATCTATTCGAAGTGACTGTTGCATTCAGATTGAAATGAGACATCTATTCAAGATCGTCACCTACATGGTTAAAAAAAAAAAAAAACGCATACATAATCAGTTACTAACGACTGATTGTTTACATAACAAACACATAGTCATTCCCGTGAAGGAAGTAGATCATATTCTTTTCTACCCATCATGTGCCTCATCATGCCAAAAAGTTATAGTTATTAATTTACATCAGAAAAGAGCATATAGTATTATGAAAAATTACTTATAAGTTTATTTTATTTTATTTGCTAATTGTCTTATTTTTCTAGTGCGTGAACAGGCTCGTGACTCGTACGTACATTTTATTAACAGGAGTGATAGAAATAAAGCAACTGAAATATAATTGATAGTTTATTCATATTTTTTTATGCAATTTGCTTAAAATATCCTTAACACATCTATAAATATCATCATTAAATACATTCCCCACAACATGTTGGGCACATATATTGGCACTACAATCACATGGTAAATTTGTGAACTCTTCAGCGTCAAAAACTTGTATTCGTATTATTTTACTACGATGACCCGTTGACGGTTTCTGTATAAACGAGTACACAGCATCACTTCTTCGTCTTTTATTATTACTATTAGTGTTGTTACTATTGGTGGAAGGCGATGTTTCATCAAATTGAAATGGTTTTTCTCTCTCCAAATAGTTGACCACTTTCTGACGTAGGGTTTGTTCAGCAGGAATTGGTGAGTATGAAGAATTAGTCGGGAAAATATCGCTGGACATCTGAAACAAAGAAATAGATATTAATTAAATAATACTTAATACAAGAATACGAAGACAAATGAACTATCCTAGAATATAGATCCCTGTGAAAATATTTAAAATTTATTTACATTACACATTTTAAGTTTTTATTAATAATTTAAAATATTTTCTAATATTTTACTTACCGACATCGTAGAGCAGATAAGACGATTTGAATGTGATTTTTGGTATCTTGGATTGGTTTATATACAAGTACGGATTTAAAAAATAATAATAAAATGTCTCACTATATGATTCAATTTAATCTTGTTTTTATATATGTAAAGTAATCCGAAACTGACGGCTCCTCTTGTCTCCATATGGCTAGGAATTTGGACACGTGCACAAAGATACATTTCAATCTACAACAGACGAGCGTTATAACCGCTGCGTTTTATACGCTTAATTCATTGAGCGTTAACATGGGTTAAAATTTATTATATTTTTAATAAGGTTCAAAACTTAAAGATAAAAAAAAAAAAACAAGCTTATTCTTATATACCGAAATATGAGATTCCTACTTGTCATATCTCCACTCCGCCACATGTCTAGGAGTTAATGCGAGCGTGCAAACCGCAGCGTTTATACCGTCGTCATCAAAAAAAAAACATTCAGCGAAAAACAACAACCTTCAAACATGTTTTTCTAATTAAGTATAAAATTCCCTATTATTGATTTAAGTAAGTATGTACATAAGATTAAAAATCACTTATCATTCGTCTTTTATAAAACGCTGTAAATTTAAAACCTTAACCGCTACGATTTATATGAGTATGCTCGTGTACACAATTGATATTTTTTGCCGAGTATGCAGTTTTACAAATTTGGATTGAATGACGTGATTTTAGGCCTATAAAAACACTTCGCAAATTAGTCTCCGACACAATTTCTCTCTGGAACGAATCCTCTCTACAAGGAATCAACGCTCCGAGCTCCTAATCAAGCAACCTGACTAAGCAACAATCAAGAATGTAAGTACAAATACATATACATATCTAACTATTGAATGATCAGAGTAATGTATTAATTTATATAATCGAGTATTAAAATGTTGACCCTCAGTACTTTTATAGTTAATAGTTAGCACGCTTAGCTCAGAGACTGAGTGATGGTTTTCTATGCTTCAAGTTCGATTCCTGCATAGATGAAATGCTATGTATATTATTCATCTATTAAAATAGATTTTTTCAACACGGTCAGCGTAGTTGCTGGCTTTGTGTCCTGGATTCCATTCCTACACCAATCAAATGATATTTTTATCTGAAAATTATTTAACTGATCGTAGGATCAGTTCCTTTTCAAATGTATGAATTATGAAGTTAATGGATTGACTGCAATAAACTAATTTTTTTTTTTTTTTGTTCACAGGTCGAAACTACTCAGCAACGACCTTTTCCTCTCCAGCGATGACTCTGAACAAGAGGCAAGGCCGAAGAGAAAGACAGAGGAAAGAAAAACGAAACGGGAAAGGTCCAGCAAGTTGAGTGAAGAGTCAACAAGCGCAAAAAAATCTAAGCCGATCATTTCGCCAGTAACACCGCCAGCTCGAGTTACAGCTGGTGAATTATTCGGTGACGACAGTGATAATGAAGAAAGCGTCACCCCAACACAGAGATTCCACAAGACTGGTAATATACCACCACTATACTCTTATTTCACTAGAAGGATGGCTAAGGGATACTCTCGACAGATAAGCGAGACTAAAGAAGGAAAATTTTATGTAGAAGTGAAAATTTACAATACGGAGGAAATAAAAAAAATTATGCCTATAAATAGATGGCGCTCGGCCATAACTACCATTAAGATGAAATTAGATGAAAATAAAGAATCTTGGGCCCACATAACGGAGTTTGTTAAAGCAACTCAAAAGGACTTTAAAAACTGTGCTATCACCCACATGGGTGCCTATGATACTTAACGTCTTTATTTGATTAACTAGCTGTCAGTCAATATTAGCTTAGGTACTTACTACAGATTGTATTTCTTTTATTCATATTTACATAATATGTTTTATTAATAATTGTACTAAGTATATTTGATAAGTATTATACTGTAATATTAATCAATATTATATAAGTAAGTAATCTCGTCATTGGTTTTCTTTTCACAGTTACACACCTCAACAGCAAATCGAGATCTAGAAAGTCAATAGCCTGTCATAAATGTAAAATTGAAATACCAGAAAATCAGTATTCCTATCATAAAAGAACGAATATACATAAAGCAAATTGTTTATTGAATACTAAGTTCACAGATATTCATATTATTGCAACAGCATTCAAAAACAGAATTATGACCTACAGATTGAATGTCACTCAGGAAGACGAGTACCTCGGTTTAGAGGTGTTCCTGGCTGATCATCTAATAAATATAACAGAATTAATAAATATGTCACTTAATGAACACAATTGCATAAAATTGAGTTTTGAATTGTTCGCCTATTTTATGTTATCAAAATCAGACGAACAACAATTAAAGTCGTTTAATACTAAATATGAAATTATATATAAGAACACTAATTTGAATGAATTATTAACCAAAGTAGTATATAAACTAAATAATAAATTAACCGAGTTCCAGCACTGTCAATCTGGTTGGACATTTGTTTCTATGAGTCATCTCGAAATTAATATAAACAAGTATTCCCCTATGAGAGGAGGGTCTTATATAGAACTGCCGTTAGCTGTTAGTCACTCGAAAAGTTGTATAAATATTAAAAATAAAGATAATTGTTGTTTACTATGGAGTATAGTTGCTGGATTATACCCAGCTAAAAATAATGTATGCAGAACAAGTTCATACCCTCATTATACCTCTGTTTTAAATATTGAGGGAATGTCATTTCCTCCTACCATAAATGATATTAAAACGTTAGAAAAAAATAATAGCAACATCAGTTTAAATATATATGGTATGCAAAATAATATTGTGACTGGACCTCTTTATATAACACAAAATCGAAGAAAAAATCATCTGAATTTACTTTACATCGAAAAAAATTCTATCGGACACTACTGTCTAATTAAAGATTTAATACGTCTAGTGCGTCGTCAAGTGACTCGTTCTAAAGGAAAACTTTATTTATGTGATGCATGTCTACAACTATTTAGTAATGAAAATAGGCACAAGACTCATAACTGCTCCAAGATTTTGACTATATTACCTGAAAATAATTCTGTACTAAAGTTCAAACATTACGAGAGGCAGCAAAAAATTAATTTCATAATTTATGCTGATTTTGAATGTATGCTAATAGATTGTAATGAAAGTAACTCTTTTAATACTCAGAAACTAAAAACACATCAACCTTCATGTTTCGCTTATTATATTTGTTGCACACACGATGATAAATTAAACAAGTTTGTCACATATCGAGGTACAGATTGCGTGGAAATATTTGTTAAATATTTAATAAAAGACGTTAAATATATACATAATATATTAAGTATTAAAATGCCAATGACTCCATTATCAGTAGAACAAGAGATAGATTATCGAAATTCGACTACATGTTACATATGCAAACAATTATTATTGAATGATAAAGTCCGAGATCATGATCATATTACATCTGAGTATCGTGGGGCAGCGCACCCCCATTGTAATTTAATGTATAGAGTTTGTTCATTCATTCCTGTTGTCTTTCATAATTTGTCTGGATATGACTCACATTTATTTATTGAAGAGTTAGTAAAGTATGAAGGTTCTATTAATATAATACCGAAAACTAAAGAAAAATACCTTTCAATAATAAAAGTAATAAATACGGAAAAAAACAATCATCCTATACAAATAAAATTTATTGATTCCTATCAGTTTCTTAGTTCTAGTCTAGATGCATTAAGTAAAAGTTTGTCAGAAAACGATTTTTTAAACTTATCAAAAGAGTTTACTGATAAAAGACAATTTGATTTAATGCGAAAAAAAGGTGTTTATCCATATGACTATATTAATTCTTGGTCTAAATTTGATGAGACGAAACTTCCTATAATGTGTTATTTTTATAACAGTCTGTGTGACAAACATATAACTAATGAAGAATATTTACACGCTCAAACAGTTTGGAATATTTTCGAAATAAAATCTCTTGGTGAATATACAGATTTATACATAAAATGTGATGTGCTTTTACTATGCGATATATTTGAAAATTTTAGAAAAACAAGCTTACATTACTATAAGTTGGATCCCGCTCATTATGTAACGTCACCGAGCTTAAGTTGGGATGCAATGCTTCTATATACCGGCATCGAACTTGAGTTGATAAGTGATTTAGAAATGTACGAGTTATTAGAAAAAGGAATTCGTGGTGGGCTAGCACAGTGTTCTCTACGTCATGCCGTAGCAAACAATAAATATTTACCACATTTTAATGAGCTCGAACCAAGTAGTTATTTAATTTACCTTGATTGTAATAATCTATATGGCTATGCTATGATGAAGAAACTTCCTATCAAAGAATTTAAGTTTTTGAGTCTGAAAGAAATTAGGAAGTTTGATGTAAATGATGTATCAGATGATAATGATTACGGTTATATTCTGGAAGTAGACTTAAATTATCCAAATTATTTACATTACAAACATAAAGATTTACCTTTTGCGGTTGAAAAAATTGTACCTCCTTATGGGAAATCAGTGAAATTGGTTGCAAATCTCTATGATAAGCAAAATTACATACTTCATTATGTTCACTTGAAAGAATGTTTGAACAAAGGTCTGATTTTAAAAAAGATTCATCGTATACTTAGCTTCAGACAAGAATGCTTTCTCAAAAAATACATCGATCTGAATACTAGTCTTCGTCAAAGTTCCAAAACTGCTTTCGAGAAGGACTTTTTTAAATTGTTGAATAATGCCATATTCGGAAAAACTATCGAAAATAAACGAAAGCAGGCCGATGTAAAATTAGTAACAAAATGGATAGATACCAGAAATAAAACAAATAAGTATCTTGGTGCTGAAAAATTGATATGTAGACCAAATTTAAAAAGTATATCAATTTTTTCTGAAAATTTCGTAGCTGTAGAATTATACCGTGAAAAGGTAGTTTTAGATAGACCTATTTATATTGGATTTACTGTTTTGGAATATTCAAAGCAACATTTATACCAATTTCATTATGATTTTATTAAAAATAAATATGAAAACAATGCTGAGTTATGCTATACGGATACTGATAGTCTATTATATTTAATTTATACAGATGATTTTTATCATGATATGTCTGATGATCTTACCAAGTTTGATACCAGTAATTTTGGAATGAATAATCCATATCTTATACCGCAACTTAATGCTAAAATTCCTGGATTATGGAAACATGAGGTTGGTGACGATTTAATTACAGAGTTTACCGGTTTAAGAGCTAAATTATATTTTATAAACAGTGTAAAGACTGAAATTAAAAAAGCCAAAGGTGTTTCTAAGTATGTAACTTGTAACTTAAAATTGAATGATTACAACAATGTACTGCTGACAAATAAAGTGTATAGGTGTAAAATGAATATGATAAAATCAATTAAACATGTTTTATACACTCAGCAAGTAGATAAACGAGTTTTAGAAAGAAACGATGACAAAGTTCAAGTATTACAGGATCAAATTCATACATTACCCTGGGGGCATTGTGATTCTATGTTTGTAGATTATTCCAGTGATGTGTAATCTGTAATTGTGTATAATTTTTATTACTAATAGTAAACCATTTCACGCTGTTTGTACACAAATTAGAAAATTGTTACTTTGTTGTAAATACCTATTAATATAAAATTACTGTTTAATAAATGTTTAATAACTATGAGCATTATATTTTAATTTCATTTTCATTCAATTTCATAAAAACATACCACCTTTTAGTAAAATAGTATACATACTCAGGTAATTTCTTATTACCTCACATCTTATATACGCATGTCATTTACATTTACCCTACATTTTCAAAATGAAGTTCATCAAGCAAGCACAGACTTTAGAAGTTAATAATATAAAAATAGAAAATCAATCATGTAAAGTGAAACATAGTGGACTCTTACCAGATAATATTAGATGTGTAATATGCGGTCCATCTAACTGTGGGAAAACTAACTTAATGCTTAATTTAATATTACATGAAAATGGTCTCAAGTTTAAGCATATTTACTTATACTCGAAGACAGCTTTCCAGCCAAAATATTGTTTTTTAAAACAAGTTATGAGCTGCATACCGGGAGCTAACTTCTTTGTCTTCTATGATAATAAAGAAGTCATACACCCAAATGATGCTTTAACTAATGCAGTCATGATTTTCGATGATGTAGCATGCGAAAATCAAATCAATATTCGTAATTACTTTGCAATGGGGAGACATAAACAGATAGATTGTTTTTACTTATCACAAACCTATTCCAAAATACCTAAACAACTTATACGAGATAATGTAAACCTTTTAATAATCTTCAAACAAGACAGGATAAACTTAAAACATATATACAATGAGCACGTAAATACGGATATCGAATGGTTTCAATTTGAAAAACTTTGTGCTGCTATTTGGAAAGATAGATTTGACTTTTTGTTAATTAATAAAGATTGTCCTCTAAATGAAGGTAGATACCGACAAGGGTTTGATATATTTATATACTTTTAGAAAGTGAATATAAATACCAACTAATTGCAGATAATATATCAATCGCAATCTGATATCTGTAAATAGCAGATGGGCTATTATTAAAATAAAATAAAGAAAACATGATGCAGATTAATATTAAAGAACAATTGATAAAGTCAGTCGATAATATAAAAAATAAAATTAAAACAATTCAGAATGAAGAAGATACAGCTCATTTAAAATTTAAGAAGGTCTTCAAACCAATAACAGATCCACTAGAAACATTAATTAAAGCGAATGATGTAATTAAACCAATATTTGACATTTCAAGAGATGACAGTAACTCGCTTGAAAGATATAGCTCATCAGCAGATTATGTTCCAGAGTATGAAAGTTTTAAAGAATGTTTAAAAGTAGATTCAAATGAGGATTCTGAGTGTTATAAAGACGTTCTTTCAAGAAATCCTTTTAAAGATTCTAATGATACACTGATTTCACTGAATAAGGAAGATATGATGGAAATCTATGATAATATGAATGTCCCATTTGGGATACGAAGTGAAAATAAAAAACTAATGATGGGGAATAGCAAGGTTACGTTTTCTCTTACAAATAAGACCTGTAATTCACCCAAAACAAATATAGTCACTATTGATAAAAGGCCCTATGAATTAACACCAGGTCTAAAGGAACTTTTGGTACGCAGTAAACCTAAACTTAATTTGGTCACTGAACAAGATAAAATGGTCTATAAAGATATGCTTCATAATACACACGCGCATAAACGAGACTTTCATCCTAATGGTCAAATAAAAGGTGATAAAAGTTTAAAATATCGTGAAATTATTAAACCTTTGTTTTCGCAAAATAGTTATGTTCAAGATGAAGGAGAGATAATGAAGACAAAAAGCGGTGGCTTTTTACCTAAATTAAAAAAATATAAAAGTAATACCGATTACGTTTACTGGGATGACCCGAATGAACTGATTGAAAGGTTGAAACTTCTAATTGCTTCAAAAAGTGCTGGTAATACTAATCATGACAATGAAATTATATCAATTATAGAAGAGTTAAAAGAAGCTGATATTATAAAAGACTAGAAAGCTTTGGGATGTTCTCAGTTATCAAAGTTGTATGCAACATGAATGAACCTAAAAATAATAATTCTGTTCGTACGAATATAACTGAAAGTAACGTAAGTGTGGAACTTGTTGAGATTAAAAATACTACTGAAGAGCAAATCGAAAAACTGAAAGTTAATACTTGTGTGCAAATAGATCAACTGAATAAACTGATTTCAATTTTAAACGATAAAGTAAGAAAACTTGAAAAAAATATTGTGTTGAAAGAAATTTCTGGAAAATTAAATAAGCATTATGAGCAAAGTAGATGTCATAAATGAAATTCATAAATGTGCTAGAGTCAACTTTCCAAGAAGACAGGTCATACTTAAAGATATCGATGATCTCTGGCAAGCAGATTTGATGGATATGCAAGCAATTTCAAAAGTGAACGGTGGAGCCAAATATATACTAGCAATCATAGACACTTTTTCTAAATATGCTTGGACAGTTCCTTTGAAACAAAAAAATAAGGAAGAGGTGTCAAAAGCATTTGAAAGTCTATTGCTTAAAGGACGTGTTCCAAGAAATTTGCAAACAGATCTAGGAAAAGAGTTTTATAATAATAAACTCAAAAATATTGTTACGAAGTACAATATCAATCACTATTCAACGTATTCTACTAAAAAAGCCTCAATTGTTGAAAGATTAATAAGGACATTAAAAAATAAATTATACAGAGAATTTAGTCTTAATGGTAATTATAAGTGGATTAATGGAACGCTCAACAAAATTGTACATGAATACAATAATACTACTCATAGAACTGTGGGACAACCTCCAGCTTCTATAAATCATGACAATAAAGCAGACATACTACAAAGATATATTCGTATGGCCGTATGTAAGAAAAACACTAAGTGTAGAAAGTTAAGTGTTGGTGATTTTGTAAGAATAAGTAAATACAAAGGATGTTTTGATAAAGGCTATTATCCTAATTGGTCAACAGAAATATTTAAGATAAAAACAGTACAAGAAACTAATCCGTTAACTTACTTGATAGAAGATGCAAGATGTCGACCGATACTAGGAGCGTTTTATGCTCAAGAACTTCAAAATACCAGACATCCTGATTTGTACTTAGTTGAAAACGTATTGAAAAGAAAAGGGAATCAAGTTTATGTGAAGTGGCTCGGACTTCCTACTAGCGAGAACAGCTGGATAGATAAAACAAATGTATTTTAAGGGCGACAATAAATAAAAATAAAAATAATATGTATTTAAGCAAATACACATATTTTTCTATTCATTACGTATTTGTTCTTGAAACAAAAAAGACTTATTTTTTTACTTATTAAATACGTTTCTATTACTTTGTGGGAAAAAAATAGCAATGAAGACCACACAAGTTATTACAGATAATAAAAAAACAGTTTCATCAGCATTGAAAAAAAACATCAATAAAGTAAAAACAGGAGCTGGTTTTAATAAAACTCTTAAAAAAATTGTTACCCATACTAAAAAGCACATTACGAAATTAAAACCCTCATGTAAGAAAACATTGATGGAATTAGCATACGCAGCAGCTAAAGAATTTATATCAGATTCACCAATAAAATTACCCAGGATTATACCAGTACCAAAAACTGGAGGATTTCTTCCTTTAGTACCAATATTTGCTGGATTATCTGCTGCTGGCAGTTTAGCAGGAGGTGCTGCTGGTATTGCAAAAGCAATAAACGCATATAAAACAGCTAAGAAGCAATTGTGTGAAGCAAAACGACACAACAATGAAATGGAGGCGTTATTCATTGGAAGAGGATTACATCTCAACCATTACAAAGATGGTTTAGGAATTTATATAACAGAGAAAAAAAACTGAAATCTCGGCTACCTAAAAGTGCTTTAACCAATATTGATATAATGAAACACTCGAATAATATTCCATTCTTTCGAGGTGTGTTTATGAGAGATAAATTACCAGATGAAGTATTACCGATAGAATGTGGAGTGATCAATCTTGACTCTTCTGAAAACTCTGGTACTCATTGGGTAGCCTATGGCAAGATAAATGAATATGTAGAATATTTTGACAGTTATGGTAACTTAAAACCTCCAAAAGAATTTATGAAGTATGTCGGAAATAATATTCAGTATAATTATGAAAACGTTCAACGTGATCATTTGTATAATTGTGGACACTTGTGTTTAAAATTTCTTAAGTCATTTTGGAAAGACAGTAAACTAACATAGCAGAGAGTTGTTATTATTTTTATTAATGCCAATGAATGTCTTTGTAACGTAATAAGAACGAGTTATAAAAGGTTATATTTTGGTACTGTACACACATTCTTAGATTGCCTGTGATGATAATCACTACTCACATTTAAAAGAATAATTTAGCTAAATTTAATAATAGTAATACTACCTATTTTGTTAATTTTGAATAAAACAACATGTTAATTTTTAATAAAACGTTTATCGTGAGGAACGCATGTAATATTTCACTTCCTTTTTCCAAAGAAGCCAGACGTGTCAACGCGATAAAAATTAAAAGACGAATTACAATTACTAAAGAAAATAAAAGATTTCTCAGACACATTGGATTAAAATTAAAATTATAACAACATGCTTCAAATAACAGATTTAGTGCAACATGATAACTCTATTGAAAGTTATGAGATCCATAGCTACAATCCGTATAGTACCAGTTTCAAAGAAAATGATGAAATCAGAATACCCATTCATCATCAAGATTTGTATGTATTACCCTGCAACAGTTCCATTTTTATAGAAGGGTACGCAAGTGTATCTACTAAAGATCCAGCAGGGAAAACAATAAAAAAAGATGTTGATTTTATAAATAATCCAATTTCATATTTGTTTCAAGATATTAGGTATGAAATAAATGGTGTTGAAATTGATCGCATTAAAAATGTTGGTATTACAACAACCTTAAAATCGTTTGTCTCTATGAATGAAGGTGAAAGTAAAGCTGCAGCAGTCTGGGGATGGAACTTAGGTGGTATGAAAATAAGAAACGGATATTTTAGTGTTATCGTGCCATTGAACCGAATACTAGGATTTGCAGAGGATTATAACAAAATAATAATCAATTGTAAACATGAACTTATATTACAACGAAGCAGCTCGGCATTGAACTGTGTGCTTATAGACAAAAATGATAACGTAGAAATAGATATACAAAAATTACAATGGCGTGTCCCGCATATTAAAGTTTCTGATCGTAATAAATTGTTATTGCTTAAAAGCCTGGAGAGAGATCGTTCTATACAGATAGCATTTAGAAATTGGGATTTGTATGAATATCCATTACTACCAAGAACAACGAAACATTCCTGGTCAGTAAAGACAACTTCCCAGCTAGAAAAACCGAGGTTTGTTATATTTGGTTTGCAAACAGCTCGGAAAAATAGTAAAACTAGAAGTTCTTCGATATTTGATCACTGCAATGTTAGCAATATTAAATTGTATTTGAATGCTCAATACTATCCGTATGACTCACTTAATCTGAAATTTGATGAAGGTAAATACAGTATATTATATGAAATGTACGCTAATTTTCGTCAGTCGTATTACAACTTAGGCATTGATCCATTGCTTAGCTTAAACCAGTTTAAAGAAATTGCTCCGCTTTTTGTGATTGACTGTTCAAGACAAAACGATTCACTTAAAATTGGACCAGTTGATGTGCGATTAGAACTTGAATGCTCTGAAGATATTCAAGATAATACATCTGCCTATTGTTTAATAATAAACGATCGACTGTTTGAATACAAACCGTTGAGTAATATTGTGAGAAAACTATCATGAATGTCATTGTAGATGTTCAAGGGTTTAAGAGTGAAGGAAACGAGTTTATTCCAAAAGAAATAGCATTAATGTACAAAGGACAGATACAAGTGCTGTTGATAAAACCGCCACGATCATTTTATGACTTAACGAAGAAAGAACGGTTACAAGTGGCATGGATTGAAAAAAACAGAGGAATAAACTGGAGCGAAGGCTTTGTACCTTATTTTAATTATAAAGCATATTTTGCCAATTTTTTTAAAAATAAATCTTTGTTTACTAAAGGAAACGAAAAAGTGTTATGGTTAAAAGATATATTCCGAATTAGTAATGTATACAATTTAGAAAGTAAAAACTGTCCAAGTTTGGTAACTTTATATAACAATTATTCAGATTCATCTGACATTGTAAGTTGTATTCATCATACCAACATATGTGCCTTAAAAAATGTGTTTTGTCTGAATAAATGGTGTGAAGAAAATAAAGTGTTCTGTAAGTAAGATAAGATAAGAACGATTCATGATTATATAATATTAATACTACTTATAAATCGAAAGGTGAATGTCTAATCTATTAAATAACCTGTTTTCTATTCTAGTAAAATGTAGATAATAGTAATGTAAGAAATGTATCATTACTTAAAGATGTGTCCAACATAATATTTTTATTATTATGTAGAAATAAATATTTCAATTTATCCTACTTATCTGTTTTATTTCTTAAACACTAGCAATATTAATATAACTGCTAACCACCATCGAAAGTTCATACTGAACAGTTTGTTATAATGAGCAGTTCATATTGAACTGCTCGGTTTATTTACACACATGAACGATACTGTGGAGTATGCTACACTACTACTATACAGGATTTTACTGAAAAACAAAAATTACTGTATATACAGCTCTAGAATATTGTTAGTAGACCATTTTATATCTTGATGAAGAAATAGTGGTTACAAGTCATAAACTGAAATAATGATGTAGGTGACGATCTTGAATAGATGTCTCATTTCAGTCTGAATGCAACAGTCACTTCGAATAGATGCAATTGAATACAATTAACATTTGTCATGAATAGAAATTCTGAATGTTGAATAGTCATAGGGATATTTTAATGGTTCAACAATGAAATATAGGGTATTCAGATCTGATTACTGATCTGAATACCCTATATTTCAACTACTAGTGAGGAGTTTGGGGTGAACGTCTCCACAGAATCTCCACCTCCGTGCAAGCAAACAGCTGGGAGTATCGACGTGATTTAATTCCAAAAGAATTGTCGTAACGCTATGCCAAATCTCGAAAATAGTCATTAAGGGATTCCAGAGATAGAAATGTGTCTTGTTGAGGATTACATGGTGAACCTTTCTTGCCACAATTCTCACCTGATTACCGCGGAACGCTTACGTTTTTTAATTTAATTTTGGTGTCAAAAAGTAGTGAAGAAATAGCCGTCTCCAACCATGATAATTTCGACCGGTAATTTCGATTTATGACCATTTTGATTATCATGGTAGAAGTATTTTAAACTTCCATGTAAACCTACATACAGTATGTTTTTGTGCAGTCGCGCGAACACTAAAATTGCAAAACTGTTTTATTTATATTGTTGTATATTAATTTAAAACGGTAATAAAATATTGCAGTTCAGACATTTCCTTCCGGTGGCTTTGGCAGAACTAAATTGGTTATTTAGTTCTGCCAAAGCCACCGGAAGGAAATGAAAGTGGGAGGAAATGTAAATATTCTATTTGTAATATAGTCAATAAAATGCAAAGATTTTTTTATTGCAGCATAACAGTCACTCAACTCAACTTTTAGGACACGTGTATAATGCTATAATACTTTTGAGGACAAAAGCTATGCTTTGGGCATCTTTTGTGGTATACCCAAGGCATTTGATTGTGTTCTGCAGGAAACATTATACAAGAAACTACACATCTACGGAATCCGTAACGCTTCTCTGGATTTTCTTACCTCTTACTTAAGTGATAGGATTCAGAGAGTTGATGTTAACGAAAAGAGATTATCCGGATCTGTAGTAACAATGGGGTTAACTCAGGGCCCAATTCTTGATCCATTTTTGTCTCTTAATTATATTAATGACTTGCCTTACCTCATAAAGGATAAACATGATGTAGTATTGTTTGCAGACGACACTTCACTTTTATTTAAACTTAAACGTCAGCAGCTGGTTACTGACAATGTAAATAGCGCCTTCGAAAATGTAGTCAACTGGTTCAATGTTAATAACCTACTTCTTAATGAGAAATAAACTAAATGTGTTAAGTTTACGATACCTCATGTTAGACAAGTAGAAACAAGTGTTGTCATAAAGGGAAAAGAGTTGAAACCTGAAAATACCACAGTATTTTAGGCATAACTTTGGATGCAAGCTTCAATAGGGCCCCCATATAGATAAATTGACAAAAAGCTTAGCTCTGCAGCATACGCCGATAGAAAATTTCGTGGTATATCTGATTTAGAGACAGCCCGTTTAGTTTACTGTAGTTATTTTCATAGTGTAATGTCGTACGGTATGTGTATATATACAGCCGATATTCAGACGATTTTTGTTTTACTACAAATAGCAATTCGTTCAATTCATAAATTATGTCCAGACACTCCCTCAGAGAATTTTAAAGAGATTAATATAATGACTCAGTATCTCTATGAAAATAATTACTGAATCCCTCAGAGACAATTGCATGCGCATAAAATATTAATATGTTTGAAAAATACAGTGATATCCAGAATATAAATAGGTACTAGGAACAAACACAGATGTGTTGTTACTACAACCAGGCTCAAGAATATAGGTGGCTCGTTTAGATGCCAATGTATACGTTTTTATAATTATAACCACAGGTGTAAATATACCTAGCCACATTCAAGAACTAAGCCTTACATAATCAGCCTATTATGTTCCCACTGCTAGGAAACAGGCTTCCTCTCTGTGAGAGGGAGTGGTCGGTAATCCACCACGCGGGCCCAGAGCGGGTTGATAAAACGTCACATGTCTACGAATTTTTGGTTCTAAGACATGCCGGTTTCCTCACGATGTTTTACAAAGCCTTAATAAATTCAAATCTTTTATAAAGCGGAAACTATGCCAGAAAGCCTATTATACTGTCAAAGACTATATTGAGGACAAAAAGGCTTAGGGTTGAGCTGCACCAATAAATTTACTCAGTGAATGGTGATTTTTTTATTTGCTTACTTTTTTTACTTCTTTTCTTTTTTATAGGTATACCTTTTTACATTTACATTGGCATGAATTTTTTCTGTTTAAAACTGTGTACTGTGTGTATATTTAAAAAAAAAATGTGAATGTGAGGACCATGTGGGTCATTGTTGCAGTTTTAATCATGGTCTGGCAGTTTGAGTAGTTTATGCGGCCTACCCAAATTGGTGATATTGTTCGTCGAATCGTTGAGCTCCTTATGTTCTGAGTTGAGCTGCACGGTTACTGACAAATGCGTGCACTGACTGGACAGGTCCACTCAATCTGTGTGACGAAGACCATTTCAGACACCGATCTACATGATCTAACAAAGTTTATATTTGGACTTTAAAAGAGACTGACCTCTGAGTTTGTTTCGGCCTTTCTTCTCAAGAGTGGTCAGATACGAAACGCCTACGTCGTTTAGTTTAAAAAATATGACACATAACATAACATCATGCCTTGTTTCCCCGAAGGGTTCAGCAGAGGTGTGCCTATAGTACACCCACATTTCGCCAGTTATGTTTTTAAGTCCCATGTAATAGGGGACGAGCCTATTGCCATTAACCGAGCACAAATCCAGAATCCGGGCTGCTACTGAGAAACCCAGGTAGAAAAACCCAATAACACGTTGCCTGACCTGGGAATCGAACCCAGGACCTCATGCTCAGCAGTAGCGACCACTAGACCAACTAGGCAGTCCACAAAAATATGACTGACTGTAAAAATATGACTGACGTGTAAAAGTGTTTGCACTAACCCACTTACAGAAATTAAGTAATTTCTCATTTATTTTTTTATTTTATTTTTAATGTTCTAACTTATTACGTTCATTAAATCTACTTTCAAATTGATTGTAACGCACTTCGTAAACCGTTTTCAAGGCGAGCGGAGCTTCATGAAAATGTCTGGCTTTTCTGTTAGATACATAAGTAGTACTTACTTATTTGAACGCTTTTTACAGGATAAAAAAATACGCATTGAACATAATTCTTTCTTTGTAACTTCATATTGAATATAAACGTTTTAAAAATAAACACGCAACAACGCACGCCAACGCCGCTCCACCTTGTGTGATAAATATTTTTACTAAAGAAAGGACTTCTTGTGTTGTTATATATTGAACATGGCGAGTGCGAACAGTGGAGCGATGTCTCAACTGCTCTTTGAGATTAACGCCACTTTTGCGCACACTCATGTTCATGAGATTATTCGGAATATCCGAATTTCGAATAATCTCATAAACATTTTACGAGTCCATCTCACCAGTAAGAAATGAACATTGTCTTTTTTATCGTAGTATGATCTTTTGTACTTAGGAAAATAGGCTAACAGATTTTACACAAATGTACTTCAAAGACACAAAACTCACTCGTAAACCCGTTCAGATCCAATTAAATAGCTTTTTCAAATTCATTTTGTGGTTGAGCATAACTTTAAAATAGCAATTACTTTTTTTTTTATATCTCGGAAATGCCATTGTACATTTTTTGAGGAAGTATTTAGACATGTCATCGAGTATTTTAAAGATGATTTTCTGAAGACACAACAGTGTTGAATTGAGTACATCTGTCCATACTGCCGTGGGCAATCTCTTTTGTACGCCTTACGGGTGAAACATGTACGTACGAAATATTTATATTGTGACAATGTGCATGCTTAATTTGCATGTCTAGGCATGTTTTGACAAATAAAATAATAATCTTTATCTTTATCTTAAAAAAAACAAGATGAGATTAGCGTTTCCTATCTGACTACTCTGAGAAGAGTTATAACAATAATATATAATTATAACAATTATACCCTTTATAATAAAACCAAAAAATAAGGTGCCCATTAAAAAAACGTACATAATAATTTTGTGCTCGACTTTACTCGACTCAAAAATGTATGTAAAAGTTACATGGAAGTTTCACATACTTCTACCAGCAGGGCTAACATGCCAGACAGACGCGACAATTACTCACTCTCGTATTTTCTCGTCGCGTCTATACCGTCACTTTACTCGTTTTCTGACAGCACTGCCATACAAAATACTCGACTTGTTCTGTCAAACTTGATGTTTTCTCGTTAAACCCTAACATGACCACCTAATTTATCTCGCATTTTGACAATTCTACATAAGAAAATCGTGATTGTCTCTAATTTAGTCGTCCTCGATTTTGACGACGAGAAGAGTAGACAAAATTATGTTAAAAAAAAAAAAAAAAATAACATGGCAAATTCATAATTATACTTATTTTCGTTCTAGTTCTATTAGACAACATGAAAAAACTTAATTGGAATACTGAATTGACATAATTGATTTGATTGAATTGAATGAAAATACTTAGTTTTAAACAGCCTACTATACACATTAGAATGAAGTTCCTTTCGGCGGCTGCGAGAGAAAGTTTGGCGCAGGAAAGCACTATTACGTAGATGAGCATCAAGTGCAGTAATAATCAGTCTAGTTTGTCAATTATGGTGATTAACGAAATCTAGGGAGTTATGGCTGTACCTGCCTACGCAACATAATTACGAAAATCGCCAGTTGAGTCCGCAAAGTTGGTGAGTAAAAGCAATATCATGTGTTTTATGGTGATTGTTACAATATTAACCTTCGCTTTGTCGAATAGTGACCTTCAGCCGATTTATCAATTGTGGTGGATTATCTAGTGAGTATAATAAGTGCCATTAATTGTATATTTTAATTTTAGCATGCCAAAGAAAAACATTCAAAAAAGGAAGCGTTCCGCGGTAATCAGGTGAGGATTGTGGCGAGAAAGGTTCACCATGGGATTCCATGGTGAACCTTTCTCGCCACGTCAACAAGACACCTTGATATCTCTGCAGGCTTAGCACGAGCGCCCTAGAGAAGCGTATTGTCGACGGAAGAGTAGACAAAAATGGCGTTTCTGTGTAGACAGTAGAAAGTTTTCTACTGTCTACACAGAAACGAAACGCAATTGTACGGTAAAAATGGGTAGTTATACACGTCACTAGCAACTAACCCGTTGCTATGGAAAATCACTGTCTATAAAGCAACCTGAGTCTAAGTGTGTCCTCGTGCTCGCGAAAAAGAGATTTCGAGGAGCGTAGAAAGCGATTTCTATTCTACAGTAGAGTAGAAACAGAAAACGCCATGCTAAGCCTGCTGGAGTGCCTTAATGACAATTTTCTCGATTTGGCAGCGGGCTGGTGTGTGAGCATTGTTGTATTCTAACTCTCACTCAGGGCTAACATGACACACGCGACAGTTACTCACTCTCGCGCTTTCTCGTCGCGACCATATGCTGCCACTTTTCACGTTTTCTGACAGCGCTGCCATGCAAAATATTCGCCTCGTTCTGTCAAACTTGATGTTTTCTCGTTAAACCCTAACATGACAACCAAATTTTTCTCGCATTTTGACAATTCAACATGAGAAAATGATGATTTTCTCTAATTTAGCCGTCCACGATTTTTGACGACGAGAACAGTAGACAAAATTATGATACAATAAAAATAAAATAAATTTTCCAAAAAAAACATGGCAAATTCCTAATTACAGGTTATTTTTGTCCTAATTTTATTATACAACATATTAATAATGAAATTACCTTAGTTTTAAACTACTTACTTTAAACATTGGAATGAAGTTATTTTCGGCGCCCATGAGATAAAGTGTGGCGCAGGCAAGCACTATTACGTAGATGAGCACATCACGTGCAGTAATAACGAAAATCGCCAGGTAGTTCCCAAAAGTTTGTGAGCAACCGCAATGTCATCGGTTTTACGGTGATTGTTACAATATCAACCTTCGCTTTGTCGAATTGCAATATATTTTAATTTTAGCATTCCAAAGAAAAGCGGTCAAAAAAGTCGGTTCTATGGAACTAAACATAAATTATAGAGGTTGACGTAAAATCAATCAACATCGGTCGATTTTACGCATGGAAATTATATGTAGGGACTATCTACATATCATTTCCATGCGTAAAATCGACCGATGTTTCAATGATGAAAATGATTTGTTTTTAATAACTTGCTACATCGGTATCTCGTCGCGAAATACAGAAGTGTCAAAGTGCCTTTTTCGAGTTTTCTCGAGCATAACGGTCATT
The DNA here is from genome assembly GCA_963555695.1 of Dasypolia templi. Lineage (NCBI taxonomy): Eukaryota > Metazoa > Arthropoda > Insecta > Lepidoptera > Noctuidae > Dasypolia > Dasypolia templi. Next base: position 7,112,630 of record OY743152.1, read on the forward strand.
TTAGGCATTATGTGGACGTCAAAATCGTACACAAATATCGACAAATCGAGATAGAGAGCGTTCTCGAGCTTGTAATGTTAGACCTATATAGTAAAAGTACTCTCGTGATTTATAGCCTTCCTGGAAGGAATGCGTCGAGTAACGTAACCCTGTCTAATAATATTCCCCCAACGACAGGTCAGACTATTCAATCAGGAGGAGAAAGAAAAGGGCCTCTTTTTACGCAAGATTAAAAGATAAAGAGACTTGTTGTCTACCAGTAACATTTTATCGCACACACGAGGCGGCCGCAATGTGGCGAGTTGTTTTTTTGTTTTTTTAATTGTTTTTCCATAACGTTTCATACTAACTAACACGGTACTTACCCCCACGTCCATAACATAGTCAGTGAACTCCTCCATTGATTTCAGGCATAAAGTTTGAAGATTGTAAGTCATGATACATCCCAGACAGTTATAGAAGTGCCTCATTTTCTGTACTTGTTTCGGGTCTGGAATTAACCTCTTTTTACTGCCCTGAAGGAGGTAATATATTATAAATACCTAGTTAGTTTTTCTCAAAGTCATGGCACTGTTTATGGGGGAAGCGCCAGGTCGCCCGCGAAATACATTTTTTCTTTTGCGCGAAAGACAATTTCGTAAAATATCAATCAGTAGGATTAAATATACTTAGAAGGTTATATTGATGATTTAAATAATTATAATTCGGTAAATTCATACTTGTTACGGTCGCAAATCATATTTTGTTCAACACACAACTTGACACTACCTGCATATTGCAAAAAACGTAAGAAAATTTGAATTTCGCGGGCAATCTTAAATCCTGTAGGATCGATATGTTCTTGAATTTTGTTGACTTTTTCTCACCTGAAGAAAAACAGCTTGAACAGTTGGAATCCACTGGTGTGTTAGCACATTACCAGCCGCATCAATATGTCTCTTGCAAACAAAACAGAAGTCTTGCAATTCGTATGCCTCGTTCGTTGTCATTATATCTTTCATGCTGATCAATCTTAAGTCACTAAAACAAAAATGAAATAAAAATTAATCCGAAAGGTAAACATAATGTTATTTTCAAAATAAGTAGGTACGATTTCATGCAATCTTACTTGAATTGTTTGCTCCATATTTGTAACACCTGAGAGATGCAAGGGTTCACGGTGTGCAGGTTCTTAGTAAGGTACTTCTGTGCAACGACATAGCGGTTCCTCCAGGCATCGTCTTTCATAGCCAACTCTTGCTTCAGTGGCGTATCTTCTTCCTCCAAAGACTCTTCCTGTGAATTTTATAACTTCTCTATACTGCTTGGCATATTGTCAGGCTTTACTTTGAAATAAGGTATTGGTCAGCATGGGCGCTGCATTGGTACAGACGCAATAAGCGGAAGATCAAACCACCTAAGTAATATTATTTCGTAATCTATTTTCCACAAAAGCATGGATTGGTAAGAGTCTTATCTCTATGGTAAGGACAATTAAAACTGTACAGAATATACATTCTTATCCACTACAATATCTTAATTGTTATAGGCAAACTATGAGTGTAGGTTTAGGTATATTACTCTGTCAAGAAAGTTCCGGGAAAATATCAATAATACCTATACAAAATTTTAGTTATTCATCCAAATTTATTCATCTCCTTCAAAGTATCCTTCAAAAAAGATACAGGCAACGAATAATCCAAACAAAAAAACATTATTTAAAAACGCTTTTTCCGAAATTAAGTTCAGTTCTCGCCGCGAATTCTCCATTGTCTTCTGCCGAATGAAAACGGGTGCCACGCAGTGGTAGTTTGAGTTTAGGAAAAAGGAAGTCGGCTGGAGACATATCTGGTAAATAAGGTGCTTGCTCGACGGTATTTGTTGAGTTTTTTGTCAAACATTCGTTCACAATGATGGCGTAGTATCGTGATGCAAAATCTAAGAATTTTCTTTCCATATTTATGTGGCCTTTTCATCGAATTTGCTCTCTTAAACGCCGCATAACGCTCAAATAATATTCTTTATTTACCGTTTGACCTTCTGGCAAGAACTTCGATTGCACAACAGTTCGATAGTCAAAGAAAACAGACAACATTACTTTGACTTTTGATCGACTATAGCGTGGTTTTTTAGCGGAATTGACTCATTCTTGCATGTCTTCAGCGACTCTTATGCTATTGAGTTTTGTGAGCAAATTCATGTATTTTGGGACTAGCCCCGTGCGACAACATGTTTCATACTCAAGTGATCATTTAAAATGGTACGAATCGACTCGTGAGACACTGAAAGTTCAGCGGCTATCTCTTTTAAACTTAAATGGGGATTTTCAGTCACTATTTCCTTCACTTTTGCGCGATGTTTAACTTCAGTTGAAGACATTGATGGCATAACAGAGCGAGCTGAATCTTCCATCACATCTTGACCTCTTTTGAACGCTTTGTACCACTCCTAAGTACCTTCATAACATTTTCAGAGACTCCGAACACGAAACACTTTGTACGATGTTTTTGTCCATTATAAAATTCGCAATACACACTAGATATGATCTAACTAAAAACAGCACTGTATTGAATCTAAATAACAGATGCAACTCAAACTCCGCGTCAAAATGGAAAACAGTTGTGCCAATATAACAACAACAACAAAATACAACAATAATTGAAATTGGAACCATATACAAATCATCCATTCCCGATACTTTTTTGACAGAATGTACAATACAAAACTGAATTGGGCCTCGAAGGCTCGGTATCGATAGATAGTTTGTATGGATAACATATATGCATAAATTTGAAGGTACCGTATTGGGATCTTTCAGCACGAAATCCACAATTGCTTTTTTCATACTCATCATAAAATCTTCGCGCATCTCATCCGTGCACGTAAATAAAGTTTCCTTCCATTTCTTCAATTTCGCGGATATAAGATTGTGTACTCTGAAAAATATGTGATTTTATAACAAACTGAAAACATAATAGGAAAAATCTTCATTTCTTGCAGATATACTCAACCTCGATACGTTACTAATTGCCGCAATTTACCACCATAATGTCGATTGTCACTTGCACATCACATCAACAAGGTCTGTTTATCTAAGACAATTTCAACCTTAGTGAAGTTTCAATTTACTGGGAATTGGTATCATTGGTAAAGCAATTTCGAGGTCGACTCTACAGACATTTACAATTCGAGCTTTGTAAAGCCACCCGTTATAGTAAGGACGTTAAAGTCGCTCTTTTCAAGGCATACTGCCAAACCTTCTACACGTGCAGCTTGTGGGTGAAATATACGCAGAGAGCCTACTACGTCCTGCGCGTACAATATAACAATGGATTTAGGATGTTGATGGGGCTTTCGCGCTTCGTCATCGCTTCGCATATATTCGCGGAAGCCCGTGTTGACAATTTTTTTCGAACATATGAAGCAGTGGTTTAGTTATATTCTTGAAACAGATTCAGATTGAGATTGACAGTGCGTTACGTAATTAGGGTGCAGGTCTCGATGTGTAGTGAAGGGTAATCCATCCACGGACAGAGCTCGGCAAGCGTTGCTTTACTTTCGATCGACCCCTGCGCCTGCGCAGAGGCGGAATAGCAGTTTCGACAGCCCTGTGTAGTGTAGATTGGTTTTTCTGTTGACCATTTAAGCCGGAATAGGAGACAGTTATTCCGTCGCCTAATATAGAAAAGTTCAGGAATCAAGAGAATGCAGAAAAACGAGATCAAAAATTTTAAGTAACCGTCTCGGTTAGGTTTTTTTCGTCTATTCATACATAAATAGGAATCGGAGGAACTTCGTCAATTTATACACAAAAGCTTACTTAAGAATTGATCAATGAAATTTGAGGACCCCGCCTCGGATACGTTTTGGGTCTGTATCCTTTTATTAGACTTTTTCAGATACATTTTTTGTTAAATGTTTAGTACCTATTTTTTTGTTGAAAGCCACCACCCTGGCACCCCCTTGCACTCCGTCCCGTCGCCAATGCCTACTGCACAAGGTGTGATACTTATTTTGACAAGTCATATGAAAGACTTGCGAAAGACATACTGCCAGAATCACTGCGTTCCATTCAACTTAGCTGTCATAGCTCCATTATTTACGCATTTACTGTTTTTGCTGAGATACTGCCAGCCGCAGGTGCAGCCCTAATATCTGGCCACCCTAGGCAGGAGCGGATCCTGCCCTCAAAAAAGGTTGTGGTCACATTGGTTGGATTAGGATTCGCTCGCGATCTATACATTGCATTCCTAAAAAGGAGAGATCTAAAGACATTAGCGTAGCTAAGGATTTTGTCTAGGGAGGCAGCCGTCCAGTCCAGCTGAACTAACCACAGTCATTTAATGAGACATCGTAAATGGCACCTAGTAATAAATAATCCCACCAAAAACATTTCATGTAAAGTAGGTAGCTGAGGGTGGAATAACGCTTTCACAGGTAAAAAGTTATCAGATCTATTGAGAACCAAGCTCCTAATTTCAACTTGATATCACACCGCATCCTGAAAAAAGGGTCTTGACAAACAAGCAGACGTCCGTCTGTTTGTCTGTCAAGACCCTTGTTCTAAACGGACGATTTTTCTAGACTGCTTTAGCTACGCTCATGTCTATACCAAAAGAGACATAGTTTCGATTTGTAGTATGTGCAAAAGAGCATGAAAATCTGAACATTAAAATATCTCACCTCAATTAGGGTTGTGGGTATGCCTACCGCACCCACAACGGTGGATCCGCGCTTGACCTTAGGCCCGAGCCTCCTCAGCCTTAGGGAAGGACTTAGCCACGAGCCCCTATGAATGATTTTGAATTTTAGATATTTATGTCCTCACCTTAATATTATTTTATTGTCCAAAGGTGCCACGTGTATGGTGTCGATGCCGTAACGCTGGTAATAGTAATACCGAAGCAAGTTTTGTTCTTCGCCTGTAGGCATTGACAAAGCCTGATTTTCATTGTCTTCGTCACTCTGACATATCAACTGTACCAGTTTCAATCTAAATTCCTCTCGAGCTTTTCTCATTTGCGTGAAGGTTTGCATTACTGAAAGGAATTAATAGTCATTAGCAACGTATTTAGTTACCTTTAGATTAATTATTTTGGTTTATACCTATACTAGCTGTTGCCCGCGACTTCGTCTGCAATCCAGGATGAAATGTAGCCTATGTCCTTACACAGGTCATGGTCTATCTTTGTGGCAAATTTCATCCAAATCCGTTCCGCCGTTTTAGCGTAACGAACAAACAAACTTACTTTCGCATTTATTAGTTAGTTAGTTAGTTAGGGTTAGAATTCAACGTAACTTAAGCAATTTTTAATGCTACGGGTACATTATCGCGGTCAAGCAAACTAAACTTCGCGCGCTCTCTGTTGTACAGTGAGACGTGCGAGCGTGCAAGCGTGCAAGCTTTGTGACTGTGAATGTAGCCGTAGCATAAGAGCACCCATTTGAAACCAACAGCATTCGTATTTTCTTCTAGTCAGTTTGATAACTACACTCGCGCGCTCTTTTTCGCACATCGCTCGACGTCTCGCTACACAACATAGAGCGCGCGAAGTGTAGTACGCGTTATCGCGACAATGTAGCCGTTGCATAAGAATTAAATTTCTTCTTTTTCTGTTCTCTTTATTTTTCTTGTCTGTATAAATGTGTGTACATAAATCGTTAAATAAATAAAATGCCAAACGAGAGAAGACTACATACAAATAAAATAAGTACATAGATATGAAAGGTTGAGAGTAATTATTAAGATACCGCTGGACTTCTTCTTCGGGACAAGTTTCGTCGCCTGCAGTTTTGCGGCTTTAGTAGCCGGCGAAGGTAATTTTAAAACTTCCTCCGGCAATGAAAACAAAGGCCGCGTCCGTACTTTGAAGTCATCAGGCAATGCAATCTTCGGTAATTTCGGCAGTTTTATATCCGAAGTGGACGGAGAGGGTTGGCTTTTCTTTCGTGTTGGCCGATTGTTCTTCATTTTTGGCTCCTATAAACATTTTTTATTTATTTATGTTGGTGCAATAAAATTATTTTTACAACGGAACCCTATGACCAAGCCTCCGCCGTGAAAAACTACGGTTTATTATAATCAACATTCATCATTTCAGCGGAAAGACATCCACGGCTGGACATATGCCTTCCTCAGGCTCCGCCATTTCGACCGGTTTGTACTTTTAACCTTCTAATAAGGCCCTGCGTGCAAATCAAAATTAATTACTTACATGAAATGTAAAATTATGAAAATTAATAATAATATTGCTCTTCAGTTCTAAAGTCACATCACGACTGTAGGTGAGTATTTTCCAAAGGGTAGGCCGAGATGAACGGTACCTACACCTACATTTTGCCAGTATTTTTTTATGTAATTAACCGGCTATAAATCCAGACTACCTACTGAGATGTTCCTACTGGAAAAACCCAATAACACTTGCCCGATCTGAAGATCGAACTCAGGACCTCACGCTCAGCAATCGCGCGTGCAACAACTATATGAATATCTATGTATATCAAAGAGGAATCGGGACTCAAAGACAAATTAGGTATCTATGGCTGCAAAACTCCTGAGAGATTTGCGTATTCCACATTCTCCATCGTGATATGCGCACTGTACTTTTTGGGGCAGACGTTTTGTTCTTCCTACAAATCACGTAAACTCCTAATTCCTATTAAGCACAGTTCTTCATGAAGTTGACTTTATACTATTTTATTTTATTCAGTATATTTAATCATTTTTATCAAGATCTTGATTGTTATTATTATTCTATGATGAAAACTGAGAAAACTGTAGCATCGACCAAACGTTTTTTGACAGGTCGACAGAGGTTATCTTCCGTAAAATCGTAATTTATGTTGTAGTGGGAATTTCACAAATTACTTAATTTTCGACAGCACGACGTCGAACAGTAATAAATAAACAGAATTCTACAATCAAAATACCTTTGAACGGCTAGATCAGAGTCCTAAAAAGGTGAGCACCGAAATAGTTAAACTTCTTGGTTATCTCTACACAGTTTACAATTATTTAGCACTTATTTAATGTTACAAAACGAATAAAATTAACTGAATTACAAACAAAGTCATTTTCATATCTATCTCAATAACACGAATAGTGTTATTGTCAAGTATTGATTTCTCCATGACAACGGCCTATCTTCATTTGTTGTGATTTATTTCTAAGTGGCCAGTATCATCGAGTTTGGATAGGTCTTATTACGTTTCATTGACAGTAGCTATCATTTTTATGCCTATAATTAAATTTTCTAGGTTACAGCTTGATAAATGAAGTTAAAAGTACAAGCATATTCAAAGGTAAATCGCGCTTTATGAAACATTCAATTACTTATCCAAACCAAACACAATAACACTGCTACTACAACAGGCATGTAAATATATATACAGCATCTGACCTTCATTTTTTAAACACTGTGTATCTGTCTTGCTCTTGCTCAGTAAAATAGATGATGTCAGACCTAGCTGTATTGTAAACATTTAGGTACCACACTGTACCACAACTATTGTGAGTGAACTGGTTACTAAGCCATTAAGCATCACAGAGCAATTTTTATTTAATATTCTTTTTTTTATACAGTTCATCCACTGGACTTAAAATCTGCTTTGAAATTTGATTTGTGTGAGTTGGATTTTGAGTTTATATGTGCTGAAGTGTTCATTTAGTTGGCTTGAGCAGTATATATGTTCATGACTCTCTGTTATATGTGCTTTTGTAAAAAAAAGCTGTGGCATTCTACTTATTCTACTTTATTCTTATTTTATGAAATACTTATGTGCATATTTAATAACTAAACGCTTTTCTGTTACAGATGATATTCCAGTTGGTGCGTCAGTTTCACGCAGGTCCTGTGTGCAGGGCAACCGAGTCCTCCCTGCTTGCTAAGCTCAGGAAGAAAACAGGCTACACCATTGCTAACTGCAAGAAAGCACTAGAAATGCATAACAATGATGCTGAAAAGGTTTAAATTCATTAAATAATTATGAACTACTTTTATGTACAAAACCAAGCCTAACTTGTCTTGGTTTCATACGTATTTCATAATTATATTTTTCAGGTTTAAAAAAATGCAACTTTTATCATACATACATAAACACACACCTTCGTCCCATGGGTGTAGGCAGAAACTACAGAATGCCACCTTCTACATTCCTTACATAATTGATTTGCTTTTGTTTAAATTCACACATCTGTCATATACGCATGCTGCTTGCAAGTACTACGCACCAGATCTTTTTTAAGAACATCATTCAATAAGGTCACTATAATCTAGGTCCAGGTTTTTACAGTCTAGGTCTATTGGATTTATTTAGAGTTTTATTTTGTTTGATTGCATTTGATTTTATGTGATTGTATCTGATTTTAGTTGACTTTATTTAATTTAGTTAATGGGATTCTATTAATGTATGTATGGCAATGGGTGTTATTAACCTAAAATAATTGAATTTATTTTATTTATAATATAGTTATCTTATTGGTGGTGGTGGCCCTAGAAGGACATGTTATGTTCTGGTCAGGCGTCTACTCCCTGCGTTTCTACTCACATCTACATTGTAAATGACTTTTGTTAGTCGCAACTTTTAACATACCATAACATCACGCCTGAAATCCCAGAAGAGTTAGGCAGAGGTGTACCTATGGTACACCCACATTTCCCCAGTTTTGCTTAAGTCCCATGTAATAGAGGGTGAGCCTATGATTGATAATTCGATTTATTTGATTACAGGCTGAATCATGGTTAAATGACCAAGCTCAAGCAATGGGCTGGGCTAAGGCCACCAAGCTTGCTGGCCGCGCTGCCTTGCAGGGCCTTGTTGCAGTAAGGTTTGACAAGAGTCATGGAGCCCTTGTAGAGCTCAACTGTGAAACTGACTTTGTTGCCAAAAATGACAAGTTCCACAAAATGATTGAAGATGCCACTCTAGCATGCTACAAGTTTGCTCACACTCATATGCAAGCTAAAGGACCCGTTACAAAGGTATGTTTCATTTTACACCTTAGAAGGTTTCTGTCAAAAGTATTAATACAGAGTTTCGAATTAATTGGATTGTGTGTCAAAATTATTTCATACAAACTTTAACACCCCCTACACAAAACCCCACCTCCTAAAGCTCTTTTAGCAGTAGTTTTAAAAGACTTATATGACAAACTTCATTATTTACAGCAAATATTTAAATCAAGTTTCAACCCAAGGAATAAATTTTTTCATACAAACAAAATCCTCCCTTTTCACCCCTTAGATGTTGAATTGTCGGTCATCAGTCAGTGTCTCCTTCTTAATAAAAATAAATAACTGGGTATCCAAATCCATGATGAACAGTCTGTGACCATAAAAATGTATGTTTCCATTTTAGGTTTCAGATCAGTACCTCATCAGGGCACATTTGCATGACATGTTCAGTTTTATAAACTCCATCTCAAAAACTCACCTGTATTTTTTCTATAGGGATATATTTAATCAATTGCTTATGTATCCTAATAAAGTTATGCAGTCTCATTCTGGCATTACCTCTTAGTGTCGATTTCACCAATGTTACTGACCGCGTTCAGCACGACTAAACGCCTTCAAAAGCTGTCAGTGTTAATTAATCAATATAATATTATGACACTGACAGCTCTTAAACGTAGTTTATGTGCTGATCGCGTTCAGTTTCATTGGTGAAATCAGCATTAATGGGTACCTGATACCCAAATAACTTGCAGAATTCAAGAGGGTGTCTAAGGGTGGATTTCACCAATGAAACTGAATGCGATCAGCACATAACTCTCGCGTTGTTTCATTGGTGAAATTGGAACTAAGCCGATTAACCTATACCTTACACCATTTTTATTTATGTTTCCAGATGGAATTAGACAGTGAGCAATTAGCCAACCTGTCCACAGAAGGTGGTAAGAAGTTATCAGAGGTACTAGCTTTATTCATTGGATCTGTTGGCGAAAATGCAGTATTGAGGAGAGCTGAATGTTGGAAGTCAAACAATAAAGACGTCAAAATTACTGGCTATACCCATCCTGCGCCCGCGAAGCCGTCGGAATATTCTGCAGGAAAATATGGAGCTCTACTCGCATATAAACAAGCTGAAGATACTGAAGATGTTGGCAGGCAGCTCTGCCAGCACATAGTAGGTATGGGCCCTAAAAAGATCGGTAACAAAGAGAAGGACCAGCCTGCCAAAGACGCCGATGACGAAACTTGTCTTATTTACCAAGAATACTTACTGGACCCCTCTTATACAGTCGAGGAAGTGATGGAGCAACATAAAGTCGAAGTCATTGATTACATAAGATTCTCGTGTGGAGAAGTAATTGAAGCGAACATGCCTGGCGTGGAGAAGCAACCATTAGATACAGTCCAAACCTTACAATGAAACGTTATTACGCAATGGCACACAGTTAAAGTAGTTATTTAATTTCATAATTTGTTATGTGATAACTAAAATCCATAGTTCATATTTATTGTTATGTGATAACTAAAATCCATAGTTCATATTTACTTTGTATTGTTAAGGAATAAAAGCTTAAATAATATAATTCTTTGAATTTCATGTATTTAGAATATAAAAAAATGGTTGATAAAGTTCAATCACTACAAAAAATAAGTCATCATTTTTTGTGTAAATCGGCGTGAATTACATTCTTCATCTTGGCTTTTCCCTTCCAGAGGAACATTCGACAGTCTTTTTTCCAAAACATAGCAATTTGGCAAGGCTCGAAACAGTAGCCATGGTAGCTCAGTACCTCCGGGGAGACGACGTGGAGCGCCAGTGTTATCTGCTCTCTCGTCCTAAAGGGGCCCGTGGTGGCAGGCCGTAGCAGGCATCCACACGGACAAACTGTCGCTATCTTTGGCGCCGACATAACATTTATTCTATTACATAAATTGATTCTTTGAAAATTACCACATAGCCTGAGCTCCTCGACTGCTCCAGTGAAAGATTGCGTAGCACGCAGCCCGAGAGGCCTCGCATTTTGGTTTTCTGGATTATTTCTGAAACCAACGGTGGATAAAGATTTTTTTGTGATATTCGGACTATCTTCCGGGCTCCTATCTTCAAACTCGCTCTCTTTATCAGAATTATCATCTGTGTACATGATTGCTATAATTTATGTTTCTTACAAATTTGAAATGACAGTTGCCGTCGTTTGTTTGTTTCCCGCCTCGGGTGACATTAGCTCGGAAACGTTAATCCAAGGACAAAAATACGAAATTTTGATTTGATCAAAAAGTTTGTATTGTCCCTGGTGCCACAAAACTCATAGTAGGTACCTACTTTTTGCAGTTATCACTTAGAATTAAAGTAAATAATACAAAATAGGCATTCGTCCGCGTCGAATCGATTAGTGATCGCATCATGTACCGCTCGTGCTTGGTGCAGGTGGGTCTAATACACAGCCATAACGGTAAGTGAATCTAGGTCAACTATTTCCGATGCTGCAAAACATATTTCAGTGACTAAACTAACATATGTCTGACTCGAAGACAGATCTTTAAAATGGATAGGTTTACTTAATTATTTTTATTTACTCCTAAATCTCCCTTTTCAGTTTTTACTCTAGATACCTACTATGTACGTTCTTATGTTACAGTTAATTCTGCGAGACAACAATTAAAGACGTACAGAATTGGACTACTCACAGATCTTCAGTAGTCTAAGGTAGGTGGTAGATACTACCTACCCATTCTAATTAAACCACAGAGCATCTGAGCATCAGTGATTGATCTTTGACACGGGGTAGGTGCGGCAATGAATGAAAGGTCTCGGCGTCCTACTGTCTGACATGTTCATATGTCTATGGTCGTACATTTAATTATGGTACCAATACTACCAATTTGCAGTGGGTACACTGTATGCGACCAGTAGGTAGCCATAACAAATCACAATTATGTGTATGTTTACCAACAAGGTATTATGGAGCAAATAACAAATGAAAGTGAATGCGGAATTAATGTCCAAATGAACAAAGTGCGCGTCCGAGCGTAAATCCTGTCCTGTGTGGCAGATTGCCACCTTTACTATGGCGAATCATCCCACCATACCATGTGATGTTTATGATCGTCAGTCAGTACACATCACTGCTTCGGTATGGCTTGACGGACAACATAACTGATAGATATCAAGCCGTTCCATACTCATAGACATTTTAAATGAGAAAGTGAGATAAACTGCAATTAAAACATTAATGGAGGAATATCAGGTGGTGCATTTAAATGCTTTACGTACTTTAATTATTTTATCGTGAGTCAATTAATACACTTGCAGAATTTTATCAGTATTAAAGTTTAAGTACCTATGCATTATTTATTAGGTACTTACATACGATTAGGTATTAGCAAAGTTAAGGTAGGCAGGTAGGAATTCCTAAACTCTATTCATTATAGGGCTTATAAGATAAAAGGCGAGGTAGGTAGCTATAATAGGTCTAGTTTTTTTTATTGTAGGTAGCTCCCAAAATAAATCGATGTCTGAACTATACCTATCCACCAAAGTACCTACATTTTAATCTGATTCGAGGAAATATAAAACGCTCTATATATATCGGTAATATGCTAAACAAACAGCGTTGGTTCCGCTACGTCAATTTGTCGCTGTTCTAATTGAGTTGTTAAGAGCTGCCGATAACTAGCGATGAAAACGCGATAGTCGCTACCGCCACATATCAATCTGAGCAGGTTGCCGCCCAGACTTTCGCGGGAATTAATTCATTCTTCTCGAAGTTTTATTAAAATATGTAAGTGCAAGAAGCGTGAAACAATTTTCTTTTTGTGGTTCGCTCGACCGTCGTCCGAGAGCGGTTGGTTAGTCAGTGAGGAGTGAATGGGCGTCGCGGTCGTCTGCGTGTGTCTTACCGTCTGTGTCCATACTCCATAGTGCCGATACGCGGGTGCCAGTTGCAGTGAACGTGTTGGTATGGAACCAGGCAGCTCCTGAATATCCACAGGAAAATGCACATCCTGGAGATTGGTGCTGATCAAGTAATTACGTGATATTTGTATACCAACAGTGAAAGAAACCGAAAGTGTCTGAGTGTGTTCACCTTTGAATGCGGATTCATTATGAGTTGTTATGATGTATTATACTTTTGGCATATGAATGAGCACTAATTAGAAGATAATATATTCAATCATATTCCTAAAGTGACTACATTGACTGCTATTGTATAAATAGACATTTTCATAAAACAACTCGGTACCTGCTTTTAGCAGTTTCCTAAAATTGTTGTAAATTTGTTGTAACATACTGTTGATCGAGATTTCGTCTGCGATCCAGGATGAAAAGAAGCCTAAGTCCTTACTCAGGTCATGGTCTATTTGTGTGGAAAATTTCATCCAAATCCGTTCAGCCGTTTTGACAAACAAACTTACGTTCGCATTTATAATAATAGTTAGGATCAGGACTAGTTTTAGCATAAATGTAAATACCCTCCCATACCTTTTTGGATTTGGGAAGCAAGGTTTAACAGGTGGTACTTGAATTGAGGGTAGGTTGGTATTGGTACTTAGGTAAAGTAGGCCTTACCCACCCTAAAAGTAAAAGCGCATTTTAATAACAGATAAAATATTTCATATCGCCTCTAATCGCACACTCAGGCGTGTTTCTAATTTAGCACTTTATATATCTTTACGCACTATTTCCCCTGTGGAGAGAGCAGAACAAGATACAATAGCAATATTACGTTACTGGTTTAACATTTCAAAACCTCGGCTTCGGCTAGTATGAAACTATTCAGACTAAAATACTTTGGTCCTCTCCTAGTTGTCTGAAACAGAAACCTATCTGCCAAACGACCGGCACGGGAATCCAATCCAAGACCTTGAACGCAAAATATAAACGAACTTGCCCCATTAAATCGAATTAAATGGATTTTGAAACCTTAAAAACCTCCAACTTCTTCTCAATTCTGGTTTGAACAGTTGTGAAGACAGCTGACAGCCGTAAATTAACTTTATGCTCGTTTTAGGTAAACATTTTGGTCATGGGCTCTCGTACTATATAACACTTCGGGGAAAATGTCCGTGACGTTTGAAGCAACTTTACATAAAGTAAAAAGTTAAAAATAAACTCATATATTTACTATCTGAGTTTAGTTTTTTTTTATTTGGTTACGTAAATTGTCACCTGTCAAATTACTTGACAGGTGATAATTTACGTAACCAAATAATACTCATGTTGTAATTAGTCAAAATAAGAGACTATTTACAAATAAGTTGAAGTTAGGATTCGTCACGATCTTTACGTAGGTACACTGAAAATAAACGCCGCAACTGCAAGGCTATTGTCACTTTTCTACACGTCTGACTACAGACAAACACAGCTAGCCTGTTGTGGCTGGAACACACCTGATTATTCCCATGCATAATTGTACATACATATGTAAGTATACATATTATGTATGTACAATGAGTATTGAGTTGGGTGAGGGTGCAATATTTTTGTACCTAGGTACCTCCATTGCATACCGCTCCTGTTAGATAAGGAAACAACGGCGTGGACCAGCATGAACATTAATTATACTTACGACACGACAAAGCCCAGCCACCTACATTAGTCATTATCATGGAAATTACGTATCTAATGCCTTTTACAAGTAGGTCACATCAACTAGCGTTAGGGACCGCACCCAGAAGGCCTATTGTCGGTTGGCGGACGACCCACAATCCGCTAACGTAGTCATTTGTCCGACTTTATCCGTACCTGTCCTTGAGACGCTCCTACAATGTGCCCTACCCTTTATTATTGCTTATCAAAATAAAGGGGTTCCGTAATTTCAGTTGTTGGTCACGCCTTTATTTAGCGAAACAATAGGCTAGACTAGATTGTTTGGTCGCGGTTCTGATTTCCAGATTTGAACAAAACAATGGAGGTTTCATTCTCAGATGAAGTTCAGAACTTTCAGCTAGATCTTTGTTCCACACTTAGATAGGCTGGAAAAGCATACTGTACAATACCAGCATACTGTACCTACTTGTTGCAGAGAGTAGAGACCGGTTACGACATTTTTCTCCAATCTACAATCAGAACGAGTGTACTTCCCTTCCTACATTTATAGGTAGGTAGTTACTTCGTTCTGATTGAAGAATTTAAATATGTAAATAAGGCATTGGTGCCGATTCTCTTGTCACAAATGCCTAACTAGACAAAAAATCACAAACATCATATGACGATTTCCCATTCTGAAATTGACGAAATTGACACAACATAATTGTGTTTTAGTTTGACAGCACTAAGATGGCACTGAGTTATTAGTTTAGAGAAAATTGCAATTTTGCTATTCAGAATTTGACGTTTCTCACCGAAAATTTTGATTATAAAACTATATCTGAACATGAATCTGACTATTTTTAATCGTGACTAAAAACGCGTGGAATAAAATTAATCGTGAACTAAAATTCACCAAAAAACACCTCGATTTCAGGTGCAAAAACAGTACTCTTTTCTTTTCTTTTGTTATCTCAAAAATGGTGTGTCCTATGACAAAAATAATGAAAATATCGACCCCCCTTTATAAAATCCCGTACACCCTTGAAACTCAACATGTAGGTAATAATTTTTCATATATTTTCCATACAAGAAGTAAAATATTCCATATACGTTAGTAAAACACGTCGAGGCTGCCCCCATTGCGCGCCTCCGGCTCTAAAATAATTCACAGGGTAGAGCAAACAAGTACCACGTTGCGAAGCCAAATTAAAATAAAAAAGAAACAACGTGGAGTCGCGATTGTCAAATTCGATTTTAGTTGTCTCAAAAATATATATAGTTTTTTTTTTTGGAGAATAGCTTTAAGATTCTCATAGCCAAACGTAGGCAATTTTAGTGATAGGTAATATTAATATCTGTTGTTTTATTTCATGGTGGCCATAGGAGGGTGAAGAGAGCGGGAGCGCACGCGCCGCTGAAGCAGCATTTCGCACGGTGCCGCGCGACCACACCACCTTCCTCGTGTGGAGAATCACGGTAAGTCAACCGATTTATGTACCATAACTTTTCCTAATACACAAGAATACAAGGTGTTATTTTAAAAGACGGAAATCCTTTAAACATACTGCTGTACTACATTTTGATCGCAAAGATGGTCACTTTGCAGAGAACAGCGGCTCTTTTTCATATTTGGGAGTATGTCCCTTGTTTATCATAACAGCCTGAATAATAAACCTACAGGTGAACAACCAATTCCTACTCATCTACCAATAAACAATTTCTACGCATAGGCATTTAGTTCAGCTTTCAGGGTGTTCAACTGTAGGTATATAAGACCTGATTATTTGATATCAATTTCAATTTAATACCTCTACGCATTCATGAGGCAAGGGGTAGTAAGTTTAAAATGATTAAAAATATTTTTATTATATGATGCAACTAAAAATTTGAGGTTTTCGCAATTTTTCCTTTATCTGTGCTACAAGACGTTGCTTCGTACCAAATTTCAAGATTCTGAGTTCACGGGAAGTATCCTGTAGGTTTTGATTCCCTTGCGAGTGTCGAAAATTTGCGGCATAAACGGCTGTATCTTTTGATTGCGTTGGCTTAGAAGTTTGATTTTTTCACAGCTCCAAGGGACAGTAGACCTGAGTATTTGATATAAATTTCAGCTCGATAATTCCACGCGTTCCTGAGAAAAAAAGGTCTTGACAGACAGACAGACGGACGGACAACAAAGTGATCCTATAAGGGTTCCATTTTTTCCTTTCGGAGGTACGGAACCCTAAAAACATTGAAATTCGTAAATTTTATTGTAATAACCTTTCTAATTAACTCGTCCTTGATAAAACTCGAGTTTGAGAACTGTCACGTTTTTCACGAAAGTGACTGTCACGTTTTTCACCTAGCAACACTGAACTTAAATTGACCTATCACGCGTCACGCGAAACGCTCACATTCAATTACATTTGATAGATATAGATGCATACCTACACGTCACAGTTTTTGCTCATACATAACAAAATTCGCTTTCACTGGCGAAGACAAAAGTTTTGACTGTTGTATGTGAGTTCGCTGTCAGTCTGAATATTGCAGCTATGCGTTGTTAATTATGATACGACTGCTACAGCTATGCCTTGTTAATTTAAATTGTTGATCGAGCTATGGTTAGCGTGTGCTGCTGTTAGGGTTGCCAACCCTACTAGGACACGGTTAAATGTAGGTAGTTCTGAAACCGAAAGCCATTAATTCGATCACCGAACTCGAAACAATTGGGAGCATTATTTTCAAAAAGTAACAATAAAAAAAAAAAAACAAGAAATAGTACATTGTCAAAATCAAAATCAAAAAGAGCCGGCAAGAAACTCCATGGTTACTCTTTTAAAAATATTTGTCTTTTACAATATTTTTTAGTTACAGTGTTAATAGGTATGGGAGGACAGTGTAGGCCTGTCAAAAAGTACCATATGTTAAACAAATAGACAATGGTATATAAATTAACAATCCACAAGGCCTACGACGTTCTCACATTTACAAAATATAGAAATAATCTAATAGAATAAAATCAAAACTAATTAAAAATTGTAGGCATATAATGTCAAATAATGAAAATATTATGTCAGAGTTATTTATAAGTCAATATCTAATAATAAAAAACTAAAATTAAACACCATTATTTGGGAGCAGTTATTAGAAATTTACATAGTGATGCCGTTTATGAGGTACCAGGGAAGCCACATGTGCAGAGGGAATTATTGCCAAACTTTCTTGTCTTCGACGTAGTCTTTAATCTTATAGTACGCTTTTTTGATAAGGACACGTTTGGGTTTTGAACTTTCCATCGCTAAGTTCTGTAACCGACTTTGGCAACTTGTTATAAAAGCGGATACTGTTTATCAAAAATGATTAGCTTGTTTTAGTTAATCTAAATTTGGGTATAACGATTTCACTGTGATACAAGTGTGCACTTTTGGTAATGATCAATGCACACTCATGTCACAAGACGTTTTTCAACACTCTTGCGAGGAAAAAGCAGACTCGTATTGTTATTATCTTTAAATATTGAAACAATTATTGAAAGTACAATTCTCAAAATGATTTCGAACATTTTTTGTTGGCATTTTACAGTTTGTGGTTTTGGTATTTTTCATAATTTCGTTGATTTCATTTTCTTGGGTATATGTCGGAGATGATAAAAATATTCATTGTATTAAGACGTAAACACTCGCGGAGATTCATCTCCGCGAGTGTTTACGTCTTAATACAATTTTTTCTTTCAAATTTTTTTTGCCAATTTTTTCTTTCAAGAAACAATAAATAAATATAAAACACGATATCGGTAAAGTAAAAAGCACGCGTGTTAAATACACTGCATTATGAACCTAAAAGCGGTGTAAGCAGAACCCATTTAAGAAAAATCAAATTCAAGGTGTTTTATTAAGTACCTAAATTTATATAACCTAAATTTAACTATGTATACATAAAATAGTATCATATTATAGTAGAGGTCTAAATACGATACAAAAATAACATCACACCTTGTTTCCCCAAAGGGTTGCGCAGAGGTGTACCTATCGTACACCTACATTTCGCCAGATATGTTTAAGTCCAGAATCCGGGTTGCCACTGAGAAATTCCAGATAGAAAAACCCAATAACACGTTGCCAGACCTGGGAATAGAACCCAGGACCTCGATTGCGAGCACTAGACCAACGAGGCAGTCCATAATATACAAAAATATAGTAGGCGAAACCACTATATTTTCATTTCAGTACAAAATGCCGAAATAAGCTAAATAGGGCCAGTAATGCCAGTATAAACCTAAGCTGAATTAATTGTATTTTAGTTTTATAGTGATATATTAGCTTGAGTCAACAAAGTTGAAGTTGCGTTAACAAATATGCAACAAAAAATTGCCTCAACAAAACATGCCTCCAACTTTTTGTTTGCTGTCTACTTCATGTTTACAGGCATTGGCTTCGAAAATACTGCCTACCTAAATATTTGATATAAAAAGTTGGCAACCCTAGCTCCTGTCCACACATAATGTCACAGATACCATCATCAACATACGCAAGCTAAAGGAACATTAATAAAAAAAAAAATAAAAAAAATCGGTTCTTAACATTTCGATAGACAAATATTTCATCCCTCGAAAGTTTGAAAACTTGATGAGTTACTTTAAAGGTGAAAAAACAACTCATTGTAATAGGCATGATGACATGTTTATTTCCCTCTAATGCAAACAATATTACAAATAGTGTAAAAGCTTTAAAAATTCCCAAGTTATAAACGTTTTGAAATAAGTGTTACACAAGCACAGCACTGTCGTAGAAGTGACGTCAAGACTATGTAACTTCATAATAGCACCGTACATTGTCCATATCGACCGCTCGTCAAGGACGTGAACAATCCCCTCCGAAAACTTTTAAAGCGTGTATCATCTTCATATTTACATCGATTTAACAGGTTTTTTCGATTATCTCATTTTTACGATGCCGCCTTTGAAATTACATTATTTTTACGAACGTTTTTAATACTATTCATCACCCCAATTGTACCTACATAAATTGATCTCACCGTTTATAATCCAAATAACCTGCTAATATTGCAATAAGTGCATACCTACTTAGAACAATATTGTGCAAAATTAACTTTCAGATGTATCTAAACTTAATTTACTTACAACTACAGAAAGTGACCCTAATCGATTCGTAAGTATAAAGGTATCACCAAGAGGCATTACATTTTGTTTAGTTAAGATACAAAGTTCGTGTAACTTATATGTATGTATCTACATGAAATTTATAACCAGTACGTAGGTAAAGCAGTTTTCCTAGAATGGAGGTTTGTGCGCAAAGCATGACCCCAACCGTCACACAACAATAACTAAACCATTGAAGTTACCTATATTGTGATTATATTCCCAAGGCTCTTATTTTTATAACTATGTTATATAATACTCTGTTGAGATCTGTAGATCTGTATTGCTTAGAAAATATGGAGAAAAACCAAGTAGGTACCTACCTATTCTTCAAAGAAACTCATAATGATTAAAATTCTCATAACAATATGAAAAACTGTTGTGTGTTTACCTTAACAATCTGTGTGATGTTGTGATCATTTCCTTAATTTAGTAGACCGTGTGAAAACTGAAAGGTCAACATGGGTAGGTATGTTTTCTCACCAAACACATAACAATAACGATTGCAGCGAACTGGAAAATGTCGAAACTGTGATCTGTCTGGCGGAGATTTGAAGATTACATGAGAACAAACTCTTTGCACATTTCCTCCCACCTTTTTCGTAACGAGTTCAATTAACACCATTCAACCTTTTGTCTTTTCGCGTGAAGTGATATTTCTTTGTAAAATTTTAAATCATGACAGTATTGTAACAGTTATTACTTGATACTAGCACGTAGACTAATAAAATTATAAAATGATCACGAAAGTGTGTTCTCCGAACGTGCATCTATCTAATTAAAACAATATTGTCTGTAACAATTAAGAGTAGGTAGTACCTACCTACGTATATCAATCTCTTTTGCGACTCCAACCGTATCGATGACAAAAAAAAAATAGTTTGTACGTTTATTATTTTAGGCTGTTACGACTTCAATCACCACGATCCCAGTTAAAATGGATTCGGTAAGAATGCAGTCTAGACACCTGATAGGTACCTACCTAAAACTTAATTTGGTTTTTAAGCAAACTACAGCAACGTATTATAATAATTTTCATGAATACATTGACAAGTGAAAGTATACAACTCAACATAAACTGCAGCGAGATGCAAGTTTAGTTTAGCGCGCAATGCGATGCCAACATTCGTCCAGCCATCATTTGCAACCATACAAATTACCATTTATCATCTATTACCAACTTTCTGTTGCGTTTCATATCTGTAACAAAATTTAGTTTCTAGTAATCTGACACCATAACCACAGCGCCGCACAATTATTGCCGTCTTTATTAGACGTGACTTTCTACTCTTAGATAAATAGCTTTAGTAGGTTAAATGCGCTTAATTCACGCTTAGTGTCTTATTTCTAATACCCTAGAAGACTTAAAAGTAAATACAGACTTACTGTTATCTTGATAAGTTTAGACATTCATCTGTTTAATGTCAATCAATCAAATAGAAAGAGGGGTCCATGGACGCATGCACGTGCCAAGCAAAGCACAGCGTTTTAGCACGAGCGTATCTGATAGAAGCATTTAATCAACTACGAGACTTAAAATGTAATTAAACAGTTTATTTCGTGCCGATAAGATCGTACACACAGAGACTGTAAAACTTGCCGGTAATCATCTTTAAGATTCCTATCATTTTCTGTCAGATTTCTCGCGCTGTCAAATAAATCCTTAATAAGCAGGCCGCCCGCAATTTATTTGTTCGTTCGTAGATGCACCTCTCGTGTTAACAATTTCATGCAATTTCTCCAATAAATTAATTAACTAGTGTGCTCCATAAAGATAAATAATGGCCGAGTACGAGACTTGCATTGTAACGGAAAACCACTGTCGGCAGTCGGCACAGATATCGTTGTCCAACAAGGGTCTGCCAAAACAATCCTATATAATAAATTTTATTAATACTATCACATTTGTCTAGTGGTGTGTTTCTATAGCTTTATTTGTAGAACTTGTCAGTTAAATTAATGACTACAAATTAAAAATATTACTCACTTTCTATTTTCTGTCACGGATTTAAGTCCTAGCTAAGTGAGAAAGTTTGCCTGACTGTCGGGTTTTCTCACATCACGTTAACAAAGGAACATGCAAATGCAAGCACTACTTATCTATTATAAATAGATACCTCTACCTTACCTGTCGTTGCTGAAGATAATAACAATGAAAACAAAAGTTATATAAGTAGTAAAATCAGTTTTTGAACGTGCAACTTCTAATAGGTATCTGTCTGATAGGAATTCTGAAGAACACATATTATTTTAAAAAATACCTACATATTATGTAAGTAGTGTGGCAGCCAATGATGAATTGAGCAATCAATGAATGAATGATAATAGTAAGTACACATAATCATGCTGTGCGCGAAGAAAAGGAAAGACACATCAGTATGTGTCTTTCCTTTTCTTCCTGCCTGCCTACCTGTTGTTAGAAAGAGATGAACATACATTATTAGTTATGTCATTAGCTGCGGCATGTTTATTGGCGCAATGAACCCGCAGCAGCTGGTGACAGTTTCAAGTCAGGCAATTGCCTTGTTTTTATCTTGGTCTTTAAGCGCGGGTAACGCATCTAAAGGTGCATTGGGGCATTGGTGGCAGCCCTGAATGGTACCATCAGTGAGCCGAGTGAGTCACACCGCATCTCGGTACCGCTACATGGACGGTGGAACTGGGCCCGCCAGACCGCGACTGAACGATTTTCAACTTCACATTACAATACAAACAAAGATGGCTATCAGTCACGGAAATTGTTGGCATTGAAGAACTACTCGGAACTTGGAAGATAGACCTAGCCTCGATACTACTATTGTGAAAATGATGAGCAAAAATGGTGCATGTAAATAGGTATCTAAGCACCTATCGTGTGTTTTTTTTTAATGATTGAAAGCTTTGTGTAGGACTTGACTGTATCGCAAAGGTTAAACCAATTTAGAATCAGTTCAAGTTCACGTTCTTTGACCGGTGACACAGAAGTTATTTTCTTTTATTGTTTCCGATGTTTTTAGGGTTCCGTACTTCAAAAGGAAAAAAACGGAACCCTTACCCTCACTTCTTTGTCCGTCAATCTGTATGTCTGCCTGTTTGTGTGTCAGTCTGTCAAGACCCTTTTTCTCAGGAACGCGTGGAGGTATCAAGTTGAAATTAATATAATATACGTTTGGAGATATGAGGAACAGGGTGTAAAGTTCACTCTTTAGAAAAGGGAGGATCCTCCGACCAGATGTATGTCGTATCTGGTGGGCAACTGCCCGATGATTGTTGTCGGGAAGTTGTATATATATATGCTATCTGCGCGGTAAACTCTGCTTGCGCGATGCAGGATTGATGCGTTTGTTCGCATGTGGCGGTGTAGATGTCGCCACATCACTCCCCTCCGAAGACCGGAGGTCGATGGTGGACTAAGTCTTGTATCTTGCGATGCTTGCCAATGCCAGTTGGGTTCCAGTGGGTTGGAACCGGGTGTCGCATAGTTCGCCGTGAGTCGGAACTGTCTGCGAAGATGCCCCAGTGAGTCGGGGTGGCTGACTGCTGATGTCGACCAGGAGAGGGATTAAGCACTCTGCTTATGGACCGGCCGAATGTGCAGTGTGCTGTGCCAAGGTTGCTGATGAGGCTGAAGGTGATACGTAAGTGTACGGTCCCTTGGAGCCCTAAAAAATCAAGCTTATTGGCAACGCAAAAAAAAAACGACGATTTATGCGACATATTTTGATACTCGCAAATAAGCCAACACCCTAACCGTCCCATTCATAATAAAGCCCATTCGCTTTATAAACCTATTTTAGCTATCGCACTGTTTTGTCCCTTTCTGTCAAGTTAAAATTAAGTTTGACAGCAAGGGACAAAACAGTTCTAAATCTAAAATAGGTTTTTTATAGCGAATGGCTTTCTTATGAATAAGACGGTTAGAGTAATAACGCATTCTATGCTAAAACCTATAGGGTCCCATGTCACAAAAGCTTCTATAACCAAGACGTTTTTTCACCAAACAGTGATATAGTAGGCCTATAATGGTAACCGCTGTGACTGCTTTTACTATAAAGGTTTTTAACAGACCGTTTTGGTACTATAAGATTAAAGAGCATTTAAGTTCTATAATTTAGCTGATAAAACGCTTACAGGACCATACAAAAGAAGCTTTAAAGTGTTGCACTGTAATAGATATTAAAAAAACGATTACGTTTCTTTTTTGTACTATAGAAAACCTGACTGACACTTTTATGTATCTATTTTGCAATAATAATGCGTCAAAATAACTTTTACGGTACTAATATTGTAGCAGTGTCGAAAACACTATTACAGGATCAATCTGCACTTGGGCATGCCACGATAGCGGCGATAAGTCCCCTCTTTGAGGAGTGGTTTTAAAGGCGCCATGGCGTCCACACCTTCCGCCCGACACAGGTCCTCAGCGAACACGGTTGTTTCGAAGGCGGGAGGATTCTAGGTCAATGGGGCGTACGTTCGGTTCCCATTAATCTAGAATTATGAAATTTAGCAAAAAGCAAGGCCTCACAACACAAGTAAAGGGAAAAGTCCGAAAATCGTTAATTTATATTTTTAACACATTTCATAAACAAATATTTATTTGCCATTACTTACATTTGTAGTTGGAGAATTGACCGTGACGTAATTATATCGATTTATGGTATAAGAACAAAATAAACATTGTAGTTCAAAAACATGTACTTTTTGAACTACAATGTTTATTTTGTTCTTGGGATAAATTCATCCCAACTACGGAACCCTTCATTGTGCGTAGTTTCTTTATCAGTTTTTACAGTAAGTAGGCAGTTCACTGTCCGTCGCCCCACCAACCCCGAAAGCACCATGATACCTTGTGCCTTTATTAGCCAAAATAAAAGCCAGTTTACAGATACGTTACCGTAGTTTCTAATTAATTTACTAGTTAGTATTTTTATGTTGAAACAATAAGTTGCAACTGTGAAATTAACCGTAAAATGGAAAGTAAAACAGTCATAGAAACAGATAAATAAGTTACAAACAAAGCACCACATTTAATAGAAAGCAGAAATAATTTACTATTATTATTTTAGAGAAGGTTTTAGCTTGCTATACTGCAACTCAACATGTTGCAATTTCACAAGCTAAAAACTTGAGGTACCTACTTAATACGTATACCTACTTAACCACGGAATAATTAATTAATAAGGGATTATTGGAATCCTAGAACAGTGGTGGCCCAGTGGTAACAGCTGCGACTTACAACTTGTAGGTCGTACGTTTGAACCCAGACAGACAGGCGCTTCACTTTGTGTAAATTATTTCATCACCACTGCTCTCAAAACGGTAGAGGAAAATATCGTGAGGAAACCGGCGGCATGTTCTAGTCTAGAACCAAAAATTCGAAGACATGTAACATCTACCAACCCGCACTGGGCCCTCGTGGTGGATTACGGTTTACTCCTCCTCTCCTACTCACAGAGAGGAGGCCTGTGTCCCAGCAGTGGGAACATTATTGGAATCCTAAACGGTCCTAATCCTGCATCGCCTCGTGCCACGTTTTTCTAACAAAACACACAAACAGCAACACGCAGAGTATCAATGTTACCACAAGTGACCAGCCTCTGCAGCATGTTTGCTCGACTGAACTCATTATCGCGCAATTCCGTTAGAATAACATTACCATACGCATACAATTTATAAGCATTTTATGCGGATAAATACTCGAAAGCGTATGCACAAAAAGCAGATCGCGGGCAATTAAAACACGTGCATTATCCAGTGTTCGGTGTCGTGATATAACGCCAGCGAGATACGCACTTACATGCCGCTGTAATTGTACATCACTATGCACGAATGGCCAATGACGTTCCATTGAGAGCCACGATCACCGCCGGCAGCGACAATTTAGTTTTTCACTCAAAACATTTGAAATATCGTATTTCGCTTCAAGGAGCATGACACATTTTGATTATGACATTCGTGCATACCATCTACATATTACGGAGAATTTATTACTGCACAATTTTCAACGAACACTCGTTAATAACTAGTGATTGACTAAATTATAGCACTCAAAATAACAGTAACGAAATTTATGTGGCAATCTTTCATTGTTATTTTTTTTCCTGGGTAACGGTCGACGCCCGCGCAGACAGTCAGCTATTCGGATCGAGAACTTATTGTAGAAGCAGATTTCTGTTTATTTTGTAAGCCATTGTCGCAAGTTAAGTCCGAGATCACTGACCTAGCTTATTTGCTAGTCTATTTTAATCCGGATTAACGTCGCCAATGAATACATTCGATTTAAATATGTATCACTATTAGATACGAATAATGCCCCCATAGATAATATTTATGGTGATTGGCTAAGTCCCCGTGCAAATTACAAGAATACTTGCACTAATCACGAGACACGGAAGCTCATTAGACAGTATTACATTTATGTAATAGGATTTTAAAATAAAACGAAACGTTCGTTTTCAGGAATCGAACACGGAACTGTTACCTCGCATTCATTACGGCACATTCTACGACGCTGAGGCTTACTTGGTGTACTCTTGTTCCCTGCCGGGACAGCCGGCCGGACCTGATGTTATTGTGAGTACCTAGACATAGACTAGACATTGCCCAGAATCCTAGACATTTAAAATACCTAGCCCTGAGTGACTCGTTACCACCACCACGAACCAAGTTCAAAACAAAATTTCTTAAATCCTAAAGACGGTGACATTACAATTTCCCTTGGGCCTGGTCAGGGATAGGTACTTACCAAGGCACGGCCTCCCCGTGTAGACTTTCTGGCTAACCTGGCTAACCTCAGTGTCTATGTTAACTGAGGTTTAGAGGTTTAGCTAAGCCTAATCTTGCAAAATAAGCAAACGTTTCAATTATGACACGAAGTAGCAAAGGCGTTCAGATATCTACCACTACACAACTGAAAACTATAGCCAGAACGCATTTTTAAGTTCCAGTAATTTTGAAAAACTGTAGGGCTTCAGTTTTTAACAAAACTAGGAACTGAGACTACAGTGAAAATATTGTGTGGTGAACTTTAAAATATTATGACCAGCGTCGAGAAATAAAAGAGAACGGCAATGGGGAGCTCCTGGAGCGCCACATCCACTCGTGGGCCGGAGAGCGCAGCGGGTTCCTCGCAGGGCTGGCCTTGCGACGGGGCACGCAGCTCGCAGCCTACCTCGCCGCGCCCACGGTGGTCCACCGCGAAGCCGTCACCAAGGAGACGCCACGGCTTCTATCATACTTCAGAGATGGGATCAGGTAATACACGATTGAAACTAAGGCCGAAATCTATAAACATTAGGTATGTACTTATCTCGTGCTTTTGCACAGATATTTTGGCACGCCAAGAGCTAGTGTATTTTGCTTTCTCCTTGAGAGACTTGCGTCATGCTTTTGTCAGCTTGTCAAGTTTTAAGAATGTATTGTACAGGTAAATAAGTTATCATCACAATGCATACATTTGCGAATATTCAAACTAAGACCACTAGAATTGCTTTACTATTCAAGTATTCCGTTATCTACCATCCAGGATGTCTTACGAAACATCGCCATATCTTTTTTCACACAGCGATTTCAAAATGAACAGAACCGCCATAGTAGTTTTTGCTCTATATCTAAATGCCTATCTAAAGACATTGTATGTGTGGTTGTTATTGGTACTTAGATCAACTTCCATACATGTTTGCCGATTCTTCTTTAGTTGCCCCAGGTTGAACATGAAAGGAAAACTGTTAGATATTGAACTTCAGCAAAGTATGCTTATATACGTACCTATTTCTACCTACCGCAGACCGCAGCATCTTCCCAAGTTCCTATTGCCAGCAAAACTATCATTATTTGCAGAGTGGCTGTCATCAGACCCTCTATTTAATAAAAATCTTAAATTCATCAATTCACTGACAGAAAACATACCGCCTAATTCGCTGGATCTTCGCGCTAGACCCAGTGTGTTCCTTTCATAACGAAAGTGAGCAATCAGGAAGGATTTTTCAAAATTCATCCCCCTGGGGAACGAAAGTTTGGTTTAATTTACTTAGGGATGTTCGTCATTGGGCAAACAGGATTTTTTTCGCACTTTATATAACATAACATCACGTCTGTAATCCCATAAGGGTTATTCAGAGGTGTAGGGGAGAGTGGTACAAAATGATCTCTCTAAGTGAACAGATATAAAAAGTATATATGCAGTGAATTTTGTGAAATTGGTAAAGGGTTGGGCAGAGATGTACCCATAGTACACCCACATTTCGCCAGTTATGTTGTTATGTCCCGTGTAACAAGGTGCGAGCCTATTGCCATCAACCGGGCAAAAACCAGACTCAGGACTGCTACTGAGAAATTTCAGATAGAAAAACCCAACAACACGTTGTCCGACCTGGGAATCGAACCCAGGACCTCATGCTCAGCAGTAGCTCTTGCGACCAGTAGACCAACGAGGCAGCATGACGCACCCGACGATAATGAGCCGCAATAAAGATTTGTTTAATAACTGACCGGAACTTCGTACCACCTCAGAATATCTTCATTTTTCTTTCGTGTATTTTTTCCATGTTTTAATAGTTATTGAACTATTCGGGGCGGAGACAAATTCAACAAATCAAAGATCATAAAAATCGGTCTAGCCGCTCTTGAGTTATAAATGGTTAACTAACCCGATTTTGGTTTTATATAAAAAAACAAAATTCATTTATCTTAATTTACATGGATTTGTATGATCTTAAAACTATAATGGAAGGACCATTATAGTTTTAAGATCATACAAATCCATTACATTCTACCATTCTATTTTTTTATTTATGGTGTGGAAATGTTTTATTCTAAAAAATAAAAACAAAATGGCAGCAACAACAAATAATTGCTAACGCATTAGGTTTTAGGAACAAATTTATTAATTTATGTCAAAGTTGTACCTATGTCAATTCAAGAGATTAAGTTTAGTTATATAGCTTTATTTATAAAACCAGGATCCTCCGAAGCGGTTCAGCTAACCTGAACGGAGCTGCTCGCCTGTACCGCGTGCGCGGACGCCGCCCGGTACTGGTACAGCTTGAGCCGGTGTCGTGGGCGCAGCTCGCGACTGATGGCGTGTTCGTCCTCGACACCACTTCGCTCCTTGTGCTGTGGCTTGGACGTACCGCCAACCTCGTTGAGAAGATATTTGGAGCCAAGGTTTGTGGTGTTACGGTTGGAGAGTCCTATGAATGCGGAATGAGGATGATTGTTTGAGGCAAAAATAGTTGGCAAGTAAGTTGCTGGAAATCTACTTAACATAAGTGCTAAAGCTCCATTTTAATTTAATTAAAGTGTGCATTACACGTAGGTATATAGTTACGCATTCCAGAGTAAATGTAAGGAAAATCAAACTAATGATTAACAAGGAAGTCATACCTTAAATAATCAACCTTACATATCTAGATCGCATACCGGATGGCGCGTGGTGCAGACAAGGGCATGATGGCGCGTCGGATCGCGATCGCTCACGACGGGTATGAGCAGACGCTGCCGGCCAGTGACCGCGAACTGCTAGACGCACTGCTAGAGTTGCGTGCGCGCGCATTGCGACCCGCCGCACCACCTGCCGACCCGCCGCGACCCGCGCGCCTCTACCGCGCCACACAACCACCGCGGGTCACCCCTATAACTGTACCCTCACAGCGACCCGCTGCAAGATTGGAAGAAATCAAGCGCGCTCCCCTATTCAGAGAAGATCTGGCTGATGATGTAAGTGACCTGACGGAGCGGGTGTGCCAAAAATACACAATTTCTGACGATCTTCCGATTCAAATAAACTCAGCTACCGCAGTCATTGTGACTTAGCCATGAAACGCTTGACGGGTTCCAAAATGTAATCTATCCTCTTTTGAGACAACAAGCCTGCAATTTTATTGATCTGTTACCCGACTGCGCGACGCAATGACAAGGTTGTTTTTCACGCGTATCTTTGTTGTGGGATTCTTTACACCCTCGAAGGATCTTAACGGCTGGATGGATTTTAATATATGAGGTGTCTATTGACTCGTCTAGGTAGCACAATGGTTGTATACTAGATTAATTTATAAAATCGAAATGGCGGATTTTAGACGTCATTATGTAATGTGGTACAAAATGGTATCAAAATCTTTATTTTGGATTGAGTCCGAGTCCAAGTCCAATTCCAAAAACACACTAAATTGTTGAAAAATATCTGGAAAAGTAGTTATGAAACCGATTGCAAAAAAATTCAAAGCAAGCTCACTTTTAAAGCATTCTGGTATAGTTGGTGGCATCAAATGCAACATTGAACACAAATAACAAAATTATTTTTTTCAGGGTGTCTACATAGTGGACAGCGGAAGCCGTGGTGTGTGGGCGTGGGTGGGCCCGTCAGCATCGGGCCCGGCGGCTCGAGGGGCCCTAGCAGCGGCGCGGGGGCTCGCTCGAGCGCGACGCATGACGGTCCCGGTGACCGCGGCACCGGCGGGAAGGGAACCGTTGGAGTTCGCAGCGCTGTTCCACAACTGGCGATGGTGCGATGCTAGACGTGATGGAAGACTGCGTGCAGCTCGGTCAGCTACAACCAGGCTTGATGCTGTTAGTCTGGCTACAAATGCATGGCTTGCCGCTGAGGTCAGTTCTTACATACATACTCGACCTAAATCCATCTAGCCTATATTGTCCTAAAACTGGGTATTATTGAATAAAAATATCACGCAAGGCGTCTTTTGTTTATTTAAAAATCCACATAATTTAAACCAATCCTTTTTCCAAAATTCAATTAGGGGTCATCACTAATCATTCGGTTCGTTGATAAATATATTTTGTTATAAATATCCTTGGCTCGTCAAAAGTTACTCGTTTTCACAACAGGCTCAGTTGCCGGACGACGGCTCGGGCGCACTACGAGTATGGCGCGTACGACGACGCGGGACCGACGCGGAGGACGTGAACAAGGAGGCGCTGGCCGAGGTGGAGCGCCCACAAGCCGCGGTCTTCTACGACAGAGACTGCTACATTGTGCTCTACACCTACCACGCGCCTATCGGCGACCAGACCGTGCTCTACTACTGGATGGTGACAAAACTTATTGCAATTTTTTGTAACGATCGAACTTATATGACTAATAGGTATTAACTGCTCTTGCTGACAGAGCTACTTTAGGTTGTTCCATCTACGTGTTATAGCAAAGTGTAACACGACAAAAAAAACAACTTAACACATTTAAAGCTAATGAATGGCGGTTGTGGTACTTTACTTGATTTTAATGTTACAGGGTGGCTCTTCGCCCAATGATCTGAGGAATTTGGGTGCTAAAGAAGCTAAAGACCTTTACACCAAACTAGGGCGTTCTCCAGTACAGGTATTTAGCTCTTAAAGGTACAGCAGCAGCAATTTAGCACTTAAAAATAAAGTATTATTAATAAATAAATAAAAAATAACACATTTTCAGGCATGGGTGTACCAAGGGAAGGAACCGGCGCATTTCCTACAAATCTTCAAGGGTCGAATGATCACGTATGTCGGCAGCGCCACTGACTATGATCGTAAGAATTCAGAAATGTCTAGTTGTTCAATATTATAAATTAGAATTGAATGATCGCATAAGGAGTATGATCTACAACGATGAAATCGAGACAAGATTGAATCCTTAATATCCCTGAGTAGATTGAGTATACCTTAGTAAAGAAGGTAGATCCTGAGTAGAGGTTTTGACCAGAAACCATCAGCTCTTAAAACGTAGCCCGTATGGTTTTGAGGGTTGAAAGTGCCTAGGGTTGGCGACTTTTTTAAATCAAATATAGTATTTTCGAAGCCATTGCCTGTAAAAATACAGTACCTACATAGCGAAAAAAAAAAATTTTGGCATGGTTCAATTTTGTTTTTTGCTTTTCCAAATACTTGAACTCCAATTTCACTACAAATCAGGTTACAAAATACCATTAATTCAGCTTTTATGAGATTAATACTGCGCTTAGCGCTTAAATTAAATAAGCGCAATAGGGCCAGTAATAAAACAAAATCGCCATTTTTCATTGAAATGTAATAGTAGTTTCGCCTACTACCTATGTTTTTTTTTTAATTTTTGACATAGCAAGCCTCTAATATAGTAGGATTATATATTATATAGTAGGATTGGCAACCCTACAAGTGCTCCTTTTCGAAGAGCCTAACAATATTATCGACAGCCACAGGTCGCAGGCTCCTCGTACCATCTCGGGTACTCATCCGCGTGTCTGGACAGTATGCACGCGAGGCGCGGGGCGTGGAAGTCCGCTCGGGCGCGGGGGGCGCGGGGGGCGCGGGCGCGTGCTACGTGCTGCGCGAGGGGGGGCGCGCCTGGGTGTGGTGCGGGGCCAGCGCCACGGGAGACGAGCGGGAGGTCGCCAAGAACATGGCCGCTACTGAACATGCACTCGTCATGCAAGGTAAAGCAATCACGACAGAGAAACATGGCACATGAAACATAGCTATTTACAACCGTTCGATACGCTTCTGTGCCGAATCAAACATCAATCAATCATATCGAAGGAGTCCCCTAAACGCTGTTCACATCCGAAACCCGAAAATTTTGTTAGTTTAAATAATAGATTTTGAAATTTGTTAACATTGCCAAAAAAATATAACGGCTATCTATACTCTACAACGGCTTCTTTACTCCACTATTCTTCTCGTACCTACCTTTTAATTTCTTAATTTCTCTGGGAATAGCATCATATCAGATGCTATTCTGATGGTCGCCACTGTATGTATATTCCGGATTTTAAGAGATTCACCTTGTTTTTTTTTGTTGCACGTAACGGAGTTCGTTCATGGTCTTGAACTACGGCGTCTTAACTTTACTTACTTTTTACATATTTTAACCTACTTAATTTAATTTTTTTTATTTAATTATTTACTCAGTCAGTAGTACACATTTATGTTGGTGCCAATATAAACCCTTCCGAGTTTTATCGAGTACATAATTTAGAGAATGAAAACCACTTAAGTAGGTTCGTAGTTAAAAAGAAACAACATATAAATACATATATTTTTTTGTTTCGAGGGTGCGCGATTTACTACCGAGCAAACGTCGATGACCAATCTGACCGTCCCTAAAACAAAAGTGGTGGAGGAATGTTTTTGAATTTAAACAAAATGTTTCTACATGCATGTGTTTTTCGTACTTAATAGTTAATTTTCCTTTTAAGTGTGATGATTTGTATATTGTCGCCCTTTTCTCAACCACTGCAACTCCTGCAATCAGAACATTGAGGATCAATTTACTAAGGAAATTAATTATCATTCCTATCCTCAGGTAAAGAGAAGCCGGACTTCTGGACAGCACTTGGCAATCGTCGTCACCTGCTGGTACCATCTCCACTGAAGGAAGTACAACGGCCCCTGCCGCCGCGTCTCTTCTACGTGTCTCTCGGTGTGCCTACCCAGTATTCATGTAAGTGAAATAAAAATAATTAGTAGGTATAACACCTTTGATACGATTCTACGGTATACCGAATGTTCGATTTCGGCCAGTGTCTACAAAAACAAAACGGTTTCGGCCACAGTCTCGGTTTCGAAAAAATTGTGGAATCTTCAGCCCGACCGAAACTGGCGTATAGCGTTCGTGAGTCGTCGGTTTTGAAAGAATACAAACGACAGACAAATAGATAGACAGTGTAGACTTAGTAATAAGGTCCTCGTTTTCACCCCTTTTTACAAAACCCAAAAAATATGAGTTTACCTACTTATAAAAAGAATTCATTTAGGTTCACACATGCTGCTTTTAGTATCAGCGGGTTGGGATTTACTCGCTTTCTGGAAGAATGATACAAGCTCTAAGCGGCAACAGCTGATGCATCTTAGCGACTGTGGGTTCGGTCGCTATAACAAAATCACATGTTTCAGCGATTGCTTTAACACTGCATTGCGCTTTGGCGACTCGAGTGGCGATTTGAGTTGAGTGTGGTTTAAAAATTCAGTTTTCTAACGATGTTGAGTTGGTTGGCGGAGAGATAAAACAATGTAGCTAGGTATATCGAGCTTCCGAAATCAAATAAATCGCTGATTGCTCACGCTAAAAATAAGCGGTTTAGCACACTCGCTAAGCTCGGGCGCAAATTTCAAGCCTTGCAATAATGGAATACTTGAGTCACACTCACACACACAATTTTTCCGATACGACGACGGTGATGAATCGAGTATCTGAAAAATTACAAAGTCACTAATCGCAAAAGATAACAGTAGCATCTCTGTTAAGGCCCTTTTATTATAAGTTATTATTCATTTTTCAATCGATTGAACTCTTATCGTTTTGGAATCGAAAAATTTTGATAAATAAATCTGATAACTGCTAATTTTTTTGTAACAAATCTACGAAAAACGACGGGTCTCAGAAAATAATGCCATTTAATTAACTAACTTTTTCTTAACTTCATAAGTGTCGTATTCTAAACCAGAAGAGGAGCTATGGTTCGGTTACGCACACTGTTACCATTAAGTAAGTACATGATTCTAGACGAAAGTTTCAATGCAGGGGGCATTCATTGAAACTTTTCGTTGTTTTTTTTTATCAGCTGTGTCATACATCGCATAGTTCCTTGGTATTTTGTGGGAAACAGCAGTATTTCTTATATAACCGTCGAAAAATTTTGAAAGCATGTCTAGAATCAAGCACTGAATCCATGGTAACAGATTGTGCATCGATGTCCTAGCGAGTTTCCCTCTATGGTCGAAAGCTATCACATTGAATAATGCAGGTACTTTATTATTAGTGTAATATAATCCAAAGTAATTTATACGACGCGGTGACGCAGTTTTGAAACGGGTCCTCGGGCGTCCTCAAGCGCGGGCCTTTTGCACTTTAAGACATTGGTACAGATAAAGTTTATTATTCAAGCTGACCCTGAGATGATCGCAGAATTAGATATTGATGACACACAAACCTCAGATAATTATGAGACACACCATCTCAATCATTATTTTACAGCAATGTGTGACCTAAACCCGCGCTTAAGTCACGCTTTTCTGTGACTTAATTAGTCCATTTTTACACGGTACGTTGCATAATAAACAAGAATAGATAATCTTTAATGTTCTTTCACGCTTTAAAATTCACAGCACACCAATGTCAAAAAAGGGCAGCATTTCGTAAAACTGTTCTATGCTGTCTAAAAAATGACAACGCTATTTCAGAAACGCTAACCTACCACTTCTAGATTTGGTCAGTTTCCAGTTTTCAGTTTATAATATTTTCCTCTGTACCAGTTTGTTGTTCGTAGATAACCATATTTTATTTCACTGTTAACACTGTGATTTGAATAGCTAAAACTACTCAGAAAGGGAATTAAGTGAAGATAGGAAAAAAATACGAAACACTGAATACACATTGGAGACTTCACGTGGTGCCATAAGCTCTAACTTAGAAGTAGCTCAAGAATTTGTAAATTATTTTACTAATATACCATCTAAAACTACGGAAGCTTTAAATTCCTCACCCAGTCTCAATTGATTTATTAAGAGCAAACGTTCCAGGCTGCCCGGTTGAGTTTCAATTTAAACATATAAACCCTATGATAGTTATAAAAGCTTTTCAGCAAATAAAAATCAAGTTGACCGAAGATCTTTGGGGAATGTCCTGCAAAGTTTGTACATCCATTATCGAGACTATAGCACCATTCTTAGCTTTAATATTTAATTTGTGTGGAGATCAAGGAGTCTTCCCGGATTTAATGAAACACAGTAAGGTTATACCACTTTTTAAATCTGAGGATAGCAATTAGACACCAACAATTATAGACCAGTATCAGTGTTGCCGGTATTCAGCAAGGTATTAGAAAAGGTAATCCTCAATCAAATGCTTAATCATTTCAACATCAACAAAATCTTACTCGAACAGCAATATAGTTTCACCAAAGGTCTTTGCACGACTGACGCTGGTGTCTATACTAAAACACATATTTACAGCGTGGGAGGAGGCCCAAGATGCCATAGGAATTTTCTGTGACCTCTCCAAGGCATTTGACTGCGTTAATCACGAAACCTTGCTCTTAAAACTTGAGCATTACGTACTAGGTAAACTTGCGCTAAGTTTAGTTAGATCTTATTTAAAAGATAGTCAGCAAAAAGTTCAAATAAATGGTGTCAATTCACTTGGTTTAAAAGTAAAAATGGGTGTTCCACAAGGCTCGATATTAGGTCCTTTCCTCTTTTTAGTATATATTAATGATCTAACCCATGTATTAAAAAACCAACCACAGATGGTGTTATTTGCTGACGATACTTCCTTAATTTTTAAGATAAGTAGACGTACATTAAATCTTGACGACGTAAATAAGGCCCTGCTGCAGGTAAAAAATTGGTTTACTGCTAATAATTTAGTATTAAATGGAAAAAAAAAACAAAATGCATAAGGTTTGCTTTGCCGAATGTTAAAATTACTGATTGTGACATAGTATAGAATTCGTTGATAAAACGGTTCTCTTGGGGATCACGCTCGACTCAAGACTGCAATGGGGTCCCGATTTAACATCTCTTGCAGGACGGCTCAGGTCAGCAGTATATGCTGTAAGAAAAATCCGTCACTTTACTAATATATACCGTGTACTAGTATATACCGCGAAGCTATTTCAGTTACTTTCATACTATCATGTCTTACGGTATCTTATTATGGGGACGCGCTGCAGACATCGAGTCTATTTTTATTCTGCAAAAAAGAGCTATCAGAGCAATATATGGCCTCCGCAGGCGCGATTCTATAAGGGAACTGTTTAAAGATATTAACATCATGATCGTAACTTGTCAAAACATATATGAAAACATCATGTACGTAAGGAAAAACTTAAGTCTTTTCAGTAAAAGAGGTGAAAGACACAACTGTGGGACTATAAATAGGGACCGATTGGTTCAACCGTGTTTCAGGCTGGCTAAAGTAGATTCATCCTTCATGGGGTACTGTTTAAAATGTTATAATAAAATAACTCCCCACGTACTCCAACTGAATGAAACGAAGTTTAAAACTTGTATCAAACGCACACTATGCAGCCAAGCTTATTATAAGTTGGGGGATTACATCTCTGACAAAAGTACTTGGTTCAACGCTGGTTCTGCTCCACAAGCGCGTCTTATGCTAATTGATTAGCATTCGAAAATGTTGTTGGAGCTGCTGAAGATTGTAAAAACTATCTTTGCACTGTATAGATTCAATCTTTTAATATTGTATAATTGCAAAGCACACGTGTGAGCACTATGTACCTACTATAAAGCTACCCTACACTGGGCACGTCTGTCATTGACTTGAATGTATAATAAATCATTCGAACACATAGACATATTTGCATGCTCTTTGAAGAGGTTTCGTAGACTTTTGTGTGTCTCATACTTGAGCTCTTAGACTAATTGTTTGTTGTTGTTTTTATAATACTTATTTCTTTTTTATTGTTCTTACTAATTTTTTGTTGTTGTTTTTAAAATACTTTTTTCCTTTTTATTGTTTTAACATTAGTGTAACTGTCATGCATGAACAGTTTACCTCCTAGTGACTTTAGTTTTATTTATTAATAGTAATCTGTGAACAGCGCTGTGGGCTACATTATTATTTAAGTAACTTATGTTTAATTTTTCTTTGTTTGTAATATTGCATAATGTAGCTGTTTGTTGTTCCTATTTAATAAAAACTCAAACTCAAAACTCAAACTCAAATCATTTATTTCAATTAAACCATTTACAGGCACTTTTGAATTGTCAAGGAGTCGGTCAGTCAGAAATATGAAGCTAGTTGCCCATTCCAAAGCGTAGTAGGTACCTATGGAGAAGAACGGGCAAGAAACTCCATGGACACTCTTTTAAATAATAATGTTTTTACATATATCTTAGTTACATCGATTAATGTTGACACTATAAGTGAGAACGATGTACAAAAAACCGTACACGTTAAAAGCGTCCAGAGTGCATCAAAACATAATTAAAAACAATCCAGCTAATTATTTATTAAAATAAGCCGTGGCAGCTAAGAGATGACCAGTCCCAACTGACGGCGCCCGTTCACGAACATGACGCATGGATCAGCACCATTCAGCTCAACCATTTTGAAGGGAGCTAAATGATCCGACACACGCGCCACCGTCAGCGAGACATTTGAGTGAGCATGACATACTATCAGCAGCCAAGGCACATTCAAGTCAATCTATGACATTACCCGGTAAATGGTAGCTCTATAGTACAAAGTACTCACATCTGTGCAATGCATCTATATAATAAAAAGGAGATTGAGTTTATATAATGCAAATAAATTCTTACTATCTTCAGCAGCTTCAACAGTGATTCGAATGTCAATTAATTAGTTGTGGTTTGGAGCAGGACCGGCATTAAGCCAGGCATTTTTATCAGTTATGTAATCCTCCAACCTATAATATGCCTGCCTGAATAGTGTGCGTTTGACAAAGGATTTGAATTTTGTCTCATTCAGTTGAAGTATGTGGGGAGAAAAATGTGGGGGATTAAAAAAATAAAATAAAATGTGCCCTGGCGGCTGAGAGTATGTCACGCCCACTCAAATGTCTCGCGGGTGGTGGCGTGTGTGTTGGATCATTAAATTCCCTTCAAAATGGTTGAGCTGAATGGTGCTGATCCATACGTCATGTTCGTGAACGGGCGCCGTTAGTGGGGACTGGTCATCTCTTGGCTGACACTGCTTTTTTTATTTTTATTTCCGTTTTTCTGTTTTGTTTTTGTTTTGTATGTTTTTCATTACGGACGCCTTTAACGTGCACGTCTTTCTACATCGTTCTCACATGTATAATTTCAACAAGACTGATGTAACAAATTTTCTGTAACAATATTAATTAAAATAGCGATCTATTTATATAAGTAAAATGAAACGTGGATTATTTAGATTTTTTAATTTTCTATTTATTAATGGAATCCTCAAATGATTAAAAATAAAACGTCACCTTTAGCAACATATGCATGCAATGAATAATTTTAGTCACTTTTTAACAAAGAAATTAATGTATTTATAACACAAAAACAATTAAGAACGTGCAATGTGCTGATAAGATATCGAACATTAATAATGTGCTTTTAAATGTAGTTTATTAGTACTCTTAATAAATTAATAAATGAGTTAATAGTCCCTGATTAACGCACTATATCAAGGTTTTGCTCGGGGTAGCACCTAAAGTAAGTCTATCAATGCACGTCGTTTAGCACACTTGCTGCGCTTGGGTGCTTATTTCAAACCGTGCAATAATGGACTACTTAAGTCACACTCACACACAATTTGACCCTGTTCTATAAATACATTACAATACAGAGTCAAATTGAATTAGATAGCGAAACTCCGCAGATGTGATATCGATATCTAAATAATCAAACAAAACGGAATGAATTTGATGTTTTTTTTTTTGTTCGTGGCATAGACCGCAATGAGTGTACTCGTATTCACTTGAAATATCAGTTTATAAAAACATTTTTTTTGTAAACTTCACAGACGTGATTGCAGGGTATCGATATCTAAACACGACAAAACATTTTTCAACTCATACTTCAAGTGACAACACTACCAGCCGTCGTCGACTACTAAAAGAAAAGCAGCAAATCTTTTTTATTTTGTCGTGTTTAGATATCGCTACCCATTGTTTCCAGGAGCGGGGTGCAAGAAGGTGCACTTGCACAGTTACCAAAATAAACTATAAGCGTAAAAAAATATCTGAAAACGCCTAATACAATAAAAGAGCACGTAACCTATTCGAGGCGAGAACCTAAAACTTTCGAGCTTGCTTCGCTCGCTCTTGCATTCTGCAATTTCACAATTCTAAAATTAGTACCGTAATCTAATCGACCCTGGGACCCGCCCAGACTCGATTAACGCTAACATTATCGAGCTTGCTTCACTCGCTCTTGCATTCTGCAATTTCTCAATTCTAAAACTTATGCGCAATAGCCAACCAAGTACGGAACTCCTATTTTGTAAAAATCAAATCCACCCTGGGCGGGTCGCTAACATTATCGAGCTTGCTTCCCTCGCTTTTGCATCCTACTCTATCTTAATTATTAAAATCTTTATATAATTCGACACAGATAGTCCCCTTTTTGTATGCATAGACAAAATAAATCATAAACCATTCGAGGCGAGATGCAAAAATTATCGAGCTCGCTTTGCTCGCTCTTGCATTCTACATTCTCTAAGGGGGAATTTCCCCAATGAAACTGAACGCGATTAGCACATAAACCACATTTGAGAGCTGTCAGTGTCATTATTTTCTGTGTAACATTAATACTGACAGCTCTTGAAAGCAGTTTAGATGATTGATCGCGTTCCGTTTCATTGGTGAAATTGGCACTTAGTTGTTAAGCTTCTCTGCATAAGTCGACAAAGTTACTCCTTGTAGGAACTATAACCTAACATATTATTGGAGGTGAAATGCAAAAATGATCGAGCTCTCTTCGTGAAGCTGAAGATGCACCCCCCTGAAAATAAACTTGCCGTCGCCCATTTCACTACCCATCACGTTTGCGGAGTTTCGCAAGATAATTTAATTTGACCCAGTATATTGTTGGTATACCTACATTACCTACATATTATAAAGCAGCCAATTATTTGTTAATTTGTCGCATTCCACAGTTGAGGAGATAGTCTCGTTCAGCCAGTACGACCTGGCGCCCGAGATGGTGGGCCTGGTGGACGCGCACGACGCGGTGTTCGTGTGGCTCGGTCAGCACTGCTGCCCTCGCGCCAAGGATGACCCCAGATCTATTGCACTCGGCTATCTGGCGCAAGGTAATGAAAAAGTTTCATCTATATCTATTATTAGGTTGGGGGAAAAGTCTTTCGCATTATAGTATGTATAAACTTGTAATAAAATCTCTTTGGCTATACTATTTGGATCTGGCTGGTTTTGGTATTAAATTTTAAAGAACATAATTCCAAATTCTAATTAGGAAAATGTGTGATTTTAATTTGTTTTTCGTACTGTCAAGATGTGTGAATCTAATGAAGAAATTCGATACATTTTAAAATTTTACTACAAAAAAGGTAAAACGGCAACGCAAGCAGCTAAAAATTTGCGATGTTTGTGGACCTAGCGCAGTATCTGTGAGAGTAGCACAAATTTGGTTTAATCGTTTTCAAACCGAAATTTTTGACGTCAAAGATGCACGGCGCTCGTCGCCCTGTTATGGATAAAATGTATGCCATTTTTTAAAAAGTGGAGCAAGATCGGCATATCAGTAGTTATGACGTAGCTGAAGAACTGGGAATTGACCACAAAACAGTTTTGGCGCATTTGAAAAAAACTGGGTACACAAAAAAACTCGATATTTGGGTACCTCACGAGCTCACTGAAAGAAACCTAATGAACCGTGTACTCATTTGTGATTCTTTATTACGACGTAATGAAACCGAACCATTTTTGAAGAAGCTGATAACTGGTGACGAAAAGTGGATCACGTACGACAAAAACGTGCGAAAAAGGTCGTGGTCAAAGGCCGGTCAGGCTTCACAGACTGTGGCGAAACCCGGGTTAACTCGCAACAAGGTGATGCTGTGTGTGTGGTGGGATTGGAAGGGCATTATTCATTATGAGCTGTTAACACCAGGCAGAACCATCGATTCTGTACTCTACTGCGAACAACTTATGAGATTAAAGCAAGAAGTTGGAATTAATCAACAGAAGGGGTGTGGTTTTTCATCATGATAACGCTAGACCTCACACATCTTTAGCCACTCAGCAAAAATTAGGAGAGTTTGGCTGGGAGGTGTTAATGCATCCACCGTATAGTCCTGACCTTGCACCTTCAGATTTCCACCTGTTTCGGTCTCTTCAGAATTCTTTAGGCAGTGTCAGGTTAACATCACGAGAGGACTGCCAAAACCACTTGTCGCGGTATTTTGATCAGAAGTCCCAAAATTTCTATAGCAATGGGATCATGTCCCTACCTACAAGATGGCAAAGAGTTATCGAACAAAATGATACCTACATACTTTAGTTAAATGTAAATTAACTATGTTAAAAAATGTTTTGAATTTTCTTAAAAAATGCGAAGAAACTTTTTCACCAACCTATCTATATATATAAAAATCAATGCCACTTTTCGTTGTAATTTTATAACTCAAGAACGGGCTCATCTATCCAAACCAAATGTTTAGGCTTTGTTCGGACTATTTAGTAGATGGTATACGTGAAGTTTGCACAACATCGGTCGAGCGGTTCTTCATTTATCACATTTTTTGTAACAAATGAATTTAATAAATGGCGGATCATTTTTTTTGTGAGGTTTTTGGTGTCAAATTGTTTTTTTTTTAATGGGGATAGTGCCCTCAAATTGAAACTTTTTTCATTTTTGAAATAAAAAAATGTTGTTATGTCATTCATGGAGTCATTTCATTTTGGACGTGCTTCGATTAAAGCAAATTGTCAGAGATAATTATTGCTTTGCGTTTATATTTTTTTTAATATTGTTGAGTGCATGCATTTATACAAAAGGTGAGCTATGTATATGTGTGCGTGACTTTTCAAGGTTTTTTGCGAGCCGTCGGTCGGTGTTTCATATCGTTTACAGGCTTTATTTGAATTAAATTGTCAAACGCATTTACACAAAAGGTAAGTTTTGAACTGTTGAAGTGAATTACATGTATGTATGTATGTTTCTTTATTTTGTAACAGATGGAAGCAAGTAGATTTTTAAAATGAATTATTTGTCATTAAATAATTCATTTTTTAATCTACTTGCTTTCATCTTTTTATATACATTGAAGTATGCAGTCATAATATATATTTCCATACACACATATACGCACATGTATAAATACTGATACACCACTATTAATGTGGCAATTTGTTTTTCATTTGATTTATTCTTTTTTATATGAGGGGAAAATGCCACGAGCCAGACGAGCAAATATAGGTCGGCGAACGCGTAATGCAAATGATGTGGCATTACTAAGACGATCACAGACTGCAGGTGAACGCTTGTGCGCGTTCGCTAATGCATCGCAGCGTGAACGTAATGCACGAAATAGATCTGTTGACCCTGTGTACTTGTACTGAATCTTGCACGGCGATCAAGAATACGTCGTGCTGTTTTGGCTGAAATGATGCGTGGTTCTTTTAATTACAACAGTCAGATTGATTATAGTATGTACGGATACATTGGAATGATGGACGCAATATGTCCACATTGTGATGCGGCTAACTTTCCAGGTAAAACGCCCGGCATGTGTTGTGCTAATGGCAAAGTGAGATTGCCAGCATTAGAAACTCCACCCGAACCATTGTATTCATTTATTTTTGGGACATCTCAAACGTCGAAACACTTTTTGAGTCATATTCAACAATACTATTCGACATTTCAAATGACTTCTTTTGGTGTTACTAAAATTAGAGATAATTTTATGCTGACGTTTAAGGTAAATACTTCAAGAGGATTGTCCCATGTCTATATCAATCTGAATCATAAAGTATTCGATAGTTTTAAAAATTATGATCCAACATCTACCTAAAATTTCATAGGTACATGATAAAGATTCAGGGCCAGATTTATCATCAAGCTGGTTCGTTATTGCCATACACCGACGCTGATCATCAATTTTTCCAAATTTATTTTATTGGTGATGAGAATCGTGAATTGGATCAACTTTGTGCAATTGTTTCGAATACAAGTCGAGAAATTATTCGTGAGCTACAAAGGTTTTTCCATCAGCATATCGCATTAGTTCAATTGTTCAAAATTGCTCTCGATCGTATGCCATCACAAAATCGTAATAAGGGCTGATAGAACACCTTTCGGAGAGCATGCACCGACAATTGATGAGGTTGCAATTGTAATTCTTGGTGATCAGTTTCAATCCCGTGATATTGTACTTCATCGCAGAAATGAGCAGTTGCAACGTGTTTCGGAACTTCATCGTAGTTACGATGCATTACAATACCAAATATTGCATTGGAAAGGTGTCGATGGCTACCATATCAATATACCAATGATTGATTCACGAACAGGTTAACAATTGACCTATTTTCAGTGTTTGACATTTCATTTGTATAATTTTCTAAATCACATTTTGCACTTATTTTCAGGACTACATGTACTACAGAAAAATAGCTAGCAGTTAATAAAATATTTTTTTGTTTGAATAAATGAATTTGATGATCCAATATTTTTTTATTATTATTTCACTTTATACGTAGCGAAGCACGTACCGGGCTGCTAGTTATATATAAAAATCAATTGCTGTTCGTTAGTCTCGCTAAAACTCAAAAACGGCTAAACCGATTTGAACCGTTTTTGTTTTGTTTTGTTCGCTATAAAACAGGGATGGTTTAAAGAAAATAAAATTAAGAAAAAACAAAAGATCAACTGAAGAATATAAAAATAATAAATGGTAATTTTGTATGGGAATGGCGTTCGTTGCAGACCCCATATGTTTTTTAATAAATGTGATTCGTGTCGGTGGCAACTATTTTCTACCTGACGTGCTGTGCTGAAGAACTGTCTGTCAGAAATGTCATTATTTTCGTGTGGTTGTTAAATCGTTTTTAGTTGTTCCGTAAAATAAAAAACTAGATTTTAAGACTTGCTGGAAGTGGATTGAGAAGTACCAAAATGCCGAGGAGAAGACAAGCTGACATAGGTCTATTATATCAATGGATTGGAGTTAGAAGCTAAAGTTATAATCAAATAAATTGTAGGTGGTACGAAGTTCACCGGGTCATCTAGTTTTTAATATAAAAAGGAATAAAATACTGTAATGTTTTAGCTATTAAACTAACTCCTGCCTGTCTAATCTGTTAAAATCATGTACATCAGAACGTTCGGCCAATCG
This sequence comes from Dasypolia templi, assembly GCA_963555695.1. NCBI lineage: Eukaryota > Metazoa > Arthropoda > Insecta > Lepidoptera > Noctuidae > Dasypolia > Dasypolia templi. The sequence goes on from OY743152.1 coordinate 7,156,987, forward strand.
TGGTAGGGAGCTGGCTGCTACACCAGTTTTTTTGTGACGATTTGGTGACTCACAAAGATGCCAGCCAAATAATTTGTGACAGTACAGTTCGAAAGTTAGAAGCATTAATGTATGGCCGAACGTCCTGATATCAGAACGTTCGGCCAACCTGAATCTCCATAACTGAGGACCTTAGAGAAACTGTTACTGAATAAGGATTTAGTGACGATTAGGTGACACTGGTAGGTACTTTACTTTTACTCGCAATGCCACCGGTTAAAAGTAAAATGGCCTTTAGCTCCCGGAATATCAGGACGTTCGGCCAACCTGATCTCCATAACTGAGGACCTGAGAGAAACTACTAATGAATAAAGATTTAGTGACGGCACTGAAACGAATTTATATTGCTTTAGTTTTTTTGTGACGACCCCATTCAATTGTAAATTGAAAAGTGATTGACACGAGTCAAAAAGGTAGTTATAGGCGGTTCATGAATCAGGAAACGGTAGGAACGCTTGTGTTAAAACCTCGGGGCATGTGTGTTTTGTTTTGTTGGTCTGTATAATTCAAAGTAAAGAAAAAGTAAAGAGTCGGTATTTAAGGTACCGGGACTACATTATGATTAATTCGCAAACTTTTTTGATTGCACCCGGCGATGATTTTGTGAAATGTATAGAAAAAATAGAGGAAATATTCCGAACTTCATTTATAACCAAACATATAAATTGTAAAGTAGCTGCAGGTATCTATGTATAACCAAGTAAAAGATATTCCTTTTTCTCCACCTTGTACATGCTTCCCAAAACAATTTTTAATTAAGCTTTTTTATAAGAATGCGGATTTGAATACTTTAAAATTTAATAATAAAGCATTTCGTACGTCTCAGTCGAGGCGCAAATATTTTTCGGTCGCAAATTAATAAGACCATTGATTGTTATTCAAACATAAATCTACCAATCAAAAATCATCACGCATGTTTATTGAACACTTCCTATTAAATTCACAAAGTATTTTAGTTTTTATACAAAAGCATATTTACATTATCAAAACTAAATGGAAACACAAAGTAGGCAAATGTTTTTTTTTATTTTCTTTCTTCTTTTTCATAAGAGGCTTTTATCCACAGTGGCATGTCAGCCTTTTAAGCAAATGTAATTAAAATGCTGGAGGCGGGCAGCCCTATCGCATGTTTTAAAGATACGGCCGAGTTACAATAATGTATGATATTATTACCGTGCCTAGAGGCACCGTTAATAAATGAAGATTTAGTGACTGCACTGAAACCAATTTGTATTCCTTTAGGTTTTTTTGTGAGGACCCCATTCAATATTAAATTGAAAATTAAGCGTTTAACCTCAAAACATTCGTTTGTTCGCACTAGTTCGACTCATTAGTTCGATCGTCGAACTAGTGAGATTTTTTTTCTCATTTGTTCGACCGTCGAACTACTGAGATTTTTTTTTCATTTGTTCGACCATCGTCAAAATAAATTATTTTAATTGAGACATAAAACATTAAAATAAAATTTGAAAAAAAACGCTTGATTTGTTAATAAAAGGTTTACATTTATCAACTCTTAATTATTATTGCACATCTGTATTCTGTACCACATCCTTGATCAAATACATAATATGTTATCTGGGTAAAAAAAAAAAAAAATGATATAATCGGTCAGTCAGATTTAAAAAAAAAATCGGACACGTATTTTTTGCTCTTAAATGTTAATTAAAAATGACTTAGTTAAAACGCAACGCAAAGTTGGGGAGTGGGAACTCGCGGCTACGCACTTCCACGTATTATATAATTATTTAGTATAAGTATTATTAACTTCTACGTATATAAGAACTATGAATATAATATGTTTTCCATGAAACATTTAGAATTATTGAATATTATATTCTTTTATTTTTATCTAATCATCATTATTTTTATCAATAAATAAAACATTGCTACTGCAGGGCATGGACAGCGTAATACATCCATTTTGCAAAACAACTACTCACAACATAAAACAAAAAAAATACCCTCAAAATAAGACAAAAAATAGTATGTATTACCAGCGCACTCATTGTGGTAGGGCGTAATTTTTTTTATTATGTTTAATGTATGATGTAGATACCTAGGTGCTATTTATTTATTTACTTTATTATGTATTTACAGTCACTTACAATTCTAATAAAATTACACTTAAAATTAGTATTTCAGTAAAGTAGTTCCACGCGCGCCTCAAAGAGATGTCAGCACAAAGTGACGGGGTCCGATAGGGCCGACGCCTCAGGGTCGCGGGTTATTCTACAGAGAAAACCGTGGCCCTGGCACAGGCAACTGAAGGAACACGGGTGGGTTTTAGTCAGTAAAAGTCTGACACGCCCTCCCGCTCCACCCAGAGCGGGAGAAGTCATTTGATGATTTCCCAACCAAAAAAAAAAAAAAAGTAACCATGCAAATAACAGGTATGCATGACATTGACATTATGAATATTAGAAATAAAAGTTAAAATAAAGTGTGTTAAGACCTAAATCTAGAATCTATCTATCTATGGGTAGGTATAGATGCATAAAAGGAAATGTACAGTGGATGACTTCTGGGTGATATAATGATGATTTTACTATTAATTTACTTTGATAAGAAGCCAGCTCAATTTTTTTAATATTTATTTTTATTTTTTATAAACATTCAGAAAATAAACTTACACGCCGATACTGATGCTCAAATACAATTAACATACGGAAAAATTGGTGTACGTTTTTTTTTAAACTGCCGTAATAACAATTGAGAAAAAATATACTCACTAGTTCGACGATCGAACTAAGGAGTCGAACTAGTGGGAACAAACGAAAACATCGGAATTGAAATAGGGTGACCATGTATTTTAACGAAACAAGTATTTATCGTGTACCTAGGTACCTACTCAATACGTCGAAATAGTTGATATAAGTTGACCATGTAGATATTCCAACGAATAAGTGTCCACTTGCGTAGTTTTTGTTTTATTTTGGCCGAGTCTATTAGGCTCTAAAAAAAATATCATCCACAAAAGCGGTACCTAACTAGGTACCGCTTTTGTGGATGACATTTTTTTTTTATGTGGATGATATTTTTTTTACGTTGAGACCCACTCGATAAATACTTGTTTCGTTGGAATATCTACATGATCACCTTATTACAACTATTTCGACGTATTCAGTACCTACGTAGAATCCATACTTGTTTCTTTAAAATAAATGGTCACCCTATTTCAATCGTCATCCGCCATTGTGCCATTTTATAGATTCATCTTACATCAGTAAAAATACTTACACCATTGCACTGAAAACCAGCAGAGCAGTTACTTATTCTCGACGACTGCAACACATCAGCGGTTTTTACGAGTTTTCTAGGCTTTTTATTTGTGGAGGAATCGATAATCCCAATGTTTTGAGGTTAAATGTTTAATTTTCAATTTACTATTGAATGCCCGTTACAAAAAAACCTAAAGCAATACAAATTGGTTTCAGTGCAGTCACTAAATCTTTATTCAATAACGGTTCCTCTAGGCTTCTTCATTGTGAAGGAATCGATAATCCCAATGTTTTGAGGTTAGGTAAATGTTTAATTTTCAATTTACTATTAAATGGGGTTGTTACAAAAAAACATTACAACTTGGTTTCAGGGCAGTCACTAAATCTTTATTCATTAACGGTTCTTCTAGGCTTCTTCGTTGTGAAGGAATCGATAATCCCAATGTGATGAGGTAAAATGTTTAATTTTCAATTTACAATTGAAGGGGTCTTCACTAAAAAAAATAAAGCAATATAAATTCGTTTCAGTGCCGTCACTAAATCTTTATTCATTAACGGTTTCTCTCAGGTCCTCAGTTATGGAGATCAGGTTGGCCGAACGTCCTGATATTCCGGGAGCTAAAGGTCATTTTACTTTTAACCAGTGGCATTGCGAGTAAAATTGAAGTAGTAGTTGTTTGTCACTAAATCCTTATTCAGTAACAGTATCTCTAAGGTCCTCAGTTATGGAGATTCAGGTTGGCCGAACGTTCTGATATCAGGACGTTCGGCCATACATTAATGCTTCTAACTTTCGAACTGTACTGTCACAAATTATTTGGCTGGCATCTTTGTGAGTCACCAAATCGTCACAAAAAACTGGAGTAGCAGCCAGCTCCCTACCTCGATTGGCCGAACGTTCTGATGTACATTTAAAATCTCACCGTGAAACTTAGGTGACGTGAGCTGTCATTACAGAATAGATGAGGTCCATTTACTACTCCCAATGCAAAACAACTTCCAGTTGAGAGAAACTCAATTTTCTCACTGTTTCATACATACATACATACATACATACATACATAAACTTACGCCTTCTTTCCATGGGGCAGAAACCACAGAATGCCACCTGCTACGATCCTTAAAAACTCCTTTTGCGTCGTTTACGTTCATACATCAGGTCATACACACACGCCGGTTGCGAGTATTCCGCACCCTGAGCTTTCTGAAGAACCTCATCAATATGGTCACCATGTCCTTCTATGGCGTCCCCCGGGAACCCGGCGTTACATCTCACATCTATCTTGTAAATACCTTTTGTTACTCGCCTACTGTTGTCTTGTTTAATGGTCGAATTATGGAATATGCTTATCATGTCAGATTAATTCTTAATTTATTGATAAACCGAACATTTTTGACCATTCCTTTTTATTACATTGAAACGCAGTAACTGATCTCCCAACTTGTTTCTTAGATCCAGCAGCACGGGATGCTGCGACACCAATTCTGGTGTTAAGTCAAGGACGTGAACCACCGCATTTCACCGGCTTCTTCCCCCATTGGAAGCAGTCCATGTGGAAGGTATGCTTTTGCAGAATATAATCGCATTTACATACTAATCCTAACTAATTTTATAAATGCGAAAGTTTGTTAGTTTGTTTATCTATTTGTTACGCTTTCACGCTAAAACGGCTGTACGGATTTGGATGAAATTTGGCACACAGGCACCTTAGAGTTAGACATTATTTTATACTTTTCATCCCGCTATTACATTCCCATGGGATCATTTCCGACCTCCTCACGGACAGAAGCAAGTCAGTAAAAAGTCCGTAGTAATACAAATAATAATAATAATAAACCTTTATTTTCGAACAGGGTCACAAGACGTTCAGTGCAATCATCAGTGCTTTGGAAGGCAAAGCAATTGTTCAAAGCGGTAACAGCGCGTTGCAGAGTGGCAACAGCGCCAACCGTTTTGATCAATACGAGAAATATCCACTAGGGGTCCTAACAGGGCCGAAGGAGCATCTCCCGCCGGACGTCGATCCTCTCACCAAGGAGGTAAATTATATGCATATATCACATATTATATTCATGTTATATCTTCTAAAACATCAGCAAAAAGGTGCAATTATAGTTTTTTTTTAATGGAAATTAATGACCGTTACTAACTGATTTATGCATCAATAAAATGCACGCACATGATTGATGATTGCCCAACAGTTTTATGAGACTTGTAGAAATTTTTATAAAAGTAATTAAAACACGCACACTAAACTAATTGAAGTAAACGCTCGCTTCAATGCGACTGAGCTGTGTCCCCACTTGAAAAAAAACACGCCACAACTCACCCTACAGTGACCAACATGTTGTGCATTCTGTAGACGGGATTTTAGCATTTCACTCAGCGAACGTCTAAACGTCTGCGACGCGTGCGACGGTTCCAGACTCAGATTAGGTATACTTTTATTATCGTGCTTACAGCCGAGTCGTCATGTCTGAAATTTATTTTTATCGTATGCTTATTTATCTCTGTACAGCTTTTACACGTCAAAGCTGAATTATATTTAAAAAATTGACGAGTTCGTTATTTCATAACAGTTAAGAAAAAGAACCGACACAAACTCAGAGGTCAGTGCCTTTTGAGAAAAGAACCACAGATTTGAGGTCCAGACAGTGCCCGAATTTATCTGTAATCGTGTAGCTCAACTCATAACTTAAGGAGCTCAACGACTCGACGAAAAAAACTAAAAAAGGACATTTGGGTGGGCCGCATATATTACCCAAACTGCCAGATCATTAAAATTAACTGAGAAAAAAAATACCCTCATTGTCCTCAAATTCACAATAATTAAAATAATATTATATTCATGAATATTTACTTCACAAAGTAAATAAACATGTCAGTTTAAGTATTAAAAAAAGTTTGCCCGGATAAGACATTGAAATTGATGTGATTATGTAGAAAGATCTTCAAAGTGATCTTCTGTTTATCCAAAGGGGTGGGAATCCTGAAGATATGTGATTATCCACCAGATAAAATATTCAAATGGATTTAACTATCCACCAGATAGACGATCTTTTAGGGATCAATGTTTTAAGTCAGCTATTTAATGACATATCCATAAAAAGTGAACAAGGCTCGTGGCACGCCAAGAACCTTGTTTATTGACCAGCCGCTCGAAGGTTAAGGTGGAATCCACACCTGCAGTCCGCCAAATCAAAATTTTCTTTTGTTTACAATTTGCAGCTCTGTTTAACGTCGTATGTTGATCGATCAGAATGCGATTCACGACTGTGAAACTTTAGAAATTTATTCCACAAGAATTGTCATAAATTATTAATAAATCTGAAAAATTCTTATGTGAATCAAATTTCTTTGTGCGGGCTACAGCTGAGGATTCACCGTAAGATACGCTTGCCGTAGTCGGTTTGTGGATGGGTGACTCCGTGCCCTTGAAAACACGTTAAGCCGTTGGGCTATCATTCGTATATCTTTGACAACTGTCAAAGATATACGAATGATAGCCAACAACTGTTACGGGTAGTCAGTCTTAAGCCCAAGGTCTAACAACCAGTCTTCTTACCAAAGGGTATCGTACCCAGTAACGGGGTTGTGATGGTCAGACAGGCAGTTTCTCCATCTTCATCTCCCCCTTGAGATGATCGTCTACAGTAATCTGCAAAAGTAGTGTGTGTGTGTAGTGTTTGGCAAACTACTACACACACACACACACACCTAGAAGTTTTGGTCAGTCAATAACATGATTGACCAAAATTTTGCCTGACCAAATTTAATATGATTGAACAAGATTTAAGACACGGTTTAGTTCAATTAAAATAGCCTTCCATCGTGACGTTTGGCAAAAAAAAATGTTTAAGAGCGGCAAACTTATGTGACGCAAATTGTACCGACCGAGACTGACTTGATCGTGGTCAAGGTCAATTACAGGTAATAGGGGGCGAGCCTATTGCCATCACCCGAACGTAAAACCAGACCCCGGGCTGCTACTGAAAAATTTCCGATGGGAAAACCCAATAAAACTTTGCCCTACCTGTACCCTAATTGCGTAATCCACATACAATCGGAATCTGAATCGTTTTGAAACAGATTGCTAATGCATTGATTCATAAGTTCGATAAAAAAATCTGCTCAGCAATGTAAATAACGCAATGAATGTTGTTGAAATGTCAAAATATAACAGATTAGCCGTAATCGTTTACGAAAATGTGTTACGTAATTAGGCTGCTGGGAATCGATTCCAAGATCTCATGCTCACCAGTACACAAACGAGGCCAGTCAGTAACTTGGGAATATTATTATTTCAGCTTTACTTAACTCACGATGACTTCGTGTCTACATTCAGCATGCCGTACAGCGAGTTCCGCTCGCTGTCTGGTTGGAAGCAGAAGGATCTCAAGAAGACGGTCGGATTATTCTGAAGATATCAGAAAAAATAATGAAGTAAAAGGATCTAAATATTGTGAACTGTGCAGACAGTTTGAATCAAAGAAATATTACGAGTGAAAGCCTTATAAATTGTTTTAAATACATATATGAAAATATCAATATAAAATAAAATAATGTTAAAACAAATACTATAACCACATTACTTAGACTTTTTCCATTTATATTGTTAACAAACAAAAGTAAGTAAAAACATTAACAGAAAATGTTAATTAGTAATGTTTGTACTTTACATATTTTATAAATGAATATCTTTTTATTACATTTATTATTTGGATTTATTAGTTTAAAGAAATATGTAATTTTAACTTAGTACATATTATGTCTGTTGTATTTTAAAATTTAGAATTAATATTATGAAAATGTTTTTGAAAGAAATAAAATGCTTAATTGAATACATTTAGGTTTAGAAATAAAACGAAAAGATTTTAAAATGTTATTTTTATTTTAAAAATAGTACTTATTAACTATTGGGCATTAATTACCTTAAAATTATTAATCTTTACAATTTACAAGTGTTTCAAAATCCATAAAATATCGGTTGAATTGAAAGCGTATTTACACTAAAATAAGGTATCATAATATAAGCCTACATGATATGGGGTGAGGTTTAGCTAAGGCACGTTTAGTAGTATTGCGTGTCGCTAGTGCGCCGAACGCGATCTCACACGATGCTCCTACATTACAGCAATGATTCAAACCATATTCCAAATATATTCAATATCATAATCATATTTTATAAAATATACGGTGAATTATACGAAATTTCCTCTATCAGCAGAAAGCAACTTGAAAAAAAAAACTTTACAAAACATGAAAAGCTAGTTAGGAACTTACAATTTTAGTAGATAAATAAAACGTTACAATAAATGATTTAATTCGATAATAAATAATTTACATAATGATTTTACATTATATCAGTTATTGTTAAACAAGACAATTTGGGAGTATTTCTAGAACCGCATCTGTTTATAAGGCTGCGGCAATGGGGAAAAATACTCCCGCAAAATGTCATCTAGAATAGTAAAATCAGGTTATCAGAATTATGCATAGTAAATAACAATATTATTATTATTACGTGGAATTAATATTAATGACGAGACATGGAACGAAAACGCAGGCTTACAATCCAAAATAAACAGCTCTTTTTGTTATTTTTGAAACTTCTTTGGTAATCATAAAACCGAACAAATGAAATATAAAATACATCTCATGAAACAATATGGAATGAAGTGCATGAACAATACAATGCACAAGCTGCCGTTATAAAAATAAAATGCATCTAAAAAATAAACGTAAACAGTACGAGGAAATTGCATTTTTTTAAACTTTTAAGTACGTAAAATTTTAAATTCGCATGTCAACATGAATGAAGAGATTGTTCCGATCTTATATCTAAAAGAAAAACAAAGCAATAACTGGATATGCGACAGAACAGAGAACTTGAGTCAATATAAAACTAAGGAAAACAAAACTCAACATAGTTTTCGTTGCAGGAATGTAAACAATGTGTAGAGCAATATTAAACAGGGTATTTTATAATATTTAACAAGAACTAATAGTAACAACAATGCGTCGGAGGCCTGTTTCCTTCTAGCACCACGGGTGTTCGCAGTCCAGTTAAATTCGAAACACTGTTCCGTTTCAAAGGCTCTACTAGTCACTTCGATATCTTGCCAAGAATATATGAAATACAACCTTTATTATTCATAGTATAAATATAATAATGTTAAACGAAAAATAAAATGTCTTTTTGACCCCAAGAAAAAAAAAACGTTCATAGACGTTCGTTAAAAGACGTTCATCTTTAACAGAGGCCGCGTGGAAACTACTACTAATTTGACTGGACTACGAACATAGACACGACTATTTATCACAGCTATCCAAAGCCTTCACACATTATACGAATCGGTCGCCTATCCCTCTACGTCACTAATCGTTTATCGATGCCAAAACTTGAGAACGCCGAACACACAGTAAAAATTCTATTGTTATAAAATTGCTGTTATTGTCAAAACGAAGAAAAACCTACTCTCATCCCAGGTTTGAATGTCCTCGTATGAGTACACTGAGCGTGAAGGGTTCCCGAAACTTGATTATTGAATAAAGGTTTGACATCAAAATATGAATAGTTGTGAACAGTTTCAACTACCTTTGTACTTTTATACTCACAACTAAACGATATTTATTGTACACGAGATTATACGAGGCCTTACTTTTAAAATTGGTGTTTCAAAATTTGTAAAATACGTTATACATCTAATAATCAATAATATAGGTATAATAGGCCTAATGATGTTTGGTAAAAGATACAAAATTTAAATAGAAGGCTTTACACTTTAGAGCCGACTTGGTGTTAACAAATGAGAAAGTTTGGCACTTTAACTAGTCGTACCATAACGAATAATAAGACACGGTGAATTAAAGCTTCAAAATTACATTTATCAGCTCAATATTGCAACAGAAATATTAGTGCAATCGGTGATGCAACTATACAGTAAAATGTTTAGCAAACTTTTGTAGAATTAATTGCTTTATCTAATTAATTAATAAGCTCAGCAGCCTACACAATAGTCTACAATAAATTGATCTTGTGATTCAAGGAAGCCCATTCAGAGTCTTACATTATTAAGTAACGTTGCGGAATTTTGTTAGAAGAACTAGGTATTTCACTTGAGCAAATATAATTATGAGACGATTCACTAAAAACAAAAACACCTATGGCACGGTTTCTTCGTTAATTGGCAACACTTACGCGTTGTGAATTGTCTTACTTCTGTACTTAATCTAACATTAAGGGTCCCTGAATCATTTACTATAATTTTCTACATTTCAATTAACATGATAAATGTTTAACTAGATTCTTTAACAATACGTAAAGATTGGTAAGTCAATTCCTGTGTGTATCAATTCCCGTATTTTAAATGTAAACGTTTTAGTAACGCTGTAACCGCGTAGTAAATATGTCCGCTTGTTGTGACGCGATAACGGAATCATTCGTGACTGTTTTTTTTTCTGTTTCAGGATAGATCGAATTCCAATGTATACGGATCCAGTAACAGCTTCTCGATCGATATAATCTATATACAACAATAGTATACGATACAACATACTGAAGCATAAACATTAAGTGCTGTTAAAAATAAAAACGTAACAAAATACATTATAATAAAAATGCTCTACTGGTTCAATAAATTGTACAAAAATATTATTGAAAAATAACCAGTTTAATTTATGCCACTTTAAAACTCAACGATATGGACTACTAGACGTTGACAATGTTATGAACAATAATGTTATAGTTTATGTGTTCCATTGTTTCATGGCGAAGCTTCACAAACTTATGTATCACCTCCCAGTTCACTAAGTTCACAAAACATAATAATATCAACACGGTTACTAATAAAATACATGACCCAATTTTAATGAACCAAGAAAATATTAGTTTTCTTTTCTAACGCACTTGCTTTAATAGCTGATGTCTTATAACATGTGAATAACTTGCAACTGATGCACACGATAGCACCATTGCATCCGTCTGTGAGATTTCGCCATGACAATCAGCTTCTTCAAAAATAATAAGAAAAACTACAAGATGTTGGTAAAATTTTGATAAGTACAAAATATTAATATTTTCAATATCTATCACAGCAATCATGCCGAAATCTTATAAAAATTTGGACAAAAATACTTAAACTTATTTAAGACTAGTTAATTTAATTATACAAGTTTAATTGAAATTTGAATAAAAAAAATCTGAAAGATTCAATTGTAAATATTGTCAAATGCCAGATCAAATGCCAGCGCGCGAGCCACGCATCGCCTTGCTCCCACTTCACTTCTAACAATACTCGATTAATGATTTCCTAATAAGATATCCAGAGTACTTATTTAAAAGTACCTCGATCGATAGTACGATAGCATAATACAGTTAGTAGTTTTCCAAAATAAACAGATTATATTCTAGATCCCATAGAATAAAATGTTCGAAAAAAGTGTTAGTAAAAAAACCAACGCGCGGTGAAAAAAGCGACTCACGACTATAAAACCAAGTACACGCGAAATGAGAAATTTGTATTTAGTAATGGGCGCCCATCCTTCTTGTGGATAAAGTGTCAAGTACCGTAGGGGGCGTGTGGGGACGACTCACTGGCGAGGCAGCGACGCGTTGGCCGGCAACGTGGAGCTGCGCTGCGACGCGTTCATGTACGCAGACTTCAGGTTCGAGCGCATCGAGTCCCTGAGAACACAAACCGAAGGTTAGGGAACTCACGACTGGAAGGTTAGATCCGGATAGTAACCCTTTTCACAAGGAACTTAAATGTGGAATTTTTCGCATTGACAGTTGTTACATTGCGTTTGATAGTTAATAATTTATTTCAAGTAAGCCATTAAAAGTCGGTACACTCCCTCTCTCAGAGAGGAGTCCTGTGTCCCAACAGTGGGAACGTCATAGGCTGATTATATTATGACTTTTGAACGTCAAAATTCACAAGAAAATAGAATTGATTCTTCCAAAAGATGGTTTCGTATGGAGCAGAACGGGCAAGAAACTCCGTCATCATAATCAGCCTATAATTTTCCCACTGCTGGGCAACCGGCCCCCTCTCTTTGAGTGGAAGTGAGCTATAATCCACCACGCGGAACCCAGTGCGGGTTGGTAGATGTCACATGTCTTCGAATTTTTGGTTGTAGGACATGCGCACGCGTTTCCACACGTCGTTTTCCTTCGCCGTTTTGAGAGCAGTGGTGATGAAATTTAATACACTAAGTAATGCGCCCGCTTGGGTTCGAACCCACGACACGACCTACAAGTCGGGGCCGTTACCACTGGGCCACCACTGCTCGCCGTAGAAACTCCGTAGTTACTCTTTAAAAATGTGTTACAATATTTGTAGATAATTATAATTATATTTGAAGACGATGTACAGTCCGCGCAGCGTAAGCTGAGCTTTGCATTTGTGTGAGTGCACATTGCAACTCGTCCTTTCCGTCCGTCGACAATCGGCCTGAGGCGCTGTGAGATCGCGCGATCACATTGGTGCGATTGGTTCTAATCAGTAATCACTCACACAAATGCAAAGGCCAGCTTAGGCCTCGGGGACTGTACCTACTATTAAATTACTATACTACAATAGGTCTTAGAGAATATAGCACTGAAGAAGCCTCACAAACACTTCCCCCTCTGTAAAAGTACAAGAACAAATGTTCTAACTTAGTACGGTCATAAAAGATACTTTCAAATTGGTTGTAACGCACTTCGTAAATCGTTTTCAAGCCGCGCGGAGCTTCATTAAAATGCCTGGCTGTGCTGTTAGATCCTGTAAAAAGCGTTCAAATAAGTACTCACATAAAGATAGAATAATGTTACCGTTTTTTTTTTGTCATGTTTTTATTGAAATTCTAAATCTCACCTATCCTTCATTATTACGAAGGTTAGGTAGGTTAGCATTTTGATGTTTCATTCGATTCAATCATGATTCAACATAAAACATGATATGAACCGAGTCTCGATACACCTCGTTTTTATGTTCGTCAAATTCTAAATATTTTTCTTTTGCATTATGAAAATATACGTCAAATCAGAAAAATGTTCATGCACTTGATAAGCGACTTTGTCTTTTAGTAAAAATGCTAACGAGACTAATGAAGGGTTGAGGTCATGTTTGAAACCAAAGATTCGTATCTGTATCAATTTTACTGTGTATACATAAATAAAAAAAATAAAAAATATATTCCTCACAATCTAATAAGTCCGATTTGAGAGCTATCAAAATACTTTGTGTAGTGATGGGAAAAAAATCGGTTGCTTTAAAGCCGATTCTCAAAACATATCGATTTATCATATTTAGACTTTGTAATCGACAATTTATCTACATTGGTTGAAACGAATTCTCGAGGCATATCGTTTTATTACAAGTACTAGTTTGTAATATATAACAGATATCACATAAATCCCAACAAAGTTAAAATTTCGGCGAGTTTCAAAGTTAAACCAATACATAAAACATATACTGATTTCTTTCGTGTGAAGTACATTGTCTTCACAGCCAGATGGTGCGTGCTTTTCCTTTATAATTTTAACAACAATTTTTTGCCAATTCCAAGCGCTTGTACTTGGGTAACTTCTTAAAGAGTCCTGACTCTTGCTCAAAGTACTCGTGCAACTTCAAAACCAAGTCACGAGGTTGGCTGTTGGGAGTATCTTCTTTCAGACATGTTGACAAGTTCACACGATAACACCAAAATCACGTAATGCGTAATAAAAGTCCGGAATTTGCAAACCAAGGTCAACGAATATAACAGAAACAGTCCAAAAAATATTAGCCGAGTAAAAAATATTACAATAACCAATAACACAAAATCTTCCAAGATAGCGAGAGACTACGCAGAGTATTGACGAATCATCAATGACGTGGGGAGATTTTTTTAAACCAATTTCCTTTGTTGACTGACATTGGTATTAAATATCAAAATAAAGCTAAAAATATATAACGTGGCATTACAATGACGACATTAATTTAAAACACGGGTAGGGCTAGTGGCATGTTATAATAAAATATTTAAATAAGATAATATAATTCGTAAATTGAAGTCGCCGACATTGGGCTCCTTCAATTCGCCTACTATTTGCACGTTATTCGTTTTATTTCATTGATGTGATGTTATGATCCGTGACCCCGAAAAATGACACAATACAGGTTGATCCAAGATGCAAATTAAAAAAATGATAATAAATAATAACGTTTATTAAAATTAAAATATATTCATAAAACGCGAAACCGTATGGGTACGTGAGTTTAATTAATGTCGCCTTTAAAGCAGCACGCTGTATGTGATCAGATTTTGTATTAACATGTTTAAAAATTATATAATACCGTTATTATACGTTTCGATCTTTTGTAAATGTAATGTTTGATAAAGTATAGATTTATCAGAACATCGATTTTATTCGGTCAAAAAAAGGCGGCCACAACACTACGGCAACGAACCCAAAGACATGACATTGTAATAACGTCCTGTCGGAATATTAAATCAAGGATTAATTCGTGTTTTTGAGTGCATTTCTCCAATACCTCATTGTTATAGTGTATGGATAACATAGTAATTAATTAAAATTATGAATTTGATTTTTGATTTCTTACGTAAACGTTCATACAAAATTATCGCGACATGAATAATGTCAAATGTCAAATCGGACTTCTTAGGCTGCTTTCCGAATTGGGATGTAATCGATTTGACCGGGCTTACGTCCGTACCGAATTAGCGTGAGCGCGATAACGATGTCATGTGGATCGTCATGAATGACGTCAAGCAAGGCGCAAGGCAAGATGGCGCAGGTCACTGCGCCATCTTGCGATAACGCCGACCATGCCGTAGAATAATATCACTGTGAGCGAATTGTTGACAGCTCTCAGCTGTCATAATCATGATTTCTAAATCGGAACGCATTTATCGATGTGAGCGCTGTCAGCGATTATTGTCTAACTCGGAATGCGGCCTTAGATTGTCACGAGTTTTAAGTAGACAATTTGTTGTTCAAAGTTTTATATTTCCATTATTAGAATGGAAATATTTGGTATTTAAACTTGATCTTGAACTTGTAACTTAGACCTATTTTATTATTGAGATTAAATATTTGATAGGGTATTTATTTAATTGCAGTTATATGAAAATTTAAAGGTAACTATTTTAAGCATAAGTTTTGGATTGGATTCAGTCATAATTTCGAATAAATATCGATATCGAGAGAAAAAAACGATGGTACGGACTTTTCTTTCCGGGTGAGTATGTTCCCCCTCCAAATGATACCGACTTATTTACTCAGAATATTGAGCTTATGCCTTCTTCAGTGTTATTTTACTCTAAGCAATACGACTATGACAGATAAAATAATGACATTGATAGATAAATGGTGCTCACATAGTTTCAACCGTAGACGATTTTCTCTAATGCGATGCGGTGGTTACCTGGGTGAGAGCTTGGTGTGGTCGTGGTTGGTGTGGTGCGCGGCGCGGTACCCGTAGCGCTGCACGCGGCGGGCGAGGCGCGCCACCCAGCGCCGCTGCTCCTGCGCGGCCGGCGTAATGCGATGCGGTGGTTACCTGGGTGAGAGCTTGGTGTGGTCGTGGTTGGTGTGGTGCGCGGCGCGGTACCCGTAGCGCTGCACGCGGCGGGCGAGGCGCGCCACCCAGCGCCGCTGCTCCTGCGCGGCCGGCGTAATGCGATGCGGTGGTTACCTGGGTGAGAGCTTGGTGTGGTCGTGGTTGGTGTGGTGCGCGGCGCGGTACCCGTAGCGCTGCACGCGGCGGGCGAGGCGCGCCACCCAGCGCCGCTGCTCCTGCGCGGCCGGCGTAATGCGATGCGGTGGTTACCTGGGTGAGAGCTTGGTGTGGTCGTGGTTGGTGTGGTGCGCGGCGCGGTACCCGTAGCGCTGCACGCGGCGGGCGAGGCGCGCCACCCAGCGCCGCTGCTCCTGCGCGGCCGGCGTAATGCGATGCGGTGGTTACCTGGGTGAGAGCTTGGTGTGGTCGTGGTTGGTGTGGTGCGCGGCGCGGTACCCGTAGCGCTGCACGCGGCGGGCGAGGCGCGCCACCCAGCGCCGCTGCTCCTGCGCGGCCGGCGTAATGCGATGCGGTGGTTACCTGGGTGAGAGCTTGGTGTGGTCGTGGTTGGTGTGGTGCGCGGCGCGGTACCCGTAGCGCTGCACGCGGCGGGCGAGGCGCGCCACCCAGCGCCGCTGCTCCTGCGCGGCCGGCGTAATGCGATGCGGTGGTTACCTGGGTGAGAGCTTGGTGTGGTCGTGGTTGGTGTGGTGCGCGGCGCGGTACCCGTAGCGCTGCACGCGGCGGGCGAGGCGCGCCACCCAGCGCCGCTGCTCCTGCGCGGCCGGCGTAATGCGATGCGGTGGTTACCTGGGTGAGAGCTTGGTGTGGTCGTGGTTGGTGTGGTGCGCGGCGCGGTACCCGTAGCGCTGCACGCGGCGGGCGAGGCGCGCCACCCAGCGCCGCTGCTCCTGCGCGGCCGGCGCCAGCAGCAGCAGCTCGCGCGCGCGGTCCGCGTGCAGCTTGCAAGCCGCCACGCCCTCGCCCTCCGACACGTGCTCGGCGTGGATCTTCATGCGGCAACCTGCACAGGTATTGCCGTCAGACACCATTTTCTAATTCGATACTAAATCGCGACCCCAAATTACGGGTGTAAAAAGCCGCTTAACGACGCCAAGAGTCACTTATACTCCCCGTCACTGTGATAATCTTCCATTTCCTTCATTTTTAACACGCTTTCATTACCTTCACTTGTAACTAACTAACAAACAGTGTAACAAATCTTAGACGACCGTTTTAACCTACTTCTAAATAAATTGACGTATCGAAGTAAAACTTCGTAACGTATGTATATGTAGTTCAGATGACAAAAATATAACTTGGTATCTTAGAGCTGATCTAATGATGGAGCCAGGAGGTGGATAGCAATTGTAAAGGTGGTATAGAGGTGGTAAACCCCCCGAGTTTGGAGTCATATGATTAGTTTTGATGAGTTCATTTATTTTACTTGGTGTCGAGGTTCTGATGATGGAGCGAGGAGTTGGATAGTGGAACTCTTTAGTGGGTACTAGTAAACCCCTAGAGTTTGGGTTCATATAACTTGTTTTGACGAGTCCAATAGATTGGGCTTGGGCAACGAAGGTCTGATGATGGAGCCAGAAGGTGGATAGTGGAACTCTTCAGTGGCTTCTCATACGTTCTGCGTTGGAGTTTGCCAAAGAGCTATGGAACTCAGCATTCTGGGCATAGAAAGGCAGGACCAAATTCGGAACACCCCGCAGCGTTCCAAAACAGGTAAAATAAATATAGGCAAGAAGGCTGCCAGGCTAAACTAGGATTGAGCGGAGACATCAGCCGCATGCACAATGACCGCTGCGCAGGTCTCCACACAATAGGGATGATGACTGATATTGGAAATGTTCATAAAAATAATGTAATTTCAAAGTAGGCATAGTAAAAATCAGATAATCGAAAAAATCTTTTAAATCGGTGTAAATTTGAAGGAGATACGCTTTTAAAGTTTTTGGAGGGGATTATTCCCGTCCTTGTCGCACGTTACGGACATTGTACGGCGCTAGTATGAAGTTACATAGTCGTGACGTCACTTCTACGATAGTGCTGTCCTTGTCTAACACTTATCTTAAAACTTTGATAACTTGGCAATTTTGTAAGCTTTTTCACTTTATGTAATTTTGTTTGCACTATTTGGAATCAAACAATTTATTGAGATAAAAATAAAAAAATTGTCATCATGCCTATTGGTGCCTGAAGATGGTTGGCGCCACCGAGGTCGGCCCAGAGAGCGGTGGCGAGATTACCTGGACGCGTACCGCGAGGTCTGATTCGAGGTGGCGCGGGATTAGTTACGAGTTCTAGGAAGGACTTAGGGGAGGTCTTTGCCCAGCAGAGGGACAGTATAGGCAAATTTAAAATAAAATTTCTAGCTCGATACTAGGCGATGGGACGAGATGGGGAAGTAGTTACGTTTAACGTATGTAGTTAGTGCATTTTTTTTTAAATATAATTCGCCATTTTCGATTTGGCACCAACAACACTATTTATGAATTTTGCCTTGATTTTATAAAGGTTTTGTGCGTTCTTCAAAAACGATTTTTTTGACAGAATAAATTGAGAAAAGTGGCCGCCATTTCGGTTTGAGTTAATTTCTGGGCCGATTGCGTTCAAAATCGGTCCTGAGTATCAATTCGATCCCAAATCAGAATCAGTTTTCAAAATTGAAAAGAGTGGCAGTCCTTTTTGTAGGGTTCCGTAAGTCCGAATGAAAAAACGGAACCCTTATATGATCACTCGTGTCGTGTCTTTAGAAAGATAATAGGCCAAAATGTTTACCTATCACTGTATGAATCACTAAACTCGAAACACAAATACATAAGCCAAATACTCTTTTAAAAATCAATTGCTGTTCGTTAGTCTCGTTAAAACTAGAAAATGGCTCGAAAGATTGTGATGAAACTTTGGTAAGTTGTAGTGTGCGAGCCCGAGAAGGTTTAAAGGACATATCAACGCATGCCGGCAGCGTAAATACAAAGGCGGCTGCAACGCAGAAACCCATAGTCTCGGCTGCATTATCTTGTGAATGGTTTAAACCAGTAATAGTGCGTTCGAACCCAGCTGCAACGCAGAGGTTTGTAGTGCAGACTTGTTTGTTTGTATAAGGCCATGAAAAGGTGGATGCAACACAGACACCCATAGTCGGTGTTGCATTGCCTCGCTGCGAATGGCTTTAAGCAGTAAAAGTGCGTCCGAACCTAGCTGCACCACAGAGGTTTGTAGTGCAGCCGCATCATTCTATTCTGTATAAGGCCAGAAAACAAGGGTGTGAAACTAATCGCGCATTGATTGGGAATCACATTTACTAAGGTCTTCCAATCTATACAATAGTACGCAAATACTCGCGTATTGTTCGTAGACACCGAATTGACTACCATAGTCCATAATATACAGTGACAGTATGTATACGGACTAATCGACTAAGTAAAAGGACAGTGACAAGTTAGGATGCAAGAGCGAGCGAAGCGAGTTCGGGACTTGGGGCATCCCGACTCAGACAGACAGGTTCGAAGGGGATTACCAGCCACCATTACCTTCATGGTATTTTTGTTAAACATTCAGAAGTAGGTCTGCCGACTACGTCTTACTACATAATAATATATTTATCGTTATAGTATTTAAAAAATGTTTTAAAATTCATTGTTATTTATTTTAACCCTACGACTCGCCGCTAGGTCAAGGGAAAACGAATTTCTAATGATAAATATTACTAATACTAGTTACCTCGAGATCTGCAGTGTAGACAGAGCGAGTACCTACTTATAGGAACCGATCACATTGCAGGCAGTTTTGAATTGTCTGCAGTGTAGTCGTGTTTGTAATACTATTCATACAGACGCGGCTGTTACTGAACAGTTACTGTTTGTGTTGCAGCCGATTTTGTATTTATGCTGATAACTAGCTTATACCCAAGCTAGTTTGAAAAAAATTTGAATTTGGAATTCCTTACCAAACGCCAGATATTTGCGATCACAGTGGCCAGCTCGACAAAGCGCCAATTTCTTAGGTAAGGACCTAATTAATATAAGGTAAAGAAGATACTCACGTCGACACTCGTAGGCCTGCGGCGGACGGAACATGTGCCACAGCGGGCGCGTGCACACCTCGCACGCCGTGGGGATGTGGTAAGTGATGCTCACCAGGTCGTGGCCCTTGTGCTGCACCGTGTTGCCTGTGCCATACAAATTGTATTGTTAAAATAGTATTTAATGATGAAGGATTTCATTTCTGTAAGTACAAACACTTTTAAATGTCAATTTTTTTTTTTTTCAAGATCGTTATTTCGTATCAGACTACTCGTGAGAATAAACACTGAAACAAACTTAGAGGTAGACAGTCTCTTTTAAAGCCCAGACATCATCTTGGTCAGATCATGTGGGAAGGAGATTGAAACGTTTTGAGTGGATCTGTCCAGTCTGTCATTTAGTACTAACGGTTTATTGTAGTCAGCTGCTGTACGACATAAGCCTCTTCTTCTTTTCTCAGAAAGAGTGATTTGTAGTTTTGCTTCACAATACGCTACCTTACCCCATCAGCCTGGGATATTAGAGAAATATTTGTTCTAGGCCTAGCTGGGTCCGAGTTAGGGTGTTCTACTCATGCGGGGCCATCCCTTTGTATGTGTAGTGTGCTTAGAAGAGTTAAAATTATCGCAAGTCGTGGCTTGGCTCGGATTCCGGCTACCATTAAATCATCATTCATGCTGTCTTGTTAGGTAACATATTAAAATAATGACACTGCTTGCGGTAGCATCGGGGGTCGGGTTGCCTCCTTCCCACAAATATGGCGAGGGGGGTAATGGCTGATCTTTGCGTTATGCTCGTGAACGGATGCTGCTTGTGGTGACTGGTCGTCTTGCTGTCTATGGTTTTATGATTGTTATAGTAATTGTTCTGTTAATTTATTTTTCTTCGATGGTCCTAGTTTATCATTTCATCACCACAATTAATCCAATATTGCATTTGTAAGCTGTCACGCCCTTTATGCCTGGAGGCTAATATTTGTGAATTAAGTTATGTTGTTTTTCATTTTTTCATTTATTTTTATTGTTATCTTTTTTGGGTATATTGGCGTGGCTTGCTAACTTAAGGCAGATAATTTAATATGATGTTCTGTTACTTGTAATTTTTATTACTTTGAATACCATATTGTATAGATTCAAGTTTTTTCTAACTGAACAGACAGCTGTGCTGGTGGGAGTTTGTTGCGCCACTTCTTCTTCCCAGCTAAAGCACTAGGAAATAGTAAAGGGCGGGCGTTTTGGGGGACTGTCTTATATAGTTTTGACGTTCGAAAAGTGCTGATTCCCAGCCTAATTTGAATAAATTACTTTTGATTTTGAAAGCGCATGTCTCATGGAGGCATAGCCATCAGCTTTGTCTGTGAATGAGTGCGTCACATGCGTGTAAGATCGACTTTTGGGAAAGCTATACAGCTTTCCCAAAAGTTGTGCGCTTTTCCCTTACACCTTGTAATGGTGTGCAGTGTAAGCACAGATAACAAATAAAGTGCTTAAGTGCAAGTAAATTTTTGCTTCTGATTTCTGCACTAACTTTAAATATTTTGCAGCGGATGCTTTCGTAGCCAACCAGTGACGGGCGCCCCATACATCGGTCGAGATTCATACTAGAGTAAAATTATGTTTTAGGTCTACTCTGGTTCTCAAAATGCTGTTATTTTATTATTTTATTTCCACACTGTAGCTTGATCTAGTTATTTACATTTTTACCTGTAAGAACGAATGGTGCAACTTGATTATAGTCTATCGATGATTTCAACCATTTAGATCTGTACAGACTTGAATTGAAAAAATGTAACTGCAATCGATTTGTTAGGGACGATCGATAATTTGGATCAATATCAATAGGTCGACTTCGATCCACTGCAATCTTATTGCACCTTAATAATACAGCAATAGGGTATTTGACAGTTTTTTATATTAAATTTCTCGAAACGTAGACAGTACACAGAGGCTGCACTACTGCGATCTGACGTAGACAACACAAGAACGCCTCATAACTTCGAGCCATTCAGAACAATGGTTGTGGCCTCAGCGGGCAGGTCTGCGGCGTCGCCCGGGCGTCGCGCCTCGCCCTCGCCCGCGTACAGCAGCTGGAAGTAAAGTATAAGACGTGCTACTGACCGGTGTGGTCTGTGGCCTCGGCGGGCAGGTCTGCGGCGTCGCCCGGGCGTCGCGCCTCGCCCTCGCCCGCGTACAGCAGCTGGAAGTAAAGTATAAGACGTGCTACTGACCGGTGTGGTCTGTGGCCTCGGCGGGCAGGTCTGCGGCGTCGCCCGGGCGTCGCGCCTCGCCCTCGCCCGCGTACAGCAGCTGGAAGTAAAGTATAAGACGTGCTACTGACCGGTGTGGTCTGTGGCCTCGGCGGGCAGGTCTGCGGCGTCGCCCGGGCGTCGCGCCTCGCCCTCGCCCGCGTACAGCAGCTGGAAGATGCGCGGGATGTCCTTCGCGTCCGCGCGGATCACGTCGCCCTGCGTCACTGAGCGCACGTGGAACACTTTGCTGTAACACGCAATAACACATTACTTTAAATATATCAACACTTACAGAGTAGCCAATTTACAGAACAGATCGGCTGTTTGTGAACATAATAAGCCTATAATGTTCCCACTGCTAGGATACAGGCCTCCTCTCTTCGAGAGGGAGTAGGCTGTAATCCACCACACGTTCCCAGTGCGGGTTGGTAGACGTCACATGTCTTCGAATTTTTGCTTACTGGCCATGTCGGTTTCCTTACGATGTTTTCTTTCACCGTTTTGAAAGCAGTGGTGACGAAATAATTAACACAAAGTAAAGTGCCTGTCTGGGTTCGAACCTACAACGTGGGCCAGCCACGACTACCAATATAGTTTGTCAATGCGAAGACTCAGCAGTACGTTAGGAGGGGATGTTGTTACTGACATTATCAATAGATTCGTCGACCTGCGCAACTTAATTGTTAATTAGTTATTACCGGTTTGAAAATTCGCAAAAAGGGTGGTTTTTGTGCTTATTTGGAAATGTTATGGTGTACAAAGAAGAGTATTCTATCTACTAGACATTTTGAGCACCATGTTGAATGAAATTGTGTTTACTAACCTCAAGTCCAAAATCATAACCGGATCCGTGGTGTTCATCTTATCATTCTCTGTGTTGTAGAATATAATTTTCTTGGACGACACGACAACGTACTGTTTCTTCCAGCCATGACGGCGAATGTTTTGTTTGAAGGGCACTGACAGCCAGCCTTCTAACGTCTGTTCTGTCTCGCCGTCTTCGGCGTCCGCTGATGATTGAGACGCCGTCTCGCTTGTTAGGGCAGCCAGTTTCTCCTTTAGCTGTTCGATTTCCACGTCTTTGCTGTCGACCTAGAATTGTTATTATCGTTAGATATGTTTTGTAGGTTGCTGGTTTAAGAGTGACAATCAGTAATGAATCTTTAAAACATAAAAAGGAAACCCAAACCCGAAGGAATCCGGTTTCCGAAAGCCAACTCAATCTTAATCGGTAATTTAATTTTAAGTCAAAAAAGACAACCACTCGCCTTTATTTTAGTGAAAGATCCAAGACCGCTATGAAATAAACTAACATACTTTCAATGTGACATCAGTCTGATCAGAGACTTGATCTTTTGTAGACAGACTTTCGACCTTAAAGCCATAATAGACACAAGGTCCAAATTTCGATGATAAGTTGCCGTTACCTCCATGGCCAACCGCAGCCTGGTAGACTGCTCATCCAGCAGCTGTTGCTGGCAGTCCTGCAAGTCGCGCTGTAGCTTGGAGATGTGCTGGTCGAACTTCTCCTTCTCTCTGGTTAACTCTTGCTGAAGCTTGCGGTAGTCCTTGTCTTTGCGCACAGACATCTTGCTCTTGTTCTTTGTCGTCGTTGGATTCATGTCTTTTCTTTAAAAAGAGTAGGTATTTGTTTAAGGTTTTGCTGAACATACATTTGTGAATAGAGACAGACGTTAACCTCACTATATCACATAAGTACATTCAATAAATAACAGTTGTGTCCTTACCGTTAAAGCTGTTATCAGACGCTCACTTTTGGTTAATTTCTTTCTTTTATTTGGCATCTTTCACTCAAGCGAAATGTCTGAACACAAAGTGAATCAAGAGTGAACCAATCTAACTACATTGGATTTCGGCATTCGTCATGTTTCACTCGCGCTCCGATAGAAAATTTTAATGAAATATGAACGTCGAAGCGTCTGATATAAGCTTTAAATGACGATGGTACTGAAATAAATAGCGGAATGGATATTCCTTAATTTCATTTCTCAATCTCGGTACTCCAAATGGGCTATAAGCGAGACCGTATGGGGACTATGGTGTTGCAGTAACCAACCTGTATAAGAAATCGTTATGGGGTAAATTCTGCAAAAACAGAGTATTATTTAACTAACATGAAAATGAGTATTACCTGTTCATAATCTCAGCAAGCTTGTTGACGGCTTGCTGCTTGAGCATGATCTCGGAGTTGAGCTTCTTGTTGAGTCGGTCCACGTCGTCCTGCAGCCGCTGCAGCGTCGCCACGCGCTCCGCCAGCGCAGTGCCGCTGCGGCGGAGCTCGTCTACCTCCTGCCAGAGACAAACAAATGTAAACGAATATCTAGTCATAAAGAAAGGAAAACGTTTATAATTTGCAGTGAACATGACGCAGAGAAAGAGCACAAACACGTCAAAAACCAAGTTGGTTATAATAATTAATTCCCTGAAATTACCCAAATAACACACGAAATACACGTGTCCTTTTATTTTCAGCATGGCTATGAAAAGTTATCATGTTTATATGTTTAAAATCTTGGATTTGTCTATACTACATAGACAAATCCAAGATTATCCGCCAACATTTCGCCAATTATGTTCAAGTTCCATGAAATAGGGGGGCGAACTTACTGCCCTTTACCGGACTTAAATCTAGACTCTAGGTAGCTACTGAGAAATTCCTGTGAAAACCCCATAACACTATGCCAGACCTGAGAATCGACTCTTAAGTAGACCCAACAAGTAGGTAGGTAGTGAAACGAGGATTGTTACCTTCTTCTTCTGCCTGCGACATGGCATCTGTAGCTCTTTACTGTTACTATTAATAAATATTATATGTTACCTTCCGCTGCAGGTCGATAGTAGCTCTGTTCTCGTGGTCGCGGTCGCGCAGTCCCTGTACCAGCGCATCACGCGACGCCAACTCGCTGCGATGCTGAGACATGGCGTCTCGCATCTCTAGCTCTTTCATCGTCTTCTCCTTTTCTAGCTCGCCGACTGTCTCTTCGGCTATCGACCTGAAATATTTTAAGGGAGAATTAATAACGAAGCATTCGCAATTTCTCTCGTATCAACACAAACCTTGATGAGATTAACTAAGACTGCACGCGTAGCATGACCAACTTTTGTCGACGGAAGAACAGACAAAGAGACGGATAGAATAGACAAAATGACAGATTTTTTTAAGCTGGGATTGGTAGAGGCCTTTGCCTAGCAGTGGGTTGATGCAGGCTAACAGTACCAGTGTTCAATGTTTGGTAGTGAACTATAAAGATGGTACCGCGGCTGACAGTTCGTGGTGCGCTGGGAGGTACATTTAAGCTATAGAATCGCAACTCGTGGAAGGTATTTTAGTTAATAACAGCGCGGGTTGACCGAGTATGGAATTGATTATTATGAATTATGGAAGTACGCAGTGATATGTAGTTTGGCTCTGTGGGAAAATGCCTTAGCTTGTGTGTAAATATTATATTATTTTAATATTGTTAGTCGATCACTGCACGTTTTACACCAGAATGTAAGTATGTAATCATAAATAAGATAAAATATTCTTCCAGCCGTTTGTGAAATAGTTACTCTTTTACGGCTGATTTCACACTGCTTTCTTTCTGAAAACGTTTCCCGTTTCGTGAACAAAAGATAGATAAGAAAACACTTGTCACTATCAGCCTGCTCAAGATCGCTGCAATAATTGTTTGTATGATCTATTGTAATCAATGAACATGATAGCACTAAGAAATAACTAAAGACAAATAGAATTTGTTTTATAGCGCGCATGTAAGACTCCTTGACGATGATTACGATTGTATTGTATACTGGTGTTTGACAGCGACAAACAAGAATAATGATAAAAATTTAACACCAATTATTTGATTTTTTTTATTGCAATTATAATTGGCAGTTGGTTCTATGATTCTCGAAAATGGGCAGAGGATAAACAAACAGTGGATTGTACAAGAGCTGAAAGTTTCATTGGCCATTAATTTAGGGCACTCATACCTTTCACAGTTCACACTTCACATGACACACAGCTTATTGAGACCAATGGGTCGCTTTGCTGAAAAGTTTGGACATTTTACTTATAGGGCTGATTATTCAATAGTCAGATGTGTGAAGAAAATCTGACAATTAGACATGTTTTCTGTACAAAAGCTGTTAAACCACAGTATTTATTCCTCAGATAAAAGTTGTCTGACTATTGAAAAATGTGCCCTAATCTTACTTTTTCAGAACTCATTTAATATTTTCTAATAAAACACCCCTTATTTAGAAAATTCCGGACTTGACCTGACAAGGCCGGACAAAGTCCGGACGAGGGGCCAAAAACCCAAAAAAATCCGGACGGATAACGGTAACCCCTACGCCACATGCGTCACGAAAACCATTATGAAATGAACAACGCAGTGTCTGTTTTTATGTGAATGTAGCACTGACCTGGCGATGGCCTCGGAGTCTGCGCGCGCGATGGCGAGTTGCAACTGATGCAGCAAGCTCGACCGCTCCTGTTCGGAGTCGCGCGCCGCCCGTGTGTTCTCTTCCAACATGAGTCGCATGTCATTCGCCTGGCTCTTGTACACGAAGCAGTAGTGCTGCTCCGTCTCCAACTGCTGGCGAAGTTCCTCGCTCTGGTTGACAAGCAATACATCGATTAGTGGCTTGAAAATAACCACATCCCACTCTCTTCCTCCCATCCCGACTATCGATCGTATTTTGGGGTGGTTTCAAACACCACTTATTTAAATTCACAGACAAAATTGTTATAACACGAAATATAACATCTAAAAAATTCGGTGATTTTAGTACGTATTGGACATAAAAATTACACACGACCAGTGTGTAGAAAGGAACAAGCTCAATGACTGAATATAATGGTCAAGTTCACCACCAAAAGGGGAGGGAGGCAGTTGTGTTAGAACTTGAGATAAACTGCAATTTCTTGGTTATTAAGATTTGCAATTTATTGCAGTGTACGTTTGTACAGTCACCGACAGGCTGACGTCACCTGACTAGCCTTACTAATGAACAGATCGTAAGAACGTAAAATTAGAGTACTGCCTTTTCTGTTTGTTACAAATGTACGCTATGCTAACGGATTTTTACGAGAATCCAACAGGATCATTGATATGATTAAGTCCTTAGATGCATTACACGACAGGGCATCGTATTATCATTTAACTTTATATTAACACAACCAATTTAAGTAAGGTATTATTAAAAACATTATTGTAATTCTAAAACTAAATATGCATCTGATTTGAAAGTAGCAGTGTTCCTTAGTAGATAAGCTATAATTATAATAAAGCTATGGAACATAGAGCGTTCTCTCTAGAATTGATTACGCCATGAGTCACTATTTTTATTGTAAGACTGGCATAATCGTGCTACAAGGGACATAAAGCTCTTGTTATAAATTATATCGATGTTCTTACTTTTCAGTATGATATGACTCACTTTTGAATTAAATAACATAATTACCTCTATTGAAATAGGTATTTTCATAAAATTAACCATAAAGACGAGAAATCATGACATTACGAAAAACTACTAATATATACAGCTAAGCCATCACATACATCAAGGTTTTCTGTTTTTATTGTACATTTAGCAACGCACTGTATAATGTTAATTAGCGGCCTGTTTAAGTATTTCAAGTTTATTAATTATAAGTGGATGTTTTCATATCGTTATGAATCTAAATACGTAGTACATATTTATCTGTTGCATTCGTAAGAAAACATTAAGTACAATTTATTGTACAAAGATACAAGTCCCAGTTGAAGATGACCAGGAAATTAACACGACAATAACACATTCCTGTATATTAATGCGTGTCATCATCATAATGGAAGTGTTTTATAGGCAAGT
Source organism: Dasypolia templi (assembly GCA_963555695.1). NCBI lineage: Eukaryota > Metazoa > Arthropoda > Insecta > Lepidoptera > Noctuidae > Dasypolia > Dasypolia templi. Next base: position 7,184,946 of record OY743152.1, read on the forward strand.
CTTCATTGCCAAGGCTCTGTTTGTTCAGCACTTGCGTTCAATAAATTCATAACTTCACACTGATTCAGTTACGTCTTTACTTCATACTTTGTATATAGTTATAGCATAGACTCATTTTTCACTCCTACGAGTGTTCTTAAAATTCTATTTTAAAGTTAAGATTGTCTTATACAATGTTTATATTTTAGATGTGGACAAAATCCGACACACTATGTGGAATTCTGTTCTATTCTAAGAACTGTTATGCAACTCATTGAGCAAGCATCTGATATAGGTACTAGGTGTACATTTTGTTTCCAGGAAGCCCTTGGCCTTTAGATAAATGCAGCTTGACATAGAAGTTCAATGACACATTTAAAGAAGTGTAGAAAGCGAGGTTTTTTTCCGTTAAATAAGGCATTAGTAACATGCACACTTAAAATACAAAGTTTTAATCTGTAAAGCCAATCTTAAAATGTTTGTGTCATAAATATCAAGGTCAAAGAAGAATACCTACTTTTCATACTCGGGTAATTCGTGCGACTAGCGGTTTGAGACTGCAGTAAAATATTATATTTATTCATACTCTATCTTGAAACGAAATATACAATAGTATCTGCTAAAATATGTACATTCAGCTATGGGAGTGTACTTTGAAATAGATACGAGTGCTGTTACAATTTGATAAAGTATTAATGTAGTTCTCAACGGTCAGTCTGTTGTGAAATTAATTAATCACCTCGGCTTTGTGAACAAATTTTACAACAATAGCCGAATCGCGTTCCTAACTAAGGAATGATTTATTTTCTTCAGCACAACGTCGACTATTAATATTTATTTGTCAACAATTACATTCCGTGAACTATAATGAATAATTGGCAAATCACATCATAATCAATGAGTAAGGCATTCAACTCTAGAAAAACCGCTGTCTACGTAATCAAGTGTTTATTTATTTGGAGAGGAGCGCACGCGCAGGTTTATGTCGTATAAGGCAAAAGCTATGTGTGTGTGTGTGCATGTTTGCCATCGACAATGAGTCACTATGTTGTAATGCTGGAGGACAGTCTATTTCGGCGCGATGAGATTATGATTAATTCACAAGAAACACTCAGAGTTCGTTAAGTTTGTGGATCGATACTAATATGTATATAAATAAATACATAGACGCATACTACATACATTAAGTTGATATAAGCTGACGAGTGTTTCCAGTTGTTTTATTCTCACTGTTATTGCTTTGATTAGTGTGATAGTGACCTACTTATTTGCATTACTACCAACATATTTGCAAACACAGTCAATGTTTCTTTGGTATTCAGGCTCCTGAAAGAGGTTTAGAAGGTACTGCATTCTTGCATAAAGGCTTTACTGCCGTTAGTTACAGTCGTAATTAAATATTTCATAATGTCATCATAAAGTATTTATAGAAAATGAGTAAGTTGCAAAAATGGATCAAAAACTTCCGACAATCTTATGGTTATTACATATTACTCGTTGCCGTTCAGCTCTGGTCTGGAATGCCTGTGATAAACAGGTGAGGACAAGAGGACAAATTAAATAAGACGAGGTCCAGTATGCTATGTAAGCCGCAGAGGTAGTCGCTCGCATTAGTGACACTCCTGCAGTGTACGGCATCCGGCATTAGGTGAGCCAGTTGGTCTGCATTTGCACATAATTTTATGTAGATATGTCTGGGGTGTACTACGAGGTTGGGGAGGAAATAAGAAGTTTTGATGTGATGAAAAATCATTTTCAGGGCGAATTTTAATTGTGTGGGGCTTAAATACTAGTCGGTCTATTCTGTAAAATCTCACCTTGGGTGAAGTGATTTCTCATTCCACCGGTTGCTACGGATTGACACTATTGACAGCTCACTTCACCTAAGTTTGACGAATTCTAGTTAGCTTCATTTGAGATTTTTACAAGGACGGCTGATGCTTCAACATTGGAAGATCTCCTGAAAGATTTAATGCATAAATTGTGAACTCTCACCCTGGCGCAGTGCATGTCGCGCTCCGCGGAGGCAGCGGCGAGTTTCTCGTTAGTGTCGTGCAGCGCGGCGCGCACGGCGTGCAGGTCGCGCGCGCGTGCGTCACGCTCGGCCGCCGCAGAGCGCGCCGCCGCGTCCGCCGCCGCCGCGTCGCCGTGCGCCGCCATGCGCGCCGCGCGCTCCTGCTCCAGGGAAGCCGATAGACCCATCGCCTGGTGATACCAAAACATTCAACTTCAATTATCATCAGCAGTTTGTTAGATTAATACAGTCGGCTTCGAAAGTCGGTTAAATTAACATAAAAAAAACACATTCTAAGTCTTAATTTCATGAAATACTGATCACCGAATCATCTAAACATTTTCTGTCAATTGAGGTAAGTAATAGTGAAAGTAACAGTGTTAATAGATTTTTTGCTGCTGACAGCTTTTGATTTTATTTTACGATGTCAGTTGTACTGACCTTTTCCGTTTCCTGTCGATGTTCGCCCTCAAGTTTCTGCAGACGCTGCTGCATCTGCCGGTAGTCTACGCTGAGCATCGACATTTGCCGGTCTTTCTCCTGGCACACCGACTCCGAACGTTGCCTTGCAGTCTTCTCCTCGTTCAGTTTCGATTGCAGAGCTGTTGTATCACATTGCGAACACTCCATAAATAAATTTGATTCTAAAAACGGCACATTGTAATAAAAAAAAAACGAATTTAGAAATATAAAAATCGAATTAAGTATCCAATTAAAAACATTAACAACAACTAGATTAGAGAAGGTTGATTAATATGACGAAGAAATAGGATCCAAGCCATTATGTATTTACTATAATGTGAGTCTACTTTGGAACTACAAAGATCATAGGAGGTATATTAGCAAACTGAACAATACCTTTAAATATCATATCCAATGTTCCTGAGGCATGCAAAAAGTGAAGGTATGAAATATATTTTTGGGAACTTATACAGTTTAGCTCAGTTGAACATGACAGGATTGTAGCGTGGGCTATATGGCAGAATGTAAATCGTATTGGAATACTAACACTCACCCTTGACTAGCTCCAAATTCGCTTCTTGTTTAGAGAGCAACTGCGAGCGCTGCGTGTCCTGATGCGCGCGCAGCTCCTGCTGGTACAAGTGCTGCGCCGCGCGGAGCTCGTGCGCCAGCGACGCGCACTCCTTCTCCAGTGACGACACTCGTTCTGAAAGCTGCCTGTTATCCACCATGATCTGGTTCAGCCTGGCCGACGCGCGCTCGAGCTCACCGTGAGCCGCATTCAATCTGCTAGTAGCTTCCGCGACAGCCGCATCTGAACGTTGTTTAGATGCCTTCACAGCTGCAAGTTCTTCAGAGAGAGTACTTTGTTCCCTCTCCAGGGTGTCGCGCTGGGCACGCAAGCTCGCCACGGTGCCGTCATTGACGGCAGCGGCTGCGGCCTGCGCAGCTGTCAGCTCTGCCGCTTGTTTCCTTGACTTAGCAGCTGACTCAGCTTCTTGCTTGTACTTCTCACGTAACTCCGTCAACTGCATTTCCAATGCATTTATTTTGTCGTTGTAAGTTTGTAAATTGTTTATTTCTTTCGCTCGTTTGCTTTGCTCCTCATCTAGCCGCCGCTTTGCTTCATTAAAATTAAACTCTGCTTTTCTTCTTGTCTCAGTTTCTATATCAGCCTTCCTTTGTATCTCTTTCAGATCGTGTCGTAGTAGTGCTAATTCTTTGTCCGCGTCAGCTATTATTTTCTTATTTCTAGATTCCCTCTGTGACAATTCTTCTAGCTGACCACATAAAGTGACTTGCGTGTCTTCCAATTTCCGTCTGCCATCTCTTTCTCTTTCAAGGAGTTTCTCTAGCTGCAGTATAGCTTCAGATCCAACATTATTAATATGATTATTAGAGATAGTATCTACTACATCGGCTGCCTTTAGTCCTCTGGCGCATAACTGATAATCTCCATTGTAAGTAAAGCCCACAAACGGCAAATGATTTCCAACAAATGCTTTGGGCACAGGAAAAGATTCATCTAAAGCATCGGACTTTTCCATGTCATCAAAGTTCCTTGTATCGTCATCACTAGATAATTCAGGCACGACCGGCGGTACAGAATCTCTTAAGTTTTCAAAACTCCATTGATCATTGATAAAGAATGGATGTTGCTTAATTTCGTTGACACTACTTTTACCTAATCTTTTAATCCTGTCTGTGAGAAGACCTCTGATTAGAGATTTAGCATCCTTTGAAATTTCTACATCATCAGGAAACTGGAGTGAGTTTCTATGGTCCATGATCTTACCATATGTACCTACTAAACTATCCGCATAGAACGGAGGATCTCCAATGAGCATTTCATACAAAAATATTCCGACTGCCCACCAGTCACATTCACGACCATACACTCCTTCACCATTCTGTGACTGTAACACTTCAGGTGAGATATAATCAGGAGTGCCTACCGCATTGCTGGCCCGCACCAGACCATCAGGTCCCATTCTCATGCATGTACCAAAATCAGCCAGCTTTAGATGCCCGTATTTGTCAATTAACATATTATCTGGTTTTACATCTCGGTGTACAAAACCCATACCATGAATTACGTCTAATGCAAGGACAATTTCCATTGTATAGAACTTAGCCCACTTCTCAGGTATGTCGTAGTTCGACATAAGACTAACAAGGTCACCACCAGGCATATAGTCCATGACCATGTACAGATATTTGTGGTCTTGAAAAGCAAAGTGTAGTTTTAATATCCACTCAGAGTTAGCATGTGCCATTATGTGCCGCTCCTCCCAAAAGAATGTGGAGTCAGATCTCTTGATCATTTCAACCTTACTGAGTAGCTTCATGGCATATACATGACGTGTAGACTTGTGTCTGACTAGTTGCACTTCACCAAATGCCCCTCGGCCAATCACCTTTATCAAATCAAAATCTGCTGCTTTCATTCGCAGGTCTACTATCTCTGAAGCAAAAGTCTCATCTACAACAAACAAAACACATTTTATTAATGTCAAGACATGTTATATTTTATTGTTGAAAAGCTAGTAGTGCTTTTTACCACTTTTGAATCTTTAATCATTTTTACTTCACTTTCCATCACAAAGGCATTGTTAATCTATATGAAATAAATCACTTCAAAGGAGCTGCACCTTTTTGGATAATTCTTGTTTTGTTGCGTTGGTAATTGTCAGGACAAGGTATGTATGAAAGAAAAAAATTGGAAATCCACTGGGAAAGTCAGAAATTTTGATGCTGTGTTTGTATGAAATTTATTAATTGATATAAATAGGACATCAATGAAAGTAAGTAAACAGTTCAAGTTGACAACACCTAATACTAATCACAACTTTGCAATCATCGGAATAACAAAGTAACTGGGGCACAAACAGTTAGCTGTAAAAATAATATTTATGACCATTAAAAAAATAAACTGGATTTCAATACTAACATTTTAGGAAAAATTACAATTACTTGTATGAAGTACCGGGAGAATACACTGAATCATCTGTATTACATATGAATCAGAAGATACGCAAACTTCAAAGCATGTCAGTAGTGTATACATGCCTAAATAGAAATACTATAGGACACTGCAGGACAAAACTTAAGCTCTGGGACACAGAAAATACATATTGCTAATAAATTCAATATAATTTAACTAAAAATCATTTAACTGAAATATTTGTAATCCCTTTCTTGTAAACATTTTGGTTCTTCAATGAATAATTTGTATTCAACCATTCAGATGTGAAATAATTAAAAATATAATATAGTCTATTGTCATAGTTCAAACTGGATTTTATTAAAGCAAAAACTACCGCTGACTATACAATGTTACACTTTACGATCATATAAAATGATTATCATTATTAAATGGTGGCCAGCTGCCTTTAAGGGATCACAACTTTACGACAGTTGGTTGTTGGTGTTTATTGTTCTTACCACAAAAGAGGATGTTTATGTCCTTGAAAAGAGAAAAAATCAAAACAAAAATTGCATAGATAAAGTTGTCATGATTGATTTTCCCACAAATACACGCTAGGATGTGGAGTTGCGGACACCAGCCTGGTATACATATAATAGAAAGTTGTTCCAGGTCTGTAAAGTATTAGAGTTTGTAAATACACCCATAAGACAAAAATAACTTAATGAAAGAAAAAAAAACTACAGGGTAGTCAAAGTATGACATAAAGAAAGGATAACCCCTATTTCAAACACTGCTATGCATATTCAACTATCTGTCATAAAATACAAGAAGCATGTTATCATTCCTTAATTGATAGGTACTACATGTAATGTAATCAAAACAAACTTATTAATTAAACTGTTTTGCATTAGATTACATTATTAATTGTCCAGAAATATAACATCTTTAGCATTGCACTAAACACAAACATTGCATCCCTAGTGGGTTTTTTGACCTGTTCCTAAATAACAATAGATAAGAATTCTGGCCTGATATTTAATAGCATTAGAATGAATGCACACTTGCTTTTGAATGTTTAAACAGATTTAACATTTCTATGTTCAAGTAAAATATTAAAACATACTGAAAAAAAAACCAGGTAGCATTTCCTTTCTACATTCAGAAACAAATAAGTCATGTTAAAGCTCTGCCAATAATAACAAAATCAACAAAATTTCAGATTAAAAATCTAACATTGAACTAAATAAGCCATTTAGCAGCTATTTGCTTGCAATAAAGATGTTAATGCTTTTTCAATATTCTTTATCTGAAATTAAACTAGACATGTTTTCCCAAATACTGCTTAGAAGCAATAGATAAGTGATATTGTTTACAGCGCTACTGGGTCAGACAGCAGCCAATCTTTAGATGTATGACTTGATAAACATTGATGAAGTAACATAGACACAATCAGCTCAGTTAGCTGAATTGCAAACATCAATAAATATGTTTTTTTCATGTGTCACATACAAATGGAACATTTTTATACAACAGTGTAGGTATAACTAAATCATATTTCTGATAATGAATTAGCGTAGTGTACGTACATCTGCTGGTGTATGCCTCGACGTTCTTCATGCGACGGATAGCCGGGTGGTCGCAGTCGGAGACGAGCGCCGTCACTGTGTCCAGCAAGCAGTCCACGTTGCCGGTGTTGCGAGGGTCACAAAGCCGCTCCTCCAGGGCGCGCAGCCGCCGCAAACGTTCTTCGTCCTTCACCGATTCCATGCTGGATCCTATTTCTGACGTCCTCTGCCACTAAGGCTAAACGCCACCGCACATTCTCCCGATGACTGCTCCGTGTAAGAACACCACTCTCATCACGACACATCAACAACGGGATACTGATTTGTTATTCTTGTACTCTAGTTCAGTCGATAACCTACCATTCGAAGGATAACTTATGTTTCATTATCGAAAAATTCAGTTGCTACAACTCAGAATGACAGCAGATAAAGGTGGTGGTTCTCACAACAAAGCATATGCACGTTTGCAAACACAACAGGATGATTATTTACATGTATAAATAACTACGGGCTTCCAATGAATTAATAACACTAAATTAACGTAACGATTGGCACAAATATGAAAAAATTAAGTAAAATTACGAACTATTCGACCGCTTGATTGATGAACGATGGATGATCGAACAATAAAGTGAAGTTAGATACAAAATTTTAGGAGAAGTTTGCAATGGCGTTTCGGATATGACTTAAGCTGCTGATACACTACACGGAAAGAGAAATAGTAATCTAAATAAAAAAAGATTTAAATACGTTATTTCAAAATACGTTAATTTTAAACATTTTAACGAATAGTTACTGGAAACTTTCAAGTAATTATGAGTTTTGCATTATTTAACCTTTGAAATAAATGACGTGTCCAATCTTTGTTTCTAACTCTTTATGTGTGGGAGCAGAACCGGGTATGTCTCGTTCAGCATTTTTCCAATCACGGGTCGGAACCGGTTTCGGCGCCAACTCCTGCAAAATACTACCTACTAGCTACCTGCCCAGCCACGGCAGGAGAAGCCTGTGGGAGAAGCAATGTTAATGGCACACCCATTCCATTATCTGGCCACGACTTTTAACTGTACAAAGAGTACAGTTAAAAGTCGTGGCCAGATAATTGCAAAATTGTTATTTGTTTGTTGTACATTTAACTACAGATTAATACATTATACAAGCGTGAATCATCAGCTTTAGCCCGCCAAATTCAAATTTACTTTTGTTTTACGACGTATGTAAATCAAAATGCGATTAGAATCAAAACTTTGGAAATTTTGTTCCACTTAAAAAAAATCTAATGAAATGCTCAGAAAATTCTTAAGTGGAACAAATTTCCAGAGTTTGACAAAGGCGACAGCTTAGGATTCTTAAAGCTACGGTTTCAAATAAAGACCACCGGGGGCCCGGGGTGCCAAACAAATTGAGGACCCACCGTTCTTATTTTATTTATGTATATCACATGAAATTTTTCGAAAACAGTAATGATAATATTATGGCGTGTCCCACTGCTGGGCTAAGACCTCATCTTTTTTCTCTGGCCATGTTGGCCCCGCAAACATGATAAGATGGTCACACCAACTACGCCGCGGTCTACTTCGATACTGATGTCCTCCCATAGGCGTCCAGTGAGTAAAGATGTTTGCCCATCTCTCCGGGTGCATTCATGTTCATGCCACGTGGCTGGCCCACTTTCCACTTCAGCCTAGCTGTTTTTTCTCCAACATTCGCTACTTGAGTTATGGAGTGCAGGAAAGAAACCCTACGTTTCTAACGCGGTCTGTTCGCTTGACACCCATTATGCAGCGCTCCATTGCTGAGCTCGTCTTTCGACTTATTTGTATTCCTGAAAGACACTAACTAGCCCAAGTATTTATACTCATCGACATAATGGAACACATGCCCGTCTAACTCGACCGTACTTTCGTGCTGTTGGTCATGAGCTGTGTCCTGGATCTGATAATGAAAGTCCGGGCTCAAGACTTTCTGTGCTCAGATCTTGGAGTATTTTTTCGAGTTCTGAAAGTGATGTGCAAAATAGGACAAAATAATCAGCAACGCGGAGGTTTCTTAGCTGGTTGCCGCTAACATTAATGCCTCGTGACTGCCATGAATCAGGCCACTTTTTCAAAAACCTTCTGCAGTGCGTTTGGAAACAGATTGGGAGAAAGTGGATAACTTGATGTTTTCAGAGCTTTGCGAAAAAGTAGTAATGACAAAAAAACAAGTATCATTTGCGTAGTAACTCTATTTACACCATGGGCCTCGCACACGACAGTTTTTTTTTTTCAGGGAGGTGCATTTTTACCTACTTTTCGTTCCTTTTGTCAACTCATGCACAAAAGTTTCAGACTATGATGAGTAAACGATGTAAGAGCGAGCGTAACGAGCGTAACCAGGGCTGGACCTCGACGAGCAAATGCCTCCCTCTCGTTTGTACGGAACACTTATTGCGCTATTCCAACTTGCACTTGGCTGGTTTTAAATGATATTTCACGTGGGGGTATATTCAAATTCTAGCGCGAAAGCTGCAACAGCAGTGATGCACGCAAAACATTCTTTTTCGTAAACGTATTGTATTGCTTCAACGGCGATTATGTTCAGTGTTCTATCCCTGCAATAGAAAATTCAAAATTCCTAATGATTCGAAAACGTTCACTGCTAAACCATTAGAAACCATGCGGACAAAATAGAATCTATCTAAACTAATAATTAGATCCGTAGCATATTTTACTTTTAAAAATTTGATATTTTAGTAAGCTGCATGCAGCCAACTGAGAAAACAATGCAAGCATAGACAATAGTAGGCGATGATTTTGCAAAGGATAATCAGTCATTCGTGTTCTAATTCATTCATTCAATTTTGTTCATCGACGAATGGAACATGGCGGTGCTAGGCAGGATGTGCATAAGTTTTTGATTTTTGCATTTATTAGCGAGTTGCTTGTATTAGTTAGCTTTCTGAGTAATTTCTGTCATATTTCGGGTGTTGTAATATTTAATATTGTGTAAAAGCTAATTCGTCACCAGAACCACCTGTCTGGACTTTCTTAGTTCTGCAATGAAAATTAATATTCGTTGGTAGTGTAAAAATAATTGTGACAAATATATCACTTTACCTCAGGTAAATTGTTGTTTTATGTAATTTTATCACATGTTTAGTAAATACAGTTTAGCTTGAGATCCACTAATCCAAAGTATCCTCCCACAATCAGTCACTAAAACGTTACGAGCCTGCCCCATTTTGGTTCAAGTTCATTCTCGTGTTATTTTGTTCATCTATAATTTTATATATTATTGAAATCCTGTAGTAGTTACTCCCATTTTGTGGATGAATATGAATCGGGTTAAAGAAACACTATGCAGGATATGTTTTCACGAGGACAACTTTTCTTTGTGGTCCATAATCACGTGTGGATCAGGTCGTTATGGGGTCAATAACTGCTAACTACGAATTATTATCGTTTTAATCGCTTAACGGGGAATATAAATAATAATAAAAAAATGCGAATTTGTAAGGCATATTAACTTTTACAATGAGCTTAGCTTATAAGTTACAAATTAAGCTCAGGTGTGCAAATTTCCGTCAAGTAAAGCACACTTGTGCGCAATTTGCACCTGGGGGTGATCGATGTATTAATCGGCACAATGCATGTGCAAACTAGGCGCAGGGCGCAGGAAGGACACAGGGCGCAGGGGAAGGTGGGGGCCGGGGGTAGCGCGGGGAGGGGGCCCGTCCGACAGTCAGCTGTGCAGTGTCATGTTGTCGCGTCGCTTCGTACCCAGCCGTGGGAAGTGGCCTTAATTGTGCCCCTCCACAGAATCTTGAAATTTGATTCAATTATTGTTACAAGTTCTTTTTTTAAATGACAAAAAAATATTTAACAAAACTTATGTTGTGTAATTAGTGTAATAACAAGACAAAACTATTCCTTTGTGACAAACAAGTTTTTGGTGTTTCTGTTTAACTTTAATATTTTAAACTACAACATCTATGTATGTGTGGACAATGTTAGATTTCAATAGATAAGATACACCATCTTATCGATTGAAATCTAACATTGTACTGTCAATGATCTAGTTTAATCATATTCTACAGATACTTTAAAAAATAGTGCAAATAAAGAGATTTTGGAACTGTTGGGGTATCTAGTAATAATTGTATTGCTTCAAACAATACTAGTCTTATATTGATGGTCAATTTGTTTATGTACAGAACTGTTACATTTTGAGTCCAAAACTCAAGTTACATTTGAACTTGCATAATTTGAACTGAAAGTTTGCTTTTGACGAATGTTTTCATTGTTTCATGTGTGTTTTCCATTTTCCATTGTAGTGCAATCAAAAATTTTCAATAAAGTCCTCTTTATGGTTTACAGCTGAATGCTGACGATAACAGCTATAATCACACTTTTCTTGCTCTCAATGTTTAAACTTAATCAGTATTTCATTACAATTGTTGATTCATATCCTGTAATAAAAATAATATTTTATGAATGAAATGGCATTCCAAGTTTCATATTTTTTTCCAATCTTAATTGTTTTGATAGAATTTCACACTTATTCAAATCTTCCTGGAATTAGTTGTCATGTAGCCACTACAATGCAAGACTAATATGCGGGTGTGGGTTATTTGAGGGTCAAATATCTAATTTCATACTGCAGGGACGCAATGTATGCAGTAGGTATACATAAAGCACTACATAGTTTACTCATAAGCTTAATTTGCAATCACATTTCATTGAAACTTACTGCTGCTCAATGTAATTGTTTATAATATAGGTATGTTAACGAAAAAAAAAACCTTAAATAGAAAAGGTTTTCAAGTCTTGCTTATTTATTTAATTGATGTATATTTCATTCTTATTCTTTTGATGAAATGTATAAAATCATAGACTAATTATTTTTGTTTCAGTGTGCCGTGGTGGTCATGGCTACGCTCATCCAAGAGAATGGTATTAAGGAGCTGAGCAAAGGCACACACGGGGTGGTGCCCAACCGTGGCATATCCACACATAGTGTTACAAATCACATGGTGCCTGACCATGAGTATTGCGAAGCTGGCTCGACCAGCGCGCAGCAGATGCAGTGCTCCGATACAAGTGAGCCGGTGGCGCCGCCCGTGCCCATCGAAGAGGAGGAAGATACGCCCGAAATAGATATAATGATAAACAATGTTGTGTGCAGTTTTAGTGTTAAGTGCCACCTGAACCTTAGACAGATAGCATTAAACGGTGTTAACGTAGAGTTCCGCCGCGAGAACGGCATGGTAACCATGAAGCTACGGCGTCCATACACCACCGCGTCCATCTGGTCGTCGGGACGCGTGACGTGCACGGGCGCTACCAGCGAGGACCAGGCAAAGGTGGCAGCGCGGCGTTACGCGCGCGCTCTGCAAAAGCTAGGTTTCCAAGTGCGCTTCCGGAATTTCCGTGTAGTCAATGTATTAGGCACCTGTCGGATGCCCTTTGGTATAAGGATCATATCTTTTTCCAAGAAATACAAAGAAGCAGAGTAAGTATTTTATTGAACCATATTTATACCTACATAATTACTACTCAATCTCATCATACAGCTTGAATTAAGCTAAAAGACAAAGAAAGTTCATTACCTTTCCAATGAAAAAAATCTTTTGTTTATATTTATAGTGTTGATCAACTGGTTGTTTGGCTAAGACCATCCTAGCACCTAAACAATGACATTTTTCTGTAGTTTATCAACAAACATCTCATATTATTGGGCACAAACCAGTTTTACCCATTTGTGACACAAAAGGAAATTGTTATAATTCCCTTGTAAAGGAATGCAAAAAATACTAAATTGCAACTTTTTTGTTGGTTTTGCATAATTTCCTAATATTTGTAAATATTAAAAGTAACCTAAAGAAAGTGTAAGTTTATGTTATCAACCAATGCAAACTGTAGAGTCAGGGTTCAGATGAAATTGTTTTTTTGTGATAAACTAGCAGATCCCTGCTTGGTTATGTTCACTTGAATACATTTTGTTAATAATATAAAGAACATTTTGCATGACATTTGAGGTGGTTCAACTTGGTGAGTTGAGAACTTTTAAGAAACATACATTTATAGAAATAACTTTCCAGGACATTGTTGTGTTAAAGAATGCCATCCAATCGCACATTCTTTGGGTAAACTTGCTATTCATGCGTATGAAGTATTCATGTTTTACTCATAGGCATGAAAACATGGTGGTTACTGGTTAATATCTTTGAAATGGTTATACTAGCCAATTTTAGAGATATTAAAAAGGTAGTAAAAAGCAAAAGTACTAATTGGGATGATGACTATTTTTTTATTCTTGTCTCAAAAGACTGTTTCCAAATAGCGCAAACCATATAACAAAAAGTGTAAAAGCTTAAAAAATGGCCAAGTTATAAACGTTTTAAGATAATAGTTAGACAAGGTCAGGACTATCGTAGAAGTGACGTCACGACTATGTAACTTCATACTAGCGCCGTACATTGTCAGTGCCGCGCGACAAGGACCGCAATAATCCCCTCCAAAAACTTTAAAAGCATGTATCTTCAAATTTACACCAATACAACTGACTTTTTCGATTATCTCATTTTTACTAATCCTTCTTTGAAATTACATTATTTTTATGAACATTTTTAATATTAGCCATCATCCCAATTAAAATTAAAACAGCTTTCTGGTGCTTTTGGGCATAAAAGCCAGAATGCTATGAAGAATACTACTGAGGTAGCCAGAATACTAAGGTGTAAGGGTTTGTTGAGTTGATGTAAATCTTGACCATTCATTCCTTTTTTTTTTGTAACTGATGCTAGGAGCTGCTTTAGCTGTAAATAGTTGACTCTACAAACAGCCCTGTTTGGCTGTATTGAAGCAACACAACATGTTACTTTCAAGGAAATTGTAGGAATATTTGTGTACATTAGAAAAAGTGTACAAAGCTTGTCTTTATTAGTGAGATGTGTATCTGAATAGCTTACACTTGCTTTTTCTTTACGGTACGGCGTATATACCGCGCCGTAGAAAAAACGTGTCCGTCAACAAGCTTCCATAGTAATCCATACAACACTGACGACCATGCCAACTCACGGCGATAAAACTGTAGTTTTTACGGCAAGAACACTTGTGTTTACAAAGGGCCTTAGACTGTTATTGTCTTTTCATCAAAGAAATGTCGGAGCAGTTCAAAATCTTCAATTTCCTTTCTTTCAGTTATGAACCAGAGCTTCACCCAGGAGTCACTTATAAGTTATACAACCCTAAGGCCACACTCAAGATATTCTCCACAGGAGGTGTGACTATCACAGGTAAATACATTTTACTTTCGAACTAAACATACACCAATTTCTTTATAGGAAATAACAAATGTTATTTTTACAAACTGTCTCTTAACATGCTATAATTTGAAATGTCTGATGTAATTGAATTAGTCAATATAACTATCTAAAAACTAAACAGGTTAACACAAAAACATGTAAGTTTATATGTTATCCTGTTTAAACTGTTTTAACAAGTGCAGTAACAGGAATATTGTACTTATGAAATGCTTTTTTTGGACTATTCTTGATTATTGTAATCAACATAGTTGAAGAAAATCCTGAATGTGACTTAGAAAGGGTCTTTTGAGATGCATGAAGGGATTAACATCTTTGTAAAGACGACTGCGTGCGACAGACTCCTCAATCTCAGCAAGCAGCCATTTAGCCATGAGCTCTAAAATTTAAGTCTATATTCATTTCTAATAAAAACGGAATGTGCGGGCAAAGCTTCATATTGCCTGTGACTCGTAATCATAAGTTAACTCAGTTATAGGCCTATTTTAATACATCTGATGGGATGAAATAACAACATGTTTAATCAGTTTAGGAATTTTATGCTATATAATGAGTAAGCACTCGTTAAATCTTATTCAATATTACAATGATTTTAACTGACTCCCGTCCCGTCGTCGTAAGGTAATAAGTGTAAATTTTACCAATGTTATTAATTTATCAGTTCTATCTTTTATATATATATTTACCGTTTTTTTTCAGTTTTATTCAATCAATTTTATGTACTTGCCAACTACGTGTCAATACTTTTTATGAATTTACTTATTGTTACAAACTTATTTTTTTTTACGATTTTTAAACAATTTATAAATTTTTATCATATAATATGAATTTGTACATTTTTTTAACTTAATTGTTATTAATTTCTAAGACTCAAACTTTCATTCGTTTTATTTATTTGTAACTTTTTTCGATATTAGCGCTTATTACTAAGTAAGTTAGCTTATTTACCTAATGTATTGTTATATGCGTGTGGTGTTTACCTTTAAGTAACTGATGCGATGTTATTTTACTTCCCAAAAATTTTTTTACGGAGAAGTGATAAAATCGGCAGTCGGTTGGAGGTTCTCAGAGTACACCTAAAGTTATAAAATATCTTTCACTGGTTGTATTTTATTTATTTATTTAACGATCTATCTATGTATGTATTTATACAGACAAGAAAAAAACGACGGGTTGCACCCCGGGAGTGCCGGCAGAAGTGAAAACTTGAATATTATCGTTGTGCATTTTTGATATTTTGGAATGGTTAGGGAATAATCTTGCACGAATTGCTTTAATTTTCAGTATAAAAGTACTATCATTTATGTATTAGAATAAAATATTTATTTATTGCGCTATCGTACACAAACATGACAATTTATATTACATTAAAAGTTTATCTCTCAGAAAAATCAATCAATAAAAATCAAAAATCAACAATCATCAGTCTTACGAATTTTCGATCAGGTCAGGTTACGTTAAACTCGCGTCAGGACACGAGTTTAACATTTTTTACCCATTACAAAAAAAAAATGTACAACGCCGCTAAAGAAGTTTTCGTCTTACGAATTTTCGATCAGGTCACGTGTCCTGACGCGAGTTTAACATTTTTACCCATTACAAAAAAAAAATGTACAACGCCGCTAAAGAAGTTTTCGTCTTACGAATTTTCGATCAGGTCACGTGTCCTGACGCGAGTTTAACATTTTTACCCATTACAAAAAAAGTGTACAACGCCGCTACAAAAGTTTTCACTTCAAAAATAAAGAGAACAGAAAAGTACGTACAAAGGTAATGCTTATTTCTAAAGAAATCTCTTCCAGCATACCTGCAATAAGAGAGAATGATAGATGTAGACAACGTGTGTAAAAGGGAAAACAAAATACATATTCACTAATTTAAAAACGTATCGCAACTTTTTAATTGGATAACAACGCCGGAAAACCATTAATAAACTTTACGATAACAAACAACACATAACAAGCAATGTAATAATATGTTGAAGGACTTGATTTTAAAATACGAACATAGCAGACCATACATATTACACGAAACAAGAACTTTGTTTCGTTGGAAATGGAATTAATCCTAATTGTTTTTATTTTATCATCTGTACTGTCATCGTTTCGGGCAAAGGTCTCCTTCTCTCGGTGTTGTTATTCATCTCGTCAATTTTTGAGGTCCATCCAAGGCGTCCCGTCGGTTAAGTGCGGTTTGCCGCGAAACTTTCTAGCTTTGTCAGGGCCTTTTATGTAACGCCCGCAAATGTATACAAAATGTGTATCACGATAAATTCATCATTCTCTTTCCCCTATTAATTTGAGGTAACGTCTTTTTCCCCATATTTCATATTAGTCGTCATCTCGGTATTCAGCCCTTTTCTAGCCACATCATCTTTCACACAGTCGATCCATCAATGCTTTGGGTCTTTTCCTACTCTAAAGCCATCCACATCCACACTCAAAACTTTCCTGATTCATCCGCATTCGCACCGCTCATCTTTCTTAGCACTCTCATCTCAGCTGCATGCAATTGCCTTTCATTCATCCTTTCTATAGCCCAACATGCTGATCCATACAAGACTGCTGTCTTGTCTAACTATTGTTTTATAAATCTTCCCCTCAGGTTTAAGGGGAATTCGCGAGTCGCGGATTGTTCCCGTGATCTACCGCCATTTCAACAATCCAGTGTTCGTTCGTTGCTTCACGATCACGATACATTGTAATGAGTTGCATGCTTGTCGGCAGCCCGGAGCGTGAGTGACGTGCAGTCGGCGGTGGAGCGCATCTTCCCGCTGGTGTACGAGTTCCGCAAGCCGCTGACGCCCGCGGACGAGGAGCTGCTGCGCCAGAAGCGCGCGGCCCGCAGCGGCGCACCTGCGCCCGCGCCCGCGCCTGCGCCGCCACCCGATGACACGCGCATGCACCTGGTCACGCTGTCCGACGACGACAACGACGCCTGGGAATGACGCGGTGGGGCCGCGCGCGCCTCCGCCGCCCACTGAAGCTCCCGACGCGACGCCCCGTGCGGGAACGAAACGAACTCTATATTGGCATCGAAGCAATAACTGTCGGTTGTTAGTGCGATCGCGTGTGACTCGTCGGCGAGCTGTTCGGTTCATGCCAAAGATATTTATTAGGGGAGGTGCTTCGCACACGGTCCGGCCTGCGCGCGGCCGCGACCGCTCGGCTGAACGTTCTGCGAAGCGCCCGCGCTTCTTTACCCTTCGTATGTACGATTGTATCGTTTTTGTGATGACCTGTGACCTCTTTAGTATGCGTAGATGAAGTCGAATCGTTTACGTTGAAACCAAAATTGTCATAAAATAATAAAAAAAATGTTCAAATAAATCTCGATAACGATACTCAGTCTCGTTTTTCATTTGCCGTTATGATTGTAGAATTTGTAGTGATAATAGTGTTCAATAAGATTTGTTCTAAGAATGAGATGACTGAACGATAGAAGTTAGTGATTGTAAATAAGGAAGCTTCGACATTATACGTTTCAATAAAAAACATGTTTGTTTCATTTAATAGAACTTTAATATCCAAAAAAAAAAAAACAACCACATAATTCCTTAAGAATCAGACTCATGGGAATCGTACTCGTCACTCGTGAACCTGGGCTGCGAGGGGCGGGGAGGTCTGCTGAGCTTTAATTGTGACTTGTCTATGCGCTGATTTAAACAGCCTTTCGGTGTCCGAATGTATGCGCTCATGTCCACAACAGCCAGCCGAGGGGTTTTTACCGCTGTTCCTGTAAAATAAACTAATTTCAACATAAATATTCAATTTGAGATTAAGTCTGGATCCCGTTGGCTAGAATCTAGGTCAAAAAGATGTTGAGGCCTTCTTTGTACACACACGTTTCCCGGAAAATTACACTGTTGATTCGCCGTGTAGGCACGGTCGTCAGTGGTGTGTCAGTGTTGTATGGAGCACTATGGAAGCTTGTTGAGAGACACGGCGGCGGCGGCACTACGGCACGGCACCATCGCCCTTTTTCTACGGCGCGGTTTACTGGACGAACAGTAAAGAATCCGTGCCGTGTACAACGGGCCTAAGGGTGCTTATCCACTGAGGCGGAACGGTTGGAATCCACATCGTTTGTCTTGTCTCGGCTGTGTTTGATCGACTACTGCAAAACCGCTCGTCTCGCTAGTGGATTTTTAAGTAGGTAGGTTTAGGCCACTGGACTGCAATGGAGAATGCCCGAGAAAAAACCAGCGTCGTTTAAAAAAACTTTACGGCCATATGTAAGGCCATTGTGAAATAGTTTCTCACAATGAAATTACCCTATGCGTCTCGACGTGCACAAAGCGGCAAAATTGCAAGGGTCGAATAAAAAGTTTCCTGTGGTTAAAAAATGATAGATAGTGCACCATCTATCTTTTTTCTAAACACGGTTATGTTGCACATAGTCCACCCTCCAAACAACGTAACGAAAGTCAGTTAAACAAAGCTTAACATAATAAAAAACTTAATTCATCTGATTTAGAGACAGCCCGTTTAGTATTCTTTAGTTATTTTAATAGTGTGATGTCGTACGGTATTCTATTGTGGGGAAATGCCGAAGATTTCAGACAATTTTTGTTTTACAAAAAAGGTTAATTCGTTCAATTTATAAATTAAGCCCCACACACTCCCTCAGAGAAAAAATTAAAGAAATTAATATATTGGCTGTTCCTTCTCATCATATTATGAAAATCTTTTGAATGCACATAAAAATATTAATATGTTTAAAAATAGTGATAACCATAATATAAATACTAGGAACAAACACAAATTTGTTGTGGCTCGTTTTAGGTATACGTTTTTTTTAATAAACATCCAAGCAACATGAAATAACTTAGTAGTAATAAATTCAAATCTCTTAAAAAGTGGAAACTATACCAGAAAGCCTATTATACTGTCCACCCGTTCACGAACATGACGCATGGATTAGCACCATTCAGCTCAACCATTTTGAAGGGAGCAAATTAAGACTGTATTGAGGACAAGAGGGCTTGGGATTGAGCTGCTCCAATAAATTTACGCAAATAATGTTCATGGTTAATATTATTTTGCTAACTATTTTCCGTTTGTTATTTAATTTTTCTATAAGTACGTCTACCTTTTTACATAAACAATGACATTAATATTTACTTTTTAAAGTAAAGTATTAAATTATTTTTCCCAAATTTCCTTTCTTTGGTAATGTTTGTCGAATCGTTGAGCTCCTTAAGTTCTGATGATAACTGATAACTGACAAATTCGTGCACTGACTGGATAACTCCACTAAATCTGTGTGGTTTTTTCCTCAAAATACCATTTCAGACACCAATCTATATGGTTTTCACATAATCTGACCAAGTTTATTTTTGGACTTTAGAAGAGACGACCTCTGAGCTTGTTTTGGCCTTTTTTCTCAGAATACTCAGTTATGAAACGCCGATCTCATCTTGTTTTTAAAATATTTTAGATTGACGTGTAAAAGTGTTGGTACGAGTACAAACATAATACAGAAATAAAATTATTTATCATCAAAAAGTTTATCTACTCTCTACTGAGAGTTTTGTCAAGGAATGCATAATCCTTATTAGAACTCTAATGCCATTCTAATTATTAGTTTTCTTACAATATATTTCATCGCTTCTTTTGATAACTGTTTTTCCTATATCCCTTCCACCCAAATTTAATATGGTAGCAGAGCGTAGAAAGTTGCGTAGAGATTCGAGGGAAAATACAAAATAACTAATTTCCTAGTAGGAAAGAATGTATAAAAATATGAAATAAAGTGTCAAGACAAATCCATCGAAAATGGATAAGGCTATAGCTGAAGCCTCAAAGGTACAAATAGTGCGGAAACAACTACAAGCATTGGAGATATAGGATCGAAACGGTGTGCAGAGCCATTCCCGGAGCTGAACAAAATTTTGAAGGAAAAATTATCAAGACCGAAGAACTAGCAAAGACTGCTGATGCTGCAGTTAAGGCAAAATATGAGAACGATTTACAACAATTTATGAAGATTGATTGTATTATTATACTATATTGACTCTGATGACAACTAATATGACAGACGAGTTACTGGAGCAAGTCATGCGTTACAAAAGTGCAAAAGAGTTATGTGACGAACTAGAACGCCTATACAGTGGAAGTAGCGAAGACAAAAGTTACGATCTCTGTCTGAAAATCTTTGATTATAAAAAGATCCTGAACATGACATAAGGAAGCACATATCTGCCTTAAAGAATATTTGGCACGATCTGAATAGCCAAATCGAAGCAAATCTGCCTGAGATATTACTAATTTGTAAGTTACTTGGAACTTTGCCACAAGATTATTTGGCTTTTAAGTCAAGTTGGCTTTTAATAACCAAAAAGGATCGGACAGTAGAGAATATGACATCGCAACTGAGCGCTTATGAGAAAGCATTGACTACTAAAGTAGAAACGGAGAATACAGTGGAAGTATTAGCCGTGAAGACACAAGAAGAAGAAGAATCCAGTTTTCAAATGTAATTATTGTGGAGAAGCTGGGCATGTTGTGCGGAAATACCAAAAATGGATAAAAGATGGTAGACCGCCAAAGCCGTCAAACGCTAGACAAAACCCAAATGAGACTGCAAACATGACTGTGTTAGCTATAGAGGATGGATTGCCCATAGATAAAGTTAACTGGTAAATTGATAACGGAGCGACCAGTCATGTAACTGACAGAGGTGACTTTTTCGAAAGCTTTAAACACTTCAAAGGAGTGTTCCTTTGAAGTGTTTAAAGCTTTCGGTGACTGCGGCGAACGGAGAAACCATTGAAGCCAAAGTTATAGGCAACATTAGAGCTGAAGCCATCGTGAAAGGAAAAGTTGAGCAAATTCTTTTGAAAGACGAGGTTGGTATGTATCAAAAATTAAAAGAAATTTATTCTCAGTGTTGTCTGTGCATGATAACTTGATGACAAGTACGTTTGAGTCTACACCTAAGCAATGTGTATAAAAGTAAATGGAGAAGGAAAAGTAATTGGAAATAGAACGATTAAAGGGAGACTATTCAAGCTGGAGTTGAAATGTGTCGAGCCTAAAAAATAAAGAGTTCAATCAACTACTGACAAACCCTTTACAAGTATACCATGAAAGGCTAATTCATCAGAACAAAAGACATGTTCGTTAGGTGATTGAAACAGAGCTAGGAATAAAAATGGAGAACAACCAATCCGACATTTGTGAAGGCTGTGTCTATGGAAAGGCGCACAAGCATTCATTTGGAACAAAGGTTAGAGCCACAAAATCTGGAGAACTAATCCATAAAGATTTATGCGGACCATTTCCATATTCGATTTCGAAGTTCCGATATTACATTCTGTTCAAGGAAGACTTCACACGATATCGTCACATATACTTTCTTCGACAAAAGTCTGAAGCAGCTTCAAAGCTTAATCTTCTTAAATGAAGCTAAAGCAGCAGGACATGTCGTTAAAGAAATATTATGTGAAAAGGAGGAGAAATTGTTAGTGCGGAATTAAGCAAAGATTCACAATGCCCCACACCCCAGAGCAAGCAGGCTGCGTAGAGCGTTAAAATCGAACGGTGTTAGAAGCGGGACGCGCCATCATGCATGCGCATGATAAAATTCCTGATGACTTGTGGGCAGAGATAGTAAATGCGACAGTCTACGTGTTGAATCGTACAGGGTCAACGAACGTAACAAGCAAGTCTCCACATGTTCTGTGGTACGGAAAGAAGCCAGCGATCAAACATCTAAGAATTCATGGCTGCACCTGCTATGCCCATAAATTCATAAAGTTAAGCGCAAGAAGCTGCACAAAAAAGGTCAAAAAGGGATACTAATTGGTTATGAATGAGATGAAGGCAATATGATCTTCGACAAATAAGCATTCAAATTAATTAGATCCAGAGATGTGACTTTCGAAGAGGTACAATTACTGGGAAAATCTCAACCGAAGGAGCATACTCCTGTTCTTTAGAGGAACTTCAATCATAATTTCCAAGTCTCGAGAGTGAACATGAAATTAATGTTAATAGAGAGATTGGAGAACGTCATGCTTCAGAAGATGAAATTGAAATTCTTTCAAAACCTTAACGAAACCAGTGAAGAAATCCTTGAGTCCAGTGAAGAGAGTCCTTGCCTTCTGAAGAAGAAAATGAAAACCTAGCTGAAGGAAACGAAAGCGACAATTCTGATGAAAATCGCATGGTTCTCAGAGATAGAGCAAACCTAAAGCCTCCTGTAAGGTTTAATGGTCATATCATGGCTCAGAAACCCAACAATTTATACGAAACCCAAACCTATAAGCAGGCAATGTCAGGTAAAGACAAAGAAAAGTGGACAAAGGCTATCGAGAGCGAAATAAACTCGTTAAGAGATAACGAAACATGGGAACTAGTCGAAATACCAAAAGGTCGAAAAACCATCCCTTGCAAGTTGATTTTCTAAATATAGTCCAATCCGGATGGCTCTATTGATAAATACAAGGCTCATAGCTAAAGGGATATTCGCAGAAGAAAGATATTGATTTCTATGAAACTTTTAGTCCAGTTACTAGGAGCAGCACGATAAGAGCCGTCTTGAGCGTAGCTGCGAAGGAGAAACTGAAGCTTACACAATTCGATGTATCTACAGCCTTCCTTTATGGCAAATTAGACGAGGAGATTTACATGAAACCGCGAGAAGGTTATGCTGACGAGCGGTATGTCTTCAAATTAAAGAAGAGCTTGCATGAACTAAAGCAAGCCCCATTCTGTTGGAACAGATGCATCACAGACTACATCGTAAAGGCAGGATTCAAGCAGAGTAATTCTGACCCCTGTTTGTTTGTAAGAAGACACGGAAAGGAGAAAATTATTCTGGCCCTGTATGTTGACGACGGTCTATTGGCATATACCCGCGAGAAAATGGCAAGCTGTTTCCTAAATGAATTGAAAGCACATTTCAAGATAACAGTGTAACCCGCAAGTTACTTTCTAGGAATTGAGATAAAAAGGTACTCTGATGGTTCAATTTTGCTGCATCAGAAAGCATACGCCATCCGCCTGTTGGAGAGATTTGGCATGGACGAATGCAAGCCAGTGGCAACACCAATTTTAAAGGCAAATAATGCTCAGGTTGAGGAAGCAACTACGAAGACATTCCTCTACCGTGAAGCTGTTGGTGCCTTGTCTTATTTAATGACAAGCTCAAGGCCTGATATTGCTTATGGAGTAAGCGTGCGTCGCGAAATTTGGAGAAACCGACAAAAGAGAACATACTGAACGTAAAAAGAATTATGCGATACCTAAAAGGAACTATGGACGAAGGTATATGTTACAGGATAGATAATGTTCATAGTTTGGAATGTTATAGCGATGCAGATCATGATTGTGATATGGAAACTGCGCGATCTACATCAGGCATTCTCTGCATATACGCTGGAGGTGCTGTTTCCTGGTATAGCAAACGGTAGAGCACCGTTGCAATATCCTCGACAGCGGCGGATATTGTAGCAGAGAGTGAAACTGCCAGAGAGATTATATGGTTACAGAAAATATTAAAAGATCTTACTGGTGCTAACTGCCCTGCAACCTTAGGTGTTGACAATTAAAGTGCAATAAAGCTGGCGAAAAAGCCTACAGAATTTCACCAGCAGACAAAACACATCAGGTTAAGATATTTCTTCGTCAGTGAAAGCGTACAAGATGGAAGCATGACAATCTACCATGTGCCAGCAACCAGACAGATAGCTGACATGCTTACAAAACCGTTATGTGGGCCCAGACTTGAAATGTTAAAGAAGATGGCTGGCATTATTATCAACAGGGGTGGATGTAAGGAATGCATACTCCATAATAGAACTCTATGGAAGTGTTGCCTAGCAATACTTACTGTTGATAATATGTCATTTTAATTATTCGTTTTCTTTCATAAATTAAATAGTGTATTATCTATGTTTTTCTTACAATATATTTTATCGTTTTTCTTGTTAGCTGTTTTTCCTTTATCCTTACCACAAAACTTTAATAGGTATCATTATCATTTATCAGTTAAGCACTGAGAGTGCTACAGCGTGACTAGAATCGCAGCAACCGTCAGAAATACATATCAAGGACCCTATCTAGACAGGGTGTCTCAAGCATTAAAAAAAACGTTAGCAAGTTGTACGCATGTAACCAGCATGTTGGATTACCTCGCCTAAGCCAGGCATCAAGACACTGCAACAACCAGGTAGTTTTCTTGTATCAGCGATGTATTAATTGTTATAAATAACTGCCTACGCTTTTTTACATGTAGCTTTCTCTAGGTACACCTTAAACATACCTACTGCAAACCAACTTTATTTACAAGAAGAAAGCAAGACAGTCATTAGATATAATTAAAAAAAAACACAAGCCAATCCTGGGGACACTTTTTAAAGAAAGTAATTTCATATTTGCTATCAGACTGGGTTTTTGCCCATACATTTTTGGTCATTCTCCTTGCCCTTGATTCTATACTTAAAATAATTTATCTGCCTATGCATAGTTTTTTTTAGCACAAACCTAAATCCATCACAGAAAAAAATGCACGTGCAGCACGTGATAGAAGTGAAACTTCTTAGACAATTAAGAATAATGAGAGATTTAGTGTAAGGGACAGAGAGATATAGATATGTTTCTTCTCTTTTATGTAACAAAATGTGCCTAAACGTGACGCGTCCGTGAAATTTCACTCTCAATTTATTCTAGTCCAATTAGGTAGGTATCAAATCGAAGCCTAAGAAGCTTCACTTCAAAGGCATCTGATTCGATCGAAAAATAGACTCGATGTCTGTAGTTCGTTCGACCTCAAAGAAAAATACCGTAAGACCAAGGCTACATTTTGGAACTTATCCTTGAGTCGAGCGTGATCCTTAGGAAAACAGTTTTATCGACGAATTCTTGTTTCTCTTGCTTTGACTATCTCACACTCAGTACTTTTGAAATTCTGTGTCGAGACGACCTTAGAAAGTCTCGTCATCAAATACACCACTGCTTAGTACTTTAGATAAGTCATATTGCAGCTCACCAGACTCGCGAGACATAAAAGTAGAATCAGAGGTAACAAAAGAGCACCGCCTTTCTTCAAACACTTAAAAATTCAGACAACTTCACACAGACAGGTTCTATTTTAGACTTTGATCAATACGAAAACCCGAGACTAGCAGGTGGCACTATAGTTATCTGCATTTACCTTTATCTACACGTCCAAACGAACGTAGGTACCTATCCATCACACATACGGTTAGCAACAAAAGTCCAATTGTCAAAATTGACACAAAATGGTTCAGTAGAAAGTCATATTGCAGTGGAACCGGAGGTAACAATAGTGCACCGTCTTTCTTCGAACACAACAAAAATTCAGACAACTGAACGATAGTACAGTTAGGTAGGTAGTGTAAGTTTTTTTTTTACTTCGATCAATATGAAAACCGCGACTAGCAGTGCTTCAAAATAGTTACTTAGTTACTTACAAGTGTCCAAACGAACGTAGCCATCACACAAACGGATGGAAAAGGTAGGAAAGTCCAATTATCATAATTGATAAAATTAGTCAGTAAACTGC
This sequence comes from Dasypolia templi, assembly GCA_963555695.1. Lineage (NCBI taxonomy): Eukaryota > Metazoa > Arthropoda > Insecta > Lepidoptera > Noctuidae > Dasypolia > Dasypolia templi. Next base: position 7,210,733 of record OY743152.1, read on the forward strand.
TTTTCGGCATTTCATGTAGGTAATAACCAAATCGTCACGTAGGTACCAAACCGTTTAGTTCTAATACCACGCCGGCATGCAGTGACAAGGGCTCGACGAATAACATCGTTGATGCTGGCGTGCCGTGCTATGCGACCAGTAACACACTAACAGTAGCAATGGCTTTCATTTTGACAGTTCAACGTTCAAATGAATGTATCATTGCGTTATTTACTTTGTTGAGCGGACACATTTTTCGAACATATGAAGCAATGGATTAGCATGATCCTTCAAAATGATTTAGGTTATATTTACGGTGCTGTGGTAAGAGTTAATTTCTTTAAAAAAAACTATATTTCGATTTTAAATTAACATTTTGCTCAACAAAGGAGATTGAAATAACTAAAATGGCTTTCGTTGCTGACCTTACCTTTCGAGAATTAGCGGGTAATGCAGATTTTATCTAAGCACCTTATGGGTACCGTATCCTACCTGGCCTGGCCTGGCCTGGGTCTACCTAAGGGCATTGTTACCTGTAATTATAGGCAGTATGTGGTCCATATCTGGTACAGTCCTTGGTCGAGACTTCAATATGGTTCGACGTGAAAGCCTCCCAGGTAGAGCTTGCTGCGGTGGTGGGGACACCTTCGGCAGGGATGGTGATAAGACTCTCCCCGCTAGGACTCGCCGCTCAGGGGATGAACTGGGTGACCTAAAGTCAGGGTGATAGTCAAAAGCTGAAACAGAACTCAAAAGGATATGGTAGAATTATTTGTGCAGTTGTTCGACTTGAGAGTTGAGACGAAGCAAAGAAGTATGCATTATTATACCTACCTACCGTTAAAGTCTCGTAAGTGTCCCAAGAGTTGGAGTAACTAAACAAAGCTTATTGTTTCAATAATTTCCTCGAAATGTTTACTTTTCCGGCTTCTCTTTTAAAAAGTTCTTTGTTGGTTTTCCCCTTCATAAAGGTCAAGTTTTGTAATATGGAAAATTTCGCAAACTGCCTGCTAGCTGTGCTTTAGAAAATGCTTCCAGGTCCCTGGATAAGTTCCTACTCTGTTGATACTAGTTCACAGTCTAATTCTTGTTTAAGCAGTGACCAGCTAACTCAAACCATACATCACTAGGTAAAATGAGAACCTAGCTAATCATGTCGCCAACATTTTTCGTTGCCAACAGAGGCGGGATCTGTAGGTACCTAAGTAGGTACATATTTTCCGATACCAGAAAGAACCAAAGAATCTCGTACCTACCAATTATCTGGGCAGTGTCTATATTACTGACTATACACATTATTATATGACGTTAAAATCGCTGACCTGTCACGTTCAATAACAGGTCGTCTCCGCCGACGTCTGGCCCTTTGATCTTTCTTCTTACTCCGCCCCACTCGCGGGGGAATGACCCCGATATGTCGATAGTAGTCGCACAGGGATTTTGCTAGAGATTTGCCTATTTTCGTATCTGATTACCTTGTTAAGTTATTAAATTCTGAATAGGTGCTACCTCTAGCGCCTCGTTGGTCTAAGTAGTGTTCGAGAGCGCTACTGCTGATCATGAGGGTTCAATTCCCAGCGGGGAAACTGCGTAACACATAAAATAACAATTGATTGCATTTTGACAGTTCACCCTACATTCATTGCTTTACTTATTAACGTGGTTGAGCAGATGAAGTTTTCAAACCTATGAAGCAATGGATAAGCAGAATCCTTTCAAACTCTGGGATTGTGGTTAAAAGTGTGTTACACAATTAGGGCGCAGCAGGAAAACTGTTATTGGGTTTTCCATCACTAATTCCTCAGTAGCAGCCCGGAGTCCGAATTCGAGACCATACCTAAGTAGGTAACATGATAATTCTACATTATAAAGATATACTTTTCCACTCCTGTTGCTCAAAAAGTCCCTCATTGAATCGTACCAGAGCGGGGATAAAATAGCTTAATTTCCTCTAGGGGAAAAAGTTTTTTTATTTTTTGTCTGCTACCAACGAGCCTACACAAACGAAAAAGTCTTTATTCATAAGTAGAATATTTATTTATTTATACTTCACGCACATTTTGTACAGCGGCGGACTTAATGCCATAGGCATTTTCTACCAGTCAACCTTTGGGTGATGCAGAGACAAGCAGTGGTAGGTGCAATTTATAAAAAACCAAGGAATAAATATTTAATCTAAGACATAGATATACATATATACCTAATTATATATAAATATAAGCACAAATAAATATACATAAATATATAATTATACTAAAACAAATAAAACAGCCAATGAGAAAACATTACCCTTAAGATGATACTGCCAGCTTCTTGCGAATGTGCTCACGAACTTTAACTTTAAAGGATAATCGGTTGGTTGCCACCCTGATTTCTTGGGGGAGTGCATTCCACAGAGAGATAGACTGAACGAAGAAGGAAGAGTGAATGAAGTCTGTGCGGTGAGTGGGACATTGAAGAAGACGATTGTGTGATGAACGAAGATTTCTGTTGTGGTTGGCGCAAATATACTGAAAGTGGGGGGCTAGATAACCAGGGGAGGAAAATGCATTGGCGCGAAATGTTTAGAATTTCCATCTAATTGTCAACTACCATCTATTGAACCCACACCAGACCATTCAATATTTGATAAACAAAAATTTAATTGTTGACCGTAATTTATTATACAAAAGTGGAAATGTCATCATCTAGTCACTAGTGAGAGACCTTAATTTGCAGATGGAAGAGAATAAATCTGTTCCCGTCAAAATCACAAAGCGTTTATTTTATTACTAACGAAAATATTATAAAGTGGAGGACAGAAAAAGGAGTGGAATCGATTACGGAAGGAGTTTTTCTTACGTATTTTGATGAGCTTGTCAAACTATATCAAAAACAAATTTAGCAACATGCCAAAGGAGATCGCCACCTATCTAAATTTGCCTAAACCGGAACAGTACACTGGACCTTGTTTCCGACGAACATCCGCCGCTATCTTGGCGGTGGATGGAGATCCTATCAAGTGGGGGGTAGGGAAGCTTATCACAGAACGCATCAATGTTGTGCCCACGACCACGATATTAAGGCATGAGTCAACTCAACTGATTCTCGATTCAGAACATCGGAACCTGGAACTATGTGTATTTCCCACGTTTACCCCACAGACAACTCCAACATTTATCTTCACAGAGAACTGAAATTAAGTTAATATCCATAATTGCACAAATTGTACATTTAATTTTATAAAAAAATAAACTTTTTAATATTGTATTGGATTATTTTATTTTCTCGCAATCGTAGTGAAATGAAGAGTCGAACACACGTCGCTAAAACACATTATAATTCTGTTTCTATTTACCTACTCACTCGCTACTGCTCGGGAGTAAAACTACCTCGAATAGAATGGGTCATTTTAGCCCCTTGACAACAATCCACTTACAATATTATAAATTGTATCCTCCTGTGCCGACCCTACAAAAATAGGTAAACATTTTGTCTGCTTGCTCTTTACAAGCGTCTCTGTTCCGTTTCTTTACTTATGTGTTAGGGGAAAAAACTTCACTTATTATTGAAACAGTTACCTAACTATAAGGATACCTACAAGTTTAAAGTAAATACCTTACATCAATGCGATGAGATTGGACTGTCCGGTCTCATTGATAATATTATCTTTTTCAGAACAGTCCCATTGAATAAAACAATATTAAGTACTTAAAAGGATACATGCGTCTTCTGTATAATGGATGTAAGGTCCTCTAGGAGATAATCTTCGCCCCCCTAAGGAGACCAGGAGCGTGTAGGCATCAATGGAGCCCGTGGGCAGAGCCCTGCGAGCTGTACCGGCTAGCAAGGAGTCTGCGTTGAAGAAGCACGCTTCAGGCCGCCACGCTTCTATGCGGGTCCCCAAGAACTTCGGAAGCACTGCCTGACGTTCAAACCTGAGTAGCAGATTATTTAGTACAGCATCTGCGATTTGATACAGATACTCCTAATTTTTTGCATTTGTTTTTCGCGATGGTGATAATAATTATTATTTTATAATATTATATTGTATTATGTGATAAATATTTATTACAGATAGAATGAATAAATAGATAATTATATTTTATGTGCCGTTGAAGTTCTTAAGTTGGCTCAAAATTTTCGTAACGTATTTGATGTATGCGTCCAAGACTTCCTCTTTTCGTTAGCGTCCCGATGTCATATACCGTGATTCCAAATCGCTCAGAGATTGCCTCATATTGCATGCGATCCATGGCGCATCTGGGGCAATCCCTGAGGAGGTGGTCGAGGCTTTGTACGGTGTTGTCGTGGCAGGGAAAGTTGTCGTTGGCAGTTATTTTGAACCGATGGAGGTATTGTTTATGGAAGCCGTGACCTGTCAAAATTTGGGTATTGTAGAAGTTTGGTCCAGATATTTTCGGAATGTGAATGTGTATTTTTAATAGTGTTGGGAATAAGGTTTTGGTATGTTGGCCCTGCTCTCTTGATGTGTACCTGGGTTGCCACTTGGCTAATTTGTCCGAAGAACGAAGCAATGTCGTATTGGCCGTTATAAAAGTACGTTAAAAATTCGTGGAAACTATGTTTTGAGCGGTCAATGTTGCACTGTAGGGTAGGGTGGTGTAAGTTAGCGCAATTTTGATAAACATAATAACTTTTTACTTAATTAGTTAAACAACAGAAGTCGGGACTTGCGCAACCTTACACACCCCGGTGTGTAAAATTGCGCATAGATGGCGATTAGATTGCGCAGTGTTTGTTCAGGCAAATAGCTTGCATAAATCATTTATACATTCAAATTAATGAGTCAATTTTTCGAGCCACCATACCTGTCACGCATCGCACTCAATCCAGTCTTCATAATTAGGCTCTAGTCGTTATTGCTCTTCCTGGGTGATTTCTGAGCCATTTTTCACATTCGCTGGCATAGTACTTCTTCAAAGCACTGTGGAATCCCCTATCAAGAGGCTGCATTTTATGGCTGCAGTGAGGTGGCAACGTCAAGGCAAAGCATTAAGAAAGTTACTTGTCTCTTCTTTCTCCTTTTTCAATGAACGTTGAAACTTTTACGAGCATCCTCGAAGGTGGAAGGTGTGCAAACGTCACTTTTGCGTGGACGTCGTGACATTCTTCAACAAAGTGAAGCGCTATTAAAAACCATTAAATACAACCAATATTTATTCATTTAAATGAATATGACACAGTTGTGTGTAAGTCTGCGCGTGCCTCTCACGCAACCATCTTAATACGACTGGCATCTCTTAGAAAAAGATTAAACTTTCAACACTCTAGCCGAAATTTCAACGGTAAACACAAGTAAAACGATCAGTAAAACATTGTAATTCCACCAGGTTTTTCATCAGTTATACTTGCAAAATGTCAATAAATTATGTAGAAGGGCTACAAAAACTTTGGACTTGCCGTTTTCTTTCGTATTTCAATATATTTTCGGAGACGAATGCTGGCATCCAAAGCATTCAAAACGCAACTAAAGTTGGCAGCATGGTTCTCATCGGTGTTGAGTAATAACGAGTGCGCAATCTTATCGCCCACGCTATTTTAATAAATGACCTATCCATAATCGGTGCGGCTGGTAATTTTGAGTTTAAGTAATTTCACTCTAGGGCAATTATTTGTGGTGGCCTTTTGCCCAACGGCGTAGCTTGAGCTGAATTTTGTGTTGTGTTGGTGACAGTTGAAGCATTAGGCAGTGCCTTTCTTCTCTCGAAGCGGGCAGCTTTCGATTTTGTGGCCTTCTTCAGAGCAGTTGGCGCAAGGAGATTGTTTCGCTGTGCATTTACATATTTGATATGCCCAAACTGTAGGCACTTTTGGCACTGAATGAATGGCAAACTCTTCGGAATGGACGCCTTGATGGTCGTTGCAAACTCTTCCCATATCAACCATTTTACGCCATAGGGTGGGGTGAGCGATTAGGATGGCGTTGTAGAGTTTTGGATTCCTATATATATAGATATCCAGTTACTGTATAAACGAGTATACACAAAAGATTAACTTGTTGGTCAGAATTGAAACGTGACTACTGTGAAGAAAACCTTGATAAATTTTGCGAGTGTATGTCTGCTCTTTCATTTTCGGAAACACTTAACTCAGACACTCTAACTGAAGCCTTTAATATATTTTATGAAACTTTTACATTATATTACGATCTTTGTTTTCCGGTGATTTAGGTTAAGGTTAATAATAAACCAGTTACACAAAATTGGATAACTAAAGGCAAAAAAAAATCTAGCAAAACAAAACGTCAGCTTTATCTAAAATTTAAAACAAGTAATAAGAATAAAAAGCAAAATGAGAATTCCTACAAACTTTATAATCATATTATGTTTAGGCGATGTGCATAGTGAGCACAAAAGCTTATGAATACAAGACGTATACAAAGGCATAAAAATAAATATAAAGCTACATGGAATGCATTCTCTTCAACAAAAACTGGTAATAATTTGTGTAAAAACGACATTGACGAAATAAATTTTAATAATGTAACATAATTATAACAATCCATCAGAAATTTGAAATATATTTAATAACCACTTTATCAATTTGGCATCTATTCTGCCTTTAAATTCTAATAATTCCAATGATTTTAATCATTCGCGTGATTCTAATAATTCCAATAATTCTAACTCTAATACAAAATAGCAAAACTCTGAATACCATATTCTTGAATCCTGTATCCTGTGAATAATTATGTCCCTGAACAATAGCAAAACTAGTGGGTACCTATGACAGCATCGCCACAAAGGTCTTAAAAGCTTGTGCTAGTTGGATATGTCATCCACTAGCACATGTTATAAACTTATCCTTTTTGGAAGGTGTACTCGTAATGCCCGACCAGCCTATGATATGATATGATATGATTATTTAAAAGTGGAAATAAGTCAGACCCGAATAACTATCGGCCTATCACGATAGTAACCATTATATTTTTTTTGAGAAGGCAATGCTTATCAGGTTAAATCATTTTCTCTGTACACATGACATACTATGCAGAGAGCAGTTTGGTTTCCGTAAAGGTAGTTCAACTGCTCTTGCAATCTTCAACTTTATTAAACTTGTAACAGAAAGTATTAACAATGGCAAACCTGCGGTGTCCCTGTTTTTGGATATGAGCAAGGCCTTTGATAACCATTTTAAGCTTCTAAACAAATTAGACTTCTAAGGTATTAGAGGAAAAGCACGGGAATGGATATCTAGTTATCTAAGAAAGAGGCAGCAATGTACCGAGATATCCAAAGTTGCAAAGAAACGTGACAGAATATATACCAAAGAGAAATTCAAAGCAATAGCGGTGATAAATAAGTGTGGCGTGCCTCAGGGAAGCATTCTCGGTCCTTTACTTTTCTTACTTTACATAAATGATCTTCCAGATGCCATTTTGCAGAAATGTATACTTTTTGCAGATGATACTACAGTTACCATAAAATGTCAGGAAAAAAGCGACTACAAATCAGCAACGGAAAAGGCCATAAAAGATATAATAGGTTGGATGCAAAATAATAACTTAATTATAAATGTTAGCAAGACAAAATTAATTGAATTTAACTCCTATAATAGCAAATCATTAGCTTTGGATATTCTGTATTCAATTAAATTATTTAGGAATAATTGTAGACAAAAACCTGAACTGGAAAAGCCATGTGGAGCATATATGTCAGAAACTTGATAGGTTTGTGTTTGCTTTAAAAAAGCTGAGACAAAATGTGTCTGTAGAAGCCGCTTTTGCAGCTTACCATGGTTACGTGTCATCTGTTCTAAGCTATGGACTAATCATGTGGGTAACTCAACCGATACTCAACCGATAAACAGGGCATGGTTTTTAGATAGCTGTAAACCGCTCTTTCAAAAGATGAAAATCCTTCCACTGCCCTATATTTATATTAGAGATATCTTCACTTTTACAAAGACACAAATGCTTTATTTTAAGCAACATACCGAGGTTGTACCACGTCAGAAAAGGGCTATGTTTCGCAACCTCTTATATCATCCAGCTGGACATAAACATATTTATAGGAGAAATGAGTTCAATATGTGTATATTAATTTATAATAAAATACCAAATGAATTTAAATTATTGCAGGGTCATGTTTTTAAAACAAAGTTGTCAGATTGGTTACAAAAAAAGTGCTTCTACAGCATTAAGGAATTTTTAGAACAAAAAAATATTTGTTTTTAGTAATAATGAATGAAATTTGTATGGAATAATAATGTGTGATCATAATGTGATAATAATGTAATAATAATGCAATAATACAGTGTACAGTGAATACAGTGACTGAAGGCTGTAAGTTCTTTCCTTGTAAATTATGTATTTTCTTGCAAATAAATAATTTGATTTGTGGTGGGGAAATGCCGCCGACACTCAGACTATCTTTGTTTTGCAGAAAAGAGCTGTTAGATCAAGAGACACTCTCAGAGATAAATTTAAGGAAATTAATGTAATGACTGTGCCTTCTCAGTATATGTGAGATATAGTGAGATAGGAAAAGCCGACAGCATCTAGTTTAAAAATAGTTATTTGTTTTACATATGGGTAAAAGCGTTTTTTGCCGTGAGTGCTTGGATTGAAACCTGAGCTAGCGAAGGGTTCTAGAATTAAGCCATGATGATGAGCGATGCGAGTGGTTTAAAAGAAGAACCCTGAGCGTCGCGAAGGTTTCAAATCACGAAACGCTAAAAACTTTTACCCATAAGTGAAACAACAATTTTCACCACACTACGAGGAACTTGCAAAAAAGAAAGAAAACCAGTGAAATACGTATAGAATCTGTTTATTAAATGTAAATCACATCATAGGTACTTACAACCACTAATAATCTATTTTAGATTTTTATCAAATTTAAATGTAATATTTTGGCAATTATTAATATTAAATGTAACATTTTTATTAGGAACCGATATACATGTACTATTGTTTGTTAATTGTCCTGTATTATTATCAACATTGTTAAATTCTATTGGGGTATATGTTGGGGAGAGAGAAACATTAGCAGACGGTTCGGAGTCTATAAATACGGGCATATCTTTTGACGTAGACGGAAGTGTGGAGGGCTGAAAATTATGTTGCTTTAGTTTAATATCTCCAAAAATACTTTTACATATTTTAGCTTTGTTCTCTATTGAATCCTCTATATAGGCCTCAGCCACAGTGCTAGACTTCCACCCTCCGTGACGCTTAATGGTGGATAGACCAGCACCTGAGTCCGCCAAAAGGGTGGCAGATGTTCTTCTGAAACAATGCCCAGTATACTGCTCTTGCAATTTTATTAATTCCCATAGGTTGGCGAACACATTTGCCTTTGTGATATTGTAAAATAAATAAATTAAAAAGCGGATATTTTCGGTTCTGAATAACCAGGTATTTTCGGTTGACAGGTTTTGAACGTTCCTAACTTTTGTCTTAAAAACGTTTTTGTTCCTAACTCTGGTTTTATTTAAAACTTCGAGTAAATGTTGAATCGGAAGCCTTCGAATTTTAAAACACTTTTACACTCTAGATAACAAAAAAGGCTTTTTCCCTCGGAAATCGATGGGTAAAAATTGCAAATAATAGTTAGTGTAGTGAAATAGTTATTTGTTTTACATGTGGGTAAAAGTGTTTTTATGTTTTTTTGTTATTTTTTTTTTGTTTTTAATGCGTCGAGCTGAAGACAGGGCGCTATGGCGCTCATTAGGGGAGGCCTATGTCCAGCAGTGGACTACTATAGGCTGATGATGAAGATGAATGATGAAAAGTGTTTTTTGCCGTGAGTGCTTGGATTGAAACCTGAGCTAGCGAAGGGTTCTAGAATTAAAGTACGAGCGAAGCGAGTGGTTTAAAAGAAGAACCCTGAGCGTCGCGAAGGTTTCAAATCACGAAACGCTATAAACTTTTACCCATAAGTGAAACACAACAATTTCCACCACACTACGAGGAACTTGCAAAAAAGAAAGAAAACCAGTAAAAGAAAACCGTCTTTTCAACTCATTCTGACGGAGTCAAATTCTCATCGCATTTTGAGAAATTTGTAAAAACTTGTCGTTGTAAAAGTTTTGTAAAAGATTCTTTCAAAGGCTTCTTTCAAGTGCCTGTTGTTTTATAAGCCATGCAGCCTTGTCTTTTTTGTCATTTCTTAGTGAGAAGGTACGTTCAAAACAAATGCTTCATACACTTTATTTATCTATTTCGATACACTAAGTATAGTTAACCATTACTTTTATTACCTTTTACTGTATATTACGATTAGAACTATTCAAATTAACATTAAAAATTACATAATTTTATAGTGTTAGCAATAAAAATAAATTAAAAAGCGGATATTTTCGGTTCTGAATAACCAGGTATTTTCGGTTGACAGGTTTTGAACGTTCCTAACTTTTGTCTTTAAAACGTTTTTGTTCCTAACTCTTTGGTTTTATTTAAAATTTCGAGTAAATGTTGAATCGGAAACCTTCGAATTTTAAAACACTTTTACACTCTAGATAACAAAAAAGGCTTTTTCCCTCGGAAATCGATGGGTAAAAATTGCAAATAATAGTTAGTGTGGTGAAATAGTTATTTGTTTTACATGTGGGTAAAAGTGTTTTTTGCCGTGAGTGCTTGGATTGAAACCTGAGCGTCGCGAAGGTTTCAAATCACGAAACGCTATAAACTTTTACCCATAAGTGAAACACAACAATTTTCACCACACTACGAGGAACTTGCAAAAAAGAAAGAAAACCAGTAAAAGAAAACCGTCTTTTCAACTAATTCTGACGGAGTCAAATTTTCATCGCATTTTGAGAAATTTGTAAAAACTTGTCGTTGTAAAAGTTTTTGAATGTTAGCGTGGGACACAGGCAGGCCACAACGGGATTCTTTCAAAGGCTTCTTTCAACAGTGTTGCCAGGTCTTGTTTTTGTTTTACCCCAAGTCTGATCTCAATTTACCCTAGATTGTAAGTGAAATGAAAAAAATACCCTATTTTTTTTAAATTGGTTTCCTGCACGGTACTATCTATATTTGATACATTTCGTGCAAGATCATAAACAAGACAAGACAATTCAAAATATAATATTTAGATATAGACAAGTTTTACTGTATGGATACTTGAAACCATGAATAAATCTGGCATTTTCCAAAGATCCTATTTGTACCAAGTACTTGACTACTTCATTGAGTCTATGATAGGCGTAACGAGAAAGAAGTTTAAGTACGCGCCGAGCCAGTGGGATTCAAAGTACTTTGCGAACAAAACAGGCGGAGAGGGAGTCGTAACAAATTATATGAGTGCGTTCATGAAATCTCGAATCGATGATAATTAGGTGCGTTACAGAAACTTAAAGACGAATAGCTCACTAGATCATGACTTGAGCTACATAAATATTTGCAAGACTATTTATTCAATTAACCCTTGACAAAAAAAAATATACTCGAAAATTACCCTAACCGAGTTTGTACCCTAAAAATTACCCTGTTGAATGTACTTTACTCTAAATCTAGGGTAAATTACCCTAAGTTGGCACCTCTGTCTTTCAAGTGCCCGTTGTTTTATAATTCGCTCATGCAGGCAAAGGAAGTGAGCCATACAGCCTTGTCTTTTTTGTCATTTCTTAGTGAGAAGGTACGTTCAAAACAAATGCTTCATACACTTTATTTATTTATTTCGATACACTAAGTATAGTTAACCATTACTTTTATTACCTTTTACTGTATATTACGATTAGAACTATTCAAATTGACATTAAAAATTACATAATTTTATAGTGTTAGCAATAAAAATAAATTAAAAAGCGGATATTTTCGGTTCTGAATAACCAGGTATTTTCGGTTGACAGGTTTTGAACGTTTCTAACTTTTGTCTTAAAAACTTTTTTGTTCCTATCTCTTTGGTTTTATTCAAAACTTCGAGTAAATGTTGAACACTTTTACACTCTAGATAACAAAAAAGGCTTTTACCCACGGAAATCGATGGGTAAAAATTGCAAATAATAGGTAGTGTGGTGAATACCTATTTACAGAAATAAAATCATTTATCAATAGCATGAAAAGTAAATAATTTGGAGAAAGACATTTATAGTAAAGGAAGACAAAATTACGAAAAATATTTTAAATTATTTTTTTTATCAAACAGGGGGGTCGGGATAGGTGGAAGGGTAGGACAGAACCTAATTAAGATCAACAGCGTCGAAAACCGCCTTGAAGGTACAGGTTAGGTTTTTTCTAGTACTTTAGACCATTCTGAATACTGAAATAAGAATTTCGTGGCTGAAAATTTGGGGGTTTAAGAGAATGTAATAGCAGACTAGAAAATGTTAGCACCCTACATTTATATTTTGCACAGGTACGTAGGTGCGGGGCCTCGCAACTCCATACTGCTTCTTACTGAACTTATTTTGATCTTGATTACGAACCACGGGCTGACCGCCCCTGCCTGCAAGAGCGAGTGAAGCGAGCTTAATAAGTTTAGCACCCCACCTCGGATTGGTTTGGCTAGTTTTGCTTTTTATCATTCATAGTAGTATTTATTAGCTAAATATTTTTAATAGTTGAGGGAAACTGCATACATTTCGACAGGCCCTCGGACCGCGCTATCTTTTTAGCCTGCCACGAGACGATACAGCCGTAACCGTAGATTGTTAACCAGTTAGAAAAAAAAAACCAAAATTCGAATCTCATACGAATTGAATAGCTACTAAGAAGTCGTTTAACTTCTGCACACCTACACATTAGGTGACCTAAGATTAAAAAATAACAAGTAAGTAGGTAGGTAAGTAAGTAATGGCGTAAAGAAACGTGCCTTTCAGCAATACCTACTGCTTGCAAATCTCGCCTGAAGTGATTGTAAGGCCTTCGTTATGTATATGTCGCACAATCCGGGACAAAAACAAAAAGTTTCCCGATGATTGCACAACTGATAGACTTGTTGCTAACGCGGCATTTAACAAATCACAGAAATGCTTGTGCAATTTGATTTTACCGTCTTACGTCACCGGATTTACCAAAAGGATTTGAAAACGAGTAAAAACATAAATCAAGTAGTACCTACGTACGGTGTGAATCAAGCTTAAGGTTATTTTTCCTTCTTCATCATCATAATCATCAGCCTATATCAGTCCACTGCTGGACATAGGCCTCCCCTAATGAGCGCCATAGCGCCCTGTCTTCAGCTTGACGCATCCAGCATCTGCCTGCAGTCTTTCGCAGATCGTCATCCCACCTGGCCGGAGGGCGTACTACACTACGTTTGCCGAGTCGCGGTCTCCACTCAAGAACTCGTTTACCCCAGCGGTTGTCGGTTCTTCGCGAGATATGGCCGGCCCACTGCCACTTCAGCTTGGTAATTCTTTGAGCTATGTCGATAACTTAATTTTCCTTCTACAACCCAACCTAACCCACCCTAACCTAAATGTTGATATCTATTTAACGCTTTAACAGCTAATTCACAAAATAGGGACCTACGAGTCCTTGATGAGGGAAGAGGTATAAATGTTGTCTGATAAACTTACCTGTAAACATCGTCGTAAGAGTTGCCTCGGACAAAAACACCCTCATGACTTATGTCTGCGTGAATATCGATTATGAAATCCAACTGCACGGTCTGAAACCCGAGATTTCATAGGTAAGAGGAACAGTAGATACGAGTACTTATGTACATATTTACATTCGCTTAGAAGTAAAAAGTTTCAACAGGCAAGCTAAAAAGAAGTTTAGAGATTTTACTGTAAATGTTTGGGTCTATAGCACAGCTTCAAACCAGTTCTCTGAAAAACTTAAAGTCACACACACATCAACGTACGTAAAGTTTTGCGAAAATAAAAATAAATGTACTATAAGTGAATATTTTTTTATTTAATCTTTTCAAAGTACTCTCCACTAGCCTCTTAGTATACAAAGTTACATGCAAATGAACCAGTTTTCGAAACACTTTTTCCAGTCCGCCGTAGACACCTCGTCAAAGGCGACCCCTTCTTTCTTCATTCAAGTCGACCGCGCTTGATTCGTTATACCAACGATACACGGTTGCCTTTGAAGGGCCTTCATCCATGAATGCCATGTACGATTCGTCCGGTTTCAGGCGACACTTGAAATCGTAAAAAATCATAGCGCGAAAATGTTCCCGGCGCAGATCCATTTCTTATTGAGTCACGATAATTTGAAAAAATAATAATTAAAAAACATTTCCCTCGCAAACAATGTGGAGGGAAATTTTGAAATTGGAACGTACCTATTTTTACTTACAAATAATCATATTTTCAAAATAGACTATGACGGCCAGTCTTTCTGAGTGGCCTGGTACAATCTTTGAGGTACCGGTTCGATGTATGCAGGCATATAACATGACGTAGGTACCTTCTCAGAAGCGAGTTTCTTGAGGAGATCGTTAACGGCCACTAGAGCGGGATGCGCGTAGCTGGTGGCTCGGTTCCAACTTCGGTTGAGGTCGCCGCCGAGCAAGTCCGACCGCTGGTTGCCGAGGAACACTCCGTCTGGGTTCAGCATCGGTATGACCTATTAACGTACAATGTATAAATGTATGCGACCAAATCGTACAGAGAATGATTAAATCGGCAAAATTACTCGAAGCTTCTATGTATGCGCTTTGTAAAATAAATAGGTTGATACCCTAACTATACATATGCTTAAAGTTAGATATATTTAAGTATTTTTTTACCTAGTTGGGCTGTGAACTGACAAAAATATGAATGAACGGCTGTCGCTGAAAACCAGCGCTGGGACTAAAAATGTAAAATTATCCTATGACCTAGCCCAAGCCGAATCCGGGGAAATAAAACAGACAGATAGACAGATATTACATTCAAATAACTTGGTAATATGAATTGAAATACTGTAGCGCCGCGCCGCCATTGACCACGTAATACCCTTAAGACTGTGTAGGTACATGTTTTTGTCTTTAAAGTACTTATAATAATTTTGGACCGATTTTAATTAATAAAGAATATTTTTTAAAAAATCTCAAGAAACGGATTGACTATATTTCCACTCTCTAGGTTCACAAAAAAATTCAATGTTACATGTGAATTTTAAAATCATCCCCTGTTTTACCTCCTTGGGGGCCGATTTTTCAAAAACCCTCGGTTTAGGCGTGAACAGACAGACAGAGTTACATTAAAATTTATAATATTAAATATTAAATCTATTAAAATATGGATTGTGTTACTACTTTTAATGGTGTGATTCTTCTTACCTCTAACACAATGTTGTTTCTCAAAGCCACTGCCTTTTCCGACGAGCCCAGCAAGTAGTCCAGGAAACCTGCTCAAGTTAAGTAATTATGACGACTTTTGAGAAAGGTAAGATAGAACTACTAGTAAAATTATCTTAATGTTATGATAACCTCAGTAAAGTTTGCTCTTTTATATGATTACTTACCTTGACAAACAAATGACGATGGCGGTTGCCCTCCGTGTGTTCTTGCTATGATGAGAACGACCCGTTTCTTTGGCTCTGCTGGTTTAATCCTAGTTATTACATGTTCCTCTTTAACGTCTTCTGTTTTTCCTTTGAAATTATAGTCTCCAATTGTCACGAGGTCAATGCGCCTTTTTTGCTAAAAGAATATAATTATTTACTTAAGAAATCTGAATTAATATCCTACACGTCGATTCTGTTAAAATCTCACCGCGAAGACTTGCGTGGAGTGAGCTGTCAGTTTCATCCCGTCTTGGACAATCCCTAGCATCAGTGATGGCACTGACAGCTCACTCCACGCTCATTTCACCTAAGTTTTCACGGTGAGATGGTTACGGAATAGTACTACTGTTCACAAAAGCCACTAATAAAGAGTTGAAATTAGAATTGTACGTATATTATGTCAAATAATGAGAAGATTATGTCAAAGAGGTATGTAAAAAATAAATATCTAATTTACAAAATAGAAAAATATAACACCGTAATTTGGGAGATGTTCATAGCAATTTACATAGTGATGCTGTTTATGAGTTACCAGGGAAGCCACATGTGCAGGAGGAATTATTGCCAAACTATAATATCTTCAGTATAATCAACCTACAGTAGTCTGAGCAATAGACTGCCTGGTGGCAAAGGCCTGAGCTCTCTTCTCCCACGTAGCCAGGTGCTTCTGTAGTCGAGAGTAGGAATACGATGCTCCTGTAGAGAACTGGTAAACGTCCTCTTCTCGATCGAAAGCAAACGCGATGCTCAGGATCTTTCGTTCCCGGTGCACAACTGACCGGTGGTAGAATATTAGTCGTCTAGGAATTCGTTGCCTAAAAGTTTCAAAACATTCATAATGTTTGAAAATATTTACAGGATGGTGAAAATAGTAACGTCATAAAAAATATTAGATTCCTCATTCTCAGTGGTATCCGAAAATACCCTTATGCATGTTCAGCGATTCTTGATAATTATCTAGATTAATTATTTTTTCACTGTGTGATATAGTTAACATAATATGAATCTTTGCATCTAGTTTGTCACTTGTTGCTGCTTGCGAGGAGTTACAGCATATCATTTTATAGCATGTACATGAATTTGTAAGACATTATAGCTTTTGTGGATAGCTTAAATTAGAAATAGTACTTACCATTTCGCCCGCGACGTGGAACGGACCACCGGAGTCATTTCTCCATCAAATAAAGTTGTTTCTTTGGCCAAATTTACAATATTTAGTATCACTCTCTGGAAAAACATACAGTGATGTTAGTATCGGCTCCACAACTCTACGAAACAGCACCTACCTGCGTCTCAGCATCAGCACCGATGCAATATTCACCTGATCCTGCTTAACATTTTCTATGGTGAAATTGAACCAGAACCTGGCTCTCGGTCTGCAGGTGTCCGGTCTGACGTATAGATCGTACTCCAAGTCAGTGATATGGTCCGCACGTCCTAGGTTACCGCACTCAAAGGCCGCGTCGAAACACAGCTGCCCCCTCTTGGCTTTCCCACTCTGACCCGGAGGACGAACGATCAACCGACTCAAATTGCCCAAACCTCCCTCTCCATCACTTTCTTCACTATCTGTAATATTAATACATATTGCCTATTAAAGCATCGCCCGGAATACTTCCTGGATTTATGTTTCCGCAATCAAATAATCCGCTATGGTAAGCACACAAAACTGATTCGATTGTACACCTACACGCTTTAGAAAGCCCTAAAAACATTACTAATTCTGAAATATAGCTTGTTTTAGGTAACGCCTGCTGTCCCAATGCAACGACTACAAAATGCCGATTAGATTGAAGCTCATAAGATTTACATACACTAATAGAATTCGCTAACCTACATGTGATAACGTTGTTCAATCACAAGAAACATGGTTTAGTACCTCACGAACACAACCATCTTGGTCTATTGCATGCCATACTTATTTTTAAAAAAAATCTAACTACTTAATCATTCAAAACAATCGAAGGCAATCTAGTTACCTCTCTTACCACAAGCAGGACGTTGATATATGGAGGTATGATCCAGAGCGTCGGTGTACGCAGCCATCGCTACGCTGATAGAGTGCCCGACTAGTCTGACTTACTCAACTAACTTAACAATGTAGGTGAACAGATTAGCTACAACTACAAGATTGACGGCAATGCCTAGGCGATAAGTGCACGAATATGTAAGGAAAACAGTTTACCGAGACACGCCAACCTCTATTGAAAGTTTTTTTCTTCAGTGGATTGAAATTTAAATGGGAATCCGATTTTTTCTTTGATACCTCGCGAGTGTTTTATGTTAAAACTATCTGAAGGTTTTTGAAAAGTTATCAACAGTTCAATAAATAGCTTGCTTGTTTAATTAAAACTTACAAATTTAACGTATTAGGTACTTGCAAATGTGCTGGTAAATGTCTTTTGCTGCGTTTGGAGAGGGCGCAGAGGGCTGTCCTTAAGGTAATGGCCTTCAAACCCTATCGCTTCCCTACCAGCGAACTGTACACGCTATGGAAGCTACCTACAGTAAGGCACTCTTTTGTGCTAAGTACAGTGTTGCGGAAGCATTCAAGATTGTCTTTTGACCCAGAGTTTAGAAGACATAAACGTAGGACTGACAGAGTTTGTTCGACATCAGGTGTTAAATTGGAAATTGTCCGCAGGCAGTTCACTTTCTGCACTCCCGTGATTTATAACAAAATTAATAAAGTTCTTACTATTTATCCATGTACTCTCCGGGATTGCAAAAGAATTGGTGATAAATGGCTTCATACTCTCACATACGAAGAAATTGAGAATTTAGTGAAACCCTAAAGATCTTTCATCCGTAAACATGCACACCAAATACACGTAGCGTAGAGTGTGCTCGTGGGGTTCCACAAGCGCACTCAACACTTACACCCTACAGACACGCACTACACTCACATACAACACCCCCACATGCACAACGTTAAACACTTAAAATTTTATTTTTAATTTCTTTGTAACTGTTCTTTTTTAAACCCTTTGTATTTTTATCCCTGGAATTTGGAATGCCGTAGTCTCCTTCTTGGAGGTGGGCGTTAATAGCTGCGCCACAGTTTGTAACTAATGTAGCTATTTACGTACGCAATCAATTTTGTAAAATGTGTTTTTGTTCCAAATAAAGATTATTATTATTATTATTATTATATTATTACTTGTATGATTTAGTTATATGTATTTGTTGCTGCCAACCCCATGTTTTTTTTATCCAGTCTTGAGTGCATACAGACAATCTTTAGGGAATTGTCAATTGTGTCACAAAGCTATGCCATTTCATCCAGTTATAAAAAGAGCTTGGCATAGAATCAATTTTGTTTTTTTCTGTGCCCAGTTATTCACTATTTCATAAGAAAAGGACAGGCTTCGCCTTCACTCGGTACATTATTGAAACTTAATTGCAATACCCAACGTGCTAATCTCTGATATAAATCTGGTCCAGCGCTATAATGAACTGATAAGTGCCACTTAATGGCACTCATCGGTTACAAAGTTGGCACTAACTCTCTCGAGAGCGCTTTGTCGTGTAAAGCTGGCACTGGATCCGTCCACTCATGCTCATCGATCGAAGTGACGACTATATGCTTTGTATGTAAGTAGAATAGTATGTAAATGAAAACCCAAAAATGTGATACAGCGGATTAAAATGTTGTATGTCGGACATGTGTAGACTCATCTTATTTTCCCTGTAGTTTTGGAAGAAATCTTCGTCGACGTCGGTTGTTTTGTGGAGAAAATACTCAAATATTCTATTATTTTAATAGTTTGTAGGTCCAAACCTAAAAAAAACAATTATGATAAAAATATTTTTAACTTCAATGTATGTGCAAACCAAACCGAACAAACCGATTTCCGTTCAAAGAAGGAGTAAGTAAGTACCAAAGACGCCGATTCCTTCACCCTCTCTACAAACACACAACAGGCCCGGGTAGACATGAGAGCCGGAAGAGCTTCTTCTGCTGTACAAATGCTATCTAAGACCAGCCGCCTAACAGACCTGTGGATAAAACCGCAACCGCCACAGTGATTCCGTTTAGCACCAGGAGCACCTGCCACCCGGACGTCACATCATCATAAGCCTACCACTCTCTACTCTCCATTTCTCTGCTCTCTCTGTCCACTGCTGGACATTGGCCTCTCCAATTAAACGCAATTTAGCTCGATTCTCAGCAACTCTCATCCAGCTGCTACCAGCCACCCTGCGAAGATCGTCGATCGCCTACTGGGTCCAACCCATTTAATTTATTATCGACTCGAAATAAGAAGACATAAAAAAAATAACATCAAACGCCTGTATTATCTATTCAAGGTTTAGGCCGAAGTGTGCCTATCTAGAATACATTATACACCTAAATTTCGCCAGGTGTAGTACGTAAAGCTGTTAGTGGCGTAGCGTAAGCGTAGTGCACTACGGCGTAGCTTTAACGCTACACCATGGTGTAGCGTTGAAGCTTTTACTCAAATAGCTTTAATGTGTTGTGAATGGATAATTAATTGAAAACCGTTTGTAGCATTTGACGTATTGTTCAGTTGGATACAATAGCTGAAGTCGTTCGTGTTGTAGAAAGTTTGTAACATCTCTTGAGACGGGTTTCTCGGTTTGTTTTTAACCGACTTCAAAAAATGAGGATGAAATGCATTCGGCGAGTTTTTTTTTCATGTATGTACCTACACCGATTCCTCCGTAATTACTGGGATGATTAAAGAAGGTGATTCTTTTTTTCTTTGTTAGGATAATCCTTCGCGGTGGTCCCATATTAATTTTATTCACTTTGCTCATGTTGATCATGTTGTTATCTTCACATGCTAGTAGAGCGCTTTTTTTTTCCTTTTTAGGATTCCGCAACTCAAACGGAAACTTCGTTGTCCGTTTGTCTGTCTGTCAGTCTGTAAATACCCTTTTTCTCAGGAATTCGTCGAGTTATCACGTTCAAATTAATATCAAATACGTAGGTTTACTTTCTCCTGGAGCTCTAAAAAAATCAAGCTTCTAAGTCAACGCAATAAAAATAAAGCGATTTATGCAACATATTTTCATACTCGCAAATAAATCGAAACCTCTGGGTACTTCCCGTTAACCTTGAATCATGAAATTTGGCAAGAAGCAAGATGTCACAGCACAAGTACAGAAAAAAGTCCGAAAATCGATCATTTGTAGTTTAATCACATTTATCAAAACTTTTTTTTTGCGATTATAAACTTACATTTTCAGTTGGAGAATTGACCGTGACGTACATTGATTTATGGGAGAACATGTTTTGCAAATAAAATGTTAATTTTGTTCTTGGTGTTAATTCATCCCAACTACGGAACCCTTCATCGTGCGTGGTCTGACACGCACTTAGCCGGTTTTTAATGTATTTAACATCCTACTTCCTACTAATATACAGGGTATTTGGTGCATCGTGTGCCAAATTGAAATGGTAGACTGAAGGGGTCATCTGCTAGCCTTTCAGACCCCTTATGCTACCTATTCATGCCCTGTGCATTTTTTTATCGACTTTTTATTGTTTTACAAAAAAAATACCCAAAATTTACATTCAAATACAAATCTAAAAACATTTATAATTTTAGAATTTTAATTTTATTTCGATGTGTATTGTTTAAGTGCATCGTGTGCCAAATTGAAATGGTAGACTGAAGGGGTCATCTGTTAGCCTTTCAGACCCCTTATTAACACCCTTCATGCCCTTTGGATTTTTTTATTGACTTTTTATTGTTTTACTTAAAAAAGACCCAAATTTTACATTCAAATACAAATTTTACTGCGCAAGAGTGAGAAACCAAATTTTACCTCTTTCTCAAGTAACAGTTACGCAATAAAAAAAACTTTACAATTAGGAATGTAGTCTTATGTGACTTGATTCATAATTCTAGTGAATTCACAAAGTTGTTAAAAGATTTTTATGTCATGTGGCACATTATTAACAAGAGGATATACTTGAGAATTAATGAGGGAGTTGGAAGATCCCAGTCGCTTTTGTTTTTTTTTTGTAGCCATATAAACAGCTGTACAGCTTTAATTTAAGCTTTACCTTTGCGAGTGAATTGAAACTTCACTAATGTTGTATTTAAAAGTACTCTTAACAATACACATCGAAATGAAATTAAAATTCAGAGTCTACGCCTTATGTTTTTTTTTTAAATTTGTATTTGTCTGTAAATAGGGACTTTTTTTTAAACAATAAAAAGTCGATAAAAAAATCCACAGGGCATGAGGGGTGTTAAGAGATCTGAAAGGCTAGCAGATGATCCCTTCAGTCGACCATTTCAATTTGGCACACGATGCACCAAACACCCTGTATAATATAATATCATATCATAATAGAAGCACCACTACCACTGTTTGTCTCTGCATCACCCAAAGGTTGACTGGTAGAAAATACTATGGCATTAAGTCCGGCTCTGTACATTCGTGTGCGTGAAGTATTTAATGAATGGATGCATGATTGTTACTTTTGTACGCAGAATCTGCTGAACGGATATTGAAGAAACTTGACAGTTATATAGCTTATAGGTAAGTCAGAATAACGCATTGGCTACAACTTATAAAGATTGTGTGTGATTTGGCCCTAATATAACGATACGTATCAAGTAACTCGGAATAATTCGTGCCTTCTGAGAGCTATCCTGGCGTGCGCTGCCTAAACCGTTAGACTTACACAAAGATCATGTATCCTGGAATTGTTTGTTTTAAATAGTTCTAAATAAAGTCCGCGACAGCATATTACTTTTATATGGAAGCTATTATACTCGTGGCCAAAATAGGGAGCCATAAATACATTTAAACTGGATACTTTTCTACAATGCACATTTTAGAGTATCGGGTTAAATCTTATATTTTTTTTTTTACTTTTTCGTTTTTGGTACTTAATGTTGATAAACTTTGTCTTTTGTCATCATCATCATCAGCCTATATCAGTCCACTGCTGGACATAGGCCTCCCCTAATGAGCGCCATAGCGCCCTGTCTTCAGCTGGACGCATCCAGCATCTGCCTGCAGTCTTTCGCAGATCGTCATCCCACCTGGCCGGAGGGCGTCCTACACTACGTTTGCCGAGTCGCGGTCTCCACTCAAGATCTCGTTTACCCCAGCGGTTGTCGGTTCTTCGCGAGATATGGCCGGCCCACTGCCACTTCAGCTTGCTAATTCTTTGAGCTATGTCGATAACTTTGGTTCTCTGTCGGATGTATTCGTTGCGAATCCTATCTTTCAGAGAGACTCCGAGCATAGCTCTTTCCATAGCTCGCTGAGCGACTTTGAACTGGTGGACCAGCCCTATTATCGTGAGTGTCCACGTCTCAGCTCCGTAGGTCATGACGGGAAGGACGCACTGATTGAAAACTTCAGTTTTCAAGCATTGCGGTATGGATGACGAGAAGACTCGACGTAGTTTCCCAAACGCTGCCCAGCCCAGCTGTATGCTCCTCTTGGCCTCCCCCTCCAAATTGTTTTTACCTAACTTTAGAATTTGCCCAAGGTAAGTGTACTCGGAAACAATTTCGAGAGGGTGGCCATGTACGACGACCGGTCCCGGACCAATGAGACCATGTGTGTGAGATGTAATCGCCGTTTATGTTAATGCCCTTACCTTTCCAGTCCAGCGTCTTAAACATATCTTCCAACGCGCTCGTGAACAGTTTCGGGGATATAACATCCCCCTGTCTCACTCCTCTGCGCAGTTGGATGGGTTTGGACTGCTGGTCCTGTATTTGGACACTCATGGTGGCGGCGTCGTATAGACATCTCAGTACCTCGATATAACGACAGTCTACTTGGCATCGCTGTAAGGATTCCAGAACAGCCCAGGTTTCGACAGAGTCAAAGGCCTTCTCATAGTCCACAAAGACCAGACACAGGGGCTGATTATACTCTTCGGTTTTCTGTATAATCTGGCTCACTGTGTGTATGTGGTCTATGGTGCCATATCCTCCGCGAAACCCGGCCTTACCGGTGGCTGGAACTCATCGAGACTCCTGGCGAGACGGTTCGTGACCACTTGTGAGAACAGCTTATAAACGTGGCTCAGGAGTGAGATGGGTCTGTAGTTTTTAAGGAGGGCATTATCTCCCTTCTTAAAAAAGAGCACCACCAAACTCCCGTTTCACGCCTTTGGAGTTCTCCCACTGTGAAGGACAGCGTTGGAGAGGTTCTGTGGTTCCTGTATAACAGGAGCTCCTCCAGCTTTCAAAAGCTCTGACGTAATGCCGTCCTCACGGGGGGCTTTTCGATTCTTAAGCTGTCTCAGAGCTAACACGATCTCGTCTTGACTGATGTCTGGCAGTTCGTCGGTATAGCGGCGTGTCAGGGTGGCTCTGGAATCGTGGTCGTCTCGTTGGGAACGAGGGGCATGTGTAGCGTATAATCGGCTATTGAAATCCTCTATGTCGGAGAATATCTCCGGCTTC
Source organism: Dasypolia templi (assembly GCA_963555695.1). Classification (NCBI taxonomy): domain Eukaryota; kingdom Metazoa; phylum Arthropoda; class Insecta; order Lepidoptera; family Noctuidae; genus Dasypolia; species Dasypolia templi. The sequence goes on from OY743152.1 coordinate 7,234,520, forward strand.
GACAATACAGTCCTCCCGTCGTGCGTTTTAAGCTTCGTCAGGTGGCTCCTGCCAAGCTGCTGAGTATACTCTTAAATTACTTTTACCATGAGTAATTTGGACGGATGGTTAAAAAGTTACCACAGTAAGAACGGTAGTGCGGGCAGCGCGCACAGCGGGGTTGTGATGTTTCACGGCTAATCCGCTGAACTGTGTCTGAAGCCTGGGGAACGACATAGGCTACTTTTCATCAAACACCACGCGGGCGAAGCCGCGGGCGGAAGCTAGTAGCTACATAAATCAGAGACGGTGATGTTGATGCACTCCAACACAAAACTCGACCCGACCGCCTCAATGAAATCACTCTGGGGCAAGGGCGGATCCAGGATTTATTTCTGGGGGGGCCAAACAAAACTAAACCACAAAACTAACCAAACCAATCCGAAGTGGGAGTTATTAAGCCCGATTCAATCGCTCTTGCAGGCAGGGGCGGTCCACCCCCGGGCCGTGGTTGGTAAACAAGTTCAAAAGATTTGTTTTTTGGAGCTCAGCAGTTTGGAGTTGGAGGCCCCATACCTAAGCAAAATATGAATGTAGGTTACAAAAAATTTTGTAGCTCGCTGTTTCATTCTTTTATACCTCCAAATCTTCAGCATAATGAGTCGACCACGAAATTCACTATTTCAGTATGAATGGTACTCGAAAAAACCCAACCTTTATACCGTCAAGGTAGGTCTTAAATTAACAATCTCGCTACGCTCGCTCGTGTCAACATGCTCTTAATTTTTTTACATACGTCGACAATGTAACTCCTATTTCAGTATGAATAGTCGAAAGAAAACCTAATCTAACCCTATGGGACGGGAAGCAAAAGCTTTTTCAGCTCTCTTCTCTTGCTGTTGTATTTTTTTGAATTCTCAAACTTTTCTATATACCGTGACACCGTAAACTTCTATTTCAGTATGTATGGCAAAAAGAAAATCTATCCAATGCGTCTGGCCCATGTGCCCAGAAATAAATCCTGGATCCGCGCTTGTCTGCATCTATAAACTACTTAAGTAAAAATATACACATCCTTCGTGCTTGCATCAATTAGGTTAGTGGAGGTTAGGTCTCGCACGCAAGACTAAAGAAAAGAGGGTTAACTATTGATAGAGGTCGTTGTTTCAGCTACACAGTCGTAATATGAGAACCAACATAATTCTAGACTTTGGAAAAATCTGGGCAAATAGGTACTCATTTTTAGTATAGAAAGTTATGTTCTTTAATAAATTCCCAATGTTTTTTTCAATTAAAGTGCGGTATTGAATGTTGCACCCTAGCTGCGTTTACATATGTACAACCAAGCTTGTCGTACTGACATCATGTACATATGTAATCACGTGTATTTGCTATGACTACGGAGACACGCGTCACTACTTGCGCACACACATACTACCTACCGTTACACGAACAATGTAAATATTAACATGACCTACATTTTTTATCTATTGTAGTATAATCTGGATAATGGATAACTAACGTATTTATTCATAAGCGTTGAAAACTAAACAAAGTCGGGAAATAAAAGCAAAGCCTCTTTTGTGAGTTGTGTATAGTAAATCTTACCTGACATTTTCACCTAAGTTATCACACTTCAATTAAATGATTAAAGCCGTTGGTATCCCCAAGGAGCTGCATGATGGCTGTTTTCTACCTCACATTACTGTCACCGCAGGATCCTGCCGTCCTTTGTGTCCTGCGAGGCGGAACGTTGCCACGATACGCCGCGATGCGACATTTCCGTCATAATAATAACAAAAAATAAAAAGCATTTCACTCCAATGCGTATTTAATATTGGCGTAGCTGGTTACCGTTGCTAGGCAACTGTGGCGTCTGTCTTCATAAATGCACCGCTGAATAAAATTGATGTAGGTAATATAAAAGTAAGGTAGTTAAGTAATATCAGGCCATTCAGAAAGTATTGAGAAAAAAAGTATTTTTGTATGATAGACTTGCCAGTTATAGTCCAAACACAGGGCTCAAAACGAGGGTTTTCCTGAACCGCACGCCGGTCAAACTCCTTACAGCCCTGGCCTAGCACCGTGTGATTTCTTTTTTTTTCCGAAAATAAAAAATCTGCTCAAAGGGATACAATTTTCGTCGCCGGAAGATGCACTGCACTGTCAGCGTTTAAGCAGGCTGTAAACGAGGTGTCTACGGCGGACTGGAAAAAGTGTTTCGAAAACTGGTTCAGACGCATGAAACTTTGTATAGAGACTAGTGGAGAGTACTTTGAAAAGATTTAAAAAAATATATTTACCTAGAACATTTATTTTTAATTTCGCGAAACTTTGTAAGTGTCCCCCACATACTACTAACTGAAACAAAAGAGTACAAAAACAAGATGCTACGACGTAGCGGGCATGCTACGTCGTAGCACCTTTCCGTTTATATCTCAACACAAAATTACCGATAAAGTTAATTGATGTAAGTCATGTAAAGTATCTAAACATACTTATAGTTGAAACTACATATAAGGGAGAGAGAGAGTTCAAAAATACATTGCTACGGCGTAGCCTCGTAGCACCTCTACGCTCGGATAAACCTACATAACTCAATACAAAATTATTGGTAAGTAGTGTTTCTGTAAAAGTAAAGTAACTGCATACATAGTAATGAAACTAAAAAAGTGAGAGCACGTTAAAATTCCGGATTGCCTGCTACGGCGCACAGTGTGAGATTTTATAAATCTGGCTGGACAAAATTATATGTTGAAAATAAAATATCTGTTTTGTCTTGAAGTAACTTATAATTATAGTTTTTGTATATGTTAAGCTGTTCTGGAAACAGGTAAGATTGGCTCGCGGAGTGACAGGAATATCTAGTATGAATGTTATAAGAGCAGAAGATGGATGTATATTGAGCGAAGAAAGTAAGGTCTTGGAACGCTGGAAGCGATACTTTGAAAGTTTGTTTAGTTGTCAGGATAGTGTGCAAGGAGTGGGTAACTGGGCAGACGCCAATTTTGAAGACCCAAGCTCAGAAATAGATGAAGAGAATGATATAGAAATAGATGAGATTGTAAGAGCGCTGAAAGTGATGAAAGTCGGTAAAGCTGCAGGGTACGACAGAGTGTCTGCTGAAATGCTTAAGGGCGGTGACGGGGTGGTGGCAAGCCTGCTGTACCTAATCTTTAATATGTGTTGGAGATATGGCCGTGTACCGAATGATTGGTGTAAGGCTGTAATCGTACCACTATATAAGGGAAAAGGCTCTCAGCAGGAGTGTAAAAACTACCGTGGCATTAGTCTTTTGAGCGTTGTCGGCAAACTGTATGCGAAGGTTTTGATAAATAGAGTGATAAGAGTGCAGATGAGAAAATATGGGATGCGCAGGCAGGATTTAGAGAGGGAATGGGCTGTATGGACCAAATCTTCTCCTTAAGATGCATAGCCGAAAAACATCTGGCAAAGCATAAGAAAGTCTACTGTGCTTTCGTGGACTTGGAGAAGGCCTATGACAGTGTGTGGAGGGAAGAACTGTGGTCGACACTATCCTTGTACGGGGTGGACTGGCGCTTGGTACGTGCACTGAAATCCTTATACAAGGATTCCAGTGCTTGTGTTAGGATAAATGGGGCATACACGAACTGGTTCTCCATCTCGAGGGGTGTTAGACAGGGTTGTGTAGCGTCACCGTGGCTGTTCAACCTGTACATGAATAACTGTCTGAAGGATTTGAAAGAGGGTGAATGTGGATTGACGATGAATGAGTTGCCTGTTAAGTGCCTGCTCTATGCAGACGATCAAGTGCTACTTGCATCGTCAGCAGAACAGTTGCAAGACATGGTGACTGTGATGGATGAAGCATATAAGAGGAAAGGAATGAATATAAATGTGAATAAGACGAAAGTCATGGTGTTTGAAAGAGAAGAGGATGTATCGGTGTGTGATGTGAAAATAAATGGTAAGAGTGTGGAGCAAGTAAGTGAGTTCGTATATTTGGGGAGTCTGTTTACAAGGGATGGAAAGATTGATGGAGATGTCGAAAGGAGAGTGAATGCGGGAAATAAAGTGAATGGTGCTACACATGCAATTGTGACCAATCAGTTGATGCCCAAGAAGGCACGACTGGCTGTTCACAATAGTGTGCTGGTGCCTACGCTTATGTATGGAAGTGAATGTTGGGTGTGGCAAAAGAAGCATGAAAGCAGAATAAATGCTGTGGAAATGCGTTCCTTGCGGAGCATGTGTAGTGTGACTTTGAATGATAGGCTGAGGAATGATGTGATAAGGCAACGATGTGGTTTAAAAGAAGATGTAGTGACAAAAATTGAAAAGAGTATGCTTAGATGGTTTGGTCATATTGAGCGGATGAATGAAAGGAGACTAACAAAAGGTATTTACAAGGCAGATGTGAGTGGAAACGCCGGGAGGGGACGCCCTAGGAAGACATATAGTGACCTTATTGGTGATGTTCTTCAGAAAGGTCAGGTGCGAAGTACTCTCAACCGGCGCTCGTGTATGATCAGATGTATGAACGTAAACGAGGCAAAAGGAGTATGTAAGGAACGTAGCTGGTGGCGTTCCGTGGTTTCTGCCTACCCCCATGGGAAGAAGGCGTGAGTTTATGTATGTATGTATGTATGTATAGTTTTTATTCGTTTAAGCTATTAATGACGCTAAATCGTTATTTAATCATCAGAATCACTGCTTTCTCCACTACCCGTTTCGTTAGTATCGTCATCGCCGTCACTGTCACTATTTCGTTCAGGCCCGGTGGAGCTTATGTAGGTGCTGTTATTAATTTAAGAACTTCAGGATGAAGAGCTGCATTCGTTTTGTTTGTCTCCACTAGTTTCAAACTAGTGGGTCGGAAGATATTAGAAGGTTATGTATAAGATCCATGTTTGTTAGCATTCTAGAAGTTTTTCAGAAGCACACTTTCAGGCTTAGATCTAATCCGTCCGGAAGTATTGTTTGAATCTTGCAAATTTTCAAGAAGTTCATTTCTTGACTTAGTCAGATGTCTCTCCGTAAAAACGAACATAATTTTCAAAACCGCAAATGAACGCAGCTAATACTACTTTAGTTTAATCCACTAAGGGTTCATTGACATTTAGAGATATGAGGAACAGGGTGTAAAGTTCACTCATACTCTTTAGAAAAGGGAGGATCCTCCGACCAGATGGATGTCGTATCTGGTGGGCAACTGCCCGATGATTGTTGTCGGGAAGTTGTATATATGCTATCTGCGCGGTAAACTCTGCTTGCGCGATGCAGGATTGATACGTTTGTTCGCATGTGGCGGTGTAGATGCCGCCACAGACATACTAAAAATGCTATCATGACGTACAAAGGCGTACAAAAGTTTTCGCACTCTAAGGAATAGAACTACTTCGAAAGATTTTGTAAAATAATCATCCTAACTTCACAGTTACCTACGGACATTAAATTTTGATCAAGGTAACTTAAAATATATATCAATGTATTCCAAAAACCTGAAGACATTTGCTCCTTTACAAAATCAAGTAATATATGCACGATTTTTCAAGACAGAACCTTCACAATGAAGCGGTAAGCGACAACTGCAGATCCGCTCTCAGAGAAACACGTCGTAACCTGTGTTCGAGGTAGAGATAATAAAACACGTTCACTTCTATTGTTCCTATAATTCGATTTCTTATCGATAAGCTAATTAGCTTTCATTATGAAGGGGTTTTACGTCGAACTTCCATTCTTGTTTTAAAAGTATTTTGTCCGGCCAGATTTGCAAAATCTTACACTGTGCGGCGTAGACCTCTACGCTTCTATGTAAACACAGATTACCAATTAAGAAATTGGCATGTGAAAATCGGATAAAATACGCATGATTTGGTTAAAAAATCCTTGTTGACTACCTCAAGTCAAGGAAGCCTCAAGGTAGATCACGTACCTCAAATTTGACACATCTAAGCAGCTTGTAAAAATATGGTACCACCTACATTCATGCTTACTGAAACGGCAAAAGATTGCGAGCTCAAAAACAAGATTGCCTGCTACTTCGTAGCCTAGTAGCACCTGCTTGTAGCTCTACGCAACACGTTGGTATATCTGTATTATTTTTTTTTGACACCGACGTGTTGCGTTCATTACTATGTATGCAGGCACTTTACTTTTACAGATACATTACTTTGTAGTATTTTATTTGGAAGTCGGTTAAAAAGATAAGTTAAGTTAAAAATAAAAAACAAAACAAAAGAAAACAACTTTCTTTTGTTTTGTTTTTTATTTTTAACTTTTTAGTTATGGTACCTTTTTATCTTGAGGACATCCTGATGGATTTCCTATTGGGGCTAACAGAGGGCTATGTCGGACTCCTACCGACTAAAACCCTAAATTTCATTCTACTACCATACGTCGGGGGTCCGGGGGTACGACACACCAATTCGTATACCACTACTTGCTATGAACACCCAAAAAAATACCCAAATCGCTATAGTTCCATCGATTTCTCCAGGATTCCATCATCAGGTCCTGAACTGATGACATTGGGACCTCCTAGGATGTTTACCATTTCAAACAAAAAAGAGTTTTTCAAATCGTTCTAGCCGTCTTCGAGTAATCAGGCTAAATACTTTTTAAAACCGACGAACTGAGAACTTTCTTCTTTTTTTTAAGTGGGCTGAAAATTGCCTCTTTTTGTAATTGATATGTGACTTTAGCAACATAAAGACGAACTCCATAACGAGGGAATCTATTTCGGATGGAAGCAGATCAGCGACACCTGCTACGGCGTAGCACACACAAACAGAAGAGAACTTTTCCACAAATTAATTATTACGACTCATAAATGCAGTTATTATGGTGTCTTTCTATGGCAGTGTACAAAAGATAATGTAAAGGGTTGTATGCATAATGCGTGCATAATCCTCGGCATAAGGCCTCCTCTCTGTGAGAGGGAGTGGGATGACATCACCCAGTGCGGGTTGGTAGATGTCACATGTTTAAAAAAAAAAAAATGACTAAGCTTTGCCGATTTCCAAACGATGTTTTCCTTCACCGTTTTGAGAGCAGCGGTAATGAAATTACTTATACAAAGTGCGCGCCTGTCTGGGTTCTAACTTACGACCTACAACTCGAAAGTCGGGGCCGTTACCACACGGCCACCACTGCTCTCAAGCGTTGCATGTGTTGTGTACTACACAGCTAGTATAAAAATTGAGCCCTCGCGGGACGCCTGGCAGATGTGAAACATCTGATTTTTTTGTATAGGAAATATGCGTGAAAGGATGGTTTATGAAAGGAAATATTTTATATGGCATAATCAAGAACAAAATGTTCCGATTTTTACCACTTGAGCGCGTGATTGACGACGGACAGGTGCGGGGTGTCGGGATACCGAACCCGTACGCGACGGCCGCTGCACTCCCTCCAGACCACTCAGATCATAGACGCGCGCCACTAAGGGCATTTAACTGTTCTATCTTCAATACGTTGTTTATTGTTATTTACGGTTTGAACCTATTTTAATACAGTTCACCTTCTTTCATTACAAAGTTCCGATTGAGCCCAGACAATGGTCCTTCGAGCCGGATTTAAAAATAAAAGTGCTTTCCGCTACTTACGAAACTTATATTTCAAATGCAACATTGTTAATGCTGGTCCACAGTAGTTATTGTCACATGACATGACAATCTTATTGGACTCTAGCTTCTTTCATTATAAAGTCCCGATTGAGCCCAGTCAAATTTAATATACCAAAATTGCGAGTGGCGACGCTGTCAACAGCCGGTCTTACCCTCCGCATTAGATGTTTCACTTAAAAAAGCACAGTACCTATATAAGCAGCTTCCGTCAAAGATTGCTACGATTCTGATTATTTAGGAGAAAAACTTGACCTTATCTAAGCTTTGTAAATAAAACAAGGCATTATGAATATTGTCATTTATTCAATAAATAATATGTTGTTGTATTAATTATTCTTGGCATCAAAACGCCTCACGCACCACAAACATTGAACAAAGCTCAACGTTTAATAAATACTGAAACAAATCATGCGTTAGATACTATAAAATCTTTAGCATTAATATTTACAATTTTCTTCCATCACTCCTGTTATAAATATACATAAATAACAATCACATAATTGTAAATAACTCAAAACATTTGCGCGTAAAAATGATCTAAAATATATTTTGCGATCATTATTATTATCCATACAAACTAGTACCCGTGCTAATTCAAATTAACATAATTATGTTTAACTAAAACATTGATCCCTAACACCGGTAACAATTTCAGAATACAATAAAATTATCGTGGAAACTTCAAAATGTTAACTTAGCAATGAATTTGTGCAATTAAGAAATAAGATTGAAAATGGAAGATAGACGGTTTACTGACATAACTGTGGATAAAGCATTTTCTGTGTAACACTAACAATATTCGAGCAAGTTTTAGAAACATTCGACAGGTAATATCTATTTGTAAAACTTTACAAGTATTAACAATTCCTCTTTTATAATTAGTCTCTCATAATTCCTTCATTGACTGCACTCCATATTTAGGTATTTACTTTCCTTTTAAATCGATAACATTTATTCATATTTTAGCAGTTTGTAAAGTGCCAAAATGGAATGCGTAACGTCGCAAAATTAAGAAAACGAGGAAATTCCTTTATTCTTATTGTAGTAGTGCTCAGACTGAACGGAGAAATTCCATGCATTCAATGACGTATTTTTATAAAGAGTAGAGAACATTGAGATACTGAACATTTGTCGAATATATTCGATACTGTTAAGATCATTTACAATAGGAATCTGCTAAAACACACAAGGAGTCACACGAGGTACAGGCAGCTATTTGAACAGCGACACATGAAACCTGATAGGTTCATTCACAGTTATACATATTACACAAATCCTAGGTAAGTAAAGATATAAAATCACTCCTATGTACTATTAACGAGGTACGGGTAATGCTGGCAGAGAGTGAGCCTGGGTACACATGCTCATAGTTTGCATTACTTAAGATCATTGGGTAAACAATTGGAATACGGGTCTTGCGTGGTTTTCTTTCAAAAGGGAAGGCTGATTGGAAGGATATTAAAGTCACGGTAGATAGGTATCACAACAACAACATCACGCCTTGTTTCCCCAAAGGGTTGGGCAGAGGTGTACCTATAGTACACCCACATTTCGCCAGTTATGTTTAGGTCCCATGTAATAGGGAGCGAGCCTATTGCCATTAACCGGACACAAATCCAGACTCCGGGCTGCTACTGAGAAATTCCAGATAGAAAAAACCAATAACACGAGACGACGAGATAGGTATATTATATTTAAAAGGGTTAAAAATGTACAATAAAGGAGACGGGAATGACTCCATAGATTCCTGGGCCCAGGTGATATCTGAATCAAACTAGCCTTATTGTAAGAGGATATAATAACAAGGCCGCACTGAAAATTTTGTGAAAATTTTGACTATCCAGTAACCAAGTTATATCGATAGGCGTAAACAGTTTTCTAAAATAGAGAACCAGGTAATTTAGAGTACCAAGATCCGTCTAATAGTACGTATAATATGCAAAGCCGAGGTCGTGCGTTTAATCAATAAAAAACGTGAGAAAATACGTCCGCACTCAGAACGAAAGAAAACGAACGAGTGCATCTGTCAGTCAGTGACTGACGGATGTCAGGATTGTCAGGCACAAGTGTTGCCGGAAGAAAAGAATTCGCTATGAATCGAATCAATCCACGAAAGCATGTTATGCACTTGTCACTCGATTTTCAAACACGTTCTCAGATTTTACCGATTTATACACAATCGATTAGTAGTAATTCAGGCATTATTTAATCGATTATTTAGTTTCATTAACTTAATTTAAGTTTTCTCGCTTCCTAGGTAGAAACATGGTACCAAATTTTTTTATTTCATTTAGAAAAATATAACGGTTTTTTAATACACATTTCAACTAGTTTACTGCTAGGCCCAGAAGTCCCCTTCTCCTTTATCATCATGATTATTTTGGCACATAAACTTGAATAATAGGAATGGTGTGCTTGGATGGTTTAGATATTTTGGCAGACCCAGATTAACACTTTTTACCAATTTTACTCGTAATAATATATACCCGCGGTACAATCACACTATCTGCTAAAAACTAATAACGATGAACACATAATATGACTATACCAACTGTATATAAAGTATGGGGAATAATAAAATTATTGTAAAACTATGTTAACTCTATAGAATTCTTTAGCAGTTCCTTGACTAGCATTTTGTATGGTTCAGGTCAGTTTGTTGTTTTAAATCGAATAGTTTGAGTATTAAATATCTTTGATCTACTCCGGCTATTACATCACGAACAGATATAATTTCCCGTAAAAATATTAATTTTCACAACACTTAATTAATGATGTCTTATACTACAGACAACAATTCCAGGTCAAAACATTTGTTTAATTCCTATTGCTTATGGACCATTCTTTCTCACCCATCAGTTTTATTAATTAAAATTAGGTTGGATTTACTGCCTGTTAAATATTAATATAAATAGTAGTTATGTACGAGTTTGCTTACATAATTCCATAGTGGGGCAGACATTGCTTGCATAATAATTTAATACTAAACGATCCACTCGCGCATTAAAAATATAACTTTATATCCTTAACAATCGCTCTAAACTCCTACAAAAATTCAACCAATTCTTACTGAGACATTTATAAGTTGCACGAATATCTACCGTGCAAGTAGATGCGCCCACGGAACCGATACCAAACATTAAGATATGGTGTCAGTTCATACCACGGAATAGTAAACAAATGGAGTGTCAACGCGCGTACAATCATAAATCCAGTTGTCGATTGCACGCCGGCGTAAACTATGGGAGATTTAATTAGATTGCTATTCCGTGGTCAATCATACCATACAATACAATACATAGTGTCACAAGCAGAGATGACGACTGGGTAGTATGGGACGGGAGTGCGGGTGCGATCACGCTTGGGTGTCGGCGTCGGTGTAGTGGCTGGGCCCCTCGGCCGAGCACACGGAATCCTCGGGCGTGCGCGACGCGTCGCCGGCCTCACTCGCCTCCACGGCGCTGGCGCTGCCACCTGCCTTGCCCTTGCAGCCACGACGAGCCTGCAGTGCCTGACAGACGACACACATCATTATAACAAGCCAATATCTATGCTTGATAATAGTCATGAAATGAGTTGATTTCTGTGTGAAGTATAAGACAGCATAGTTATTAAAGAGCTTGCTTGTACACAGGTCTATACTAGATTTGTACTCAAATCGCACCCAGCCACTAGTTGTCTATTTGTTTATGGAATACGCCGTCTTTATCTTAAATGCACTCATATTTACATTGAAATGTTAAAATAATAGACGCCCAACAATCCTGCGTAGAATTTAAATGTGTTACAAAAGCGAGTGTAGACTCATCCATGTGTACAAGCGCTTTTGAACAATATGAACTTAATTTTGATTTGTGTGGTGTTGTGAAAGTCGCAGAAACAGTGCAATACTCTGACAAAAGTCAAATAGATAGTTTTTTTTTATCAGTGGATATTTAAAGAAAATCAACCGATTTCAGGTCTTAGCGTGGCTATTTAGAAACAAAATCTAATTACAACCGGGATTGAAGCCGCACTTGAAATAACAGACATAGAAATATTTAAAAAACACATACAACCCCTGGCCTAAGTAGGTCAGACCAAGAGGAAAAGAGTGCCACATGAGACAAATTTAGATGGTGACTATCCTGTCAATTAGTAGTTGTTTAGTTCGGCATCGGGAGCACAGAGAAAGCATATCTGAAACATTGCGACAGTCAGGTAGTGTGGCTGGGAGTGCAGGGAGCGCGGGCTCGGGGCGCGGGGCACGGGGGCGCTACAGGCGACATCCACAGGGGTCATGCGGGTGCTCCACGTCAGTGCGCATGCGATTATCATATACGTAGAAGGTAGGTATGTACTGTACGGCTCCTTACCTTTTCACGACTGCCCTTTTTCTAAAGTCGGTGTAGGATGGAAGATGAAACATTCAATTAATGACAGTGGAGATAGAACACCGATATACGAGGGCTGAAAATACCTAAATACTAGTCACATTACTAACAGTTCGGGTCATTATTTTTAGCTAAAATTTGGGTTCTTTGACAAAAGTCTAGGGTACGGAACTATTTAATCTGAATCTAAATACTAAATAATGAACATACTCGGTAGGTACTAATAAAAAGGTATTTCAAAATCATTGCAACCAAAAGTGGTTATTATAGTAGGTGTCAAACACGGTCATTATGAACTAAAAGTTAGGGCCACTCGTCAACTAAGGGTGAGGAGAGAAAATGTAAAAACCATACCACTGAACATAAAAACTGGAAACTGTCTTACGTATGAATTATTTTTGTCTATGCTAATTGTTCGAATCTCTGATTTTGAACTAATGGAAACTGTTAGTAGCTATCAATTTAATTTGGTTAGTAATGAAAGAGGAAATATTTTTATAATCTGATTTTAACTGCGGTTTTCGTATGTTCGTGTTTACCTGTAATGAGAACCGTCGATGCGGCGGTTTCCTGCCGCCACGTCGCTTGCTGATATGCGGGTTGTCTCTCCGCAGCGTCTTGTTGCGTAAGATCTCGAGCTGGAGGTACAATCTCTTCAGTTCGGCGCGAACTTCCTCAGAGGTGGGCTCCTCCTCGCCCTCCGCGCCGAATCCCTCCGCAGGACCGCGACGTGACACCTTGGGATGTTGTTACACGAGAGTTTTACGGTCATTTATATTTTTGACTGGAATTGAGCACAGTTTTAAAATGTCAGGCTTAATGTCACAAATATAATACAGACACATGTGATATAAGTTTTCATTTGCTGTTATGTTTCAATAAATAATTTACTTTTATGCTTTCATAGGTTTTAGCAATCATATTAGCATTCCATTATTACCTACTCTGTGGTTTGGCAGGATCATTATCATAATAAAATTTTAACGAAAAATGGTCGTATCGTTCTCAAAAATAATGATTTGCAACAATTATGACATTGTTATGTTATGTTCCTGGCATAAGTAGTTATTGCTACGTGATAGCGTAAAGCGCAAACTTAGACATTTCTTTATGAACTGTCAGGTGAAGTCGTTGATTTTTGTCATGAGACGTCGCAACACTTTTACTGTGGCGTTACTTACACTGTTGGCAAACATTTGTTTTGTGAAATGTCACTTGAAATGTAGGTACTGTTACTGTACCCTCTAAATGTTAGTGGTTTTTTTTTGCACATTAGCTGTAATGCCACATTATGTTTAAAAATTCTAGTTTCACAATTTTAAACTGTTCACTATAACATGTTTAATAAATAGGTACTAGGTAGATACCTATGACGGGATTACATGATAACAGGCGAGCGCGGCGCCGCCGCCGCACAGTGGGTCGAAACTATGATTTTAGTGACTTAGGGCTCAACTTTGCTTTTTTACTTTTTTCCTCATGTGGATGGATAGAGCTCATTAACCTCAACAATAATTGTTCTGATGTATTTTTTCCTAAACTTTATACTTTGGGCAGAAAAATGTGTTTTGTTATTTTTTTGTATGGAGCGGATCAAATAACCTTAAATTCCTGCTAAGTAGCGTGTGATCCCGCGTTGAAACTTTATTTTTCATATACCTTGTCTAGTCTATTATCATTTGATGCTATTAACGTGTGCATAAAGTTGCAACTCTGCCAAATAAATGGATCGAAAAAAATGAAAAAATATATAGAATAAAAAGCTACATTTTTTACTTTCGTAAGTTCTTTTAAGTTAAATTTGATATGGAATAGTAAGTAAAAGCACGTAATAATACACATAGTTACTTAACAACTAACAACAATACATTTAAAAGGTCCCTAATTAGCTTAAATTTACTAATATATGTAGTATTAGTAAATTTAAAGCTAATCACACTAATCATAATACATTTAAAAGGTCCCTAATTAGCTTAAATTTACTAATATATGTAGTATTAGTAAATTTAAAGCTAATCACACTAATCATAATACATTTAAAAGGTCCCTAATTAGCTTAAATTTACTAATATATGTAGTAGTAGTAAATTTAAGCTAATTAGGGATCTATGAATTTCAATTTCTTTGTTTTAATGACTTTAACATGTTTATGAAATGTTATTTTAAGTTAGATTTAATACTGAATAGTGAGTAAAGATAGGTACATAATAATACAAATTAGTAAAGGTAAACTAACATTACTACAACTAACACAAGCAAACTAAAAACTAACTATAAACAACATCAAACATTACTATTTCCTTTCAATTATGAGTTTGACATTTATAAACTAATAAAAAAAACAAGAAACTTACAAACTACCAAAAAATCTTATTCACTATCGCTATGACTATCTTGTAAATTATCTACATCAATAAAATCTATATCGGATTCTGTGGGAAAAATCAGCAGAAGCTCTTTGACTTTTGGAGAGAGAACCATTATATTTTGTTTCACCATTCGAGGTCTTAGACTTGTGATCTTTGGATCAGAAGACAAAAGAAGATTGTGTATAATATCCTCATTTGTCGCCGTTCTACTTACCTTTCTAGAATGACTCTCTCTATATTTCCGGAAATCTTTATTACGAGCTTCCGCTGCCTCTTCCGACAGTTTACCTATAGGTATGGCACCAAAGTGCTTAATTATATCACTCCCATGTACTAACAATTTATGTATACTGGAAGGCATATAATACCAGGGATATAAGTGAACGTACAATTGTGCAGTATCTCTACAAAATTCGGAAAACTTAGAAAGATCCACGCTCTCTCCAGATGCAACCGTCTGAAGAATCACATGAAACCTTTCTATTAAATCTTTATCTATTCCTGTTATGCGAGCTGTTGTTTCTGCATCCCTAAAAAATCTTCTGGCAGTATTGCCATCATTGGTTGTGCCTACTCCTTGCTTGACTACGTCAATAAGTAAACCGCATTCTTTCTTAAACGCTTGCTGTATAGCGCTCTTTCTGAGTGACATTTTTTCTTTGTCATCGCCCCTGCAACTCCATTTTTTGAAGTCCAAACGATAAGCTGCAAACAAAAAGAAATATCACTTAAATAAAAATCTCACAAGTAACTATATAACGTGAAAAAAATTATGAACTAATAAAATTATATTTACCGATATGAAGTAAGCACTCCATGCTTCTTATCCAGGCATGTAAAGATGACATTCCATACTGGAACACTTCTTCGTTGTTCTCTTTTTGAGCAAGTGACTCTAAATTGTTCATCTCTGACGGTTTTGCTTTGCAGATATCACAGACAGCTGAAGATGTGTCTGACAAATATGACGATATTTTGCCGTCTATCATCGTCAAGTGCAATTGATGCTTAACTTCAACTTGATTGAACTTGATTGGCTGAAGTGTTTCTATTTCTTCGGTTATGCTAGCTTTTATAGTTACCACTGTTGACTGCGTTTCTTTGGTAAATTTGAACATTATCGGACGGCAATAGAAAGTTGATGAGGGTCGATCGTTTTCCCAAACAATTGTTCCATCACATTGTTGAAGCCTTATAGGAACTAGACTGGCCATGAAGATAGTTGAGTCATCAAACTCTGCTTCAGTCTTTTGTTTATAATTACTTTGACCTGAGGCTCCATCAAAACCCCATTTGCTTATTAGCAGTAACTCAGTTGGCGAATCCAAATCTAAAGTAATCACTTCTAAAAGCCTAGATACCGTCAAGTTGAGTAAAGCTTGCAGTTTAATAGCAGCTCCTTCTTCAGTTATAATTATGTCTTCTTTCCCTGGATAACATTTTGCCTTCGCTTGTTTTATTTTATAATAAGAAGGGTATAAATCAGACCTATTTTCACTTGCTGCTTCTCTTAGGCTTATATACTGCCACTTACTTAATTTAAGTGAAACTAATAAAGACAGTGCCTTATCGGGTGAATATGTACTACTTTTCGGTTTACTTGTACTTAAACACTCTTTAACTTTTTCTAGATCTTCGGGGTGATTTAGTAAATGGTTCATAATTTTTCCTACATCCTCATTTCCGGTGTTTCTTAAACTAGCAATTGTAGCAGCTTTAAGTTCATCCGGGGATAACGAAAGCGATTGGTTAATTTGATCAACGCGTCGTCGTTTTTGCCTGGAGCCCAATTCCTCGAAAGGTTTTCGAGGTGTAAATGTAGATGTCGAAGCTTCTGTAGTAGATGGTGGTAGATTTTCGACATCTTCAGTATTACAAATCTCGAGCCTTTCCTGTTCAGTGTTCACAGCTTCAGGTATCATTCCTTCGGGCCAGTTTATTGCACGTTCCAACCAATCACCATTTTTTCTTACAAACTGTGCTAACGTGCGACTACTTCGTTCCCATCTTGCACTTATATTTGAACAAAAGCGCGTACAGAATTTTTGGAGCTCAACACTGTTCTCTTCGGTCACGTTTATTTTATGTTGTAGGAATTGAAAGAATTTTTGACTATCCGACAGTGACTTGACCTGCTCTCTTAAAATCATAAATAAATCTAAATTGTTAACTAAATTATCCATTATAACGAAAAAGGGACGATCAGAATCACGAGATGTTAGTAGTAGTACGAATAAACGAACACTAGTTAGTATATAATAAATTATGGTCATTTTATACTTCCAGAATCCAGTGACAAACAATGTTTACTAATTTTTCTACTACCCTCATTAACTAATTATCCTAATTAATATTACAGTAATGACTAAAAGTGAAAAACATTGTTATTTTATAAGGTAAAAGGTTAAGCTAATTACAGTAATTAAACACACAAATAGAAATTAATTGATTTCATATCCACATTTTTAAATAAAGGTCCCTAATTAGCTTAAATTTACTAATATATGTAGTATTAGTAAATTTAAGCTAATTAGGGACCTTTTAAATGTATTGTTGTTAGTTGCTAAGTAATTATGTGTATTATTACGTGCTTTTACTTACTATTCCATATCAAATTTAACTTAAAATAACTTACGAAAGTAAAAAATGAAGCTTTTTATTCTATGTATTTTTTCATTTTTTTCGATCCATTTATTTGGCAGAGTTGCAACTTTATGCATTTGTTTATAGCATCAAATGATAATAGACCAGACAAGGTATATGAAAAATAAAGTTTCAACGCGGGATCACACGCTACTTAGCAGGAATTTAAGTTTATTTGAGCCGCTCCATACAAAAAAATAACAAAACACATTTTTCTACCCAAAGTATAAAGTTTAGGAAATAATACATCAGAACAATTATTATTGAGGTTAATGAGCTCTACCCATCCGCATAAAAAAAAAAGTGAAAAAGCAAAGTTGAGCCCTAAGTCACTAAAATCATAGTTTCGACCCACTGTGCGCCGGCCGACATGTGTGCGCGCAGGGCGGCCGACTGCGGCCAGTGGTTCAGCGCCGCGCCCATCTCTCTCAGCGCCAATTTAACCTAGTAGCGATGTGTGTCGGCTTACCTCCTGCGCGAGCGAGCGCGCGCGGTATCCGTGCCACAAGCGTGGCGCCAGCACACAGGCTAGCGCGGCGCCGGCCGACAGGTGCGCGCGTAGGGCGGCAGACAGCGGCCAGCGCTCCGGCGCCGCACCCGGCTCGCCCAGCGCCACCAGCCGCCACCACACGCCGCATACGATCTCCGTGCTCAACGCCGCCGCCAGCCAGCCGCGCTCCTACGGATACATCGAAATAATAGGTGTAAAAAGACGTTTGACGAAATCGAAAGTCACGAAGGTGGTCCCGTAACTGTGTTTTTTCTTTAACTGGACCATACCTGTGGACCTTCTGGTTACGGAGATACTGAATGTCAATGTTCCAAACTTTTAACTTTTTTCACGAAAACTAGTTTTTTCCTGTAAGCAAACACCCATGAGCACAATTATTTGCGCGCTTTACATAGCGCACTACCGCAAACAGCAAATGTTTCCATCAAATGTCGTTTACCAGCAATTTCTTTTATTTATCTATTTATTTAAATAACATGGAAGACTTACAGCTAAAACAAACATAACAAGAACATTATTTTAGTCTGAAAGCCATTTACAGGTGTCCACTTATAAAATACAAAACAAAAACTAGGGACATTCACACCAAGTTACTATAAACTACAGCATAACTACAACTTTGCTCGCACTGCATAACAACCATTATATTATCAAAATGAATTTATGAAAGTTTCGGCTTAAGCACTTCCTGGCTGACACACTAGGGAACGGATCTATATCATGCTGTTTAAATTTCTGCTTTTACGCACAATGTACGAATTCTGCCTGTAATGGGGAAGGCAACTGTCAAAATGGCGCTGTCGTAGCTAGTTCCCAACACAAGCTAATAATACAAGGCGTGAAGTG
Organism: Dasypolia templi; assembly: GCA_963555695.1. Classification (NCBI taxonomy): domain Eukaryota; kingdom Metazoa; phylum Arthropoda; class Insecta; order Lepidoptera; family Noctuidae; genus Dasypolia; species Dasypolia templi. The sequence goes on from OY743152.1 coordinate 7,252,851, forward strand.
GTTTTATTTTATTTTAGCGAAAATTGACGCGTTACTGTGTTCAAAGATACTCTGAAATTGGAGTGCACCATTTCCCGAAGAACCTAAAATTAGAAGATTGTGGTTTAAAGCTATTCATAGAGATTTTTTTGAGTTCGAGTTTGAGTTGGAAACATTTTGAAAGAAAGTGATTACGAGGAAGTATTCAAGGTTTAAAATTCTGACACTTTCCATGTCATGTACTTGATTTATAATACTGAAATCACCGAAATTAACGAAATAGTGAAATAAAATCAAACTCATGAATGAACACAAAATGGAATGAATGAACGAAATGTCAAATTTATTGAAGACCATAAGGAACTAGCTATGGTCACGCCATCTACAATTAGCTTTGCCCGACCTTCCCCATTAGTTGAAGCAAATGAGGCACGCGCAAAGGAGGATTGTATCGCTTAGATTTCATGGGGATGTTGAAATTGAATTTAGACAAAATATCAGAACAGTTTGTAGTATTGCTTTCGATGCGATTGATATATTTGTGATAGCATAGGTTCCATATTTCAGACGCATATTCCAAATGGACTTTAAAAAAGTACAGTTTATATTTTTAGCTTGAGTGAAGCACTTGGATAACCAACCACATTATGATTTTGATGCCTTAGTAACTTTTTCATCAAAGTGTTGTTCAAAACTAAGTTTGGAATCGTGATGAACCTCCAGATCACTGATAGGGTTTGATCAAGGTAGAACTTAATCACCTAAGGTATATGATGTGACAATCATTGAGCGATTCCGAGAATACGTAATAACCGAGCATTTAGCTTGGTTAAGATCAAGCTTGTTTCTTTGGCAGTAGTCCTCTAGGCAAAACAGATCATTCCGCTATGTCCATCTGCGACAACATTGTGGCATAGATTTTCATGTTATCGGCAGAACACAGTAGTTTGGATGAAGTCAAGCAAGAGTCGATGTCGTTAATATAGATAATAAACAGCAATGGACCAAGCAATTAACCCTGTGGAACTCCACCCTGTGGAACAGGGATCCAGCTAGATATATAATTATTTAGTACTACAGCTTGGGACCTGTTGACAATGTAAGAGAAAAACTATCTGAGTAGATCGCCACGGATTTCCATGCCATTTAACTTGAATATCAGGATGCTATGGTCAATTCAGTCAAAGGATTTGCTATTTTCTGTATAAATGACATCGACTTGCTTACCGTTGCCCATGGCACCAGTTATAAATTCATTAAGGAGAATCAGGTTTGTGACAGTAGACCTCCCCTTTAGAAAATTGTGTTGGAACGGGCTAAATGATTTTTTCAGAACAGCATAAACCTGATTATATATTATTCTTTCAAAGACCCGCTTGTAGTTCGCTAAGTCTGTTTTGAAACCTTTTTAAGTGTAGGCGTTATATAAGCAGATTTCCATATTTGCGGTACAACACAAGTATTCAAAGATTTAGGTTTCAATAAAATCGAAATCGATTGCGCTATCGAAGGTGCACATCGAACAAGAAGTTTGGATGGGATGTTATCAGGCCCTGCAGATTGACACGTCTCCAACTTACGAAGTAAATTAGTAATTTCAGGAATGTCAACAATGATACTGCAGATATCAGATGTTAGGTTCGACGATCGTTAAATAGAAAAGGAGGAGAGATTGGATTACTAACACTGAGATTGAGAAAAGTAGAATGGAAGCATTCGAAAAAAGCCTGACAAATAGATTCGTCAGTTCGGAAGGTATCACTATTATAATTCAAGGTACTTGGGATTGCATTAGAGTTATTTTGGGTTATTTTAAATTGAACCAAATAATTGCGGTAGTATTGAGATTCCAATATTATTATTGGAATCTCAATGCTACGGCAATTCAAGAGGTTTATCTCAAGCGCCCACATGCAATTTTAGCTGCCGGATCTGCGTCGAAATATTTAAAATGATTTTCTAAAGAGATCAGTAAGCACTAACTAATGCTTGAAATACAACTACAGTGACAGATAAACTTGATTTAATTTAAAATATCGATAAATCTTTGTAATGCTTGAAACGTAACTTTGTTGACACTGACAGTGATGTCACTGTCAGTGTCGGAATGACTTGAATTCACGTCATTCCGTTGCTTCCGAGCTGACGGGAAAATAATGATAATAGTTGATACTTTGGTGTTTTACTGGCTGCAAGAGCGAGCGAAGCGAGCTCGGAATTTGGGGCACCCCGACTCGGACAGCTCAGGTTCGAAGGGGGTCAAGTCCGTAACAGGTCAACAGAGCCCGCCATACCCTTCGTGGTTTTTTTTAAGCCATTCAGAAATAGGACCGCCACTAAGCGGGGCTCCGTCGTCTACGTCTTGTGATTATTGCTCGATTCCCCTCAAATAGTCTATTAAGGCGATATTTTCAGAAATCATTCCATTTTTTATTACTTTACATTATAAAAAACTACGCAACTTCGGCGGGGGCCGACGATAAGTCTCCCTACCCTTACCCTCCCCCACTCTAATAAGGTGACTTTTCTCGGAAAACAGTCAAGTTTTTTTTACCTTTTACAATGGGGAAGGTCGGGCAGAGCTAATTGTAGATGGCGTGACCATAGCTAGGTCCCTACGGTCTTCAATAAATTTGACATTTCGTTCATTCATTCCATTTTGTGTTCATTCATGAGTTTGATTTTATTTCACTATTTCGTTATTTTCGGTGATTTCAGTATTATAAATCAAGTACTTGACATGGAAAGTCTCAGAACTTTAAACCTTGAATACTTCCTCGTAATCACTTTCTTTCAAAATGTTTCCAACTCAAACTCGAACTGAAAAAAATCTCTATGAATAGCTTTAAACCACAATCTTCTAATTTTAGGTTCTTCGGGAAATGGTGCACTCCAATTTCAGAGTATCTTTGAACACAATAACGCGTCAATTTTCGCAAAAATAAAATAAAACCACCCAGCGCCTTGTATTATTAGCTTGCATTGGGAACTAGCTACGACAGCGCCATTTTGACAGTTGCCTTCCCCATTAATATAAAAAACTACGCACCTCCGGCGCGAGGTAAAAGTCGGGGTCGACTCTACCCCTTCTCCTCTCCCCCCCTCCACGTCCCGCACTCCCCGATTCGGGGACTTCATTCTAAAGCTTACCCTATTCTGTCTATAGAAATAGCTGTGTATAAGACAAATTTTATTTTTGTTTGATCTATTTTTGGCAGTTATAATTTATTAAAATATAACTAATTATATCATAATAGGTTTGTAGCTACTGGAAATATTTTTAGATCGTTGGTGTTCAACTATCATGTGGGATTTTCTACAGTGAGGATTATAATACAACAAGTATGTGCAGCAATTTGAAAAAATATGGTACCTGTAGTAATGCCTAATCCTTGACAGTGTATGTGAGAGACATTATGGCAAAGGACAGAAAATATTTCCGAGAAAAGTCACCATAATGAGTCAGAGTGGGGGTAGGGAGGGAGACTTATCGTCGGCCCTCTTTCCCCCCGCCGGAGATGCATATTTTTTTTTTATAGTATAAGTTAAAAAAAAAAACTGAAATTATCGCCTTAATAGAGGGGGAGAGCAAGCAAACAATAATAACAAGACGTAGTCGACGGAGCCCCGCTTGGTGGCGCTCCTATTTCTGGATGCCCGTTACCAAAAAGAAGGTTAAAACTGTGACCAACGGCGCGCGAGCCGAGCGAGCGAAGCGAGTGGTGTCGTGGCAGCGGCCGGCGAGGGCTATTTCCAAGTTGGTCACAGTTACTTGGTTATTGAGTATTTTTAAGACTGACTTCCATAAAACTCTGATAATTTTATATTCAAATTGTCCTTAAAATCACTGTTTTCACTTGAGTTAGTAATTTTCACTCATTTAACTCGTTTTATTTAACCATGTTTCGGACGCCATTATTTTGTTATGACACACAGAGCCTCGAGCGTCAAAATTTGGAATTAAAATGCCCAATCTGACGTTTCATTTCACGCGGTTTTACAAACATTCTACTCGTTGACCCGCTGCATTTGCATGCAACACAAAACGTTTAAGCAATATTACGTAATTAACCAAGTAACTTGGTTGTGGAGATCAGATAAGCAGTCGCTCCATGCAAAATACTGGCACTAGCTGCATCTGATGGAAGCTGACCTCAACATAGTACATAGTTGGGAATACGCTAGGAAGAGGATGAGTGAGATATGGGTTTCTTTGTGAAACTTGTTTAACATAACAGGTAGAATCACCCCCAGCCTGTATACATTGGTTAAAATAAACTATATTATACTTGTATATTAGTACAACAAATACCTGAAAGGGCACATTAGCGTTTCTGGATGCATGCGCGATGCGCAGGCCGGCTGCGAGCAGCAGCAGCTCGGCGGCGGCGGTGACGTGGTGCCAGGCGGCGCGCGCGCAGCCGGCGCCCGCGTTCTCGTCGCACGCCGCCGTGGCCGTGAAGGCTGCCAGGTAGCACGTCGCGCCCAGCACCATGGCGCCCACCACGCGTAAAACCTGGAAGCAGAAATTGTTTATTTATATTATAAACTTAACTTTTTCAACAAAACTACACTGCAGGCGGATTTCCACCAGTCAACCAAGGGTGTTAGAGAGGGGTAGGTATAAACCAGCTAAACGTCTCTGATTCGTCCCTTTTTTACAACTTGACGAAACATCAATATTTCTTTATTATACAGGGTGGCACTGGCATGGCAGGGACATCGACTCACAACCTCTTACCATGAATTCAGTACATGATTCTGAAAACCCTACCTTGGATATTTTCGCCAGTTTTCAAAAAATATATCTGCGTTATGATACATTAATGAATAAGTACAAAATATTGTAAAATATTTTAAAAGAGTACCAGTGGAGTTTCTTGCATGGGCAAGAAACTCCACTAGAGAAAGAATGGTGTTCTCCATATGAAATAACATTTTGGAAGGAGCAACTGGAATCAATTAATTTTTTTTTGTAAATGTTGACGTTCAAAAGTACCATTAATGTGCCTTTTTGAAGGCACATGATTTGACCACACAATGGCACTTTTGAACTTGTATCGTCGACACTGTGATTTGACTTTAACTTTTACAAAATTGAAAGATTTTAAGTACCTACGTTGGTCAAAATGTATGGAACTGCAAATTATTATTTTTAATAACCGACGACATTTTCAACGCGGTTCAGAATCATAACTATACTGAATCAATGGTAAGTTGCGCGTTAATGGGAAGCCACCCTGAATTTTATTTTACTCATAAACCTTCCGGAATAAATTCTCTTAACAATGATTGTACTCAAATTGTAACTATGACGTGTCCCTCTGTATTTTACTGTGTGTACATAAATAATAAAATAAATAATAAATAAAAACCGCATCGAATCATCAAAAATAAGTACAAAATTGCTTGTTTCCTGTCAACCTTTTGTTTTTCAAGGTTTGCAATTTTTTATTAACGAATAATAAACAAAATCCAAATTAATAAACTTAATTATCACAAAATATCTATGATATCTTGTTTTATACACACTTTTTTTTGCGTTCCTCTAAATTTGCCTATGAGTGTAGTTGTTGCAGTAGGCGAAATGTGGTTGCAGTGCTTACACTGCAACAAGTGTATTGTATGCGGAGGAGTCGGAAATTGTTTATTTGAAGGTGTAATTAAGGTAGAGTGAATTCATTCACATATTGAGGTTACTATAACTGCAGTAAACAAGTAACAGTACTGTCATGTCATGTCAGTTATCGCACTGAAAACTTATATTGCTCCCGCAGACAGACGTGACACGACCGGCGTGCCACGGTATGACGCGATTCTGGTAGAAGAATTTTCATAAAGTTTTCATTACAAATTGTTATTCTAGAGTGGCTGTCACTCAGATCCTGATTTCAATTTGATCAACAGTTGTGGACAGTTTTACACTCATCTTCCTACAGTTATTCTATCCTCATTCCGAAAAGATTGTCAAAATAAAACGCTAAAGGGGCCGCTATAATCATATTTACTGACGGCCGGAACGATATAATTATTTACAGATGTTGAATCAGATCCCAACGTCCCAACGACAAAATGCTGGTCCTACCTCTGAATCCCGTGGCGTCCACCGATGTGCTTTCCTCGTGCGGAACTCAGCGAGCAGCACCCACAGTCGCAGCACCACAGACCCGTAACACGTGACGAAGCCGAGCTCTCTCAGCCACGCGCCTGCTATGCACCGCCACTTGGCTATCGATATGAACTGGGATGCAGCCTGGGTAAATAAACACGGGCATATGAAAACAACGTACCTACCCTTTATACGTGGTATTACGTCTTATGTTATCAGTCTACGTTTGATTTCCAGCACGGTAGAAGTTAGCATGTCTTTCTGAGGGTGTCTTTCTTAAAAGGCCAGCAGATTAGTACTGAGAGCAAATAAAAATTACAATCTGAACCTACTTGAATTCATTCCGTTACGACATAGGGCTGATTTCACCAAAGACAGATATCTTTTTTCGTAAAAAGGTTTGCTGTGATTTGCCCTTCGTCGTAACAGAATAAGTACCTACTAGTGTATCACATACGTCATGGCTATGAATATCAAAACACGATAAAACAAAAAACAAAAACATATTTTCCAAACTCATACTTCAAGTTCAAGTTACTATACTACCTGCGGTCGCGGACCCCAAAAAATCATCAAATCTTTTTTTTTGTCGTTGTACCATATTTAGTTATCGATACCCATCACGTCTGCGTAGTTTAAGAAAGTGGATAGAGCAGTGGTAGGCCAGTGGTGTCGGCCCGACTAACGAGCTGTAGGTCGTAAATTCGAACCCAGGCGGGGATTTGACTAATTTCATCACCACTGCTCTCAAAACGGTGAGGGAAAACATCGTGAGGAAACCGGCATGTCTTAGATGTAAAAAATCGTAGACATGTGACATCCACCAACCACCAACAAGCACTCCCGCGTGGTAAAACATGGTCCATTCCCCCTCACATGTATGTTATCGGTAGGTACCCATCACGTCTGCGTAGTTTTGTATTATTTTTTCACTATATCATGTTTAAATAACGGTATCTTTCACGTCTGCGAAGTTTCACTAACTAATATAATTTAACTCTGTATATTCAATCCACTTTTCAGTTTCTATGATGTAGGGATTTAGCAGCTTATTTGTATCTTGGATCCGTATTCATTTTGGTCGATAGGATAAGTGCATAACTACTTACTCAATTTTCCCGCATTGGGATTAAGTAGGCTTACAGTAACCAGTAATTTATATCCTGCGAGGTACTTGGAGTGGCTGCACCGTGAGCTAACGTACGCTACATCTGGTATTACGGTCTCTTTAACGATTATGATAACGTTTAATCCCACTAAGTATTGTTTGTTTTTGCGAGCAAGATAAAGCCATCCAGCGTAACGATAACGCACAGAAACGTGTGCAAATTATAAGTAAAAATCGGAATGTTTTTTGTTATTGATTGAATCAACTGATTTGGGATGCTTGGATAAGGTTAAGATAATCCGAAAATATATGATTCTATATTGACTGTGCCGTTAATCTGTAGCAACGCGGTTTCAAGACTTCTCAAATACTTACGGCAGCATACATCAAGAATGCGCCCAGAAGTACAACCTCTAGCACTGTCCACATTCCCACCGCCACTGCCTGAAAACATGAAAATATAGTTTCAGTATTCCGAGGCTAATAATTAAATCGATTGCACTATACGGCATCGCATTCTTACTTTACACTTTCTCTTCTGGAAGATAATGCCCGCGATAACAAGGCAGAGCAGCATGCCGGCGACGTTGCTGGCGAGCACAGCGACGCGGTGCGTGTCCGCCAGGCAGGCCGTGGCGTCGCTGCCCATGCCGCACGGCGTGCACGTCAGCGATCCCGAGTCGTCCGCAGCTATCGTAGCACCGCTCAACCACCCGTTGCCGCCTACGTTCCAATGATCTGCCTGGCACTTGCATCGATACTGCGACAAGTAGGTTTTAGGTTGCAACAGCACATTGGCTTCAAATATAGTACAATACTAATAAATATCCATTAATCACCTCTATCCTCCGATCCCCAGACCCAAACGATGGAGCAGCTTCACATTCTGTTGTAGCAGCGTCGCATAAAGGAGTCCCGCCGAGCCAATCGTGCATAGCCTCTTCACAAGGCAAGGCAGGCCAGCGCCGAAACAGAGCAGCAGCAGATCTGGCAGGTCCTGACCCACGAGCTGCTGCTACACCTCCCCACCAGCCCTCGCCATCCTTATCACAAGAGAACCAGGCGTTTGACCAGACCGCTGTTGTGGCATTCCACGCTGACGCCAAGGTCCTCCAAAACTGTCGTAGAGTGATTGAATTGTTTTGCTGGAAGACGACGAGCCTGGGAGGCTCTGCAATGTATAACACGCCAAGGTGCAGCTGCGGCGCGCCGAGCGCGACGGCGGCGGGCGGCGGCGAGAGCGGCGCGCGCGTGGCGGCGCGGGCCAGCGCGGCGGCGCGCTCCTCGTCCGCCACGCCCTGCTGCACCAGCTCCACCAGCGCGCGCGCCGTGTGCATGGCCGCCGCCTCGTGCTCACGAGCGTTCTGCAATATTAACACGACAGATGTTACCAAGATGAGAAATAGTTAAAACACTACTTTAGGACATACATCTTAGTACTTTACGTACTTATCTGATGCTGACTAAAGTATGTTTATTTGAAATTTTACGGGTCTTGCGATGTCAAATTATATACCTTAAAGATACAGTACAAAATATTAATATTAAAATACTTGTCATCATACCCTTTTCGATTCCAAATAGGTTGTAGGTCCCTTAATGTGCTGTCTACATAAAACAGCAAAGTCATAAGATATCCGAGTAGAGCTATTATGCATAGCAAAAGCGAAAAAAACGGTACGTACTGATGGCATGGGCGGCATGTTTCTTAGCACGAGAGGTTCGCAGGCGGGCGCGGGCGGCATGGCGGCGGAGGCGGCGGTGGCGGTGGGTAGCGGCGCGCGCGGCTCGGCCGGCGCGGCAGCTGCGCACGCCCACCACGCCAGCGCCCACGCCGCCCACCGCACCTGCATCCTTCACCTGGCTAACCACCGACCCTGGAAATATTTATTTGTCAGAGCTGTTAGACTATAAGATATTCCGAAAACGAACTAAAGCACGATATGATCGTGCTTTAGTTCCACTTTACACCCAAAATTGGGGACAGATTACACCGATTTTAAACACTCAAAAGCTATCCTGGAAAGAAAAAGTTGTTAGATAATCCCATCTAAAAAAATTGTTATGATCTAGCCCCTCCCCAAGGTTTCACCGACGTAAGTCTCGATCCCGTCATCGAGTCCCTTAAAGAGACCATGAGCACTCGGACCCCACGGCCCGAGGGTTTCAACCCCAAATGGCTCGAAAATTTGTCCTGTGCTGAGCGGCTCATCCCACAGTCTCTGGGAAGATGAATTATCGGGTGGATCAGAATTTAGGCAAGCGAGTCTCCAGGCATTCGTAGCATCGGTGAAGCACGGCATATCAAAACTAATCAGTGTGGAAAAGTGAAATACTATCACTCGAATCGACCAGTACGCAGAGACTGACGATCGCACCTTACTTGCATCTATGTCATCATCTATTTTATCATCTTGTATATCCATTTTATCCGCTTATGTACCCGACTTTATTTTTTTGGGTATGGTTGGATATAACGAATTGAGGGTCAGGACGGATCTCGCACTCACCTCGTACATATTCAAAGTACTTAGAGGGAAGGTACATAATGCGGACATATTAGGGCACATAGGTTTGTGTGTTCCGGACAGGTACGTGTGGCGACGACGAAAGCCATGGTTGCTGGAGGAGCCACGCGCTCGGACCAATCTTTTAAGTGAGGCGCCACTGACCCGTGCACTCCGCACTCTCAACCTCCATGGATGTACCATCACATAGTATGCATCTATAGTGCTATATATATACAGTATAATTATACAGGCACCTGTGTCAATATTTACACTATTCAATATATAATAGGTTTGAAACCTGATCGTGTTCAAAGTCCATTACGTGGCCTTTCTCACAAATGCAAACACGACTATGATACGATATTCCATCATGGAATGCCAGTTGGCGCGTACATCACTCACCTTCGGTTTGCTGACGACATAGTAGTCATGGGTGAGACCATGGAGGACCTCAGTAGAGCTTCCGAAAGAGTGGATCTTAAAATGAACATGGACAAAACAAAGGTCATGTCAAATGCCCTTGTAACACCAACTCTCACGAAGACCGGAGACGCTACACTCGAAGTCGTGGACGAATATGTTTACCTAGGACAAATTTTCAAGTTAGGTTAGGTTAACTTAACTCCACTCCTACCTCTGCCGCATCGTTGGGGCTTATATGGCGGAGTGGTGTGTCACCTACATGGGACGTGATGGCGGAAACCAGCGCCAAGTGTCGTGCGGAGTTCCGCAGGGTTCGGAAGTCGGCCGCTCCTGTGGAACATCGGGTACGACTGGGTGCTGAGGGGCGAATTCCCACCGGGCGTAGACGTGACGTGTTACGCTGACGACACGCTGGTAACAGCCCGGGGGAATTCGTACAGGGAGGCAGCGTTGCTGGCGACGGCTGCGGTTTCACAGGTGGTGAGCCGCATACGGCGCCTCGGCTTGGAGGTGGCCCTCAACAAGTCGGAGGCCATGGTGTTTCATGGTCCCCGGTGGGTGCCACCGCCTGGATCACACATAATTGTCGGGGGGGTTCGAATCGCTGTCGAGTCAACCATGAAGTACCTGGGATTGGTGTTTGACAGTCGGTGGGATTTCGGTCCCCACTTTCGGCGGCTGGCGCCCAAATTGTTAGGCGCGGCTGGGGCGCTGTCAACGCTGCTTCCAAATCTGGGGGCCCGAGCGCCGCTTGTAGGCGGCTCTACGTGGGGATCGTGCGATCGATGGCCCTTTACGGGGCCCCGATCTGGGCGGCTGACCTGACGGCCGCTAGCATCTCTGTGCTGCGAAAGCCGCAGAGAGCAATGGCTGTCACAGTCATAAGAGGGTGTCGCACGATCTCCTACGAGGCGGCTTGTAAACTGGCCTGATCCCCGCCCTGGGGCCTAGAGGCGAGGGTGCTCGCGGCAGTTTATCGGTGGCGCGAGGAAGCATGGGTGCGAGGCGAGCGCCCGATGCAGCGCCATATGGAGCAGCGTCGGTCGCAGCTTCACGAGGTCCTGGTGGCAGAATGGCGGGACAGGCTCGCACGCCCTACCGCCGGCCTCGTCACCATTGAGGCGGTCCGGCCAGTGCTCGACCTCTGGCTTGGGAGAAGGCACGGCTATCTGTCGTTTCGGGTGTGCTGTCGACGCAGGTGCTCTCGGGGCATGGTTGCTTCGGGAAGTACCTGTGTCGCATTAACAGGGAGCCGGACGCCCGGTATCACCATTGCGTCGATTGCCGGGAGGACACGACGTGGCATACACTAGCGGGGTGTGCCGGTTGGGAGGAGCCGCGCCGTGCCCTCATCTCTGTGGTAGGCAGTGACCTGTTGCTGCCGACCATCGAACTCACTACGGTCCTGGGACGCAGTGGTTTCCTTCTGCGAAACAGTAATCTCGCAGAAGGAGGCTGCGGAAAGGGTAAGAGAGATCTCGTCCACTCTCCCGATCCGCAGCAGGCGCACCGGGCGCGGGCGAGGGCGGACAACGCCCTCTTCCTATCCCCCTATATGGGTCCAGGGACGGCGGACTCGGGGACGTCCGCCGCCCCCCATACATTAGGACCCGAGGTGGCGGCGCGTAGGAGTTAAACACCTCACTCCCCCCGCCAACCCAAGGAGGCCCGAAGAGGCGGGCCGGCACCAGTCGCGCTTGCGGAAGAATCTTATGTTCCCGCGACCCCGACGTAGGTTTGAGATAGAACACCGGGGTGGTTTTAAGTCAGTAAGAGTCTGACAGACCTCTCCGCCCGCCCCAGGGCTAAGGACATCCATGAGGATTTTCCACCCCGGAACAAAAAAAAAAAAGGTTACCTTAACTGGACAAGTTCTTCTAACCGAACAGAAAGCTGTGCTGCTGTGAGTTTGTTGCGCCACTTCTTCTTCCCAGCTAAAGCACTAGGAAGTGGTGAAGGGCGTTTTCGGGGACTGTCTTATGTAATTTTGACGTTCGAAAAGTACTGATTCTCAGCCTAAATTGAAAAAATGAGTTTTGATTTTGATTTTAAGTTCGAGAAAGAGGTCAACCGTCGAATCCGACTCGGCCGGGCAGCGTTCGGAAAGCTACGCAATATCTTCTCGTCCCACATACCGCAGTGTCTCAAGATGAAAGTCTTCGACCAGTGCGTGTTTCCAGTAATGACCTATGGCACTGAAACGTGGTCGCTCACAATGGGCCTTATCAGAAAGCTTAAATTCACCCAAAGGGCAAAAAGGAGAGGGCTGTGATTGGAGTTTCCCTATGTGATCGAATCAGAAACGAAGAGATCCGCAGGAGAACCAAAGTAACCGACATAGCCCGAGGAATTGCCAAACTAAAGTGGCAGTGGGCAGGGCAACATGCTCGTAGAACAGACGGCCGATTGGGCCGAAAGGTTCTGGAGTGGCAACCGCGTACCGGAAGACGTAGCGTTGGAAGGCCTCCCAGAAGTTGGACCGATGACCTTGTGAAGGCCACAGGAATCCACTGGATGCGGGAAGCGCAGAACCGCTCAAAGTGGCGATGCTTGGGGGAGGCCTATGTCCAGCAGTGGACGTCTGTCGGCTGAAATGATGATGAATGATGAAATTGGCAATTAAACTGGGCATCTTATGAGATCAGAACCTAAACCGGCTACTTCTCAGTCCAACGCTTGGCGCCTACTGCTACCAGCTAATATTAGATTAACTCGAATTTTAGCAATGCCATAAATTGGTCAGGTCACGCGCATGTTGCGTGTTTAACAAAACTGACGGAGATATATTTTTGTTTCGTGTAGTGCGATGCAAGTACGCGACGATACGTCAGTGTGTGCCGTGCAAAACGGCGACCTTTGTGGTGTGTCGTTCAAACACATACAGGCGTACCGCGCTTACTGTACAGTCAGCGTTCAAAAGTGCGTAGGCACGTTAAGAGTCGTATTGCTGTGAACTCGCAGTCGCCTATGGTCGGGTTGGAATTATAGCTTGATATATCTACTTTTTTGAGGCACTCATGACGAGATTTCTTCGAACGTGCAGTTTTCCAAGGAGCTCGACATCAATAAACTATACTTTTAGAGATATGGAAATTAACGACGCAGCATTTGCAGGCAGCGATGAATTTATTAACTACATCCAGTGTCCAAATATGTCACCCCACCTAGATGAAGATAAGATCTTCAATAACTGTTAAAGACTGCTCTTCTGTTGTTAGTCAATCACCCAAGCGAAAGCAGGATATGGCAAAAATCTTCAGACTTTATGTAACTAGAAGGCTAACTTATACTCTGCCGAATTGAAATCATCTTTTCTATAGCATCTTAGTATCGTATTTGTCTTCAGATTATTGTTATTGACGTATTCTGAATGCAAGGCAACTCAAATTGAGCGGCATGACCATTCTCTGAGGGTTTTATATTTGGAACATCTACTGCAGCATACCAAATCGAGGGAGGCTGGGATGCAGACGATTATATTTACCATACTCGCACTGTTCTTTGCGTGATAAAAAAAATTAACGTACACCATTGGCCAAAGCGCTGCTCACGCATGTACAAAATGTTGGTAGAGTTGCTGTCATGTACACGGCTCTATGGTTTAGTAAAGAGAGATGTCTAGACGTTACTGATTTTATCCATGTCTCCGAATTCACACTCATAAGGAACGGAAATGAAGAGCGCCTCCTGCGTACCTTGTGATCAAAAGTTCCATGACCTTTATGAAATCTATTGAATCGCGAGGTCTCCCTCATATTTTTCCAATTTTATGTTATGGCCGAAAACCAAGACCGCAAAATCGATTAAAGAAAAATGTAATCAAACAAAGTAAAACAAATGCAAGTGAACTGATATCAATACAGTGTCGAGAATAAATGCCCTACATTTACCTACGCAAGATTCAGAAACGCTATTCGTCCATAATTTTAGTATTGATACATTTTTAAATTTTGCATGCCAAAACTCAGGCAGAATGTACCCGGCTCACTATATTTATTAAAACAACTTTATTTTATGAACGAACACATTATTTTATAATATAACAGTTTTTTTTTTTATAAAATCGATTTGAATTTTCAGTAAGTTTTAGCCATTTATGCAGGTACTGTACCTATAAACTATTTTTATTCACGTGATGTTTACTATCAACAATCTTCTACATTATGTACTTCCTAATCTCAAACGACCCTCGTTTAAATTGATAAAATAAGTAGTTAGTGAAGAGGGTGTTTATCAGACTATTCATCTTTACGATGGAAAAAAAACGGCCAAGTGCGTGTCGGACCACGCACAATGAAAGGTTCCGTAGTTGGGATGAATTTATTAGAGAATATATAATATAGAAGAACCAACTTTACTTTGTATTTGTAATTGAAAAAATGTTCTCCCTTATGTACATCGATATAAGTCACGGCCAATTCTCCAACTGCAAATGTAAGTTTTCAATTGCATTTTTTTTAAATGTACACTACAAATTTACAATTTTCGAACTTTTTCCATTAGGTACTTGTACTGTGAGGCCATGCTTCTTGCCAAGTTTCATGATTCTATGTCTACGGGAAGTACCCTATAGGTTTTAATTTATTTGCGAGTGTCAAAATGGTATGTCGCATAACGTACCTATTTTTGATTGCATTAGGGAACGTACACCTACGTATTTGATATTAATTTCCACTTGATACCTCCACGCGTTTCTGAAAAAAGGGGCTCGACAGACAGACAGACGGACGGGCGGGCAACGAATTGATCCAACAAGGGTTCCAGTTTTTCCTTTTGAGGTACCCTAAACATAAGTTTCGGGGCAATGCACCTAAATTAGCCAATCTTTACTGTTTTACGCTTACGTTCATAAATAAATAAACAACGGTTAGTTAGTTATTAATATAAGTAATCACAGTACCTACTAAGGAATCTTTTAATCTAAAGAGACTTTAGGTTAAAAGATTCCTTAGTAGGTACTATAGATAAAACAGAGTTCCTTTAATTAGCTGTAGAATTTTATGAAGGGCTCATACAGTTGATGCCTTGTCAACGATTCCTTCCACTCGGAGAAAAGCCTTTTAAGGTAATATGTGGCAAAAATAAGGAACTTTTATAGTTGGATAAGATTGAAAACTTCACTCGTTTTTCAAAATTATAATACATAGCTTGCTTGGTTTGGAAAATATAGGTGATCAGCGAAAGGTAGGGCTTATTATAGGGACATACAAACCTATTCGGGGCCAAAAATTATGGTATTCACGATGAGCTGTTCTATAAAAAAAGTACTTTGATAGTTATCTAAATTGATGACGATTGCAAACCGCCTGTTTATTACCTTAACCAAAATCTATAGTTTGCACCCGACACCCAGGTTAAGATAAGATCTTCAATAAATGTTTAACGATAGCTATTTTTTATCATTCTGTCAGCATAGCGTACGAAAGATGCTGTTAAAATCTGCAGGATTCGTGTAAGTACCTAAAGGGTTATTCTGATTTTATTTTCCTTTTCATTGTATTTACCTAACGTTTAAATGGCACCCTTATTTATTTCCAGAATAGTATTATTAAATGCGTTGTCTGAAGGCAAGACAACTGAAATTGACCGGCATAATGTAAGAAAATTTCCTAAGGGTTTTCTGTTTGGTACATCTACTGCATCTTACCAAATCGAAGGAGGCTGGGATGCAGACGGTAAGAATATCAATCAATAAATATTAATTATGTTCAGAGGATGTATTTGCAACAATTAACCATTCAACAATTATTTCCAGGTAAATCGGAAAACATCTGGGATTATATGACTCACACTGACCCTTGTTCAACAGACGACTGTTCAAATGGAGACGTCGCAGGAGACTCTTATAACAAATACAAAAGAGATGTTGAGATGATGCGGGAATTAGGAATAGATTTCTACAGATTTTCTTTATCATGGTCTCGCATTCTGCCCACCAGTTTTCCTAATCATATTAACGAAGCTGGAGCTCAATATTACAGTAACTTAATTGACGAATTGCTTAAATACAACATTGAACCAATGGTGACAATTTATCACTGGGACTTACCGCAAACACTACAAGACTTGGGAGGATGGGCCAACCCAGAGATAGCTGACTGGTTCGCGGATTATGCGCGCATCGTGTATGGATTGTACGGTGATAGAGTTAAGTATTGGATAACAATAAATGAACCAAGGGAGATCTGCTATCAAGGTTACGGAGCGGATACTAAAGCACCACGAGTGAATATCAAAGGTGTAGCTGAATATATGTGCGCCAAGAACCTTGTGATGGCACACGCCAAGGCTTACCATGTTTATGATCAAGAATTTAGGCCAAAATATAATGGATCTATCTTTATTGCTTTGAACGGAGAATTCTTTGAACCAGAAACAGAAAATGAAATTGAGGCTGCCGAAGAAGGTAATCAGTTTGAGGTATGACAATTTAACTCAACAAAAATATTTAGTCACTTTATGGTAGGCATTATGTATGTATACAATGACTATAAAGCTGATATTGTTTATTTCAGTGGGGCATGTATGCTCATCCGATATTTTCCGATACCGGAGACTTTCCACCTGTCCTGAAAGAAAGAGTAGCAGCTAAAAGTGCTGAACAGGGCTTTTACAGATCACGGTTGCCTGAATTCACACAGGAAGAAGTGGAATATGTCAAAGGGACGTCTGATTTCTTTGGTCTAAATCACTATTCGACTAATTTAGTGTACAGAAATGAATCAGTTGTTGGCCTTTATGATATTCCGTCATTCTATGACGACCTTGGTAATGTACACTATCAACCTGATGACTGGGAACGTGCTGCGTCAGGTTTCCTTAAGGTACGTTCATGTGATGTTTACAAAAAGCAATTGATCAGACTGAAGCTGTTTCCTTATAACTGGTCGCTATTTAATACAGGTTGTACCGTGGGGCTTCTATAAAATGTTGACCAAGATTAGGGAAGATTACAACAACCCTCCGGTGTACATCACAGAAAACGGCTTTTCAAACTATGGCGGTCTAGATGACGATGACCGGATCTCTTACCATAGACGATACCTCGACGCCATGCTTGACGCGATTGATGATGGTTCTGACGTCAGAGCCTACTCTATCTGGAGTCTTATGGATAACTTCGAGTGGATGCGAGGATATACGTGAGTATTTGAATCTAATGAGTAGATCATTATGAATTTCTATACTGGGTTAAGTAGGAAATATATTAAATAAATTCGCACCACAAGCCAAACTACCAAAACAGGTTACAGTGACAGTGAAAACATCGTAGGTAATCAATACACGCGAAACGCTAAATATCTGACGATCTTGAATAGGAACTTGATGAATATCTGGTGTTACATTTCTTGATTCGAAGGGATTTGATAACTAACGATATTATTGAAGTCTTATTGTTAATGCTACTTCCACCGTATTTCCATTTGAGTACATGTTTTATGTCACTTGTGTTCGTTTCAGAGAGCGGTTCGGTCTGTACGAGGTGGACTACGAGAGCCCTGAGCGCACGCGCACTCCGCGCAAGTCTGCTTTCGTGTATAAGGACATGCTGCGCACGCGCGCACTCGACTGGCACTATGAACCCGATACCACCGTCATGACAATTGACGAAGGACACTAAGACATGACATATGACAGAATACTCATACTTGTAAAATAAATGCTTCAATTATAAGTGCTTATCTTTTTTGACCATGTCGAATTATATCGTTTTAATTGGGTTGCACTCAAGTTTTTCAGTAACAGCAGTTAAAAGTAGTCCAGTAGTTCACTGCTGTGAATACTAAAAACACTATAAAAAGGTAAAAGGCAACTAACACTAATATCTTGACTG
This sequence comes from Dasypolia templi, assembly GCA_963555695.1. Classification (NCBI taxonomy): domain Eukaryota; kingdom Metazoa; phylum Arthropoda; class Insecta; order Lepidoptera; family Noctuidae; genus Dasypolia; species Dasypolia templi. The sequence goes on from OY743152.1 coordinate 7,270,814, forward strand.
AAGTGATAATTAAGTCATAGATTGATGCACTTGCAGGAGTCTCTGCAATACTCACCAAATAAATTATTTTAGTAGTAGCACAATTAATGTTTTATTTATTCCAAGATCACGAAATTAACAAACTAAGTATTAAAATTGAATAACCTAAACCTAACTAAAACAATTAATAAACTAAGATATGGAGTCGAAAAATTCCTCCGCCACGCTGTCGACTGGTAATGTACCCGAGAGACTGGCGGCATTACCACGTTGGATGGCAATGCTCAGCGTCTGGCCAAGATTAAAGCTAGCCCTTGGGTCGCGGGCAGTGTCAACCAGGAGTTTGGCGATTTCGTTGAACAAACCACGGCCCGAAAGTTTCAACTCTAAACGGCTCGCGAATATAATTACTGAAAAGGTGATTATACTTTCACCCCTTGAGGTTAACCGCAGCCGCAGCAGCAGTGCCAGCACAGCATGCCGAGCCAGGAAGATGGGATAGCGCAAGAGTATCTACACATGTTGCGTCCCACACTAAAGGCCTTCCCCCCATCCATGGCATTAAAGACATGCCGTCCGGTCTCTTGCCATCATCCCGTGCCAAGCCATTAGCTTCTAATACAGCTGGAACGCCGACGGTGACAAGAGCTCGTCGGATGATGTCATTTATGTTCGAGTGACGCGTTAAGCGGCCCGCACTTCGGCTGCGAGACAGGCCGTGGCGTCCGAGACTTTTGACAACTTCGCCACAGTGACAGCAATGAGGAGAACAACAGCTCCTAGTCACTGGCAAGCAGCGAGGAGGAAAGTGGTGTCGTCGAACAAAGTTCCTATGTTCGACGACGGTAGTGCATGAAGCCAAAGACCCGACTCCCACTTGCCTACAGCCAGCAGGCGCGCACGCTCCGCAGTAGTAGCAGACGTGTCAAGTAAATTGTTCTGTAATACTCAGCAGAGCGGCTCATGCCACAGTCTCTGGGAAGATGAATTATCGGGTGGATCTGAATTTGGGCAAGCGAGTCTCCAGGCATTCATAGCCTCGGTGAAGCACGGCATATCAAAATTAATCAGTGTGGAAAGATGAAATACAATCACTCGAAACGACCAGTGCGAAGAGACTGACGATCGAACCTTACATGCATCTATTTCACACATCAACCTGCTGACGCCTACACACTATATTAAATACTCGCTCAGCAGTAAACAATACCTAATTTACTTGCAATACACAATCGTTATCAAAGTCAGAAACCTACACTATCGACCTGCTGTAAGGATGTACCATCACATACTCGTAGTATGCATCTGTAGAGCTATTCTGTTATCATCTCACCGTGAAAACTTACGCAAAGTGAGCGCGGTGAGAGCTGTTAGTGTCACTGATGCTAGGAATTGTCCAAGACGGGATGACGCTGACAGCACACTCCACCCGCACTTCACGGTGAGATTTTTACAGAGTCAACATGCTGATCTAGCAGTTATCAATAATAAGCTTGAACTGTCAAAGATCATCTTGATAAAACGGAATCAAATACTCGAAACAGCCTAAGATAAATTACTCAAGAAGATTCGGTGATAAAGCAGGTGCGCAACAGATAGTCCTAATCATAGATTCCTTATCCTAATCTTGACCTCCCCAGCAACCAACTTATGGTTATAGATTAGAACTATGGCTTGATAGATATATCTGTACTGTTTGGAGGCACACATGATAATATTTCATTGAACGTGCAGGTTTCCAAATAGCTCGTCATAAATCCCAACTTTCTTACTTAATATTATAAATGCGAAAGTCAGTTTGTTGGTTTGTTTGTTCCGCTTTCACGCTGAAACGGCGAAACGGATTCGGATGATCAGATCTATCCAGATGAGGAGACCATTATCTGGGTAAGAGCATAGGCAACAGCTAGTAAACTATACTTTGAGAGATATTAAAAAAGAAGACGCAGATTTTGTACGCACATATATATATGTACATATGTGATACAGTAAGCGTTCAAAGTGCATAGACACGTTAAGAGTCGTATTGCTGTGAACTCGCGGTACGACTGTATATGTTTAAACGACACACACCACAAAGATCGTAGGTTTGCACGGCACACACAGACGTAAATTCGGGTAGGTACTCGCATCGCACTGCACGAAGTTACATTACCTTACATTACATTACCATGCAAACTTCAACCGAAAATTGGTTTGAACGAGATCTAGTAAGTAGTATTTTTTTAAATCCGTCATAAATCGTAAACAGCAAAATTTAAAAAAAAATACACTATTATTAAAACATCGATCAAAGTTACAACGAACTACAAGAACTTTTATATTATGTTACTTGCTGCTACGGAACCCTTCATGGGCGAGTCCGACTCGCACAAGGCCGCTTTTTATTATTTTTGTTATTGCAATAGAGGGTTTACAATTTAAAAAAGCGTGAGACAAAAGTGATAACAAAACAGCCATATTGGATGTGCAATACTATCTCAAGGAACTTAGAAGCAATTTATTTATTTAGTTATACTTCACGCACATCATTGTACAGCGGCGGACTTAATGCCATAGGCATTTTCTACCAGTCAACCTTTGGGTGATGCAGTGGTAGGTGCAATTTATAAAAAACTAAGGAATAAATATTTAATTTAAGACATATATCTCTCTTATATATATATATATATATTTATACATACCTAATTATATATAAATATAAGCACAAATAAATATATAAAAACCAAATAAAACAAACAATGATAAAACATTACCGATAAGATGATACTGCCAGCTTCTTGCGAATGTGCTCACGTACTTTAACTTTAAAGAATAATCGGTTGGTTGGCACCCTGATTTCTTGGGGGAGTGCATTCCACAGAGAGATAAACTGAACGAAGAAGGAAGAGTGAATGAAGTTTGTGCGGTGAGTGGGACATTGAAGAAGACGATTGTGTGATGAAAGAAGATTTCTGTTGTGGTTGGCGCAAATGTACTGAAAGTGGGGTGCTAGATAACCAGGGGAGGAGGTAGAAACAAGAAATGAAAACAAGGTGGTCAGCGCCCTTTGCTCTCTGCGCTGACGTATGGGCACCCACTTTAGAAGTGACCAATGCGCAGAGACATGGTCATATTAACGCATATTGAAAACGAATCGAATACAGTTATTGAGAAGACGGTCAAGTTTGTCGAGGAGATCTGTATTCAGGTCATAGTAGCACACATCACCATAATCGATGATAGGGAAAATTAAGGACTGCACAAGCATTGTCTTCGTACTCGATGGCAATAAATTTTTCAATTGGTACAGAGCCCGCAACGTTCCGGTAACCTTCTGGCTTACCCGGGCGACTTGAGTACGCCAGTTCAGGGTACTATCAATGTGCAAGACTAGGTCCTTCACGTCAGTGCTCAAAGGAATGATAATACCATTGAAGAGTACTGCTGGCAAGGTTTTACCCTACACTTTGCTAATACTACGAGAACTGCCAATGTTGATCGCCTGACTGGTTTATAGTTACACCAAATCTGTCAGCCCAGATTTTTATGACTACCTAGTTCAATTCGTTTTATTTTGACATGTGAAATGTTCAAAAAAATTATAAGTAAAATTATGTCACCATAAACATTATGCTTTGATCTTTAATTTCCAAAATAAGTGATTTCAATAAATGGTTATGTAGGTCAGTTTGTTTTCATTAACTATATCACATTTTATTTGGCTTTAGTGAATTTAGATTACATATTGAGGATAGCTTAAGTAATCATTTTCTCTAAGAAAAGAGGATTGAAAGTAAACCCAAAGTTACATATTGGCGTTGAAAATGCAGTGCGCGAGAAAATCCCGCCGCGAGATATTTACGTCCGTGCGAACATGGTCTAAAGAAACTGAACAAACAAAATTCCAGAGGTAGGTATATAGATAGGTAAATACTAATTTATACAAAATATACTTAGGTAAGTCTGAAACTCGAACCAAGAAAAAAAAATCCTTTATTTTCCTGGGCTTAGTCCCCAAGCAATAAGTCGGTAAAATTTGACTTTTCATTGTTATATCAAATTCGTCATTCGGGTTGGAATACATCTAAGTATTTTTTTTATTTTTTATAAGTGTGATTTACAAAGATGTCATGAATAACACTTTTATTGTAGGGAAATTCAAAACAAAAATTATGACAAGAAAAGTTTCTTTACGTTTCATAACAAAGTATTTTGCGTAAAGTATTTAATTTTCGTAAGTTACATATTGGCGTAAATGAATCGTGCAGTTGTTAGTAAATGTTAGAACGTGGTTATTGTCGAATTATTTTGAATAAGCTCAAACCGTTATGGGAACTTAAAAGCTTTTTAAAGTAAATAATTGATTAATAAATAATTATGTGTCCCCCAGTCTCGTTTTCGACGACAACGTTTTGTAACGATAGTGATACTGTATCAATCTAAAATCACCACAGTAAAAAATAATAACAAACTACGTATCGTCTTTGAAATCCTACTAACCTACAAATCCTTCTATCCAACCTGCTATAATAATAATAATATTTCAAACGCGAAAGCTTGTGAGGATGGATGGATGGGTGTTTGATACTCACGCAAAAACTCCTGAACGGATTTAGCCTCTGATAGCTATTTTTTCGTGCGCTGCTTAGGCCGTATCGTGTTCGGGTAGACGTGTACACGAAGATATTTTATTTAGAATTGTTTATGACAAATAATTCTAAATAAAAGTATGTACCATCATACATTTTATGCATGTATGTGACATCATACCTTTTATGTATAAGCTATATTACTGTTAAGTTTCATCAAAATCCGTTCAGGAGTTTTTGCGTGAAAGAGTATCAAACACCCATCCATCCATTCTCACAAGCTTTCGCGTTTGAAATATTATTATTATTATAGCAGGTTGGATAGAAGGATTTGTAGGTTAGTAGGATTTCAAAGACGATACGTAGTTTGTTATTATTTTTTACTGTGGTTATTTTAGATTGATACAGTATCACTATCGTTACAAAACGTTGTCGTCGAAAACGAGACCGGGGGACACATAATTATTTATTAATCAATTATTTACTTTAAAAAGCTTGTAAGTTCCCATAACGGTTTGAGCTTATTCAAAATAATTCGACAATAACCACGTTCTAACATTTACTAACAACTGCACGATTCATTTACGCCAATATGTAACTTACGAAAATTAAATACTTTACGCAAAATACTTTGTTATGAAACGTAAAGAAACTTTTCTTGTCATAATTTTTGTTTTGAATTTCCCTACAATAAAAGTGTTATTCATGACATCTTTGTAAATCACACTTATAAAAAATAAAAAAAATACTTAGATGTATTCCAACCCGAATGACGAATTTGATATAACAATGAAAAGTCAAATTTTACCGACTTATTGCTTGGGGACTAAGCCCAGGAAAATAAAGGATTTTTTTTTCTTGGTTCGAGTTTCAGACTTACCTAAGTATATTTTGTATAAATTAGTATTTACCTATCTATATACCTACCTCTGGAATTTTGTTTGTTCAGTTTCTTTAGACCATGTTCGCACGGACGTAAATATCTCGCGGCGGGATTTTCTCGCGCACTGCATTTTCAACGCCAATATGTAACTTTGGGTTTACTTTCAATCCTCTTTTCTTAGAGAAAATGATTACTTAAGCTATCCTCAATATGTAATCTAAATTCACTAAAGCCAAATAAAATGTGATATAGTTAATGAAAACAAACTGACCTACATAACCATTTATTGAAATCACTTATTTTGGAAATTAAAGATCAAAGCTTAATGTTTATGGTGACATGATTTTACTTATAATTTTTTTGAACATTTCACATGTCAAAATAAAACGAATTGAACTAGGTAGCCATAAAAATCTGGGCTGACAGATTTGGTGTAACTATAAACCAGTCAGGCGATCAACATTGGCAGTTCTCGTAGTATTAGCAAAGTGTAGGGTAAAACCTTGCCAGCAGTACTCTTCAATGGTATTATCATTCCTTTGAGCACTGACGTGAAGGACCTAGTCTTGCACATTGATAGTACCCTGAACTGGCGTACTCAAGTCGCCCGGGTAAGCCAGAAGGTTACCGGGACGTTGCGGGCTCTGTACCAATTGAAAAATTTATTGCCATCGAGTACGAAGACAATGCTTGTGCAGTCCTTAATTTTCCCTATCATCGCTTATGGTGATGTGTGCTACTATGACCTGAATACAGATCTCCTCGACAAACTTGACCGTCTTCTCAATAACTGTATTCGATTCGTTTTCAATATGCGTTAATATGACCAGGTCTCTGCGCATTGGTCACTTCTAAAGTGGGTGCCCATACGCAGAGAGCAAAGGGCGCTGACCACCTTGTTTTCATTGCTTGTTTCTACCTCCTCCCCTGGTTATCTAGCACCGCACTTTCAGTACATTTGCGCCAACCACAACAGAAATCTTCGTTCATCACACAATCGTCTTCTTCAATGTCCCACTCACCGCACAGACTTCATTCACTCTTCCTTCTTCGTTCAGTCTATCTCTCTGTGGAATGCACTCCCCCAAGAAATCAGGGTGGCAACCAACCGATTATTCTTTAAAAAATCCAACCCTCTGATAGCTATTTTTTCGTGCGCTGCTTAGGCCGTATCGTGTTCGTGTAGACGTGTACACGAAGATATTTTATTTAGAATTGTTTATGACAAATAATTCTAAATAAAAGTATGTACCATCATACATTTTATGTATGTATGTGACATCATACCTTTTATGTGTAAGCTATTATAGCCAAAATAGTGAGCCATAAATTAATTGCTTTTTTGTTTTCACAATACACATTTTAGAGTATTTAGTTAAGTCTCGTCAAAATGAATACCTTTATCGCTTTTGGTATTTGATGTAGATAAACTTTGTCTTTTACACTTATTAATTTGGACGGATGGTTCAAAAGTTAACACTATAAGAACGGCGGACACCGCGGGTGGTGCGCAGAGCTGTGATGTTTTGCGGCTAATCCACTGAACTGTGTTTGGAGCCTGGGGAAAGACATAGGCAACTTTTCATTAACACTCCACAAGGGCGAAGCCGCGGGCGGAAGCTAGTAAGAAACTTTTAAAAAGTCCGTATTGTAATGTCACGTACCAACATTTTCAACATATTTACTGCATTAAATGTATATTACTGAAACAATTTACTTACTTGTCTTATTTTTGTAATATTTCTTTTCTTAAAGGCTCCCGCAAATAGGCGCGATGCTACAGCGCAACACAAAGTCACCGGTCGTCGCGCGACACGCGGTGTTTACGAGCCTATAATTGCAAAGTATTTTCCACAAATGATAAATTCATTGTTTTTCATGCTGACATTGTAATTGAATTACACAAAGAAAATGCTACCAGTTGATGTTTCAATGAACGCAATACTTCGACTCCTTGAAAAGATACATATTGAATAAAAACAAAAATACATTTTTTCCTGCAAAATTTGACTTTTACGATTACCTACCGACTTATTGCTTGGCGGTGTCTATACAGAACACTTAGTAACTAAGAAGGTAGTAGGTAGGTAACTTATAATATATCGTTGGGTAATACTAACTGTTAAACACATCCCAACGTTCGGAGTCCATGTCGGCAACAAAACCAAATCGTAAATAGTATATCGTAAATAATAAATAATCTCACGGACTTATAATAAGTCCGCAATTAAAGCTAAAGTTCAAAAGAATGGTTAGGGTACTCCATACCAAATAACAAGGCAAATCTAAATCCAAGTTCACAGCAAAATCAAAATATTTTATTTCACATAAACCTACATGGGCACTTATGAAACGTCAGAATCTAGGTGCACGGTTCCAATTGGTCGTTTCCTATGGAGAAGAGCCGGCAAGCAACTCCATGGTTACTCTTTTAAAAAGATTTGTCCTCTATTTTTTTTCAAATTATAGTGTTAATAGGTATGGGAGGACAGTGTAGGCCTGTCAACAAGTACCATATGTTTAAAAAATAGACTATGGTCTATAAATTTACAATCTACAAGGCCTACAACGTTCTAACATTAACAAAATATAAAATAATCTAATAAATTAAAAAATAAAACGAATTTAAACCAAAAGCCAATAATGGAGAGTTGAAATTAAAATTGTAGGTTTATAATGTCAAATAATGATAATATTATGTCAGAGATAAGTAAAGAGTTAATATCTAATAAAAATAAAATTAAATTAAACACCGTTATTTGGGAGCAGTTATTAAAAATTTACATAGTGATGCCGTTTATGAGGTACCAGGGAAGCCACATGTGCAGAAGGAATTATTGCCAAACTTCCTTGTCTTCGACGTAGTCTTTAATCTTATAATATGCTTTTTTGATAACGACACGTTTTATGTGGGTTTTGAACTTTCCATCGCCAAGTTCTGTATCCGACTTTGGCAACTTGCTACAAAAGCGGATACTGTTTATCAGAAATGACTTGCTTGTTTTAGTTAATCTAAATTTGGGTATAACAATTTAATTTTTACTACGTGTATTTCTAATAAGGAAATCACTTCTTATTTTAAAAAGTCCTAAGTTTTTGCGAACATACAAAATACTTTCTAAGATATAAAGAGAAGGCAGAGTCAGTATTTCAATTTCTTTGAATTTGTTTCTAAGAGATTCGTGAGGACCCATTTCATAGATCGCGCGGATTGCCCTCTTTTGTAAAATGAAAATTGCATCTACTTCAGCTGCTGATCCCCACAGCAGAACGCCATAAGACATAATACTGTGGAAATAAGCAAAGTATACTAACCTAGCTGTGGCTGTATCGGTCAACAGCCTTATTTTTCTTACTGCATATGCAGCTGAACTTAATTTACCTGAAATGGCTCTAATGTGAGCGCCCCATTGCAATTTTGAATATAAAGTAATTCCTAGAAATACAGTTTCCGTAATAGCATCTACTTTCTTGCCATCAAGTTTTAAATTTAAACCCGTTTGTTCGCATTGAGTAAAAGATTATTAGCTGCAAACCATTTCGAAAGAACAGCCAGACTATCATTCACATGTAAGACATCTGTATCTTTTCTATCTATTTTAAAAATAAGAGAAGTGTCATCAGCGAATAAAATTATATCTGATAAGTTGGCCATCATGTAATGAAGGTCATTAATATAAGCTAGAAATAAGAAAGGGCCAAGAATTGAACCTTGAGGCACGCCCATCTTAACTAAGGAACCCGAGGACGTCGCCCCGTTAACGTTTACTTTTTGGTGCCTGTTTGATAGATAGGAAAGAACAAGATTAGCGGCTTGTCCACGAATTCCATAGTGGTGTAATTTACAGATGAGTGTATTGCGGTCAACGCAGTCAAACGCTTTTGAGAGGTCACAGAAAATGCCAATTGCATCCTGGGAGAAGTCCCAGGATCCAAAATTGAGATTTCCAAGATTCTACCTCACAGAAATCGAAATAATTTACTCAGTTTTCTGTGGTCGACCTTCAAACTTTTATTATCTTAGTAAACAAGATGAACGAGACAAGTATCGAAAGATTATCGAACCACTTAAAGTAATTTTATTGAAACAAACAAAACTTGTTAATTTTATGTAATATTAATAACATATCAAAAACTGTTAATAGATATTATTTGAAAGTAACATTAAGCTTAATCCGCAGGCGTAGTTGAGATTCGAACTCAGGGCTTGCCATAATCGCTCCTACGAGTACCAAAGCACGGTAACGACTAAGCTAGCATGCCATATGTTAAGTTGGTTGAAATTATGAACTACTATCAATTACAGAAAGAATAGTGTACAAAAAAAATTGAGTGTGTGTGCGTGTCTATAGTAAAGAAACAACTTATAAAAGAAGCTCGTAAGTGAAACCAAAGCGTCAATCTATTGCTTTGTGAGATTGCTTATAGACTTTTGAGCGCTACTGTACTTCTTATCTACGTCCAATGTCCAAATATGTCACCCCACCTAGAGTAAGATAAGATCTTCGATAAATCTTTAACGACTGATCTTCTGATGTTAGTCAATCGCCTAAGCGGAAGCAGCATGTTGCTAAAATCTGCAGGTTTTATGTAAGTTTACTTGTACTGACTGACGGACTGGGCCGAATTGAAATCATCTTTTCTCTATCGTGTTTGTTTTCAGATTATTATTATTCACGTTGTCTGAATGCAAAGCAACGCAAATTGAGCGACATGATGTAAGACCATTCCCTGAGGGTTTTCTCTTTGGAACATCTACTGCAGCATACCAAATCGAGGGAGGTTGGGATGCAGACGGTAAGGATATATTTTACTTAACTGTAATTATGTTCAGAACCATTAGATATTCTGCAATAGTTAACCATACCTAATGCAATTGTTTTCAGGGAAATCCAAAAATATTTGGGATCATATGACTCACACTGATCCTTGTGTGATAGCTGACTGCTCGAATGGAGATGTCGCTTGTGACTCGTATAACAAATACAAAAGAGACGTCGAAATGATGAGGGAATTGGGACTCGATTTCTACAGGTTTTCTTTATCGTGGACTCGCATTCTGCCCAGCAGTTTTCCCGATCAAATAAACGAAGCTGGAGCTCAATATTATAGCAATTTAATAGACGAAATGCTGAAATACAACATTGAGCCAATGATTACGCTATATCACTGGGACTTACCACAAAAACTTCAGGACTTGGGAGGGTGGACCAACCCACAAGTAGTTGACTGGTTCTCGGATTATGCGCGCATTGCCTTTGGATTGTATGGTGACAGAGTAAAGTATTGGATTACAATAAACGAACCAAGGGAGGTCTGCTATCAAGGTTACGGAGCGAATACTAAAGCACCTGGACTCAATATTAAAGGTGTGGCTGACTATTTGTGCGCTAAAAACCTTATCATGGCTCACGCCAAGGCTTACCATATTTATGATCAAGAATTTAGACCGAAATATAATGGTTCTATCTTTATAACCCTAAGTGCACAATTTTATGAACCAGAAACTGACAAAGAAATCGTGGCTGCCGAAGAAGGTAATCAGTTTGAGGTATGCTAACTCTGGATTACAAATAAACATATTTATTTATTTTTACAAATTTAAATAAAAAATATACCTATTACGAGTAGTTAACGGTCACGCTAGGTTACGTAGTACTGTAAAGGTTGTCTGCAAAACTCGACCTTATGTTGCGCAGGCTGCTAGTAAATTAACTCTTGTCATTTTCAAACAGTCAAGCGAGTTTAGAATGAGCTGTCAAATTATTTGAATTAGGTTTTTGTTTGCAAAACCAGAGGCGCTTAAAAAAAGTAACATTCGGAACATTCGCTTAGCGATGACTCTATTATAAAAGCCGAAAAATATGGGATTGACATAGGCTATCGAAATGGCACGTGATCAAATGTCATAGCGTAGTAGCATAGTAAACCGATAGCGATTGTAGAAATAGAATCGCTCAGCCACCCATATTATTATTATACTCTTTGGAACCAGATGAAAACACGAACGCTTAGAATAAACGTAATAATTAATTTATAACTTGTTTTTCCTCTGCTACGTCCCAATCATCATTATAGTACCTACCTTTCTGGATAACTTTGTTTTTGTTTATTTCAGTGGGGCCTTTATGCTCACCCGATATTTTCCGACACCGGAGACTTCCCACCTGTCTTGAAAGAAAAAGTAGCAGCCAAAAGTGCAGAACAGGGTGTCTTCAGATCACGGTTGCCTGAATTCACACCGGAAGAAGTAGAATATGTTAAGGGAACCTCTGATTTCTTTGGTCTAAATCACTATTCGGCTTATTTAGTGTATAGAAATGAATCAGTAGCGGGCCGATATGACATTCCATCATTCTACGACGACCTGGGCAATGTGCACTATCAACCTGGTGACTGGGAACATGGCGCGTCAAGTTTTCTAAAGGTACTTTCTTTTTCGCTTCAGAGTAAAGAAAACCTTTTCACTTACTTAATAGGCTCATTTTCTACAGGTTATCCCATGGGGCTTCTACAAACTGTTGACGAAGATCAGGCAAGATTACAACAACCCTCCGGTGATCATCACCGAGAACGGCTACTCCAACTATGGCGGTTTGGATGACGATGACCGGATCTCTTACTTTCAACGTTACCTGAACGCACTCCTCGACGTGATAGATGAGGGTTCTGACGTTAGAGCTTACACAATATGGAGTCTTATGGATAACTTCGAGTGGATGCAAGGATATACGTGAGTTTTTGTGTTAACAAATCCCCTTGCCATTACTGTAGCCATACTATCAAACCACCCTTCCTTGACAATTCAAAAGTGCCTGTAATGGGTTTATTTGAAATAAATGCTTTGAGTTTGAGTTTGAGTTGAGTTTGACCCATACGAATGCGTCTCTATTTACTACGGTCGAAATTAGTATCGAGGTAAAGGTGTTAGATAACTACACAAAGAAAGTTTCAATTATATGTTTTTTAATTAAGCCCAACGATTTTAATGACCTTGAAACTCTAATTTGTTCTATGACTTGTATTCGTTTTAGTGAGCGGTTCGGTCTGTACGAGGTGGACTACGAGAGTCCTGAACGCACGCGCACTCCGCGTAGGTCAGCATTCGTGTACAAGGAGATTCTGCGCACGCGTACGCTCGACTGGCACTACGAACCCGACACCACCCTCATGACCATTGACGAAGGACACTAACACATGAAAATGCAATCAAATACTGTCAAAAAATTAAAAACGTGTGCAATAATCTAAATATGTAAAATGTAAACCTTTTTGGAACTGCTTTTTAGGGTTATATGCTACCTTAATTTAAGACAGCAATTTAAATTCAGAAATTCCCTTTAGTGACAGACCAGTCATGCGCGGCTGTCTATAGATAATATCTGGCTGTGTATATAGCTATCTAATAAATATAAAAAAGCTAAAGAGTTTGTTTGTTTGTTGTTTGAACGCGTTGTTTGAACTCCGTCGGAATTAAAACAATATTTTTGCATTTGATAGCCTCATTCTTGAGGAAGTCTATAGGCTATTTAACATCACGCTAGGACAATTATGAGCCGACCAAAAAGAAAAAAGTCAGAAGGAACCATAAGTAAGAGCGCGGGCAGGCGATGCGACGCGATGCGATGAGGCAGGGCAAAAAGAAATTTAACGCGGACGAAGTCGCGGGCGGAAGTACTGAACTAAGTAAAACTATTATTGTCCCACTGCAGGGCAAAGGCCTCGTCTCATATAGAGAAGGCATGAGCATTGATCACCACGCTTGCTCAAGACGGGGTGGCGATTTCAGACTTATATTAACCTATATATAAATAACCAATAACACTGGTATTCAGCTGCAGGCGGTTAGACTGGAAGCCTTTTTCTTGTTCTGGGGTGGAAAATCCTCATGTATGTCCCCCGCCTTACCAGGGCGGGGGGTCTGTCAGACTCTCACTGACTAAAAACCACCCCGGTGTTCTCTTCTCACACTTGCACCGGGGATCATGGGAACTTGTGCGCTTTCTACGATCCCCGCTAGTGCCGGCCCGCATGTACGGGCCTCCTCATGTCCGCGGGGGGAGTGCGGTGTCAAACTCCCCCCGTTAACTCTAGTCCAACATTGTTGGGAAAAGGCTAGGCAGATTGATTTACGAATAAGTCCAGGTTTCCTCAAGATGTTAGTTCTGTCCCACATCCATAACGACAAAACCTCTCATGGAATGGTATATATTCAAACGTGACTACAGTCCCATAAATATGAAAAAGTTTTGTGACTGTCTCTCGAATTTATCCTGGTCGGATGTATATTCGGAAGAGGACTTTAACAATGCATTTAGCACCTTTTATGATGCATTTATACTCTTTTTTAATTTATGTTTTCCAGTATATAAACAGAAAATTACAAACAAACAAAGAAAAAACTCTGGTTGGATTACTAAAGGAATAAAAAAATCATGCGCAACAAAGCGAACATTGCGATTTAGGTATTATAAATTCAAAACATCAGGTTATAAAATGAATTACAAAATATACAATAAACAATTTAAAAGGGTTGTCTTTGCAGCGCAAAAGCATTACAATGTAAAATATATTAAAAAATCAAAGAACGTCTGTAAAGCATCCTGGACATTAATAAAACAAAATACAATGACAAATTCAAATATTGATAAAAAATTGATTACAAAAATAAATTTTAATAATATGATTTTTACGAATACTAATGACATTTCAAACGCATTTAATAATTATTTTATCGATATGACCGCCGCTAAAAAGGAAACGGCACCTACGATGAGACATCGTCATTTAATATCGCCACTTAACGCCAGTTTCTTCATTTATCCAGTTAGTGATGAGGAAACATTTAAAACTATTCACTCATTAAACAATACTTCGTCTGTGGGATATGATGAGATCCCGACACATATATTAAAGCACACTGCAACATTGATTACACCAATACTAACGTACCTTATTAATATGTCATTCTCTCAGGGCACCTTCCCGGATAAATTGAAAACCTCCGTCATTAAACCGATTTTTAAGAAAGGTGACGTAACGGCTATAAATAATTATAGGCCAATCGCCCTAATACCAGTTTTATCTAAGGTATTTGAGAAGATAATGCATTCTCGCATGACTCAATTCTTGACTAAACATAAAATACTAAAAACCGAACAAAATGGATTCCAAAAAGGCAAATCGACAACTTTAGCAGCTTTTAAATTACTTTCAAAAATAACTGAAAATGTTGATAAACATACACGTACCTCCGCTGTGTTTTTCGATATGAGCAAAGCATTCGACTTTGTTGACCACAATATTCTGCTGACTAAATGTGAAATGTACGGTTTTCGAGGCTTGGCATTGGAGTGGCTACAAAGTTATCTTTCAAATAGGACTCAATATACAGCGATTACTCAAATAAATTCAAATAAAGAAGAAATATTATGCAAGTCTAATATAAGAAGCAACAATGCAGGAGTGCCACAAGGTAGTGTAACAGGGTCGTTATTCTTTCTGTTATATATTAACGACCTACCAAATGTTACTAAACATTTCTACTCGCTGTTTGCGGATGATATTGCGGTGGTTATCACGGAGAATAAAATGTTTAATTATAATAATGAGATTAATGACACGGTTAATGCTATTATAATGTGGCTCAGTAATAATAATTTAGAAGTAAACATTGACAAAACCTCCTTCGTTCAATTCCACAATAGAAAATCAAATTCTGACCTTATGATCACTTATTCGGATCAAAGAATTAACGAAGCGCACGAGGCAATTTTTCTTGGCATAACACTAGACAGTGGTTGCACTTGGAAACCGCACTGCCTAAAAGTCACAAATAAGATAAATCGTTTCGCTTTTGCCCTGTGGAGACTTTGTAAAATAGCCAACCGCAAGACAGCTCTCTTAGCGTATCATGGTTACGTAGCTTCTATCATTCGATACGGCATTGTGTTATGGGGGAATTCTGTTCATGTGAGTAGGGTATTTATAGCCCAAAAACAGTGTATCCGTGCTCTTTGCGATGTGCCACCATTGACCTCATGTAAACCTCTATTTAAAGATTTAAAAATATTAACTGTTCCTGGTATGTACATATTTGAATGCTGTAAATTTGTTAAAATGCACTCCGACTTATTTCAACGTCTGGGAGACACTGTTACGTTTAAGACAAGATATCCTGATCGATTAATTATACCACCAATGAAAAGCCATCTATATCACAGAAGTTGCTTTCCAATGGTTATAAGGATATTTAATAAACTACCAAAATCTTATAGGGAATTGCCAATCAATCGTTTTAAAACAGCGTTTTTCAAATGGCTTATAGAAAAATCATTTTATTCTGTAAATGAGTATTTGAACTTTAAAGATTCACGCTGACATATATTATATGATAACTGGACAAATAGGTAATTGACATTAAATCTAGTTTTTAATCATCTCCATGAATGTACGATTTTTTATTAGATTCATTTAATAATTAATATAACATAAATTTTGCATGCTAGTTTTAGCGAATTGTTTAGAAATTGTAAAAAAATCTGACCATCTTTAATGTACTACAATTCTTGCGAATAAATTTCATTTCATTTCATTTCATTTCAAGATACACTTTGAAAGTACATTAATTGAACAAATCACATTGGTACTTACCAGGACTTGAACCAACAACCCCGTTAACCTTAACTTAACTGGGCCATCATGACACGTAATTAACAAAAACAAATAAAGAAACTTAACTAGTTTATTTCAGAAATTATTCACTTTTATGTACAAGCCACTGATAAAGTAAGAACGGGTCATAGATTGAATGATCATCAGTAAATAGGCAGATAACATATACTTTTTATTAGAAGGTAACGAAGGTACGAGTATTTTCTTAAACACAGAATCAACCGATAATCCAACAAAAACAATGTACATATGTTTCGAACAACTTTTCTGTGCAACGGCCTTTTTTCGAAATAACATTTTGAATGGGACATATGATCGATTTTTGTTTAACTTTTTGATATTCGTTTACAACCAGCGCCACCAACAATTGCACATAAAGGTTGGTCGTGCTTTAATTGGATTTAGCAATTTTTTATGAACTGTCAAAACAATATGTTTGTTTTAACAGTTCAACAAAAATTACGATGGAAATAAACAAAAACCCCTAAAGTATACACAAAAAGTACGGTGATAACTGATACCTAACTTATCTTGCGAATTTCGTTAAAATTCTATTCAACTTATCTGACCTATCCGAAGTATATGAAACCGACCCTTAGTTACAGATAGGGTTCTTAATTTCACAAATACGTACTTAGCTACAAAAACGATTGAAACATACTCTGTAGTACTCTGTAGCAGAACTAAAACATTGAATCACGTAAAGCATTGATCATCTCTCCATTGACGTCAATAGAACGGTCTTGGGTAAATATATCCAAACATGTAAAAATTATTCACGTCACAATAAATCGCATAACAAAAATGGTAATAGGTACGAGTACAAGCATGGTGTACGTAGAAAGTATTTTAGTAACCCAGTTTTGTTTACTGCTAACCGTATTCCTCCAACGATCCGTTAGTCGTTTTGTAGAACAAAACAATTATTAGTACCTATATCATTTTTGTACAGAAAAAATAAGCAGGACATATTGGAATGAATTTGTTAAAGCAAAAATAGTTACAAAATTAACATGCAGTTCACAACTTCACAGGCGAAAAAAAAACAAATAACACTCGAAAACAATCTTTTTTTTTTTTTTTTGGTATGGCATCTCGTAGTTGACCTTGAGAGGTCGTGACTACTTAACCGGACTATCCTGTGGCTGCCTTAAGCGGACTCAAAGCCTCCAGCCAGGGGCGTAAAACTACTTACATTACGGTACGGACCTCGGCTTAGGGCGTCGCTGACGGGAGGACAGCAAGATGGGACAGGCTGGATCAAGTTTTGTTGATTATTATTATTCGGGGAATTTAAAGCTACAGGCTCAGCTACGGCGCGGGCTGGCACTTCGTCGAGCAAGGGTCGGGGGGGACAATTACGTCGGGATCTTCACGAGGAACCTCGGCGGCGAGGTCGGAATGTCGGTCTGTGTTTGTGCACTGTACTGGTGGCCCTACTGCTCTCCTGAATGAGAGTTATGTGGTCATCGGGATCGGTGAGGACGAAAACAATATTTATTTTTATTTTACAGATATTCATATGGCCAGTTCGTAATTCACCTAATGAGACCACAACCATATAATTCAACCTTTTTTTCGCGTTGAACAATGAATACTGAAATGCCTTAAACAGACCGTTCAGTTATTCCATCTTTTGAGTTTGCATCACTGTCAAAATCACAGTCACCTTTATGGCCGTTGAAAAAGGTTGCTGTTGGGTTGCTACCATTGACAAGTCGGTCATATACTATCTTTTTCATCGTTACAATATGGTTGCTATTGGGTTGCTGCTGTCAGAGGTAACTGTGAATGGACTGTAGTAGTTATTTAAAAATTTACTGACAGACAGAGATGTATAGTTTTATAAATATTTTGAGACGGGGCAGTAAGGGTAGGTAGGACTAGTCCGTTTATATCTGAGCATGTTCATGAATCAAAAATATATAGGCCGCGGTAAGTTTTATAAAACTGTAAACAGATTTGCCTTACAAAAAATTGTAAGCAATCTGTGACATCATAAATATGTAACTACATTTTGTTAATAATATTGCTACAGACAAAGGCTCAAAAAATTGTGCGATTTCCCCTGCTCATATTATTTAGAGAAAAGTTAGCTTCACAAATACGATCGATGCAATTTTTTTAGGAAAAATATCTTGACCAATTCACATGTCTCGAACTGTTGTCTTAAATTCTTTGAATAATCTCTTTACAGAATTCAATTCAATTTAAGATCGTTCCATATATCACAGGCACTTGCCCTCGATCCAGTATTAGGCTGTTTTAGTTTGTTAATTTGAAGCTGCATTCAACATAATTTACCAGTGGTATAGTGTTTCAAAATCGTTTCACATCCAAACGTGCAAACATTTAGAGACCAAATCCAAACAGACTGTTTTTTTTTTATGAGTGCACATTCTTTTAGATATTTCGTGTATGCAGTGGGCGACTCAGGTAGTGGACCCTTGGGCGCCAGATGGTGTCGGGATATTTTAAACAATGAAAACTTCAACTAATGTGCGTGTTAACTGTGTATTTTGTTATACATCGAAATTAACATGAAACTTGTGTGATACTTATTATTTTAAATATAAAACTAATACTTTAACAAAATGGGGTGCTCACAAGGCGCAAGAGTGCGTACGCACGCTGAGCGCGTGCGTTTTGTCAGGTGTCTATGGCTGAACCACTGCAAATTCGTGGAATTGATATGTGAGGCGGGCCCTTTATCCTTATCCGGCGGCAACATTTGCCATTAGAACGATAGCTGAGGACACGAAATACTTCGAAAGGGAATCAATTTTTGGATGGGCTCGGCAAAAGAGGCAAGAGATTTACAAAGACCGGAAACGGCTAGTAGCGAGACCTCAGACGAAGACATTGAAAAGTAAAAACAGCAACAGTTATCACAGCAGAACAAGGACATGGATGATGGAAAAAGCCGAGAAAAGATTCACCAAGGAAGCTCGACCTGAATCAACTCGGCTGCAACGTCAATAAAAGATGCCCTCCCATAGATAAATACCACCCGTCTCTCCACTATTCCAATGCTAATTTAAGGGTGCACTACTCGATTGGCTCTTCTCCTTCCTATCCTTAGGGCACGTCCTCCCTACCATTAAAGCGCCCCCGGTCTATTCCTTGATATGCAATGGTCAATGTAGCACCATGAAGCATGAGGCTTCAGGGGCTAGTGCAAATCTTGGGGTTCATTCGATTAATCGAGTCTGGTCAAACCACGCTGGGGTCGGTGCATTTCATTCATTAATTCATTAATTATTTTAAATGTCAGGTTTTCAGAAGAACAAAAAACATATTATAAATACTAATGTACAAGTAAATGTTATTCTTATTTTTTTAAAGTTTTAAACAAATAGGTAGGTATAGGTCTGAGTTGACCCTACGATTTCCCTATGCGTTGACCTTAAGATTTCCTAAAACTTAATTAATCAAATAATACAGCTCTCTCAGATTGATACAGTCCTGTAACAAACGGCAACATTGCAGTATTACTCGTACTTCTGCTCCGGCAAGTAAAAATAAATTTAATGGATGGGTAATGATGGCCATTTAGTTAAATATACAAAGCTGTATAGATATTTCCGAATTCTAGGTTGCACCAATTACATTGAAATCTCCAGTATTTCGATATTTATGATCAGAAGAGTAGTCAGACATTTTTGACTGCTACTACCGTAACATACTTACGAACAGTTTGTATAACAACATTCTATTGATGTCTACGTTTGTATATAACTATATATGATAATTTTAACGCTTACAATATTTTGAAACATTGTCCCTGCCAATATATTAGTGAACTCGACTGTACCTTAATCGTTGTAGCTACGGGACGTTTTCCCGTAACTACAACGATTCAGGTCTTAGGAGACTATCCATAACTATTTAAGAAATTTAGATCAGCATTGACAGATAAAAAAATGTGTCTAAAAAAAAACATCCTGTTTATTAATAAAAATTAGACTGTATGGGTTTTTATTGGCAGGAAAAATTGGAAAAGTTTCCCGGAAATATTTCAAATTCAGGAAAATCGAAACGTTTTATTTAATATGGGACTGTTTTGTATACTTTTGTTTGGACAGGAAAACGTCTGTCGGTTCAGCTAGTTTTTAATAAAGAAAATGTAAATATCCCTAGCAGCAATACTACTAAACTGGTTCAACTTAACGGTTTTATTGTCACGTTATTTTTTCTGATTTACCTCACTATATGTACTTACCTACCCGGTTTATACAATATCTCACGCTTAGCTTCGGTTTTCTTCAACGGTTACGTACATGAATAGATAAAGAAGTAGGTAGGTACTTTGGTTAATAAGAAAACATGTGACGAGCAAAACAGTCGCTATCGAAGTTTATTTTTATTTTTTATTCTTACACATTGTAGCGAAATCAAAAATAGAGAGGCTTTGCCACTTTATACGTATAATTTTGAAATAAAATAAAACACCGAAAATATAAAATTCAAATATAAAGTTCATGAATAGATAAGAAGTAGGTGGGTAATTTAGTTAATAAGAAAACATGTGACGAGCAAAACAAGCTTTTCAATGTTCTACATTATGTCGTTTATTTTTATTTTTTATTCTTACACATTGTAGCGAAATCAAAAATAGAGAGGTTTTGCCATATTATACGTATAATTTTGAAATAAAATAAAACACCGAAAATATAAAAGGTAAAAAGTGAAAAAGATTTTTTACAGAAAAACCAAAACAGTAAAATTGAAGTTAAGAACAATCTTTTAAAGAGTGGATAAACCAAGTAAAACTAAGTGGGAGATTGTTTTTAACGCAAGTTATTTTGATAGATAAAGTTATTAAAATAAACCAATTACTTTACGGTATGACTCACTTAATTAAACCGTGGATGCATAGTAAAATTTAAGAACGAAATTAATTATTGATCATATGATACAATAAAAATAAGGTAGATTTTGAGAAAACGAGAATTCGGTGTTGTCGAATCCGGTGTTGTCGGCGCCGTGCGCGCGACAAGTAGGGCTTGTAGGTTGGTTCCTGCAGTCTAAGCCTAAGCCAAGAGAGACCAACGCTGCTAAAATGGCTTTGGAATGGGTCACGACCTGTCTGCTGCGGCTTGTATTAAACAGTCGTCTTTAATCTATAAATAAAATATTACATAGACAATCAGACCAAACATACTAGCAGGATCTTTGATAGAGCTAGCAAAAATCTTTAAAGGGATTACACGAAACAAGAATGAGGAAATCGACAAAATACTTAGCAATCTTCGAAAACGATATCAAAATATTCACAGTATTACAGTGATAGAGGATAGCAGTGCAAAAAATATAAACGGTTTGCTTTAAATACAATAAAATAAAATATCCATCATTGATGCAAGGAATTTCTGCAGTGAGACAAAATCAAATATTAAAACACAGAAAAAAAAATCTGCCAATCTACCCTAACAGGTAGCAATATAAATATATAAGGTTTGAATGTAGGAGTTATTGCTACAACATGCAGATTTTACTTTAATTCATGAAGATGCTACACCCTTTCAACAGAGTCCATATTCAGGCTTAAAAGGATGCTTGCAAGTCAAGATGGAAACTCAGAAGACATTTTATCAATAACTATAATTATTCAATGACTGCTTAACTCAGTACCTACCTAAGTGGGACTTCAATTACTTCCTAACCAAAATCTTCTAGTATCTTCCTCATATTATGACATCGTTGACTTCAAAACTAACTACCCACTTACTGTGTAAAAACTTTTTGTTGGTTTCGCACAGAAAATCGGAAAAAGGCAATCGACAAGAGACGGATCAATAATTCATATCATTATTAATTCCGATAAGAGAAACCAATCACGCTTAATATTTAATTAAATATTAATATTAATAGGCTTGCTAATTACCACCAGAAGTTTATTTCAGCAAAATGCGTACTTAGGTAGTTGGATTAGTTAGTTATATGTGGCGAGAAAGGGCCTCTAACGTGATTGTGACTTCAAAGCCGACGACCGTCGGTAATTTAATAAAATTCGGAGAGGCCTATTCCGCTTGACTCAATTTACTATGCGATTTCTCAACGTTACTTCCGCCGAGATCAGTTCGAGAAATACATACTTTTAAGATATTTTTTGTTGTATGGTGCGTTCTTTGCATTTAAAAAAACATGTATTACAGTCGTTATAGAGACTCCATTCGTATGGCCGAATAAAAATTGAATAGAAAAAGAGGCTTTGGCGCACTAAGTTGTACAAAAAGAACGAAACACCATGTTAACAAGACTGAACTGCGAAGCGACGTTAATTAACAAGCCAGTGTTGCCAGTGTTGGCTGTCTACGCCACCTTTGCAATTCAGCCACTTAACCTGACAACTGCACACTTCAGCTCCCTGCAATCGTTATGTCCGTGCAAAAATAAAACTTCTAGTGTGCGAACTTTTATCTCTCATATTAACCATTAATTCCTGTTAAGATCATCTCATTCGTTTTTGTATCACTCAACAAACTATTTAATGAAACTTAAGTACTTTTTTTTACCCGTACAGTGGGTGTGTTCGGAAATAGTGTTTTTGTTTTTACAAAGTTTTCACATCGACCCTGATTCGAAGAATAACGAAGTTAATAGACGATAACCAACCAGGCGAACAGGCCGGTTTCCTTAGAAACTACTCAACAGTTGATCATATCCACACTCTGAAGCAAATTATTGAAAAATAAGATATAGAGTACGACTTACGTTTATTTAATGCCTTTAAACACTACTCAAAGGCATTACATTCTATATCACACTACTTTATATGGCAGTCACTGACAGAGCAAGGAATCAACACTGAATACTCGTATATAGGGCTCATTATAAAAAAAAAACATGAATAGCACAGCACGAGTGAAAATCGAAGGAGTATGCCCATCACTCTCCCCAAAGCTTTATACCGCGGTTTTGGAAAATGTCTTCAGAAAATTAAACTGGACAAAATGGGAGTACAGATATATGGAAGTACTTGACACGCCTTAGATTTGCGGATGATATTGTTTTACTGTCGCAACAACGAGCGGAACTACAAACTATGCTATAGTCGCTCAACACACATAGCAAGAGTATTGGGCGTAAGATCAATCGAGATAAAACCAAAGTAATGACTAATAAAATAAAGAGTTCCTATGACTGTCAACTCATTACCGCTACAATATGTGGAGGACCTATCTCGGCCATGTCATATAATTTAAGGCATGTAGTGAAAAGGAAATACTTAAACACAAGAAATAAAGAACACATGGAGTAAATACTGGGCCATGAAGGATTTTTTTATAGTTCGTTTCCACCTTGTCTGAAATCATAAGCGAATGCCTAACCTATGCGTGCCAAACTTGGGCATTAACTAAAATTCATCAACACAAGATGAGAACGTGCCAAAGAGGGCTTGAACGTAGTTTTATGAATATAAACCTAAGAGAACTTTATGAACAGAAAACCACGTTGGTTAGAATTGAAATTGTCACGCCATATTCAAAGGCTGGAAGCACATAGATGGACCCAGGTCGTGACAAACTCGACCCCCAGAAATAAGAACAGTAAGAGAGGCAGACCTTTCAAAAGGATGACGAAATTGTGGCAATAACTGGCAAATTTTGGGCAAGAACAGCCAGACTACTTGACGAATGGAAACATTTGGAGGAGTCTTTTACCGCCTCAGGCGGTTCTTACACAGAAGAAACATAAACATTGAAGATACTACACTAAAAAATATAAAGTTAAGATTTTTATTTCATTATTAACACAATAACATACACAAAAATATTTTACTTATACTCTAAACGTACAAATGTCATAGTTGTAACTGTAAGAAATTAAAAAAAAACCTTACAATAAAAAAAACTTCATCTAAAGAGAGACAATAAGGTCATAAAAAGGTGCAGTGATAAGTTATATTAGGCAAACCTTGAACCTTTCCCAACATAGGTATTGTTATCTAGGCACTAAACCTACTCTAAATATGTAAATATTTACATCGTGATAAGATATTGGTTTAATGGAAAGGTAACTAACTAAGCGAGTTGGTCAAGCCATCAATAGCCAATTAATACCACACATGACTAGGCTAATTGGGTCACTGTTGAACCATTAGTAGAAAATTACATACCAACGAGGCAGGACTATAATTATAGACTTTCTATTAATGGTAAACTTGTTAACGACTGAATTGAGTGGAATATGTTTCCAGGTTGGTTATGAATAAGAGTAGGGCAAGACAAAAGAAACGATAGATGGACCTTGTGAAAAATGATAATTATGGCTGGAAAGGGGAAAGGGTGGTGAGAAGTATGGAAGAAAATACATGTTGTGCCTCAAGCGCGGATCCCCGTTGTGGACATGGTGGGCATGCCCACAACCATAAATGAGGTCGATAGGCTGAATGATATATACAGGACACACTCACATTTTGAGTGAGCATATTTAACCTTATCAAAGAACACTGGCCAAAGTGGACTAAAGCAATATGGTTTTGATATATTTTTGAACATATTTTTTTCTCAAAATTCATATTTTGATGCCCCTTCGCACAAGGGTTTAGGTAAAGTATCCCTACACATATCGAAACTATATCGCTTTTAGTCTACAGATCACGTCTTTGTTAACGCCTCTTTTGTAGGAATGCAATGTATCGATCGTGAGCGACTCCTAATCTAACCAACGTGACCTCAACCTTTTTTGAGGGCAGGATCCGCTCCCGGTGCCGACCCCAAATAAATTTGGATGAGGCCAGGAGAATAATGATGATGCTATGTCGAAGTTGAATCGTAGAATCCACCTTATTATTGACCTGTCTCATGTCTAGTAGCAGTAACTTGTAGACTCAAAAGAGTCTACATAATGTTTGTCCATGGAAGAAATAGGTATTTACATACATTTCATGAAAGATAGTCATCACCATGTCGTTCAATGCACGTTTGACAGCTAGATTGCCGCAATGGGCGAGCGATTGGCATCTGCGCTTTAAGTCGCATGTTTTATTTTCACACGGAGCCAATATTTGTATTGCCTTGGCTCTCTGGATGGTTGTGAAACTCGGTTAATCACAGTCTTGATTTGTCGGCATGAGAAGACCGCTGAGAATTATTTTAAGGTAGATGAAGAGGGCCTTTGTACACACACGTTTTTCATGCCGTGAAAAACTACTGTTTATTCGCCGTTTGTAGGCATGGTCGTCAGTGTTATATGGATCACTATGGAAGCTTGTTGACGGACACATTTTTTCTACGATGCGGTATATACGCCGTGTGTAGGCACGGGTCGTCAGTGTTGTATAGATCGCCACGGAAGCTTGTTGACAGACACGTTTTTTTCAAACTGTGCAGTGTATAGAGGGCCTATCGGATGTTGGGATATACGTTAGCAGTTACTAAACTGCTTATTTTTTCTAAATCTGAGGGTGAACTAGACAAATATCTTACTGCATGCAATGACCACTGGCCCGTTAATATAATCTCCATTGAAATATAGTGAAAAGAAATAAGCGGAGTCATAATCGTCTGTTTTACCTCCCAGTATCGAGATCTATTTTAAACTTTTAGATTTATAGTAGTTCACATTTTTCAGTTTCAGCCACTTCGGCCCAAAAAACTGTGGTCTACAAATAGGACAAACAAAGCTCCTCCGCGCACACGCACCCCACGCAATCAGCGTTCATGAACAAGCAGATAATCCTCACGCGATCGCTCGACTTTGATTGCGAGACTGATATGACCATCCACGGAGGACACTGAAATGTGGAACACCGCTGCTTGAATATGGATCGTGTTCAATAAAACGTTTAAAACTAATTATGACTAGTAATTAGTTACTTTGTATAAACACTTTTGTAGGACCCTGGGGCATGTTTACTAAAAGGTTTGCCAGTGAAGCGGGACTTTTATGGAAATTAGTTTACCAGCCAAACAACAGACACGGTATCGAAACCGATGCATGCGGTAACTTGATAAAGAAGTTTCGTAATGGTCCCTTGGGACCGGACTAAGGACGAAAGCCACATTAACCGCCGCTTTAATTGTCGCTGTTTTTGATATTTTTGATTTATTTCCGTTAAAAACAGCCTAAGTTTAAAACAACCTATTGGCTCCAAAAAATGTGCCACTTGTAAAGAAAATCAGAGAAAGATTATATATGGCAACGTAACATCGAATAATTATAACTATAAACAAAATTAAGAAAACCGAAGAGTTTAATTATAGTTTAACTTCAAATTCTGTTTTTGATTAATCATACGATAAACAATAGAAAAACTATTATCAAAAACGGGTCGGTCATCATCATCATCGAGATAACTTAAAAATTGATCGTAGAGGTTCGTAGACCATTCGTAGTAAATGTCGTAGCTCGTAGCATTCACTTGGCTACCCACTAGGAAGAAAAACTTGTTTCCAAAAACGAAAACAAGAAATATTGTAAATGGGAAAACCGACGCAGCTAAGTGACTGAAAACCTCTTAAATTTAAAATTTTGTGTGATCACATGGATCAGCGCTATTCTTTTACAGGTGCCGAAAAAAAAGAATCAAAGAGTAGTAGGTTATTAAAGCATCTCCCGCCTCTTCCTTTATTACAGGCAGTTAAGGCTTTATAAACATAGATCAGTTTATATAATTCCGTAATGGATTTGACATTCATGAATTATTGAAAGTTTATAATCACAGAAATCTCTAAAAACGAAACACGAAAATACTGCCGAAGCGAATGCATATACCTATCACCTTATACTTATAAAACAACTCTATAAAAAACTATATAAAAACAAGGGTATCAAAACTTAGGTAGTAAAACTATAAACAATTCCAGGAATATGAGGCGAAGTTTAGAAATCCCGCCTCACCTTTTACGAGAACGAGCTCCTGTCTCGGGAAACAGAGGAAATGTGGCAAATACGGAAATCATCCTATTCGCATTTGTCCCGGTAGCAATGAACCGAGGGGTGGGTACGAAATATTGCTGTGCATATTTTACAGTTTTCATAAATGTAATAATAGCAGGGGCAATAAGGGCAGGTAAGTAAGTACCTTAATTGTTGTTGAAACAAGAAAATGCTCTTAGGAGATATAATTTAGTAATATATTATTAATTTTTGTAATCACCAGGTCGGCAGAGTGAATGCTATACATGATGGGTCATGAATTAGTAAATAACCAGATTAAATTTAAAGACCGTAAGGATATTGTGAGCCTCTCTGTTGGGCGGACAATTGAAATAGCCTGTATAGAATTGGAGCAGTTGCGCATGTTAAGTGTCTACAGACCTCCTTCAGGATTGTATGATTGTTTTGAAAAGGTTTTTGAAGCCCTCTAGAATAACTCCAACTAGTGCCACATGCCTAGATAACATTTATACAGAAGTTATACCAATATACAAAAAATAAAGTTATAGACTCAGATCATTGCGGACACTTGATCACTATTTCAAATATAAACAAATAAAGTTACTTAAAAAAGGTCACTGTTAATCCAAAAACTACTAAACGCTTGGAAACATTTAAAACTTAACTTTTGAGAAATTTACCACTTTTTGTAATATGTATTGCACACAATTTGATAAAACTTTCATTACAAAGACATTCTCGGTTAATAGTAACGCTTCCTTCAGTAATTGGGCCACCGTTGGTATACATAAAGTTGGTATACACCCGTGTTCCTTCAATTGCCTGCGCCAGGGCCATGGGTACTCTTTCGAATTACCCGCGAACCTTTTTTTTTTGGGTGGGAAATCATCAAATGACTGCTCCCGCTCTGGGTGGAGCGGGAGGGCGTGTCAGACTTTTACTGACTAAAACCCACCCGTGTTCCTTCAGTTGCCTGTGCCAGGGCCACGGTTATCTCTATCGAATTACCCGCGACCCTGAGGCGTCGGCCCTAACGGACCCCGTCATTTTGTGCTGACATCTCTTTGAGGCGCGCGTGGAACACGACGCGCCGTCGACCCGGGCCTGGTCCCTACCGGACGGCGGACTACCCATTGCTCGCCGTCCGCAAGCCCGCGCCTACGGTGGCCGGGAATCTGCAGGCGACTCCTGACGCCCAAGGCGTCTCCTGCGGCGACTAGGGGCGTGAGGGCGCAAGGCTTTCTCCCTCACGCGCTCCGCCTCCTACTTCGCGAGCATTACTGCTTCGCAGAACGAGGTGATGGCTTTCCATTCCCTCTCGCTCCGTACCATGGCCTGGACCAGAGCCGGACGCGAGAGATCGCCGCCGCCGATCGCCTCCGCGAGGACACTGCGGTCCTCCGCCCAAGCTGGGCAGACCTCCACCGTATGCTCCACCGTGTCCTCCGGGCGATCCACACAATGGTGACACCCGGGCGTTTCCTCCCGCCTTATACGAAACACGAACCTTCCGAAACATCCGTGTCCGGTGAGGACCTGTGTCAGGCGGAAGGTGAGACCGCCGCTATTGTGGCGTGCCCAGCACTGGGCTGCGACAATCGCACCCTCCATGACGCCATGAGATCCCGCCGGAGCTCTGTCCGCTGTACCGTGATTTCTCGCGGCAGCGGAGTTACACCCCGGCATTTTGCCTCCTCGCGCCACTCCCATACGTGCGCGAGGGCTTTTGCCTCCAGATCCCATGGCGGCAATCCGGCAAGGAGGCTCGCCGCCTCGCAGGAGACCGTGCGGTATCCCCGGACCAGCCGGATGGCCATGACATTACCCGCGACCCTGAGGCGTGTAAAAACATTGCTGAATTTAATTTATATGTTAGAAATTATTTTAAAAAGTTGGTTGCAAATCCAAGTAACGCGACTTGAGTTCAATATTAAATAGTAGTAATGTAATTTAAATGTCATGGAATATCGTTAATAGCGAAACGGGAAGGTCACGCAACCGAAGTAGTGACTACAGCCTTGCTACTTATGGCAATATAATTCAATCAGATTCTCAAGTCGCCGCGACCTTCGAAAATTTCTTTGCAGAGCTCTGTGGATGTGGCTAAGTCTATTATAAATATTGTAGCACCTACTTTAGCTGTTATTTTTAATAATTGTATTGACCGTCGTGAGTATACAGTAAAATATGTAATTAAATCGGGTAGAACATCAGACCTTTAGTAATTTTTTTGAAAAACGTTAAGATCAAATGCAAAGATTTTTTGATAAACACAAATTACTGCATAAGAAGGTTTTACACGGGGTTTTACTTTTAGGACACTTTATAATGCATGGGAGGACAAATGCTATGCTTTGGGCATCTTTTGCGATTTGTCCAAGGCATTTGATTGTTTTCTTCATGAAACTTTAATCAGGAAACGCGCACCACTACGGAATCCGTAACGCCTCTCTGGATCTTCTTACTTCTTACTTAAGTGATAGGATTCAGAGAGTTGATGTTAACGACAAAATATCACGTGGATCTGTAGTAAGAATGGGGGTCCCCCAGGGTAAAATTCTTGGCCCGTTTTTGTTTCTTATTTATATTAATTAGGATAATCATGATATAGTGTTGTTTGCAGACGACACTTCACTTTTATTTAAACTCAAACGTCAGCAGCTGGTTACTGACAGTGTAAATAGCGTCCTCGCTAAAGTAGTTAACTGATTTAATGTTAATAACCTACTTCTTAACGAGAAATAACTAAATGTATTAAATTTACGATACCTCATGTAGGTTTCCCTGTTTATCCAGGTTATGTATAAAACATGCGAACGGACTACAGACTGAATAAAAAAATATGTTTAAATACAATAGTAAAATTTTAGAAAACTAACTTTTGCAAATGTTAAAATTTTATATTTTAGGGTAAAAAAAAATGTTTTATTAATAAGAGAAAAAAAAAAGGTTGAAAATTAAGAGATTAGTGGCTTCATTTGCCTTCGATGATGGTTTTCGTTACTTGTTTTTTGAATGCTGGTTTATTACAGTTAAATATATCCACTTGAAATAAATATGTGTTATAAATTCGAGCAATACGGGTCAATACACAATTTTTTGCGTAATTTGTCGAGTGCCGCGGCACGTGTAACATTGTCGTGTGACGGGTGCGCCGCGCCGTAGGGCCCGTAGGGGAGCGTTAAAAGTTACTTGTGCGACCAACTCCGGGCAATCGAGGCGTCCATTAAGTATGTCGAATAACAAACAATATCCATAACTATGCGCCTTTCATCGAGTGTTAGCAGACCATGTGTTCGACAACTTTTCTCATAGGTCATCGGAGGTTTACGGAGGCGATAGTTAAGGTGGTTGATAAATTTTCTTTGAACCCGTTCTAGCTGGTTCTTATAAATAATTGTAATGAGGGGACCAGATTGGGCACGCATATTCTAAGACGCTGCGCACATATGCAAAATACACCGATTTAATAGCCTCGATGTTTTTAAACACCTTACATGACCTAATAACAAAGCCTAAGTTCTTGTAAGAATGTGATCTGAGAATGTTAATTTGTCGTCAAACATAACTCCCAAATCCCGAACTATTTTGACTATATTAATTGAAATTCCATTGAAGTTGTATGAGTAAACAACAGGTTTTTTTTTACGTGTAAAACTAATACTTTGACACTTTTTGACGTTTACCGTTATCTTGTTTTTTATGTAATAATTTTGTTAGTTATTAAGGTCCTCTTGAAGAGCCTTACAGTCATCGAGTGATCTTATTTTGTAATTTTTTTTTTGTCATCATCGTACATTAAGTGTTCAGAGTATTTAAAAGAATCGGTGATATCAAATAAATATGCGTTGTAAAATAGAGGCCCCAAATGGGAACCCTGCGGAACAGCGCTAGGGATTTCAATAAAGTTAGAACGGTATCCTCCTATTACTACAGCTTGTGATCTTTTAAATAAATATGATTTGACCCATCGTAAAAGATCTCCGCGTATACCCAATCTGTATATAGCTTTATGAGCAGGATCACATGATCGACGCGGTCAAATGCTTTTTCAAAATCCGTGTAGATCACGTCAACCTACCCGCCGCCATCTGTATTCTCAAGGCGAAAATTTGAAAAGCTAGCCAAATTCGATACAGTCGAGCGTTTTTTCAAGAAGCCGTGCTGTTTGTAGGAAATGCCCCTGAGTATGTATGGATAGACAGCATTGTAAACTAGTTTTTCAAATACTTAGCCTATTGTATTGAGTATAGAAATTCCCCTATAATTTCCTATAATTATTCGCGAACCCTTTTTATGTATTGGAACAATAAATGCTTTCTTCCATAAATTAGGGAAAGTGCCTTCTTTTAAAGAGAGATTAAAAATAAAACTAATTGGAAAAGCTAGAGACTTTGCGCAATTCTTCCAAAATACCGGAGGCATTCCGTCGCAACCAGGACGCTTTTCGACGCTTAAAGCATTCAATGACTTCTCCACGGTTAACGACGTAAATTGTAAATTTGATATAATGTCAGTACAATGATCTTTTTCTTCCTCGTCCAATGATCCAACAAGGCCATAGTCAGAAGGTTCACCAAAAACGTCGTGGAAAAAGTCATTGAAAGCCTCGCAAATTTCCTGCCCTTCCGAATATGTTACGTTGTTGTGCGATAACATTTTAGGATAATTCGAACCTCCACGCATAGTCTTTATATAGGGCCAAAACTTTTTTGGATAATTTTTCAGACTGCGTTCCGTTTTCTGCAAGTGTTTATTATATCAAATCTCCTGGACTTGCCGCTGTCTCTCCCGTAACATTGCGAATTCGTCGTAATCGAGCAAGTTTCCAAAACGTTTCCAACGCGAATGTGCCTTACTTTTTTCTTTTATTATTTTTTATCAGTGTGCCACTATACTAAACTGGATATTTACGTACGCCTGACCGTCGGTTAATCGGCACATACCTATCAATTGGATTTGGATCGTTTCGTAGAAGGTGCGAACGGCATCATTTGTAGAAGCAATGTCTAAAACTGAGTGCCAGTCAATTTCAGCAAAGTAATTATTTAACATACTGAAATCAGTTTTGCGGTAATTATGTCTAGGCGTAGACAACTCACGAAGCGGGGAAACTGCAATGTCTGATAATTCTATAGTCAATACTGGATGAGGTAGGTTAGTCTTCGTAAGAGGTGATAGACACTCGTTAACTTTTAAAGGCAGGTTGGAGAAAGTTAAATCAAGAGTATGCCCTTTATGGTTAGACAACAACTTGGATTGTGTAACTCCTAAAAAGAACAATTCATTTATTAAGCGCGCGGCCGCGTTCTGCACTTCGACGGCACCCTGTTTCAAAAAAGTAGGGCGACTTGAATTCCATTTAATACAAGGAAGATTAAAGTCGCCCACAAGTACGTAATTACATGATTTTGCACAGTGAGTAAATACATTAGCGACGCCCTGCAAAACGTAGTCGATATCTGCGGGTTTCCGATGAGCATTTGGCGGTATGTAGACAACACTCACGAAAAGGTCAGCTGTTGCCGACAGCGCGCGAGCCGGTATTTTTATGATCAGCAGTTCCGTAGCAATTGTATTTTGTTCGTGTTCGATGCACCAAGCACCCAGCTCGTGTCGTGAGAGTAACATCACACCGCCACCTGAGGACTTGCCTGTCGCAGCTAGATCGCGATCTTTACGGAACACGTCATACCTATCGTCACACAATTCCCTATCAAAAATGCCGTTATTTAACCAGGTTTCAATTATAATAATTAAATCATAACAATTACTTAAGACGTTTCGTTGGAATTGAGTGGTTTTAGTCCTTAGACCACGACAATTCTGGTAGTATATGTTTAAGTTACGGGGCTGCATTATAGCGAGTTAATATTACTGACAGTATATTTCTAAACCCGCAAACATAACGGACAATGAGACACAAAGTGTGCAACTTGCGGGTAAATGATTGATACATAATAATTTTTGGCAATGGAATGACTCCCGGAGAGGGGTTGTTGCACACAGCCCCTCCCCGACAATATACAAAACTAACAGTATTCTCAATTTGACTATGATTACGACAAATATTGGTTTCAATTAATAAACAAATGACTATTTTAAAACAATGAGGGTAACTAACATGTAAAATTCATGCGCCACGTGAAGGTGTGAGCCGAGATATTTCGAATGTATATTGATTATATATTGATTATTTTGTATACAAGGCAAGACTCATGGGGTTGTAAGTTGCTTAACTTGATATCCCTATAAAGATCCGTATTATTGTCACTAAGACAACAACACGTACCCACACACAATGCAACCTTTTTTAAATATCTTGTTTTTACATTTAACATTAAAATAATATCTCAATAAGACAATTATGATCAGAATTATATTACCGAAGAAACCAAACCCATGCGTAACCAAATTATGTGAATATGATGCATACCTCAAGTATCTCACCCTAATCAAGCGCGTTTCCTTCACACGATCGTTAGTGACCGCAAATTGCTCAAACAAAACACAGAACACAGTCATCACAGACTCGGCAAAAATAAATATCAAACAACCATCTCCGATTTGTTCAATATAACCAAACAAAATTGCAAAAAATATAACGAAAAACACAATAAAAAATTAAAACATTAATAATAATGAAAGCACTTTGCCGAATAACTAGACGGTTTTTTTCTGATCTTCCTCGTCCATTATAAAGATAGCTGGCATAGTAACTGCTTTCCTCACGTGGATCTTGCAGTTTTTTGTCGACGTAAACTGATATTCCTTAATTTAGGCGATCTCTTTAGTTTTTTTTAGAATGCTTTTATTAAAGTTAAGTGCTCGTTAACATATACTGTAACAGCATTGCCCTGGACATCCATATCTTTGGTTGATAGGCGGCGTTTACGTGCTTGAGAAATTATGTTGTCCTTGAGCTGGCGGGTGCGTAATTTCGCAACTATGTTTCTTGGCCTGCCTTGAATCTTAGACTTTGAAGTCACTCTATTTACTTGAAGAATTTCTTCTTTAGTTATTTCTATTTCAGTATGTTTACCAATCTTCAAAATGATTTCATTAAGTTCTTCCTCATTATGCTCAGGTATGCGAATCGATCTCAATATTTAATTGCCTTTCCCGTTGCTCATTTGCGTTTACGTCAGATCTTAGTTTCCTGTTCTGGGCCTTTACCTCCGCAAGTTAATTTTTAAGAAGATTTAGATCCTTGATTAGCTTTGTGTGAAGTTCGAGTTTCTTTTTTATGTCTTCGTATTCATTGCTGTGGAATTGCATCGAATTTTTAAGTGACACATGTTCCTCTTCTACCTTAGTTTTTCTAGTTTCTAAATTTTGTACGGTTTTTTTAATTTCTGTATATTCTTTTCTGATACCGGTTATTTCTAACTTTAACTCCTGGGTGCTTACGTTCAGGTTGTTTAGTGTGGCATTAATTTGTGATATATCATGTCTGAAATCCGTTTTCCAATCGTGTCGTTGTTCGTCGCATCGTTGAGCTCCATAAGTTCTGTGTTGAGCTGCATGATTACTGACAAATGCGTGCACAGACTGGACACCATTCTGTGTGGTTCTTTCCCCAAAAGACCATTTCAGACACCAATCTACATGGTCTACACATGATTGTGGCACGCGCGTGATAGCTGCGTGGGCAATTCCACTTGTTCTATTCTGTGTATTTTAATAATGTAATCCGTGGGTGTACACCCACATTTCGCCAGTTCTGCTTAAGCCCCATGTAATAGGGGGCGAGCCTATTGCCTTCAACCGGACACAAAATCAAGACTCCGGGCTGCTACTGAGAAATTCCACCGAAAAGTGAGTACCCAAAAGTGGATATAATTTTGCATTAATTATCTCTAAATCAACGAACCGAGTAGCTTTGATTGCTATTTGAATTTGAAGCTTACCCTTTTGTGAAGATTTGTCGGCATTCAGAAGTTGGAGAATATCATACACAAAGTAATGATTAAAAGGTAAGTAGCAAAATTACATCGTCGGAGGTACTCCAGAATAAAGTTGATTATACAATTAAACTAAGTAAATCAATTATTTGAAAAATATTCTCATCTTAAAGGCTATCCAACGAGCTCTCAAGATTTAAAAAAAATCTGAGGTGCCCGTCAACTTTTTGTTAAATCCAGCAAAGATGGAAAGCCATACTTACTAAAATTAACGAAAACGTTAACTAACGCTAACTACAATTTGTTCACGTCGTAACACTTTTCTATTCAAGGTTTTATTGTAACTAGGAACCTCTTCTGGGCTCAATATCGTTACGGATGTCGCCCTCAATTCTCAGTTATCGTTTTGTTAAATAACACTTCTGCTTGGGCCGCCAGCTGCGAGTTAACTAGATTAAACGAAAGATCATGAGAATTAAGATACAAATTTATTTCTAATCGATTTCTAAGTTAAGTTAAGAGTGATGTTATCAATTCCGAATTCGTCTGAATATGCAGGTTGAATGCTTTAAGTCAGCATGGATGACGAAATCCGAAATTATAGATAATGCCGAAAATTTATACTTAAAGGAGTCTCGGGGTTCATTTTGATAAAAAACAAAAAAAACATAATTAGATTTTTTTTAAATCTATATTAAGAACGACGCCATCGGCGCAATAACACAGGCTGTGTTTCTTTTTTCAAAATCTTCTTGATTTTTACCAAAATCAATGACTTGAAGATCGCTTTACTTTTGATCCATTTTCGAAATCTACAAGTAGACTCCGTAAGACTCACTCTGCATACAATGAACTTTTTAAATGAAACTGAAACCAATTTTCATGGCAATAGGCTCGCCCCCTATTAAATGGGACAAGCATAACTGGCGAAATGTGGGTGTACTATAGGTACACCTCTGCCTAACCCTTCTGGGAGTACAGGAGTGATGTGTGTATATCTGTGATGTGAACCCATTTTTTTGTTGCTATGATTAAACTAAGTAAATAACTATCTAACATTGCATTATATAACAGTCTGAATTTCAGATGACCACATATTAAATTATATATATTAGTGTCGCTAAAATAATTTCATATAAAAAGTGGTGATAACCACGCATCTAAAGCGATTTTATACCATTATAATCATTAACATTACTTTTTTAAATAACACAGTTGCTGGGATTTGGTATCTGTACGTAGTATTATATTATGTGTCTGACGTGTTATCTAATAATGTTATCACATTCGTTAGTACCATTTGGCATCAATAGATGTAATTACGTGTATGTGCATTACGTAATGATAATTTCTTCTTGAACACTTTAAATTGATTATTTGATTAAAATCTAAAAATTACTCCGAGTTATACACAATATTTGAGTATAAAAGTTAACCAATATAGATGTTAGAGAATCTGTTTGGATGTGAGAGATTAAATAGATAATTAAAGTCTCACATCCAAACAGACAAAATTTCCAAAAATAATGGAATTGAATCTGTTGGTAATCCTTCACCTTTTTTACATTTATATTTTCAATGTACAGGAACGACTCGTCTACAGATTTATTATATGTAAAGATATATAGATATTGACACCTTGTCAATACATCTATGAAAACATCATGTACGTAAGAATTTTTTTACATCTTTACAGTAAAAGAGGTAAAAGACATAATTATAGTATTAGAAATCGGGACCTATTAGTTCAACCAGGTTTCAGACTGGCTCAAGTAGACTTATCTTTCATGGGGTACTGTTTAAAATGTTACAATAAAATACCTCCCCACGTATTTCAACTGAATAAGACGAAATTCTAATCCTTTGTAAAACGCACACTATGCAGGCATATTATAAGTTAGGGGATTACATCACTGATAAAAATGCCTGGCTTAATGCTGGTTCTGCTCCACACCACAACTAATTAATTGACATTTGAAATACTGTTGGAGCTGCTGAAGATTGTAAGAATATATTTGCATTATATAAACTCAATCTCCTTTTTATTATACAGATGCATTGCACAGGTGTGAGTACTTTGAACTATAGAGCTACCATTTACCGGGTAATGTCATAGTTTGTCTTGAATGTGCCCTGGCGGCTAGTAGTATGTCATGCTCACTCAAATGTCTCGCTGAAGGTGGTGCGTGTTGGATCAATTAGCTCCCTTCAAAATGGTTGAGCTGAATGGTTCTGATCCATGCGTCATGTTTGTGAACGGGCGCCGTCAGTTGGGACTGGTCATCTCTTAGCTGCCACGGCTTATTTTAACAATGTATTTTTAGGATTGTTTTTATTTATTTTTTGCTGCACTCTGGACGTTTTTGACGTGTACGGTTTTTGTACATCGTTCTCACAGATAGGATCAACATTCATGATGTATATAGTTATTTGTAACAACAATATTATTTTAAAGATTTTCCATGGAGTTTCGCGACCGTTTTTCTCCATAGGTACCTACTACGCTTTGGAATAGGCAACTAGCTTCATATTTCTGATTGACCGACTCCTTGACAATTCAAAAGTGCCTGTAAATGGTTTAATTAAAATAAATGCTTTGAGTTTGAGTTTATGTCGCGGCCAGAAGCTAGTATAGTATGAGAATTATGGAAAAAATACGATTAAGGGGATTCGTTTAAAAATACAAAGATTCTGAGGTATAACTACTGAGTGACTTAGCTAACTAGGTATCTACACATAATGTTATGCAAGAACAATTATTGGAAATGCTTTTGGTACATACCTTGAGTCTTTTAAAATAATTAACGCTTCAGTTTTTTCTTTACTTAGTAGTTTAAATTCCTGCGAGTTACTGGAATGACACGTAACTCAAGGCTACACATTCCTGGCAAGCTACAGGAAGGCCGCCTCAGATGGATTGTTGTAATAAATGTAATTATACGTAGGTACCTCGCAGACACGGGGGAAAGCTAGTGCCAAATAACTACCTATAAAGATAAACTATACCATACCTATTTCCTTATGGATATTCTTATGAGGAAAACTGTCCATGTAGGCAAATTCCGAATTAAACTGCCAATAAACTACAGAGAGACAACCCCGTGAATTTGGAATATTTTACGCTTACGCGTGCACACTACACGTATTCACATAACGCAAATACTGTATGAATATTCTACCTCTATTCCAAGATCGATTACTCTTGTCATCCGTTATTGTCGGTAAGATAGCTTCTTTCTTCGACTACCTGGCCCGCCAACCGAACCAGTATAACGTGACCTGTCTAACCCTCACTATTCTGTTATGTAGTGTACAACAAAAGGGTTTCACAATGAATTCGCGAAGATCTTGTTTGATCACTCGTGTGATTTTGTGGCATTTCCAATCTTTCTCGGCGCTCAAACACCGTCCCTAAGGTGACGGTGGGTCTCTTTACAGGAATTTTATTTTATACAAAACCAGTATTACCGAAGCTTTTCTGGTATTATCTTTAGAAATATTTGTCTTTTTTCTCAAAATGAATTTTGTGACAGTTATAACTCTTTAGGAAGGTACTTTATGTCATCCATCGCTTTCCAAACGTGTTATAAATTGTTTAATCTCTACGCGTATTGTATTTCAAATTCTTCTTACTTATGATATCTTGGTACGCAATAAAGCCCGATATTTGTGTACATACCTAATACTAAATTCCATATAAATTGATGTGCACGCGACACGCATACAAATTACCGATGTAGAACCAATTTAACGGGAATGGAGACGCGTGAAACAATACCAATAGCACGAGCTCTGTAGGTTACAGGAGATAGCTTCCTACGTAGGGTTTTACGCTACAGGACCCACTGCACACACATCACGATACTGCGTTGTACCTACAAACTTGTATCCGCCGTTCAATTTGTATTTACAGAAGTTCAGAAGTTAGTCTACTAAACAATTAGTTATTTACATTTCTTAATCAACTATCGTTGTAGCACGTTTAATTAGTGTATCACCAGAAACATAAAGAACCATTGTGTTCACTTCGATAAGATAAAGCCAAGTCTAAAGGCTATCATAAAGTCTGTCTGATTGCTGTGATCAATCTACGATCCACGTAGTATTAAGTTCGTCTTTCTTCAGCCATGCGACCACTCATCCTTTTCGTCCTACCTCATAATGAAAGCGCTTGAAAGCACTGAAAGCCACTTAAATCGAGAGCGTCTTGTTAATTCCTTAAAAACTGAAGTGCCCCCCATTGTTCAGCGGTCGCCTCGCTCGCCTGAACAATAAGGAACCAGAAGTGTCGAGTCACTGACCCCACCCAGATTATTTTGGCAAAAAGCTGATTTCATCACATAGTAGTAAATATATATATGATTTGGGTACACTTCTCTTAAAATATACTTACTCATAACATTAAATTTATAATCTCTTACCTTGTAGCACGAGGTATATAAACTTCCAAGAAAAACAAATACTTAACTCTATTTCCTGAGCACAGCTGCGAGTTATAATTTATTACAGAATTAGGGTTAGTCTGTACAAAGTTCCAGTAAGTGTTAATTGTATGCGAATTTAATACTAAGATAGGTCATTGATTGATCCGATGATAGTAAAGTATAGACGTGCGGACATAATTTATATCGCAGAACAATCCCTGGCCAGCTGCCAGCGGCTACTGAAGGGAGTTGTGTATTCAAGGCGTGCAAACAATCAACCTGTCAGATAACAGATGTAAATACCTACATCACAACAATTAATTTATTCTTTAGCCCCACAGAACGGCTGACGACAGAATTGTGGACCTGTACACGATAACGGATAAAGGACAAAGCATGGGGGAAGCCTTTGGAACCACTCAGCAACAGTAATTAGTGGGAACAAAAAGATTGTCAAAGATAAATATGATTGCATCACATGACGCAAGTTATCATAGTCATGATTAATCTTAAGTTTTTCCAGATATTCATGGTCAGCAAATATAAACTTCAACACTTCTAATTAATATGTATCAAGTATCCTGCCAAGTTTTCTCCAACGTTTAAGTTTATTTACAGAACATTGCGCTATACAAGTTTGTTGCTAATGAAGTTGTACACAAACAGTGCAATGAATAACTAAACAAAACCGCCCAGCGCCTTTTGTGTTTTTTTTTTCTTTGCTTCATACCAAAAATAAGGAAACAAAAGAGCCTGCTACATGCACACGTGTGTCTGTTACATGCTCATTACTGAGTATAAGAGTGATAGCAAGGTTGATGAAAAAAACTTTCATTCAACACGAACATCATGTTTCTGCAATCTTTTGTAGTAATGAGCACAATGGCCCGTAATTATGGGACCATTACTTATATATGGATCTATTACTTCGGCCTACAAGTTGGAAAATAAAAATAGTGAAGCTGCCTAACTAACAGTTAATAAGATTACTTAACGACACATTAAGTATAAAACATTGAGTTTATGATAGCATTTTATAATTTATATCTACCCATTAATTTAAACTTCATAGTGTCGTGTCATGAAGGGCAAAATAAAATTCGTCTAATATCGCAGATGTTTGCAATGAGACTAAAGTATTTTGAGTGGTTTCTACATATTTTATCTATTCCATGGTTCCTACCATAAAAATGGGTGCAAAGGGAGGCCATGTTTAACAACAATAGTAACAGTTTAATTACAACAGACAATAGAATTGAATTACGATTTGGGTTGCGCGTATGTGGCCACCTGGTCAACGTATACTGATTTTTTATATGCGATCGTAAATTATTCGCAGTCTTACGTTTTACACGTAAGATTTAGCTGGATCGTTAGCCACAAGCGTACAACTGAGCTTGCTTACATTATAAGCATATTGCAAACTTCAAAGGGAGCGTTTAAATCGATATGTAATTGAAAATGGCATATCCGATATGCAGATAAGCTGATCGAGCGAGTTACTGCTTTTATATCTCCACAATTATCGTACATTTGTAGTGTGAAGTCATATCTACTGTAGCGGGCTATCATCAACAAGGAGATCAATTGTCTAAGACCAAGAGTTGTTTATTTAATTTTGTTCAGTTCTCTGTTTGGACCTTGTTCTCTGACTCTATCGTGTCTCCGTCATCTCCACGTATCACTTTCATGTCATGGTTTTCAACTTTTCAGTTCTGTGAGATCCATTAGTATGTTATTTTTGTCTAGTATCGTTTGCTGAAATACATATGATAGAGGTTTCTTGCCAAAAGCTTTCATACAGTGATAGTTTCCTAAGTTTCAAGAAAAAAAAAACAGCGAGTTAATATTTCATAACTCGTTTGCCAACCGTTGAGAGGAATACCATTTATTTTTTCAAATCAAGCCTGCTGTTAAGCTCTATCGTAATTATAGTAATTAATTCTAGTATTGATAGGACTACTCCATAAACGTTGTTAGAGTATTTCATTGTAGGCATGCAATCACTGAAGCCTTGTCTGCTTATACTTTTTGACTTCCGGAAAATTGTCATCCTTTTTTATGCTTTTGCTTCTTTTAAACAAAATACATATTATAATTAATTTAGTTATTGTTGAAGTAATAATCTTTAGGGAATCAGAATTCTCTATGTTGATCTTTAACCTAATTTGAATCAATAGAAGATAACAACACAAGAACAGCAATAAACAACGGATAATTATTTAAACAAACATTCCACTAACTGATGAGTTACCAAAGATAACTGCGAAATAATTACATGTGAAGCAAGGTCTGTAGATACGATGACTGACAGGGAAGCCATTCTGAATACTAATAAATTAGTCAGTTTCGAGGCCTGCTCTTGCCAAAACAAAACAGCGTGTGTCTTTATGTAGGTGCATATAATTCTTCCACAATTTAGTAATTAGAGCGGTACCTACCTATGCAGGTTTGAGGGAAAAATCTGTATTTCCTGGGAAGAAGAGAAAGACTTGCAAACATCAAATTTTGTCTTGATTTATAAGTGTCCCTGGTTTTTCTTGCCCGTTGTTTTCCATAGATATCTACGTTTTCGAATGGGCAACTTCAAGCTTTAACTTTCTGCCGAATCTTTGACAATTCAAATGTGCCTGCAAATGAATTAATTGAAATAAACGCTTTGCGTTTGAGATAATAACCATCAAGCTGAGCTACGCCCTTGATTTCCATCACCTTCAGAAAACTTATTTCCCCAAGACAAAGTAGTTGAGAGTCTATTCATTGTCCAGTCGAGCGCACACTGTATAATAGGCTGCCTATTTATAATAGCTTCAGAGGCTCAGAGCCAATCAGTGGATATGAAGGACGCCAGCATCGCTCCATTTAACATACGCGCATGCTTCACGTCACCAGAGCTCAGGGCTAAGACGTAAGTATGGGGTCGACGACAACAAATCATACCTTATAATTATGAATAGCAAACTTTAGAACTTGCACAACGTTCTCCCTCGCGTTTCAACAAAATGTAAACAAGCGTCAATCACTCGAGCGAAATTTTGTAACACTTGCTTTATTTTCTCTATAATATTCTTGTAGGTATACATCATTTTATAAATAACCACGGCGATGGTCGTCGTTTGACCTAATAAATTAATGGGAAATCGAGTTCTGTTTAGTTACTTGCCTCGTAATTTCTCATCACGGGTTTTCCTAAAACCAACTCCCCAATTATTAAGTTCCAATCCACGAGAGAATTAGCGTTTGGGATGGACAATGGCAGTATGACGTTATCTTCCTAGTTTATATATTGTTGTATATAAACAAAAGTAAATAGGAGCGCTGCGCATCGGCCGGAGTGCTTCAATTATGATGTGTAGCTGCTCTTATTATTGAATTGCCAATATTTGTCGCATCTAACTCGATAATAGTTCTCATCGGGGCTGGCGCGCCGGCCGCGGAGCACTCAGGACAGATTCACGACTCGCAAACATGAAGTTGCCCACTTTGACTTCAACCATCGGAGTTGTGCCATAGTGTCTCACTTGTATCAAAATATAACTAACATGTCAGTATCAACTGATACCCCTTGAAAAAAAAAATCCAATAGAGGCGTTCTACTACACTACAGAATCATAAGAACATAACTACTTACCGTGGGTAGTAGTACCAAAGATACTGAACGGCCGACCATTATTGCCTTCTTCTTCGGCGAACAAATTGTTAGCGCATAACACAGGTGTTAAAAGACTTCCACTATTTACATATTATCCATTCAATAAATATTTTCATAACTATAATTCCACAACAACAACACTTCGGTTAGTAGTACTTATTTATGAATGACAAGCTATCACCAGTAACATTTAACATTCATCTACACAACAATTACACATTCCGTGGGTGTACTTATTAATCACATGAAAGCAGATGTCCTGAATTATGTTCCATGACTTTTTTATAAGATGCCGGAGTAAACGAGCATAAATTGTATCTCTAACATAATCTATGAACGGGATCAAAACAACTTGAAGATCAAAAATATGCTGATACTGTTTAAAGGATTTTGAGTAATTGCGATTTATATTTTTTGTGAAATTTACGGATGCTACAGTGTTCAAACATGAGTGTTTGCGCGCGCCCTGGAATCGACCGGGCGTCCCGCCGCGCCACTGAGGCATCTCGCGAGGCTCCCGGCCGCGGCCGCGCGCGCATGCGTGCCCGCGCCGCCCACGGCTGGCTCCTCCGCCACACTGCGCGCCGTACATTACGCGATCGCACCCCGCTACCGCACGCACC
The DNA here is from genome assembly GCA_963555695.1 of Dasypolia templi. Classification (NCBI taxonomy): domain Eukaryota; kingdom Metazoa; phylum Arthropoda; class Insecta; order Lepidoptera; family Noctuidae; genus Dasypolia; species Dasypolia templi. The sequence goes on from OY743152.1 coordinate 7,314,372, forward strand.
TGCTCCGTATGTATAGCAATCACCAGCGTACGAGCTGTTATCAACGAGCACTCGAATGTCCCGCCATGCATCACAATAACTGGTCAGTGATAGGACAAGATTCATAAATATGACGTCACTAGTTCTCTCTGGACAACCACAAAGCAAACGCGTATTTTATGTTGAATGTCATTATCACTATGCGGCATCGTACGCGTAAAGCGGCTAGTGTAACTGATAGGTCGAATCAAATGTCTAGTTACGAATAAGTAATTACTTACTTAGGTACAAGAAGTACATAAGGTAGGTATCTCCTTACCAGTGCATGCATTTATGTAGCTTTAGGAAACCAAGAACATACCGGTCAGAGTTACTGCCTATACAACTGACTTCAACATCTACGCTAGGTCAAACGTTCAGTTAGCTGGCATTTTTTTTAAACTTTCGTGTTCAAGTTCGGAGATGAAGAAATATTAGTACAAATAATTTCTTGAACTGATTGCCTGCTGTATGCAAGAAATGGACATGCAAGAAATGCACATTAAACTTTTAACGGGGAAGTGCCGTGTGCTCTGAAAAAAAAAATATTTGTTTATGTATTTACCTAGAGCGGTAGCAGTGATCGGGACAATAATCCCTGTCGCATAAAAGTATTTAAGCGATAATAATAAAAAGTTAAATATTCTGAAAATAACCGTTGTTATAATTTCAGTACCTATAATAGCGTAAGCAGGAGCACTGCAACTAAATAAAACTCTTCACAACTCGCATAAAAATTGCGATTGTACTATTAAAACAGCTGTCTTATCATACAACTTCCTACATAAGGTTAATTGGTTTCGATCAAGGGGTTCAGGAGAGTCACGTCAAAGACAATAAGAACTTCATCTAACCATATGAAGCGCCTGTATTTCATGAAACTGTACAAATCAGCAATTAACAATTTAAAGTTATAGTTGGAATAGTGTAATAAAATGCGATAATCTTGAGTCAAGTATGATGAATAGAGATGTAGAGAAAAGATTGTTAACAGTATTTAGGTCTCTAAAATCACATGCTTATATACGTATTTCAACCTTCAACTTAAACATGGCCTAAATCATTATACCTACAAACTAGTTTAACAATTCATTTACATGCCGATAACAAATATTTCCACCAACATTTAAATGTACACTAGCACAGTTAAACCACATCGATGCCCCGCGTGAGGGGTGCAGGTGCCGCTCACGTGCACTGCTACAAGCACACGATGCGCTCGGTGAAGGCGCCGATGATGGTCATGTCGCCGGCGAGCGCGGCGCGCATCACCTGCGGCGCCACGCTGTCCCGCACGCGCAGCGTGAACTCGCGGCGCGTCGGCGTCGGCAGCCCGCCGCCCGCCACGTTCAGTATCCTCGTGCGCCCGGCCACGTCCAGCGGCTTGCCCTCCTTGCTAGTCCCAAGAACCGTTCGAACACATAGGACCCTACAGGCTTCTCTTTCAGCGTCGTGAAGCTCTCGAGCTGCTATTTCAAATGTCCTTCGATTATCAACACCACCGAGCGATGAACTCCCGTAAGGCACACCCTCTTCGTGTGCCTTCACTGCTCCAGCGCGCAGAATAGCCGGCAGCAAAAGTTCAACGGCAGAGCTCACGGTTCGCGACCGAAGGAAATGTAACACCTGCTCGGCCTCGCGTGTCTCGTCGAACAACCTCCGCTGGCGGGCTGCCGGAACCGGGCGCGCGACGCTCCACGCCTCTGCCCAAGCGTTACCTGGCAACAACATGCGATCCCCTAACGCACCGCCGCCGTCTGGCTTCCAGTCCCGCGGCGAGTACCAGCGCACGAAGTCGCACAGCTCTGCGCCAGGGTTGGCCGCTTTAAACGCCTCCATATCAGAAAGAAGCGAAGCACTCATCATTCTCGCTCGGAGCTCGGATGCTTTAGCATCGTCTCCGAGTCGCACCATTAGTTCTGCATCCTCTTCTAACTGGTCTTCAGTTTTAGGTGCAGGATCCTACATTCCAAAGAGAAATTATGCAAACGTCAGTCATGAATATTACATTTGATTACGGATTCATAGTAACAAAATTTCAATAAATATCTTTCAACAGGTATCGACTAGTTTTGTTATATTTCTACTTGATAACCTCTTCTCTTTCGGCGTAATATACAGTTTTGGATAAGCAAAAGGAATTTATAAGTATCAGTTTAAGCTTCCGACAAAATAAACATTATACACACCTGTGTTCGGGGAATATACAGGGGCGCCCCATTCTTCATGATAGCATCACCAATGCGGCTGAGCCGACCAACTGGTCTGTCCCAAGGCAGTTGGTCTTCATTTTCTCCCTCAGAACAGTCAAAGAATTCATCGTCCGAGGAGTTGCCGGTAAGACTGCTGGTGCCTTCCAGAGCGCGTTTGATGCAACAGTTAAGGAGTTGCAGCTTTTGGTGAAGTAAGCAAGTGCGAGCGCTCGGTGCACCTTCCGCAACTCTGTGGACAAGGAAACGAAACAATATTTACCTGTTTCCGTGATTCAAAACGAATAAATTGTACCACCAACCAAAACATTAATGCTAGAAAAATCTCTAGGTACTTTCGTGATACCTGAAATTCATGCACGACGACCATGGTAATTATATTAATATTTTTTTTATAACTCTTCGCATACCGTGAAGTCATTGGAATTTGATTCCTACATACCTAATCACGTTCTAAATTAGGTATTCGACGTGAAAATAAGGTAGGGATGTTTTATTTGTTTACATGTAGAATATTAAACCCATTAGCAAAACTAAATTGCTCTGTCAATCAAGAAGATTTCAAATAGTCACTACTGAAATTCAGTACAGAAAATACTAAATGTTTAGGTAACGACTGTTGGCTGAAACATGAATGGTCGATAACAATATCGGGTCAAAGCTTACCGTGTTACTAATAAGGATTTCTCATAAGCGTTATTTTATTACCACTTAAATGAACTCGCAATTATGGCAGGCTTCAAGCTGTGAGACGGTAAATGTGTTTGAAAACGAAACCTATGCCATGTAACCGTTGTTCCAGTATTAATTGACAAAAAAATATCAAACGTAAATAAGCGCCTTACGTTTCGACTTTGTTCACCTCCTCGAATCACCTTCACATTCAAACTTGCTGGTAAAGCAAACGAGCGGAATTTGGTGTAGAATGATGTTAGATTATCAGGATATAATTAATCTAGGTTATCATGATATTACCTTATCGTAAAGCTAGCTTCACTATAAGGATTTGATGGGAAGGCAATAAAGCTTTTACCAGCTTTTATCATACATAATAGGTACTTTATAAATAATAGTATATTTACATTCATTAAACAACGAAAGTCACGTAGCTATGCCAACATGTTGCAACTTTCACTTTAAACGCATTTAAAAAAAGACAAATAATCTTACTCAAAACGAAAGCATAATATGAATCATTTTAAATAGGTACTGAACTTTTTCGCGCAACACACGAAACATGGTATTTTCTCTTTCGTGAATACAAATCCTTAAGTGTAGCGCAACCGCAGCGAAATAACTTAAGTGCGAGGGCATGTTCACTCGCTGCTATATTGTTACGAGTACCGGCGAGCGCACCTGCGGGTATCCGACGGAATCAGAACGATTTGGTCTCGATTTGTGTGCCACGACCCAGAATCAACGGGAACTGAACTAAACGCGCGAACGCTCTCGGAACCGTTATCGCATTGAATTTGAAATGTGTTGCTGTGTGGCGGGCAGAAGGCGAGTGCTGGTGAGGCCGCGGCTCTAAGATGCTCGACGTGTAATCGGTCGGTGAACCGTTTGTTTACCGGAGCCGGTGCGCCAGCAGCCACTAGGTGTAGGTCAGGAAGTGCTGGTGGGGGCCTCGCGCCGCCAGCAGTCTGACGCCGACGACAGCCGCGCGCGCATCCACCGCGCAGACATGGACCCGCGCTGGTCAATCTGTGAATAACCGGTTGCTGACACCGAAAGTGAAAGAGTTCCCATTATTGTGATCTTAGGATGAAACCCATCGGTGATTTAAAAAACAAATAAAAGAAGAAAAAACACAGTGACAGTGCTAGAACCAAGTGCAATCAGCTTCTACCAATCATAGGATTATTGTCCCGGTCAACAAGATTTTTCCACAAAATGGTAAGTTTATTGAGACATTTACATATATGAGCAAGAATTTTCTATCGATGGCCGGTGTGTAAAGCGTGACAGAAAATTGTCTCGTCGCGTACGTTGACCCACTTGTAATGAATCAAGCGTACGTACAGCAGCCGGCACGAACAAGATGTACCTTATTGTACGGTTATTAAAAACATCTACTTATAAATTAATTAAATGGTAATTATGTACATTGTTAGAACATGAAACTACGGCATCGGCAGTGCGACGGTTCAGAAAATCTAGCCAGAGATGGATATATACATGAAGTGGCCCAACTAAAGCAAATCTAACGGAGTATACGTAGTACGTTATTCTGACATCTGTTCTTGGTCTTAAATCTCGTCTATATGAATAATTTATTACTATAGTGCTTTCTATGGTACATATTGACCCAAATGTTAAACACCTTAAAAATGTTTAGCTTTTAATATATTTCCCTAAAAAAACTGTCTGTTGTAAAATTTCACTGTACCAATAACAATATGTTGAAAACCACAGCTGCAACTACACAGGCTTCTCCTGCAAACTGGGCATTAATGTGCCCAGCACGATGGGCATGCAGGCTGACGCGAAGAGACTTTGATGATCTTATAAATATACATGTGCATAACTTGCAATGCATGTATGTATGTCATCACAGTGAGTGTCGCGAGACGCATCGTGACAATCACAGACACACGCGTGACTATGTCAATCGCGCACTTTCTCTTACAACTATGTACTTTTTGATATTTCTGAAACTCAGTGTGACATGGCGTTAAAAACTCTTTGCAAGGAATCGTTTCATAAATTTGATTTCGATAAGAAATCGTTGGTTCATAGCAATAAGTTTAGCACGTTTAATAGTTTACTCTGGTTGTTTGTTTACTTGACAAAGTTTTCTTATATGCCGGCTTAATAGTGTATTTGTAGACGGTGGGGCGATCACGCTGAGGCGACGAGGAAGCCCCGGGCCTCAGCGCTCAGCCACTGAGCTGCTCCATCTAAGTCAGTTCCGGACTTTCGACTTCGTTACTCGTAATAGCCACCCTGTTTACTTTTACCTATCTAACCTTGACTTTTGTCTTCGTAGAGAAATCAAATAAAACACACTCTATTTTTCTCTGTATTAGGAAGATTTGAAAACGACGTGGCGCGATCGTGACCCACAAAAAATGATTAAACGTTACTCATTCTCATACCCATTTCATTAATAATTTAATCTAAACTGTTTCTATCAGTTTGGTTCAGACAAATGCTAAATTATAGAAACGTGAAATTGGAAGCATTGTTGATGCTGTTGACATCAATGACTTCAATTTGTTTATCATTGTAACTTATAAAATATCTGTTCGTTATTCTCGCTATCCAACAAACAGCAATTGTTTTTTATATATCAGAAGACAAAACTAATCCCATGAGCGGGTTCGGCATATTGTCATAATCTGTGCTATTGTCGCCCACCGCCTGCTTACCCCTCCGCTTGTCTGTCTGAGACATATAATTATCAATATACAAAATATTATGACTATCGGGGACTTTTATACCTAGATATTATGAAGGGGGGAAAGCGCACAATCTATTTTCTCTTCATTTACGGTTCATATTATTTTATATTTACGACAAAAGCTGCATTCTTTCATTTAAAACGTAAGGTAATGTTAAATGATCTTTACTTATAGATGCCACTAAAGGGAAAAACGCCGGTTGGCCGCGAAGTTTAAATTTTCTTAAGTTTTTTGCAACTGGCAGGCCAGTGTCAGGTTGTATTTTGAACAAAATATGATTCGCGACCGTAACAAGTATGTATTAGTAGAATTATAATCATTAAAATCATCAATACAACCCTGGCGCATCCCCCATAATGAAAACACTAAAGTGTTCTACAAAGTCTTTGCCCCATTTTCAGCCGCCAAAATGAGGTTATAAGCACCCGCTATTATTCTTAACTACTAGTAGCTACTAGTAGTTTTTTACTAAAGTGGTCTGTCAGAATGAACCTTTGTCCAAAAGTAGTTCTTACAATATATACTCTTTCTTCGAACAAGGAGAAAACATAACTGCTAACTCTAACAGAGACACGCTAGAAGTAATTGAGCAAGAGCGGTCTTTTGAGACAGTTATTTTCATAAAATAATGAGCAGTGACGTTACTTACAAAGTTTAACTATACATTCCGGAAGGCTTTGATTCCGGTCAGTGAATTGCTACAAGTGGCAGGTACGCATTCCCTGCAGCCGACAGCTTGCGCAGTTTCCACCGACGAATGGTGTTACCCGTGAAACTCAGAAGCCAATTAATTCACGTAGCTCGCGTTGCGCTTCGGGAACACGCTTCAATTGCCTCCCGCGAATCGATAGCCCTACATAAAGAAGAAGTTATTCGTTTATAAACTTCTGCTTGGTAAATACTCACACGGGTTTATTTTATTGAATGTATTATCTGTGCGCCGTCTTTATTACGTCGTAAATCTAAAATAACCAGCCAGTTAAAAGCTTTTATTTATAGCGTATGTAGTAGACGGAACGTCCCACGGGAGCTATGGTCGAGGTCCATTTCATGGTCCACGCCTTTCTCGTAATGTATGCATTCCTCTCGCGCCACGTTGATGGACTTTTGGCGCGAAATTGAGTGCTCCCATAAAATTTTCTGGCTACGTAGAAAAGAACACAGGTTCATACATATAGAAGTGCTGTAAACTAGCGACGCGCACTGCGCAGTTCATATAACAATGCGGATAAATTCGAAACCATAATGGACTAATGCTAAAGTTGATCTGCAGTCAATAATATTCGAGTTGCTGTGCTAAGTTATCCAACGGCAAATGACATTGAGTAACCTTGAGCATAATAGCATCTCAACACGGATTTGGTTTTTACGATAGTTTTCACCCAAGACCAAAGAGTGGACAAAAAGCTTGTGGCGAGGAAGCTGAGACAATAGGCGGAGTAACCGTGTCGCAGGTTTGCTGTCGACGCACGTCCGTGGGAGGCGCGGAGTACTTACACCTTGATTGTCTACAGACGCACAAGTCTCTGCACCTTCACGACATTGCATGTAAACAAGCTATTCATTTACGACATGTGTAGAAATTAATTATCTACTTAAAAAAATTCTTTCGTAGCAGCCGTAACACGCGTAGCCCGAAGCACCTTCGTTTTGGCGAAAACGATACTTTGGAACTTGATAGTAAAAAAAATAACAGTAATATGTGTAATGAAGTTTAAAGTCACATACGTAAGTAAGACTTAAATAATAAAGTTGTACTTATTCTGTTGATTTACCCTGTGGCACCAAAAGAGGAAGAGCATTCTTTATTTTAAAATGCTGACGATAATTATAGTAAAATGTCAGTGAGTGATAAGTGACTTTTCTTCATTTTTAATGAAAGACGAAGAAAACTTAACCAGTTTTATGTTGTTTTGCAATTTGGTAGAATGTTTTAAAAATGGTAATATTTTCATTCATTTAATTAATCAAAAGATGAATGACAGAAAGTTGTGCCATAACTGCCACACAGTTGAAGTTAACATGGAAGCCAGTATATTAAAGCTATCAAAATTGAAGAATACATTTCAATGCTGTAAGAATTCATGAAATAGCAATAAAAACAATACAAATAGTAACTAACGATGAGCTTCCATTCGTTAAAGATAGTAGAAGTTTTATTGAAAAAAAAAGTATAAATATTGATGTGAAGTAGGTGTGATGCAACTATAAATTGAGTCGTCAATATTTGGTTGGAAACGTTGTTTAGGTACACTATAATGAAAAACAATGAAAAGCTAATCATGATACATGCAAATATAAACTTAAGCTTGTGAAATTTACCAGGTGATGACATACACTATTCATTATCATCTGAATGAAAAGAAACCAGCGGATCTTTCGTTGCGGCGTAAATAAGCGTATTTTCTAGTACCTAGATCAAACCTTGATTTCTAAAGACTCCTTCCTAACGACCCTTCTTTACAAAAGATACTCGTGTTGATCAGATTATTCGCACTAGCGATTTCACAATACATAGCCAGTTATGTCTATTCATATACCGTTTATGTTGCGATCATCGTATACACGAACGTAAATGGTGTGTTCACAGTTCCACACCCACAGTCTGTGGGTGTGCCTGTATACCTATGCGATTGTGAATATGAGGGCATCTGCGGTACCTATATGAATATTGTTATGATCCAAAATCTACATTTTTATTTTTTAATATTGTCTTTGTTTAACTCTTAAATGAACTGCACACAAAAACTATTACGACGTTAATATTTTACTGAAATCAAAATCGTATGTGGTGAGACTGTGAGAGTATTTTCAACTGTTCGCTTTTAGCTGTTATCCACGGTTGCTTCATTTATGAATTCATGCAGTGAATGAAATAGCTATTATTCAAATAAATGTGTTTTAACCAACAATATTACAAACGTTAAGTGCGCCGACGCTCATCTTTGAATGCCGTGACATATAAACCCGGAGTGCACGCCGCACTTTGCATCCCAGCGGGGTTAACCCGATTAGTTACTCTTAGGTAGTTAGATAGCTAACCGAATAAGGACTATAAACAGAATATCTAACTATATATTCGAAACGCGTCCTATTTGTTGGCTTGTTGTCCTCTGACTGGTCGGAGTGAACCTGACGGTAATAATAATGATGCTGACAGAACATTAGTACGCTGAACCGCACTGAGTCAATTCAACAGTTTAAAACGTGGTGCTGCTGTTACACCTGATATAACAATCGGAAATAATAGTGTTATTATAATCTTTCATCTACGTTAAGTTGTTCACTAACGGCCCCACCCAATAACTTATATACGAGTATCTCCAATTTTGGCGTAGGTACTGGAGATAGAAAGTCCTATGAATCTCTGGTTTAAACCTCCCAATAAAGCCAAAGGTATGCGATGCGACCCTATAATCTGTTGACAGCTATTTGTTTGACAGGGACAGATAGAATTGTACTGTCTATCATCAGTAGCGATCTGTCTTAGGTTATTAGGTTTGGCAAGGGAAGGGAAGATTTTTTTGCCTCAATCAATAAGGACATCCTTTCACGAACTGTTTGAAAGAAATTGGTTGTAGATAGGTACTAAAAGATGTTTGGAGTAACAGTGCTAAGTTCTATGAAGCAAAGGGAAGGCACCAAAACCCTTACCATTTTCTTCAAGATTAAGAGAAATGAAAAAACAGGCTGCGCCTTCAAAATTATTGAAAATACACGTGTTTAATTTAAACCCTAGAGGAATTCAGCAATATCATGGCAAGAACTTGATTGATTGACAGATTCATTCTTTATTCAGTTTTCCTTCCTGCTGGAGTAAAACTGATACCCTTACTGAATTACCTTTGTATTAAGATGATTGATTTTTGCTGATCTATTCTTAACTGCAGCTTGATTGAATCGTGCGACAATTTTAGTAAAAACCGCATGCGTTTCATGTTAACGCGATGTCTCTTAATTGGAAGCATCAGGCTACTGTATACATTTCTCAGTGGCACTGCCAGGGTTCAGCGAACTCTGGCAGGTGCAATACTCATCTAAGTCAGGGTTGGCGTCACTGCGAAGCGTGAAGGATTGGCTACCGTCGAAGCATTAGCGCCGGTTGATCTAACGTGATGGTAGACATCAGGCATGCCACGCTCCGGAGAGCATGCGACAAATCAAATGTCGTTTGCGTTATTACATTTTCATTCTTTGTATGTATTAAAACACCTCATATTATGTCTCTTGCTAGTGCGATTCATTTCATTTAAAGTTTTAGTTTTATACTCCTGTTCGATTCGCACTCACGATATAACTTTCAAATCTGTCTACTATTCCATGTCTACTAGTCCATCTCAACAACTTACAATTATTGTAACTGCCAGAAACGGACTGGTTTCTCTGGTCTCATATCATCAATGGTTTACATTAACGACGCTGTTTTCACTAAAGTTTCACTCTAATAGACCGTATGTACATAGAAAATTCACAAAGGTAAAAGTACTATAATAGTCAAATTGTAGGGTCGTAAATGACACGTGTAGATCCGTGTGTAGATCAGTGCACCCAACCATGGCATATAGGTCTTTTTTATCGTAGATGTGATCAAGCAGGGAGTTGGTCTCGCGTGGCTCAGCATTGCGGGCATTCGCCGCCAATCGGAACCTCCGCCACAGCCGCGCCGCGCGCCTGCCGCGTGCCGCATGGCTACCGGCTGTCGGCAATATCTGCGAATCTCCACATCCGATCGTTAAGGCCTTAGTGCGTTCCAATTTTTGCGTTCGATACACGGAACATTTTTTGACACAAGAATTTCACTTGCATTAAATTCAAATAAACAAATAGGTTGGAAAAACGACGAATTAATAATTTATTTCATTATCCATTTTCAACAAATATATTTCAGGAACGCAAGGAAATTGCTCAGCGAATCCAAGTAATTTCGATGCATACTTATTGCTTTTCGAATACCCAGGAAAATAACACCGGCGGCGGCGTCACGCTTTTTATTTTCCGAAAACATTCGTCGCAGAAGAACGTTTTTCTCACTAGGTACTCTTGATATACCTTACTTGCCTGTGGTTTGCTACATCTGGTTATTTACGTAGCAGTCAAGCAACTTAATACTATACATTCTTACACCGGCAAAACAACAAGAATGTATAAAAGTCTTATCGCAGTTGATACGCGTAGCATCCATTTTACAGCGAAGGTATTCGTAATGGTGTAATAACGAGAGCCCTACAGTCCATAGATCACGTCGTAAACAGCTATAAGGAAAAGGATAAGCCGTAATGCACCGGAAAACTAAAACGGTAATAATTTTAAACAATTATAAAACGTTACTTCTTTTAAAGTTACAAAATCATAAATTGGAGTTGGGAAGTTACTTCAGCGCACCCAACATCCGCAGCACAAACGCCACAAATCCACGCGTCGCTTCCCGCCAAAACGGCATTACGCGCCGCCATTATCCGCGAGCTCTCTATGACATTTCAACACCCGGTTGTTTTCTATTACAAAGTCTCTGCGCAGATGGTACTCGTAACTTATTCGCGGACGTACCTGCCGCAACGAACAGTAGCGCAATTAAAGTACACGACATGATCAAAGCTACTACGGACGCACGGTTCCCTTCACAACAACAAAAACAATTACAACTCTACTTTGGTAGCTATAAGTTATACTGCATGGCCATAGAGAACAAAATAATTGAGGTATTTCAACTTTTCTTGTAACGTTTTCTTGAATATATACGTGTAGGTAACTGATCCACGATGTCTGTGGTATACTGTTGACCGCTAGTCATTCCGCCACGCATCACGTCTAATCGTAGGGAGTGCGGGTCGCGCTTTCTACACACATTTACGGTTAGACACAAGCCATCACTTGTTTATGTTCTGAGTAGCAGTGTTACACTTTATTAAATGAACGCAACAGATAATTGGATGGGAACTATATTACACGAGTTACTCTTATCGTTATAAGGTATAGTCTAGTAGTATTGCCTCCTCGCATCCCTACTCAAACTTTCCTCCCCCTGCGCCCTGACGACGCAGACGTTCACATGTATAAGTTGTAGGTATGTATAGCACGAGCGAACTTTAAAGCCAGCTAAAACGATACTGATAAAAGAGTCAATGGGGATTATGGTAAAGCTGTCTGCCAGAAACTTTAATTCTATTAAGCAAGTTTTGTGGAGTCTTTATAGTCGTCATTCAAAACTTAGGAAGGATATTCTTTACGTCGTCTGGACGTAAACTATACACCATTCACTACAAGCCTTTTTTATGCTAAATAATGATTGATGATGATGAGGATTAAGAAAGACTTAATATTCTTTATTCTTAGAACCTTTGTGCATACTTATATGACTCTTTTTAAATATTTCCCTTAGTTCACAGGCAGTTAGCGGTTGTTTCGAGTAGTACAAGCGCGTGAGTTGGCAGCTGGCGGCAACGGGACAAATAGACATCACTGACATTAATGATACATTCTTTTGCCTAGCCACATAACTGTCAAAGGCCGACGAATATGCATACACTTACCCATTAGATTTTGGAGTGATTGAAGTGGTAGATATAATTCCTTTGTTCCCGTTGAGTAATACCATGTTGTGTTACAGTATTACTCATTGGGAAAAAATATTCCCGTTGAGTAACACCATGTTGTGTTACAGTGTTACTCATTGGGAAAAAAATATTCCCGTTGAGTAACACCATGTTGTGTTACAATGTTACTCATTGGGAAAAAATATTCCCGTTGAGTAACACCATGTTGTGTTACAGTGTTACTCATTGGGAAAAAATATTCCCGTTGAGTAACACCATGTTGTGTTACACTGTTGCTCATTGGAAAAGAATCCCGACAAGTTACACTATAACTCAACGCCACGTTTCGGAATTATTATGGCAGAGAGAGGGTAGGTAGGATTTTTTTTATTATTATTTTGTCCTCATCTACAAAATAAACATACCTGCTGAACTAGCTATTTGTACCCATCCTGCGGCATCACACCTGCAGTGCAATAAAAAACATTCTACGTGTATGTATTTGCTTTGTGAGGCACGGGTTCGATTTCCGGCCGGTCTAGTGCAGATATCAGATTACTATATTATACTTAATTCCGTCAGCTGATCCATACCTTCTAAAAGTATTTTTTCGTCAACCTAGATCTCGCGCTTGTGTATAGATAACAATATTATGTACATACGTAAAGCAATAGGTGCCAAGCCATGCGCGTCGTTCGCCGTAGTGACCCTTTACACTCGAGTAACTCTTATGACCTGTATGGCTATCACAAGACACTACACCGGTACTTACTTCTATAGCTTCTACTTTCCTAATTAATGCGGATGTCTACTCAGAGAGCCGCTCGCAGATTAGTTTCTTAAGTTTTGTGTTTGATCCATAAACGTACCTACCTGTTGTATGTGCCTATGTCTGTCAATATTTAGCGATTTATTCATGAACTTAGTTATCTATAAATTAATTTTAAATTACTTATAAATTATCATTATTGTGGTTTTTACAAATGTAAAGGTAGGAATTGAAGCATGTTATGTACTATCGATGCCTCGAAGCAAAGCCAGTATCGAGACAGTCGTATGAAAATTCTTGAATCTTAAAATTTCTCATCAGCCAGGTCAGTTGTATGAAAACAAAAAGTTTACTGTGTTTGAAAAGAAGTATTGAGGACGATTTTTCTTTCTCATGGCAGGAAAAATCGCACAGAAGCAGATATTTTGAAATCAGAATGTCTCTCGTATTAACTTGGCATTATTAATACATACAAGGGCGACACTGAAAGTTTTTAGAACTGGCCCCTTGTAAACGATTTAATAAAAAAATTGTTCAAATTTTAAAAATGGAACTCTTTGCCAATAGTATTGTGATTCATTGGTCATTTTTTTACGATTTGGCGGCAAATTGAAAATTGTCTGATCAGTGTCACGTCTGCATGAATTTCAGAACTTGGAAGATGGTGGTGTCGTTCTTCGGAAGAACAGGTCATTACTCAACAATTGTTTTAGAGGATCGAAAAACAGTTACTGCGGAGTGGTACACTAACAATTGTTTGCCACTTGTTTTGGAAAAAGGTCGGGAGGATCCTCCTTCACCACGACAACGCCTCCTCGCACACCGCCAAGCAAACAATCGACTACTTGGCGACGTCAGGCGTGGAATTACTGGGTCACCCGCCCTGTAGCCCGACCTCGCACCTTGCGATTTTTATTTATTTCCGAAAATAAAAGAGAAACTTCGAGGAAAACGTTTTATGGACGCCGATGAAGCAGTGGCTGCGTTTCAAAATGCCGTCGAAGAGACCCCTAAGGACGAGTGGGCAAAATGCTTTCCTTAGTGGTTCCATCGGGTGCAGCGATGTATTGATGTAAATGGACACTATTTTGAAAAGATATAATAAAACTAATAACTTGCTAGTTTGATCAGTTTTTGATTTTCTAAGAACTTTCAATGTCACCCACGTATGTAGCCTGGTGCTGAAATCTATCGGAATTCAATAAAATGTTTACTCAAAGAATAGGTTAATACTCGTAGTTACGTTAGCACTCGATAGCATCAGTTGACTGAAATGTTCCTTCAAACAGTACGTGCCCGTACTCAATTGCCTTCAAATACAGTCAATTGTGTTTAAATACGGGAGGTAGTATTGAGGCTGCACACCGCAGAACAGCAGTCCTATCGGTCCTAAGTAAACACTGCGACTGTTATTTTCCAACTACGCCGGTTTGGTATTAGCTCCCCACGCCATACTCGTGCTCTCTCGTGGCGTATTTGTTGACACAGGTTAGCCACACGTACTATCGGCTTTACCATCTGAATCCAATCGTATATTTCAAATAAAAAAAAACAAATATGGGAACCGCAGATTACATTTTTAATTGAAAACAATGTTTCCAATTGTTACGATTTTCATCAGATACATACAACAGTTAGAATATTGAACATCCATCATATGCGTTGATGAGGTATCATCTATCTCAAATGACATGTAAATGAAGCTACGATCTAGTGAGTGGGCAAGTGGGCAAGTGTGACACAAGTGCGGCACGCATACCGCACGTTCCGGGAGTAAGGCAGGCGCGGGCGCAGCGCACGTTGACCGACATTATAAGCCGGTTAGATCACCACAACGGGCGCATTGTAGTTAAGCTCTGTTAGGCAAATGTGTAACAACTAGCTATGTGAGATGAAAAGGAGACATAAACATGCAAATATTATAAATTAAGTCACTTCTAGCGAGACTGGTTTAGATATTTCTGAGAAAACTAATATTCCTATATACCAGACAGACACAAGTTTTTTAGAATCATGTAAATTACCCTTAAAAACAAACAGACATGGATGTATTAAATAATGTAAAAGTTGTTATTAATGAATAATATGATTCAATAGAGAAAGTTTAGGCCAACTTTGCTAAGCTTTCGGGAGGTCAAGATAATGTTGAATCACCAACTTTCGCCGGCCGATTCCACAACAACTCTTATAAAAGTTGTTAAACTGAGCATCTTTTATCCACTTGACTGTTATAGCACTGGGCTATTAATAGCCTGGTTGTTTTGCCTTTTATTACATAGACTAATTTTAAACAAACAACTTATTAAGATTGCGGAAGTCGATAAATATCATAATAAGATTAAATTGTCATCACTATGCGATAGTTCTAAACAAACTTCTAACATATTTCAGGGAACACCTACCTACTCGTTAAAGTGATTTCTTCGATGACAAATATGTTATCAACATGACAATGTTAATTAATGTCATCATAAATTCGTAAAACAAGGAATGTTCGACGCCGGCTCCAGCCAACACAATTTCTTGCAGTTTCACTGCCGACATTCCATAGACGATAGATGTGTTCAACATGTTGTTTGAATTAAAGCGGCGAAATTATAGTATGCAGTAGGTACCTAAGTGCTTTTGGTAAATGGTTTCATAAACTATAGGACTAAGTACTTGTAGTGTTGACTTTAAGACTATTCCAACAGAAAACGTTTATAAAAAAGCAAATCTTGTCGCAGAAGTATGTTTACACGATCGAGTTAAATCAATCACCCTCATAACAGTTTCAAGTTTGGATCCAGTTAAAACTTTGGCTGGAAATCCAAATAGCAGGCTCAAGTACACGAGGGTGGAGACAAACGAGCCGCGGCGCTCCCTAGCGTTGTCAAAAGCGTGAAACTTTAATGGCAACGGTATATCTTGGAGCGGCTAAAGATAAATTTGGCGAGAGCTTTACAACCTCGCCTGAAACTTAGAGTTGATAAGAAAAAGGTCACATTAAATATTAAAGAGATAGATTAACCGAGACCAACTTGAACGTAAGTAGGGCTTTACTTAACTGTTTTCATATCCGTACACAGAACTCATAAACTAACTGCAATGCTTCTTACAAACATAGCATAATCAGCCTATTATGTTCCCACTGCTGGGACACAGGAGGCCTCTCTGTGAGAGGGAGTGGGCCGTTATCCCCCACGCGGGCCCAGTGCGTGTTGGTAGATGTTACATGTCTTCGATTTTTTGGTTCTAAGACATGCCGGTTTCCTCACTATGTTTTCCTTCACTGTTTTGAGAGCAGTGGTGATGTAATAATTTACACAAAGTAAAGCGCCTGGCTGGGATCGAACCTTCGACCTACAACTCGTAAGTCGCGGGTGTTACCACTGGGCCACCACTGATGTCCCAAAGTAATTAAGTACTACGTATTAAATAAGTCTGCTAAATTGCCTCTTAGCGCAGGATAAGTGCAGAAGCGACACGTTATGTGAAATTTTAAAGTCTCTCACGTCAGGTTACAAACACGCTTTCTTAACATACCAACACCACTTGGAGCAGATAATAGTTTACCTTTGCACAAGCAAAAACGCTTTCTTTGCTCTCTCTGACTTTAATAAAGCCGACAAAGTAATTAAACGACCGCTAATTACTCCTAGCAAGATATTCTGACGACTATAAACAACTTTGAGAAACGATAAACAAATTAGCGAAACCCATCAAAGAAATTTCACACTAAACTGTTTGGAGAAAACTAGCGTGTAATCAATCATTTTCACATAAAACGACTCCAATTTTTACTTTTAATGCAGTATAGGTAATCCATTGGATCGCCGTCGATACAAAGTCTGACACAATATTAATAATGGCCGTCGTTGAAGTAGCACTTTTCACGACCGACAGGTTGTACCGCAATACATATAATGAGATATTAATTTTTCGATTAACAACGGAAGCGGACTCGCGGAGTATAAAATTACCAGGAAATAACTAGTTACATAAATATTTATTTCTCAAGAGTCTTTCTTAAAAATGCTCATGATCTATGACGTAGGAATGAAGAATAAAACTCAAATGCACGCCGCATTTGCTGAATACCTAATCCTAGAGAATTCAGCGCCGGTGAATATAGATTTTGAGACAGAAGAGACTGCCAAAATACCACTTCTAACAGATTTAAGACGAGCTTGAGGGTTTGGTTTAACAATAGAAGTATTCCGCTTAACGCGAGAAATGACGATTATAAGAGCAAGACAGTTATATTATAAATAAAATAGTAGATACCGAAGAAGCCTTTGCTGTTTAAGGGGATATTACAATCAATACAATTAATAATTGACAGCAGTTAAATTGTTATAAAGTTATGAACACAAAATATACATCCGTTTACTACACTACATTGATTAATTACTGTTTTTTTTGCGGTTGCAGCTAGGAGGCCATTATTTTCTTACATAGGAAATTTTCTAATTTCTACGTCTCACGTGTTTTATACATTGAGCCAATTAACTAGTTCCTTTCTAGACTTCTTTACCAAGCCCTTGATCCAGCCTTTCTGCAAGAGCTTCATATAATGTTGCTCAAACAGCACGAACAATAATGTAATCCATATTCTTGAAAATAGTAGAGAATCTTGGAAATATATCGCCTTTGCTCTTTTTCTTTTTTGAAAACCATTCCTTCATGGATAACTGTGGCGTCAATATCATTGCACCAAGCACCGATCGAATGAATATCACTACTTTAGGATTGTTTGATCGGTTAAAGATAGTCTTATCAGTGATATAGATCTGGCCCCGTTGAGCATAACAGACCTTGATCGAGAACTAGAACTTAATTTCCGTTGCCGTTAGATATAGTCTATGAAACGTTCACAACTATCAATTTCCCAAGAAGATGAAATTATGACCAAAAACACCAAAGGGACCTGGTCAATAGTCTGCATCAGGGTTGGTTAAGAACGGACGTTCGTAATTGTATTAAGTATGAGGCGCCTTTTATGGTAATGGGGTTGTTTGTAAGTTTCAATCTTAACACTTCCTTGAATCTGTTTAATTAACCCACCATACATTTGTCAAACTCAAGACACTTATTCAGTTCTAAAAACAGTCACAGGGCGCTGCTTCAGTTTCTATACTTTGTCCGATACTTTTTTAGTTCCAAAAACGCTCACATAGCGCTGTACAAAATTCTTAATATGTATTATTTTACGGTGACTGTTATTTTTCTAGCAGTGTCAGCTAGCAGTTCTCGAATTTGACTTATTACATTATTTAGGATCTAGCGGACATTAGGCACTACAATTCCCCGCATTTGTCTGGAACGTCAGGGAGATATCAACATTCTTACTCTGAAACAACATCTAATATATAAAATTCTCGTGTCACAGTTTTCGTTGCCATACTCCTCCGAAACGGCTTGACCGATTTTGATGACATTTTGTGTGCATCGATCGGGTAGGTCTGAGAATCGGCCAACATCTATTTTAAAAAAAAAAAATTAGCAAAACAACGTTTGCGGGGTCAGCTAGTTATTAGTAAAATTATGCTGGCACAGACACTCCTCACTTATCATCGCTTTAAAAAACGATTTCACTTTTGCTTTTAAAATGTAAATATTGTAGAGGATCATTAAAGTAATGGCAGGAGAGCCTCAAGTAATGGCAGGAGAGTCTATTCAGTTGTTAGTAATACCGATCGTGTCTTGAATTAATGTTAGCGAGCGATGTTGAATGACGTAGTAGGCGTGGTAGGTTAAGTAATAACAATATAACAAACACTTGTGCGTAAGTAAATAAGAAATATTTTGAATGAATTTTATGAACGACTACGGGTTTGCTTCATTCTAGCAATGAGCAGAGCAGTCAAAGCTCAAATACTACAAGCACCAATGTTTTAGTAGACACTAGGTTAGGGATGGCGAACCAATAGCATTTGTGAGTGTGGTGGCACGCGACAAAATAATTTGGGCACGGTATCAAACATAAAAATCTGAGCGCGATATTCATTTACCTCTACATAATTATACCATTTACAGACAGACAATACCATTTACAGACTTAACAGAGTAAGCATTAGACTCGCTTAGTAACCGTTTGTCAGAAGATTCCAGTTCAGTTTGCATTTTGCTAAAAGTAACAAGATATGAATATGGTAATGATAACTTACTAGCTGCATTGTAAAAGTCTATTTCTCTTTGCAAATAAAGAGTAGATATTAATTAATGTTAGAAACTTTTGTTTTTTTCAATATCATATTAAATATTTATTTGGAAAAAATGGCGTGACGTCTATTTAGACGTATGCCATTCCTGTACTAGGTGGTCCTCAGAAGAGAATATTGTGTAAATAAATATAATTTAATTTACTATACATTAATTAATAAATAATATTAACTATAGGGTTTATATATAAATAATATTAACCCTATAGTTAATATTATTTATTAATTAAAACATTCTAGGATAGAAGTGTTTTTTTAACTGTATATTATTTTATTAACAGATTACAGATCAAACAAAAACATAATTTGCTTATTTCATTTTGTATAATAAAAACAACAAAATAATAATATATTTACATATTAGACATTATTCATATTAAAAGACCTTAGGGGTGAGGCGTATTTATCGTAACAGATAGAAATAACAGATATTTAAAAATAACAAATAACAATTGTTCCTACCAATATAGCTTATCTGTTACTCAAAATATCGGCTGTTAAATCTGTTATTTCAATAAATAAGTCCACCCACACAGACTGTCACCACGGCTGTTATTTTCATACACACTCACACAAAGGAAGGAAAATAACAGGGTTATCAATTTTTCTCTCTCCCTCATCAAAGAATGACCCTTGCTAAAAAGAGAAACACCTATTATTTATTTCAAAATAAGTTTACTTCTCACTCTTACTAAAGCGGTTCAACTGCGCTAAAAAGAGAAGCACTTAGTATTTATTATCCCTAAAATATAGTTGGTGGTCTAACAAGAACGATCATTTACAAAAAAGTGACTCCTAAATTAGGCCGTGTTACTTGTTACCTGACCTGTTACTGACCAGTGACCATTATAAAAAATGAAATAAAATTTTATTCAATTTTCTTTATGGCAATTTGTGATGCAACCAAAAAAAATGTGATCGTATCCGAATTCCTTTATTATCTTGGCGGCAAAATGTTCCAGGTATTTACGATTTTTTGATGATCAATTATATTTTATTATGAATAATTTTCTTGGTTTGTTTGATATTGATGACATAAAAATATATTTTGTTCTACATTATTTTGGAAAGGGATGCAACCAAAACTATTATAATGTCCGTCTAAGGATACCTTTTATCTATATAATCTTTGGTTTGACGGTATTGGTCGCAAAATGTCCCAAATATGTACGACTTTATTTCAATAGATTTAAAGATGATATTCAATTGAAGGTAATTTGGCTGGTTTATTTGTTGACATTTTGAATTTTTGAAATTTGATTTCTTTCACTGCTTCCCTTGCTGCTTCCTTTGTTACGAAAAGTGAAATGGTAAAAAAACAATTTAACGCAATGGCTTCGTCGGTTCCTTGCGAAAGGGTATTCTCTGCTGCAGGGAATATCCTTAATGAAAGGCGGACCCGGTTAGGAGTTAGGAAATTGCAGCAACTAATCTTTATTAATCAAATATGTAAATATTAAATGTAAATGTAGATATAGAATAGGTGATACTGTAAATAGTCATGTAGATATACAATAGGTGATAATGTGAATAGATAAGTACATAAAATTAATTGAACACTTTTAACTACGCCAGTTTGAGAAACGTAATCAATTTCTGATTATTTACTAAAGTTCCTAAATTTATAGTAAACTGACAGTCCTATGCCTGAGATTAAGTATGAAGGAAAGTGTTCAGTTTGGAATTTCGAAAAAAAAAAAAAACAATCAATTTGCCTAGCCTTTTACAACTGGCATACGGCCGACTTACGTAATCTATAATTTCACATTACCCATGTCTTTCTTCGGATACGATTTTTGATTCAAAACGCAAAGACAAAGACGATGTTCAATTGAGATTTAAATTTGTATTTTTCATCCGTCCAAAAATAACAGGCTGTTATTTTTGTGTAACAGTACCAGTGATAACAGATATCGTGTTTAACCTGTTACAACCCATTAGGGGTGAGGCGTATTTATCGTAACAGATAGAAATAACAGATATTTAAAAATAACAAATAACAATTGTTCCTACCAATATAGCTTATCTGTTACTCAAAATATCTGTTATTTCAATAAATAAGTCCACCCACACAGACTGTTACCACGGCTGTTATTTTCATACACACTCACACAAAGGAAGGAAAATAACAGGGTTATCAATTTTTCTCTCTCCCTCATCAAAGAATGACCCTTGCTAAAAAGAGAAACACCTATTATTTATTTCAAAATAAGTTTACTTCTCACTCTTACTAAAGCGGTTCAACTGCGCTAAAAAGAGAAGCACTTAGTATTTATTATCCCTAAAATATAGTTGGTGGTCTAACAAGAACGATCATTTACAAAAAAGTGACTCCTGAATTAGGCCGTGTTACTTGTTACCTGACCTGTTACTGACCAGTGACCATTATAAAAAATGAAATAAAATTTTATTCAATTTTCTTTATGGCAATTTGTGATGCAACCAAAAAAAATGTGATCGTATCCGAATTCCTTTATTATCTTGGCGGCAAAATGTTCCAGGTATTTACGATTTTTTGATGATCAATTATATTTTATTATGAACAATTTTCTTGGTTTGTTTGATATTGATGACATACAAAATATATTTTGTTCTACATTATTTTGGAAAGGGATGCAACCAAAACTATTATAATGTCCGTCTAAGGATACCTTTTATCTATATTATCTTTGGTTTGACTGTATTGGTCGCAAAATGTCCCAAATATGTACGACTTTATTTCAATAGATTTAAAGATGATATTCAATTGAAGGTAATTTGCCTAGTTTATTTGTTGACATTTTGAATTTTTGAAATTTGATTTCTTTCACTGCTTCCCTTGCTGCTTCCTTTGTTACGAAAAGTGAAATGGTAAACAAAAATTTTAACGCAATGGCTTCGTCGGTTCCTTGCGAAAGGGTATTCTCTGCTGCAGGGTATATCCTTAATGAAAGGCGGACCCGGTTAGGAGTTAGGAAATTGCAGCAACTAATCTTTCTTAATCAAATACGTAACTATTAAATGTAAATGTAGATATAGAACAGGTGATACTGTAAAT
Organism: Dasypolia templi; assembly: GCA_963555695.1. NCBI lineage: Eukaryota > Metazoa > Arthropoda > Insecta > Lepidoptera > Noctuidae > Dasypolia > Dasypolia templi. The sequence goes on from OY743152.1 coordinate 7,336,546, forward strand.
AGTCATGTAGATATACAATAGGTGATAACGTTAATAGATAAGTACATAAAATTAATTGAACACTTTTATCTACGCCAGTTTGAGAAACGTAATCAATTTATGATTATGTACTAAAGTTCCTAAATTTATAGTAAACTGACAGTCCTATGCCTGCGATTAAGTATGAAGGAAAGTGTTCAGTTTGGAATTTCGAAAAAAAAAACAATCAGTTTGCCTAGCCTTTTACAACTGGCATACGACCGACTTACGTAATCTATAATTTCACATTACCCATGTCTTTCTTCGGATACGATTTTCGATTCAAAACGCAAAGACAAAGACGATGTTCAATTGAGATTTAAATTTGTATTTATCATCCGTCCAAAAATAACAGGCTGTTATTTTTGTGTAACAGTACCAGTGATAACAGATATCGTGTTTAACCTGTTACAACCCATTAGGGGTGAGGCGTATTTATCGTAACAGATAGAAATAACAGATATTTAAAAATAACAAATAACAATTGTTCCTACCAATATAGCTTATCTGTTACTCAAAATATCTGTTATTTCAATAAATAAGTCCACCCACACAGACTGTTACCACGGCTGTTATTTTCATACACACTCACACAAAGGAAGGAAAATAACAGGGTTATCAATTTTTCTCTCTCCCTCATCAAAGAATGACCCTTGCTAAAAAGAGAAACACCTATTATTTATTTCAAAATAAGTTTACTTCTCACTCTTACTAAAGCGGTTCAACTGCGCTAAAAAGAGAAGCACTTAGTATTTATTATCCCTAAAATATAGTTGGTGGTCTAACAAGAACGATCATTTACAAAAAAGTGACTCCTGAATTAGGCCGTGTTACTTGTTACCTGACCTGTTACTGACCAGTGACCATTATAAAAAATGAAATAAAATTTTATTCAATTTTCTTTATGGCAATTTGTGATGCAACCAAAAAAAATGTGATCGTATCCGAATTCCTTTATTATCTTGGCGGCAAAATGTTCCAGGTATTTACGATTTTTTGATGATCAATTATATTTTATTATGAACAATTTTCTTGGTTTGTTTGATATTGATGACATACAAAATATATTTTGTTCTACATTATTTTGGAAAGGGATGCAACCAAAACTATTATAATGTCCGTCTAAGGATACCTTTTATCTATATTATCTTTGGTTTGACTGTATTGGTCGCAAAATGTCCCAAATATGTACGACTTTATTTCAATAGATTTAAAGATGATATTCAATTGAAGGTAATTTGCCTAGTTTATTTGTTGACATTTTGAATTTTTGAAATTTGATTTCTTTCACTGCTTCCCTTGCTGCTTCCTTTGTTACGAAAAGTGAAATGGTAAACAAAAATTTTAACGCAATGGCTTCGTCGGTTCCTTGCGAAAGGGTATTCTCTGCTGCAGGGTATATCCTTAATGAAAGGCGGACCCGGTTAGGAGTTAGGAAATTGCAGCAACTAATCTTTCTTAATCAAATACGTAACTATTAAATGTAAATGTAGATATAGAACAGGTGATACTGTAAATAGTCATGTAGATATACAATAGGTGATAACGTTAATAGATAAGTACATAAAATTAATTGAACACTTTTATCTACGCCAGTTTGAGAAACGTAATCAATTTATGATTATGTACTAAAGTTCCTAAATTTATAGTAAACTGACAGTCCTATGCCTGCGATTAAGTATGAAGGAAAGTGTTCAGTTTGGAATTTCGAAAAAAAAAACAATCAGTTTGCCTAGCCTTTTACAACTGGCATACGACCGACTTACGTAATCTATAATTTCACATTACCCATGTCTTTCTTCGGATACGATTTTCGATTCAAAACGCAAAGACAAAGACGATGTTCAATTGAGATTTAAATTTGTATTTATCATCCGTCCAAAAATAACAGGCTGTTATTTAATAACAGATATTTGGATCTGTTATTTTTGTGTAACAGTTCCAGTGATAACAGATATCGTGTTTAACCTGTTACAACCCATCTCTACAACCCATCTCTAAAAGACCTTTCAAAAAATTTGGGGGTCAGAAGGATTTTAGCCCACCTAAGCGTAACATTCGGCGGCGGACATCATGCAGTCGCAAGTCCAATCCGATCATCATTCCCCGTTTAACCTTTGGAAAGATCGACTTGAGCGCGGTCGCTCCGAGACTATATACAGCCGGTGTGAACGAAACCATAGCGAGATCTAATTCGACGCCAACGCCATCTATCGAGCAATGAGTTAGTTCTTGTTACCGCCTTTTAAAAGTGTGGGCAAATGATATTGATAATAAAATTGCTATACCGATTCGATCATTACCAAAACTAGTGTGCTAAATTAAACACTTCTAAATGAAACACACAATACAGGTGTATTCAAAATAAACAATGAAATATAATAATAATAAAATTTTATTTATTTCGAATAAGTTACAGACGAAAAATACATGTGTAGTTTAAAATAAAAATAGGTAAAAGATGGGTAACAACTGGTTTTAACCTTTGAATGATGCTGACGTGCGGACGAACTGTGGTAGGTGCAATAACCATACTTGTTTGTAGAGCATATTCATTCAACATTCTTACCTCATAATTTAATCACGACGATAAAATTATAGATAAAGTAGGTAGGTAATTAAATTGGTGTTGGCATAAGAGTAAAGACAGGTATTACATCACTACTTTGTAACCACAAGGTCTGTACAAAAAAAAAGGGTGAGCCCTGCCTCTTAAACTAGGGCGACCTGTATCTTAAGAGACAGTGATCAGCTATAAGGTATCTAAAATAAACAGGAACTTGTGAAGTGTGTCAGTTGCTGTGGATGTTTATTAATATTGTCTCACTTTTGTATGTATCTTACTTGTATGTAGTATGTATTTTTCCTAAACATATAATAACGGTAAAAACGAGGAGAGGGGAGTGCAACTCAAGAATGTAGGAGAGTGTGAGTGAAATAGCACATAGGTCTAAATTTTCTTCGATGCAAAAGCGTTATTACTTTAAACAAAAAAACAAACATCATCGAAATCAACGAATCATCGAAGAATATTTTGACCTACTTTCCAATTTCCCTAACAATTTACACAAATCTAAAACCCAAAAATTATCATAAATTTTTGAAACCTATAAATAGATCACTCAATAAAAACTTTCAGCAAATGAACAGAAACGCGTAATTACCTGCATTGAATAAATTATATGTTTTGTCAGTCTGCCATCAAGATACCAAACCGATGTAATCTATAATGAAGTGCCATATTCCAAGCTGTTATGGTGATAGGTGAGCAGCAGCAACTGTCACAATTTCTTTAACATGTGCCTCTCAGCCCAACCGAGGTGCGGCGAAGGCGACATTGATTTCACGAAATTAATCGATCTGTCTCTCAAACCGAGTGCTCGGCAACTGGTGAATTATTTTAGTCTAATTAACTGACACCACCTGACACTGAATGAATAAAGGATGAGACCTCTGCATCAATGGGTTATAACAGAAACACATTTTGAAGTAACGCATTCGAACAACATTAATCTGTTTAGATGCAAATTGTGGCCGGCTGCATAAATAAATGCTAATGGAATATAGATGTCATAAAATGATTTACTAGCGACTAACAAGTATGGAAAGTTGTAAAATATAATAAATTAACTAGAGACTACTAGAACTTGGTATTTAGTTAAGTTATGGCCAAGAACTGTTTTATCAAAGAAAGCACTTGGGTTACGCAATATTTAAGTTTGATTCGGGTTCCAATGAGAGTTCAACTTTAAATATCGCAGAAAGGCACCTAGTATTGCAGTCATAGTTTATATTGAATTTGAAATTCAGATGTGTTGCTCCAAGACAAAATTAAATTGGTATGGAAAATTTTGCATAAAGTCATGCTAGTCAGAAATTATAATAATAAATTACAATCTTTGGTTCTTTGTTCAATTTTATTGATTAAATGCATTCGAAATGCGACTGCTTGACTGTCCTTTCCAGAACCAGTGGATAAGGACAACCATACGCATCAATTAGGTTTAGGTACTAACAACACTTATATAATTTTAGATAAAATTTTTGTTATTAACAACTAACATTTTATGTTTTTGTGATCTTAGAATAATGTAACTTTTGTGGAGATTTTCCGAAATAAATTAATAATTATTATAATATCTGACAGATATAGCAATGCCTAACTCACAAAATATTCAAACCACAATATCCGAAAAGCTTAGTAAGTATCCAAGATCTTGCCATAGAAATTAAAACCCTATGGAAACCACAAACAGTTCATATTGTCCCCATTGTTCTTTCATCTACTGATTTCATGCCAAAATCTCTCACACAAAGCCTTAACACCAAGGGTTGGGCAGTATTTGAATTACTTGTAATTGAAATACTTATTTGGTACTTGTATTTCAATTACTTCCTAAAAATGTAATTTGTAATTGGTATTTCAAATTCCTGACGCTGAGGTATTTTGTTGTTAGTATTTCAAATGCTTATTTATGCCTTTAAAATACATTTTAACATACATTTACCTATCTTTAAAAATGAAATATAAGCTGACTTATACATACACTGTAAACACTAGAATCCAAAGCATATGTATATGTATGTCGCAGCCTACGACGAATCAGAGAATGTGCGTGCGGCCACATTTCCGTGAAATTTATTGCAACAGCTAAGTTGTGAAGTCTATCGCGACAACTAACGCAAAACATCAAAATGGACGCAGCGGGCGCTCTATATTTTATGGCAGTGATTAATATTGTTTTAAATAAAAAAATAAGAAAAAAGCAAAAAAAAAAGACGACAGTGACCTGTAGAAATGTGTTCTTTTGCAGGTTTTATTCATTCTCCAACAAGAGACTGTTTGTCTTACGGTTCGTCCATTTAAAAATCTAGTGTTCATGAAAGGAAATTCCTCCTTTACAGATTAATATGGTGAGCTGGACTTGTTATATTTACACTATCTAACAGCTGAGCTCTATACCACAAAACTTTACAAATCTGCAATTTGACAAAATTGAAAAAAAAAACATAGGAATAAGTTATTTATTTATTAACACTTTATGCACAAGTAAAAAAATACTGTACAAAGGCGGACTTAATGCCTGAGGCATTTTCTACCAGTCAACCTTTGTGTGAAAAATTGTGTGTTTGTAAAGTTTTCTGATATCTATATGGCTTACCTAGTACTTGTACAAGTCGCTCTTACATTAAGGCACTTACGACAATTTAATAATTATACTTATTAAATAGCTTTGAATGTATTTTGTAAATTGTATTTTGTTTAAAATAAAAAGAGTTTAAATACTTTATTTGGTATTTTAAATAGAAACAGTTGAAACACTGTATTTTATATTTTAAATGAGGACTTGTCAAGAGAAACTATTAAGTCATTTGTATTTTAATTAAAGCAAACCATATACAAGTATTTCGCCCAGTCCTGTTAACACCCTACAGAAGCCTACTCTACACTCTGCATGCTTCAAAAAGCCACCATCTTTAACACCTGCAGCATCACGCGAAAGTTCCTGACTTCTTCAAACTTCAAACAACACTGTCATCTACCTTCTCTATTTAAATTACGCCTTACAGACTTGGTCCCGACCCGTGTGTAAGGTTTCTTAACCTCTCTAAATGAGAAGAAACAAACAATTGAAAATAATAATAGTGCATTATGTCAAATCAAACAGCCATCACCGCCATCATCATCATCATCATCCTCCAGCAGTACCCTTAGCCGTTATCACAAGTTTTAAATGTTATTTGGGGTCGGCAGAGACATCGACGCGGAAACTGAAACCATGAATTCAGCACATAATTGTTATTAACTGTGCAACAAGTGCAACACCTACGCGGTAAAAATTTATGGAACAGCATTTTTTTTTAATAACCGACGAAAAATTTCAACGCCTCTGACGCTCGCCCAATAATGACGTACTGAATTCATGGCATGTTGCAAACAGTATGTGCGTCCACGTGCCTGCCACCCTGTATAGCCGGCCCGTCATGTCTAAATTCACTTCCAAATCCGTCCTTGCCATATCATCATTCAAATCAAAGAATCTAGGGACCTATAAATAACAAGAAAATTCAACAATATGACGAGTTAACAACTGTAGAAAGCTGAGAAGAGATACACGTTTGCAGCTTTTGAATAATTTCACGAATTTAACGTTTATAAACTTTCCCGACCGCTATCAAACTCCGTGACCAATGTACTAAGTAATCAGGTCAGTCATCCTAACAGTGAATGATTTCAACGAGGGGTATTTTGGGTGCTCTCCCCGAAAAACCAATTTTCAAATGATTATGTATGAATGTTTGCCAGAATTGACGTACGTACTCGTATGTAGAAATTACGTAGGACGGTTCGATGTGTTAACGTAACAATTGATGTTGAGCTAATAATCAACACTTGATAAGAAACACAATAGCGTGTAGTTAGGTCAGCAGCTCTTGCGCAACACGCTACGTGTTTACTAAACTAACTGCACAGCATGCTAAAGATGTACTTCCGCACTGCCTCAGCCACATTGCCAACTGTTACGCATTGGCGCTAGGCGAGCACGTAGCGGGTCTCATTACATACCTTCGAGTTATACATGCATGTACATGCATCATACAAACAACTATCATTAATTTACAGGTATTCGTTAAGAAAACTAAACTGTCTTAAGTGAACCGAGCACTCCCAAAATAAAGTCTCAACCATCCTCAAGTGTCAATCGTGCGGCTATACCAGTAGGTTCCTTTGATAATATTATTATCTCATCTAGCTGGGCCTCCACACTGCTAACCAGACAAAATAATAATTTGGTAACTTTAGTGTGAAGTACAGATAGGAAGTAAATAGTCTGAATAAAATCAGTACTTCTACATAATTAGGGAGGAAAATCTGGTCGGATGCCTTGGTTCAGCCAAGGCATCCGACTAAATCTAGTTAAATCACAAAGATGTTCCGAATGATTAATTCGTTATTTATAACGAATAACAAAATCAATTTGAAAAAATTCTAGTTTCCGAATATCTGCCTAAGCCAAAAGCCATGAGAAAGTGAAATGGCAGGCGATGTCTTGGCCGCGGCGAGGCGTCCGGCGCTGCACGTACAGTACCGTTAACAGCGAAATCGGATGACTGGTAAATTTATGTAAATAGGTTAGTGGAACCACCAAAACACATGCATTCCGCAAGTTTGCTAGTGTTTACTGCTGCAGTGAGGTTGTTTATAAAAAGTTTGAAGTTTCGCTTTTACATGTACCTAATAGATATATTGTAGGTAATTAGGTAAATGTCATATATTATAAATCAGCCAATCCTTTTTTTAATGAATCTTCAGTAATGCTTCATTATACTGATAAACTTTTCTAATCTATTTCATTGGTTAGTAGGTAGACAAAAGTCGATTTTTCTTATAAAATAAGGACCTACTTACGCGCGTGCGTTTTTGTAATAGCTCGGCCCAAAACTTATCGTGTGTCAATATGGTATACAAACTTGCTTAATATTTTTTCATAGGACTATATTTTGATTAAAATCTACATACCTATGATTACAATTCGTTTTATTATAAATGTATAAAGTAGCTAGCTCTCAAAGCAACCGGAGCCGAATGTTTGGCCCATCGATTATTTCGGACATCCACAAACGTTGGCTGTCCAAGTGTCCACAGATCAAATGTTTGACATACCCTGTTCTGTATTGATTACAAGTTACGGCTTCTCGATTTATTTCGTCAACATTGTGAAGGAAACAATGAAAAATAGTGAGTTTCACGTTTTAGTTTCATTTATATGATTGTAGTGATTGGGTTGTCTTTGCAGCAAATTAGCAAGCCAAGTGCAGGGAAAGCCAGATGTTCCGGGCTAGTAGTCCGTGGCCGCCACGCTGCACTTCTCCTCAACGGTCTGTGCACCGCTTGATTACCGCCCATCTATCATACACTATACACTCAAATCTTTAAGTATAAGCACACCATTTCCATTACATAATTAGACCGCTGCCCTGGCAACCTTTAATAAGATTATTAAAAGAAGTATTTCAAAGTTATTGAGCATTACGGCTGAGTCTTTTCCTCGGCTTTTCCGAATTTCATAAACCTAATCCGAGTTATAAGTACATAATGGTTTCAAAGAAAACTTGGTGATATTGAAGTTTTAGTACAAAATATTTATAAAACACATCTTTCTTCGTACAACCTTTCCCGCAATAAGTGTAACTGTGTAACGATGTGTATATGAACATGTAAATTTTGTAGCTGTGTGCTATTCTTATTACAACAATCACTTAAAATTTCAAATGCGCAATTATAAACGGATTCTAACTGTATATATTTATCTGAGATGAATAGCAATTTTAATTCAACTACATAGTGCTGTACGCTTTGTTTAACATTTGTGTTACATTATGCTATAGCATATAAACATAAACAGCAAATAGGAAATTACATTTGATCGTTTCCATGTCTGTCTACCATTAAAGTCCTTTAGTTACTGATAACTGTGTGTAGTTATGACTACACCTCACGAATACCTTCAACATGTTATTAAGGCTGCTACAGGCAGGTGCGACACGACTCTAGTAGAACAAATTCTATGAATACATCGTGGAAATTGTTCTACAAGAATCGCGCCGAACCGTCGTGTGGCGCCTGTCTACGGCCTTTATAGGAACCGTCTACTTGTATGTCAATGGGGTAATCGTCCCGTTAGCCGTTACTTGTATGCGTTATTACCTCCATTTTCCACGTTCATTTACAACCAACTGTCACTATCGTAGGGGAAAAGATGGGCGTCAAAGAAATTGCATGTCGACCGACAAGTGCATTTTTACAAAATGTATATGTGTACCTAGGAGCCATGTTATATTTTCCTCATGCCTGACTTATATTTTCTATTATTTTAAGGGAGAAAACAAGCATACACCTTCACGATCATGGTCGTGTTCAATGCTGCTGATGCTGATTGCACGCTGCGCAAGCGCGCAGTGTCCGTGGGAGGTAGCGCCCACGCTGCAAGCTGCGTGTGTATGCGCACATAATTTAGCCAGGGATTTGTCAGTCCAATGTGATCAGGTATAGTCAAGATTTGTTTAACCAGTAACTTTATGAATGTTAAATGAAATACACATTGAAAATAGTAACCATGATATTTTTTATTTAACAGGTTGACTTCCCAACGCTATTATCAGCTCTAAACATGAGTGCAAGAAATATTGCTATCGATCTACTGTACATTAATAATTCAAGCATTCCCATCCTCACTCATAACATGTTTACAAACCTTAAAATTCACAATCTTCAAATATCTGGATGTGGAATAAAGCGAATCGAAGACGACGCTTTTCGAGGACAAGGGCCATATCTCAAAAACTTGAACTTGCAAGATAACGAATTGACCGAAGTTCCTGTAAAAGCCCTGAAAATATTAATTAATCTCTCTCTTCTAGATATATCCAAAAACCGCATTGCACACATCGCAAACCATTCTTTTATCACTCTTCGCAAGCTCACGACACTGAAAGTTTCCGACAACAATGTCACACTAGAACCGCAAACGCTTACCGGATTAGAAAACTCGTTAAAAAATTTAAATCTCAAAGGCACGAAACAAAAAATAGTTCCCGAATGTATAAGAGGTCTTCGGATCTTGGCTTTTCTTGACCTCTCTCAAAACAGTATCAGAGAACTTCCGGGACCCGACCGTGGCCGCACATTTGAGGGATTAGACTCGCTGACTGCTCTAAACTTAGAAAGAAATCTGATTGTGCACCTTAGTGAAGATGCGTTTGCTGGAATAAAGACTACGCTAAGTTCTTTAAGTCTTTTAAACAACCTGTTGGCTGAATTCCCAACCGCTGCAATAGGAACACTGAGCGATTTGAGAGTATTAGATATCGGGTTCAATTTATTAAATAAGTTACCAGTCGACGCTTTTGTAAACAATCCATCAATAACTTTACTAGCGTTGGATGGAAATCCTTTGCCCACGGTGCCGGAAGAAGCATTTTCTCATCTTAACGAAACTCTCCGAGGCCTAAGTATTGGCGGCAGATTCTTAAACTGTGATTGTCGCCTGCGCTGGATAATTGAATGGATTCGCAACGGAGAATTACAAGTAACATCACGAGAAAGAAATCCGCAATTCTGCGGTAATCCACCCCACTTCCGTGAGCGTGGGTTTTACAGTTTTGAACCAAACGAATTAGTTTGTGATTATGATTCAACTTCGACAACAGAAAGGCTATCAACGATAACAAAAGATTTGAATGAGCAGAAAATAAGTCACGTCATCACCACTACGTCAACCACAGCTCCTGCCCCGCCATCAACCAGCAGTACACCTGCACTACACGAAACACGAAGCAATAACATAGAAACACCAACGAAACCAGCCATCATTCAGACCACCAGCACCACCAGCACCGCACGCCCCAGTCGCATCCCCACCGTCCGTCCTGCCGCCCCCACCTGGCGCCACGCGCCACACCAGCGTCCTCCTCTTGTCATGAGTTTCCCACAACAAAAACCAAAAGTAGATGATTCCAATGAAGTTATTGTGAAAAATGCTTACAGGCAAGACAATTCTGTAATCATACAATGGGACTCAGATGTTGCTAATATACTCGGCTTCCGCGTCGTTTATCGACTCTTCGGAGACAAAACCTTTAAACAAGGACCACCTTTGGAAGCCAGCGAAAGAGAATTCAAAATTAAAAATGTACCATCTCAGGTGTGTATTCTAATGTATATAAGGTACTTTGCATCATAAAAAAAAATGTTATGTAGTGTTAAGTACTGTACAATCTATTTAAGCCCGTTTTGATTACAGGAATGTATCGTGGTCTGCGTGATCTCCTTGGAGGAGGTTCACGTGAGTCCAGAGACGGTGCCGTATTCTCAGTGCCGTGAGGTGCGGACCGTTTCCGCCGCCGCCTCTAATATGGACAAGATCACTATAGCGGCAAGCGCCGCCATTTGCGGCACCATCGTCGTGGCTGTTCTCGTATTCGCCGCGGCGTCGCGCCGCCGCTCCCGCACCGTGCACCGCCTACACACGCAAGCTCCTGAGAAAATGCCCAACCCTTGTTGCGGCGGTCTCACCGGCACCCCGAGCCCCAGCGGCCCACTCTCTTCGTTAGCTACGATCGGCGCATTTGGAAAGCAGCGTGAGTGGGATCAAGTGTCGGCTTATAGCGCACGTTCGATCCCGCGTGCACGTTCCTATACCGAACCGGCTCCTCCGGACCCATTACCAGGTCGTCCTGGAAGAGCTCGTTCCCTCGCTGATGGTCAATCACAACATAGCTATTCCCATTCCGGCCGCTATGGAGTGCCTGGCTACCCTAGTAGCCTTCTAGGATCACGAGCTGGTGAGTTCGACTGTCGCTTTGATTACTTCTTCGTTTCACTTCCAGCTTTAACTTGATTTTTTGACAGTTTCGAATTGCATGGTGTTGTTCTTATAATAAGTACCTACTTAAAAAACGAATACTCTTTAACTTTTAGATCTGCGACAGTCGCGTCAGTCCTTAGGAGCAGCATCGGAACGTGCCTCTCGTTTGTCGCTGAGCGGCGCCGCAGGCGGGGCCACCGGCGGCACAGCGGGCTCCCGCCGGAGGCCGCGGTCGAGGTCACGGCCCGCCAGCCGGTACAGCGTCGGGTCCCTGGGTATGGGGTACTGCGACACTTCCGACAACTGGACTGATCATGATATGGACATCTATATGGCGCGGAACCCGACGACCCGGAGTGGACTAGTGCCTTTATAGCGTGCAAGGGACACGGCGCGGGGAGACGTAACATGTCGCGGGCGCTCCTCGCTCTCGCGCAGGGCTCCGGCGGGATATACCTCGTGGTGCAGTCATAACGCGCGCTCAGGACACCGCCCGCACCGACACTCTCGCCCGCACCGACACTCTCGCCGACACAGCCACGAGAAGACCAATAGACGTGTGCACGCGCACTGCACCCGACTCGCGGCTCCGAGCCAGTGTGTCCGGTATCCGGTAGAATATTGAGTAAAGTGTAATTATATTGTTACCTACAGAAAACTTTGCGATCTTGTACAGCTAGCTAAGTTTCGGTAGTAAAGTACGTATGACGAGGACTGTAGATTCTATGGTGAATATTTTATTTGAGATTTAATTATAAATTTTGGTTTTGACTAGTTAATTTGCGGCTCATGAAGTGCCTATTACTATGAGATTAAAATAATATTGTATGAATTTAAAATTAAAACTATTGGTTAGTGAAAACTAGTCACAAAATTTTGTTAATTCACTGTAGACATATATTTATTATAGTTGCAGAATGTTACTGACTAATAATCTAATGTTCGCATTTTGAACACAGGATTTTCTTATTACCACTGATTTGTATTGTATATTACTTTTAACTTTTATGGTGCATATTTATTTACATTTAAGGTTGAATTATTAAGTTGTACATAAAATATATTAAAATAGATTTTAAGTTAATGTAATAGAAGTATCATAGTAGGCAATTGATCAGCTACTTAACATATAAACACAATAATTGTGATCTTTAAAAAAACTCAACCTTTATTTAGTTTGTGATACTGCGTATCACACTATGTACTGTCTATTGCGTATTCCTGTGTGATTCCTAATAAATACTTTTTCCTTCTTTCTTTCTATTTATTTAATTATTACTATCACCAAATAAAATACAATGAATCCAAAATGGTGCTATTTTGAAATAAGACTTAGGTACATATTATATTTATTTACACTATTTTTGTATTAAAATTGTGTATTTAAACATTATTTACCCATTAGAAATGTATATTAATGTAGGTTTGACTATTTTGGAAACCTTTCATATAATGTCAAGTACATTAAATAAAACGTTTCCAAAATAGCCAACAAAACTCATAATAAGAGTTTTTTGTAATGTTATGTATCATAATTTATTAAACTATAATTTGATAAATGTCATTGCATTGATAATTGCATATTTTACCCTTATAGATATCTTAATGCCTGTCTAATCTAGACTGCTTCGTTGGTCTAGTGGTCGCAAGAGCTACTGCTGATCATGAGGGGTATTGAGCATGAGGGGGTTGAAAAAAAACGAACTCGTAGTTTATCGGATAAAATAATACATTATTGTGTTTAATTAGTGTTAAATCTATTGTTTATCATAGAATCTTTGTATAGTGACCCACGCAGTGTTTGTGCCGTGTTCTGTCGTGATTATTCATAGTAATCGATAATTAACAAATATCCACCGGCTGTCAACGTTTTGAATGTTGGGTTTGAATTCAACTTGATATTTTATATGGGTTGTATCACGAGAAATCATTGACGTCTGATCAAACTCTTCATGATTATGTAAGAAATGATTCTAAAATATTCAAAAGAGTCTGCGCTCAAGCTAAGTCTAAATTAATAAGTAACAAAATTTGTATTTCCCATAGTAAAATAAAAGCTGTGTGGCAGGTAATTAACAAAGAAACTGGAAACACAAAACAGCGAGATCAGAATGACTTGTCGTTAAAAATTGATAATGAATGGTTTCATTTTCAGATAAGTTGAAGGTTGCTGAGTCACTAGAAAATTTCTTCACCAACATCCCAATTTAGGTTACAAAATCTCTTCCCTCATCATCTGTATTAGCTGAATCTTTACTCAAAGAAAACTTCAGTTAGGACATTCCTAGTTTTAAATTCGAGCCTATTTCTATAGTCACAATTAAAAAAGCGTTCAAAAGTCTTAACATAAAAAACACTGAAGACTTATGGGTGATTTCCGTTAAGGTTCTTGTAGATATTATTGACACAATTGCCCCTGTCCTAACAGGCATATTTAACCAATGTTTAGACAGCGGTACGTTTCCTGATTTAATTAAACATAGTAAAGTAGTACCAATTTTCAAATCGGGTAGTAAGAGTGATCCCTCTAATTATAGACCTATATCTGTGCTACCAGCATTGAGTAAAATCTATGTAAAAATCATGCTAGACCAGATGTTGTCACATTTTAATTCAAAAGGAATTTTAAATAGTCACCAGTTTTGTTTCACGAAAGGTCGACGACTGATGCGGGAGTAAAACTCATCAGTCACATTTTGGAATCCTGGGAGAAGTCCCAGGATGCAATTGGCATTTTCTGTGACCTCTCAAAAGCGTTTGACTGCGTTGACCACAATACACTGATCTGTAAATTACACCACTACGGAATTCATGGGCGCTCACATTAGAGCTCTTTCAGGTAAACTAAGTTCAGCTGCATATGCAGTAAGAAAAATAAGACAGTTGACCGATATAGCCACAGCTAGGTTAGTATACTTTGCTTATTTCCACAGTATTATGTCTTATGGCGTTCTGCTGTGGGGATCAGCAGCTGACGTAGATTCAATTTTCATTTTACAAAAGAGGGCAATCCGCGCGATCTATGAAATGGGTCCTCGCGAATCTCTGAGAAACAAATTCAAAGAAATTGATATACTAACTCTGCCTTCTCTTTATATCTTAGAAAGTATTTTGTATGTTCGCAAAAACTTAGGACTTTTTAAAATAAGAAGCGATTTCCATAATATAAATACACGTAGTAAAAATGAAATTGTTATACCCAAATTTAGATTAACTAAAACAAGCAAGTCATTTCTGATAAACAGTATCCGCTTTTGTAGCAAGTTGCCAAAGTCGGATACAGAACTTAGCGATGGAAAGTTCAAAACCCACATAAAACGTATCCTTGTCAAAAAAGCATATTATAAGATTAAAGACTACGTCGAAGACAAGGAAGTTTGGCAAAATTCCTTCTGCACATGGGGCTTCCCTGGTACCTCATAAACGGAATAACTGTTAAAGCCTCTTTGGCTGCGACAGCTGCAGTGACATATAAAAAATAGGAAACAAAACATTGTGTGTCAGTGGTTTTTCTCTAATCAATTGTACATACTCTCTCTACGACTTTCATATTATAATATTTTTCATATTCAAGTCTTTCACTCAAAAGGTACTTGCATTAGGGTATGGGCCCAGAACTCAAAGTACAACTAGTATAAAAAGGATAAGACCCAGGACGTATTAACATTCTACAAGTCAGTAAAAACAAAAGTTGTCAAAATGGAAAATTTTACCACCAAGATTCAGATCGGTCAGTTAATAGGTAGCCAGAATTGGGCAACATGGAAGTATAAGGTATCCATCATGCTGCGGGGCACAGAAGGTGCCATGGAGGCGGCAGAGGGAAAACTAAGAAAGCCAATTTTAGGAACAGGCGATGGTGCGCTGATGGCCTATAATGCGGAATTGCTAAAGTATAGGAAGGCAGACAGCAACGCTCTTCTAATAATTACCAGCAACATGACCGAAGAGAATCTAATGAAAGTCATGCGATTTGAAACAGCTAACAAAGTGTGGCAGAACTTCACCGCTTATTTGACGGTCAATCAGAAGACAGAGCATACACATTGTGCATGCAATTCTTTAGTTTCAAAAATAACTCTAACGATGACGCATCTACTATGATGTCGAAACTTAAAAACATTTGGAACAATTTGAATGCTGACATTTTGAAGACCGACCCTAACATGAAGTTGCCGGAAATGTTCTTGATCTGTAAAATTTTAGATTCAATCAATCAATCAAGCATTTATTTTGTTAAACATAGGTGTGGTTACAGATAATACGCGTTTAAAATATGTGCACTATGTTTTGCCAATGTATAGCGTACAAAAATAACATAAACAATCAATTACAATTAAGGTGGCATGTCAATAGATTACATTTAAAAAAATAATTCAATATAAAATATGTCAGTTAGGCGAACAGGTCACTACAAATATAAATAAATAAACACATTCAAACTAATCAATAAAATTAAATCATAAGTGACTTATTAGCAAGTCGGAATCTTCATACCTCCGTGTATCAGTGGTAAACTCAGTGATGGAGTAGTAACATCTGTCTATTAGGAATTTAAACAAAGACCTCTTAAAGGATCCCAGACCCTCTTTATTTCTAATAGCTGCTGGTATACTATTATATATTTTTGGGGCCATTCCTAGCACACTTTTGCTAAAAATGCAGTTTTATGAGAGGTAACATGAATGGTATTCTGATAACGACGAGAGCGGAGTTTTTCATATAAATGCAGATTACAGCGAACAAACACTCCCATTTCATATATGTACATCGAGGGTAGAGTGAGCAAACTAAGTTCCTTAAACAATGGTTTACAACTATCAATCGATTGTAATTTGGTAAACGATCGCAAGCATTTCTTCTGAGCTTTAAAAGCAATGTCGCTGTCAGTGGAGTTGCCCCAGAAAATAATTCCGTACCTAACGCTAGAAGCCACTTAAGCATTATAAGCTATTTGCACTGTTATGCGGTTAACCGTTTTTGATAGTTTGTACAGTGCATACGCGAATTGACTAAGCTTCTTTGACAAAGCGTCGATATGATGTTTCCAAGTCAGACGACTGTCTATGTAGAGGCCCAAAAATTTTGTGATGTCACTTCCAGATTGCTACGTTACCATATTTTATATTCAATTTCGGTTTATTTGTTCTTTAATTAAATGTCATTATTTCAGTTTTATTAAGATTTATTTTTAGATTATTACTAACTAACCAATTTATTATATTTTTAAGATCGTCATTTATGTCATTTTCAAGAATATTAGTGTCATTATTAGAGAATAAAATAGTGCTGTCATCAGCATATAAGACCATCTGGTGCTTACTGACCTTAGGCATATCATTTATATAAATGTTAAATAATGGAGGGCCAAGAATGCTACCTTGGGGAACATCATAAGTAGTTTTCCTAGGACGTGACATGTAAGTTATTTCAACTTTCGAGCTCACACATAGCCTATCAAGCGTTGTAATTTGAGTACGATTAGAGAGATAGGATTGTAATAGGTTTAACGCAGTTCCTCTAATCCCATAACGCTCTAGTTTGTTTAGCAGTATACCATGATCTAGACGGTCGAATGCTTTAGACATATCCATAAATAAGGCCGCCACTGGAGTTCTAGAGTCAACACTAGAAACGATTTTATTGAAAACGTCATAAATCGCCATATTAATGGATTTACCTTTCCTGAATCCAAATTGTTCTCAGGCTATGAGATCATGCTTTTCAAAAAACGACGAAAGGCTATTGTAAATTACCTTTTCTATAATTTTTGAAAAAATAGGAATAAGTGCTATCGGTCTATAGTTACCCATGATACTTTTTCATCTTTTTTATGAATAGGTTTAATAATAGTAATTTTTAATTTGTCCGGGAAATGGCCATATTCGATGCAAAGGTTGATGATATAACTCATAGCAGGTCCTATTAATTGCTCTACATGTTTGACCACTTTTGTAATGATGCCATCATATCCATGGCTATTAGTATTGTTTAAAGCGCATATTATAGCCACTATGTCTGCTGGAACTGTAAGAGGAATAAATATGGAGTTAAAATTAGCCTCAATATTTGCATAGGAAGGAGTAGAATTATTTGGTTGAATTTCGTCTAAAAAATAGTCATTAAAAGCTTGTGCAATTAATTGGGGTTTATGTATATTATTGTCATTTATTGTTATATATTCAGGTATATTCTCCTTAGGATAGTTAATTTTATTTTTATTGATAATGTTCCAAGTCGCTTTAGATTTGTTTCTGGCCGAATGTATGTGAAAGTCATTCTGAGATTTTTGGGTCAATGTAATAATTTTCTTTAAACGAGCAGTATATTGCTTTAATAAAAGTTTATTTTTAGAACTAGGGGCTCGCCTGTATTGCCATAACATTTCTCTTTTACGCTTACTACTGAGTCTAATTCCCTTGGAAATCCAGTTTGATTTTTTACGTAGAGCGATTCGTACTTTCCTTAGAGGGAAGCAGAGGTCATAAAAAAGCATAAATAGGTCATAGAAACAGTTAAATGCTTCCTCAGGGTTGTCGTGTAGATAGACTTCACTAAAACTAAGGCTATGAAGAGAATCAATGAATTTGTCTAAGTTTTCTTGGCAGTAGTCGCGCTTAAGAGCATACCAATGCTTAATGGAACAAGTTTTTTTCACAGGGCATTTGATTACTTGAGCAGTATGATCAGATTGCGCAAGATCAAGTACTGCACACTTACTACCTCTGACATTATGAACGATATTGTCTATGCATTTACCACTAGCTAATCGTGTAGGCTGATGAATTCCAATTTTTAAGTTATAGTTTAAGAGGAGAGTTTGAAAATTATTAGATGGTTTTGATTGTGTCAAAGTGTCAATATTAAAATCGCCACAAATAACCACCTTTTTAGAATCACCGAGGTTACACATTCGTAAAATACCATCCAAGTGAACAAAAAAGTGTTCTAAACAGTCATTCTGAGCTTAGGACCATTCCCTGAAAGTTACTCGAAATATCGCTATTTTGTCGTTTTAAAGGATGACTTCTCCGCGTTTCGTCATGTTTATTTCATTCGAAACAAAAGTGAAGTAAAAGACAAGATTACCGAATTTCTAAAAGAAGCAAAAAATGCTGGACATAAAGTCAAAACGTTATTGAGCGACAATGGCGGGGAGTTTGAAGCGAAGCGAAGTGAAAGCGGTTCGAGAGGTACTTAACAGGCAGGGAATAATCCAGCGGCTCACGATGCCATACAACCGGAACAAAATGGGTGTGCAGAAAGAGAGAAAAGGACTCTTCAAAAGGTGCAATCTCTTGGATGAGTCAACGACAAGCTTCAGTTGCCATTAGCACCACAGAAGCCGAGCTTGTGGCAGCAAGTGAGGCAGCAAGAGAAATGTTTTGGCTAAAAAGACTATTTAAAGACTTGAATGGTCAAAAAGAAATTCCTGTCTTATTTGTGGATAACAGCTGCGGTGAAACTAGCGCATAATCCCGAGTTTAATCGAAAACCAAACATGTTTGTGTCAGACACTTTTTCGTAAGAGAACTAGTACTTCAAAACGACATTGTGGTTGAGCGGACTAGCTCTGTTACACAGCTGGCAGATCTGCTGACTAAGGCCCTGCCCAGATCGAGGTTACAGAAACTTTGTCAGAGCTTAGGTCTGTGGCGCCACATGCGAACAAACGCATCAATCCTGCATCGCGCAAGTACAGAGTTTACCGCGCAGATAGCATATATACAACTTCCCGACAACAATCATCGGGCAGTTGCCCACCAGATACGACATCCATCTGGTCGGAGGATCCTCCCTTTTCCACGAGTATGAGTGAACTTTACACCCTGTTCCTCATACCCCTAAAGGTCTAAAGGATTAGAAGGTCGACTAGCAGCTGAGGGAAAGTGTTAAAGCGTCTTTGGCTGCGACAGCTGCAGTGACATATAAAAAATAGGAAACAAAACATTGTGTGTCAGTGGTTTTTCTCTAATCAATTGTACATACTCTCTCTACGACTTTCATTTTATAATATTTTTCATATTCAAGTCTTTCACTCAAAAGGTCATAAAATCAATAAAATTAAATCTAATAACTGCTCCCAAATAATGGTGTTTAATTTTTATTTTTTATAATATATTGACTTTTACATAACTCTGACATAATATTTTCATTATTTGACATTATATACCTACAATTTTTTTTTAGTTTTTGATTTTACTTTATTAGATTATTTTATATTTGTAAATGTGAGAGTGTCATAGGCCTTGTGAATTGTAAATTTATAGACCATTGTCGATTTGTTTAACATATGGTACTTGTTGACATTCCTACACTGTCCTCCCATACCTATTAACACTGTAATTAAAAAACATTGTAAAAGACAAATATTTTTAAAAGAGTAACTATGGAGTTTCCTGCCGGCTCTTCTCCATAGGAAACGAACAATTGGAACCGTGCACCTAGAATCTGATGTTTCATAAGTGCCCATGTAGGTTTATGTGAAATAAAATATTTTGATTTGATTTTATTTGATTAGATAAGACTTAAACATAACTTGCAAAATGTGGGTGTACTATAGGTACATCTCTGCCTAACCCTTCTGGGATTACAGGCGTGATGTTATGTTATGTTAAATTTCTTAATATTTTAATGTCAATCTCTACAAACTGGATACTTACCCTGGCACAAGAATACGATGTTCCCAACGGTACTGCAGCTCCTGACAGAACTCGTACCAGAGATGCGCCAGGTAGGGCAGGCCATCCGCGTCCAGCAGCCGCGCCGCCGTCACTGACACGCGCCACACCAGCCCGCCCTCCGGACTCGTCTTCACATAACTACAAAGCTTCTGCTCACCTTCCGCCTGAAAAAACATCATACCAACAAATCATAAATCAATGTATTCTTAAAGTTAAACCACTGGCGCCATCTACTGGCAAAACGAAATAGTGCCTTACCTGCTTGAATTCCACTTCCAACTGTTCAGGATAGTTGAAAGTATTATCTTCAACTGCATCAGGGAACACATAGTACAGCAGGGGCATGAGCAGCTCATCAGCAATAGGTCCTTTGAAATCTATCATGTTTCTATTCTGTCTCATGGCAGCTTTCACTAGCTTAGATATAGTAATGGGAGCTTCAGTGATCTTATGGAGAGGATTCACTAGACCCAAGCTTTTGCTCAACCCCAGAGTGTCCATGAGTAGATTATTATTATCTAATAAATCCATAATTTGATTAATGGTCTCAGATAATTGACAGTCAAAAGAATCCTTCATTTTAAGGGTAATTGTCCAAGTAGGAGCCATAAGTGGATCAATTTCAGAAAATGTAGAAGAATCTACTATAGCACATTCACGGAATTTTGGCCAGATAGCATTGAGCAACACACTCTGTATGGGGTTTTCTTCAGAACCAAAAGGAAGCTCTAACAGCTTTTTGACATCAAAACCATCTATTGATAGAAACTCATTTGACTGTATTGGCTTTTTCCAGGCAAAAGCATCCACTTCTCTTAATTCATAAGAGAACTTAGTAGAAACAACAACAGCATCCAGAGCTACTGGTGATGCAATTTTAGATTTAAATAGGCTTACAAGACCACTTAAATGTGAGCATTGATTTGAAATTCTTTTCAAATGGATTGTGTCAAAACTAAGTTTATGTTCACTGTCTTCGTAGAACCCTAAATATGTTTGCTGCCAGTGTTCACGTATTTTTACAAAGAAAGGCACACCACAGTCTATATTAGCAAAAGCAATATTTGCAGTGCTCATCACAAGCTTTATTAAATTTCCATCAACCAATGGTTTACTCGAGCACAGCATTATATATCGTTTTAAACCATACCAGCTGGACACTGGAAAAGGACTTCCATCGAGGTCATCCATAAAATTTGTGGTTGACTCCCAAATACCATTGTGCAACTCTTTTAGGAATGATTTATCCTCGGACGCCTCAGAACTCTCTGCAGATTTGGCAGGTTCTAGCTTATGATAAGATAATATAAATTTGTTGCCCTGGAAGTTAATTTCCTCCGTTTCGCATGTCCATTTCTTTGTGTACTCCCCTGATAGTCTACATAAAGTCGATTTAGACAACCGCCATTCTTTTAATACCTCTTCTATGCGAGCAATAAACACTTCCCACTCTGATACCGTCGTAAAATCCTGATGGTAAATATCATATTCATCTATTTCTTCATTCATTTCTGTTTTAATACAATGATTTTATGGCAACAAACACAAAAAACAAACAGCTGTTGGGTTTGGCACTGACAATGACAACAAATGAAAATGACAACCATCCATAACATTACGTCACTCTTGTCCGCGTTGCAGGTTGTTATTTCAAGGTTTTTGACATTTTCATGTTATGCGGGCGGGCTACACACAATGAGACACAATCTGACCATAGAGTAGGTTAAGGCGCAGTCGGAGTTGGCAAAGTTAGTGAAAGTTCGACCAACCATCATCTATCATTTCATGGTTGAGTCATTTTATTCGGGAAAAAACCCAAAGATATTGTATTTAATGAAGATGCGGCTGAGCTGACGGATACGAAGAAACCCAGATCGAGACATTTTAGAAAAGGCTAGCAACACTGAAGCGAAGAAAACGGGGATAAAATTGGCAGCCGCTGTACCAACTGGTTTGCCAAGGAATTTTTGATACCAATGCGTTTGAGTGGTTATTAACTCAAGCAAATCTAGCACTAGATTTGAATATTATTTACACGGAGCTTAAACTATGGCTGCAATGACTATCGATCGTCAGTGACTATAGTGAGGCTGGCGCCAGCTACTGACCATAGATAAATCTGCCTCTGTAAACGTGACATGATTTGGTTACCATAGTAACGAAATAGTAAATAAATAAGAATCAGTCCGATAGCTGTGTTTGAGTACATTTTTGAATCTTTAATTATGTTTAGAGGCGATAACCCGCATTCTTTGAGTTATGAACAGCAAGCTAAGTTCATTCAAGACCGAATTACTAACGTGGAGAAAAACTTTGGGGAACTTTGTGTCGCATTTGGCGACTACACAAGAAAAACTGCAAGGTGAGTTATAACTAAAATAAAGATTATTATTCAGGTACATACAATCCCAAAAAAATGTGAAGTTCATTGTGTGGTTTTTAGAGAGTGTGATATCATAATCAAAATATTTAAAATGTGGATACAACTGCATCTTTCGCGATTGTTCATAGAGGGCGCTGATGTCCCTGCCACCCTATTTATATTTTGAGGTTCATTATGGTTCGGTGGGCACCACTTACGAGAGGTCTTTATGTAGGATTGAAGTCTAGAAATCCAAGTGGGCTCTTGCAAAAAAAAATAGTATTGATAGGTACTTACTACATTATTGACACTACATTTTTGTAATGCCAATAAACCATGACCAGACATGCGAAGAGTAGCGGACCAAACATTTATCCCTTGTCATATTTAAATAATAAGGGCATGATTCATCCTTTTCTTGCTAAGCGACAAGTCGTAAATAGTATCTCGTTCTATCACCCTGTTCTCACACTCACTCATACTTATACAAAATTCGTATTGTTAGGCAACATCATCTCTAAATTTTAATAATGAATGAACGAATCTTATAAAAAAGGTTAGTCCAAAACATACAATTAATTAAATTCATTCTTTTATTTCAACATTCCTGCTTTATTCATAAACTAGCTTTCAGGCATACCAAATCCTTAACTCTAGGTCCCACCAAGCTGCCCAGCTTGGTGGGACCTAGAGTTATGCGGGTTAAAGACTGCAGACAACATTCTCTATGTGTGCATAATGGCTACGCAATGTTTAGCGAATCTTTGGTCTACTACTCTATATTATATCTGAGCTGAGCGATTAACGCATTTTTCTTTCTTTCTACATACCTGTAGGAGCGTGGGGATTGGCACACGCAAAATAAGGCCTATGTCCAGTATTGGTTGAAAACGTACTATAGATGATGTTGAGGTACTTACGTATTTCATTAGGGTGGATATAATATTGCAACTTCTTGTAACACCAGTTTGCTGAAGTCTAACACCAGTTTACTAAAATGTAACATCTACATTGGGGTGGGTCTATACTGTGGTGGTGGGACTATAGGGGAAGTACGGTAATTCCACGGGAGTCAAGGAGTCGTGGAGGGTACTTACGGGCACAACGGGGTACCTCTAGAGACTAGTGCTCTACCTTCACGACTACATCGCATTGTGAAAGAAAAAGTAGGTCTACCTACAATAATTACACCATTCCCGATGTTTATATATAGATTGCGCGACATGGGAGATGAACTTATAAAAGTTATAAAGGACTACGCCAATAACGAAATCGTTAACAAATCTTTAAGTAGCGGCTTAGAAAATCTGTCTACTACATTAACAGCCATTGAGGAGTACCGGAATTGCGAAGTACAGCGTTTGGAAGCCAAGGTAAAATTACTTACAAACCTCCCAGGTATTGATCAATTGCTTTAAGGTAATACTTATGTTCATATTGTTCCATCAAGGAATTCCAGGAGGTAGGTAATAAAAAGGATTCATAAACCCATTTTCACTTACACTAGTCCATACCTAAATGTATGCCGAAACAAAAGCACGCTGTTGGATTTTCGTCACTCAGCTTAGCGCCGAAACTTGAAAATCCAACACCGCGTTTATTACAAGTTTTTTTAAACAGTTTATATTTGAAGTATTATCTCCTACTAACACTTTAACACGTATTTGTACTAACACTATGAACGCAAGTCTGAAATAAAGAATTTGAATTTATTTAGTTGTCGCTTAGCGTTAGATTGAACGGCCTTTGATTGCAAATGCAAAGCGTTATAATTTAAAGCTACCCAAATACCGATTTGATATAATGTGTTTACTTAGGTAATTGGTGAGCTGTGCCAATACGAGACGATTTGCAAACATGCCAGGGAGGAGTTAAAGCACACAATGAACGTTCGCGAGAAGGAGCTGGCACGCAAGAAAGTGCTCGACAAAGCCAGGGAGAGACAGCCTTTTAACAGACAGCAAGTTGTATGTTGAACTATACCTACATCTTGTTTGACATAGAATTTTATGTAGATATGCACGCGTATGCGGTTAGCCTCATTGCGGTGCAATTTAATCCTTGTATAGTTACGATTAGGTATACCTAACACTTGTTCACAGGTTCATATTACCTGCCTGCATTATATTGTCTTTACTTTACAAGGTACCTATTGTGTTTAAGGACTTATAAAACCAACTTTAACATTCAAAAGACAGTTCGTGAATTCGGATGAAAACACTTTGAACCTAACATAATATGGGTAGGTAGGTAGGTACGCGCCCTTCTGTAAGGTGGAATGTCTTTGCATTTGGCATCAGCTTATTATAACATCACGCCCGTATTCCCCAGGGAGTACCTTACCTTACGACCACAACCGGTTACCATGGACTCAGTACATGATTCTGAACCGTAACCGAGATAAATGTATGTTCAAAACAAGATATACTAAATAATTAATTATGCCTGGAACGAGAACGGAGCTACGAGTTTAAAGGCGAAGTTGCTATCCTATGTGTATTCCGATATATAACAAGATCCCTAACCAAAATAAAGAACTTCTAATGGTCCGCTTCAGAAGGGCTTTACACAGGTGGCTAATTGAGAATCCCTTCTATACTGTAAAATAATTCCTTCAGTTTAAATCTAAACGACCTAACTGGTACCTGTAGGGGAGAGTAGTACAAAATGATCCTTCTAAGGTAAACCAGATATAAATCGTACATGTACAGTGAATTTTGTGAAATTGATAAGTAATTTAAAGTAGAATAAGATTCTATTAACAAGATCTTTAAACATTTTAGGTTTTGTCAAGTTACAGTAAGTGATCATTTTGTACACCCGGCTTCTAATAATTAAATGTGTTTAAAATAACAAAAAATTAAGCATATTATTCTTGAATAAAACTTTAATCAAATTGACTGTTGTCATAAATAAATAAAACATTTAAATAGTAAAATATGTAAAAAAATAACGCAAATAATATGCTCCTAAAAATCAGTTTTTACAGATTTTAATGTTTTATAATATGAAAAACGGTCTTCCACACAAAAGTCGCACGTGAAGTCGTCAGGGTCATCGAGATCAACTCCAGCACATGCCAAGGGGCATGGGACGGGGAGTTTTTTTCTAAAGAGCAAGAGAGAGAAAAAATCAGTACAGAACAAACATTCTGATTCATTATCAACTCCGCCTGAAGACGATTCTGAAATGTATTTTCTTTTTGTTGACCCGTATATTATATTAATATATCGAGATATATATTATAGTATAGCAAACTATCACACACGAGAACTATACTATTATATATATTTTACCCTTGCCTCGCCTTTGCAAGCGCACGGTTTTAAAGGCCAAAATATACCGAGATATATATTTCGACATATTTTGGTGACGTCATAGAAATATATATTATAGCTGCGTGTGCGGTCAATCGAAATTGTGTATAGAAAATATGTCGTAATATGCCTTGCTATGATTCATATTAAAATATATTGTAGCTACGTCTGTGACGGGCTATACTATAAAATATATTGCCTCGCCTTTGCAAGCGCACGGTTTTAAAGGCCAAAATATACCGAGATATATTATGTCGACATATTTTGATGACGTCATAGAAATATATATTATAGCTGCGTGTGCGGTCAATCGAAATTGTGTATAGAAAATATGTCGTAATATGCCTTGCTATGATTCATATTAAAATATATTATAGCTACGTCTGTGACGGGCTTATGCCTTCTGTAACATTTTCAGTGACTCCGAACACAAAATTCCATTGGCGATGCAAAATTTAAGACAAACTCTTTGTTCGATGTTTTAAATTCGCAATACACACTAGATAATAATATGATCTAAATAAAAACAGCACTGTAACAGATGCAACTCAAACTCCGCGCCAAAATGGAAAACAGTTGTGCCAATCTAAAAACAAAAAAATAATAATTTGGCACCATCAACAAACGTGATCCATTCCCAATACTTTTTTGACAGAATGTAAAAACCATAGTAGTGTCTAAGCAATCATTCTGATTTTATGTCACATTTTTCTACAAGTAACTTGCAGCAACAGTGCACATAGAGACGCGTCCTTTGCTTGGCAATCGGACATTTGACCTGAGGCGCTAGACGATCGCACTCAACACAAATGCAAAGCTCAGCTTAGGCCTCGCGGACTGTACTTATCTAAGGGGTTTAGGTAGAGGTACTTAAAAAACAAACTATTAAGTGGCTGACAACACCTTCAGCGCGGTCACTGTCAGACTGCATAGAAAAGAAAGAGAGGCGCGATGACGCAACTCTGGTAATTTATAGCAAAAAATGAAACAACTATCGATTTACAAAAAAACTATTGTGTAAACTAAAAACATTAAACACTATTACGTTAATAAGTTGCTTGTAGAAAAATGTGACATAAAATCAGAATGATTGCTTAGACACTACTATGGTTTTTAAATTCTGTCAAAAAAGTATTGGGAATGGATCACGTTTGTTGATGGTGCCAAATTATTATTTTTTTGTTT
Organism: Dasypolia templi; assembly: GCA_963555695.1. NCBI lineage: Eukaryota > Metazoa > Arthropoda > Insecta > Lepidoptera > Noctuidae > Dasypolia > Dasypolia templi. Next base: position 7,363,481 of record OY743152.1, read on the forward strand.
TTAGATTGGCACAACTGTTTTCCATTTTGGCGCGGAGTTTGAGTTGCATCTGATACAGTGCTGTTTTTATTTAGATCATATTATTATCTAGTGTGTATTGCGAATTTAAAACATCGAACAAAGAGTTTGTCTTAAATTTTGCATCGCCAATGGAATTTTGTGTTCGGAGTCACTGAAAATGTTACAGAAGGCATAAGCCCGTCACAGTCGTAGCTATAATATATTTTAATATGAATCATAGCAAGGCATATTACGACATAATTTCTATACACAATTTCGTTTGACCGCACACGCAGCTATAATATATATTTCTATGACGTCATCAAAATATGTCGACATAATATACCTCGGTATATTTTGGCCTTTAAAACCGTGCGCTTGCAAAGGCAAAATATATATTATAGTATAGGCCTCGTGTGTGGTAGTTTGCTATACTATAATATATTTCTCGATATATTGATATATATTATAGCTACGTCTGTGATGGGCTTAAAGAGTAGTGTTCCATTTTAAATAAAGCGCACCCTCTTTCCACGAACAAATAGGCGCTAGACGATCGCGCTCAACACAAATGCAAAGCTCAGCTTAGGCCTCGCGGACTGTAGTGGGTACTTACGGAACATAATAATCGAGTATTGAGTAAGTATGTTCCTTGTACATATCTGACGAGATGTATAGACACAATACCTAGACATCGTTGTTCCGTCATGTTTCATATTTTTGTTAGTGAGTTATGTGCACAATGGAATTCTAATATGTATGTATTTGAAAATACCAAACCGTCAGCACCCTAATTGCGTAACACATTTTCGTAAACGATTACGACTAATCTGTTTGATTTTGACGGTTCAAGAACATTCATTGCGTTTTATATATTGTTGAGCAGATTTTTTATCGAACTTAAGAAGCAATGGATTAGCAATCTGTTTCAAAACGATTCAGATTCCGATTGATTGTGTATAACGCAATTAGGGTGCAGGTACTGATTCGGTTCAAGTAATTTAGTTTGACCGTTGTAGGTGTATAGTTTTATATCCAGCAACTAGCTGAATGCTTTATACACTTAATTATTCGAATTATGTTATAGACGTATGCAGAATCTGAGTTACTGAAGGCTTCTGCAGAAATGTCGCGGACTGCCAAAGGCTTGAGTGAGCAAACGGAGTTCTTCGAACGCCGCAAACTTCAGCAGCTGAAGACGCTTCTTTCAGACTTCGTCATGATTGAAATGACCTTCCACGCCAAGGCAGTGGAACTGCTCACTGTTGCTTATCAACAGATCAGCGATATCAATGACAAGAGTGACTTGGAGGTGAGGTCGTGGGTACCCACATGTTTGACCGATACGGGATTATTTTATCCTAGGTATCATAAATACCTACTTATATATAGAAATCTTTGGTAGAAAGAAGCGCCTAGAGCGCAGATATATATAACTCGTAAGTTGTATTTGTATTTTGTAAGCGATAGATATGTACTTACTTAAATTACTTTCTAATTTAATATTTTTTTTCTGTAAAGCGCTTGAACGCAGGTCTTTCAGATAACGAGGATCAAACGGTAAATATTATTGAATGTTAACTTATGCTTAATGCTTCTTATTGACATTCGTTCAATTACCATACAGAATTTCAAAAGAAAATTGCGTTCGCCGGAGAAACAAGCGAACCCTGGAATGGCAGCAAGATCATCTTCGCTCGCGTCGCTCATGAACCAGCAGTCGCCCACTAATGACGAGGACTCTGAGGTTAGCATTACACCCATCTATCCTCTAAAAAACACGTTGCATATTTAGTGGGATGTAACCCACACATGCACAACCTTGTTAACTCAAGTGCTTATGACGTCACACGTCTGCTAAAATCATGTAATCGCATCAATCGCTTTCAGTTTAACAGTTCAACAACGTTAATTACGTTATTTACGTTGATGAGCAGACAATTATTTTTCGAACATATGACAATATGAAGCAATAGATTAGCAATAACCTTCAAAATTATTCAGATTGTGATTATTAATGATCAATCGATTCCCAACAATTCAAAGATTTACCATCTGATGTACCTTGGGTTTTGGTAACAGGCATTTTAAACCGCCATGCAAAAAAAAGTGCACCGGCAGTGGTATGATGAAAGTCTGTGGTTGGAATTGATAGCAGCCTAACACGGCATCAGCTGTGAACTTTGTGGTTTTTATTGAGCTATTTGAATACCCCAGTTTTATTTACGATCGTTTTTGATTTTCGAGATGTAGTTTGAAAATTGAAAGTCTGATTATAATTGCCTTGATTGTTTAAATTTATTAACATTTATGGTTTGATCACCACGAGCCTACTAAAAGCAAGCAAATATTGACTGAATCTCAATAATGGGGTTTATTGAGGTTCGGTCAATATTTGCATGTTTATCGGCTAGGTATAGACAATATCCCAATGAACTGTGCGTGAGCAAAACCATTACCTTAACATGGTCATACAGGGAGCGATAATAAAGTAACGTTATCATTACTTACAGAATATGCGAAAAGTGTTGTCGCCTGAAAAGTATGCTAATTCGGGAATGGCTAGATCCGGCTCCCTAGCAGCTCTCATGAATAATTCACCGACAAAAGAAGACGATGAAACATCCGTAATATTGGGTCTTTTATGTGTATTTGAATGGAATAAAATTAGAAAGATCCCATGCTAATCCATTTTTTTTTTCAATGCAGGAGTCAGATGAAACGGATGACGAAGACTCTTCCGAAGAGACTGAATCGCGTTAATTTATTTAAGTTGTGTGTGTGTGTGTGTGCGATAACTAGTAGGTTAGGTAAGAAACGAGTATGTTATCACAAATGTGTAAATAATACACTGCGTAAATATGACTCGTTATTTTATTTATAGGTATCCTCCTGGGTGTTTTCCCACAATGCACTGCAAAATACTAAAACGTCTGACCGTAATACTATCTTTATAAGTAGCATATGCAACTTTATAATGGATAAGTAATAATAAGTATGGTAAATATTATACAGACACAATCTATTTTGTACATTTTCATATTAATTGAGCATTAAGAGTTTGAAAATCATAACTATAGACAGTAGGTTCAGCATTTGCACAATAAGCATGTAATTTAGAAAGGCGAACCAATTTAATACGATTATTTTATAGGTTAAAATGTAACGAAAATCTCCAAACAGTAATTACATAGTCATAACAATATTTTCGATGAAAATAATAGATCAAGTTTAAAGACAAATAAAAATAATAAAACAGATTGCATGTGAAAAAATCATTTCCCTTCGTGACATGCACGCGATCTTGTGAATCCGGTACCGTACCGCGCCAGGCACTGTACCTGATCAATATTCACCCTCTAGATACTAACCCTAGTAAATTCTGGTAACAGAAACATCAAATATGTAATACAACACAATTTAATTACAAAATAAACAATCATACAAATAGTTGCGCAAATGCAGATACATCCACTGTGACCACTCCATATTGCTTTGCATTTAGTTTGATATCCACTTCCCATAGATTAGACAACTACTAGCGTACTATGTAACAAAGGAAAACTTCTAATATCTTAATTGATTCAGTAAATCCCAATATCTTGGAACAAATTCACAAACTTCATCAACTTCAACACTAACAGCTTAATTATGTCACATGATATATATCTTAATGTGTAAACTAACAAGTCTAATTAACTAGTAGTGAATACAGCTCAGCATGCCATTAACAGAATTATTTTTTTCCATTACGCAGTGAGTCCATATAATATGGTGTTCAGAAACAATATGTGTAACAAATTTTGTAATAATGAAACACCTGTCATTGTATTACTTAATTTTCCAAATTAACTTATTGGTGTTACACCATGTAATATATTGTAATTTTTGCCTACACAAATATGGAGAGATATTGGCAAAGGCCCCATTCCTGCCTTTTTACTTATGTTTAAATAATATTAGCTTATCTATAGTGGGTGGTCATTTAAATAACAATTATAAACACATGAGCCACATAATTATTTTAGCCCATTTGGAGTGACATCACCTATTTATCTTTACGTGCATTTTAGTATTTAGTTTGACATTAAATGGTAAAAAATGACATGATTCAGGCACAAAACTATGTGGTGTGATTGTTACTTCTAGGATCATCACTACTTTTCATTCTCAACACCAGCTTGTGTCATAAGATCTGTAATGTTCTTCTCCAATTCATCAACACGAGTGCCCATCTCATCTATCCGGTTGATGATCTGATCAGACATACTTTGGAATTTGTCTTGCATGTTTTGTAGGAGGGACTGCACCTGAAATATTACAATAAATAAAAATTAGTTAGAAGAACATATTTATGAAATGCTTTTAGATCTACCAGCCAGATACACCAATCATAAAGGCAGCTGAGGTAGGCATGTGAAGGGAAAGGTGCAAAGCCTAATATTTACATTCCATAATGTTTAAAGTAACCTGTGTAATTATTATTTAGAACTCTGCTTAGTACATCAATTATTTTTGCGATATAAAAATCTACTTTTAATACGCTCTGCATATTGGGTCTTCGCAAGTCTTTGAAATTCATGAGGCCCCCTGTCATTTGAGGGGTCGTCAGTGACAGATAGATGATAGATGCTTATCGCAGTCCACCATCATAGCTCAGTATCCCAAACTAAATAGTAATTATAATAACATCACTTAGCACTAAATAATTCTAATGGTCAAATATGATACTGGTTATATACGAGCATACTGAAATAAATTATTGGCCTAGACTGGACCTCTTTAACCATACTATGAGACATGCACTATAAACTTAGTTTGGAAGTCATTATGTGTAAGGTAAAGTCATTACATTCAAGCTGATAAACTTACTAAAACATAAACTGCAATGCTAATATATTATTGCGTCCTATGAAAATCTAGGCTTGTTAAATATGTAACAACTGCTCAAGCAAAGAGAAAACTCAACTTACATATTGTGTCACCTCTTGCATGTTTTTAGGATCATTTCCCGGTGCAGTGTAGGTGCTCTCCACGTCAGTTGTCGTTGCTTCTGTGTTTGGTTCTGCCATCGCTTTTATTCTTCTCTTCTACGACCAGATTGCAGCCTTGTATATGTATAATCAATACTTTCTTAGTTTACGTCTCTCTTAGTAAAATATTCAACACACAGAGTGTTTTCACGTCAAAATTCCAGCGATAACTGAATCGCGTCGACTTTAGTGTAACATAAATTACCTTGCAAAAGTTAAGTTAAACTAAAACATTGCCTAGCGAATTCATTGACAAAACAAAATGACAAGTCAATTGAACGCCAAGAACCAGGGCTGCCAGGTGAAAAAATTCTGCAATCGTGGCACAGCATAAAAAAAGTCGTAAACTGCACCGATAAGAAAAATTCGAAACAAAAAATCGTACATTATTATTAATCCGTTTATTACAAAATTAACAATAAAAATACTACGAAATATGTAATGAAAATAGTATGAAAATTTAAATTATAGTAATGAAATCACTTTTTTTGTATAAATTTTCCGTATTCATTAGTTTAATCATGTCATCTGTTGGTTTAAAATCGGTGCAGTTTCCGGTGACTCTTATCATTTGCTTTGCCAGCAAGGTGCCATTGGCAGTTTCGTTGGCCAAACTATTTCTAAGTTTGGTTTTTAATTTAAGGAAATTAGAATAAAAGGGAATTCCCTCAACACTCTGGGCAGGCTGAGCACGTTCGTTTCATTATTTATATTATTCTGTCACTGCTCTAGATACTTAGTCTTATGAGACAAAAGTTTGTTACTTTGTTGCCAGAAATGGATCGAATGTAAAAATCGTATGTTTTCCGTACGATTTCGATGCTTCGATCGTACTCGTTTGAAATCTGCAAAAAGTCGTACAAATACGATTTAAATCGTACAAATGGCAGCCCTGCCAAGAACCTATAGATAGGCCGCTTTCCGAATTGAGCTGTAATCGATTTGAGCGCGCTTACGTCCGTACCGAATTAGCGTGAGCGCGATAACGATGTCATGTGAATCGTCATAGATGACGTCATGACATGCGCCATCTTGCGATAACGCCGACCATGCCCTTTACAAATATCACTGTGAGCGAAATGTTGACAGTTCTCAGCTGTCATAATCGTGATATCTAAATCGGTACGCAAATTATCGATGTGAGCGCTGTCAGCAATTATGGTCTAACTCGGAATGCGGCCATAGATAGACCCCTAAAGACTGAGACCACAGAGTACTTTGATATACTGAGAGGACACTATCCAAAAAAAAACTTTTCAAATAATTTTAAAATTGAATTTTTTTTTATTTTTTAATATTGAATTAAAGTTACAATTATTACCTTATAATGAACTTAACTTAATTTCAGTCTGTAACTGTTAGCGATCTTCCTTTTTATCTTTACGGCGGACCCCAAACTAGGCGGTGCCTGTATCTTGGGGACCAGAGTTGTGATGCATGATTCTATTTAGCACTACAATTTTGTGAGAATATGTAAGAGTAGGTAACTGTAAACTTTTATATAAAACTAAATTAATATTGAGATCATTATGAAAGTGAAAACTTAAATTATAAATTTATAATTTATAATTTAAGTATAAACAAAAATAAAAGCTTAATTTGCACTGAACAAAGCACAAGACTAAAAATGTTAAACAATAAATAAAATGTTAAATAATCATTATTATATTTAAAAAAATATAAAATTAAATTGAAAAATAAAATAAAATGCTAAGGAGCTAAAGTAAGGTGTGGGTGTGTGTGTTAGTGGGTGGGTGTGTGTTAATGTGTGCGTGTGTGGTGTGTAGATGTTAATGTCTGTGGTGGTAGTAGGATTCCGAGAGTGAGTTGAGTGTTGTGAGAATGCTTTCCGATTCATCATACGAAATACTTAATAGCCATTGTTTGACAACATTTTTGCATGTAGGGAGGGAGAGTTCTTTTGGGTCACAAGGCAAACTACTGGTGAATAAGATTACTGAATATCATTCTGCGGCATTACGACACAATGCTATGTCGTTAAAGCAGATTCTATAGTGCAACCGGTGCAACAAGTAGAGTAAAACAACCCGGGGGCGAATATATTTTGGATGTGTATAAAAGTCCAATGTATATGCCAACCTCCCTCTTCCCACGTTTAATTTCCGCAACACTGGACACTGGCAACAATGGCTAAGGCCGCTTGACAAAATCAAAAAAAAAAAAAACCAATGTCTTCAAATTAATTTTGACACAACTTTAATCGAATTTGACAATCTCGAGTGCACGTGTTTTTTTTTTCTTTTGGTTTCGCAACGTCTTTTGTTAGAGCCGGAGGCAGCCTGGGGCAGCCTCGACATTTATATGGAAGTTTTTACTTTTTGTATGGAAAATATAAAATAAAAAAATCTACATGTAGAGTTTTGGAGGGTTCCGGGTTACAAAGGGGGGGGGGGGGGGGTTGTCTAGAAGGCCGCATTCCGAGTTAGACCATAATCGCTGACAGTGCTCACATCGATAATTAGCGTTCCGATATATATCACGATTATGACAGCTGACAATTCGCTCACAGTGATATTATTAAAGGGCATGGTCGGCGTTGTCGCAAGATGGCGCAGGTCATGACGTCATCTATGACGATTCATGGGACATCGTTGTCGCGATCACGCTAATTCGGTACGGACGTAAGCCCGCTCAAATCGATGACATCCCAACTCGGAATGCAGCCTTAAGTCTCTTTGTCAAAAAAGGACTATTGATTGTCAAGAGTGTCAACTGTCACTAGTGTAACTAACTGTTAGTCAATGTCAAATTGAATTTTCCGTTTTATTATTTTCCATCCCTCCCGCCCGGTAAAGTTTTGTATTAAATTGTAGTCACATTTATTGGTCTTAAAGTTATACATATCAAAATATCATGCAGCCATTAACAATTAATTCTAAAGGTGATATTCAAATTGATATAAACCAAGTAAGGATCGATATTTTACATGGCATTCGTGAATGCACAGATCGGGGCCTTACACAAACTGCTAAATGGCTTGCTGAGTTAAATTTCTCATTAAAAGATCACAAAATTACATACGACCAGCCTCCAAATGCTTACGATGACGGTATTACACTGGAAGAGAAAGAGGCTTACACCCTTGCCAAAACTTATTTCGACTGTCAAGAATACGATAGGGCTGCACATTTTTTAGAGAACTGTTTGAGTACTAAATGTGTTTTTCTCCACAAATATTCCCAGTATATGTCAAGTGAAAAAAAACGACTAGACAATGCCACAGATCTAGGCACAGAAAATACAGAATCTACACAAGTGTTATTGGATCTGCTTTCCTACTTTAAGGTAAGTAATGTTATATTACACAGATTAGAATTATACAGTGGCTTTTTAGTATTCGTTGCACTTGCAAAGATAGTTCAGCAACTTTTCAAAATATATTATCAAGATATTTTACTCTTCAGGCAAACCGTAACAACCTAGATGGATATCTGCTGTACTTAGAGGGTGTGGTTTTGAAAAAACTAGATTTGCGGAGTCAGGCAGTGACAGTACTGCAGGCAGCCGTGGCCGCTGCACCCACACTCTGGGCAGCATGGGTGGAGCTTGCAGGCCTTGCCAATGAGTATGAAGCATTAGATTCACTTCAACTCCCAAAACATTGGATGATGTACTTCTTTGCTGCACATGCTTTTGTTGAATTGAAATTATCAGAACAAGCTTTGGAAGCCTACATGGTGTTGGTTGCAGCAGGGTTTGAAAAGAGTACTTATGTTACAGCACAAATGGCAATTGCACACCATGATAGAAGAGGTAATTTTTGTTGTGGTACCTATGTTATTTACACAAATTTTAAGTATAATATGAAAAATAAAAAATAAAAACTATTACACTTTATAAAATTGTGTTGTTGAAATGTTTCAGATGTTGACTCTTCACTGAGTTTATTCCGTGAACTCTACCTGAATGACCCATATCGACTAGATAACTGGGATGTGTACTCACATCTGCTGTACTTAAAAGAAAAACGAATGGAACTTGCAAACCTAGCTCAAAGGGCTGTGTCAATAGATAAATATAGAGTTGAGACATGTTGCGTTATTGGTAAGTAATTTTAAATTTATGCCATTTATTATGAACTCAGCCTATTTCATTAAACAGAACTATGAATATTGCAGGCAAAACGTCCGGGGGGGGGGGGGGGGGTTGCCTCCCTTCCTCCGTATTTGCGCATGATTGTGGTGAGAAAATGTTTCATTTCACTTCCAGGCAACTACTATAGTTTGAGAAGTGAGCACCAGAAAGCAGTAGTGTACTTCCAAAGAGCATTGTCTTTGGATCCTCAGTACCTATCTGCATGGATACTCATGGGGCATGAGTTCATTGAACTACAAAACTCTAATGCTGCAATACAGTGCTATAGACAAGCTATTGGTAAATATACTCATTGTATTAAAATTAACATAAGCACTCACACAGACTGGACAGCTCCACTCACTGTGGTACTTCATGGTCTTCACATGATTTGACCAAGATTATGTCAGGACTTTCAAAGAGACTGTGACGTCCAACTTTGTTTAGGCCATTCTACTCAGAGTAGTCACATAGGAAACGCCAACCTCATCTAGTTTTATAAATATGATTGACTTTACAGGTATAAATACTAAGTAGGTACACCTACTTAGTTTTTTTTTTCATTTGTATTTCAGATGTAAATAGAAATGATTATCGTGCATGGAATGGGCTTGGACAAGCTTACGAAATTCTAGGCCTGAATGGTTATTGTATATATTACTACTCAAGGGCAGCACAGCTGAAACCTGATGACTCGAGGATGTTGGTATCTCTGGGAGAAGCCTATGAGAAAATGGATAAAATCCCCAATGCCCTCAAGTGTTACTACAAAGCTCACAGCACTGGTGATATTGAAGGAATGGCCTTATTCAAACTAGCTAAGTTAGTACAGTGGTTTAGTATTATAATAACTTTAAGACACTGTAATAAAAGCAACTCAATTATTTTAATAAATACGAGGGGTTATTGATAAATACCTGTGTTTGGGCAAGTTTTTTTTTTTTTCAATGTATTTGTCAGCATTTTTGCACACATTCAAATGATCTCAACATCTGAAATTCGACAGTTGTTGTTTGAAAGATAACAATAATGACATACAGATTTTACTACAGTGCCGTCATGTGTCTTCAAACACGGGTACATATCAATCACCCCCTTGTAGATGTGACCGAGAAAACTCTCTCTCTGTACCTACCAATAAATCAAGTGGGATGAATTCATAACCGTTACCCTTCAATGATTGATGTTTTGAAAGCAGAGAAATTTAGTCCTTGTTAATTTTGACATTTAAATTAGTAGGATGATAGGCTGCACAAGTCTTTATCCTTAGAATTAATTGTGCAGTCTATCATTGCTAGTTGTCACAAGCATAGCAATTAATATGCAAAAATACAATGTTTTCAGGTTGTATGAAAAGTCTAATATGCCGAACAGTGCGGCGGCAGCATACACAGCAGCTTGTCAAGACCCGGCCAACGCCGGGAGCAAGGAGTTGCCGGCGGCGCAGCGGTACTTAGCCCAGTACTATCTCAGGTTCTCACTGCTGGACCACGCCGCTCATTATGCCTACAAGTGTTTGGAGCACGAAAGTGTAAGTTCATAATTTTATTCCAAAAAGATGGTAACAGGGTTCCTTGGTCAATGAGCCAATGTCAGTGTTATGTTATGAATAAGTGGATCAAGCAACAAGCTCCAGTAATGGCTCTTATATTTTATAGTTCATTTTCATACCACCACACCACATTATCAATTTACCCACTTATGAAAAACATCACAGTCATCACCCCCTTTATTTTACAATGGTTATATAAATAAGCTACATCACATTTGCAGACTAAGGAAGCTGGGAAAAATATACTGAAAACAATATCAGAAAAGCGGTCATCGGCGACATCTTCGCAACCAGCGAATCTACCTGAAGACTTGCCAGATGCCATCAAAAATGCATCGACTGTGTCGATAACACATGAGACCCCTAAAACACCACTTCCAAGCCCTAACGTGACGCCCGACAACTTCTCCACGCCAGTGTTCACACGGAAAAGCAGTAAATATAAAATGTGACGTACAATTTCTAGAAAATGTAAAATGTGAAGAGACTGACTGATATAGGTAGTGTAAGTGTATCAATACCACTTGTAAAAATGTATATTTAAGAAAACTCATGAAAGATGTTTGTGTTGTTTTACCTCATTGATCTTTGCTTTGCGTTGTTATTGTCAATAGGACAAAGCAGTCCGCGTCCTACCTAACTTGATCGTCGTGCGAACGGAGTGTATACGGTTTAAAAAAAATACATACTCATATATTGATAATTTTGGTTGGGCCTCAGTTTCTATTTACTTACATAAAAATAATAAAAGGATAAACTGACCGACATAGCGCACAGCCTTGGGTAATAAAGTTTTTAGGGGAGGGAAGATTTTACTGTAGTAACAACAGTAAAAGGTAAATAATGGAAATAATCAAAATTCGTCGGAGTAAAAAGGGGGAATTCAGTTAGCGTGAAAGATTATATTCCTTCTGTTTATAAACTTGTAACCTAGTACAAATACGTCTTAAGTTATTTCATAGAGATTGTAAGAGTTACTTTTCCGTAACTATCATCTATATGGGCTTTTGAAGCTCATAGGAGAAAGTACGAAATCCGCACAGTCGGAAGTGCTTGTAATTCATAAGCATCGTCATGATTATAGGGATATTGAACTAGACTATGCTAGGGTGGCGTACTTTATACTCAGAATATCCGCGAGATACCTATTCGCTGAAGGTCGTACACTGTACAGACACTCCGACGTAGTCACACCCCGACGATGAGGTTGAGACCATGTATGAGGATATTTCCAGAGCCATACATGGCCCTAAAACTCACTTCACTGTTGTCATGGGGGACTAAAACGGGAAACTGAACAGTTTGAACTTCAGAATCGTTTCATGCTTAGGGAGCTCCGTAGACGATTATAACGATGGCTTCGTAGAAACTGTCCATACGGTCGCGTCTAAGATCTTCAAGAACTGCCGTACAAATAGAAACAAGAAGCTTTCTGATCCTACTTTACAGCTCATGGAGTCCCTACAATACAGACCGTATTGAGGACGCGATAGAGCTAAACAAGGCTCCAAGGTCTTTGCTTGAAATCTATCTATTGGGCACAGCCAGTTTAGTTAACTAAAGACCGATGATGGCAAGATCGTATTAGCCAAACCTGTGCTGTTGGGAGAGATCGAAAGGTTAAATGGACAGTTGTACACGTCAACAAGTAATCCCGTTACGAATTTGGCAAACGACCTATGAGCTAGATTAACCCACACTATACCGAAGACATCCCGGACGTCAACTTGTATGGGATTAGGATGGCTCTTAAGCAGCTCAAAACAACACGGCGCCGGGTGATGACGGAAAAACCTGTTCTTCCCTCCAGAAGCTGTGAAGGTTGTACTGAGTTAGTTAGTTAGTAAAGTTATGGAGAAATCATTATTGTAAATTACCTAATAATACAAGTAGCGAATAAGACATCATATTGAATGGAGAAAAACTGGAATTTATTAATCGACTGTTTTCCTAGAAATCATGCTAGACGAGAAATTACAATGGGGACCACATAAAACATCTCTTGTGGGGCGGCAAAGCTCGGCCGCTTATGCTGTTAGAAAGATAAGACAATTAATAGATGTGCAGAGGCATCGCCTCCACACGACCTCGCCCGCCTCGTGAGCCATTGCCAGAGAAGCGGGTTTGAGGCCGTCGTCGGGGCCGACGCCAATGCTCACCACCAACTTTGGGGTATGGACACGCAAAACGAGAGGGGTAAGGCCTTGTGAAGTCCCTCCAGAAGCTGTTTGATTCCGTCATACTCCGCAACAGTTTTAGAGGCGTTTTGTCCTCTGTGGTGATAGAAGGGCGACAATGCACTTCATAAGAATTATAGGCCCACTCACGTCTGAGCCATGTCTACAAGCTGTTTTCAAGATTGGGGGCCTCACCAGGGGTGCCGAGGAATATTTTAGGGAGGTTACATATCCTGTGTTGGTCTAGTGGTCGCAAGCGCTACTGCTGAGCATGAGATCATGGGTTTTATTCCTAGGTCGAGTAAAGTGTTATTGGGTTTTTCCATCAGAAATTTCTCAGAAACAGCCTGGAGTCTGGGTTGGTGGCAGTAGGCTCGCCCCGTATAACGTGGTTTAAGTACATAACTGGCGAAATGTGGCTGTAGGTACTATCGGTACATCTCTGTCTAACCCTTCGGGGATTACAGGCGTGATGTTATGTTAATGTTTTGTATATCTCCAGCTCCACATTACTTATGCTAGTAGCTTAGCTTTATAATGATAGCAAATCAGTTGCAGTACTTTTTGATAAATAGTAGGTATTAGAAGAGTAGATTATGTAGGGTGAGAGGAGCGAGCTCGAAAATTTTAACAACCCGCCTCTGTAAGGTGAGGTTTTGTTTTATATATTAAAACAGAAACATTTTCGATTTAGGCAGGGAAGCGCAAGCAACTATTGGAATGTATAATGCAAGAGCGAGTGAGCTCACGCAAATTTTGCACACTCTTGGATAGGTTAGTTTTTTTTATCATACCAAAAGAACCAAGAATTATTTGCCATGTCGAATTATGAAGAGTGGCTCAAGAATCAAGAGAATGTATAATGTAAGAGCGAGCGAAGCAAGCCTGAAAATGTTAGCACCCTACCTTGAATATGTTCTGTTTTCTTTTAACCATTATACAGAAAGAGAACTTACTTAGTCGAGTTATGACGGACAGCTCGTTCTCCGTGGCTCAAGTCTAGTTTTAAGTTAGAAAGACAAGTAAATCATTCAGGCTCTCGACAGCTTAAATGATTTTGGGCTGGGGGGGGGGTCATGATCCAATGTCAAAATTCAACGCCAAGCCGCTGTTCGCCGGGGGTGTTTTAAAACTACCGAACCACACCACCCACACCTTAGCTTGGCTAAGGAAGACTGTCTCCGACCTCTCTCTCCCAACTAGCATCCCGCTAGTTGTCAAGAGTTAGTCGGAGTTCCTGAAGCGAGCACGTTGTGGAGTCGTGATCCCAGACGAGCAGGGGTTCTTCGCAGAGCCGAACAATATTGGACGCGCTCCCAGCTACTAGAAACCCTGGGTCGACATAAAGATGTGGGTACTCCTGCATGCTGATAAACAGGCTGCGGCATGGTTCGTGGTGGTCGGTGTCCCTGTGGACCAAATTCCGACCCTGATGGAGACAATACGCCGTCTTTCAATAGGATTGGGGACGGTATACGTAAAGTTCCAGGGTCGGAACGGCAGGCTCACCGAAATCCCCCAGGATTGGGACGGCTTGATGACTGCTTGCCGGGGGAGTCCACTCCCCCTTTAATCAACCCGGAAGCATCAGCGGCTAACCCTGATATAGCAGAGGTGGCGCAATCCACGTAACACGGATCGTGCCACCTACACACGCAGCCTTGAATCCAAGCTGGCGTTATGAAGGGTTCCTACGACTTTTGCGGAGACGACACAAATTGAGGTACAAGTAAGCCATCTTACTAAATCAGTGATAGACAGCTTCCAAACTGCCTGCCCAGAGACCACCCCACGTAGTACACCAGACAAACAACCCTGATGGGGCGCTGATCTGGAGCGCAAGCGCGGCAAGGTTAGGAAAGCACTGAATAGAGCCATGAAAACATTTGCGGATGAGGACTGGGATAAATATTACGCAACCAAATCCAGCAAAAAATGCATCAGATTCAGAAGTACCACGGGATGGCGCAAATTCTGTGGTAGCATTGAATCCTGTCAGCAAGCAAACAGGGTAAGGAAAGTACAGGCGCAGCAGCATACACCTGGGCCCGCTACCCTCCGGAAACCCAACAACACACTCTCTTCCTCGCCAGAAGAAACGAGACGCATCCTTATTAAAACTCACTTCCCGGGATGTATCTTCGCACAGGTAATCGACTGGCAAGAGGTAATTCAAACACCATCAGACAATGATTGGCTTTACGCCAGCAGGTTGATCACGTTGGAGAAACTCCAATGGGCCATCCGGAACTTCCATCCTTTTAACGCAGCCCCGACGCGGTCCTGACGGTGTGTTCCCCGCCTTACTACAGTGGGGTGTCACTGGTGTCGCAATTAGACTGGTGCCTTTAATGCGGGAGTGCCTGGCCTTTAGATACGTTCCCAAAGGATGGAGGGAAGTGAAAGTAATATTCATCCCTAAGCCAGGTAAGGGTGACTACACAAACGCCAAATCCTACCGACTAATCAGCCTGAGCTCCTTTCTACTAAAGACGGTAGAGGGGGTGTGATAGCGAGCTGACGGACGGCGCTCTGAAAACCATACCGCTTCACGGTAACCAACATGCATACAGCTCGGGTAAGTCGACCGAATCCGCTCTTCATCTGGTAGTCAGCCAGATAGAAGAAGCGATTAATCAAACAGGCACCTGCCTGGGCACTTTCATAGGACATTCTCCAGCATCAGCAGCGCTCTCTCCAGACATGGAAAAGAACAGGTACGGACTGGATTACAAACATGCTAAGCAAAAGTGGTTCGCCTCGAGGATGAGCAGCAACTGGCCATGATAGCCAGAGGGTGCCCCCAGGAGTGGTGCTGTCCCCCCTTCTATGGAATCTGGTGATTAATGACCTCATCACCAAACTCAACGCCAGCCGCTATTACACAATAGGGTATGCTGAGTGAGGTCGCAGGACCTCACTCAGCAAGCGCTACGTATCGTAGAAAATTGGTGCAAGGGATATGACCTACCAGTGAACCCCACTAAAACTGAACTAGTCATGTTTACCCAAAAACGAGTATTAGGCCCTTTTCGCCTACCAAAACTGTTCAATACAGAATTTCAGTTGGCCAACGAGGTCAAATACCTGGAGGTCATTCTAGACAGTAAGTTAATCTGGAGTAGTCATTTGGACAACAAACTAAACAGGGCCTGCATAACTTTCTGGCAGTTCAGGAAAATGATATGTAAGAAGTGGGGACTATCCCCTAAAATTATACTATGGCTGTACACCACAATGACCCGCCCCATGACCACCTATGGGGCCGCGGTCTGGTGGCCCCGAACCAAGCTGGCTACAGCCTCAAACAAACTACAAAGAATGCAACGACTAGCCTGCTTGGCGGCCACGGGCTGCATGAGGACTACTCCGACTGCAGCAGTTAAAGCCATGCTGGAACTGCCACCGCTCTACCTGTTCATACAGCGGGAAGCGACACTGGCGGCGGTACGACCTAAGGCACTAGATCTCTGGGGTAAGAGAGCCGCACCAAACAACGCGCTACTTGAGGGACTCAACAAGGAGTTCCCCGTTACGAAAGCTATAAATGTTCGGGTACCAAAATGCAAGATCCTGCTTCATGAGGATCGTAGGTGCGAGGGTTTGTGCCCTGCAGACTTGCGTATCTTTAAAGACGGATCCAAAACAGGTAATGGCACAGGTGCTGCAGTCTTCTCGGAGGACCTCAACATACGCATTGCCACACCATTGGGGGTCCATGACACAGTGTTCCAGGACGAATGCATTTCTATTGCTGTTTCGGCCATCATGGTCAGGGAAGTTAGGGTCAACTCGATCCGGATACTCTCAGACAGCAGGGCTGTTTTGCAAGCGCTGAACAGCCACACAGTTGAATCTGGGCTAATATACGAGTGTCACCAGCGCCTTAAACAGGTGGGTAGCCTCAATAACATAACCATTCAATGGATCAAAGGACACAGCGGTTCGCTGGACAACGATGCAGCCGACGAACTTGCCAGAAGGGGGTCGAGTGAGGCACCAGTGGGACCTGAACCCATCTTGCCACTCCCCTTCGGGTACTTACGCACTCTGGTAAGGAAACGCACCAGGGAACAACATCACAAACTATGGTCGGAACAAGGTGAGTGCAGGCAAGCTAGGGAAACACTCCCTACTACGTTTCTGTCTCGCTGACGCTGGCGCGTGTGTTGAGCTGAATGGTGCTGATCCATGCGTCATGTTCGTGAACGAGCATCGTCAGTTGGGACTGGTCATCTCTTAGCTGCCACGGCTTATTAAATAATTTATTTTTTGGATTGTGCACTCTGGACGCTTTTAACGTGTACGGTTGTTGTAGTCATCGTTCTCACATAGAGTGTCAACATTAACGATGTAACTAATATATTTGTAACAACAATATTATTTAAAAGAGTGTTCATGGAGTTTCTTGCCCGTTCTTCTCCATAGGTACCTACTACGCTTTGGAATGGGCAACTAGCTTCATATTTTTGACTGACCGACTCCTTGACAATTCAAAAGTGCCTGTAAATGTTTTAATTGAAATAAATGCTTTGAGTTTGAGTGAGTTTGACTATTGACGGCCGCCTCACGAAACTGGTTCTCCGAGTAACCAAACAACAGCTGCGTATAGTTACGGCAGCTCTAACTGGACACGGATCATTTAATAAACATCAGAGTCACAGACAGTCCGCTGTGCAGGGCTTGCATGGAGGTGGACGAGACAGCAGCTCATGTGCTTCTACACTGCCCGGTGGTCGCCACATACAGGGCAAAGTAACCCAGTTCGGTAATCCAGGTACCCTACGCGAGACTGTAGCACCAAGGCGTTCCTGGCCTTCCTCGAGGAACTGGGGTGGATCGAATGATCGATTTTCCCACCGTACGCAAAATACGCGCATTTTCGTGGAGTTGCGGGCACCAGCCCGTATTACCAGTGCGAGCCTGTTGCCATTGGTCATTGGCAACAGGCTCGCACATGAAGTAGGGATATACTGTACACCTCTGCCGGTGGGGCACAGCCTTCGGGGTGTACAGGTGAAGCTTTAAATTTCAGTCCTGTCTAGCTTTGTTATTGCTGAAGGATTAGGAATCATAATTTAAAAAAAAAAACATTATGTATAAAAAATAATAGTGATTATTTTCATTTATACAAATTAACAGATCTTAGTGCTCAAATAGTAAAAAAAACAATTATTTTAAGAACTAAATAAATAGGAAAGTGCATTGATTAGAAAATAAAAAAATTGTTCAAGTTAGCTCCTTGCAAATAAAAATAAAACTGATTATAATCACAGATGAAGCACATAATTTGAGAGCGCAATTTCTAACTGGCTAATTATAACTATATTTGCAACTGAATTCATTTAAAAATATAGGAGTATTTAAATGTTAAACCCTGACTAAGAAAATGTTCAGTACAATTTTGTCAAGCAAAATGTTAAAATATTAAATAACATTAAAAATAACTTACATTTCATGTGGTGATTATAAAAAGTCAACAATACATTACTCAATAAAACTTGAAATGGTAGAATTTGTTAGTAGCATAATTCTTTGTTGGGTTCATACATTTTCAATATACATACATACATAAACTCGTGCCTTCTTCCCATGGGGGTAGACACTAGGCATATCTTCAATATATTTAATTATAATGAGCAATTCATACATGGACCTGAATACTTTGACTTGTATTGAATAATTCAAATGACACCAAAATGCCGACACCTATGCATTTCTACTCATTCAAATACCCAATAATCTTATATATTTTATCTTTTTTTTTTTTTGTACCATTCTATACAATTCCAAACTACTCTATCAAATAAGGCCATTAGCCTCATTCTATGACATGACGCGCGGCAGGCGCAGGCACCTCCCAGCCACTCTGACTCACTCAACAAAACTTACTCACGCAAGGCACTGGTTTACGAGCGCACTGTTGCTGATACATTTTATAATACCTGTCACCTGTGTTTGAAATTTCACATTATTTTAATATTAATGTAGGTAAATAGCTTTGTAATTTTCTGGTCATATCAATACAATAATATCTAAATAATTTAGAATAAAGCTAAAACCATAGTCTTCATCAATATTTCATATTTATAGATATCATTAATTATCCAACTTCACTATCCATGTTCAAATACTTTACATTTTCTAGTTTGAGATACTATAATAATTGTAAATACATATTGAAAAATATAAGGCATATTGAGGCACTCAATTTTACAACCATAACAAGCATGGTCCATGGTAGCTCTGGACTGATAATGCTTAAGATACAGTAATATTTCGACTTACGCCGTTTCCCATCTTGTAAAAGTTAAATACATGAAAATTAATTAAAGAGAGCGTAATCTCGAGGTGTTACTGTATCCCCACTATGGCTAAACATGAATAAATTATTCAACTACTATACAATTGTTCAGTAACATAAAATTTGTAGCTTGGTTTGTGCTTCTTGTTACATAGTTTGTTCTTTGACATCTCACTTTGTTCTTGTTTACATAGTCCAATCAGAGGAATGGATTCTTGGAATTTGTGAAACCGCCATTATTTGTAGACTGCTAAAAACATGATAAGCCAATTAAATATTATGATCATCACACTAATGAGTCACTGGATTACATACTGCCTGTTAAATAAACATAGTTAGTCATACATCTATTTCTGTGAACTACACACAAAATGTAGGGAAGTAAAACTAACTATCAGTGGTGGTATCCTGTGCGTTTTCAATAGATAACATTATCAAAATAGTTCATAAATGAATACATACACTGGTTTAGGAAAAACATGGGTCATAAAAAACATGTTAAAATTATTTGAATAATTTAGGAATTGGTGTTATTCTACTAATATACTAAGAAAAGAATGCAGATGACCAATGCTTGGATAATAATAGAAAACAATAGGTGATGAGGTCCAAAAATTAATTTTAACTCATATGCCATTGTACATAGATGTAGCAAATGGGAGTCAGATGCAAAATACTTCTCATTAATATGATGCACCTCACCATTAGGAAACATCTATTTAATTCACATGCCTGATAGATCTGTCAATACCTAATACAAACAAATATGCTAATGTAAACAACCAACAGTTTCAAGATTAATGTCCAATTGATGTCATAAAATCATTCACATAAAATATTCAATTAACTTCCAGCTACCATATAATAAATGGTAAAATACATTTCATAGTATTAACAGCACATAACATTGTATAATGAGAACAGGTAAAGGTGTTTACTGGACATTTTTACTACATTATTTTCCTATAGAACTGTATGGTTTGATTACATTAAAAATAAGCCTAATTTATTTAAATGTTAGGATATTTCTGACTTTGGATGCTTGTTACTCAATCATACCTTAACGGTTAAAGCATGATTAGAGTATTTGTAGATATTGAGCAGTTAAAGTTTAACAGCTGAATGGATTATGATGAAAATTGGTACACAGGTTGACTCTGACCTAGATCAACACATTAATCTGATTTAGAATGTGTAACAAAGAACCAGTCTTTTAATAATAAAAAAGCAATAATTCTCACCATAAATGGGTTGACTGGTACAGCAGACGTTGCGGTGCTCCATCCTCCATTGAAAAATGGGTTTTTATTGACAAACAGATCATTGGTTGTGGTGCTTTGGAATGGATTTTTATTATTTACAATGTTATTATCCTCTGAAACAGTTATAAATGAATTGAGACAGCATAACACAATTTAAGTTACAGTAAATGGTTTACTACAACTTCATTATCCATTACAAACTGAAAATAAGTATATAATATTTAGGTTCATATCACCCAGAGTAATGAAACCACTAGAACCACAAAATTTGAATTAATAATTGAACAGTCTGAAAATCTTTACAATATTCTTACCCATATGTTTCAGGTTTTGTTGCCGTAACGCCAGATCTAAATCTGCCAGTGCAGCATAGCGGTCATCTGTACAAAAACCAAATCATTGTATATGTTTACCCTGGCACCTATTAAAAGTATTATTCAAGTTTAATAAGAATTGATCAGTTTGTAAACTTACTTGCAGGCTGAGCTGGAGGACTAAAAGCATTGGATGCTTGTTGTGAGGTCATGGACGGAGACGATGCAAAACTGTTGTTCACGTTATTGTTGAACTGACTACTGTTATAAATATTTGCTGTAGAAAAATCAACAGGAAAACTGGAAAAGAAATATTTTTGATAAGTTCTGTAAATAACATTATGGATAGTGTTAGTGTTCTTTTCTAAGACTTACTCAGGTACTGAGGCTGGTACAACAGCAGGTACTGGGGTGACAGTGTTCACAACAGGCTTTGCCAAATTGTTGACTGGATGAGCTACTCTGTAGTTAATGTCGTTAGCAGGCAGAAAATTGTTTACCACTTTCGCAGTTTGGACGACTGTGTTATTATTGACCATGTTCTTCGATGTTTGCGGCGAAATCGATATCAAAGGCGTTGAGCCCGAAGAGTTACTTCCGGTCTTAACTTTGGGCTTATTTTTAATCGAACCATTGACGGGATTGTTACTCAGTGCAGGCGAATCTAAATAATAGCGTTTCTTCTCATATTTGTCTGACATAAAATCTTTAACGCTTTGCTCATCAGTAAAATTCACACTTTCACCCTCGTAAAGGCCTAACCAAACCCGCCTGCAGTAGTCGTTACCTCTCGCTTTTATAAATTCTATTTCTTCCGGCGTGAAAGTGGCCATGGAAATGGACTTCACGCGGTGAGGCGGAGTAAGGCCACGCCTGAAACATAACACAGGAATCCATTTGTTGATCTTTCATTTAGACAAAAGCAGAATAACGCAGAAACAATACTCACAACATTCCCGAACATTTCGAACACACGAAAGAACCGATTGTACTGTTCACGTATGTAGGTCCTCTTTGATTGCAATCTAAACAATATTTGTTTCCATTGTGTGAAATAAGCTCACGTAAAATTTCTAAATTTTTATCGTCCTGCTTGCGACGATTTGCAGCCATTTTCGTGATCTATGTGTGGGTAATGTTTTATTTATATATATGAATGCTATTGCTACACTATTGCGTTTGTGTGAGTGCTTGTGCTTGAAAGTATTTTGTTGATCAATCAAAAATCAACTTCAAACTTCAACTTCACAGTTCAAACTTCAGTATAAATGTTTGTCTATGGGTACAGAGATGCGAATGAAAGTATCGACAGTAAGTTCAACCTAACACACAAAATAATTATTTATTTATCTCTCTTATAATGTCCTCGGTATAATATGCCTGGAATAAATCCAAACCAGTAAAATAAGATAGGAAAGTCGGAGGAAATAAATAAATGAGTACAGCACATAGACAGCTTGTGTCATGGGTGGCGGGTGTGAGGTTGAGGTAGACTGGACCCACCTTAGACAAATTAACCGGATGGTCCCAGACATTATATAAAAACTGAATTACTTGGAACCTAGCCAAGGTTTGGTGAAATCAATTACGAGACCGCTTCGCCGCTCTTACTGCTTCTTTAATCTCAAGCTTTTCTGCTTTTTATTTTTGTTCCGGGGTGGAAAATC
This sequence comes from Dasypolia templi, assembly GCA_963555695.1. Lineage (NCBI taxonomy): Eukaryota > Metazoa > Arthropoda > Insecta > Lepidoptera > Noctuidae > Dasypolia > Dasypolia templi. The sequence goes on from OY743152.1 coordinate 7,385,885, forward strand.
TTCATGGATGTCCTCCACCCTGGGGAGGGCGGAGGGGTCTGTCAGGCTCTTACTGACTAAAAACAACCCCGGTGTTCCATCTCACACTTACGTCTGAGTCGCGGGAACATATGATTCTTCCGCAACCCCGACTGCACAGAGCATCATTATAATTGCCCGACTGGTACTGGCCTGCCTCGGCGGGAATCCGCGTGTTGGGAGGGGGAGTGAGGTGTTACCCTCCCCCCGCAACGTCTAAGAGGGGCACTAGTGCAACACTACGCGACGCCACCTCGGGTCCTGATGTATGGGAGGTGGTGGACGTCCCCGAAGCCGCCGTCCCTGGATCCATTTAGAGGGCATGGGAGAGGGCGTTGTCCGCCCTCCGCCTACGACCAACCCCTTGCCCCTTGCGACGGGTCTGATGAATGGCCCCGTCGCCTACAATTTTTTGGCCGCAGAGGGTAGGGAGAGCGGCCAACGACATACCGACACTCCTCTTCCTCTGCGGCCCCACCGCGTCCGCTATCATACGGTGGCGACTCCGTTAAGGCCGCGGAAGGTAGGGAGAACGGTGCACCACAATACCGGCACTCCTCTCCCGCCGCGGCCCCACCACAGTTGTGTTGTCGCCCAACAACACTGCAACCTTGGTCGCTACGTCGTCGGCTTGTCAGCAAAAGCCCTGACGAGCGGCCCCTCCTCGGGTTTCTCTTAGCTTCACTGTGGGGCCCAAACCACGGTTACTGAGCCCCCACCTCGTCAATGCGGGAACCCATTGGGGAGGAAGCTTTTTTGCTTAAGTAAACTTGGTAACTCCTAGTTCTATGTAAGAATGGTCTAAAAAAAACCTTCCAGCATAGATAGGTAATCACAACCATATTATTATGATAAGTTGTCTAATCGAAAACGACACTTTTTCAATTTCTAATTGGTCTTGCCCCGACAAATAGCTCAAGGAAGACTATTTGAATTAATTTTCGGGTTACTGATTTGGGAGCAGCCTTTAGAGGAGTCTTTTGATAACATGGATTGTTGTTCGATTCGGCACGGAATCATAACGAACCATTGTGAAAAGCAATCCGAGCGAGGTTGCTAAAATCGAGCTCACTGTTCAGTTCGCTCGCACTTGCTTAAACATTTTCGTAATTCATTAGCTTTTATGCATAGGCTGTTTGTCAGCACATGCATAAATGCTAATGAATTGAGAAGGGTAACTTTTATTTTGGTTTGATTGGTCAAAAGAAAACGTAACCTTACCGAGCCAGACCTTGTAAAACTAGCTTGCTTCGCTCGCACTTTATCCTGATTAATCATAATCATTTGGTTTCTATATGCATAAGCAGTGCGGACTTTTCCTACGGCCGAAGAGGACCGAGACTAAGGCAGCCAGATATTAGGGGCGGCCAACCTGTGCCTGCGGTTGGCAATATCGTAGCTCAATAAAAATGAAAGTTTGACTAGTTGAATCGAACGCAATGTTTTTGACATTTCATTTTTACCCCGCGGAAGTCTGTGCCCCGCGGTTAAAGCACATTTAATTTGGTTCTACTGTTTTTATTTATCGATTACACTTAAGAAGTTGTAGGTAGGTAAGCTTGGCAAAAATGATAGAAGGGTGAACAAAATAGTGGAACAATATGTTTATCTGATACAACAACAAAACATCTAGGATACGTATTCTTTATACACCTGTTTTTAACAAGTCTACTTCTATCTAATGCATGGGCGCTAATAGTAAAATAAAAGTTCAGAAATATACAGAAAAAAAAAACCGTAACAGCCTAGCATAATTTATTATAATCCCGTCAGGGTATACCTAATAAATTTTCTGTGATAATATTATAAAACCTAAACGAGACAGGATCCTATAATTTTCGAGCTTGCTCTTTCTTTCTCCATTCTCTATTCTTAAAAACTTTGGTGAATTTGTCGTTAACGTACTTATCTCCTATTTCTGTATGAATGATCAATAGAAAATCAGTTGCGAAAATGTTAGCATTTTCAAACTCGTTTCGCTCGCTCTTGCATCCCAAGCTTCAATTCTTCGACACAGTTAAGTCCTCTTTCTGTATGAATGGACTAAATAAAACCTATCTCATTCGAGGCGGGTCACAGTGGTCTGAAAATCGAGCTCCATACTCATAGAATAGGATTTAAAAAAAAAAAGGGAATTTCTCTGGAATAACTCTCTATCAAAGAATATAACTACTCTCTATATTCATCAACTTCGGTTTCCAACGAGGTTTGATGACCGGTGCTGTCTTCTTCGACATAGCGAAAGCGTTCGACAAAGTCTGGCACAACAGCTTATTATTTAAGCTGTACCAACTCGGTGTACCAGATCGTCTCATCTTACGGGACTTTTTGTCGAACCACACCTTCCGTTATCGCATCGAAGGAGCGCTATCCTCCCCCCACCCTATTCGCGCAGGAGTCCCTCAGGGCTCTGTGATCTCTCCTCTAGCATTCACGCTATTCACCAGCGATATGCCCAAGTGCAGTAAGGCGCAGTTGGCCCTGTTCGCAGACTACATGGCCATCTACTACACCGGCCGTGATGAAAATTCGATAGCTCGCATTCTCCAAACCCAAGTGAACAAGCTTGGCGCTTGGTTTAGAAAATGGCGAATCGAAGTCAATCCCGACAAAAGTCAAGCGGTTCTTTTCTCAAAGCCGCGTCGCAATACCTGCCCCCCTCGACCGATCACCATGTTCGGCAAGTCGATCCCTTGGGAGAAGCGAGCCAAATATCTGGGTGTAGTGCTCGATGAACACCTCTCTTTTTCAGAGCACATTAAGGCGGCTCGTTCGCGCGCCGCCTTCGCTCTAGGTAGACTTCACTTTGTCCTAAATGCACGTAGCAAATTGTCACTAAAGTGCAAAATGCGTATCTACACAGCGTGCATCCGCCCGATCATGACATATGCCAGTGCAGTCTTTGCACACGTCAAACCCCATCGCTTCAATAGAATGCAGACCCTCCAGAACAAGTTCCTCCGTAGGATTACAGGCTCCCCCTGGTACGTTCACAACGAGATCCTTCACGTTGACCTCAAGATTCCCACTATCCGCCAGTTCATGAAACGCATTTCAAAGCGTTTCTTCGAGACCGCCGCCAATCACCGCAACCCTCTGGTTGTCAAGGCCGCTAGCTATATTCCCTCCTCCATTAGTCATGTCCGCCGTCCCAAGCATGTCCTCACCGATCCCGATGACCACATAACTCTCATTCAGGAGAGCAGTAGGGCCACCAGTACAGTGTACAAACACAGACCGACATTCCGACCTCGCCGCCGAGGTTCCTCGCGAAGATCCCGACGTAACTGTCCCCCCCGACCCTTGCTCGACGAAGTGCCAGGCCGCGCCGTAGCTGAGCCTGTAGCTTTAAATTCCCCTGATAATAATAATATAATCCAGATCCAGCCTGTCCCATCTTGCTGTCCTCCCGTCAGCGACGCCCTAAGCCGAGGTCCGTACCCCACAGGGGGTGCCCTTAGCGAGCGTTCGCTTAGTAATGTAAGTAGTTTTACGCCCCTGGCTGGAGGCTTTGAGCCCGCTTAAGGCAGCCACAGGATAGTCCGGTTAAGTAGTCACGACCTCTCAAGGTCAACTACATAAGTTTAAGTCCTGGCTGGAGGCCTTAATTTATTAGGGAATCCACAGGCAAGTCCGCTTAAGCAGACGACAACCGCATAGGTTGACCTGCGAGATGCCAAACAAACAAAAAAAGGTCAACTACGAGATGCCATACAAAAAAAAAACTATATAATATTAAAGTATGGAGGGTATGGCAGCTCCACTCGTGAGAAAAAAATGTTTTGTTTTTTTGTATGGGAGAAAACACTTAAAGTTCATAAAGTTGATTATTTTCGAACTGAAAGGAACTGAAGGGCTGGTATGGTACTCACATGAGTTATTGTACCTCATACAGTGATCAAGATGACATACAATTCATGCACTTTTCGGTGCCGATTCGCGCGTAGGAAATTTTTAAAATTTCGAGTTTATGTGTGATTTATTAAATCGTTTACGTAATAAAATGAAATTGCCGATCGCTTTTCATATATTTTAATAGCCTGCTAACTGCCTAAGGACCTTTTTAATGACAATAATAGAAAACTATATTGATTACATACGTTTTTTTTTACAAATTGCATTTAAAGAACTCATTTGGTAATCACCGTCATTTTCGTTGAGTTTTAATTAGATACTAATAACATGGCATACTCAGCGGTTAATGAGGGTTACACTATTGATTTTTCTAATCTATAACGTAATTAAATGATGTTACCGAACGCATTGAATGGGAAAATCACAGAACATAAATACCCTGACGGGAAAATACTAGTGAAACAATAGATCCACTCGGCTGTACAGCGTACTCCGCGAGTACGATGCGAAAATGTTCGCATCTGTACGCGTACTCCGCGAGTACGCGTGTGACAACCCGGCATAATACCGCTATATTTTATCTGTCCGGCCACCTATCTTGCTCTAACTTGTATCAGAGTGTAGGCAATAGAATAGGCAAGCCATACAAAACCCAAGCTAAACATTTCGTGACAGTTTTCACACGGAATGCTTCAAATATGACGGCCACGGTGACGCGTTCATTTCGCGCCAAAACTCGGATTTTCAACACCCAAATTAATAACCATGAAGGCTTTAATACACCTTTCAAGGATTAAACAGCGTGGACGGGTAAGTAATCAACAGTTTTTAATAGCAGCATTGTGTAATGGTTAGAGATTTAGGACTGAATTTTTAAATTCATCAAAAACAGTTAGGAATTTCGCGCGTCATGGCTGTACTTTTTCACTCGATAATAGTAGAAAATACACTATTGACTACAAAATGTCTTTCTAAACATGATTTAGATACGTTACTACGTATGTATAAGCCATTTAAATAGTGAAATATGATGTATTTTTGCGAAATTATTTAAATGTAAAAATGTAAACATTGAAAAAAATAAAAGAGCCTCGCGGAGTACGCTGTACGGTCAGGCATTCGGTGTTATGTCACGTGACGGACGCCATGTTTTTTGCTAAATTCTACACAGTATCGACAATACGGACAATGATCAGTAACATATTTTTGACCGACTTGAAGATAAAGTTTATTTTTTATTTTTTTATGTTATGTTTTTTTTAACCCACAGATGTTTTACCTACTTATTGTTTACTACACAGGAAGCGAAGCAGACTCCGATTCGAGTGATGACGACGATGTGGTGCCGTACCTGGGACTTCCAAAGGCGCTGAGGAGCTTCTGGGAGACGCCACTGGACGTGGAAGATGACGACCTCCTAGAAGCTCATCCTGTTCTCACCGCTACGCCCATGGAGACTTAAAACTTTTTACTTAATCGTGATTTGCGTCTTTTTTTTTTTTTTTTTAGGTAAAAAATTAAAAAAAAACATAAGAAGTTCATGCTAAATAGAAATAACCCACCGCTGTTTGAAAATCGCATGATATTCATTTTGTGTTTCATTGTTGTTAAGATTTGACCTTTTACGTTGTTTTCTGTACTGTGTCCTTTGATTTTTTATTACTTTGTGTGCAAAAAATGCGTGTTTTGCGATTTTCATTTGTTTATTTTGATAATGTTTTTGTTAGGCAACATGCCTTTGTGTTTTGTTTTTTCATTAGTAAATATCCTACTAGTGTAGAACGCAAAGTCAGATTTAACATAAATGCAATAATAATTACTCTTTGTTTCAAAGTATGAAAGGGTCTTTTTTATCGCCTTTTTTAATGGGCTTGCATTGTGACTCACTCATTGTAAACAAAACATTTCTAAGAGCTAACGCTTTGTGTGTATTATATTTGTGAACCAAGATAAGCAATAACGTAAACACAAAGGCCGCTCGACTCAAGCACTTCCCGTTATGAATGTGTAAACATACCCTATTTTTTGCCCGTCGACTCGGGTCGCCACTTGAGACTTGTTATTGTAATGCGAGTCCTTTGTATAAAGTGTTCGGAGAGGTCTGTTTTTTTTATTGATTGTTGAATATGATGGTGTCTATAAGTAAATAAAACATTAACTGCTGGAAACAAAGCTTTTATTTTTTTAAATATGACGACTTTTGTACGGTAAACTGGGAAAAAGTCACTCAGCCTACTTTCAACTTGCTATTATCAATAAATTACTAGGTAAAACTATACTAAACCCTATATAATCAGATAGCTGAGTTAATAACCATTCCATAGACGTAGGGATTGTCGAGCTACGATGCGCATATTCTGAGATATCGTAGTTTTAGTGAACCCGGGGAAGTCGCGCGATTTTGGCGCGCGCGATATGTACACAGGTGCTAAAGCATAAAAAATGGCGTTACAGCAGAGGGGTCATATAAGAATTAAGATATACCTTTATAGAAAAGTAATATTCCTAAATTATTTTTATTATAGATGATTAAAAATAAAGTCCAATAAAATATTTTTTTATAAACAAATAGTTTTAATCTTGAATGCTAATACCAAGACATTACAACAAAAATACGTCAATAACTATGATACACTATACATATTTAACAAAATAAAAACAGTGAAGATAGTATTATTTTGTGAATATCACAACTGTTACATTTATTATATCTAATAGCGAATATACTAAGTCTAGCTATTTACGACTAACTAATAGTAAAACAACATAAAAAAACTACTACTAACAGGTAGTATCTTCGCCATCATCAAAGTCCTCTAAATCCGAGTCTATCATTGACGCATTGACATCGACAAATTCAATGTTCTCTTTGTCTACACCTGCATCGTCACTGATGAGAAGAGGTTTCATATCATCAGTAACAGCTGTTTTTGTGGATTTTCTTAGCACAGGTCTTATACTGGACAGATAAGGATCTGACGATACAAGGAGACCATTGAAGATGTCTTCGTTTGTCGCTTTACGACAAAATTTGCGCGAATGGTGCTCTCGAATTTTCTTGAAGTCTTTGTTTCTGGCTTCCTATGCATCTTCAGATAATTTACCAATGGGCATAATGTTGAAGTGTTTGATAATTTCAGCGCCATGCAGTAAAAGTTTGTTGACACTCGATGGCATGTAATACCAGCCATAGAGGTCTACATACATTTCAGCAGTGAGGCGCGTAAAGTTTGCAAACGCGTCAACATTTATCGGCTCCCCACAGGCTAACAGGCTGGTTTCTACTCTTCAATGACTCTTTACTGCTTGCATCTCTGGCTTGCCATGTTTTAAAGTCTAGTCTGTATGAAATGTGCAGTAGACACTCCATACCTACATCTGATCCAAGCATGAAGAGTAGATAAACCATAGGTAGGTACTGGTACATTTCTGTCGAAACCGGTTTTCTGGAAAGAAAGTGAATAAATCAATAAAAGATAGGTAACAGTACAATAAGATGTCATTAATTAATCAAATTATACTAAACTCACTCTAAGATCTTCTCTAACTTATTCATTTCCGAAGGGGTAGCCTTACAGATATCACAAGTCTGCGTTGAGGTTTCCCATGATAGACGGTTCCAGTGCTGCGATCTCAGCTTCAATCAGACTCTGTTCTTCCATGATATTCAAGCTGTTCTCGCTTGCAAACTTGAAATAAAGAGGTCTGCAGAACATTGTGGAAGATGGCTTTGGATTCTCCCATATATTTTCTTCACCACAAACTAAGCGCAGGGGCACAAAGGAACACATAAAAATACTGAAATCGTCGTCGTCTGCCATAGTTTGCTTTTACAAACTTTGCCCTGAAGCACCATCACCTTCGTGCTCAAGAGGAACTCCCCTGAGTAGTAGCCGGCTACTACTAAATGGCCGTGGGCGGCTGAGACCGCTAGTCTGCCTCTGTGCATATGTCGACAAACTAACTCAAATTTTTGAACGAACTCAGAAGAAAACCTAGTCTATCCGTGGCGGGTGCTCTAGCTTGCGTCGCTTGCACCCTTTATTTGCGGAGGTATTTTTTGTCCTCACCTTCTCTTGCGTCAACGTCGTCGTGTGTTTCTATTTTATCAATTTCATTTGATTTTAACAGGGGTTAAACCTATGTTAAGTGTGCAGTCAACTCCTCATGAAAAACCTATAGCTACGTCCGCAACTAAAAAATAACCTGCCGTTGCGGAGTCGTTACGATTCAATAAAAGAAGTAGTGTACATTGAAATTGTTATATTTTTAAAGAAAGTTTTGGATATGTCGCTACCTTTCTCTTTTTTATTTGCTATTCGTGATCCAAACTGAAGGGCTCTTTTAGGCAACATAACAGCATCTGTTAATCCTAGGTTGAATGCCACTAGTCTCAACATAAGCTTGTCTCCAATACCAATACCCAAATTTTCACTGGGGAAGCACCTGTAAATATATAAAAATTTGAATGATCTAACACTCCTTAGCCATAAGCAGATAAAAAAAAAAGCTATTATGGTTTAGTTGCAGAGTAATAAAATGTATTAAATAAGTATTAACCTCAGCCATGGTTTTAACTGCAGTATATAATTTGTAAAGTCTTCATCTAAATAAGGCATTCGAGGTTGTCTACCATGATCACATATGACTCTGTTATCACGGGCCAAATTTCTAAATGAAATTCTTTTCCAGTCTAGTTGTAATTCTTTGCTGAGACCTTGCCAGCCATTTCGTTTAAAAGAATTTCTATGCCGGATATATCCACCAAACAATTCATCCGCACCAGAACCCACTAATAAAACCTGAAAATAGAAGGGTTTCTTAATTAAATCCAAAAATAACATATAGTAATACTGTTTCTTTCCCCCTGGTTTAGCTTACCCTGCTTGTGGAGGTGTCTGAGCAAGTCTGGCCCCTAGCAGCAAACCACAAGGCTGTTCCAAGACTTTCGTCTAAGATAGTTTGTCGAGGATAAACTAGGTCACCTATAGTATTCTCTTGGTGTTTTCCTAGTTCTTCTTTTGATACATTCACTTCTAGGAAGACCCATTTCCTAAAAAGTTATAAAATTGTTAATAATCTAACATTGTTTTACATTAAATTCAATCAATAACACATTCTGTTGTAAAACTCTGATTAAAAAGTTGAATAACCTTGTCGGACACAGTTTTTGCAACTCTTGTAATGATTGCCTTCCTGTTAGTCTATCAGGGACTTCATATGTGGCAATTTCATCTTTTTTAAAAGCGACATTGATAAGGTCTATACTTTGTTCCCTAGGCAAATATTTATCAGCTAGTAAAGCTAATATTGTGCAATCAAGACCACCAGAGAACAATACTCCAACTGTACAATGATTGCAGCCATCTGTTCCATCATTCAAACACTTTTTACATTTATTTGGCTGTCTATTTAAACGCAGTTTAATGCTCTTTTCTAACAGTTTGGTTACTTTCAGAACTGTTTTCTGTATTATAGCATGTTCTAATAGTTTCTTCATTACTGTCAGTTTACATTTTATTTGTGTTGCTACTGATTCTATGTATTTCACTAACTCATCCTGAAAACAATAATAATAAAATGTAGGTTAAAAATACTTTTTAAAATTAATAGCTAATTTTAAAATTTCAATTTAAATTCACTTAGCAAAAGTTATAAACCTCTGAAAATTCCTCATCTGCATACTCAAAATGAAATTCATCATCTGGTAGACTTTGTTGTGTTCTCCGTTCTTTTAACCAATCTTCAATGAGAAATTCTTTGGGTGAGCTTAAATCATCATTCCAGGGATACAGCTTTATTATGTTTGTGCTCAAATTAATTTTTTGAATATGTGTTGCTGGTACTTCAATACAGTCATAATTTCTTCCTAAGATGTTACTGATAATAATGGAATTTTCACCTTTATGAAACAACAAGGTACTCCTTCCGATCCTGTCCCTCATAAAATATATATTTTTATTTGGTTTGTCATAGTATATCATGGCAAATGGTCCTTTTAACGTTTTTAGTTGTTGTACAATATATTCATCCAAAAACTGTTCCTGTGATTTAAATTTAATTAGGTCATTCAATACTCAATTTAAAAAAAATCTGTAAAAATATTCAATATAGCTGAATATTAGCAGTATGGTTAAATCTTACAGGTTTATTGTTTAGTTTTTCCATTATCACTAGCGTATCGCTGACATTGTTAGGCCATTTTTCATCAAATATATCTCCATTATACAATAACACACATTGTTCTGTTTCCATAGGCTGAGGTGTTAGTTGTGGACCTTGCATCCACAAAACTGCGCCACAGAAAAATGCATTTATGCCGTCACCTAAACCTATTTCTAAGGTTTGTGTACAATTGGGGCCTCTATTTTTGATGCGTTTTAAAACATGGTCGTCCTGAAAATAGGTTTTTCTTGTTAAGTAAATTTATTACAAAACAAGGTTATTCAGCATGGTCTTGTTCTTGTTGGTAATAGTTACCTTGCTTGGTGGGTTGTTACCAAAACAGATTTCACAAAATATTCCGCACATTGTAGTATTAATAATTCGCCCTAACACCTAATATTATTATCGAACTATTCAATCTAATGGTGAACTTGTGAATTATATTTTGAAATTTTAATCGAGCAATCACACAGTACTTTAGACCTTTTTAGACTCAGCAAAAAATCTAATTAGTCTACTCTCTGCCCAGTGCCCGAGAGCAACTCAGCTCAACCACAGATCAAGACATCTGTCAAGTGTCAACTCAGTGAGCTTAATGAGCTTAGTGAGTTGGTGCACTATCCACGTTCAAGAACTAAGCCTTAATAAATTCAAATCATTTAAACGTAAGTTGTGCCAGAAAGCTTTTTATACAGTCAAAGACTATATTGAGGACAAAAAGGCTTGGGACTGACCTGCTCCAATTTTTGCATACTGTTTTTTGTTTTTTTTTGTTTTGTACTTAACTTTTGTTTTATTTTATATACACTTTGACATTTCATGATTATTAAATACACAATGACATGAATATTTACTTTGTATAATATTATTTTATTATTTTAATTTCGTGTGAGGACTTAGTGGGTAATATTTTGTCTATCTCAGTTATTCCTTTAATTTTTATATCTGGCAGTTTGAGTACTTAAAGCGGCCTAACCAAATGTCCTTTTTTTGGTATTGTTCGTCGAAACGTTGAGCTCCTTATGTTTTGAGTTGAGCTGCACGATTAATGACAAATGCGTGCACTGACTGGACAGGCCCACTCAAATCTGTATGGTTCTTTCCTCAAAAGACCATTTCAGACACCTACCTACAGCGTCCTCATATGATCTGTAAAATAAACAATGACATGAATACCTACCTAGGTATTATTTTATTGTTATTTTTGTGAATGTTAAGACTATGTGGGTCATATTTTTATTTTTACTTTTTTATTTTATTTTATTATCTCAGTTAGTTTTAATCGTAATCTTGGTCTGGCGGTTTGAGTAATTATGAGGCCTACCCAATGTCCTTTCTTTGGTATTGTTCGTCGAATCGTTGAGCTCCTTATGTTTTGAGTTGAGCTGTACGATTACTGACAAATGCGTGCACTGACTGGACAGGCCCACTCAATCTGTGTGGTTCTTTCCTCAAAAGACCATTCCAGACATCAATCCACATGGTCTTAACATGATCTGACCAAGATTATATCTGGACTTTAAAAGAGACTGTGACTGTGTGTGTTACATAATGCGCCATTTAATTATTACATAACTATTACCAGGTACAACAATAACAGTGTGTCAAAACGTCAAACCTGTTTATATGACAGCTGCGCGCACAGATTATCAAAGGCTAACGGCGCGTGAGCATTCGATGCCCGGAATGTTACCATTTTACAAAAATTGTTTGTTGTACTTATTTTGTTGAACACTTATCTAGTTTTTATGTGTATGTATTTTAGTTTTAATCTTAGCGATTGCTGCACCGGGCGACGTCATTCAACGCCGGCTGTCGCTGAAAACCAGCGCTGGGGCTCTGTCTCGGATAGGGTCGTAGCATTAGGCTGAGCGATGGCCGTTTTGCGTGGATGTGACGCATATTTTCCCCCAACTTGTTATTTTTGGTGTTTGTGTTCAATCACTGCGTCATGTTTACCGCAAATAAACGTTTTTTCTTTTCTTTCTGTTTACCTCTGAGTTTGTTTCGGCTTTTCTTCTCAGAGTAGTCAGATAGGAAACGCCGACCTCATCTAGTTTAAAAAAAAAAGTTTGACGTGTAAAAGTGTTTGTACAAACCCACTTACAGAAACAAAAATCATTTATCATTTATTGAAGAGATATGAGGATCAGGGTGTAAAGTTCACTCACACTCTTGGAAAAGGGAGGGATGTCGTATCTGGTGGGCAACTGCCCGATGATTGTTGTCGGGAAGTTGTATATTCAGGGCTTGTTAACGTTACCAAATAACAAAATATTAACCGTTACGTAACTTTAATTTCAATGTGATACCTGAATAACGTTACAAAAATGTAACGTTGTTTGATTACATTACCAGTAATATAACCTTAAACATTATTGTAAAGTACGATAACTAACGTTAATTTTACCGTTAAATTTGTAACGTTGCCGTTCCGTACGTAGGTTTACATTTTTGTGCGCTCGCGCTCGATTAGCATTAGATCACGATGCACTGCTGCCGTTTCGCCTCGCGCTAGCCGCACCGTCGCCCGCCGTCGTGCTACAGTCCTGTGTATTGCCTACAGTGAGTTGGTGTGTTCGAGCGAGACATTTACAACAGGGGACGTTAAAAACAAAATAAGGATTATAGATATTTTGAACTGAACGAAAATAAAATTGTTTAGTACCAGAATGTGGAAAACAATTGAAGATAAGTAACATGTGCCTTTATTATGATTTATCTTACGACTTACCCTAATTAATTAAGTAGGTAATTAACGAAGACAAGAATACCCAAGGTATATACCATGTTTTTATTAGTTCAAATTTATGTTTTTTAAGTTATCTTATTTTGGTCTTATGATGAAGTTATCTTGATCTGAAAATACTTAGACCATTTACACAGTGGCTTTTATCTAACCCAAGCTTTATTTAGGTACAAAATTAATACAGTTTTCAGCAGTCTCGAGCTTTGCTTTTTTGGCGATAAATTAAAACGTGAATGGAAGTTATTTAATGCCAACGCACATTTCACATGAATACCGCTTCTTGCTACTAACACAATCAAGCAAATTAACGCTTAACATTAATACAACTTTCCAATTTAGCTTACCAAGTTGTGCAAATTTTTACGCTATTTATTTGGTCTGAAAAATTCAGTATCCCAATTTTTTGGAAAAATGTTTTAACAGACGGATAACAACTTTTAATAACCGCTGTTCCACTTAATGTGATAACATAGTCGCCTAATAGTGTTTCTTTTGCCTTGTATATGGCATAATTATAAAGAAATAAATTACATTAGAACCTGATCTGTGCCGCGTATGGGTTGGGTTAAATAATGATTTTATACATATAATATTACTATGAGTAAATTGTAATTGCTTCGTATGTTTCAGACACAACATAGTAAAATAAAACATTAGCAACATTAACATAAAGAGGTATACAAAGAGGTCTTGGGACTTAATTTGATTTCTAAATTGAAAGTGTGCCTAAAATTTGAATTTTCTTAACAGCCAGTTTTGGCTTTTAAGTAAGTATCATTTTTTATTTGAATTGACATTGAGGCTAAAATTGCGATTTTATTTAGTTTTATATAAATATGTTATTAAATTGATGTAAATTTGAAATAATGAGTAAATTGTAAGAATGGCTTAAATTATGACATTTTGTATTTTGATAGTGATTTTGCTCGTTGTTGAGTTAACGTAACAATACGCAGAAATCCAGACTGATTTTACATATAATAAGTAGAAATACTATTGTTTTTTTATATATTATTGTTATTTTAATTGATTAATAATTCTATGTTTTTTAAATAGTAGGGTGCGATGTATTAAACAAAGGTAAACAAAAGTTAAATGACCTGCAGAGTTAAACGAAAAATATCATGTACCCTTCGTAAATGAAAGTCATGTTAAGAATTATGTTTATTTTGGGTTACTTGAATATTATATAATAAAAAATGCTTGTTTAATGAAAATGATAATGACAAATGATTTATTTCTGTAAGTAGGTTTGTACAAACACTTTTACACTTTAGTCATATTTTAAAAACTAGATGAGATCGGCCGTTTCCTATCTGACTACTCTGAGAAGAAAGGCCGAAACAAACTCAGAGGTCTCTTTTAAAGTCCAGATATAATCTTGGTCAGGTTTTATTCTTGAATTACATAGGTACACACGACTACATATCAAGCTATACATTTCCAGTATAAGAATTGTATAGGATTTCCGTACAATGAGAGATCAGCTTATACTGGAAAGGTATTGCTTGATAAGTGGCAGTGTGTACATTCAATGAGAATAGGCAGTTCACATAATAAATCTTTTATTATGAACAAAATATGTAACAGTTATGTTTTCAAGCAACTGTCAATAAGGAAATAAATGATTGGATAAAATATAAACTTATTTATTGTCTTTAGGGCACGCAAGAGCCACCATGCACATAGGCAAGTACTTGATTTCCCTACGTGTTTTTAGGGTAGTCCTATTTTATCGCACGTAATTTAATATATGAATGTATGCCTGGGATCTCATACATGGAGGTAAGTACTAAGTACTGCAGTTCTCCTATGAGCCAATTACCAAAATAGAAATTTCTTTTATGAAGTTCCACAGTGGATACATAGATTATCATTTACTTCGTCATCAGCATGTTCATTTTTTTTTTCTTCTTATTATTGCTATAATCCTTGTTATTGTTATGAGTATTTTCTTCTTCCTTTACTTCGTTTTCTGTTATATATTATGTTATTTATTATGATGTTGAGGTTGTAATAAAGATTATGACATATCACTATCAAGTTGGCTATTTTCGATAACTCCTGAAAACAATTTGTTAATTACGTTTCAACTTTAGTTTTAACTAGTAATTCTAGGTAATTCTAGGTTGTTTTATTTTAGGTAGATGCGATCTACCTAAAATAAAACAACCTAGAATTACCAACCATCTGTCATCGGTGCTATTTGTTGGACTCGCAACGTTTTGCAAGTCTGTAAAAAGCGGTTGACTATAGCTATAATCTCAACTTACAGTGAAATAAAATAAATATATAATGGGTCACAAGACAATCCTTAGAAGCGGAATGGAACAGAGTGGCACGTTTATTTCGAATATGCGCATGTAGTCACTCACTTGGGATGCTCGCAGTTTCTCGTAGAAATAAGCGCCTACCCACTTCAACGTATTAAGCCTACCTACATACCCTCAGAGGCCTTTCAAGTAATACAAGCGGCATGCAGTCGACGACAGCATGCCGCTTGTACGACACCAACACACGGCGGCGGCGGTCGGTGACTGCAGTCGACTCGAAACGTCGCCACATTTCGCGTTAGACTATTAAATCCTGCATAAATGACTGTTGTAATGACTATAAATCAGGACCAGTTATTACCTATTGTCTTCACTCATCTTGATATTGGATAAATTATCAGAGAAAAATTACACTTAACACTGTTTAAATCCGCTCATTATATGTACTACCAGTTCTTCCCACGCGTAAGAATCAGGCAACGATTTGGTCGGCACGGGCGCACGACATCACAGCGCGGCGCGACGGGCGGCCCCACGCTACCTCCAGTTTCACCTCATCAGTTTAACCGTTTAAAAATAACGATAAAGTTAACGTTATTAGACCGTTACCGTTATTATAGATTAACGATATAAATGACATAAATAACGTTAAATCTATTACTATTATTTTCATATTAACGGTAACTCTGTCAAACAGAGGTAGCGTTATGACAATTTTACAGGTATTGCTAGCTGTGCGGTAAACTTTGATTGCGCGATGCAGGATTTGTGTGATGCGTTGTTCGCATGTGTCGATGTAGATGACGCCACACTATAATATAATCTATCAAAAGTAGTGTTGTCCACAGCACAGAGTACTTTTATATATACGCGTCCACAAACTAAGTAGGTGTTGTCACAATGCATTTATCGATAATAATTTATTCTGAACAAATTGTTTTTACAAAAAAGTCTATCACATCGCCATTATCATAATGGGGAAGGCAACTGTCAAAATGGCGCTGTCGTAGCTAGTTCCCAACACAAGCTAATAATACAAGGCGTGATGTGGTATTATTTTATTTTAGCGAAAATTTACGCTTTGTTGTGTTCCTAGATACTACGAAATTGGAGTCCACAATTACCCGAAAGCCCCTAAAATTATGAGATTGTGGTTTAAAGCTCTTCGTAGAGATTTTTTTGAGTTCCAGTTTATGTCGAAGACATTTTGAAGAAAGTGATTACGAGGAAATATAATTCTGCAGCAGTGGTGGCCCAGTGGTAACGGTCCCGACTTACGAGTTGTAGGTCGTGAGTTCGAACCCAAGCAGGCGCTTTACTTTGTGTAAATAATTTAATCACCACTGCTCTCAAAACGGTGAAGGAAAACATCGTGAGGAAACCGGCATGTCCTAGAACCAAAAATTCGAAGACGTGTGACATCTACCAACCCGCACTGAGCCCGCGTGGTGGATTACGGCTCACTACCTCTCATAGAGAGGAGGCCTGTGTCCCAGCAGTGGGAACGTTATAGGCTGATTATGTATGTATGTATAATTCTGACACTTTCCATGTCAAGTACTTGATTTAAAATACTGAAATCACCGAAAATAACGAAATTGGGAAATAAAATCAAATTCAAGAATGAACATAAAATGAAATGAATGAACGAAATGTCAAATTTATTGTAGGCCGCAGGGACCTAGCTATGGTCACGCCATCTACAATTAGCTTTGCCCGACCTTCCCCATTACATTAGCATGGTCCTGTTGAGCCATTAAAAATGTACTCTGTGATCTCAGCACACTGTCTTTGTTTTGAATTGGTTGTGGTTTTTTTTGACGCTTTGATTGAAATCATCTGTCAAAAAGTAAACAGAACGACACCGAAAACAACAATTTTTACTTTTGAATCAAGAGTGAACGTGTTTTATTGATAATAATTATGTTATTTTGATTATTGTTAACATGACGTCCACTGAAAAAGATGCGGAGAAAAGTGAACAACAGCCAGACGCAGAGGTCAAAATTGAAAATGCGGAAGACGAGAAAGCAGCCCTCGATGAATACACATCTAACCTAGAATCTAGGATAAAACAAAAGTCTGAACTTAGAAATCAAAATCTGAATTGTGTACGACCACCAGACAATCATTTCTCTAAATTGGATTCTGGACTAAAGAAGAACACAACTTTTGTAAAGAAATTGAAGTCGTTTAGCGCTACACAAATTGATACACTTTTAAAAGATTTCAATGCCTTAAATCTTACTAAATACATCTCAGAAGTGGCAGCAGCGATCACGGAAGCTAAGCTGAAGATGTCTGATATTGCAGCTGCTATTAATTTATGTTCGGCGCTCCACCGCACCTATGCTGATTTTTCTGCAAATTTCTTTGAAAACTGGCATAAGATTTTAACTTTCAAAGCTACAGATAAGATAACCAACTCATCTAAATTACGTGTAGACATACGATTCTATGCAGAGCTAGTAGCTGTTGGTATATTTACAAATAAAATGGGCTTGCCTTTGTTGGGCAACGTCCTCACAGTTCTTATAAATATGGACAAAGAGGAACATAACAATATACCAATACTGTTGTCATTTTGTAAACATTGTGGCGAGGACTACGCTGGATTAGTTCCAAAGAAAATAAGAGAAACTGCTGAGGTAATTTTCAAAAAATAAAGAAACAATTAAATATATAGCTGTGATGATAACAAAACCATATTGATTCCAATTATATCTTATTTTTTTGGTCTTTATGTTTATCTGAATCCTATTAAATTTCAGAAATACAATGTAACAATTCCTAGAAACCCATTCTTGCCAGCTGAAAAGCAGACAGCCGTTAGAACTCTGCTGAAAGATTACTTCTCATCACTTACAAAGCACTTGCTAGCTGAGAGATCACAACTGCAAGCCCTGCATGCGGCCAATCAGAGGACTCTGCATACAAGGGGAGAGTTGTCACAGGAGAGAAAGGACCAGTTGGAACAACATCAGGTGATGATATGTTGATGCTTTGAATATCTTGATGAAAGCATTGCTTTGTGTGTTAAATTACTGTATGAAAGGGATGAGGAATACACCTTGCAGTGAATATAAATAGACTGGATGTTGATGATGATATCTAATGATACTTCCCTTTTTTCAGGCAACCTATGACAAGCTACTCTCTGGTGCACAGAGCTTTGCAGAAGTGTTAGGTGAGGAATTAGGAGAAGCTGGTGAACCACCCACATTGACACTGACGGTGACTGAAACACAAGGAACGGTGACCATTGGTGGCAATGAGGAGTTCACAATGCAGGCTGGCACAGATCCCTGGCAAGATGAGGACACCAGGACTTTTTACACTAGCTTGCCAGATTTGAAAGTTTTTATGCCTAACTATCAGGTGAAGGAAGTGAGTATTGTAAGTAATCAACATGGTTTTTTTAGTTACCCCACTCAACAAAGACCTCCCTCAAATTCTTCCTATTATTCTTTTCCTGAGTCACTGAGGTGACTAAGAACTATATATAGAACATCACTGAATTGAGATCAGTGATGGTCAATATATAGTTCTTTATTAAGATCAATCTAAGAGTCATCTGTAGCTACAAATGCTGAACAGGATCACTAGAGGCTGGTAACCTAAGTCTATCGAGTAGCGTCACAAGTTGGCAAAAATATTTGATGGAATGTGAGGCGTGTTCATGTCTGCAATGCTTTTTAAATGACTTTCAACATAAGACCAAAATTAAGTTACTGATAATGGTGCCGATTCTCTTGTACACCAAACTAAACTATCACTAAAATTCCTTACTTTTGACTATGAGATCTTAAAGCTATTCTGCAAAAAAATAACTCCAAATTTAAAAATAATTTTGACACAACCATAATTGAACTTGACAATCGCAAGTCCACCTTTTTTTTTTTCTTATGGCTTCCCAACGTGTTAGCCCTACCTCGTGTTTTTTTTATAGCTGGAGGCAGCTTGGGGCAGCCTCGACGTGTTTTATACGGAAGTTTTTACTTTTCGTATGGAACATATTTAAAAAATAAACCTACATGTTGAGTTTTAGGGGTTTAAAGGTTTCTTAAAGGGGGTCGAACTTTTCATTACTTTTGCTATAGGATACACCGTTTTCGAGATATAAACAAAAGAAAACAAAAAAAGAAACAGTACTGTTTTTGCATGTCTGAAGTCGAGGTGTCATGTCGGTGTGAATTTTAGTTCACGACAAAAAAAAATATTCCACATCATTTGAGCTCAGATATATATAAACAGTCATGTTTTTTGTCGAAAATCGTCAAATTCAGAATAGCAAAATTGCCATTTTTATTATAATAATAGCTCAGTGAAATCTTACTGCTGTCAAACTAAAGGAAAGTTAAGTCGCTTTAGTCAATTTCAGAATGGGAAATCGTCGTTTGACAGGATTAAAACAAATTTTAGTGATTTTTTGTCTAATTAGAGGCATTTGTGACAAGAGAATCGGCATCACTGTCAAATAAAAATAAAAAATTGCCAGTACAACTTATACTATAATTCTTCATTCAACCAAATCATATAACCTTTAACAGTACAAAAGATACTCCTCACATCCACCATACTTACTAACATTTTGATGTATTGTTCATAATCGTAATTCCTTTCTGAACTTACAAACTTATTTGTGCAGAAGAAACAATTTATTTTATCATTTCTTTCTTTCTTACAGACAGTAAAAACTAAACCTGAAACGGAAACAGTAACAGAAGAAATGTTGGATGAAGATTTAAAGGAGGATGAGCTGAGTGATAGCGAAGCACCTCTCACCGTTCCTGACATAGAGCAGGAAGAGGCACAGCCTTCTAATGTTTCCAACAAGTATGTTTATTATATTTTTTACTTTTTTTTTTGTAAAATTTCTATTAATTGAGTAGTTGAATGACTTAGTACATGTATGTACATTCTGAATCATTTTATTCTGTGTCAAAATATGTTGTAATTTTTAAATATGCTTACTACAATTTTTAATTGCTAGAACAAATCTATTATATTGTCCTTGTTTACTTTAGACATCCATTTAGTTAAATAAATTCATATTTTTTACAGATATGCTCTGGATGCATTTTTGAATGAGCTACCAAATTGTATCAATAGAGAATTGATTGACAATGCTGCAGTGGATTTTGTTCTGAATCTCAATACTAAGAATAATAGGAAGAAACTAACAAGGGTCCTCTTCAGTGTTGCTAGAACTAGACTAGATTTACTGCCTTTCTACTCAAGGTTTGCAGCTATACTGTACCCAGTGTTGCCTGATGTATGTGCAGATTTATGTCAGATGCTGAAACAAGACTTCAAATATCATGTTAGGAAAAAAGATCAGATTAATATTGAGTCAAAGGTAAAGATGTTCATGATCAGTGTCCTTATTTTTATTCGGGGTAAATCATAGATGGTAAATACAGTATTTCGGAACAAAGTTCCTTAATGCGGCTTGCGGTAGGAGTTGGCTGGTAAAAATCGTCATATAAGGACAAAGCGTAATGTTTCGTTATGCCCCCTCCATGCGACTTTCTCTCTCTCTCTGTTTCTTTATATTACATAGTACATACGAGTGTGTGCGTGCGAGTATCGTGTAATGAACTTCATTTTCTATTCATTCTTCTTTTTGCCTTGCAGATAAAAGTGGTGCGTTTTATTGGTGAGTTGGTGAAATTCAGCCTCTACTCGAAAATGGAAGCACTGTACTGTCTGAAGGTACTTTTGCATGACTTCAAACATCATCATATTGAAATGGCGTGCAATCTCCTTGAGACATGTGGCAGGTTCTTATATTGTAACCCAGATACGCACCAACGCACCATGATCTACTTACAGCAAATGATGAGGAAAAAGGTAAAACAAAAAAAAACACAAAAAATATGTATTTTTATAAAAGAAACATACACTTAATTCATAAATAACTTTGATTTCAGACTGTATCAGCACTAGACTCACGTTATGTGACGCAAATCGAAAACGCATTTTACTATGTGTGTCCACCTGAAGCTCCAGCTCAACCTAAAGAGGAGGAGCCTCCCATGCACCAGTTCATAAGGAAAGTACTCCATGAAGACTTGCAGAAGAGCAATGAGGAGAAGATACTAAGACTGATGCGAAAACTAAACTGGGAGGAGCCAGATACTGCAGCTATTGCTATACAGCACCTAGCAGGTGGCTGGAGAGTGCGGGCCAGCGCCAGGAGAGCGCTGGCCAGGTTGACGGCGGAACTAGCCGCGTGGCAAGAGGCCGTGGCCCCCGCAGTAGTTGACACCATACTAGAAGAGATCAGAGTCACCATGGAAGACCCTCACCCCAGATATAACCAGAGAAGAATAGCCACCGTCAGATATCTTGGAGAACTGTACAACTACAAGCTTCTAGATTCCCGCGATGTGTTCACAGTTTTGTACTCTTTTATAACTTTCGGAGTAACGAACGAGCACGGCAATGTTTCTCCTCTCGACCTTCCAGATAATGTGTTCAGAATAAGACTTGTCTGCGCCCTTCTCGAGACGTGTGGCGCTTATTTTAATAGCGGATCTAGCAAAAAACGTCTAGACTACTTTTTAACATTCTTTCAAAACTACTACTGGTTCAAACAGTCTGATCCTTATTGGACTGATGACAATATGTTTCCTATTTATGTAAAATACATATACCAAGAATGTTTAACCACCCTGAGGCCGAAGTTAACATTGTTTGCTAGTTGGCAAGAATGTAAGGATGCCATAGAAGAGTTGCGTCAAACGTTGTACCCAGAGCTAGGCGAGGAAGATATGGATAACGATGATCAGGGCGACGATAGTATCAACGAAGGACTGGATACCATTATTGAAACCGATGATGAGACAGATAATCCTCAACTTCCAGGAGAAAGCTCTGATGAAGAGCCTATCACAGAGAATACTGGAAATGACGAAAGTGAAATCCAGCAAAACGACGATATTGCAAACGAACCCAGGAGACCTGCGCCAAAGCCTGTGAGTGATTTAACAAATATACTGACATCACACTTACGTAGGCCTGAAATAAAACTAAACTTATTTTTAGGCTGAAGATGTTGAATTCGAATCAGCTTTCGAAAAGATGGTAATGGAAAATATAGCCGAGCGACAGCGTGAGACTAGGCCTCAACAGCGAGACATAGCTGTCCCCATGACCTGCCGACAAACCACCAAGAAAACTTACGAACAGTTGTTGGTATGTAATGTAAGTCAATATACGACGGAGCAAAAGGAGTATGTAAGCGTAGCATGTAGTTTCTGCTGCCTTTGGGAATTGGTGTGTGTTTATGCATGAATGTTAATTATCTTTTATTATATTTGGACCTAAAATAACACCTGTCACTTTAAAATTAACAAGCATAAGCAGTTCAATGACCAACTGAAGGACAAAATACCGCACAGAGCACAGGAAAGTAAGAAATATTTTTTCAGGGACTCCAGTTAAAACTATACTAAAAATTTACTTTGTTTACAGGAAGGTAAAGAAGGCGTGGAATTTGTGCTGATGGTGCGAAAGGGTACTAAGCCGCAATACAAGTCATTCAATGCTCCGCCTGAGCTTGCCAGCAACCTACAGCAACAGGCCTTGGCGGATAAACAAGAGATGGAGAGGATGAAACTGTATGTATATTGTTATTTATTGAGCATACTGCCACAAGTCTCATTTCTTAAACTCGCACCCCAAGCCAGTGCATATGCCTGTGCCTTTTTTTTTTGCCAAAAGATATGATGTAATAATTAATATCCAAAACATTTTAGGCTAACCCTGAATATCTCGGAAAGGCAAGAAGAGGAGGAATACAGCGCAGAAAGTGGAGGGGGTTCTGGTGGCAGTGGCAACCCCAACAGAGGGCAGCACGTGCGACAGAAGTATCAACACCCTAAAGGGGCGCCTGATGCTGACCTCATATTCGGACCTAAGAAATTTAAATAACCCATAGTCCCGTGTATAGAAAAGATGGAGGGTATTTTTGCGAATGCGCTGAGGTAGCCCGCTAGCTTTTTCGTTTTTTTTTGTGACTTGGTTAGAACGTAACAGCTTTTTGTGAGCTACCTTTATGTATTCGTTTTAAAATGAACTATTAAACCTGCCTGCTGTGCTCAGTGCTACTCTGTAATTTTGTCTGTGTAGACTTGTAGACTTAGCAGTGAAGTGAGATTGAGAGGCGGGACTGTTGTGTTTATGTTGTATGTTAATTAATGTATCTATTTTAATAATTATCTCAGAAATAAATTAGAACTTATTTATGTTCATATTTTTATTTACTTAATATTAACATTATTATTACATGTTTATACACTTGGGAGCAAATAAATCGAGCCACTACCTTTTTTCACGTAAAATGGTAAATATTTTTGGGAATATGGAATGTATCAATTCGAACTATATATCGCCTAAAAGTTAAGTTAATAACCTTAACAATGAGGGTAAATTATTGAATAATAACCTTATTGAATGATAAATTATTGGCTCTGCAAGAAAAATGGTAATTTTGATAGAAAATTTAGTAGGGCTAAAACAGTCCATAAAAACAATAAAAAACAAAATTATTGCAAAAACCCCCCCCGTGCCCTGATGCATTCTTATAGCCTATTAGTCATCGATCTGATCAGAGTTACGATGACATATTGTGGTATGTTCTCCCACTCTTCAAGCACAGCGACTTTAAGCTCGGGAATGGATAAAACAGCGGGAACCCTGGCTCGGACTCTCCGTTTTAGCTCGTCCCATAGGTGTTCGATCGGGTTCAAATCGGGACTTCGTGCTGGCCATACCATTTGTTGAATCCCGATCGCAGACAAGTATTCCGTAACGATCTGCGCGGTATGAGGTCTCGCATTGTCATGCATAAACAAGAAATTTTCTCCGACAAAACCAGCATACGGCATTACGTGGTCTTCAAGAATGTCAGTTATGTATCGGTCAGCTGTTAATCCACGTCTACCACTGCCATCGTTGGCGGGGTCGACGAAGACAAGTTCCGTTTTTCCGTCTAGAGAAATTCCTCCCCACACCATACAAGAACCACCACCAAAACTCACAGTTTCGAATGCAACATTGGGCAAATCTTTCACCAGAACGTCTATACACTCGGTTTCTCCCGTCATTGCTAAAAAGACAGATTCTTGACTCGTCAGAAAACAAAACTGACCTCCAGTCTTCTAACGTCCAATTAATGTGTTCTCGAGCAAACTCCAAGCGAGATCGGCGATGAGCTACAGTCAATTTTGGGCCAGTTGCTGGTTTGTGTGATGTTAAATTTCGTTCCTTTAGTCTTCGTCTCACTGTCCACCTACTGATTGCGACACCTCGAACGTCACGTAACGCTTGCTGTAGCTGAACAGCATTAAGTCCACGGTCGCGCAACGAATTGGTTGCAATAAAGCGGTCGTCACGTTCTGTTGTTGCCCGTGGTCGGCCAGTTCCAGGTCGCCGAACAAAAGCACCAGTCTCCAGATACCTGCGGTATACCCGCTGTACCTTTGAACGACTCAAATGAAGTCTGCGTGCCACTTCACGTTGTCCGTGTCCAACCTCAAGTAAAGCTACAACTTGGGCAGCTTCCGTCGGTGTAGTATCCATTTTATCAGGTTATTTTGATTCAAGGAACATATTTACTCTATGTTTTGATTACACAGACACAGATAAAGACAACAATAACGAGTAATATGGGTATGATTAACAAAAACCTCAAAAATCTTTTCGCAGAGTACAATAAAAATGTCATAAATAAGCAAATTAAATGCGATAATTTTATTCTACCCTTTAAACTTTAATTAAAATGAAATTTTGACAACTAACTACCCTCATTGTAAAGGTTATTAAATACCCTTTTAGGCGATATAGGTTTCGAATCGATGCGTTCCATAATACCAAAAATAATAACCATAATGCGTGAAAAAGGAAGTGGCTCGATTTATTTGCTCCCAAGTGTATAATGAACATTATAACACAAGCACAGTTGCATCAGTTATCATCAGTCTACTCCCTGATCAGATATTACTAATATCTGCCCGGTAGCTAGGTAGGATTGGAATAATGCTCAACTGCCTTGCGCAAGCAGACTTAGGGTGCGCAGCTGTTTGGTTAAATGGGGAAGGCAACTGTCAAAATGGCGCTGTCATAGCTAGTTCCCAACAAGCAAATAATACAAGGCGTGATGTGGTTTTCTTTTATTTTAGCGAAAATTGACGCGTTGTTATGTTCCTAGATACTCCGAAATTGGAGTCTACAATTTCCCGAAAGCCCCTAAAATTAGAGAAGACACAATCTTCTAATTTTAGGGGCTTTCGGGAAATTTTAAAGCTATTCGTAGAGATTTTTTTGAGTTCGAGTTTATGTCGAAAACATTTTGAAGAAAATGATTACGAGGAATTATTACGGTTTAAAATTCTGACACTTTCCATGTTAAGTACTTGATTTAAAGTACTGAAATCACCGAAAATAACGAAATAGTGAAATAAAATCAAACTCATGGATGAACATAAAATTAAATGAATGAACGAAATGTCAAATGTTTTGTAGGCCATAGGGACCTAGCTATGGCCACGCCATCTACAATTAGCTTTGCCCGACCTTCCCCATTGTCTAAAGTTTAGAATGATTACGCTGCTCTATGCAACGGCGCTTAACGGTAGCAAAAATGCTTGGTTTCAATAAGATGAAAAGTATAGCTTGTTTGCATTTAAAAAATTTAGCTGTCAATCTAATCAAATCTGTCAAGCGCTTACCGGCCGTTAACTGATATTAATTTAATGTTTTTATTTCATCCTTGTACTGTGATACCAATGTATTTCTAGAGTTTTAATAGCGCCCATTAATAATAGCAGAAAATTTTAGTGTCAAGGTCTGTGTGTTTTTGTGCAAACAAACTAATAACCTATAGTGCACGATGGCAGACGATGATTTTAGCAAACTTTTGCAACAAGCAGAACAGTTGACGACTGAAATTGAAGGTAATGAAGACCTGCCGAGGGTTGAACGTTCTTTGGGCCAGGTGCTTGAGGCGTCGCAGGAGCTTTACTCAAGAGTCATCCAGTCAGGAGCGAATGATATTCAGGCGTAAGACTTGCATTTTTTCCATACTATAATAACATAAAGAGGAAAGATTTGATTGTTTGTATTGAATCTACGGGTTCGATTTGAAAAATTGTTTTACTATTAGAAGCCAAAATTATGTCTGATGAACATAGGCAACTTTTTTATTTTCGAAATCCACGCGGATTAAGTCGCGGGCGAAGTGCGTTATAAACACATTTCTGAGCTGTTTTTCTTACCGTCGCCTATGTGTTTCGTTACAGGCATCTTTTGTTTGGATCCAAAGGAATAGATTTGCAACAGATATCACAAAAACTTGAAACACTTAGCTCCAAACGGACTTTTGAGCCACTGCAACCTATAGCTGACTCTGATATAGAAAGCTTTTTGAGAAATGAAAGAGAAAATGCTATTTTATCACTTATTGATGAGGTTAATAAAAATGTAAGTATAAATTTATTGTAACCTCTGATTGTCACCATGGTTTATTTGTTTTAAAGTAAGTATCTGAATTCTATGTTCACATTGTTTTTAAATAAATTCCAGTCCCTACAAACAACGGAAGATCAGAAATGGGAACATATGTTATCAGAATGGAACAGAGAAAAGATAAAGTTGATGAATGCTATGATTGGTCCTTCTCAAAACTGGCTGGACCTCAAGAGGACCCCAGAGCCCCCAAGTATTGCCGACACACCAAAGAAGTTTGGGCATTCCATGCTTGACAACATAGAGGCTGCATATGCCAGACAAGTTCACCAGTACAACAAGTTGGTGTTCCAGGGATCTAAGTCAAGGACAGCTTTACATCAGAAATTTGCCCAAGTTGCTGAAGAATTTAATGATCCTGTAAGCAATCTTATCTTTTTAATGTATTTTAAAAGTATTAACAAATAAGCTCAAATCTTGATTCATGGGAATCTTACTGAATTGGCAAAAATATTTTCAGAAAGTAAAAGAAATGTGGGAGATCATCAAAACAATGGCAAATATTCCAGCTTTAGTGAGGGATGAGGACCCTCTCAAGGCCAGAGGCAACCCCACTATACAACAGTGTCTTGTTGCTCAAGGAAAGATATACTTGGAGAAAAGGTATACTACACAAGATAATCGCTAGAATATTTACTAGGCAATCTATTCTACATTATTTCAATTTTAAGAATACATAGAGAAATTCTATAAAAGTAGCCAATACACCACGTAATACAATAAGAAAGTGAACAGTTCACTAAGTGTAGTCCAAGACATGATTTTATTTATTTATTGAATACTTCATGCACACAAATGTACAGAGGCGGTCTTAATGCCATAGGCATTTACTACCAGCCAACCTTATTTGCCAACTTTGTTACATTCAAAACAACATTTTTAAAGAACAGTTATTCAACTGCAAAATCTTCATTCTAAAGCTCATAACCTACTTTCAGATATAAACTATACATGAGCGACGTGGTCCGCTCGAACCCAGCAGCGGCGATGCGCGGTGGCGAGCCGGGCACATATCCTCTTGTGCGGGGTTTCGTAGGGCTCCGCCTACAGGGCCAGAATGTGCAGGTGTTGACTGACGGCGTCATTGATGAACGCCCACTGTGGCCCATGGTGTACTATTGTTTAAGGAGTGGCGACGCCAATGCGGCGCTGCATTGTTTGAGGAAAGCTGGGTAAGCAGAAAAATCATAAATTTTTGGTATGTAATAAAATATGAGTTACATTGAAACTTTGATATTGCTGCAATAGATGAACACACGAAAAGAAATATTGAAACAAGTTTTATCCAGAAATACAGGCACTACACACAGGTTTATTTATGTATTGTTGTTAATAAGGTGTTTTTGTGTTCACAGCCGAGATCATGAAGAGTTCATATCAGCTCTGGAAGAGTATATAAAGAATCCGGAAAAGCCATTGAGTGACAAACTACAAACCGCCATCAACTTTCAATATAGGATACAAGTGCGCAACTCTACAGACCCATACAAAAGAGCTGTAAGTATATACAGTCATAGCAAAGTTTTAATATTATTTTTGGCATACATGGACCAATACTAGGATTTTGGTTTTCAACAGCTCATCTTTATAAAAATGCGTACACTACTGCAGAGATGAACCTTAAATTCCGTTCGCAAATAACTACATTTCAGCTGCCTGACAGTGCTATGTATTATTATTGAATAACAGTGTCTGAATTTTCACAGGTATACTGCGTCATAGGTTGCTGTGATCTCAGCGACGAGCACTACGAAGTGGCGCGAACAGCCGACGACTACCTCTGGCTTAAACTGTCGTTCATCAAATCACGCGGCAACAATGAGACTGAAACCTTCTCATATTCTGATCTACAGAAAATGATTTTAGAGGAATATGGTAAGTAAATAGAAATGAAAACTTAGGTTGCCTTATAACAATGTTTAGATGGCTAATACTATGTTTATTTTCGTTTTCTAGGTGAAACACATTATCATGCCTATGAGAAACCAGTAGTGTACTTTCAAATGCTGACATTGACTGGCCAATTTGAACCTGCTATAGAATTCTTATCAAGAATACCAAGGTAAATATCTGGCTGCACTTTTCAAATTGACAAAAAAGTTAAGAATTTTTGGACCTAAATGCATTTATTATTCCAGATTCCAAGTTCATGGTGTCCACATGGCGTTAGCACTTCATGACGTCTACATGTTAGGCACACCTCGTAATGTTCAAGCACCATTGTGTAAGTATAAGCTCTCAGGAGACATTGTTCTCCTAGTTGATGAATTTACCTCGCCGGATTTGGTCACGTGGCCGAGTTGCTGCAACATGCCCACTTCGGGTGTCTTGCTTCGTCGGCCAACAAGAAGCTTGTTAGGCTTTCCTAAAACCAACTGGAGTGCATTTTCGTGCTCAAGGAGGATAGAATCTTGCAAATTCCTTGGCATAGTAAACTTTTTAAATATTTTTTTGGATTTTATTCTTTTCTTTTTAAAAGCTTCTTCTTGTATCTGTCATTTGGTTTGTGTTTCCAATTTATTTGATACTAGCACTTCGCCCGCGACTTCATACGCGTGGATTTCGAAAAAAAAATAAGTTTCATATGTTCATCAGGCATAATTTCGGCTTCTAGTGGTAAAACAACTTTTCAAATGTGTCCAGTAGTTTCGGAGCCTATTCAATACAAACAAACAATCAAATCTTTCCTCTTTATAATATCAGTGTAGATTTTTCTTAATTATCCCACTGAAATCCTTTTATCACGCTGAGCTTTATTATATGTATTATCTGTGGCTTTAGTTTTATTTCATTCCACCAACCACTAATACATACAGTCCATTATCATCGCTTCAACTAAATAGGCTGACTGATTACTCTATTCCCATAATTATATTCAATGTACTCTGTGATCATCACCTTCTGTCCATTCAAACCTGTTTATTAGGTTACAATAATTTTGTATTACTTAAATATAAAATTCGATCTTTTTGCTGCAGTGTCTGTGGATACAGATGATCCTTCGCCACTCCGTCGCCTGAACTTGGCAAGACTACTGCTCTTGTATGTCAGAAAGTTTGAGCTCACAGACCCATCCGATGCTTTACACTACTACTTCTTCCTGAGGTAATGTCACTCCAAAATAATTCCTCAAGTCTTTGATTTGTTTTTTTTTTCTGTGTCGCCCATACTAATTTTATGATTGTTTGTTTAGGAACCTGAAAGATCCCAGTGGTAAGAACTTATTCATGTGTTGCTGCACTGACCTGGCGCTTGAAAGTCGTGATTACGACCTGCTGTTCGGACGGATGGACGCTTTGACTGGACTGCGTAGCCAAGGCCTATTGGACCAATTCAACAATCCACATATTGATAGTAAAGTAGGAATACTTGTGATAGTTTGTTTTATTTACTAAAATGTCTTAAGTTACTAAAATCTTTCATTTTTGATTGCAGGTTATAGCTCTGAATGTAGCAGAACAGTTAGTGAACAAAGGGCTCTTTGAAGATGCCATCACAATGTATGATATTGCTGGGGTAAGATATCAATGTCTCATCACTAGAGATCGGATATTCGGATGCATATTCACCTAAACTTGCGATTTTGGATAGTATGGAATGCGCTTTTGTATCGAAAAAATCCCACGGTTCCGTAATCAACTGTTGCAGTTTTTTTCTGACTATAGAATCGGGACTATAGCTACCTAATATTGTACAGAATCCCAGGTTTTTTTTTATGTCTCTTCTATACCATACACCCGACGTTATGCATTCCCTGTGTTCCTGGCAACCTGGTTTAAAAAAACTAATAATAAAATAAGAAGCCACTTCCATACTTTCATAGCAAATATTAAGGTCAGCACCTATCTTTATTTGGGTTCTATAGCTTCAATCTTTACATGTTCAATTTTCTTTTCAGAACCTGGAGAAGGTTCTAGAACTATTCTGCGTACTGTTAGCGCAAGTAGTGAACAGTGGTGGAGGCGCGGGCGGTCTACGTCAGCGTCTGTCAACACTCGCGGAACACGTATCGAAAAGACTTCGGTCGGCCGACGGCACCGCGCTATCGGCCGCGCTGGTGGAGGCATACACCAAGCTCTGCAAGCTGATGACGTTCTTTGATCAGTTTCACAGCGAAAACTATGAAGGCGCTCTTGAGGTAGGACGAAACTAGACATAATTGATGTATGTTCCAAAATAATCGAATGAAGGTGTAAACAAATCATGTTCAGGTTCAATAGTTAACTCAATCACTCACTAAAGGCACAAGGGAATTTGTAACAACAACAATTATTGTTTGAATAACAGCATTGTGTGGTAATTGAAAAATCGAGAATGATAATTGAGTTATTAAAAGTAACATTTATAGTGTCAAATCTGAGTTGAGCTACACAATTCAGACACGGCACAGCTCTATATGGTTCTCACATGATCTTGCCAAGATTATGTCATTTATTAAATCATATTTATTAAAAAAGACTGACTCCTGAGTTTGCTTCGCCGTTACTTCACAGGTCCAGTAAGATAGGAAATGTCGACTGCATTTAGCTTATTTTTAGGGTTCTCTACTGAAAGGGTGCCAACGGAACCCTATTACTAAGGCTGCGATGTCCATCAGGTCTGTCAGTCAGCTGTACATCTTTTAAAATTTTCACAGAGTGTATATTTCTATTGCCGCTATAACAACAAATAACAAAATATTATAACGTTAAAAATTAAGGGGACCAAACAAGGAATGTGATTAAGAAAAAAAAAAAAGTTAAATATTGTGCCGTGGTACAGAACCATAAGTGTGCAAGTCCAACTCGCACTCGGCCGGTTTTTAATGAAGTGTAAAAGTGATACCAATATCCTATTTACAGAATAAGCAATTCATTTCTAATGCAAAACATTTGCGAGGTGATTTAAAAGTAGAATTTCGGAATCAAGTATTCAAATAAACAAATCAATACACTCAATTTGTTAGTGGCACTACAAATTGGCATCCACAGGAATGTTTTCTCATCCCTTTGTTTACATTTTCAGCAGATACTTTTGGAACCAGACCATTGTGTTTTTCGAGTTATCATGATCTATCAATAATATAACTTCTACAGACACTTCGTGAATGTGAACTGGTACCATTGAACGCGAGTGAGCTAGACGCGCGAGTATCAGCCGCTCGAACTGCCCGTGGAGAACTACTGCGCAGTCTACCAGCGGTGTTGCGAGCGCTTTGCACCATCTTTCTGGCGCAACGGCAGCGATTACGCACCGCGCAGGCTCAACCCCTTGCAGGACAGAACAGTAAGGTAAGAATAAACGAATAAATAATTGTCAATTAAAAGTTATACTAATGAAATATCAAGCAGAAGGGAGATTTTTCAAATGGCAGATGCTCATCTGAAGAATAAATTGGATTAGACACATTTTTCTATACAAAAGCTAACAAGCTGCAATTTTTACTCCTCTGATAATAATTATGTGAAGATTGAAAGATCAGCACTTATTCTACAAAGATAAACTTCTTGGTAGCTGGAATAGGTTTCTGTTTTTTGACAATTTATTAAATTTTTTTTCCTGTACTGTTTTCCAGCAAGTGGAATGGCTGCGTGAACAAGCTGAAGTACTGAACACATTCGCTGGCAACATTGCGTACAGAATGCCTGGCGACACCTACAGCCAGCTAGCTCAGATGCAAATCCTAATGCATTAAGAATAATTAAATTGAGTTCTTAGAGATAAAGACCATTTTGATTACATATTAAATATTTTTTTATTAATAATACTGTTTGTGTTTTACTATATAGGAAAATAGAAGGCGGAACATAAGATCATCTGCCAAAATCAGTCTTACACATTGTAGTAAATTCTTTCTGCAAGTTGCCTTCGAACTTCTATACCAATATACAAATCATTTACATTATCTTCAGGCATCTCTGTCACTTCATTTATGACTGCTATTGGTTCTGGGTCCATATAAGGCTGAGGGTCTGGCAGACCAGCTCTTATGCAAAGATTATGCAACACAGCACAAGCATTTATTATTTTAGCTGCTTGCTGTGGAGTGTAGTGCAGTGGCCTTTTGTGCAGACACTGCCATCTACCTTTGAGCTTGGCAATACATCTTTCTATACAAGTTCTGGTTCTGCCTTGAAAGTGGTTGTACTGAGAATCTGGAGTGCCTTGAGGAGCATGTAATATAGGTGTCATTAGCCAAGCTCTTTGAGGATATTTGTTGTCAGCTGGAAAACAAAATAAGTTTTAATGGGTGGACTTAATAAATTCAAGTATCTGTAGTGATAAAGTTAACAAACCAATGAGCCAGCTCATCTCTCCTTGCCTACTTATACTCTCAATAAAAGCTCTGATATTCATTTTATTCCATATATATGCACTGCTAGCTGATCCTCCAAACCTGCAGCACACTGCTATTATTTTAGTGTCTGCATCACACATCTGGAAGGCAAAAACAATTTAAAGTGAACTGGCATGAGGCAGGCAATAGCCCTCTATCGAAATAGAATCTTACAATTTGTGCATGTATAGAGTATTGTCCTTTCCTGTCATAGAAAGCCTCTTCATCATCTCTTGGGCAAACTATTTCAACATAAGTACCATCCAAACAGCCAATAGTTTCAGGAAAATGATATTTTCTATAAAACCTGTAACAGCAAATCAAAGATTTACCCATTATAATGTATTAATATGCCCAAATAATATTAGTTTTAGTGATGAACTCTTGTGATTGAATTACCCTTCTTTGATTTGGTCTCTCTGCATCACAGAACTAGGGAATATGATACACTCATCAAGCACCATGTTAAGTCCTTCAACCACTATCTTGATAACTCGGCTCACTGACTTTTGTGATATGTTGATACTGAAGTCTTTGCCCACTGACTTCTGGTGAGAACCACTGGCTAAGAACGACAGGGTCACCAGCACCTGGGATTGAGAAATAAATGTTACATAGAATTGCGGATCCACAGTAGTACTGAGGAAGAAAAGTCATTACATAAGTTATTTAAATCACCTTCAAAGGAAATGGTATACCATTTGATCTTTGAGTTTTGGGAACGACAGGTTCCAGAACTCTCAGTATGTGATGGAAAACATCTCTGTTCACACTACAGTTCTTCAACAGATAGGGATCAGGTAAGTTTACACAGTCAGATAAGTCGGTGAGATGCCTTCGAGCTATTCTCTCCTTGTAAGCACTGCCTCGTAGCATTTTTAGTTTCAAAAGTGTATTCATTTAGCTCGTTTTTATTTGTTTAATTAAAACATAAACAAGGAACTTTTCACACAAAAGAAAAGAATAACCTACATTTTATGATACTAGATATTCCTTTTTTACGTGTTATATCAATGATGTGTATCATTATTTATGAACAACTTTTGTGAATTATTAATAATGTGAAAATAGTAAATAAACATTCGCAAAAACTTTTTCCATTCTTTTTTTTATTTTGAATGTTTATGGCATGTCTACGAGGCCTTTATGCCAATCTTTATCCATTCCGTCTGATTCCGTCATAGACTAACTTTTTGACAAACAGTTTTATGTAGTCTGTAGGACATGCGTATTTCTAAATAATTAATTTGTAATTTCAAAATTAAAAACCCAGCTTTAGACTCTAACTTTGTCAAGAACATCGAGAATTACGCTTAAAAAATCATAATTTGCATCGTGGAACAGGGAAAATTTATTTGACGTAAAAGTTGACAACTTCTAAACTTGACACTTGACAGACAGCTGAAACAAAAAACAAACATAGATTGAATGCGGTAACAACAAATACTTTTATTTTACTTAGTTCTTTGTTTTATAACAGGAAATAAGTATATTTCATAGTTATAAGGATTTGCAGTAAGTTAAATTACTGTTTGCAAGAGAATAGAAGCATAGTTTCGCCAGTCTTCATTTAAGATCACAACATTACAACAATGGAAAGACGAAAAGCTAGCCCGGAACAGTTAAACATGCTTTTACATTTCCTTGAGGAAGACAAGGAACTAGCCATTGGAAAATTTACAGGCCTTGAGGGAAGAATTCGCCAGACGAATGCGTGGATCAAAATTACAGAGAAACTTAATGCTAATTCAGGTTTTGGTTCTGGTGCAATTAAAACTCCAGATAAATGGCAACAGGTAGGGATTGTTATTACATTTACACTGTTAAATAAATGGTTGATATGTAATGTTATAATAGTCAAGACATAGTTAAATTTAAAGACCAAAATACACAATGTTTTCAGACATGGAGAGATTGGAAATCAAATGTCAAGAAAAAAGCTTTCAAAATACGGAAAAACCGATTTACACCCGGCTGTAATGCCAACACGCAACTAACAGAGGCTGAAGAGAAGATATTAAGACTTATCTGTACAAATACTTCAGTGTTTGGCCTTTCAGGAGTGCCTGAGACTTCAGCAATGAACAACACCATGGTAAGACAGTCAGTTTGTTTGTCCTATAAATGTTTTAGTATAATTTATTTAATTATAGCATTAAAATGAATGAATAAATTCTAAAATTAGGAATCAATTTCACATGTTTCAGGCACCAGCACAAAGTACAGGACCTACTGATGATATCTGCAGTGCTGATCCTTCTACAAGTAGTATGGTAATATCCTCTAATATATATGCATTCTTGCAGTTAGTCTATTTGGACATAAATCATGTTTGATTGAACACCAATCAAATTCTAAGGGAAAAAAAACTGTAGTGTTTAATAAAAAAGTATAGAATATTGTATATTGTTCCTGCATATGATTAACAAATGAAGTTGACAAAATTTTAAACAATATCTAAAAGGTATTTTCAATACCTACAACCTGTATGTACCTGTACCTATTCATACAATAATAAGAAAATAAATAAAATGAAATATTCTGACACAAAACTAAACTATGTACAAAAACTATTAAGTAATACAGGGAAAGATAAAAACATAAGTTAGGAATATTAGGAATAAAAAAGATCTATATGTATAGATAGATAGATACACATATCTTTTTAAAAAAGAAAGTAGGTAAAAGTATAGGGAGTCTTCAAAGTGTTCATTAATTGAATCATAACATTTCTGTAATAGTAAAATTCTTATTAAAAATATGTCTCTATCATTTGTTTTTTTACAGTATAACAATCAGCTGTTTAATCAAATTGCAGAAATGGCCATCAGAGTCCCAGCACTTCACAGCAGCAGAAATAGAGATGAGTCTAGGTGATGGAGTGGTGACTGACCCTGATGCTGGCATGGGACCTAATGAGGTGTCCTCTGCTCCAGTCACAGGGAAATCTTTGTGGAAGAGAGGCAGACCAGTCAGTGAGTATTTTTATGAACAAAATAAGCTGTTCCTCAAGTTTAATAAAGCAAATAAATTTTGAAAAACCTGATTTTTGTTTTTCCAGGACTTGTACATGACCGACTTCTTAATTTAGAAGAGGAAAGAATTAGAATAGAGAAACAGAAGCTTTTAGAGAAGAAGAGGTGTAATAATATAAGACTTAAAATGGAAAAAGACAGGCTTGAGATTGAAAGACAAAGGAACGTCCTGTTAGAGAAGTAAGCCTCTATTCATATTTTTTTAGTGAACTTGTATAACAAATATACAAGTTAAATAAAAAAGTTATGAATATTGTTACATTCTTAAAGCAGAACTGAGTTACTTTGTTCATATAGTTTAATTTTAATTTTATGTTTCAGGCTTTTGGTAGCCGTGGAAGCCGTGGCGCATCGATAATAATAATAAAAAACAAGCATAATACTATATTTTTATACTATTATAATTAAGGACTGCAATAATAGTTACTTAATGAGCAATCATTAAGTGTAGACTAAGTTTGTGATATTAAATATTTAAAACAGTTAAATAGGTTTTATTACACTGGTAAGACTGCTGTTTGTTACAAATTCTCAACACACAAAAAATAACCACTAAATAACTGTGTGAATCCACTGACCATTATTTTCGGCCGTCGCTTTGATGTTTGCACATTTTATTACTGCCTCGTTGGTCTAGAGCGGTCGCAAGCGCTACTTCTGAGCGTGAGGTCCCTGGACCTAGGTTCGATTCCCAGATCAGGTAAAGTGTTGTTTTGTTTTTCCATCAGAATTTCTCAGTAGCAGTCCGAGGTCTGGATTTCTGCCCGGTTTTTTGACATCGCTCACACACTATTACGTGGGACTTAAACTGTCGAAATGTAGGTGTACTACGTAAACCTCTGCCTATCCCTTTAGGGATTATAGGCGTTATGTTATGTATGTTAATTCGATAAAATGTAATTTTAATTGGGTTTAGAACCCAACGAGAATATCAGAAATTATGCTCAAGCGTTCGTACCAAAATACAATGAAACGTGAAGTGTCACTGTCAAGTGTCAATTGTCATCACATAATGACAGCTGGACGCTGCTTGCTTGTAAAAACCATGTGTTTGTGTTGCTATTTTTGTTGCTAACTTTATTGTAAAATCCAAAAACAATGGAAAGTAATAATTTGGATCGTGAATTAATTGGCATACAATTTCCTGGAATAGTCAATAATGAAGACAAAGCTATTGCGTGTTTGGGTGGTATCAGAAGCATTTCACAGGTATCTTTTCGTTTCCTTTTTCACGTTGATAATAAGATATGAAGTATAGGTTTTCATATCTAAAGTTGCATCATAAGTTTCGATTATTAACTGTACAGCGTGTTTGAGTTTCGTTACCTAATAAGTACCCATTTCTTTATTTTTCAGGTATACAGTAATTCAGCAAAAAGACGCCTGGGGTTGTCTTTCCAGCCCGAGAATCCGTTTGTCCGGAAAATATATGGTAATTCCAAGAGGGCAGCGGGTGTCCTATTGAAAGTGAAAGTAAAGAAAGTAAAACTAGGCGGCAATGTAATAAAAAAAGAAGTTGTGTCAACATCTGTGGTTGGCTGCGTCAAGACTATGATCAGATTTGAATGTTAGTATCATTTGTTATTATGAAAATATTGTATGCTATTGTGTTAAATAATAAGGCTAGTTCCTGTGGCATTGCTTGACAAAGGCATATGCCTAGGAGTCAATAGTTTTTTTTCTTGTGATAATAATTAAATAAAGTTTTGGACTATAGTATTTTGACAACATGCTCATAATAATCTCTGGTTTGTTCTAGCAATGTGTGACTTCCAATACTTAGCTGTGCATAGAGAAGGGCCTAGCGATGGCCCTCTAAGTTGTGCATTAGATAAAGTTCTACCTTCAGGGGTAGATCCAATTGACTTTATGCTGTAAGTAATAACAGCTATCTTTAACTTAATTATTCATGTTTCAAGCTCCGTTCAATGAAGTTAAATTTGTCTTTTGTAGACAGCCATCACCACTACTGCTGGTTCCTTCAAGCTTCACAAGATTTGAGAAACCAATATGTTATGCTTACACTGATAAACGGTATCCAGATCGGTCTTCTCCCGACCGCGGTGAAAGTGTTCACAGCAAAACCAGAATGTTACGAGGTTCCCAAGTGTCGCCATATATATTTAATCTGACTGATGACTTGCCAAGTGAACCGCATGAAATTTATTTAAAGCAGAAGGAAGTGAAATTTGATTTACATCCTCGGTTGGTTGAGGAGTATGATGTTGTTAGGAAGGTATGTTAATTTTGTAAAACCTATAACATTATTTGTACAAATGCAATCAATGTACTGCTTATTTAAACATTACAAAATAATATGCTTTTTTAGCTCCTGGAGGAGAGACCAATCTGGTCATTGAACTTGATAAGGTATCAAACAAAGATCAGGCTAGTTTCTCTAAAGGTCATCATGCCTTGTTTAGCCGTCTACATGAAAACTGGACCCTGGAGGTCAATGTGGGTGAGGTATGGGTACGAC
Source organism: Dasypolia templi (assembly GCA_963555695.1). NCBI lineage: Eukaryota > Metazoa > Arthropoda > Insecta > Lepidoptera > Noctuidae > Dasypolia > Dasypolia templi. Next base: position 7,424,307 of record OY743152.1, read on the forward strand.
CCTCGAAAGGACCCAGGTGCCAGAATATACCAAACGTTGGACTTCAGGCTGAGGCATGCAGGTATTTTTATCAGTATTATTGTACATTTTTTGATTTTCCAAATTTTCGGAAAATATGCAACAAGATATAATTTTCATGTTTCTGTTTTTCTTGTGTGGTTGTATTGTATCAGGTACTATTTCGATTTAACCACACAAGAACAACTGTAGACACTGTTTCAGACACCTGAAAAGTAGTTTTTTTTATAGAATTTATTGTAAAAATAAATGCTTTTGAAATAATTTATTTGCATACAAAAGCAACAACCAATGTGCATACTTACCTATTGATACCTAAATGCTGACAGGTCTGCATCACATTTATAATTTCCGCTCGTTTTCCTAGCGGGCGTGCGCTCCATGATAATGTCTCGCGAAGACATCACGACGGACCGAGAGCGCAAGCCGAAGAGGAGCGCGACCGAGCACTCCGCCTCGGCCTCCGAGGACATCGCTGAGGGCAGCGTTTACTTCCGGCCCGGCATGACGCCCACACAGCGGCACATATTCTATCAGGTAAACAGGAAAATTGCTCACTGACATTGTTTTCTTATTTTGTATTGCGGAAAACCTAATTTTTGTGTCGTGATTTTCTTCTAATCTTTACGCGACTGTTAGAATAAGTTTATTTACAACATGGAAAAAGTAAAAAAAATACCTTGGAGATAAGGGATTATTTATTTATTCACTTTAATTAACACCGTTAAAATAAAGACAAGAGACCACACATAAAAAAATAAAGTCCAGGATAAAACATATTAGAAACAAGTATTTAACAACACTTTAATTAATCACTCTCACAGTACTTCTGACATGCCAATAAAATCTTCATCCATTCATCCGCAAACAGATCGTTTGTTGGATTAGAATCTAAGAAATCATTAAAAACGGCCAGAGTGCGAGGTACTGGGGACTAAGCACGTGCAACGGTACGACATGGAAGCACAGCAAACAGCCTGTGCTTTCTGCCGCCGCAGTAATTGTCTGGGATAAAGAAGCGAGCTCAGCATGCAGATCAAGAGATGCAGATAGTGCCACGTAGAGCCTTGCAGGTTAAGGTGAGCTGAACTCGTGCTTGCTTTAGCTCTAGTGAGTTATATCCGAGCCAAACCAATTCAAATGAAGTCGGATATAGGTAAGGATTTATTTATAGCATTATAGCTTTTTCATTGTATACTATAGCTCATAGAGAAACCTGAGGAACGATTTTTGTAACTTTTACAATATTCCACACGCAGGAGCTGGATTCCAATTTGTTACGTACCTACGTGTGTATTGAATATCACGTTGATGGCATGTGCGGTGCAAAAATCGTGGCAATTACGTAGTACAAAACCCAATCTTTGTTAGGATTTCTTAGTTACCGTTACAAGATGGTCTTAATTTCATTCCGAAGCATTTGGGGGGATTAAATTCCATCTTATTGTCTAAGCTCCACCTGTATATCGCACCTGTCTCGCTTGCAGCGCAGCAGTCATGCTGGCAGTTTATATCGTGGTACAATTTCAATTTATCAGCATATAATAGAAATCTTGCATGACGGAGAACTTCAGAATTAATTAACCATGATTCAAAATAATATAGGCCCCAAAATATGAGCACTAACTAACTCCGGAACCCGTGTGGTAGCTGCCTGATTCGCGCATACTTAATTCAACGAACTGCTGACGGTCGCGTAGATAGTTTGCGAAGAAACGGTGGAGAGATGGTGCGCAACCTATTTTGCTAAGTTTCATCTGCAGCGTGTCATTGTTAACCCTGTCAAACGCCTTCGAAGAGTAAAGTACGTGTACCTGACGCCCACGGTTCAAGCTGTATATTCAACAAGTGTCAGACTCACTCTGACTGACTGACCTCTTGTTTCTAAAACATATACATACATATTACATAAGTACTTGTTTATTTGCTCGCATTCGTCATTTTGTAGAATGTTCTCGAAGAGATATGCCGGAGTAGGTTGGGGATTACAGACCTTCATCATTGAAACCTGAGCTGCACTCTGAACGAAATGTTTGTGGTTTCCGAATACCTACTTACCTTACTTAGTTAACTACCAACCACTTGTTCCCAGTACTGCGACATTCAACTGCCGGAAGTGGATGAGATCTTGGCTCCTGAACCTCCTCCGGGCTACCTGTGCCACGAAAAGCGCGGCTGGCTGCCTCCCAACACCGATGAGATCTGCCGCGACCACATGTTCCGATACGTCAAGGATACGCTGTTCAACAGTAACAACCCTGATTTGAAGTTTGAGGTAACAATAGCTATTGCTGTATTTAAAATGAGCCTTTTTTGCATCTAGCGATGTTGTTGGTATTACACGCGTGTCATCTTGAAATGAAATTTTCACGGTGACTTGAACCTGTGTGTAAAGTTGCACTTACCTACGATTGTGTGGTGTACTGTAGCTGTAGGTATACTGGTATTGTGATTTAAAAACATATTTTTATCTCACTCTTTCTTGAAGCGTGAATAAAATAACTGAATGTTACAAATATTATCATTTAAAATATTTCCCTATCAGAAAAGAGAGAGCACATTATCTGTACATCTGTAAACTTTATATAGTATTCTGATCGATGTATATCTGGCCGAAGCATAGCAATATATCTCTTAATACGTAATTAACTCCTAGATTACACGGTTATTAGATACCCAGATATGATAGATGACAGTTATGGATCTACATCAGCATTCATAATTGATTGATTAGTATATGTGATTAGTAACAGAACCTTATTTCTTTTTTGTCGCAGGGGAGTGGCAGCGACAGTGATTCCAACTCGGATGACGACACAGCGGTCAACGAAATGGATGATACCGCGACCAACGAAATGGAACACATGGATGAAACGTAATACTACTAAATAAATATTTTGTTACTTAATATTTTTATAGTTTTTCTTTTCCGTTCCTTTGTTAGTAAGTGGTACCTACCTTGAAACTAGGTATGTAATATTGGATAATAGTTAAATAAATACGATCTTATGAATGAATGAACCTGCTACAGGTTCATTAATTCATAAGATCTAAAGTCGTTGATTATTGCTGACCGACAAAGGCAGTCCAGTCTCACAATATTCCAGAACATATTAGGATTAGGTGCACTTTGTTTAGGTACCTATCACCTGGCGTTCGTAATGTCCTTTCAAGGTCGACTCATTACATATCGATACGTGATAGTAGCTTTACTTGTTACAATCCATGCTCATAGCTTTATCTATACGAATATAAATAATAGAAAGAGGTATGTTTGTAAGTAAAAGGAATTTCTGGAACTACCGGTCGGTTTTGTTTTTTTATCAGTTGGTAGCCCAATTCTTTATGAAGGCTGCAGGCTATTTAACATCACGCTATGACCGTTATATTTATTAATATTATATTTATAATCCATGCCCCTACGGCCTGTGGAAAGTTCCGGCATAGTAACTTTTATCTGTATCGAGGCGACCCGTTATCGTGGCGCAAGCAATGTGCTCCGATGAGCAATCGTGTTTAATTATATTTATTCAACTAACTACCAACGATGAGCTAATGATGTGTCTGACTGCAGAGGGCAGTAGGGTAGATTTTAATAGGTAGCTATGAATCAAAGTTCACTTGACTAGACTTTAGAACGTCGTGTAGGTATAGACTAGACGTTGTCGATTAGGTACTTTATTGTGAGTTGTGTCTTATCGATAGACTACGGTTTATTTTTAGAATGTTATGCACCCAGCACACAATGGTCGTAGGTGTCGTAGTTGTCATTCGTTGACCTTTGTTGTAACGGGTCGTGGTTGTGGTCGGTCGGTGGTGGCTGATAGGCTGTCGCTCTATGTAAAATACAACTGCATTCGGTTAGACTTTAAGCCTACTCATACATGGGAAAGGGTTAGGTCTTAGGCAGATGACGAGATGTTTGTGTTTGTATGCATAGATCGACTTGTTAACAGGATTAGTCTCACCAAAGAGGGTAGTGGAGCAAACTTTCCGAGATGCTCTGAGAACACCTTTTTTAAACCATAAGCATTGCTCCACACTAGAAATTGCACCTTTATCGTGGATGCGTTAACAAACTATCTCACATACACAAACAGCCAGACCCGGCCGATCTCTGTAGGGCATATAATTTTATTTTTTCGTACGGGAATCCAACCCACGACATGCAGCGCAGCAGCTACTAAGCCATCCGTGCCTGCATCACCTTTTGTGCATACTATTAGACTTTGAACAACTGTGCCATTTGGAACGTCTCACCGTGTTACCAGCAGTCTAATTGCGTAACACATTTTCGTAAACGATTACGACTAATCTGTTTGATTTTGACAGTTCAACAACATTCATTGCGTTACATTGTTGAGCAGAATTTTAATCGAACTTATGAAGCAATGGATTATCAATCTGATTCAGATTCCGATTCATTGTGTATTACGCAATCATGAATTCACCACTGTCTGTGAGTTTCATATACAATAGACCGGTACAATGTTCGACACACCAATGAGGGTGTTCACGAAAATGTGGTTATATACAGAGTGATGCTGCCCATCACAGAGCATCATATCATACTGCTGCCCATCATTATCATTTCATCTTCTTGCCCTTATACCATGTTAATTTGGGTCGGCGCAACGCGTTTTAGGATTTTACAGTTTTAGACATTCGTTTACTCAAAACATTTACACAATCACTAACAGATAAAATACAACATTAAAACTTAAAACTTGTAAAGCCGACAGTTTTCTTCTCCAATTCTCTTCTGTCAACCGTCAGGCCATCATTCATTCCCTTTTCTTTCATTATCATTCCTCACGCAACCAATCTAAAACCATCTTTTCTTTGGCCTTCCTCTCCGTCTCAATCCACCACAAATCACCCATCGTCACACGTAGGTACTGCTCAACCTTTTGAAAATAATTACGTAGTAAATTGTTATTTAAGTAGGTAGACAATAGCCCGTAAAATAAACGGAAAAATATTAAAAGCGAGGTTTAATAAGGAGGTTAGAGTGGACCTAAATTATTGAACTTGCAAAAACGCATACAAACGCTTATCATTGAAGTTGAATTGGCGGCTTGTGATGTAACGTGATTTACATATATCTAAATATTTTCTAAGTAATCCAAAGTGACCCCTACTGGCTGTAACTATGTCTGTGATAACATTTAAGTATACCAAACCCTGTGCCTATGTTTATTTTGACTACAAGCTATCGTTGCTAGGATTTCCCATCTACCGGATAATGCGTTTTTATGTCAACCCCCGAAACAACAAAACATTTCTTTTCGATATTGACATGATAAATTATTAAGTACCTAATCAGATTTTCAGGATATAAGTACCTACCTACATAGGTACCTACAAAAAAAAAAGCAAAATGACACAAAGACCGCGCGTGTCCGCAAAAACATATTGCTTTTGCGGACACGCGCGGTCTGTGTGTCATTACTGTGACAAAGATGTTTTGGGCTAAGTCCACAAGAATACGATAATACCTACGTATATAATTTCTGAACAAAACCATTGTCTTCGAGTATTTGAAAACAAACATATTCTCTTTGAAAACGGAATATTTTTAATAATTCAATGCTCCCGTAATATGCATCCCAACAATCTATTTAAGGCTCAGTAAAGTCGTGGGTTTCTAAGCTGAACTACCAAACCTAGGCAGATACCACAGAAAAAAATATTGAGTAGGTAACTTGGTTCTTGTGAAAGAACCTATCAACCCAGAAAGGTTCATGATAAGAGGAAAAGGGTTCTGGTCCTAGATATAGTGAAGTCTCTATGTCATCATTGATTCAGTGCGAATGTTTTTTTAATCGTAGACCATTCGTAGACACAAGTCGTACCATGCCACTCAGAAAGTATTGCGAAAATAAGTTTTATGTATGAGAAACTGGCCAGTTATAGTATTTTTTTAAAATATGATTATTTGTATGTAAAAATAGATACGTTCCAACTTCAAAATTTCATTCCACATTGTTTGCGAGCTAATTTAAATCATCTTGTCTCATTAAAAAATGGATCTAAGCCGGGAACTTTTTCGGCTACGATTTTTACGATTTCAAGTGTCGCCTGAAACCAGACGAATCGTACGATAGATTTCAAATCGGTCGACTAACTTTGGGGGATGACGAAAGAAGTGGTCTCCCTTTGACAGTTGTTACGGAAGAAAACGTGCTAGCAGTGAAAAATGTAATCCAAGTCAATAGGCGAGTTTGTATCAAGAGATTCAGCACATACTGCAGGTTGGATCGGAAAGGCTTCAAGAAATTTCACACGTGCATCTTCGCGTGAGGAGGAAAGTTTTCACGCTGGGTACCGCACAACCTCACCGATGCTCAGAAGCAGGCCCGGGTGAAATGGTCCCATGAAATAATAAACAAAATTGAAACAGGCTCGTCTCGGCGTGCTTACGACATCATAACGTGATGAGTCTTGGATTTATCAATACGATCCAGAAACGAAGCGAAGAAATCAACGCCTACCAAAGTGAAGCGATCTAGAAGCGGCGTGATATTTTGATCGCGAGCTTTTTCAATTGGACAGGCTACTTGGTGTCAATTCCTTTACGGAACCGAAGAAAGAACCGAAAGTCCGCCATTTAGTATTTCGTATGACGTCATAACTTAGGCTAAAGAGTAAGTCAGTCTAGATCAAGGCCAGTCTAATGAAATTCTTACGTTAAAATCGGGACGCAGGAAAGCTGTAGAAAGTAAAACAATACCTCTCATACAAACATAGGTACCTACTTCGCCCATGGTAGTCATTTATTTGTTTGTTGGAACCAAACAATATTACTGGCCCATAATATTAGTAAATACCAAGGACTGGGTGGAACATCCGCTCAAGATCAAGATCAAGGTACATCACAAAACGCGAACGTCTATTGTTTTAGCCCTTCCTTCAGACACGCCCATGTGCACGAAGACGGTTTGCAAGAGGAACCTTAGATAGAAACTAGGCGCGTACCTATTTTGGTTTCGTAGACGAACATGACGTCAGACAAGAGATGTATCCAAATAAAAAAAAAAATTAAGAAATTTTGTGCTCATAAATAAATTAGTCTATGGATGAGACATTGCGAAGTACTTAGGTATAAGATTATATATGCTTCTACTTGAGTTGTTACCACGCAGCGTTGACTTTGTTTCAGCGTCCAACTTGCACAAAGGCGTTAGGGCAGCGAAGTCCCTATCGCAACAACAAATGCGTCTTTGTGTAAGTTAGTCCAATATGTACTTATGAGTCACGTTTATGGACACTGTTCTTTTCTTATGTATGCATGCAGTACTTCTTTGATCTGTGAACTATGGACTAGTCGAGCTCGTGTTTCAGACATAAAATTACGAGCCTTGGAAGTTTTTTATTATTATAGAACAATTAATTATAAGTCACTTCGTTCTGTGTGACTGTTTGCCCAATGGTTTAAGCGCGGACTGACTAACGAGCAGGCTTGAGTTCGATCCACTAATGATACATTTGTTTTTATTTTATTTATCGTAGAAAATATGTTGCTACTTAAAAAAATAATGGAAGTAATTAGAATTCGGCGGCATAGTTGGCGCAGTGGCAGTTGCTGAACAAGCTTTTTCTGCGCTAAGGGTCGGTCGAGGGTTTAATTCCTGCACCGATCACCTACCTTTCTACTTAAATGGCATACAGATACCTATTTATTCCTGATGGATGTTTGCTCATATAAGTTAGATTTGTGTCCGTAGGTAACACGATACCTACATTAAACATTCAGTAGGGCGAGGATAATAAACAAATTACAACCTTCAGTTTAAAAAAATCCCCACATTCTCTCTACCTCCGAACCCAGTCGACTTGGGGGTTAGTTCAAAGATATTGATAAATAATTTGATATCAATAATGCGATAATTTAATATCATCAATCCTTAATTGTCAGGTAATCAGCCCCCTGATTAGGTACGTATCCCTGATGTAATGATACCTATTCAACACACTATAGACGAGTAACAAAAACCCCTAAAAACGACTAAACTGATTTTCTTTTCTTTTTTTCTTAAGCTAAGAACACTCGATCAAGTCAACTTAAAAAAAAAAACATCGGTTACAATCGGTTAAGCCGCTTGGGAGCTACGATGCCGCAGACAGTCACACAGATACACACGTTGAACTTATAACACCCCCTTTTTTAGTCGGGTCATAGTCTAAGAGGGCGAGGAGAGAAAATCCTGAAATAATGTTGCAAGTAGGAATTTGATGAGTAGTTTGTAAAACTTTAAGGTAAGTATGTGAGTTATCTAGAATATTTCTTTACTCGTGCTAGCAAATACATTGCATGATGTTTTTCTTACACAGAATGCCTGCGTGTAAGTTACTTGGCAACAACTTATGAGTAATAGGTACCTACACATGTGATAATTTCCTTTTTGAAGGAGTAGGAAAATCGGACTATCTAATCATTTTTATATTACTTTGTTACGAATGTCCGGCGGCATGTTTCTAGTTGCTAGGTTGCATAATATTAATTAGGGGTCATTACAAACACTTTTAGTTTGAAAATTGCTTGAAAATGCTTTTTTAACCGACGTTCAAAAGGAGGAGGTTCTCAATTCGTCTGTACGTTTTTTTTGTATGTTTTTTATCGAACGATTTTGAAAAAAAAAATTAATGGATATGGATTGCTTTAGGAGTGGTCCCTTATAAATTTAATTAACTTTGCTTGGGTATTTCTTCAGCTGTGATTGAACAATTATTAATGATTAGCTATGAAGCTAATCATTAATAATTGTTTTTTCCATTTTGTGCAGTTATATTGATGATGTTATTATAAATTTATGTTACTGTTATTTACAATAGCAATACGAATTTTTGTTTGAAATGTTTCGCAGCGTTGGTTAGATACAGAGCAACTTACTTTTATGTAGGTTGATAATAATGATCTAGGTATTACAACAACATTCTCCTGATGCTCTCGTAATCCTCTTAAATTCGTTAACAAAGGCGCGACGCGATAGCGCGACACAACGGAGCCTCTTGCCGCGCGACGAGCGATGCCTTTCTGTCGCGCTGTTTGAGGGAGCCTTTACACACCCAGCGTAACACACTAACCGTAGCAATGGCTTTCATTTTGACAGTTCAAGAAGATTTATTGCGTTATTTACGTTGTTGAGCAGACAATTTTTTTCGAACATATGAAGCAATGGATTAGCAATTTCCTTCAAAATGATCCAGATTGTGATTGATAGCGTGTTACGCAATTAGGGTGCAGGACTTAAGTCATTGAGCTATTGGATTTAGAAGCCTAAACAATGAGTGGCAACATGTGATAGTTATTATGGTTGGTATATGTTTGTCTCTGGCTGATGAAGTGATTATGGTAGGATCATATTATAAAGCATTGTACCTTATAACGAAAAACCTTCTGTGTAAGTCGTGAGTGAGAAGTGGATCGGATGTAGAGGAACTGAGGTAGTAACAGCTGATATTTTTGGCATAGAGGTTTCATTCTGTAAAGCTCGGGGTGGGGTACTTTGATCTGATAGTAACGTGTACGTCTTTTTTACATCGCTCTCACATAATATAATTATAAGTTCAACATTAATGATGTAACTATATTTTAGTAACAATATTATTTAAAAGAGTGTCTTGCCCGTTCTTCTCCATAGGGATCTACTACGCTTTGGAATGGACAAATAGCTTCATATTTCTGACTGACCGACTCCTTGAAAATTCAAAAGTACCTGTAAATGGTTTAATTAAAATAAATGCTTTGAGTTTGAGTAAGTAACTACAATAAGTGTTGCCTGCATTGTTGTGATGCCTCAACTCTATAACTTTAATTAGGTAAGTATTGCACCGCTTGCTAGTAGAAGAGATTGTATTAGTTAGAATGTTGGTGTGTAACGCTTGCTCAAAACAGTTCAATTGTTGAAATTCAACAAGAAATTAGAGCTGTAACTACACACGGTGGCTTATTTTCAAACTGTTACAATACAGTGCAAGTTGCGAGGCGGTAGGCTGGGGCACAAAGTAAGCGTGTGCGCTTATCGTGTCTATATATTGGCTGGCTGCTTGCGCGCGCGCACACTCGCTTACGCCTCTCACCGCCGCACGATCGATTTTCCGCCCTTTATTGTGATTTCCACCGGCGCGTGAACCTACGCGAGTGAGGTTAGTGCATTTTCACAATTCAGTTGTTTTATTAGTGAAAAAAATAGAGCGATGGTTTGCAAGCGTTTGTGTTCAAACTGTGTTGTGCTCGTTTTTGTGCATGTACGGTATTGTGGATATACGAATGGATTTTATTGCTAGGCCGAAATAATTCTTTTTATTGTTTACTATGTTTTATTATTGAACTGTGGCAAGCTATTTTGGACTAAGTATTTAAAGTTTTGTTATAAAACTAAGTAAAAAAAGTAATAAAATTATTCAAAAATATACAGAAACAAAATTGTTACCTAAACATTACGGAAAAATTAATAATGGTGCTTCTGTATCGGGATGCAATTTAAGTAATCTCCTGGCGGCTTAGGTAGGATCGAAGCCTACCAAAACTTGCAATAACCTAATGACCCAATTAGATTAGATCTTAATAAATAAAAAACGCGCTTTGGTAAAAGAAACCCTTCGGAAGCACTCATTATGTTTAATTTATTAATCACTGTTTTGATTTACGCCATAAACCGCAATTTTAAGCTAAACACCTAATTAACGAAATATAGATAAATTAGCACAATTATTAAATTAGCGCAATCAATGAGATTATAATTGCATAATTTGCTAATTTATGGCTAGTCAAACCCATTACGAAAAAACTAATTTCATCATTTTAGTGCGCTCCTAGACAAATAGGCAGACTTAGACTATGTGTGTAACTACAATTATTAATAGTTTTTTCAGTAAGCGAATTATGTCGAACAATCAAGTACTCGTGTAGAGTTGAATGAACTCAAGATAAATAACAAATAGGTACATAATACAAGTACATACATAGTCTAAGAGCTCTTCACTCAATTTCTATAGATTTTCAAATGCCTTTGTAATATTTGTTTCTATGCTTCATTAGATAGGTACCTACTTATAGTAAATAGAGACGCATTATGTTGTGTTGCTAAGGCTTTAACGCTCCCTTGTACGTAATGATGGTCATTATTGATTATATCCAACAATGCTTAATTGGCAATTACTTAAGTACTTTAACTTTTTTGGATTTCAATATTTGCACTCGTATGACGATGTTAATTGACTATACTTACTTACGTAGGTATTCCATTAAGCATTTTGAATGTCAATGTCGGTATCAGAAATAGTGCACTACATTTTAGTTTTTAGTTTTTTTGAAATATTTTGGCTTCTAGACTTCAAGGAAATCATCTTTGTATAATCACACAACTTAAAGTGAAAGCTTCAGTTAAATAAAACAACTTAGTCGTGTAAACTGATTTCAAAAATAACCTGCCGATTACATAAAACTACCCAGTTGCTTAACACGATCAGAAATATTACTTATAAGCAGCTTTGAGACCGGCCGGCGGGTCATTTTAGCAATGGTTAGTCGATAGATTTGTGCAATCGATCTCCAACGCAATGATGTTTTTTAAACGGGGAGTCGGCGACACGTGCGCGGGCGCAGCGTGGTCTGAATCCACAATAAGTCCTTGCCTTGCGGCCAGTGTCATGTCAACACACGCCACTGCCCGTAACTTAACGATGCTCTTTGAGAATAATGAGTGTGAACGTTTTATTTGATCGATTAAGCCAGCGATTAATCTTGAAAACCTTGCTATAACATATTTCGTAATAAAACATTCGAATGTTCTTCAAGAGAAGATATATTCCAGCAAGAAACATTTGTACCAATAGATACTTAACAATTACATTCAGTTTATAATACGAGTATAGGTTCCTAAAATAATGCAAACCCTACTCCCTCTTTGACAAAGGGGACCTCTAACTTACGAAACAGAGGAACCTATGCTGAAGTATTTTTATTTATTATGTGGAAATTAACCAGCTTCCTTCTTTCCAGATACCAAAATGAGTTCCACCGACTTTAGACTGGAGCGTAGCATTGAGCTATCGCCAGAAACAAGAGCGATCGCTGAGCAGGAGTTACGCGAGACCCCAGAGAGGGTTCGTGAGGCCCTTGAGAGGATGAAGGAACTACTGAAGGAGAACAAAGACTTGTGCTTCGGAGAGGACGATGAGCTGCTCACAATCTTCTTGCGGCCTTGCAAGTGGTACCCTGAGAGCGCTCTTGCACTTGTAAGTGTTTTTTTTGTAACATAACTTTACGCCTGTGCTCCTTGAAGGGTTAGGCAGAGGCGTGCCCGTGAACCCTGAGGCACGCCCGTCTTAATTATGGACCCGGAGAACGTCGCCCCGTTAACGTTTACCTTTTTGCTGCCTGTTTTATAGATAGGAAAGAACAAGATCAGCAGCTTGTCCACGAATTCCGTAGAGACGAAATAATACAGATAAGATATAGATAAGACAGATCAGATCTGTGTGTTGTGGTCAACGCAGTCAAATGCTTTTGTGAAGTCACAGAAAATGCCAATTGCATTCTGGGACTTCTCCCATGATTCCAAAACGTGACAGATGAGTTTTACTTTCGCGTCAGTCGTCGACCTACCTTTCGTGAAACCAAACTGGCGAAAGTCCCATTTGAGCTAAAATGTGACAACACTTGGTCTAGCACAATTTTTCATATCACATTTTGCCAGTTTTGTTTAAGACCTAGGTATGTCATCGAAGGCCAGTCTAATACCAACCAGGCACAAAATTTTGTTTCGTTTTTATTTTTAAGCTGTGGTGTGTCACTTGATTTTTAAAGTGTAGCAGTAAATATAGACATGTTAAATTATTCACATGTGATTAATGGACCAATGGACAGGCTAGTCTTATTAATTATTTCAATGAAATAATTATATTTGTAACAATTTCCATTCATAATAAGGTTTAAGTGACTATTTCAAGTTATATTTACTTTCTGAGTTTTTCTTGAACATTACTGTCGGTGAAGGAAAACATCGTGAGGAAACCTGGACTTATCTAAACCTACTAATATTTTATAGAGGTAAAGTTTGTATCTATCGTTCGTTTTTTCCCAATTATAGAGGAAGGCTATAGGCTATTTAACATCACGCTATGACTTTAAGGAGCCGAGCAAAAAGAAGAAAAGTCTGAAAGCACGGTAAGCGAAAACGAATTGATAGCGCGAGTAGGTGATGCGATGCGAATTTCACTCTGACTAAGACGGGGGCAGACGCTAGCAGTCAAAGTCAGAAATTACCAACCCGTCTTGAGCCAGCGGCAGCGTGGTGATCAATACTCCTGCCTTCTCTGTGTAAGAAGAGGCCTTTGTCCTGCAGTGGGACAGTAATAGGATGGTATTATTACACTTGAACCACTCGATATCTTTGACAAACATACGAGTGTAAGTTAAGCGGGTCATATTGTTACAGCCTACTAAATTTGCGCAACACAACTACATAATATAGTGATGTTTGGCAACTTCAATTACAAACGGTGTACGACTGATTTCGTTGTCTTGTCCTAGACCCCGGTTATTATACAATTTATACCAAGGATAATAAACAGTGATTATAATCTACTTAAATATGGTGGAGCCTCTTGGTGAGGTTGGAACATCTCCTTGAAAGTTAACTAACTATGCATGTTTGGATTGGATGAGGTACCTACCGAAATAATTAGGTTAACGTTTTTTAAACCTTTTGTTTTGAAATTTAATTAATCCGCATATATGTACGCACGGCTACATATTACAAGCTATACATTTCCAGTATAAGCTGATTTCCGTTGTACGAAAAGATAGGCTTTTCGTATACGATGCGAGGTCAGCTAAAACTGGAAATGTATAGCTTGATGTGCAGCCTAAATCAAACAAAAGCCATGTCTATTAGTTACAAAGTAAAATTCGTTTGGACATTCGCCTCACTGTGTTATTGAGGTAACTTGAAATAAAAGTGCCCAAAGAAGTTTTAATGACCTTGATGTGATTGTAAACGATTCTGACTTCTGAAATGAGTCCCTTTTTTCTCAGTGAGGGATCATAAATATTAGAGTAGACCATTTGTCAAAATAAAGATTGAGACCGTAGCTAGGGCACTTATAGAATTTAAAAACATACTTCATGTCTTAGTAAGCATCATGTTTAACGATTGACTACAGTCTCAAAGTATTTGAAATATGTTTTTATTATGTGGCGTAAGTGGATTCTTGGGCCGAGATTCATAAACTTTACTTAGCACGTACTTTGGCTAAGCGTTATTCCTGTCACTGTCGTACAACTCAAACTACAAGTGTAAGACAGAGACGGGAACATGTCTAAGCGAAAGCACTAGCGACGGTAATAGATCTCGGCTTTAAAGGTTTAGATAGCTTCTTAAACTTTCAAATGAGGTCGGTCGGCACTACAGACAGATTTTACAGAACATTCTGATTTTATCAATTATTTATATGCCAGTATTAAGCCCTCAATTTTTTGTCTCCATTTTAATGTTAACATTATTCAAAATTGATAGTCAACACTGCAACAATGCGTTAAGTAATAATAGAACAATTCCATTTTACTTTGCAAACACAAAAATGAAGAGGCTCTAGGTTAAAAAATGTTGCAACTCCACACTAACTTGAAAACCTCGCTGATTCTATTATGTGAATAAATTATCGCAATCTGTAAATCCATTGCATTTATACATACATGCTTACATAATAATATCGTAATGCAGTGACAATGCTGTACAATAACAATTAAACGTTGATAACGAATAATATTATGAGAACGTTTACTTTTTATGGGTGTTTGTTCTTTATTCTCTAGCTTATTAATTATTGTGAAGCAATTGTAGTTTGTGAGTAGTATTCAAATATAAGTGTTAATTACGGCATTGTCATATGAAGAGCTCAACCATATTTATTTAACGGTACCTATGAACGATATCTCTCGATATAAGATTGAGGTATTCGTTATTTGTTCTAGTATTTATTTCAATGCTTAGCTAAATTGTAGGTAATTAAAATTGATTTCTGAGCGGTTCAATGTTTTCCAAATTAATCTCATTTATATCAAAACAATTCTGTACGCTGTCTGGTCTATCATAATATATTCAGAATAACCATCTATGGAATTATTAAAATAGTAGATACAGCAATAATTACACGATGACTGACGATTCCGACTCCACAGTTTTAGTGTCATTGAGTTATCTGTCGTTAGTTTGCTGATAGAACAATTTCCTCTGTTTATAAACATGTATAGGAATCTGCCCGTTTGCCGTTGGGAAGGGAGAGATAAGCCACGCGACGCAATGTCAAAGTTCAATGCTTATCGCGACGAGATAACTGTTATCACCCATCATTATTTGCCGCTGTATTTTTAAATTGTCGGCGTTTTGTAAACAATAGGTACTTTAGAAATTTATTTGTCTAGCAGTCGGGGTCACGAGAAAATTGAGGTCGGAATAATACGAATCCGACATTAGATTTAATTTGATTCGGATGTGGTAGTTGGTTATGTAACACACACACTTGAACACTGTATATTAAAACGTATAAAAGCCCATGGTTCGAGGACTAACCTATCCTAACTGTGACGTTGCAAAAATACATAATTAAAGTAACTAAATAGCGATACCTTTCGTGGGTCTGCGCAAGCACAGATAGATGAGAAATCTATTGAGTCTGTGGAAGAGGATTCTCGAAGGATAGATAGATTGTAGCTGTCAAAATCGTTGAGTAGATTTAATTGAATCTTTCTCTTACAGCTTATACCCTATAAATTTACTTTAGCACGGTGGTAAGTAGTATTATACTATATTGAAACCATCAGCATCTTGTTTCAAAATTATCTGTAAAAAACCGGGTTACAAACAGGTTGTACTCAGATTTCGACATTGATAGGTCACTGCTTGAAAATCACTGAAAGAAACAATCCTTTCAGCCTAGATTTTCTTTGTTTAATTTCTTTATCTGCGTATCGTGTTTAGTGTTTTTCCGATACCTACATGTTATTGTTTTGATACCAACCGCACATTTGTTTTCGCGTAAGTATCGTAGAGTGCAGATAAACACTGACTCCGTTCAATGCCAGTCACTCTATAAATTAACACATATTTGCGATTAAACATATTGTACAGTGCACAAGTGGTCGAGCCGGTTAATCTGACAACCCCAGCTATAAATAAATATGTATGTGTGTTGTAATTTTTTTTTTAGTCTCTGCGAAGCTTTGTATTTTACTGTAGAAACTTAAATATGTTTAAATAGGGTAAATTTTGTTGTGTTATGAATTCATGATATTCAACAAGCAATGAATAATTTATCCATCATAAGTTCATTGGCATTTTTAGATAGCGATCAAACATTTTTCTAGACTTAATATTCAAGTTCAACTTAGCATTCACCTAGTTTTGACCTTTGGTTCAAACTATTCAATTCTGTTAGCAGGAATACTGCCGTATCATTCAAAAGGTTCAGTAATTTTGAAAATTTCTGAGGTGAGCGAATTATTTGATGTTTATGTTATGATTTGATAACAGATTGTACTATCAGTCTTAATGTAGCACTATACTGCTATACACAGACACACTCTTCGCATTGTGCACGTATTTGTTTAACAAACAACTCGGCGCGGTTGCATGTCTCACGCGGAAGATTTGCAATAGACCAGTTATACAGTGCTGTATACGCCGGGAAAACAGGCCGCAAGGTCTCGACGACTGTATGGGCAGTCGAGCAAGTAGCCAGTGTGGCACGTGCGCGGCTTTCCTTTTACTGAAAATTTCGTGTCAATCATGTGTTTGATCGCTTTTCAAACTAGGAAGTTTTCGCTTATATGCGGTATGTAAGGCAAAGAAACAATATGTATATATTGAAATGGTCCTAAGTTCCTATTAATAGTGAGTTTTCGTAGACGTCATGAATTTTCACAATAAGGAGCTTTGGAGTTTTATAAGTATCAACAGATACACAAACCTTTACAAAAACCTAGCTTTATAGTATCCAGCCTAGTTTATTGTTGAATATGCAACTATCATTCAACTAAGTGTAGGGTAACATCGTAAAATACGATGACATTGACCTATTTCGATAAACAATTAACAAGAACAATTAGAACAAAGGTAAAATTGACAAAGACTAGAATTTCGAAACAAAATGAACCTTGAGGTTTGATTACGATACGTAGTTATTGCCCAACGGGCGCGTTCATGATCTGATTTGTGAAACATTGTTGAGTATGAGTGAACCGTCAGACTTTACCGGTCGGTTATCGCGGCACGACCCGGATATTATATACCATAGTCTGCATTAGTTGATAGTAGCATAAGACTTGTTTCAACATGTATGTTTCCATTCATGTTGTTGAATCTAATCAGTTAATGGTAATAATAGTGGACTTTGTAAGCTTCTTATATGTCGAATCATTGTCGGGTCTTTCAGTTAAAACTATGTCTAACTAAGTAGGGATCGCCTGAAATCAGAGTTTATCCCGACTTCTGGGGAGAATAGATAGCGTGAACATAGTATTGTTGGTGCAGAGTTCTTGTTGTTTGTATGAAAACATACCAACTAATAAAATAGGTACTAATTAGAATTTATATTATCATTAAGCAAGGACGAATAACTAATTTATGAACCGATAAATTGTACTATGTGCGTTGTATGAGTCACTATTCTGAAAACAATGTTTTCTTCTACTTACAGAAAATGAAATGATTTCCAAACAATGACTAACAATGTTTTGTTGGAGTATATGATTAAAGTTAATTCATTAATGCGTAGAAATATTTTAACTACCGTGCTAGAGATATAAATATAAGGGCAATTAAGCAAATATTTTAGAAACACGATTCCATGATGCACTTTAACGTGAAACGAATCGATCTTACTCAATGATGATTTGGATCGCATTTAAAACATAATAATGTAGTAAGGCAGGCAGGGGCAGGTATGATGTGATATGACAACGGTGCGGTTTAAAAGAAGATGTAGTGACAAACATTGAAAAGAGTATGCTTAGATGGTTTGGTCATGTTGAGAGGATGAATGAAAGGGGACTAACAAAAGGCATTAACAAGACAGATGTGAGTTGAAACGCCGAGAGGGGCCGCCCTACGAGGACATATAGTGTATTTATTGGTGATGTTCTTCAGAAAGGTCAGGTGCTCGCAACCGGCGTGCGCTTATAACCAAATGTATGAAGGTAAGCGAAGCAAAAGGAGCATGTAAGCATCGTAGCAGATGGCGTTCTGTGGTTTCTGCGTATCCCAATAAGAAGGAGGCGTAAGTTTATGTATGTGTATGTGTAATATAGTAAGGGTTGTTTATACCAGTATTACTATAAATGTAATCTTATTTTATTAATAAGCAGTAGAAATCATCAAATAACTGTGTATATAATATCATCACTGTCTGGATAGTTGTCTATGTCTAGATATGTTTACTGTCTTAAACAGGATGTCTTGAACTGGGAAAGCGCTAGATGAGCTAGGGCACGGCGTCACGGGTAATTTTCTTAAGGTCACAAGACATAATTTTCTTAAGGTCTAACTAAGGTATTAATGAAAAAGTTTATGTGAGCCTATTTTCACATTAACTTTTATTAATACCAGTCTGGTATATGAAACGAAGCACCGAACCGGTCGAAGTGGCTGTTCTTGGGGGAGGCCTATGTCCAGCAGTGGACGTCTTTCGGCTGAAATCATGATGATATTAAATGAGACTGAGAAACGCAAATCTTAACGTGGAGGTAGTTATAGTTGCCGCAATATTTATTTATTTATTTAATCTTTTCGAACCCAAAGAGGTACAAAGGCGGACTTAATGCCTTAGGCATTCTCCACCAGTCAACCAAGGGTGATGAAGAGATTAGATGGCAGGTGCTTTAATTGAAGGGAACAATGATGGAAGAAAAATAACTTTAAAAAAAATATAAATTGTGATGTGTGATGTAAAATAGAAATTGTGTAACTTTTAATACACATACATGTATATAAAAAAAGTATATACTTACAATATATATATATGTATTACGCAATTTTTTATTTTAGTTATTTAATATTCTCTTTTATTCTAATTTCAGAGCTGATAATAAACTTAAGATAATGTGCATACGTTTTTAAAACGCTACTATTTGACCCTGCATGCAAATAATAAGACAAGGTGGAAGATAAAGCCTAATTGCAAAACATAGCATGCGAGTAATAAAGCATTGTTTATAATTAACTTATTATCTTTGTACATATGTAGTGGATATAGTATCTGTTTTGATAACAGTTGACCGTTGGAATAATATACAGAGGCGTCATTTATTGATAATGATCGTGTTCTGGTTTACAGTTAACATAACATAAAACATTTGTATGGATATTCTGTAAAAACACTGAAAAGTTAAGTGAAGTGAGCTGACATTCCGACTATTGCTAGGGATTAACTCTTGACAGCACACTTCAAGTTCACTTCACCTAAGTTTTCAAGGTGAGCTTTTACAGAATAGGGCTGTAACGTTCTACAGTTGAGATATTTGTATAAGTAGAATTTGATTAATTTTCTGGGGTGTTGTGAACAACGCATCGGTAACCAAGTTAAAGTTAGGTTAGTGCAGGTAAAGTTAAAGCAGCCCATACATTTTAAGACTCTGATCTTAAAATAACTACAAACGTTATCGAAGATAATGAAATAGAAGATAGTTGTGAATTGCATATGGTCACAATAGGAATAATTTGTTTTTATTCATTTTAACTAAAAGTGACATTGATTGCAAATAGTGCAAACAATATTATGAAACGCGTAAAAGCTAAAAAACAACAAGTTATAAACGTTTTAAAAACTGTTAGACAAAGACAGTACTATCGTAGAAGTGACGTCAAGACTATGTAACTTCATAGTAGCGCCGTACATTGTCCGTACCTCGCGACAAGGATAGGAATTAGCCTCTCCAAAAACTTCTAAAGCGTGTAGCTTTTTCATATTTCCATCGATTTAACAGATCTTTTCGATAATCTCATTTTACAGTAGTGCTATTCTGTAACCATCTCACCGTGAAAACTGACGTGAAGTGAGCGTGGAGTGAGCTGTCAGTGCCACTGTTGCTAGGGATTGACGAAGCCATGATGACACTGACAGCTCACTCCACACAAGTCTTCACGGTGAGATTTTACAGAATCGACATGCAGATCGGTCTTCTTTGGAATAACATTATTTGTTCTAATGTTTCTTTTATACGTCATATAATAACACTAGAGTACTAGTATTAGGCAACGCCACGCTTCGATGGTGTGGTTGCCGTACGTGCCAACTACGAGAGTTGCAGCTGCAATCAATCGTAAACCAGCCACCAGTTCTTGGGCAATCAATCTTACCAACACCATTTTGGCGGCCATACGTACTTATAAGTAAGAAATAATAATAAAGTAGCTTGCTAAACGATACAGTCTTCCATTAAGCAATGTTTTAGTATGATTTTACAAAAATTGTTGACCGTGAAGTTGATAAACATACGTTGCACCGCTCAAATTGCTGCAATTTTGGGTGCAAGATTCGTAGAGAAAAAAAATTGCTGGGACGTGCGTGTCTGATTCGTATTATCTTAATTTCAGCAATTTTTATAAGAACACAGCAATCTACCTTCGTAGTACTCAAATAGCATGTTTAACGCACGTACCTGCATGTACCTACTAATTTCGTACGTCGAAAATGTATGCGCGCAATGTCAAGTAGAAGTAAATTAATAGACTATTGATTACCTGTGGTTTGTATGAGTCGCGTATCTAAGCTGTCCCATTCATCAACTCGTTACGTGATTGACTTAACGCGCTTCATTTTATACATAGGTAAATAGGTAAGTGCTCTAAACAACTTTCTGTATACTTCTCTTCACAACAAATTACTCACCGGTTGTTTTCATAACTGAATTGACATATTATCGAAACTAACAAGGAAATGAGATGCATTGTGTTTTACACAGATAATGCAATTTATTGGATTATTATGATAACAGGTTGAAATATTAGAATTTGAGCTAAACTATCAATGTTTTGCTACGAGGTATTCCCGTTCGAGCACCTATTTTTGGGGCACCTATGCATTGAGCACCAAAGGTACCTATACCCATTTCGCATGCTCAGTGCATGGGTATGTGCCCCAAAAATAGGTGCTCAAACGGGAACACTTCTTTGCTACAGATATAACATTTCCAAAGAAAACAACTTTGGCAATCACAACAATATTATTAGGAATAACAAGCCTCAATTAAATCTACCTCAACGTCTTTATCAAAGTTTTCACGGTGAGTTTTTACAGAATAGATCGGCAGATATATGAAACGGGAGACAGAGATAATATTAAATTACTATTTATTTTATATTCGTAAGTAGCTCCTAACACCAATTTATTTTAAAAAGAAAACTTCCTTGTTACAGTTTTAAAAAAGAAATTGAAACCGATAAAATTATTACAACTTCATCATAACTAGTATTAGAGACTGGTTCGTCGAAATGATCTAGATCCAGACAGCAGGCCGGTAAACCGGCAAATTGTACGAACACGTCTAGTCTTTAATTATATTATTAAATATTTTCTCTTTGGAGCTAAAGTTTCTCGCCGGAAAGCACTGTACATTGATAATTTAAGCATAAATTAAATAAATCGAATGTATGGAGAACTTGCTGAGAACTTGATTCAGCAGCGGATTGTTTACTTCTCTTTCGCACTAACGCTTGGCATTGCAAGCCAGTAAATCTAGATTTTAAAGTAAAAGTTACTGTTCACGTATTCCTAATTTCACTTCTGTCTGTTTTTGATTGATTGTTTCTTGCAACAAACATACCACCGATATATAATGCTTCACGACAACGTCTCAAAACTCCAAAAAAAATATGTCCGAAGAGTGCTCGAGTGGCCAGAACCAAAACTGCTCCCTCGTTTGTGTCTTTTCTATTGATCTTAAAGAGATAAAGGCCCAAGCCTTCGTTTGTTGCTGTAGTTTATAACTAGTTTTATAAATCCTACTAGAACCTAGTGTTTTATCGGTTTACTAGGGGTATATATGTTTATTATATTAAACGTTTTATTGACTATTAATGATGACATGGATGACACAACGACCTACAGACTAGAGTGCCTGTTTACTACCTACATACATAAGCTCTTTGTACCTACATATCTTCGTAATAACAACTAATATTATTTACAGATGCGTCGTACAGCTGAGTTCAAACGCGACAACGCATCGTTGCTCGATAGCTTATTGCCTGAGCAAGAAAAGGTAGCGTTCCTCGACCACAAGGTCGTGAATGTTTTGAAGGGCCGTGACCACAAGGGCAGAAGGGTTCTCGTCGTTAACGCCGGAGGTAAGTTGTTCACTCACCTATTACTTTATTTAGGGGAACGTCAGTTTGTTACGTAGAACTTAATTTGAAATAATTAATCTGACCTTCGGATAAACCGCGTCTGTTCTATTGATTGTTATTTAATCATTGCAATTGCGTGTGCAAAGGGCTTGGAAACCGTTACCATTCCTGCAATATATTATTATCGACCTTTGAACTTAACGAGTAATGTTTATACTTAGTCGTATAAAGGTCACGACGTTTACCTATATTAATATTACGCACTTCTACACTTCATATTCCAAATTACGCACCTACTTAGAAATTGAGGAACATTTGTTTAAAAACAAGATAATATAATGAAAATACAAATTCTACGTAGTATCAGTCACCGGGTGAATAAGTAGATATCCATCTGTCAAAATAATATGGTGTCGTGATTGTGTCGTGCATCTCAGTCCTATATCAACAATAAATTGTAATGATTAATCGCTTGACTGTACTCTCGAGACAATACATAGACGCTACGAG
Source organism: Dasypolia templi (assembly GCA_963555695.1). Classification (NCBI taxonomy): domain Eukaryota; kingdom Metazoa; phylum Arthropoda; class Insecta; order Lepidoptera; family Noctuidae; genus Dasypolia; species Dasypolia templi. The sequence goes on from OY743152.1 coordinate 7,447,187, forward strand.
AACACTTTCTATTTCTATCTTCGAGATCCGTTGAGAATAAAATGGTAAAGATTTCACAATTCTTCAAAGTGACTTTATCTTTTCCTGTTATCCGTATAAAATCATGACCGCTGAAAATTACTTATTTCTATACCATTGAATTGTTCTTAATAGATCAATTTCATAACCTATTCGATAGTTATTTTTATTTACGTTTGCAATATTTTATGTGCAGTCAAGTATAAAAAAGTAGGAATAGGCGCCAACTGTGTGAATAGTGTGATTGCTCTAAAGCGACGTCTAAGTAATTCCGTATTCGAAGCGTATGCGCAATGTGCATAAATAGTGACAGTCCGCAAGTGTGCCGCATACAAAATATTACGAAAACCCATTCTCTCCAGCTGACATATAACTCAAGAGGCGGGCAAGAAATTATTATCTAATAGCCTGACTGTAATAATTAATTGCAATTTTGACCATGTAAGACTTTTGTACCTGACTATATATACTTCACTATAATTTCTAATCGATTGACATTATTTTGTTTATATATTTTAATTAGTGCAATAATTTGCACGACGTAAGTGGACCCTGTTTTGTTGACATTCATTTTGTGTTAATAATATTTAATGTAACAATTTGCACGCCGTAAGGTAGACTGTAGCCGATCTCATTATTATACAACATCTTACATCTGTACCTACATTCATAGCAAATAAAATTTTGATTCTGATTCTGATTCTGATTTCTTCGGAAAATTAATAAATTTTAACAATGTACCTAACCGTTAATGCTTGTAGCGATTGTTTTTCATCCAACCTCTTAAAGATCTGCGTCATTGTTTTGCTTTTCAACCATGCGGTTAATAAAATTATTTACATAAAATAACAAATGACCACGACTGTATACATCCACATTGCGCCAGTTTGTTTTGTCCCATGTAATGGGGTGCGAGCTTATTACCATCAACCGGGCACAAATCCAGACTCCGGGCTGCTACTGAGAAATCTCAGATAGAAAAACCCAATAACACTTCCTGACCCGGGAATCGAAGCCAGGACCTCATGCTCAGCAGTCGCGCTTTCGAACGACCAATCATGTAAAATCTAGTAACGAATACTTTTGCCTGACAGGTTCATGGGACCCAAAGAAAGTGAATGCTGACCAGCTGTTCAGGCTGTTCTACCTGATCCACTTGGCGGCCATGTTGGAGCCCGAGTCACAAGTCAGAGGCACCGTCGTCATCATGGACTTCAAGGACATGGGGTGGGCACAGGTCAGTACAGCAACGATACTTAACTTTCGGCATACATTCAATTGTTTTATAAGCATGCGTAATATCTTAATTTAATCGAATGTAAATATTTTTAGTTTTTTGGTTACAAGCAGTTGATTTACAAGTACAATACGGGTTTATTTACAACTTTTGTGCAACAACAACGCTGTTGCTGTTTCAACTGGTCACGTACCGTAAAAATTACTATGCTATTGCGTTCAACAAATTAAAAGTGTAACCCATTAGGCCATTACCCATCTCATATCGTTCATCTTTTGGGTTTACGTCAAGCGCATGCGTGGAGTGCCGACTTTTTCATGACGAAATTATATTTCGCTAATTGTGCCAACTAACTTGTCGTGTTGTCATAGTCATCCAACGATATATTTGCTAAAACTGGTTTGTGCTACTACGCAGCTCCTACAAATGTCGCTGATTCCTATCGCTATTGTAATAAAGTTCATTGCGGTTTGCACAAGTGTTTTGGCACAGACAGTCCCTTGCTTTTCAGGAAATTATCAATACAAATAATTTTGTAATACTAGGTCATTGTTTTAATACTATATGGGTCTGCACACATAATGTGCATTGTTATATATTATTGAAGTGGTAAATGGAAACTTTAACTATCTATCGAATAGATAAAAGGTGAAAATTAGACACCTACTTGAGCTGAGTGCATTGTTTGAATTTGTAATGCCTTTTGAGTGATTATTGGCAGACATCCAAAAAATGTGCTGATTATCGTATTGATAACGTCAGTTTTATTTATACATGTATTAAATGAAAATATGTGTATACTAAGGTAGCTTGAGAGATAACGGCCATACTCGATATCAATAATGGAAGCGGACGGATCACTTTCACTGCGCGTGCGCTGATTTGAATTCACCGGCCTGGCGGCATCGTAACGAATTGACAGCGTCTGCGCTGTGACTGTCACGCACGGCCATATTGTGAGATACAATACCATTTGTTTAGGTTTTTAATGGTTAATAATCGATTTAATACTTTCTCATTGTCCTTGATTGCTGTTGAATGCGTCAATGCCCAAGTTACGCGCACGCACTCTTTCTTTAATATTCACATAACAAGTGGAGTGTAAATCTTACACTACACTTGGTAAGTGTGTTCTTACTACATCTTACACTGTCATATAAATCATTGGATTCTTACTTATGGGTCTAATTTCACAAATGTTTGAAAAATGAAGGAAAAAACTTGTTTAGGTTAGACATTGTGCTGAAAATGTTAATATTATTGTTTGTACAACCGCAAGTCTCCACGCCAACTGGATGAGCTGATGAATCATGAAGTCCCTAAAACAAAGTGTAGGTACTAAGGTACCTAGCTCGAGGTACAATGTGCATGTTATCTGTACGTTATACGGACAAAGAAATGTGTGAAGTATGTCTTAGCGTACGTCGCTCTTTGTATTGTTCAGTTATCTTTGTTCGGCGTTGTTACGAAATAATAACATGTGCCTTAATGCTCCGCATATAAGGCGTATTATTATTTATTTGGCTTTACAATAGGACCTTGTACTTAAAAACATTTCATGCGGTTTTATTAACACTGTCTGGAAGTCGAGGAATCGGCCAATGATTTGTTATTATGCAGCATTGTTGCAAATTGATAGATTCAATAACCTGCAATTTTCTCTCACCCACGTATACCTATTAGAGGAGGATGCAAGATCAATTTAAAAATTAAATAGACAGTAAAGAACCAAAGAAAACCATTATGATTTTACGATTGAATGACAAATATTGCAGAACCCTGCTCTATGCAGATATTAACAGTCATACATTTAAATAGGAATTAACAAAACGTTGCAGATACCTACGTATCTGCTGCACTATGTCATGCATTGAATATTATTTTATTTATTTATATTTGTATATACTTAGACAGAACGAGAAGATTAAGACACGTTCTTACTTCTAGCTAGATTGTAGCTTTGTAAACATTGAACAGGATCTAACCTATCGGCGAATGTTTATCTTATCAATATTGTACGTATAGTAATCTATCATTTGTCAGCAGATAAGCTTTTATTCGTTTTAAAATATTATAATTAACTTCTTCCGATATTATATCATCTAAGGGGTTCTTTGTCATGCTAATTTTGCATATTTGTAAAATTGACACAGTCACTGTGATTGTAGTAGAACTCAATTTTGTTTCTTCTTTGTTTTTTACTGGTCATAATATAAACCTGAAAAGAAGTTTGCCATTTAAAATACACACACATAAACTAACGCCTTCGTCCGCATGAGGGTAGCCACTACACGCAAGCCGGTTGCGAGTACTGTTCAGTTCTGAAGAACATCACCAATAAGGTCACTGTACAAGTGTACATCTGTCCTTCTAGGGCGTCCCCTCCCGACGTTTCCACTGACATCCCTTCGCCTTCATCTGTCGGCATTTAAAATGACAAATGAACGGTCTTTCCTTCCGGTAGTAAGCCCCTTCTCCTCTCTCTAAGTCTAAGTTCCATGAAGTCTGTTTACCTATAAACACAATTAATACCTTTGCTAGTCATATCACGATCGGTCGAAAAGGTCGTCGCTGTGCGGTGTCGCTTGCTTTATATATTAGGATCTGCGAAATTAACGTACTTTGTTCACAAATCACGTAGTCGGCGTCATGATTGTGAGAACATATTGATATCATTAAAACCGTGTGAATCGCCACTACCGCGTTCTTTATCACGTTAATGCAATTGTTGAGGTCAGTTATGGCGAAATTAAATTGAGTAATGTTAACATTTACTTACGTACGTGAGCGTACATCTGTTATTAATTTCCTCAGTTCAACACTGACTGTTTGATAACTAAATCGATAAATAGATCGAATAACAATGGCTGAAACAGAAACGTTTTTTTTAATTCCATGTTTTAATAAGCATAAAGTAACATTTAAGAATGTCACGTTTACGTGTAGTCGATACTCATTCAAACAATAGCCTAGTTCATTACGATAATGAACTGGAGGAAACGAATGCAGATTAATGTGTAATTGTATGAAAAACTGGAAAAAATAGTCATCGTTGATTAATAATAATCATTGCCCACAGGGAAAACGTACTTGCTCAGGGTTTCCTCTCAAGGGGCGTCACGTCCGAGGCTGTTGATCACTCCGCATATCGGAACATAAAGATCCTTCCATCTTTATCTTGATAGATTTATGGACCCTTAAAGCCTTTTATTACGCTGCTTTATTAAATATAAAACAACTAAGTAATATGTAGCTATTAACTAACCGCAGTATTACAGTTCTAAATAACGAATATTACGAAAATCGAGCGGATATTGGGCAAGCTCAGCTAGCCGTTATATATTATAATTGAACCTCTAGTACTGCGTCCGTGATGCCATTTAGGACAACATAAACGTTTAGCTCAACACACTGAAGTTCAATATTTTAGTTAAACATCCTTTGTCCGATATGGGGGGATGGGAGGAAATGGGTTTTCCTTAAGGTACACACATAATACATTTGTTAAGGACGACGGTAAATACGACACGGACGTTGTGTAAACAATTGATATGGTTCCACTTGTTTGCTCCTCAATCCGAAGTTCTCAACCTTCGCGGTCAGTGCAGCCGCAACTAGGTCGTGATATATTGAGACTGTCTAGTGTCAGGGGTGTCAAACATATTATACAAATACATGTTGCTTTTTGTATCTGTCTATGTGATCGCGTGGTTTTTGTAATCTACGCAAGGGTATTAAGGGGACTACATCACCTAAACGCAAGTTTTATAAAGCCTAAAAGTGCATGATACACTGCAAAAATATATTACTTTCTTCAGGATATATGCTGGTTAGATAGTTTAACCTCTTAAATTCGGTGTTCAACAACATTTAGAGAATTTATTCCGGATAGTTTATCTGTTTATACATTAATATTAATCTTACAAAAAGTAAAGTGTTTCGTCGGGTCCGTGGCTTAGGTCCCCAGTGGTCGAGGCAGCTGTGGCCGACGCCCCCGGTTCCGATTTAAGTTTAATTTAATTCAAGGCATTTTTTTATAAATGTACTGTGTCAGTCACAAAAATGTTTTACACTAAGTGAGTTCAATTGTTACTTTTTTTTACGGATTGCCATCTAAGGATGGATTTGTTCTAAAAACATGATCGTGGTTTTAATTTTAAATTTTTTCGATGTTTATACATATTAAATTTGCTTTTAATGGTACTGTAAAAACTTAAACAAATATAAAGCTATATTTTCAAAAAAATCTTTTTAAAAAGAGTACTTATAAAAGCAAAATCATCTGTTTTCACTAAGTAAGGTAAATTATTACTTTTTTGGACGGATTGCCACATATGGACGGATTTGTTCTAAAAACATGATCGTGGTATTTTTTGTACATAATAAATATGCTTTTAATGGGGCAAAAGGTGTGTAAGGATAAGGTTAAGTGGCGATATATTCCGTTAGCCCGTTTTGTCAAGTCGTAAAAACCGTGCGAAGCAGGGGCTGTTCGCTAGTGGGTTTTTGCTCTTTATAACTACGCTGCGCAAGTCGCTTTTCAATGCATAGACGTACCAAGAAATAGTTAGTAGTACACATGTATAAAAAAACGTGTAATGACGTGGGATAATGAATTATTGGTATAAATCCTTTTGATACATTTTCATTAATGCTTGATGTAGTAACTACATTATTTTATGTGCTAAACACAAATTCCTTTGGAATTAAAGATTATCTTTAGATCCCTGAGCTTTACTAAATGAAGATAAAATTGTCACAAAATGACGATAATGAAACCATCAGGTCAGGACTGATAATTAATTTACTGTCTAGATAATATTCTTGTATAATTAAGTAGGCTTTTTGAAAATATATAAGGGCAATAAATTTTATACGAATATTTCTGACATATTTCCGTATTAAGCCGACGTGCTGTTGCTCGTGTGTTACATTAAGAATCAATTTGGATATAATGTTTTTGGTCCTTTCGTCATTATTGGTCTGTTACATGTATTTTGTTAGTATCTGCATTACATTTCATTTTTTTTTCCTTGGTCATTCTGTTTTGAACGAATCTAATATCACGAAACGGATCTGAAACAATCTGTATTCATCACATTACACCTTGTTTCATGCAAGACGTTTAGGTATGTATTAGTCATAAGTTGTCATAATATTTAGTCTAGAAACATGGTGCAATTATAATGATTAATTATGATATTTAATCTACAACATCACCTTGACCGAAGAGATATTGCACTAATTAAGGAACATAAAAGGGAATATTATCCCTGTAATAATAAAGACAAAGAACATAAATCATTCGGTCAACATCTAGTTTATTTGTCGGAGTCAATAAAGAATCAAGTTACTAACGAAGACATCTTTAGAATGCGTTGTAATGTATGCATTTAATACAGAATAGAACCATATTGTTGCTCACGAATATCCTTCATCCTATATATGGGAATACCGTGAGGCAGAGTAACGATAGACGCATACAAATTGTATTTGAGAGCTGCGATTGCGCGGATCGCTGACCGACGTCACCCAAGACGGAACCTATCGCGATGGTTGGTCGCGCTTGCCAAGTCGTAGGGCGGAGGTTATCGACTGTATTCGGTCACACACCCACCAACTTCGCGGAATGACGTCTTATCGAGCTGATTAACATTACACATAACGATTTATTGTCTGTAGAATTTCCACGCGTTATCGTTTCCATGTTGACATAATAAGCTAAAAATATGAAGAGCCGCTTTTCAAGCCACTTTAATATTTAGAACCCTTAAGAAAAAATAGCTTCTATTCTTAGAGACAGTGGGTTACTTATTCAACGATATGTTAATGAGTAAGAAGAAGAATTTCATGCGGTAGGGTTGCGGTTATTGTAGATACTGATGCCTGGAGGTCGGATCAATGGATGTCAATCATTCCGCGAATATCCAGAAAGTTTAAATTATCATGGAACAGAGAAACGAAGGTGTGATAGGATCCTTTTACGCAAAAGAGTTTCTTTAAAGTCTCTGATGATCATAATGGGTTTCATAAGAATTGAAATCTCTTTACCTGCAGAGTGGATCAACGACGTGCTTATTTTTATAAAATCTGGTTCAAAATTCAGTCAAAAATTCTTCTTCACATACTTATCTCCTATTCCAACTTGTCCGCAGACAATGGGCCTAACGCCAGCGTTCTCCAAGCGCCTGCTGACCTTCATCCAAGATGCCATGCCCCTCCGGCTGAAGGAGGTGCACTTCGTGAAGCAGCCCATGATCTTCAACGTCGTATGGAATATGTTCAAGCCCTTCATCAGGGAAAAGCTGAAGAACAGGGTAAGTGCAAACGATTGACGACTTTTTAACATACATGATGACAGGGACAGTACATGATTGAACAGTGAACTGCCCAGCCGCCGCCCCTGAGTTGAAATTTTTCGTCGGTTATTAAAATAAAATTGTTGTTCAATACATTTTGTCCGCGTAGATAGGTATTGCACTTGTCTATGGAACAGGTGTTTTTTTTTGACAACCGACGAAAGATTTCTACGCTAGGGGGTCTAGAATCATGCGCTGAATTTATGGTTACAGTTCGCGCGTCAATGTCCCTGCTACCCTGTATATATCGACTCGTGAATAGGTTTGCTAAAACACCGCTACACATTGAAAGGGTGGGAGGAATATATTGCCAAAATCTATTGAATCTTTGATTGCAGTACATTGTTATGAACTAATGCCTTGCTGTTCATTCATTGAAGTTCATTCTCTTGAACACGCAAATGACTTTCACCGATACTGCCATTCTCAGCAAAAATGAATTTAGCTGAGATGACACGATGATTTTTTGGGGATGAAATATTTTGACCTTTGTGGTTTATGAATATTTTTAAACTATTAACATACTTAATTAAAACATACGGAAATTAAAACAAAGAAATTTCAAGTCCTTCAAAGTATGATTGTCATTTTATCACTTTAACACTTTATAATCACGATGGGAAATTGTTGAGTGTTTCCTCAAAGCTGTCAATGAACCCAAGTTTGGTAAAGTATATACGACTGTGCTAATTATTTGCGACATTGGATTAAGGACACTCATTGATCCTACATATTATTTAAATTGCACTTGAGTACGTTTAATAGTTATGAGGATATTTATCATTGTTGCTATCAGAAATATTAACATTCAAATTTCATGCAGTTGAATTATCTTTTCCTTGCCTTGCATTAGAAGCTTGCGCGATGGCACACTTGACTAACTTTGCGTACGGCTGTTTGTAACGTAACTTACAAGATTTTCATTGCCATCAGACTTAGGTAACTTAACGCCATCTAGCTTTAGTAGTCGGAAACTTCTTCACAATCTACGTAGAGTCAATTGCATGCCAATCTGCAGGCTTAGCACGAGCGCCCTAGAGAAGCGTATTGTCGACGGAAGAGTAGACAAAAATGGCGTTTCTGTGTAGACAGTAGAAAGTTTTCTACTGTCTACACAGAAACGAAACGCAATTGTACGGTAAAAATGGGTAGTTATACACATCACTAGCAACTAACCCGTTGCTATGGAAAATCACTGTCTATAAAGCAACCTGAGTCTAAGTTTGTCCTCGTGCTCGCGAAAAAGAGATTTCGAGGAGCGTAGAAAGCGATTTCTATTCTACAGTAGAGTAGAAACAGAAAACGCCATGCTAAGCCTGCTGTACATAAATATTAATAGTTATTGTTTCATAATGGGGCTGTTGTTGCTGAGTTTGAAGGCAGATAGCGCGGCAAAAAAGCACCGCTCGTTACGCGACGCCTTTGTGTTAGCGGGAGCCTTTTGGTATTTTAGACAGCCGATGTTGCAGGCAGCAACCTCTTGTTGATATTTCACTGAGTTTGAGTGTTCAAAATTAAAGTACATGGTATCATTCTTTCCAGATTTTCTTCCACGGCTCCAAGATGTCGTCCCTTCACAAGCACATGGCGGCGTCGAACCTGCCGTCGGACTACGGCGGCGAGCTGCCCGCCATCGATTACTCGGGCGCCGAGTGGTACCCAGTCATCAACGACGTCTTGCCGCACATCAACAACTGGAACACTTACGGATTCGCCAAGAAAGCGTAGGCAGCTACATCTAGTAGGCCCGTAAATTTGTGACTGCCATCTGTGGTTAGAGGCGAAGATTTCAGATCAGTTTTTAGTACAACATATTTATGAACTCAGGGTTTTCTGATTTGAGATGTTCAACCTTAGTTTTCTATTCCGTTATCACGGAATAATCTTCTAATCAATTTCCAAAATGCATTTCTTCTTCTTTATCAAATAAAAGACATTTCTAGTGAATCACGTTTGGCAGACCACACCTGGGGGTCTACTCTCTAAGTCCGTCAACGAAGATACGGGCCCTTTTGAAAGTAGTTAATTTGTCAAAACAAGTGACAAATTAAAACTCTCTCTGGCACCAAACTAATCTTATGTCCGTAGATGATACGGAACAGAAAACGCCCGTAACTTTCGCCGAATTAATTGATTTTGTGCTTAGTGAGTAGTCCCCCTAATTATACTATTCTCAATGTAATTTAGTTATAGACAAAGTGAAGTACGTGTTCGAATAACCGTTGTTCATAAGCCCTGGCTTAGATTGGTGATTAGGTAATCGTTAGATAATGCCATGTGCCCGAGCACCAGTAGTATAATACTTGAGCTCTTCCACAATCAGGGTTCTTTATTGTGTAAGAATAGAAATGACCAAATTTAGAATTAAAATGAAGACATTCAAAGAAGACGACGTTGGTAGCTTAGCATAGTTCCAAAAATTAAGAGTGTGAGGGAGTGAATAACAAATATTATGTGATAAATATTGACAAGTAATGTAAGGCTATAATTTTAAGACTAAGTATATGTAAACTGAACGACACAGGCAAGATAGCTGCGGTTGAGCAATCAATGGTGTGTTTCATCTATGCAGGTTTTAGGTAATTTTATATGACTGTGCAACGACTGGTTGGTTCATGTTATATTTAGAATAATTGTTTGTATGTGGTTTATTAGGAATGTGAAGTTCATGACATGTTTGTGAGAAGACTTTGTATCGATGGCAGAGTTGTTATTTATTAAGATTTTGAAAGGAATATGTTCCCGTTGATTGTGCACAACTCGCAAGTCTATAAGGCTATGAAAGTGATGACGTACGGTGCCAGTCCTGACCAATCAATCACTAAATGTAGTGTAACTCAACATTTACTGTACGTTTGATAACATTGTAAGAAATTGGTTGATCGATGATATTTAAATGACAGTACACTTTCTTCAACAATGTATTTACTTTATTTCAAATTACAACTGTCAGGGATATGTAATTTTTGCAAATTAACAGAAGCTCATTAAGAACTTTGATACGCAGAATAGCATTTCGTAGCATTTAATATCCATCTTATTGCGAATGATAGTTGCCTGGAGAATGTAAATAACATTTTCAGTTCAAAAGCGAAGTGCCTATTCACGTGTGATTCAATGATTACGTATCCTTTGTGGCCTCTAAGAAGTGTTGATATCTTTAAATTATATACTTTTGAGCATTCAATGAGTTACTATAATAATTAAAGTATAAGTTTTATTGCGATATTTCGGAGTGCCTTCGAGAAAAATGTGACATTTGTGCGTATGTCTATAACATCGACATGGTTTCTCTTGTGATGCCTCATGTGCCTTTAGTAGACTCATTCCAAACATTTATTTTGTATTGTTTTTATAGGTTTGTAATACCAATGTATGTACGAAAGATGTCAATACCTGATTTGCTCAATATACATGTTTGATACGAAATGCATCCAATCCTTATGCGTTTCGTTTTAGGTATTAATGAATAAAATTGAAAAAATATTTTTTGAGTTTGCGTTTAACTTCCTTCAGTTTGCCGGATTCAGAACTTCTGAATCCGAAAAACAAAAGCACAACCGCCTGTATACTTACGTAGTAAATTGATGTAGGGTCTAGTCTACACTCACTACCTATGAAGAGATAGATATTATTATAAAGTAGAAAAAACTTCGCTGTACCTACGAAACCCACATTATTCGTAGAGTGCGTAGAGTTTTTGGCTGAATTTTACAGTCATAAAGCAAAAGTGAATCTCTGAGACACGTCTTTATACCTAATCATGCTAAACAGCCCGAGTCGCGGGCACAAAGCTAGTTATCGGCAACAATGTCATTCAAATGTCGTAACTTTGATAAGAAGATAACTGGTAATTTTCGAGTGGACGCACTGTTCGATGCAATTTTAAAAATTACATCACCGTTAGGTCCAAGAGATAAACACTACGGAAACCAGCATCCGTTGCGGTAGTCTGTGCAATACAGTAGATGATTGTTTTGGCAGTTTTTATAAGTTGTACATAGTATATTGTCAATAGCACAACCGTTTGTAAAAGAGTTGATAGTGGATTAAGGAGAATAGTGCTACAAAGTAATCACAATAGGCAGGCACTTGATTACGATACACTTGGAAATCGAAATAATTCAACTCATCAATTATTGTGTTATAGAGCTAAAAATATACGTAGACTATATTACTACTAACGCTTTATCCACTTATAGTTAGCAGTAGAATCTGTGGCGGCATCTACACCGCCACATGCGAACAAACGCATCAATCCTGCATCGCGCAAGCAGAGTTTACCGCGCAGATAGCATATATACAACTTCCCGACAACAATCATCGGGCAGTTGCCCACCAGATACGACATCCATCTGGTCGGAGGATCCTCCCTTTTCCAAGAGTATGAGTGAACTTTACACCCTGCTCCTCATATCCCTTCACTGGCGACCCCGAGTATGAACGTCAGCGCAGCCTTCGTGCAACTAATTCAGCGTGACGTCATTATCATCACTCCCGCAAGTCACACAGCCAGCCAGCAACAACGGCTTGAACGGTTGTCCTGACCATCAGCATGCACCCTGTTCATCATATCTCTTCAAATCTCTAACTAAACATCAATATGAAAATCTAAAGGTCGTGGTATAATTACACGATGATTTACCTACAATAGTTAATTGCATATGTCAGACAGTTTTCCTTAGGTCCCTAGAGGTCCTTAGGTCTGAAAATAGTACTGCTTTATTGGTTTTTAAATAAATCTTTAGATCTTAGAATAATTACGTAGGTATCATAAGAGTGCGTTTGGAAGGGATACGTCTATAGGTACACATGGGCACTGACTTTTAGAAAACATCGTGTTTGCTCATGCCCACAGGAAGGAGGTGTTCATTATTGAGAGCTGTCCAATATTTAAAGAGCTTGGTTTGCTACCGTTACCTTCATTATATGTATATGAAGCATGCTTGTTCGTTCAAAAACACAAGGAACTATTCAAAAGAGCAGAGGAAGTAAGCTCTCGAAGTCGGCGTGACCAATACAGACTTGTGCTGCCTCGATCAGCGAAATATATTAAAAACTCTCTGGCTATGTGTGTCTATAATAAATTACCAAAAATGTTTAAAACATTAAATTGTAAATTATTTAAAATCCAATTATATAAATAGCTCAATAATAACAATTTCAATTCTATGTAATATATCTCTCATAACGTATCTCTAGTAAGTAAGTTTGCATGCTTTAGTACAAAGCAAAACATGTTCGATCTAAAAAAATGTTTAACACCTTGTATACCATGTTTTAAGCAAATAAAAAATCTTATCTTATCTTATTGTATTTATGAATTGCAACTTAAACTTTTATTTGAAATTTATATTTACAGAAAAGTGTAAAGCCGTCTCTTATTTGCGAGGCGCAGCGACGAAATGGTGGGCGAGTATGAAACAAATCTTCCTTGGCTTACTTGGCCTTCTCTAAATCCGTCCAGTAGAGTTAGTTTGTGTTGGCGAATCCGAAATTTGAACTGCAAGCAAAGCGAGCTCGAAAAATTTCGAACCCCGAATAGGTTTATTTTCTTTTGACCATTGGTAACTACATAGGAGTTACTTTACTGACTTATGCAGAACAGCTTTAGAGTCTAGGAAATCCACGATGCACAAACGAGCGAAGAGGGCTCGAAAATATTAACACCCCGCTTTAAAAGCTTGTATCGCTACCAACGATAATAAAGTTTGTTTTGATGTCCTTGTACATGGGTGTTCAGCAGCCACTATTTACCTCTCGTGGGTGTTCGAGCCCCTGAGCACCCTCGGAGTCAGTGCCCCTGTAGAAATATTGTGTACGTAGGCGCACTGCGGTGCACCTGTGGCTGCGCACAGTTGTGCACTAAAATATGCCTCCTCTGTGACTGGCCGTCATGGCCGAATTTCGTTCTCGAGGACACACCAACACGTAAAATCCATTCGGCCCCGATACGTGATTTAAAGGAATTTGTTATCATTGCAAACCTAGACTGGTTACTTGGCGAAATTGTTAAAAAGATTGCCCTCCGTTTTTTGGCGAAACTATTGAGTATGGTGGACCCCAAGGGACTATTCTGAGACCTATAAAAATTCAATTTCAAGTTTGACGTGGGCTAGTAGATTAAGTTTTCTAGCTGAGGTTTTCTGAACGTTACATTGACAAAAGTTGGCATTGTGTCCAACGGAAGAGCACCTTTCTACATTGGCGCCTAAGCCAATGGCTTAGCAATGGCCTAAGCCAATGGCCTGTTACACTCACTTGTATACAAGTGAGTGTAACAGGAGGCTCAGACTTGTTGACTTTCCTACTGAGTGTATACAGTGTGCTGACGCTTACTGCCGCGACCATGGTCATGGGCGTGCCATTGACAGACTGTACTCTGATGTTGTGACTGCTCTTCGTGACGCGTCTTTGGCGGGTCGGGGTAGCGGGAGGTCGGGTGCGGATGGCTCACGTGTGGTAGGGTGGAACAAAAACGTCAGCGAGGCCCATCGGGTGGCCAGAACGAAATTTATTGAATGGGTATTATGCGGAAAACCTTGGTGCGGGGAGGTGTATCGCGAAATGTGTGAAACCAGAAGGGTGTTCAAATCTAGGCTTAAGTGGTGTCAAAATCATCAGGACCAATTAAAAATGGATACCCTTGCTGTGAAGCACTTGAACGGTGACTTTGGTGGTTTTTGGAAGAGTACCAACAAGGCAAACTTAAGACCTGGCCTACCGGTGAGCGTTGAAGGAGTTAGTGAATCGGAGGATATAGCTGGTCTGTTTAAGTCCTACTTTTCTGTAAAGCCTCAGTTGAGAAGGCAGACTGCGGAGGTCAACGCTGGGGAGCGTACGGGAGTAATGGAGACGAGGATTTTGGCCAGTGAGGTGGGTAAAATCATAAAATATATGACTAGAGGCAAATCTCCTGGCCATGATGGCCTTAGTATTGAACATCTGCAGTTTGCCGGCCCGCATGTGTCTAGGGTTTTAGCTATGTTCTACTCGCTATGTCTGAGCCATTCATACCTGCCTTACGACTTCATGAGAACGGTGGTAGTGCCTGTGGTGAAGAATAAAACTGGTGATCTAGCCGATAAAACGAACTACAGGCCTATCTCTCTTGCTACTATTATAGCAAAGGTGTTTGACGGTTTGCTTGATACACGGTTGAATAAATACGTGTCATTGCATGATAATCAGTTTGGGTTTAGACCCAAATTATCTACAGATAGTGCAATACTGTGTCTCAAGCATACCGTCAGATACTATACGGATCGTAAAACACCAGTGTACGCGTGCTTCCTCGACCTGTCCAAGGCCTTTGACTTGGTATCGTATGATGTGTTGTGGCAAAAACTTGAGGGCATAAACATGCCGCATGAACTGGTTAACATCTTCAAGTATTGGTACGAACACCAGGTTAACAATGTCAGATGGGCGGGTACATTATCGGAGCCTTACAGGCTTGAATGTGGGGTGAGACAGGGTGGGTTAACTTCACCCACTCTTTTCAATCTCTACATGAATGCACTCATCGTCGCGCTCAGTAGTCGTCATGTTGGTTGTCATGTTGATGATGTATGTCTTAACAATCTGAGTTATGCAGATGACATGGTAATTCTGAGCGCGTCGGTCTGTGGATTACGCGAGCTATTGAAGATATGTGAGGAGTATGCGGGCAACCATGGCCTCATGTATAATGTCGTGAAAAGCCAATACATGGTATTTCAGGGAGGCGGCAAATGTCCACAGCAAGTGCCCCCTGTTCGCTTGAATGGTGTACCTGTAGAACGGGTGACTCAATTTAAATACTTGGGGCACTGAGTAGCAGACGATCTGAAAGACCATGTTGACATTGAGCGGGAGCGGAGGGCACCTTCTAAGAGAGCAAACATGATAGCCCGTAGGTTTGCACGTTGTTCAAATCAGGTAAAAATCACACTGTTCAAAGCTTTCTGCACCTCACTATACACATGCAGCCTATGGGCATCTTACACACAAGCTGCTTACAGTGCCCTTCGTGTCCAATATAACAACGCGTTCAGGGCAGTGTTGGGGCTGCCCCGCTTTTGCAGCGCCTCAGGCATGTTTGCGGAAGCGCGCACCGACTGTTTCCACGCCACCATGCGCAAGCGGTGCGCGTCCTTAGTGCGCAGGGTGCGGGCTAGCTCCAATACTGTCCTGGCGATGATTGCTCAGCGACTGGATTGCCCTTACATTGGGCATTGTTGTAGCAGGCATATAAGTGGTGCTTGATTTTTCTTTTTATATAGGTGTGTTTTATGTGGTATTTTGGAAATTTTAATTTTAGTTTTGCTCATGACATAATCTCATTTTCATATTTTAATTCATTTGACTGTTTAATTATTTTGTATTTTTATTATTTTTTATTTTTGCTTTGTGAATTGGACATAAATTAATTTGATCTGACATTTATATATTGTTTATCTGTTATTTATTTACATCATTTCATTCACTTTTATCGTGTCATCTCATCAGTCACCTAATTTTAATGTTACAATATTGTCAAAATTGAATTGTGTTGTTTTTTATATCTTATATGGGTCAAGGACCTGAAATAAATGAATTTTATTTATTTATTTTATTTAGCTTCTAGCTTCCATAATTAACGCTTGTCATTTTATGGATTAAGTAGAAGCAGGTCCTTAAGTAGAGGTATCAGTTTCTGGTTATAATTTTTCTGGTTAGTTGCTAATAGGTATACACTCCTGTCGTTGTTTTTATCATGTGACTAGTATCAACAAATAAGCCAAAAGATGCTGTCTGTTTTAGTACAGGCGTTTAGTTAAATGCGGTAGAGACTTCAATTTGATACTACGTATGAACGAGGGGGAGACTATGAAGTCTCCTCCTCGGTAAGTCACAATACCTTCTTGCTTTTGACATCCAGACTATCGTAGTTCAGGCACTGAATTACTTTTGCACCAAAATATCTTATAATTTATTGATGTATTCACTATTAGGAAACACATTATTCTACTATGAAGAATTCAATAACCCTATATGTACAGAAAAGAACAGCTGATATGTGCTTGAACAGAATTTGGTTTATTTAGATCTTGAATTCTTGGAAGATCGAGGGAACCTTTGTGTTATATCGTTACCACGTTTTGTCAGCAGCGGGAAACGAGAGAAAAATCTTTAGTAAACAGGAAATATAGGAAATAATATCCTATTCCGAGTACGTATTAACATAGTAAATAAATATTTTAAATCTTAGTGTGCATTGAGAATAGTCATTTGCCTATGGCACAAGTGAACGGTGCCGCCAACATTGCGTGGTGGTGGGATACCGTTAAGATGGGCTTACAGTGGCCTCTCCAATAAGCACAATATCGCGGAAGCCGCTCCGCGGACGCTCGTGCTTACCTCTATAATATATATACAACTTTTAACCATCGCATCGGTTCAAACGATTCGGGGATTTAGACGCGGGCACGACAACCACAAAGTTTTTTTCGTTATTTACGCTCCTGTGTCATAAATGATAACTAATTATTTTAATCTCTCGCGCGTATCGTTACATTGTAAAGACTGTGTCGAGTGTCTGACGACATTCTGCTGACACGCATTATAAGTCAGTCGTGGATTATCTGCTAACACCAACCACAGTGCGAAGTCAGCGATTTTTAAGTAGATTGTTCTTTGTATATTGATAGTGAAAATAAATAAAAATAAAAATGGAGATACAGTTCGGATCTGATGGCGTACCGTTTGTGACATGGGGCGGTAATAAAATAATGTTGGAGCTTAACCCGATAGATGACGAAGTTAGTAAGGAAAAAGCCGAAAAAGAATTGAGAGAAACTCCGGAAGTGGTCGAGCAAGCTTTGATAGAGTTACGACAACTTTTAAAAAGTAAGTCAAGAGAATTATTTTATCTGTATTTATTTTAGGAAAGTCTACATAACATTGTGTCCGTAGATATGATTATCATGTTGATTACTTTTTATCAATATTTATATTAATGTATCTGTTTGTTACCTAATTAGCACATATAAAAAACAATTTATTCTGAAATGTCTTGAGGGCAATTTGGGTCTTTATATTGATTATTTGCTTGTGTACTGACGGGTTAATGCATACGTATAATATAATAATGGGTTTATGTCTGGGTCTTATAAATAACTTTCTGCAATTATTTGGAAATAAATGTACGCATACTTCTTGCATGCTTAAGCGAAGTAGGTTACAAGAACGTTAGTAAAAGTGACTATCGACAATATTTATAGTTAGGTAGATACGTGTATTTAAGGTACAAGAAGGTACCTACTGTCTAATAGACTAGCATTTCGTCTTTCTGTTCTAAGATCGTGATTGATATATAGTTAAGCTTAAAGTTATCAAATACTGCAGAAATACGAAATGTGAGTCATTGTAAGAGAAGAGAGAGTTGGCGTAATATCAAAGTGCACGCATATATAAAACGAAAGTTACTATAAAAATGAGATTTTAATGCTTTCCCTTTCACATCTCGAACAGAAATGTTATAAAATCTAAACGAGAGAACGTTCGTACGTTCTTTAAACGTTTTATGCAAAGTTGACAGAAAGTTGGAGAATTATTTCTATGGAATACATATTGCCTTATCATAAGTCAGAAGTCGTTTATTCATTTGTTTCGCAAGGGTACCTTAACAATCGTATATAAAGATAGTATAGAGTACGCTATGTTATGCCAGAGGGCGAACAAATGTTTTGTAGTGATCAATCCAGCCAAGTCCCAATGATAAAAAAAAAACAATAAGCACAACAAACAAAGACAACAACAATAAGCATAACAAAGAAACAAATTGTAAAGAAAAACATATCGTATTACAAATAAACTAATAATAAATAGCAATAGAAATCAGTGTCAATAAAATAGAAAAAAAAAATGAAATGAAAATGCTTACTTTTTCGTTGATCGTTTGTATAAACGACCAAATTATAACCGCCTTATTCATAAAAAGACAATCGGCTATAGAAACCTATTTTAGCTATCGAACTGTTTTGTCCCTTTCTGTCAAGTTAAAATGGAGTTTGACAGAATGGAACAAAACAGTTCGATTGCGGTAAGACTACGTCAGAAAACAACGAAGATTTCCACCATAGAAATGAGTTTTGTCGAAGGAAGAATAGACAAAATTACAGATGAATAAAAGAAATTTGTCATTTTATGTATTCTATCTATCATTTTCTCTATTCTACCAACGACAAAAGTGGGCCATGCTACGCGTTCTGAGCACAAACAAAAGGTTTTTTTTAAATCTGTTTATTTATTTTTTGTGACTTTTAAACAGGTGTACAGTAAGCATTAAAAAGTGGATAGGCGCGTTAAGAGTCATACGAGGGCTGCACTAAAACTATCGGGAATGGAATATTTCCACTGTTCCTGTCATATTTAAATCTTTTTAATTGAAAACTCCTTGGTTTTAAAAATCGAATATCATTTATTTATTTAAAAAGATTCTCGGTCTTGTCACAAGGTTTTGTCAAACTTGTTTAGTCATTGAGAAAATGGAATTGACTCGAGAAAATTCATGAGCGATGATTTATTATTTTTTACACGGTTTAACACAAAAGCAGTGTGTTGACCGGATGATTTCTGCATTTGGTGATGAAGCCCCATCCAAAACCACAATTTATCGCTGGTTTGCTGAATTTCAACGTGGACGTGTCAAGCTCAGTGATGATCCCCGTCAAGGTCGTCCAAAAACTGCAGTCACCCAAGAAAACCTTAATGCTGTGCGTAAGCTGATTGAGGAAGATCGACATGTGACATACCGCGAAATTCAGGCAACTTTAGACATTGGCATGAGTCAAATACAAATAATCTTGCATGAACAATTAGGTGTAAATAAGTTGTTTTCCCGATGGATACCGCATTCGCTCTGTGAAGAGCAAAAAGCGGCTCGCGTTACTTGGTGCATCAGAACTCTCGAAAGATTCCACGCAGGATCCTCAAATGCTGTATACAACATCGTATCAGGTGACGATTCCTGGATATATGCGTACGAATCCGAAACAAAAAACCAGTCACGAGTTTGGGTGTTCGAAAATGAGTTAAAGCCAACAAAAATTGTTCGTTCACGGAGTGTTGCAAAAAAAATGGTGGCCACGTTTGTCTCCAAAACCGGCCATGTTACGACTATTCCTCTTGAGGAAGAGAACTGCAACCGCCGCATCATCCTCCATCACGACAATGCGAGTTCTAACACTGCACACAGAACAAAAGAGTTTTTAGAGCAAGAAAACATAGAATTATTGCATCCGCCGTACAGCCCCGACCTAAGCCCTAATGATTTCTATACTTTCCCTAAAATAAAGAATAAATTGCGTGGACAGAGATTTTCATCACCTGAAGAAGCTGTGGACGCCTACAAAACGGCCGTTATGGAGACCCCAACTTCCGAATGGAATGGTTGCTTCAATGATTGGTTCCATCGTATGGAAAAATGTGTCAAATTTCGCGGAGAATACTTCGAAAAGCAATAAATACATTTTTAAATAGTAATGTTGTGTCACTTCCTTGATTCCCGAAATTTTCAGTGCCGCCCTCGTATTGCTGTGAACTCGCGGTACGACTGTATGTGTTTAAACGATATACACCACAAAGATCGCAGTTTTGCACGGCACACACTGACGTATCGTCGCGTACTCGCATCGCACCACACGAAACAAAAATATATTTCCGTCGCCTTTCGTTAGACATGCATCATGCGCATGACTTGGCCAGTTTGTGTCATTGCTAAAATTCGCGTAGTTCTATTAAGAGCTGGTAGCTGTTTGGGCTAATAATGAATTCACGATCAATATTGAGATCAGAGTTCGAATCACTGTGTGACTGTTTTTTGAAACCATCAATTATATTTGTATTTTATGCAAAAACTTGTTAGGTTTTTGTGTTTATTTATGCTTGTTTCATGCTTATTATTAATTTTTATAAGAATTTAAATATTTGATATTGTATTATTATTTAACTAAATGTGTGATTTTTAATTTATCTTTTCGGTGTTGGAAGGTGTAAATATAAAAGGAGAGATGTATGAGATAATAGAAATGTTCATTGTTTTTAAATAAGTAAAATTAACAAACTTTTATGAGAATTGTGACTTCACTTTCCTACCTTGTTAAGTTTTCTTGTAACCGTTCATATATTATAGGTATTCAGCAGAGTTGATTGAAAACTAATACATGATTAAGACTTTATGCTTTTTTATGTAACGTCAGAATTAATTATAGTATTGGGGTTATAGCTTAAGTGTTCATTTTCATGACGAAAAGAAGATTGAAACTAAACCTCAATTTATGACCATAAAATAATTAGGGAAATGCTAATATTACTAAATAATTAGTTACACCTTCTAATAATTAAAACAATACATCATATTTTGTATAACACCCATTATTTTCAATGCAGTCAAGTAGTCGTGAAACCAAACCACTCACGCACAGTGCTCGCACGGTGAATAGGACGATTGTCCTGGACAAATGTAAATTGTGTCAACTTGATGAGTTGAGCTGGGTAAATTTTACGCACTGTAGGTAGCATGACATCCTCAGGGTCGCGGGTAATTCGAAAGAGATAACCGCGGCCCTGGCACAGGCAAATAAAGGAACACGGTTTTAGTCAGTAAAAGTCTGACACGCCCTCCCGCTCCACCTAGAGCGGGAGAAGTCATTTGATGATTTCCCACCCAAAAAAAAAAAACGGAAGCATGACATCGTCTAATACATGTTCATAAGTAAAACTGTTGGCGCGTGGAGGAATAAAAGCAAGTTCTCACGGCCCTGCTGCACTCATCCATCCCCACATATTATTAATCGTAATGCGACCTGAGTCTGTATTAGGGATTACGTTTTTATCACACCAGCGAGTGTTGTCCTTGCGCAATAAATGAAGCCTACCCTTTTGACTAGATTTAAATGTTTTTTCCTCTGAAAATATGGTAGTATTCCAGTAAAAATCTAAATAATCCCGTGCGAAACGTATCGTTCATGTTTATGTCTTTCTGTCAACAAGGGCTATTTAGCTGGTTTTCTGTTCAGCAAGCTGAAGGGCACGGCGAACAGTTTGCAATGATATGTCGAATAATTCCGCAAAGTGTCCAGTTGGTGTGAAACCATTTGTTTCATACTCGCCCACCATTTCGTAGCTGCGCCTCGCAAATAAGAGACGGCTTTACACCTTGCTGTAAATATAAATTTCAAATAAAAGTTTAAGTTGCAATTCATAAATACAATAAGATAAGATAAGATAAGATAAGATAAGATAAGATAAGATAAGATTTGTAATTTGCTTAAAACATGGTATATACAAGGTGTTAAATTTTAACTATTCTTTGAAACATGCATTTCTCATAGATTTTTGACATGATGGGTATCAGGGTTATGGGGCGATAATTATTCATGTCGCATTTTTCAACCTTTTTGAATATCGGTTTGACAAGAGATATTTTTAAAGCGAAAGGGAAAACTCCTTGTGAGAATGACAGGTTAATGAGATAAGTCATCTCACCACTTATTTCACCAACACATGTCTTAACAATTCTGGTGTTAAGTTCATCATAGCCTACAGAGTTGGTATTTTTTAACGATAATATGTGTTTCGTCACCTCATTTTCGAATACTTACTCACATTCACTCCGGCTTCATCAGATATTTGTGTTGTATTAAGACCACTTTTATGCAGCGTAATATTACACCCTACCCTTAACATTAATTTTTGCCTGCATTTTGAAAATAAATACAATACATAACGCCATCTATTAAACCACACGTCACTAACCAACAAAATCAATGGACAACGTTCATTCCGATCAAGTCTAAATTAATTCGTAAAACTCATAACTACCTCACACAAATTCTTTACTTAGTTTTCTATTATCTACCTTTTTTACTTTACGAAATGTGTGAACAAAGCGAACAAGATAAATATTAGTAATAGGGGGCGAGCCTATTGCCATCAACCGGGCACAAATCCAGACTCCGGGCTGCTACTGAGAAATTCTAGACTGAAAAACCCAACAACGTTGTTTTGTAAAAATTTGTTTGCATCAGATAAAACGTTGTCTGATCTCGTTTTTTTTTCCAAAAACAAATAATGTCATCATTGTCCGATGCATTTATTAATGATTTTTGTTAACTACCAATGACAATAACAAGGAGCCTGCATAAACTGTAAATTAACTAATTGTTTATCCTCATGATAGCTTTGGCTGTAAGTACCTACTTACTACAACAAAACAATAGTCATACTTATTTCAAGATAATGTTATGAAACGGTAGTTAGAAGTTAGAAAGATTTTTAAGTACTTCTCCTGTGATGGTGATGCACGTGTGTGGCTGTAGACAATAAATGTGTGGAAGAAATTGTATCCACCATATTGATCAAGTGGAAAATTAAAATAACTAAATTCTAGGTAACTGCCCACCGCACAGGTACACATAAAACCGACGTTTTCAAGAACTCAACGCTAGTTTACAAAACTTGAAAATACTTCGAACATTATTTTAGGAACACTGTTTTAAAATGAACACTGAAATACGGTGCTCTTGTAGTGAAACTGGAGAATCGTTTGGGTTGAGCAAGATTTCTCTTTGTTGTTAATGGTCTCTCATATTTCACAATTGATATGATAGCCGCACATCATTTTAGAAAATTCTACCTACTTGTTGTTAGTTCGCAATTTGTAAACGTTGCGCAAAACAGAGAAGATAGGTTTCAGTATGTCATGTCGTGTCAAGTGTAAGGCAGCGTTTACACCAAAGCGTATCGCGCCGCCGACTGTGAGTGTTCGGAACAAATTGTATGGAAAAACTATTTTAGCCGACTGACTGTCCTTTGTCTTGGTGTGAACGCAGCTTAAGCTTTAACACAGCGTAGACGCCGCCGTAGCACTGTCGTAGATGTTGCGTAGTACAGCCGTAGACGCCCCCGTGTCACCGCCGCAGACGTCCTCGTTACGGCGGCCGGCGGCGTGGCGAAAAGGCTGCTTAGAGGCCGCGTGGGCTCCGCGAAAATTTTAAGACTTAAGGTTTCTCTACATTAGGTAGTGGAGCCATTTACGGACAAGTATCTACTCGTAAATCATTGCTCAATTTATCCGATACATTCCGACATTTGATAACCGGTTCGTGCTTGTGTTCAATCATAGGCGGTAGATATTTAATTTCATGATTTTTGTTTAAATTCTAACTACACTTGGGAGCAAATAAATCGAGCCACTTCCTTTTTCACGCATTATGGTTATTATTTTTGGTATTATGGAACGCATCGATTCGAAACATATATCGCCTAAAAGGGTATTTAATAACCTTTACAATGAGGGTAGTTAGGTGTCAAAATTTCATTTTAATTAAAGTTTAAAGGGTAGAATAAAATTATCGCATTTAATTTGCTTATGACATTTTTATTGTGCTCTGTTAAGAAAAGATTAAATTTGAGGTTTTTGTTAATCATACCCATATTACTTGTTATTGTTGTCTTTATCTGTGTCTGTGTAATCAAAATAACCTGATAAAATGGATACTACACCGACGGAAGCTGCCCAAGTTGTAGCTTTACTTGAGGTTGGACACGGACAACGTGAAGTGGCACGCAGACTTCATTTGAGTCGTTCAAAGGTACAACGGGTATACCGCAGGTATCTGGAGACTGGTGCTTTTGTTCGGCGACCTGGAACTGGCCGACCACGGGCAACAACAGAACGTGACGACCGCTTTATTGCAACCAATTCGTTGCGCGACCGTGGACTTAATGCTGTTCAGCTACAGCAAGCGTTACGTGACGTTGGAGGTGTCGCAATCAGTAGGTGGACAGTGAGACGAAGACTAAAGGAACGAAATTTAACATCACACAAACCAGCAACTGGCCCAAAATTGACTGTAGCTCATCGCCGATCTCGCTTGGAGTTTGCTCGAGAACACATTAATTGGACGTTAGAAGACTGGAGGTCAGTTTTGTTTTCTGACGAGTCAAGAATCTGTCTTTTTAGCAATGACGGGAGAAACCGAGTGTATAGACGTCCTGGTGAAAGATTTGTCCAATGTTGCATTCGAGAAACTGTGAGTTTTGGTGGTGGTTCTTGTATGGTGTGGGGAGGAATTTCTCTAGACGGAAAAACGGAACTTGTCTTCGTCGACCCCGCCAACGATGGCAGTGGTAGACGTGGATTAACAGCTGACCGATACATAACTGACATTCTTGAAGACCACGTAATGCCGTATGCTGGTTTTGTCGGAGAAAATTTCTTGTTTATGCATGACAATGCGAGACCTCATACCGCGCAGATCGTTACGGAATACTTGTCTGCGATCGGGATTCAGCAAATGGTATGGCCAGCACGAAGTCCCGATTTGAACCCGATCGAACACCTATGGGACGAGCTAAAACGGAGAGTCCGAGCCAGGGTTCCCGCTGTTTCATCCATTCCCGAGCTTAAAGTCGCTGTGCTTATATGTCATCGTAACTCTGATCAGATCGATGACTAATAGGCTACAAGAATGCATCAGGGCACGTGGGGGTAATACCAGTTATTAAGAATATTTTTTTTGCAATAATTTTGTTTTTTATTGTTTTTATGGACTGTTTTAGCCCTACTAAATTTTCTATCAAAATTACCATTTTTCTTGCAGAGCCAATAATTTATCATTCAATAAGGTTATTATTCAATAATTTACCCTCATTGTTAAGGTTATTAACTTAACTTTTAGGCGATATTTAGTTCGAATTGATACGTTCCATATTCCCAAAAATATTTACCATTTTACGTGAAAAAAGGTAGTGGCTCGATTTATTTGCTCCCAAGTGTATTTCATCAGTCTTTCCCCTCCTTTTTATATACTTGTACATATTATTAGTACATATTATAATAAAATGTAAAACCAAATATATGTACATAATGTATTAAAATAAAATGTATTTAAATTATATTTTACTGACAGCATTTTAATTCTGTTTGATGAAGCTTTGTCAAAGTGAATTTTGATGCGATCTTGTGTTTTCATCCTATTGTCGAACTAACTGATTGTCGTATTTAGTCGCTATTTACATATCCTAATATTTATTTGAGTTACCAAGCTTGCTTTACATAGTAGGTAGGACCCGTTTCTAAAAAATTTGCAAACTCATTCAGAGGCATCACTGGCATTGGTGGCCTTGTACTTATGTGCTTTTGTCCGAATTGAACAGGTTATTTTGTAAAGTTCCGACCAAATATTTACTAAGATTTTATCATCTATTGAGATTTAAAGCCATTTAATAAATCCTATTTTCCAGTTGTTTAAAAAATTGTGCGTGATGCCCTCATAAATAAAAACATGTCGAGTTACTCTTTCAGACTTGTCAAATATATAATTGCCTTCATGTAGATACTGCAATATATTCTAATGGTAATTGATATGTATGCAGTTAAAGGCTCCAGCCGTTTCCTGCGGCCTTGGTCGTCAATTATTTTTATTGTTTCAGCTTCATAAAAAAAGAACAAGCTTAATTAATCTAAATTGGAATCTGCACAAAATTCATGTTTTAGATTTGAGAACAATAAGGATTGTTTATAGTCTCGTTTTACACGTAAAACCGTATCAATTAAAAAAATAAACTTGGGGGCAAGTAGTTGAATTCGATGCAAAGCAATCGAACCGCAATATTGATTGCTTTGCTGTTCACACCGACCTATTTATCTTGTATGTATTTTGTTAGGCATTCAACTCTGTCATGTTACTTTTATTCTTATCGCATTGACTTACATTATTCATTTAGTTTGAACACCGATAAAAAGTCAAAAATAACGATCTGGACTAATTAGCCCTATTGAGGCAGTTGTCATGATTTACTAGAAGCCAATACTCGGATAAACACTCAAAAACTGGAAATTCATTTCTGACATGGTCTGTTGTCGGTCCGACAGACAGGACTCGACTGCTTGGGGCCCGTAGGGCATAGCCATTACTGGAAGTTTGTGTGTTTTTGCTGAGATGATTAGGATTTAGCAAGAGCAATTTCAAACCATAGAATGATGATCAGTAGCGCTATTCTGTAACCATCTCACGGTGAAAACTTAGGTGAAGTGAGCGTGGAGTGAGCTGTCAGTGCCATCACTGATGCTAGGGATTGACAAGCCGGCGTGACACTGACAGCTAACTCCACGCAAGTCTTCACGGTGAGATTTTTCCAGAATCGACATAGGTTTCTAAATAAACCTGTGGGCAATTTGCGTAACACAAATAAAATGACAATTGATCGCAATAGGTTTCATTTTGACTGTTCACTCATGTTCATTGCGTTATTAACGGTGATGAGCAGACGAATTTTTCAAACCTATGAAGTAATGGATTAGCAATATCCTTCAAACCTCTCGGATTGTGTTTGAAAGTGTGTTACGCTGGTGTCGGTGTGAAATAGCTTGTCTCTACTGGATGAACAACTGCGATTCAAGTCAACACGCAACATATAACTCGAAACGCCATATCATTGAAAAGGACTGGTTACACGATTTCTAATTATCGCACGTTACTTCATAGTAGCGTAGGAAAGTTACTTGCATTGATCAGACATGCTTCGGTAAAAAGAAATAAAATAACGTTCAGTAATAGAAAGCACTGTATGTAATCATTAAAGCAACTCTTGATAACTCTTAATTAGTATGATACGATTAATGTTTAATGTATATGGGCCTTATCTTGTTGTTGGATGCTTTCCTATAAATAGTATTTCTACCATATATTTAGTGCCAGTTATATCTAGTTCCATGCCTTCGTTGGAAACAAAGACAACAGCTATGAATTTTATTTGGGTTTGTTAAATCTTCTGCTAACCTGTGTTATTTTATGACTTTTTGTCTAACTACTGCGTAAAATAACCAGTACTACACATATGTGTATTTCTTAACATTGTTTTGTCCCTGAACACACGTTATTCGTAAACATTCAAAAGATAATAAACCGTTCGTTGTACCCGCAAAAGAAACACTTCTCGTAACAATAATGTTAGCTGCATTTCCACAACGAGTAATAAGCGATTCAAGGCAGTTCTTTTTGCTCTAATGTGCTGAGATTACTCTACAAACTTGCGGTGTGGAACACCAGCAGCAAGTCAACTTGCTGTTGCACTTACAAACTCGCTGTTGCACTTACAAACTCGCTGTTGCACTTACAAACTCGCTGTTGCACTTAAAAACTGTTGCACTTACAAACTCGCTGTTGCACTTACAAACTGTTGCACTTACAAACTCGCACTTGCCCTCGACCTCGTCATACAATTCGCTATATCAAACTGGACATTCCAACAGTCCAACTCTTCCCGAAGTCGGTAACTGTCGGTGATTTTAGGTTATTTTTCAGGAGTTTAAGCAGAATTCTGGCGAGAATTATAATAGTGAAACGATTGTCTCTCTTTACAGAGGAGCCATCCCTTTACGTTCCTATCGAGAAAGACGACTATCTTCTGAAGTTCCTCAGGCCATGCAAGTTCTACCCGGAAAGTGCTTTTAAAAAGGTTTGTATTTACTACATAACATGCATTTTATGAATAATACTAAGTTTATGCTAATAATACCTTAATAAAACACTTATCACGTTGATGGACAGACTTGTGATGACTGCTGTTTGAATAACATTTTAATGTACTGTTGCTATATGATGTACATTTGTTATAAATGATTTTATTTCTTCAAGTAGGTTTGTACAAACACTTAACACGTCAATCATATTTTAAAAACTAGATGAGATCGGCGTTTCCTATCTGACTACTCTGAGAAGAAAGGCCGAAACAAACTCAGAGATCACGGTCTCTTTTTATGTCCAGACATAATCTTGGTCAGGTCATGCGAAGACCATGTAGATTGGTGTCTGAAATGGTCTTTTGAGTGAAGAAACACACAGAATGAGTGGACCTATCCAGTGAGTGCACGCATTTCAGTAGTCATGCAGCTCAACACAGAACTTAAGGAGCTCAACGATTCGACGAACATTACCAAAGAAAGTACATTTGGGTAGGCCGCATAAATTACTCAAACTGCCACACCATGATTACAACTAACAAAAAAAAAAAAAAACAGATCCACGTTGTCTTCACATTCACAATAATTTAAATATTATAATACTTTACAAAGTAAATTTACATGTCATTGTATATAAAGGTCATGGTAATATGCCCAATTACCTACTCAATACCTGTTTATTGTGAACTTTAGTTATTACATAGTTGTTTGTGATAAACATAGCACTCAAGGTACTTAGCAACGAACTTAAAACTGTTAGGTATTGCCGACGAAAAAGGGAGTGTTGCAGCTAAATGGGGGTAAGTGGCCCAAGATGTAGGTGGGGGACAGTTCATGAAAACGTCAAACAAACGGGGTCCAGCATTAATTAATGTAAATTATTGTATTTTCAATTAGCCGTCCCCCGACGCGACGATGCTTAGATCAAAATATTAGCTTTAACTTATATTAAGCTTAAAGGCCCATTTTTTTTAAAGAGGTTTTTGTTTGTAACATACATAACATAACATCAAGCCTGTAATCCCAGAAGGGTTAGTCAGGAGGCAGTCAGTTTTGGTTTGTCGAGAGTTTAAAAACAATATTAACCAATGCTCAAATGCACACCACAGGTCGACCACACCGCGCTTTTTTGTATTGTTAAGCGATGCGCTGCGGCCCGCTGTTGCTGAAAGGTGCGCGTACATACCTTCAAACGTCAATTTGTGTTGCTTTTGAAAATAATGTATTTTTTGTTCTCTTAATAGATACAAGCATACTACAAGTTCAGGCTAGCACACGCGGACTACTGTCGCGACCTGCTGCCCTCAGCCATTCAGGCGCCATTCGAACATTCAATCGTTTCCATCTTGGCCCCACGGGATCAGCATGGACGTCGCATTATTTTAGTTGAATCTGGAGGTTTGTATGTATTAATTTGGTAATGCCCGTAGTATGCATATGTATGTATTGTATACGTTTAGACCCTACATTACGCCACTATAATACTAATCACGCATATTTAATAGCCGAGGAACCTTCTGAGGGGAACGTGATACACATTTTCGGCTCGATGGCATGGATTCTCAAATGGCACGAAATCGTTACGTTAACGACTCTAACAGTCGGATGGCAAATAAAAAGATATAAGAATATTCTTCGTAATTAGTTTTTGTATGCACACTCAGAACCTAAATGTAGAGTTTAAGCTCGGCTCCAGTTTGCGGTGAACCACTCGTCATTGCGTCGCTTTTGCAATTTTCATACTTGAGTGATGTAATCATTACGATTTATGATTACATCACTCAAGTATGGAAATTACCCTAATGTTCAGGTAAAGAGCCAACATGGCATAGTATAAGTAAGATATTTTGATAAATCGGTACCGACAGATACACATCAAATAGTAGAAATCAAAACAATTCAAATTAAATTGAGCAAGTTTGCAAAAATAAAAAGTTTTTTTTTAAATTATCGCCTAGTTATTTTTACTATATACTTGTTTAATTATTATTGCTTGTCATACAAAACTGCAACAAGACTTCGTTGAATGTTAATTAGTGTCAATTACTATGATAGGTTCGATGCGTTCGCGCATCTTTATTAGGGCATTGACCACTAGACATACCTAAGTATTTTAAAAACGCCCTGAGAATTCTTAATTGATGTTTTGTTCCCTTCACTTTAATCATAAGTTATTTTCTATTATTGTTAATATAGTTATTATCTATTACTGTGTAACGCAGTAACGCTGTTATTTTGTATCGAAGTATTATTCACTTGCAAGGTCAGTTATCTTTAAAACTACTATTTCTGGGGCGAGAATGGCCTGTGCGAATGTAATCGATATCCACTAAGTATTGATGAATTAGTGCGTGAAGTAAGGCTAAAACTATTCATTTAGTACATGTTGACACTGTTAAGTGCAATATCGCCCTGTTTGTCGAAGCTAGCTTAGAGGATGGTGATAGGTATAGGTAAACAGTGAGCCAATATTTTACGTAAACAGAATTCGTCGTCATGCATGTTATTGTACGAATTTGACGATTTTGCAATTAATTATTACCTTTGTGATGTTAGTAATAACGCAAAACCTACTGATAATTCATAATTTCATGCATTCGAGCCGTATTACAACAATTTTTATCCATATTTCGAGAAATATTTGACATAGAAATACTTGAGATCTGACGTTTTTTCAATGAATTAGTGTCTTTGTAAGGCAAACCTACTGATAATTCATCATTTACTTTGTTCTTGTTCACTTACTGGAAAAATCAATTAATTTGCCAGTATAGATGTGCAATATTATTTACAATCTGTAATTTCATACAAACTATAAGTCGCGAATTTCACTATTATTCAGTTGATTGCGCAGGCGACGCCGGTTCCTTCTACGCTATAAACGTTCTTCACGTAGAGCAGCCTCGATTAAGAGCATTCTTGTAGCCATTTCAAGCAATTAAATAACAAAATCCGCAATTCAAAATGACTAACGAAAATCAAAAGGTAACCACTTTTGGTTTCGTCAATTTGAGGTTAAAATTAGGAAAAAAATATCTGTCAAATTCAAATGTAACGCAACATTTAGGAATTAGAGTAGGTATAAGGTTTAGAGAATCCAAATGTCCAACAATGATCGTTCGAATGAAACTTCGGTGAAACTTCGGAACGAATAGAACCGTGGTAGGAAACACCCAAAATTTCGATCGAACTTCAGTTTTCGTTGATAGTAAACCTGCAGGCTCCTACCCTACATAGTCGTTTGAATTTAAATTATATTTATTTATTAGAAACCAAAATAACGAGTTTTTAAAAGACGTTCCACGTAGCACAGTGCGTTTCAAAAATGTATTAAACCCCATGAAAAACTTGCAACTATTATTCAAATTAGTATTATTGTTTAATTAATTTATTATTATTATTGTGGTTGATAAACAAACGGTGAAGAAAAACATCGTGAGGAAACCGACATGTCTTAGAACCAATAATTCGAAGACATGTGATGTGACGTTTACCAACCCACTTACTCTCACAGAGCGAAGGCCTGTGTCCCAGCAGTGAAAACATAATATGCTGATTATGTAGCTGAAAAACATTTTCTCCCATATATTGCAACTGCAAATGTAAGTTGGTCGACTACGCGTTAATTTGTAAAGATGTGATAGTTTTCCTTTTATGTTTGATATAATAACGTATAATTAATTGTTTACAAAAGTGCACATTACTAATTTCTAAGTTACTATCATAACATCGATATTGGACGGATTGATGACCCCTGTAACAGTTTTTCCCTATCATGGGGGGACATTGATCATTTATTTTGTATCAATCTATTTGTTTCACACTGTATCTGTGTACTTTTTATGTGAAATAAATATATAATATACTTACAAAAAATTAAAAAAAAATCACAAGTATAATAGAACATCTTGAATGCCTAAATATTTTAACTAGACCAGAAACAATCATCTAATTTTCCTATTGACTAGGTATAGGTAGGTTTTGTGACGATCTAACCTGCCTAAAACTTGACGAAACCTCTTTTATTTCGGGAAATACCTAAAGCCTACGAATCCGGTTAAATGGTATTTTTTTATTTCTCTTTGTCTACGAAAAATATTTTTCTTATAATAGTTACGTGTACCTACAGCGCATAAAGTTCAATATAGTAATGACGCAAATTGAGAAAAAAGTACTAATTCATTTGGTTTAATTTGGGGTTATTGCTTTTTATATTACATCTCATCTTGATCAAAACAAGTTTACGTGATAAAACGAATGTTGTAATGCAAACGTGACTGCATACCTAATGCATATGATATCTTGGTTGTTTTCCAGAGAGATGGAACCCACAAGAGGTGTCCCTCAAAGAGGTGTTCCGAGGTATCCAAGTGGGGCTGGAGGGGGCGATGGCGGAGCCCAGGACACAGATCTGCGGCGTCATCAGTGTGTTCGACATGAAGGGACTGTCCTTCAAACACATTATGCAGTTCACGCCGTCTTACGCGAAGATGGTGCTTGATTGGATACAGGTAAAAACAAATTCTGCCCAGCAAAGTTTGTAAATTTGAACTAAACATGGATGGTTACCATAATCATTTCTGGCGCAGCAGACGAGTTGGTAATCTAATCGCAATTCGATCTTGACATGTAGCAGCGGTAACCCCCAGCAAGAAAAATCTTAAAACTGCTTTTTATGTCACTTTTACGAAGACCAAGAAAACATCTCATCTCTCGTGGGTCATTGCTCTTGCTTTGAAACCGGTCGAAATGAATAGTTTAATCATGGACACCTGCATGTGTATATAATCTTTCTTAAGTAGCTCCATTGTTGGCTATCTACTTTTAATATAATCACGTTCAAGGATAGTGAAAGGATAAAATAGGTCATCAAGGGGAAATAGTGCACGTTTGGAGAGTTTTATAAAATCATCAAACATATAGAGATGGCTTATGGCATTTGTGCATACTTTGATGGGTACTATGATATACCTTAGAACGCTAGAGATTGTTGTTCAATATCAAAGTATGCATTTTATTGAGAGTGTATTTTAAAATCTCTTCCACAAAAGCAACTGATAAAAAGTTGAATTGTTGAACTTACGTGCAGAATCAATGTTAATTCGAAGCCACACAATGATTGTTCTTCAGACTCGCCAAACGGATATCCTTCGTAGCGTTTCACAATTACTTAAGTATTAATTATATCTAACTCACCAGACATTCAGACAGAAACGCAATATGTTCAATTATTTCTCTTTATCTAGGTATATTGCTGGTCGAACGGAGGCCGATGACCCGTAGTGCGATACATTACGCAATGAAGGCAACGCGTGAAGTGGGCTAGCAGAACACTACCTGTTTGACCAGCAAACTGCATTTCTGGGTCATGTATCTATAGATTTTATTCGAGAATTTGGAAAGTAGTTTTGTAGTTCAATTAAGAACAAGTTAGCTTTTATCTTACTGGTATTGTTTTAGTAAGTCTGCTGTAAGTGGGCAAACAAACGTATAGATTACTCTGATTATTTCAGAATTAAGTCGGGTCTATTGACATTCTAGAGTTAGGTAAGTTTGTGGTAGCATTCCAATGCAGTGGTTTGACTGGAATTTTTGTGATGGAAAGAGAGAGAGTAGGTAGTACTCAATGCAGAGTTTTGTGATGGAGAGAGATTAGGTAGTACTCAATGCAGAGTTTGGACTTGACTGTCAATGGAAATCGAGTAATTTTAAGGGGAAACGATGTGTAAAATGACACTGCAGGGCAGAATCCTCTCTCACACCATGAATGTTTGAAAATTCTGTCACAGAGTCAATAACTGTAATTTGTATTCATTTCCAGGAATCCGTGCCAATTCGCGTTAAGGCGGTCCACATAATAAACCAGCCGTACATCTTCAACATGCTGTTCGCCATCTTCAAGCCGTTCATGCGAGAGAAGCTTCGCTCCCGCATCCACTTCCACGGCTCCAACATGAGCTCGCTGATGGAACACGTAGACCCTAAGGCGCTGAGGAAGCGGCATGGAGGTCTGCTGCCTGAGCCGGAGATCACTGGGGATGTGCTGTGGAAGATGTTGCGGCATTACGAGGAAGAATATAAATGTGAGTATTTTGAATAGTGTGAGTAAGTTTGACTGCTGATTGGAAGGGGGGAGGGAAGGGGAAACTCCTTGACACGGGCAAATAGTATAAAAGTAGCTAGTAGTAGTAGTTAGGCGTCTTCTACCAATCGAGCTTTAGGAGACGCAGAGACAAACAGTGGTAGGTGTAATTTCGAAAATAAGGGGATATATTCTCAGTAAAGCCTCATTCAGCCTCTACCTACCTCTCCAGTGAATATAGGCATGATGATATGTTTGTTTGTATGTATGTAATTTATAACTGCGAGTACCGCAGTAATGTGTGAATGCTTGGGTTTTCCCAAGTGAAAGTGTGATGCGCTTTTACTGGTATAGTATGTAGAGTTTTGTGACTGCCTACTTTACGTCTTTGTTTTGACTTGTATTTTATTATTGTTTTATATCGGCGATGTCTATGTCTATTATCAATTCGTCATATTAATTATAGCATCTGCGTCAATTTGCGAGCCAAGACGTGTTCGTCTATGAATTGGATGAGCGAAAGGCGAAGACACTTAGGTCGATAAGTGTCCTTTGTATTTGATACAAATGATGACAATGAAGATATATACATGTTTGTGCGCTATCCTAGTTTCCCATAAGCGTGTTGAGCAAAGGCCTCCCCAAATATTTCCAAGTACTTTTTTTTTTGCGCCACCTTGAACAAGCCTCACCTTGAACAAGCCTTTGAAAATCTTAAACTTTATTTTTCAGTGGCGAACTCCTACGGCTACGTCCAGAATGTGAACAATAATAAGGCGTAGAACACAATTTGTCGCTGCAGTACAAAATGGAACTCAAACGCTCAAGTACTTGAGGGCTCGCGAAATTTTAATTAGGAATGTAATCTTTGCATTTTTAATAATAAGGCAGCCTAAGATATTTTGGTAAGAAAGTATTTTAGTATTTTACATGGATCTTAAATAATTGTATAGACTAAATAAGAACTAATAAATTAATTTTTTACGATTATTTTTGCAATGAAAGTACAACGTGGTTGGTGTTATTAAGTAAGAAACCAGTAAAAAAAAAAAAGTAAAATTGTTTTATTACTTACTCCATTTATTTGTACCTTTTATACTAACTTAATGAATAAAGGGATATTTTAAGTGGTACATATTACTAATAAATTTTATAGAATAAGATTTATAAAAATACATACCTTACTTAATCTAACTTTTTTTGTTACTTTCAACATTACATAGGTATAAAGGCTTTTAAAGGTAGGTACATCTCTTGAGTGGTGATGTTACAAGCTAACATGTCTTTTAAGAATACTCATATACATTAGAAATTACCCTTGACGTTAAAATTATATACTGTATATAAACATTCATTTAAAATTATCTACTTACTGATATAATATAATTTATTTTTGTCATGGACTATTATTTTGCAAGCTTTGTTAATAATACAGCAATGTGGTTATGGCAATACCAATTGTAAATTTTATTTTTTGATAAAGTTATTGTCCTTTTTGATTTAGTTTTTGGCTAGTTTAGACTACATAATTATGTAGTAATATTTTTGAATTTTTTATAAGCTCTGAATCATTTTGTTTTGGACTTGTAAGTCCTATCAACAATAACGTATAAAGTTTAGGAAATCACAGCCTGCTTTTTACGAAATGTTTTTTTGCAAAAAGCCCTTAATAACCACTTATTATGACACTTTTCTATGAAATCAATTTATAATTGCTATTAGAATCATGGTTCATATGTCTTCACAGATTCAAAAAAATATGCGTTAGGTAGATAATATTTAGCTCAAACGAGTTTTCCATTTTGAAAAAGCAACTACTATTGGTCCAACGTGCTACGAAATGCATAGGCATATGAAACAGCAATCTATAATTTAAAGTTTAATAATAACAATAATCAAATAGAAATTCTCGACTATAAATTACTCCAAACCACGCCTACATACACTAAAATGCCAATGGCCCAGGCCTTAAAACTATGGTATGTACGTATTATAATAATCATAGTATAAGTATCAATATCACGATATGCATATTCAATATCACATTGCATAAAACCGTCCACGTCACTCTGTCTTCCAGTATTCACTTCTTCTTGTATCCGTATGAGTTGATCGCTGAAACAAAATTCTTGACATTAAAAATAATAACGGTAAGGCTGATTTTTCAATAGTCAGTTATCTAGTTTCTGAGGAATGAAATATTGTGGTTTGACAGCTTTAGTTTAGAAAATATGTCAAACAGTCAGATTTATTATTTAGATAAAAGTTATCTGATTAATGAAAAATCAGCCTTGTGTAAAGTATATTTATATCATTGTCACGGAAGTTTTCATGTATGGCATATTGAAACGTCAATACATCCATCTTCGGGCCACAGTTTCAGCCTACAAATGACATTACGAAGCTGCTCAGATCATTAACAATACAAATATTATTGTATTTTATATCGTTTGTTTTTACTTGATGATGATGATGATGTCTATTTCTGTACATAAGTAAGATCTTATATTACTTTTTTGGTCAATATTTTTCAACGGATGGCGCCGGAATGTCTTAGCTGACTGTTCCCTGAGAAGAAATGCCGAAAACCCAACTCAGTTCCAAAAAAAAACAGCTCTGCTTCCCGCGACTTTGACGATGTCATCAACCCAACGCGCTTTTGGACCGCCCTGGTTTCTTTCAGCCTATAATGTTCCCACTGCTGAGACACAGGCCTCCTCTCTATGAGAGGGAGTGAGCCGTAATCCACCACGCGGGCTCAGTGCGGATTGGTAGATGTTACATATCATCGAATTTTTGGTTCTAGGACATGCCGGTTTCCTCACGATGTTTTCCTTCACTGTTTTGAGAACAGTGGTGATGAAAGTAAAGCGCCTGCCTGGGTTCGAACTCACGACCTACAACTCGTAAGTCAGGGCCGTTACCACTGGGCCACCACTGCTCCCTGGTTTCTTTGGCCAACATTATAGAATAACAACAACAACAACAACCACCACCACCACCACCAATGCAGGGCCATTGTGTATTTTGTAGTGTTTGTTTTTTTTAGTTATGTATTTTTGTGGTGTACAATAAAGTATATATATATAAATAAATATGTCCGGAAAGGCTTTTTGAAGCTGCAATTGCACTTATTGCAGCTTTGAGTTGACCTATCTGGGCAGACGGCATGCACCACTTACCACTGAATTCCTTATCGCACATGAGGAGGAGTTCGAGCCACTGCCCTCCCGTCACACTTGGAATGCTCAGGGTGCCGCCATACTTGTCGGGCAGGCACTTAGGACTGATGTACTCGTGCAGCGTCTTCTTGTCGCTACCCATGAACACGATGCGGTTACGGAGCTTCTCCTTCAGGAAAGGTTTGAAGAGTTTGAACACCATCTCGAAGATGAATGGCTGGTTGATGATGTACAGTCCTTTGATGCGGAGAGGGA
This sequence comes from Dasypolia templi, assembly GCA_963555695.1. NCBI lineage: Eukaryota > Metazoa > Arthropoda > Insecta > Lepidoptera > Noctuidae > Dasypolia > Dasypolia templi. Next base: position 7,484,814 of record OY743152.1, read on the forward strand.
TGGCTTCCTGAAACATGTAAATGAAGCATAAGATGTCTGCCAATCTTTTTTGGTAAGACTCAGTGTGGAAATTAATCGTTTGATAGCCTTTATTACTATGGATGAAGGATTACGAGTATGTAAGGTTCACCGGATCCATTCAACTCCATTGTCCTCAACACGTATTTTTTAAGTTTCAATACAGTTAGCACATGCAAACTTCGTATCATTTGAAGAGAGTATTTAGGACAATTGCGTTTTAGTTTCAGTATACCTAACCACACTGGGCCCTTCCTCAGACGCCCGATACCCAGAAATCGGACGATTACAGGCTGAGTATGCATACTAACCTGTAGCCACTCAACAATTCTGTTGGCGAAGCTAGGAGTGAACTGCAACACGTGCTGCATGGAGAGGCCGTCCATGTCGAAGATGACCACAGCTCCACAGATCTGTGTCTCCGGCTCCAACATGGCCGCCTCCAGAAACAGCACGCAGCCCTTGAAGACCTCGTCCAGGGTACACTGGCTTGGCTTCCATTTCTCTGTAAGAATTAATGGACAAAATACTAAGCAAACTTCGCAACTTACTAGTTTACATATGTCATCCTATCATAGGAGACATATGGCATCCATATGTCTCCTATGTAACAGGGGGCGAGTTTATTGCTATGAACCGGGTACAAAACCAGGCTTCGTGCTGCTACTGAGAACTTCCAGATGAAAAAACCCGTGGTAACACTGTTCTCGACCTGGGAATCGAACCCGTGGACAGGACCTCATGTAGCAGAAGTAGAGCTTTCGGCTTCTGGACCAACGTGGCAGTCTTAGACTAGCTTACGACGAAAATAAAAACGATTCATGTTAAAATAAAGGTTTCGGCTTACATCACCCTCGGGAAAAGCCAACAGATTTAACAAAATACCAACAAAGTGCACGGTTTGGAATATGTACTCGTACCTACTTGGTCAATATTTTATTATAATAAACCAACAAACTCAAACGTCATGCAAATAATGTACATATTCCTAGCCGAAGTGTCAATAGTGGAAAATTTTGGCAACCAAGTAATTCAAATCTTAACATAGCAATACCTTAATATCTTAGAATCAGTGAGCCAAGATAATTTTTCGTGGGGTTTATGGGGGTAAATAGGATAAAAAGACGGATTTTTTTAAATTAGTTTTTATATAAATTTTTAATGTTCTGTTCTGTAAATGATGATTATAGTAAACATTTGTGACGTAGGCACGATGATGAGTTAGCTGGGTATACACGAGTGTAGGTATTGTATACAACGTATTATTTGTTCATCATTATCTCGGGCACGATTGCGTGACCATTTGAGTACCCAGAAATTCTAATGCGATTTATCTTACTTATTAATCTACACGTATAAAAATTAGGCAGATTTTGCATTAATGATTATGTTAATTAAATCTGGTAATCGTAATTACTATGGATGACGCTGATGTCGTCTTTTGTGACCAAATTTCCAGCGAATATTCTTCTCAGGAACAGGTATAAATATTACACCTCGAGGGCGAGAAGTAATGCCAGTTATTACTTCCCGTCCCGTGGTGTCATATGGCTATGGATATGGCTACTTAAGTACTTCCAAATTGCAGCACTAGAATACGCCGATCAACTTGGTTATGTGCGTCAGGCGCGTTCAGGATAAGTTAGCATCGATCACTAATAATAAGTTAGTCTATTTAATTGTGGCACACTTTCGTCACGCAAAATCCTGCATCGCGCAAGCACAGTTTACCGCGCAACTAGCATATATACATGTTCCCGAGATCATTTGTCGGGCAGTTGCCCACCAGACACCAAACCCGTCGGAGGATCCTCCCTTGTCTATGGAGGATGAGTGAACTTTACATTCTGTTCCTCATACCTTTATATTATAATACGGATCAGAATAGTGCTACTACACTTACTTCTTGGCTCTAGCCATAACACTGGACTGCCATTCTGATCGCGTGTGGGCAGCACTGTCAGCACGTTCAGGTTGAACACGTTGGTCTTTGTTATACTTCGGACTACTATAATATAGTTCTACTACTTACTGCCTAGCTCCAGCACTAGAACTCGCCGCCCATGCTGGTCGCGTGTGGGCAGCACTGTCAGCACGTTCTGGTTGAACACATTGGTCTCTTTGCTGGGTATGAGACCATCGTAGTGCTTTGAGTGTTTGAGTTTGAACCCGTAGTAACGTTTAATCTGAAACGGGGAGACATTGCCGTTAAGAAATTGTTAAAATTATTCAGTGTTGTGCATTACGGCAAAAGACAAAATCATTTAGTCACTTAGGTCATTTCAAATATTCCAAGCTTTGAACTGCTGCTTTGAACACGTTAATTGCGGGAAACTCCTCAGGAAACTTTTAATATATGCGTTAGCAGGCTGTACCTTTGGCCCCGGAGCGTACCAAAAAAAAGCAAATGACGAACTAATAATATTATTTCACCTTCCAGTAACACCCCGTACACACTTACCTACAAATATATCACAACTACTAAGAAGTGTTAAACCCGTAGATGTATCTACTCGAAAGCGAGGAAAAGAGGTAACATTTAAGGTAGAATTAATATTATAATTAATAAGGAAGTATATTTCTAATAATGCGTTAGAATAACATTATTGTTGCGCGTCGAAATATTTTCGGATTAACACATTATGGATGGTCAAAGTGTTGCTCTGAAAGTTTCTTAACGAATTCGGGTAAAATGGTTATGTTTTGGATACAAAAATTACAGGTACTGTACCGGTTTTCACCTGTCTGTTGTGTAAAACTCTCACCATGAAAACGTGAAGTGAGCTGGAAGTGAGCAGTGTCAATCCCTAGCATTAAGTGAAATGACAACTCACATCACCTAAGTTTTCACGATGACATTTTTACAGAATAGACTGGCAGAAGTAATACCAAGCTGCGAAAACCGCCCTTACTGCTATGAAATAAAGGTTACACATTCTAATTGTTAGCATGTATGAGCAGTGGTGGCTCAGTGGTAACGGCCGCGACTTACGAGTTGTAGGTCGTAGGTTCGAACCCAGACATGCGCTTTACTTTGTGTAAATTATTTCATCACCACTGCTCTCAAAACGGTGAAGGAAAACATCGTGAGAAAACCGGCATATCTTAGAACCAAAAATTCGAAGACATGTGACATCTACCAACCCGCACTGGGCCCGCGTTGTGGATTACGGCCCACTCCCTCTAACAGAGAGGAGGCCTATGTCCCAGCAGTGGGAACATAAGAGGCTGATTATGGATGGTCAAAAATTGAAACATTAAAACACAACTTTTCCTGAGTACATCACTGTTGCAAATAAACCTAACTTTCAGTTCGGTACCAGTTATCTGACACCAGTTCTTATAGACCCACTTCAAAGGAAAAAATACGTTCATTTGAAGCGAGGTCTAGGCATTGTTGGTAATGCAGTGAACGTGCAGAACAGCAATTCCTAGCAAAAAAAGACAAATAGTACTCACTACCTGCCCTATTATGATGTGGAATTGCATAAATAAGAAGAGAACGTTAAGCTTCAGCGGGACAGTATTGCTGGTTTTCAAGTGACATTCAACCAAAGAGCGGTTAAGCAACTTTGAGGCCGACTTTATCTAGATATTAATAATGTTTTATTTTATTTACATTTACGAGGCCTGATAGGAAGTCGATTAAATGAAGTATACGCATTTATCTACATATGAAGTCGCGTGTAGGTAAATAAGAACTAAAAGAAGGAAGTATTGCGCAGAAATGACATTTTTATAATTTATTAAAACTACATTTTAATGTTGGTGAATGTTTGTGTATTTTAAAGGTTAATACAATTGTGCGTGGAACAAGTTTGTGGTTTCATGCCACTTTTAAATATTAAAGTTGTTTGATACTAGCGAGCCGCCTTCGCTTCACCGAGCTTCTCACGGTTTTACGGTATTTCTTTATTATATTAATTACGGAAGTTTTATGTGTATAATATATTAATATAAAACCTCCGTAATGAATGGTATAAATGATCGTAAAAACCGCATTAAAAGCCATTGTATAGTTAATAAGATCTAAGCGCTCATAAAGACAGACACAAAAAGTGACATCAAATAAAAAAATATCAAGTGCTAGGTAGGGTTAATTAAATAGTGAGAGGTTGGAATAAACTGTCATCGAGAAGAAGAAAACAGACGTTCTGGAAATGTGGGGCTGGAAAAAATTCTTGAGATATCATGGATCGACTTTCGCACCAACACGATATATCATACTCGTATAACACCAACTTTCTATACGCCAAGAACTCGACATCAAAAAGCGTCTACCTGTTCTGGTCCAAACGCGCATCCTCAAATATTTCGGACATGTTTGAGGCGTGATGGTGACTGTAGAGCGCCTTGTCGTGCTGGGTAGAGTGTAGGGCACTAGACCACGAGGACGCTCACCCATGAGTTGGACTGACCAAATTAAATCTGCAGTGGGCGTCGCAGCGTCGGAGCAGATGGCGAGAAATCGTGTGGCGAATCACATCAGCCTTTTGACGAGAAACTACAGGAGGACCACGGCCGCTCTGACAAGAGTTTTACGAAGAAGAAGAGGTTGGAATGACGAGATAAGAGAGTTCTAAAACACCTTATTTCAAATTTTACTTATAGAAAGTTGTAGTGTATAAAAGTGATATAAATAAAACAAAGTCGGATTAGTTACACACCAGTTACAACTCAAGAACGGCCGTATTTTGTGATCTTAGATTTGTTGGATTTGTCTCCGCCCCGAATAGCAGTACAAAGTAGCAGCAGTTTAAGCTAGAAAAATTCACATGTCTCAATTCGCAGATATTCTGAGGCGGTATGAAGTACGCTAGTACTATATGAAACAGTAGGTTTACTTACCAGATCGTGGGCGCTTTCAGGGTAGAACTTGCAGGGCCTCAGGAATCTTATCAGCCAGGCTTCACTATCAGTTGGCACTAGCAAGTCTTTATCCTCTGGAATAGAAAACACATGGTCTGTTAGAAAATAAGAAATAAAAACATTTTCTTTATATATTATTATGTAGGTAATATAGATATGTCAGGGTCGGAGTCTCGCCTCATGCGGCAGAACACCAGAATTTTACAGGAAGCGACTGCCTATCTAACCTCTGGATAACACGACACCCCTTGTTTACTGAAGGTAGGGACGTATAACTACAGTGATGGATCCAGGATCGTCGTTTGGGAGGGGCTTGACCCGGCTGAGGGTAGGTTTTGGCAAAGTCAACACAATAAAATGCACACATTTTATTTTGCTTAACACATAACAAGCCTCCTTGGATTACTTTTCGGAAATCTCTCAATGACTTCGTAAATTAGAGTCGAATGTTTAGCTGTTCTGGGTGCCTGCACTGGGATCTCCAAAGGTTCTTCAATATGACACGCCTCTTGGAAAAATTGTTCATATTTGGTTTCTTTAAGTATATCTTTCCAGTGTTCATAATACATTTTCCACCATTTTCATAACAAAGGTTAAGATCTAACGCAACAGCCTAAAGTAGCCGTGAAAGCGAAACAGTGCATTCAAAAACTTACAGCGGCTGTTACTGAAAAGAAATGTAAAACTTTATACTTATTGGGTTAAGGATAATTGATGACCATTGTCAATACCTTAGGTAGTGTTTGCTTGCTAAAAAGTTTAATTAGAATAAAATCAAGTTTATTTTAAGATTTTTCATGGAAGATTTCAAATGCTTTTAGCCCCCTAAAAGCATCTGAAATCTTCCATGGAGGCTGGAGCCCCCTAGGTCCCCCCCCCCTGGATCCGCCGCTGTATAACTAAGTTTAATACCTTAGTCATTGTGATGTCTGTTTAAACGTTACACATGTCACTTTGTAGACACAACAATATGAAGGTAGTCAGAAAAAGATAACAATTTGACACAAGACATCCACATCAAATGTGAGTAAAAAAAAAAAATTAGGTTAAGAAACAAATGCCACCATGTTTGACATAACAATGTTCATGAAAAAACGAATAGGTGACCGGTGACGTGACGTAATGATAGACACTCTACAAAAACCAACGGAATAAATTAATTTTATTGTGTGTATATTTAACACATTAGTACCTGTATACTTACCTAGACGTGTAATACACAACCGAACGACGTATTCCTTCGGTAATGTAGATGGCGATGTAGGTGCGTTCTTGCAGACCTGTTGTGTATTTAATGACACTAAACATTTGTATTGATTTGGGCCAAAGTTATGCCCTAGAGTCAAAGTGACCCGCCATGACGGTATGCTTCCTTAGGCTGCATAAATCTATTAGATCGTAGGTTATGTTTCCTAAATGTCATGCCATGTTGGTAACATGCTGGTCCTCATCCATAGGACAATCTAGAGGCTAGACAAAATCAAACTGGTTACTTATTGAATTGTAAAATTTGTTATTTTTATTTAACTCCCACACTGACTTATTCCTAGTATATATTTTAGGAAATTCATATACTTTTACAATGTTTGTAAATATGTGAGCACCTATCACGTTTTATATTTATCTGTCTTTGCTTTATTTTAAATTATTTTTACCTATTGTGGTATAGTGTTTTTATTCTTTGTGCGTCTTCACCTATAAAATATAATTAATGTATACAAAATAATGTTCAACATTTTAAAAGAGAAACGGTGGAGTTACTTGCCCCTTCTTCTCCATACGAAACTACCTTTTGGAAGGGGCGCCTAGAATCAATTCAATTTTAATGTAAATGTTGATGTTCAAAAGTGCCTATTTGAAATAAATGCTCTGACTTTGAATTTGTCTAGTCATAATATACATAATAAGAGTAGAGGAAATTACACATGTAAATCAATGACAGATAATAATGCACCGTAACTATGTACATATATCAGGTCCGTGACAATGTTGTTTACTTAATAGATTTTTTTATGAAATACCTCAACATGTCCATGGAAGACTGCATATTGAATGTCACCGACAAACGTCACGACCCACTCATATTTATTTGTAATTATTTACAATACAGACTTCTGGTTTTTCCAGATCTGATCATCTATTGTTTGTTAAAGTTAGATCGTACATATTTTTGTATAGGTAGGTCATGTAGCAGGGGAATGGTGGAGACTACGTTATTTTACGACTACAAATTCGACATAGCTTACAGAATGAGCAAGCTGAAGTGGAAATGGACCTGCCATATTAGCCGTCAATGATTCTGATTCTAAACCGATTACGCCCTCAGGGTAGGTGGAATGACGATCTTCGCAGGGTGGCTGGAAGCAGCCGGATGAGAGTTGCCGAGAATCGAGCTGATTAGCGTGCAAATGGAGAGGCCTATGTCCAGCAGTGGACTGCTGTAGGCTGATGATGAATGTTCAAATTCAAATTTCTAATAGCCTACCTACCTACCTATAAAATAAATTACTGTAATCCTTCCTGATACGCAAATAGTCTAACAGGTATTAAAATAACATAGTATTTGTAGACAATAAAACGTAAAGCAACATGAGATCAATTATTATCCACTAAGATTGCGGCCTTCGAGCACCGATTACAGAAACGCAGCTATTAATATAGGCTAGTTATACATACGGTTTGTAGACATGGCCTTTGTGTTGTATGTAACGAAAAACCATATACCATTTAATTAGCATATTCATATAGCCTATAACGTTCCTACTCCTGGGACACAGCCTTCCTCTCTAAGTCATAATCCGCCGCACCACCGCGCCAAGATTTCGAGTATTTGGTTCTAGGACGTGCCGGTTTCTTCACGATGTTTTCATGTTTCGGTTTTGAGAAAAATGGTGATGAAACAATTCACACAAAATGCTTGGTTCGAACCCACGGTCATATAATTCGTATGTCCGGGCAGGTTCCACTGGGCCACCACTGCTCCTTAAATTAACTAATGCCATTCAATTAACTTAACGTGAATCAATTAACTTCAATTGTTTGTACAAGTAATATTCGTTTGTTTTGGCATGTACCTACACTCGAACCGCTTTTTCGTGTATGGTCTATTGAGATATAAATACTAAATATGCCAAGCGATGCCATTATGTGAGTTTCGTGACAATCTGATTGTTTCTCAAATGTATTTTTAAACTTAAATCTTGGGTTGAAGGGGCTTAGAAAGACTTTCTTTGGCACTTTGAGATTGCTGAAAATGATTTGGCATTAACATGCGCACCTGCCATCAATTCTGTGGACTAGTTATCCGCGGTAGCATGTCATTATTGCGATCCGTTTGGCAAAAATGACGTGACAAAGTTCTTTTTTAGGCGCTCCATGGTTCTGTAAAAAAAGGGACCACATGGCTCTACTATAGTTATTATATTAAAATATGAATACTTTTTCTAATAATTTCTCTAGAACAAGTACTACACTTTTCTCAGTTGCCTTTTAGATCAATATTATTTATTGATAATATAGGGCTATAACAAGATATTATTATCGCCTGTGGCCATGCGTAGTGGTGGCAATAATTGTTAAAAGTCATGTCTCAGATTTGCAGTCTACCTGGATATCTATGGTCACCAGTGAACGTCAATCGGTCGATGACCCGAGCGGAATAAGTACAAGCGAGTGACTCATTGCTTTCTGTCACCATTGTACAGTTACGAATTCACGATCATAGACATAGATTATGTTTCTCGTAAGTTACGCGAACAAAGTACAGTTCGCGCAAAACGTTATGAGCCCTCTGAACGTAGGCCCTAGTACCGCGCACGGTACAGTTGAGTGCACAGTCACTTTTGTAGATGTGAATCAATTTTTATAGTACCTATGCCAACCATATATTTGTGATTTGTGCTTTAAGCGATACTAAAGTATAGAATGTGTAACATTTTTTTAGTAATCGAGAGATATTTAAGTACAGTACTTATAGGTTAAGTTTATAAATAAAATAAAGTAAAGATGTCACATTTGACGGTACTGCTACAACTGCAGCTGCATAATCAAACTTCTATATATTATTAAGGTTTGAATGATGACTGAAAAGGTAAAGAACCTTGAATGAAGTTAGCATAGTGTTTTGTTAAGATGATTTTAATTCTGACAAATCTGTAAGTTTGTTTTCTCAAATCGTTTACTGAAATCCACCTAAGCTGTTCAATATTAAGGTTGTTTTTATAAAAAACCCTAATTTGAAATGATTCTATCACAGGACTGGACCGAAATGCATTAGCCTTTGTAAACGTGCCCGGGCCAAGTGGTATTGGGGTTTTCCATTAGAACGTTCTCAGTAGCAGCCCCAAGTTTGAAATTGTGTGTTAATGGAAATAGGCTCGTTCCCTATTACATGGCACTCAAAGCGTGAATGGCGAGGTACTCTATGACTATACTATATAGGTATATAGTATAGTCATCTTACTCGCTTTTTCTCAAAGGTTTGAGAAAAGGCGAGAAAGATGCAACAATGATGAACGTGTCAAATTGCATTATTTATCATTGGTATGATTACAGATTAAATATTAGATCACACTCTGCCTTATCAATATCAATGAAAACATCGATAAAACACGTCCATTGTTTAATGATTATTTTATTGTTTTTGTAATAAATTACTGTACTTATCTAATTTTAAAGGTTATTTGTTCTTTATTTTTAATTGATAATGAATACAATTGTTGGTATATTTATATTGTCACCCATGTTATTATGAAACATTGTTGATTGTAATGATTATAAATAATTATACCTATAAGATACCGAATATAGAAACGAATCTTGTGTACCTATTGTAACATTAACTGCTACATTCAAACCTTTTTTATTTTTAATGCAACCTGTTTGCGCAGATAGGCTGTTATATTTTTTTTCTGTATTTTAAAATTCGATTGTAGCTTTAACTGCTACATTCAAACCGTTTTTATTTTTATCGCAACCTGTTTGGCCAGATTGGTGTCACTATTTTTTCCGGTATTTTAATATTTAATTGTGTGAAAAACATGTAATTTTTTTCGCTCTGTGAGGATTTCATTGCTGAATTTATCTCATCAACGTTGGAAGTAGGTATTTAATTTTTAGTTTGATCCAATACGACTAAATTTATTTATGTCGGGCAACGTGTTATTGGGTTTTGTATCTGGAATTTCTCAGTAGCAGCCCGAAGTCTGGGTTTGTGCCCGGTAGATGGCAATAGGCTCGCCCCCTATTACATGGGACTTAAACATAACTGGCGAAATGTGGGTGTACTATAGGTACACCTCTGCCCAACCCTTCGGGGAAACAAGGCGTGATGTTATGTTATGTTATGTAAATTACATATTTTCTTTTGAAGACTGGTAGGTACGTATTTCGTCAATTTTCTTATTATTGTTTCGTCTGATTCCACTTTCGATCATCACTAGCTTTATATCAAAGATTCAGATTGTATCTTTGGTCTGATTCAATATTTATTTATCTATAGATGTGGACTGCTTAATGCAAGCCGAATTTCGGGTTGCCCGAAGGGCTGGACAATCGTAAACAGCTCGTGACCCATTCCGAAGCCGTTTTTATCAGCGTTGGTCCCTCACGGCTTGCACTTGGCCTGCGGATGCACCTACGAGCCCAAGATTCCCTTGCGTGCGCACGGCGCCGACAACACCGGATTCTCGTATTCACACAATCTACCTTGTTTTTATTATTATTGTAGTTTCTAGACATTAATATTTATTTTTTGAATAATTCAGTTTTTCGATTTTACTGTGCACGGACCCTCGGTTCAACTTAGTACCTACGTCATACCGTTAAGATAGTATTTTGCGTTTAGTTGCCATTTTTAAAACAATTGCAATTGGTTTATTTCAATAGGTTTATCTTTTTAAAGACTAGTTCAAAACTGTAATATTTTTTTTACTGTAAAATTTTAATTATCTTTTTACCTTTTATATTTTCGGCGTATTTATTTATTTCAAAATGTATACGTTGTATGTGGCGAAGCCTCTTCTTTTTTTTTTCGCTACACATGTGATTATTACCTACGTAGGTACTATAAACTGCAAGTCTGGGCATACTTGTATACTTAATAAAAATCTTAAATTCATAAATTCACTGACATACTACGCACAGCTTGAAGCGTTGAGTCTAGAAGCATTAAATTTTGCACGAAAGTTCCTTTTACAGAGATAGTGAGCAGGTGAGCAAGCACAAAGGCGCGAAATCCTTTTGGGCACACGGTTCGCAGTACACAAAAGTTCATTATAACTCAGAAATGGTAAATTAAACGTTATTTGTGCATTTGAAGGTTACTATTACACAAGTTTATTGTTCTATAATTAACTAGGTACATCGCTTGTCAAACAAAGGGAGCAATGCGCAAGGGCAACATTAACATTTTCATACTTTTTTTTTATTTACATTTATATGTAAATCAGACCCGCTCTAGTGAGTCTTTAGTATTATTTTTAGTTTAAGTAAAAGTAACCTTCGGTTTAATAATGAGCAAATATCACTTCATTTTATATTTCCGCAGGTTAACTTTTATGTTATTAAACTTTTAATTCGCCATACAATGTGCTGACATTCAGATCAGTTCAAATTCGAACAGTGGAGTAAATAAATTTCTCAAATCGAAGTTAATTGAACCTCATTTTGTAATTAAAAATGTGTCATTACCATGGTCAGTAACAACGGATGTATGGCCTCAGCATATCACGATGCACTGCTCTGACACCACGAAGGGTTAATTCATCAATTAGAAGACGAAAAAAGCAGAAGAAAGGTAGGCCCGAATCTTTTCCCATGGAGAAAACTCTTCAGCAAGCGTAGCCTGATTGGGTTTTGCCGACGGAAGAATAGACAAAATGACATTTAGTATAGACACACTCCTTGTAAAATCAGTTAACTGCCAATGGAAGTCCTGTTAAACAACGAGACTGAAAGACAAAAAATTACTGTTTTTTTTTTGTAATATGTGCTATCACATGCATTTAGTAATGAGCCGTTTTTAATATATTGCAAACAGAATTTTCTGTTTAGATATAGATAAGTTTGAAATCGCAAACCCGTCTTGAGCAAGCGTGGCGATCAATACTCGTGCCTTCTCTGTATGAGAAGAGATAGTAACGGGATGGTATTACATGACATCACACCTTGTTTCCCGAAAGGTTGGGCAGAGGTGCACCCATAGTACACCCACATTTCGCCAGTTATGTTTTTTTATATTTTAAGTCCCATGATCATGCCATGTGCATGTGTTTGTGTGCGGGCTGGTATTATCAGATTATATTTCGTTATACCTTCAAGCAGTCTCTTAAGCTCTTCGACAGCAGGTCTGACGACTTCAGGCGTCTCCCGGAGCTCTTTTCTGGCGATCTCCCGAACCGACTCCCGAGGCTCGTCCAGTTCGAACTGCAGCAGAAAGTCTCCCAGCTGCACTCCTGGGATCTTCTCCAGGTCTGTAAGCATGTGCTGCGATACTGGAAGAGAAGATAACACGTGTTAAAGACTGGCTGGATTAAAGACTTGCGTAGCTGGAAGTTGTGCTTCCGAGTATTTAAATACATTATGTAAATATAACCTTTGCTTTACTGCTCATAGACCATCGCAAGTAATTGAGAACTGTTATGTATTTAAACATATTTAGTACGTTAGAATATATGTGCATAAAACAATACCGTACATGTCAACTGGCGAAATGTGGGTGTACTATAGGTACACCTCTGCCCAACCCTTCGGGGAAACAAGGCGTGATGTTATGTTATGTTATGTACATGTCAAAATGAAATATTATTTATATCAAATGTTAGCAACTCCTCTCATCTTAAATTTAATAATGTGTCAGGTTGTTTAGTGTGCGAACTCAATTCATACAAGAATAATTAACAAATAAATAAGGAAAAGTTAAATTCCACAGAAGGTCCGATATAACAAAGGTCCCTCATTCTTCTAATTGAATTCATAAAGAAAACAAATGCATCCGCTTAACAAATTGTTTTATGACAGAACCGATTTGTGAAGTGTGAAATGCGTCATTCGATCACGCACACACTGGTTGTTAGACCGTCTATGTAAGGTAATTTCTTAATCTGTTGAATCACAAACTCGGCTTAATACCAATTTAATTGCTGTGGAATATTTGTCTAAAACCTTCCGTACGAGGCAACGATCTAAAAATAGAACTTCACATAATTGTATTATATCATCACCTAATTGATGAATACTATAATTAAATTTGGTAGATGTGTATGTATTTAATTAAGGTTCCGAAGGGAAATAATTCAAGAACCTTCTATTTACTGTTTCTTTATATAAAAGGACACGTAATATGATGCAACTCCATTTGGTGCGAATGTTTTGAACGCCTTTCTAAGTAACTATGCATTTTATTATAAGAAACCGAATGCTGCGTAAATTAGGCGTCTTACAATATTAACGCACAAAAAAACGCCCGGATTCACAAGTTATTTAACAAAAATAAAAAAGGGGTCTTATGGAAGGTCGCTAACCACCAAAGCCTTAAAACAACGCTTGCAGTACATTTCATAAGCATGATTATTACCTACTCACATGCAAATCTTCTTTGTAAAATACACCAGTATTCAATTTTGAGGAAACATGTCATCATAAATCTCTTAACGTTATCGTGGTTAAGTTTTGTCAATTAGATAGAATGGTCAAACGATAATTTCAATAATATTATTTTACATAGGTGTATTTTCAGACAACATGATCCATAACAATGGAAACTCGTAGAAAACATCACAAGCCAGCTCCCATTACGACATATTTTACTTCGGGTTTTTCTCATAGTGGAAATTAAATTACTTACTAATTTTATTTTGCAGCTTCAAGGCTTGAAACTGCATTAAGTCTCGTATACACTAGCGCGACGCCACAGCGCTACACAAAGGCACCGCGTGTCGCGCCACGAGCGGTGTCTTTGTGGCGTGCTATGGCGTCGCGCCTGTTTGCGGGGCCTTTAGTCTGTTCCAAAAGTCTCTAATGAAAATGTAAACAAATATACCAGAAAACGTAGCTGTGGATGTAAATATGTCGTGCCACTTACAAATTGAGTGCTTTGATTTGGTTAATTTAATAAACCCTAAATTCTAATTTTAAATCACCAGATATATTTCGTTTGACAATTTATTGATTGTCGATTTATTTTCGATTACAATTGAATATATATTCAATTAATCGTATCTGTTGAATAAACTTATTAAACATAAATGGCGAAATGTGGGTTTACTATAGGTACACCTCTGCCTAACCCTTCTGGGAGTAATCCCAGAAGGGTTATGCAGGCTGTAATGGCGTGATGTTATATGATGTGATATGTGTGACAATTACCTATGACTATGCGCAAAATATTAGTTATGATTAAAAAATTAACGTGATGTCGCCAAACCGTTCTCTATGAGTAAAACAATGGGTAACATAAGCATAAAAGTAATTATAAGCCTTCTACGCATTAGCTAAGATCAAGAATTATCATCTCAGTAATGCCATTGGCATACAGTGCAATCAGTGCACGAGACATACATTTAAAACAATAGCTCAGTTATTCGTCTTCGACGATGTAGCAGCCCCCAGACAAAAGTGATGTGGATGCGGCCGACGAAATGAGAAGATGTCGATTGGAATAAATCGCGATGGATAAATAAGCTTGTTTTTAAGTTAACACTAGTAGTTACGCTTGCTGAACATTCGTGGTGCATTCGGAAACATCGCATGTTGGTGTTAATAACTTATTATACATTATACAGCCACCTAGTTTATTTTAACCTATATGTGCTATTTGATCCGATCGATGCTGTATTTTTCATATTAGAAGAAACACCGATCAGATCACAGATCGCAGAAAGCGAAAGGCCGCCCCTTGTATGTATTGTAGTGTTTTTTTAAAGTGTTTTCTGTTGTACAATAAAGTACTTATATAAATACTTATTGTAAAGGTATACTAGAAGTACAGATAGTCTAGTGACTAGGCTCTATAGAATGTGAATTTCATTGAGCGATAATGATCAGCGATTGTGGACTGGAATTACCCAACACCAAGTTATAGAATGGGTTTATAAGTCAGTATAGATATTTAAGATATATATATTATTATAAGTACATACCTTACCTTATTACTTCCGATAAATCTGAATGTTATTTTAAATGTGTAGGAAGAATCTAAAATTTGTATGAGATTATTTTTGACACGATCCTACTTGCTTTGGTTATGTGAGATTAATATAATTACAATCTACTCTTCCACTGCATTTGCACTATTAATCTA